>CM060899.1:39285000-44117500 GCA_030762935.1 Hymenopus coronatus
TATTCAAAATTATCATGTCAGATTCCCTACAATATTACCTCAGCTTTTATGGGGTTTCCTTGAGTAGTGACTTAGCTGAAGTTTTGTGAGGTCTTTTTAAGAATGTTGCCGACTTTTGGAATACAAAGGTCTCTTTGGGGAGATGATGATGATGATGATAATAATAATAATAATAATAATAATAATAATAATAATAATAATAATAATAATAATGTACCAGGGTGAATCAGCGATCAGTCTTAATATCCTGATCTAAAATGTTCTTATTTTCTTGATATTAGCATTTGCTGTAGAAGCCCACATACCGCAGAAGATTCAAATTGGTGTAATTAGAGAATAGTAAACTAACTTCTTAAGGTGCACAAGAAATAGTACTGGTATGACTAAAATTTCATGAAAAATCATTTTAATTCCGTAAGATAACTTAAACATTCCTGAATGCAAAAAATCTGATGTGTTCCATTCACATGACTTTCTCTATATCTCTGTAACAAATTGTTGTTAATAAGCTTATTCTTTTATTTACTTCATGCTAATCGAGAAAAAATAGCAGAAATAGTCTTATTTCTTGCTTTATTGTAAG
This sequence comes from Hymenopus coronatus, assembly GCA_030762935.1. Classification (NCBI taxonomy): domain Eukaryota; kingdom Metazoa; phylum Arthropoda; class Insecta; order Mantodea; family Hymenopodidae; genus Hymenopus; species Hymenopus coronatus. Next base: position 39,285,584 of record CM060899.1, read on the forward strand.
TAGAAGCAAAATAAGGGAGTACCATAGGTTAAAGTGAAAGCCAAAACCTGGTAGCTATGTGACTGAAGTTCGTTTGTTTATATGGACACGAGTTGGCAAATTCATGTATGAGAAAAGTATATTTTTCAAAGCTGAAACCAAAAACAAGGAATATTTCAAAAATGATCAACTCCAGGAAAAAATGTATACAACATAAATTGTGTTTTAACGTGCTCTACATTTTTTGCGTGTTAAATTTTTGTCCATCTCTTACGATTTAGTAGTTACGCAGAATTCATCCAGAATAAAGGAGTCTTCAGAGGCTATTCCCAGAAAATTCAAGATATACAATTTATTTGTCAAGTAAATATGTTTAATATACGATATTTTAATCAAAATCGTAGGAGCCTTTTTTAAGAAAATCAAACTTTTCGAAAAAAGTTCCATGTAAAGGGTAGCTGGGAGTGGGGGAATTTTCTTGAAAATCTTCGTGTCGCATCCTTGGGAGACACCAAACCTAAATACCAAGTTCGATTTTTAACGGACTTTTCGTTTTTGAGTTGTGCTGCCCACAGGCACACATACACACAGACACAAACGGACATTTTTCTAAAAATGTTTTTTTTTTTTTTTGGATTCACGGGTCTCAAAAGATATATTTCCAGTGAAATCTCGGTATCGAATTTTTGGGTGCATTACAATACCTTCTCTATGCACTATGTACATAGCACGTATAGAGGGGCCACCATGCACAATTTTAAAATGCCTTAACTTGAGCTGCAGCAAAGTATTATAGGCGAAACTGTACTGGACTCGACAAGAAAATCTTCAGTTCTACGAGATCTCATTCGCATCAAGTAAAGTAAAAGACGCAGTTGTGCAGAAGAAAAGCAGCAATATAAGAAGAGGACAGAAAAAGCAGCAGCACAGGAGAGGAAAAAGAAAGCTGAGGGTCCAATCTACCAACCTGGTGGATTTTAACACGAGCCATGCATTCAAATCTTTTCTTGTTTTGTCGCTACTGATATGTCATCATTTTTCTTCTTGTAAGAGCTCCTTCGGAGCAGTTCTTCTTTACAGAAATAAAAATTTCTGTTCATATTCACAGAGGTACAATGAATAAGAATTGCCATTGGTTTTACTATGAGATGTATTTAAACATATTTTTTCAATTTTAACACATGAAAATTATATTTGTAGACAAAAAAGCACATTCATAACTTTTGGAGCCTAAACCAAAGGAGACAATTTCAAAAAGCGGATATATTGTGAACCTAGAGCTAAAATATTAGATAACAATTTTAATTTTGTATGTCACAAGGGTCTTTTTAGTGACGTGACAAAAGCATAAACAAATTTGACCATAACCAACAAACCATTAGAGCAAAATATATGAAATTTGCAGTTTAATTTATTTGAATTTTATTACATCTGTGATATAAATTTCAAAAAGATAGCATTATCAATTTGGAATTTCAAACCTCCAGTCATGCATGCCCTTAAGGAAAGTGTATCGCCTGCACATAGCAAGAGCGTAGAAGAGTGAATAGAGAAATCCATGTGAATGCAGCTCATTGATGTTTGATAGCAGGTTATAACGATGACAACAAATTGGAGCTCATCTACTGCAGAAGACAAAGTAATCTACATTTGCATTGTCTAGTTCTGACGATCTGGCAAATTACTGGCAAGTGCAGGATCCATTGTCTCAAGAAAGCTAATTAAAATATAAAGGGCTACAAAAGAATCTTGTCAGACAATGGAATCGATACAAAAAGTGAACTGAAATGCACAGTTTTAATGAGATAGGCATAATTACAGAATTAATTGTAAAACTTTTCCCTCGTTTTTCATTGCAGCAAAATTTCTCTGCTCCTTTAGACAAAATAAATCACATCCTTTATATCGTAGCTGTTGTAAAGAGACGTATTTTTACCACAGCATGTGAGAAGCTATTGGTTCTTATCTCTGTCCATAAAACAGCAGTTGCACGAAAGGTCATTTGTGACCTCAACAACCTGCATGACAATCGTTATTTGCCGCGTTCCACTGCAGCTATTCGTTTTTATGTTCTCTACTACGTATACTAAGCACAGGGCGAAAGTGCTACCGTTTTGCTGAAGCAAGTTTATAGCCCAGCCGCCATCTTGTGGCACTACGCACTATCATATACACCAAACGCAACATCTGTCAAATTAATTGTTTTTCCAAGTTTTTGAAATAAAAAACAAATGACAATGTAAGAGGAGATATCTTTATTTGAAGGAATATATAATATAATCACATTCTTTGGCCTGACAGAAGTTATTATTGGTAAATTGGTATTATTGCAGTAAACATCGCGGCAAGGTCATATCTTAATTTTGTTCTAATTTCTTACTTCTAAAACTACTGTTATAAAAGGCTGTACCATATGTTACAGCATTGATTTAAAACTTATTCTCAAGGTTCTGGTATCATAAGCACATAATTTGATGTTAATTATTTCTCGCGATAGCTGCTAAATGGGCGAATTAACAAGAGGTTTCTTATAACCCGGTGTAAGTTGCTAATTTTGTCTGCGAATTGCCTTTATCCAAGCTTCTGAACGTTCTTACCGTGTTGGTACTCTAACATCTAACAAACAATACAGAAACGTTCTGTTGATAATGTATAACACATTTCACTAAATATACCACCGAAAAGTTACTTAAATATGTACACTAACCTTTGTATTGAAACACATTTTCCTTTCCTTGTTTTTGCATCTGCTATTCCAAAAACGATAACCAAACACCACACACGTATTTGACTATTATACTGCTTTAAAATTTAAATTCTAAATTTCGTGCTTAATTGAACATTTAACACCACAAAATCACTTAAATAAGTACGCTAACCTATGAATTGAAACACATTTCCCTTTCCTTGTTTTTGCTTCTGCTATTCGAGAAACCATAACCAAACACACGTATTCACCATTACTTTGGTTTAAAACTTACTGTCCAAATGTACTGCTTAATTGACATTTAAAACCACAAAATCTTATTTTTGGGTGCCCATTTAACCCATACCAGGCGTGCCCATCTCAAAATTGTAGTGTCTAAATGTGGTGGCTGGGCAAAAACGTGCTTCACCAACGGCAGTGTATAAGGATAGGGAATTTCCGATTTAATCTCTCTCTAGATCTGTGATACTAAGGAAAGTATTGTATTCCCCAAAATGCGATGTCAGGATTTCACTGGTAAACTTTGAGGTGCGGCGCCATGGCCGAGTGTTTAGACCGCTGGCTTACCACCTAGGCGGCCCGGGTTCAATCCCAAGTGCCCGCAAGTGAGATTTGTGGTAGACGAAGCGGGTTCTGAGCGGACTTTCTCCGGGCCCTCCGGTTTCCCCCGCCATTCATTCCTCTAATTATTCCATCATCACCTATCATCCATTTCGCTTGAATTTCATGTCATCCATTTCCTCACGCTCACGTCTGGCTAAGAGCCAACTTCTCGTTCCAGGTTCTTCATTCTGTGTTTTGTGCCTTGGCTGCCCGACAAGCTTCTGACCCCTAGGCATTCGCTTGTAAGTCCTAGGGGCATGCCAGTCCTAAAATACGGGGAGGTTAAGCTGACCAAGAAAATTATTTGAGGTCCCTGAATAAAAACATATTTATAAATCTGTGCGTCTGCGTGTGTCCTTAAACAACAAACATGATATTTACATTCTGCATTTCCAAAGATTTTCGGGAAAATAAAAGTGACATAGAATAAAATGCGCTTCAGAGGATATTCCCAAGAAATTCAAGATACACATTTTATTTGCCATATAAATATATTTAATGTACAGTATTTTAATCAATAATCGTTGCAGCAAATTTTGACAAAATCGAAAATTCCAAAAAAATATTCCATGTATGGGGTAGTTTAGGGTAGGAGGATTTTCCTGAAAATCTTCGTATCGTATCCTTGGAAGATGCTGAACCTAAATACCAAGTTTGGTACTTAACCGAGTTTTCGCTTTTGAGTTATAGTTTAACAGACACGTGGACCTTTTCTTAAAAATTTGATGTGTTCAATTTACACGACTTTCTCTACCTATTCGACAACAAATTATTGACAAAAGCTTAGTCTTCTTTTTATTTAGTAAAATTTTTTATCCTTTTCTGTTTTGTTTTTTTACTTCCTCTAGCCCCATATGCACAATGTACATAGGGATAGAGAAGGTATTGTAATGCACCCAAAAATTCTATACCGAGATTTCACCGGAAATATATGTTTTGGGATCCCCTGACTCCAAAAAAAAAGCATTTTTAAAAAATGGTCCGTGTGTGTATGTGTCTGTCTGCCTGTGTGTGTGTGTGTGTGTCTGTCTGTGGACAGCAAACAAAAATACCGTTAAATACCAAACTTGGTATTTAGGTTTAGTATCTTCCAAGGATGCGACACGAAGATTTTCAAAAAAGTCCCCCACCACAAACTACCCTTTACATGGAAAAAATTCGAAAATTTTGATTTTCTTAAAAATGACTAACGATTTTGATTAAAATCCCGTATATTAAAGCTATTTATGTCCGAAATAAAATGTATATCTCGAATTCTTTGGGAATAGCCTCTGAAGACCTCTTTATTCTGGATGAATTTTGCTCAATTTTGCTTAACTGCTAAACCGTAAGAGATAGAAAAAAACTCACCACACAAAAATGTACTTCATGAAAAAACACAGAATTCTTGTCCTTTACGCTTTTGTTGTGGAGGTAACCGTTTTCGAGATGTTCCTTGTTATTGGATTCAATTGTGAAGCACTTAAACTGTTCTCACACAGGAAGTGTCTGTTTTTCTTTTGTTCTACTCTTAGTCAAGCAAAGAAGTGATTTGCAATGACAATCGCATAACGATAGCTTTTAAAATATTTGACGATCACTTTAGCATAGTGCATTCCCTTATTCCCTTTTACTTATAAGGAACTAAGTAATAACATTCTGCTAACATTTATCTTGATTTGTATTGTGTACAAAGAAGAATAATCTTTTTTAGGAGTTTTGTAGAGCAGCTAGAGAAACTCATGTGAGTGTAACACATCAGATTTTTTTACAGATACTCATACATGCATTTACAAGAACACAACCACCCATGCCGAAGGCGGGACTCGAACCCACGATGCACTGTACCACGAAGAATCCGAAACTAGACACTTTACTGAGCGCGGTCATGCGGATCTGCATCTTCTAGCTGCATCATGCTATTCGAGATAAACATTACTAGATATACTTCTTTGTAAGCAGAAGGGAAATAAGGGATATTGTTACTGAGAGCTAATTATGGACGCTCTTTAACTCATGTGGTTCTCAGCGTCCCATTCTATATTGGGCCTGAAAAACCGCTTCATTTTACTCAAAGGCCTCTCTATCAGACTTGAGCTTCTTTTAAACTGGCATAAAAAAAAAAAAAAAAAAAAAAAAAAAAAAAAAACAGATCCGCAAAACATATGTAAGGAAAACAATTTTAAACACAGGAAATCGGACTTAATAGTATTACTAATGTAATGGAACATGTGAACGAATAAAGGTATTAAAAAAACATGCCTTTAATCTACGACACGGGACCAACGGTTTTTCTTTCCTTCCGAAGAAAGCCATTCTAATGATTTTTACGCCTAAAAAATCCATCACCTTCCGCCGGGTTATAACCCGCGACCTTGGGAATCAGAGGCTAGCGTTTTAACCCAAACCACAGACGGCGAAAAGAAATAATAGAATACATTAGACTAAGCGATACTCAAAACTTATTTGCTATGTGAAGCAATGAAATTACCTTATTTTTGCATGACCAGAAACAAAAAAATGAATAACGACTTCCAATTTTAGGAAAGTCTGAAGTATTGTAAAATTTAAAACTAATAACAAGGAATAACTTGGAAATGGTTAGCTCAAAAAGGTATATGACATCAACTGTGTGTTTTAACGAGAGCTACACTTTTGGTGTAGTAAGTGTTTATCTACGGTTTACCACTTAAACAAAAGTCATCCAGAATGAAGGGAATGATTACTCCCAATAACTTCAAGATATAAATTTTAGTTTTGATTTCAGCATCTTTATTATATATACATATATAATTTTAATCTAAATCATCTTTTTTGGCAAAATCGAAAATGTAAATTGTTTAGATTAGATTAGAAAGCATTCTGCAGGTTCGTTTAGGCCGGAAAGCCATTGAACATAGAACTTGTCAAGGCATATACATGTATACATATGTTTATATACTACATACTATGAAAGAAAATGTATAAAGCTCTAGTGCTAAAAGCATAGGTTACAAAAACAACAGAATACTTTTTTTTTTTTTGCATGCACATAAAAACAAAGAGTATTAAAATGCATAAATAAATATAATTTCACTATATGTAAAACTAATGTTATGTAAGATGATAGTTTTCAAATTATCGATATAATAGTTACTAGTAGCAATCATATAAATTAAAACATGATTATTGTATTATGTACTCTTCATAAATGTCAACAAATTACAATGCATATTTACAAATATGTTATATAATTTCCAATGCAAAGATTTACAATTATGTACTAGAGTGTAAAATATGAAAACATCAGGCTTTACAGACCTTGTGTCATTGCTAAATACTAAAAAAATTGATTTGACACATTCGTGCAAGTCAAAGTATAAATCAGTTTAATTTTAATATAAAACACACACACTAATTTACACAAAATGCAATACATTGTAATATTTATAAATACACTGATTATTAACGGTATTTCAGATAGATTTGTCACTTAAATATTCATCTACAGAGTAAAATGATTTATTGCAAAGGTACTCCTTAAGAGAGGCCTTAAAAGCCCTGAAATTCCCAACATTTTCTTTGAGATTACTGGGGAGAGCATTAAATATCTTGATTGTTTCATAATATACACCTTTTTGTAAGCAACGAAGATTGACATTGGGACGATGAATCAATCCCTTTTGTCTCGTATTAATGTTATGGATTTCCATGTTTGTTATAAAACTATGTAGATTAACTGCATAGAATTTTAAAATGGATAATATATAAACACAAGGTAAGGTGAGGATGCCCAATTTTTTAAATAGTTCTTTGCATGACTGTCTGCTATAAGCATTACGGATTATTCGTATAGCTTTCTTCTGTATCCAGAATATGCATTTACTATCTACTGAATTACCTCAGAATATTATTCCATACTCGATGATGGAGTTAAAGTAGGCAAAATACACCAACTTAAGTGTATCGATCGAGTGAAATTTAACCAGTGCACGGAGAGCATAACATGCTGAGCTAAGTTTAGGTGTAATGTAGCTAATATGTGACTTCCAGTCCAAATGCTTATCTACCTAAAGGCCAAGAAATTTGACTTCATTTAGCTGTTCTAACAATGTATCATTAATTCCTATTTCTATGTGCGTTTGTGGTGAGCGAGTAGTTATAAATTTAATTGTTTTTGTTTTTTCAAGGTTTACTGAGAGTTTGTTTGCTTTGAACCAATTTGACATACAATTTAGAACATAGTTTAATTTAACTACACATTCATTGAAATCTTTACTTGTTACTAGAACACTAGTGTCATCTGCGAATAAATAAATACTTGCAAAACTGTTAATGTATAATGGGAGGTCATTTATGTAAACCAAGAACAAAAGAGGCCTTAAGATTGATCCCTGGGGAACACCGTGTTTTACTGACTTCCATTCTGAAGCACTATTTTGATACCCATTGGAGTTATTAATTTCGACTCTTTGTTTTCTCTTCTCTAGGTATGAAATGAACCAATCTAATATGTTATTCTTTATTCCATAGACATTAAATTTAGCTATCAGAATCTCATGATTCACACAGTCAAAAGCCTTCGCTAGGTCGCAAAAGATTCCACCGACATGTTCCTTTTCATTTAACGCTGTTAACACTTTATGTGTGAGCTTGTAGGTTGCATTATCTGTCGCTACTCCTTTTCTAAAGCCAAACTGTTCTTTGGCAAATAAGTTGTTCTTTTCCAAGTAATTATAGAGCCTATTGAACATTACTTTCTCAAATACTTTTGAGAAAACAGACAAGAGAGATATAGGTCTATAATTTGATATATTATCTTGTTTTCCTTTTTTAAAAAGTGGTTTGACAGTAGAGTACTTCATTCTGTCAGGAAATATTCCACTCTTTAGTGATTCGTTACATAAATAGCTAAGGGGAATGCATATTAGGTCAGAACATGCTTTTAGGATTTTACTTGATATTTCATCATATCCAGAGGAATCTTTGGTGTAGTCATTTTCACTGTAAATTCAGGGACTTTGTTTACAAAAGAAGTTTTCAAAAAATTTATTGCTGATTTTTTACATCCATAGTTTATTTTTAATTTGTCTGTTACATTAAAAAAGAAATTGTTCAAAATATCTGCGACCTTTTGAGGATCATCAATTTTTTGATTACCGGAATTCAGTGCAATTGGGGGGCTTTCTTGAGAGCTCTTACCTGTTTCCCTTTTTATTATATTCCAGATAGTTTTTATTTTATTATTAGAATTGGATATCTCTTTATTATAATGCAATATTTTAGCAGCTTTTATTGTATCTTTTAGAATTTTACAGTACTTTTTTAGTGACATTCTAAGTATGGGGACTTATTATGTTTCAATTCTTGGTATAATTTTCGCTTATGCTTGCAAGAAGTTTTAATGCCTGTTGTAATCCAGGGGTTATTTTCCTTCTGATTATATATTTTACAATATTTGACTGGAAAGGATGCTACAAAATGAGAGTTGAAATGTTGTAGGAAGTGATTGAACTTGGTATTTACTCCATTTATTTCATAGATTTCAGTCCATGATTCTTGTTGAAGGACATATATAAACAATGTGAGGGAGCTTTCATCTACTTTTCGTGTTCTACAATATTAATAGATTGGTTTTAACTTTAAGTTTATCTCTTTAATGAGAAGTATTTGTGCCTCATGATCTGAAAGGCCATTTGCAAATGGTAAGGTTATTGAAGTTTTAATTCTATCTATATTAATGAATATGTTATCTATTGCTGAAGAGCAACTACCCTGAATTCTTGTAGGAAAATGTACTGTGTGTGACATGTTGTATGTAAAAATATAGAATTGAGTTGGTCCTTTCGGAGACTAGGTATAAGATAATCAATATTTATGTCACCACAAATTATCATTTCTCGTTTTGGTTTCAATATAAACTTTAAGGAATCATCTAACTGTTTTTTGAATAACTCATAATTACCTAGTGGGGACCGATATAGAGCTATTATTGCAAAATTTACTTGATTTATGTTTAGCTGAACTGCGCACATCTCTATGTCTAGCTCAAAGCAAAACTTGTTTAGATTAATGACTTTATAGGGTACATCATGTCTTACAAATATGCAAACCCCTTCTTTTTTAAATTTTTCCTTGAATATGCTGCTCCTAAAGAGTACCCATGCAGTGAAATTGGCAAGAATTCCTGTTCTGTTAAGCGATGTTCAGATAAGCATAAAACGTGAGGCTGTAATTTTTCAGAAGCAAGAGTAAGAGAAAGTTCATCAACTTTGTTTCTCAAACCCCTAATATTTTGGTGAAATATACACAACGAGCTACTGCTATTATTTATCTTAATAGACTTACTGATATTTTCTGTATTCCTAAAATTCTTTGTTTGTGAACTTTTATTTATTTCAATTGACTTTAGAGTTCTTTCATGACCATTTTGGGGGATTTCCTTTAACCTAAAAAAGCCCTATTAGATATCATAACAAGAATTCTACCTATAATTCTGTCGACAGTTACCTGCGAAAGCTGCCTTTTGCCTCTAGAATTGAGGTGTAGACCATGAGATGTGTAACCATCTCGGCCTATACCGCTAACATGTATCATATCAATGTGAGAGGCAGCAGGGCTCAACAAGGCACGCTCAAGTTGCAGATTCATCTCCGTCACCCTCCTATGAAGCTGCTGCTTGTCGTGTCTATCGATAAGCCCCACAAACTTCACACTGGTGCGGCTACTGGATTCCCTTATGTCACTCAGATCTTTTTCAAATGAATAATTACTATCTCTATCCAGGTTATTTCCTGGCCCACCCACTATAACTACATGATCCCTCTTAGTAAAACCAGAAGTCAGTTTTACCAGATCTTCGGTGGCATGAGAGAGCCCAGCACTAGGTTTAACTAGGCCTACTACATCATAACTGTTTCCCAAATCATCCTTTAGCAGGGATGCTATGCCCCTACCATGGCTACTCCCAAGCAACAAAACCTTGCATTTAGTGCAGTTATCATCTAAAACCTGCGCAGGAGGATTTGGGGACTGATCAACAGTTTCAAGAACGCTGAATCTGTTGCTCAGTTTGACATCATGTCGGTCATCGGCAGAGAAACGCCGTTCCTCCTCAGATTTTGTCTGGATGGCACCTTAAAATCAGGTGATTTACAATCCAAATTTTCTAAAGGAGCAAGTTCGCGTCCTGTAAAGTCCTTTTTGAAAAAATCCAGTTCTTTTCTGAGGTTAGAAATGGTTTCCTCGTGCCTTTTGACCAATTCTTTAAGTCTACAACATTCACAGAACCATTCACTACAATCTCTCACATCATCACTAACAGTGTTACTGCACGCCCAGTGAAACCAAAACTTGCAACCTTCACAAAAGACACCTTGACTAACCTTACGACGGTATGCACCACAAATTCCACTAAGATCACACGCTTTTCCACTCATTTCACAGCACTTTGCACAAACACTACACTTACATTCAGAAACAGGTACGGCTTAACCGGTTAGAACAGGTTTGTCACAAGAGTTAAACGTATGAAATATGATACAATACAGCACTAGCTTGCCGAAGATTTGTATTCACAGTATAGAAGTAATTTATTCACCAAACACTAACGAAAAGTCAAACACAAAACAAACTGTATGACAAAAAAACAGGAGATACAGCTGCTATAAACAAAACACTTCAATTCTAATATGGCGGTTTCTTTCACCCCAGCCGTGTGCACACAAACCTATACAAAAAATGCAAATTTTGCTGAAACACACAATTTGTGTCATATACATCTTTTTTGTTGTGTTAGTCATTTACGGGATATTCCTCGTTATTCATTAGAATTTTAAAATCCGTAAAACTTTTCTCAAACGGGAATTTGTCATTCTTTTTTCTTTTGTTTTACTCCTGGCAATGCAAAGAGAAACGAATTTGAATCACACAGTAACCAACTTTTAAAATATTTGACTATAGTTTTAACATAGTATCGTCCCACATTTTCCTTCTACTTATTTGGAGCTAAGTAATAAGACTACGCCTGCTTAAGTTTATCTCGATTAGCATTTAGTACTAGAATAATAAACTTTTGTAAAAATTGCTCGTTACAGAACAGGCAGAGAAAGTTATGGCAGTGGAACATATTTGTTTTTTTTACTTTCTCTACATGTACTATGTGCATAGTGTATAGAGAAGATATTGCATTCTACCCAAAAATTCGATACCGACATTTCACCGAAAATACATGTTTTAGGGTCCCCGGTATTCAAAAAAGGCCCGAGTATGTATGTATGTGTCTGTGAACACGATAACTGAAACACGAAAAGTTGGTAAAATACTAAACTTGGTATACTACTCTTTACATGGGAGCATTTATAAAAATTTGTATTTTCTCAAAAATGTTTCTTACAATTTAGAGTGAAACATCGTATATTAAAGATACTTGTATGCCAAATAAAATGTATATCTTGTATTTTCTGGAAATAGCCTCCAAAGACCCTTTTATTCTGAATGAATTGTGCTGAATTTTGCGTAATTGGTAAACCGTAAGAGATAGACAATATCTTACTACACAAAAGATGTAGTTCACGTTATAACACACAATTTATGTCATATACGCTTTTCTAGTGGAATTGACCATTTCTGAGTTATTCCTTGTTATTTGTTTCAGATTTAAAATACTTAAAACATTTCTCGCGCGGAAGGTTGGAACTTCCTGGCCCTGCATAGAAACGGATTTCATCCCATGACAACCAGCTTTTAAAATACATGACTATCACTTTATCGTAGTGTATTTCCTTATTTCCCTCCTACTTACAAGGAAGCAAGAATAAGACAATTTCTGCTAACTTTATCTCGATTAGTATGACGTAAATAGGAGAATATACTTATTAATAATAATTTGTTACAGAGATATAGAGAAGGTCATGTGAATGGAACATATAAGATTTTTTTTTTTTTAATTTTGGGTCCTAAAAACATGTATTTCAGAGGAAATGTTGGTATTGACCTTTTAGGTGTAATGCAATACCTTCTCTACCTACTTTGTACATTGTATATGGTTAAGAAAATAGTAATGAATGGTTTGCTATCAGGACTCCTGCACGCATGGCTAATACGGTTATCAGTCTCCCACCTGACTGCACGTCATTGTCTGCCAATAATTCACGAGGCGGAGATGTAGTGTATCAGTCTCAGCAGCTATCAATTCCGAATCCTGGGATATTAGTTTCCTTCACTGAACAACTGAACACCTCAATTTGCTGCAGATTCAAATTAAACCTTCTAAGCGAGCTCAATTAGAGCCATTGTGTGAAAGTTTTGACTTCCATCATCACAATGTCATTATATCTCCTATCGAGAGAGGTGGCGCGTTGGTAACGTGTGCTTTTCCCATTTGAGAGGTCATGGATTCGATTTCCCTATAATGTATCTATCGGGTTTTCCCGAGTCGGGACGAATGTCTACCACGATTTCCTTTCTATCGTCCCCACCTTTTTTTTTATTTTTTTTATTTGCTATATAAATACGCGCATTCAACTCTCCATCTACCTCCAATACAGCAGCCAGCCCAATCGACCTTTTATCTAAAAGCTTTATCACGTGACTCCTTGTTGCACGTTCACTTACTGCGTGAAGTATTACAATAGCCCCCTTTTTTTAATTTATTTATACATTTTGTTAATTACAAAGGGTATAAGTTATATTATAAATACAGTATATGAGTTCACAATTTGTTATATATAGTTATGAACAATGTTGTCTGTGCGTTTAAATTAAACATGTGCAGGAAGATGGTAACAAAATGAGAAAGTTTTGTAATCGCTATAGAATGAGCAAGGCAAAAGCTGTTGCCGACTGCAGTGAAAGACGCCTATGTTTTTGCAGATCTTCTCTTGATGCTCTAAGATGACAACGTAAACCGTCGACGCTGGGATGCGTTTCAGACAGCATATAATGCTGAAAGCCAAGTGCGAGCCACACCTGTGCGAAGTGGTCGGTAGTACTTCGAGTCTCTAGTTGTAGTAATGTGCGAGCATAATCGTTGGGATTTTGCGAAGGAGCAAGACTGTGCAATTGCGAAACAACCCAGTGCCAGATCTGTCGTGCTGTTGTGCAGGTAACAAAACGATGGCGTAGAGCATCCCGCACACCGCAAATGTTGCATGTGGGGGTCCTCACCATGTTGTATTGGAATTTTTTATCCTCTGTTTCCACAACATCATTGATGACCAAATATGCGCATGTAGTCCACTCCGTAGATATGTTGCACAAATGGATGTTCCGCCATACCTGACACCAGGGTCTGTTGGGCAGCCTATCCACCACATGAACTGGTGCAAGCAGCCGCTGTAGGAAAAGCTTGTAGAGCTCAGTTGATAGTCCTCTAGGTTGCTGAGGTAGGACATCGACATCAATGTCATCCAAAATATGGAGAGCTCTCTTAAAACCCGCAGGAGCAGCCCGAACTGGAGTTCCAAGAGAATTCTTGAAGGGTTCCCAAAATGCTATTTCTTGTTCCTCTCCATATCCTCTAGTGGCAAGTATAATAGATTTAACAAGAAGCGCTTTACTCTTAGGTCCCACTGCAATTAAACCTAAGCAGCCTTCGTTACGTTTTCGCCACAATTGGGTTTTAGCTACACGAAAGGGCTGTGCTCTCCATAAATAGTATCCAATAAGTCGCTCAATTCAGACCATCTTCTCCTGGGCAGGAATGGAGGCTAGCGGAATTAATAGTTTGCAGAATCTCGGTGGCAGAATATCGTTGCTCCAAGGAACGCTGTTCCTCGACAGTTATACCAGTGTCAACATATTGGAAGAGCTCCTCCATGGCGTAGGTCAGTGGTGTCAAACATGGTGCTATAAGATGTATGGATAGTCTGTAGGATTTGAGGCACAGACGTAACCTTGGCGCCTACCGGTGTCAGAAGAGCATGGATGTAACGACCACTACCAGCACACTTCTCCTTAATGGTATGAAACAATGAAGCCTTCTCCTGTGCCACGACGGAGTCATGAGTTCGCGAACGGGTCATAGTTCCCGCCAAAACATGTTGCTGTATTTCCACGAGCTTCCGCTTCACAGCTTGAAGGCGATGGGATACGTCTTGACCACTCTGTTGTCTAGAGAGAAGACCCATTAACGTTTCTTGGTAAAAGTCGAAGGTGTGACGTCGTTCAATTGCCCTCTCACGACCTTTGGTCTTGAAGAAGGTCGTAATACCAGGCTTAAATTTATGTCGCCATTTTTCCACTACCGACAGCGGGGAGCGTCGAGCTTTACCCCGAAGCCTTTGCCACAACTTGGCAAAATCAGCAGCAATAATGTTGTCATGTAATAAAGCTTCGTTTAATTTCCAATAACCTCTGCCATATAGCGGAATGCGACTCTCAGCGATTAATTGCAGTTTTACAGCATGGTGGTCAGTAAAGGCAACAGGTAAAACTCGCACTGTGTGAATCAGAGTTGAACTGAACGCTTAAATAGAAACGATCTATCCTTGAGGCACAGTTCGCTCGCCAGTAAGTAAATTCTACAGACTTAGCGTTCATATGTTCCCAAACATCACAAAGACGTAGCCCGGTTACCAGCTGATCCAATGCCAAAGACTTGTTATAACCAGGACGCTGATCCTTAGCATGTAGCACGCAATTGAAATCGCCACCTACTAAAAGCAGGGCATAATTCCATCTCACATAATAGGGTAGAATGTTTGTTATAAATTCTTCTCGCTCATGGCACCTATCACTCCCTGAAGGCAGGTATAGGTTAAGTAGCAGCATGTTGTCCATTCTAGCACTTATAACACGGCCACTAGGATACATCTCTATTTCGGAAAACGTCAAACCTGCTCTGTACAAAATAGCAGTACCACGCATATGTTCTCCAACATTCACCACACAACTGTACTGTGACCCCATAAAGCCAAAGTCGGTTATGTTAACTTCTTGGAGGAAAACTATATCTAAATCATGAGTCCGCACAAAATCACGTAAAAGAGCCTGTTTGGCAGTGCAGCGTAAGGAGTTGATGTTAACAGTGGCAAAGGTACGTAAGACAACCATTAAAACAAGGCCAGAAGTAAACCAGAGCAGGTCACCGTCCAAGATATATCTATTCATTTTCAACGGCATGAATATGTGTTCGTGATACCCGTGGAAACTTTTTCGGTAGGCTTACAGACCGAGAAGGCAAGTGCTTCCTGAGTCGAGGGTCTCTCACGGTCTCCCACACGATGTTAGACTCCGTTTCTTCGGTGCCCTCCTCCTCACTAACAGACAGCGGGCGTTCTCTCCTAACCGGCACAGGTTCGTCGGAATCCATCTCACTCCGTTTCTGGTGTTCAATTATTACAGTGTCTGGTGTATCGCAGGGGGCAACCATGTTCTGGTCACCACTATTAGGCACCACAACAACAGAAGGTCGTGTAGGGGATGAGACACCCATTTCTGCTACTTCTGAGGGAGCATTGACAGCTACCGGTGCGGACACAGAAGTCTCCTGCACCGCCACATCGTCACGCATACAGCTGGTATTCGGGTAGACTTCCTCTGTAGGTTTGACGTTACAAACAGGTTCTATTTCACTAGCTTCAGTAGCGGGCCCATTTGACGCACCTACTGTTTGTTTACTTTCCTCTTCCGCCCGAGCGCTAACTTGTCCTCTCACTACATCGCTGAGTAACACAGCCCTGTTCGAGACAGAGACAGACAGTACAGACTTTTTGTATGGACAGTGTGAGCGAAAATGAGAAGCTTCCCCACACACATAGCAAGTTTGCGGTTGTCCTAGATAGGTCACACCAACAGGAAACCCACGCACTACTACTGTAGATGGAATTTCCTTTTTTAATTCCATTCGTACAGAACGAACACCAGACTTGACGGGGTACTTATAACCTGCGTTCCATTGTTCTTCTTGAACCTCTAGTATTTTCCCATATTGTGAAAGTTTCTGTTCCAGAAAGGTGTGAGTGATCTCAGGCACTAAATTGAAAACCCGGACATTTACAATGCGGCAGTCAGCGGGCCCAATATTTACCGTTAGTATTTCACCATTTTCATAACTAAACTTTGCCGCCCCTAAAAATTGCAGTAAATATCTTTCATAGTGTGTTACAGATATAAATTTTATAAAAACTGACTTTTCTCTAGAATGAAACTGTAGTGCATCTACCTGATCAGGTGGTATTTTCATGTAGTCGTGAATCCAGTCATGCACTTCCATCGCGCTGGGTCGACGTTCAGCTCCTCGAAATGAGATTTGCAAAGTATTTTGCCGGCGTATTGCCTCCATCATTCGAAATTCTTTCCTTGTAGAACTATAGACTCACCCAGAACAATCTATTTGACGTTCCTTAACGCCGCTCGATTACGCGCAACACAGCGAACAAACAACCTCTCGGTCCGCTAGTTCGTACGCTGCACTGCAGCCAGACTGACCCCTTCATTTTGTACCGAGCGCGATGGCCCAGTCTTTCGTCTGTGGCCTGCATTTGGAAGGTCGTGTGTTCGATCTCCATTGCCAACCCACTATACTTGGGGGTTCCTTGGGTTGCCAGGCGAAAGCTGGGCAGCTTCATCACGTCCTCAGAATTTTCCGGTCCATCATTTCCAGTGCCTCATTTCTTAATCATCCCTTTCAGGATTGAAGGAGCAGGTGGTGGGTTTCGGCTCGATGGTGATTTGTGCAATGTAAAAGGTTATCCTGAAGTTGTCGTCGGGAACACTTGGTCGGGGTTTACCTTCCGGTTTCATGACTCCCTCCAGAAGCTTGTCAGCAGTGCCTAGAACTGCTTCGGAAGTGTTCCAACTGTGACCCATAGGGACTCCATCCAAGCTTGCGCCCGTCATCATTCGATCCGGTCACCCTTGGGGTCTCTCCTCTCCTCATCCCTCTCTCCCTGGGATCACGTACGTGGTAAAGGGCACACGTCCGGTGCTCTTCCCTTGAGTCCTGAGGGCCCCATTTCTTGGCTAATCCTAATTCTTCTTTCAGATGTACATCTAGGTTCGTGACGTATGGCGGAGCTGGAGAGACGGTGAGGATGCTTGCTCTAAGGAAATAGTACACTACGGGATTGCCTGCTACACGGGCTTTATTCGCACTCTTTAGGCATCTTCGATATTGAGGCTTGAATCATTAAGAACCTCCGCATGTCTCTGCGGCCTGTAGTCTCCTGTGGTTCCCTTAATTGAACTCTTTCTCCTGTGGGATGGTAGCCGCAACGAATCTATTTAGCTCTGAGTGGCGAAATGTTCTCCTCCGGTTTCTTTGTATGACCATGAGAAAATGAATGATAAAACTAAATAACAACTTCGTTTTCGAAAATATCATTATGTAAGCCATTAAAAAAGAATATATTAGAACGGGTTAAAATGTATATGACATTAATTGTGTGCTTTAACGATATCCACATATGTATGTACTGAGTTTTGTCTATATTGTAGGGTACTTGTTATGGTCCTTATGAATAAGTTATATTTCATTTAGTAAGAGGTAATGATGCGCCAGTTTCAGCTTTCGATATCGGTGATAATGTGTCGTAATACTGGAATATCAGTGTCCTCAAAAGGCAATGTTGGCATAAGCATGGGTTGACTAAATCGAATAACTAGGTCACAAAAGAACCTTTTTACCTGGAGTACAGGAAACACTCCTCTGAACGGGCGTAATAGGTATTTAAAAGAATTGACTTCAATTAATCACGATGTACAGGTCTGTGTTGAATGGAATTTGGGTAACACCTTGAGTTTCCTTCTCTTTTCATCCTTAACCATAAGTTCATCTACTGGATAGCAAAAGTTCTGTGTCTCCTCGCACCGTGGATGTATTTATAGCTCCTGATCCCTCTCCAAAGATACATCTTCCTGAGGCCACCTGCTTCCCTTTCGCAGCAATACCTTTGAACCTATGACCCCCTAGAAATGCGCAGTATAGGGATAACTACTATATCATACTGAGTATTCTACATGTCTTATACTTTACCAGTATGCGATAGACGTCCTCCGTGGTATAGTGGTTATCGTGCCTCTATAACCCAAGATTGCAGGTTCAAACCTGGCGAAGGGTGATGGATTTGTTTGGTTGCAAACATCCTTAGCATGGCTTCCTTCGGAAGGAGAATAAAGCAATTGGTCTCGTGTAATGTTTATTTGCACGTAAAAAAAGATCCTACCTTGAAACAAGAAGGTTCCTCGGGAAAACTCCCCCATTTTGCGTCTGCAAATCATGATTTCATCCTACAGTGCCACTGTGGGCAACGAACGGATCCCTCATCACCATAGCGCATAGCGGCGAACTCATGAATTAGAAATTAAAATCCGATCGCGGAAACATCGTAACGGTGCCCTGTGTTCCACTTAGGAGTTACAGGAAGTAAATAATTTACTATCTAACTACCAGTTATTCAAAAGTTATCCGCAACGGTCAGGATTTCTGTGGCTATTCCCAGGAAGTTCAAGATATACATATTTGTATTTTATTTTTCATGTACATCGTAAACATACGACATTTTAATCAAAATTGTTACAGTTATTTTTTGAGAAGTCATATTTTTCGAAAGAAAATTACTTGTAAAGCGCATTGTTGTGGGAATTGTCTAAGTCCTCTAGCCTCATCCTTGGAAGATGTGGAATTTAAGTACCAAGTTTGACACACACACACGCACACATTGTCGTCCTTCATAGTGGGTATCACCATGCTAATCTCGTGTACCCAAGATCGCGGGTTCAAACCCGGTGGAAGGCGATGCATTTTTTTGGTCGTAAAATCCTTAGCATGGCTTCTTTCTGAAGGGAATAAAGCCGTTAGTCCCGTGTCGTAGATTTACGGCACGAGAACCTCAAGCCTAATAAAGAGACCTCTCAGCAAAATTAAGCAGACGTTCACGCCCAACATAGAATGTGACGCTAAGAACTACAATAGTTAAAGGCGTCCATAAATAAAACCCATTTTTCATTTTTACACACACACAAGAGGAGAGTGTTTCTAAAATGCTTTATTTGAGCTCAGGGGGCTTTAAAACGTAGTTTAGGGAGAAATATGAACAACGAAGTTTTGGATGGAATCAATATTTCCCCTACTTACTGTAGTAGTATAGAAAGTAAAAAGCAATCAGAGTAAGTCTTCTAGAGTTGCTGGTATATTTATTATTAAAAACGTAAAATGGCTATCTCTATAAGGTTAAATATCTCCGATGTAGATGATACATTCAGGACCACCTAAAACAGCAGCCCTTTATCTTGAGCAACTAATCCTTTAATTTTTCGGTACAGTTATTCAGTCAGTCCACTCTCTCAAATTCTTTTCATTTCCTTCATTTTGGACCAGTAATTTCATTTAATTCCACTTCACCGCCCGCGTTTCTTCTTTGTTTGTGTCGCTTCTCACTTTCAGCTGGACAGTCGGCGAACCAATCAGGAAGAGGAAGCTCTGTTTTTCGTTTTCTCACCCTGCACCAAGCTACTGATTGCTTCCACATAACTAGATTCTTTTCTCAAGTTGTTGCTTCTTTCTCTTCCCCCAGAGTTTCTCTCCTTGGATACTGCTTTTATCTGTATCAGATATAGGTTCTCATTTTTTTACTTTCTCTAGCACGTGTGTACATAGAAGTATGTAGTAGCTAGAAAAAAGTTGTATTTCACGCATAAATTAGATGTGATTTCACCGGAAATATATGTTTTGATACTTCCTGAGACAAAAAAAAAAAAAGACAAAAACTTTTTAGAAAAGAGGTCCATGTATGCGCCTGTGTGTGTCTGTGGACATCGTAGCTCAAAAACAAAAATACAATTAAATACTAAACCTGGTATTTATGTTTAGTACCTTCCAAAGATGAGAAACCAAGATGTTTAAAAATGGCTCAACACAAACTACCCTTTACAGGGAAAATTCTAAACATTCCGATTTTTTTTTAAAAATGAATATAACGATTATGATTAAAATGCCATATATTAAAGGTATAGGCATCTGGATAAAATATATGTATTTTGAAGTGTATAGAAATAGCCTCTAAAGAACTCTTTATTCTGGATGAATTTTGCAGAATTTTGTATTACTGTTAAACCGTAAGAGATAGACAACCGCTTACTAAACAAAAATGTAGATCTCTCAAAAAAAAAAAATAATAATAAAATAAAATTTGTTGTGATCACAGATATTCCCTGTTATTGATTTCAATTTTAAAGTACTCTTATACTATTCCCAAACAGGAAGTCGCCCGTGTTTCTTTTGTTTTACTTCTGGTCATGAAAATAGGCAACTTTCAAAGAAAATCGCATGGCGACAGCTTTAAAACATCTATCTTTCGCTTTAACATTACGTATCCCGTTACTTCAATTTACATGGGGTAGAAAGAAGCGTAATCTTTTATAAGACTTTTTTTTTTTTTGTAGAATAGATACAGAAAGTCATGTGAATGTAGGGTTGCCAGGTTTTCTAACTGAAAATAAGAGAGATTTCAGGAATGGGTTTCCCGACACCTTGACACGGCCTACTATCGACCTATTACTTTGTTGATTTTAGCAGAAAATATGTATAGAACTGAAACATATTTGGTACACTAATATAATTTAAAACAATAATAGGTATAAGTATTTACAATATGATATGTAACTATTGTGAATATTTAGCATTTGATTTACACTCATCCAGAAGCTTGACATCAGTTGTCACATAATTAAAGAACTCTTTGGAACTCATTTTAAAATTTACTGTAATAAGCAAATATCCTTCTAAAACCCAGAATTCATGGCAGCGTATGAAATACGGGAGCCGGGAGACTCAATAAAATAAGACTGAAATACGGGAGAACCCGGGAAATACGGGAGACCTGACAATCCTCTATGAATAGAACACATCAGATTTTAGAGGGGTATCTTAAGATAATGAATCTTTTAACATTAGTTGATCACTGTACAGCATGCCAGTATGTTTACGAAAACACTGTTAAACCACGTGCCTTTGAGCTTCCCAGCCAGCTTTGATCCTGGGTGACTGCCCTGACCATGAACCGTTTTGTTGATATACTTTTATTGACGTTGAAAACTATATTTTTGTATCACGTAGGATTTGAGCAACAACATCCATATTTTGGATTGGTGTCATTTTGAAACCTCCTATACATCTCAAGGGAAGTTTCTGCTGTGGAGAAAAGCGAATCAAGACGCAAGAAGCAAGTTACAAGTAAGCAGAACTAAGCCGGAAAAACTCCTTAGATCAACAAATACCCACATTCTCCATCTGCAGCCTAAACGTTGCTAAACAAAGCTGTCAGAATCCGAAACACTTCTAGAAGCAAGCCACTAACACCCAGCAAGCTCAACTATAGAATGTGCACATACATATTAACAAGTTTTAAAGTAGTTACAACGTGATGACGTCATCAAAGTTTCAGAAAGTAACTCTCTCTTCGTTAACTTTCCTTTTTGTGCTCGCCTCGGTTTAAAAATAAAACAACTTCAAAAGCCTTTCTTTAGAGCTGAGGTTAGCAAAAAAAAAAAAAAAAAAAAAACACGATGCAAGTTCTCGCTTGTTTACCCCCAGGCCTTTGAGAGGTCGATACATCTCGACTAACGGAATATCGAAATAACAATGTGCATGGCTAACTTTATTATTAACGAGCTGCAAACATGTTTAAAAGAGAATGTGACGCTATAGTCGGTTTATGAAGGCTTGTGCAGTGAATATAGCAGGAGTTTAAGAATCATGGATTAAATTCTACAAGTTTAATGCAACGAATCAAACATTTATGGTAGTTTATATCCCTTATCACTATGTATTTTGAAAAATCATGTGTATTATAAGTAAACTAATTTGTTCTTATCTAACAAATGTCCCCTAATTGACGAGAGCAGATATTCCCTGGTGTGTTAATGTAATGCATCTCTGAATTTGGAGTCGCCCTCCGTGGTGTAATGGTTACCATGCTAACTTCATATACCCAAGGTCGCGGGTTCAAACCCGGCTGAGGACGATGGATTTTTCGGGCGTAAAAATCCTTAGCATGGTTTCCTTCGGAAGGGAAGTAAAGCCGTGGGTCCCGTGTCGTAGATTTGCGGCACGTAAAAGAACCTCAAGCCTGATAGAGAGGCCTCTGAGCAAAATTAAGCGGTCTTTCATGCCCAGTATAGAATGGGACGCTGAGAACCATAGCAGTTAAAGAGCGTCCATAAATAACACGCCATTTCCATTTTTCTGAATTTGGAAAATCCACAGTATGTAAGATACTTTATTCAAATTTAAACCAAATATTATACATAATAATAGTGATATATTTACCATGTATCAAAATTCCATTTTGCATAATTATTTAAGTTCTAATTGCTTACTGTCTAAATTAATTGTTTTAATAAAATTGAACCATATCAAACGTTTTTATTTTCTCTACATAGTACATAGCACTTAGGTAGAGCAACTCGATAATGCGATTTAACCAGAAGTACCTCTGTATCCAAAAAAAAAAAATAAGATTTTGAGGAAAATCCCCCCACAAATACATGGAAAAATTTCGAAAATTTTGAATTTGAATTGCTCTAACAATTTTTATTAAGAACCTATAATAAAGATATTTACATGGCAAATAAAATATATGTCTTGAATTTTCTGGGAATAGCATCTGAAGATCTTACTCTGATGGATTTTACTGAATTTGGCATAACTGGTAAACCATAAGTGGTAGACAAAAACCTACTACACTAAAAATGCGGATCTCGTTAAAACACACAATTTATGTCATATCCATTTTAGCGTGGAGTTGACCATGTTTGAGACATTCCTTATTATTGACTTCCGTTTTAAAATACTTAAACTTTTCTCATATGGGCTTTTTATCAGCTCCTGGCAATGTAAGAAACGGATTTCAACCACATGGCAACCAGCTTTTAAAAGAGTGGACTATCGCTTTAGCTTAGTGTATTCCCTTATTTCTCTTCTACTTACAAGAATGCAAGAAATAAGACCATTTCTGCTAATGTTTATCTCGATTAGCATCAAGTAGATAGAAGAATAAGCTTTTAACAATAATTTGTTACAGAGAGTGGAGAAAGTCATGTGAATGGAACATATCTTTAAAATGTTCGCATACAAAAATCCAGTTTTACAGCAAAGGAGCTTACAGACATGTCTGTCATATTATGTTCTTTTATGTTAACCCTATTTAGGTGAACAAATTATGTTTTGGAATCTTTAAAGCTCTTCATTTTTAAAATTTAATAATTCATTTTTTTCAAAATTGGAGCATTATTTTGAAAAAATGATCTGAAAATTTCCTTTAATATGTTTTGAAAGGCAGTATAACATTTTGAAGCAAATTAGTGAAAACATTTATTGTGTGGAACATTTTGAATATGCAAAAGTATTGAGAAAAGTTTTGCGAGAAAATAAGGCGTAAAATTGAGTGTGTTTATTAATAAGCATTTTCCTACTCATTTATAACTCCAGTTAAATTAGTCGTTAAATTTAGCTGAATGGGGAAAACGATATATTTTCTTAAATTTTAGAATGCATATTATGCTATTATGTAACAAAGTTATGTTTTAATTTTTTTACAATTTTGGTCAAATTTCACATCACGTTAAGCTATATTCACGATGACATACAAGCGCAGACGTAACGGAGCATAAGCGCAAAGGAAGAGCATTCACAATGCAGTCGTAAGCGAACGCTTCTTTGGCACGGGTTTCTAGATTTGTAAATTACATACGGATATTTTCCAAGCGCTCTGCAACTCTAAAATTGAATAACATAACCACTAATATCATATATGACAATTCCAAAAATCTTTTATAAATTAATAAACAGGTTATAAAAAGTACATACAACTGATGTCTGCAGCATTGGCATCACAATAATTGTTTCCAAAATATAGAAAATGATGCATACAACGAGACTACAGAAAGTGATAGCGCTGCTGTACATTTATGAAATGAGATTATCTCTCTCTGCGCCTTACGATTTGTTAGACTCAAGAAGTCTAGATGCAGGTGGTGGGTACATCCATTAAAACGAAGTAGGATTCGCAAGAAGAGCACAATAACCTCTTGAGAGATGGCAAGATACGGCCAAATAGAAGAACATATATGTGCATTAGGTGCTGTAAAATCTCACATTGCGATCGTCTGCTATTCAACAGCAGACAATGCATAGGAGAAGAAATACAGAATTATTTCTCTATGTATTAAACGCAAAAGTAAGGTTTGGAGTTTGTAAACTCTTACATTGCCGTGCGTAGCGTCTTGCGTTTTATTATGTGCATGTTTACAATGAATAACATGGGTGCAAGGTCTTGCATTTCCACAGCGTCTGACCTTATATTTAATTTGAATGGGACATTTAAAAATTGCACAACTCAATGGGACTATTTCAAGTTAAAACCGGACAGTGGACGACTGACAAGAGCGACCTTCGTTTTATCCCTCTTGTTATCCGCGGAGATGGTGAGCGAGTCACGCTCATTGAGAAGGGTCAAGAGCGCGCATACCTGGCCAAACCAATACAAATACGTATTAGGATTTAGTATTGTATTCGGACGAATCCCAAACATTGGGTAAGTGTTGAGGGTCCTTTGTGTCTTATGTGACCGCGGGGAGGAACGGAAGAAATCACGGATAGGTTCCCTAATGGTTACAGAATGGTACGCCTCCGATACCGCCCAGTCCCACAAAGAATCTCCAACCTCCGGTTGTTCCCCGAGGGAGCCCGGAACCGAAAGCCCCAGAGGTGAGTCACGATGAGCGGTACCGATTATGACACCTTTACACCACCTGTGGTGCCATAAGTAGTTAAAGCGGGCGTTAATAACTATAAAAAGAAACACCTTTGCATTAGGCAAGCCACTTCCATCTGCAAGCTGCCGAATACCACCACCTTATATTTTAACTTTGAAAATAGGAAAAAAAGAAGAAGAAGATGATGATAATAACAGCAAATGGTGATCATAACCAAGAGGCACTGACCTGACTACTCAGGTGTGTCTCATGACAGCTAGCGATCAAGTCTGTGGGCTTTTCCATTACGACAGTGTCTATATTACACTAAGTGACCAAAAGTCATGGGAAGGCTTTGTTCCATTAGAAAATGTGCAGTGTATGACTCCCGAGTGTATCGGCTAGATGCAGCGTATGGCACGAATGTAAACGCGATATTTAAGTAGTCTGTTAAACACACATGTGTAGTGAATATGGCAACACGACACGAGTTAACCGACCTTGATCATGGGATGATAATTGGTGCACTATACATGGGTCATAAACATATCATAGATTACACGAGAAATTGGGTTTCCGAAGTCAAAAGTGCTTAGGGTGGATCTTCAATATCGCAGAGAGAATGTTTCCACACACACGTAAAACGTCGCACAGGAAGACCACAAGTTATTAACGAAGGGAAATCATATTGCCAAAGCAAAACTATAGGAGGAGCTCGAAGTGAGAGTCAGATCACCGCCCACATGAATGGTGGAAGTCATGAACCCATTTCACTAGGACTTTAAGGAGGCTACACATGCACCACATAGGCTTATGTCCCTTGGCTGACACCTCGATACAGAGCTCAACGACATGCATGGGCCCGCGAATATCGGCAATGGACCATGAAACATTCGCGGCGTGTGGCATGGTCCGATGAATCCCAGTTCCAGTAGTATTGAGTTGATGGGCGCTTGAGAGTGTGGTGGCATATACCCCATGCCGCTATGGATCCTGCGTGTCAAGAAGATTGGTCCAGACAGGAAGTGGTTCAGTTATAGCCTGGGCTGCATTTTCATGGTCACAATTAGGCCCCATTATCCGGCTGAAAGGATCAGTGACAGGTGCACGTTATGTGGACATGCACGCACCTTTTCTTAGGAGCTCAGCTCACTAGTCTTTTCGGTAGGTTTCGCGCAATTTCGAAAGCAGAGCAGCGCGACAATATTGAGAGAGATGAAATACCCTAAACCACCAATCATCAAGCGACTGCAATGCAAATATTTCATTCCGTCTGTAGATTCCAGAGTTCATCCACGTGCACGCATGCTGTGTTTCGTTCGCTAGTTCGCGGAAAATGTTATAACCTGTTCGCTATAATGGCTGAGGGCCTCAAAGAAAGAAGCTTTTTTTCTTGACGACACTGCAGAAAGAGAGGTGGGACAGCTCTAATTCTTATCCTCCCGGCTCTCACTTTGCTGTAAAACTGTTGATTAAGATTAGGAATGAGCATAGTATGTGAGTGTGTATATGTATATGTGTGTGTGTCATCCCGGAAGAGAGTTCACATTGTAGCCACCATGGGCTTATTGTGCATCAGATCCCCAGGAGGATAGGATAATATGAGTGTGTCCAACAGGTATCCGAAACCGAGCTGGGGGAAAGCGTCACGTATTGGATCCCTAACATAGTCCAAGTAGTTGTTCATCTCAATATGGGAAGCGCTAGGAACCTTGAGTCTTATTAACTACCCAAGTCTACAGACGACTCCAAAGCCACCATGCCGCCGAGAGCTGTATTTCCAAAGCGCATTCCCCACCACCGCGGTCACTTTCACACTTATATACAACCCCTAAGATGAACCGGTTGGAATGAAATGGGGAGGAAATGAAGGGGCAGCAATTTGGGAAATGAAGAAACCTCACCAGAATTGAAAAAAAAACAAAACAAAACAAAAAAAAAAAACAAAAAAAGAAACGAAAAAAACACAGGGTCAGAGAGATTGGCCGCAGGAATCTAACCCACGACCTTCTGAATGTCAATCCCAGATGAAACCCTGAGCCACCTGGCTCGGTTGCTATACCAGGTGGCGCCATTACCTGTATTTAACGTATAATACATTTAGGAAAATAATTAGGAAATATTTAAATACATAGAAATCCAAAAACGTTTTGATGGGATCATATATATATATATATGTATATATATATATATATATATAAAAGATCTCTGGTATCTTATATATCAATTAAGGAAACAGGGCAACATAGGTTGATAACGTAAATAGGGAACAACGGGAGAGAATATAATGGTTAAGAACGGCCATTTGGAGATTAAGAGGAATACGTATTTGAATGTCAAGGAAAGGATTTATGGAGGAAAGTATTCCTGGGACAAGATGAATAGGAGAACAGTGTTAAGGGGAGTTTTTAGAAAAGATGGCAGAAGCTTAGGCCAGTTTTGAAACAAATTTAAGAAAAAAAAAACCGATCTGGTCTATACAAAGGAAATCAGAGTTAACATAATTTTCTACTAGTTGTTAATGTTTTGATTATTTTAGGGAACTGAAATGTGTGTGGATCTAATTAGTTTCAATAGTATTTAACGCCCGCTGTTACTACTATGGCACCGCAGGCGAGTATCTAATTATGTGGGTATGGCGAGATAGAGATGAAGAGATTAAGACCTTGGACTGAACGTCCGTCATACTGAAGTATGTATTAGTTTAATAGTAATGAATAATGAAGATTAGAACGACGGTACATCAACCATGTGTGTTCTCTATTTGCTGGTTTTAACCTGAATTACCTCCGTTGAGTTCTGTATCTCTTTTAACTCACGAAAATATATTGTGGCAGCATTCATGCACATCTGAACTATTGAGAAGTATTGTTAGTTTTTTAGTTGTGAGTGTTTAGTTTACAAAAGTAGGGTGTTATACTCTATTTCGTTATTCCTGGCCTGTTTATTATTCTGAAGAAAGGGGTAGTAACACAAATCTTTACCTTGAGAAATGTGTCAGGACAAGTAGATGGAAAGGCCCGGAGCGCCGCGCCGAGGCACAGACATAAGAGCAAAGATTAAAAGACTAAGGACCGACCCCTACATTGGGTCTGCAACTCTATATATAGCTTTAAAGCTACCCAGGAAGTGTTTTTCAATATGTCGGCCGCTCTTCCAAATATGGCGTGGCCAGCGACCAGTTTTGAGTTGTAATAGCCAATCTAAATAGACTGTCAAAATATTCTAGAACATGTATTATGACGTGTGAAGGAGCAAAGTTGCAAGTGACTGTGCAATTCTGCACATAAACCAGCGGAAGTTATTGTCATCGGAAGGGGTTAGCCGCTTCAATTCTATCCCTTACGTAGCTTAACAAAGCTTCTGTAGTTCTGAGATAAGGTAAAGCTCTCGCCAATTATACCAGCGACAATATCTGCACGCGTAAAATACGCGGTAGTTGGGCCACCCGGTAGAAAACAGTTAAGCCTATTCATAGTTCATGCGTTTCATCTAGTGTTTTATATTATTCATCCTAGAATCTGACATGGCCATTATTTTGGCTATTACCCTGGCGTTTAACGCAAGAGAGGATATCGCTACACGTCAAATACACCATAGTTGGGCCAGTTGTTAGTTTTTGGATTAATAGCGGGAGAAAAAAGTTTTGTCTTTTCATAGTTCATTGCGTTTCATTCGATGTTTCATATTATCTGCTTTACAATCTGACATGACCCTAAGGACTATTCACATCGAAAATCAACCGTAGACACAGAAGCTTGTAGCCAATATATGTATAGGCTCATTCACGATGGTTACATCGACATTGATGTAGACATAACCGTAGTACGTTAACATAGAAACTTGCAAACGCCAAGCTTTTTCGTCAAAGTTAACATGTAACCTAGGGATCAACCAATGTGAGCGACTGCTCGATGTATTATTAAAATGGCTTCGCTTGATAATTCTCTCTATCATTTCTCCTCCGTTAATTCGTCTTTTATTAAGAGGATGAATCCATCAACGTCTACGACGGGACATCCGTTCTTTAAAATATAAAACACCAAGCAAATTGGCTACTCTAGTTTGTATGAGCGCGAATGCTACCACACTCTCGTCTCTGCCAGCCATTTCAGTTTGCTATTCACTCGCAAGGCACAGTTTTATTGTTTTAATTTCTGATTTTTTCTTTTTTCTAGCTTAACGTCCTTTAACCTAGTTGGTCATATCGGACGATGAATGAAATTGGTGAAATGATGCTCAAATGATCTCGGGGTCCATGGAGCTCAAAGTTACTCGACATTCGTATTCTCAGGATAACGAAAACCCCGAAAAATCCTTATCCGGGCAACTCACCCTAAGCGAGAATCGAACTCACGACCTGTTGAGTATGAGTCGACACGCTACCTCCACACTACCAAGGCGGGCTTGATTGGTTATTGCCTACGTTTATGTTTGTCATTGAGAATGCTCATGGGGTATTTAATTCCGCATCTGTATTCAAAGTCAGTGCATCTACGGTTAATTTTCAATGTGAATGGCCCTTTACTGTGGCACTTACCCTGGCCTTTATCGTACGAAGATATGTCTGCACACCTCAAATACGTGGCAGTTACACCACCTGGTAAGTTTTGGGTGAATCGTTGGAGAAAACGGTTTAGCTTTCCCATAATCCATGTGTTTAAATCAGAGTTTCATATTATTCGCCCTACAATCAGGCATGACCATTACTGTGGCAATTACCCTGGCCTTTATCGTACGAAGGGATATCTCTGCACATGTCAAAAACGCGGCAGGTGGGCCATCTGGCAAGTTTTCTGTGAATAGCTCGAGAAAAAAGTTTAGACATATAGTTTATGTGTTACATCCGTTATTTATATTATCCACTCTACAATCTGAAATAACCATTACTGTGGCAATTACCCTGGAGACGAAAGCACTTCTGTTTTTAAGTCCGCGCGTTTAATTAACGGAAGTGCAAAGACTAATACAACCTTGTGTAAACTGTATCTTTTTACTATTTCGAGGACAAACGGAAATGGAATTAAAATGAATGTTTGTTCAATTTCGATGCCTGACAGCAAGATGCATTAATGAAGCTCATTGCGAAGGCTTTTTAGCTACTACATCTCTTTTTATATAAGATTAGCTAATTATTCCACTCTCACAAGATTTCATTAGAGATTAAATTACCTTCTGCAGCCGCTTTTCTTCCTTTGCATATACTTTCTTGGAAACTTTCAACTTAAATTTGAATTTTTTAAAGTTCGCAACGACAAGCGAGTCGATTTTCCTTTTTCGCTTCCCTCGTTTTAGAATTCTATACAGAAGCTCCAAGTTAGAGCCAAGTTTTGCTTTTAAAATATTCAGAAAGTGTAGTAATAAAGCAAAGCTGAGAATGACAAATTTGAATAAGCAGACAAGATATGAAAACCGAAGGGATCAGCTCAAGCGGTGATAACTGTGGCTCGCATTCGGGAGGTCCTGGGTTCTGAAACAGAATGTATTTTACAGTCCCACGTTGAGGCGCTAATTTAATATAAATTTATTTTACAACCTGGACGTTGGGTGCCAATTTAAAAAGAAATTTGTTACAGCCCTATACACTGTGGGATATTACGATGCGTTGATGTGCGTTATAAGAGTCCTTATACGATCTCCTGTCGTTTATTCTTCTATGTTGAACATGTATGAGAATTTGCATTCAATGGTTTCACAGCCTGACCTAATATGGGCTAATTTCTTCAAGCGTATATCGTCGCCCTGTGTATTCAATTTAAAATTATTCACAACGAAAGCAAATTAGTTTTGTTTGATATTAGCATGGGCTCTTCTACGAGGATCGGCTGATAAGTCCTGGGCCTCACACAGATTTAGCGCCACTAGGCCAGTTAGATGGTAGCATCGTATAGTTTAATTCTAGACCAGCTTATATCCATAGTTACAGGTGAATAGCTTATCTAGTTTTCGAATGGCAGCATTTTAAACAAGACAACTTTAGAGTTTTCACGAAAATGGAAGAATTGCAAAAGCGAGCAGTGATTAAATATTTCCATTTGAAAGGCTTAACGCCTAAATAAATCAAGGAGGAACTGGACAGTACATTGTAAGACTTAGCCCCTTCATATTCAATGATTAAAAGGTGAGTTATAGAGTTTAAAATGGGACGTACGAGCACTAGTGATGAGGCTTGCCCTGGACGCCCTGTAGAAGTGACAACTCCAGAGATCATTGAAAACAATAATCGTTTATTACTGGAAGACCGCAGATTAAAGTTGTTTGAGATAGCAGAGGCTGCAAACATAAAAAAACGTGCAGGTAATATTTTAAGTAATATTTTGGGCTTTCACAAGGTCTGTGCAAGATGGGTGCTGCGTTTGCGTCACCTAATCAAAAGTTGCAAAGAAAAAATTTTTCTGTTAAGAATATGGAGCTCTGCTGTAAAAATCCCAGTGCATTTTTGAGACGGCACTCAGTGGTAGTGCAACCGGCTAAAGACCGGGAGATCCGTGGTCAAGTCCCGGCTATGGCATTGCACTTTTCAGTCTGACTCTACCTATCCAAAATACCATATGTTTAAAATATATTAATGACTAACGAAATTTGTATCTTAAATTTTCTGGGAATGTGCTCTGAAGAAATCTTTTTTTCTGGATAACTTTTGTATAACTGGTCAATTGCAAGAGATAGACCAAAACTTACTATAAAAGTCTGATGTGTTCCATTCATATGATTTTCTCTACATCGCTGTAACAATTTATTGTTAAACAGTTTATTCTCCTACTTCATGAAAATCCAGATAATCAGAAAAAATTATCTTAATTACTTGCTTTCTTGTCCATTGTAGAAGGGAAATAAGGGAATACATAAACTAAAACGGTAGTAAAATCTTTTGAAAAGCTGGTTGCCATGTTCGTGAAATTCGTTTCTATGCAGAGCTAACAGTTTACAAATTTCCGTGTGAGAAAAGTTACAAGTATTTTAAATCTGAAACAAATAACAAAGAATACCTCAGAAATGGTCAACTCCTGGGGAAAAAACAGCTGTATGAAATAAATTGTATACTTTTCCGAGATCTACATGCTTTGGGTAGTAAGTTATTGTCTATCTCTTACGGTGTACCAGTTGCGCAAAATTCAGCAAAATTCATCAAGAATAAAGAGGTCTTTTGGGGATATTCCCAGAAAATTCAAGATCTACATATTAGTTACCTTGTAAATATCTTTCATGTACGGTATTTTAATCAAAATCTTTGGAGCCATTTTTCAGGAAATCTAAATTTTCGAATTTTTTTCCATGTAAAGAGTATTTTGGGGTGGGGGGATTTTTCTAAAAATCTTCGTGTCGCATCCTTGAGAAAACGTAAATACCAAGTTTGATATTTTATCGACATTTCGTTTGTGAGTAATCGTGTTCACAGACACACGGGACACTAAACACACACACACACACACACACACTCACTGATCTTTCTCTGAAAATAGTTGTTTTATACAGAGGACCCTAAACCGTGTATTTCCGTTGAAATCTCGATATCGAAATTTTGGGTGGAATGCAATATTTTCTATACACACTATGCAAATAGTACGGGTAGAAAAAGTAAAAATATGACGTGTTCCATTCACATGACTTTCTCTTTATCTCTGCAACAAATTATTGCTAGAAAGCTTATTCTTCTGTTTACCTCATGCTAATCGAGAACAAATTAACAGAAATAGTCATATTACTTGCTTCCTTGAAAGTAGAAGCGAAATAAGGAAGTACCATAGGTTAAAGTGATAGTCAAAAGGTGGTTGCTATGTGACTGAAGTTCCTTTGTTTGTGTGGACAGGAGTTGACAAATTCCTGTATGAGAAAGGTATGTTTCTTAAAGCTGAAACCAAAAAAGAGGAATATCTAAAAACCGATCAACTCCGCGAAAAAAATGTATATAACATAAATTGTGTATTTTAACGTGCTCTACATTTTTTGTGTAAAAAGGTTTTGTCTATCTCTTACGGTTTAACAATTATGAAAAATTCCGTAAATTTCATCCAGAATAAAGTAGTCTTCAAAGGCTATTCCTAGAAAATTGAAGATATACATTTTATTTTTCAGGTAAATATCTTTAATATACGATATTTTAAACAAAATCGTTAGAGCCATTTTCGATAAAATCAAAATTTTCGAAAAAGTTCCATGTAAAGGGTAGATTGGGGTGGGGGAATTTTTCTGAAAATATTCGTGTCGCATCCCTGGAAGATAGTTAACTGAAATACCAAGATTGGTATTTAACCGACTTTTCGTTTTTGAGTTATCGTGTTCACAGGCACACGGACACACGGACACATAGACACACACAAACACACACACATACCTTTCTCTGAAAATGCTTTTTTTTTTAATACAGGGGACCCTAAAACATATATTTCCGGTGAAATCTCGGTATCGAATTTTTTGTGGAGTGCAATATCTTCTCTATACACCATATACATAGTACGTATAGAGAAAGTAAAATAAAATTTTTGGTACAGTTAATCAATTCTGAGATATTCTTTGATATTGGTTTGCATTTTAAACTACTTAAACTTTTCTCAATCGGGAGTCATCTTTCGTTTCATGTCTCTTGTGCTTTACTCATGGTTATTCAAAGAAAACGGAGTTTCAATTGTTTCACATGCCTAGCGCTTTTAAAATATCTGACTGTTACTTTAGTCTTGTGGATTCCCTTATTTCCCTTACAGTTAGAAGGAAGCGAGTAATAAGACCAATTCTGGCAAAAATTATATCTCGATTAGCATTACTCCTTTGTAAAAATAGCATATTTGTGGAACAGATTGAGAATAGAACACATCAACATTTCTGTGTGGTAAGTTTTTATCTATCAGTTACGATTTACCAGTCGGGAAAGGTCGTCCAGAACGGATAGTGGTTCAGAGACTACTCCCAGAAAATTCAATATATTTTGTTATGTTTGATATTTAACAAATTTTCCCTTTTGAGTTATCGTTTTTACAGACACACAAACACTCAGAAAACACAAAGACACATACACATCGGCCTTTTTTAAAATCGCTTTTTATACAGAGGACCCTGAAACGTGTATTTCCAGTGAAATATGTATGAACTTTTAGGTGGAATGCAGATTTTCTCTATCTGTGTATTATGTAAGAGTTGGATAAAGTAAAACTAATATAAAAAGTGAAAATTCAGTGTAGCAATGCACTTGCTTCAATTCTGAGAAATTTTCTGTTTGGGAGTGTCCATATATAAAGAAATAGATTATTTAACTGCATAAAAAGCATGGCTCTAGTAATGAATTTCCTTCCATCTGGTGTATTTTCAGACTTTGAGGGTGAAAAGGAATGATGCTGGTTAAAGTAGAATTTCCCGCACCAACTCTGAATCGAATCCGGCACCTCTGGGATGGGAAGCCAGAGAGGCGACCACAACTAAAAATCATTGTTTATTACATTTCTATAACTGTAGTCGGAATCCGCAACATGAAATGACTAACGGGCCAAAAAAATAACCATACGTAAAAATCGTTTTCAAATTAATTTTTTCCGTGGGATGGAATATATACCCGCTTATTTTGGGGTATCACGTCATTAGGTCCAATGACCAGCCGACGGGTTCCATGGAAACCACGAACGAAAGTAAGGCAATCAAATTGCGGCTTCATCAAAACGGCAGGTGGTACAGAAAACCTCGTTATCGAATGAAATGAGATGGTTCTTCACAATGTGACGCGCACAAAAGCGCCGCGTTGCATTGGATGCTTTGTTGTGTCTGGTTCGGCGACGATTCGTGTTTGCTATATACACTTAAAACTGCATATTCCTAGAGCGCAGTATTCCTTGTATAAAATTTAAAATTGCAAAATTAAACCACAATACACTCGACGAATATGTTACGTCTGCCTAAATGCAAACAGATACCCATTGCAAAGTTTTACAAAACGTTATAACGCGTGTTAGGAATGAAGATGTCAAATATACTTTCTCTATTTAATATAGTATATAGGTAGAGAAGATATTGCACTCTACTCAACAATTTTATACCGTAATTTTACCGAAAATACACCTTTAGGGTCCCTGCATGAAAAGAAAAAACTAGAAAAAGGTCAGTGTGTGTCCGTGTGCTTGTGTTTCTGTAAACACGATAACTCAAAATGAAAAGTCGGTAAAATACCAAACTTGGTATTTAATACTATAATCTTCTAAGCATATATGAACATTTTGAAGATAATCCCCGTTCCCCAAACTACACTTGACATAGAAAAAATTTCAAAATGTTTGATTTCAGAAATGGCTCTAACGATTTTCATTAACATACCATATGTTTGAGATATTTTCTTGAAAAACAAGAAGTATATCTTGAATTTTCTGGGAATAACCTCTGAAGACCTCTATTTTGGATTACTTTTGTATAACTGCAAATTGCTCTTTTGATTGTGCACTTTACAGACACACATACGATATTTTTCTATCCATTTTTTCTTTAGGGTGCCTTAAAACATACTATAACATACTATAACCTTGTCTATCACGTATGCATAATGTGATTATCAGGTAGAGAAAGTATTGCATTCCCCCAAAATTCTTTTCCGAGATTTACCCGAAACATATAATTTAAAAACTCCTGGATAACAAAATAGAATTTTTTAGAAAGGCGTACCTTTATATATATATATATATATATATATATATATATATATGTGTGTGTGTGTGTGTCTGCAAACAGCATAACTCAAAGAACACCAAACTTGATATTTATGTTTTTCCAAGTATCGGTCACCCAAACTGCCCTTTACATGGACCCTTTTTCGAAATTTTCGATTTTCTCAAAAATTACTCTAATGATGTTGACTAAAATCTCATACATTAAATATTTTTGCATGACAAGTGCTTATAAAATGTTTCTATTAAATTTTCTGGGAATAGCCTCTGAAGACCTCTTTATTATGGATGACTTTTGTATAGCTGGTAAACCGTAAGAGATAGTAAAAAAATTACTACACAAAAAAGTAGATTTCGTTAAAACACACAATTTATGTCCTATACATTTTTTTGTAGTTAACGTTTTCCGAGATATTTTTTCAATCATCTTTAGTTTCATAGCTCTTTTCTTTTACTCGTGGGCATGCAAAGACCTCCGATTTTTCAATGTTTTCACATAGCGACTAGCTTTCAAAGCATTTGACTATCATTTTATGCTAGTGTATTACTATATTTTCATTCTCTTTATAAGGAACAAGTAATAAAATAATTTCTTCTAATGTTTATCTTGATTAGCGTGAAGCAAATAGAAGAATAAGCTTTAAGAAGAATAGTTTTCTTGCGAATAGGTAGAGAAAGTTATGTGAATCAAACACGTTAATTTATTTTTCAGTAAAATCTCGACATTTTAGATGGAACACATTACTTCACCCCATTATTATAGAGAATGTTAACTGTAAGTACCTACATAGTCTCATTTCAGTTTTATGAAAGTGTGCAGCTGCTGGTTGTAAAAAGACTACTGCTAGATATTTTGTAGGCATACTGAATACGGCAGGAAGGAAAATATAGTCTATGGATTTTCACCCTTAAGGACATCTACAATCTCGTCCCGGAAGGACGATGTTTTCCGACAAACATTTCTTCACCTTGCGTTCAGCGATCCTAGGCAGTGAAAGTCCTCAGGAGAAGAAAAGAAGTGTTACAATAGGCCTTTGTTGCCACAAGTGAATTTTCCCTTTGTGTGAGCACAAGCAAGTGGTATTGCGGAACACTGGCTAAGGTTTTGTTACGAATCTTTAGAGTGGAAGAGGGGGCTCTGCTGAAGCAAAAATATTTTGTAGCCGAGATTCTACAACCTATTGCAGACGGTATCGCTCTCCACTTGGTTACAAAAACAAAACACTTGGGCCGAGCCAATTCATAAGTAGGATTTTTACTTTCTCCACACGTACTCTGTACACAGTGTATAGAGAAGGTATTGTAATGCATCCAAAAATTCGATACCAAGATTTCACCGGAAATACATGTTTTGAGACCCTCTGAATCCAAAAAAAGCATTTTAGGAAAATGTCCATGTGTGTGTATGTGTGTGTGAGTGTTGTGTGTGTCTGTAGGTAGCATAGCTCTAAAACGAAAAGTCCTTTAAAAACCAAACTTGGTATTTAGGTTTGGTATCTTCCAAGGATGCGACACGAAGATTTTCAAGAAAATACCCCACCCCCAACTACCGTTTACATGGAACTTTTTTCGAAAATTTTTATTTTCTCAAAAATGGCTCTAACGATTTTGATTAAAATATTGTATATCAAAGATATTTATCTGACAAATAAAATGTTTTTCTGGAATTTTCTGGGAATAGCCTCTGAAGACTACTTTATTTTTGATGAATATTACGGAATTTTACATAACTGCTAAACCGTAAGAGATGGACAAAAACTTACCACAGAATGTAGAGCACGTTAAAATGCAAAATTTATGTAATATACATTTTTTTTCATGGAGTTGCTCGTTTGTTTTAGATATTCCTTGTTATTGGTTTCCGCTTTGAAAATCTGTTCTCATACAGGAATTTGTCAACTCCTGTTCATACAAACAAAGAAACTTCAGTCACATAGCAACCAGCTTTTGAGTATCACTTTAACCTATGGTACTCTCTTATTTCGCTACTAGTTACAAGGAAGCAAGTATTAAGACTATTTCTGCTAATTTTTTCTCGATTAGCATGAGAAAGTCATATGAACGGAACATATCAGAATTTTTTGCTTTCTCTGGCACGTATGTACAACTTTACATAATGGATAGAGAAGGTATTGTATTCCAACCAAATATTCGATACCGAGATTTCACCGTAACTACATGTTTGAGACCTCCTGAATCCAAATAAGTCATTTTACAAACATGTCCGGTGTATGTATGTCTGTGTGTCTGTGGACAGCTTAACTCAAAAACGAAAAGTCGGTTACATACCAAACTTAGTATTTAAGTTCAGTATCATCCAAAAAGCGACACGAAGATTTTTAGGAAAATTGCCCCACCCGCAACTTATCCTTTACATGGAACATTTTTTGAACATTTTGATTTTCTCAAAAATGACTATAACGGTTTTGATTAAAATGCTATATCCTTAATATATGCTTATGACAAAAGATATGTATATCTTGAATTTTCCGGGAATAGTCTCTGAAGACCTCTTCATGTAGGATGTTTTTGTGTAACGTTTGTAGAACTGGTAAACACTAAGAGATAGACAGACAGATACTGTACAAAAGGTATAGATCGCCTAAAAACACACATTTTATGTTATACACTTTTTTTGTAGAGTTAACTGTTTCTAAGATATTCCGTGTTATTGGTTTAGTTTTAAGCTACTTAAGACTTTCTCAGAAGGGAATATATCTTTCTTTTCGTCTCTTTTGTTTACTCTTAGCAAGAAAGAGAACCGAATTTCAATTATATTACATAGTAACTGGCTTTTAAAAGATATGACTCTCGGTTTGTCTAGTGTATTCCCTTAGTTCCCTTCTATTTAAAAGGAGCAAGTAATAAGACCAAATTCTACTAAAATTTTTCTCGATTATCATGAAGTATATAAAACTTTAATCTTTTGTAAGAAAAGTTTATTTGCGGAACAGCTAGAGAAAGTCATGGAATGGAACACATCAGATTTTTTACTTTCTCTAACGCATATGTAAATGTAGATAGAGAAGGAATTGTATTCCACCCAAAAATCTCTATTGAGATTTTACCGTAAATATATATTTTGAGATCCCTTGAATCAAAAAACGCATTTATAGAAAAAGATCAGTGCCTGTGCATGTATGTGTGTACGTGGACTGATAACTCAAAAACGAAAAGACCGTTAAATTTGAAATTTAATTTTAGTATCTTCCAAGGTGCGACACAAAGATTTTCAAGAAAATCTCCCCGCCTTAACGAAAGTTTACCTGAAAAAATTTCGAAAATTTTGAATTCTCAAGAATGGCTCTAATTATTTTGATTAAAAATACCGAATATTAACATGTCAAATAAAATGTATATCTTAAATTTTCTGGGAATAGCCTCTGAAGACCTCTTCATTCTTGATGACTTTTGCATAGGAGATAGCCAAAAACTTACTATACTTACTATACAGAAAATGCAAATCTCGCCAAAACATACGTATTTATAACCTTTACAATTTTGTTGTGGAAGTACCCATTTACAAGATATTCTTTGTTTTTGTTTTTGGTAGCTTAACGTCCTTTAACCTGGTTGGTCATATCGGACGATGAATGAAATTGGTGAAATAATGATCTCGGTGTCCATGGAACTTAAAACATTACTCGACATTCGTCTTCTCAAGGGAAAACCCCGAAAAAAACTTACCCGGGTAACTCACCCTAAGCGAGACTCGAACTCACGACCTTTTGAATGTGAAGGAGATACGCTACCCCCGCACTACTCAGGTGGGTTATATTCTTTGGTATTAGTTTCAATTTGTATATAATTATACTTTCCTCAGACGAGAGGCCGCCCATGTTTCTGTTGTTTTAGTTCTGCCCAAGCAAAGAAGCGAATTTCAGTGTCAATCGCACTGATTAATAAAAACTTTCTGCATTATCTGGATTGGCATAGAATATAAACAAGAATAAACTTTTGTAAACAGCTTGTTTGTTCAACAGTTAGAGCAAGTCATGTGAATGGAACAGATCAGATTTTTTGTGGTAGTCTTCGACCCCAGAGAAATGCATTGAACAATTTTATTCTGGGAATCATCCGATCATTTGTTTTACTCTTTCTCTCTCTGCTACTTACGTAAAAGGTGAAGTAGTGCTGCATTCGAATAAAAAGTACTTCGGAAATTATCTGATGTGTTACATTCATGTGAATTTATTTACCTTCTATCTTAATTAGTGAGCATAACAACAAAAATAGTAATAATAATAATAATAATAATAATAATAATAATAATACTTTGTCAATGAGTACAATCCAGGTAATAGCCATTATCTAAATACATCATAATCAATATCAAACCATTATCAATACATCATGTTTTGAGCATCCTCATTTTGAAAGTTCGTCAGGATAAGATATTGGATTGTCTGATAATCTAAATTTTGGAATTCTTATTAGTTTTAAATTAATATATTATTTACTATATATTTTTGGTCCCATTTAACTATTTTGTGTTTGCTCAATCTTGCAAAGAATATCATTTCTCTGTCTTCATAAAAATAAATTGATTGAGAATATATAGATTTGAATAATAATGTGTGAAACATAGAGCATTTTTAGAGTTAAAATACTTAAGTTTGTGAATTTTTTTTTCATGACCGATTTTAATAATTTGTATAATAACCTTTTCCAATAATAAAGTATCTTTTATTTTCACCACATAAAAGTATGTCATATCTTCAAAAATAAAAAAGTAAGCTGTTTTCAAATAATGGAATGGTATATAATTTCTTAAATTTCTAAATAGTAATATGAGCTTAGACAACTTGACTCTAAGCTCTCTATACACACATATACCAGGTGGCCCAACTACTCCTAATTTTCGCTAGCAGACTTCCCTCACTCCGTGCATTAAATAGTTGCAGAACTCAACGGGGATATTTCAAGTTAAAACCGGCTAGCGGAGAACTAGCAAGAGATACCTTCATGTTATCCCTCACAATGAGCGCGACCTGGTTTACCGTCTCCAACATAATCAAAAGGGATAAAAAAGAAAGGCTGCTCGCCAGTTCTCCACTTACCAGTTTTAATTTCAATTTAATTCAATTGTTTATTAGCTGTCAATACACTTTTACAAGCTTCTGACATTGTAAAAGAGAATACAATATATTATCATAGGAAATAAGTATATAAAATTAAACATAAGTATATACACACGCAAAAACTAAGAGGTATTTACAGGTTAACATTTTTATACAAACATTTATCAACTAAGAAGTGTTTTAGCTTGTTTTGAAACTGTTTAGTACCAT
This sequence comes from Hymenopus coronatus, assembly GCA_030762935.1. NCBI lineage: Eukaryota > Metazoa > Arthropoda > Insecta > Mantodea > Hymenopodidae > Hymenopus > Hymenopus coronatus. The sequence continues at coordinate 39,326,458 of CM060899.1, forward strand.
TTAATGACTTAATTGGTGCTGGCAATATATTAAATACAATTTTATCCATCACAAAAACATCTTTATCACTTGACGTTTTAGAAGTACGTTCTCTGAAGTAGTCATTATTGTTTCTGGTATTGTAGTCATGAACATCGGAAATCTTCAAATTTAGCTTATTTACAGCAAAAAGAATAGCTTTATATACATAAAGTGAATAAAATGTGAACATTTTATTTTGTTTGAAGATATCTACACGTGAATAAGTATTTTTAAGTTAAAAATTATCCTGATGCACCTTTTCTGTAGGACGAATATTCGGTCCAGATGAACTCTTGGACAACATCCCCATATTTAAATTCCATATGAGAGATATGGATATATAATCCCATAGTATATCATTTTTAGGAGGTTGGCTTGAAACGTCTAATTAAATATATTGATCTGCTAATTTGTTTACATAGATAGTCAATATGATTATTCCATGTCATATTATAGTCCATATATAGCCCCAGAAATTTATGTGAACTTACATCTTTTATATTACAATTATTTATCTGTACATTTATTTTGAAATGAGTCTTGTTAGTTAGGCTAATTTGCATTGATGTGGTATTTTCCATGTTGCACCTGAAATTATTTGTGTTAAAATAATTTGACAGATGTTCTCCCTGATAGCTTATGTCCTAGATTAGTTTATTATTTTTACCAGCAGAACAGATGACTGATGATTTGAACTGTCTTAACGCACGAAGCAATATATGCACATGCCAAATACAAGATAGTAGGACCATCTGGTGTATATAATTTAGCACAAATATCCATGTTAAGCTGACAATTGACTGGTAATGATTTAAAACCTAAAACCATTTGTATCGTTCTATTTTCATTTAATAATAGACCGTTTGCTTTAAACTGACCGATTCTTACGGTCTATTCTTTCGACCCATTAACAAGGAATATATAAGATATGCCTAATGGCACAACAAAGTTACTTCAAATTATCTGTTTTAAAGCGATTGTACTTTTACTTTCCCTACCTACTATTTACATAGTGTGCAGAGAAGATATTTTATTCCACCCAAAAATTCGATACCGAGATTCCACCAAGCATACGACGTAGATTTTCAAGAAAACCTTCTTCCCTAACTACCACTTGCAAGGATAACATTTCGAAAAGTTTAGTTTTCTGAAAAATTGATCTAATGATTTTGATTAAAAAATCTTATATTTAAGACATTTACAAGGCATATGCATTTTTTGTCTTGAATTTTCTGGGAATAGTCCAAGGCCTCTTTATTTGGGATGAATTTTTTTTTAATTTTGCATAACTGGTTAACCGTAAAATATACACAAAAAGTAACTACACAAAAAGGTAGATCTTTTTAAAAGACACAATTAATGCCATATACTATTTTCGTGGAGTTGACCATTTTCGAGATATTCTTTGTTATTCGTTTCTGTTCTAAAATACTTAAAATTTTCTCACACGGGAACTTGTCAACTCCTGCTCATGTAAAGAAGTTGCTTTCAATTCCATAGCAACCACATTTTAAAACATTTAACTGTCGGTTTAGCTTAGTGTGTTACCAATTTCCTTCTTCTTAAAGGAACTAAATGATAAGACCGTTTGTCCCGATTAGCATAAAGTGTATAGTAGAATACGCATATTACCAGCTAATTTGTTACCGAGATGTGGAGAAAGTCATAATTAGATTTTTTGTGTGTGTTCTTTTTCGTCTATCGCTTAACATTTCCAAGTTATACAAAATGCTTTCGAATGAGGAGGACTGCGCAGGCTATTTCCAGAAAATTGAAGGATAAATATTATCTGTCATATAAATATACTCAATATTTGGTATTTTAGTCAAAATCGTTAGAGCTATCTTTAGAAAATAAAAGTCCCCTAGTATCCTTCCATGGAAAGGATAGTTTGAGGTAGGTGGATTTTCCTGAAAATCTTCCTGTCGTATCCTTGGAAAATATTGAACTTAAATACAAAGGTTGGCATTACAACGAGTTTCCGTTTCTGAGTTACAACTTTCATATGCATACAAAGATCTATAGAAATGGACGGTTTACTAAACAAGATTTTTTACTTTCTACATACGTACTGTGTACATAGTGTATAGAGAAGATACTGTATTCCACCCAAAAATTAGATACCGAGATTTCACCAGAAATACATGTTTTGAGACTCCATGATTAAAAAAAACAACTTTTAGAAAAAATATAATGTGTGTGTGTGTGTGTGTGTTTGTGGACAGCATAGCTCAAAAACAAAAACACCGTTAAATAGCAAACTTGGTAATTAATATTAGAATCTTCGAAGGATACGACACGAAGATTATCAAGAAAATCCCCCCCCCCATCCTCAACTACCCTTTACATGGAACTTTTTTCAAAATCTCAAAAATGGCTCAAACGATTTTGATTAAAATCTCTTATATTTAAGATATTTAAATGCAAAAGAAAATATATATCTTGAATTTTCTGGGAATAGCCTCTAAATACTACATTATTCTCGATGAATTTTACGGAATTTTTGCATAACTACCGAATCGTAAGAGATGGAGAAAACTTACCACACAAAAATGTAGAGAATATTAAAACACACAATTTATATTATATATATTTTTTCCTTGGGGTTGATCGCTCTTCAGATATTCCTTGTTTTTGGTATCAGCTTTGAAATACTTATGCTTTTCTCATACAGGAATTTGTCAACTCTTGTCCATACAAACAAAGAACTTCATTCACATAGCAATCAGTTTTGACTATCACTTTAACCTAAAGTACTACCTTATTTCGGTTCTACTTATAAGGAAGCAGGTAATAAGACCATTTCTGCTAACCTTTTCTCGATTAGCATGAAGTAAATAGAAGCATGAGCTTTTTAACAATAATTTGTTGCAGAGATGTAGAGAACACATCAGATTTCTTTATTTTCAAGGAGCCTCAAAACGTGAATGTTCAATGAAATTATGGCATTTTGGGTCGGTTACAGTTTTTCCTTATTTACTGAATGTAGTAGAGAAGTTATTAAATAATATAAAATATTTTTAGAATAGCTATGAAAATGCTGTTGTGTAAAGAATATCTTTATATGCAATATTTGTCTTTTCTTTCCTTTTCCCCAATTACTTTACGTCGCTTTAACTATGTGACAAATCACAAGGGATCTGTTAGTAGATACCTCGTGACTGAGTGTGTGACGGACTTAAATTTTTAGGTCTTATCCCTGCAACATACCATCTTGCTTCGTATATGTATCCACAGAGCCATAGTCCCAGGCAAACAACAACTTTTCTTCTATACGTGATAGTAAGACATCAGCTTTAACACGTACCAATAGAGACTTCAATGCTGCAGTACCTCTGCTTCTAGACGTGATGTGCAATAGCAACTTCGACACTTTCCATAGAGACCCTAGTACCAGCCAATTACACTTATGTTAACTTTCTTTAATAAGTTTCTACATATAGTGTGCATAGTAGCTGGAGCAGTTATTGTATTCCACCCAAAAGTATGAAGAGTGCGGGACAGGGAATATTTATCTTTAAAACCTTTCAAGGATGTTGGACTAAGATTTTCAAGAAAATCTAAAATCCTCCCACAACAAACTAACCTTTTTCTCCAAATAGTTCCAACGATGTTGATTAAAATGTAAGATATTTACCTCAAAAATAAAATGTATATTTTAAATTTTTTGGGAATAGCCTCTGAATACCTCTTTATTCTGGATAAGTTTATCAGAATTTTGCATAACGGTTTATGCTTAAGAGATAGACGAAAATGTACTGCACAACAAATGTAGATCTCGTTAAAACACATAATATATGCCACACACGTTTTTCTTGTAGAGTTGATTGTTTTCGAGATATTTCTTGTTATTGTTTCAATTTTAAGCTATCTAACTTTTTCAAACAGGACCATGCAAAGCAAACTGAAACAGCAAATAGCGACCAGCTTTTAAAAACATTGATTATTCCTTTAGCCTAGTGTACTTTCTTTATTTCCCTTCTACTTGCAAGGGATCAAGTAATAATACCAATTCGGTTAATGTTTAGCTCAATTCGTATGGCATAGACAAAATAATAATATTTTGTAAGAATATTTTATATATGGACTAGCTAGAGAAAGTTATGTGAATGGAACATATCAGATTATTTTAAACGTGAAAGGCGCTGTCCAGTTTATTTGCTTTATTACTTGTGGATAGATGGCGGAGTATTTGTCAGTACCATCTTTTTTAATTTTTACTGTTAATGTTAATATGGAACTTTGGGTCTTGGTATTAAGTATTCAAAACGGCGTTGATCTTGGTGACTAAGGGAAACCACGGAAATGAAGATTGACTCACGGGATTCGAACCCGGAAGTCACAAATGAGAAACATAGACGCTACTATTTGAGCCACCTGCACAGAGTTTTGTCTTTCCTTCTTTCTCACTTTCTTTAGCTCTTGTACTTATTAATTTTCTCCTGGCGCAGCCATAACTTGCTTAATTCTTACTTTGTTTTTTTCTCTCTTTCTTTCTTTCCTTCTTATTTTATCTTCATATTATACCCCTCATCATTAAAGCTGATTATCTATTCAGGAGATTGTGTGGTTCAGCAGTCACTCCTTTAAATAACTTATTCTTTGATAACGAAATAGTTTGATATCTTTACAAATAACTTTATTTATTATTCGGTACAATGACCTGCAATATTCTGTGCAGGGAAAACTAATAGCTCCAGCCAATTTTTAATTTAATTAAAGCATATTTTGAGGAACAAAATAACATTTTTAAAGAATTTATGTCAACGAAAACGCCTTCCCTGGAAGCATTTCCATTATTTCTCAAAAACCCTTTACAGTAATCTTTAATTAAAATATTAATTTGAAATATTGTCCTGAAAGATAAAATATATTATGTTTAAAGCAAAGTGATCTAGTTAAAAACCGATCTCTCGTGTGCAAACAGCCTGGTTGTAGCAGACTTTTGTTCGAGAATCCACAGACCCCCCTAAGGTTATACTGCTGTGTATAACGCAGCCAAAGAAGTTGCAGACACATCAGGGGCTTGACGAAAACAACGTACCTACCTCAGAAGTGCCTCTGTATCTCTGGCTCTGATATTTTGCACGACGGAAAGAGGCACTGACTCTTGCCACTCCTGTGTACAAATTTGCTATCTCTTCATAAAACACAAACGATGAAAGCTGTAACGTTAACTGCAACAATAACTACAACAACTATAACATAAAAAGGATAACGCAATAAGTTGACACGCATAAAAAGGAAACTTCACCTGTATTAAAGGAACCAAGTTTTGACGACACGTGCTCTCCTTACAAGTGAATTGGTAACATAGTCGAACAGCCAGCGCGATACATGTATTTAGCCCTAGCAAACACCTTCCACCCTTTGCTGTGCGCGTCAGCCCAACTCTGTAAACCTTGCCTTATTTTCCTTACCTTTCTTTCGTGTTGTGTTTTGCATGTATCAAGGCTCTAATCAGCAACATTTAACTATATTATTAAAATGTTATGGGAGATCATATTAGACTGCCAATGTATCTGTGGAAATTCACAGCGCTTGTGTTGCTTATGGTGGACATTCCGATATGCACCTTCCTCTTTCTTTCTTTTCCCTCATTAAATGTCAGGTCCGTAGGTACATCAGCGGTACATAGTGTCGTGAAACGTTCGAATTTATTGGGGAAACGTGAGCGTTGCTGCACAGGCAGCCATCAAAGCGTATTAGTAGAGCCGGTAATCTAAAATGCACGAGTACAATCAAATTCGATCGAAGGAGCATGCTCGAGGTCTAATTTGCTGACTGGAATGGAAGGTCTTGCTTTATTCATTGACGTGCCAAGCAATATAGTACATTCAAAGTTGAGTAGATGCTTGCTTACAAAGGTGGAATTTATTGGTTAGTCTAACCTGACTAAATCAGCTTTTCCTTATTTTAGTAATTCATAACATTACGAAAATAATTAATTTATATTTCATTTCCATTTGGAAATATCGTCTATAGTTATTTCCCTTTGGATGCAATACTGTGCAAAGAGGACTTGGTTTCTCTTAATTTTGAGATATCTAATTATGTTTATGTGTTATAATGGCTTAATAATTTGCACCATTATTATTTCAAGCTTCTTAAACAGCGGCTATTTTTCTTAAACGTACTTTCATTAATTTATGGCTATGTTTATTTAGAATACATCTTTTTTAATGGCCAGTAGTGAAATGATTAGCTTATACATATATGAGGATAACCTAATAATTTGTATTTCTTTTTCGTACATAATAACAATAAAGTGCAATAGGTACCAAAATATTGCGCGGCACCCATGAGTTTAAATAACCATTTCGCTGAAAGTCGTACAGAACTTCCACCTGGGACTGAGTTATTGTCCACAAAAGAGAGACAGTCCATCCAGTAACCAACGGGCAAAGTCAAACGAACAGAGCTTTCCATCTTAAGAAGTAAAGTTGGATAGGAGTCACACTCGACCAAACATGAACCGAACACAGTGCGTATTTTCGATGACAATAGTATCTACTTATATTAAATACAAGACTTCCAATTTATGTCATCTAGCGTCTTTCTTGCGTTACCTCTTTGTGGAAGATAAACTAATACAAATCTTATGTATTTCATACACATGCTTTTTTTATCTGTTCTATATGCCAACTATTTTTACAAAATAATGATTATATTATCTGCATCATGCTAATCTAGGTAAACAGTAGTAGAAGTGGTATTATTACTTTTTCCTTTGTAAGTGGAAGGGGAAATAAGGTGATACATGAAGTTAAAGCGATAGCCAAATCTTTTAAAAGCTGTCGCTATGTGATTGACATTCAAATTATGTTCTCTTTACATGGTCAGGATTAAAAAAGAGATATGAAACGTACGAGGACTTCCCCTTTGAAAAAAGTTAAGTATTTTAAACTTGAAATCAATAACGCGGAATATCTCTGAAATTGTTAGCTCTAAAAATGCTGTTTATGACAAATTATATATTTTAACGACACCTACATTTTTAGTGTACTAAGTATTTCTACGATTTACAACTACGTAAACGTTTTTCAGAATGAAGAGGACTTTGGGGGGATATTTGAAATAAAATTTAGGATATTCATTTTATTTTCCATGTAAATATCTTCAGCATACGGCATTTTATCAAAATCATTTTGAGAAAATCGAACATTTTGGAAAATGTTTCATGTAAACCGTAGTTAGTGGCGGTAGGTGGGGGATTTTCTTTGGAAGATACTGAACTTAAACAGCAAGTTGGTATTTAACTAACGTTTCGTTTTTGAGTTACGTTGTTTACATGCACACATACCGATTTTTTTGTTTTTTATTTTTTGACTTTTAATTATTTTTTTTTCGGATCCAGGGGAGTCTAAAACATCTATTTCCGGTGAAATCTCGGCATGAAATTTTTAGGTGGAATTCACTACCTTCTCTATGTATAGAGTCTTTCAAAAGTCCCTTCAAGTTTTAAACCGGTATAAATATTATAATTTTTGAGATAGGGTAACAACAAAAGAAGTCGCATATTGGGCAAGCAATGGGGTTTGCTTTTCTTTTTTTTTTCAGTTCACCGTTACCATGAGTACAGTTTTGTTGAATAAACTATTGGTAATTTGGTAGCATTGTTCATATTCATGCTTTTAAGGTACAAATCATGGCTCTATCATTAAATAATAAAACAGCCGATTCAAGTATAAAACAAGAAGAGTTTTTCTCAAGGTCTAAAAAAATTTAGAACTCTTAACAATTTAGGAGCTGGTTCATGTTCCATTCGTAAAGTTAAAAAAAAGTGGCCGCCTTGATCTCCAGACTTGAATCCAACTGGAATTGTTGTGGGGTTACCTTAAAGAAAGGAGTTTCCTGACACATTCAACAACCCGACAGCAACAGGAAAATGCTAAAAATGCTACCTCGCGAGAAGTTGCTAATATTGCAAGACATCATCTACAAAATGCTGTGCATGAAGTCGCAGAAAGAATGGTATACTTTGAACAAGAGAATGGAGGACATCTTCCCAATGTTTTATAAAACCCTATTGTTTATCCAGTATGACTTGTTTAGTTTTTTCCTGTGTAAAATGTTATATTAAAAAGGTGTTAAGTTTGAAGTGCCTTTTGAAAGATACTATGCTATATACCTGTTAGAGAAAGTAATGGCCGCCCCGTGGCCGAGTGGTTAGACCACTTGCCTCTCACCTAGACGGCCGGGGTTCGATCCCAAGCGACCGCATGTGAGATTTGTGGTGGACAAAGTGGCGCTGGGGTGGGGTTACTCCGGGTACTCCGGTTTCCCCCGCCATCGCATTCCACCGGTGCTCTATCATCATTCATGTATCATCAGTGTCACCGCCTGCTGTGCCATAAGTAGTTAAAGTGGGCGTTAAGCACTATCAAAAAAAAAAAAGAAAAAGAGAAAGTAAAAAGCTGTGGGGCTTAGAAAACGGAACAGCTTATATCTTTCAAACAGAAAATTTGGGGAACACTTCTTCAGTAAGATAAGTGACTCATCTTTTCATGAGAAGATATAGGAAGTAAAGTGTCTAGAAGTGTCATTTATTTTTACTTTCTCTAGCCCGTATGTACAATTTACATTGTAGATAGAGGTCGAGATTTAATCGGAAATATATTTTTGAGGTCCACTGAGTGAAAACGAAAAAGGTCCACGTGTGTTTCTGTGGACAGCATAGATAAAAAAACGAATACACCGTTAAATACAAATTTTGGTATTTATTTTTAGTAATATACAAGAATGAGACAGGAATATTTTCCAAAATATCTCCACCAAAAACTTCCCTTTACATGGAATAATTTTTTAAAATTCTGTGTTTCTCAAAAATGAATAATGATTTTGATTAAAATTATGTATATTAAAGATATTTACATCACAAATAAACTGTACATTTTTAATTTTCTGGGAACAGAATCTGTAGACCTCTTTATTCTGGATGAGTTTTGCAGAATTTTGCATAACGGTTAAACCGTAAAAGATAGACAGAAACATACTCCACAAGAAATAGATTTCGTTTAAACATATCATTTATGTCATATACATTTTTATGTAGAGCTGACCTTTTCTGAGATATTCCTTCTTATTTGTTTCAACTTTAAGCTAAAACTTTGCTCAAACGGGAAGCAACGTTTCATTTCATCTCTTTAGTTTTACTGCACCCATGCAAAGCTAACCGAGCCTCAATTACGTATTTCACATAGGGCCAACTTTTAAATGATTTGGCTATCTATTTAGCCTTGTTTTTCCCCTTATTTCCCTTCTACTAACAAGGAAGTAACTAAGAAGATTATTTCTGCTAATGTTTGTATTGATTAGTATAAAGTAGATAAAAGAATAATCCTTTGTAAGGATCGTTGTATGTGTAATAGCTAAAGAAAGTCATGTGAAGGGATCACATCAGATTTTTAACGATTTAAAGTTTGAGTTGACTTTTGAAAGGCATATATTATATACGTGCTAGAGAAAGTAAAAAACTGCTTAAAACCGGAAAAGCTTGTATCTTTCAAACAAAAAAATTTGGGGAACACTTCTTCAGTAAGATGAATGACTCATCTTTTCACGAGATGATATAGGAAGTAAAGTGTCTAGAGGTGTCCTTTCTTTATTCTTTAAGTTGCTGCCTGAAGATTCAAGCAGGACACGTGGAAGAGAGCAAACAGGAGCAAAAAATAAAAAGCCTACAGCCAAACTAACAAAATTTATTATTCGTATCTATGTCTATGTGGGACTTAATCGAGCAATTTACATACCCAGCAACTGCAAACTACTGGCAGAATTTCTTCATCAAATCTCAAAGTTGTAAGCAGAGGAAGTATTTAGTGCTAATATTGCACTGAAAATACATTTAAGGCTAAAATTTACTTTTTCTATTAAGTATGTGAATACAATGCAACAATAGCTAGAGAAGGTATTAAAATTTGATGTTGAGATCTCGCCGAAAATATTTGTTTTGAGGTTCCATGAGTCCAAAAAACATTTTACTTTCTCTGCACATATTATATACATTATGTAGGTATAGAGAAGGTATTGTATTTCACCCAAAATTTCGGCACCAAAATTCCATCGGAAATACATGTTTTGAGGTCCCCTTATCCAAAACCATTAGAAAAAGGTCTGTGTATGTGGGGGTGTCTGTGAACAGCATAGCTTAAAAACAAAAAGTCCATTAAATACCAAACTAGATATTTACGTTTAATATCTCCTAAGAATGCGACGTAAAGATTTTCAAGAAAATCCCCCACCCCAAACTAACCTTTACTTGGAAACATATTTGAAATTTATATATTTCTCAAAAATAGGTTTAACGATTCTGATTTTAATACTGTATACTAAAGATATTTATATAATAAATAAAATTTATATTTTGAATTTTCTGAAAATAGCCCCTCAAGTTCTGTTTATTCTGGATGAATTTTGCTGAATTTTATCATAACTGGTAAACTGAGTGGGATAGACTAAACTTATTGCACAAAATATAGAACTCGTTGAAACGCGAAATATATATCACAAACATTTTGTATGTAGAGTTGACCGTTTCTGAGATATTCCTTATAATTGTTTTCAATTTTAAATTATGTAAGTTTTCTCAAACGGAAGTCATCTTTCGTTTCATCACTGATTCTTACTGCTGGTCATGCAAAGCGCACCGAACTTCAATTGTGTCACATAGCACCTGCTTTTTAAAAGATTTGACTATCGCTTTAGCAGAGTGTATTCCTTTATTTTCCTTCTGCTTACAATAGAGTAAGTAATAAGACCGTTTCTGCTAATGTTTGTTTCTACTAGCATGGAGTAGGTACATAAATAATCTTTTGTAAGAATATTTTGTTTATAGAGAAGGTAGAGAAAGTCATGCGAACACATCATATTTTTTTTAAATACACTCGTATGTTTGTTACAATGTGTGTGTGTGTGTGTGTGTGTGTGTGTGGGTAGGGAGGTGTCATAAAATAAAATTGATTAAATGAAAACTTGTTATATAAGTTCAGCGTATTATAAATATGAGACTCGAACATTTTTAAGAAATGCCTCCTAAGCTATCCCTTAAACAAGAAAAGTATCGTTATTTTTTGTTTTATAAAATAATGTCTCTCCTACGTCCCTTCCAAAAAGCCGCAGCTCTACCAATAGTTATCTTTCTTGCACAAGCTTATAACTCTTAGCTTTAGTTCCATCTTCTTTGCAATTAAAATGGATATACCAGCTTAGAATTTTATCTCTTTATTTATTACATAGCAATTGATGATGAAGCTTATAACTCTTAGCTTTAGTTCCATCTTCTTTGCAATTAAAATGGATATACCAGCTTAGAATTTTATCTCTTTATTTATTACATAGCAATTGATGATGCATTATTTTTTTCGCCAAAATCTTTATTCTTGGATTCAATTATGATCACAATATCAATTTTATATATTTTTTTTACTTCAATGACTGCTACATTCCTTTTGTTTGATAGCTTTCGTAAGTTCCAATAACCTATGTTTAAAGTCCTATTTCATCGCCATTATCAACGCAAATTTATCCGAATTTATTTGAATTCCAAAAATAATATTGGATTGGAAGGTCGAGGGTAGGAGAAGGAAAGCAACAGCAAAGAACTTATAGAGGAATATGCGTAAGAGAGAAATCTGTGAAGAAATGAAATTCCTTTAGATTGGAAGATAACTGCTGTATTGTACAAAAATCCTAATAAAATGACTCTAATAATCTTTATTAAAATATCAAAGTGTAAAGTATTTTCATGACAAATAAGATGCTTATTTTCCAAATTTCAATAGCCGAACCGGTAAACCGTAATATGTAGACAATAATGTGGTTCTCATTAAAGTACAATTTATATCAATCAATCAATTCCGAGATATCCTTTTTACTGGTTAGCATTTTCAAATACATACTTCTTTAAACGGTAAGTCGTAATTATTATTACATGTTGATGTAAAGAGCATGGAATGTAAAGGCCACCACTTAGCGATAACATTTTAAAAATATACGTTCCATTCACATACATTTTCTCTATCTGTTATGCAAACAAACTAGTTTTAAAAAAAGGTAAACTTATATCTACTTCATGATAATTAAGATATAAATTGTGTGCTTTAACAAGATCTACATTTTTTTGTGCAGAAGTTTCTGTCTATCTCTTACGATTTACCACTTATACAAAAGTAATCCTAAATGAAAAGGTGTTCAAAAGCTATTCCCAAAAAGGTCAAGATATATATCTCATTTGTAATAAAAGTATCGCAAATATATGGTATTTTAATCAAAATCGTCACAGCCATTTTTGAGAAAATCAAAATTTTCACAAACATTCCAAGTAAAGAATAGTTAGGAGTGGGGGATTTTCCTGAAAAATCTTCGTGTCGCATTCTTGGAAGCTGCTGAACTTGAATAACCCATCTTTCGGTTTTGAGTACGCTGTCCACATACACATTTACATATGGACGTTTTTCTAAACATGCTTCTTTTTTATTTCGAAGTCCACAAAATATGTGTTTCGGTGAAATATCGGTATTGCCTATTTGTGTGGAATACAATGCCCTCTCTATCTACTATGTATGTTTTACATACACCTATTACATATAGTAAGCAGAGAAAGTATTGTACACCATCCAAAATTTGATACCGAAATTTCACACGAAATAGTAGGTTTCAAGACCTCCTAAATCCAGAAAAGGTATTTAAAAACAGGTGCCTGCGTTCGTGCGTGTGCATATGTGTCTGTTTCTGTGAATAGAAAAACTCAAAAATGAAAAATCGGTTAAATTCCAATTTCGCTATTTTATGTTAATTCTTTTTCAAAGATGGGCACAAAGATTTTCAATAAAATTCCCCACTCTTAACTACTCTTTACACGGAAGTTATTCGAAAACTTTGTATTTTCATAAAATGGCTCTAACAATTTTGATTAAATTACCAAGCATATGAGATATTTTCATGACATTTTAAATTTATATATTGAGTTTTAAGAACTTTAGCCTCTGAAACCCTCTTCATTGGATGGCTTTTGCATAACAGGTAAACTGAAAGAGATAGAAAAAGTTCCCGCGAAAAATATGTAGATCTTGTTAAAACACAACATTTATGTCATAAACATTTTTTGTGGAGTTAACCATTTCCGAAATATTCCTTGCGATTAGTTTAAATTTTTTAAAACTTACTTTTCTCAAATGGAAAATGATAGTCATTAGTTTTTACTTTTTTCATTCTGATCATGCAAATAAAACGGTATTTCAAGGACATCACATAACGACCAGCTGTTAAAAAATTTTACTATGAACAGCTTTAGCCTTGCTAGAATGTTATACCTTTGTATCTACTAGAAAATAAGTAATGATACTATTTCTGTTAATGTTTATCTTGATCAAAATGGCGTTGATAGAAGAATAAGCTTTTCTAGAATAGTTTATTGCAGAATAAACAAATCAAGTACTGTTTGTCTGTATATTAGTTGTGGTACCAGAGTTCACTACAGCTCATTTATTAGCCTTTTCTAATGTTAAAGAAACTTAGTGCTCTAAACATGTAGAAGAAAGACGAATGTTTTGTTTTAAAGTAGCGAGGGAGTGGCGCTGCTAGACACAGGAGGTGGTGTCTTCATCTTGAGACCTCTTTCAGAGCTGACGTCACGCTTAGGGTCAAGTACCGGCCCGCTCATATCCAATTAAAATTCCAATTACACAGCGCAAGCACCCCCTGCACTTGTCGATACTCCATGCCTGCACTAATGTACCATACACTTAGTGCAGGAATATCACTACGGCAGCGCCACTCATTCAGATTTGTTGCTACCTATCTATTACGATAGAACATTAAATACAATATTATTCGCTCCTATGTTATAATGCGTTACTACCTTCAAAACTAGGACAGTAATACATGAAATTCACAGTTAATAAGCAGCAAAAATAGTTTAGTAACAAGAAACAATTTTTTTCCTCGACCGAGCGTAGTTGTGTAGTTTACGAATTCATTTCAGAACACAAACTTGCTTTTTACGGAATCCACGTGTAAAGAAGTTCAGCTTGCGTAAAGTGCAAGAGTAAAGTAACTTTGTAAAGCTCACCAAATTCGGTAGGTTATAGCAGGTCGTGACAAACCAACATTATATATGTGATGTATTTTGAAAAGCTGGCAGATTTTGAGAGTTATACCCTTAGAACTGTGAAAGAAGCAGAATCAAATTTACTATCTGCTAAATCCCGAAATGTTTATGAGAAATTTATGAAGTGCTGTTTAGAAAAGTCAACGAACTATAGCCCTTGGTGAATAACTAAAACTTAACCTTAAATTTATTTCATGTTTCGTTGCTTTTCTTTTAATGTCAGAAAATTCTAGTAGAAAATGTATGACACGCGAGTGTAAAGTTTCTTTTTGAATCTCACGTGGTTGTGAAACTCGACTGCGTCTCATTTCACAATATTCCCGCTGAAATAAAAAACCTTAACTTGACGCTCTTATATCATAAATAATTATTTTGCACTGTTTGATGTTACGCACTGTTGTCAGTTCGTGAACTGAAGTTTTGTAACATGTAAGCGTAAAAAAAAAGCAATTTGTAAGCTTACACACTATCGTGAAAAAGACGATTACCGTTTTAAAATGTTATAACACTAAGATTTTTCTCAAATGAGGAGTCATTATTCACTTTTTCATCCTGGTCGCTCAGCAGAACGGAATTTCAATCACATCAATTAGTGGTCAGCTTTTAAAAGAGTTTACTATAGCTTTTCCCTAATGTATTCCCTTATTTTCTTTGTAATTATAAAGAATGAAATAATGAAGTAATAAAACCATTTAAGCTAATGTTTATCTTTATTAGGGCAAAGAGAAATGTACAGGTTTTTACTTTCTCTACACGCACTATGTACATAGTGTATAGAGAAGGTATTGCACTCCACCCAAAAATCGATACCGAGACTACACCCGAAATATATGTTTTAGGGTCCCCTGTATCCAAAATAAAGCATTTTCAAAAAAAGCCCGTGTGTGTCCGTGTGTTAGTGTGTCTGTGAGCACGATAACTCAAAAACGAAAAGTCGGTAAAATACAAAACGTATTATTAAGTTTGGTATTTTCCAGGGATGCGATACGAAGATCCCACACCACAAACTACCCTTTACATGGAACTTTTTTCTCGAAAATTTTGATCTCAAAAATGACTCTAACGATTTTGATTAAATTATGTGTATTAAAGACATTTACCTGACAAATAAAATGTATATCTTGCATTTTCTGGGAATAGACCCTGAAGACTACTTTATTCTAAATGAATTTTACGGAATTTTACATAACTGCTAAACCGTAAGAGATGGACAAAAACTTTTAACACAAAAATGTAGAGCACTTTAGAACACACACTTTATCTTATATACATTTTTTTTCGTGGAGTTGATCGTTTTTGAGATACTCCTTATTTTTTGGTTTAATATTTAAAAAACCTATTTTTCTCATACAGGAATTTAACAATTCCAGTCAATACAAACAAAGGAACTTCAGTCACATAGCAACCAACTGGGATTATTCTATGAAGCGCTCTTCATTATAAAAGACGTTTGTATAATCGTTAAACCGTAACCAGACCACAAAATGTTAATACTTAGGTACTGCAGATCTCGGAAAAGCACAACATTTATTCAGAAGAAATGTTTTGGTGTTATAAATTTCGGAGCTTCTCTTTAGTATTGGCATAACTTTTTAAATACTTTATCTTTTTATCAACTTTGATTCACTATTCATCTCCCACTTCCATCTTTAAACAAACAGAACGGATTTTCAAACCCAACACATAGCGCCCGACTTTGAAAAGATTTCACTATGGCTTTAGCTTATCGCTTAATGAGTAATGAAATGAAGGTTTATATGTATTAACAAGAAGTAATAGCTGAATGTCTCTGCAGTCGATTTGCCAGCTTTTTTGCTTCTCATCCAGAGGTCCTGGGTTCGATTCCCAGGTGGAACGGGGAATTTATCTTTGACTAGAGTAATCTCCTATTCTACAAAGAGTTTGGAAGTATGCATGTTGAAGTGAATGTGTGTGTTTTAATATTAAAATATTGAGAAAAAAAACTTTAAAGTTAAAAAGCGTTATAGTTCAACGATAAAGGACCGGTAACAGTGTCTGAGGAAAGCTCCCAATATGACTTTAGAATTTAAAGTCATTATATAAATGAAACAATAAAAAAGGAGTGATAGAATAATACATTTTTATAAATATACATTTTAGAAGGTGGATAAAATATCAAGTGAATACAACACATTGACTTTTAGGAAAAGGTCTGTGTGAACAGCGTAACACAAAATACAAATGTAGGTTAAATACCTTCCTTTTCTCTTTTTACCCTCCTCTTGTATAAGACTTGGGTCTGGCGCCTAGAGCTCTAGATCAGAAAGAGGCCAGGATGGGTGATTAGCCCGATACCTGGTATGAAAATGAGGAAATGAATGAATGGCGATGGTGGCGAAATAAATGATAGGAAAGATAAATATATAGCAACAGGTGGAATGAATGATGGGGGAAAACGGAGAAAACCCTTCCGTCCCCCACAAACCGCCCTAGGATCGAAACCGGGTGAGAGGCGAGCGGTCTAACCACTCGGCCATGTCGAGTCCTCGGATAAATACCAAACTTTGTGTTTAAGATAAGGTTCTTCCATGTATTGTACAAGAAGATTTTCCAGAAAAACTTCCACCTTAAAATACCCTTTACATAAAAAATAGTATCGCTTCTTATTTTATCAAAAATTATCCAACGATTTTTATTAATATACCATATGTTTGAGATATTTTATGACAAATACAATTTATATTTTAGCTTTTTCCCAAGAAGCCTGTTAAGAGTTTTCTTTCTGAAAGACTTTTGTATAATTTGATAAACCATAAGAGACAAAATTAACTACATAAAAATGTAGATCTCATTAAAGCATAGAATAAAAATCTAAAATTTGTTTGTGACGTTAACCATTTCCGAGATATTCTTTGTTATCGGCTTGAGCTTTTTTCAAGCGGTATGTGGGAATGTGTGTGTCAGGGAGAGAGATATCGAAGAGGGTTTCACACTGCAGTCACCATGAGCTGTGAGTAGGACAGGATAATATTAGAGTAATATGATGGGCGGCCGAAACTGGACCGGGAAAGAGTCACCATGGAGGGTTCCTAGCATAGTCCAAACATTTTTTCATCTCAACGAGGGGAGCAATAGGAGCCCGCGCCCCAGATGTGACCGAATCCCCTAGGTCCTACAGCCAACTCCAACACTATCCCGCTGCTCGAGAGCTGTGATTCCAAAGCGCATTCAACCCTGAAAGTGATCGGTTGGATGAAGTAGAGATGAGATTATAGGTTAGGAAGTTCGGGGAGTTGCAGAAACGCTCCCAACATTCGACTAAACACCCGGAAACCCCCTCCCCCTACAAATCTCATTGGTCAGAGAGGTTGGTCACAGGAATCGAACCCACAACCTCCTAAATGCAAGTCCCAGATGAAATGAAGGGGATTAAGAAACCTCGCTAGCTTTCGGGAAACCCCGAAAAAAACATGTATACGAGAGGTCGGTCGCAGGAGTCGAATCCACGACCTTCTAAATGTCAGTTCCAGATCAACACATGAGCCACCTGGCTCCGTTATTTCCAACCATAAGTCGCTATTAGTTTTTATTCTCGTGATCATTAAAAAACGAGAAATTTCAAACCAATACATAGTGACATGGTCTTTAAAAACCTAACTTTCATTTTGTTTCGGCTTCACAAAGAGCGTTGCATTTAAAAATCTATTTAATACGTTTGTTTGTAAGTACATATACACGGGTTTATATTCCAAGTATAAAATGTTTCTTTGGTAATCAGGATCATGGAAACGTATGCTCATTTTGCGTGTTTAAATCTAGCAAACAGAGCTCTGTACAAACAAACCAGTAATTATATTGTAGTTGGGTTTACGCTCCAGCAAGAATTTTGGAAACAGCACCTGTGCAGTTTATGGATGACTACTGATTACATATTCTACGTCATATGTAACCGCAGCTACAGTGGTCTTATTTGGAAAACTAGAGCGCTACATACATAAATTGAAACCCCACAATTACGCTTCTGTAAACAAGTTGTTACGATTAAAACCAGGGGACTGTGCAAGCTGTTTGCTTGCCGTTAATGAACGTTTCTCTAGGCTGAATCGGATGGCGCAATTCCAATGCTCTTATTAATGCAGGATGGCGTTCTATCTTCCAAATACAATTTTAGTGTTCGTTGTCTCTTCCAAATTCATAGCTTTAATAACAGGATTACCTTAATTTCTGTGAAAATAGCAACATTGACGCGCCTCAGGCCATTTCATCATTTCAGAATGTTTGCTGTAAATACAGCGAGAAACAGACAAACCGTAGCTTTCATTTGTTTTGGAAAACACACCATTCAATTTTAACACTTTTTAGCTCGTATGTACAGTGTAAGTACAATGTGGTCGGTAGAGAAGGTATTGTATTCCACATAAAATATCGATAAGGAATGTTTCACCGGAGATACATGTTTTGAGTCCCGCTGAATCCAGAAAAAAGAAAAAAAAAGCAGTTTTAGTAAAAGTTCCATTTGTGTGTTTTCTTGTGGACAGCATAATTAAAAAATGAAGCTGCCCACCTGGGTAGTGTGTTGGTAGCGTATCTGCCTCCCATTCAACAGGCCGTGAGATCGAATCTCGCGTAGGGTGAGTTACTCGAATAAGGTTTGGGGGGGGGGGTTCCTTAACCTGAGAAGACGAATGGACCCCGAGATGATTTGAGTACCATTTCTCCAATTTCATTCATCGTTCGATATGAGTAACCAAGTTAAAGCACATTAAACTACAAATGAAAAAAATAAAGAATCGTGGGATATAATTTCAATATCTTCTAAGGTTACGATACGAAGATTTTCAGAAAAATCCCCCACCCCCAACTACCCTTTACATGAAACATTTTTCGAGAATTTTGATTTTATAAAAATGGCTTAACAATTTTGATTACATATTTTATGTTTAAAATCTTTTCATGACAAATAAAATGTATATCTTAAATTTTCTCGGAATATTCTCTAAATACCTTTTTATTATGGATGACTTTTGTATAACTAGTAACCGTAAGAGATAGACAAAAATTACTAAACAATATATCGTTAAAATACCCAATTAATGTCATATACATTTTTTGTAGTGTTAACTGTTTCCGAGATGTTCCTTGTAATTGCTTTAAAGTTTAAACTACTCAAACATCCTCAAATGGGAAGTTATCTCTCGTTTTATATCTATTTTTTTACTCTTAGCCATACAAAAACGCTAAATTTCAATTATTGCGACCAGGTTTTAAAACATTTGACTCTTGCTTTTTCCTAGCGTATTACCTTATTTTCCTTCTACTTACAAGGGGGCAAGTAATAAGACAATTTCTGGTAACGATTATCTCGATTAGCATGATTTAGACAAAAGATATATCTTTTGTAAGAATAGTTTCTTTGCAGAACACAAAACACCTCTGCAGAGCCCAGAGAAGAAGCTCAACATAAACTGCGCGAAACGTCGGCAAAAACATGAGCTACAAATAATGCGGTTAATGCCGGAAGCAGCTACCGATGTATTAGACAACGGCCTTTTAACGTTAAGAATTTACACACAAGGAGATTTCAAATTATTTTGAGATGACATACCGCAATGGCGACTTACTGTGCAATATGTGTTTTAAAGTCAATCATTCTAAATTCATTTACAATGTAGATCACGTTAAAACACACAATTTCTCATATACTTCTCATTGTAGAGGCAACCATTTCCAAACTATCCTGTTATTGCTTTTAAAATTTCGACTTCTTAAGAATGTTCTCAAATGGGAAGTCGTCATTCCTTTTTTTCATCCTGACCATACAAACAGAAGGGAATTTCAATTGGAGTTCCCTTCTACTTAGAATAAAGAAAGTAAGAAACTATTTCTGTTAATAATTATCCCGATTAGCTTGAAATGGAGAGAAGAGGAAGTTTTTGTAAGAATACTTATTTGCAAAATAGGTAGAGAAAATCACGCGAACAGAGCAAAACAAGTTTACTTTCTCTACATTTATTATGTACATAATATATAGAGAAAATATTGTATTCCACCCAATAATTGTATACCGAGACCACCGAAAATATACGTTTTGTGAGCCCCTGAATAAAAGAAATTATTTTGAGAAAAAATGTCACTGTGTGTATTGTCTGTCAGTGTGTGTGTGTGTGTGTGTGTGTGGACACTATAGCTCAAAACGCAAGAAAGTCCGTTAAATACCAAACTTGGTATTTAAATTTAGTATCTCTCAAGGATGAGACACGAAGGTTTTCAATAAATTTTCCCCATCCCAAATTACCCTTTACATGCAAACATTTTCCAAAATTTTGATTTGCTCAAAAATGGCTGTAACAATTGTGATTAAAATATCATATTTTAAAGATATTTACATGACAAATAAAATGTATATCTTGAATTTTCTGGGAAGACCCTCTGAAGACCTCTTCATTCTGCATTAATTTTGCTGGATTTTGCAAAACTGGTAAACTAAAAGAGAAGGCAAAAACTTATTACACAAAATATCACGTTAAAACATATAACTTATGCCATATACTTTTTTGTAGCTTTAAAGTAGTTACACTTTTCTCATAAAGGAATTTGTCATATTCTGGCCATAAAAACAAACGAGATTCAATCAGATAGCAATCAGCTTTTAAAAAAGATTGACTGTCGCTTAAGCTTATTGTATTCCCTTATATTTCCTTTCTACTTACAAGGAAGTAAGTAATAAGACCAGGTCTTCTAATGTTATCTCAATTAGCATGAAGCATATAGAAGAATAAGCTTTTTAACAATCATTTGTTACAGATATTTAGATAAAATCATGTTAATGGAACACATTCGATTTTTTAAAATATATTAAAACTTTATATTCTCTATAGATAAGTAGAGAAAGTCATGTTAATGGAATACATTCGATTTTTACTTTCTCTATACGCACTATGTGTAAAGTGTATAGAGAAGGTTTCGTATTGTACCCATAAATTCGATACCGAGATTTCACTGGAAGTATATGTTTTGACACCCCCTGAATCCAAATAAAGCATTTTTAGAAACATTTCCATGTATGTCTGTGTGTATCTGGGTCAGCATAGTTCAAAAACAAAAATACCGTTAAATATTAAACTTGGTATTTAAGTTTGGTATCTTCCAAGATTTTCAAATGTATCCTCCACCCCCAAATATAAAAATAATGCTTTTCTCACACATTTTCGGTTGTGATTAAAATATCGTATATTAAATATATTTTCCTGACAAATAAAATGTATATCTTGAATTTTCTGGGAATAGCCTCTGAAGACTACTTTACTCTGGATGAATTTTACGGACTTTTGGTTAACAGGTAAACCCTAAGAGATGGACAAAAACTTATAATACCAAAATTGTAGAGCACGTTAAAACGCACACTTTATAGTATATACATTTTTTCGTGGAGTTGATCGTTTTTGAAATATTACTTATTATTAGTTTCAGCTTTAAAAACTTATACTTTTCTCATACAGGAATTTGTCAACTGCTTTCCATACAAACAAAGGAACTTCATTCACATAGCAACCAGATTTTGACTATCACTTATACCTATAGCACTCCCTTATTTCAGTTCTACTTACAAAGGAGCAAGTAATAAGACTATTAGTGCTAATTTTTTCTCGATTAGTATAAAGAAAATAGAAGCATAATCTTTTTAACAATAATTTGTTACAGAGATGTAGAGAAAGTTATGTGAATGGAACACATCAGTTTTTTTTAAATATGAAGTTAAAGTTTCAAATATTGTGCAGACCACATGGTATTTACTGCTACTTTTTACACTCATTTTATTTTATTATTTACAAAAATTACTGTGTTAGATAGCTGCGCACATGTTACCGTAGATAGCTAATGGCCGGTTATTTTACAATTTTCTAGAGCACTTACTTTCGCATCTGCCATGTCGCTGAGACTCTTCATTAAAGCGAACTGCTGATAAGCAGAATGCTGTCGGAACTATCATGAACGTGCTACAAGGGGTTTAAGCTGCTTAGCTAGCCACTTGGACAAATTGGTGCAGGGGATTAAGTGACAAAGATGGTAGACGCATTGCTGAGGCCTTCAAGTGTGTTTACCCAGGTCTCAAGTCTCCTGTTCGGGTCTTGCCTAATTAGCATTCGTAAGTTAATTAGTGTATCACGTGATCTCTTGCTGAGGTCTATATTAGCATCTTTAAGTTCATACGACTTCACCTGAACCAGCTTCAACAACTGAATGTCGAAAACATGCTGGTAAAAGATCTTTGGATTACGTTAGTATTCATTTTCTACAAATATAAATCATCAAACCGCCACTGAGTTTAAAATAATACAAAGTAATGCTATTTAGAGTTCATTTATCTTAGATAAACCTATTCCTGCTCGAAAATGCGTTCAAATAGCTAATAATGGTAATTAATTTTTTCCCACCCAAGCTGTAGATCTAGGACAACGTTTGGGAAGGTAGAGTCAGACTGAAAATTGTAATTCCATAGCTGGTAATTGAACCACGATCTCCCGCGGTTCATCATGTTGTAGTAACCACTGATTTACCATGACAATTTTCCGATATGACATTAAAGTCCTCAACTCACTCGTATTTTTGCTTTCTCCCACAGTACATGGTACGTATATAGAAAAGGTGTTGCACTCCAACCAAAAATTCGAACCGAGATTTCACCGGAAATATATGTTTTAGGGTCCCCTGTATCCAAAAAAAGTACTTTCAGAAAAAGGTCCGTGTGTGTGTCTGTACCCGTGTGTCCGTTTGTCTGTGAACACGATGACTCAAAAACGAAAAGTCGGTAAAATACAAAACTTGGTATTTAAGTTTAGTATCTTCCAGGGATGCGACATGAAGATTTTGAGAAAAATCCTCCCACCCAAAACCACCCTTTAATGGAGCTTGTTTCGAAAATTTTGATTTTCTAAAAAGTGGCTCCAACGATTGATTAACATTTCGTATATTAAAGATATTTACCTGACAAATAAAATGTATATCTTGAATTTTCTGGGAAGAGCCTCTGAAGACTACTTTATTCTGGATGAATTTTACGGAATTTTGCATAACTGCTAAACCGTAAGAGATGGACAAAAACTTACAACACAAAAAATATAGCGCACCTTAAAACACACAATTTATCTAATATACATTTTTTTTCGTGGAGTTAATCGTTTTTGATTTACTCCTTATTTTTGGTTTCAGCTTTAAAAACTTATACTTTTCCACACAGGAATTTAACAATTTCTGTCTAAACAAACAAAGGAACTTCGGTCACATAGCAACCAGCTTTTGACTATCACTTTAACCTATGGTACTCCCTTATTTCGCTTCTACTTACAAGGAAGCAAGTAACAGGACGTTTCTGCTGATTTTTTCTCGATTACCATGTAGTAAATAGAAGCATAAGCTTTTTAACAATAATTTGTTGTAGAGGTATAGATGAAGTCATGTGAATGTAACACATCAGATTTTTTTTTAGATATTCCTTGTTATTTGTTACAGTTTTAAAATACTTGAACTTTTTTCTTATAGGAATTTTTCAACTCCTGACAATGCAAATAAATTAGTTTTAACCATATGGTAACCAGTTTTGACTATTTAGTGTAGTGTATTTCCCCTTTCACTTCTACTTACAAGGAAGGAAGCAAGTTATAAGACAATGTCTGCTAATGTTTATCTCTATTATCATGGAGTAAATAGAAGAATGAACTTTTTAGCAAAATTTGTTAGAAACATGTAGAGAAATTTATGGAATGGAACACATCAGATTTTTTCTGTAAATAATGCCTCTAGTTCAACCTCCTCACGGCTGGAGTGAAAAAACAGTTAACATTGATTGACCAAATAGTTGGTTAAACTATGCAGCCTGTAAGTTCGCAATTGACTATAAAATCTTAAAGTAATTGGAGAATTTCTTTTGATTACGTGTCACTTAAGTATAATGTCCTGCCGAATATTGCCATGAAGCTAAGTGGTTTGAGCAACCAGACGGAGTCCGGGAGATCCGTGGTTCAAAGCCCGGCTATAATATTGCATCTTCCAGTGTGGCTCTACCTATCCAAATCTTTCCTATCTAATTTCATCGAATAATTATTAACGAAAGATTACAGCATTCATGTGTAGTGTTAACCATGCTAGTCTTTAAAACTCAAGATTGCAGGTTCCAACCTGACGGATCATGATGGATTTTTTCGTATGCAAAAATCCTTAACATAGCTTCCTTAGTAAGGGAAGTAAATCCAGTTGTCCTATTACTTGCACGTAAAAGAACACCATATCTTGAAAGAATAAGGTTTATGAGCAAAATTTCACCATTTCGCGTCCTCAAATCGTGATTTCGTCCTACAGTGCCATCTGTGAGAGACGAACCGATCCCTTGTTAGTATGGCGCATAGTGACAAGCTTATCAACTAGAAATTCAAACCCGATCAAGGAAACATTGTAACGATGTCCTGTGCTTCACTTAAGAGCTATAAGAAATTAACTAAGTAACAGCATTCATACAAATGTATGTTTAAGAACATGTTAACATCATACGTATTACTTTCTGTTACCGTGTACGTAATAGGTAGAAAGGGTATTGCATTCCACCCAAACATTCGATACGGAAATTTCACCGGAAATACATGAATAGTATCAAACACTAAGGTATTAAATGGAAAGCAAATGGTAGTGCAAGCTGGATACAGTACGATAGACCACCTACAAGCGATAAACGAATTAGAAAAAGTTCAAGAATACAAATTCAATTGTTCATCGCCTTCATAGAATACCTCAAGACCTTCGACACAGTACAAAGCACATTCGTCTCGAAAGCACTAAGAGATCGAGATACACAAGCGAAATACATCATACTTAAGAAGATATATCGAAATATTCCTGCCAAAATCAAATGAAAACGAGATAAGAAAGTTTCCCATTAGAAACATATGTTAAACAGGGCCAGTCACTGTCACCAAAGCTATGCACATGTCTACTGGAAAATGAACTAAGTAACTTAGATTGGGAATACAAATACAATGTGCTAAAAGCTTGACCGACAGGTGCACGGTCCGTCCCTCGGCTATGTACTGTACACTTTGCTGGCAGTTGCACGGCCCGTCAACCAGTCACATGCGTGGACGTCAAATAAAATCTCAAATCACATTAACAACTATCAAAATAACACAAAACATGCCGTATCACAGAAGATGTTGGAAATTCCTGGACAACAGTAACCTTTTATGGTTTGAGTTTTAAAAAGTTTTGTTGCTTTCTATGCTGAAGCTTTCGAGATGTCAATTTCTTGTGTAAGACGCCTAAGAGATTTTCGAAGTGACCGTTCCAGCCTTTCTCCGATTTCGTCTAATTTCTGTTCCATAAGTACACGTCTGTTTACCTTTCTTTTCCTATCACAAATTGATCCCTTCTCTCTGAATTTATTTACAAGCAAACGAATGGCCTCTGTAATCGAAAAACGCACCCAGGAAATTTAGTTTCATCTCTACAAGATGACGTAAGCGCATACGTATCGTACATAAATACTCTATGTGGTACTGTGTACTGCATTGTGACAGCACTTCAAGCAAAAGTGAAAATTCCTAATGTTATTTGCGTGTGAACTAGACTGAACAGAAGCGAGACTGTCGCACGTGTGATTTCTGAATGGATGTAGGACGCGCGCGCAGAGAAATGCAGTGAAGGTCACACGGGCCGTTTCCTAGCGGCCAAGTTTTGTAATAAACGTACTATATATAATTAAAATTGAAGGAAAAACTTTAACTCAGCTAAGTTACGCCGATGACACCGTTGTGATGGCCCAATAGGGTAGAAATTGGAACATTTGGTAAGCGTCCTAGACACCGTGAGCACAGAAGCAGGACATAAAATGAATCCCGGGAGACAAAGTTAACAACAAACGCCACATAGGAACCAGTTCGTATAAACGGTGAATTACTTGAATATGTAGGAATATATACTCAGGCCAAATTCTATCGTTTTAAATGAATACTAAAAATCTGACATGTTCCATTCACACGACTTTCTCAACCTGTTCTGCAAGCAAGGTATTCTTACAAGAGATTATCATCATGTAATCGAAATAAACATTAGAAGAACTTTCTTATTACTTGCTTCCTTGTAAGCAGAAGGTAAATAAGGAAATACGCTAGGCTAAAGCAACAGTCAAATCTTTTAATAGCTGGTCGCTATGTGAAATAATCAAAATTCGGTTCTTTTTGTGTGATTAAGAGTAAATCAAAAGAGGTATGAAACTAAAGATGACCTCCGGTTTCAGAAAACTTTATTTAGTTTAAAATTTAAACCAACAATAAGGAAGTCCTTGGTAACGGTTAACTATAAAAATGTATATAACAAGCTATGTGTTTCACCAAGATTTATATTTTTTGTATAGTAAGTTTTTGGTTATCTCTTATGGTTTACAAGTTACACAAAAGTCATTCAGAATGAAGAGATCTTCATAGGTTATCCCCAGAAAATTCAAGATATTCATTCATTTGTTATGAAAATATATAAAATATATGACACTTTAATAAAAATCGTTAAGCCGTTTTTGAAAAAAAATCAACATTTTTGAAAAAATATTCCATGCAAAGGTAATTGAGGCTGGGGAATTTTCTTTAATATAATATGGTTACAATATATTTTTATATTTAATATTTATACACTGTTCTGTACTGTAAAATATTTTAAATAGTAAATTAATAAATGATTGCACTTACTTCAATGCATATTATTAGTGATAATGATTATATTTGTCCTGTTTCAAAGTTGTAGTGCTTATTTGCCTAATGATTTTCAGTTCATAATGGCTATTGCGCCAATCTCTAGTAATGATGTTCATATTCCACTAGTTGCATAGGATACGATTGGATAAGGCAGAGGGCCATCTACACCTCAACCTAAATCTTTTGTATGTATGCCCGTGCAGCGCACCCCCGGGAGGAAGGATGAGGCGAGAGGAGATAGAAGGTGGTCGACCAGAGGACAGAGTCCAACACTTTCACACTGCATCTACTCAGATGGTGCAACCAGACTCCCTCCCCAACGGCGGGTTTCCTGCCATGCAGCGCCGAGACCCCTCAGACACTTACAACTCCTAAACAAACCAAACCATAATAATGATAATAAATAATAGCAATATAATCCCGTACCACTACAACCGGACTGATGGCCTCACGCCCACATATGCACAGCAGAGTAGGCGATCATCCAGTCGACACGGAAAGGCGATGTGCCCAGCATGACGCGCGCCCCAGCCGCAAGGTTGGCTATCATGGCTAGGATGGCAACCTATCGCAGCTCCTCACTTCCCTGTCGCCCTCCGTGGTGTAATGGTTACCATGCTAACTTCATATACCCAAGATCGCGGATTCAAACCTGGCGGAGGACGATGGGTTTTTTCGGGCGTAAAAATCCTTAGCATGGCTTCCTTCGGAAGCGAAGTAAAGCCGTGGATCCCGTGTCGTAGAATTCGTGCCTCAAGTCTGATAGAGAGGCCTATGAGCAAAATTAAGCGGTCTTTCACGCCCAACATAGAAATGAGACGCTGAGAACCACAGCAGTTAAAGCGCGTCCATAAATAAAACGCCATTTCCATTTCCTCATTTTCCTCAAGATGCTGAATGCACCGACCTATACTCATGAATCAATACACCTATGTGGTGAATTCCGGGAGCATTCGATGTCCGCGAATCAAAGCTACAGCCCATTGCAACATGCTAAGCAACCATAGAAAGAGTGAAATAAATGAGAAGTGAGGTGAAATGGAGGGATAGGCTTTCCGGCAATATAAAGAGCCTTCCTAGTGTTCGGCTGCTGAAACAGGAAAACCCCGAGAAAAAAAACATGGGCCAAAAAGGATGGTCGCAGGTCTCGAACCCATGACCTCCCAAATGGGAATCATACTATCACTTGCGCCATGCACTCGGCACTCCAGCGAATAATTAAACTAAATGAAAAATATCTAAGTCCTACAGTAGGGATCTACTGGCTGACTAGAGGAACTGGCAAAACATGGGACATTTTCTGGCTAAAATGCCCGAAGCCAGATCAGTTTTGTTCAGTGAGTCACAGTCAATTTATTTATAATGTTTCTCTTTCTTTTTGTTTACTTTTATCTTTTGTTTCCTTTTGTCCCCTTTAGGGGTATATAAGGGTGAAAAATAAATTAAATCCTTGAAAAAAAAATCATGTTTTGTTTATAGATCTATTATTAGAAATGCACCATCTAGTATTATGATCTATTTTTAGTGACTATTACTGACAAATAGAAACAATTTTACGAATTTTTAAAAGTACCTGCGCACAAATTTCAAAGCTGTTTTTCTTGCTTTCTGTTTTTTCTATGTTTTTACGTGCTCAAGACGTTCCACACTACACACGTTTTGTTCAATTTTCTTCAAACTTAATATTGATAGTACCACATCTATAAGCATTAAAATGTTAGGAATGATTTTGCTTTATCACTTATCATTGGTGCCTATTACTGATAATTAGAAACAATTTTACGAATTTTTAAAAGTACCTGCGCACAAATTTCAAAGCTATTTTTCTCGTTTTCCGTTGTTTCTATGTTATTAAGCGTTCAAGATGTTCCACACTACACACGTTTTGTTCAATTTTCTTCAAATTTAATATTGATAGTACCACATCTATAAGTATTAAAATGTTAGGAATGATTTTGCTTTATCAATTACCATTGGAGAAAATTAATTAGAATATATAAATTACACACTAAAATAATTGAAAAATTGTTCCTCATAAGTTAATATTTTCTTTTCAAAAACTAGAACGCCAATAAAAATATGTTTCCAAGATTTTCTCTTTAATATTTCTTAATATTCCCAAAAATGTTTTAATAGTGACATATTAATTTTTTCATCATGCGAAGCACTGTGGTTAACATTAAAAATTAACAGCCTGAAAACAGTCATAGATATTGCAATGAAAATGTGTAAACATGCTTAAGATTTTGTGCGTTATTAAATGTATCTATTCACATGACTTTTTCTACATCTTTGTAACAAATTATTGTTAAAAAGCTTACACTTATATCTACATCATGCAAATCAAGATAAACATTAGCAGATATTGTTCTTATTGTTCCTTGTAAGTAGATAGGAAAAAAGTCTAATATGTTCCATTCACATAACATTTTATTCAAAAGATTATTCTTTTATATTCATTATGCTAATCAAGATAAACGTTAGCAGAATTAGTATTATTACTAGCTTCCTTGTCAGCAGAAGGGAAATAAGAAATTCACAGGCTAAAGCGAACCTGCAAAGGATAATGACAACGATGGTTGTCGAAACGCGTGCAGATTACCAACACCATGTTTAGTGGAGCATGTGTCTGCAATAGATGTCCAGATTTGAACAAGAAGATAGTTTCACTGTATATAATGGCGTTTTAAAAAAGTTTTAAAAGTGTTTGTGTAATAATTTTAATAATCTGATTTCAAGAAGATAGCTGATGTACTTGCATAAATAACTGTAATATTGACCTGATCCATGCCGTCTTGTACAAGGATAAATTTGAGCAAGACTTTCCAACTTCTTTGTTTCTTGTTGCTTGACGTTTTTGGCTGGCTGCGGAAGGCAACTACTCAGTTCAGGTTTGAAGTTTGAATTGTGGCAAAGCTGGGACGCCTGAGGAGAATTGACATGCCCCACTTTTCGTGGGAGCATTATGCACGTTGAAGGAAATAAATTAATTCTTCAGAAGCAAGCGCAGGGTCGCCAGGCGGACATAGAAAGTGTGATATTTTATTCATAAGAAAGAGGAAATCCCCTGGAGCCGGCAATGATGAAAACATATGGCCAAGGGGAACAACCATGAAGAATGTAAACTACACGAGTCTAAGTCAGGCAACACTTCACTTCATATTTTGCTAAAAGCCTCTTGCTATACACGGACATTCTGTGGGTCTTAACGGCGTGGGATCTACCTCATAACACTTTAATAGTATGGTGCTTGTCGTCAAGCGTAACACTTTCTATGGATTCCTGCTGAAAAGAAAACAAAAAATATGATGTTTTCCATTCACATGACTTTCACTACATCTCTGCAACAAATTATTGTTAAAAAGCTTATGCTTCTTTTTACTTCATGCTAATCGAGAAAAACTTGGCAGAAATAGTCTTATTATGTACTTGCTTCCTTGCGAACTAAGGGAGTACCATAGGTTAAAGTGATAGTCAAAATCTGGTAGCTATGTGACTGAAGTTCCTTTGTTTCTATGGACATGCGTTTACAAATTCCTGAATGAGAATAGTATAAGTTTTTTAAAGCTGAAACCAAAAACAAGAAATATCTCAAAAACGATCAGCTCCACGAAAAAGTATATACAGCTAGATAATAATGATATTTTAATAAAAATCATTAGGGCCATTTTTGAGATAATAAAAAAATTCGAAAATTTTTCCATGTGAAGGGTAGTTTGGGGTGGGGGGATTTTGTTGAAAATCTTCGTGTCGCATCCTTGGAAGATACTGAATTTAAATACCAAGTTTGATATTTAACGGTCTTTTCGTTTTTGAGCTATGCTACCCACAGCCACACAGACACACATACATACACACAGACAGACAGACACATACACGGACATTTTTCTAAAAATGTTTTTTTTGGATTCAGTTGGTCCCAAAACATGTATTTCCGGTGAAATCTTGGTATCGAATTTTTAGGTACAATGCGATAACTTTTCTATACACTATGTATATAGTATGTATAGAGAAAATAAAAAATTGATGTGTTCCATTCACATGACTTTCTCTACATCTCTGCAACAAATTATTAAAAAGCTAAGCTTCCATTTACTTCATGCTAATCGAAAGAAATTAGCAGGAATAATCTTATTATTTGCTTCCTTGTAAGTAAAAGCGAAATAAGGAAATACCATAGATTAAAATGATAGTCAAAAGCTAGTTGC
Organism: Hymenopus coronatus; assembly: GCA_030762935.1. NCBI lineage: Eukaryota > Metazoa > Arthropoda > Insecta > Mantodea > Hymenopodidae > Hymenopus > Hymenopus coronatus. The sequence goes on from CM060899.1 coordinate 39,357,492, forward strand.
TCTGTGACTGAAGTTTCTTTGTTAGTGTGGACAGGAGTTGGCAAATTCCTGTATGAGAAAAGTATGTTTTTTAAAGCTGAAACCGAAAGCAAGGAATATCTAAAAATTGATCATCTCCACGAAAAAATGTGTATAACATAAATTGTGAGTTTTAACGTGCTCTACATTTTGATATGGTAACCTTTTGTCCGTCCCTTACGGTTTAGCAGTTATGCAAAATTCCGTAAATTTCATTCAGAATAAAGTAGTCTTTGAAGCTATTCCCAGAAAATTCAAGATATGCATTTTATTTGTCAGGTAAATATCTTTAATATACAATATTTTAATAAAAATTGTTAAGGACCATTTTTGAGAAAAATCCAAATTTTCGAAAAAAATTCCATGTAAAGGATCGTTGGGGGTGGGATGTTTTCTTGAAAGTCTTCCTGTAGCTCATTGGAAGATACCAAACCTAAATAACAAGTTTGGTATTCAACGGTCTTTTCGTTTTTTGAAGTATGCTGTCCACAGACACACACACACGCACACACTTGGACCTTTTACTGAAAATGCCTTTTTTTGTTTCAGGGGGACCCAAAGCATGTATTTCCGGTGGAATCTAGGTATCGAATTTTTGGGTGGAATGCAATATATTCTCTGTACACTATGTACATAATTTGTGTAGAGAAAGTAAGAAAAACCACAGGAAACAAAATGCATATGTCCTAAATCATGTTTTTACCGTGCTTTTCATTATCTGCATGGGTTATATTATTTGATTTGGTAATATCTAGAGTGAGTCATGTGGCTGTAATACATCAGAGTTTTTACTAATGCTTAATAGCACACATAATGAACCCACATTGCAGAATAGCTCGCCTAGAGAACGAATGCAAATACTCCCATTTGCATGAAACCAAATTGGAGTTGCCATGACAACCAGGTGGAAAGCTGCTACACGTTTCCAAAAGCAGCACTAGTGATGAATGCTTTTGCTTACAAAAACGATGAATGGCTGATATCGAACTAGCATCTACGTGCGCATGCTCATACCAATGATTTACAGCGGCAATAGCTCATAAAAATTTGTGGCGATATCATCATCAACAGCAGTTAATTTCCGCTGCCTCATAACTCCCCACAACTGAGCACTTTTTAGTTTTTAAAATGCCAATATCGTACAGCTGCTATTTTTAAAACAGAATATGTGACATAGTGAAATGTAAATAAGAGAGGATTAACCCTCCATATATATTATAATGGGTCATGGAATCTTTTAATTAAAATCTGAAGACTGCCTCTGCAATCCAGTGAAAAAACCGGGGTTCGATTCCTTTCTAAGGTGGGAAATTTTTCTTTAATTAGAATAATTCCTTATCCACCACAGAGTCTTACAGTATGATTGTGGAAGTGAGTGTGTGGTTTAATAGTGCAATACTGAAAAACAACCGTTAAGAAATTCATCGAGAGAAACACCAGCAGTTGTTTCTAAAGCAAATTTCCCTATCACTATAGAATGACAATATAAATGAAACAATAGCAAATCTGATATGTTACTTTCATATGACTTTCTCTAAGTCTCTAAAATTAATTATTGTTACAAAGCATGTTCTTCTAACTACTTCATGCTAATCGATATAGTCATTAGCAAAAATGTTTTCATTTCAGTAGAAGGGAAATAATGGAATACACTAGGCTAAAACGATAGTCAAATATTTTAAAAGATGGTTTCCATGTGGAGAAAATCCGTTTCTTTGCATTGTCAGGAGATGACAAATGAAAATGTATGTATGTATTTATTAGAGCCGGTCAAATTAGCTTTCAGCTTTATAATTTTGAAAATGAATGAGTTTTGTAACATTTGAAACAGAGTCCAAACAATCATGTACTTTATTATGTCGGAATTACATTTTTTAATCATTTCATTTGTATAGCCTACTTTAGCTTCAATGACTTGTGAAACAACTCGTATTACTGTAGGTTTAGAACATTAGGTGCATCATTTTATATACTAAATTACGCACATTGAGTTTCACTTTCATAGTTCCAGACTCTGGGGGTGGGGGTACGGAATAATTCTAATTAAAGAAACATTCCCCGCCCCAGCCGGGAATCGAACCCGTGACTTCCGGGTGAGAAGTCAGCTCACTAACCGCTCGAACACAGACAGTCTAAAAATTGCGTTTATTCATAGTGCAGTATGTTTTTTGTAACTGTAAACAGCAATTTTCATCCAAGGTCTTATTATATTCAAAGTTTATTGCTGAAGGAAATACTGGTTTACAGTAGACCCATAAGGTAAACCACAAAACTAGATTTTTAATATAGGCCAGAAATTGAAACCCAAAAGATTGGAATAAATAGACTGCGAAGGTCACATTGATGGACTTGCATGATTACTAGCTGGTTTGCAAGGCTTAGGTTTTACGGATAAAATATAGGTCATCATTCTTTTAAAGCGTGAAATACTGAACATTTTCTAAACATTGAAAAAAACCCTTTTTGGTTTATGACATTGAGCATATGCATTCTTTAGTGCTAGAACCAGAGGATTAAACAGTGTATAAGCGTTTGCAAAAGTGGAAAAAATGCGTAATTTTAAAGAGTTTAAGGCAGCTTAAAGCTTTTACTTCTTACAGAATACTATATGTGAATGCACATAGTAGATAGAATAGGCATTGTATTCCACCCAAAAATGGGATACAGTGATTACACCGGAATTATGTATATGTTTTTAGGACTCCGAATAAAACAAATTATGAATTCCATTTACATGACTCTCTCTATATCTCTGCAGCAAATTTTTGTTAAAAAGCTTATGCTTCTTTTCATTTAATGCTAATCGAGAAAAAAATAGCAGAAATAATTACTTGCTTCCATGCACGTATAAGGGAAATAAGGGAGTAGCATAGGTTAAAGTATTAGCAAAAACTGGTTGCTATGTGCCTGAAATTCCTTTGTTTGTATGGACAGGAGTTGACATGAGAAAAACATGTTTTTTAAAGGTGAAACCAATAACAAAGGAATATCCCAAAAATAATCCACTCCACGAAAAAAATGTATATAACATAAATTGTGTGTTTTATTGAGCTCTATATTTTCTGTGCATTAAATTTTTGTCTATCTCTGCGGTTTAGTAGCTAATGCAAACTTCCGTAAAATTCATCCAGAATAAAGTAGTCTTCAGAGGATATTTCCAGAAAATTCAAGGTATACATTTTATTTTTCAGGTAAATATGTTTAACACACGATATTTTAATCAAAGTTGTTAGAGCCATTTCTGAGAAAATCAACTTTTTTGAAAAATGTTCCACGTAAAGGGTAGTTGGGGGTGGGGGGATTTTCTTGAAAATCTTTGTGACACATCTTTGGAAGATACCAAACTTAAATACCAAGTTTGGTATTTGACAGTCTTTTCGTTTTTGAGCTATGCTGTTCACAGATACACAGACACACAGAAGCAAGGAATAAGACTATTTCTGTTAATTTTTTCTCAATTAGCATGTAATAAATAGAAGCATAAGCTTTTTAATAATAATTTGTAGCAGAGATGTAGAGAAAGTCATGTTATACCATATTTCGTTTTTAATCCTTTCCCTAGTGTGGTTATTTAAATATAATCTTTATTCTGGTAGGCTATTTAAATCTTAAATCATTTAAACAGTTGGAATAATACAACTTATGCAAGACTAATTATGCGAGGTTACAGGCATTGCACCTTAGTCTTGCTGTTAGTTTTTTTTTGGGGGGGGGAAACAGGAATAAAGGTTATAAGGATAACAGGTATATAGGGTATTTGGGAAGGAAATAAGGAAAGTGGAGAGAAAGGATTTCATACTGTGGTGTCACTATTTATTGGGGTATATGTGGTGTCATGGGGCCCGGTACGGCCGAAGCAAACCGAGTGATTGCGGGTAACTGTATTATGAAGCGTGGGGTGTAGGGGCAAACGACATGGCGCAATGCCCTGACGTCGACCTACAAAAATTGAGGTGCATCATTTAACCAGAGGGGCATGTTAGTCTGGCGATGGAGCTCTTCCCAGGTGAGTTCTGGGTGATGTAGCCATAGCTCCAAAGCTTAGCGTGTTTGGTCGATGATGTTTGGCTGATGTGAGTTGCTGTGTCATATCTTGCAGTCTTATTGTCAGTCCTCGAGTCTGTTGCTGAAGCGGGTGTTGTGGGCACACCGCTTGACCCGTGTAGTGACCTGCGCTGTTGCAAGTAGCACAGTACACGAGCCGGCGTGTCAAATCATGGTAGGTGCAGGCGGAGGTGAGACGTCCGGCGCCACAATAGTGGCAACGGGCGGCGGCTGTGCAGGCGTCTGAGGAGTGCCCGTACTGGTAGCACCGGCGACGACACGGACGCTTCGTCCGGGCTCAACTGCGAGCACCTGCCCGAGGGCAGGCAACCCATCAGTAGTCCGCCTCGTTCCAGAACTCCAGCCTGACGAGTGGTGACGGTCCTCTCTCTGTGTGAATTCTTGTGGCTTTCATCAGTGAAGGCCAACGAAGACGGCCAGCGTTGAGTACTAGACCGTCCGGTAGCTGCCGGTGAACTCCACACACCACTGCGCAGAAGCGCGGCAGCGAGGAGAGGTCTAGTACTGGTGACGTCGTAGGTGGTGTAGGTGGTCGGTTGTGATGTTCAGCGGGGATTGATAGGCTTCGACGGCGGGTGATACGGCGTGACTTTCCGTGGTGGCTGGTTCAGGCTCGGCGGAGGTTGTAGGCTGGGAGACTGGGTTGGTGTTGGCTGTGACGGTCTCCGGCGGCTCCTCGATTGGCTCTTGGGCGACTGAGGCAGGCTTACGGCGTTTCCCTCCCATCCTTACTCTGTGAAGGCAGAGAGCGAAGTCATGCTGTTAACGAGACTTCTAGATCTTTCGAGAATCGAGACTCTCGAAACTCCCGTACGCTCACTGGTCAACCTCTCATGCCAGCTATGCGTTCAGCTGCATCTACTGGCTGCAAGAGGCGAGCTAAGCGGAAGCGAGAAACAAGCGAGACTGAAACCTGATTTGACCGGCTCTAATAAATACATACATATTCATCCATACATCATACATACATACGACATGCATACATACACATATATACGTACATACATACCTACATCCATCGTTGTGTTCATCCTAGGCAATGAAATGTCAACGCCTCCACATGTCAACCCGCTCTTATAAGACATGGGTATTGCTTTAGCCTAGTATACATCATTATTCCCCCAATGCCGACAAGGAAATATGCAATAAAGCCATATCAGCCTTAGTCTATCTCAATTAGCATGACGTAGAGAGAAAAACAAGCTTTAGTCAGAATAATTTGTTGTAGAATAGGTAGAAAAAGTCGTGTAATGGAACACATCAGTTTTTTAATACCTACGTAGTATGGATACGGAGAACGTATTTATAATGGCACAGTTCACGCAGGTTTCCGTGCCTTTAATTTTATTGTAGCTTGCTGTTATTTACTCGCATCACGTGTAACCTGCACTGATGCTTAACTCTATTCCTTTGTTGTGCAATAGTATTTTATATTAAGAGATTAAAATAATATTTTAACACTAAATGAAAAATTTAACATTCGAGCTTGCTGAGATTGATCATTTTCATTTTTTTTTCATAGTCGGCTTACCCTCCCCGTATTTGGGCCTGAATCCCCCTAGGACTTATAAACGAATGCCTGTGTGTGAGAAGCATATCGGGGAGCCAACGGCACAAAGCCACAGAATGGAGAACCTGGAACGAGTGGTTAGACCGTAGCCAGGCATGAGCGTGAGGAAGTGGATGATATGAAATGCAAGCGAACTGGATGGTAGGAAAGGTGATAATGAAGCAATTGGTGGATTGAATGACGGCGGAAACCGAAGAACCAGGAGAAACCCCGTCTAGACACCGCTTCGCTCACCACAAATCCCACATACGGGCATTTTAGATCGAACCCGGGCCGCCTAGGTGGGAGACGCGAGGTCTAAGGCCATCATTTTCATTAAAGCTTAACTATGTTTTAATCTCGTGTGACATTCAATATATGTTTAGCTCTATTTTATTTTACATCGCTTTAACAACTTGGTCATATTGCGATGGAGTTAACCTTATTGACGGTATGAAGGTTTATCCCCGAACTATACTAAATTCGCTTCGCGACGTGCAGTTAGAGGGCCGTCCAATCCAGCTGTTCCACCTTCTTTAGTCAGACGGTAAAGTCCAGCTAGTCATTTAAATTCTCATCTCCTGACACCAAACTGGCAAGGAGGATTAAATCTCTCCATTTTAAAACAATGATACAAAACCATAATAAGACCTTTACTAATACAGGGTTATTATTTGATATGGTAACCCACTCGCCCACTCACTAACAATGCTCGAGAGAGCTGGGAGTTGCCGGGCAGAGATGGATTAAATTTTACCTTATAATAGATGCGAGAAATTTGACTTTCTCCTTTCAAACAAGCATCGTATCTCTTAAAAATGTCACTCACTCGCTGAAGCACGGCAGCATGAATTTTTATGATTTCTTGCAAGATACTATCTTTAAACTCCTCTAGTGTGCGAGGATTGGAAGGATACACTTTGTCCTTTAAAGAACCCCATAAATAAGAATCACAACTCGTTAAATCAGGAGAACAAGAAGACCACAAATCAACACTAATAATTTTGTCATCAAATACCTCTATTACTGTATTTAATGATTCGTCAGCCGTGTGTGTGTTGCAGAATCTTGCAGGAACCAACCACATGATTTCTCTTCTTCTGTCAAGCAATCGAAAACTGGGTTGAGAGTTAGCTTTGACATCGCTCTGGAACCTACTGTTCTTCTAGCAGTTATCACAGACAAAACTCCAATTTTCTGATCATAGTGAGGCGTTTCCAATAGCACAGTCTATTCTGAAGCCCAGTAACAACTGTTGAGAATATTCACACACCCATTTAAGTGAAACCAAGATTCGTCAGAGAAAAACAAAAGCTGTGGGTCAATGAAACCTTTTCTGCAGGTTGGAAAAACCAATTGCATTAATTCATATGTTTACCGGGGTCATTTACTTGTGACGCTTGCATACGTGTGTAGCAATAAGGTTTTAGTTTTAACAGAGGTGTAGCATTTCTAGCAGAAGATGGAGATACACCTGTTTGCTGCGCTAATTTGTTCAGCGATTTTCGAGACGAACGCTCCAAAGTGACACCGATTTCATCCAATTTATTTTCCGTTAATATTGACCTTCTCCTAAAATTCAAATTTATTGGCGACCACATATATAGTTTTTCGTGCAGGTGGTACAGAGTTTGTAAACTTTTCAGAAAACTCCCTGCGCAGAGATTCATGCTTAAAGTAACTTTACAACTAAACACACGTTCTTTCACAGTTAAGTGACTCACCATGTTTAGTGCAGCGACAGAAGCACTTAAGAGACAATGATGGTCTGAAGGTGCACCTGACTCAGCAACACAGAAATGGTGACAATACATTTTCGAGCGGGAATTGACACTCCGAACTCCCGGCAGACGGCGCGAGAGTAGCAAAGGAGAGAAAGGCCGCAAATGGGTTACCATATAATATATTGACCTGTGTATGCAGCTTTTATACTCATGCCCACCACAGATTAATCCACCAAACAAAAAATCCGACTGTTCGAAGGAAAATACCTAGGAGTATGCCAAAAAACTCTGTTACTCTGGTCTATTTCATAAATGGCGTATATTTCACCTGGTCACAAACTGGAGAACTATGCGCCATTTATAAAACAAAACTCATCGTCAGAATCATTAACAAATACGTCAATGACGCCGACCATCTATGACACAAGAAACAGTTACTACAACGAGCAAAAGGAATAAAAAAAATCGGATGTATTCCATTCACATGACTTTCTCTATAACTGTAATAAATTATTGATAAAACTTTATTATTCTATCCATCTCATACTAATCGAAATAAACATTAGCAGAAATGGTCTTATTACTTGCTTCCTTGTAAGTAGAATTGAAATAAGGGAACTCACTAGCTAAAGCATTAGTCATATCTTTTAAAAGATGATTGTGTGTGGTTGTAATCTATTTTTTTTTTTTTTTTTTTTACATGGCCAGAAGTTCAAAAACTCCCGTATAAGAAAAGTTCCAAGTATTTTAAAACAGAAACCAATAACAAGGAATATCTCAGAAAGTGTAAACTCCACGAAAAAAATGTATATGACATAAATTGTGAGTATTAACGAGATCTACATTTCTGTGCAGTAAGGATTTGTCTATCTCTTACGATTTACCAGTTATGCAAAATTCAGGAGAATTCATCCAGAATAAAGAGGTCTTCTGAGGATATTTCTAAAAAATTCAAGATATACATTTTATTTTTCATGTAAATAGCTTTAATGTACGGTATTTTAATCCAAACCCATTTTTGAGAAAATAAAAATGTTCTAAATGTTCTCCATGTAAAGGGAGATTTGGGTGGGGGGATTTTTCTCAAAATCTTCTTGTCCCATCCTTGGAAGAAACTTAGCTTAAATACAAAGTTGGTATTTTACCGAGTTTCCGCTTTTGAGTTATCGTGTTCACAGACGCACGGACAGGCACACATACACATACACACAAGCGCGCACACATACACACATACATTATAGACGTTTCTCTGAAAATGCTTTTATGGATATAGGAGACCCTAAGAGGTGTATTTACAGTGGAATCTTGATATCGAATATATGGATGGAATGCAATACCTTCTGTACTCACTATGTACATAGAAAGTAGGAACTCAGATTACATTAGGCAAACCAACAAATAATCTACCAGTTAAAATCATCGTTAAGCAACACGACTGATTACACTATCTGTGGATAGATAGTTCAACCGCAATTACCATCTATTTTCAGTTTTTCTTTGTTTTAGAAGGTGGGATGTTTTACTCGTGGTATTACATATCCAATACGATATCTACCTTAACGACTGAGAGAAACCACAACAAAATACTAGCCAGATTTGTCAGCTTATGGGATTTAAACTACAATATTTTATTCGATACTACAATTTTATTATATTAACCGCTCCCTCCCAGCCACCGGTTTGGGGGAGGGATTTCGGGGATTTCCAGGTTTACGAAGCAAATGCTACAGTAATATATTTCCGAATTCCCTGTCCTTTCATGTCGTTTCATCACAGTTTCAGGGCACTCAACCCAACACCTAAACCCCTTCAAAATAATTAATTACGCACATGTTTGGCGATCGTTTCATTAGAAGGCATTTTCCAAAAATGTGGCCTCCACGATCCCCAGATCTCAATCCGGCCGACTTTTGGTTGCGAAGTTGCCTTAAAGAACGAGTTTTCCTGTCTCATCCAACAACTACTGAAACTGAAAGATGTCGTATCTTAAGAAATTGCTAACATTCCGAAACATCTGCAAAATGCTTTACGTTGAACAAGAGAACGACAGACATCTTTCCAATACTTTGCAGCCCCATTGTTTGCCCAACACTGCTGTTTTATGGACATCTTCTAAATGTTTCGTAAACTTCATTATTTGCCCAGTACTGTGATTGCTCTTAACTTTCTCTACATGTACTATGCATGTAGCAGGAAGAGAAGGTACTGTATTCCTACTAAAATTCTATGTCAAGATTTCACCACTGGAAATATGTGTTTTAAGGTCCCCTAAATAAAATAATGATTACAAAAAGGTCCGAGTGGGTCTGTCTGTGGACATCAGAGCTCAACAACAAAAAATTTTGGTGTTTAAGTTTAGTAGCTTCCAAGGATGCAATATGAAGATTCTCGAGAAAATACCCCCACCCCAAACTATCCTTTATAGGAAAAATATTTGAAAAAAAAAGATTCTTTCTAAATGACTCTAACGATTTTGATTAAAATAAATATATTAACGATATTTACATGACAAATAAAATGTGTATCTTGAATTTTCTGGGAATAACCTCTGAATTCCTCTTCATTCTAGATTAATTTTGAACTTGTAAACCAAAAGAGATAGACAAACACTTACTACTCAATAAACGTAGATCTGGTTAAAGCAAAATTTATGTAATACATTTTTGTTTGTACAGTTAACAGTTTCCGAGATATTCCACTTTATAGGTTTCAGTTTTAAGCTATTGAACTTTTCTCTAATAGGAATTCACCTTTCTTTTCATCTCTCGTTTGCTTTATTCCTGGAAAGGAAAGAGAACCCAATTTCAATTGTTTCACATAGCGAACGGCTTATAAAAATGACTATGGCTTTAGCCTGATGTATTCCCTTATTCCTCTTCTTCTTAGAATGAACTAATACAATTTTTCTGCTAATGTATATCTTGATTATCACGATATGTATAAAGGAATAATCTTTTGCAAGAAAAGATTGTTTCTGGAACAGTTACAGAAAGTCATATAAATGGAACACAACCGATTTTTTTCCTATTTCAGGTATTATAATATTTATAGTGGTTTAATATTTGAACTGACTTTTGTAAGACCCTGTAATATATTGCAAGTATATTATTGTCATGCCAAGTTGTTCAGGCATTTTATCTGAGACTGGCATACGGGAGGTCGTGGGACCGATTCCCGCGGATTACCTCTATGACCCATGGATTATTCGGGTTTTCCCGGCCCACTAGGCAATGCTGCAGAGGTATCTTCATTCCTCCGAACTTCCTCTCCTTCATTTTTATCTTTCATCCAACGGGTCTCTTTCAGAGTTTTAAGTGTCGGCGAGGATGTGTGGTGGCGCCCTTCCATGGTGATGTCTGCACTTTAGAAATACAGCTGGCGGGAGGTGTTGGAAGTCGTTTTGTAGACGCAGGTTGTTCGGTTAGACCTGAGGCGCTCCTAGTACTCCCCGAGTTGAGATGAAGAACTACTTGGAGTATGTTACGGACCCTTCCCGGTGGCTTTCCTTCCCGCAGCGCGGTTTCGGCCGCCCGTTGACGCTACTCTCAACTCATCCTATCCTCCTGTTGTCTGAAGTGCAATAAGCCAATAAATGCAGTGTGGAACCCCCTCAGGTTTCACACACACACACACACACACTCAAACAGTTTATCTCGAAAAACCACGCACGTCACGGCCGACTACATAATTCCGTGCTAAAACTTGACAGCACAATATCGCATTGTCAGCTTATGAAATGCTCACAACAGACATATAGGAACTTCCAATGAGTTCAGCTTGTAAAGATAATTAATTTTGTCGAAACAGTACCTTAATTAAACGATGCTCTTATGCCGTAAATAGATTAAAACTCTGAGTAGCACGTCTGCCTGTGACACTTCATTAATTAGCGAGGACAAAAGCAAGGTCCAGTCACTCCCAAGTTACATTTTTTGTTGCTTGGCAACGGCTCATCCGTGTAGTGCGCCGTATATTGAATCAGCACGACGCATTTCCTGCGATTGTGTCGCTGTCAAAGAGAAGCAGCATTCATACAACGTGCCGAATATACAGGGCGTTATACAATTCAAAACGACAAACCTTCAGGTTAAAAAAGAGTGTTAGGCGAGCACTTTAATACAGGATACTTACTTATAGACTTCGATAGAAATGCCACGATACTCGCCCTACGTGGTGTAGTGGTTACCATGCTAACTTTATATACCCAAGGTTGCGGGTTCAAACCCGGAGGACGATGAATTTTTCGGGTGTAAAAATCCTTAGAATGGCTTCCTTTGGAAGGGAAGTAAAGCCGTTGGTCCCGTGTCGAAGACTTACGGCACGTAAAAGAACCTCAAGCCTGACAGAGAGGCCTCTGAGTAAAATTAAGCGGTCTTTCACGCCCAGTATAGAACGGGACGCTGAGAACCACATCAGTTAAAGAGCGTCCATAAATAAAATGCCATTTCATTTTTCACGAAACTCGATTTTCACTTTATAAAAGTTTGATGTGTTCCATCTACATATCTACAACAAACTATTGTTAAAAAGTTTCTTTTATAATTGTTTCTTTTATATAGCTCCCTTTAACATACAAGGTTATATCGGGCACTTTGCGTCAGTAGGTTCTTTATGTTGGTTTTTTTTAAATCCTTTTATTTTCCTCAAGCACAAACAGATTCATTCTCCCATACACACTTTCAAACTTTGTGGGGGTTAGGGAATTATTCTGGTTAAAGAAAAATTACCCGTCCCAATCGGAAATCGAACCCGGGACCACTGGGGGAGAAGTCAGCTCTCTAACCACTCGAACACGGAGGGGTCTAAAAAGCTTTTTCTTCTATTTACTTCATGCTAATTAAGAAAAACATAGCAGAAATGGTCTTATTACTTGCTTCCTTGAAAGTAAAAGGGAAATAAAGGAATACACTGGGCCAAAACAACAGTGAAATCTTTTAAAAGCTGGTTGCTATGTGTTACAAAAGATTATGGCCAGGAGTTGACAAATTCCTGTATGAGAAAAGTTTAAGCATTTTAAAACTGAAACCAATAAGAAGGAATATCTAAAAAAATGGTCAACCCCACTAAAAAATACATATGGCATAAATTGTGTGTTTTAACGAGATCTACATTTTTGTTGACTAAACCTTTACCATCTCTTACGGTGTATCAGTTATACAAAATTCCGCAAAATTCATCCACAATAAAGATGTCTTCAGAGGCTATTCCCATTTTATTTTTCATGTAAATATCTTCAATATACGATATTTTAATCAAAATCATTAGAGCAATTATTCAGAAAAACAAAATTTTCGAAAATGTTTCATATAAAAGGTAGTTGGGGGTGGGAAGGTTTTCTTGAAACATTTCGTGTCGCATCCTTGGGAGATACTTAACTTAAATGCCAAATTTGATATTTAACGGACTTTTAGATTTTGAGCTCTGCTGCCCCCCCCACACACACACACATACACACGCACACACACACACTGACAGACACACCCATTGACATTTTTATAAAATACTTTTTTTTTTTTTTGATTCAGGGGTCTTAAAACATATATTGCCGGTGAAATCTCGGTATCGAACTTTTGGATGGAAGACAATACCTTCTCTGAACACTATGTACATAGTACGTGTAGAGAAAGTAAAAATTTGATTTGTTCAATTCACATGACTTCCTATACATTGTTATAAAAGATTATTCCTTTATCTCGTGGTAAATGAGATAAACATTAGCAGCAATAATTGTATTAGTTCCTTCTAATGAACCGCAGCATAGAGGCTGGAGCAAGTCGGATACTTAGCAGGTCTCTATTCTCCGTCCAATCTTACTTCACCGGTAATGTATGAATGAATGAATAAGTGTATTTATTGACATAGCAATATCATACATAGAATTTCAACAGTCGCACGGGTCCACAAACCGTACGTGCTTTTGTAATACACATTACAAGCAATATTAAAACAACAACAACAACAACAACAAAGAATCAAAAGAGTAAACACGAAAATAAAAAGACAAAGGAAATACACAGTCAAAAGCAATATTAAACAACAATAAAGAATTAAGAGTGAACCCGAAAATAAAAATACAAAGATATTCAAATATAGCAATTTAAATTTACAGCACAGAGTACACCTTCATAAATTCACCCTCTTATAATAGATAATTACACTTAAAGGACATATATACACATAATATATACACCATATATAAAACCATAGCACAACAGTGACCTAAGTATGACATAATATATATGTATGTAGAACATTGTAGTCACATTTGTTTAGTTGATCTTATTCCCCCCCCCCCCTTCTTTATTGGCAGCCTCCTCAGATCTCCACTGTCTTGCCTAGCCCGTCCATGTTTTCCATGCCTGCCAGTAGCGTCCAACATGCTTCTAGCCCTACATTCGCAGTGGTAAAAAATCGCGGCAAATATTTTTCCCGCCATTCCTCCGTACCCCTACATCAACAAAGAATCAAAAGAGTAAACACGAAAATAAAAAGACAAAGGAAATACACAGTCAAAAGCAATATTAAACAACAATAAAGAATTAAGAGTGAACCCGAAAATAAAAATACAAAGATATTCAAATATAGCAATTTAAATTTACAGCACAGAGTACACCTTCATAAATTCACCCTCTTATAATAGATAATTACACTTAAAGGACATATATACACATAATATATACACCATATATAAAACCATAGCACAACAGTGACCTAAGTATGACATAATATATATGTATGTAGAACATTGTAGTCACATTTGTTTAGTTGATCTTATTCCCCCCCCCCCTTCTTTATTGGCAGCCTCCTCAGATCTCCACTGTCTTGCCTAGCCCGTCCATGTTTTCCATGCCTGCCAGTAGCGTCCAACATGCTTCTAGCCCTACATTCGCAGTGGTAAAAAATCGCGGCAAATATTTTTCCCGCCATTCCTCCGTACCCCTACATCTTGCCAGGATGTGAGTCCACGATTCTTCCTCCTCGCAAATGGGACAGATTCTCATACCATTCTCGTCAGAAATGTTCGTGCTCCTCCATGCTTCTAGTCTAATCCACGCGAGCCCCTCTCTAATGAGTTTGGTACCTGTTTTGATGTATTACTCCATACCCCACTCCGATTTTAGCCCAGACTGTGCTTCTAATGACACCTTCTCTGTGCATTGGGCAATTATTTGCTGTCTGTCAATATCACAGAGGCGGTTCTTAATTTTTCTCCAAATACTTCGCCTGTTTTCCTGCCCCGCCATCCAAATGTCTCCCATCCCAATGGTTTCCAACCCTTTCTTTAATTTTGATGCCCACGTCGAATTACCTTCCATTCGCAACTGTTAACGGTAGCAGACTGCCCTAATTAGAGATTGGTTTCCGTGAACGATTCTCATCCAATATTTAACTGCTCTGATTTTGCACTCTATCGTTTCACTATGTACCCCGAATTCCCTCATTATTCCGCAGTTTGCCGTACCCCTCCCTACACCCAGAATTCCTTTCAAAAATTGGGTCCTCACTTGATCCAGATTCCCTGTTTGTTCCCACCCCCCTATTTTTCTCCTCCGTATGTCATCGTGGATCTAACTGTCGCTCCGTATACAGTTTCCATTAAGGTTATGGATATATTCCGGTATTCTGTAGCGTATCCGGAGAGCTTCCGCCGCTTTCACCCTTGCCTTGTGTTTCATGTTATCAATGTGTTTTGTCCATTTTACAAAAGCAACAGGTTGCAATGGCTATGATTGTTGTTGAATGTTTTTCTACTTTTCTCCATCACAAAATAATAGCTCGTAAGTTGCCGAGTGGTACAGAAATATCGTATTATACTTCGCAATGTTGTCTAAATAATATAGTAAGAATGATTAAAGAAAAAATCTGATGTGTTCCACTCACAAGGTGTCCCATAGCTCTTCGGTAAACAAACCTTTTACTCAAAACATTAATCTGTTATCCATCATGCAAAATGATTAGTCTTATTACTAACTTCCTTGTAAGTAGAAGGGAAATAAGAAAATGCACAAGTTAAACCATATTTTAGTGCTTTAAAAGCCGGTCGCTATGTGAAACAAATGTAATTCCAATCTTTTTGCTTGCCAGAAATAAACAAACGAGAGGAAAGATGTCCTCCCGTGTGAGAAAAGTTTAAGTGGCTAAAATTGAAACCAATGATCCGGAATATTTCGAAAACAGATAACTCTACACAAAAAATGTACCTGACATAAATTGTGTGTCTTATGAGATCTACATTTTTTGTGTAGTAAGTTTTTGTATATACCTTACGGTTTGCCAGTTATACAAAAGTCATCCAGAATGAAGATGTCTTCAGAGAATTCAAGATATACATTTCGTTTGTGATAAAAATATCTTGATAATAAAGTATTTTAATCAAAATCGTTAGAGCTATTTTCGAGGAAATCAAAATTTTCGAAAAATGTTCCATATAAAGGGTAGTTTGAGGTGCAGCATTTTCCTAAAAATCTTCGTGTCGCATCCTTTGAAGATACCAAACTTAAATACCGAGTTTTCTATTTAGCTGTATTTTCGTTTTTGAGCTATGCTGTCCACAGACACACACACTTGTGGACCTTTTTCTAAAACTGCTTTTTTTCTGGATTCAGGGGGACCCAAAACTTGTATCTCCGGTGAAATCTCTATGTCGAATTTTTGGCTGCATTACAACAAAATTACTGATTTTTTTATCATGATTTCTTTAGACAACAATGCATATCCGTTGTGCAGTTCAACGGCTGCTTATAATCAGCAAGTAATGGTGGAAACATGTAACACCAGTGTGGTGAAGCATAAGCAAGGAAAAAATTATTCCTAGTTCGTGCAATACGTTTTGTGAAAAGTTTTTCATTATTCAGCATTCTTAGCTTGGGCGCAGGACCGAAGCCTCCCGTACCCAGGTAAGCTCAGCAGGAAACAACCCGCGAAACCGGTGCAATTAGCCAGCAGGTGGGCTGGAATGGGTATGTCTATTTTTTTCCTTGATTTCTTTCAGTGTACGGCAAATTTGTTCACAGTTTACATGTTTTCCGACAAGACTGAAATTGCGGTGTGTACGACAGGAAGGAAAATTCTACTTCAAAACGTTTACATTTTCGGATTCCCAAAGTGTTTAAAAATTGCGGTAGCGCGATGGACGTGCAATGTTAAAAGTTGCAAAAGTTTTATTAATGCCTTTTCCATTGAAGAAATAGATGTCCTGGATATTAAAGAGGACCACCTAGTGACAAAATTCAGACAGAAAGTACTTTGTGATCTGAATAGAAAAGCTACGAAAGATATATGTGAAAGGCCATCAAAACCAATATACTAATATACCAGCAAATGAAGAGAGAAAACACGGAAGAAGTAACCATTATAACATTTTCTAGAAGTACATAATGCTTCTTCAAATATTATTATAAATACCAAACTGGAACTGCTTTTCTTTTGGTACTGGAGCCATTGTTCTTTGTTATTAATCATAAAAGCAAAAAAAAAAAAAAAAAATGTAACATCTTCCACTCGAACTATGTAATGCTTCATCTATTATTATAAATACCAAACTGGAACTGTTTTTCTTTTGGTACCAGAGCCGTTGGTTTTGTTATTAATCATAAAAGCAAAAAAATGTAACATCTTCCACTAGAAGTATGTATTGCTTCATCAAATATTATGAACACCTAACTGCAACTGTTACCTGTTTCGACCGGGAGGCTTCGGGGCTCTTTTTCTGACCGCGGGAGGCTTCGGTACCGCACTCCTTAGCTTAAATTCTACATTTTAGTGTTTCTGCAAGCAGCACAAAGTGTGTAAAACTTTCGAATTGGTCGATGTGCGACATCTTGTGGCAGCAGCTTTTCAACAAATGAGACACGACACGACATGAGCAGTTGGCAGGTTGAGGGCAGCCCAATGGTGTGCTAGACGTGTTCCCATTCTTGCTAGAATTTAACCACGTACTGACGGGAATGCGTGGTTTGCTGGATGGGAGGGTGTAAATGAGGTTGTGGAGAGAAGGGAGGTAGCAAGGTTGCTTCTCAACGGATGCCAGTCATGTTGTAACGGCTCTTGTGCACCGCAGGTGTAATTTGTTTAAAACTCTTTTTATTGATTTTGTGGTTAACATTTTGAAGTCCAAGCAAATCCTAGAAGGATTGAGGACCCCTGAATCCTATTTTTTAGAAAAAGGTCCGCGTATGTTTGTGTGTGTGTCTG
The DNA here is from genome assembly GCA_030762935.1 of Hymenopus coronatus. Lineage (NCBI taxonomy): Eukaryota > Metazoa > Arthropoda > Insecta > Mantodea > Hymenopodidae > Hymenopus > Hymenopus coronatus. Next base: position 39,375,042 of record CM060899.1, read on the forward strand.
TGGACAGCATAGCTCAAAAACGAAAAGACGGTTAAATAACACATTTGGTATTTATGTTTAGTATTCCCCCAGCCACAAACTACCCTTTTATGGAAACATTTTTGAATATTTTGTTTTTCTCAAAAATGATTAAAATACTGTATATTAAATATATTTTAATCGCGAATAAAATGTGTGTTTTGAAATTCCAGGGAATATACTCTGAAGATCGTTTTATTCTGGATGAGTTTTGCAGAATTTTACATAAACGGTTAAACCATAATAGATAAACAAAAACTTACTACACAATACATTAGGTAGGTGTCGTTAAAACACATAATTTATATCATAATCATTTTTCTTGTAGAGTTGACCGTTTTCGATATTTTGTATTTTTTTTAACTTTAATGGTTTTATCCCTTATTTAGCTTAATGCCCTTTAATTTGGTTGATCATAAGGGACTATGAATGACATCGGTAAAATGATGGCTCAAATAATTTCGGGGTCCATGGAGCTTAAAGTTACTCGACATAGTTCTTCTCAGGATGAGGGAAACCCCAGAAAGGTAACCTTATTCGTGTAACTCACGCTAAGCGAGATTCGAACTCGCAACCTGTTGAATATAAGGAAACGCGCCACACCCCAGTACCCAGGCGGGCTCCTTATTATTGGTTGCAATTGTAAACTACATTTCCTCTAACGGTACCATGAAAAGCAAACAAAACTTCAATTGTTTTCTCATCGCGACCAGCTTTGAAAAGATTTGACTATCGCTTTAGCTTAGTGTATTGCCTTATTTTCCTCCTACTTACCAGGAAACAGAAAATAACACAATTTCTCAACTTCTATTAATGTTTCCCTCAATTAGCAGGATGTAGATAAAAGAATAGTCTTTTGTAAAAATAGTTTGTATATATTTTCGGTGAAATTTCGACTTTACTATCTCTACCAAGATTATGTGCGTACATAGTAGGTAGAGACGGTATTTTACTCCAAACAAAGCTGCGATACCAAAATTTTCCGGTTACTTGTGTTGAAGACTGAGTTAAAAAAGGATCAGTGGGCATGCCTGTGGATAGACATAGCTCGAAAACAAAATTTGTTAAATACCATACTTGATATTTAACTTTAGTATCTTCCGAGGATGCAACAAGAAGATGTCAAGAAAATCTCTTTTCATGGAAGGCTTTTCGTAAATTTCGAATTTCCTATAAATAGCTGTAACGATTTTGGTTAAAATATCGTATGTTAAATATATTTAAATAGTAAACAAAACCTATATTGTAACAAATTTCTTTATTGACTTAAAGTTGTTTACAAAAAGTCTTAAACTGCTGCAAATAATTCACTCGACGTTTCGACGGGTAGAGAGTTTACGGTTGCACGCCATCTATGTCTCACGCACCACGGCGCGCCAACACTATTCACTCACGAGTTAGTAAATTATTCATAACATATAACACATTTGCAATTCTTCCTCGTTTTATAGTTAGAAAATGACGTCAGAGAACTTTCTGGAAGCCAGTAGAAACCGAAGCTTCTGGAAGAATCCAGAGTCGCATTCCGAAGGTTCCGGCTACATTTGCTCCAAACTTCCTGTGTTGTTACAAAAGTCTCCAAATGTAATGACTCACATACAATATTTTAAATATGTTGAGAATAGCCTCTGAAGACCTTTTCATCTTAAATGAATTTTCAATATCCAAAAAAGACAAAAAAATTACTACACAAAGAAGTAGATCTCGTTAAAACACACAATTTATGTCATAGGTATACCTTTTTTGTAGATGTAACCGTTTCCGAGTTAACCTTTGAAACTGGTTTCAAATTTAAAATACATAAGATTTTTTCAAATGGGAAGCCGTCATTAGCTTTGTATCTGCATGATAAGCACGAAACATACAGAAGAATACGCTTTTGTAAGAATAATTTGTGGCAGAAGAGGCAGAAAATGTTACGTGAAAGGAACACGTAACATTACATCATTATTTTAAAGTACCAATAACTAAAGTAAAATTAACAATTAAACAAAGAAATCAGTAATAATAAAACAAACTTAGGAGCACCGGAGTGCGAAATGAGTTGATTGATTTTGTCTTTTGAACACCTAAATTGAATACCGTCATTACATAACTTAAATATAGCTCTGTGATGTGAAAAATGAAAGATTAAAGAATAAAACCGAACGAGTGCGATTGAATTTCAATTGGTTAAGCTATTCAATCGAAATATTTGCGGCAAAAAATGAGATTTAAATGAGGTGTCAAACGGATGGACCAGATTCTCTCATGTTTGCATAATCGTTGGCGAGGCAAAAAGATGAGACAAGAGTGTTAACGTATATTCCGCTTATATGATAATCGATTACATCCATGTGACTACGCCCTGAATGACACATCTGTCACAAAATGCAAGCGACATTTATTGCAGCCCAGGGTTATACATGTACGTTCCTAAATGTGTCGGAACATTTTACCGCTTCAAGCAAGCCCTGATGAATCCAACTAAATTCAGCAACAACAAAACCTTTTGAGATCGTTGGACATTTCCGACAGAAATTTAAAAAAATCTGATATTTCTCTACAACTCTACAAAAATATTATTAAAACGCTTATGCTTCTATTTACTTCATGCTAATTGAGAAAAAAATTAGCAGAAACAGTCTTATTACTTGCTTCATTGTAAGTAGAAGGAAAATAAGGGAGCACCATGGGTTAAAGTGATAGTCAAAAGCTGGTTGCTATGTGACTGCAATTCCTTGGTGTGTATCGACAGGAGTTGACAAATTCCTGTATGAGAAAAGTATAAGTGTTTCAAAGCTGAAACCAATAACAAGGAATATCACAAAAAAGATCTACTTCACGAAAAAAAAAATGTATTTTACATAATTGTATGTTTTAACGTGCTCTAGATTTGGATTAAAATACAATTATTAGAAAAATCCTCCCACCCCAAACTACCGTTTACCTACATGAAAAAAATCCAAAATTTTATTTTCTAAAAAATGACTAACGATTTTGTTTAAAATACCATTTATTAAAGATATTTATATGAAAAATAAAGTGTATATCTTGAGTTTTCTGGCAATAACCTCTAATGCCCTCTCTGTATAAACCATTCCCCAGCCGTAAATCAAATCATGGATCTCTGGATTTCTGCGACACATTTCGTTGTAGGCACAAAGAGAGTCGATAGTCAAATGTTTTAAAATCGGTCGCTATTTATTGACCTTGAAATTCTTTCCATGACATAGGTAGAAACAAATGAATAGCGATAATACTTGAAAAAAATGGCAATTCAAACCAAAAAACCAGGTCTAGTTTGGAAATGATTTGTGCCACAAAAAGTTATTGGAAATAATCTCTAATGTTTACTAATAAACATGTGATCATAGGCTATTCCCAGGAAATTCAAGAAAAACAAGTGCTTTGTTTTGTATTATCATAAACATATTATATTTTAATCAATATCGTTAGAACAATTTTTAAAAATAAAAAAAAAATGGAGAAATGTTCATGTAAAGGGTAGTTTGAATTGGGAGAGTTTCTTGGGAGTTTTTGTGGCCCATATTTGAAAGATGTTGAATTTAAATATCTGCTTTATCAAAGGTTTCGTTTTATAGTTATGGTAGACAGGTATACATTTTTTCTCTGAAGTCTCGATATAATATTTTAGGTGTAATGCAACACCTTCGCTACCCACTTGTTACACGGTAGAGAAAGTAAAATACAATGGAAATTTTATGATATCTTAGTGGAATCTAGTCCCAATAGATGGGATGTTATCTTTCTATAATAAATTCAAAACTTAACCTCACCAATGTCTTTTCTTTTTCTTTTTATTTTTTATTATTTCATTTATATAGCCCCCCTTTAACATCTAAAGTCATATTGGGGGCTTTGCATTAGAAACAGCCTGTTGTTTGTAGGTTCCTTACGTTGGGTTTAAATTGTTTTATTTTCCTCAAACACTCGCACATTCACTCTCACATACATACTTCCAGACTCACCACAGAGGCATTCGCACCAACGTCTTTGATATAAATACTTTCGAAGAATTTACATGTGCTTCGAACGGTCATGGGGAAACCCCGTCTCAGAAAAAAACAAACAAAAAACGATAGTTTATGAGGTCATATCATACAGGAAATTTGCCTCTCTCTTTACGAGGCGGAAACTAGACGAAGAATTTCGGAATTTATAACGGGATAAAGTTACAGTTAGAGCGTAAAGTTACGAACTTTTTCCATGCACAAGACACTTGGGAGGGAGGGATATTCCTGAAAATATTAGCTCTCGCATCCTTGGAAGAATGTTGGACTTAAATGGTATACTTCGGTATCTATCCAACTTTTCGATGCGAGTAACTGAGGTCATTTAAAAGGTCTGCGGTTCAAATCTCACCAGAACTGTTCTCTGTGACTGAAGTTTTATTCCCAGGGTGTTCTCAGTCTTTGACTGACCGGGGTTTTCTCGAACTTTCTATATTGACCAAACAAAACACAGTGCGAAAGAGATTTTATTAGGACACATATACACAGACTAGTGCCATGCAAAACACGCTCTATGTTCGGTTCATGTTGGGTGAGTGTGGCCACTACCGAAGTTTGCTTCTCAGAGCGAGGCAAGCTACGTTCGTTCGACCTAAGCTCCTGTTTACTGTCTCCTCGCTTCTTTGTAGTAACTCAATCACAGGTAAAAGTTCTGTACGACTTTTGGGGAAATTGGTAATCAAGTATATCATTTTTATGCCTAAAGCACTTAATTGTTCCTAAGTTCGGAAAATAAATACAAATTATTAGGCTGTCCTGATATTATTATGACAAAGCCTTCTTCTGCAGTGGTTCTCACTTTGTTTTGGAATGCATAATAACACAGAAAGTGCGGCGCACTGGTAAGCAGATACTTTGGACCGCTAGGCGCCTCAATTCTTCCAGAGCCTTTGGTTGCTGTTAGCTTCCAGAAATTTCTGTGACGTAATTTTCTAGCTATAAAAGGGGGAACATTTGTAAGTCAAGTGGAGTAGTTGGTCGTGAGTCAGACTTTCACTGGAGTGTTGGCGCTCAGTGGCACGCAATCCATGGATGTCGTACAGCTGTCAATTGTCGAAGGCTAGTGTGAATCATTTGCAGCATTGATTTAAAATTTTATTTGTACCAATTTTGAATCAATAAAGACATTTGTTGCATTATATACAAACATTTCAATACTAGTTATATCAAGGATGTATTCATATTAATATACGAGGTGTGATAAAAAAATAATGGGCATTTTTATTTTTCTTAAACAATCTTTATTTATTCATCTAAATCAGCTTTGTCCGCTTCAAAGTAATCCCCCTAAGATATAATACACTTGTGCAAACGCTTTTTCCAATCTTAGAAGCATTTCTGGGATTCTCTTTTCGTCATGGTTTTCAGCTACTTCAGCGATTCTGGTTTTGGCTCACCAATGGTGGTTAAACGACGTCCTTTCATGTTCGCTTCAGCCTCCAAAATAGAAAGAAGCCGCAAAGGGCCATGTCCGGCGAATAAGGTGGCTGAGGCAACATAACGCTTCTGGCACCTCGCGAACAAGCGTTGAGATGTGAGTAGGAGCATTATCCTCGAGTAGCTTTTTCACAATTCTGGCGTTTTCTTCGGATTTCTTCAGGAAAGCGTGTGTAGCTTCCAGGTAATATTTCTTATTGACTGCATAACCTTGTGACAGAGTCATTTCTTTACTTATTCCACATTATCGTCAGTAATTTATGTGCTAGGATGTCCAAGGGATCGTAGTCTTCAAAGATTTCTTGGTCCTCTTTGAAACGTTGATGCCACTAGAAAATTCTTATTTTACTTTTAGAAGATTCGCCTAAAGCCACTGTCAACATTTCGAACACTTTATTCCATTTTCAAGCAAAATTTAAAGCAAATTCGCTGAGCACTCGAAACTACGTATAACCTTTTTAACTGTCAAAAATAAACTAAGTGTTTAAAACAGCTGAAAATGTAAACATACATTGGGAACATGTGTTCCTACAAGATAAAAATGAGTTTTGAAAATAAAATTATGAAGCCCGCGAAATTAAAAACGTCCCCTTATTTTTCGACCGCACCTCGTACGTAAAAGTTAATGAAACTGATCTTATGAGAAATAATTACTAATTATGAACCCTGAAATAATGACGCGGCAAATAATTAATTCGTTATAACATATAAATATAAATGTACAACCTCAAAATTAAAAACAAAGAGTTCTTCTTGCACAGTATAAAATCTAAACGGAAGTAGCTAGAGTAGAGACGCTAGCTACAAATGGGGTTGAATTGCAGAATTACTGATTGTCATAACTCATAATGTTAAGAATTAATAAAAAATACGTTGACTTGGACTGGTTTACACCAATTCAGCGTCCTTTTATACCAACAAGTTCTTATCCTTTGCTGTATTTTGTAAGCATAAAATACTCAGCTGCATGGATTACATTGTTTGGAACGTCAAGAAAGACCATCCGTCTCAGTCAGCAAATAACGCTTCAACCATGCCCTTTCGGACGAATTTGACTGTACTTGAGTATTTTAGATTACTCGCCCTACTACCATGGTTTCCTAGTTGCATATGTAGCAAGACGCACGTTGCCCTGTTTTGTTTTTCCGTCTAAGTTTGGACATTGCACCCCAATATGTTGTTACGATGTGGAAGATTCTCCGGTTCTGATGAACGCATTGTTTGTTAGCAACATCTCTAACACTCAAGTCGAACGCCAGTGCAAAGGCTCTATGTCACTGAATTCCAAGATCTGAGGCTGGATCTTTTATGTACTGCATGTCAAAACCAGGGTCGTCTCCTTAGCGCGGTTTAAGCGCAGCTGCTTACCAAGCGGGAGACCTGGGTTCGATTCACAGTACCGGTGTGGGGATTTTCCCCCACTGGGAGACTTGGACCGGGATGCACTCAGCCTCGTGAGGTCCCTGGGGGGGGGCAATTGAGGAGCTACTTGATGGAGAAGTAGCGGCTCCAGGTCATGAGGACCGCATTAACCGACCGGGAGGGATTCGAGACACTGACCACGTCTCAACCTCCAATACTGCACCCTATCCATGACGTCTCTCATGGACCGAGATAGGGGACGGTAGGCCAGGGTTCTTTATGATCTGTCGTGCCATGGAGCTATTATGTCAAGACTAGAGACATGATTTTAATGCAAATATGTAATCTCTCCTGTAAAATATGCACATGCCCAACTTTGAGCTTTGTTTTCTCGTGAGCTTATTTCAGCATTTTTTACATATTAGAAATTATCCACATAATTAAATTCTTTACTAATTTGCTTAAGAATGATTTTACTGCTTCTCAAAAGCACACTCAAGTAAACAACTGTATATACCGCATTTTATTCACATGGGTTTATCTACATCTCAAGAGCAAATTATTAAAAAGCTTATTCTTCATTCTACTTCATGCTAATCGAGAGAAAGATTAGCAGACATGTTCTTATTACTTGATTCCTTGTAAGGTGAAGGGAAATAAGTGAATACACTAGCTAAAGCGTAGTCAAATGTTTTAAAATATGTTTGCTATGGAATTGAAACCCGTTTCTTTGCATGGTCAGGTGTTGACAAGTTCCCGTAAGAGAAAGTTTGAATTTTAAAACTAAAACCAATAAAAATGAATAGCTCGGAAGCGGTCAACTCCACGAAAAGAATCTATATGACATAAAGTGTGAGTTTTAACGAACACACATTTTGTGAGTAGTAAGTGTTTGTCTATCTCTTACGGTTTAAAAGTTGTGCAAACGTCATCCAGAATGAAGAAGTCATCAGAGGCTATTCCCAGAAAACTAAATATGTTTTCTTTGTGTTGTAAATATCTTTAATGTATGATATTTTAATCAAAATCGTTAGAGCTATTTTTGAGAAAATAAACATGTGGAGAATTGTTCCATATAAAGGTAGTTTTGGATGGGCGGATTTTCCTCAAAATCTTCGTGTCGTATTCTTGGTAGATACTAAACTTAAATATCAGGTTTGTTATTTTATCGACTTTTCATTTTCGAAGTATTGTGTTCACAGGCACACAAACACACGGACACACACTGACTTTTTTCTAAAAATCTGATGTGTTTTATTCACATGACTTTTTTTTTAAATCCCTGTAACCAATTATTGTTAAACAGCTTATTGCTTTCTCTATACGTACTATGTACTATAGAGAAGGTATTGCACTCCACCAAAAATTCAATACCGAGATTTCACCGGAAATATATGTTTTAGGGTCCCCTGTTTCCAAAAAAAGTATTTTCAGAAAAAGGTCCGTGTGTGTGTCCGTGTGTCTGTGAACACGATAACTCAAAACGAAAAGTCGGTAAAATACCAAACTTTGTATTTAAGTTTAGTATCTTCCAGGGATGCGACACGATAATTTTGAGAAAAGTCCCCTCTCCCCAAACTACCCTTTACATGAAACTTTTTTCGAAAATTTTGATTTTCTCAAAAATGGGTCTAACGATTTTGATTAAAATATCGTATATTAAAGATATTTACCTGACAAATAAAATGTACCTATATTTTGAATTTTCTGGGAATAGCCTCTGAAGACTACTTTAATCTGGGTCAATTTTACGGAATTTTGCATAACTGCTAAACCTTAGGAGATGGACAAAAACTTACCACACAACAAATGTAGAGCACTTTAAAACACACAATTTATGTTATATACATTTTTTTTCGTGGAGTTTATTGTTTTTGAGATATTCCTTGTTTTTGGTTTCAGCTATAAAAAATACATTTTTCTCATACAGGAATTTTTCAACTAGTTTCCATACAAACAAAGGAACTTCAGTCACATAGCAATTAGCTTTTGACTATCACTTTAACCTATGGTACACTCTTATTTCGCTTCTACATACAAGGAAGCAAGTAATAAGACTATTGCTGCTAATTTTTTGTCGATTAGCAGGAAGTAAATAGAAGTATAAGCTTTTTTACAATAATTTATTGCAGAGTTGTAGAGAAAGGCATGTGAATGGAACACATCAGATTTTTTTACCTGTTTTATGACAATCGAGATAAACATTACAAGAAATTGTCTTAATTAATTAATTCCTTCCTTGTAAGTAGCAGGAAAATAAGGGAATACACTAGGCTAAAACGACAGTAAAATCTGTTAAAAACTGGTTGTTATGTGGTTGAAATCCGATTATATGCATGGTCAGAAGTTTACAAATTTCCGTGTCAGAAAAGTTTAAACATTTTAAATCTGAATAATCAGGGAGCAGCTCATAAATCGTCAACTCCACGTAAAAAAAGTACATATATGACATAAATTGTGTGTTTTAACGAGATCTATATTTCTTTGTAGTAATTTTTACTTTCTCCATACGCACTATTAGTGTATAGAGAAAGTATTGCACTCCACCAAAAATTCGATACCGAGATTTCACCGGAAATATATGTTATAGGGTCCCCAATATCCAAAAAAAGCACTTTCACAAAAAGGTCCGCGCGCGCGCGCGCGCGCGTGTCTGTATGTGTGTGTGTGTGTGTGTCCGTGTGTCTGTGAATACGATAACTCAAAAACGAAAAGTCGGTAAAATACCAAACTTGGTATTTAAGTTTAGTATCTTCCAGGGATGCGACACGAAGATTTTGAGAAAAATACCCCCACCCCCAACTACCATTTACATGGAACTTTTTTCGAAAATATTGATCTTCTCAAAAATGGCTCTACCGATTTTGATTAAAATTTAGGGTATGAAACATATTTACCTGACAAAAGAAATGTATATCTTGAATTTTCTGGGAATAGCCTCTGAAGAGTAGTTTATTCTGGATAAATTTTACTGAATTTTGAATAATTACTAAACCGTAAGAGATGGACAAAAACTTACTGCACAAAAAATGTAGAGCACCTTAAAACACACAATTTATGTTATATACATTTTTTTCGTGGAGTTGGTCGTTTTTGTGACATTCCTTATTTTTGGTTTCTGCTATGAAAAACGTATACTTTTCTCATACAGGAAACAAAGGAACCTCATTGACATAGCAACCAGCTTTTGACTATCACTTTAACCTACGGTTGTCCTTTATTTCTCTTCTACTTACAAGGAAGCGAGTAATTAGACTATTTCTGCTAATTTTTTTTCTGATTAGCATAAGGTAAATAGAAGTATAAGCTTTGTAAGAATTATTTGATGCAGGGATATGGAGAAAGTCATGTGAATGGTAAACATCAGATTTTTTATCTATGTCTTACCGTTTACCAGTTACGTAAAATTTAGCAGTATTCATCCAGACTAAAGAGGTCTTTAAAGTTTTTCCCCAGAAAATTAAACATATACGTTTTATTTGTCATGTAAATATGTTTAATATATGGTATTTTAATAAAAATTGTTAGACTGTATTTGAGAAAATCAAAATGTTCGAACATTGTTCCATGTAAAGGGTAGTTTGGGTTGGAAGGATTTTCCTAAAACTCTTCGTGATGCATCCTTGAAAGATACTAAACTTAAATACCAAGTATGGTATTTTACTGACTGTTCGTTTTAGAGTTATCGTGTTCGCCGACACAGGGTCTTCTTCTAAAAATACTTTTTCTTTATACAGGGGATCCTAACACATCTATTTTTCATGAAATCTTTGAATCGAATTTTTCGGTGGAGAGCAATACTTTCACTACTTATGTACCACGTACTATATATAGAAAATAAAATGTATATATAGTGTGGGACATTTTTACTTTCTCTAGCCCCATATGTACAATGTACATAGAGATAGAGAAGGTATTCTAATGTACCCAAAAATTCGATACCGAGATTTCACCGGAAATATATGTTTTCGGGTCCCCTGAGTCCGAAAAAGGTATTTTTACTTTCTCTAGCCCCATATGTACAATGTACATAGGGATAGAGAAGGTATTGTAATGCACCCAAAAATTCGATACCGAAATTTTACCGGAAATATATGTTTTCGGGTCCCCTGAGTCCGAAAAAAGCATTTTTACCTACTCTAGCCCCATACAATGTACATAGGGATAGAGAAGGTATTGTAATGCACCCAAAATTCGATACCGAAATTTTACCGGAAATATATGTTTTCGGGTCCCCTGAGTCCGAAAAAAGCATTTTAAAAAAAAAGGTCCGTGTGTGTGCCTGTGGACAGCATAGCCCCAAAACGAAAAGACCGTTAAATACCAAACTTGGTATTTAGGTTTAGTTTGTTCCAAGGATGCGACACGAAGATTTTCAAAACAATCGTCCCACCACAAACTACACTTTACATGGAAAAAATTTCTAAAATTCTGATTTTCTTAAAAATGGCTCTGACGATTTTGATTAAAATGCCATATATTAAAACTATTTATGTCTGAAATAAAATGTATATCTCGAATTCTTTTGGGAATAGCCTCTGAAGACCTCTTTATTCTGGATACATTTTGCAGAATTTTGCTTAACTGTTAAACCGTAAGAGATAGAAAAACACCCACTACACAAAAAAATGTACATCATGACAAAACACAAAGATTTATGTCCTTTACGTTTTTGTTATAGAGGTAATCGTTTCCGAGATATTCCTAGTTATTGTTTTCAACTGTGAAATACTTAAAATTTTCTCAGACAGGAAGTGTCCGTTTTTCTTTTGTTCTACTCCTGGTCAAGCAAAGAAAAAGTGATTTGCAATGACAATCGTATAACGATAGCTTTTAAAACATTTGACAAATCACTTTAGCATAGTGCATTCCCGTATTCCCTTCTAATTATAAGGAACTAAGTAACAAGAACATTCTGCTAATATTTATCTCGATTATCATTGTGTACAAAGAAGAAGAATCTTTTGTAGGAGGTTTGTAGAGCAGCTAGAGAAAGTAATATGAATGTAACACATCAGATTTTTATTAAAGCGATCTATTTATACAAAAATAGCTAGACTTTTGAAACACAAATATTACAGTTATTCTGTTTAATAATCGTTATAAATGTGAGGAAGATATCTTACACACAGTGTATTTTTCTAAATTTCGCAATGGAAATGGAAATGGAATTTTATTTATGGATGCTCTTTAACTGCTGTGATTCTCTATACTGGACGTAATATACCGCTTAATTTCATTCAGAGGCCTGTTTACCAGGCTTGAGGTTCTTTTACTTTCCATAATTTTTGACACGGAACCATCGAGTTTATTTCTCTTCCGAAGAAAGACATAAGGATTTTTGTGCCCTTAAAAAATTCCATCGCCCTCCACCGGATTTGAACCCGTGCCCTTGGGTATACGAAGTTAGTACGGTGACCATTACACCACAAATTGCCCTGGTACATTACGTAAACGTGTCACTAATATAGTCACACTTTGAAAAACAGCTTGTAGATTAGAATATGCGGATTATAAAGTCAGATTGCATGTTAAATTGCATCAAATTAGATATTCGTTCTGAAATAATCCACGTTTATGTCTGAAATAACGGTACAAAATATCAAGGGATTAACACAAATATTTCATACTTTAAATTGTTTTGTGCTGGGTGATAAATGGATGGAAATGCAATATCTATCTAAAGCTGAGCGGTACAGCTCCGTGTTTAATTTAAAATGAAAAATACGAGGATGTAAACATCAGAACCGGAGAATCTCGCAATTTACACGACAGTTGTGTTTGCAAGCGTCAAGGGAAACAGGAGGCGAAAGAAGAAAAATCAAATTAAGTAATCAGAAGCGTTAACAAGGATACCCAGAGAAAAACGTAACACGAATGATAAAAATGATATTAAAGGCACTAATGACGTTGCTTTCCAAATGAAGAGACTTAATTGGGACCGGTGATGCCAAAATAAAAACTAAAAGGTTTAGGATTTGCACGTAAGTGTATCATTCTCACAACGTATTGGTGTTCATTAGAGACGCTTCGCAAAATTCTGTTCTACAGCTATCGAAATTAACTACATTTCTACCTCATTATTTTTATGAGATAGATGAGGCTCTGAAAATGTTACAGCTATGCTAAACTTGTATATCCATCCACTTCAATTTAGAAATACGAGAAGCTCTTCTTTTGCATTATTATGCTTTACTTAAACACCACCGCCACCTCCATCGCTACCAACACCAAAACCTCCACCACCACTATCATCAATATCACCGCAGCTGCTACCATTATCACTACCAACACCACAACAATGCTATTTGTAGTAATGAATATAATTTTTCCTCGAGATTACATTTTTTGAGAAAAAATAAAATAAAATCGCTAATAATCCATCCGGATGATACGTAAACCGGACATGCATTGCAATATTTAGCGACTTATTTCTTCCAATACCTCTTGCCTTATTATTATTGTAGAAAATTAACTATAAATATTGTAAATAAACTAAGAGAATATGATAGAAAATTAATAAAACCAAAAATAAACATATTTTTTGACCTACTAAATCAAAATAAACATTGAAAAATGTATTTTAACTGGTAGCCAGTACAAGTAGTTAACTAGTAGCCAGCTAAATATATATTATTATACAAAAACAAAATTACGTCGGAAGCCAACATATTAGGTTCTCTATTACTAAAATGAAAATAAAAGAATCCACTCAGTGACTTTCTCAGCATCTTTGTAACAAATTATTGTTAATAAGCTTATTCTTCCATCTACTTCATGATAATCGAGATAAACATTAGTAAAACGGCCTTATTACTTGTTTCCTTATAAATATAAGGAAAATAAGGGAATACACGAAGCCAAACCGACAGTCAAATGTTTTAAAATGTGGTTGCTATGGGATTGAAATCCGTTTCTTTAAGTGTTCCTGTATGAGAACAATAAGTATTTTAAAACAAACTAAAATGGTCATCTCCAAGACAAATAGTGTATATAGCATAAATTGTATGTTTTAACGAGATCTAAATATTTTGTGTAGTAAGTTTTTGTCCATTTCTTACGGTTTACCAGTTATACAAAATTCAGAAACATTTATCCAGAATAAAGAGCTATTCCCTAAACATTCAAGATATACATTTTATTTGCCATGTAATTATCTTAAACATAAAATATTTTAATAAAAATCGCTAGAGCCATTTTGAGATATTTTTCCATATTTTGGAAATGGAGGTAATAAGACAGTTCCTGCTAATGTTTATCTCGACTAGCATTAAGTACATAGAAGAATAAGCTTATTGACAATAATTTGTTACAGAGATGCAGAGAAATTCATGTGAATGGAACACATCTGATATTTTATTTTGTTGTTGTTAATTTTTGTATATATTTATGTTTATTTTCACTTTTTGTGGGTAGGTGTTTATACGATACGTCCATCTATTATTTATATATTAGAAAAATGTTACAATAATATTTACATAATTGCAATAGTGCAGTTCCGGTCGTCTCCTTAGCGCAGTGGTAGCGCAGCTGCCTACCAAGCGGGAGACCTGGGTTCGATCCCCAGTACCGGCGTGGGGATTTTTCCCCCGCTGGGAGACCTGGACCGGGGTGCACTCAGCCTCGTGAGGTCCCTGGGGGGCCAATTGAGAAGCTACTTGATGGAGAAGTAGCGGCTCCAGGTCGTGAGGACCGCATTAACCGGCCGGGAGGGGCTCGAGGCGCTGACCACGTCTCACCCTCCAATACTGCACCCCATCCATGACGTCTGTAGTGGACCGAGATGGGGGATGCAGCGGCCGGGCGGTAGGCCAAGGTTCCCCGTGAGCTGTCGTGCCATGGAGTTATAGTTAATAGTGCAGTTCTCATAATCCAGCAATTGTTCTGCTAGTTGTATACTTAAGAAATCTCTTGTACGTACATAATTTTAATCCTTTATTTCCCAGTTGTAACTGTGATCGTAATTTCATTTTCACAAAATTGTATTTACCTTAAAATGTAATGAAGGCAAGTTTGCAACCTTTTTATTGATATACAACGAAGTATTATACGGAGGAAAGCTCGATGTAAATATATATTATGAATAAGTGATGCAAGTCATTTTCAGTTGTTCTATAAACGGTATTTTACAATCTTATAGTAAACTTCTTTCGTATATCCTAATCAATTTATTCTGCCTTTTGTGGATTATGCCATCTACCGAGGAGCCTTGCAGAGTTGCCACATCTATCGCTCCGGCTTCCTTGAAGTTGGCTGTGACCCGGGACCGGTTTTCTCATGCGCCACCATGTAACTTTCTCCGTAGTCGAGTGGTCAGCTAGCTGACTTCTTACACGGAGGTCCCGGGTTCAATTCCTGACTATGGAGGGGCATTTTTCTTTAACCAGAATTATGTTCTACCCCCAAAAGAGTCTGGAAGTGTGAATATGCGGGTGTTTAGTAATATAAACTTGATTAACCTAATGTTATAAATCTACAGTAAATACGTTTTTTTTTCAAGCTGAAACCGAAAACAAAGAATATCTAAAAAACGATCAACTGCACGTAAAAAATGTATATAACATAAATTGTGTGTTTTAACGTGCTCTACATTTTTTGTGTTGTAAGTTTTTTCCATCTCCTACGGTTTAGAAATTATGAAAACTTCCGTAAAATTCACCTAGAATAAGTAGTCTTCAGAGGCTATTTCAGAAAAGTGAAGCATACGATATTTTAATCAAAATCGTTAGAGCCATTAGAGCCATTTTTGAGAAAATAAACATTTTCAAAAAATGTTCCATGTAAAGGGTAGTTGGAGGTGGAGGGATTTTCTTGAAAATTTTCCTGTCCCATACTTGAAAAATACCGAACTTAAATACCAAGTTTGGTATTTAACGGTCTTTTCGTTTTTGAGCTATGCTATCCACAGACACACACACACAAAAACACATACACACAGTCACACACACATTGACAATTTTCTAAAAATGCTTTTTTTGTATTCAGGGGGTCTCAAAACATTTTTTTCCGGTGAAATCTCGGTATTGAATTTTTGAGTGCATTACAATACCTTCTCTATACAACATGTACAGTATCGTATACATTTTATTTTCACTTGATTATTATCACTCTTATGTGTTGTTCTTACTTCGAACCCCGACACATGGGCAGGATGATTAGGAATGAAACATTTGTCACGGTAGGGTGTCAGAAGCAATAAGTTGCAGTAACATCCCTCATATTTTTCGCTGTCAGGATGATGGACACGGGTGAGGATAAGGGATGATGAATACGATGTAGCTCGGGAGAAAGTTTACAGAAACCTGTCGGGAAACTGCTATGAAGCTGATGTGTTTTCTGACAGCTTGCTATACAATAAACTCAAGTGGTATATTGTCGCCCACCGTGGGATTTGTTGCTGTTTTTTACTTTCTCTACACGTACTATGTACATAGTGTATAAAGAAGGTATTGCACTCCACCCAAAAATTCGATACCGAGATTTCACCGGAAATGTATGTTTTAGGCCCCCCTGTATCCAAAAAAAAAAAAAGCATTTTCAGAAAAAGGGTCCGTGTGTGTGTGTTTGTGTGTCTGTGAACACGTTAGCTCAAAAACGAAAAGTCGGTAAAATACCAAACTTGGTATTTAAGTTTAGTATCCTCCAGGGAGGCGACCCAAGATTTTGAGAAAAATCCTCCCATCCCCAAACTACCCCTTACATGGTACATTTTTCGAAATATTTTATTTTCTCAAAATGGTCCTAATGATTTTGATTAAAATATCGTATATTAAAGATATTTACCTGACAAATAAAATGTATATCTTGAATTTTCTGGAAATAGCCTCTGAAGACTACTTTATTCTGGATGAATTTTACGGAATTTGCATAACTAGTAAACCGTAAGAGATGGACCAAAACATACTAAACAAAACATGTAATCATGTTAAATTATGTCATATACATTTTATCGTGGAGTTGATCGTTTTAGAGATATTCCTTATTATTATTTTCAGCATTAAAAAATCTGATGTGTTACACTCATATGACTTTCTCTATGTTCTACAAACTCTTCTTTCTGCACCTTGCTAATCGAGGTGCTCATTAGCACAATGCTCTTATTACATAGTTCCTTATAAGTAGGAAGAAAATAATGGAATACACTAGGCTAAATAGTCAAATGTTTTAATGTTTTAAAAACTGTCGTTATACGATTCTCATTACAAATCGCTTCCTTTCTTGACCAGGAAAAAACGGACACTCCCGTCTGAGAAAAGTATAAGTACCTCACAGCTGAAACTAATAACAATGAATACCTCTAATACGGTAAGCTCCACGAAAAAAATGTAATTGACATAACTTGTGTATTTTAACAAGACATACATTTTCTGTATATGAAGTTTTTGTCTATCTCTTACGGTTTACTGGTTATGCCAAATTAAGCAAAATTCATCCAGAATAAACAGGTCTTTAAAAGCTATTCCCAGAAAATTCAAATATACATTTTATTTGTCAGTTAAATATCTTTAATATACGATATTTTAATCAAAATCGTTAGAGCAATTTTTAAGAAAATAAAATTTTTCGAAAAAAGTTCCATGTAAAGGTAGTTTGGAGTGGGGGGATTTTTCTCAAAATCTTCGTGTCGCATCCCTGGAAGATGCTACTTTTCGTTTTTGAGTTATTGTGCTGACAGACACACGGACACAAACACACGGACCTTTTTCTGAAAATGCTTTTTTTTGGATTCAGGGGGTCCTAAAACATATATTTCCGGTGAAATCTCGGTATCGACTTTTTGGGTGGAATACAATACTTCTCTAACCCTATGTACATTGTACATACGTGGCTAGAGAAAGTAAAACCTGACACTTTTCTCATACAGGAATTTGTCAACTCCTGTGCATACAAACAAAGGAATTCTATTGACTATCTCTTTAACCGATGGTACTCCATTATTTCGCTTCTACTTATAAGGAAGCAAGTAATAAGATTATTTCTACTAATTTTTTCTCGATTAGTATGGAATACATAAATAGAAGTATAAGCTTTTTAACAATAATTTGTTGCAGAGATGTAGAGAAAATCATGTGAATGGAACACATCAGATTCTTGTTTTTGTTTTAAATTAAATGATAAGCCTTTTTTTCAGGTACCAGGAGAGAAAGTAATGACAGCAATAAGTTACCAAAATGTGCTATTTTTTAATGAAATTCTACTTGTAAAACTTTTCTGTATGGCATTGAGTCTTTTTTTTCAGAGTGGGACAGGAAAACTTACTATATTATTATTTTTTGTTTTTTTAGGGAAAGAAATTCGCATCTTCAATCAAGGAAGCAAGATCGGTAGGGACTTATTTTCTTTTTATTTATATGCTGTAGTAGTTACCATGCTAGTAGCATAGTTTCTAATACCTAAGGTTATAGGTTAAACCCGGCGAAGAGCTGAAATGTGTTTTGGTCTACTTTTTGTTTGCCCTTTAGTGGGCAACAATTATGCAAGGTTATTATTTGATGGACTTTACGTTTCATACCAATTTGTAACATTTTGTACTTCGATACCCTGATTAGCCAGTCCACCAAACAGTGTCGACTCTTTAATATCAGTCAATTAGTCTTAGAGAGGACGTTAGGAATGATCGCATAATACAAAATACAATATATGATATCACACGATTTCCTCTCTTATAGAATAAACTATATTTTATTTTATAGCTCATATAATTATTCACACAGATGGCGTGTTTTACGTACATCAATCACTTAAATCATTATTTTAATGATTATACATCATACATGCTTAAAGTAAGTTCGTGTGATATGCATACATAATCACGGATACGCCGATACATTCATCATGCAAGAAGAAGCATTATCCAACGCTGGCTTCCCTCACATTACCCAGCATTCCTTACTTCTAAACAATCTGAGCATATTTTCCATTTAAATCGTTTAAAATAAGATTTGCATTTATATTTTTCTATTAAATGTGACACAACAACATTCACAAAAAAAGCTTATGTGATATACAATTAGCAGAAATGGTCTTATTACTTGCTTCCTTGTGAGTAGAAGAAAAGAGAAATTAGGGAATACACTAGGCTAAAGGGATAGTTAAATTAATTCCAAGTTGGTTGCTATGTGGTTAAAATTCCTTTGTTTGTATGGCTAGGAGTTAACGAACCCCCATATGAGAAAAGTATAAGTATTTTAAAACTGAAACCAATAACAAAGAATATCTCAGAAACAGTTGTTCTATAAAAAAAGTATATGACCTAAATTGTGTATTTTAACGAAATCTACATTTTTTGTATAGTATGTTTTTGTCTATCTCTCATGGTTAACCAGTTATGCAAAATTTAACAAAATTCACCCAGAATATAGTGGTCTTAAAGGCTATTCCTAGAAAATTCAAGATATTCGTTTTATATGTTATTTTAATATCTTTAACATACGACATTTTAATCAAAAGTGTTACAGCCCTTTTAGAAAAAAACAAAATTCTCGAAAATATTTCCATGTAAAGGGTAGTTGAAGTAGTAGTAGTAGTCATATGCAACATGTTTCGAACATATGTTACTCAAAAGTCGCTCAAAATATTTTTATTAAAATACCACATGTTTCAGACAATTATATGATGAATAAAATTAATATCTTGAATTTTCCCGGAAGAGTCTGTGACATCATCTTCATTCTAAATAACCTTTACATAAGTGGTAAACCATAAGAGATAGACAAAATTTTATTACACAAAATCCAATTTATGTATGCACACACACTTCTATTATAGATGTTCCTTGTAATTGGTATACATTTTCAATGCTTGTACTTTTCTCAAATGGGAAATCGTTTTCATGTACGCAGCAATGAATAGCTGTAAAAAGCACTTCTTTACTTTCTCTTCCATGTAAATAGAAGGTGGAAAAGATATTGTATTCATCCCAAATTTTATACATGCATTTTACCTAAAATACATGTTCTAAAGTCTCCTGAATAAATAAATAAATAAATCATTGTTACAAATAAGTTCATGTGTGTCTGTGAATAGCATAAACAAAAATCTCAAAGTCAATCAAACATCAAACTTGATATTTAAATTCAATATTTTGCAAGGATGCGCTATAAAGATTTTCAACAAAGTCCCCAACCTTAAATCTCCCTTTTCATGGACCATTTTTTAAAATGTTGATTTTTCTCATAAATAGCTCTATTTTGATTAAAATCTATGATTAAATATTTTTATGGCAGATGAAACCTATATCTTGAATTTTCGGGGAGTTTCTGAAGTACTCTTCTTCTGGATTACTTTTACATGATTGGTAAACTGTAAGAGGTACACTTGCTACACAAAAATGTAGATCTTGTTAAATTATGCGTGATATATTATTTTTGTTAAGTTAACAGTTTCGGCGATATTACTTGATATTGGATTCAGTTTTCCAACATTTAAGCTACATTCAGCATGAGATGTAAGCACAGAGTAACGCAACATAAAGCAAGCATGAGGGAAGACCATTCACAATGAGTGGTAAGTGTAACGCAAGAATTTGGCACGGGTTTCTAGATCTGTAAATTACATATGGATATTTTCCAAGTGCTCCACAACTTTCAAATTGCTAAACAAAAGCAACAATCCATGTAAGAAATTTTATTCAATATTTTACAAATAAATAGGTTATAAAAATAACATGCTATCAAATGACGCTCGCGGCAGTGACGTCACAATTGTCTATCCAAAAACATTGAAAATAATGCAATTATAGAGACTGCAGGAAGTGATACAGCTGCACATTTAATGAACTGTGAATTGTTTCTTTGCGCCTTACTATTTATAAGAACCAAGAAATCTAGACGAAAATGGTGGGCACATCCATTAAATCAAAGGAAGATTCGCAAGGAGACTGCCTCAACCTCTTGAGGAAAATGAGAGATGGCGCGACACAAATAGAAGCGCATGCATGCACAGTAGACCCTGTAAAATTTCGCATTGCGAACGTCTGTTTTTTTATATGGTGTTTAACGCTCGCTTTTATTACACAGGCATCGCAGGCCATGTCACTAATGATACATAGAATGAAGATGGAGCGCCGGTTGAGAAACCGGAGAACCCGGAGAAAGCTCGCCCCTGCACCGCTTTATCCACCACCTGTGGTCACCTGGGATCGTATCCGTCGTGGTAAAAGGCGAGTGGTCTAGCCATTCGGAAATGGCGCGGCCTCGTCTGTTGTTGAACAGCAGATAGTGCATAGAGGGAAGAATGCAGAATTCTTTCTTTGTGTACACAACGCAAGGATAAAATATGGAGTTTACAAACTCTTGAGTTGCATTGCATTGCGTAGCGTGTTGAGTGTGTCTATGTGAATGCTTACATTGCTTAGCATGGGTGTAAGTTCTTGCGCTTATGCTGCTTATGTGCTTATATTTCATTATGAATGGGGCGTAGGAAGCAACCATAGTTTTTTTTTATTCTACAGGCCATTCAAAGAGATTTCAAAACTATCACATAGAGACCAGTTTTTTAAAATATTTGGCTAGTCTTTTAGTCTATTGTCTTCCTTTGTTTCCTACCGTACTAGGAAATAAGTAATAAGATAATTTATACTCAGTTTTATCTCGATTAGAATGAACTGGATAGAAGAATACTCTTTTATTAAATAATGTGTTTCAGAATAGGAAGGGAAAGCTATGTGAATAGAACACAATAGATTTTTTCTTCGAAGCACAAGCTCATTATTGGTTAAATCTGAGATAATGCATTAACTTAAAAAGAGATAAAGCTTCAAACCCTATAAAGAGCGGGGACGGAAGATGGGGACGGTTTTTCGCCCAGTCGTATAATCGGAGATGCCCTGTTGAAGAAGTAGCCCGGTCGATACTGCCTTGCAGAAGTCCTGGTGGATTTTCTTCGTCCGCGGACATATTGGTTTATTGTTCAGCAGTTGACAGCTACATCTGTACTAACAATACAAAGAGATGAACTTTGTGTATATGTTTGTTGTGTATGCAGGCTATTCTCAACAATCTCATGAGTTCTATTCACCTGATTTTCTCTACCTCTTCTAAAAAACGATTATTACAAAACGTTATTCTTCTATCTATCTCATTCTAATCGAGATAAACATTAACAGAAATCATATTAGTATTTATTTACTTGTAGATACAAAAGGAATAAGGTACTACACTAGGCTAAAGCAAAGATCAAAATCTTTAAAAGCTGATTGCTATGTAATGAATTTGATATTTGGTTCACTTTCTAAGAGCCCATCCTTAAACACATGAATGATGACTCCCCATTTGAGAAAAGCATAAATATTGAAAAAATTAAACCAAATAGGAAAGAATATTTCGGAAATAGTTAAATCTACAAAAAAAGTGCTCGACATAAATTGTCTTCTTTAACGAAATCTAATTTTTTGTGTAGTATTTTCTGTCTAAATTAAATTAAATTGAGTTTTATTTATCGTTCTTTAACATCTGTGGTTTTCAGCATCCCATTCTATACGGGGCGTGAAAGACAGCTTAATTTTTGCTCAGATGCATCTTTATCAGTTTGAGGTTCTTTTACGTGCCGTAAATCTACGTCACAGGTCCAAAGGCTTTACTTACATTTCGAAGGAAGCCATGCTAAGTATTTTTACTCCCGAAAAAGACCCACTGCCTTCCACCGGGTTTGAACCCATGGCCTTGGGAACCAGAGGATAGCATATTGCTCTTAGACTACGGAGGACAACAGTTTTTGTCTATCTGTTACGGCTTACCATTAGGTAAACGTCATTAAAAATGAAAAAAAACTTCCGAGTCGTTTACCCGAAAATTCAAGATATCCATTCCATTAGTATTGAAACCATTTTAAACATATAGTATTTTAATCTAACTGTTTAAAACCATTTTTGATAATATAAACATGCTCAAAAATGCTATAAGTTAGAGGTAATTTGGAGGGAATTGTCTTAAAAATGGTTGTGGCGAACCCCTTGAAGATGTTGACTTAAAACATCAAGTTTGGATTTAAAGAACTTTTCTTCATTAAATTATGCCGGTTACAGACAGACAAACACACACACACACAAAACGTTTTTATAGACCTAAAAACAAATATTACTTGTGAAATCTCGACATCGAGCTATATATATAGTAGGAAAAATCTTATACGTATATCAGAGAAAGTTAATAAAACAAACTTTTAGTAAAATGTCGTGTGTGTGTGTGTGTCTGTTTCTGTGAACAGCAATAGTCACAAACAAAACCTCATTTAAGTAGCAAACATCGTATTTTAGAATCTTGCAACCAAAACTATCCTTTACATAGAAACAAAGTTCGATATTTTTTATTTTCTCAAAAAATTAATCCAATGATTTTGATTACAATACCAGATTTTAACATATTTTCATCATAAAAGAGTTGTATAACTTGAATTTCTTTAGAATAGTCTCCGAATTCCTCTTAATTCTGAATGATTTTTGTATAACTGGTAAACCGCAAGAGATATCTAGAAAAAGATATCTGACAAAGTAAAGCAAACTATTTATGTGAAATAATTTTTTTGTGGCATAAGTATTTTTGAGATATGCTTTGTTATTAGTTTTAAATTTAAAATAATTAGTATTAGCTTTTTCTTCTTTTTTTCTTATTATTTCCTTTCTTTTTTCTTGTGTCATTTTCATACAAAGAAAATGGAATTGCCATCACATAGCGACCACCTTTGGAAATATTGACGAAAAGTATAAATATGTAATGAAGTTTCGTCTTATCAAAAATAGATAGAAGAACTACATTATTTTCCTGCTTATTTTCCTTCAGAAAAATATTCTTAAAACTTATTATTCGATCTCCTTCACATTAATCGAGGTAACGATCTATATATAGTAATGATGTTGTTACGTATCATCTTATAGATACAATGAGGATACGGGATAACATTAGGCTTATGTGATAGTCAAATTTTTAAGAGCTGGGCGCTGTATAATAACTTTGAAATTTCATTATTTTTGCTAGACCAGGAAAAAGAAAGTGTAATGGTGACTTTCGATTTGAGAAAATGTGATTATTTTACATATGAAACCAGTAACAAGAAATATATTGGAAATGGCTAACTCACAAACAAATATATAGAACATAGATTGTGTACTTTAACGAGATCTGTATTTCTCTGCACTTTGATTTTTTCTATTAGTATTCCAAATGTTGTTCTGAATGAAGAGGACTTCAGAGGCTTTTCCAGGAAATTCAAGACTTAGATTTCATCTGTAATGAAAATATCTTAAACATATAGTGCTTTCATCAAAATTGTTAGTGTCATTTTGAATGGCTCCACATGTTCAAAAATTTTTCCATGTAAAGGGCAGTTTAAGCCGGAGGACTTTCTTAAAAATCTCCGCCTCATATCCTTGAAGATGCTGAACTTAATCATCGAGTTTGGGTTTGACTGATCTTTTTTTTTTAGAAAAATGCCTGTGTGAGTGTGTGTATGTATGTTTGTGGACAGCATAACTCAAAAACAAAAAGTTGGTTAAACACCAAACTTTGTATTTATGTAGAGTATCTTTTAAGGGTACGAGATTAGGAAAATTATTCCACCCTCCCAACTAATCTTAACATGGAACATTTTTTGAATTTTTTTATTTTCTAAATATGTATCTAAGATTTTGATTAAAATCGTTTCCGAGATATTTTGTGTTATTAGTTACAATTTTAAGCCACTTAAAACTTTTTTAAAGGGAAGTCATCTTTCTTTTCGTCTCTCGTTTGTTTTACCACTGACAAGCTAAGAGAACCGAATTATATATTTTTTTTCAGACAGCGACTAGACTTTTAAAAGAATTGACTATCGCTTTAGCCTATAGCTTTCCATATTTCCCTTCAGCTTACAAGGAATCAAGAAATAAGCCCATTTCTGCAAATGTTATCTCTATTAGCTTAAGTTAGATAAAAGAATTATCTTTTGTAAGAAAACTATGTTTGTGGAACAACTAGAGATAGTCATGTGAATGGAACACATCAAAATTTTTAGTTATGCTGTTCAAACACACACACACACTCACTAGCCTTTTTCTTAATTTTTTATTGACGTGACCAAAAAACAAATTCCTAGTGAAATCTTGCTAATCGAAACTTTGGATGAAATACAATACTTCATTTAGTTAAGAATATTAATACTTTATTGTGCTTACATTTTTAATTTCTTACAAAATCATGTCCATTACTTAAACCATTTTGCTTACCCTAAAGTACAATTAGAGTTGAATAGCGCTTGGACGCTATATCGGCTGATCTCCCTGACGTTAGTTAGTGTAGCCCCCTTTTGTTTGTGCTACCTATTCCATCCCTTGCTCTGTGTCCTTTGCTGTTCTCTTTCTCTCTCTCTCTCTCTTGCTCTCTCTCTCTCTCTTCTTATTTACTTTTGTTTTATCTTTCCTAAATAGTAGCATATTTCCTTAATAGTTCTCCTTCCCTTGAATTTTTACTTTTTCTATACGTGCTATGTAGATAGTGTATAGAGAAGGTATTGTAATGCACCCAAAAATTCGATATCGAAATTTCACCGGATATACATGTTTTGAGACCTCTTGAATCCAAAAAAATCATTTTTAGAAAAATGTCCGTGTGTGTGTGTGTATGTGCGTGTGTTTGTGGGCAGCATAGCTCAAAAACGAAAAGTCCGTTAAAAACCAAACTTGATATTTAGATTTGGTATCTTCCAAGGATGCGACACGAAGATTTTCAAGAAAAACCCCCACTCCCAACTACCCTATACATGGAACTTTTTTCGAAGATTTTGATTTTCTAAAAAATGGCTCTAACGATTTTGATTAAAATATCGTACTTAAAGATATTTACCTGACAAATAAAGTGTATCTCTTGAATTTTCTGGGAATAACCTCTGAAGATTACTTTATTCTGGATGAATTTTGCATAACAACTAAACCGTAAGAGATGGACAAAAACTTAACACATAAAAAATGTAGAACACGTTAAAACACACAATTTATGTTATATACCTTTTTTTCGTAGAGTTGATAATTTTTCAGATATTCCTTGTTTTTGGATTCAGCTTTGAATAACTTATACTTTTCTCACACAGGAATTTGCCAATTCGTGTCCATACAAACAAACGAACTTCAGTTACATAGCAACCAACTTTTGGCTTTCACTTTAACCTATGATACTCCCTTATTTCGCTTCTACTTACAATAAAGCAAGAAATAAGACTATTTCTGCTGATTTTTCTCGATTAGCATGAAATAAATAAAAGAATAAGCTTATTAGCAATAATTTGTTACAGAGATATAGAGAAAACCATGTGAATGGAACGCACCATATTTTTATCTTTACCTTCTCTCCTGGCATACTGTCCCATTTATGTTCCTAAATTTCCTTCTTCCAATTTCTTACCTCTATTTCAATAGTAAGTTTCTCGGCTGGGGCGGGCAAGTTTTCTTTAGCCAGAATCATTCCCTATCCCCCAAACAGTCTGGACGCATGTGAGAGTACGTGTGTGTTTGTAAAAAATAAAATGATTAAAACCCAGCGCTAAAGAACGTACAATCAACGAGTTGTTTCTAAAGTAAAGCTCCCAATATGACCTTAGATATTAAAGGGGGTTTTGTAAATGAAACAATTAAAAAAATAAATACTATCCTGCTCCCCGTACAAAATACAGCGTTCTATTTCATGGCCTCTCATACCTTTCAAAAGTAATGCTCCAATCATCATCCAAACTAATCCTTTCCTCTTTGTTTATTACATATGTTTATATGCATGCCCATCTTTTCTTCTCAATTCATCCATATACCTCACATATTTTTCTAGTTGCACTTACTGGCATTCTTGCGCCCTCGCGTGTGTATGTGCGTGTTACAGAGGGGGTATTCGCTGGCTTATTGTACGTCAGGCCCCTTGAGGAGAGTACGAAATGAGTGTAATTTCAAACGGAAGCTGTAATCCGGAAAGTGAAAGACCCGTCGTGGAGAGTCCCTTACAGTTCACAAGGAGTTCTTCTTTATGACGCGGGGAGGACTAGGAGCCCATGGCTCAGTCTGAGATAGACCACCAGCGCGATCTCGCCGCCAAGAGCTGTATTCTCAGATGCAGTCACCTCCACGAAATGGCGCCTCTGCCGCAGTCCTCGTCGACATTTACAACCCTAAAAGAGACCAATTGGGATGAAATGAAGCGACAGGAAGTCCAGGGGAATGAATAATCCTCCCCAGTATTCGCCTAGTGACCCGAGAACCCCCCGAAAAACCCCATGGGTCAGGGTAGGTTAGCCGCGGGGAACCGATCACACATCCTCCCGCGTGCCAGTCTCAGACAAACGCCTGACCCAACTGGATCGGTAGCACTCTCGTACTTAGTTATGTTGAGCTGTTTCATACATATTTACTACAAGTAATACACAAAGTAATACGTTTTTATATGTTTGTGAAAGAGTGAACATGGAAAGTTATGTGCATGAACGCTTGAATTTGTTGTTTCTCTGTTCTTGTGTGCTCTGCGAACTGATTTGCAGTTTTGTATCAGCATGTCCACCGGTGCTTTTGATGGACGAACTGGCTCAAAACGTGCTTTGCCCATGACAGAGCACACCAAATTCACAAGTTGTTATCCAGCTGTCATCACTAATGATCTCATCCATTTGTTAACAACTGCTTGGAGTCACTGCATCTGGCGGCTAGTCTGTAATAGGAATCGGGTTTCACCTCCGCGTGTAGAAATGTTCTTTTTAATGTATTTCTGCCTTACGGCAGGTCTGTACCTACTCCCATGTGACTCCACTTTGCAGCTCTTCTATTTTCTGCACCATGTTTAACTCTCCAAAGCTCGTCTTCTTCTTGATGCCATGTAGCATCTAAATTCTTCTTCTACCAAGACTTGTGCGGCCTTATTACTTTCTCTACACGTACTATGTACATAGTTATAGAGAAGGTATTGTAATACGGAAATACATGTTTTAGGACACCTTGAATCCAAAAAAAGCATTTTTAGAAAAATGTCGGTGTGTATTTGTCTGTGTGTGTGTGTTTGTCTGTGGGCAGCATAGCTCAAAATCGAAAAGTCCGTTAAATTCCAAACTTGGTATTAAAGTTTAGTATCTTCCAAGGATACGACACGAAGATTTTCAAGAAAATCCCCCCACATCTAACTAACCTTTATCTGAAATATTTTCGAAAATCTTTAATTAAAATATCGTATATTAAAGGTGTTTTCATGGCAAATCAAATGCATATCTTCAATTTTCTGGGAACAGCCTCTAAAGACATGTTTATTCTGGATGAATTTTGCGGAATTTTGTACAACTGTTAAACGGTAAGAGATAAAAACTTACTTCACAGAAAACGTTGAGCTTGTTAAACACACAATTTAGCTTATATACATTTTTTCATGGAGCTGACCGTTTTTGAGATATTCCTTGTTGTTAGTTTCAGCTTTAAACTACTTGTACTTTTATCATACGGGAATTTTTCAACTCATATCCATACAAACAAAAGAATTTCAATCACATAGCAACCAGATTTTAAAACATTTGCCTATCGCTTTAGCCTATGGTACACCCTTAATTCCCGTCTACTTACAAGGAAACAAGTAATAGGACCAATTCTGATAATTTTTTTCTCGGCTAGCATTAATTAAATGAATGAATAAGCTTTTTAACATTAATTTATTGCAGAGATGTAGAGAAAGTCATGGGAATGGGAGACACCAGATTTTCTTTTTCTTTTAATGACATCTAGCAGATGTGTTCTTCTTATGGCTATCTACTAACCAGTTGTCTTTTTCCTTAAGTACAGGTGTAAGTTTATGTCTTTTCATCCAATATATAAAATAGACATAGTAAATGGAGACGTTTTAAAGACATTGAAATCAAAAAAAGAAAAATGGTCAGCACAACTTAAACACGAAAAGTCGGTTAAGTGCTAAATCTAGTATATAAGTTCAGTATCTTTTGAGAATGCGGCACGAACATTTTCAAGAAAATCTCCCTCAAATTTCCCTTTACATGTAACACTTTTTTCTAAATTTACAGTTTTCTAAAAAATATGGCTCTATATATTTTGTGTAAAATACTGTACTTATATTAAAGATGAAAAACAAAATGTATATCATGAATTTGTTGGAAATAGCCTGAAGTTATCTTCATTTTGAATGACTTATGCATAACTGGTAAACTTTAAGAGATAGACAAAAACTAACTACATAAAAATATGAATCCTGTAAAAAGGATATTTCTTGTTTTTTTTAACAGGTACTTAGATTTTTCATCCTGGTTATGTAAAGAGAAGGAAATTTCAATTGAATCACATAGCGACCTGCCACTTTAGCCTAGTGAATTTCCTTATTTCCCTTCTACTTAGAAAAGACTAAGTAGGTAATGAACCATTTCTGTTAATGATTATACGATTAGCATGAAGTAGACCGAAGGATTGGTTTTTTAAGAACAATTTGTTGCAGAATAGGTAGAAAAAGTCATGTGAATGGGACAAAAACGATTTTTTCTTAAAATGTCTTCGTTCGTTATCCTTTATGTCCACCTAATCTTTTTCATTTTCCTCCTGCACGATAATTCAAATCGCTGGAGGAATTTTTTTTCTATTTTCCTGTGTTCATATTTCAGTTCCATATTAAGTTCCACTCTAGACGAGCATTTCAAGACAGGGTTCATACTTAACTAGAAAGTAAGGGAATGTATTTTTACAATAGATTATTCTTTTGTCAACTTCATGATAATCAATATAAAATTAGCATAAATGATCTTATTACTTTGTTCCTTGTAAATAGAAGGGAATTAAGTAAATACACCAGACTTAAGCGATGGACAAACCTTTTAAATTCTATTATTGAAATTTAGTTCTCTTGGCATGGCAGGAGTAAAACAAAATAAACAGAAATGACATATTCCCGTTTGATAAAAGAGTAGTATTTTAAAACTGAAACCATTAGTAAGGAATATTTCTAAATGGTTAGATCTATATAAAGGGAAGAAAAAAGTTTATGCTATAAATTGTGTGTTTTGGCGAGATCTAAATGCTTTGTGCATTAATTTTTTGTCTATCTCTTACCGTTTACCAATTATGCAAAAGTCATTCAGAATGCAGAGGACTTCAGATATGCGCACAAATTCAAGATATGTAATTATTTTCAATGTAAATATCTTTAATATACGGCATTTTGATTAAAATTGTTAGGTTAAGGCATCCTCAAAACATGTATTTACGATGAAATTTCGGTATAGAAATGTTATATGGAGTACAATACCTTTTCTACCTACTATGTACATACATAGTAATTGGTAGAGAAAGTAAAGACTACACTTTTTTAGACTGTCTGGCTCTACCTGTCAATTTTCAAGACATGTGAAAATACCTGATTTTCGTAATTAATTGCATTGGTTTTGTTGTTTTATCTCATTTATTTTCTTAAATTAATGTTAATAAAATGAACAACATTTTATTAATATCAATAAATCAATAAGCTAGAAAACCCTAAGTGCCCGGTCATACCTAATGTAGAATCTCTGTGTGAAATAAACATAGGTAAAATCATGCCTAATCTAGCTGGGTACAACAAATACGTGTGCTGGATTATTTTTAGTGTTAATACTTGAACGAACTGTCATTACATCAAGCGGAACAAGCTTGTGATTTAGAGACTTCCACGCTATGGTGCCAGAAAATGGCACTAATCCACTAGAGCTTGCTGTTTTTCCGTTACCTAGGAAACACGTTGGATTCTCTAAGAGGATTATACTTTGACAGCGTGTCTACTGTCGCTGTCGAAGCAAATTCGCAATGGAACAAAAACTCAACCTGTCTCGGAAAACACAACTTTCCAAGTAATGTCACAAACTTGTGAGGTTAAGAAAAAGCTTGAAGGTAAACTTTTAAAGTTTTACCAGAACAAAATATTCAATCATGTTGTTTATTGTGTAACCTGTGTTACTCAAGGATTTTCTTGTTGTCATTTTATGTACAACACAAAAGTTTATTTTGTGCTATGAACTACCTTATAAACAGAATGCTTTTAATTACTTAAACATTCCTCCAATGGGAATTTGTCATTCTTGTTTCTTTTGTTTTACTCCCGGTCATGCATATAAAATCGTATAGCGACGCCTTTAAAAGACCATCACTTTTGTCTAACATATTCCCTTATTTCCCTTCTACTTAAAACGAAGTAAGCAATAAGACCATTTCTGTTAATGTTAAACTTCAAATGTTTACTATCTCTAGCAAGCATACACATGCACTATACATAGTAACTAGAGAAGGCATTGTATTCCGTTCAAAATTCGAATGCTTCGTGGTGCAGGGGATCGTGGATTCGAGTCCCACCTTGGGCATGGGTGTTTGTCAATGTGTATGTGTCAGTAAAAAGAAAACGGTAAATAGGTTAACAAAAGAAACGTAGGAAACTGGGGGAAAAAAGAGAGAAAAAGGGAATAAAAATGTTTATACCGTTTAGAAGAAAGAATGGAGAACATTTTGTTGCAGAATAGGTAAAGAAAGTCATTCGAATGGAAAACATTATATGTTTTTCTTTCTCTAGCATGTATGTACATGCAATATAAATAGTAGTTAGATAAGGTATTGTATTCCGACCAAAATTCGATAGCGAGATTTCAACGGAAATATAGGTATATTTTAGAGTCTCCTGCATTTAAAATAAATTTTTAAATATATCCGTGAGTGTGTCTATGGAGAGTATAACTCAAGAACGAAAAGTTGGTTAAATACCAAACTTGCTATTTAATTGCAGCGTCTTCCAAAGATGCGACACGAAGATTTTCAGGAAAATATCCCACCCCAAAAACACTTTACATGGAACAATTTTTGGAAGTTTTGTTTTTCGCAGCATTGTTATAAAAAGTTTTATTAATATATCATACGTTAAAGGTATTTTCACGTGAAGCGAAAGGTATATCTTGAATTTTCTGGGAATGGGCTCTGAAGACCCTTCATTCTGAATGACTTTTGTGTAAATGGCAAACCGTAAGAGATAGACAAAAGGTAGTACATAATAAAATGTAGATTTCATTAAAACACACCTTAAATTGTATACATTTTTTGTAGATTTAACTGGTTCCAAGATATTCATTTTTATTGATTTCAGTGTTAAGCTACTTTAGGGGACCTACCTGTGAAAATTGACCGAAGATAATGAAAATGTTGATTTTTGTATTTTAGCACATTAATAACCGTAATTATTGTAGATTAATATGCCAAAGTTATTTTCAGCAACTTGAAATTTAACCACTTGTCGCGTGACCTTTTATTTGGAATTTTAATTGTAGCAAATTACACTTCAAATGTTAAAAGACGTGTTTATCTAATTGCATTTTTTAACGCATGTAAATGTTGAAAATTATCCCTGTGGTTCACACGTCAACCAACCAGTATTATTTTTATACCAAAGAACCTTAATGTTATAATAAATAAAGTTTATCTAATTAATTTTCTAAGTAAGTAAAATTAATTATGCAATTGTATTAATAACATTAATTAATCCAGTCATGCAAAAAGTATGAACGAATAATTTATACCTTCTTCTGCATTTATATTTAATTAATTTGCAACTCATCTTATAATGTTTTTAAAGTGATATCACTGGAAAGTAAAATGAAGTTTTATTACAAACTTTGGAAAAGTGGAGTGCAAGGAGCTTTTTTTTGTGGATTAGTTAAAAGCCAACAATACACTTTTTGTCAAAATACTTGATGCATTCGTCTCAAAGTTTTAGAATTAGTTACACATAACAATAGAGGTATGTGGTAAAAAGAAGAACGTAATTGCTTAAGAAGCATTGAATTTGAAATTTTCAAGGTTGATTCCCTTAAAGTTTCCTCAAACGGGAGGTCACCTTTCGTTTCATCCCTATTTTGTTTTACTTCTGGTCGTATAAAACGAAAACCGAATATCAATTGTTTCACATAGCGGCAGATATTTTTTAATAGATTTGACTATCACTTTAGCCTAGTGTATTGCCTTATTTCCCTTCTACATACAAGTAACTAATACAACCATTTCTGCTAATTTTATCTCGATTATCAGAATGTAGATAAAGAAATAATCTTTTGTAACAAAGTTTAAGAGAAAGTTATGTGATGGAACACATTAGATGTTTTTAATTGAGATCATATTATATATGAAACAACAATAAATTATGTTTCGAAACAAAACTGAGCGAATGTAACAGTTTTATAGCTGATACTTGGACTAGTCCTAAATTTAATGTCGCAACTTCAATTGTCTTTTAACGTATGTTTTTACATATGTTTGATAATTGCTTCATTTTGAGATTAGGTAGCGCACGAAACACTTATTACGCCCTCATACTTAGTCACAGCGTGCTCTTGTCAAGCCTGAGTCATGAAAAAAAACGGGTATCTCTTTAGGCCCTATCAATGAACGTGACCCGCTTACTATGTCCGCTGATAAGCAAACAGGGTACACCAGAAGTCGTTCAGGTTAATTCCACACCGTACGGTTTTAACTTTAACAAAAAAAACCCGTTGCGTTTTGCAACTCTTTTAACGCAAGAAGGGATATCTGCACACGTGGCACTTGGGCCACCCAATATCATACATAAAATCTGGATATTCTAAACTAGATACTTGTGTTGTGGTTTATTCATCAATTCTTATGAATTACATAATTTATCCCTTTAAAATACATCGATAGTTTCAATATTATATTCTTATCAAAATTTCAAGAGTAAAAAACTTAAAATTTTGATTTTTTCCAACCACATGCTTTTCTTTACAAATTGTTGTTACAATATCTTATTCATCTACATCATGATAATCGCTATAAACATTAGCAGAAATGGTTGTATTACTTTCTTCAAACAAGAAGGGAAATAAAGGTAATACACAAGGCTAAAGCAAGTCATATCTTATAAAAAGGCGGTCACTATGTGAAACAATAGAAATTAGATTTTCGCTTTGCATCGTCAGGAGCAAATCAAAAGAGAGGTGAAACGGAAGATGACCTCCCGCTTGAGAAAAGCTAAGTAGCTTAAAATTGAAACCAATAATAAGGAATATCTCGGAAACTGTTAACTCTGAAAAAAAAAAAAACCTATATGGAATAAATCGTACGTTTTAACGACATATACATTTTCTGTGTAGTAAGTTTTTTGTCTAGCTCGTACATAATGCAAAGATTTTCAGAGTCTATTCTTATAAAATGAAATACTTACATTTTATTTAGCATTGAAATATTTTTAATATATGCTATTTTAATGAATATCGTTAGAACCACTATTGAGAAAATAAAAAATTTCAAATAATATACATGTAAAGAGTAGTTTGTGGTGGGGGATTTTATTGAAAATGTTCATGTTACCTCTTTGGAAGATACTAGACTTAAATGCCAAGTTATTTTTGTGTTATGTTTTTCACAGAAACACCTAAATACATAGTCGGACACACCTTACACATGGGACCATTTTACTTTCTCTACACGTACTTTATTATAGTATATAGGGAAGGTATGATATTCTACCAAAAATGCGATACCGAAATTTCGCCGCAAATATGTTTTGAGGCCCCCTGGGTCAAAAATTAGAAAAAGGTATGTCAAAAACTAAAATACCGTTAAATACCAAACTTAGTATCTAGGAAGGATGCGACTCAAATATTTTCAAGAAAAATTTGCCGCCCCTAACTACTCTTTACATGGAGAGTTTTTTGAAAATGTTTTTTTTTCTTAAAAATGACGCTAACGATTTTGATTAAAATACGGTATATTAAAGTTATTTACATCACATACAAAATGTATATCCTGAATTTTATGGAGTTACCTTCTGAAAACCTGTTTATTCTTGATGAATTTTGATGAATTTTGCTTACCTGGCCAACCCTAAGAGATCTACTACGTAATGTAGATCGTGTTAAAACAACAATCTATGTCATATTAATTTTTGTTGCACATCTGACCGTTACCGAGATATTCTCTGTTGTTGATTTCAACTTTAACTACGCATGCTCTCAAGCGGAGGCACATTTCATTTCATTTCCCTTTTTTTTCTAGAAGTGCAAAGCGAACCGAACTTCAATTGTTCACATATCGACTGGCTTTAATAATAATATTATCGTTTTAACATGGTGTTATCTCTTATTTCCCTTCTGCTTATAAGGCACTAAATCTCGTTTAGTATGATGTAAATATAAGAATAATCTTTTGTTGGAATAGCTTGTTTGCAGAACAGATAGGGAAAGTCATGTGTATGCAACACATATTTATTCAGGGACCTCAAAACATATAAGCATATATATAAATATATTTTCTGAGTAAACTCGAGTGGTCTATAGTACCTTCTCTACCTACTGTGTATATAGTAAGCTGTAAGAAAAGATATTTAAAAGCATAGAAAAAGTAACGAAGGGATATCTGAGAGTATTAGAGATGCTTCGATACCACCGAGTATCGAGTTATTGACGGTATCGAAATTCCATCCCTAGTATAAATTATTTTCTGTTAAACTGGATAAAATATTTATCATCTGACGTCGAAACTGGGTCATTATGGTTTTCTCAGAAGATTAAACAGCGGCCAACGCCTTAAAGGTCTCGTAAATTTGGATCGATGAAAACTGCATTATTCTATTCCCGGTTGTTATAAACTTGCGCCGCTTCTTATGCAAGCCACAGAGTATCCAAGTAACGGTGACAGTTATTCTCTAAAGTTTACAAGAACAAAGTTCACCTTTTTCACAATTCCTTGCCCTACTTTCAGCTTCCCTTTGGCGTCAGTGTTTCAGTTTTATAGTCATCCCCTTCCACTGCACGTGAGGGCGTTTCTAATAGTTTCAAATCACAATTAAACTAGTAGCTGTTAAAAGCAAGTGATGAAACTGGAGGATAAAGGGAAGCTAACTGAAAAGGAATCACACATTTAGTGTTAAATTACACTAAACGTGTTTAACAAATCAAGAGAGATGTACTACAATTACACAATGACTAATTAAGCTATTAAGGCTCCTACTAGACGATAAACTCTCTGTAACACCATGCAACGACACAGCACATAACTAACTGCCTGCAACTTGAAACAGATTTAAAGGATCAGTCTCGGAAATTGCCTTTAAAACTTCTGATGTGCCTCAAGAAGGACTAAGTTCAAACTCTGTTATCCTCATTTTATTATTGTTTATTAACAACTGAAGTCTGATACATGCTCGCAATGTACGCAATACTAGTCATGACATCCTGTAAATACCATTGCCAAACCAAAGCAACCCAATACATTTTCAAAACACTAAAAAAGAGAAAAAAAAAAAAAAAAAAAAAAAACCGACATTACTTATGAGACAACCTAATACTAATACCAGTTATTCTGTATTCTAATTTATTTGGTTTCTGAAGCGTACATAATTACGAACACTGAGTAGTCAGCAGTATAAAGAGAGTGGTGGGGAGGGGTTTGTAGCGTTAACATGCACACATTGAGGCATAAAATGTTGTTCCAAAAGTAGTTCATTACAAGCACTGACATATGCATCGTCCTAGTTCATAAAATTACACACTAAAACAGTTATTTCATTACATGATTAGTAAATAAAAACGTCTTGTACATTTATGAATCAAAGTTTAAAGCTTAATACAATAAATTCAGGATAATATTACTGTATCGAAAGAAAAGAAATATCGAACGCCTAACTTTTCGTATTTTACACATTTTTTTTATCTGCGTTCTCTTTCAGCGTTCACTGATTTATCTACTAGCAGGAACTGAAAGAGGCCAGGCAGTCAGCAATGCTGAATAGAGCAACACGTTTCGAAACGGTTTGTGAAGACCACGCCTACTCCACCACGTTTCGTGTGCACCGAAACTTAATTCAGCAATTTCGTGTACCTCGACTGAGCTTTAATAATAATGTAGAAGACATCAATTTCTCTTTGCCTCCCTACTGACAAATTTTGAAAGGAATATTCTACCACTCGACATTCCCATATTGCTACATACAATCAATAAAATAAGTCGCTCGATTTCCAACCTTGTGCACTGCTTTTGTTGACATGTTGAACATGTGAATGCCTCCATTCATCTGCTAAATCCTAAAGTTACTCTGAAATGGTGTGTTGTTGCAATCAGTTGCCCTGTTTCTGCTGTTGTGCTCGGGGACGCAAAAGTTACAGGCAGGAAATTATACGTTTGTAATAATGCTGTGGTTCTACGGTTGCAGCCGCCTGCAGTCGTTGCCTGCTGTTGCAGAGAGATGATGGTCTGAAAGATACCTAAGAGGAAAAATCTGATGTGTTACACTCACATGACTTTTTCTAGCTGCTCTACAAATTTTTACAAAAGATTATTCTTCTTTCTACACAATGCCAATCAGGACAAACATTAGTACAATGTTTTTATTACTTAGTTCCTCATAAGTAGAAAGGAACTAGAGGAATGCACTAGGCTAAAGTGTTAGTCAAATATTTTAAAAGCTATCGTTATGCGAATGTCATTGCAATTCGCTTTTTTGCTTGGCCAGGAGTAGAACAAAAGAAAAACGGACACTTCTTGTCTCAGAAAAGTATAAGTACTTCACAATTGAAACCAATAAGAAAGAATATTTTGGAAACGGTTTCCTCCAAAACAAAACGTAAAGGACATAAATTGTGTGTTTTGACGAGATCTACAAGTTTTGTGCATAAGCTTTTTGTCTATCTCTTACGGTTTAGCAGTTAAGCAAAATTCGGCAAAATTCATCCAGAATAAAGAGGTCTTCAGAGGGTATTTTAACTCTCTCAAAATGACTCTAAAGATTTTAATTAAAATATTGCATATTAAATATATTTACCAGACAAATAAAATGTATATCTGACTTTTCTGGGAATAGGCTCTAAAGAATACTTTAATCTGGATGAATGTTACGGAACTTTGCATAACTGGTAAACCATAAGACATAGACAAAATCTTACTTAACAAAAATTGTAGAGCTTGTTAAAATATATTATGTGATATACATTTTTTTTTCGTGCAGTTGTTCGTTTTTAAGATATTCCTCGTTATTCGTTTCAGCTTTAAAATGCTTATATTTTTCTCATACTGGAATTCTTCAACTCCTAAGTATCCAAACAAAGGAAGTTCAGTCACATATCATTCAGCTTTTAAAAGATTTGTTTATCACTTTAGCCTAATGCATTCCCTTATTTCACTTGTAACTAACTACATGGAAGAAGTAATAAGACTATTTCTGCTAATTTTTTTTCTCGATTAGCATGAAGTAATTAGAGGCATAAGCTTTTTAACAACAATTTGTTGCAGAGATGTAGAGAAAGTCATGTGAATGGAACACATCGGACTTTTTAATGCTATGCTGGCATGTGGCCATGGCAACTCAATGATTAGAGAACGGGCTAGAGACCGGGAGATCCGTGGTTCAAATCCCGGCTATGATGTTGAATTATCAGTCTGACTCTACCTATCCAACTTGTGTCCTATTTACGCTTTGCGCGAAAATATAATTAGTTACACAAACATTTAATATACCAAATATCTGATTGTTCCATTTAGATGACTTCCTCTACATCTCAACAACACATTATTGTTAAAAAGCTTATGCTTCTATTTACTTCATGCTAATCCAGAAAAAAATTAGCAGAAATAGTCTTATTATTTGCTTCCATGTAGTTAGAAGTGAAATAAGGGAATACCATTGGTTAAAGTGATAGTCAAAATCTGGTCGCTATATAACTGAAGTTCGTTTGTTTGTATGGATAGGAGTTGACAAATTCCTGTTAGAGAAAAGTATGTTTCTCAAAGCTGAAACCAAAAACAAGAAATATGTCAAAAACGATCAACTCCACGAAAAAAAAAATGTATATGACATAAATTGTGTGTTTTAACGTGCTCTGCATCTCTTACGGTTTAGCAGTTATGCAAAATTCCGCAAAATTCATCCAGAATAAAGTAGCCTTCAGAGGCTATTCCCAGAATATTCAAGATATACACTTAAATTGTGTGTCTTCCAAGGATGCGACAGAAAGACTTTCAAGAGCACCCCCGCACCTAAAACTTCCATTTAAATGAATAAGTAATGGTTTTCATATCATTTGATTCAGTATGTATGTCTTGAGTAACCTAGAATAGCCTCTGAAGTCGTCTTCATTCTGGATGACTTTTGCGCAACTCTTCAGCTATAAGGGATGGTCTAAATCTTGGTTGACAAAAAAGGTAGACCTCTTAAAGCACACAATTTATTTCAAAGACACTTTTTGTGGAGTTAACCATCTCGTAGATATTCCTTGTTATTGATTTCTATTTTCCAATACTTATATTTTTTTTTTCAAATTGTAAATCGTTATTTTTCTCTCTCTGTCTCTCTGCCATGCAAAGAGAAATAAATGACAAAGCCATCATATATCGACCCGATCTTAAAGGATCGACTCTTGCTTAAATTCTGCTGTATTCCCTCAACCCCGTTGTTTGTACCAGAAAATACATCAATAAGCGTTTTTAAGAACAGTTTGTACAAGAGTGAATACGGACAGACATGTGAGTGCAACACATCATTATTTTTGGAATTAAGTGTTACCGATTAAATTGTTTTATCTATTTGGGGGGGTGGGTTGAATGCAGTACCTTCTCTGCCTAAGGTAAAATTCAGGATATTAGATCGAATGGGGATCAATAGAATACTCTTATTTCGTAATTGTTATAACTAAATTATATTTAAATACGTATAAAATTTAATTCTATAATAATCATAATCACTTGATTTTTGGCAAGCAAAAGTTATCCTAAAAACTTAAGACAGGAATGGTGGTAGTAATTGAAGCAGTAAAGAGCATATACTGCTAACAAGTTAATAGCTGTATGTTTACTTTATCTAGCACGCATTTACAATGTATATAGTAGATAGAGAAGGTATTGTATTCCACCCAAAATTCGATGCCGAGATTTCACCGGAAATAAGTGTTTTAGAGACCCCTGAATCCAAAAGAAAAGAATTGCATTTTTAGAAAAAGGACCGTGTGTGCCTATGGACAGCATAACTCAAAACGAAAAGATATTTAAAAACCAAACTTGGTATTTACTTGTAGTATCTTCTAGTGTAGCAACACGAAGATTTTCAATAAAATCCCTCCACCCCAAACTACCTACCCTTTTTATGGAAAAATTTGTTAATTTTATTTTCCTCAAAAATGACTAATGATGTTGATTAAAATACCTTATAATAAAGAGATTTACATCACAAATTAAATATATATCTTGAATTTCTGGGAATAGCTTCTGAAAAGCTGAACTGAATTTTGAATAACTGGTAAACCGTAATAAACAAACAAAATCTTAATTCACAAAAAAATTAGATCCTGTTAAAACACACACTTATGTCATATACTTATTTGTTGTAGATTTGACCCTTTCAGAGATATTCCTTGTTATTGGTTTCACTTTAAGTGCGTAAATTTTGTCAAATGGGATGATCTTTCGTTTCATTTCTCTTTCGTTTTTCTGGTAATGCAAAGGGAACCGAACTTCAACTGTTCACATAGTGACCAGTTCTTTTAAAATATCTTAACTATCGCTCTAGGTTAGTATATTCTCTTATTTCTCTTCTGCTTATAAGGAAGCAAGTAATAAGACAGTTTCTGCTAATGTTTATCTTGCTCATAATGATGTAGATAAAAGAATAATATTTTATAAGAATAGCTTGTTTGCAGAACAGGTAGAGAAAGTATTTGATTGGAAAACATCAATTCTTGTTTTCCTATCTCATATATTATAATGTTTGTAAAAGTTTCAAGTTTGAGGTTGCTTTTTAAAGACCCCATATTTTGGTGAAATCTCGGTATCGAATTTTTGGGTGGAATACAATACATGCTCTAGCTACTAATTACATTGTGCATACGTGCTATAGAAAGTAAAAATGATGTATAGTGTGGATGGATGTTCAATATATGTTAACAAATACATTAATAAAGTTGTGGGAGTGAGGTCAAGCCTCATACATTTTAATGGGTACTCGCCGCAGGTGGAAGAAATTCTCTTTTTCCTTCTAGAACGTACTCTAGGAGAACGTGTAGAGCATACATGCATTATTCATTGAGCCATGAGGTAGATCTCTCTCAAAGAAAATGAAATACATAAGAAACTTCTTCTAAAGGCTTGAATTCGCTTTAAAACCGATAACCGAATTTTATTAAGGAAGCTTAGCTCTTTTCTTTCTTCGTCTTTCTTACGTCTTACTTTTTAGATTAGAGAGCGCTCGCTATTCAGTTTTTTTGTGTAGATGGTGGAAAGCTTTCTTCTCTACTTTACAAAGTCTTTAGTTAAGAAGTACAAGAACCTTCCTTCTTCAGTGTTTCCTGATCGCAAGTAAAACTTTAGGAGTGTTTTCAGTTGTGGCAACAAATTCCAATGGTTTAAAGTATGCTAACTCCTGGCTCCACACAGCATTAACTGCAAGCAAATATTTTGGTGTTGATTAAGGGAATAATTAGCTAAATTAATTTTAAAAGCTACGAGAGGTGTTTTTTTATTTTCTCTAGCACGTACTTACATGCATTGTACATAGTAGCTTACTAAGGTGTGGTACATTCCACCAAAAACTCCATACTGAGATTTCACCGGAAGTATTTGTTTTGATGTCTCCTGAGTTGGAAAGCATTTTTACTTTCTCTACTCGTACTATTTACATAGTGTATAGAGAAGGTATTGCACTCCACCAAAAATTCGATACCGAGATTTCACCGGAAATATATGTTTTAGGGTCCCCAGTGTCCAAAAAAAATATATTCAGAAAAAAGATCGGTGTGTGTGTGTCCATGTGTCTGTAAACATGATAACTCAAAATCGAAAAGTCGGTAAAATACCAAAGTTGGTATTTAACTTTAGTGTCTTCCAGGGATGCGACACGAAGATTTTGAGAAAAATCTCCCCCACCCCAAGCTACCCTTAACATGGAACTTTTTTTCGAAATTTTTGATTTTCTAAAAACTGGCTCTAACGATTTTGATTAAAATATCGTATATTAAAGATATTTACCTGACAAATAAAATGTACATTTAGAGTTTTCTGGAAATAGTCTCTGAAGACTGCTTTATTCTGGGTGAATTTTACGAAATTTTGCATAATTGCTAATCTGTAAGAAATGGACAAAAACTTACCACAAAAAAATGTAGAGCACATTAAAACACACAGTTTATGTTATATGTATTTTTTTCATGGAGTTAATGGTTTTTGAGATATTCCTTGTTTTTGCTTTCAGTTTTGCTTTCTCGTACAGGAATTTGTCGACTCCTGTCCATACATCCAGTCAAATAGCAACCAGCTTTTGACTATCACTTTAACCTATGGTACCTCCTTATTTCGCTTCTACTTACAAGGAAGCAAGTAATAAGACTATTTCTGCTAATTTTTTGTCGATTAGCATGAAATAAATAGAAGCATAAGCTTTTTAACAATAATTTATTGGAGAGATGTAGAGAAAGTCAAGTGAATGGAACACATCTGATTTTTTGAAAAAGGTCCGTGTATGTATGTGTGTCTTCTATTTGAGGATAGCATAGCTCAAAAAGGACAAGTTGGTTAAATACCAAACTTGTTATTGATTTTCAGCATCCTTCAACAATGCGACACGAGGATTTTCAAGAAAATCTCCCACTCCCAACTACCATTTAAATGACGGAGACTGACGGAGCGTTAGTAAGAAGGATGAACTGGTTCTTTCCCTGGCTTCAAGAATCAGATTACCCGGGCCTCTCGCCATACGTGTAGAACTTGATAAAAGGTGAGGCACACGTTGAAGACTTTTGTAAGAAATCGCACACATCTGAAGGAATAAGTCTGAGCCAGGTTATCCCCTTTTTATATCTATCGTTCACGTGACAAGAAACTTACAGAGCTAGTGCTTATTGTTGCACCTGTAAACGGTCGCAGGTGTCACAAACTCGCACACGTGTTCGCTCACACAGGTGCAACAATACATTAACTAATGAAAGAAAGCAACCAGAGCCCGGCAACAATCTTTCATTAGAAGCAGCTCACACACGTGTGGTGAATACTACAAGGCGTAGTCGCAATACTACTTTAGCATTTTTAAGTTTAGCATCTTCTAAGGATGCTACCCGAAGAATGAAAGGAAATGGCGTTTTATTTATTGACGCTCTTTAACTACTGTGGTTCTCAGCTTCCCATTCTGTACTGGGCGTGAAAGACTTTCAAGAAAATCTCCCTACCACAAACTATCCTTTACCTGGAAAAATTTATGACAATCTTGATTTTCTCAAAAATAGCTTTCAAATACGGTGTATTAAAGGTATTTACATGAAAAATTGTACTCTCTGTCAGTACTTTGGGCGATTTCACCCGACAACTGACATTTACGAAAAATTGAGAACAGACCAAATTTGAAATACAGGATCAACACGGTAACAGCAGACACAAATTATATATTGTGTTGCCCTGCTGACTATAATAAACAAAATGGGATCCAGTATAACTTTTATAACAGTAATTTATTTTATTTAATAAACTATAAAAGTTTTAACAATAACAATCCATAATAAAAAAGAATCTGTTGTTTTCCATTCACATGACTTTCACATCCTTTCAACAAATTATTGTTAAAAAGCTTATGCTATTATTTACTTAATTCAATAGAGAAAAAATAAGCAGAAATAGTCTTATTACTTGCTTCCTTGTAAGCAGAAGCGAAATAAGGGAGTACCATAAGTTAAAGTGAGAGTTAGAAGCTAGTTGCTATGTGACTGAAGTTCCTTTGTTTGTATGGACAGGAGTTGACATTTTTCCGTATGAGAAAAGCATTAGTTTTTCAAAACTGAAACCAAAAACAAGGAATATCTCAAAAACGCCAATTGCACGAAGAAAGTGCGTAGGTCATAAATTGTGTGTTTTAATGTGCTTTACATTTTTTGGGTGGTAAGTTTTTGTCTATCTCTTACGGTTTAGCAGTTATGCAAAATTCCTCAAGAATAAAGTAGTCTTCAGAGGCTATTCCCAGAAAATTCAAGATATACATTTTATTTGTCAGGTAAATATCTGTAATATACGATATTTTGTGTAACTAAGAACTACGTTCTCTCATACGATATTTTAATCAAAATCGTTAAGACCATTTTTTAGAAAATCAAAATTTTCGAAAAATGTTCCATGTAAAGGGTAATTGTAGGTGGGAGGATTTTCTTGAAAATCTTCGTGTCGCATCCTTGGAAGATACCAAACCTAAATACCAAATTTGGTTTTTAACGGACTTTTCGTTTTTGAGATATGCTGTCCACAGACACACACGCACCCACACACACACACACACACACACACACACACACACGGACCTTTTCGTAAAAATGCTTTTTTTGGATTCAGGGGGATCCAAAACA
Organism: Hymenopus coronatus; assembly: GCA_030762935.1. Classification (NCBI taxonomy): domain Eukaryota; kingdom Metazoa; phylum Arthropoda; class Insecta; order Mantodea; family Hymenopodidae; genus Hymenopus; species Hymenopus coronatus. The sequence continues at coordinate 39,419,186 of CM060899.1, forward strand.
TGTAATTCCGGTGAAATTTCAGAATCGAATTTTTGGGTGGAATACAATACCTTCTCTACACACAATGTATATGGTTCTCATGGAGAAAGTAATAATAATGTGCGTAATATGTTACATTCCAATTTAACTTGAAGTGTGATTACAGAATTCCCCAAAATTTAACGTATCAACGAAGAAGAAAATTAATGAAAAATACTATAGATAGTCGTAATTTGCCATATTATTTCACGTAACTGGAAACGAAATGAATAAATGAGAAATTATGGCAGTTAACCTGTACACAAAACCGAAATAAATTTAAATGATCATTTCACCAAGCAATCATGTCCACGTAACACAAAGGAAATCAATTTAGCAATTACGAGGAAGATGTGTGTGTGTGTGTGTGTGTGTGTGTGTATGTGTTTGTGTGTATAAAGCACCCCAACTTGAGAATATTCAACATTAAAACCTGACACTAATTCAGATTCCCCTTCAGCAAAATAAAATGGTCTACGATTTGTTTCAGCAAGACAAGAAACACTGACCGACCGGCAGTATCCCTCTTCAGCCCCCCCCCCCCAAAACCAATGCAGCTTACGCGGCAAAAGGCCGAACAAAATAAGTGTCTCTACAAATAGCGTGGAGCGTAAGAACAGTGTTGCCACATTATTTTGTACCAGAATGACCGTAAGATATAGAAAAAAAAATTGCTATACAAAACATGTAGATCTGTTTAAAACACACAACCTATGTTAAATACACTCTTTTGAATTAACCATTTCCGAGATATTCCATGATATTGGTTTAAATTCTAAAGCATTTAAACGTTCATTAATTGTCAATCCCGCTTCTTTTGTTTTACTCCTGGCCATGCAAAGAAAATTGAATTTCAATTACATAGCAACCAGCTTTTCAAATATTTACTATCGCTTTAGCATAGTATACAGGTTGTTTCAAAACGACACCAAACGAAGATAGCAGTCGATTAGTTTATACTTTGACTTGTCCAAAATTTGATGTCACAACTTTCAAACAAATAGTTTGATATTTAGTTTAGGACAATACGTGTAAAACATACGTATGTGTATTTAACTACAGTTTACAAATAACATTGTCATAATGTAGTATACTAGAAGGGAGTTCTTACCTCAGTCAGTGATTAAGCTTTTTGTACATCAGACTCCGGGAGGAGAGGATGAGATAAGAGCAGTTACAGCGGGCAGCCGGAACCAGACTGCGACAGGGAGCCATCGTGGAGAGTCCCTAACAGTTCCCAAGCAGCTCTACATCCCGACGCGGTGAGCGCTAGGAGCCCGCGCCTCAGGTCTGAATAAACACCACTGAATATACCAATCGTCAATAGCGCCATCCTGTCGCCGAGAGCTGGGTTTCCATAGCGCAATCATCTCCACGAGAAGGTTCCACCATCGCAGTCGTCGCCGACACAACTCTGAAAGAAAGACCAGACGGATAAAATGGAGATGAAAAAGAGGACAGGGAATTTTGGGGAAAAAATGAAAAATCCTCCCAAGCATTCGCCTAGTGACCGGGGAAAACACAAAAAAAAAAAAAAATAAATAAATAAAAAAAAAAAAAAAAAAAAAACATGGGTCAGAGAGGTCGGCCGCGAATAACGATCCCATGACCTCCCGACCTGTCCCAGTCGAAATGCCTGAGCCAACTGACTCGGTAGCATTGTTATAAATGAAGCACAAGTTCAGGATCTAATTTGTTTTGAACGGCCTTGAGTTAAATCTCGCTTGTGTATATATACGTCACGTAACGGACAACTTTTGTGTTTAATACAACTCGCACACCGCCGACCTTTATTCGCGTGCTCACAGTGAAGGAACGAGGGACCGATTCAGTCGCATACTTTCCTTTATACAATGATGAATGGTTTTACATATTCGCAGCTATTCATTTAATTTACGCAGCAGCTGCCGAATCTGCCAATCGACATCTTCTCAAAAGACGAAGGTTAACTGCAGTGTATCAAGATATCTGGGACACAGGTTCTCTTAATTTCCCATTTGAAGGTTTCTTAATTGTTTAGATTTAATTTTCATTTTTCACCTTTATAAGACCTTTGTAAGGATGGCTATGTAGTTTAAAGAACGCAAGTGCAGATGGTTACATGCTGGCTTGAGTTATGTACTTGTTGAATAAAAGCAATTTTAAATAGAATATCGTATTAGCATTATTATTATTATTATTATTATTTGTTCAATACTTTTTAAATGGTACCCTAAATACATATTGAATGATAACCACATAATATTGTATGTAAACAAAAACGTATGGTTACGTAAGTTGAACTTTCAGAGCGATCGATATTCTTCCCTCACATTACACCACCTATAATCAGGCACGGCAAAGGGCAGAGGAGGGTCAACTTACGTAAAAATCACCAAACGTCTGAGATAGGGAATAATAGCAATCCTGAGACCATCGTGAAATTTTCCTCATGAACATAACTCTAGAGGCATCTGTCCCCTAGGCATTTGCTTGCAACTACTAGAGAGGTATCAGTGCTATAGATACGGGGATTTCGAAACGAAAGATAGTTTTAGAAAATAGCTTAATATCAGCAAATATTGGATTATGACACCATCCTCAAACGAATATACAAATCTTTGCATTTATTCGCCTTCCATCCTGTGTATATACACATTAGAATTAATAAATGCAGAGGATATAGTACTTTTAGTCAGAGAGAACATCATCAAATGTGCAAAGAAACATAGAGTTTTTATTTTTGCTTTAAGTAAAAGTAAACATAACAATAAATCAAGATCAAACCAAAATAAAGATGATAAACCGGAATAAGAAAGATTATTAAATAAACTTTATGTATAAATAAATGTAAATTATAGGAAGGGTCAAATACTTAGGCGCAAACTTTAGTGATTTTGGTGAAGATGAAATAATTCCAATTTATTAAATTCACTAATTAACGGTAATCGATTACAGAGTAAATCATATAAAATCCCGACGAAGTAAATAGTAAAGAAAATGTATCAATAAAGTAAAATTCAAAATATGCATAGCTAATATCTACGAGTAACATTTATATAGAATAACCTCAGAAAAGAAGAACATTAGAAAAAAAGCTGATGTGCCCACTCACATTACTTTCCCCAAATCGCTGTAACAACTTATTGTTAAAACGGGTTTCCTGCTATCTGCTTCATGCTAATCGAGATAAAATTAGCAAAAATGGGATAAATATATGCTTCTTTGAAAGTAGAAGGGAAATAAGGGAGTACACTAAACTAAAGCGAAAGTCAATGTCCAAGAGTTGAAAAATTCCCGTATGAGAAAAGTATTAAGTATTTTAAACTTGAAACCAAATAACAAGGAATATCTCAAAAATGGTCAGCTATACTAAAAAAATCTGATGTGTTCCATTCACATGACTTTCTCTACATTTCTGTAACAAATTATTGTTAAAAAGCTTATGCTTATATTTACTTCATGCTAATCGAGAAAAAATTAGCAGAAAAAGTCTTATTACTTGCTTCCTTGTAAATAGAAGCGAAATAAGGGAGTACCATAGGTGAGAGTGATAGTCCAAAGTTGGTTGCTATGTGACTGAAGTTCCTTTGTTTGTATGGACAGGACTTGACAAATTTCTGTATGAGAAAAATACCAGTTTTTCAAAGCTGAAACCAAAAATAAGGAATGTCACAAAAACGACGAACTCCACGAAAAAAATTTATATAACATAAATTGTGTGTTTTAACGTGGTCTACATTGTTTGTGTAGTAAGTTTTTGTCCATCTATCACGGTTTAGCAGTTATTCAAAATTCAGTAAAATTCATCCAGAATAAACTACTCTTCAGAGACTATTCCCAGATAATTCAAGATATACATTTTATTTGTCTGTTATCTTTAATATACGATATTTTAATCAAAATTGTGGGACTATTTTTAAGAAAATCAAAACTTTTTAAAACAGTTCCATGTAAAGGGTAGTTGGGGGTGGGGGATTTTCTTGAAAATCTTCGTGTCGTATCCTTGGAAGATATCAAACTTAAATACCAAGTTTGGTATTCAACGGTTTCTGTGTTTTTGAGCTATGCTGTCCACAGTCACACAGACACACACAAGGATCTTTTTCCAAAAATGTTTTTTTTTTTATTCAGGGGGACCCAAAAGAAGTATTCCCGGTGAAATCTCTGTATCGAATTTTTGGGTGCAATACAATACCTTCTCCATACACTATGTACATAGTTCGTGTAGAGAAAGTAAAAAGTGTATGACATAAATTATGTGTTTTAACGAGATCTACATTTTTGTATAATAAGTGTTTGTTAATCTCTTATGGTTTAATTCAGCAAAAATCATCAAGAATAAAGAAGTCTTCAGAGACTATTTCCAGAAATTTCAAGATACACGTTTAATTTGTCATGTAAATATACTTAATATACGACATTTTAATGAAAATTGTTACAGCCATTTTTGAAAAAAATCAAAATATTCGAAACTTTTTCCATGGAAAGAGTAGTTTGAGGGGAGGTGATTTTCTTGAAAATCTTTATGACGCACCTTTGGGAGATATTAAACTTAAATACCAAATGTGGTACTTAACGGACCTTTCGCTTTTCAGTTATACTGTTTACAGGTAAACACACACCCTCACCATTTCCTAAAAATATTTGTTTATTGTAGGGGTCTCAAAACATTTATTTCTGGTGAGAACTCTCTATCAAATGTTTTAGTGAAACACAATACCTTCTCTGTATACTATTGTACATAGTATGTGTGGAGAAAGTGATTTAATAAAAAAACTTGTAATTGCCCAGATTTCATTTCAAAAATCTGATGTGCTCCATTCACGTAACTAACTTTCTCTTCATCTCTGTAACAAGTTGTTGTTAATAAGCTTATACTTTTATCTACTTCATGCTAATCAATATAAAACTTAGCAGAAACGAACTTATTACTTAGTTCCTTATAAGCAGAAGGGAAATGAGGAAATAAACTAGGCTAAACCGACAGTCAAATATTTTAATATGTGGTTGCTATGGGATTGAAATTCGTTTCTTTGCGTGGCCAGTAGTTGACAAGTTCCCGTATGAGAAAAGTTTTAAGTATCTTAAAACTGAAATATCCTGAAAATGGTCAACTCCACGAGAAATAAAATATTACATAAATTGTCTTGTAAGGAGCTCTACATTATTTGTGTAGTAAGTTTTTGTCTATCTCTTACGGTTTAGCAGTTATGCAAAATTCAGAAAAAATCATCCGGAATAAAGGGGCCTTCAAAGGCTATTCCCCGAAAATTCAAAATATACATTTTTAGTTATCTTTAATATAAGAGATTTTAATCAAAATTGTTAGAGCTAGTTTTGAGAAAACCAAATTTTTTTCTATGAGTAGTTGTGGGGAAATTTTCTTGAAAATCTTCGTGTCGCATCTTTGGAAGATACTGAACCTAACTGTCAAGTTTAGTATTTAACGGGATTTTCGTTTTTGAGCTAACACACATATACATTGACATTTTTTTAAACACGCTATTTTTGGATTCAGGGGGTTCCAAAATGTGTATTTCTGATGAAATCTTGTATCGAATTTTTTGTTGCAATACAATACCTGTTCCACACAAAATGTACGTAGTACGTGTAGAGTGTGTAAAAGTAGTATAAATAAAACATAATATTAAAGCAAATACCAGTAGCAACGATTAAAATAACATTTAAATACAACATGTATAAAGAAAAATTGGGTGTGCCCCAGTTACATGATTTCCGCTACCTATTCTGCAACTTATTATTCATACAAAAGATTACACTTCTATCTATGCTAGTTGAGATAATCACTAGCAGAAATTGTCTTGTTACTTGTAAGTAGAAGGGAGTAATGAAATGCACTAGGTTAAACCGGTTCAAACTTTTTAAAAACTTGTTGCTATGTGAAGTAATTGAACCTTCATTCTCTTTGCTCGACCAGAATACAAAACGATGTGAATAACGACTTTTAAAGATGTACATGTAAGTATTGAACATATTGAGCACCAAGAATAAGGAATACCCCGGAAATGGTTAACGCCAAAAAGTACATATGGCATAAACTGGGCGTTTTAAAGGAAATCTAAATTTTTGGTGAAGTAAGATTTTGTGTATTCCTTACGGTTTGCCAGTAATGCAAACGTTCTCTAAAAAAATATGGCTCCTGAAAATTTAAGATAACATATATTTTATTTGTGATGTTAATTCTTTATTATATGATATGCTAATCAAAACCGTTATAGCCATTTTGATAAAATTTACAATTTCGAAAATGTTCCAGTAAAGTGTTGTTCGGAGTGGAGAGATTTTTGAAAATCTTCTTGTCGTATTTTTAGAAAATATTAATCTTAAGTACCAAATTGGTACTTAAACGACTTTTCGTTTTTGAATTATGCTGTTCAAAGGCATATAAACACAAATATGGAGTTTTTCCAGTGTGTATGGTTTATTTTGGATTCAGTTGCCCTCAAAACATGTATTTCCAGGGAAATCTCGGTTTCTAGTTTTGGGTGGGATACAGGATGTTTTAACCCTTATATACACCGCACGAACGTAGTTACATAAAATAAATGAAACTTCGTAACAATGTGGCCCTGTTGAAGAAACAGAATCAACAAGCTTAGAAAAAAAAATAGACTAGCGCACGTGGTAATACTACTAAGGAAAAGAAATTTACTGAAGATCGTCGAAGAAGAGCAAAGCAGTATATATATATATATATATATATATATATATATATATATATATATGTTTGTGTGTGTGAGGTTTAATCTAATTTTCCGCAAATTCACGAAGTTAAGTGGGAAAACTGCAAGATATGTGTTCAGAAAATTTGCGATTCGTGAGAGCACTTAAAGCGGGCAAACCCACAAGACAGAAATAAAAATCATGCGCATGTAATTTTGTTAGAAGGAAAAGCGCATTTCAAACTTACTAATTTTAAAGCATCGTAAAGAGTCTCAAAAAGATATAAATTATTGAGCACAATATTTTGGCTTAAAATAAAACAGAATTTCAATTACTGAAAATCAGCAATACTAATAATTCCACTACAACTTACAGCACTGATACTAAAACAAACATACACACATATAGACTTAGGAAAATTTACCAATCCATGAAAAGATCACAACCAAAAAACATTCCTTTCCAAAGTAGCCTTCTCAGTGCTATAAATAGTGATTTTATAGGAAAAGAGGTAATAACTCAGAAAACGAAAGTAGAGGTTTATAAATCACATATATTTCAAATTTACCTTATGGAAGCGAAGTTTGGATAACAATGGGAAAAATACAAACATCAGAGATGAAATATCTATGTAGAGTTGTTAGCAACACACGAAAGAATAAATTCTGAAACCAGACAAGAATGATGTTCACCAATATTAAGTTACATGGTTCAGACACCGACCAGAATGAATGATCATAGATTAACCAAACAAGCCAGAATAGCTGAATTAGTTAAAAAAAAAGACCCAGAGGAAGACCACGGAACGGTTGCGATCAAAACATACAGAATCCGAAGATGACATGGGAAAATGTCAAGAAGTTAGAAAAGAATGGAAAGCCGACTGCAAAACTTCGACACTAGCTGGTGCGAAAAGCGAATTTAGTAATTTGGGAGCATGTCTGAGTTTCTTACCGTCTACGGGAGTCAAGTCAGGAGCGAGGCATAATTACTAACCAATGAACAGCACAGACAGTTGTAATAAGCGTCTAGAGGTGTGGCGCTGTAATGAGCAGTGCTCGGTTCGGGGTCCCAAAATTGCCGGATTAAGGTTCGGTGAACAAAGAGTATAACTATGACGTGATGGAATACGCATGGTCTTTATAGCCCGTTTCGAAACGTGGTGCATTGGTAACTGTCTGGTCCCGTTCAGTTCCTGCTAGTAGATAAACCGTGTACATTGAAAGAGAACGCAGATTGAAAAATGTCGAAAGCACGAATGGTTAGGTATCCGACACTGAACAAACTTGTGAATGATTCAAACATATTTTGTGTGACAAGAAGAGAGCCTTTTCTTTAGATACAATACAGATATATCTTGTAATTCACTGCAATGATTTCTGAGTGAGTTTGGGTGATTTATGTTCATTGTCTTTTCAAAGCTCTACTCATTATTATCGAGAATTTTTTGTATCAAGCTTTGTTCTTTTATTTGTAAACGTACAAGACGTTTTCATTTACTAATCATGTTATGAAATAATTTTTTTATTGTGTTACTTTATGAATTAGAGTTATGTATATAATGTAAATAAATGTAATGAGCTACTTTTGGAACATATTATATCTCAAAGTGTGCATGTTTATACTGCAAACCCCTCCCAGCTACCTTCTCTTTATACCGCTGATTGCTCTGTGTGTTCGTAACTGCGTGTGCTTCGGAACCCAAAACCGAACTCTAATAATGAGGACAGGGAAAGGTGGGTGAGAAGTGTAGATTCACCTGGCCTGGTAGGAAAGCCACGCTTGCATTTTATTTAGGTTAATCTCCAAATTCTTAATGAATATAATGGAAAATGTAAATTTGCTTGAAATAATCATCATTTATTGAGTTAAACGATTCTGTGTTTCTGTTTAATTAAATTTGTATGAGGTTGCACAATTTATTAAACTGTATTACCAGCTTGCCACAGACCAATAATTTGTCCACGTGTAGTTTCTGATTTCTACGACATCGTGAGAAACAAGCAACAGTTGTGGCTTAATGATTAATGCTTTTTTGAGTTATCAGAAGAAGTAGCCAGAAATTCCCTTTCATTCCGATATGTTATTGGTTATTACTCTGTCTTGTCTATCGCAGCAAGTAACAGGCATTGGAGAGGGGTAAAGAGAGGGAAAGAGGTCAGAGCTGAGAAGGCCTCGTTAAATAATCATAATACTCTTGCATTTTAAACTCACTGTCTATACAGGATGACTAAATTAAGAACATATGTGAACTTCTTGTATAAATCCCTCTGTAGACTAAAAGTTCTAAAGCTAGAATCATACTGAAAAAATCAACGTCATAAACCAGATCTGAACCACGGATTTTCGGTTTTCTCTGCTGTAGTTTGTCAGGCATATTAATTCATGAGGGCGTGGCCTATTGCAGAACATAAGCGCTCTTAGTCACTCAGGTTCTCGAAGCGTTACCTAGTTAAATACGTACGCATTGCCGCTTTGAGTGATGCAATTAAAATATGGGAAGTGTTTAAAAGTTTCGGGAAAACTGTAGTTCAGTAAAAATAGATCACTCATTTCTGCGCTTACTGGTGAAAACTACGTCATGTTTCTAGCACCATGAGCTCAACTTCGATGAGCGTTTCTGAATTTGGTAGCATGTAATAAAAAAAATAGTTTAAACTTCACTGAATCGTTTGACCTGCCTGTAAAATATATTCATACACTTGACACAGCTTGAGTCATACTGTTATTGGCAAACACAAATCAGCCATAATGTGAATAATAATAATAATAATAATAATAATAATAATAATAATAATAACAACAACATGGGTATGCCACCAACCTATATTTTACACACATGTATATATAATATAATATGAACCAGGTGGCCCATGCAAGCCGTCCTTCGCTGAAGTTAGTTACTCCCGGATAATGCGGACGCCGAAAGATTTGCCTAAGCATGTCAGTAAAGGAAACGCGATATTAACAGAGAGGAAACTTTGCTATACGTAAGACCAGAGATTGAAAGTCAATACTAACTACTATAACTGGTTCCATAGCTCGTCGCTAAAGCACTTGTTCAAAGGATTTGCCCTTTCATTACATCTTAACCTTCCGTAAGAATTCCCCTATTCTCTCTACTGCCGTTAATCCTTGAAAAACATTTATTTCTACTTCATCTCTCCCTAAGTACTTCTGTTTAATTAACTCCACTCTTCATTCAGTGGTCCCTTTATATTTAAACATTATGTGCAGTACATTCCCCCCCCCACAAATTGGACACAATCCCTACCTCACTCCTCCTCTGAAACCTTTATATATCCATCCCTATTTGGAACTATACCACCCCCAATCTCTCATTTTATTGCAAACTTTTGGATAATCTTCTTTTCTTACACTTTTCTTCACCTTGTTACACAATTAAACGATTTTCTCTTTCATTTATGCCCTTAGATTCTGCCTATCCATATCCTCCAATCTGTCTCTTGTTTATCCTCATAAACCCCTAATGGGGAATAATAATTACAGTAGCTTCCTTGTGGTGTGTTTTGTGTTTAACGCTTCTGATATGCGAGTAATACCAGTAGGTGTTGAACTGGAAAGTGTCCGGGTGCGAATGTTTGCTAAATATACATTTTAAAGAGTACAGTAACAAAAAGTGAGAACAAAAACCTAGCACTTCTAACGAAAACAGCGACAACGCCATTTCAAGTAATTTATAGTAATGCCAATCTTATGTATTTCGAGTTCTTAGAAGACAATAACTAACGAGGATGAATATTAAGAAGGGGATTCAAAATTTGATTCCTTTGGTGACGTAATTGATGAAAGTCTTGCTGTTCCTTTGGAGTAAAAATCTGTTTAAGAGCATGTTAAAATTTTAATTATAACAAGATGGAAATATTGTTGTACCTTAATATGGCTCACATGAACCTGCAAGATTAGTTATCAGTTACTTATTTCACAGCTACTGCTCTAACAACTCATCCAGGATGAAGGTGATGAAGGGGCTCTTCCCAAAAAAATTAGGGTATAATGAAATGGAGTTTTATTTATGAACTGATGTGTTTCTCAGCGTCCCATGCTATACTGGACGTGAAAAATCGCTTAATTTTGCTCAGAGGTCTCTGTATCAGGCTTGAGGTTCTTTTAAGTGCCGAAAATCTACGACACGGAACCAACGGTTTTACTTCCTTTCCGAAGGAAGACGTGCTAAGATTTAGGACATGCATTTTATTTGTTATGTCGTTAGAACCATTTTGAGAAAATCTAAAATTTCGAAAATCTTCCATGTAGAGTGTAGCTTGGGATGCGGAGTGTTCTTGAAAATCTTCAAGTCACATCTATGGGAGATACCTAACTTAAACACCAAGTTTGGTATTTAACGAACCTTTCGTTTTTGAGCCTTGCTGCTCACAGACACATATAGAAACAATAAGCGCAGACATACTCAAGGGCACTTATGTAAAAATGATTTTCTCTACCTACTATGTACATTGTACATCGTACTAGGTAGATAAAGTAGAGATGCAGATCTCGTTAAAGCACATCATTTATGCAAAACAAACTTTTTGTAGAGTTAAGCATTTCCAGATTCATTTTTACTTTCTCTATACGTAATATGTACATAGTGTATAGAGAAGGTATTGTAATGTACCAAAAATTCGATACCTAGATTTCACCGGAAATACATATTTTAAGACACTCTAAATACAATAAAATAATTTTTAGAAAAATGTCCATGTGTGTGTGTCTGTGTCTGTCTGTCTGTGTGTGTCTGTGGGCAGCATAGCTCAAAAACGAAAAGACCGTTAAGTACCAAACCTGGTATTTAAGTTCAGTATCTTCCAAGGATGCGACACGAAAGTTTTCTAGAAAATCCCCCCACCCCAAACTACTCTTTACATGGAAACATTTTCGAAAATGTTGATTTTCTAAAAATAACTCTAACGGGTTTGATTAAAATATCGTATATTAAAGATATACACTTTACAAATTATATGTATATCTTGAATTTTCTGGCAATAGCCTCTGAAGACTACTTTATTCTGGATGAATTTTACGGAAGTGGTATAACTAATAAACCGTAAGAGATAGACAAAAACTTACAACACAAAAGTTGCAGAAAACATTGAAACACACACTTTATGATACATGCATTTTTTTCGTGGAGTTCATCGTTATTTAGATATTCCTGGTTTTTGGTTTCAGCCTTGAAAAACTTAAAACTTTTCTCATTAGCAATTTATCAACTCGTGTCCATACAAAGGAACTTCTGTCACATAGCAACCAGTTTTTGAGTATCATTTTAACGTATGCTACGCCCTTATTTCGCTTCTACTTACAAGGCAGCAGGTAAATAAGACTGTTTCTGCTAATTTTTTCTTGTTTAGCATGAAGTAAATAGAAGCATAAGCTTTTTGACAATAATTTGTTGTAGAGTTGTAGAGAAGGTCATGTGAATGGGACACATCAGATTCTTTTTCTTCATTGAATAAAAATATTCGCTAAGGTGGTGCTGGTTAAAACGTAATAGACAGTAGTAGTAGTAGTAGTAGTAGTAGTAGTAGTAGTAGTAGTAGTAGTAGTAGTAGTAGTAGTAGTAGTAGTAGTAGTAGAAATAATAATAATAATAATAATAATAATAATAATTTAAATAATAATAATTTAAATAATAGACATCCTTTAGAAAGCTTAGTTTACACACACTCTTCTAGAGAATAATGCAATACAAACGAGAATCTACGCGGAAGAAACCACAGAAAGGCCGACGTAGCATATAAGACTATAGAGCAATAGGACCATCTGCTACAGAGTAGGGGCTCGCGATCCACAAGTTGATAAGCACAAGCATCTTGTCGGCTTTTGTATTTCCGAGATTACAGTCACTGGAGCTGAAAGGCACATCCTTTGCTCGTCGAGGATATCAATAAAAGATGTTGCTCGCTAATAGGCACCGCAGCATACAAGCAATAACATGCGTTAAAGACGTCCTCTTTGAAACAATATTGCATACGTCACGAGGGAACTCTTTGTCATCGTGCAAAAGCCATTATCTTCCTTTTTAATATTACAGCCATCGGGAAATTGTGCAACGTAGCTAAATGCCTGATAAGCGTTTCTCTTTTGTCATTTCCAGCTATCCATTATGCTAGGCTGTCGTAAGAATACCTGAGAGTATGGCATACTTAGAGCGGAAATTATGCTTCCAGAAGCTTAGAGGGAAGGAGCAAGCATAACGGAATAATAAATTAAAAGAACGAAGGAAAACACAATAACAAGAGACAGGAGGCAACAAAATAGTTCTAAAAATCGTATTAACAAAAGCTTATTCTTCTACCTACTTCATGCTAATGAGGACAAAGCTTAGGAGAAATGATTTTATTACACATTTTCTTATAAAGCCAATGGGAATGCCAAAAGCGATATTATATGCGCATTAGAGTAAAGCTATATCTTTTAAGAGCTATTTGCTATGTAATAGATCTAAAATTCGTTCTATTTACATGGCCAGGGCGAAAAAATATGATGACTTCTCATATGACACAAGTATTAATGCTGGGAAATTTAAACCAAAAACAATCAATATCTCTGAAATGTTATGTGTTATTAGTAGAGCTCACTCCGGGGTCACGAAGTTGCCGGATAGGTTCGGTGCACGCAGAGTTTAACTATGACGTGATGGAGTAGGCCCGGTCTCTACAGCCCGTTTTGAAACGTGTAGCCATATCTAGCATTGCTCACTGCTTGGCCTGTTTCAGTTCCTGCTAGTATATAAACCAGTGAAAGCTGAAAGAGAGGGGAGATTGAAAACATGTCGAACATACGAAAGGCTAGGTGTTCGACATTCAACAAACTTGTGGACGATTAAAATATATTTGTGTGATAAGAGGAGAACCTTTTCTTTCGATACAGTAAATATGTATCTTGTAATTCAATACAATGAATTGTGAGTGAGTTTGCTTGATTTATGTTCGTTGTTATTTTCAAAGCTCTCTTGAATTTTTTGTATCAAATTTTATACTGTTATTTGTAAAAGTACAAGGCGCTTTTATTTACTAATCAAACTATGTAATAATTGTTTTATTATATTACTTTATGAATTATAACGATGCATATAATGTCAATATATGTAATTTGATACTTTTGGAACAGTTTATATGTCAACGTGTGCATGTTAAGCCCTCCGCCTTACCCTCTATTTATATAGAGCTGTCTGGTCTGTGAATGCGTAATTGTGTGCACTTTGGAACTCAAAACTGAAGTCTAGTTATGTGTTTGACTTAAATTGTATGTGTTAACGAAATCTACAGTTTTTGTGTATTACGTTAGTTAATAGAGAGAATTAAAACAAAAACATGCATAAATATATGAAATGGTTATATGCACATCTAAGGTCACTCTAAGTTTATGTGGGAAAATGACACTGATACGGTAGATTCATATTGCCTTCCCTAACCATTTTCGCTTAATTCAGTATACGTCTACAAATTATCTTATGAAAACTTATTCTTCTACCTACTTCAGATTAATCGAGATAAACCTTAGCATAAACAGTTTCATTATGCATTTTGTTGAAGTTACAAGGGGAATAGAAGAATACGAATCAACAGTCAGAAGTTTAACTAGTGGACACTATGTCCTGACCTTAAAATGTTGTACCCTTTGCACTATATCGCGAGAAACGAGTTTGAGACAGCTCGCGGAGTGGCTTTTGCAAGGATGTAGAACTTAGTGACACTTTCGCGGAGGAGATATTAAAACCAAAGTTTCCAGTAAAGTTGGTCGTATACTTTGCCCGTGTACCACCCTCTTCGCTTAAGGAACCGGTGATTAGTGACCGGCTTTGAAAAAAAAAAAAAAATACTATCGCTTTATTTTAATATACCCTCCTTATATTTACAACGAAATATTGGGCTGGTCCAGTACTCAGCCGGTAAAGCACTCCCTACTGTGTGAGGGGTCCCGGGTTCAATTCTCATCTGGAGACTGGGATTTTGCTCTAGCCCACATTATTCCCTATCCTCCCCAGAGTTAGGAAGTATGAATGAGTGTGATCTAAAGATAAAAATTAAAGATTAGTACTAAGGTTGGCTGATAAGTCCCGGGCCTCACAATGAAAACAGCATTTGTTTTTTATTCTTTGCTTTATTTCTCAACACAATCTCCAGTAAGGCTAATATATTTGTCATATCGGTGTTCTAATTTAATTAAACCATTTCTGTAGAGCAATTTATCAAGGTCCTCAAAATAGCTGTTTACCGCATCAATGACCTCCTCGTTGCTGTGAAATCTTCGTCCTCCAAGAAATATTTTGAAGTTTGAGTCCCTGGGCGCTAGATCTGGCGAATAGGGTGGATAATCAAGCAATTTGAACTTTAATTTGCACATTTTCCCATTACAATGAGTGAACGATGGGCCGGAACATTGTCGTGATGAAACAAGACCTTTTTTTTTTTTTTTTTTTTTTTTTGCCAAATGAGGTACCTTTCTTTTCACCTCATAACTCAAACGTTGCAGTAAATTTGTGTAGTAGTCATATTGTGCTTAATATATTACCTGCACGTTCTTTTGATATGTTTACAGCTTCTGCTATCTCAATAAACTTTAATCTGAGGTCTTCCAGTACTAAAAGATGGATTTTTTTCAATGATCTCTGGAGTTGTCACTTCTACAGAGCGTCCAGAGCGAGGCTCATCACTAGTGCTCATACGTCCCATTTTAAACTCTGCAACCCACCTTTTAATAATTGAATATGAAGGGGAAGGATGTTTCAATGTACTGTCCATTTCTTCCTTGATTTATTTAGGCGTTAAGCCTTTCAAATGAAAGTATTTAATCACTGCTCGTTTTTCCAAATCCTCCATTTTCGTGAAAACTCTAAAGTTGTCTTATTTAAAGTGCTGTCATTTGAAAACTAAGCAAGCTATTGACCTGTAATTATGTATACAAGATAGTCTAAAGTTAACCTATACGATGCTACCGTCTAGTGGTCCTAGTGGCGCCATATCTGTGTGAGGCCCAGGACTTATCAGCCGATCCTCGTAGAGATATAATGACTACATTATACGAGTTAACACCATTGCCGATAGGCAATAAGTACCAAAGGAAAATAACAGCGATGGGAACCAGCAGCTAAAGGCGGGGTATAAATAAAATTCATATGATATTCTCTACATGTATTGCAAACAAGCTATTCTTACAAAAGAGTATTCTTCTATCTTCATCATGCTAATTGAGATATACATTACCAGAAATGGTCTTATTACTTGCTTCCTTCTTAGTATAAGCGAAATAATTACATTAAGCTAAAGCGATTGTCAAATCTAATTAAGATTTGAAAACTACGTGAACAATTGAATTTCTATTCGCTTTGCATTGCCATCGGTAGGTAAACAAAAGAGACAGGAAATGAAAAGTGACCAGATCTGAGAAAAGTTTCGTAGTTTAACGGTAAAACTTAAAACAGAAATATCTCGGAGACGGTCAACTCCGTGAAAAAAATGTATATGACAAAAATTGTGTGTTATAGCGAAATCTAAAGTTTGTGTGCAGCAAATTTTTGTCAATTAAGGGTTACCAGTTATTAAATTTCAGCAAAATTCATCTAGAATAAACAGGTCTTCAGAAGTTATTCCCAGAAAATTCAAGCTATACATTTTGTGATGTAAATATATTTAATATTCGGTATATTAAATAAAACCGTTGCAATCATTTTTGAGAAAAACAAAATTTTCAACAACAAAATTCAATGTAAAGGGCAGTTTGAGGTGGAGGATTTTTCTGACACTTTGTACCGTATACCTGAAGGACATTAAAGTTAAATACAAAATAGACACACATAATGGACCTTTTTCTAAACCGCCTTTTCTTGGACTAAGAGGACGTCAAAACTATATTTCCGCTGAGCCTTGGTATCGAATTTTTGGGTGGTATACAATACCTTATCTATCTATACTGTGTACATAATACGTGAAGAGAAAATAAAATCGAAATGTGTAAATGAATACACAGGTTTATTTGTACTATAAAGTAATTAGAAGAGTAAGACCTTGTAAGAGTAGTTTGTTGCATAATATGTATAGAAAGTCTTGTGAATGGAACAGATATGATCTTTACTTTCTCTACATAGTACGTGGTATAACGGTAGAGAAGATATTGCACTCCACCCAAAAATTCGATACCGAGATTTTACCGGAAATATACGTTTTAGGGTCCCGTTTAAAAAAAATATTTAGAAAATGTAAGTTTGTTTGTGTGTGTGTGTTGTATATGTGTCCGTGTATCTGTGAACACGATAATTTAAAAACGAAAAGTTAGTAAAATGCCAAACTATTAAATTTAGTATCTTCGAAGGATGCGACAAGAAAATGTTGAGAAAATCCCCTCGACCATAAAGTACGCTTTAGACGGAAACAATTTCGAAATTTTTAATTTTCTCAAAAATACCTCCAACGATTCTGATTAAAATCCATATATTAAAATATATTTACATAGCAAATAAAATACTTATATTGAATTTTCTGGGAATAGCCTCTGAAAACCTCTTTATTCTGGATGAATTTTGCATAACTGGAAAACTGCAAGAGTTAGATTAAAGCTTATTCCTGCAATCTTTTAGATGTCACTAAAACACACAACTTATGTCGTATACTTTATTGGTGGAGTTGGCCATTTTTGAGATATTCCTTATTATTGGTTTCAGTTTTAAATTATTCAAACGTTTCTCATACGGGAATTTGTCAGCTTTTGGCAAAGAAATGGATTTCGTTCAAATGGTAACCAGGTTTTAAAAGATTTTACTGTCACTTTAGCCTAATGCATTCCCTTATTTACCTTCAGCTTACAAGAAGGCAAGCAATAAGACCAATTTTGTAATATTTATTTAGATTATCATGAAGTAGATAGAAGAATAAGCTTTTTAATAATAATTTGCTAGAAAATACGTAGAGAAAAGCATGTGAATGGGACACATAAGATTTTTTAAAATCCAGGAAACCCCAAAACATGTACTTCTAGTGAAATCTCTGTATTGAATTGTTGGGTGGAGTGAAACTTCTCTATCTAATATGCACAAGGTAGCAAAAGTAATAAGAAGAGAAAAATGGGTGGGGAATGCAAAAATTCGAGAAAGAAGTTTAGGAAAAGGGCAGGAAAAATAGAAAAAAATGTGGAAATAAAACAAAGAATGAACTGAGAAGGAAGAGTTGGAAAATCAGAGAAGAAAAATAAACAGCAGCATGGCCATCTCTCGAGTGAGGAGATTATGAAATTGAATTAAGTCTGGAGCACGCCAGTGCTGGAAAATCTTCAGCCAATTTCGCCCTCCCCAATTTATATAAGCACAGCCCTGCCTTCATTATCAGCAGAGCTGTGTTTTTATTTCCACTGGAGGATTACTGCACCTTTCGTACTAATACCTTTATTCTCTTAAAGTGATTTAGATAATTAATATTTGGTGAAGGTGAGCTGTATTATTTTCTATTTTTAATTTCTCTACATGTATAGTAAGTAATGGAAGTATCGTAGTCACCAAAATATTTTATGTCAAGATTCCACCGAAAACATAGGTTGTGGTGCACTTTGAAACCAGACAAGAGGTAAAAATAGTGTTTTATGTTGTGAGTAGGAAGCTTGCGAAACGAGGACGTAGGCTTTTTTATACAGTTCTCAATATTTATAGACATATTATAATTATAAATACTTTATTTTATCTATTTGATGAAGTTCATACTTAATAGTCCGGGATATTCAGTTGTTGCCTTGCTTAGCATCAGTGCTGACAACATGATTTACTCGAACAGAACGAAAACGCAGGTAGTGTTGCAGTTGTAAGTTTGCTTTCTCCACCGCTTGCTTAATTTCGTCTGTTTTAGTAGATTCCATGCCATGGATCGATACTAGCTTTCAGAGTCATAGCCTACTTGAATGAGGCCATGGACGCATAAACCAAAGTTGGTACATTGAAGTGCTGTTGTAATTTTATAATACTGGGTGACAGAATTTTCTACTTTTAATTCTACTGACATCTGGTAAAAGACCTATTTTTTGCATCAACTGTCTAAAAACGAATTTTAGAAACATCTTCGGTGTATGTATGTGTGTGTTTCTTTGTGTGTCTATGAACAGAATAACTCAAATCCGTTTATGCATTTAACTTCCAAGGATATGACATTGAGATTTTCAAGAAAAGTTCTTTTACATGGAATATTTTTGGGATTTTTATTTTTAAATTTTCTACCCAGTATTATGTACGTATATAGTAGGTAGAGAGGTATTGTATTCCATGCAAAATTTTGATGTCGAGATATCACCAGAAATACATATTTTGTGATACCCTTGTTTTCTTTTCCTTTCCTTTTTTCAAGAAAAATGTCTGTATACGCATATGTTGACGATTTAATCCAAAAATGAAAAGTCCGCTAAATACCAAACTTGGTATTCAAGTTTAGTATCCTTCAAGGATGCGACACGAAGATTTTCAAGAAAATCCCATCACTCCAAACTAAACTTTACATGGAACATGTTTTGAAATATTTTATTTTATAAAAAATGTCTCTAATAGATTTTGATTAAAATGCGATATATTAATGATGTTAAATTCCAAATAAAATGTATTACTGGTAAACCGTAAGAGATAGACAAAGACTTACTAATAAAATGTAGATGTCCTTAAAGCACAGTTTTTTGTAATATAACTAAGCATTTAATTACTTTTGGTTTCAATTTTAAAATGCTTAAAGTTTTCAAACTAAAAGTCTTCTTCTGTTTCTTATCTCTTATGTTTTGCTCCTGACCATGCAAAGCGAACTAAATTATTATGAGAACTGCATAGGGACAAGTTTTGATATATTTGACTGTTTCATACTTTTAGCATTAATAACAAATAAACTTAGAGACCATCTTGAAATAGACAGTCAATTAGAAATCCTATGAACAGTTTTACCAGCCTTAGTTCTAGCATTTATCATTAGCCAAGTGTATTTTCTTACTTCCCTTCTACTTATAAGGCAAAACGTAATAAGATACTGTTGTAATATTTATTGATAAGTATTATTTAGATAAAAGAATACTGTCTTGTAAGAAAGTTATTTTTCAGAACAGATAGAGAAAGTCAAGTAAATGGTACACATTAGAATTTGTTTTATATTTTCTCTACCAATATACGCACATTCTCTACTATGTACCTACATAATACGTAGAGAAAGTATTGTAGTACTTCTAAAAAATTTTGTAAGTATATACCTACATGTTCTGAGGACCCATGATCCAAAAATGTAGAAAAAGTATGTGTGTGGTGAGAGCACAACCCCAAAACTAAACATCTGTTAATTACCAAAGTTGGTATTTAAGTTCAGATCTTCCAAGAATGCGACACAAGATTTTCAAGACAATTCCCCACCTTAAACTATCCTTTATATGGCAAAACGTTTGAAGTGTGCGATTTTCTAAAATATGACGCTAAAGACTTTGATTAAAATGTCATATAATGAAGATATAAACAAAAACTTACTGTACTCCACAAAAAAATCTGATGTATTCCATTCACATGACTTTCTCTACATCTCTGCAACAAATTATTGTTAGAAAGCTTATGCTTTTATTTACTTTATGCTAATCGTAAAAAAATTAGCATAAATAGTCTTATTACTTGCTTCCTTGTAAGTAAAAGCGAAATAAGGGAGTACCATAGGTTAAAGTGATAGTCAGAAGCTTGTTGCTATGTGACTGAAGTTCATTTGTTTGTATGGACAGGAGTTGACAAATTCCTGTATGAGAAAAGTATAAGTTTTTAAAGCTGAAACCAATAACAAGGAATATCTCAAAAACGACCAACGCCACGAAAAAAATGTATATAACATAAATTGTGTGTTTTAACGTATTCTACATATTTTGTGTGGTAAGTTTTCGTCCATCTCTTACGGTTTACCAGTTATGCTATCATCAGTAAAAATCATCCAGAATAAAGAGGTCTTTAGGGACTATTCCCAGAAAATTCAAGATATACATTTTAATTGGCATGTAAATATCTTAAATATAAGTGATTTTAATCAAAATCGTTAGTGCCATTTTTGAGAAAATAAAAAATTTCGAAATGTTTTCCATAAGTAGTTTAAGGTGGGGGGATTTTCTTGAAAACCTTCGTGTTGCTTCCTTGGAAGATACCAAACTTAAATACCAAGTTTGGTATTTGACGGTGTTTTCGTTTTTGAGCTATGCTGTCCACAGACACACAGACACACACTGCACACGGACCTTTTTCCAAAAGTGCTTTTTTTTGTATTCAGGGTTACCCAAAATACGTATTTCCGGTGAAATCTTGGTATTGAATTTTTGGTTGAAATGCAATACCTTCTCTATACGCTATGTACGTAGTACGTGTAGAGAAAGTAAAAATGTATATCTCGTTAAAGTACATAATTTATGTTATATACCGTTGTCTTTGGTAGATGTAACAGTTTCTCTTTTATTGTTACAATGTTGAAGTGCTTAAACATTTCTCAGATAAGTCCTCACCTGTTTCAAATGCCTTTTATTTTATTTCTGGCCATGGAAAAATAATAGAATTTCAATAACAACGCATAACAGCTTTTAAAAGATTTGAGTATCGTTTTAGGTAGTATGTTCTCTCAATTTGCCTTCTTCTTAGAAGGAACTAAATATTAATATCATTTCTGGTAATGTTTAGCTTGATCAGCATGATGCAGGTAGGAGAATAATCTTTTGTAGGATACTTTGTTTGCGGAACAGATATAGAAAGTCATGTGAATCGAACAATCGCATTTTTTTGGAATTGTGTTCGATCCCAATTAATTACCAAGATGTCTGTTGAAAATTATTGCTATGTTTCGATAGTTTCCAGCAGTAGCTTACACTAACATAAGCTCTCGAACCAGATACCTTCGCCTCCTGTACCACAATACACTCAGTTTCATTTAAAACCCATATCTATAAAGCTGTCACGGCTTGCTTTCTTCTTTTCGGCACTTTGCTTTTTTTACTTTAATTTTCTTCCTTTGTTCTTCGGTTCTCTTTTCCTTCATCACGCTTTTGTTTCCTTTGTGCTGAATTATTTACGTAATGTCTCACCTCTAACAATAAGTTGTGTTTAGGAGCGTGGCGAAAGAATGAAGGTCTTTGTAGCTTTCCAACTTTACCTGGAATGAAAAGTGGATTACTTTTTAACACAGGGGGAAAAAATAAGAAAACTCCTCCTAGCAACATAAAGGTGGTACAGAAATAAAACAGCAAATAAAATGAAAAGAAAACAACAAATATTACAGAAGAGAACACACACTTTGCTTTTATGTTTTGGGTTCGCTTTTATTTCTTAAATTCAGTGTCGTAATTTCTTTTTAATTTAAAGCGGGTGATAATGAACATCAAGCTGTGTATAGAGGAGAAGGAGATTTTTACATTTGTAAGGAAGTATGAATTGGAGGTTAGAACTTAAAGTTAAAATAGTATGTACGCCACTGACAGTTATATCACAAAGGGATAAGAATTTCTTAAGTTAGGACGGAAGAAATGTTCACTCAAAAATTCGATCCCGAAATTTCACTAGCAGTAGAGTTTTGAGGTCCCCTGAATAAAAAGTTTACTTTCCCAATCACATATGTTCAAAGAGCCTCAAAGAAAATCTCACTGCACCTCGCCACGTGACATTATTTATCGTGCGTGGCCTGCGAAGCCATGGTTGGTTGCTTTATGCCACGGTACAAGGGTTCATCACTGCTGCTAAATAGTTATATCAATAACCTCAACAAGGGTCACAAAATGGCGTAGAAACGTAATATGTGTTTACGTTCTCGACCCTATTGGCTAAAATAGAAAGAGGTAGAGTAAGTACATTCAGTTCTTTTTTTTTAAAATATAGTTCCGGAGTCTGATCGGGACTCCGGCTCTGTATACCTTACTTTTTATTTACCTAATTTGTTTACTTTGATTACTGTATGATTACTGAATTACTTTTTACACACACATACACAAACATATAACACCCATGCCCAAGGCGGGACTCGAACCCACGATCCCCTGCGCCGCGAAACACCAAGCGCGGGTGAGCTCGGCCATGGGGACCGGCTCAGTTTTTTTTTTTTTTTTCCCTTCTTTTTTGCTTTTTTAAACAGTAACAGTATCCCTATTTTCTTTTCCCCCGTAGGTTTTACTGATTACTGGTTTTACTGTTTCTTTTACAAACATATACACATTGCACAAACATATAACACCCATGCCCAAGGCGGGACTCGAACCCATGATCCCCTGCCCACGAAGCACCAAAGCGAGACGCTTTAGCGAGCGTGGCCATGGGGACCGGCACTCAGTTGGTCATACAGATCTCATGGCATGATTGGTAGCCATACTTATCGGCTAGTTTAGGGCACGCCTCAAAATACCCCAGAAAACGACACAAATCCAACGAAGTTTTTCTTTAGCGCTGATGTAGAGAAAATACTCAACTCCACCCAAAAATGCAATACCGAGATTTCTCCAGAAATACATGTTTCAAGATCCCATGAGTAAAAATATCGGGTGTGTTAAATTCACATGGCTTTCCTGATCTGTTCTGCAAACAAACTATTCTGACTAAAATTATTCTTTTATCTACCTCATGCCAAAGAAGATAAGCATAACCAAAAACTGCCTGATTACCTAGCTCCTTATAAGTATAAGGGACGTAGAAAAAACTAGCCTAAAGTCACAGTTAAATCTTTTGAAAGCTGTGGCTATGCGATTGTCATTGAAATTCGGCTCTGTTTTCTTGGCCTGGAATAAATTAACAGTAGTGTAAAACTGATGACGTCTTCATTGAAACCAATAACAAAGAATATCTCTGAATGGTTAAAAATGTATTATATAAACTGTGTGTTTTAACAAGATCTAAATTTTCTGTGTAGTATGTTTTTATCTATCTCTTGCGTTTACCAGTTATGCAAAAGTCATCCAGAACAAATAGGACTTTAGAAGCTATTCCCATAAAATACAGGATGTATATTTGGTCATGAAACAATGTTAATACACGAAATTTTAACCTACATAGAAAATTTCGAAAAATATTCCATGTAGTTGTTAGTTTGGGGTGAGGGGATTTTTTTAAAAATCTTCGTCTCGCATCCTTGGAAGATGCCCACCAATCCCTATCTTCAGTAATAAAAATTGCTAGAGTTCTATATTCCTTATTTGATATCTGACAGAAGGGCTGCAGTCGGAAATACAAGTGAGGGCGGCAGGGTCGTTGCTATAGAAACAGCCGCTTTGTTGCCAGAGTTGCTAACGCCAGATTACAGTGTGCTCAATCCTCCTTGACTTTAGATTGCAGTTACTGTGTTTTGTTTTGGTTATTTTCAGTTATTTTATAACTGCATATTTGTTGAATTACGTTTTACTTATTTCTTAAATTGTTTATGTGGCTGTAAAAATTATTTTTCATAGAGAGCGCTTGAGGCCAAAATTTAGGCGCTAGCAGCTCCTTATTTTCAAAAACACGCGAAACAATGACATGTAGCAGAAGTGTGCGTATAATGAATTTGGTTTCTTTATTTTCCTCGTTTACCTTATTATTTGTTTGTGGTTAAGATGAAAAACAAAAGGTGAGCTTTGATTACGATTCCTATGGTCACTTTCTAGTACCTTTCAAAGCGCTTGCAAGACCGGCTCAAAGCAATCAACAGCTTTTAATTTCTTTAATTAAGCTGTATAGTACATTCTTTAAATAAATATTTGCTGAATTATTATTTTTTTTTCATAAATAGAATTAAGATTACTCTTTTTTTTTTTTTTTTTGCTGTCTTTTATTGAACGGTTTTATTTAATATTACGTTCTGATGCATGCATAAGTCAGGTGAACACGTGTTGCTCACACTGGCAACAAAGAGCTTAGTTTGGAGTTTGGCCGCAGACCTGTCAGACCAACTTACGAAAATTGAGCTATAGGCTGGCTATACGACACGTTTACTTCGCTTGTCCTCGAGACTCGTCGGCTAGCCTTGGTATGGCAAGAGAGAAGACCTAAGAGGTTTGTTGTTGTGACTACTCTTTCAGATCTTCTCCAGTAGGGTACCTCATAAGGAAGGAGGCAGGTTCTGACCTCTTCAGCTGCTCCAGTACGGGCGCAGCGGATCCCGAGCACCCGTGGTACTTCTGACGATACCAGAAGTAGCCGGGCCGAACACTGAGCCTCACCCGGAAGGGAGGTATTCGGATTGGGTTGGGCTCAGCCTGGTAGTATCCCAGAACCTATCGAAGATTGGGTACACCTGGGCAGGCTTGTGAGACACCTCAATGTCCTTCGACACTAACCGGAAGTGTTAGCAGATAGCATGCTAGTTTGCTGACGCCCCCACCGTGGCGTTCGGTGGTCATCTCTTAGGGGTTGACGCACTTAAGTAGTGCATCCACTTCCGTCCTTGCACGAACTAGGGTACCGGTAGGAATATATAGTGGGCCTGCGACCACTTCAGCTACTCCGGTGCGAGCCTTTCGGGTCTCGAGCATCCATGTTACTTCTGAAGTTACTAGAAATACGTCGGTCCGAACATTTGAACCGCTCCCGCAAAGGAAATGTTTGGATTGGGTTGGACTCGGCGGGACAGTGTTTCCCAAAACCCATGGATGATTCGATACGTTTGGGAGAGGTTTAAAAACGCCTTAATGTCTTTCGGCCAGTAACCTTATGGGTCTACTGTCCGCAAATTCACTTCCGTCTTTGAGTAAACAAGGGGGAATGGCTTATAAATTACGTACCGACCTAAATAAAAACCTTACGGACTTGCTCTCTGGGATGCGCGTCACAGCACTAGCTAGGTCAATGACCTTCGGTTACCTTCCCGCTGATATGGTCATTACACCAAGTCGGTTACTCATGCTTCTCCCGCCAAAGAAGATAGGCTACGATACATTGTGAACAGAATCGATCTTTATTGCAAGGATCCCGTTTTATACCATAACAATAGGCTGGAATGTAAACGGGCAACAGCTTAAAAGTAAATCTAATGTGTTGCATTCACATGACTTTCTCTACCTGTTCCGAAAAAAAACTATCCTTACAAAATATTATTCTTCTAACTACATCATGCTAACGAGATAAGCATTAGCAAAATTGGTCTTACTACTCAGTCAAATATTTTAAAATCCGATCGATATGTGAACAATTTCTAGAAAAACGAAAGGAGATGAAACGAAAGGTGACCCCGTTTGAGAATATGCGTAGCTTAAAACTGAAACCAATAAAAAGGAACATCTCGGAAATGCTTAACTCTGGAACAAAATGTATATGACATAAATTGTGTGTTTTAACGAAATCGCCATTTTTTGTGTAGTAAGTTTTTGTGTATCTCTTACGGTTTACCAAAAACGCAAAATTCAGAATAAATCATCCAGAATGAGCAGGTCTTCAAAGGCTATTCCCAGAAAATTCCAGATATACATATTATGTGTGATGTAAATAGCTTTAGGTTACGGTATCTTAATCAAAGTCATTTTTGAGGAAAACAAAAAGTTTCAAAACTTTTTTCCATGTAAAGGGTAGTTTGGGGTGGGGAGATATCCTTGAAATCGTCGTATTGTATCCTTGGAAGATACCAAACTTAAATACCAAGTTTGGTATTTAATGGTATTTTAGTTTTTGAACTATGCTGTCCACAGACACACATGGACCTTCATTTAAAAATGCTTTTTTTTTTTTTCTTTTTGTTTTTTCTTTTTTGACTCAGGGCACCTGAAAATATATGTTTCTGGTGACACCTCGGATTCGAGTTTTTGAGTGGAATACAATGCTTCAACTATACACTATGTGCATAGTTCGTGTAGAGAAAGTAGTAAATGCTTTATTATATATAAATGTAATAGAAATTATTTCTTCACAAATTTACCGGGTTTCTCAGCTAGTCTAGCTAGCCCACAGAATACGCCCATGCTACTTACTATAGGTAGTAGTTCTGTAGTAGCGAACGCATCTAAAAAGCGAAATGTCAGCAGAGGGATCTTTTCGCACCAATCTGAACGTCTCTTTGAGCGATGGAAACTATTTTCTATCGTTTCCTTCAGCCAGGAATGCCATCCTAGCAATAAAGCTGCCAGAGAAACGAACGACTCAGAGTATCCAATGTAAAACCTGATATTGCCTGAAGCATTCTGGTGTTATTTTGTGGAAACTTGCGATACAGATGCTGTAGTGATGGTTTTTCATTCTTTTTCTGTTTTTAGGAGCGTCTTTCGTTTAGATTTGACAGTCCTCATAAGGAAACTGTGGACTTTGACAGAAAAAAGTGTTCTATTCATATATGCAAAGCTAAAGTGGTAGTCAGATCTTTCAAAAGATGGTCGCTATGTGAACAATTGAAGTTCGGTTCGCTTTGCACGGCAAAGAGAGAGAGAGAGAGAGAGAGAGAGAGAGAGAGAGAGAGAGAGAGAGAGAGAGACGAAACAAAAAGTTACGTTAGTAGTTTTCAAATTGAAACAAATAATAAGAATATCTCGGAAATTGTTAACTCTACAAGAAAAGTATATGACATAAATGATATGCTTTAACAATATATACATTTTTGAGTAGTGTTTTTAAAAAAATTAACGTCCTTTAACCTGGTTGGTCATATCAGACGATGAATGAAATCGATGAAATGATGCTCAAATAATCTCGGGCTCCATGGAGCTTAAAGTTTTTCTCCTCAGGATATGGGAAAACCCCTTAAAAACCTTATCCGGGTAACTCACCCTGAGCGAGATTCGAACTCGCGACCTCTTGAATGTGATGCGGGCAGTACGTTTTTGACTCTCTTACGGTGTGCCAGTTAAACAATATTTATCCAGAATGAAGAGGTTTTCAGAGACTATTCCCAAAAGAAATCAAGATACACATTTTATTTGTCATATAAATATCTTCAATATGCGGTATTTTAATCAAAATCGTTAGAATCATTTTAGAGAAAAAATTTCTATGTAAAGGATAGTTTGTTATGGGAAGATTTTCTTGAAATTACCATGTCGCATACTTGAAACATACTAAACTAATTTAGTTCTTGACCTAAGATGTCTACGGACCTTTTTATAATAATGCTCTTTTTGGACTCAGGGGCAGCAAAACATATGTAATCCATTTACGGTGAAATCTCGGTACCGAAGATTTGAGTGCAATACAATGTTTTCTCAGTATGTGTAGAGAAAGTAATAATGCATAAAAAATAATTCCGCTTGGGTAGTGTGGTGATATCATGTCTGCCTCATATTCAATAGGTCGCGAGTTTGAATCTCTCTTAGGGTGAGTTCCCCGGATAAGGTTTCCCTTATCCTGAGTAGACGAATGTCGAGTAATTTTTAGCTCCATGAACCCCGAGATCGTTTGAGCATCATTTCACAAATGTCATTCATTGGCTGATATGACCAACAAGGCTAAAGAACATTAAGCAAAAAAAAAAAAAAAAAAAAAAAAAAAAAAAAAAAAAAAAAAAAAAAAAAAAAAAAAAAACACACACACACATAATAACCGTTCCTAAAGAGAAAATGGATATGCTTGCCATATCCTACGCCATCTCCTAAGTGCGTGGTAGCCGTTGGAAGCTTTCAGGCAAGTGCATTCTGTAAAGCGTAGAAATGGAACATCCTAATGCCCGTATACTGCACTTTATAAACTCTAAGTACTTTTTCTCCTAATAGGGAACAGACTCGAATCCCAGGATAGTTCACTTTTCAGATCATTATATTCCAGTAGAGCGATGCTGTTGCAAAGTGTATAGACCATTCGCCATCTCGGCGACCCGGGTTCATTACTAGGGGACTGCATGTGAGATTTGTAGTGAACGAAGTGACAGAGATTTCCAGAGTAACCGAACATTCTAGCAATTCCCTTTGTCCTCAAGTGTCGCATTCCAAGGCTTTAAGGTTGCGTCGCCGCTCTTCATGAGTTCATTTCCGGAACACCTGCAACAATTGGTGCTGCTAGTTAAAGAAAACCGAATGAACACGTACAAAAATTGCTATACGTTTGAAAGCAAACCTCTCACAAAGGTGCGGCGATTACTCGCCGGCAAGGCACAGTGACAATACTTTTCTCAAATGAAAGTCGTCATCCGTTTTTCTTTTCTTTCACTCCTGACCATGCAAAGAGAACGTAATTCCAGTGACATCACTAAACGGAAAGCTATTAAGGAGGCTCAGAAATTATTTTTTAGCGATTTTGGTAAAAAATATTGATTTTAGTGCCAAAAATGTACCATGATTTAAAGTACATATCTGCAATGTTTGATTCTCCTAGGAAGGTGCAACATATTTTAGGTGCCACTTTAAATGAATATCTACGTATGTCAAACCTCAAAACTATTTTTCTAAAATTTAGGCTTTTTCGTTATTTTCCCATATGCAAAATTTCTCACACAAAAATGCTGCTACAGTTCTGAAAAATTTTCCAGCATAACTTAGAATGTGTTCGATAAAATTATGTCTTGGAAGTTTGATATTAGTCATAATTTAGTTTTAAAAATATTTAGCATATAATACTATGTTTTTTCTCGGTTGTTTAATTTTTTGGTATAAATAATTTTAAAGAACTATCAAACATGGGAAATTTTCAATCTAATATTTTGTTACAAAGATATTAAGGAATAAAGTTTTAAAGAATTATTGTTACCATATCTGTCGGAGAAAATATAATTTCAATTTTACTAATACTAGGTGTGTCCTGAAAGTGTCCAATTTGGGGGAGTGGGTAGACATAAAATATTTGTTTTCACATTTCTTTGTACATGAAAGACCATTCCTTAGCATTTTTTCGACATAGTTGCCACCATTATTTGGGCATTTGACGTTGCGAGAAATGGACTTTTGTATGCCCTTTTCAAAGAAAGCTGTCATGAATGAGGACAACCACTGCTGAACACCGTGTTTTGTGTGGTCATCGCTGTCAAAGCGCCTTCCTCCGAACTCATGCTTCAGGTTCAAGAACAAGTGATAATCAGAAGGCACGAATCGGGGATGTACAGCTGTTGAGCTGCTCCTAACCGAATTTTTAAAAGCTTTTGTGTGGGACCGACAGCATGTGGTCGTACGTTGTGATGAAGCAACACAACGCCACGCCTTTTGATTTGAATTGCGCTCCGAAGACTTCTCACTGATCTCAATATCGTACTACATTGATGATTACATCTCTGGGAAGGAACGCAACAAGCATAATTCCCCGTCTGTCCCAGAAGTACATGATTTTCTTGCTGACAACGCTGTTTTGAATTTTTGTCATTTGGGGGATCCTGTGAGCCTATAATATATTGACTGTTGTTTTTATTCTGGAGTGACCCAAGCTTCATCACCGGTCATTACCCTGCTTAAGAATTCATCTCCCTCATCACTGTATCCGGTAAGAAATGTCAAAGCACTGTCCAGTCGCTTCGTTTTATGGACATCCATAAGCATCTTCGGAACCCAGCGGGAGCACAGTTAAACGCTTTGTTGACAGTTTTTGAAATTTGTGAAAACACATCTGAAAGCATTCTTGTTGTGAACCATATGTTTTCATTATTGCCTCATTCACTTATTCATCCAAACCATCGGTGATAACAAAACGCCGTCTACTAGGTGCTTCGTTATGAACATTGAATCGTTCATCATTGAATTTGCTAACCAACTTTCTCATCATTCTATCTGTCATTACATTTTTACCGCACATTTCTATAAGTTGACGATGAATGTCAGCTGGCTTAACATTGCTTGCATTCAAAAACCATATTACGGAATGTACTTCACAGTCGGTGGGACCATAAATTGTCTTAAACATTTTGAACTATCACTAATAACAATAAACAAAACACGATCCAGCTGTAATGGCGTTAGCGGACGATGAACCTTCGATTATCAATTATCTAGGAGCAAGGTTTGACGACTATATAATATAAACAGGCAGGAAATACTATCTGAATGTAGCAAAAAATACAAAATGAAACAAAAATTGGGTGGGGTAAAGAAGCATATATTGTAGAACTGTCTATGAAATACAGGACAGAATACAGTGGCTTAGGTTCGGGGGGTGAAAAACTTGTTAGGTAGTTGATGATAACAATGGTAGGAGGATTTTCCCGTTATATGGGGATTAGGAAGACTGGACGCAGATATGCCTGCAGATGCAGCATGTTATTACCAGAAGTATTTTTACTGTCTCTAGGGATAGAGAAGGTATTGTAATGCATCCAAAAATTTGATACCGAGATTTCACCGGAAATATATGTTTTGGGGTCCCCTGAGTCCGAAAAGAAGAATTTTTAAAAAAAGGTCCGTATGTGTGTGAGTCTGTGGACAGCATAACCCCAAAACAAAAATACAGTTAAATACAAAACTTGGTATTTAGGTTTAGTATCTTACAAGGATGCGACACGAAGATTTAAAAAAAAAACACCACAAATTACCCTTTACATGAAAAAAATTTCGCAAATTTTGATTTTCTTAAAAATTGCTCTAGTGATTTGGATTAAAATCCCGTATATTAAAACTATTTATGTCCGAAATAAAATGTATATCTCGAATTTTTTGGAATATCCACTGAAGACTTCTTTATTCTGGATGAATTTTGCTTAACTGCTAAACCGTAAGAGATAGAAAAAAACGTACTACACAAAAAATGTACCTCGTGACAAAACACAATTTTTGTTCTTTACGTTTTTGTTGTGGAGGTAACCGTTTTCGAGATATTCCTTGTTATTGGTTTCAATTGTGAAGTACTTAAACTTTTCTCACACAGGAAGTGTCTGTTTTTCTTTTGTTCTACTCCTGGCCAAGCAAAGAAGTGATTTGCAATGACAATCACATAACGACAGCTTTTAAAACATTTGACAATCACTTTAGCATGGTGCATTCCCTTATTCCCTTCTACTTATAAGGAACTAAGTAATAACATTCTGCTAACATTTATTTTGATTAGAATTGTGTACAAAGAAGAATAATCTTTTATAGGATTTTTGTAGAGCAGCTAGAGAAAGTCATGTGAGTGTAACACATCAGATTTTTAGCTTCAAACAGACGGACGACAGCATGCTGGGACTTGATTTTGAACAGCGAAAATTTGTCAAGCCTGGGTATATGCTTAATGGAAGTTCGTGTACTAAGAGTCAAGATATTTGTGAAAATATTGTACAGACATATTTGGTATATGAGCTATCTATATGTGGGTGTAGTTGTGAGTGCGAATGTATGTGTGATATCAAAATATTCTTTCTTTTGTTGGTTTAAGGTTCCGTTGCAGCGAGTGTTTGTGTATGTATTTATAAATGTAAAATAGGGGATTAATATTTTAATTCAAGTATTTTTGGAGAGCATATACAATCACCTGACCTTTACGACCGCGTGAAGTAATTGATGTATTATTAAGTGTTAACAAGTACTCCTTACTTGGATAATAGAGTCAGTCTGAAAAATGCAATGACATAGCCGGGATTTGAACCATGGATCTCCCGGTCTCTAGCTGTTGCTCTATCACTGAGCGACCATGGTAGCATGCCGGCATAGCACTAAATTCCTCAACTGGCTCGCATGTTTTCCGGTGAATCACAAGGTAACGTCAATGACAGTTTACAATGTTGTAAATACTTACTTTAAGTGTTGGGCTTCATAGTATAGCCGACTATTACGGTCAATTATTGTTAATTTAATTATTTTTTTCACACAAGTCGTGTGTAGGACAGGAGTTGCATAAGTAGCGTCAGACTGAAGAATACAGTGTCGTAGCCGCGATCTGAACCACCAAGTCAGTTGAGGAATTTAAGACTATACCGGCATGCTGCCATAGTAGCTCAGTGGTAAAGCAACCGGATAGAGACTGAGAGATCCGTGGTTCAAATCCCGGCTATGGAATTGAATTTTACAGTCTGACTCTATTTGTCCATCTCCTGTCCTACGCACAGCTTGTGTGAAAAACAATTAAATTAACTTCTTCTTCTACTACTACTACTACTACTACTACTGCTGCTGCTGCTGCTACTACTACTACTATTAATTTGTATCTTGATTAGCATGGAGTAGATAGTTGAATAAGCTGTCGAAACAATAGTTTGCTGCAGAATAGTTAGAGCAAGTGTTGTGAATAGAATATTTCACTTTATATGATTTCCAAAACGAACACATTAAATGATGTCAAGATGCACCAGGACTGGAAAGGGTTAAATGGTATAGCTGGGCAAATATAGTGTCTGGAGCACGCCATAGAGCTTCCTCCAGGGGAGCAGACTGATGGCAGGGTTGGGGGTGAAGTTTTCCCCCGCAATTATTAAATTCCAGGTGGGTATGGATTAGAAAATCGATTTGGGTCACATCGATTTGCGATCGCTCGATATCGCCTGGGGAAATGCGAGGAATAGATTAAAGGAGCCATATTATCATCTTGTAGAGAGGGTAGCATCCCCTTCTACTGCAATGCCTGTAGACTCTCCTTCTGCTGAGGTGTTCACCCGAAGGAAAAATGATTTCCCAGCACTCCCAGTTTCTCCATTAAATTTTAGCTTTCCGCTGAGCCTTTTTGGTTCAACAATCTTGGAAGAAAAATAATGGTTTACGATATCATACACCATTATTAAAAACATCTGATGTGTTCCATTCATATAACTTTCTCTACATCTCTGCAAAAATATATTATGAAAATGCTTATGCTTCTATTCAATTCATGCTAATCGAGGACAAATTAGCAGAAATAGTCTTATTACTTGCTTCCTTGTAAGTAGAAGGGAAATAAGGGAGTACCATAGGTTAAATAGATAGTGAAAACCTGGTTGCTATGTGACTGAAGTTCCTTTGTTTGTATGGACAGGAGTTGACAAATTCCTGTATGAGAAAAGTTTTTCATAGCTGAAACCAAAAACAAGGAATGTCTCAAAAAGGATCCGCTCCACGAAAAAATGTATACAACATAAATTGTGAGTTTTAATATGCTCTACCTTTTTTGTGTGGTAAATTTTTGTCCATCTCTTATGGTTTAGCAGTTATGCAAAATTCCGTATAATTCACTCAGAGTAAAATAGTCTTCAGTGGCTATTCCCAGAAAATTCAAAATATACATTTTATTTGTCAGGTAAATATCTTTAATATACGATATTGTAAACAAAATCGTTAGATCCATTTTATAGGAAATCAAAAATTTCGAAAAAAGATCCACGTAAAGGGTAATTTGGGGGGGGATTTTCTCAAAATTTTCGTGTCACATCCCTGGAAGATACTTAAATACCAAGTTTGGTATTTTACCGACTTCTCGTTTTTGAGTTAACATGTTCACAGACACAAGGACCTTTTTCTGAAAATACTAAAATATATATATGACCCTAAAATATATATTTCCGGTGAAATCTCGGTATCGAAGTTTTTGGTGGAGCGCAATACCTTCTCTATTCCTATATACGTAGTAGGTACGTGTAGAGAAAGTAAAAATATAGAGGTGTATATATGTCTATATGTTTTTAAAAAGAAATCCTATAACTATAAAACGTTGTTGGAGGACAACAGTGAAACGTTTTAGAATACATTTGATGCGTTCCATTCACATGAAATTCTTTACATCGCTGTAACAAATTATTGTTAAAAATCATATTCTTCTATCTAGTTTATACAATCAAGATAAACATTAGCAGTAATTTTCTTAATCACTTATTAGAAAAATAAGGGAATACACTAGGCTAAAATGAATGTCAAATCTGTTAAAAGCTGGTTGCCATGTGGTTGAAATCCGTTTCCATGCAGGGTCAGGAAATTACAACACTCCCTGCGAGAAAAGTTGCAGTATTTTAAATCTGTAAAAAATTGCATCATGCGGAGCATTTGCGTAGGTATGCAGAAGTGGTCGCGGTTAAACAACGTTTAGAATCAAATAGCAAGGAATATCTCAGAAATTGTCAATTCTACCAAAAAAAAAAAAAAGGTATGTGACATAAATTGCGTGTTTTAATGTGATCTACATTTTTTGTGTGGTAGGTTTCTGTCTAACTCTTACGTTTACTAGTTACGCAAAATTCAGCAAAATGTATTCAAAATAAAAAGGTTTCTAGAGGCAATTCCCAGAAAAGTCAAAATATACATTTTATTTACTATATAAATATCTTTAATATGCAGTATTTTAATCTAAATCGTTCGAACCATTTTTGAGAAAATCAAAATTTTCGATATTTTTCCATGTAAAGGGTAGTTTGGGGTGGGGGATTATCTCAAAATCTTCGTCTCGCATCCCTAGAAGATACTAAACTTAAATACCAAGTTAGATATTTTACCGACTTTTCGTTTTTGAGCTATTTTGTTCATAGACACACGGACACACATACCACGGACCTTTTTCCAAAAATGCTTTGCTTGGATAGAGGTGACACTAAAACGTGTATTTCCGGTGAAGTCTCGGTATCGAATTTTTGGTGGAATGCAATACCTTCTCTACACGCTATATACATAGTACGTGTAGAGAAAGTAAAAACAAATGACATTTATTTATATCTGACAACCGAGCCAGATGACGTTTCATCTGGGACTGCCATTCGGGAGATCGTGAGAACGGCTCCCCTCGGCTAACCTCTCTGAACCTTATGTTTTTTCGGGAATGTTTCCGGGTCAGTAGGCGAATCCTGGGAAGGTTTCTTCATTCCCCCGAACTTCCTGACACTTCATTTCATCTCCATTTCATCCAATCGGTATCTTTTAAGTGAAGGCGAATACTACGCGAAGTTGTGGCGCCCTCTCGTGGAGAAGACCGCGCTTAGAAATTCAGCGCTCGGCGGCGGGATAGCGCTGGAAGCCGTCTGTACACCTGAGGCACGGCTACCAGCGTCGAGATTAAGAACTATTTGGAAACTGTTAGGGACCCTCCAAGGTGACTCTCTTCCACTATCCAGTTCCGGCTGCCCACTGTAATTACTCTAATCTCATCCTATACTCCTGGGGTATGACGTACTAAAAGCCTATCATGGTTCCGGTACACTCATACTAAACCACACTTTATATGACACCTACTGTCTAATGTTTTGAGTTAACTGGTGTGTAGATTGTTCGATTTGCTCTAATGGCTTCATAGTTATGATTATTTAAAGATTTGGAATTTGACTAGAAAACGTTTCCAAGCTATGATATTTTTGCAATTATAAATCGTCGTTGATGCCTAAAGAATGTGGCTTATAAATTAATTTGACGAAGAAGCCTCATCGAAAGCAACAATTTGTAATTGGTACAGGGCATTCAAAAGACTTGGGTTTTTTCTTAATGATGGATTTCGTGAAGTACGCCTAAGAACCGTTGTTACTGATTAAAATATTGCCATTGTCCAAGCAATCCTTGAAGAAGATCTAAGGACGTCTTATTACTTGCTCTAGCCCGTATGTACAAAGTACATAGTGGATAGAGAAGTTTTTGTATTCCAACCAAAAATTCGACACAGATTTCACCTGAAATATGTTTTGAGACCCCCTGAATCGAAAAAACAACATTTTTAGTAAAATGTCCGTGAGTGTGTCTTTCTGATAGTGTGTGTTTGTGTATGTGTCTGCGTGTCTTTGGACAGCATAGCTCAAAAATGAAAAGTCCGTTAAACACCAAGCTTGGTATATAAGTTTAGTAATCTTCCAAAGATACGACACAAACCTTTACAAGAAAATCCCCCACTTCCAGCCACCCTTTACATAGAAAAAAATCGTAAATTTTGATTGTCTCTAAAGTTCTCTAAAGATTTTTATTAATATACCGTGAATTAAAAATTTTTACATGGCAAATAAAATGTGTACCTTGAATTTTTGGGGAATAGCTTCTGAAGGCCTGTTCATTCTGGCTGAATTTTACTTTAATTTGTGTAATTGGTAAACGTAAGAAATATACAAAAACTTACTGCACAAAAAATATAAGTCTCGTTAAAACACACAATTTATGTCATATATATTTTTGTTGTAGAGTTGACCATTTTCAAGATATTCCGTGCCATTGGTTGCAATTTTTAGTTACTCAAACTTTTCTCAAACGGTAGGTCAACTTTCTTTCGTCTTCGTCTGGTTATCTATTCCTGGCAAGCAATGAGAACGGAATTTTAACTGTTTCACATAGCAACCGACTTTTAAAGGAATTGACTATCACTTTAGTCTAATGTGCTACCTTGCTTCCCTTCTACTTACAAAAAATCAAGCAACACTAATTCTGCTAAAGTTTATCGTAATTAGCATGAAATAGACAAAAGAATAATGTTTTATAAGAACATTTTGTTCAGCTAGAGAAATTCATATGAATGGAACACACTTTACTTTCCCTACATGTAATATGTACATAGTGTATAGAGGAGATATTGTATTGAACCCAAAAATTTGATACCCAGATTTCACCAGAAATACGTTTTCAGATTCTGATTTTCTGATTAAAAAAAAAATTTAGAAAACTGCCCATGTGTGTTTGAGGGTGTGTGTCTGTGAGTAGCGTAGTTCAAAAACAAAAATGTTTTAATTACCAAATTTGATTTTTAAGTTCAATGTCTTCCAAGGATGCGACACGAAGGTTTTCAATAAAATCCCTTCACCCCAAAAAACCCTTTACATGGAATATTTTTCGAAAATTTCGATTTTCTCAAAAATGGCTCTAACGATTTTGATTAAAATGCCTTATGTTTGAGATATTTATATGACAAAGAAATGTATATCTTGAATTTTCTGGGAATAGCCTCTCAAGATCTATTCATTCTGGATGACTTTTGTGTAACTGGCAAACCGTAAGATATATACAAAAACTTACTACACAAACAATATAGATCAAATTAAAACGCACAATTATAACATATACATTTTTTGTAGAGTTAACCGTTTTCAAGATATCACTTAAACTTTTCTTCTCGTTTCTCGTTTGCTTACTCCTGTCAAGCAAATAGATTGGAATTTCAATTGTTTCACATAGCGACTGGCTTTTAAAGGATGAGACTATCGCTTTATCATATGCAGTTTTTTATTTACCTTCTGATTAGAAGGGGCTAGTAATAAGACTAATTCTACTTAAGCTTATCTTGATTAGCTAGAGGACATCATGTAAATGGAACATATTAGATTTTTTCTCTTATACTTACAAGGGACTAGGTAATAAGACAATTTTTGCTAATGCGTTTATCGATTAGCATGAAGTAGATAGAAGAATAAGCTATTTAGCAATAATTTGTTTTAGAGATGTAGAGAAAGTCATGTGAATGGAACACAACATATATTTAACTTTCTCTATACGTACTTTGTACATAGTATATAGAGAAGGTATTGTATTGCACCCAAAAATTCGATACCGAGATTTCACCGGAGGCCCCCTGAATCTAAAAAAAAGCATTTTGAGAAAAATGTTCTTATGTGTGTCTGTCTGTCCGTGTGTGTGTATGTGTGTGTGTGTGTGTGTGGACAGCATATCTCAAAAATGAAAAGACCGTTATAAACCAAACTTGGTATTTAAGTTTCGTATCTTCCAAGGATGCGATTCGAAGATTCTCAAGAAAATCCCCCTGCCCGAAACTACCCTTTACATGGAAATAATTTCGAACATTTTAATTTTCTTAAAATGGCTCTAACATTCTTATTAAAATCTCGTATATTTAAGATATTTACTTGACAAATAAACTGTATATCTTGAATTTTCTGGGAATAGCCTCTAATGACTACTTTATTCTGGATGAATTTTACCGATTTTTGCATAACCGCCAAAGCGTAAGAGATGGACAAAAACTTACCACACAGAAAATGTAGAGCACATCAAAACACACAATTTATGTTATATACATTTTTTTCGTGGAGTTGATCGTTTTTAAGATATTCCTTGTTTTTAGTTTCAGCTTTTAGAAACATACTTTTTTCATTAAGGAATTTGTCAGCTCTTGTCCATAGAAATAAAGGAACTTCAGCCACATAGCTACCAGCTATTGACTATCACTTTAACCTATGGTACTCCCTTATTTTACTTCTACTTACAAGAAAGCAAGTAATAAGACTATTTCTGCTAATGTTTTCTCAATTAGCATGAAGCAAATAGAAGCGTAAGCTTTTGTAGAGATATAGAGAAAGTCATGTGAATGGAATACATCAGATTCTTAGTTTCATTACTGTTTTGAGGGCCTGGTTGCAGTTCCAGAGGTAGTAAGTGGTGTTTCCAGAACATATTGGGGAAACTTGTATGAACAAGAAAATATAGGTTCTATTTCATGTGCTTATTGACAATTTGCTGTGTGATCAGACGCCGCCCTCTCCTCAGAGCGCGCCTCTAATAAATGAGATCGTAACTGGCGTGCGTAGTCCCAGCAGTAACTGCGCCCTTTCCAATTTAACGGGATCCGTTGCTCATTTTGTGTCACGAACAGACAGCCGCTCTTCTTCATCCCGTTTTCTTTTTCTGTGCTTTAGTTTCTTTACTGCTTCGCTTTTTCTTTACCAGGCTGGGGAAATACAATGTGCAGAAAATTATGATGCAGGAAGGTAGTACCAAGATGCGTTTTCTTATTTCTCTAGCACGTAAGCACATACGATATACATAGTAGCTGTAGAAGGTATTATATCCCACCCAAAAATTATATGTCGAGAATTCACCGCAAATATATGAAAAAAACATTTTTAGAAAAAGGTCCGTGTGTGTGACTATAGACAGCATATCTCTAAAACGTAAATACCATAAAATACCAAACTTTGTATTTATGTTTAGTATCTTCCAAAGATACGACAAGAAGATTTTTAAGAACATTCCCCCACCACAAACTATCCTTTATATGGAAACATTTTTGAAAATTTTGTTTTTCTCAAAAATGACTCAATTTTGATTAAAGTTCCATATATTAAAGATATTTATATGGAAAATAAAATGTATGTCTTGAATTTTCTGGGAATAGCCTCTAAAGACCTCTTTATTCTGAATGAACTTTGCTGAATTTGATGTAACTGGTAAACCGTAAGAGATAGACAAAAACTTACTACACAAAAAATGTAGATTACATTAAAACATACAATTTATGTCATATACGTTTTATTCGTTGAATTGGCCATTTTTTATATATACCTCGTTATTTGTTTGAAATTTAATTTTTTTTTTCACACGGAAAGTTGTAAACTCCTGGTCCTGCATACAAATGAATTTCATCTACATGGCAATCGCTTTTAAAAGATATGACTATCGTTTTATCCTAGTGTATTCCCTTATTTTCCTTTTACTTAAAAGGAAGCAAGTAATTAAGACAATTTCTGTTAACGTTTATCTCGATTATTATAAAATAGATAGAAGAATATTATTTTTAACAATAGTATATTACAGTGATGTAGAGAAACTCATGTGAATGGAGCACATCAGATTGTTTTTTGGATGAGCATTGCAGAATTTTGCATACGGTTAAGCCGTAAGAGATAGGCAAAACCGCACCAAACAAAAATGTAGATCTCGTTAAAACACATTATGTATATACGTTTATCATGTGGAGTTGACCATTTTGGAGATATTTCTTGTTATTGATTTCAATTTGAAACTACCCACTTTTCTGAAACGGAACTATGTAAAGGGAACCGAACCTCAAGTGTTTCAAATAGTAACCAGCTTTTAAAAAAAATTACTATCGCTTTAACTTAGTATATCCCCTTATTTATCTTATACTTATAAGGAAGAAAGTAGTAAGATCAATTTTATTAATGTTTAATTAGCATGATGTAGATAAAAGCATAATCTTTCGTAAGAACAGTTTGTATATTGAACAGCTAGAGAAAGTTATGTGAGTGAAAAAGATAAGATTTTTAAAATTTGTTTTGTTCAGATCATCAACGTAGCACTAATGGTCAGTTAACAATACCATACTATAATTGAGTTGGTAATTAGAAAAATTTTACTAGTAAATAATTAACATTTTACAGGAGAGATGAAAAACTATATAAAATGGGAACAAATTGACTGTTTGTGCACTATTCAAAGTCGTCAGTAAGACAAGATTAGATTCGTTAAATAACAACTTTTATTTTTAATAATTTGTTTGTTTTTAATTTCTCTACCATATGTAGAATGTACATAGTAGATACAGAAGGTATTAGTACAAATGAGGACACCAGTTATTGTAAATTCACTTTATTCTTTACTAGGCACTCCACGTGATGCAACATCTTTCACCTTTGTTACTCAAATAAGTGATTCATACATTTACATCACTACCTGTCACTACGTTGATATTTAACTCTCGGCAGTGTCGGTCTCTTTTATAACCGGGCTCCGGAAGTTCCGGTCTTAGAAATTACGGGAAAATAAGGTTTTATACATTTTGAAAGAGATTACTCTGAAAGTGGAATTTTCAGGAGTTAGAGAAGAATTACAGGGAAGCACACAAAGACCTTTGTTTGGCCGACTATCGTGTCCATTCGCTCTATTGTTAGAGCGAGCAAGGCAGCTGTGCCCTCGGGCGGAAGGTGGACTCAACTGTATTTACAGTACTGTATTCCACCAAAAAAATTGATACCGAGATTTTACCAAAATACATGTTTTGATACCCCCTGAATAAAAATTAATTTTAGAAATATGTTCGTGTGTGTGTGTGTGGGGGGGGGGAGGCCAGCATAGCTCAAAAACAAAAATCCCTTAAATACCAATATTGGTATTTAGGTCCAATATCTTTCAATGATGCGGCACACTATTTCCAAGAAAATCCGCCCACCGCAACTACCATTCACATGGAAGACTTTTCGAAAATCCTTAGTTCCCCAAAACGGCTCTAATTTGATTAAAGTACCATATATTTAAAATATTTTCATAGCAAGGATCAGCCTCTTCTTCATTCTGGATGAGTTTTCTATAACTCGTTAGCCGTAAGAGATACACAAAAACTTACTACACAAAAAATATGGATCTTATTAAAATACACATCATACGCATTTCTTTTTAGACTTAAACGATTCCGAAATATTCTTTTTTATTGGTTTTAGTTTAACTACTTAAGCGTTTCTCAAGCAGAAAGTCAACTTTCGTTTCATATCTCTTTTGGTTTACTACCGGAAATGCAAAAGAGAACCGAATTTAAATTTTTCACATAGTAATGAACTTTTAACAGATTTGAGTATCGCTTTAGTCTAGTGTATTCCCATATTTCCTTTCTGCTTACAAGAAAGCAAGTAACAAGACATTTCTGCTAATGTTTATCTCAATTAACATGACATAGATAAAAGAATGATCCTTGGTAAGATAAATTTGTTTGCCTAACAACCAGAGAAAGTCATGTGAATTGAAGAAATGTATATCTTTATATATATAAAATTCTTCTGTGCGTGTGTATGTGACTGAACTCCTCCTAAATGACTGGACCGATTTTAATGAAAATTTTTGTGTCTGTTCCAGTGAATTTGAGAATGGTTTAGATTCTCAGTTCGGTTCAATTGAAATTGTTTATTTAATTAATTTTTATTAATAAATTGTTTTTGTTGATTTTGGAATGTTTTAGATTGGATCCGGCAGATTGCGCTACAATCTCAGT
The DNA here is from genome assembly GCA_030762935.1 of Hymenopus coronatus. Lineage (NCBI taxonomy): Eukaryota > Metazoa > Arthropoda > Insecta > Mantodea > Hymenopodidae > Hymenopus > Hymenopus coronatus. Next base: position 39,461,277 of record CM060899.1, read on the forward strand.
ATCGAATATTCAATAATGTTTTATTCCAATTCGATTTTCCCGACAGGTGGTGCTACGATCAAATTCAGGAAAATATTTTATAACTTCGTGTTATTATTGTGTTACAAAAAAAGAAAAAAAAAAAAAAAGAAAAAATTGCGTTAATTGAAATATTACAATATTAATGTTTCAAGAGTTTTAAGTGTGCATAAAAAACTATACACTTTGCAAATTCAATGTGGAATTGATGTGAGTACTTTGTATAACTTTCTATCAAATTTACACGTGCGTTAATTAACAGCCACCCTAACCTATAAAAAAGTTTTGAATTTTGGAATTAAAGACGTGACTATAGGAAAACGTCTGTCGGGTCCGCTAGTATATGTATTAACTTAATAATATTTTATGAAATATTAATTTGTTAAGCGCTCGCCCATGTATTGTTGGTGCCTTTATTTTACGCTGGCATTGACCCATTAATACTATCTCTCCTGGGTTAGAGTAAGTCATGTGAATGTCACATTAGATATTTTTATTCTATTTTATTTTACATCACTTTAACAAATCGGTCATATCGCAATGAAATTGTTCGATAAGACACATCGTTTTTAATATGTGGAGGACAGTAATCTTTTGAGGTCTCATCGCCTTTCCATAAGAACTTCTCTTAGCGCCAAGCAGATGGTACTAGAGGGGCGTCCAGTCTAGCCACACTAGCGCTATGGTCAGAGTGCCATCTGTAGTCAGATGAAAAAGTGCAGCTAGCCTTCTAAGATCTCATTCACACAATTTTTACCACTTAGCTCCGCACTCTATGGATAGATGTCAGCGCAAACACAACTACCATCTATTTGCCATCTTGCTATTGTTTTAGGCGAAAGTGGAACTTTGAGTTACGGTATTAAATATCCATCCGGTATTTACCTTGCCAACTGAGGAAAACCACGAGAAAACCCCAGCCAGATTGGTCGGTCCATGAGATTTGAACCAAGACCTCCCGAATAAAGGGCCTAACGATACTAACTGAGCCATCTCGATCGGTACATCAGATTTGTTTCTCTGTTTTAAAAAAAATTTATCTTTATTCGTTTCACTTAGTTTGCAATCCAAATACAGATACGAGTAAAACTTTTAGTAGTGAAATAAAGTTTCCTGTAAAACTGCAGAGAGCAGATTTACGAGCATACAATCAATCCTACGCATTACGTCATCGAGACTAAACATTTGCACACGGCGGGATTCGAGGCATTGCTGCTTGAATAGTTAATAACTGTCCGGGAAAGGCATGTGTATGCAGCTAGCTCCCCCAGCGGCAGGTAATTCGGAATTGGAAACAGTTTAACACTTTATAATCTTCTGAACAGACCATACTGCTCTGGGCTGAGTGGTGGAAGGGCAATTGTATCCAGATACTGTAGTGTCGTAATGAATCTATTATTCCGCTTTGTAACAAAGGCCTACGGCAGGGATATGTAACTTGTGGTTAGCGAACCACTTGTTGAGAGCTTAACCTCGTTTATGTATGTGACTACTTTTACTTACTCTTCTGTATACCGGAAGGGGACACTTAGCACACCTACGCCTTACAATAGATCTATTAACCTATCACCTCCGGGAGGATGCCCTCCGTGGTGTAATGGTTATCATCTTAGCTTCATATACCCAAGGTCACGGTCCTTTGAAAGGGAAGTAAAGCCGTTGGTCCCGTGTCGTAGATTTCCTTCACGTAAAAGTACTTCAAGCCTGATAAATAGGCCTCTGAGCAAAACTAAGCAGTCTTTCACGCCCAGGATAGAATGGGACGCTGAGAACTACAGCAGTTAAAGAGCGTCCATAAATAAAACTTCATTTCCATTCCTTTTCCTCCGAGAGGATGGGGTGAACTGAACGAACCTCTGGTTATTATTGCATCACATAGCGACAGATTTTAATTGACTATCACTTTAACCTAATGGCGGCGCCGTAGCACAATGGTTAGACCGCTCGCCTCCCACCTAAGCGGCCCGGATTTTTTCTTTTTTATAGTGTTTAACGCCCGCTTTTACTGCTTGTCACACCGCAGTCGTTGACACTGATCATACATGGAATGAAGAGAGAGCACCGGTTGAATGTGATGGTGGGGGAAACCGGAGAACCCGGAGAAAACCCGCCCCTGCGCCGGTTTGTCCACCACAAATCTCACATGCGGTCTCTTGGGAACGAACCCAGGTCGTCTAGCTGAGAGACGAATGGTCTGACTACTCGGCCAAGGCGCGCCGAGGCCCGGATTCGATCCCAAGCGCCCATAGGTGGGATGGAGATGGACGAATGCGTCTGGGTGGATTTTCTCCGGGTCCTTCGGTTTCCCTGCCACTCATTCTACCAAAAATCATCAGCTTTCCTGTCATACATATTGCTTTCATTTCATATCATCCACTTCCTCACCATGTGCCTGACTTCGGGCCGACCTCTCCATATAGGTTCTTCATTCTGTGGTTACGTGCCGTTGGCTCCCCAACAGGTTTTGACCCCTAAGCATCCACTTGTAAGCTCTAGGGGGTATCAGTGTTACATATGGCAAGGCAACTATGCATGCAGCTTTAGCCTAGTATATTCCCTTATTTCCCTTCTACTTACAAAGAAACAAGTAATAAGATAATTTCTGCTAATGTTTATCTCGATTTATATGAAGTAGATATAAATAATCTTCTGTAAGAATAGTTTGATTGCAATACAGGTTGAAAAATTCATGTGAATAAATACACCACATTTTTTTCCTACCTCAAATATTATAACATGTATAGCGGTTTAATATTTCAACTGAATTTTGAAAAATTCTATACCTTGCCTAAGGCTTGGAAGGGAAAGTAAAGGGAGTAGGTGACGGTGGAGGAGGAGGATTTTGGCCCGCGCCGTGGCTGAGTGATTAGACCACTCGCCTCTCACCTAGGCGGCCTGATTCGATCTCAAGACACCGCATGAGGGATTTGTGGTGGACAAAGTGACGCAGGGGCAGGTTTTTTTCGGGTTCTCCGGTTACCCTGCCATCGCATTCCACCGGTGCTCCTTCTTCATTCTAAGTATCATTAGTGTCATCGCCTGCGGTGTGCCATTGTAGTAAAATCGGCGTTAAACACTACCAACAAAAAAATATGAGGAGGATTTCAGTACAGCGGTTGATTTAAGGAATTTGCACCTTCGAGGTGAGGAAGTGTTAAGCACAGACAAATCTAATGGTGGCAGGCACAGCCTAGTGGAGTCCCTAACACATCTAGAATTTTATTGTGCATACGGAATCTGCCGCTCTACGGTATGTACCATGTCTGTCCACAATGACTGGTTGGCGCTATCGATTAGTGCCGGGCATAGCAACGTCTACCTTCGTTTCATGCTTGTCGAATGTGAATGCAATCGAGCTTCACTTTCCGAAAAGTGAGCTGAAGAACGTACGTTAACGTGCATACAAATCTGATGTTTTCCATCCATTTGACTTTCTTTACCTATTCTTTAACGTAACATGCTTCATGCCAATCGAGACAAACATTACCAAAAATGGTCTTATTGCTTATTCGTTCTAAGTAGAAAGGAAATTAGGGTATACACTAACTAAAGCGATGGTCAAATCTTTCAAAACTATTGCTATATTATTGAAATACGGTTAGCTTTGCATGGCCAGGAGTAAAGCCAAAGAAACAGAGATGACGATTTCCTGTTTGAGAAAAGTGTACGTATTTTAAAATTCAAATCAATAACAAGGAATATCTCGGAAATAGTTAACTCCACAAAAAATGTATATGACATAAATAGTATGTGTTAACGAGATCCACATACACGAGGTTACCATGCTAACTTCGTATACCCTAACTTCGCGGATTCAAACCCGGCGGAGGACGATGGATTTTTTTCGGGTGTAAACATCCTTAGCATGGCTTCCGTCGGAAGGGAAGTTGGTCCCGTGTCCTAAATTTATGGCACACAAAAGAACCTCAAGCCTGATAAAGATGCCTCTGAGGAAAATAAGCGGTTTTTCACGCCCATTATAGAATGGGAATCTAAGAACCACAGCAGTTATAGAGCGTCCGTAAATAAAACTTCACTTTTTTTACAAGTTATGTATAGTACGTTTTTGTCTATCTCTTACGTTTTATCGGTTATGCAAAAGTCATCCAGAATGAAGAGGACTTCCGATGCTATTTCTAGAAAAGTCAAGCTATACATTTTATGTCATGTGAGTATCTTTAATGTATGGTATTTTAATTTAAATCGTTATAGCCATTTTTTAAGAAAAAAAATAAAAATGTTCGAAAACTTGTGCATGTAAAGGGTAGTTTGGAATGGGGATATTTTCTTTAAAACCTTGTGTCACATCCTTAAAAGATAGTAAAATTGGTATTTAACGAACTTTTTGTATTTGAGTTATGCTTCCCTCAGACACACATACACACATGTACCTTTTTCTAAAACTGTTTTTCTGATTAATGGGGCCTCAATTAATGTATTACTGGTGAAATATTGGTGTCAAATTTTGGGTGGAATACAATACCTTCTCTCCCTACCATTGTACTCACTAGAGAAAGTATAAACATCAATGAACGATGTTGTAGTTGATTGGAATGAAAAGTGAGTTTGGATGCCACAGATAGGATAGCGTTACCCTAAGATTGGTACATTCCCAAGATCGTAACAATCCTTAGCATGGCTTCCTTCGGAAGGAAAGTAAAGCCGTTGGTCCCATGTCATAGATTTACGGACGTAAAAGAAACTCAAGCCTGATAAATAGGACTCTGAGCATAATTAAACGGTTTTTAATTTTGCTAGCCCGTATGTGCAATGTACATAGTGGATAGAGAAGGTACCTATTGTATTCCACCCAAAAATTTGATGTTCGATATTTCACCTAAAATATATGTTTTGAGGTCCCCTGAGTTCGAGAAAGCATGGTCTGCGTGTGTGGGTCTGTGTACACATAGTTCAAAAACGAAAATACCATTAACAACAAACTTGATATTTAAGTTTGGTATCTTCCTAGGATGCGACAGGATTAAAAAAAAAAAAAAACAAACAAACAAAAAAAACGACTTTGATTAAAATACCATATATTAAAGATATTTACATCGCAAATAAACTGTATATTTTGAATTTTCTAGGAATGGCCTCTGAAGATCTCTTTATTCGGGATGAGATTTCCAGAAATCTGCATAACGGTTAAACCGTAAGAGATAGACAAAACTTACCACACAAAAATTGTAGATCTCGTTAAAACACATAATTTATGTCATATACGCTTTTTATGTAGAGCTGGCCGTTTTTTTAGATATTTTCAAATTTAAGCTACTTAAACTTTTCTCAAATGGAAAGTGATGTTTCGTTTCATCTCTCTTTTTTTTTTTTACTGTAGGCCACGCAAAGCGAACCGAACTTCAGTTTTTCACATAAGATCAGGTTTTAAAAGATTTAGCGTATTGCATTACCTTGTGTCACTTCTACCTACAATGAAGTATGTAATATGACAAGTTCTGCTAATGTTTAACTTGATAGCATGTAGATAGAAGAGTAATCTTTTGTAAGAAAAGTTGTTTGTGTAACAGCTAGAATGGGATACATAAGTTTTTAATCAGATTGGTGCACAAGGAAAGGTTAAAACAATTATTTAATTCGTCCTTCTAGAGCAGGGACAAGCAACTTTCAAGCTTGCCGAGTCTGTATAGTGCGCAGGGTGCTACGGTCACTGGTCTGCGGCGAGTGTACGCCTATGATTCTATCACTACTTCACGCAGCGGTGTCCGGTAATCTGTGGTTGCGTTACCATTAGAATATTAACAATAGCATAGCAGAGAAGGGATACGTCACAACTGTATTATACACGTTCAATAATCCTCTTGTGATTGTAATTAGTTATAAATAAAACAATCTAATACAAATCAATTATAGCCTTTAGTTCTTGTTTGGGATCATGTTGCTGTGGCAGCATTGCTTTATGCAATGTACGGTTGATAGACTGAAAAAGACAAGCTTGGCAACACAGGAATCCGGTCATAGTGCCGAGTAGTGCTGTGCTTTGAGCTCAGCTCGAGCAGCTCGAGTAGATGACCACATTTCTCAAAAAGTATCATGCATGCTGCGAACTGGCGGCATTTATTAAAACTATTTGCTTGAAGCTTCAACGTATATGCAGTAGAATGTTTTACGGACGGGGGATTTACACCTGTGCGTTTATATGCTAAACATTCTATAGCCATATTTTTGGATATATATATATAATTTTTTTTTGCTTTTAACTTGCTAAATACATTAAAAACGAAGATCACGGTAAAAATATTTATTTATTAAACACACTGAATTTCTTGCTCTTCCGCCTGCGGTGCCATTAGTAGTTAAAGCGGGCGTTAAACACTACCAAAAAAAAAATTTCTTGCTCTTTTCCGGTACAAGTGTGCATATTCTAAAATGTTATCTAAAACAAGTGTAGTGGCTTGCTTACATATAATATTATATTAAATGTTTTATACTTTTGCACAATAATTAATGACAATAATAACAACAATTTTGCGACAGTATATATGAGATTGATATTTATAGCATAAGGAAACTGTAGAATAGAATAGAATTTATTCATCGAATACGTTTACATTTGCATAAACGGCTTCGCCACTAATTTTACGTAACTTTACAAATTATCTTACAATTTGAGGACAATCACCATAAATATCTAGGGTATAACATAAATTATGACATTAAGACTAATTTATTAGAAAGGAGCATAATATTTCATCTATCACTAACCGATACTCAAATTATTTCGCAGATTGACTTAAAACCTATCTAATATACATGATGTCCCAAAATTAGACCGACAAACTTAGGGAGCTAGTTGATAAAATTATTTTAAACACTTTTTATTAGGGAAAGTTTATTGCTGCGGGGCTTCTTTTAAGCGCTAGCGAGTTAATGTCATTACTTCTTTCCATCCAGTTTAAGTATTTACGGCAAAATCAACAATACAAATTAGTATTGCATTTATCTTAATATTGCACATAATCTTAATCCAAGAAACAAACACAGAACACAAACATCTCGTTGTTTACAGTTAATCACAGCTTTACTATTCAAATCAAATGTTGGAACGCACGCCCATTCTGATTAACACAAAGAGTACATCGGCGTGCCATATTCTGCCGTACTCTCGCATTTCTCTGATTTCGCCAGCTGTGGGGTTATTTGTGCCACAAGGTCCTCTTCAGATTCAACAGGTGTTTCATACACTACAGTCTTCATGTGCCCCCCACAAAAAGAAGTCAAGTGGAGTAAGGGCAGCGAAGCGTGCCGGCCAGGCAATGGGTCCAAAGCTGCCTATCCAGTGATTGCTGTATGCAGCCATAAGATGATGACGTACTTCAGCACCAAAGTGAACTAGTGCCCCATCATGTTGAAGCCACATGACCTGTCTGATATGAAGGAGAACTGTTTCCATTAGTTCAGGCAAAACTAGTTGCAGAAATAATAAGTAATTGTAAGCTCTGAGTCGGGCCAGCAAAATGTATGGTTCTATTAAGAAGTTATCTACAATACCGGCCCACACAATAACACCACATCTCAGTTGATGTAACCTCTTATATGTAGCATGGGGATTTACGAAGGCCCAAACATGTGAATTTCGATAGTTAAATAACTGCTTCATTTGTGAACATGACATGGAATGCAAACAGTACATCATTTTCAATTTTGTCCAGATACTACTAACAAAATTGCTATCTCAAAGGATATTCTCATTGCGTGGTCCTTTCAAGGTGAAAAGGATGCAACAACATTTCCTGCAGAATTCTTCCCACAGTGCTACGACTTAGATGCAATTTTCGAGCGATGGCGCGAGTACTAACTGCAGGATTATTCTCAATGCACCGCATATCCAGACTTGCCGCATCCGGACTTCTCGAACCGCTCGAGCTGTCCAGACCTGTGAGGAGTACACAAGAACACGTCATGTTGTTGTAGCGAGAACAAGGAGGAGCTGTGGCTTCTCATAAGCATTGTATTGTTTTGTTCAACTTTGTGTTCAGTTCAAGTAAATGTGTCAGATCGTGCAGAACCAGCAGTATTATTATTTAACATGTGATGTAACATCTTGGGCAATGTATGTAAACGTATACAGTCAAATGACATCATATATATGCAATGCCTTTTATTTTTAGAACGAAACAGTACTCTTTTCACATTCGCGAGTTTGAATCCTGCTTAGGGTGAGTTATGCGGGCCTTGTTTGGGGTTTACCCTTATCCTGAGAAGAAGAATGTAGAGTGTCTCCAAGGACCCTGAGATCATTTGAGCCTCATTTCACAGGTTTCATACATCGTCCGATATAAACAATCTGGTTAAATCACTTTAAGCTAAAAAAAAGTACTCTTTTCTTGGGAATTAGCACATTTTTATTCTTGAAATGTAAACATATAATCTAATAAAATAAACATTTGCTAGTAAATTGGGTAGGTAAGAGTCAGACTGAAAAATTCAATGTCATAGCGGTGATTTGAACCACAGAACTTCTCTAGCCGGTTGCTCTAACTATTGAGTTACATAGAGACATAATTTTCTCAAAAATGGCTCTAAAGATTTTGATTAAAATACCATATGTTTAAGACATTTGCATGACAAACGAAGTGTATATCTTAAAGTTTCTGAAGACCTCTGCATTAAATTCCTCAACTGACTCGCATGTTTACCAGTAAACCACAGCTTACCATGTCGCAAAGTACTTACGACATTGTAAGTCCCTTTGGGATATATCATCTCAAAAGAAACTGAGATCTCGTTGTGGTTTACCGGGAAACATGTTGAGGAATTTAAGAAGTCTCCAGAAGCTATTTCTTCAGAGGCTATGCCCTGAAAATTCAAGATATATATATAAACATAAGATATTTTAATCAAAATCTTTAGAGCCATTTTTGAGAAAATCGGAATTTTTGAAAACACAAAAAGGGAAATTTTTTCTAAAAATACCTTTCTGGGTTCAGGGGTCTCAAAACATGTATTTCCTGTGAAATATAGGTGTCGAATTTTTGGGTGTAATACAATATCTTCTCTATCTACTAAGTAAATTGTACATACGTGGAACGTTTCCTTCCGTTTTCGAGAATGTTTCATTTATGTATTCTACACCGTGACCTCCGTTTAATTATTATTATATTTATTGATCTTGTTTCCTGATTATTGCTTATTTTCCATAGATAATCGGTTTAAACTTGATAGAATTATGCTCGAAAAGCAAAGCAGGTCACGCAGTTAGAAGGAGGCGATAGCGAAGTAACTGACTATGAGAATTTAGTGAGGTGGCATTGAAAACTGCACGGAGTCACAATGCCACTCTGAACTCGCGGACCCGCAACACAAACACATCTGTGAAATCGATATATGGAATCCTTGAGTCAAATTCTCGTACCTTTGAGGAGGAAAAGAGAATTAAAAAGCCCCAGACTGCAACACCACTAAGCCTTGAACTTTCTCCGATCTCTTTGATTAATAGAAAATGTGCACTTGGTGGTTCTCAAAGAACAAAACCTCTTCTGTGGTCAATTTGCGATCTCATCAAAAGGCTTCACTGAAAAGAGCTCTTCCTCATTAGCAACTTGGACTTAACCAATTATTTGCTCCTCTCTTTTCTTTTAACATTTCCTTCTTTTGTGATCATGCTCCTTTGTTAGTTTCTGCAGACGTAATTTGCTTCATTATACACTGCTACTAAATCATTTCTCTGCTCTTAGATCTGGGTGTACACATAGTCCTTTGTCCTCAAAGTCAACCGGCAGAATTAGCTGCAAGTTCTCTTGCAGGCTAAGCTAATACTCTTAACTCCAGACTCCGTACAATTGTATGGCTTTCTTCACCCCCTGGCTGTAGCAGTTTCGTTCCTGCATGCACCACACTGTGTTACTCTGGAGACTAAAATATTGGTTATTTTTGGGCAATGCAGTTACGAGTCCGACACTGAACATTTTTTGAAAACCAAGCAACAATTGGTTTTTACTTTCTCTAGTCCCTATTTACAGTATACATAGTGGATAGAGAAGACATTGTATTCCACACAAACATTTTCGGTCGAGATATCACAGAAATATATGTTTTAAGGCCTGAGTCCAAAACATTTTTTTAGAAAAAAGTCGGCGTGGCTTTGAACAGCATAGCTTAAAAACGAAAAGTCAGTAAAATACCAAACCTTGTATGTAAGTTTAGTATCTTGCAGGGATGCGACACGAGGAATTTGAGAAAAATCCCCCACCCCAAACTACCCTTTACATGGAAAAAATGTCGAAACTTTTGATTTTCTCAGAAAATGGCTCTAACGATTTTGATTAAAATACCCTATATTAAAGATATCTTGAATTTTCTGGGCATAGCCTCTGAAAACCTCTTTATTCTGCATGAATTTTTCTGAAGTTTGTCTATCTGGTAAACCGCAAGAGCTAGGCAAAAACTTATTACACAAAAGATGTAGATCACGTTAAAACACACAATTTATGTAAGATAATATTCTTTTTCATGGAATTGAAATATTCCATGTTATTTATTTCAGATTCAAAATACTTAACGTTTTTTCTCACACGGAAAGTTGTAAACTCCTGGCCCTACCTAGAAACGGATTTCAACCACATGACAACCTGCTTTTAAAGTATTTCACTATTGTTTTAGCAGTGTATACCCTTATTTTCCTTCTACTTAAAGGAAGCAAGTAATTTAGACAATTTATGCTAATGTTTATATCGATTATCATAAACTAGACAGAACAAATGTTTTTAATAATAATTCTTTACAGCGATGTAGGGAAAGTCATGTCAATGGAACACATCAGAGCTTTATAAAAACGTCGGCGTGTGTGTGTGTGTGTGTGTGTGTGTGTCTGTGAACAGCATAGCTCAAAAACGAAAAGTCCGTTAAATACATAAGTAGGTATTTAAGTTTAGTGTCTACCAATGATTCAACAAGAAGGTTTTCTAGAAAACACTCCACCCCAAACTAACCTTTACTTGGAAAATGTTTTGAAAATGTTGATTTTTTAAAAAATGGCTCTAACAATTTTGACTAAAATATCGTGTATTAAAGATATTTACATAACAAATAATATGTATATCTTGAATTTTCTGGGAATAGCCTCTGAAGACCTCTGTATTCTTAGCGATTTTGCTGAATTTTGCATAACTGGAAAACCGTAAGAAACTGACACAAAAGTTGAAGATCTCGTTAAAACACACAATTTAAGTCATATACGAATTTTTGGGTGGAATGTAGTACCTTTTCTGTACAGTGTGTAGAGAAAGTAAAATGCATTTGACATAAATTGTATGTTCTAACGAGATCTACATGTTTTGTGAAGTTAATTTATGTCTAACTCTTTTTACCAGCTATGCCAAATTCATCCAGAATGAAGAGATCTTCAGGTACCATTCCCAGAAAATTTAAGATATGTATTTTATTTGCCATGTAAATATCTTTATATACGGTATTTTAATCAAAAATGTTAGACCCAACTTTGAGGAATACAAAATGTTCGAAATGCTTTCCATGTAAAGGGTAGTTAGGGATGGGAGATTTTCCCGAAAATATTCATGTCACAACCCTGTGAAATACTAAACTTAAAAACCAATTTTGGTATTTTAACAACTTCTCTTTTTCGAGTTATCGTGTTCACAGAGACACACTAACACACACACACACACACTGTTACACACATGTATACAGGGGGCCTTTTTCTAAAAGTGTTTTTTTTTTTGGATACAAGTGACCCTTAAAACATATATTTTGGGTAAAATTACGGTATCGAATTTATGGGTGGAGTGCAATACCCTCTCAACCTACGAACCGTGCACTATCTAGAGAAAGTAAAAATGTAAATGAATTTATTGCTTTTCAAAATATTATCCTTTAACATCAATACATTTTTTCTTGCATGTACACGCGCGTGTGTGTATGTGTGGACAGCATAACATAAAAACAAATGGTCAATTGATTAACTAAAATGATATTTAAGTTTAGTATCTTCCAAGAAAGTGACACGAATACTTTTGGAAAAATACCCCCATCTCTAGCTACCCTTTGCATGGGATATTTTTCGAAATGTTCAAAGTTTTCAAAAAATAACTCAAACTATTCTGATTAATACCGAATATTAAATATATTTACATGATAAATAAAAAATATATCCTGTGTTTCTTGGGATTAGCCCTTGAAGTCTTCTTTATTCTAGCTGAGTTTTGCATAACTGGTGAACCGTAAGAGGTAGACACAAACTTGCTACAGAAACAATGTATACAGTTTTTGTATTTCACAGATATTCCCTATTATTGATTTCAATTTTAAAATTCTCAACATCTCTGAAACCGGAAGTCCTCTTGCGTTTCGAATCTCTTTTGTTTTATTCCTGGACATAGCAAAGAATCTAATTTCAATGACAAACGCATAGCGACGGTTTTTAAAATTTGACTATCGCGATAGCCTAGTGGATTTCCTTAGTTAACTTCTACTTATAAGGTACTAAGTATTAAAACAATTTCTGTTAATGTTTATCTTGATTTTCTTAAAATATCATAGTTAATTCCTGTAGCTCCTAAGTGGAGTATAGGGCACCATAAGGATGTTTCCTTAATCGGATTTGAATTTCTACTTCGTGAGTTCGCCGCTATGCGCCATGGTGACAAGGGAAGTGCCCGTCGCACACACATGGCACGGTAGGACGAAATCACGATTTGCGGACGCGAAATAGCGGAATTTTGCCGAGAACCATTCTTCTTTCAAGGTGTGGCATTCTTTTACGTGCAAATTAATATTATACGGGACCACCAGCTGTACTCTATTTCCTAAGGAAGCGATGCTAAGGATTGCGTACGAAAAAAGTCTACCCTCCGCCAAGCTAACATAGTAACTACTACTCCACGGAGGGCGACTATAATGGCATATGTTTTATATATTTTCATGATAAATTAAATGCGAATCCTTCACCCGGAGGTCCCGGGTTCGATTCCCGGCTGGGGTGGGGAAGTTTTCTTTAACCAGAATTATTCCCTATCCCTCACAGAATCTGGAACTAAGTATGTGAGAGTAAATGCGGTGTTGTTGAGGAAAAATAAAACGATTTAAACCACCGTAAAGAACCTATAAACGAGTTGTTTCTATTGCAAAGCCTCCGATATGACCTTAGATGTTAAAGGGAGTATATGAATGAAACAGTAAATAATGTGAATCTTGAATTTTTTGGGAATATACTGTGAAGCTCTTTTCATTCTGGAGGATTTTTGCATAACTGGTAAACCGTAAGAGATAGACAAAAAGTTACGACACAAAAAATGCAAATCTTGTTAAAACGCAGTTGGCGTAATATATTTTTATACTTTTTTGTAGAGTTAACCATTTACGAGATATTCCTGGTTATTGGTTTCAATTTTAAAATACTTACACTTTTCTCAATCGGAGAGGTATCATTCTTTTCACGTCATTTTTGTTTTACTCCTGGCTATTGAAAGAGAACCGCATAGCCATAGTTTTTAAAAACAATTGACCATCGCTTTTTCGCGAACAAGGTTTTGTGACGTGGGTTGTAGTTCTTTGAGGGTGGTGAAAGGAAGGAAGATGGTAGAGCAATGATGACAACGTGACTTAAATTAAGCTAATATATTGAGAAAGATTAAATAATTTGTTGGTGGCGAATGTTTGGTTTACAAAAGTGGGGAATTGCAATTTATTCCATTAACTCTGGCTAATATGGGGGTTACACACAAAGCCTTATCTTAGAGATATATCATGATGAGTGGCGAGGTGAGAGATGAAGTGGTCGAGGTGGTAGAGCGGTTGAGCCCGGAGCGACGCCCAAGACGCACAGACCTAGCAGAGGTTCCCCGTCGGTAAGGGGGGGGGGTCGGGTCTGCAATCCCTTATATAAGTTTAGCGGCATCCCGGAAGGACATTCCAGCATGGTGATGGAGAACCAACGTTCTAATAGAGGGTAATCTTAACCAATCAACCTCGAATATTTAAATGTTCTAGAATAACCGTGTGACGTCAAAGTCCGAATGTGCACGTAGCCCAACGGAAGTTGGTGTCGTCGAAAAACCCACTAGGAGTGCCATCATAAGAGGCTAGTTTCTTCCATCCTGTTACTTCATCAGATTATAACAAAGCTTGTATTTTTCCAAGAATATGTAAGAATGAAATCCCAGTTAATTCAGATTAATTAATTTCTAATTAATAAATTATTACTATAACAATATAAGTTAAATTGTCACCAATGACGCACGTGATAGCTTTAGCTTACTGAAATTCTTATTTCAGTTCTACTTACAAGGAGCAAAGTAATAAGACCATTTCTGCCAATGTTTATATAAATTATCATGAAGCAGATATAAGAATAAACTTTTATAAGAATAATTTGTAGCTGAATGGGCAAAGAAAGTCATTTGAAAACACATCAGATGTTATTTATAATTTCCAAATAAAAACCTAGTTCTAAAATACATACATGAACTACAAATTGAGACCCTCAACCAGTAAAATGTTTGATCTTGTGCCCTTTTTGCACGGAGCGTAACGACGGATGAAAAGGTTATCAAGTACTTAGGAGGTTCTGCCGGAGACTCGGAATGAATTGTGTGAGGGCTTCTAAAGAAAGTGCAAAATGTTGACAAAGGCTGACTGTGGAGATGACTCCCTCTAGTACCATTGTGCAGAGTGTCGCAGAACAAAAGGATAAGGATCGTGACGTAACACCATATTGACACTTCTTGTCCCCTCCACTCTCACAAATTTTATTTCGCTTGTTGCCATGGTTACCTCCTCTGAGAGCAGCTAACGTAAATCAACCAGATGTCGCTGCTCTACGTGTAACACAAATGAATTATTGCAAAATGCGCTATTGTTGGAACACAGAAAACCACGCTCAACGGGCTGCAAATCCAAATATAGGCTGCCTTCGTCGAAAATAACTGCGGATCCCCTACTCTTAGAATCAAAGGGGGCACGTAGGACGCAACTCCTAAGAGCCTACACGGTGCTGTGTCCCAGAGTCTGTGGACCGCGTCCGTAGGTAATCCTGACCCTAATCTTAAAACCAAACCTGATGTAAACACATGACGTCATTAACTAAAACGGCAAACCGTAAGAGATAGAGAAAAACTTACTACATAAGAAATGTAGATCTTATTAAAACACACAATTAATTGAATGTACTTTTTTGTATAGTTAACCATTTTCAAGATATTACGGATTATTGGTTTCAATTTTAAGCTACTTAAACTGTTCTTAAACAGGAAAACATCTTTATTCTCATTTTTCGTTTGTTTACTCCTGGCAAGCAAAGATAACGAAATTGATGTTTATTTTAGCAACAGGTTTTAAAGGCCTTGAATATCACTTTAGCCTGTATATTCCCTTAGTTCACTTCTATTTACAAGGAAGCAAGTAATAAGACTAATTCTGCTTATGTATATCTTGATTAGCATGATGTACATAAAAGATAAATCTTTTGAATAAAAGGTTTATGGAACAGCCAGAGAAAGTCATGTGAATGGAACACATCAGATTTTTAGAGGAAGGTCTCTGTGTATTCTATGTGCCTGTGGACAGCATGGCTCAAAAAGTAAAAGACTGTTAAATACCAAACTTGGTATTTGAGTTTATTATTTTCCAAGGATGTGGCACAAAGATTTTCAAGAAAATCCCCCCACCCCAAACTACCCTTTACTTGGAAAAATGTTTAATAGTTTATTTTTTCTCAAAAACAGGTCTAACAATTTGATTAAAATACCATATGTTATAGATATTTACATCACAAATCAAATATGCATCTTGAATTTTCTGGGAATAGCTTCTGAAGACCTGTTTGTTCTGGATGAATTTTACTTAACTGCTAAGCTGTCAAAAATAGATAAACACTTAATACACAAAAACTGAAGAGCTGATATTCAAGATATTCATTGTTATTGGTTTCAAGTATCAACTACGTAACTTTTCTCAAATGGGGTTACCTTTCCTTACATCTTGCTTTTGTTTACTGCTGGCCTTGCAAAGTGAACCAAACTTCAATTGTTCACAGAGAGACCAGCTTTTAAAAGATATGACTATTGCTTTAGCATATTTCTCTTCTGCTTACAAGGAATTAAGCAGTAAGACAATTTCTACTAAAAGAATCTCTTTTGTAAGAATAGTTTGTTTACAGAACTGGTAGAGAAAGTCATGTGAATGGAACACATCAGTTTTGATTATTTTAAGTTAGTTTGTTAAAAATACTTTAACTGACTTTGATTGTTTACAATATGCATTGATTCATTTCACTAAGATTTGTACTCTAGTTTTTAGTTTCTCTAGCGCATATTACAATGTACATAGTAGGTGCAGTAGGTATTCCCCCAAAAATTTGATACTGAGATTCCACAAGAAATGCATGTTTTAGAGTCCCCTGAATCAAAAAAGAATTAAAAAAGGTTTGTTTGTGAGCTTGTGTGCATGTGGGTGTGCGTGTGCATGTGTGTACAGCAGGAAAATCTCCCCAACTGAAACTACTGTGTATAGACATTTTTAAAAAAATTATGATTTTCATGAAAATAGCTCTTGTTTTGATTAAAATGCTAAAAATTAAAGATATTCAAATTACAAATAAAATGCATGTCTTGATATTTCTGGACATAGCCTTTGATGCCCTGTTCATTCTGAATGAGTTTTGTATAACTGTTTAACCATATGAGTTAGACAAAATCTTACTACACAAAAAGTGCAGATCTTGTTAAGACACAATTTATGTCAAATACATTTTTTTTTATTTTTGTGTGAAGTTCTCCATTTTCTAGATGATCCTTATTTTTAGTTTAAATTTCCCAATATTTAAACCCTTCTCAAATGGATTTTTTTTGTTTGTTTTTGTTTCTTTTCTTTTCCCATTCTAGTCATGCAAATCACTTGGGGATAACCTCTTAAAAGAGTTGACTATCAATTTTGTCTAGTGTAATTCCTTATTCCCAACCAATCTTTAGGAAAATATGTAATAAAACCATTTCTTCTAATGTTTTATTTATTTATTCATCTACAGAGATTTGAAAGATACTAAACTCAAATACTTTTGGTACTTAAACTACTTTGGTTTATAGTTATGCTGTTCACAGACACACACGCGGAATTTATTCTAGAAAGGTTTTTTCTGGGATTCACGTGACCTCAAAACATGTATTTTCGATAAAATATCACCGTTGAATTTCTGGATGGAATGCAATACTTTCCCTACCTATTATGTACATTGTACGTGACAGAGAAACTAAAATACAAACAAACATAAAATATGAAGGTTGAATAATTAATCAAATGTTAAACAAAAGTAGACATTAAGTGGTATAATATAGGAATATACTCGACTAGATCACGAATGAATCTACTACTGAAACTCTTTCATTCCATTAATTTGTTCTTGGTAAACCGCAATATTGTCTACAAAAATAAGTTTGAATTGATTATGTAAAAAGGAGAGTAAGTTTTATTTATGGAGCTCTTTAATGCTACAGTTCTCAGCATCCCATTTAGTTGTGAAAGACCACTTAATTTCCTCAGAGGCCGCTTAATCAGTTTTGAGGTTTACGTACCGGACCAACCTCTTTACTTCCCTTCCAAAAAAAGCTATGCTACAGATTTATATGCCCGAAAAAAGTCCATCGCCTCCGCCAGAATTGAACCCGCGATCTTGAGAACTAGAGGCTACCAAGTTACCCCTAAACCACAGTTTTTTTAAATGTTGACGTGAGGAAACGTCAATTATAAACGATATTCTAGATACGCCACTGGATACTTTATATTGTGATTAAACACTTTTTACTTAAATGTTTACATTGAATAACTTATTCATACTTGACTTTGTTGCACAATCCTGACCCCCTCGCCCCCGCCTATAACTACACTGTCGGCGCCAATGAATAATTAGATAAAATTAGATTGCGTTCTCTAGTTTCATGTTGGCTAAGCAGGCCTTGAACATAGAACATGTAAAAACATACAAATTAAATACACCAAGTATACATTTAAGGTTCTCGCATTACAACTAATAATAAATATCTTAAACTGTCAATATCATTTGGCTTTTATAGCTTATGTCATTATACGGTGCTTACATCCTTATATACAAAGGTGTTCAAATTTAATGCTAAGGTCTACATATTCAAAATATTAAATATGTAGGTACATAGACATTTTGTCCATGTCTTTCTAAACTGTTAGTTATTATTCTCAAAACTATATGTGCAAAGTATATATTTCAAATTACAATGCTAAAATACATACATGCAATAAATATTACTTTTCTAGTACATTTAACGTAATAGTTACTAAAAAAAAAACTTCACCTAAGTTTTAGCTTGTTTCATATCACTAAGTGGTCCTTGCTATTTAATCTCTTTGTGGATGATATTACTGATACAATGATAGCAGAGAATATTCAAGCACCAGTAGTAGCGGATTTGCAGATCCCAACACTTTTATACGCAGACGATTTAGTATTGTGCTCTACGACAGTAAACGGATTGCAACGAGGACTGGACAAACTTAAGAACTATTGCGATGAATGGCTACTTACAGTTAATGTGAATAAGACTAAGGTAATGACTTTCAAAAAGGGTTGTGTTTATAGCAGGGAGGAGACTTGGACATATGCAGGACAGATACTGGACAATGTTAAATCCTTTGTGTACTTAGGACTCACATTTACAATGAACGGAAAATGGACAAAACACATTGACATTACGAAACACAAGGCAAGGGTGAAAGCGGCGGAAGCTCTCCGGATACGCTGCAGAATTCCGAATATCTCCATAACCTTAATGGAAACTGTATACGGAGCGACAGTTAGATCCACGATGACATACGGAGGAGAAATATGGGAGTGGGAACAAACAGGGAATCTGGATCAAGTGAGGACCCAATTTTTGAAAGGAATTCTGGGTGTAGGGAGGGGTACGGCAAACTGCGGAATAATGAGGGAATTCGGGGTACATAGTGAAACGATAGAGTGCAAAATCAGAGCAGTTAAATATTGGATGAGAATCGTTCACGGAAACCAATCTCTAATTAGGGCAGTCTGCTACCGTGAACAGTTGCGAATGGAAGGTAATTTGACGTGGGCATCAAAATTAAAGAAAGGGTTGGAAACCATTGGGATGGGAGACATTTGGATGGCGGGGCAGGAAAACAGGCGAAGTATTTGGAGAAAAATTAAGAAACGTCTCTGTGATATTGACAGACAGCAAATAATTGCGCAATGCACAGAGAAGGTGTCATTAGCAGTACAGTCTGGGCTGAAATCGGAGTGGGGTATGGAGCAATACATCAAAACAGGTACCAAACTCATTAGAGAGGGGCTCGCGTGGATTAGACTAGGAGCATGGAGGAGCATGAAAACTTCTGACGAGAATGGTATAAGAATATGTCCCATTTGCGAGGAGGAAGAGTCGTGGACTCACATCTTGGCAAGATGTAGGGGTACGGAGGAATGGCGGGAAAAATATTTGCCGCGATTTTTTACCACTGCGAATGTAGGGATAGAAGCATGTTGGACGCTACTGGCAGGCACGGAAAACATGGACGGGCTAGGTAAATTTATACTTAAGGCAAGACAGCTGAGATCTGAGGAGGCTGCCAATAGAGAAGGGGGGGGGGGATAAGATCAACTAAACAAAAGTGACTACAATGTTCTATATACATGTATATTATATCATACTTAGGTCACTGTTATGCTAGGGTTGTATATATTATGTGAATATATGTCTTTTAAGTGTAATTATCTATTATAAGAGGGTGCATTTATGAAGGTTTACTCTGTGCTGTAAATTTAAATTGCTATATTTGAATATCTTTGTATCTTTATTTTCGGATTCACTCTTAATTTTTATTGTTGTTTAATATTGCTTTTGACGGTGTATTTCCTTTGTCTTTTTATTTTCGTGTTTACTCTTTTAATTCGTTGTTGTGGTTGTTGTTTTAATATTGCTTGTAATGTGTATTACAAAAGCACGTACGGTCTGTGGACCCGTGCGACTGTTCAAATCCTATGTATGATATTGCTATGTTAATAAATACACTTATTCATTCATTCATTCATTCAACTAAAACGGCCAACTCCACGAAATAAATCAAAAATTAAATATATAACATAAATTGTGAGTTTTAATATTTTATGTAATACGTTTATGTTTGTTACGGTTTACCAGTTATGCAAAATTCCACAAAATTTATCCTGAATAAAGATGTCTTCAGAGGCTATTCCCAGAAAATTCAAGACTACATTTTATTTGTCTTGCAAATATCTTTAATACACCTACGATGTTTGAATCAAACTCCTTAGAGCCATTTTTTAGAAAATCGAAATTTTCGAACATTTTTCATGTAAAGGGTAGTTCGGGGAGGGGGGAGATTTTACTGAAAATCTTTGTGTCGCATCCTTGAAAGATACTGAACTTATATACCAAGTTCGGTATTTAACGCACTTTTGTTTTTGAGCCATGCTGCCCACAGACACACACACACACACACACTCACACTGTCATG
Organism: Hymenopus coronatus; assembly: GCA_030762935.1. NCBI lineage: Eukaryota > Metazoa > Arthropoda > Insecta > Mantodea > Hymenopodidae > Hymenopus > Hymenopus coronatus. The sequence goes on from CM060899.1 coordinate 39,481,788, forward strand.
TTTCTAAAAATGATTTTTTTTTTATTCAGGGGGACTCAAAAGATAATATATTTCTGGTGAAATCTCGGTATCGAATTTTTGAGTGCAATACAATATCTTCTCCATACTCTATGTACATAGTACGTGTAGAGAAAGTAAAAAGTACACCATAACATGAATGAATATGTGTATTTATTTAAATACCAGCATACATACACTGATCGCAATCAATCTCACCGGTCCACATACCTTAAATGCTTTTGTAATACACAAAACAATAAGCAATATTAAAAACAATAAATAAATAAGTAAATGAAAGAGTAAACATGAAAAATAAAAAGATAAACATATTCAAATATATGTCATCTTAAATTTACATCAGACAAACAGTGGTAAACCGTATTCCGATACATTAGTGTAGGTACCCTACTATGGTAAATTAATACATATACACACAACCTAACAATGGCCGAAAAAGATGGCACATACGAGTATATGTACATGCTACATTCAAAAAGTTCCCAGAATGTGTAAGTCACACAGAAACAAGTTGCCATAAAGCAATTTACACATTTGCTTCAAATTACTTCCCTTCCGCAGTGACACAATTCTGCCACCGCGTGTCAAGAGACTAGAAGCACTTCTGGAAGCCATTTTCAGACATCGGTCGTAGTGCCCTATCTTGTATAGTAATTTCTTCAGCGTTCGAAAATCTTGACTGAAACGTTTATGCCATTCATACATTTGAATGTTCTTCATCGCTGCTCCGCCACAAGCTTCTTCCATTATTCTCAATGTCTCTGAGGAAGATTTGTTTAACAAAACACAAAACTTTATGTTCGAACCTGCTTCGTTGTCGACATTATGAAATGCGACAAACGAACATGAATACAGAGCAACAAAAAATCTGATGTATTACATTCACACGACTTTTTCTACATCTCTGCAACAAATTATTGTTAAAAAGCTTATGCTTCTATTTAGTTTATTCTAATGCAGAAAAAATAGCAGAAATAGTCTTATCACTTTCTTCCTTGTAAGTAGAAGCGAAATAAGGAAGGTAGAAGTAGAAGGAGTACCATAGGTTAAAGTGATATAAAAAAACTGATTTATATGTGACTAAAATTCCTTTGTTTGTATGGATACGAGTTGAAAAATTCCTGTATGAGAAAAACATAAGTTTTTTAAAGGTGAAACCAAAAACAATGAATACCTCAAAAACGATCAACTACACTAAAAAATGTATATAACCTAAATTTTGTGTTTTAAGGTGCTCTACATTTTTGTGTGGCTAGTTATTTTCCATATCTTACGGTTTAGCAGTTATGCAAATTTCCGTAAAATTCATCCAGGATAAAGTAGTCTTCAGAGGCTATTCCCAGAAAATTCAAGATATACATTTTATTTGTCAGGTAAATATCTTTAATATACGATATTTTAATCACAATCGTTAGAGCCATTTTTGAGAAAATAAAAATTTTGTAAAAAAAGTTCCATATAAAGGGTAAAAGTTTGGGATGGGTTTTTTTTTTCAAAATCGTCGTTTCGTGTTCACAGACACACGGACACGGACAGACAGACACTCACACACACACACCCACACACACGGATATTTTCTGAAAATGCTTTGTTGGGTACAGAAGACCTTATCGAGATTTCACCGGAAAGGTATGTTTTGATATCCCCTAAATAATGAAGATTTTAGAAAAATGTCCGTGTGTGTATGCCTGTGGGCAGTATATCTCAAAACAAAAGTCGGTTAAATACCAAACTTTAGTATCTTCCAAGGATGTGAGATGAATATTTCCAACAAAATTCTCCATCCCAAATAACACTTTACATTAAATAATTTGCTAAAGAATTGATTTTCTTAAAAAGGGGCTATAGCGAATTGATTAAAATACTGTATAAAACATATTTACATGACAATTATATTGTATATCTTGCTTTTTCTGGAAATAACCTCTAAAAATTTCTTCTTTCTGTATGACCTTTATATAACCTTTATATAACTCGTAAGCCGTAAGGGTTAGATAAAAACTCACTGGAGATCTCACTGAAAAACATAATTTATATATATAATGAATTTCAATCATAATGCAAGAGGCTTTTAAAAGATTCGATAATCGCTTTATCTTAGTGTGTTCCCATATTTACCTTTCTAATTACAAGGAACCAGTTCTGCTAATGGATAGCTCCATTAGCATGCAGTAGATAGAAGAATAAACTTTTTAAGAATAATTTGTCACTGAGATGTAGAGAAAGCCATGTAAATGGAATACATCAGAATTTGGCTTTCGTTTTCTTTACGTTTGTTTATTTTTTATTTCTTTTTAATTTTACCTTGTATCTTAAATATGATTTACGGTCAACAACTCATACATAAATATTTTTATTGACTCATTCATAGCCCATTTTAACTTTTATGGTCTTATTGGGGGGTTAGTTTTAGAAACAACGGCTGTTTTTTGTTGTTTTTACTAAACCGTTTCTTAACGTTGTTGTTTTTTCTCACTATTACACCTCGCACCTATACTACCACATTCATAATTAACAGAGGTAGGAAGTTCGTACCGTTCCCCGTTTCTTATAGAGTTTGCGACCGGCCATCTCGCCACATCAAAACAAATCTTTGATAACGCAAGGGGGAGCGGTAAACAACCCTGTTGTGAACTAAACAGTACTGTTTCGAGAGAACAAAAATGACATTTGCATAAGCATACCTATTTAGATAATCATATACAATATACGAATTATTACATATATATATAAGGGTGACTAACGCATTTCTATATATGTACATTATGAAAACACCCAAGTAATTATAACAGGCATTCTAATATTAACTGATTGAATGTTGAATAGTATTCAAATAATAGAATTAAGTTCTTAAATATCTTCAGATGCTTATTAGGTAAAAACGAAAGCAGGAAATAAACTAAACCTTTACTCATCTGTAACTGTAATAATGAAAGCTACATGTACTTCTGAAGCCTTGAAAATGAAAACCTAATTCTTCGTTCCGACAAACAAAATGTAGAATGCGAGAAAGCTGATTCCACTTCGCATGATGTGATTGGGGTATACGTGAAATATTTTATCAGTTCCGTATCAGTATCACCAAGCAAATAACATTTGTTGGTATCTAAAAGTGCAGCTTGTATACGTTATATCACACTGGACCCTGCATTCTTTTCAATTACACTTTTCGTTTTCATCTTTATTTCAGGTAGGATAGTCGTGGATTGGTATCTCCATCTTGTCAGATCTCCTACATGTCGCACAACTTCAGTTCAGCTCCATACCTCTGGAGTGTAACAGAGTGATAGTTGTAGGTTATATCTTTTAATAAATTTACAATCAATAATATACTTCTGTGAAGCTGTTCTGTTACTAGATGTTTGAAAGTTGGTATACTAGAACTGCCTTCGGTTTCTGAAAAAGTACAATGCTAGAAAACTTACTATGGTTGTAAAACAAATTAATTTTGCTCTCATTTGAGCAGAAGCAGATAGTATTCAAACGCCTTCCTACCGACGTGGTTCTATGTTATGAAGTGATACCTGTTTTGCAGTAATGGGTTGCACTCTATGTTCACCTTTGCTCGCACAAGTAACGCCGCGTGGTATTGCCAAACCAGACCGCTCTTACTCTGCACAAGGAAATTGGTACGAACTTCCTAGCTCTGATAATTACAGACTGTGGGACATAAGGAATGATTCTAATTAAAGACAAATGTCTCGCCCCAGCCGAGAATCGAACCCGGGAACTCTGGGTGAAAAGCACACTGACCATCAACCGCAGAGGTAGTAAGTATTAGTGTAATAGATTTACAAATAATCATTTGACACCAATAATTTGTCTGCCAGCCTGTCTGTCTGTCACGTATTGTGTATAATGATTTGGAAACAACGATAAAAATTGCCACTTATTTGAAGTTGACTCGCAGCTGACTCTGAGCCACAATGTGTGTGGTAATGCATTCGTAATAAGGAGCACATTAATCGGCAGCATCCAAACACGGTCCAGCAGATGAGTATTCTGGACACGGATGGCTGTACCAATATCTGCATCAAGAACGTCACATCCCACGACATAACCTGAAATGGAATGCGCAAACCATGCTCACATTAAGTTAATGGACTATACCTGATTCGCATCACGCATTTGTGTAAACCTAATGTCCTTAATAGTGCCAGGTGACTCGCCTGTACGTGCCAAAGATGCTAAACACACAATGTGCCAGAAATTTACACATCGTTGTTCTTAAATTTCGGTGAAATTTCCATACTATGTAGGCTACTCTGTTGAAGTTTATGTAATTTAATACACACAATAACAGTAATTTCTATTTTCTCTATACGTACTATGTACATAGTGTATAGAGAAAGTATTGCATTCCACCCAAAAATGGCATGTCGAAAATTCACCGGAAATACATGTTTTAGGACCTCCTGAATCCAAAAAAAGCATTTTCAGTAACAGTGTGTGTGTGTGTGTGTGTGTGTGTGTGTGTATGTCTGCCTGTCTTTCTGTGTGTGTCTGTGGGTAGCATAGCTAAAAAACGAAAAGACCGTTAAATTTTGCATAAATACTAAACCGTAAGAGGTAGACAAAACCTTACTTTAAAAAAAAATGTAGATCGTGTTAAAATATACAAGTTATGCTATATACATTTTTTTCCTGGAGCTTATCCCTTTCGAGGTATTCCTTGTTATTAGTTTCAATTGTGAAATACTTATACTTTTCTCAGACGGAAGTATCCGTTTTTTCCTTTGTTCTGTTCCTGCCCAAGCAAAGAAGCGATTTGCAATGGCAATCGCATAACGACAGCTTTTGAAGCATTTGACTATCACTTTAGCATAGGGCATTTCTTTAGCTACCTTCTACTTATAAGGAACTAAGTAATAAGAACATTCTGCTAATGTTTATCTCGATTAGCATGCTGTAGAAAGAAGAATAATCTTTTATAAGAGGTTTGTTTGTAGAATAGCTAAAGAAAGTCATGTGAATGTAACACATTAGATGTTTCTGCTATTTTTAAACTGTATGTTTGCATGATTATTTTAAAAAGCCTAATGTGTTCCATTCACATGGCTTTCTCTACATCTCTGTAAATAATTATTATTAATAAGTTTATTCTTCTATCTACTGATGCTAATCGAGATAAACATCAGCAGAAGCTCAATACTTGGTTTCTTGTAAGTAGGAGAGAACTAAGGATATACTAGGCTAAACTGACAGTCAAATATTTTAAAATGTGGTTGCTATGGATTTGAAATCAGTCTCTTTGCGTGGCCAGGAATTGACAAGTTTCTGTATGAGAAAAGTTTTAAGTATTTTAAAACTGAAACCAATAGCAAGGAATATCTCGTAATCAGTCAACTCCACCAAAACAATATATGACAAATTGTTTGTTTTGAGGAGAATTGCATATTTTTATGTAGTTCGTTTTTGTCTATTTAGTATGGTTTACCAGCTATGCAAAATTCAGCAAAATTCATCCAGAATAAGAGTTTGTCATAGGTTATTCCCAGAAAACTCAAAATATGCATTATATTTGTCATATAAATGTCTAAAATATAAGATATTTAAATCAAAATCGCTAGAGTCTTTTTTGAGAAAACCAAAATTTTCGACATTTTTTTCCACGTAAAGGGGAGTTGGGGTGGGGTTTCTTTCTTGAAAATCTTCGTGTCGCATCCTTGGAAGATACTGAACTTAGATGTCAACTTTTAACGGGCTTTTCGTTTTTGAGCTATACTTGCCACGGAGGCACACACACACACATACACGTACACACACACGACACACACGGACATATTTCTATAAATGATTTTTGTTAGATCCAGGGGTTCTCAAAACATGTATTTTCGGTGAAATCTCGGTATAAAATTTTTTCCTGTAATACAATACCTTCTCTATACACTATGTACATAGTACGTGAGGAGAAAGTAATTATTTTTTACTGTGTAAGTTAATTTTCACTATCATTACTATGTGCAGTTATTGCTTTCTCTACATGTAGGTACTATATATATATATACCACCCAATATTGGGAATTCACCATAAATGTATGTTTTGAGGTCCACTGAGTAAAACATTTTTAGCAAAAAGGTTCGAGTGTGTGTACCTATATTTCTGTGTGTGTGTATGAGTGTGTGTGTGAGTGTGTGTGTGTGGACAGCATAGCTCAAAAACGAAAATACTGTTAAATAACAAATTTGGTATTTAAATATAGAATCTTCCAAGCATGCGTCACGAAGATTTTCAAGAACATCCTCCACCCCATTACATGGGAAATTTTTGAAATGTTTGTTTTTCTGAAAGATGGCTCTAACGATTTTGATTAAAATACCGTATATTAAAGCTATTTATATGACCATTCCGGGAGTAGTTCCTAAAGACACTTTCATTCTGGATGAATTTTGCATATCTATTAAACTGTAAGGGATGGATGATAACTTACTTTACGAAAAATATAGAAGTTAAAACACAACTTATGTCATAAAAATTGTGTAGCCTATTTAGTTAATTTGCTATGTAAACAAAAACGCATGGTTACGTAACTTGAGGTTTGTTCCCTCACATCACAACAGCTATTGTAGAGTAGACAAGGATCAAAAGCTTGACATGTTACGTAAACAATCACCGTTCAAAATTCCTTTTAGAAACTTTAAAATTCATAAATTTATATATAGATTAATGTAATAATGAATAATTCTAAGCAAGAATGAAGCTCGTTTTGGTTGATGAAAGGTAAACATGTGGACCTTCTTGGTCATACCGCACGTGATACGTGAATATAATTTTCAGCTCTAAATTCGGCATATACAAAAACTGTCATAAAATCTCCATGGATTCGGCAGTCGGTCAAAACCAAATGGCACGTGCCTGGCCCACTCCAAGAGAGATGCTGGTTGGTAGCGAAGGTCCCAGCCGCGTGGTGTAGGCGTGGTTTGATAGACACGCCGGCGCGTCACAGGTCATCTTAGTAATGGAAAACGTAGCATGTGGATTTTCTTATGTGTTTCGTATAACACGTTCTGACGTTGTTTACGTGGCATATGACAACCGCTGTTCCTTCACTGTGTAATCCCAAATGTGTGCGATTTTTAAACACAAATAAAACTTTAAATAGAAGAGTTTGAAAGTTGCAATATCAAGTTTAAGACAAGCTAATCGACTGCTAACTTCGTTTGGTGTCGTTTTGAAGCAGCCTGTGTGTGTGTGTGTGTGTGTGTGTGTGTGTGTGTGTGTGTGTGTGTGTGTCCTGCATAATGTGTTACACTTCCACTTGTTTACTTGTCTGTTCCTTCCAGCCTATATATTACATTTGCTCCTCTCCAAAAAAAACCTATTTCTGTGTGAAATACGCGCCTTAGAGAGCATGTCCCCAGGTGGCGGATAGGAGGAGCCCCCCCCCCAGATATGGATGGCTGAAGGGAAATGAAAATACCTCCCACGAACCAAACAGGCAGGGCAGATGGAGAGCTGTAGGTGTGCAGAAAATAACCCAGCGAGGAGAAGACAACTCTGAAATAATACCTGGTTCAATGGTTGGAGGGTTTTAGTAGCGACAGACAAGCTCCTTGTCATACTGATAAGTAGCTGGGGCGTTCAATAAGGCCTTAGAAAAAGATAGAAAAACAAATTATGTTTGGTAATTTTTTAGTTTTTCGATTCACCAGAAATACATGTTTTGGGTCCCCCAGAATCAAAAAAAAATTTTTTTGGGAAAAAAGTCCGTGTGTGTGCGTGTGTGTGTCTGTGTTTGTCTGTGTGTGTCTCTGTGTGGGTGTGTGGACAGCATAGCTCAAAAACGAAAATACCGTTAAATACGAAACATGGTATTTATGTTTGGTGTCTTCCAAGGATGCACTACGAAGATTTTCAGGAAAATCTCCCCAACCCAAACTACTATTTAAATGGGAAAACATTTAATTTTTTTATTTACTCAAAAATGTCTCTAACCATTTTGATTAAAATTTCTTATATTTAAAATATTTACATGCCAACAAAATGTATATCTTGAATTTTCTAGGAATAGCCTCTAAAGACCTCTTTATTCTGGATGATTTTTTATTGAATTTTGCATAACTGGTAAACCGTAAGAGATAGACAAAACCTTACTACACAAAAATGTAGATCACGACAAAATACATTTATGTCAAATACAGTTTTTCGTGGAGTTCACCGTTTTCGATATATTCCTTGTCAGTTTTAAAATACTTACACTTTTCTCATACAGGAACTTGCCAACGCTTGGCCACGCAAAGAAACAGATTTCAATCCCATAGCAACCACATCTTAAAATATTGACTGTCGGTTTAGCCTAATGTATTGCCTTATTTCTCTTCTACTTATAAAGGAATTAATTAATAAGACCGTTTTTGCTAATGTTTTAGTATTAAATAGATAGAACATTAAGCTTACTAACAATAATTTGTTACAGGAATGTAAAGAAAGGCATGTGATTGGGGCATATCAGATTTTATTTATTTTTCAACATAATCTCCTTTAAGCTCAATACACTTTTCGCAATGTTTCTCCAACTGTTTTAAGCCTTCTAAAAGGTAGGATTTTGGAATATCCTCAAAATAGGTGTCTATTTTGGAGATAACTTCATCGCTAGACGTGAATCGTTTAGCGCCGAGACGCTTTTTCAAGTTTAGTAATAAAAGCAAAGTCACTGGGGGCCAAATCTGGTGAATACAGTGGATGCTATATTAATTTGAACCTTAATTCTACACATTTCGTCATCGAAACTGCATAGTGTGCACCCTTGCATTCAGCAGATAAAGAGCGTCCATAAATAAAACGCCATTTCATGTTTTACCCTTGCATTATCTTGTTGGAAGAGAATATTTTTCTTTGCCAGATGAGGGCGGGTTTTCTTTGTTTCTCCGTTCAATCGGTACAATAACGATGCATTATACTCTTCATTTATCGCTCTTCCTTTCTGTAAGTAATCCATATAGATGATTCCCCGTGTATCCCAAAACACCGAGGCCATCACCTTGTCAATAGATTTCACCACCCTTTGTCTTCTTTGGAGCCGGTTTGCCTTTAAAATCCCACTGTTTCGACTGTACTTTTGTCTCTGGAGTGTAGTAGTCTATCCATGTTTCATCCACTGTTATGTAACGATACAGAAACTCATTAGGATTGCAACGGAAAACTGCCAAACCAGCTCCCAAACGATTGCATTTATTCTCCTTTGAGAGCAAACGCGACTCCCAACTTGCCGAGACCTGTCATTCGTCTATCACTCACTCAAAATCATATCCTGGATTTTGTCTATAATTTCGGAGGAAGTCCTTTTACTGTCCGGAACGATATTTATCATTTGTGGATGTATGGCCAGGTTTAAATTCATTTGTTCAATTGTAAATTATTGCAAACGCAGGAGCAGAGTGCCATAAACTGCATTCAACTCGGCTTTTATCTCTTTCGGTGTTCAGCCTTTTAAATCAAAGTGTTTAATCACCGCACGTAACTCCTTTTCTTCCATCTTTCTAAAGAAGTACAAGATTGTTGATTCAATCGCCTATGGCATCAAGACCACGTAATGGATATTGCTGAAACTTGAACCACCATCTAGAAAGAGACAACGGTTACTAAAATATATAAACTTTTTCGATGCTACGAAGGTAATTCCTTCGATTTTATAAGGACTTATTGAATGCCTTTCTTAATATTAGCTAAAACTATCATTTCCAAACCTCGGGAAAATGGAATTTCATTGTTATAATAAACATCCTCCAAACGATGTTATTTATTTAAAATGAGCACATAAAAGGTCATGATTTAGGTACATAAAATGAGTTTACAAAAACATCTATCATATAAGAATTTTACTTTCTATGCTTCATAGATAGTATGTCGGTAGATAATGCATTGCATTACACCGAAAATTATACAGAGATTTTACTGGAAATACACGTTTTAGGGTCCCCCTCTATCCAAATCAAGTCATTTCTGTAAACATTTCTATGAAGTGTGTACGTTTCTATGTGTGTGAACAGGATAACATAATACCGAACTTATATTATGTTAAGCATCTTACAAGGATGCAACACGAAGATTTTCAGAAAAATCCTTCCATCCCAAACTACCCTTTTCATGCAAAAAATTCGAAAATGTTATTTCTCAAAAATAGCTGTAACAAAGTTTTTTAATTAATGTATGTTAAAGATAATTACATGTCAAATAAAATATATATACAGAATTTTATGGGAAAACCTCCAAAGTCCTCTTAATTCTGAATGACTTTTGTATAACTGGTAAATCGTAAGAGATAGACAAAAAGGTGTTTGACAAGTAATATAAATCTCGTTAAAATACGCAATTTACGTCAAATATTTTGCTTTATTTTGTTTTTGTGGAGTTAAGCATTTCTGAGCTATTGCTGTTTGTTTCAATTCTAAAACACATATTTTCTAAGACTGAAAGTCATCATTTATTTCGTATCTCTTTTATCGCTTTGACTAGCGCCTAGCCTAGTGCAGGCCTGGTAGGCAAAGTGCAAGAGGTGTGAACTTACCCTCCCTCTCATCCCCACTACTGTCTTTCAATAGTCATGTGAGGCCAAAGAAACCGGTTCCGTGGCAAAATTATCAGTGCAGTGATGGCTTAATTATGCCATATGAGTGAACAATGTTTAATCGGGACTGGGAGAACAAGTGTTTTGTTGTTCTTTAAGAATAACCGCCACTGTTGCACACGTAACCTCTCCGCTTCTCTGCCAGGTGTAAGGAAGAAGGAAATGGCGATTGTAGGGGTAGAGCATTTCGCACTGCGGGTGCTTATTTTACCGGCCCTGACAGAGTGTATTCCCTTATTTCCCTTTTACTTACAAGGAACCAAGTAGCAAGACTATTTATGTTAATGTTTATCTCGTTTAGCATGAAGTACACAAAATAATAATCTTTTGCAACGAAAGCTTGTTTGTGGAACAGCTAGAAAAATACACGTGAATGTAACACAACATTTTTATAGCCGTTATGTGTTTTAGAAAAAATATTACGTTTTATGCTGTCCAAAACAATCTTGATTTTTTAAAATTTAATATTTGATGTCTCAAAATTGGAGCATTACGTGTTTTTAAACGCATTTTGTAAACGTATAAATCTCAAGAAGTGTACTTTTGAGAGGCAGTAAAAAATTTTTGAAACAAATTTGTAAAAAGCTGTATCAAATGGAGAATTTATGGAAAAATGTTGAATAAGTGTTTGTTGGAAAACAGGATTAAATTTGGGCCTATAAACATGTGGCTATGCGTTCATAGCTTCTGTTATTTGCCTTCAAGTACACCAAGTGAAAACAACGATATACGTTTAGAATACATCTAATTTATTACGAAAAGATAACTGTTGGGTTTTCCTCAAATTTCAAGATGCATCATCTTAAAGTCGTGATTGTAATTCCTGAAATTAAAGGGTTTTTAGACTTAAAAGTTGGGTGGTTTTCAAAATTCCCGATTTTTGTGAAAGCTTTCACAGAGTTTTCTTTACAATTCACTCTAACTTTTCCTCGATGTCGTCGAGCTTTTCCTTTATAGAAAACGGCGATTTACTTTCGGTTTCTTATCAAGAATCGCTCGCGTTTCTCCAAATCTGTTCACAAGATTACGCAACGCTCTTTGTGAGGCGCACAAACAGCAGAGAATCTATTTTTAAATCGTCTCCTCACTTCTCTACAAGAAATTTGTACTTAGGAATCATACATGACGACTCTGTGTGCTGAAGTATGTGAAATGTTGGCATTAAAACAGCATTAACACAGCCGGTCCCCATGGCCGCGCTCGCCAAGGGCGTCCCGCTTTGGTGCTTCGTAGCGCTGGGGATCGTGGGTTCGAGTCCCGCCTTGGGCATGGGTGTTATATGTTTGTGTTTATGTGTGTGTTGTAAAAGTAAGAAAACAGCAATCCAGTAATAATACAGAAAAACAAGGTAAAAATGAAAATTAAGGTAAATAAAAGTAGGGTATACAGTGCCTGAGTCCCGATCAGACTCCGGTACCGTATTTAAAAAAAAAAAAAAAAAAAGTAACGCTGGAACAAAGGTTCCACAAAAGAACGGATCACAAGGCCGGAGGTGTCCCCTGCTCAACAAGCATAACATCTGATATGATCAATTCATATGACTTTCTCTACATCTCAGTAACAAATTATTGTTAAAAATTTCTTCTTCTATCTACTGCCTGCTAATCGAGATAAACATTAGCAAAAATGGTCTTATTACTTGCTTCCTTGTAAATTGAAACCTTAATCAAAGAATATCTAGGAAATGCTTTGCTCCACAAAAAAATCTGATGTGTCACACTCACATGACTTTCTCTGTTCTATAAACAGACTTCGTACAAAAGATTATTCTTCTTTCTATACCATACTAATTGACATAAACACACACACATACGACCTTTTTTTAAAAAAAAAATTCGAACTCAGAGGACCCAAAAACATATATTTCCGGTGAAAGCTAGTCATCAAATTTTTGGGTGCATTACAATACCTTCTTTATCCCTATGTACATTGTACATGTGGGCTAGAGAAAGTAAAAATTGTTGTTTAGTTATTCTCCATTAAGTTGTGGTCGTAATTCCTGAAATTAAACGGTTTTTACTTATAAAAGCTTGGTGGGTATTCCTAGCTGAGTTTATCAACATTTTAGATTGCTGTGAAAGCTTCATAGAGATTTCTTTGGAATTCACTTTAACTTTTCCCCGATGTCGTCGAGTTTTTTCTCTATAGAAAACGGTGATTTACTTTCGGTTTTCTATCAAGAATCGCTTCCGTTTCTCCAAATATATTCACAAGATTACGAAACGTTTCCCTTTAAATCGTCGCTTCACTTCTCCACAAGAACCTTTTGTCACATAGAAATCATACATAACAAAATTGTGTGCCAAAGTATATGATTTTTTTTGGGGCATTATATCAGCACTAATCCAAAAATAATGAAACATGTGGTTCCATATAAGGGTGGATGCAGAAGCATACGAAGTATGATGTGTTCCATTCACATGTTTTTCTCTAGGTATTCAACAAACAACATTTTCTTACCAAAGATTTTTCTTTTATCTTCTTCATGCTACTCGAGATAAACATTACCAGACATCGTCTTATTACCTGGTACCTTGTAAGTAGAAGGGAAATAAGGGAATACACTAGGCTAAAGCGATAGTCTTAATGAACCGAATTTTCGTTTTAGTTATATTGCCCACAGGCACATATACAGACACACACGGAAATTTTTGTATATTTTTTTATTCACGGGTATTCAACATATATCTCTTGTAAAATCTCAGTTTCGAAATTTTGGATGGAATGGAATACCTACCTTCAATACATTGTTCAATTGTGCTAGTAAAAGTGAAGTCTGATATGTTACATTCACATGACTTTCTCTATGTTCTGCAAACAAACTATTCTTCCGAAGGATTATACTTTTATCTACATTATGCTAATCGAGATAATTATTAACAGAATTGATCTTATTACTTACTTCCTTATAAGTAGAAGGGAAATAAGGGAACACACACTAGACTAAAGCGATAGCCAAATCTTTTAAAACTTATCCGAATGCAATTCACATGGAAACTCAGTTCTCTTTGCATGATCAAGTGAAAAACTAAAGAAACATGGATGACAACTTCCTGTTTGAGAAAATTGTAAGTATTTTAAGAGTGAAACCAATAACAAGGAATATCTTGGATATGGTTAGCTCCACAACAAAAATGTGTATGAAATAAATTGTGATTTAACGAGGTCTACATTTTTTTTATAGAATTTTCTGTCTATCTCTTACTATTTACCAGTTATCAAAATGCCATTCAAAATGAATATAACTTCAGAGGCTATTCAAATATATATTTTATTTGTGATGAAAATATCTTTAAATATATTGTATTTTAGAATAGGGGAGTTTCTTAAAAACCTTTTTGCTACATCCTTGAAAGATGCGTACTTAAAAACCAAGTCTGGTGTTTAACGGAAGTTTCTTTTTTCAGCTATGCTGTTCACACATAAACACACAATAAATAAATAAATCAATAGTATGATACCCCGGCACCTAAGTAACTATACCGGATCATGTATATATATATATAAAAACTTAAAGTTTATTTCCAAAGACAAGCTTTACAAATTTTATCTATTATATAATTTTATCAGATAATTAACTAATCTAAAACTAAAATATTACTGGAAAACCAGCAACTTTATAACGGTTATCCAACTGCTGCCTATACTATACTATACAATACAGTAGCATTGGTATCCAGCACTAAGTTGTATATTTACTACAATAAGTTTATTCTGCCTACTAATAACGTAATTTATGTATATGTATTTAATTATATTACTTTGCATACTATTTTATTTATATAATTTAATATTTAATTATTATTGAATTATACTAACAAATTATTTGTCTATAAAATTCATTATATTTCTTTAATAGCTCTCCCACCATTTCCACTCCTATCATATTCCCTTTTCACCACCATAACTGCAAATTCAGCAATACGGTCCTATTTTCTACACTGGCAACTTCTTCTCTCTCATCTCCATTCTTCATCTCCTTCCTCGCTCACCATCATTACTATCAATTCAGTTGCGGTAATCCTATTCACCACACCGGCACCTTCTTCCCTCGCACAATTCTTCATCTCCTTCCTCTACCAATTATCTTCACATTAAAATGTTATTACTCCAAAATGTCACTTAAAGTTCAGTAATATAATTAAACTCGTCCATTAATATATATCGTAAATGTTGATTTAAATTATCATACTACAATTTTCTGTTTAAAATTCTTTGAGATCTTCTTATTTCTAATGTTCTAATTGGTAACGTTTCATTCTTTCATATTTGTCTTTCATCTTTTCCCATGGTGTTTTACTCACACGATTAGTCAGGATGTAGGTAGGTATTTAATTAAACTTCGATTTCTCAAAATTGCATTATATAATATCCTAGTTTATATTTTTCGAGTAAATTTTGATTATATCTGTTACATTCAGAATTGTATGTTTCGGTGTATCTTCCACACAAACATCATTTTCGGATTTTTTTTCTCATAAGTTTTGTTTGGTTCATGTCCTACAATATAAAAAATAAGGCTTTTGGTGGTTGCATGTGGTTTAATTTTAATCTTTCGTGTAGGTTATTAAAAAGTTATTATGCACTGTTCTTTGTTCTTCCTACGTCCATTTCCTCCCAATCTTATTGCCATTTAATGTCTGATGTTGTATTACATCTATCTCCAAATATTTTCTCTACCAAATCAAATTGTTGTTTCTTTAGCCAAAATATTGCTTCCTTAGGCTTAATCAAATAGTCTATGGGCCAAATAGCTGTAGTAATTAAAAGTGTCTATTTACTGCATTTGTAAAACGCAGTAATATTTTCCTTTGAGTTCTTCCAAGTAATGTCTTAAGCATCACACCAATCATTCTCAATGTCCAGAAACTGGCTCCATATGTAATTTGATGCAAAATTACGTTGTTGTAAAGGGTAATATCTTTTAAAGAGAGTAAGTTTTTTTTTAGTAATATTTCCTAATTTCATCATATTTTTTTCTCTGAATTTAGCCTTATGTACTCTGTATGCTTTATCAAATGTAACTTTTCATCTAATAAAATTTCTAAGTATTTCGATTCTGTAATTCTTTTTATGTTCTGATTATTAATCTTAATTATTGGGCCTCTTTTTAAATTTCGCTTAAATAACACGCAAGGTGATTTATTTGGCGCAATATTAACTTTACATTTCTGCACCAATTATATAAAATCCCTGTTAGGTTTTTCTGATTTCGTTTCAATCTCAAATCGATTCTGTCCCTCAATAATAAACATTTAATCGTATGCATATGCAATGGTAATTCTAATATTATATCCTCCACTTCCTCAATTAACATTTCCACAACAATATCCCAAAACAGGAGCCCAAGAACTGATCCTTGTGGACATTTGGTAATGTTCTTGTTTATTTTCTTATTTATTCCTTCTGTATAAACCCATACACAAAAACACATTTGGAGCTTTTCTAAAAATTATTTTTAAATCAGTAAACCTCAGAACTGTATTTCCTGTAAAATCTCAGTGTAGAATATTTGGGTAGTCTACTTGTTCTCAGTCTACTATGGATATGATAGAGAAAATAAGAATCTAAAATTTTGTCTTTTTAACCTAAAAATTCTGTCCTAGTGTCCTTTAAGCGCACATTATTGCACTTCTAGAAACATCTAGAAGGTAGCGACCGTATCTAGGGTGACCAGACAATGTCTATAATATTTCCAAATATTATATTCTGACGCTGGTAGGACAACCCTCGAGCTTACCCATTTTCACAGATAGGTCTCTAAGTTTCCGTCTCATACCGAATCCTTGGCAGAAAGTTCCTCGAAGCTAACTTCACCGTCATAAGCCTCCCTGCCATCCACGTATATAGTCGTTCGACCCTGAAACATGATTAGTAAATTAGATGGCAGAAAATAGGGGACAAGAAGATTTGCTGCTGTATATGAACTACCCAAAGCGGGAAACCCGCAAGAAAGCAAACAGAAAAACAAGGTTACAGCGATCGTTCAACGGGCCTTCCACACGTCAACCTCGCGCATTATCGTGGAGCACTCTCGGTGGATAAGGGATGACTTTTTTACATCTAGCCAAACACATCACAACAAACACAGAGTGAACTATCTTGCCTAAGATATGGTAATAGGTCTTAATTCCTATTTCGAAAAAGGTAACTTTTGTGTCCTTTTCCAGTAAATTCCACTCCGGAAGTCTAGAAGACTTCAGCATGTAGTTTTGGCAGGTGTAAGTCGTGCACTAAGTCATTAAGTTCGTTTTCTGAAGCAAAATGTGGATGTCTTTCTTTCATAGTACTGAAAGACGACACGCTAGATGTTGGTGCTGTTGTATCATTGTCTGATTCGTTGCCCTCTGTTTCTGAACGTTCCTGCCAATTTGAAGCAGTTACTGCTATTTGTAACTCATTTCATTAAGTACTGTCTGATGGTTGAACGCATTTGATAGAACCCCTTCTTCTGTTTAAACGTGTGTGTCAATTTGTTAATGTTAGTCTCGTATTTACATAGCAAAAGAAATTATATTTAAATTTTTCTCATAAACTCATAAAACTTATTATAGCAAGGCTACAACAACATATTCTCTAATATTAGGTAGTCGAAAGTAAAATCAATCGAAATATGAGTATTGCACCAATATTTTGTCTGGAAATAGAGCCAACAATCTTGTTTAGCTTAGAGTGGGATTATGTCTAGCAATTGTTTTAATTGTGTAGCTTAACGTCCTTTAACCTGTTTGGTCATATAGGATGATGAATAAAATTGGTGAAATGATGCTCACAGGATCTCGGGGTCAATGGAACTTAAAGCTACTCGACATTCGTCTTCTTAGGATAAGGGACAACCCCGAGAAAAAACCTTATCCGGCTAACTCACCTTAAATGAGATTCGAACTTTCGACCTGTTGACTGTGAGGCAGAGATGCCCACCGCAAACCACCCTTTACACTGTCTTTTTTAAAAATGTGTTATTTTATCCAAAATGTTTCTGAAGACTATGATCTAAATACTATATGTGTAAGATATTCTCAAAACAAATGAAATGTATATCTTGAATTTTCGGGGTACAGCTTCTGAAGTCCTCTTTACTCTGAAATACTTATTGGAATATATATATATATATATATATATATATATATATATATTTGTATGAAAATATTAATTTCAAACTTTAACATTTCTAACGTCTTTTAAAACCTATATTAATTCAGTAATCAAAGCTATTGAAATATTCCTCTCTAAAGTTGTCGTGTGTAGTTTAAAGCTCTAATTCAGAGAATATCAACCAATTTTCTCAAATGTTGAGGCGTGTGGGACATTTTGATTATGCAACATACTGAAACGCGGCGCCTGGGGCTGAGCGACCGCTGAAGGGATCGGTGCCTAACCTGCTGTAATAAAATAGCGAACGCACACAATAGCCGGTCATTTGTCTGTTTCCCAGCAAAACATTCCTGAGAGCTCATTGTCTCTATTGGAACTTTGGTAGCCCAGCTGCGGACAATACCGGTTTTTATTTATTCGGCATTTAGCGCCTCTGGGTTTAAATGCATGATGCCATTATTAGCTCAGTGAGCCCGTTGTCTGAAAGGGGAGGTGCGGAATTGGACTTTGGAAAGCATACGTTGCCCACTTTGCAAACAGTTTGATGTACTGAGTGGTGCCAAACTATTTTTCACCAGGACACTTTGTGCGTTCTTTTCACGCAAGATGGAAACGACAATATCACAGAATGTGCATGGTAGTGTGCTATTTCCGAACTGGAAGACTATGTATCAGCATAAATGCTGCGATTGAGGTTTATGAGACGCAAGCGAATATTCCAAATATAAGTATAGAAAAGGTTCGAAACCAGCCTCAGTTCTCTAAGGTGATCTCTAAACTGTTGACATCCACACCTTTTTATCATCGTTCGCTAGTCCTCTGCAAGAGACAATACTTAATAAACTCGCTACCTTGTATTGGCGCCATATATAAGCAAACGGCTGGTGGCAAAGGTCAAATACATCTGAAGACCCTCTATAAAGAGTAGTGATTACATGCTAGCGAAACCCAGCGGAGCGTAATGGATTTTTTGGATGCTAAATTGACTTCCTTTGAAAGGGAAGTAGAGCCCGTGTAACTTTATTTGCGCGTAAAAGAGCCCCATACTTCGAAAGAAGAAGGTTTCTGGCCAAAGTTCCGCCACTTGACGTCCGCAAGTCGTGATTTCGTCCCACGGTGTCATCTGTGGGCGACGAGTTGATCCGTCACCATGGCGCATGGCGGAAAACTCACGAATTAGAAATTCAAATCCGATCATGGAGACATTGTAACGAGCCCTATATTTAACTTAAAAGTTATAGAAAAATAACTACATATATAAGGAGCCGACAAGTGCCGGTGTGCGTGTTTGTGTGTGTTTGTGTGTATGTGTGTGTCTGTAAAGTGTGACAAAGTCAGCCTACTGAGTAACGAACGGTAAGGCAGTGTCTCAGTCACTTTGAATACCAAAAGTGTAATGTGTTATATAACAGTGAGTGATCTAGTGACATAAAGTGAATTTACCATTAACTGGTGTTCTCATTTGTTATATTTGTATAATAAACTTTATGAATAAATTTATATCTGCCAAAGTATTCATTGAAATTTGGTATACATGTTAGCACAATTCCGTGGTAGTGAATGCGCTTTGGAAATACAACTCTCGGTGTCGGGGTGCAGTTAAAAGTCGTCTGTAGACCCAGAAAGTTCAGTCAGAACTGTAGAGCGTGCTACTGGTGATCCCCATGTCGAGATGAAGAACTGCTTGAAAACTGTTAGGTACCCTCCACGGTGGCTCCCTTCCCACCGTCCGGTTCCAGGAGCCTATTTACACTACTCTCATTTCATCCTACCTCCTGGTATCTGACGTAAAATAAGACATGGCAGCAGTGTGGAATTATCTCCAGCATCATGCATACAATAAAACTGCAGTTACGGTAAAACTTTCAGGAAAATCTAAGCATAAATGTAGAGATTTGATATTTCAATACTAGCGTCCTTTAAGTACAATAAATTCATAGCTAAGTCTGCCTGTGGTCGAGAGGTCAGCGAGCTGTCTTCTCGTCTGGAGGTCCCATGTTTGATTCCCGGTTGGGGCGGGACATTTTTCATTAATCGGAATTATCCCTTGACCCCCACAGAGTCTGGAAGTATTAATGTGAGAGTGAAAGTGCGTATGTTTAATGACATACAATGTTTATACTAATGTCAATGAGTAGGGAATAGAAACATTCGTGGTCGCGAATTTTGAGATAGTGGCCTGAAAATGTATATTTACGCTTATTAAACATATTCAACTGCTTTTATGCTGGATTTGAATTTGGAAAACACCGCGAATCCCACATCAACTTGCGAATTTTGTGTATTTCTGCGAGAAACGAGCGGTTTTTAAGGCAACTAACGAAAAACGCGCGTTTTCAATTTCCCTAAATGATGCAATTCGTAATCGTTAGTTGGTAACAATTCCAAGCGGAGTGATTTCGTGCAAGTGCCAGATATTTATGAATGCTTTCTGACGCCATATCCGGCTGTATGAACTGATTCTTCACAACGCGTCTTCACGGTGCTAGGACGCCGAATTACAAAATATTTGCCCAACATCGTGGTTTCTACCGTACAGACGATAATATAGTAATGTGTAAAGTGCACAATTGCCAGGTATCCTGGGAAAGACGTGATTCAATTGAGAAACATTTGAAGCGCGCAAAGTACGTAGCGCGAGTTAATTCTTGCACGGAAGGTGAACTATCGGAGCGATACACATTTGTTGCCACGTGCTTTAACAGCGTAATAAACAAGAAGAAGCGCAGCGAATACCTTGGGAAGCGTGTAGCAGAAACTTTTATAAAAGCAAATATACCACTCTCTAAACTAGAAAACGAACACGTTAAGTCATTCTTGAATGAATTCGTAAAAGGTAAGATTACAGATTATTTCATTATGAAGATATTTTTTTAAGAAAATGCTGTGTAAAATGTAAGTTTTACTATTGAATTTGGATGGAAAAATCATATCAAAGATTTGTTTCTGGTGGCGACGTTGAAGTAGAAGTGGAGTGGGGTAAATGTAAAGGACGCGAGTGTGTAGCGGGCTGTATCAGTGCGCCGTCACTAAGGGGTAACGTGCGCATGGGTATAGATGACTAGATGGCATCAAGTCCGACCGACCATGCTCGCTCAGCGTCAGCTAGAAGACGTTTTCAAGGAGTGTTCAAATTGATTTGAGTTGTTTTTGATACTGTTTAACGTCCACTTTACCTACTTATGGCACCGCAGGCGATGACATTGATGATAAATGAATGGAGATGAAGCACCGGTGGAATGCGATGGGGGCGGAAACCGGAGAACCTTGAGATAACGTGCCCTACCCCGCTTTGTTCACCACAAATCTCACGCGTCGCTTAGGATTGAACCCGGGCCGTCTAGATGTCGATTTGAGTTGAGTGTACTGCTGGCATCTGTTAGCGTGTGCGCTTCCTATGGAAGAGGTCCCGAGTTCAAATCTTGGTAACGGTGGATTTCCCCTTATACTGAGTAGGTAAATGTTGGGAAATTAAACTCATTGGACCCTGGGCTCATTTGAACATCATTTCACCATTTTCATTTATACATCGCCTCTGTAAAGCAGAGCACTCAAGGGGGGGGTGATAAAATCTTTAAATAATAAAAAATCAATCCCGTTTTCATGCACGTTCCCATACCCCCATATGTTTTGAAAATAAAATGAATGCAGAAAAAATACACATATATTAGTAATTGATGCGTCATTAACATTAATTAGAAGTGACTTAAACCTTTCCTGGTAACAACTGACAAACTACATAACAAGAATGGTAGTATTAATTAATTTCATTGTAATACAAAATTGCAGATGCTGGAGGTATTCCTAATGTCAGAATTATCAAAGACAAACATATCCCAATGATGAGCGTAAGAGAAGAGGAGCTGAAGAATAAACTTTAAGGCCAAAAGGTTGCTGTCTTCTGTGACGAGACCACAAATAAGCGTAACAAGTGCATCTTTGTGACCATCTTTAACATTGTAAAGCCAACAGATGAAGTGGAGATACTAGTAGGGAACGTACACATTCTTGAAACTGCAGATTTTAGGACCTGCTCTCGAGCCATTCTAGATACAATGAAGAAAGTTAAAATTTCATTTGATGTTGTGGCTCTTGTTTCTGATTCTGCAAGATATATGACCAAGTGCTTCAACATTCTGGTCCATATTCTTGGTGACGATGTGTTAGTTGTCGAGTGCTGGGCTCACAAACTAAATTTAGTTTTGAATGTTTTGGTTAAGCAGCCACCAGAGTTAAATTTGATAGTTAGCAGAGTCAAGTCAGCTTTCCTGAACACACGGAAACGAAAATATCTGTTTAAGAAGTTTCTGGACAACAAGTACCCTGGACAAAACATACCACTGTTTCCTATGCCAGTTTTGAGTAAGTGGTATTCGTGGTATGAATCAGTAGCATACCTTGCAGAATATATGCAAGATGTGGTAACCTTCCTGCAAAGTGAAAATATAACAGGAGTTCACAATGCTGAGGTTGATTTCCTTCAAAATTTCCGAAGAGATGAGCTGAAGTAGCAACTGGTTTTGTAAAAGAAGTAGGCAGTAGCATCACTGAATTAAACAAGCACCTGGAAGGCCAGTGTTATCCGATAGTGCACATGTTAAATGATCAGCTGAGGAAGATTGAACAGACATTGCAAGTGGCAGCGACAAAATCAAGGAAATGATCGAAACTTCAGAAACTGTCACCGTCAAACACAAAATGAAGACAATCCTTTCCAATGCTGCTTCACATTGGTTCGCAAAACTTTTGAGTTTACGAAAAACTGACCCTACAGTTGGATTTTATGAAACAGTGAGTGTTTTCGATCCGTCTGAAGTTTCAGAAATGAACGTAGGGGGAAATCTTCTGAAAACAATTAAAAAACTCAAAGCATGTTCAAATATTGGAGACGATGCCATCACAGGCCACATGGAGTTTCAGAGAATTGTGAAAAGCAAACTTGACTCCAAAGAGAAAGTAGACATTATTTCTATCTTATAGGGAATGATGAGCAGCTACAAAGCGTTTCAAAATGTGTTATTGAAGAGCTGTGGATGCCAGGTACAAATGCAGATTATGAACGGTTTTTTTTTCATCGGACTCAAAGGTTCTCTCTGATAGGCGTTTATGAATTGTATTTTGAAAATCAGGAATATCAACAGAGCCTTTTTTCAACATCAGCAAATATTTTTTTTTTCTTTTTGGAATCGAATTTTGAAATCAAGATGTCTCAATAAAGCCTTTTTAATATGTTTTGAGATTACTTGTTATTACTGACTAACGAATAGGGAACTTTTCCCCCCTCCTGAACATACTAAAAAATTGAATTGAAAGTACCGATTTTTCCATTTGAAAACACCGATTTCTACACTTTCCAACTCAACGAAAAATTTCACAAGACAAGGCCCCCGATATAACTATATAAGTTAAAGGCGGCTATACAAATTAAACAATAACAAACAAATTCACCACTGTACTCTATGATAACATGTTCAGTTTGCCAGTAAATCTACTGCCACTTATGCATATGCGTTTTATCAAGCTTTAGCATCTAGGGACTACAAAGAGCCCTTGTGCTCATTCCGACTATGATTACACTACGACAACAAACAAGAATACCTTGAAAGAAACAAAAGCACGTCCAGGAATGATGTAGGAGCCGTTCGTTGTAAAATCATTAACAAAAAAAAAAAAAAAAAAAAAAAGGTGAACAAATGCTTTTGTTCGAACTCAATTTGATTACTTGAAGCGGAAATATGGAGCTTAGAATATATACGTCACTCTATGTCCAGATGACAATAGAGCGTCGCGATATGAACGATGCTGTACGATATTGCTTTTGAAAATCTAGCGTTGAGGGAGACGCAATTTATCAAATATCACATCAATAAGTTCATTTTCTTCTCTCAGTAACGATCTACAAATGTAAATCTCCCAACAGCTCCTCAATCATATTGATTACTTTCTCTACACCTACTATGTACATAGTGTATAGAGAATGTATTGCATTCCACCCAAAAATTCGACACAGAGATTTCGCCGGAAATACATGTTTAGAGGTCCCATATGTCCCAACATTATACAAAGGTATGTTTTACATGTTTGTGTGTGTATGTTTATTTACTTTCTCTACACGTACTATATGTTTTAGGGTCGCCTGTAACCCCCCCCCCCCAAAAGAACAGTTTTACTAAAAGGTCCGTGTGTTGTGAACACTATAGCTCAAAACAGAAAATTCCGTTAAACACCAAACTTGGTATTTAAGTTCAATATCTTCCAAAGATGCGACACGAAGATTTTCAAGAAAATTCTCCCACCCCCAACTACACACTAATTCCTTAAATGCTCTGTCTTTAAAGTTCGCAAGATAATTACTTTGCGGGTTTCCACACATTACTTGCTACGTGAAGCACAACTCTGGGTTATTACACGATTAACATTAATATTCGAGAGACTGACGCTTCCTCAGACAGGCTCACTGCACTCACGGTAACATAACGTGATAATCACTTGCATTGCGTTACATATGTGGGATGTTAACAGACGTGTAACGGTTATCATGTGAAATTGCGGTACAGCACACAGAGAAATAGATCCTGCAATTACCAGGGCCGGCTCAAGAGAGAGATGCGCTCAGGGTAGCAGGGAGTCTTAAAACATGAATTGTAATCTATCCATCCTTACTTCACGCGTGCTGCAGCCAAGCTCTGGGCGAGCTCTTTTTACTGTCTCTACACGTACTATGTACGCAGTGTATAGAGAAGTTATTGTATTGCACCCAAAAATTTGATACGCAGATATCACCGGAAATATATATTTTGGGGTCTCCTGAGTTGAAAAAAAAACATTTATAGAAAAATGTCCATGTGTGTGTGCGCATAGCTCAAAAAAGAGAAGACCATTAAATAGCAAACTTATAACTTCCAAGGGCCCGCCTAGGTAGTGTGGTGATAGCGTGTCTGCCTCACACTCAAAAGGTCATGAGTTGGAATCTCGCCTAGGGTCAGTTACCCAGATAAGGTTTTTTTTCGGGGTTTTCCCTTATCCTGAGAAGACGAATGTCGAGTAGCTTTAAGCTTTATGGACCCCGAGATCATTTGAGCACAATTTCACCAATTTCATTCATCGTCCGATATGACCAACCAGGTTAAAGGACGTTAAAATAAAAACTTCCTAGGATCCGACACAAAGATTTTCAAGAAATTACCCCCACCCCAGACTACCCTTTACATAAAACATGTTTATTTCGATTAGCATGATATAGAAAGAAGAATAAAACTGCCTCCGTGGTCGAGTGGTCAGCGGGCTGACTTCTCACTCGGAGGTCTCGGATTCGATTCCCGGCTGGGACATAATTGTACTGCATAGCAGTAGTTTTTAAAAAAACCTCTGATGCCTTACGTTCTCATGACTTTCGCTACCATATCTTCAAAAATATTCTAATAACACATGTTCTTCTATTTCACGCTAATACATATAATCGTTTGCATTAAGGTAATTCTGTCCTTTTTGAAAGACTAGGAGCAACAAAAAAAAAAATACAGACAAACACGTTGTCCTATTTGAGAAACGCTTAAGAATTGTAAAACCTAAACCAATTATAAGGAATATCTCGATAAATGCTTGGGTGTACACAAATGAATATAACATAAATTGCGTGTTTTAAGGAGGTCTACATTTTTGTGTAGCAAGTTTTTTTTCTACCTACAGCACAATTTGGATTTAGACGCCAGCATTCACGTCCTAAAGAGCTTCACCGTATTTTGGATACTATACTGGACACTTACGACGAAAATATAGTTTGTTTGGGCTATTTATGGTACTGAAAAGGCGTTCGATAAATTGTGGCATGATGGTCTTTAAAAAAAAATCTCGCTTAAATGACACTCTTTACAGGCTTATTACATCATATTTGTCCAATCGCACATTCTCGGTAAAATATGAATCAGTGCAATCAAAGTGTCTAGCTATTAGTTCTGGAGTACCTCAGGGTAGTATACTAGGGCCTCTATTATACATCACTTACACGGCAGATGTTCCAGTTTCTGACCAACTTGTAATTGCACATTTTGCTGACTACATCGGAGTTCTGAGTAAAGGTACCTCTGAGGCAGCTGCAAACTATCTTCAAAACTTTTACGACGAAATAGATACGTGGTGCAAACACTGGAGGTTTGTAATGAATTCTAATAAATCCAGCATCATTAAGTTCTCTTATAAATACAATAATCAACATCAATCAGTTTTAACAAGTTCAGAACCCATTCCAGAATTAGATTCAGTAAGATACCTTGGACTCACACTGTATCAACGTTTAACATAGAAAAGTCACCTTATATTTATAACAAAGGAAATTCGTCACCAATTACATGAACTAAAGTTCAAAATCTTCACTGTTTATACAGTATAAAAGGCTAATATACTATTCACTGATCAGACCTATATAAATGTACAGTTGCTCAACTTGGGGTTCAGCTTCACTTCTCAAATACGAAGAATACAAACCATTAGAACAGATGTCTTCTTTTAATCACCAATGCACTACGATGTCAGAAACTCCACTATTCATTAGATCTCAAAGTTCCAGAAATAACAGTTGTCCTCAGCAGAGCTTACAGAAGACTTCAGGACTCGTTCGACCATCACAGCAACCCAGTAATTCAACACATTCCTCTAAAGTACCCACTAGACCCAGAAAACAGAAGATTAAAACGAAAAAGACACTCGGAATTAAGACTTGCACCGCATTAATTAGACCTTAACTATGCATTCGGGACTGCCGCTGGGCAGAACCTAGCACACATGTTTCAGGTTATTTGTTTGTTTCTAATTGCTTACTACTGTAATATAGTGTACACAATAAAGTTAAGTTATTAATTAAAAAAAAAGGTTTTGATTTAATCGTCCTGGAGTATTTTTTGGACAATATTCAGAAATCTGTGGGGCCAACTACAGATTTATACCTATTGTAATTGAATTCACTTCTGCTTTTAGATACCCTATTATTTTTATTGTAAAATTCTAATACTGGAGTATTAGTAGGTATGATCTTTAAACTTTATCCTATCTCTTACGGTTCACCAGTTAGCAAAAGTCACTCAAAATGAAGAGGGTTTCAGAGGTTAATGCGAAAATTAAAGATATCCATTTCATTTGTACTGAAAATGTCTTAAACTTACATTAATCAAACATTTTAAAGAAATTTAGTAGAAAATACAAATTTTCGTATATTTTTACTCTCTATATGCACTATGTATATTATGTATTCAGAAAGCTTTGTATTGCACCCAAAAAATTTTATAGGGATATTTCACCGGAAATATATGTTTTGAGACCCCCTGAATTCAACAAAAGAAAAAATTAAAAATGTCCGTGTGTGTGTGTGCCTTTAGGCAGCATAGCTCAAACACGAAAAGTCCGTTAAATTCCAAACTTGATATTTAAGTTCGATATCTTCCAAGGATGAACACGAAGATTTTCAAGAAAATGCCCCCACCCCCAACTTCCCTTTACATGGAAATATTGTTGCAAATTTTGATTTTATCAAAAATGGAACTAACAATTTTGATTAAAATATCGTATATTAAAGATGTTTACATGACAAATAAAAATAATATCTTGAGCTTTCTGAGAATGGTCTCTGAAGACATCTTTATTCTGGATGAATTTTGCGGAATTTTGCATAACTGGTAAACGTAAGAGTAGAGCTCGTTAAAACACACACTTTATGTTATATACATTTTTTTTCGTGGAGTTGTCCATTTTTACTTTCTCTACACGCACTATGTGCATAGTGTATAGAGAAGGTATTGCAGTCCACTTAAAAATTTGATAACGAGATTTCACCGGAAATATATGTTTTAGGGTCCCTTATATCCAAAAAAAGCATTTTCACAAAAAGGTCCGTGTGTCTGTGAACACGACAACTCAAAAACGAAAAGTCGGTAAAATAGCAAACTTGGTATTTAAGTTTAGTATCTTCCAGGGATGCGACACGAAGATTTTGAGAAAAATCCCCCCACCCCAAACTACCCTTTACGTGGAACTTTTTTCGAAAATTTTTATTTTTGCAAAATGGTTCTAACGATTTTGATTAAAATATCATATATAAAAGATATTTACCTGACAAACAAAATGTATATCTTGAATTTTCTGGGAATAGCCTCTGGAGACTACTTTATTCTGGACGTATTTTACGGAATTTTTCATAACTGCTAAACCGTAAGACTTAGATAAAAACTTATTACTCAAGAAATGTAAAGCACGTTAAAACTCACAATTTATCTATATACATGTTTTTCGTGGAGTTTCGTTTTTGAGATATTCATTGTTTTTGGTTTCAGCTATTCCTGTCCATATAAACAAAGGAACTTCAGTCACATAACAACCAGCTTTTGACTATCACTTTAACCTATGGTACTCCCTTATTTCGCTTCTACTTACAAGGAAACACGTAATAAGAATATTTCTGCTAATTTGTTCTCGCTTAGCAGGAAGTAAATAGAGGCATAAGCTTTTTAACAATAATTTGTTGCAGAGATGTAGAGAAAGTCATGTGAATGGTACACATCAGATTTTTAGTATTGGTTTCAGTGTCTACTTATACTTTTCTCATAAGGGAATTTGTCAACTCCTG
Source organism: Hymenopus coronatus (assembly GCA_030762935.1). Taxonomy (NCBI): domain Eukaryota; kingdom Metazoa; phylum Arthropoda; class Insecta; order Mantodea; family Hymenopodidae; genus Hymenopus; species Hymenopus coronatus. Next base: position 39,510,084 of record CM060899.1, read on the forward strand.
GCCATACAAACAAAGGAACTTCAATCACGAGTCATCATCTTTTAAAACATTTTTCTTTTGCCTATACTACTCCCTTTGTTTTCGACTTTACTTACAAGGAAGCAAATAATAAGACCATTTCAGCTACTTTTTTCTCGATTAATATGAAGTTAATAGAAGAATAAACTTTTTAACACTTTTTTGCAGAGCTGTGGAGAAAATTATCTGAATGGAACACATACATTTTTTTCAAGTAAAGGTTAGTTTAGGGTGAGAGGATTTAGTTGAAAATCTTCGTGTCGAATTCTTGTGATATGTTGATTTTAAATATCGAAGTTCTATTTTAGCAAGCATCCGTTTTTGAGTTATGCTGTTCACATATACACACAAACACACACACATACACACTACAAATTCACTCATGAACGTTTCCCTAAAAATATCTATGTTGTATTCAGGGGATTCCAAAATTTGTATATGTAGTGAAATATTGATATCGAATTTTTATGGATATTTCTAAGTGTTTAACGCCCGTTTTAACTACTTGTGGCACCATAGGCGATGACACATGAATATGGAGCACCGGTGGAAAATGTAAATGGCGTATTATTTATGGACGCTCTTTAACTACTGTGGTTCTCAGTGTCCCATTCTAAATTGGGCGTGAAAAACCGCTTAATTTTGCTTAGAAGTCTCTCTAACAGGCTTGAGGTTTTTTACGTGCTGCAAATCTACGACGGAACCAACTTCCCTTCCGAAGAAAGCCATGCTAAGGATTTTTACACCCGCAAAAATCCATCGTCTTCCGCCGGGTTTGAACCAGCGACCTTGGGTATATTTAGTTAGTATGGTAACCATTGCACCACGGAAGGTGACGGAGTACCGGTGGAATGCGATAGCGGGGGAATCCGGAGAACCCGGAGAAAACTTTCACCTTGTCCACCAAGATCGAATCCGATCTGTCTAGAGAGGTCTAGCCACTGGGCCACGGTGCGGACTTTTTATGGAATGCAATATCTTCTCTACCTGTTGTGTAAAAGGTAGAGAAAGTAAAAAGGGAGTACATTACGCGAGGGAATAGAAACCTTGTGTGATTAAAACTGCCTGGATCAGAAAGGGGTTTTACATTTGTCGCAACATCATAGATACAGGAAATGGCATTGCTTCTCCGATCACATTGAATACCCTCACTCCACTCACTCTATTCTTTCTCTCTCCCTCTCTTTCCTCTCATGCACAGATCCCATCACAAATGTCGTTAGGAGAATTAGTTTTCCTAGAGCGCGCACATAGCCTTTTATGCTTATTCCATCGAAGGACTTGATAAGAGCTTTTGTTCTTTGGTGGAGTTCGTTGCAGTCACAATAGAGTATATAATCAGCAAGCCTCGTATTTTTAGGTTCTAAAAACTTAAAATTAGCTTCTACCTATCAGTATAATAGGATTTTACACACTCTCTTTGCTTTCTCTACGCGTACTATGATCATAGTGTACAGAGAAGGTATTCTATTGCAGCCAGAAATTCGATACCGAGATTTCACCGAAATATATATTGCCACTGAATCCAAAAAATACATTTTTAGAAAACGGTTTGTAAGTATGTGTGTGCATGTTTAACAAATAGTATTCATTAACTTGTAAGACACCATTTATGTATAGTCAGGGTCTGCTTGTCAGTTGGATACTATTATCATTGTAAGAAGATTGTATAAAATTCTGATGTGTTCCATTCACATGAGTTTCTCTACATTTCTGCAACAAATTATTGTTAAAAAGCTTAAGCTTCTATTTACTCCATGCAAATCGAGAAAAAAATAGCAGAAATAGTTTTATTACTTGCTTCCTTGTAAGTAGAAGGTAAATAAGGGATTACTATAGGTGAAAGTGATAGCCAAAAGCTGGTTGCTATGTGACTGAAGTTCATTTGTTAGTATGGACAGGAGTTGACAAATTCCTGTAAAAGAAAAGCTCATTGTTGTTTTTCAAAGCTGAAACCAAAAACAAGGAAAATCTCAATAACCATCAACTCCACGAAAAAAATGTATTTAACATAAATTGGGTGTTTTAACGTGCTCTAAATGCTTTGTGTGGTAATTTTTTGTCCATCTCTTACGGTTTAGCAGTTGTGCTAAATTTCGTAAAATTCATTAAGAATAAAGTTGTCTTCAGAGGCTATTTCCTTGAAAATTCAATATATACATTTTATTTGTGATGTAAATATCTTTAATACTTTAATCAAAACCTTTAGAGCCATTTTTGAGAAAATCAAAATTTTCGAAAAAGTTTCATGTAAAGGGTAGTTGGGATGGAGGCGTTTTCTTGAAAAGTTTCGTGTCGCACCCTTGGAAAATACCAAACATAAATATCAAATTTTGTATTCATTGGTCATTTCGTTTTTGAGCTATGCTGTCCACAGACACACACACATGGACCTTTTACCAAAAATGCTTTTTTTTTTGGATTCAGGTGACCCAAAACATGTATTTCCGGTGAAATCTCGGTATCGAATTTTTGGTTGCAATGCAATACCTTCTCTAAACACTATGTACATAGTAAGTGTAAAGAAAGTAAAAAAAGCAGAGTAAATCGCGAATAAATTTGAACTTTCGGTACAACACATAATCGCTGACGCTCACTTCTTGCACTACAATATTTCGTCATTGCTCTTCATAGCATCACGTCTTGTTTGTTTATTTCCTCTCTTCTTTCCTTCTTCGTTTTAGCGTTCTACAAGGTCCATCGACAATCAATTGCACGTTCTATTCTGATTGCAGGAAATCCATTAAACTTCCTTTTCTATCCGAAGAATTAGCAAGGCGACTAAAGGAATTCCCGTTCTCAAATTAAATGAAGGAAATCAAATGAGGGAGTGAATTACGAGTCGTAGAAAACCCTTAACGAAGAAAGAGCGGCTTGTCAAAACTTTTCTCCTTATTTTGTTACCAGAAGAACCAGGTCAGGAAAAGCGCTGGAGTTTCATATCCAATATTTAAAGAGCTTTTCTATCAGCGATGGGACGAACATAGAGATCGTGTTTATTCCTTTTACTACGACACAAATTTGGTTTATAAATGCGATAACTTTCGCACGAGTCTATCGTACGTCATGAACAGTGATGAAAACCAAATAATTGTGTTTGTGCTCTTCGTTAAATGTATTGCTGTAGGATGAAAACTCTGATGTGTTCCATTCATAAAACTTTCCCAACCTATACTGCAAACAAACTACTCTTCGGATTAATTAATTTTATTACACAGATTGGACAGGTAGAGTCAGACTGAAAAATTCAATTCCATAGCCGGGATTTGAACCACGGATATCCCGGTCTCTAGCCAGTTACTCTAATCACTGGGCTACCATGGTAACATGCCAGCACAGCACTAAATACCCCAAATGACGCGAGTTTTTCCCTTTGGCCGTAAGGTGACCTCAATTTATTTTGAGATGACATACCGCAATGGCGACTTACAATGCCGTAAGCACTTAAGTTCCGGCTTCATAGTTTAACCAACTATTGGGTAAATTAATGTTAATTCATTGTTTTTCACACCAGTCATGTGTCGGAAATGATTTTAAAATGTAGAGTCAGATTTTTGGGGGGTAGTGTTTAACGCCCGCTTTTACTATTTAAAACACCGCAGGTGATGACACTGGTGATACATAGAATGAAGATGGAGCACCGGTGGAATGCATTGCTGGGGGAAACCGGAGAACACGGAGAAAGCCCGCCCCTGTGCCGCTTTGTCTACCACAAAGTTAACATTCGGTCACTTAGGATCGAACCCGTTCTAGGTGAGAGGCGAGTGGTCTAACCATTCGGCCACGGCGTGGCTTAGAGTCAAATTGAAAAGTTCTATACCATAGCCCGGATTTGAACCATGGATCTTCTCGTTACCGTCCAGTTGCTCTGATATCTGAGTTACCATGGCAATATGTCGGCATAGCATTAAATTCTCAGTGATCATCGTAGCTACTTCATAGTACATAGTAGCTAGAGAAGGTATTGCATTCCACCTAAAAATTCGATGTCGAGTTTCACCGAAAATATATGTTCTGAAATCCCCCGAATCCAAAAAGAAGCATTTTTAGAAAAAAACGCCTGCGTATGTGTGTGTGTCTGCGTGTGTATGTGTGTGTGTGTGTGTGTGTGTGTGTGTGTGTCTGAGGACATAATAGCTCAAACATGAAAAGACCGCTAAAAACCAAACTTGGTATTTGGGTTTAGTATCTTCCAAGGATGCAACATGAAGATTTAAAAAATAATCCTCCACCACATACAACCCTTTACATGAAAAAATTTTAGTTTTCATAAAAATGGCTCTAATAGTTTTGGTTAAAATACGGTATATTAAAGCTATTTATATCACAAATAAAATTTATATATTGAATTTTCTGGGAATAGTTTCGAAGACCTGTCCATTCTCGATGTATTTTGTTGACTTTTGCATAACTGTTAAACCGTAAGCTATACAAAACCTTAAAACACAAAAATGTAGTAACCGTTAAAACACATAATTTATGACATATACATTTTTGTTGCATATATAACCGTTTTCGAGATATTCCTTGCTCTTGGTTTCAGTTTTAAACTACGGATCTTTTGAGACGCGGTCACCTTTAGTTTCGTCTCTCTTTTGTTTTTCTAGAACTGCAAAGCGAACTGAACTTAAATTCTTCACATATCGGCAAGCTTTTAAAATACTTGACTATTACTTTAGCCTGGTGTATTCCCTTGCAGATACAAATCTTAAATTCTAAATTCGGTATTCAATACTGTTTTCGTTTTTGAGTTATGCTGTCCACAGACACACACCAGACAAACACTGGCCTTTTTGTAAAAATGCTTATTTGGATTAAGATGTCTTCAAAACGTGTATTTTTATCGAATTTTTGATGGAATATAATACCTTCTCTACCGATGTATTATGCACAAAGGAGAGAAAGTAAAACACGAAATATAGAAATCTCAGTCGCTTATTACTTTCTCTACACGTATTACGTACATAGTGTATAGACAGGTATTGTATTGCACCAAAAACTTCGATACCAAAATTTACCGCAAATTCATGTTTTGGGTCCCCCTGAATCGAAAAAAAAATCATTTTTGGAAAAAGGTCCTGTATGTGCGCGCATGCATATGTGCGTGCATGTGTGTGTGTGTGTGTGTGTATGAGTGTGTATGTGTGTGGGTCTGTGGACTGCATAGTCAAAAAACGAAAAATCCATTAAATACCGAACTTCTTATTTAAGTTCTGTATCTTCCAAGGATGCGAAATGAAGCTTTTCAAGAAAATCCCTCCAACATAAATACCCTTTACATGGAACATTTTTCGAAAATGTTGATTTTCTCAAAAATGGCTCTAACGAACTTTGATCGAAATATCGTATATTAAATACATGACAAATAAAATGTATATCTTGAATATTCTTGGAGTAGCCTCTGAAGACATCTTTGTTCTGGATAAATTTTGCGGAATTTTACATTACTGATAAACCGTAAGAGATATACAAAAAAAAATCTGATGTGATCCATTCACATGACTTTCTCTACATCTCTGTAACAAAGTATTGTTAAAAAGTTTATACTTCTATTTACTTCCTGCTAACCAAGAAACAATTAGCAGGAATAGTCTTATTACCTAATTCCTTGGAAGTAGAAGCGAAATAAGGGAGTAACATAGGTTAAAGTGATAAACAAAAGCTGGATACTATAACTGAAGTTCCTCTGTTTGCATGGACAGGAGTTGACAAATTCCTGTATGAGAAACGCTTAAGTTTTTAACGATGAAGCTAAAAATAAGGAATATCTAAAAAAAAAAAAAAGGTCAACTCCACGAAAAATGTATATAATATAAATTGTGTGTTTTAACGTGCTCTACATTTCTTGTTTTGTAAGTTTTTGTCCAACTCTTACGGTTTAGCAGTTATGCAAAATTTCGTAAAATTCATCCAGATTAAAAGTAGTATTCAGAGGCTATTCCCAGAAAATTCAGGATATAAATTTTATTTATAATGTACGATATTTTAGTCAAAATCGCTAGAGCCATTTTTAAGAAAACCAAAAGCTTCGAAAAAAGTTTCATGTAAAGGGTAGTTTGGGGTAAGGGGATTCTCAAAATCTTCGTGTCGCAGCCCTCGAAGATACTAAACTTCCATACCAAGTTTGGTATTTTACCTACTTTTCGTTTTTGAGTAATCATGTTCGCAGACACACGGACACACACATGGACCTTTTTCTGAATATGCGTTTTTTGGATAGAGGGGGATCCTAAAACAAATATTTCCGGTGAAATCTCGGTATCGAATTTTTGGGTGGAGTGCACTACCTGCTCTATACACTATGTACATAGTAAGTGTAGAGAAAGTAAAAGTACGTAATAGAAAATGTACATCTTAAAACACACAATTTATATTATATACATTATTTCGTAGGGTTGATCATTTTTAGATATTCCTTGATGTTGATTTCAGTTTTAAAATTGTCAACTCCTGTCCATACAAAGAAAGGAACTTCAAATACATAGCAGCCATAGCAATCGTCTTATCCTATGGTATTTCTCTTCTACTTATAAGGAAACAAGCTATCAGACCATTTCTGCTATTTTTTCTCGGTTTATATGAAGTAAATAGAAGAATGATTTTTTTAACAATAATTTGTAGAGATGTAGAGAAAGTCATGTGAATGGAACACATTAGATTTTTTTTCAGTATTACACTGTTAATCACATATGCATTCACTCTGCCATGTAAATTTCCAGACTCTTGAGTGGATAAGAAATGATTCTGATGAAAATAAAATTACCTGCCCCAGCCGGAAATCGTGCTCGGAAGCCAGAACGATGATACCAAAAGGCAGTCGATATTTCAATGTAATACGCTATATTTTTCGCTAGTTACATCCAGATATTGCAAGCTCTTAAAATAGTGTCCTTAGGGAACTTTTGTCTTATCGATCATTAGCCAAGTGACCTAGAATCAAATCCCAAGAGTGCCCTTCTGTGCTACATCTTTACTGGGTGTGTCTGCTTATAGTCTTGTTTTAAACCGATGGCGTCATAAACTTTTATCATTCGCTTTTAGAATGATAAAGGGTTTATTCCCCATGCAACAATCTTCACAAAGCTTACCAATACAACATTCCTTCGATCTCATTATGGCATATAAAGCCAGGCTCGGATTATAATAACCCAAAAATCTTATGTGTTTGATTCGCTTGACTTTCTCTACGTCTCTACAGCACACTATTCTTAAAAGCCTTATTGTTCTATCTCGTACTTCGTGTTAATCGAGACAAACATTGGCAGAAACGGTCTTATCACTTTGTTCCTTATAACTAGAAGAGAAACAGAGGAATGCACTAGGCTAAAGCAAGTTTAAATCCGTTCACTTTGCATGGCCTGTATGAGAAAATATTGAAACACCGAGAGAGGTGACTCAGGCGTTTCGTCTGGGACTGACATTCGGGGGGTCCGGGTTCGATCCCGTTGACCTCACACGCTGGCCCTGGGTTTTCCCGTGGTTATCCTTGGGCCGCTAAGGCGAACGCAGGGATGCTGTATATATACCACGATTCCTTCTCCTTTCATTCCTTCATTCCATTTCCTTCTTCATCTTTCAAGTCTGCACAGATGTGTCTTAAGGCGTTGTAATCGATGGTTTGGTTGCTTGCTCCGAGTGAAACTCTTTTCTCCCTGGTTGAGGCTAGGTGCAGTTGTAGAGGTCTCTTTCCGACCTCCCGGCGCCTGTGTAGCCTCCGTGGCGCGCTAGGGCTGCCATCTAGTGGACTGTTAGGGACTTCCTTGCGTCTCTACGCTTAGCTCCATCATTTCGTATGTACTGGATTGTGATTTGCCCTCCTCGCAATAGATCAGTACCTGGTCGCAGTTGCTGTTAACATGCTATAACATCTAATACTGAAACCAATAAAAAGAAATATTGACACATCCATTAGGTTATGACTGAGGCACGTAGCTTTGGAACTCATGTGGAAGAGACGACACTCGCTTATAACTGAGTTTATTGTGTTAGAACATTAATTATTACCAAACATTTTGGAACAGGTTGTCTCCTAAAAGAAACCCGTCCTCCTGAAGCGATTACGTTATATAAACAATGAGTTGAGTGTCAATAATAAATTATATTTTAAAGTCAGAAACAAACAATAAATTTGAAGGGCGTAGTAGAGTTGAATTCTCCTTACCATTAGAGAGATGTCTATATTGTAGAGAGCTGCGTGAAGACGACAATAGCTAGAAAGAACAAGACCGGGCGAGCAGGTCCATTGGACCTTTATATAGCTTAAGAACACCTAAAAATGTCTTCGCAATATGACGCCAGCTTTCCAAACACGGAGCGCCAGCGCCCTAGGTTTGAGTTGCAACAGCTATTCAAAACAGTATTGAAATTGGTCTAGAACATTCCTTGTGACGTATAAGGCACCAGAGTTCCACGTGATGGTAAAATTCATTGGGATTGTTACAGAAAGCGGTGGACCATAATCTTCTTGTTACAACTCCGCGCGGCTAAGCTCCACGATTTAAGAACTGACATAAAATATAGTCTAAAATTAAAGATTTCTATAATCATAAATAACCATCAAAACTCTCAACTATATAATGACAATATCAGCTGAATTATAAACGGCATAATTGTGTGTGTTAACGAGCTCTACATTAATAATTTTTTGTCTATTTCTTAAGGTTTACCGGTTATGCAAAGTTCATTCAGAATAAAGAGGTCTTCATAGGCTATTCCCAGAAAATTCAAAATACGCATTTTATTTGTCATGTAAATGTCTTTAATATGCTGCTTTTTGAACTCAGTGGACCTCAAAACATACATTTCCGGTGAAATCTCGACTTCCAATTTTTGGATAGACTACAATATCTTCTCTAGCTGCTATTTTAGCTACATACGGGCTAGAGAAAGTAAACTTACGCTGCAAATTATCAAGTCGTTATAACACACACACATAAATGCACATTTCTAGTTTAATGGAAAAAGTTCTTGTTCACTATTACTTCCAGGGGGAAGTAACCAGGGTAGTGACGCAACTTACAAACTTGATCGAATTTTAAAAAATCTGATGGGTTCCATTCTTTACATCTCTGTAACAAATTATTGTCAAAAAGCTTATTCTTCATTTACATCATGCTAATCGAGATAAATATTATTTGAAATGGTCTTATTACTTGCTTCCTTGAGGGAGGAAGGGAAATAAGGGCGTACTATAGGCTAAAGCGATAGTCAAATATTTTAAAAGTTGGTTGCTATGTGATAGAAATTCTTTTGTTTGTATAGCCAGGAGTTTACAAATTCCCGTGTGAGAAAAGTATAAGTATTTTAAAGCTGAAACCAATAATAAGGAATAAACGGCCAACTCTACAAAAAGGATACGACATAAATTATGTGTCTAAACGAGATCTACGTATTTTGTATAGTTCGTTTTTATCTATCTCTTACGGTTTACAAGTGATGCAAAATTCAGCAAAATGCATTCAAAATAAACAGTTCTTCAGAGACTATTCCCAGAAAATTCAACACATACATTTTATTTGCCATGTAAATATCTTTAATATACATTTTAATCAAAATCGTTAGTCCTTTTTGAGAAAATCAGAAATTTCGAATTTTTTTCCAAGTCTGGGGTGAGGAGATTTTCTCCTCACACAGACACACATATATACAGACCTTTTTCTAGAAAAACTGTTTTTTCTAGATTCTGGATGTCCCTACAATGTATTTCCTGTGAAATCTCGGTATCGAATTTATGGTTAGAACACAACACGTTCCCTATACACTATGTATATTGTATCTGTAGAGAAAGTAGTTAGTTGCAGATTATTATCATAATGTTATGAATTAATGAAACCAGTAATGTTAACTTGATTTTGGTTAAACCCATATTTATAGAGCAACACTTTCCATATCTTTAATACTCATATATGTTTAAATAAGAGTTAACTACAAATAAACTACAGGACCATCCAGAAATAAAGAATGATTTGGCATACTAAATAATAAAGAAAGATATCAATATAAAACTCATAGTAACAATATCTTACTCAATTTCTCAAAGTAATTTTCATTCTTTCAAGGTATTTATTGTTACTGGCACTCGTTTTTCAATGCCAATTTATTCGTTGTTTTTTGTATGCACAGAATATTCGAGCAAATGCGTTTTATAGCAGATATCGAAATGTAAGGTCATAACGCAATGGACGAGTCTTCAGTGAGGAGATGGTATATAATTCACGAGTAATAATCGAAGAACCAGTGTGCCCGACGAAGCCCGGGGTCATCAGTTGTTTATGAAAGAGTTGAAAGCAAATGCTGATGAAAGAGATCACGGTGTTTCACTTTGTACATCCTACATAATATTTTGGGTGGCAAAGACTTCCCAACCGATGAAGACCTCAAAGTGGCAGAATATTGACTCAGGTCTTTAGTGTTGAAAGAGTTTAACATCGCCATTGAAAAAGTATTAACAGGTTACAGTAAATGCCCTGAAAACTATGTGATTACGTTAAGAAATAGGTATGGTAAATAAAGTATTGCGTTTATATTTGTAGTTATACCAAACGTTCTGTACTCTCTGGATGACCCTCGTGTATAACTTGCAATAAATCAATCAATATCATCCATTCCAGTCAGCAAATATCGCTTCAAACACGTTCCTCGAACGAATTTGGCCGTGACGGGTATTTTAGTTTATCCGCTCTACTGATAAGTGTTGATAATTGCATATACACCAAGGCTTTCCCATATCAAGTTAGTACATCGCAAGATACTAGCTTATACAGCTATTGGAACAGAGTCAGGTGGCTCAGGCGTTATGTGTGGAACTGGCATTCAGGAGGTGGTGAGGTCGGTTCCCCTCGACCGACTTCTTTTACTTGTGTTTTTTTCGGAGGTTTTCCCTGGTCACTAGGCGAATGCTGGGGAGGATTCTTCATTCACCCAAATTTCTTGTCCCTTCATTTCATCTCCATCTCATCCGTCTGGCCTATCCTTCAGAGTTGTAAGTGGTGAGGTCTGGGGTAGTGGCGCCCTCTCGTGGAGATGATTGCGCTTTGTAAATTCAGCTCTCGGCGGCAAGATGGTACTGGGGGTCGTCAGTATTCAGGGGCGTTTATTCAGACCTGAGGCCCAGACTCTTAGCGCTCACCATGAAGAGTTAAGAGCTGCTTGGGAATGGTTAGGGACCCTCCACGATGGCTCCATGCCACAGTCTAGTTCCGGCTGCCCTCTGTAACTGCTCTCATCTCATCCTCTTCTATCCTGTCCTTTACACTACACTACACACTACTGATGTTGGAAATTTAAATTTTCACTTTCTGTGCGTCTTATTTGTGTACAGGAGGTATTGTATTTGATTCAAAATTCAATATCGCTATTTACCGGAATTATTGCTTTATGGCCATGTAATAAAAAAACTGCGGTTATCACAACAAAACATTATTTGATGTACAGGAGCTATGTATTGATTTGGATTCCATAAAACATGTAGCACGAGGCTTTGTGCTTTGACAGCTTTGTTGACAGCACAAAAGTAGCGTCATACATACTAGGCAACTATCGGTTATGCTTACACCTACGTATTGAGTGAGTGAATATGGAAAAAAAGTCTGATTTGTTCCGTTTACACGAATTTCTCTACAGTTCTATAACAAAATATTGTTAGTAAGCTTATGCTTATATCTACTTCAACTTAATCGAGATAAACGTTACCAGAAATGGTATCATTACTTAGTTCCTTCTAGTAGAAGGGAAATAAGGGAATACACTGAACTAAATCGACAGTCAAATGTTTTAAAATGTGGTTTCTGTGATATTCAAATCGGATGCATTGCTTGGCCAGGAAGTGACAAGTTACTTTGAAATTAAAACCAATAATAAGAAATATATCAAAGAGAGTTTTAAAGAGATCTACATTTTTCCTGGACTTTATCTATATCCTAGGTTTATCAGTTATGCAATATTCAGAAAAAATCATCCATAATAAAGAGGTCTTCAGAGACTATTCCCAGGAAATTCAAAGTATGCATTTTATTTGCAATGTAAATATCTTAAATATACGAGATTTTATTCAAAATTGTTAGATCCATTTTTGAATAAAATAAAAATATTAGAAGATTTTTCCTTGCAAAGGGTAGTTAGGGCGTAGGATTTTTTTTTTTTTAATCTTCGTGTTCCTTCCTTGCGAGATAACTTAAATACCTAGTTTGGTATTTAACGGACTTTTCATTTTTGAGATATTCTTGCCACAGGCCCACACACACATACTCACACAGAGAGAGCCACACACACACACACTCATGGACATTTTTCAGGAGGTCCCAAAACATGTATTTCCGGCGAAATCTCGGAATCGAAATTTTTGGTGGAATACAATATCTTCTCTATACAGTATGCACATAGTACGTGTAGAAAAAGTAAAAATCTGATGTGTTCCATTCACATGACGTTTCCTATATCTCTGCAATATATTATTTTTAAAGAAGCTTATACTTCCATTTACTTCCTGGGAATCGAGAAAAAATTAGCAGAAATAATCTTATTTCTTGCTTCCTTGTAAGTAGAAGCGAAATAAGGGAGTACCATAGGTTAAAGTGATAGTCAAAAGCTGGTTACTATGTGACTGAAGTTCCTTTGTAAGGACACGGGTTCACAAAGTCCTGTATGAGAGAAATATGTTTTTATAGCTTAAACCAAAAATAAGGAATATCTCAAAAACAATCAACGCCACGAAAAAATGTGTATAACATAAATTGTGTGTTTTAATATGCTCTACATTTTTGTGTGGTAAGTTTTTGTCTCTCTCTTACGGTTTAGCACTTATGTCAAATTCCGTAAAATTCACTCAGAATAAAGTAGTCTTCAGAGGATATTCCCAGAAAATTAAAAATATACATTTTATTTGTCAGGTAAATATCTTTAATATACGATATTTCAATCAAAATCGTTAGAGCCATTTTTTAGAAAATCAAAATTTTCGAAAAAAGTTCCACATAAAGGGAGTTTGGAGTGGGGTGATTTTTCTCAAAATCTTCGTGTCAAATCCCCGAAAGATACTAAACTTAAATACCAAGTTTGGTATTTTACCGACTTTTCGTTTTTGAGTAATCGTGTTCACAGACACATGGAGACACAAACACGGACCTTTTTTCTGAAAATGCTTTTTTTGGATATAAGGGACCCTAAAGCATATATTTTCGGTGAAATATCGGTATCGAATTTTTTAGTGGAGTGCAATACATTCTCTATACACTATGCACATAGTATGAGTAGAGAAAGTAAAAATCTGATGTGTTCCATTCACATGACTTTCTCTACATCTCTGCAACAAATTATTCTTAAAAAACTTATACTTCTATTTACTTCATGCTAATCAGAAACATTAGCAGAAATAGTCTTATTACTTGCTTCCTTGTAATTAGAAGCCAAATAAGGGAGTACCATAGGTTAAAGTGATAGTCAAAAGCTGGTTGCCATGTCACTGAAGTTCCTTTGTTTGTATGGACAGCAGTTGACAAATTCCAGTAAGAGAAAAGTATAAGTTTTTCATAGCAGAAACCAAAAACAAGAAACATCTCAAAAACGATGAACTTACCGAAAAAAATGTATATAACATAAATTGTGTGTTTTAACGCGCTCTACATTTTTTATGTAGTAAGGTTTTGTCGATCTCTTACGGTTTAGCAGTTATTCAAAATTCCGTAAAATTCATCCAGAATAAACTACTCTTCAGACGCTATTCCCAGAAAATTCAAGATCTACATTTTATTTGTCAGGTAAATGTCTTTAATATATGATATTTTAATCAAAATCATTAGATCCATTTTTGGGAAGATCAAAATTTTCGAAAAAAGTTCCATGTAAAGGGTAGTTGGGAGTGGAGGGATTTTTCTCAAAATCTTCCTGTCGCATCTCTGGAAGCTACTAAACTTAAATACCAAGTTTGGTATATTACCGACTTTTGGTTTTTGAGGTATCGTGTTCACAGGCACATGGATACACGGACACATTGACACAGGGACACACACACACACACAAGCACACGGACCTTTTTGTGAAAATGCTTTTTTTGGATACAGGGGACCCTAAAACATATATTTCCGGGGAAATCTCGGTATCGAATACAATACTTCTCTATCCCTATGTACATTGTACATACGGGGCTAGAGAAAGTAAACATATGATGTGTTTCATTTACATGACTATTCTAGCTGTTCCAAAACAAAGTTTCTAATAAAAGATTTATGTTTTATCTACATCATGCTAATCGAGAAAACATTAGTAGAAATAGTCATATTACTTGGTCCCTTTTAAGTAGAAGGAAAATAAGCGAAAGTACTAGGCTAAAGCGATAGACAAGTATCTTATATGACATAAATGATGTATCTTAACAAGATGTACATTTTCTGTGAAGTGCGTTTTTTACTATCTCTTATGGTTTACTAGTTATCAAAATTCAGAAAATTCATCCAGAATAAAGAGGGCTTCAGAGACTGTTTCCAGGAAATTCAAGATCCATATTTTATTTGTCATGTAAATATCTTTAATACACGGTATTTTAATCAAAATCGTTAAAGCTATTAATGAGAAAAATAAATTCTTCTAAAATTGTTCTATGTAAAGGGTAGTTAGCTGTGGGGGGGATTTTCATGAAAATCATCGTGTCGCATTCTTGGAAGATACTAAACATAAATACCAAGTTTGATATTTAACCTGCTTTCGTTTTTGTGCCATGCTGTTTACAGACACACATACGTGCGGATCTTTTCCTATAAAATGTGTTTTTTTTTTTTTCAAAGAACCCTAAATATGCACTTCCGTGAAATCTCTGTGTCGGATTTTTGGGTGGAATGCAATACTCTCTCTGTCTACTAGGTGTATTGTGCATACGTGCTAGAGAAAGTAATAACTAGGCATATCGTACGACTCCAACCCCTCACTCTCAACTCTGTCGACGTGGAATACTTCCTTATCCTTCCAGTCCTTTTTTGGTTTATGTTTTTTACATTCTCTATTTGGTGTCATAATACATAAGTGGAGAAGCTATTGCATTCTACCCAAAATTCATCACAGAGATTTCACTGGAAATACATGTTTTGGGGTCCTCTGCATAAAAAAAATTTTTTAGAAAATAGTACGTTTGTGTCTGGGCCTTGTGTCAGTGAATATGATTACTCAAACACGAAACGTCAGTTAAATACTAAACTTGACATTAGGCAAGTTTGAAGAATGCGACACAAAGGTAAAATCCCCACCCCATCTACCCTTTACGTGGAAAAACTTTCGAAAATGTTGATTTTCTCAAAAATGACTCTAACTATATTCATTAAAACGGCGTATAGTAAACATGTTTACATGGCATATAAAATGTACAGATTGAATTTTCCGGGAGTAGACTGTGAAGAACTCTTCATTCAGAATGAATTGTGCATGGCTGGTAAACCGTAAACAAAATTGCAGATCTCGTTAAAACACACAATTTATGTCACATACTTCTTTTTTGAGTTAACCATATTTGAGATATATTTTAGTACTGGTTTCAATTTTTAAATACAAAGGTATGCTTTTCGGAAACGCAAGTTATTATTCTTTTGCATAATTCTGACCATGCAACGAGAACCATATTTCAATTTAATTTTAGCGCATCGTGACAGAATTTAATATATATAATTTAATAATATATTTGATATTTGATTTTAACGTGTTTTAACCTAAAAGGTAATATCTGAAGATGAATAAATGAAACGGGTAAACTGAAGTTCAAATAAGCCCAAAGTCCGTTCAGCTAACCCTGGCATTTGTCTTCTCAGAATAAGAGAAAACGTCGGAAGAAAATTTATCGGATTAACTCACCATAACCAAGTTTGGAACTCAAGACCCCATAAGTATTAGTCAGACACTTTACCACCACACTACAGAGCAAGCTTGCAAGATTTGACTATCGGTTTACCCTTGTGTATTTCCTTATTTCTCTGCTCTAAAACAAATCTGATGTGTTACATTCACACGACTTTCTTTAGATACCCTAGAAACAAACTCCTTATAAAAGATAATTCTTCTTTCAACACAATGCTAATGAAGATAAACATTAGCGGAATGTTATTACTTAGTTCCTTATAAGTAGAATGGAACTAAGGGAATGCATTAGGCTAATGTTAAATGCTTGGTCAATGTTTCGCGGCTTAGGACCCTAAATAGTTTATAACAGAAGAGTAAGTAACTAAAATGCAGCCCTAATTGCAAAATAACAAAAGGACCAAATGCGGATCACGTATTGAAGCAATGTCAAGTGATGCAACAAAGTACATCATTTATAATTATTCTTTATCTGTTTCATGAAAATCAAGATAAACATTATCAGAATTTTATCCTATTGCTTACTTCCTTATAATTTCATCATTTTTACTTTCTCTAGCCCCGTATGTACAATGTACATAGGGAAGAAGTACCTATTGTACTCCACCCAAAAATTCGATATCTAGATTTCACCGAAAATACATGTTTTAGGACCCCCTGAATCCAAAAAAACATTTTCATAAACAGGTCCATGTGTGTGTGTGTGTGTCTGTGGGCAGCATAGCTCAAAAACGAAAAGTCCGCTAAAACTAAGCTACATACTTAGGTTCGGTATCTTCCAAAGATGCGACACGAAGATTTTCAAGACCACCCCGCAGCTCAACTACCCTTTTACATGGAACTTTTTTCCAAAATTTTGATTTTCTCAAAAATGGCTCTAACAATTTTGATTAAAATATCGTGTGTTTAAGATATTTACCTGACAAATAAAATGAATATCTTGAACTTTCTGGGAATAGCCTCTGAAGACTACTTTATTATGGATGAATTTTACAGAATTTTGCATAACTACTAAACCGTAAAAGAAGGGCAAAACCTTACCACACAAAAAATGTAGAGCACGTTAAAACACACAATTTATGTAATATACATGTTTTTCGTTAAATTGACCATTTCCGAGATATGCTTTGTTATTTGTTTCAGATTTTAAATTATTAAACTTTCCTCACGCGGAAAGTTGTAAACTCCTGGCTCTGCATAGAAACGGATTTCAACCACATGGCAAACTGCTTTTAAAAGATTTGACTATTGCTTTAGTACGGTATATTCCGTTATTTTCCTTCTACTTACAAGGAAGCAAATAAATAAGGGAAGTCGAAATAGGATTTCCATAATCTTTTCCATTTGCTTGTTTTAATTTCATATGAATATTTCGAATCTTCCGCTCATTTTGTTATAAGTCTCATAGAGTTTGAAACTATTGTTGAAAATAATCCTGTATAGTAGCTTTTTAGAACATTTTGGTACACTCACTTCGTAAAATATCAATAACTTTGTAAATATTATTGTTAGAGAAGAGATGTTTTTTATTGGAAAGTTTTACTTTAGTTATTGGCAGCATTGGCATCCTGCTCATATTTGCTTCATGTGAGAGTTTCGAAGTACTGTGAAGCTGTGTTTGGAAATGCCCCATTATCTCAGAAACTAATTGACACTAAGAGCTGAACATTTTACCCTAATGGGAGTTGAAATCCCCATCTTGCCAATATTAAAGTTTGACCCACTATCTCAGCAACTATTTAACATAATGAGCTAAATTTTTCAAGGCATTGAAGAAAAATAAAATACTTCTACTCATTAGAATAAAAAGTGTGTTTTTTTAACAAAGCTCTAAAAATGTTATTCAAAAATTATGATTTTTAAATTGAAAGAAAATAACTAATCAATATATATATAAACGCTTTCGTTAAAATAAAGCCTATTTAGATGCAAATTTGTGGTAAACATTTCAGACCTTTATGTCTATTAGTTTTCGAGATAAAGAGGCATTTGCATAGAATATTTTACTTCTTCAGAAATTGATCTAAAACATAACATTAAAAAAAATGTAGCCTAACTTTCCAAACACAACTTTGCAGTACTTCGAAATTCTCACATGAAAGCAATATGAGCGAGATATCAATGCTGCCAATAGCTTAAGTAAAATTTTCCGATAAAAATAAAAATAAATCTCTTCTCTAACACTAATATTTACGAAGTTATTGATGTTTTACGAAGTGAGTAAACCAAAATGTTCTAAAAAGCTACTACGTAAAAAAATAAACCCAAATTAAAAGTATATAGCTCTAAATTAAAAAATATATATCCTTCAAAGTTATAAATAAAGAATATTCATCCTTTAAGTAATTTTGTAATTTTGGAAAAGATAATTTAATTAGTAAAATGATTAATTTTTGTTATATAAACAAAGTTATATATAGGTATGAAGAATTAGGTAAATTTTGCTCAGATCTTCATCTATTGTTATGACTTTATTATTGGATTGAATACCTTATTATTATTTATAAGTTTTGTAATATTAATTTCTGAAAAAGAAAAAAATGGAATCTATGACTATAAAATAAACTAAAAGTATTGTTAATGAAACCAATGTTTTGATTTGTTTTTAAAAGTTTTAATTTTAGGCAAAAATTATTTGGGGGGGGGTAGTCGGAAGGACCTTTGTTTTATTTTAATACGATTAAGGATATATAAGTAAAAATTTGAATTATTTATTCCAAATATTAAGAATTATTTTCAACAGTATTTTTAAACTATTTATAATTAACGTACTTCTTTGAAAGTTATACCAAAATGAGCGGAAGCCTCGAAAAATTCATATGCAATTAAAACATGAAATTGGAAAAAATTACGAAAATTCCATTTCGACTCCCCTTAAGACAATTTCTGTTAATGTTTACCTCGATTATCATAAAGTAGATAAAAGAATAAGCTTTTTAACAATAACTTGTTGCAGATGTGTAGAGAAAGTTAGTCAATATTTTTATGATAAAGTTCTATTCTTTCTTAAACTAAGCAAGCATGATTTATTAGTATTTCTTTAATATTGGATGCGAACGTTACCCCTTTGGTTCCTCCGGAGGCCTTATACTATGTTCTTGGCAGCTAAAGCCCTAATCCCTAAGCGAACGAAAGTCAACACTGAAAGTTTGGGAATAGAAGCAGGCTACAAACTTGTGCGGTTGACGTCACGATCGTAGCCATGGCAACATATAACGCTATAGCGGTAGGAAAATGATACCTAGGCTCATGTGAAGGAGGGTGGTCCATAAACCACAACATGTTTTTACTGTCAATATACCAGCTGACGGTTTACGAGGTGCTTTTCGCGTTTTGTCAGTGAAATATTGACAAACTTCGGTTGCGATGCTTTTCTATTAGCCGGAACATCGTTACCTTTTATTGCATTTTTAAAGGCTTCGGCAGTGGCCATGGCGTACAAAACTGCCCGATTTAGCTCACTGCGATCTGCGCCTCGAAACTGCCGTACTTTTTGTTCGCATTTTAATCGCTACAATAGACACATTGTATCCCTCAAATTGAATGGCTATATTTCACTCTTTTGAGAATGTTTAATATGCGGGGAGCCAATCACCACTCTCCGTAAAAAGCATGGAGAAAATGTTTAGTGGTAGAAGGATATTTACCGTAGAAAAATGTCAGATTACACCTTCAAAATACAACAAAATATGATGCGTTACATTCACATTGCTTCCTCTACCTATTCTAAAACATCCATTCTTCCAAAACCGTATTCCTCCACTTCATACTAATCTAGATACGCTTTAGCGATTATTTTATTACATATTTCCTTGTAGGTAAATGGAGAGTAACAATAAGGGAATACACTAAGCTAACTCAATAGAGAAATATTTTAGGAGTAGGTCACTAAGTGATGATGTTGGTTCTCTTTGCATGCCCTGGAAAAGAAGGGGAAAATATACTAACGATTTCCCATTTAAGAGAATCATAAGTATTTTAACATTGTAAATGGGAGAAACGTAATAATTTTAAAATGAAATCAACAATCTCCGAAATGGTTAACTCTACAACTTATACTGTGCGTTCGTACAACGATCGGACCGTCCCGCGGCGGCTTAGGACTGGGCGAGGTTTGGCGCGCCTGCCGCCAGAGTAGCACTGCAGCTACCGCAGACTTTGACTGAGTGCAATATTACAGACAAAGTATCTTAGGACTGCACCTCGGAACTGCTGTACATTTTGTTCATATTTTAATCACTAAATAGACATATTGTATTCCTCAAATTACTGGATATATTTCATTCATTCGAGAATGTTTAACATGCAGGGAACCAATCACTTCTCTCCGTAAAAAGCACGGAGTAAATGTTTAGTGGTAGAAGGATTCTCACTGTCGAAAAGTTTCGGATTACACTTTCAAAATACAACGAAATATGATGTGTTAGATTCACGTGACTTTCTCTACAACATCCATTCTTCCAAAAGCTTATTCTTCTATCTTCTTCATGCTAATCGAGATAAACGTCATGAAAACTATTTTACTACATATTTCCCTTTAGATAAACGGAGAATTACAATAAAGAAATACACCAGGCTAAAACGCTAGTCAAGATTTTAAGAGCCGGTTATGGTATTGATTCCCTTGCATACCCTGGAAAAGAAAGAAAAATATGTGATATGTTCCTTCACATAAATTTCTCTACCTATTCTGCAAACAAAATCTGTTAAAAATGATTTTTTTTTTATCAACATGGTGCCAATCAAGATAAAATTACCAGAAATGGTTTTATTACTTAACTCCTTATAAGTAGAAGGGAAATACGGGAATACATTAGGCTAAAGCGATAATCAGATCTTTTAAAAGCTGTCGCTATGCGTTTGTCACTGCAATTCTGTTCTGTTTCCAAGGCCAGGAATAAAACGAAACAGATATGAAGTGAGAAATAACTTCACGTTTGAGGAAATTTTAAATAGTTTAACGATGAAATCAGTAACAAAGAATATCTACAAAATAGTTAACTCCGTGAAAAAAGTATATGACATAAATGATGTGTTATAACGAGATTACATTTTTAATTTCTCTTCATGTACTATGTACCTACATAGTGAATGGGAAGTTTATTGTATTGCACTCTAAAATTCGATACCGAGATTTCACGGGGAATGCAGGTTTTGGGTCTCCCTGAATAAAAAAAAATATATTTTTAGAAAAAAGTCCGTGTGTGTCTGTGGACAGCTTAGCTCAAAACCAAAAAGACCGTTAATACCAAAGTTGAAATTTAAGTGTTGTGTCTTCCAAGGATGCGACACGAAGTTTTTCAAGAAAATACCCTGACCGCATACTATCCCTTACATGGAATACTTTTCGAAAATTTTGATTTTCTCAAAAATGGGTGTAATAATTTTGATTAAAATACCTTATACTTAAGATATTTTTATGACAACCGAAATATATATCTTGAATTTTCTAGGAGCAGCCTCTGAACACCCATTCATTCTGGATGACCTTTATGTAACTGGCAAATTATAAAAGGTGTACAAAAACTTTCTACATAAACATGTAGATCTCATTAAAACACACAATTTATGTCATATACTTTTTTTGTAGAATTAACCGTTTTCGAGATATATTCCGGATTATTGGTTTCAACTTTAGCCATTTAAACTTCTCTCAAACGGGGAAAAATCTTTCTACACGTTTGTTTATAACTGGCAAGCAAAAAGATTGGAATTTTAATTGTTTCTCACAGCGATCGCATTTAATAGGACGTGACTATCGCTTTAGCCTGTGCATTTTCTTATTTCCCTTCTACTTACAAGGATGCTAATAATAAGACTAATTCTGCTTATGATTAGCACGATGTAGATAACGGATTCATGTTTTGAATAAAAGGTTTGTTTACCGAACAGCTAGAGGACACCATGTTGATGAAACACATTAGATTTTTTCCCTTTTACTTACAGGGAGCCAAGTAATAAGTCAATTTCTGCTAATTTTTATCTCGATTATCATGAAATAGAAGTATACGCGCCTTTTACCTAAAATTTGTTACAGAGCTGTAGAGAAAGTCATGTGAATGAAGCGCATCAAAAATTTTGTGTAGCATTCTTACGGTTTGCCAGTTATACAAAAGTCTTCTATAATGAAGAGGATTTCAGAGACTATACCCCGAAAATACAATATATATTTTTCCAGTGTAAATATATTTAATATGCGGTATTTTAATCAAAATCGTCACAGCCATGTTTGAGAAAATCAGAATTATTATATTTTCCAAATAAAGGGTATTTGGAGGTTAGAGTGATTTTCCTCAGAATCGTCGCATCCTAGAAAGATTTATTTTTGATAGTGATTAACGTCCGATTTTACTACTATGGCACCGCAGGCGATATCCTAGAAAGATATTAAACTTAACTGCCATATTTGGAATTTTAGCGACTCTTCGTTGTTGATGTACGCTCACAGATACACGGACCTTTTTCTAAAAATTCTTTTTTCTTTTATACAGGGGCCCTAAAACGTGTATTTCTGGTGAAACATCGATATCGAAATTTTGGGCGAAACTCAATACCTTCTCAATCTTACTATGTACATTGTTCATATATGCTAGAGAAAGTATAGATTACAAACTCCACCGCAAACAGCAGTAACTCAGTAGTGTACTATTCATAGCAAAAATCAACCCAATATTCTATTGTGTGTATGGAATTGAAGTCATTTGGGAATAACTCTCTCTCTCTCTCTCTCTCTCTCTCTCACTCTCTCCTTCTATCTTTTTCTCTAAAGGATATGGCCGCAACAGAACGAGCAAATGCTGCAATCTAAAAGATTCACCAAGTCAAGAGTAAGTCACCTCTGAACTAGCAACAGAAATTCTTCATAGAATCTCGCTGGAAACTACCAGCCATAGAAAACTAACGAAACGTAACAAGAGAAATAGAAAATAAAAGAGAGAAGATCTGGATCAATGTAATCCAAGTCAGAGAATGGATGAAAGAAACTCAATATATCACACAATAACACAGTCTGTGTATAAAACTAGGTAAACAAAACCGGCTATACAATTATTTTTATTGGCGCGTATTGCCACAAATATAAACCATTTGCTCATATACAATGGCAAACAATTTCATAACATGCTTCTATAATAATGAAAGCCCTACATTTAAAAATATAATGTGATCCATTAAAATAATTTTCACTAACAGTGCCATATACTATTCTTGCAAAAGATTATTCTTTTATCTACGTCATGCTAATTGAGATAAATATTAGTAGATATTGCCTTAATTACTTGCCTCCTTGTAAGCAGAAGGGAAATAAGGTAATACACTAGGCTAGAATGATAGTCAAATCTTTTAAAAGCCGTTCACTGTGTGATACAATTGAAATTCCGTTCTCTTTGCTTGTCAGTGAACAAAAGAGAGAGAAAAAGAAAACTGATTTCCAGTTAGAGAAAAGTTTAAATAGCCTAAAATTGAACCAATAACACGGAATATCTAGGAAACGGTTAACTCTACAACAAATGTTTAGGATATAAATTGTGTGTTTTAACGAGATCTGCATTTTTGGTTTAGTAAGTTATTGTCTGTCCCTTATGGTTTAACAATTATGTAAAAATGATACAAAAGTCATCCAGAATGAAGAGGTCTTCAGAGGTTATTCCCAGAAAGTACAGGATATGCATTTCGTTTGTTATAAAAGTGTTTTCAATATATGGCATTTTAATCAAAATCGTTAGAGCCATTTTTGAGAAAATCATTTTTTTTAAATGTTCCATGTAAAGGGTAGTTGGATATTGCGGGGGGGATTTTCCTGAAAATCTTAATATCGCATCCTAAGAAAATGCTGAACTTAAAATTTGGTGTTCATAGACTCACACACACATAACACACGGAACTGTTCTTTAAAATATTTTTTTATTCCGAGGACCCTAAAACATGTATTTCCGGTGAAATCTCGATATCGAATATTTGGGTGGAATACAGTACCTTCTCTATCTACTATGTACATTGTGCATACATACTAAAGAAACTAAAATTTCGTGTTCTGTTCGTTGTCAACTGCTTCATCAGTATCTCCTACTTAATTACCAAGAAAAGCGTCCCTCGTTGAGCTTCCAAATCTTCCACAGACAACCTTTTCGCTTCCGTTCTAAACTTATTTTACACATATCTTATTGTGACAGTGCCATCCTATGCAATGGTTCTTCGTTTGGTATGTGAGTAATCGCAGTTGGGATGCGTAAACAACACGGAAGAGCGGCGCAACGTAACAAGAACCTTCGGGAGCACAACTCTAAATTAATCTCAAAGATTCGGCTTCCAGTATGGTGAAGAGGATAAAGGATGTCGTGTACCACGAGAGAAAATGGTAATACATTTGGATCGTCTAGTCTGCTACGATGCCGCTAATAGGGACGACCAGGCCTGAGGAGCAATGTGACAGTGCCGTCTTTTACAATGCTCCTCGTGTTTGTTTTGGTAAGGAAGTTATCGCAGTTGGGATACGAAAACAGCACGGAAGAGCGACGCGAGGTACCAGGAACCTTCGGGAACGCGATTCTCGATTCCTCTCTAAGCTTCGGCTTCCAGTATCTTCGACAAGTTTCCAGAAAGTGTGTAACTTCATTTTCTAGCTATAAAAGGGGGAAGAATTGCAAGACAGCAGTTGCGAATTGCTTTGGGTCGTGTTGACTGTAGTGTTAGCGCGCAGTGGTGTGCGAGCCATGGATAGCATACAGTCTTAAATTGTCTGCGTGTCGAAACTTGAGTGCATTATTTGTATCCGTGAATCAAATGCTGTATTTGTAACTAATTTTACTTTCTCTAGCCCAATTGTAAATTGTACATGGTGGATAGAGAAGATATTGTAATCCACCCAAAAATTCAAAGTCGAGATTTCACTGGAAATATATGTTTTGGGGTTCCCTCTGTCCGAAAGAAACATTTTTAGAAAAAGATGCGTGTGTGAGTTTGTGTGTGCTTATGAGTGTGTGTATGTGTGTGTTTATGGACAGCATATCTCAAAAACGAAAAGACCGTTAAATACCAAACTTGGTTTTTAGGTTTAGTATCTTCCAAGGATGCGACACGAAGACTTAAAGAAAATCCCCCTACCACAAATTACTCTTCATAGGAAAAATGTTCGAACATTTTTATTTTCTTAAAAATGGCTCTAATGATTTTGATTAAAATCCTGTATATTAAAGCTATTTACATCCCAAATAAAAATTATATCTTCAATTTTCTGGGAATAATTTCTGAAGACCTCTTTATTCTGGATGAATTTTGCCGAATTTTGCTCAACTGCTAAACCGTAAGAGATAGATAAAAACTTGCTGCACAAAAAATGTAGAGGTAACCCTTTCCGAGATATTCCTTGTTAGTGGTTTCAGTTTATATTTTTCTCAGGCTGGAAGTTTCCGTTTTTCCTTTGTTCTACTCTTGGCCAAGCAAAGAAGCGATTTTCAATGACAATCGCATAACGAAAGCTTTTAAAAGTTTTGACTGTCGCTTTAGTCTAGTGCATTCCCTTAGTTCCCTTCTACTTATAAGGAACTAAGTAATAAGAGCATTCTGCTAGTGTTTGTCTCGATTAGCATGGCGTAGAGAGAAGAATAATATTTTGTAGGAAGTTTGTAGAGTAGCTCGAGAAAGTCATGTGAGTTCAGATCAGATTTTTTTAGTCAATAAAGCTTTTTTTACAGTACTATTGTCATTTTAAACAATTTATATGTTGTAATTACATTCAAAGCTTATTTAAATTGCCATGACATATCTATTGCTGATATTTGATTAATGTTTACTTAATTGCCATTGTCTGGCAATATGTCCATTTCAAATATCTATGACACAGAAATGTGATAATCTACTAAAAGCCTATACCAATCTGTATATTGAACTATCATTGCGTATGCAGTATGTTCCTACAATGCAGAGAATATTCTGCTGAAGTTGGCTGAGTGCTTGTCATTACAAACACTGCAAAGGTAGCGAAGTGAAAACAGACTCTGTTTACCTTCCGCACCGCCAACACAGTCATATTTCTTCAGCAAAAAGAACACCTACAGCAGCACTGGTTCCCATAGAAACGAACAGGTGAAGCGAACTCGTGCAAACTCCTATTCTAGCAGTGAAGCTAAACATGGGTTTGGCTTACAAACTTTCATTAATGTAACTGGTTCGCGTCGCCGTTCATGCGAACTCTGAACATCGCATACCTTGTGCGATAATTAGACATCCCCAAGCAGTAGACAGAAAACTAGGAGACATTCTTGCACCTCTCCCTTCTCACCCCCCCTCTCTCTCTCTCCTCTGCATGTAGAGTTTCCGAAATCGATATAAAATTGTTCCTTAGATTTGTGTTAGAAAATTAGCGCATATGTATAATGTACGTAGTAGATAGATAAGATATTGTATTCTACTCAAACATTCGATACCCTAATTTCGCCGGCAATAAATCTGATGTGTTCCATTCACACAACTTTCTATGCGTCTCTGCAAAAAGTATTTTATTTGCCTCATTTAATCGGGAAAAAATTAGCATAAATAGTCTTAT
This sequence comes from Hymenopus coronatus, assembly GCA_030762935.1. Classification (NCBI taxonomy): domain Eukaryota; kingdom Metazoa; phylum Arthropoda; class Insecta; order Mantodea; family Hymenopodidae; genus Hymenopus; species Hymenopus coronatus. The sequence goes on from CM060899.1 coordinate 39,536,479, forward strand.
TACTTGCTTTCCTGATAGTAGAAGCGAAATAAGGGACTACCATAGGTTAAAGTGACACTCAAAAGCTGGTTGCAATGTGACTGAAGTTCCTTTGTTTGTAAGGACAGGAGTTGACAAATTCCTATATGAGAAAAGTATGTTTTTCAAAGCTGAAACCAAAAACGAGGAATATCTTAAAAACGATCAACTCCAAGAAAAAATTATATAACATAAATTGTGTGTTTAAACGTGCTCTACATTTTTGGTGTTTGAAATTTTCGTCCATTTCTTACGGTTTAGCAGTTATGCAAAGTTCCATAAAATTCATCCAGAATAAAGTAGTCTTCAGAGGCTATTGCCAGAAAATTCAAGATATACATTTTATTTGTCAGGTAAATATCTTTAATATACGATATTTTAATCAAAATTGTTACAGCCATTTTTAAGAAAATCAAAATTTTCGAAATTGTTTTCATATAAAGGGTAATTAATTTGGAGTGGGGTATTTTTTTGAAAATCTTCGTGTCACATCCTTGGACGATACCAAACCTAAATACTAAGTTTGATATTTAACGGTCTTTTCGTTTTTGAACTATGCTGCCCACAGACACACACACATACACACAGACAGACAGACACACACACATACGGACATTTTTCTAAAAACGTATTTTTTTTTGGATTCAGGGGGTCTCAAAACATATATTTCCGGTGCAATCTCGGTATCGAATTTTTGGGTGCAATACAATACCTTCTCTATACACTATGTATATAGTATGTATAGAGAAAGTAAAAAAGTAATTTTAGAAAAGGTTCGTGTGTGTGTGTGTGTGTGTGTGTGTGTCTGTTGACAGCATAACCCAGAAACGAAATGTCGGGTAAATACCAAACTTGGTATTTAAGTTCAGCATATTCCAAGGACCGACACGAAGATTTTCAGGAAAATTCCCCACCTCCAACTACGCTTTACATCGAACATTTTTTTGAATATTTTTTTTTTTTTTCAAAAATGGCTTTAATTTTTTTTTATTAAAATACCGTATTTTTAACACTTTTATGAGAAACAAAATTTATCTTAAATTTTTTGGGAATAGCCACTGAAGACCTCTGCATTTCGATGACTTTTGTAAAACATATATATATATAGTAAACCGTAAGAGATAGATAAAAATTTACTATACAAAAAACTGCTTTAAAACAAATTTTATGCTGCATACGTTTTTTTAAGAGCAAACCATTCTCGAGATATTCCCTGTTATTTGTTTCACTCTGAGCTACTTAAACTTTTGGAGGAAGTAACCTTTCTTTTCGTCTCTATTTTGTTTACTCTTAGCAAATAACGGTAACCGAATTTAAATATTTTCTCACAGCGACAGCTTTTAAAAGACTTGACTATCGCTTTAGCCTGATGTACTCCCTTATTTCCTGTCTACTTACAAGTAAGCAAGGAACAAGTAAAAACGAAAATTCGGTTAAACACCAAACTTCCGATTTAAGTTTAGTATCTTCCAGCGATGCGACACGACGATTTTGAGGAAAATGACCTCCCCCATCCCCAAAATACCCATTACGTGGAAAAAAAAGCAAAAATTCTGTTTTTCTCAAAAATTACTCTAACAATTTATATTAAAATACCGCAAATTAAAGATATTTACATGAAAAATAAATCTATATCTTGATTTTTGTGAGAGCAGCCTCTATTCTGGATGAATTTGATGAGTTTTGATAACTGGAAAACCGTAAGAGATAGACAAAAACGTAGTGCACAGAAATGCACATCTCGTTAAAGCACACAGTTTATGTCATATACATTTTTTCCGTGCTGCTGACCATTTTGGAGATATTCCTTGTTATTGGGTTCAGTTTTAAAATACTTTTAACTTTTGTCAACTCCTGCAGGGTTATTTTCTATGTTAGTCGTTAACAAAATCGTTATAATTTCAACTACTTTCATACCGAGTTTCTCAACGAGGTAGTTGAAATTAACTACTTTGTATTAACTACTGAGTCGTTGACACTGTCGCTAAGTTCCCTGTAGTTACGAGAAACGTTTACATATCTGGAAAGAGTAATCGATTATTAGCTTGCTATACATTCGCCATTTATTTTGTATACCGTGTAGCCAAATTATGAGCTGAAAAACGGTTAACTGTAGTTCAATTTTGAAACCAGCTCTGTCAGATAAACTAAACTAAACATAATTATTATTGCCTAGAACATTCGAAAAAAATAGTTATAAAGCTTAAAACGGAAAAAAGGTCGGTTTTTGAAAGAAACATATGGACAAAAAGGATGAAGTTTTGCAATGAAATTTCTTCGCGTGGTACCACTGTGTATGTAATGTTACGAGAGCTTTCGAATTAGTTTTTGAAAATGGAGCGGAAGCGAAGTCCCAAAACTAGCCAGGAGCAGTACAGAATATATTTAGATTATCTAAATACTCATCAAGTACTGCGAAGTGGGCGCTTGACACCACAAATGGGGCCGAAAGATATGGAGCAATTGTGGAACGATTGAACAGCTGCGGCCATGGGCCCCAAAAGAATGTGAAAGGGTGGAAGCATGTAAGTATACGATAGTATCATCTATTTATCATTTAGTTACAGATAAAAGTTAGTTTTAGAATTTTCATAAGCATTGTAGGCCATAACTAAGTTTCGCCATTTTTAAGAATGTAGGTTATGTTTAAATTCCCTATGGATTCAACAATCACTAAATTCAACTAAAACTGGATAGATTCCCATCTGGTTTATAATATTTTGCGAGTAATTGCCTATAGTGTTGGGATGTGACTTGCTAATTTATACAAATGTGTGTTATCATTATTTCCTTGGAATATGAGAGATTCTTGGAGACAAATTCCAGAATATTGGCAATCTGAAATTGCCAATATAATTCATCACACATTTTGCCTGACTTTCTTGTCAATCTTTTTAAGTAGGTTTTATTTAATACTATGTAGGAAAAGATGTTGGGAAAGCTTGTTACATAAGTTTCCGCTAAATATTATGAGCTGTTATTTTACATAATTAGAGCAATTGTTTATTTTGAATTTCTGTCTTTATAGCAATGATGCTGGCCATAATTGAAGTTTATAAGAAACAGCCTGCTACTGTATGACACCTCTTATATTTTAGATCTTCACAGATTGGAGGAGTTTAGTGAAAAGAAAGTGTAGGCTGTTTGAAGCAGAGATGAGAAGAACTTAGCTGTATAATTTGAAGGGAGAGAGCTGATTGTTGACAAAACAGTGTAACAGTTTAGTCTTTCTTTACTTCAAAATATCTCTGTAGCACTAACTATTGACTTTAAACAAAGGAAAACACACATATATATTTATTGTCCAATTTGAGTTTTAGAATCATATAATCTATATTTTGGTGAGCATAAAATTTAAGTAATTTGTGTATCATGAAATTTAAATTTTTACAAATTTTCTTCTTTTGTATGGAATTTCTGCACTACCTCTAAATGGAATTTGGATATTTTTGGGTAGCTGAATTAATGTACCTCTTAATTCAACACCAGAAAGATTGCTAAAGATAACCAAAATTAATTGTTTGGAATGTTTCCATTTTAAACACAGTTGAAAACTTGATTTTAATGGTGAGAATTTGAAATAAATACCTTTTACCAACTAAAGTCATATGAACTTCATTAATAATTTTTGTTTTAAAAATCCACGAAGTACTGTTTAATTTTTCTGATGATTTGGAACAAAATAAGTATAATTTTTGTAATGGCACCATAAATTATAATGATTTGTAAACTATAAAGAAATAGACAACACTTTATTGAATAAGAAATACTAATCTCATTAAAGCCCCAGTTCAAGTCAATTTTCATTCTGTTGAATTAACTTGTTTCTGAGAAATTCCTTTTTATTATTTTTGAATTTTCAAATACAAATTTTTCTCAATGGGGATCTACATTGTTTAACAAGCTCCTCTTTGCTGTGAAGGAATATGTAGCATCCTCTCATTTGTAATCTATGCATATCTATATTTTAAATCTAATAATTAAAGAATTTTAAAACAGTATGAATAATGAAGTAGAGTATATAAAATAATAATTATGACATCACCGCTTTTGTTATCCATCTTTATATACTTATTATATACAGAGTAACACTATACTACCTCAGCATGAAATAAAAACAGACAATAATAGGCTGAGTCAATTTTCAGAATTGTAACTCTTACATATTTTCCTCAATAAAATACAGAGTTAAAAACTGGAAGGGATGAATTGAGTAAAAATAAACAAAGGCCCTTCCTCCCTAAAAAGAATTTTTGCCCAAAATTCAAACTTTTAATAATGAAGAAAAACATTGGTTCTATTTATATACTTTTAGTTATTTTTATACTCATAGATTCCATTTTTTTAGAAGTATAAGAATTTTCTTTCACACATTTGAATTAAGACTGCATCACTTATTATCAACACTTATACAATATTGCTGTGTAAATGAATTTAGTGTGGTTTATTACAAGTCTAACATGTGGTAAGCTCTTTCTGAGTTCACTACTTATATCTTTTGTCAGCTGATCAAATTGGTTTCAAGCATGTAATTCTCAGCATCAGTGCATATGCCTGAAGTGTGGTGCTTGTAGAAAGAGAGTACTGTTTGATAAAGAAAAGTGATATTTTGTACATTTTGATTTTCTACTTTACTAACAGTTTCTTAATTAATTCAATGAAAATAAACAGTGTAACACAAATAGAAAATATGTATAATTTAAAAAACTGTAAAATGTTTGTGTTGAATACAGAAATTATTGCTGTGTTAAAGTTTGTTAAGCAAAATATTGCCTGATGACGCTTGCTCTCACTTGCCTGCCCTCTAGGAGCAAATGTTCTTCACCAGCAACTAGAAAAAATAAATTGTATAAAATATGATTATTATTACAATACTAAAGTGTATTTGTGATGTAGAGTATTTAGGAATATAAATACAAATAGAATGGTGTTCCTAACTGGATATACATTTTTTTATTTAACATACCTGCATTTCCAATTGCATCATCTTCATATATCATCTCAAGGAATATTTCTGTTAAGAAGAAAACTGTGCAAGGCAGCACAGGCATTGATTACAGAAAGTGCCGTGGGTGGAGCATAGTGTAGAACTCTGTCTTTCAGGAGGCATCTGAATCTGTCTTTGAGTACACCTATGCAACGCTCCACACACTTTCTTGTCCTGCACAAGCTGCTGTTATAGTTCCTCTGGTGATATAAGTTGAGCTTGCAGTACAGGAGTTAGCAGCCGTGGCTGTGTTGGATAACCAGAGTCACCTTAAACAACATTTTATACAGAAAATAAACAATAAATACTTATGGAACCTGTGTTTGTACATAATATTTGAGAACAGTAATGCTTACCGATAAGCCAAGAACTTTCATGGGTTCTGTATTTCTGTATTTCTCCTCCAGGCGATATTTTATTCTGCTCATTGTTCAAACTGCTGCGTTATGGACTAAGCCAGGATAACGTGCAGTCATTAATAATATTCTTAAATTTGTATCACAGATCTGAAAACATTAAAAAAGTCACCTGTGTTATTCACTTGATAGAAATTGCTCATCTGCCAAGTATTATAGAGATGAAATAAACAGCACATATTTGTATTTTTCTGTATGAAAGCTAATAAAAATGCCAATAAAATTACATTACTACAGCTTAAGCACAAAATCTGTATTTGAAATAATAATGTTTTATATTCTCTAAGAAAAAATAGAAGTAATTTATGATATATAAGGCAGAAAATTACTTGGTAAACCAATTCACTTGGGGTACAAGTCTGTCAATCAGCTCGCGAGCCACTTGCTTGGGAAACCGAAACAGTGTTTTAGAATTCCCGTCTGACATGGAAAATGGGTCACTGTTGGCCCTTAGTGATCTCTGTATACTTCTGTGCCGTAATCTGTAAAGAATATTATCCACATTAAACAGTATACTCCATAATACACTCACATTCTAAATTTGGCAAAGGTTAGGTTATATTTTTTTCGCTTAATATTCCAATCTACAAACGTAGGTAAGAAACCTGTTAATTGATTGCAACAATTCGCTCGATAAATTCCATTTTTCGATTGTAACTTAAGTTCTTACCTCAATTCATGCTCCTCTTCTCTCTCAAACTCATCAAAAAGCATTACTAGCACAGCATCCATGTTGAAAAACTTGCAACCGGTGCTTAACGATCTCTTAACAACAGCTCCTGACCTGTAGTTACGATTTAACTATCATTACGTCACATAGCGATATCGTTGAGAGTTAGAAAGTAAGGTTCCTGTCATGCAAAGAAACGGATTTCAGTCACATAGCAACCGGCTTTAAAAATATTTGACTTTTGCTATTACCTAGTGTATTTCCTTATTTACCTTCTACTTGTGGGGAATTAAGTAACAAGACAATTTGTGCTAATGTTTATCTCGGTTAGCATGAAGTAGATACAATAATAAGTTTTTTAACAATAATTTGTTACAGAGATGTAGAGAAAGTCATCTGAATGGAACACATCAGATTTTTCAGTTTTGTACTATTAAACACCCGCACATTCACTCTCACATACGTACTTCCAGACTCTATGGGAAAGGTTATACTTAAAGGAAAATTCCCTGTCCCAGCCGGGTGTTGAACCCGGAAACCTCTGACTGAGAAGCCAGAACGCTGCTCACCCGACCGCAGTGGCAGCCTATATTATGCAATTAAAATAATTATTAATTCTGATTAGAAACTATAATCAACTTAGAATTTCGTTCACAGTTCCAGATCGGCAGAGGGTAGGGCAGATTATAATTAAAGACAAATTTCTTACTTCAGGCTGGTGACCAACCCTCAACCCCTGTTTTTGAGCTGATAACGCAATGTGGTTCTAAAATAGTAATTCCCTGTTCGGCTTTTGCTTTCTCTTCACGAACTATGTACTTAGTGTATAAAGGATACCGAGATTCACTGGTAATATATGTTTTGAGACACCCTGAATCCAAAAATATGCATTTTTAGAAACATGCCCGTGTGTGTGTCTGGCTGTTAATGTGTGCATCTCTGAACAACATATCTAAAAATCAAAATCTGCGCTAAATACCAATCTTGGTATTTAAGCTCAGTGTCTTCCATTATACCACACGAAGATTTTTAAGAAAATCCCCCCACCCCAAACTACGCTTTACAAGGAAATATTTTCGAAAAGGTTTATTCTATAAAAAATGGCTCTAACGATTTTGATTGAAATATCGTATATTATAGATATTTCCATGAATCGTCATATTTTCTTGAATTTTCTAGGAATAGCCTCTAAAGACATCTTTATTCTGAATAAATTTTATGAAATTTTGCACAGCTAGTAAACCGTAAGAGATAGACAAAATCTCACTCAACAAAAAAAATACAGCTTAATTTATGTTATATACATATTGACCTTTTTGAGGTACTACTGGTTATTTTTCAGTTTTAAAATACTCCTACTAAACGTAAATAAAAGAGAGACGAAAAGAAAGGTACTGCCCGTTTGAGAAAGTTTAAGTAGCTTTAAACTGCAACCAATAACAAGGAATATCTCCAAAAGGATTAATTCTAAAAAATAAAAAATATTTGACATAAATTGTGTATTTTAACGAGATCTACATGTTTTGTGTAGTAAGTTTTTGTCTATTACTTCTGGTTTATCAGCTATAAAAAAGCTATACAGAAGTAATCCAGAATTTATATTTTGAATTACTTTGTCACAAAAATATCGTAAACAAATGGAATTTTAATGAAAATGGTTAGAGCCATTTTTTGAGAAAATCGTTCTCTAAAAACGTTCAATGTAAAGGATAATTGAGGGTGAACAATTTCCTTGAAAATCTTCGTATCGCATCCTTGAAAGATATTAAACTTTAGTACCAAGTTTGGGATCTATCAGCCGTTTCGTTTTTTAACTATACTGCCCGCCCCCCCCCCCCACACACACATGGAAATGTTTCTAAAAATGTATTTTTTGGATTCAGGTAGTCTCAAAACATGTATTTCCGAAGAAAGCTCGGTATCGAATTGTTGGGAGGAATACAATTCTTCCTCTATCCACTATGTACATTGTAAATACGTGCTACATAAAGTAAAAACAAAATCTCAATGTTGAAAGAAATGACCGAAAGCACAAGTGTGGTAAATAAAACAATCCCATGGACTACCATAGTCAATCCTATGTGCCACTAGAAACGTTTTTGTAGTTGTTTACAAATTTCGTTTTTTTTTTTCGTAGCTATCCTTCATTTTGGCAGTGACTTCCGACATTTGAAAAGTAGTTTCAATAATTTTTAGCTCTATTTTTGGTCTTTAAGGTTCAATAATACATTCGATTTATTTTCTTTCAATGCAATATTATATTTTTCTTACATACATAAAATACTGCACTACAAGAACGTATTCCAATCTATAACATCGTGAATAGTAATGCGGTGAAGAATGATGTCTGTTTCACTTTTTAAATGCGTCAAATTATCAACTATCCTTTCCTTACGCCAATCCTTTAAAATAAATACATCATAATGCATTCATTTCACGTGCAAAATATAATTTTCACTTCATGAGTAACACCAACTAAACTTACATTAAATCAATCTAGGGTATTACTTCTTCACTTTTACTTGCCGTAATTTTCTATTACACAACTTCGAGATTTTATCGGTTTTTTGTTGTTTTTTTTAAGGTTCCATACAACATGTGATGTATATATCACAAATACTTCGTTTGCTTTGGTTTCTTGTAGCAATTTTGATTCTTTCAGTAGCTATCGAACGGATACCTATCGTTCAAATCGTTCATTTAATTCATAGTTGATGTTCATAACTCAAATTCAGAACTACCAGTATAATAAACTGGTTTACCTGCACTTTCACTTTTATAATTTCCACTGTATTTACCAAAGCATGCAACCGAAGCGAGCTTGCGCTGTGTTACATCCAGGCCTATGTGACAATAAGCATTTCAAGTATTTACTCTAATTTCTTCTCTAGTGACTTTTTCTATGTGGGCAGCATCTACATTTCTTTGCCTCTGGTCCAGAAACGTTGCTTCCTTCTAGCCACCGCTTATAAATTCTCCCCCACCAAGAAAAGTTTCGTAACTTTTGCTATGTATCTTTATAGGGCAGTCGTGGTAGGTTATACCAAGTCCAGATGACGACATCTTGGATCCTAGGCGTTCAGCAGTGGATAATAAGGTAAGTTTCACTTCTTAAATACGTTATTATGGATAGTGGGTGTCTGTTGTGTTATTCCATTTCTAACCAAATAAGCAAATCGGAAATAGAACAGAAGTACATGTTAAATGGATGAGAAGAGAAAAATGTATGATTGTCTTTTATTCAACTTTCACTTTATTTCTAGCTTGAATACTTGTTTCAGAGAGTACCGAAATCCTATTTGGTTTGCTGTAACTTCTATGGAGATAACAAAGTATACACTATTCTTCACTTTTAACATTTAGTTAAAAAAAAAAAAAAAAAAAAACTTTCCGTATAAAAGATTATTTTATATACGCCATGCTAATCAAGATAAAAAGTAGAAGGGAAATAAGAGTTTGCACTAGGCTAAAGCGATAGTCATATCTTTTAAAAGCTGGTCGCTAAGTCAAACAATTGAATTTCGGTTCTCTTCACTTGCTAGGAGTAAACAAACGAGGGACGAAAGAAAGATGTCTCCCGTTTAAGGAAGTTTAAGTACTTAAAACTAAAACAAAAAACTCGGAAACGGATAAATCTACAGAAAAAAATCTGATGTGTTCCATTCACATTACTTTCTCTACATCTCTGCAACAAATTGTAGTTAAAAAGCTTATGCTTCTATTTACTTCATGCTAATCGAGAAACATTAGCAGAAATAGTCTTATTATTTGCTTCCTTGTAAGAAGAAGTGAAATGAGGGAGTACCATAGGTTAAAATGATAGCCAAATGCTGGTTGCTATGTAACTGAAATTCCTTTGTTTGTATGGACAGGAGTTAACAAATTCCTGTATGAGAAATGTATAAGTTTTTCAAAGCTAAAACGAAAAACCAGGAATATTTTAAAAAAGATCAGTTCCACGAAAAAAATGTACATGACATAAATTGTGTGTTTTATCGTGAGATACATTTTCTGTGCAGTAAGTTTCGCCCCATCTCTTACGGTTTAGCAGTTATGCACAATTCCGTAAAATTCATCCAGATTAAAGTAGTCTTCAGGGGCTATTCCAGAAAATTCAACACACACGCGGACATTTTTCTAAAAATGATTTTTTTATAGTCAGGAAGTCTCAAAACATGTATTTCCGGTGAAATCTCGGTATCGAATTTTTGATTGCAATGCAATACCTTCTCTATACATTATGTACATAGTTCGTATAGAGAAAAAAGTGTATATAACATTCTGTATGTTTTAATGAGATCTACATTTTTTATAGTAAGCGTTTGTATATCTCTTACGGTTTACCAGTTATACAAAAGTTATACAAAAATCATCCCGAATGAAGAGGTATTCAGAGGTTATTCCCAGAAAATTCAAGATATACATTTCGTTTGTCATGAAAATATCTTAAACAAGTGACATTTTCATAAATATCGTTAGAGCAATTTTTGTGAAAATCTAAATTTTCGAAAAATGTTTCCTTGTAAAGGGTAATTGGGGGTGGGGTATTTCTGAAAAAACTTCGTGTCGCCCTTGGAAGATACTGAACTTAAACACCAACTTTAGTATTTAACCGATTTTTTTGTTTTTTAACTTCCTGTCCATAGACACACACATATACACAAAGTTTTCTAAAAATATTATTTTATTTAAGGGGTCTCAAAATATGAATTTGGGGTGAAATCTCGGTATCGAGTTTTTGGGTGAATATAATACCTTCTCTGTCCACTACATTGTACATATCGGCTAGAGAAAGTAAAATGGGCTCACTGTATAGTGCATGTGTAGAAGTTACAAATTGGAACACTGTGTTGACATTTTGCGGAGAATTTCACAAATTTTAAGAATGTGTCTTAATCAGGGATGGTGGGTGAACATCAGCATTTCAAAGAGTTTACTTCTACTTAAAACCATATTTTATATGGATACTCTTAGTCATGTTAGTAATTTTAATCTAGACTAATTATGAAAGCTTTATCAAACCATCACTATACCTTGATTACCTCCGGCGATGTCCGTCAGCTTTCTTTTTCAAGAAACACACTAGCGTTTTTAACACCAATTCCATCGTTTAACTTGATAAAGATTTCAACAACAAACGCTCCGGTCACGAACCTCCTTGACTCATCAGAGCCATCTACTTCTTAGAACTAAATGCGCCAATATATTCTCTTATTGATATTTACACCTTTTTCAGACTTTCTTCCTTTGGCAATCCAAATTTATTAATACATTATTCGGTCTTAGGAGCACTTATGTAGTTGTTTACAAGGTTTTCGTCACTATGCTTCATTATGGTGGTGACTGCTAACATTAATACAAAAAATACCGTGAGATGACAAGATGTTGTCGTTACTGATATCTAAGGGCTTTGAGGCTAGTATACATTTTTAAACACATAGGAAGATATACGATTCTATAGAAATTCTGTGGGTTACTGATGTACTCTGAAAAATAATAATGTTTTACTTCAATAATTACTTACAAAAGTTCTCTGATATTTGTTTGAATTTGGAATTTTTAAAAAAGTATTTATGATTAACTGTCGTATTGTAAACGGAAGATATTGTCCCAGTTTTTTCGTTAGATACACCATCTGTGCGAAGCCGGGGCGGGCAGCTAGTTTAAAATATCACCTACACAGGAATCTAAACACGTTTAAATTCAAAAGGAAAGACGGTTGACTTTCCTATGGTTATAGTAGCTTAAATAATTTTTTTCATAATTTTTTTTAACAGCGAGTCTTGTTCCGTTGCACAATTTCGGCTGATTGAGATTGCGTAGCATAAATATTACCGAGTCAACCTTGAGCTGTAAATTATGTGACGGAATCCTGGTAAATACAATGAATTTAGGAATGCAGTTAGATACTAATTGACGACTTCATTTGGATTGGTAATAGAATCGATCGACTTAAATGAATGCATTTGTCCATACAATTTTCTGTGATTTTTTATATTCAAATCATCTACATTCTTATTAGCTGCTGCTAAAATGACTCGTTCGTTCAACCAAGCATACTTTTTGTAATTTATGTCAATACTTGGGAACACTTTCGATATTAATTCTTCCTTTGACGTTGTGATAAGAAAATTTGGTGGAAACGAAATGAAGCCAGTAGAAGTATCAACAGAAATTTTCCCATTGCCAATGTCTAATAATGCCTTTGCAAAACGCAATTATCTGCGCAATGTAGAATATATTGTTGGTACTGCGGAAAGGACGAAGTCAACGCACCCATAAGGTAATGTGGAAAGGATGACATATGTAGTTAACAGCGTGGGTAAGTAAGGATGTTGTTGGCATAATAACAATGACAGCGCTTTCATAGTGTAGCGGGTAAATGCTGAAATAGGTAATGAGTTATACTAAGGAGAAAGTCATTAAGTAACATTCATGTTACTTCCGAATCTCTTTCTTTCCTTTACTCCTAATGTTTACCACCTCTTTCTTTATTTTCTTCTATGTCAAAACAGCCATTTTTAAGGCTAACAATGACGTAACTAAAAAGCAAGTAGATCTGGTTGGGCAAGTGATAAGTTTTTATTTGATGATAGCTTTGTGTATTAAATGTATCCATTTAACCCAAAATATTACTTGATCAAATGTATTAAGAGCACCGCAATTCCATTGTGATGGTGACGGGGGTATCTTCATGTTCTGATGAAATCACCTATAGCTAGTTCAGGCACCACATAACCTCAAATAATCAACATAGGAAGTTAGCCTAAAATCTTTTACTATCCGGGTCTCGTCATTTCTCCGCCATTTTCAGATTCCAAGAAAGGTTATTGGTTATCTGCATAGTTTATAACTTGTTCATTTTAAAGAATCACAACAAAAATACTTATTTCTCATTTCTTTATTTAAACGATGTGAGCAAGGAAACCATAGTTAGAACATAAGAAATATATTTGGTTTTCACTGTTATCTTGGGTCATAGACTCTATACCGGGTGCATTCCCTTAGCATTGAATGGGGAAGAAAAATTGAGCAGTACTACGGCCATCTAGCGGCAAATAAATAAGCACTTATTCTGGAAGTTCGTCGCCAGGAAAGCTTCTTTCCTTCTTTATTTTAAACGATAGGAATAAGGAAAGGACAGTAATAACATAAAAATGTATTTGAATTTTATTACTGCCTTTTGACATTGTCTCGATAAACTAGTGCGTTGCCTTAACTTCGAATGGGGAGGAAAAACACTACTACGATCATCTAGCGGCAAATAAATAGGTACTTCCTCTAGGTGTTCGTCGCCAGGAAAGCTTCTTTGCTTCTTTATTGTAAACGAGAGGAAATGTATTTGAATTTCACTGCTGCGTCGCGTCATTGTCTCGATAAATTTGTGTGTAACCTTAACATTGAATGCGGAGGGAAAATATAGTAGAACTATGTCCATTTAGCAACAAATAACTGTGGTACCGCTGCTATCTGGTGGCTATTAACCGAAATACGTTCCCTTGACACACACTGTTATTATTCATATTATGAGACTTTGAAAACTTTCCCGTACTATTTTTAAACATTTTCTTTTCCACAAACTTTTAAAATACGCTATCTATAACTCTCTATAACTCTCACGTACAAGCGCACGATTTGGCTCCGTTGTAGCGTGCTCCTATTGGCTACTGCCATATGTAGGTGATTTGACGCGAGTTCTAGTCCTCTAAATAGCTGTATTGCGCTCACATATGCAACATGTATCTTGCAAAGAATAACTTACGCAGTATCTTAGGCTATTTTCACGGCCGGTATCCTTATATTTAAAAGCTTTATTTTCCGGGCTATTGTTCCGTGTCGTAGATTAAATTGCGAACCATACGTTTCGCTGACTTCTATGGTCAGCTTCTTCAGTGGCAGTCACTGTAGGAGCTAAATGCAATGCTGTTTTTTTTTTTGTTTTTTTTTTTTTCCTACTGCTGTGGAGGGGAAAAATGCATTACGCATTCAATCTCCAGCCGAAGTGCAATGGCTGGGAGGTTATGAGGGACTCTCCACCCTGCTGCGGCCTACCCACTAAAAAAAACCCTCCACGTTATAACACGCAGTTTGTTGTATTTCACCGTGCTCAAAGCTTTGCGCGGTCCCGCAATTGCACCCGCGGTAGTAAGTGGAATCTAGGAAGCTGCCGCACTATGTAAAAGGTTGTTTCTAGGCTACAGCCATGAAACCTGACTGCAGCCTAGGGGAATTAAAGGTGGTATTGTAAAGGAATCTTGGTAAAGGTTGTGCAGGAGTTTAGGTGTTGAACCTACATGTGAATCTGACTATTCAAATAGTCGTGCGTGAACTTTGACCCCGCTGCCCTGGTGTTCGAATGGAGCTGGACCGGAGCGTTCCGGAGCTCAGTGTTGTGTCTATGCCCCTCAGCCTGTGCAGGAAAAGGAGCGCTGTTGTGCTGGCGATTTGTGCGGAATAACTCGGCGGAGTAGGCAGCCTGCTGTAGGAGCACCTGCTTGAGCTGCTTGGAGATGCCTTCCAGATGTGCTGACAAGTCAGCTGCTGTGGACTGCAGTGTGGTTACCGCTGCGGTGGTGGAAGCTTGTAGCTCCGCATGGAGGTCCTGAATGGCATCCCGCGTCTGTACATCAGTTGAGGGTTCAGCGGTGTGACGTCGGCATTGTAGTTCTGCGGAGGTGTCGTCCTGGTCCTCGGGTATAGAGGTCACTGAGCTTGTCCTGTGAAGTGTCCTGTGCCATGACAGGTGGCACAGAACCGGCGGCGGTGATGGGGATCATGTCCAGTACAGTTGGCGGTGGCGCAGTTGGCACCACAATAGTGGCACCGCGGCGGCAAGGTACAGGCGTCGGCCGTGTGTTCGAAGGCACAGCAGCGTCTAAGGGCCTGTGCCGTTCCCTTTGGCTGGCCTCAAAAACAAGAATTTGCCCTAACAAGGGCAACCCAGTCGCTAAGGCAGCCTCCAGATCCGCACAATCCCGCAGTTTGACCCTCATTAGAGGTGTTGGTCCGCGGCCGTTGACGATGCGAGTAGCCCTCAAACATGAGGGCCACTGCGACTTCGCTGAGGCGGTGAAGAGCCGAGTGGAAAGGTCCCTAGGGACCCCCCGAACCACGGCGCTGAACCGGGGAGTGAAGCGCTGCTAGTGGCCGGTGAAGTAGCGGCGGCTGGCAGTGCAATGCTATCAAGGCAGGAGTTGTCTTGGGTGTCGTCGATGGTGAAGCATTCCTCGCGGCGGAGGTGGCCTTCCTAGAGGTAGCGGCTCGGCGTTGCGTATTCTTCCCCATCGAAGCAGAAGAAAAGGAGGTAATGCTGGAAAGGAATGCAGGCTATTTATTTTCATCATTTAGGAGGGATGACAGGTAATGCACGCGTGTGCCCAGCCGACGAGTGAAGGTCAACTAGCTATTTGTTAACTACTACCTTTTTCCAGGTCTTTTTATGTATATAATTGTATTTAATGTCGCCTAACTACATATGTCTTATAGCGACATCATGTAACAATAATAAGAAATGTTATAACACTTTGAATACATATTTATACTTTAAATTAATCATTGTATCTAGCTTGTAACATTAGTTATTGAAATTCTAACAATAATACGTATATATTATGTAGTGTTTCATACAACAATGTATTAAAGGTATAGAGCATTTTATAGTACAGTAGCAAGTTTACAATCTTTTATGCATTTAAACAATGATGATAATTTGGTTGGTTCGTCGAGTGGTACCTGAAGAATCTGGAGGAAATTGGTGGCTGGTTCTATACTTATAATAGTGAACACATTCCGTTATGATATGTTTGACTAATAGCCTCTGGCTGCAATATTCACAGAATGGAGGTTGCTTTTGGTGAATACTTACTCTTCCGTAACCGCCGTCTTTGTTTAAGTTATTTGGATGCTCTTTTATTTCAATAGCTTCTCTCCTGAGAAGATTGAAATATTCTTTTGTTTTTGCCAGCACCTCCGTATCCTGAAGTTTGATTCTATGGCCCTCTGTAAATACGTGCCCCACAATTGCTGAATGTTCTAGCTGCATTAGGCGGTCATGACATAACCTGCATTCCTTTCCAGCATTGTATTTACCTCCTACAGAAACCATTAGAATGGGATACATTTGGATGGCGGGTCAGGCAAACAGACGGAGTATTTGGAGAAAAATTAAGAACCACCTCTGTGATATTGATAGACAGCAAATAATTGCGTAATGCACGGAGAAGGTTTCATTAGAGGTGCAGTCTGGGCTAAAATCGGAGTGGAGTATGGAGCAATACATCAAAATAGGTACCAAACTCATTAGAGAGGGTCTCGCGTGGATTAGACTAGGAGCATGGTGGAGCATAAAAATTGCTGACGAGAATGGTATAAGAATCTGATCCATTTGCGAGAAGGAAGAGTCGTGGACCCATATCTTGGCAAGATATAGGGGTACGGAGGAATTTACCGTCATCCTTTACCACCGCGAATGTAGAGCTAGAAGAATGTTGGACGCTACTGGCAGGCACGAAGGGCGTGGACGGGCTAGGTAAATTTATACTTAAGGCAAGACAGCTGATATCTGAGAAGGCTGACAATAGAGAAGCGGGGGTGTTAAAATAGCTAAATAAAACTGATTCCATACATTTTATGTCATACTTATGTCATTCTTGTGTTGTGGTTACATATATATATATATATATATATATATGTTTTCTCTTAAGTGTGTTGGTCTATTATAATAGGGTACATTAATGTGTTGTGTCTTTTATTTTCGTGTTTCTACGCTTTTAATTCTTTGTTGTTGTTGTTTTAATATTGCTTACTATTTTGTGTATTGCAAAAGCACGTACAGTCTGTGAACCCGTGCAGCTGTTGAAGCTCAATGTATGATACTGTTGTGCCAATACATACACTTATTCATTCACTCACACCTCCTACAGTGACTCCCACTGAAGATGCTGACCGTAGAAGTCGGCGAAACATATGGTTCGCATTTTAACCTATGACCACGGCACAACAGCCCGGAAAATATATTTTTTAAATATAATAACTTACGGTTTAGCAAACTTAGCATAATATTGGATCTTGGTAGCATAATTCCGTTGAATGGTGTTGGCAACACCGCTGATGGATAATCGATAATAGTTAAAAGAGCTCATTAATGGGGGTGGGATGCTTTAAAACTGTATATGCATCATTAATTCCACAGAAGTGTAGAGAAGCGCTTTTCTTGGAGCTGATGTTTGCAGCAAATATTCCACCCTACTATGTAAACAAGTTGAGAATGTCATGCTAGAACATGCAGCCGGCGTTCCGAGATGGGAATATTAATTCTTGCTCTCAGAAAAGGACAGAAAACTCTGTTAGCAGTAATCTCTGCAAGAGAGAACAAAAATGTGCAATTTTATCTCGCTAAATAACTTCCGGTAATCTCATTATCTTCAGCATTACCTTTTACTGTTTGATCCTCAAATAAGAAAACGACTAAATAAACAAACACCTAAAATCTCGCGTGTTGCTGCTCTGGTAGGAGGTAAATCAATGATAAAATATGAGGTATTCCATTTACATGACTTTCTGTACATCTCTATAACAAATCATTGTTAAAAGCTTAAGACTTCTATCTACTTCATGCTAATTGAGATAAAAATTAACAGAATTAGTCTTATTACTTGCTTCCTCGTTAATAGAAGTGAAATAAAGAATACACAAGCTAAAGTGATACTGAAATCTTTCAAAAGTTGATCTTTATGTCACTGAAATCCGTTTCTATGTATTACCTGGAGTTGAGGAACTCCCATTTGAGAAAACTTTAAGTATTTTAAAACTGAAGCCAATAGTAAGGAATATCTAAAAAAAATGGTGCACTCCTCGAAAAACATGCATTGAGTTTTAACGAGACCTACATTTATTTTCCATTACATTTTTGTCTATCACTTACGGTTTACCAGTAGGTATGTTAAGTTAGAAAAATTCATCCAGAATAAGGAGGTCTACTGAGGCTATTCTCAGAAAATTAAAGATACACTTTTTATTTGTCATGTACATATATATGTTTAATATACGGTATTTTAATCGAATTGTTACAATCAAGTAGAGAAAATCAACATTTTCGAAAAAATTTCCATGTATAGGGTAGTTTGGTTTGGGGGAGGGATTTTCCTGAAAATCCTCGTGTCGCATCCCTGGAAGATATTAAACTTAAATACCAGTTTGGTATTTTCTTTTTTCGTTTTTGAGTTAACGTGTTCACAGACACATGGACACACAGACAAACGGATAAACGGACCTTTTTCTAAAACGGCCTTTTTTGGATTCAGGGGACCCTAAAACGTGTATTTCCGGTGAAACCTCGGTAGAAATTTTGGGTGGAATTCAATGCTTCCCTATGCAACGTATTACGTGAAGAGAAAGTAAAAATATGATATGCTACACTCATATGACTTTCTCTACCTGTTCTGCCAACAAACTATTCATACAAAAGATTCCTTTATCTACATCATGCTGAAGTAAATGAACATTAGCAGAAAGGGTCTTGTTACTTGCTTCCCTGTAGGTAGAAGGAAAGTAAGGGAATACACTAGGCTAAAGCGATAGTCAAATATTTTAAAAGCTGACTGTTTTGTGAACACTTGAAGATCAATTCTCTTTGTATGACCAGATATTTATATAAAATAAAGATAAAAGAAAGATGGCTTCCCGCTGGAAACACGTTTCAGAAGATTACTCCGTTCCTGCACTCATCATCGTAACCCTCTTCTCCGTGGCCTGTACATCCCACCTGCTCCGCTTGTCAGGCAACTGAAACGGAAACGGCACTCCGATTTACGATTATGTTAAGTTGGTGAATTCTCCTGAAGGTATCTATTTTGGGACTATCAATGAGTAGCCACTCATGTATTATCGGTGAGAAATTACCTTGTGATTAACATTCTGCTGACACGTGGCCGCCTCGGTACGCTGTTGCCCTATTTACTCCTGGTCGTCTTCAGCTGTCCTGCTTCCTCTAAAATGCCTTCTTCTCTCCACGCATATCCCTCTCCCCATTTTGCACTAGTTACCTCATCTATCCCTTTCCACATTGGGTCCTGTATTTCACAAAACGGAAAAGTTTTATTATTTCGGCTAACGTAACCTCAACTTACTTATCACGGATGTAAGACATTTTCAAATCACAGTGTCAATCGTGATATTTCTAGGATGAGAACAAGAGCAATGTCCGCGATATATAAAAGGTAGTAACGATTATAAATGTAAATATTTATAATCACTATGTGTAACACAACCGAATTTTTCACAGAATGAAATCAAACAATCAGATTGCAAACAATTGGTCAGTCATGCATGAGATCGCGCGCGTAAATTTCCACTGATCCACGTAGGATTTGCAACGCCGATGACGTCACGTCTCTGACGGTTATGTATTCTTACACAATGATTGGTCAGCAACCTGGCGAGCCCCTGCCAGCAGACGACACACCCCACAAGTGTCAATCACAAGGAAGTTACTCACCGATAATAGATACACGTTTCATTTTTGTTTGCATTTCTTTATCGCTACTATAATATACCCTTGGTACAGTAAAGTTTTCAATAAAGAGTAAAAAGTCTGATGTGTTCCATTCAAATTACTTTCTCTACATCTCTGCACAAATTATTGTTAGAAAGCTTATGCTTCTATTTACTTCATGCTAATCGAGAACAAATTAGCAGAAATAGTCTTATTACTTTCTTTCTTTTAAGTAGAAGCGAAATAAGGGAGTACCATAGGTTAAAGTAATAGTCAAAAGCTGTTGCTATGTGACTGAAGTTTCTTTGTTTGTATAGACAGGAGTTGACAAATTCCCGTATGAGAAAAGTGTAAGATTTTCAATGTTGAAACCAAAAACAAGGAATATCTAAAAAACGATCAACTCCACGAAAAAAATAATATATATAATATAAATTGTGTGCTTTAATGTGATCTACATTTTTATGTGAGAGGTTTTTGTCTATCTCTTATGGTTTAGCAGTTATACAAAATTCCGTAAAATTCATCCACAATAAACTAGTTTTTAGAGGCTATTCCCAGAAAACTCAAGATATACATATTATTTGTCAGGTAAATATCTTTAATATACGATGTTTTAATAAAAAGCATTAGTCATTTTTGAGAAAATAAAAATTTTCGGTAGCTGGCGGAGGGGGGGACTTTCTTGAAAATTTTCGTGTCGCATCCTTGGAAGATACCAAACTTAAATACCAAGTTTGGTATGTAACGGTCTTTTCGTTTTTGAGCTATGCTGTCCACAGGCACACAGACAGACAGACAGACCGACACACACAGTCCTTTTTCCAAAAATGATTTTTTTTTGTATTCAGGGGGACCCAAAACTTGTATTTCCGGTGAAATCTCGGTTTCGAATTTTTGGGTGCATTACAATACCGTCTCTATACACTATGTACATAGTAGAGAAAGTAATACCTGAAAATATACATCGTAAGACCATTGGTGGTCCCTATCCATTTCCTCCTCCTCCTATTTGAACACCGGTTACGGGGGAAAGGTCTGTAAAACCATTAAGTGGTGCAGACGTTTAATAAAGAAAAGGAGACTTTCAGTAGTAGCACTTTGTTTCCCAGTCACATCTATACATTCGTCAAATACCATTTACGTCACACAACACTTGCTGCTGACAGTTGGAAAGTAACATGCTGGGCAAACGAAAATGAAAATGC
Source organism: Hymenopus coronatus (assembly GCA_030762935.1). NCBI lineage: Eukaryota > Metazoa > Arthropoda > Insecta > Mantodea > Hymenopodidae > Hymenopus > Hymenopus coronatus. The sequence goes on from CM060899.1 coordinate 39,557,270, forward strand.
TGTAAAGTGGAAGAAAAATATCACAGAGTGTTGCATAAGGGTTTTCAAGGGTTCGGAAAACATGTATTATAAAGAGGAAAGCAGCAAATGTTGTAGGATACCCGCGGTTTGAGCCTTGCTCACCCACACTTGCTCCAGGTAATTGGGAATCTAAGGAACTTTGCCATCGAGAGGCGTGGAGATAGGTGACTTCCTAGGATTGGCGAAAGGGGAAAGTCGGTAATCTAGGCTAAGGGGGTTAGGAAGTATTCAGAAAGTAGAAAATTAAAGAAAAAAATCTAATGTGTTCCATTCATATCACTTTCTCTGTAGCCCTGCAACAAATTATTGTTAAAAAGCTTATGCTTCCATTTACTTCATGCAAATCGAGAAAATATTAGCAGAAACAATATTTTTTTTTTTTATTTTAGTTTAGCGTCCTTTAACCTGGTTTAGTCATATCGGACGATGAATGAAATTGGTGAAATGATGCTCAAATGGTCTCGGAGTCCATGGAGCTTAAATTTACTCGACATTCGTTTTCTCAGGATAAGGTAAAACCCCTAAATAAAACCTTATCCGGGTTACTTACCCCAAGCGAGATTCGACCTCACGACCTTTTGAATGTGAGGCAGACACGCTACCACCACACTACCCAGGCGGGCTAAACAATCTTATTACTTGCTTCCTTGTAAGTAGAAGAGAAATAAGGGAGTAACATAGAATAAATAGTCAAAAGCTGGTTGCTATGTGAATAAAGTTCCTTTGTTTATGTGGACAGGAGTTGACAAATTCTTGTATGAGAAAAGTATAAGTTTTTACTTTCTCTATACGCACTACGTACATAGTGTATAGAGAAGGTATTGCACTCCACCCAAAAATCCGATACCGAGATTTCACCGGAAATGTATGTTTTAGGGTCCCCAATATCCAAAAAAATCTGATGTGTACCATTCACATGACTTTCTCCATATCCCTGCAACAAATAATTCTTAAAAAGCTTATAATTCTATTTACTTTATGCTAATCAGATAAAAAAATTAGCAGAAAAAGGCTTATTTCTCGCATCCTTGTAAGTAGGAGCGAAATAAGGGACAACCGTAGGTTAAAGTGATAGTCAATAGCTGGTTGCTATGTCAATGAAGTTCCTTTGTTTATATGGATAGGAGTTGACAAGTTCCAGTATGAGAAAAGTATACGTCTTTCATAGCAGAAACTAAAAATAAGGAATGTCACAAAAACGACGAACTCCACGAAAAAAATGTATATAACATAAATTGTGTGTTTTAATGTGCTCTACATTTTTTGTGTACTAAGTTTTTTCCATTTCTTACGGTTTAGCAGTTATTCAAAATTTAGTAAAATTCATCCAGAAGAAACTACTCTTCAGAGGCTTTTCCCAGAAAATTCAAGATATACATTTCATTTGTCAGGTAAATATGTTTAATATACGAAATTTTAATCAAAATCGTTAGAGCCATTTTTGAGAAAATCAAAATTTTCGAAAAAAAGTTCCATGTAAAGGGTAGTTGGGGGTGGGGGGATTTTTCTCAAAATCTTCGTGTCGCATCCCTGGAAGATACTAAACTTAAATACCAAGTTTGGTATTTTACCGACTTTCCGTTTTTGAGTTATCGTGTTCACAGACACACGGACACGCGGACACACACACACACACACACACACACACACACACACACACACGGACCTTTTTGTGAAAAAGCTTTTTTTGGACATTGGGGATCCTAAAGCATATATTTCCGGTGAAATCTCGGTATCGAATTTTTGGTGGAGTGCAATACTTTCTCTATACACTATGTACATAGTGCGTATGGAGAAAGTAAAAAGCATTTTCACAAAAAAGTCCCTGTGTGGGTCCGTGTGTCTGTGAACACGATAACTCAAAAACGAAAAGTCAGTAAAATACCAAACTTGGTATTTAAGTTTAGTATCTTCCAGGGATGTGACACGAAGATTTTGAGAAATATCCCCCACCCCCAACTACCCTTTACATGGAACTTTTTTCGAAAATTTTGATTTTCTCAAAAATAGCTCTAACGATTTTAATTAAAATTTCGTATATTAAAGATATTCACCTGAAACATAAAATATATATCTTGAATGTTCTGAGAATACCCTCTGAAGAGTAGTTTATTCTGGATGAATTTTACTGAATTTTGAATAACTGCTAAACCGTAAGATATGGACAAAAACTTAATACACAAAAATGTAGAGCACATTAAAACACACAATTTATGTTACATACAATTTTTTCGTGGAGTTATTCGCTTTTGAGATATTCCTTATTTTTGGTTTCTGCTATGAAAAACGTATACTTTTCTTATACAGGAACTTGTCAACTCCTATCCATATAAACAAAGGAACTTCATTGTCATAGCAACCAGCTTTTGACCATCACTTTAACCCATGGTAGTCCCTTATTTCGCTCCTACTTACAAGGAAGCAAGTAATAAAACTATTTCTGCTAAGTTTTTCTGATTAGCATAAAGTAAATTGAAGTATAAACCTTTTAAGAATAATTTGTTGCAGGATATAGAGAAAGGCATGTGAATGGTACACAACAGATTTTTTAAAGATGAAACCAAAAAACAAGGATTAAATAAAAAAACTATCAACTCCACCAAAAAAATGTATATAACATACATTGTGTCTTTTAATGAGCTCAACATATTTTGTGTGCTAAGTTTTTGTCCATCACTTACGGCTTACCAGCTATGCAAAATTCATCTAGAATAAAGCAGTATTCAGCAATTCCCATGAAATTCAAGATATACGTTTTATTTGTCAGGTAAATATCTTTAATATATGATTTTTTTAATCAAAATCGATAGAGCCATTTTTAGAAAATCAAAATTTTCGAAAAAGAGTTCTACATAAAGGGTAGTTTGGAGTTGATTTTTTGAAAATCTTCGTGTCGGATCCTTGGAAGATACCAAACTTAAATACCAAGTTTGGTATTTAACGGTCTTTTCGTTTTTGAGCTATCTGCCCACAGTCACACACATACACACAGACAGACAGACACACGGACATTTTTCTAAAAATGCTTTTTTGGATTCAGGGGGACCCAAAACATGTATTTCCTGTGAAATCTCGGTATCGAATTTTTGGTTGCATTACAATGCCTTCTCTATACACTATGTACATAATGCGCATAGAGAAAGTAATAGTGCTTACAATTAACACTTATTAGACGATTAGAAATATGGGCTAAGTCGAGCTACTTAACATAATGCATATGTGAAATTTGGAAAATTCACAATATCTAAGATATATTATTGAAATTATACCAGTTAGTATACACAATAATAATGTTTCAAACTTTTACCTTGCATGTTTATTTAAATAACACACTCTAAATTCATTCTTCTAATAAAACATCTGATGTGTTCCATTCAAATGACTTTCCCCATCTTTCTAACACATTATTGTTAATAAGCTTATTCTTCTATCTACTTCATGCTAATCAAAATAAACCGTAGCAGAAACGATCTTATTACTTATGCGGTTCGTCTGGGACTGGCACCAGGAATGCATCCTGGAAGTACAGCTCTCGGGGACTGGGTGGCGTTGGAATTGACTGAGGACTTAAAGGGTTCTGTCAGACCTAGTGAGTGCACTCCTAGCGCTCCCCACGTCAAGATAAATAACTGTTTGGCCTATTGAAGGGACCCAACAATGTGGCTCTTTACCCGCGGTCCGGTTTCGGCTGCCCGTCGTTCGTTAAAACATCTCATATCATTCTGTGGTTCTGGGATTTCACGCACAATAAACCCATGATGGCTGTCCCCCCCAACATACAATGGGACTCTAAGAACTGCAGCAGCTTCCATAAAGCTCTATTTAAGCCCATCTGGGTAGTATGGTGGTAGCGTGTCTGCCTCACATTCAACATATCGTGAGTTCGAATCTTACTTAGGGTGAGTTACCCGGATAAGGTTATTTTCGAGGATTGTTCTTATCCTGAGGAGACGAAAATCGAATAACTTTAAACCCCATGGAGCCCAATATCATTGGAGCATCATTTCAACAATTCCATTCATCATCCGATTTGGCCAACCAGATTAAAGGACGTTTGCTTAAAAAAAAAATTCTGTTGTGCTATGCTCACATGACCTTCTCTAGCTACTCTACAAACAAATGTCTTACAAGAGATAGTAGAATGTTCTTATTACACATTTCCTTATAAGTAAGGGAACTAAAGGGCTACACTAGGCTAAAGTGATAGTCAAATGTTTTAAAAGCTGCCGTTATGCGATTGTCATTGCAAAACGCTTCTTTGCTTGACCAGGAGTAGAACAAAATAAAAACGGACACTTCCGTCTGAGAAAAGCATTAAGTACTTCACAATTAAAGCTAAAAACAGGGAATACCTCGAAAATGCTAAGTTCCACGAAAAAAATGTATATACATAACTTGTGTATTTTAAAAAGATCTACATTTTTTTGTATAGTAAATTTTTGTCTGTCTCTTACGGTTTACTAGTTATACTAAATTAACCTAAATTCATCTAGAATAAACAGGTCTTTAGAAGCTATTCCCAGAAAATTCAAGATATGCATTTTATTTGTGATAGAAATGGCTTTAATATGTTGCATTTTAAACAAAAGTGTTAGAGCCATTTTTAAGAAAAACAAAATTTTCGAAAATTTGTCCATGTAAAGTACTTAGGGGTGGGGGGATTTTCTTGAAAATGTTCCTGTCGCATCCTTGGAAGATACCAAATTTAAATACCAAGTTTGGTATTTAACCGTCTCTTCGTTTTTGAACTATGCTGTCCTCAGGCCCCCCACCCATCCACACACACACACACACACACACACACACACACACACTCGCACGCTCGCGCGCGCGCGCGCGCGGACCTGTTTCTAAAAAAAATTCTATTCAGGGGATCCTAAAACATGCATTTCCGGAGAAATCTCGAGATCGAATTTTTGGGTGGAATACAATACTCCTCTATCCCTATGTACATTGTACATACGGGACTAGAGAAGGTAAAAAGATCTATTTGGAAACTATTTTCTATTTCGTGGCATTCTCAAATAATCGCCATAGCCTTCTTCGAAATCATGTTGTTTTATAGCGCCAATGTGTCCATATGGTTCATATACAGTGGAGCTACTGGCATGTAGCTCTGTGGGATGGATTTCTGGCATACCGGCGGCTGATAACGCCCTGGCAATTTACTGCGTCGTTAACAAATAAATAATACCAATAACCAGTATGTATTGTTACCACAAGCTAATAAAACTTCAAACATTGTCTAGAGAGAAGCACTATGATAAAACAACCAGTTACTGTTTACTTTCTCTAGCACGTATACATACACAAAGCAAATAGTAGCCAAACAATTGTATTGTATTCCACCCAAAAAGTTTATACCAGAATTCACCTGAAACCATTATTGTAGAGTTCTCTGAATGCATGAAAAGCATTTTTACTTTCTGTAGCGCGTACTTACAATGTGCATAGTAGCTAGAGAAGTTGCTGTATTCCACCCAAAATTCGATGTCGAAAATTCACCAGCATTGTATCCTTTGAGGTCCTCTGAGTCCGAAAACATATTTTTAGAATAAAGTCTATGTGGTGCCTGTGCACAGCATAGCCGGAAACGGACGCGCTTGGCCGAGTGACTAGACCACTCAAATCTCACCTAGACGGCCCGGGTTCGATCCCAAGCGACGGCAGTGAGATTTGTGGTGGACAAAGCGGCACAGGGGCGGATTTTCTCCGGGTTCTCCGGTGTCCCCCACCATCGCATTCCACCGGTACTTCATCTTCATTCCATGCACCATCAGTATCATCGCCTGCGGTGCCACACGTAGTATTTGTGAGCGTTAAACACTATTAAGAAAAATAGCCGAAAATGAAAAGGCCGTTAAAAACCAAATTTGGTATTAATGTTTAGTATCGTCCAAGGATGCGACACGAAGATTAAAAAGAAATTCCCCAACCCAAATAACATGGAACAATTATTGAAAATTTTGTTTTTCTCAAAAACGGGTTTAATGATTTTCATTAAAATACCGTATATCATAAATGAAATGTATATTTTGAATTTTCTGGCAATAGTCTCTGAAGACTTCTTTATTCTGGATGAGTTTTGCAGAATTTTTCATAAGGGTTAAACCGTACGAGATAGACAAAAGCTTAATAAACAAAAAATTCTGATGTGTACCATTCACATGACTTTCTCTATATCCCTGCAACAAATTATTCTTAAAAAGCTTATACCTTTATTAACTTTATGCTAATCAGAAAAAATTAGCAGAAATAGTTTTATTACTTGCTTCCTTGTAAGTAGAAGCGAAATAAAGGAGTACCATAGGTTAAAGTGAAAGCTAAAAGCTGGTTGCTATGTGACTGATGTTCCTTTATTTGTATGGACAGGAGTTGACAAATTCCTGTATGAGAAAAGTATAAGTTTTTCAAAGCTGAAACCAAGAAAAAGGAATATCTCAAAAACGATCAACTCCACGAAAAAAAGTATATAACATAAATTGTGTGTTTTAACGTGCTCTTCATTTTTTCTGGTTTAAGTTTTTGTCCATCTCTTACGGTTTAGTAGTTACGAAAAATTCATCCAGAATAAAGTAGTCTTCAGAGGCTATTCCCAGAAAATTCAAGATATAAATTTCATTTGTCAGATAAATATCTTTAATATACGAAATTTTAATAAAAATCGTTAGAGCCATTTTTGAGAAAATCAAAATTTTCGAAAAAAGTTCAATGTAAGGGGTAGTTGGGGGTGGGGGGATTTTTCTCAAAATCTTCGTGTCGAATCCCTGGAAGATACTAAACTTAAATACCAAGTTTGGTATTTTACCGACTTTTCGTTTTTGAATTATCGTGTTCACAGACACACGGACACACGGACACACACACACACACACACACACACACACACACACACACACACGAACCTTTTTGTGAAAATGCTTTTTTTGGTTACAGGGGATCCTAAAACATATATTTCCGCTGAAATCTCGGTTGCGAATTTTTTGGTGGAGTGCAATACATTCTCTATACACTATGTACATAGTGAGTATAGAGAAAGTAAAAATTAGATCTCGTTAAAACACATAATATGTGTAATTTAGGTTTTTCTTGTAGAGTTGACAGTTTTTGAGATACTCCTTGTAATTTGTTTCAGTTTTAAACTACCTTTTCTCAAATGGATCACATGAAAAGCTAACTGAACTTCAGTTGTTTCACATAGTGACCAGCTTTTAAAAGATCTGACTATCGCTTTAACATAATGCAGTTCCTTATTTCCTATACTTACAAGAAAGCAAGTAATAAGGCTGATTCTGCTAATGTTTATCTCGTTTAGCATGAAGTAATAGAAGAATAAACTTTTGTAAGAATAGTTTGCATTCCATACAGCTAGATAAAATTATATGAATGGAATATATCTGAATTTTAGAAAAGGGTCCATGTTTGTGTATGTGTCTGTGTATGTGCATGTCTGTGTACAGCATAGCGTAAAAACGAAAAGTTGGTTAAATACCAAACGAAGTATTTAAGTTCAGTATCTTCCAAGGATGCAATCCAATGGTTTTCAGGTTAATCTCCCCAACCAAAAATTCCGATTTTTTAAAAAAAGTTGATTAAATCCATATATTAAGATATATGCAACTGTATTACAAATAAAATGTATACCCTGAATTTATTAGGACTAGTCTCTGACGTCATCATTATTCTGAATGCATTTTGCATAACTGGTAAACTGTAAGAGACAAAAAATTACTCCGCAAAAAATGTGTATCTCCTTAAAACGCACAATTTATTCAAAAACAGATTTTTTGTAGAGCTAACCATTTCCGCAGATTCTCTGATATTGGTTTAAATTTTAGTGAACTCAAACTTTCCTCAAAGGGATGTCCTCATCCGTTTCATATCTGTTGTTTTACTCCTGGTCATAGAGAACCGAATTTGAATGCCAATCGCAGAGTGACGCTTTTAAAAGATTTGACTAACACCTTATTTTATCCCCTTATTTCCCTTGTACTTATAAGGAAGAATATAATAAGATAATTTCTGCTAATGCTTATCTTAATTAGTATGACGTAGATAAAATATTACTCTTTGGTTAGAATAGCTTGATTGCTGAACAATTAGAGAAAGCCATGTGACTGGAACATCAGAGTTTTCAAAAAGTAGTGACAATTTTAAGTTAGATGCATGCATACTACATACATGCATGCATACGTGCATACATTCGTAGGTACATGTATAGGATTATAACATAGCACCATTCTTTTGTACTTTTGTACTTAATACATGCTACAGATTCTTTGCATTCCTTAGTCTACACTCATTTTTTGAACTGAAAGTAAAAAAAAAAAATCTGATGTGTTCCATTCACATGACTTTCTCTACCTGTTCTGCAAACAGCTATTCTTACAAAAAGTTATTCCCTTATCTGTGGCATGCTAATCGAGATAAACATTAGCAGAATTGATCTTATTACTTACTTACTTGTAAGCAGAAGGCAAACAAGGAAATACACTAGGCAAAAGCGATAGCCAAATCCTTTAAAAGCTGGTCGTAAGTGAACCATTTAAGTTCGGTTCGCTTTGCTTATACAGAAAAACAAAAGAAAGACGAAACCAAAGGAGACCCCGTGTGAGAAGATACCTAGTTTAAAATTGATGCAAAATATAAGGAGTACCTCAACTCTACAACAACAAAAAGTGTATGACTTAAATTGTGTATTTTATCGAAATAGTTAAATAGTATTTTGTCTCATACGTTTTTGTCTATCTCTTATGATTTATCAGTTATACAAAATTCAGCGAAATTCATGCAGAATGAACCGGTCTTTAGAAGCTATTCCCAGAAAATTCAGGTCATGCATTTTATTTGTGATGTAGATAAATACTATATGAATTTTAATCAAACTCGTTAGAGCTATTTTTTAACAAAATCAAAAATGTCAAGAGAAAATTCCACGTAAGGATTAGTTTGGGGTGGGAGGAATTTTTTTGAAAATCTTCGTGTCGCATCATTGGAAGATTCCAATCTTAAATACCAAGTTTGGCATTTAACGGCCTTATATTTATTGAGGTAAGCTGTCTACAGACACAGGCACATGGATCTTTTTTTTATAAAAATGTTTTTTTTAACTCGGGAACCTCAAAACATATATTTCCGTTGAAGTCTCGACATTGATATTTTGAGTACATTAAAATACTTTCTCTAAACACTATGTAGATAGTACGTGTAGAGAAAGTAAACAATCTAAGATCTTTTCTTTGGACAGTCCGTTAGGTTGGACAATGGTTATTACTTTCGCTACACGTACTATGTACATAGTGTATAGAGAAGGTATTACATTCCACCCCAAAAGTTCGATACCGAGATTTCACCGGAAATATATGTCTTAGGGTGCCCTGTATCCAAAAGAATTATTTTCAGAAAAGGGTCCGTGTGTGAGTGTACGTGTTGTGTCCGTGTGTGTGTGTGTGTGTGTGTGTGTGTGTCCGTGTGTCTATGAACACGATAACTCAAAACCGAAAAGTCGGTAAAATACCAAACTTGGTATTTAAGTTTAGTATCTTCCAGGGATGTGACACGAATATTTTGGAAAAAAAATCCACCCACCCCAAACTACTCTTTACATGAAACTTTTCTCGAACATTTTCTTTTTCTCAAAAACGGCTCTAATAACTTTGATTAAAATATCGTATATTAAAGATATCTACCCAACAAATAAAATGTACATCATGAATTTTCTGGGAATAGCCTCTGAAGGCTACTTTATTTTGGATAAATTTTAAGGAATTTTACCTAACTACTAAACCCTAAGAGACGGGTAAAAACTTACCACACAAAAAAAAGTAGACCACGTTAAAACACACAATTTATGTTATATACATTTTTTCGTGGAGTTGACCGTTTTTTGAAATATTTCTTGTTTTTGGTTTCAGCTTTAAAAAAGTATACTTTTCTCATACAGGAATCTTTCAACTCCTGTCCATACAAACAAAGGAACTTCAGTCACATAGCAACCAGCTTTGACTATTGAGGAAGCAAGTAATAAGTCTATTTCTGCTAGTTATTTCTTGATTAGCATGAATTAAATAGAAACATAAGCTTTTTAACAATAATTTGATGCAGAAATGTAAATAAGGTTATGTGAATGGAACACATCAGAATGTTTATTGAACGATAGGTTAGAAAGATTTTAGTGTTAAGGAAATTCTCATACTCGCAACCCATACGAGTGTTTTAAGTTGAGCGAGCGGTGTTATCACACAGCAGAAAGTGCTATTTTTAGGTAGAGAAGTTGTATTGACACACGCAGTAGTGAAGTAGCCCTTGTACTGTTTCGCTTAATGAGGATGGATTAATAAAACAGTGAGCTTGTGAAGGTACAGCGTGTATGGCTGTTGCCATAGTTACAAGCACTCTGCTTTTAGGATGGTCTAACCCTAAGGGTTTCGTTACATTAGCGACGCCCAGGTGTTAATCAAATTAGCTTTGATTATTATGCTGTTTTGATATAATATACGGGAAAAGCTGCAGCGGGTAACGTTCTAACTCAATTCTCCACCGTACCACATGACACCTCTTTCAAGTGCGTTCCAGCATCAACAAAGGCCTTCTTTAACACGCTCCACAGAACAAAATCCTGATATGTTACAATTATATTATATTCTCTGTCGTCATTTTAATTGACAAAGTATGTAATCATACAATTTTATACCAAACGCCGTTAAATGCATATACAATGCTATAAGACACAATGAGATAGATTCTAATCACTAAAACAAAATATGATGTGTTCCATTCGCATGACATTCTTCACATCTCTGCAACAAATTATTGTTGAAAAACTTATACTACCATTTAGTTTATGATATCGAGAAAAAATTACTAGGAATAGTCTTATTACTTGCTTCCTTGTAAGTAGAAGCGAAATAATGGATAAATTGATAGGTTAAAGTGATAGTCAAAATCTGGTTGCTATGTGACTGAAGTTTCCTTGTTTGTATGGACAGCAGTTGACAAATTCCTGTATGAGAAAAGTAAGGCTTTTAAAGCGGAAATCAAAACCAAGAAGTATCTCAAAAACGTTCAACTCCACGAAAAAAATGTATGTAATACAAATGGTGTGTTTTAAAGTGTTCTACATATTTCATGTGGTAGGTTTTTGTCCATCTCTTACGGTTAAGCAATTATTCAAAAATTCCGTAAAATTCATCCAGAATAAAGTAGTCTTCAGGGGCTATTCATAGAAAATTTAAGATAAACATTTTATTTGTCAAGTAAATATTTTTATGTACGATATTTTAATCAAAATCGTCAGAGCCAATTTTGAGAAAATCAAAATCTTCGAAAGAAGTTCCATATAAAGGGTAGTTGGAGTAGGGGGATTTTCTTGAAAATCTTCGTGTCGCATCCTTGGAAGATACCACACTTAAATACTAAGTTTGATATTTAACGGTCTTTTCGTTTTTGTGTGTGCAAGTGGTCTATGTTGACCGGTACTTCCGGTAAAAGCTCGGTATAGAATTTTTGCATGCAATGCAATACCTTCTCTATACACTATGTACATAGTATGTGTAGAGAAAGTAAACACGTTTATTACAAAAGAATATTCCTTTATCTACATCATGCCAATTAAGATAAACATTAGCACAAATTATCTTATTACTTGCTTCCTTGTAAGTAGAAGAGAAATAACGGAGTACACTACGCTAAAGCTATAGTCAAGTCTTTTAAAAGCTGGTTGCTATGTGATCGAAATTCGGTTGTATTTAACAGCCAGGAGCTGAAAAATACCCATATGGAAAAAATCGAATGTGTTTCATTCACGTGACTTTCCCAAGCTACTCCACAAACTTTCCACACAGATATGATGTTCTTATTAGCTTCCTTCTAAGGGAAATAAGGCAAATCACTAGGCTAAAGCAATATCAAATCCTTTAAACGCTGGTCGATATGTGAACAACTGAAGTTCTGTTGCTTTTGTTTTGTCACCAAATCAGAAAAGAAAGATGAAAAGCAATGTGACCCCGTTTAAGAAAAGTTACGTAGGTAGTTTAAAATTGAAGGAGTATCTCTAAAATGGTCAACCTTTCAACATAAAGGGTGTGTTTTAACAAGATCTACATTTATTATGTGGTGAGTTATTGTCTATTTCTTACGGTTTAATTTCAAATTTCAGTAAAATTCACCCAGAATGAAGAGATCTTCAGAAGCTACTCCCAAGAAATTCAAGATATAGATGTATTTGTCATAAAAATATCTTTAATTTACGGTATTATAATCAAAATCGTTAGAGCCGTTCTTATAAAAACATCTTAGAATATTTTTCCGTTTAAGGGTAGTTTGGGGTGGGAAAATTTCTTGAAGTCTTCATATTTCATCCTTGGAAGAGCAGAACTTAAATATCAAGTTTGATATTTAACCGAATTATCTTTTTTGAATTAAGACACACAGGCGTTTTTCTAAAATTGGTTTTTTTTTTTTTTTTTGTTTTTTGTTTTGATACCGGAGACCCTAAAACTTTAATTTCAAATGTCTCGGTATCGTACTATGAGGAGATGAATTCCTTCTCTACCTATGGGCCATGTACAAAGTAGAGAAAGTAAAAATGGAAAGTTGGTTAAATATCAAACTTGCTATTTCAGTTCAGCATCTTCTAAGGATGCGACGCGAAGATTTTCAATAAAAATAACCACACCCCAAACTACCCTTTATATGCCAGAATGTTCGAAAATGGTTGTTTTCTCAAAAAGGGGTCTCACGATTTTGAAAAAAAAAGTCATATATTAAAGATATTCATTTGATCAATAATGTGTATATCTTAAATTTGCTGGGAATAACCAGTGAAGACCTCTTCGTTCTGGAAACGTTTGCCTAACTGTTAAACCGTAATAGACAAAAGTTTACTACCCAAAAATACAGATTTCGTTAATATACACAATTTATCTCATATATATTTTTTTTTTCTGAACTAACCATTGCGGAGATATTCCGAGATACTAGTTTCAGTTTTAAAATACTTAAACTTTTCTTAGATGGGAGATGCTCGTCCGTTTTATACTTATTTTGTTTTACTCTGCCTTGGAAAGAGAACCGAATTTTAATGACAATCACACAGCCAAAGCTTTTAAAATATTTGACTATCAATTTAGCCTAGTGCATTCTCTTACTTGTGTATTACTTATAAAGATCCAAGTAGTAAGACCATTCCTCGTAATGTTTATTTTGTCTAGGATGATATAGATAAAAGAATAATCTTTTGTAAGAATATTTTCTTTGCTGAAATGTGTGAATGGAACACATCAGATTGTTTAAGAATATGTAGTATGTTAAAGAATAGGTAGAGAAAAGCATGTGAATGTACATCCGTTTTTTGCGTCAGATCGGAAAATTTCTTATCGGAAATTAAAGGAGATGTTCCAAGGGAGAATGTTACCCGCTCAGTTCGACCCGTCTGTCAACTACGAGCTAAACCATAAAAGATAATGGAGGATGTATAAAAGAAAATGAAAATTGAAAAGCTATAATACTTACACGAAAGTACATGGTTTACCGTAACAAACATACTAAGGAAAAGTGATGTGATGAATAAATCCATATAAGATAATTTTATTTTAAAAATCGGATGTGTTTCATTCACATTGCCTTCTCTACCTATTCTGCAAATTAGCTATTCTTAAAAAGGAGTATTATGCTAATCGAAATAAACATTAGCAGAAAATGTCTTATTACTTGCTTCCTTGTAAACAAATGAGAAACAAGGGTACACTAGGCCAACGCGATAGTCAACTGAAAGCTACCGCTGTGTGAAACAGTTGAAATTCGGTTCTCTTTGTAAAACAAAATAGGTATGAAGCGAAAGAAACCAATAACAAGGAATATCTTGGGAACGGTTAACTATATCAAACAATGTATATGACATAAACCGTATGTTTTACATTTGTGCGCTAAATCTTTGTCTATCTATTACGGTTTACCATTTACACAAACAGCATCCAGAATGAAGAGGCCTTCTTCAGAGGCTATTCCCAAAAAAGTCGAGATATAAATTTCAATTGTCATGAAAATATCTTAAGCATATGATATTTTAATCAAAGTGTTATAAAACCTAAACTCAGATACATACACACATGGACATTTTTCTAAAAGTACACTTTTTGGATTCAGGAGAGTCACAAAACATGTATTTACGGTGACATTTCTGTATCGAATTTTGGATGGAATGCAGTACCTTCTCTATTTACTATGTACGGTATACATACGTGCTAGAGAAAGTAAAATAGCATCTGTTATATTCACATTAATTTCTCTGACCATTTTTATTAGATAATGATAACATTTATATAGAGAGTATAATTTGATTTATATTATAGCTTGTACTAACTGTATTTACGAAAGTTTATTACTTAGTCTACTACGCACTTACAATAAGTAGAGGAAGCTTTGTACTCCATCCAAAAATTCGATATTAAAATATCACGGAAATGCAAGTTTTAAAGCATCTTGATAAAAAATGTGTTATTTGTACACTCACATGACTTTCGCTTCCTATTCTATACAAACTATTCTTACAAAAACGCATCCTTATATTTACTTCATGCTAGTCAAAATAAAATTAGCAACAATGACTTTATTACACATTTCCTTGTATGTTAAGGGCGAAAAGGGAATACACTAGTTGAAGTGATATGTAATTACATGTAATTTCATTCTCTTTGCATCGCTTGAAGTAAAATAAAAACGAATCCTGACTTCCTATTTGATAAAAGCATAGACATTTGAAAATTGAAATAACTTGAAATATCTCGGAAATGGTTAGTTCCAAAAAAAATGTGTAGCACAAAATGTGCTTTAATGAAATCTACACTTCTTGTGTAGTCAGTTTTGGTGTCTCTTACGGTTACCGCTTACAGAAGGTCATTCAGAATAAAGAGAACTTAGTAGATAATCCCTGAAAAGGTCAATATATGCTTATAATTTTACACGTAAATATATTTAATATGCGGTATTTAACCAGAATCTGGTCACTTTCGAGACAAACAAAATTTTACAAAACATTTCCATGTAAAGGGTAGTTCGGCGTAGCCCTTCTTTACTTTCTCTACACGTATAGAAAAGGTATTGCACTCCACCCAAAAATTGGATACAGAAATATCACCGGAAATATGTGTTTTAGGGTCCCCTGTATCCAAAAAAAAAAATAATTTTCAGAAAAAGGTCTGTGTGTGTGTCCATGATCTGAGAACACGATAACTCATAAACGAAGTCGGTAAAATACCAAACTTTATATTTAAATTTAGTATCCTCCAGGTATGAGACACGAAGATTTTGAAGGAAAAAAAATCCCCCCACTCTAAACTACACTTTACATGGAAAAAAGTCGAATATTTTGATTTTCTCAAAAGTTGCCCTAACGATTTGAATAAAATACCGTATATTAAAGATATTTACATGACAAAAAATGTATACTTTGAATTTTATGGGAATAGCCTCTAAACTCTAAAGACTACTTCATTCTGGATGAATTGTGCTGAATTTTGCATAAGTGGTAAACCGTAAGGGATGACAAAAACTTCGTACATAAAAATGTAGACCTCGTTAAAACGTACACTTTATGTCATATACGTTTTTTTTTCTTTTCTTTTTTTCTTTTTTTCTCGTGGAATTCACTATTTCTGAGATATTTCTTGTTATTTGTTTCAGATTTAACATACTTAAAATTTTCTCACACAGAAAGCTGTAAACCCGTGGACATGCATAAAAATGGATTTCAACACATGGCAACTAGCTTTTAAAATATTTGACTATCACTTTAACCTAGTGTATTTCCTTAATTTCCTTCTATTTGCAAGGAAGAAAGTAATTTAGACAATTTCTGCTAATATTTATCTCGATTATCATAAAGTAGGTAGAAGAATATGATTTTTAACAATAATTTGTTACAGCAATGTAGAGAAAGGCATGTGAATGGGACACATCAGATTTTTTTTTCCTATAACGAAATGTGTAACGAAGAATTATCTCGATTAAATGGTAAAAGTTAGACAAAGGAGGGGGACTTCTTGCATATAACTCAGCCCAGAAGAATGGAATGAGTCAAAGGAAGCATAGGAGGTCACAGACCACAGGCAAACAGGCCACCAGAGATGCGCGGAGGTCCCTAAGGTTTCCAAGCCCGGCTACCCGTCCCACTGCCGGGGTACTACAGAGGACGTGCAAGCTTTCGTTCTTCGTGTCGCATGCTTGGAAGATACTCAACTTAAATATCAAATTTGGTATTTAAGTTATTTTTCGTTTTTGAGTTATCCTGCTCACAGATTCACATACTGATCTTTTTCCAAAAAACAACTTTTATTTTGGACTCAGGGACTTCAAAACATTTACTACCAATGAAATATCCTATCGCATTTTTGGGTGGAATACCTTACATAATATGTGTAGAGCAAATAAAATAGGTATAAGTGAATACGCTTTTGAATGTATAGTTTCTAGAAGACTGACTAGAGATGGCTATGAAAGTGTAATACATAATATTATTATTACTTCAACTTGCTTAATTGTTTCATTTATAATAGCTTCCTTTAACATCAGGGGCTGTGCATTAGAAACAACTTCTTGTCTGTAGGTTCTTAACGTTTGGTTTAAATCGTTTTATTTTTCTCAAACACACACACACATTCACTCTCGCATACATACTTTCCTTCTGTGAGGGATAGGGAATAATCCTGCTTAAAGAAAAACTCCCCGCCCCAATCAGGAATCGAACCCTGGACCTCACTGACCACTCGACCACGGTGGCATTCTTCAATTTTTTCTCTAATTCATCTTGTTTTAGCACCTCTAACGACTATAGCATATGGTGTGCTCTACAGATGTTTTGTGTTCGAAGGCGGACGAGTTTTAAGGTCGATCATTTAACTTCTCGTATCAGAAGATTTTTCAAGAAATCGATAGAGTTGTAAATTTTTGTTTGGGCGGGGCAGTACAGTAGTCTAATAATAGTGCTGGTCCGGGCTGCAAGGCAGGGCTTGTTTCATATGCAAGCAGGGCTCACAGTATCCAGGGCTAAAAATATCGATCTTCTATCTCTCGCATATTCTGAATAACCTCGTTATGAATTTATTATGCTACGTGACGCGTCACCCGTTTTTGTGAATGAGTCTCATTATGGCAATACCGTGCACCATTTTTTTTTACACAAACAAAACATGGAATAGCCGTGAAGTTTAAAGCTGCAGGTCAGAGGTCTCCATATTTTCACGTCAAAATAGTATCTGTTGCCTTGGTGTACACGTCATAGTTCCCATAGCAGTACAAAATTATTCTGTAGTGCTTTTGTTAAAGAACATTTAAGGAAGTTTAAAAATCTGATGTGTTGCACTCATATGAATTTCTGTTTTCAATCTCCTACAAACTTTCTTCTTCTAGGAAACAGCGCCTATAATTTAGTTAGCGCCTCTTTAATTATGATATTCCATTCTTCTTCTTTCTCTACCTTTCTCCTCCATCTTCTAATCCCTTGCTAGTCAAGGTCCTTTCCACACAACCATACGATATTAATCTTGGTCTTTCCTTATATCTTCTCCCTTCGGATTTACTTTCAAATATATTTTTATCAGATCTGCCACTCTCTCATTCCCAACCTATTCAATTCAAGTGTTACTATATTAGACTTTGGTTTATCAGGCTTAATTCCATGTGTGTTCCTTTATCGGTGCATAAATGTTTCTCAACTTTTCCCCTGGGCTCGATTCCCGGTTGGGGCGGGAAGTTTTTATTTAACCTGAATTATTCCCTATCCACCACAGCGTCTGGAAGTATGTATGTGAGAGTGATTGTGCATGTATTTGAGGATAATAAAACGATTTAAACCCAACATAAAGAACCTACAGACGAGTTGTTTCTAATGCAAAGCCCCCGATATGACCTTGGATGTTAAAGGGGGCTATGTAAATGAAACAATTAAACAACATATTTTCATATCTCATCTTTCCTCTGTAATTTTATGTCTTCTGTCACCACCCAGGTTTCATATCTATTCATCACAGCATGCTTAATTATTGTACAGCAGATCTGTAATCTGGTAGCGTATTTTCATTGTTTTTGCTAATGTAAAAGGGCATCTATTACTTGCAGATGTTCTCTCTTGTATGTCCTTGGTACAATCATTAGGTGACCAATGAACCGAAATATTTAAATTTATTGCCTTTTATATTTGCATGAAACTATTTTTGCAAAAGTTTTTTTTTTATCTAGTTCTTATAAAATCATTGTCCAATCTGACAAAAGACGATCAACCAATGCAGTGTAATTAATGCTACATTCACAATTAAACGTAGCATAAGCACAGACGCAAGGAGACGCCATTCACAATGCAATCGTAAGCGCAACGCAAGAAGTTGGCGCGGGTTTCTAGATCTGTAAGTTGCATGCGAATATCTTCCAAGCACTCCACAAGTTACAAACTGAATAACATAACCAACAATACCACATAAAAAAATTCACTCAATAGTTTATAAATAAATATGTTATAAAATTGCATACTAACAACTGATGCTCGCGGCAATGACGTCGAAATAATTGCTCATTCAAAATTATTGAAAATAGTACAAGCATAGAGACTGAAGAAAGTGGTAAAGATATACATTTAATGAACTAAGAATTATCTGCGCCTTCTATTTATGAGAACAAAGAAATCTAGACGCAGATGATAGTCACATACATTAAATAAGAGGAGGATTCACAAGGAGACTATCATAACCTCTTGAGAAAATTAGAGATGGCGCTGCACTGCACGGCCAAATAGATGAGCATGCATGTACAGCAGGCCCTTAAAGTCTCGCATGGCGATCGTTTGTTGTTGAATTCATAGGCAATGCATAGAGAAAAGAAGCCGAATTCCTCCTCTTTGCATGCAATGCAAGGATAAAGTTTATAGAGTTTGCAAATGCTTGCGTTACATTGCATTGAGTTGTGTCTTGCGTGCTTCTATGTGAATGCCTATATTAAATAATATGAGTCCAAACTTTTTCGCTTACGTTGCGTCTGCGCTTGCATTTCATTGTGAATGTAGCATTACTGTAAGAAACTGTTAGGGTTCCAACATATTTTTCTTAATGTTCCATTCATTCACAGGAGATTGAATATAATGAAGGGGGTCGGTCTGCCGCATTATTGGTGAGTACTAATTCTTAAATCAGTACAAATACATGTGGTGTTTAAATTTTCTCCTTGAATGTTTTATCCCTAAGCGATTACAGCACAACATGTTATTATTTAATTGTGTCTTTATAACATGTATTAATTAACTAAACGGTCTGTAATTACGGTATTATTATTTAAAAGTAATTACTGCGTAGCTTAACAGACTTACGAGTACAGCATTTGCAAGGTTCAACGCACTCAGTCCTCTCACCTCCTCTCTCTCCCTCTTGCCCTTTCGTACGCATCGAACGATAAGCAGTGTCCACGTTGCGCTAACAGTTCAAACAAACTTCACTCAAATTAGTATCTGCGTCCCCCACCCGCACATCTTTACACTCTGAAACTCGTATTATAGGATGGGATGTGAACAAGTATAAATGTTTTAATATTTAACAGAGAACAGTACAAATAACAAATAAGTGTATCTTATTTTGTCCGCGTAATAATAGCATTGTCGCACATGAAACAGAAATTTCAGGATGTAATGTGTTTTGAAAGGCCCTGCTGTGTTTACATACATCACACCATTTCTAGTCAGGCAGGGCAGAGGAGGGTCAACAGTGTAGCCTGTTAGCCAAAGAACGGAAAGTCTGAAATTGAGAATAATAGCCATCCTTAAAACATCGTGAAAATGTCCTCATGAACATAACTGTAGTAAATAGCGAAAAAAAAAAAAATGAAAATACTGGAATATAGCATCGTCCTCGATGAAGGGGATTAAACACGACTGCATCATTATTGCTGCATATGTAGTTCTTAATCAGTACATATACACTACCGCTCAAAAGTTTTTGAACCGTCTATTTTGCTGCAATTAACAAGTGTATAACGCCAAACAAAGCCAATGTCATATTATAAATCGTAGAAATCCATGGAGACATAATTGAACTTTACTTTGCTACCTTTTGTTAATTAATTTGCATTTTGAAAATGTAGCATTTGTTGGCCCTTATAGGAACAATTACCCTAATGTTGTTTTGGATGTCATAGTATGTCTGTGATTCCGTAGATGTTGTTTACAGACATCTGTACATAGGTATTGGCTGCTTACAGCACTTCAGTGCTTCATAAGCAGGTGAATGGTTCACATTGTTAGTGTGCAGTTGAAAAGTCTGAAATGGGTAAAAGAAGGGAGCTTTCAACAGAAAAACGTGCTTCAATAGTCAGCTTACATAAAGCAGGCCACACCATGCGTCAAATTGCCACACAAGAACACGTTTCCTTGGAAAGCCTCCATTACACTGTAAAGAGGTATGTAACAAATAGCAATAAGGATCATTATCGAAAGGGGAGGCCTATGGTGACCTGTAAAAGTGAGGATAAACATTTAATAGTGACCAGAAAACGTGATCGTTTTAAAACAGTATCCATGCTGAAAGCAGAACTGAACCAGTTGAGGGATGAATCTGTGAGTGTTTCTGCAGTGAAGAGACGACTTCAGGATGCACATCTGAACGGTTGCATTGTGGCAAAGAAATCCCTATTGGGAGCTGCCAATAAACGGAAAAGATTAAAATGGGCCAAGCGACATGTAAGCTGGACTGTTGATCAGTGGAAAACGGTAATATTTACTGATGAATTTAAGTTTGAGCTGTTTGGCTCAAAACGTCGCCAGTTTGTTCAACGTGCAAAAGGTGAACGCATGGCATCTCAAAGCATATCCCCTACAGTCAAGCATGGAGGTGGTTCGGTGCTAGTATGGGGTTGTTTTGGTGGCAATAGGACGGGCGATATTGTGAAAATAGAAGGAATGATGAAGAAGGAGCATTATCACAATATTCTCCAACGCCATGCCAAACCATCTGGGATGCAGCTAATTGGCAAGGGGTTCATTCTGCAGCAGGACAATGATCCCAAGCATACATCTATACTCTGTAGAAGATATGTTGAACGACTGGAAGAGACACAAGTCTTGAAGAACGTGGTTTGGCCCCCTCAAAGTCCTGACTGCAATCCTGTTGAACTACTTTGGGATCATGTGGACAGAGAAGTAAGAAAGAAACATCCCACTAATGTAAATGTATTGTGGAGTCATGTGCACAACACATGGAGGGATATTTCTGAAGATACACTGGCGCACTTAATAGAAAGAATGCCCAGAGCTTGCGCAGCTGTAATTAAAGCAAGGGGGGGTTACTTTGAAGAAAACAAAATCTAATATATATTGCTGATTTTCATTCAATATACTGTTGTGACTACAAACTATTTCTTTTTTATTCCATTGTTTCAATAAATCTAAAAATGAGGTGTGTTCAAAAACCTTTGAGTGGTAGTGTACATGTGGTGCTTAAATTTTCACTTTGATGTTTTATTCCCATGCGATTACAACACAACCACATGTTAGCATTTAATTATGTCTTTAAAACTTGTATTAATTAAGTTTTGCGGATACTGCGTTATTATTTAAAAGACATTACAGCATAGTTTAACAGTTACGAGCACAAGGTTTATAATGTTCACTGCATTCAATCCTCCCTCTCTCTCTCTCTCTCTCTCTCTCTCTCTCTCTCTCTCTCTCTCTCGTATACTCCAAGCAATAAGTAGTGTCCACATCGCGCTATCAGTTCAAACGACCTTCATTCCAATTGGTCACTATGACCTCCATCCTCATATCTTTACAACTCTCTAACTCATGTGTGTGTGTGCGCGCTTGCGCGGCTTGCCCCATTGGGTATAATATTGGAGGGTTTTGCATATTTGTCTGTGCTTTTTCGCATGGTGTAAAAATCGACTTGAGGTTTTCTTGGCATTGGTTGATGTTCCCTTGTACATAAAACGCCAAAGAGAAAATTGATGAACATATTGTTTCAATTTGAAACAGATATTGGATTACAGGTAGCAACAATCACAAGAGATACTTGTTGTAAGTACAGTTATCAGAAGAAATTCTAATAAGCTCGTCCCACATTTTTATTTTAACTCAATTTCTGACAAGGCATGGCAAATCTGGAACATAATTTGAACGATTTTAAATGCCCATGAAAATGGCTATTTATGCACATCTACTGAGTGCCAACCTAGAGAACATATTTTTTTGCATGATAAAGGATGCATATTACACATTTAGATAGATGTATTGCAAATTTTGCTAACCACAATTTATCCCTCTTTAGTAAAGAATATTCTAAAAAAATCTGACGTGTTACACTCTCATGACTTTCTCTATCTGATCTACAAACAAACTTGTCACAACAGATTGTTCCTCTTTCTACACCATTATAATCGAGATAAACATTAGCAGAATCTTCATATTACTTAGTTCCTTATACTCATAAGAAGAAGGAAACTAAAGGAATGTGCTATGCTAAACTGCTAGCGAAATGTTTTAAAAGCTGTCGGTATGCGATTGTCATTGCAAATCGCTTCTTTGCTTGGCCAAGAGTAGAACAAAAGAAAAGCGTACACTTCCGGTCTGAGAAAAGTATAAGTACTTTAACTGAAACTAATAACAGAATATCTAGAAAACGGTCATCTTCACAACAAAAATGTAACGGGCATAAATTATGTTTTGACGAGACCTATTTTTGTGTACTAGGTTTTAGTCTATCTCTTACGGTTTACTACTTTCAGCAAAATTCATCCAGAATAAACAGGTCTTCAGAAGCTATTCCCAGAAAATTCAAGATACACATTTTATTTGTGATGAAAATGGCTTTAAAAAGTGGTAGTTTAATCAAAATCGTTACAGCCATTTTTGAGAAAATCAAAATTTTTGTAAAATGTTCCATGTAAAAGGTAGTTCGGGATGGTGAAATTTTATTGAAAATCTTCGTGGCGCATCCTTGGAAGATTCTGAACTTAAGTAACAAGTTTGATATTTAACGGACTTTTCGTTTCTGTGCTATGCTGCCCACAGACATACACCCACCTTTTTCTAAAACTGTGTTTTTATACAGGGGGTCCTAAAACATATATTTCCGGAATCGAATTTTTGGTTGCATTAAAATACCTTCTCTATACACTATGTACATAGTAGGAGTAGAGAAAGTAAAAATTGCTAAATTCATATGTGTTTCATGATTTGACGTTTTGAGTATCGCTCCAATCTACCTTTTACATGGAACTTTTTTCGAAAATTTTTTTTCTTAAAACTGGCTCTAGCGATTTTGATTAAAATATCGTACATTAAAGAAAATATATATCCTGAATTTTCTGTGAATAGCCTTTGAAGGCTACTTTATTCTGGATGAATTTTACGGAATTTTGCATAACTGTTAAACCGTAAGAGATGGACAAAAACGTATCATACAGAAAATGTAGAGCACATTAAAACACACAATTTATGTTATATACATTTTTTCGTGGATTTTATCGTTTTTAAGATATTCCATGTTTTTAGTTTAAGATTTGAAAAACTTGTACTTTTCTCGTACAGAAAATTGTCAACTCCTGTCCATACAAAGGAACTTCAGTCACATAGCAACCAACTTTTGACTATCGCTTTAACTATGGTACTCCCTTATTTCACTCCTACTTATTAGAAAGCAAGTAACAAGACTATTCCTTCTAATTTTTTCTCAATTAGCATGAAGTAAATAGAAGCATAAGCTTTTTAACAATGATTTGTTGCAGAGATGTAGAGAAAGTCATGTGAATGGAACACACCAGATTTTGTTTTTTAGAATAGTAAATTATGATATACGAGGGCGTGCCGAAAAGTAATGCCTCCGATTTTTTCCCGGTAACACCCTTAAAACGTTTGGAATAAAACGAACCGTATTACCATTCTGCATCTTTATTCTTCGTGTCCACATATTTATTTCTCAAAATAACCACCATGGCGACGAACACATTTCTCCCAACGAGAGACCAGTTTTTGTATACCGTCACTGTAGAATGTTTGACCTTGTTGATGGAGCTATATCCTCACCTCTGCCTGCACCGCCTCATCTTTATCAAAGTGGTGTTCTTTAAATCTGGGAAACAGATGAAAATCGGATGGGGCCAAGTCGGGATTGTACGGAGGATGATCGATGACAGGGAACACAAGGCGTTCCATTCTTGCAGATGTTGCAGCGACGCACATTACTGATGTCGATGCACTTGTCACCGTACACAACTTTCATTCTTCTATGCATTCCAATTGGAGGCACGTTTTCTGCAGTTAGAAACTCGATTACAGCAAGCTGTTTTTGACGTTCCGACATAGTCGCGTTGCACACCAACGTAGTTCACGCTACAAATGGGGGCCCATAAGCGCCAGAGGGTTATAACTTGTGTTTAGTGAAGCGGAAGGGTGACCAAGTAATATGCATTACATGTGTTACGTGAACCGATATTGCAAACAGAATAACAATTTTGTGGGCATTATTTTTCAGCACGTCCACGTATGAATATGTTTCTTGCTTACTGGAGTAAACTTGCTCATTTTATAGTGCCTATAATTGCCTATTTTTATAGAATCTGTTTTTCGTAGTTTAAGAACCTATAATGAACAAATGATGGCTGGATTCTTCTGAAAGTGTCACCGCGTCTTATCCAAAGCAGGTTTCAGGTTGTATTCCAAAAACGAACAGCAATACACGCCCATCATTTTATACGCAAACGTTTGACCGCTACAGCGGAAGCATTAACTGATTTGTTAGGTTACGGAACTGGGTAGTGTTTTACCATCCACCATAGATACTCCCAGGACATCAGACCATGTGACTTTGACTTGATTCGTAAGATGAAGGTATCAGTTCGTGGCATTTGCATCAAAACCGTTCCAGAGATTTGTCAGGCAGAAGACCACTCAATTTGAAATACCAACACAACAGGCACTGTTAAGGGTATACTACGATTTTCACATCTGTCCACTGACGTCATTACAGCCGGATCATATTGTGTTTACGTTATCAGGGACCGTTCGAAAGCTTTAAGGCAATTTCTGATCCTGCCGACTGTGCGTCGTTCCGTAATTAGGGTTTTGAACCCAAGAAATGCTAAACCAGCTGAAATTCATCGTCAACTTTTAAAGATTTACGGTGAAAAAGCAATGGCAGATGGAATTGTGAGAAAACGGATTAGGCAACTCAATGATGGACGATCCTATGTTCAGGGCGAAGCATGGAGTGGGCGGCCTTCTGTTGTCACTGATGGTTTGTTTGAACAAGTGAATGAGGCGATTCCTGAAAATAGCCGGTTCACAGTAAGAATGCTTTGAAATGTGTTTCCACAAATCACGGTTTCAGCATTGGCTGTCTTCATTGCGGCAGCTTCTTTGAAGAGGGCATACCAAAGTTGATTACCTCGCTAAGTAAAATGCCTGAACAATATATTTAAGTTCCAACCCTCGTATATATTGCTGTAATATTGGCATGCTTTTCGTGTATCAATAGCAAAAGAGAAGACTCCAATTGCATAAATAAATAAACTAACCAATTTTAAATTTCCAACAAAGGTGGCACTCATTTAACAACTCACATGATTCGTGTAAAAATGCAAAGGCTTCCATCGTTAAGTGGAAGGTTTAGGTCTCACCTAAAGAAGCAGGTTTGTTTACATCTATACTGTCCTAGAACTCAAGGCTTTGCTCAGTACCAACTTCCTGTGGAGGCCTCCAACTACACTGGCAAGAATTGGCTGTCTCGGCACTTTCCGAAGTTGCTTACATTAACAGACGCCAAGAGTGTGCTACAAAGAATTGGAGTAGTTCCCGTGGAGCAGAGAAATACATCAATACTTGCATGATATTCTGCACCTTGTACATTCAGCCGCTGAAGTGCGGCAGCAAGTTCACTTTCTCTGGTCATGCAGGTACACACTACAAAATCGTTTATCATCTGGCTAAACAGAACATCGATCAGGGTACATTCCAAGGTATCAGACCTCCATACACAAACTTTCAAACAACTCTTGATACTAATGCCCACCATGGCTGGAATAATATCTGGATGCTTCCCTAAATATTAAAAGGAAAACATTACGGTACCATCCAGGAAGAAGTCCCCAAGATTCTCAGGTTTCTCGGCTACACCGCAGCACGCTGATATTTCACCACATTGATCCAAATGCGACTTGTTCATTGATGCTACCCTCAACATCTTCATTGTCTTCATCTCGACACCCCAGTATGTCCTTCCGACCCGGGAGAAAGCGCCGACCTGAATCATATTCCTTTTAGCTGATCCCATTACCTTTATTCCAGTTCCGCAATCTTCATAACCTTTCCTTCCTTTTTCCCCACCAGCATCCGTACTATATTACAGTCTTCTCAAAAACCAGTTTACTATCCAATAACAAAGTTCTTTAAAGACTCCAATTTAAAAATATAGCCTTATATCCTTCCTCCTTCTCTCTCCTGATGGCCAAATAAATAACACCTGAAGGCAATAAAAATAATCTCCCTCTGAGGTGTAATGGTTACCATACTAACTACGTACACCCAAGATCGCGGGTTCAATCCCAGCGGAAGACGATTGATTTTTTCGAGCGCAAAAATCCTTAGCACTCCTTCCGGAAGGGAAGTAAAGCCGTTGGTCCCGTGTCAGAGATTTACTGCACATAAGAGAACCTCAAGCCTGATGAAAGAGCCCTACGAGCAAAATTAAGCTGGTCTTTTCACGCCCAGTATAGAATGGGACGCTGAGGACTACAGCAGTTAAAGAGCGTCCATAAATAAAACTCCATTTGTTTAGTAAAAAAAATCTGATTTGTTTCACTCACATGACTTTCTCAAGTTGCAGTCTTCTTCTTTCTACATATGCTAATCGAGATAAACAATAGCAGAATGTTCTTATTACTTAGTTCCTTATAAGTAGAAGAGAATTAAGGGAATGCACTAGGCTAAAGTGATAGTTATATGTTTTAGATGCTGTCGTTATGCGATTGCCTTTGCAAATCGTTTCGTTGCTTGGCCAGGAGTAGAGCAAAAGCTTTGTGAAAAGCATAAGTACTTTACAACTGAAATCAATAGTAAGGAACATCTCCACAAATAAAAACAGAAAAGGACATAAATTGTGTGTTTTGATGACATCTACATTTTTTGTGCATAAGCTTTTGTCTGTATCTTAGGTTTAGCAGTTAAGACAAATTCGGCAAAATTCATCCAGAATAAAGAGGTCTTCAGAGGCTATTCCTAGAAAATTTAAGTTCTACGTTTTATTTGGGATGTAAATATATTTAATATACGGCATTTTAATCAAAATCGTTAGCGCCATCTTTTAGAAAATCAACATTTTCGAAGACGTAAACAGTCACACACACACACACACAGACAGGCACACACGGACTTTTTTCTAAGAGTTTTTTTTGAACTCAGGGGACCCCAAAACATATTTCCGGTAAAATCTCGACATCGAATTTTTGGGTGGAATGCTATACCTTCTCTGTCCCTATGTACATTGTACATCGGGGCTAGGGAAAATAGTAAATAAATAAATAAATAAAACAGGTGAATAGACGTCACACAGCAGGTAATGAACCGGTCACTGGCCTAATCTAGCAGATGTAGATTGGAATAGACCGAAACCAGTACACACCTCTTGGTAGACAACATACGGTTCCAGCGGTCGACTTTGACCCGCTTGGGGCTGTTGCACCTTCAAGGGCAGGTGGAAGAAAAATTTTCCAAAACAACTGGGAACATTTTATGAAGTTATCCATGACTTTTCGCTTTTATTCTTTCGCACAGTGCTAATTTAGTATCCCAACTTTGTTTGAAACAGAAGGAAAGTTTTTCAGAGAAAATAATAAAAACGGCTATGGAAAGCAAGGCAAAGTGGTAGCGTTTCCCGCAACAGCGCAGTTGTTGCTGTAATGCCATATTGAGAGAAGAGCTTTTAAAACTTCCGACTGTCTCTTCAGTTCATGAATAAACCAAATCACAGTATTCGCAGAACTCCAAGCAATGAACGTTTAGAAATGCACCGTCATTATTTTACTGACCAGTGGCGGCTCGTGCAACAAAAAACATCTGATGTGTTCCATTCACATGACTTTCTCTATATATTTGCAATAAATTATTGTTAAAAAGATTATGCTTCTAGTTATCAAGAAAAAATTGGCAGAAAGGGTCTTATTAGCTGCTCTCTTGTAAGTAGGAGGGAAATAAGGGACTACAATAGGATAAATCGATAATCAATTTGTTTTTAAAGCTGGTTGCTATATGATTGAATTCCTTTTGTTTGTATGGACAGAAGTGGACAAATTCCTGCGTGAGAAAAGTAAAAGTATTTTGAAGCTTAAACTAGTAGCAAGGAATATCTAAAAAACGGTCAAATCCACGAAATATATATATATATATATATATATATATATATTTATATTTATATCGTGGATTTCACTATATATATATGTATATTGTCACATCCTGGCAATGTGCACAGGATGTGGTAATACTGGGAATATTTAATGTTTCATATGTTGGCGACATTGCCAACTTTGTCATTCATAAAAACCTCCGTTAGAGCGGCATGTTTCTCTTTATTAAGACGTAACTAGTTGGAAGCGAGCATATACGAAGGACGCCAAGGTTGACCTCACGCCAAGATGAAACATAAGGTAACAATATAACCGTTTCTAGTTAACTGCTTGTTTTTAAATTAGTAGTTTAGTTAACCCATCCACGTCCCTTTACTGGATTATGTAAGCTATTTTCCCTGATGTAAAAGATTGAATACAACCGCGTTCCCATAACTGCACGCCTAACTGCAGTGAAGAGTACATTTTCCCTAATCTATCCTCTCATAGCCAAGAGAGCTTCTTGAAATTATAACAATACGCGTGACAATATATATATATATATATATATATATATATATATGTAACATAAATTGTGTATTTTAACGAGTTCTACATTTTTTTGTGGCAAGTTTCTGTCTATCTCTTATGGTTTACCAGTTATGCAAAATTCAACAAAATTCATCCCAAATAAGCATATCTTCAAAGGCTATTGTCAGAAAATTGAAGATATACATTTTATTTATTATGTAAATATCTTTAATACACCTTTTAATCAAAATTGTTAGTCATTTTTGAGAAAATAAATATTTTCAAACATTTTTCCATGTAAAGGGTAGTCGGGGTGGGGGGATTTTCTTGAACATCTTCGTGTCGCATCCTTGGAAGATACTGAACCTAAATACCAAATTTGGTATTTAACAGATTTTTAGTGTTTGAGATATGCTGCCCACAGACACATACACACATAGACACGCACACAGACACACACGGACATTTTTCTAAAAATATTTTTTTTGATTCAGAGGGTTTCAAAACATGTACTTCCGGTGAAATCTCGGTATGGAATTTTTGGGTGCAATACAATACTTCTTTATATACTATGTACAGAGTACGTGTAGAGAAAGTAAAATGATATATTACATTCTCACGATTTTATTTACCCTCTCTTCAGCAAATTGTTTTTATAAAACCTTATTATTCTATCTAATTCATATTAATCGAGAAAAATATTTAGAAAAATCTGATCTGTTACATTCATACTACTTTCTCTATCTGTTCTTCAAACTATTCATATAATTTTTTTTTTATTATTGTTTCATTTATTTCGAAGAAGTGCATCTTCCTCGTCTTCAGTCAGTTCACCCTGAAGACGAGGAAGATGCACTTCTTCGAAACGTTGGTGTCAAGCCAAGTTTTTACCTGGCTAGAAGCCCGAGCCCCCTTTAACATCTAAGATCATATTGGGTGCTTTGCATTTGAAATAACACGTTGCCTGTAGGTTCTTTACGTTGGTTTAAATCAATTTATTTTCCTCAAACACAAACACGTTCACTCTCACATACATACTTCCAGACTCTGTGGGGATAGGGAATAAATCTGGCCAAAGAAAAATTCGGCGCCCTAGCCGGGAATCGAACGGGGTACCTCCGGATGAGAAATCAGCTCGCTGACCACTCGACCACGGAGGCAGTCAAAACATTCTTCCTTTATCTACATCATTCGAGATAAACATTAGCAACCATGATTTTATTATTTACTTTATTGTGAGTAGAAGGGGCATAAGGGAATAACTACACTAAAGCGATAGTCAAATCCTTTAAAAACTGACATTGAAATTTGTTCTCTTTTTATGAACTGCGGTAAAACAAGAGAGATAAGAAAGGGATGGGGACTTCCCGTTTGAGTAAAGTTTTATGTGCTTTAAAATTGAAACCAATAACAAGGAATAGCTCAAAAATGGTAAAAATCCAACAAAAATATACATATGACATACATTGGGTGTCTTAACGAGATCTACATGTTTTGTGTAATACATTTTTTACTATTTTTATAGTGTACCACTTATGCAAAAGTCATCCAGAAGGAAGATGTCTTCAGACGCTATTCTCAGAAAATTCAATATATCATTTTATTTGTCATGTAAATATCTTTAATATATCGTATTTTGATCAAAATCGTTAAAGCCATTTTTTGAAAAAAACATTTTCAAAAGAATTCCATGTGAAGGGTAGTTTAGGGTGAGAGATTTTCTGGAATATCTTCGTGATGCATCCCTAGAAGATACTGAACTTAAATACCAAGTTTGTTATTTTACCGACTTTTCGTTTTTGAGCTATGCTGTCCAGACACTCGCACACATATGCTCACTGACCTTTTTTTAAAAAGGCATTTCTGGATTCGGGGGATCGCAATACATATATTTCTGGTGAAATCTTGGTAAGGAATTTTGGAATATAATACCTTCTCTATATGCTGTGTACATGGTACATGTAGAGAAAGTAAAAAGACACATAACATAAGGCTCTTAAGCAGCTAAAAGGCACACACAAAGCCAATTACGTTACTAGAAATTTAATAAGCATATATTTTACTCCAGTAAGCTTGAAACGCATTTATTATACAAACCCAAGATTCTAAACGAGCGCTAAAACCGCTGCTCCACTACTACTCCGAACAAAAGAATAAAATAGGCAAATGAAAGACTCTTCTTATATCATTTAAAGTATAGATATAGCTTTTAAAAGCACCGTTATAAATCGTGTTCACTTTCTGATATACAGAAATGGATTTTTATGTTCCATTACTACTGATGCGTATCACACTGAATGAGAAAGAAGCCCTTCAGTTCTCAGGTGTACAATCCCCTCCCCCAAGAGGGGAAGACGTTTTATCTGTGTTAGACACTTGGCAGAAGATTCACGTTGCCATGGCAACCGAAATCACACGGCTTCCTTGCAGCAATTGATAAACCCCAGCAGGCCGATTGTAAAACTGCTTTCTACACAAGGTAGAAAAAAACCTATTACCGCTCCATACTTAGAACCAAACCTAATGCAAACATCTCACGTCATTAACTAGGTCACGACAAAGCAAACGTACAGTACTTTAGTACTTCACTACATAATAGGACTTTAAATACCGCTATTATCTGTGTTTTTATTTTCTATTCACGTACTATGCACATAGTGTGTGAAAAAATTTAATTCCACACAAAAATTCGTTACCAAGATTTCACTGGAAATATGCTAATCGTAGCTTTTTGATCCTATGAGACAAAAAATACTTTCTCTAGCTCGTATCCTCATTGTACATAGTGGACAGAGAAGGTATTGCATTCCACCCAAAAATTTGATATCAAGATTTCAACGCAAATACATGGTTTGGGACCTCATGAATAATAAAAAAAGAAAGCATTTTTAGTTACACGCTCATGGGTATGTATGTATACGTGTGTCTGTGGAAAGCATAACTTAAAAACGAAAAGTTGGTTAAGTACCAAACTTGGCATTTTAGTTCAATATCTTCCAGGAATACGATGCGAAGATTTTCAAGAAAATTCCATAACCCCAACTACCCTTTACAAGGAAAGTTTTCGAAAATGCTGATTTTCTCAAAAATGGTTCTAATAATTTTTATTAAAATTCCACATGTTTGAGATATTTACATGACAAATAAAATGTATAGCTTGGATTCTTTAGGAATAGCCTCGAAGACTTCCTCATTCTGGATGACTAGTAAACCGTATGAGATAGATGAAAGCCTGCTACTTAAAAATACAGATTTCATTACAGCACATAATTATGATATGTATATATATACTTTTGTAGAATTAACCGTTTACGAGATCTTTCTTGTTAATCGGTTCAATTATAAAATACTTAAAGCTTTTCTCAAGGAAGAAGTAAACTTTCATTTCATCTCTTTTGTTTTATTCCCGGACATGCAAAAGAGAACCGAATTTCAATTGTTTCTCATAGCGATAGTTTTTAAAAGATTTGTCTATCGTTTAATCTAGTGTATTCCTTTATTTCCCTTGTCATTACAAGGAAGCGAATAATAAGACCACACATATCTGATAATGTTTATGTCGATTAGCATTACGTAAGCAAAAGAATGGTCTTTTGACAAGAGAAAGTCTGTTTGTGAAGTAGTTAGAGAAATTCATGTGAATGGAACACATATATTTTTCGGGATTTTCACCTTATTCTGAGAAGACGAACTCCAAGCATATTAGACCATTATTTTACCCATTTCATTCATTTGCAATCTGATAAATAACGTTAAATTACATAAAAATAGTGCTGTTAGCTGGCTGTGTGACAATAAAGGTGACATTTCTAACGGTAAATCGCTAAAAGCAAAACAAAACAAATAATGTTGAATATTTTTAATTTCTCTACTTAGCACATAGTACCTACATAGATATTGCATTCATTTAAAATTTTGATACCAAGATTTTATTGAAAAAAAAACACCTTTTGGTATCCCCTGAGTTAAAAAACGAACAGAACAAAGAAACATTTTTAGAAAAAGGCCCGCCTGTGTGTATGTGTATGTGCGCGTGTCTTCGAACACGATAACTTAAAACGAAAAGCCTGCTAAATACCAAACTTTACATTTAAGTTCGCGATCTTCCAAAGGTACATTACGAAGATTTTCAAGAACATCACCCTACCCCAAACTACTCTTTACATGGAAAACAATTAGATAATTATATTTTCTTAAAAATGGCTCTAACGATTTTGATAAAAGTATAGTAAAAATGGTAAATATATATAATATTATATTATGAATGATATATATGATATGGTGATTATATGATAAATAAAATGTGTATCTTGAGTTTTCCGGGAATAGCCTCTGAAATCCTCTTCCCTCTAAATTACTTTTGCACAATTGGAAAGCTTTAAGAGATATACATAATAGTTTACTACACAAAAAATGTAGAATTCATTAAACGACACGTTTTACGTTGTATACAATGGGGGGGGGGGGGTAGTTAACCATTTCCGAGATGTTCCTTCTTGTTGGTTTCAGTTTTAAAAAACTTAAACTTTTCTCATACGGGATTTTGTCAACTTTTGACCGTGCAAAGGGAACGAATTTCAATAACATAGCAACTAGCGTTTAAAAGGATTGGCTATCGCTTTACCTTTTTTTCATTATTCTTATTTATTTATTGTTATGTTTTCGTGTTAATTAGCTAAAGGAAAAGGATACAGGGAACAGACCGCGCGCGCGCACACACACACACGCACACACACGCACACACAGGACTTTTTCTAAAAATGATTTTTGCTTTCTCTAGCACGCATGTACGTACATACATACAATGTACATAGTAGCTAAAGAAGGTATTGTGTTCCACCCAAAAATTCGATTTCATGGATTTCAACCGGAAGTAATATTATTTGGGGTACCTGAGACAGCATTTTTAGAAAAATATATAGTGTGTGCGTGCGTATGTGTGTGTCTGTGGAAAGCATAGTACAGAAGCAAAACGTCGTTTAAATACCAAACTTGGTTTTTAAATTCATATCTTCCAAGAATGCAACACAAAGATTTTCAAGAAAATTTCCCACCCCAAATACCATTTTCATGGACATTTTTCTAAAATTTAGATTTTCTCAAAAGACTTAACGATTTTGATTAAATAATCATATATTAAAAATATTTACCTGTCAAATAAAAGGTATGTCTTGAATTGTCTTGGAATAACCTCTGAAGACCTCTTTATTCTGGATGAGCTTTGTTGAATTATTCATAACTGAGAGATAGAGAAGGATAAGAGTTTACTACACAAAAAGATACATCTCGTTATAACACACAATTTATCTTCTAAAACTTTGATATTTGGAGCTATCCATTTCCGAGGTATTTCCTGTCATTGGTTTCATTTTTAAATACTTGCTTTTCTAATGCGGAAATGTGTCAATCCCTGGAAAAGAAACGAATTTCAGTATCATAGCAACAGCTTTTAAAATATTTGACTATCGCTATAGCCTAGAGTATTCCCTTATTGTCCTTCTACTTACAAGAAAGCAAGTAAAAAGGGGATTTCTGCTAATATTTATTTCGATTAGCACGAAGTAGATAGAAAAATAAGCTTTTTAACAATGATATGTTACAGAGAAGGTGTTGTAAATGGAACGCATCAGATTTTCAGTTTCAACTGTGTTTTGTGGAAACTACTTGATGCCCCGGCACTCCGCCCCGCAGTAGTGTGCATGCTCACTGCGATAGTGTTGTGTTTCCACGGTTTATCACACGCTGTAATTTTTATTTTCTCTACATGTATTATTTTCATAGTGTATAGAGAAGGTATTGCACTTCACCCAAAAATTTGATACCGAGATTTCACCAGAAATATGTGTTTTAAGATCCCCTGTATAAAAAAATCATTTTCAGAAAAAGGTCCGTGTGTGTCCGTGTGTCCATGTGTGGGTGTGTCCTTGTGTCTGTGAACACGATAACTCAAAACAAAAAGTCGGTAAAATACGAAACTTGGTATTTAAGTTTTGCATCTTCCAGGGGTGTAACACGAAGATTCTGAGAAAAATCCCCCACTCCAAACTACCCTTTGCATGGAACTTTTTTTCGAAAGTTTTGATTCTCTCAAAAATTGCTTTAACGATTTTGAGTAAAATATCACGTATTTATGTCTTGAATTTTCTGGGAATAGCCTCTGAAGACCTCTTTATTCTGGATGAGCTTTGTTGAAGTATTCATAACTGAGAGATAGAGAAGGATAAGACCTTACTATACAAAAAATGTAGATCTCCTAAAACACACAATTTATGTTATAAAAATTTGATTTAACCATTTCCGAGGTATTCCTTGTTATTGGTTTCATTTTTAATACTTGCTTTTCTGATACGGAAATTTGTCAATCCCTAATTTCAGTATCATAACAACAGTTTTTAAAATATTTGACTATCGCCATAGCCTAGTGCATTCCCTTATTGCTCTTCTACTTACAAGTAGGCAAGTAAAAAGGGGATTTCTGCTAATTTTTATTTCGATTAGCATGAAGGATAGAAGAATAAGCTTTATAACAATAATATTTTACAGAGATGTAGAGAATGTGTTGTAAATGGAACGCATCAGAGTTTTAGTTTCAACTGTGTTTTGTGGAAACTACTTTATTCCCCGGCACTCCGCCCCGCAGTAGTGTGCATGCTCGCTGCGATAGTGTTATGTTTCCACGGTTTATCACACACGCTGTAATTTTTATATAATGTGCCATGAAAATGCGCTTATATGTGGTACTAACGATGATTACATTTTCCTGTGCAGCTCGCGCTCGGAATTAGTTTTGTTTGCTTGGATCTCTCTACTCTGTGTTTGTCGTTCTCCACAAACAAGAGGAAGGAGGAGGTGGACGCTGCTCAGAAGGGAATTTGAACACTGTAGGGATGTTGGTTTATTTTCACGGGTCACCATTCTTTGTGATCTGTCAAAGCATTTGTTTGTTTGATGCTCAAATACGTCATTCGTTCCGCTTTAGTACTGGCGCTCGAGATCGATACTGCAGATAAACAGCGAAAAGAATTCTAAGTGGACCTCGAAGCACATTAAAACTGAAAGCTTCTTACGAGGTATGCTGTTATTCAATAGTGTAACCCCCAAATGTTTTATTAATGTGTAATTCATGCATAAACACCCAGAAGAGCCCACATGTTGCTTTTGTGAACATGTTGAATTTGAGAGTCACTGAAAAGGTGTTCTTATTCCACGAGGGGCATCCAGATAGCTACGAACAATTTGGCATAACTAAATAATATCGAAAGATATCAACACAAAACAAAGTAGCAGTATTTTACTCTATTTCTCAATGTAAAATTGTAGTAATAATAATATAAATTGCTTCAATGTATTAAATTTTTGTAATAAAATTTGAAAAATAAATTAAATTGATATATTTTGTTATTTTTTAAGAGGTGGTAGTGTAGTGATGTTGTATGAATGTAATAGAAGACTTAGATATACATGTATTTGAAGATAAATTTTGGAGTTAAAATGTCTGTGTATGTGGTGTTTTTTGTATTATAATATTTTATTATGTTATTTTATTTATTTATCTGTTAATGTATGTAATTTATTCTTTTTATTTTAGGTTGTATATTATATTTATTCTATTTATGAATTTATAAATAATCTGGCAACAATAAATGTATGTTGTATGAATGTAAATAAGTTTTAAAAATCTGGCATATTGGCTCTGGGTTTAGAAATTAGGTATCAGCGTTTTGTACAGATTTTCATTTTATTTTATTTTTATTTTTGGTATCCAGGTATGCATTGTCACGTGGTACCGGTATTTCAATGCAGGTGTTATACTCTTCCACCGTTAAAGATCTGTACCAAGATGTCACTGCCAATTTGAGGTCTTCATCGTTTGGGAATTCATTTCCAACCAAAAATGTATGTTCGCTCCAAAGCGAAACACTGTTTTTTTTTTCTGAATTCTTAAATTAATACTTAAATCAGTAATAATTAGCCTAATTCTTTTCCTGTAATTTTGATACTCTTTACATAAAGTAAGGATGTAAACATTAAGTGCCTTTAATATGTCAAAGTACCCACATTTTAATCTAAAAGGTATGCATTTTAATGCCAAATTTTGACATTCCGTGCATATAATCAAGATTGTAAACACTGATATGACGCAGACTAAAAGTCAGGTGAATGTTTTCTTTTATGTTTAGTAATTGTTACATTAAATGGACTAGAAGATTAATATTTATTGCATATATGTATTTAATTAATGTAATTTGAAATATATACTTTGTATATGTAGTTTTGAGAGTAATAACTAACAACTTAGAAAGACATTGACAAATTTTCTATGTAATATTTAATATTTTCAGAGTGTGGATCTTAACATTAAATTTGGACATCTTTGTATTTAAGAATGTAAGCACCGTATAGTGACATCGGCTGAAAAACCCAAGTATATTGAAAACTTAAAATATTTATTATGAATTGTCATTTTAGAACTTTAAATGTTGTATACTTGGTATATTTAATTTTGTATACTTTGACAGGTTCTATATTCAAGGCCTGCTTGAGCGCATCAGAACGCAACTAATCTAATAACATTTGCTTTAAAATCCTCCATAATAGTTGATGAACTGTTGTGAACAGAGGTTCTTCCTTGATTATTTATACATTACTCATATGCCATTTACTCACTAAAGACTCGTTCATTGCATTATAACCATAAACACCATATTGGTTGCCAAAATTCGGTTGGACGAACATTTTGAGCATTCGAAAAGCAAACAAGGTCTTTAGCGGTAGAAAAGTATAACATCGGCATTGAAAAAATGGTACCAAGTGTCAATAAATGTCTTGACAGAATAGAGATTACGTTTAGAAATAGAGTAAGGTACTATAACTTTTTTTTATGTTGATATCTTACGTTATTATCAGAGCTAGGCAGTTCGTACCGTTCGCCGTTCCGCAATATAGGTTGCGACCGGCCATCTCGACGCATCAAAACAAATCATACATAAAAACGCAAGGTGGAGAGGTAAACAAACCTGTTATAAACAGTACTGTTAATACACACCTATTTAGACTAT
The DNA here is from genome assembly GCA_030762935.1 of Hymenopus coronatus. Classification (NCBI taxonomy): domain Eukaryota; kingdom Metazoa; phylum Arthropoda; class Insecta; order Mantodea; family Hymenopodidae; genus Hymenopus; species Hymenopus coronatus. The sequence continues at coordinate 39,595,225 of CM060899.1, forward strand.
TATGTACAACATACAAATTGTTACATATATACAGGCTGACTCTGACTGATTTCCTTTTTACATATTTACATTATGAAAACACCCAAGTAATTATAACACGGAATGTAGTATTTACTGATCAAATGTAAAATAATATCCAAATAATAAAATTAATTTATTAAATATCTTAACACTCTTACTAAGTAAAAAACCAAAGCAGGAATTAAACTAAATCTTTACTCAACTGCAGTCATATTACTGAAAACAGTAATGTACTTCTGAAGTCTTTCAAATGAAAAGCTTATTTTACGTTCCGGCAAACAATATTTATAATGCAAAAAAGTTCATTCCACTCGTATGGTGTGATCGGGGCATATTTGAAATATGTTATCAGCATCACCAAGCAAATAAAATTTGTTGGCATCTAAACGTGCAGCTTTTATGCGATACATCACACTGAACTCTGAGTTCTTTTCAATTACACTTTTCATTTTCATTTTTATTTCAGATAGGATGCTCGTGGTTAGCTAAATCCATCTTGACAGTTCTTCCACATGCCGCAAAGATTCAGTTCAGCTCCATAACTCTGAACTGTAACAGTGTGCTAGTTGAGTGTAACTTTTTGAACTAATGTGCAGTAACTAATATATTTCTGTGAAGCTGTTTTGTTACTAGACGTTTGACAGATTGTGTACTAGAACTACCATCGCTTTTCAAATAAGCACATGAAAAAGTACACTGCTAGAAAACTTACGATAGTTGTAAAACAAATTAATTTTGCTCACATTTGAGCAGAACAAAGATATTATTCCAACGCTTTCCTTGCTACCGACGTGGTTCTGTGTTATGCAGTGATAGCTGTTTTGCAGTAATGGGTTGCACTCTACACTGACCTTCGTTCATGATAGTAGCGCCGCATGTATTGCCAAGTCTAGCCGTCCTTACCCTGCTTTAGGAAATTGGTACGAACTTCCATGCTCTGGTTATTATTTAGTCACGCCAATTCGTTTATTTTCTGGACAGTCCTCGTATATGAGAGCATTACTGAATATTCGAGAAATCAAACACTTATTTGTATTTGAATAAACTGGTAACTCTGAGTTCCATTCATATGACTTTCCTTCGTACTCTGCATCATTTTATTCCTACTACATTTTATTCTTCTCGCTTCTTCGTGCTAATTGAGATAAACATTAGCAGGGATGGTTGTATTATTTAATTCCTTATACGTTAAATGGATTACACTAGGCTAAAGCAATAGTAAAATCTTATAAAAATCCGGTCGCTATGTGATGCAATTGAAATTCCCTTCTCTTTGCACGACCAGGATGAAGAAAGCGAATAACGACCCCTTTTGAGAAACATCTAAGTATTGGAAATTTGAAAACCAATAACAGGAAATATTTAGTAAACGGTTATCTCCATAAAAAGAAGATATAGGACATAAATTGTGAGTTTTAACAAGATCTGTATTTCTCGTGTGGTACATTTCTGTCAATCTCTTATAGTTTACCAGTTTTGCAAAAAGCATTCAGAATGAAAAGGACTTCAGAGACTGTTCTTAATAGTTCAAGATATGCATTTTTAATTATCACGTATGTAAGTATGATAAATATAACATTTTAATCAAACTCGTTACAGCATTTTTGGGAAAATAAAACATTCGAAAACGTTTTCATGTACGTAAAAGGTGGTTTGGGTTAGGGGGGGGGGATTTATTTGGAAATCTTCCTGTCGAATCCTTAGAAGCTATTGAATTTAATTGTCATGTAAATATTATATATATATATATATATATATATATATATATATATATTCTAAAGAAATTAAATATTAAACGATTTTGTTGTTTTTCAAAGTATGCCTTTTTAACATCAATGCATTTTACACTCAATGAAACCAGTTCTTAAAGCAATGATACCACTCTTCCTGGGGCACTAGCTTTTTATAATTCTCTATTGCTTTATCTGATGAAGTTAAAGGTGATTATTTGCAGTTTATCTTTAACTTTTGGAAGAAAAACTAAATAAAAAAATACTAGGTCGCGGCTGTAAGTTGGAGGGTCAATGGAGATGACATGACTTTCGCAACATCTGTGTAACAAATTATTGCTAAAAAGCTTATTCTTTTATGTTTGATGCTTCTGAGATAAACAATAGCAGAAATGATCTTATTACTTAGTCCCTTATAAGTAGAAGGGAAATAAGGGAATACACGGGGCTAAACCGATAGTCAAGTATTTTAAAATCTAGTTTCTATGTGGGTGAAATCCCTGCTGTTTGCATACCCGTGTTATGAGAAAAGTTTAAACATTTTACAACTGAAATTGAATATTTTGGAAAGTGTTAACTCCTCAAAAAAAAAAAATTAAAAATTGTACTTCACATAAATTGTGTGTTTTAACGAGCTATGCATTTTTTTTTGTGTAGTAACTTCTTGTCTATTTATCACGGTTTACCAGTTATGCAAAACTCATTCAAAATGAAGAGGACTTCAGAATATATTCCAGAAAATCTGAGAATGTATTTCAGAGAATCGTTTCAGAAAATCAACATTTTTGAAATTTTTTTCATGTAAAGGTTGGTTTCAAGTAGAGGAATTTATTCAAAACCTTTGTGTCGCAATATTGTATATTGCTGAACTTAAATACCAAGTTTGGTGTTTAACCGAATTTTTGTTTTTGATTATCGTGTTTACAGACTCACGGACACACACATGGAACGTTTTCTATTTTTTTTAATACAGATACCCAAAAGCCCTTCTTTTAATGAAATTCCGGTATCAAATTTTTGGCTGAAATGCCATACTTTCTCTAAACCCGCCTGAGTAATGTGGGGTAGCGTGTCTGTCTCACGTTCAACAGGTCGCGAGTTCGAATCTCGCCTAGGGTGAGTTACTTGGATAAGGTTTTTTCGGGTTTTTTTCTCTTAACCTTAGAAGACGAATGTGTACTGACTTTAAGCTTCATGGACCCGAGATCATTTGAGCATCATTTCACCAATTTCATCCACCGTCTGATATGACCAAACAGGTTAAAGGATGTTAAACTATAAACAAATGTTTCTCTACCTACATGTCGTAACTCCTCTGTAAATTGTTACTTAAACTTTCATTCTTAACAAACGCTAGCGATGTACGTCGGGGACGACTCGGACTTGGCTGCGAGGAATCGGGTACACGGGTCACAGAAAGGGCATAACTTTATGCATAACAGAAAAGTGGTTCTACAAACAAAAGTTTTATAAAAGAATAAAATTGCATTTACATGGTTATGGTGTCTTAATGTTGGCTCCGGTGAGCGATGGGATGCTGGCTGACATCTGTTCCCTTTTGCATTCACTACTAGATTCTGTCAAAGCTACTCAAAAAGAGAAGCTAAGTTGGTGACCGTGCGCAATTTATAATCATCAGCAACATAGCCAACTTATGAAAGCAATCATGTGGTCACCAGCAGTGACAGTGAGTGAAGACGAAGGACTGTAGGCGACAGATATTTGACAAAGACTGTGACACGCAGTCGACTGGTAAACTACTTATCGGGTAACAACAGATACACAACTCGCTTCCTAGCTCTCATTAAGATTTTCACATGTCCAGATCTGTAGCGCCCGTTATACTTCCTCTACAGATACTATGTGCTTAATGTATAGAAGAAGCTATTGCATTTCATTTCGATACCGAGATTTCATTTCACCGAAAATACATGTTTTAGGGTCCCCTGTATCCAAAAAATTTTTTTTAGAAAAAAGTGAGCGTATGTGTCCATGTGTATGTGTGTGTTTGTGTGTCTGTGAACATGATAACTCAAAAACAAAAAGTCGATAAAATACCAAACTTGGTATAAAGTTTAGTATATTCCAAGAATGCAACACGAAGATTTTGAGAAAAATACCTCACATGAAAAAAGTTTCGGAAAGTTTCGTTTTCTCAAAAATGTCTAAATGATTTTGATTAAAATATCGCATGTTAGAGATATTTCCATTGACAAATGAAATGTATATTTTTTTCTAGGAATAGGCTTTGAAGACCTCTTTATCCTGGATATATTTTGCTGAATGTTGCATAAATGATTAACCGTAAGAGTTGGACAAAAATTTACTGCACAACAAATTTAGATCTCGTTAAATTACACAATTTATGTCATATACATTTTTCGTGGAGTTGACTATTTCTGAGATATTCCTTGTTATTGGTTTCAGTTTTAAAATACCTAAAATTTTCTCAAACGGGAATTTATAAATTCCTGGTCATACAAAGAAACAGATTTCGACCACGTGGCAATCAGTTTTTATAATATTTGACTATCTCTTTAGCCTAGGTTTTTGCCTTATTTCCCTCCTACTTACAAGTAAGGAAGTTAATAAGACCATTTTTGCTAATATTATCTTGAGTGGGTTGAAATAGATATAAGAATAAGCGTTTTAACAATAATTTGTTACAGAGATGCAGAGAAAGTCCTGTCAACGGAACACGTTCCGATTTTTTATCTTTTTCATTTTTATCGAGTTTAGCTTACACATTTCATTATAGATAACAAGGAAATTACGATAGTCAAATGTTTAACACTTGGATGCTGTATGCTGGCCTTGAAATTCCAGAATCTTTCTATGCTACAGCAAGAATCAACTAAAAATCTATAGGACATTTAAAAAGGATGGCATAGTATTGATAAATTCGAACCATCAATAACGGATATCTCGGAAACGGTTTATGTCACAAAAAATTATTTGTCAAGCAATTATCTTTAAAAATCCTACATAAATAATGCAAAAAGACAATGGAAGCAGGACAGGAAAAATACACTTTGTAAGTTACATAAACGCTGGCCTTTCACCTTGGTAACCCGGGTTCGATGCTAGGGGACCGCATATGGGATTTATGATGGATGAAGCGGCATCTGGGCGGGTTTTCTCCGAGTTCTCCGGTTCCCCCAACCATTCATCCCACCAGTCACTCCATAATCATCTCTCCTGTCATTCGCTTCATAGTCATTTCATATCATCCACTTCCTCACTTTCATACCAAATTTTAGGCTGATCAACCAACCATCTTGCTGTTCAAAATGCGTCTGATCCCTGATGCTGGCTTGTATGCCCTGGGAGTTGTCACTTCTATCTGTACGAGGAGGGTGTTGCTTTCTTGGAAGATATTGAACTTAAATGTGAAGTTTGGTATTTAACGGACTTTTCGTTTTTGAGCTATTCTGCCCACAGACACACACACGAATATTTGTCTAAAAATACCTTTTATTTTGGATTCAGGGGGTCCTAAAACATATATTTCCGGTGAAATCTCGGTATTGAATTTTTGGGTGCGGTACAATCCCTTCTCCATACAATATTTACATAGTAAGTGTAGAAAAAGCATTATAATTACTACATTAAAATGAGATTAGATATATAATAATAAAACTTTAGGGTTCCGAAACAGATGTTTTAGGTCTCAGTGCTGAGAGGTTAAAGATAACCTACACGGCCCACCTTTTTAATCTAAATTAACAATCTTTAAAGTCTGGTGTTCTAATATTAATTATTAGAGCTATTTTGAAAATAGCCTGACCACGCCCTTTTCCTCTGGTGGAGTTTTATTTGTTACTAGGTACGGGGTGGAACTGATGGGATTATTTTTAATGTTTTATTTGTGTATGCCGGCAGGATCATCCTCGTTTGGTTCATTTTCACGCGATTTGCGTGCCAGGCTCGAATCTCTAGTATAGATTACATCCTTATCGTCATTTACTTGTGCCAAGGCAGCTCTAACTGCTCGAGATGATTGCCTCTTTATATCTGCGTTACTGTGACTGTTTAGAAAAGACCGGAGCAGGTCCACATCTTAGGATGATGATGAATATGATGATGGTGATGATTATGGGGGTGGTGGTGATGATTATGGGGGTGGTGGTGATGATTATGGGGGTGGTGGTGATGATTATGGGGATGGTGGTGATGATGGGGGTGGTGGTGGTGATGATGGTGGAGGTGGTGGTGGTGATGATGGTGGTGGTGGTGTTGGTGGTAGTGATGGTGGTAATGATTATGGGGGTGGTGGTGATGGTGGTGATGATTATGGGGATGGTGGTGATGATGGGGATGGTGGTGGTAGTGATGATGGTGGTGGGGATGGTGGTGGTGGTGGTGATGATGGGGATGGTGGTGGTAGTGATGATGGTGGTGATGGTGGTGGGGGTGGTGGTGATGATGGGGATGGTGGTGATGGTGGTGATGATGGGGATGGTGGTGGTAGTAATGGTGGGGATGGTGGTGGTGGTGATGGTGGTGGTGGTGATGATGGGGATGATGGTGGTAGTGATGCTGGAGTGATGATGGTGGTGGTGATGATGGGGGTGGTGCTAGTGATGATGGTGGTGGTAGTGATGATGGGGATGGTGATGGTGATGATGGGGATGGTGGTGGTAGTGATGATGGTGGTGGGGATGGTGGTGGGGATGGTGGGGATGGTGGTGGTGGTGATGATGGGGATGGTGGTGGTGGTGATGGTGGTGGGGGTGGTGGTGATGATGGGGATGGTGGTGATGGTGGTGATGATGGGGATGGTGGTGGTAGTAATGGTGGGGATGGTGGTGGTGGTGATGGTGGTGGTGGTGATGATGGGGATGATGGTGGTAGTGATGCTGGAGTGATGATGGTGGTGGTGATGATGGGGGTGGTGCTAGTGATGATGGTGGTGGTAGTGATGATGGGGATGGTGATGGTGATGATGGGGGTGGCGGTAGTGATGATGATGGTGGTGGTGATAATGGAGGTGGTGGCGGTGGTGATGCTGGGGGTGGTGTTGGTGGTGGTGATGATGGTGGTGGTGATGATGGGGGTGGTGGTGATGATGATGGGGGTGGCGGTAGTGATGATGGTGGTGGTGATGATGATGGGGGTGGTGGTAGTGATGATGGGGATGGTGATGGTGGTGGTGGTGGTGGTAGTGATGATGGGGATGGTGGTGCTAGTGATGGTGATGATGGTGGTAGTGATGATGGAGATGGTGATGATAGTAATGATAGGGGTGGTGATGATGATGGGGGTGGTGGTGGAGATGATGGGGGTGGTGGTGATGATGATGGGGGTGGTGGTGGAGATGATGGGGGTGGTGCTGGTGGTAATGGTGGTGGTGATGATGGTGGTGGTGATGATGGGGGTGAGTGGTGGTGGTGATGATATGTGTGGTGGTGCTAGTGATGGTAGTGCTTGGTGTTGATATTGATGATGGTAGTGGTGATAATGGTGATGATAGTGGTGGTGATGATGGTGGTGATGATGATGGTGGTGGTGGTGATGGTGGTGGTGATAATGAGGGTGGTGGTGGTGATGATGATGGTGGTTGTAGTGATGGTGTTGGTGATGATGATGATGGGGGTGGTGGTGATGATGGGGGTGGTGGTGATGATGGGGGTGGTGGTGATGATGATGGTGGTGATGGTGATATTGGGGTGGTGATAATGGCGGTGGTGGTGCTGATGGTGGTGGTAGTGATTTTAAAGGTGGTGATGATGATAATGGGGGTGGTGATGGTAATGATGCGGCTGGTGATTATGATGATGATAGTGGTGGTGTGGTGGTAATGATGATGACGGTGTTGCTGATGATGATGGTGGTTGTGATGATGGTGTGGTGGTGATGATGATGGGGGTGGCAATGATGATGTTGATTATGGTGGTGGTGGTGGTGGTGGTGATGATGGGGGTGGCAATGATGATGGTGTTGATTATGGTGGTGGTGGTGGTGGGGGTGGCAATGATGATGGTGTTGGTGATGTTGATTATGGTGGTGGTGGTGTTGTTGTTTAGGACGCTCAACTACTAGGTCATCAGCGTCCTACTGAAACAAATCATGGAAAAAGCTAGAGAACAAGATCATTATAAAACAATGTGAGGTTTTCCGTGGATTTCATCTCTGTAACAAATTTTATTGTTAAAAGCCTTATTCTTTTGTCTAATTTGTGCTTTTTTACTTTCTCTACACGTGTTATGTACATAATGTATAGAGAAGGCTATGCACTCCACCCAAACATTCGATACCGAGATTTCACCGAAAATATTCGTTTTAGCGTCCCCTGTATCCAAAAAAAATATTTTCAGTAAAAGTCCGTGTGTGTGTCTGTCAATCTGTCCATGTGTCCGTGTGTCTGTGAACACGATAAACCAAAATCGAAAACTTGTTAAAATACCAAACTTGGTGTATAAGTATGATTTCCTCCAGGGATGCGAGACGAAGAATTTGAGAAAATTCACACAAAATGTAGAGCACGTCAAGACACACCATTTACGTTATATACATGTTTTTGTAGTGTTGATCGTTTTTTAGACATTACTTGTTATTGGTTTCAGCTTTAAAAAACTTATGCTTTTCTCGTACAGGAATTTGTCAACTCTTGTCCATACAAACAAAGGAACTTCAGTCACATAGCAACCAGCTATGACTCCCTTTTTTCCCTTCTACTTGCATGGGAGCAAGTAATAAGACTATTTCTGCTAATTTTTTCTCGATTAGCATGAAGTAAACGGAAGCATAAGCTTTTTAACAATAATTTGTTGCAGAGATGTAGAGAAAGTCATGTGAATGGAACCCATCTGATTTTTTTTATTATTATTTTTTATTTGAAACAAGATTTATGTGTATGAAGTCAACACATTGAGAAATAAAACTGCAATGCGACCACGTCGTCCACCCTTCGTTGTCTGATGGAATGAGTGTGACATCTTCCATGCGTCCAATTGTCATAGATATCGGGCAAGAGCACGCAGTGCAGACTGTGCTCTTGGACCTGGAGTCTTTGCCTTGTTTCCTCCTGTAGTCCTCGGCTTAACGTGCAGAAATGTGTTTCCTAGAGATTTACATTTCTCTGCATCTCCTGAGCAGCAAATATAGCAGCGTAAGGAGATGCTCCATCTCTGTCAGCCTTTACCTTCATATCTTCTGTTACTCTGGCAATAGTTTCTCTGCCGGAAAAATCTGTGACTTGTATAAGGGTATCGTTGAAGCTGGCAAATATATGGACTACACCAAACACCTGGTGTCCTGGAGAAACCCGAGGTTGTCCTTGCTGAACTTTTCCCATCCTGCTAGCCTATTTTATTTTTATAAACCTTTCTAGTCCTGAAGAATTACGTTTTGAGACCGTTTGAATAAAAAAAAAATCTGATGTGTTCCATTCACATGACTTTCTCTGTATCTCTGCTACAGATTATTGTTAGAAAGCTTATGCTTCCATTTAATTCATGCTAATCGAGAAATAATTAGCAGAAATAGTCTTATTACTAAGGAAGTACTATGGATTAAGGTGATGATCAAAAGCTAGCTGTTATGTGACCGAAGTTTCTTTGTTTGTATGGACAGGAGTTGACAAATACCTATATGAGAGAAGAATACGTCTTTTAAAGCTGAAACCAATAACGAGGAATATCTCAAAAATGATCAACTCCACGAAAAAAATCTGAGGTGTTCCATTCAGATGCAATAAATTATAGTTAGTAAGCTAATACTTCTATTTATTTCTTGTAAATCTAGAAAATATTAGCAGAAATAGTCTTATTACTTGCTTCTCTGTAAACGGAAACGAAATTAAGGAGTAACATAGGTTAAAGTAACAGTCAAAAGCTGGTTGCTATGTGACAGAAGTTCCTTTGTTTGTATGGATATGAGTTGACAAATTCCTGCATGAGAAAAGTATAAGTTTGTTTTAAAGCTGAAACCAAAAACAAGGATTATCTTAAAAACGATCAGCTCCACGAAAAAATGTATATAACATAAATTGTGTGTTTTAATGTGCTCTACAGTTTTGGGTGAAACGTTTTTATCTATCCCTTACGGTTTAGGAGCAATGCAAAATTCCGTAAATTTCATCCTGCATAAAGTAAGATTCCGAGAAAATTGAAGATATACATTTTATTTATCAGGTAAATATCTTTAATATACGATATTTTAAGTTTTTTTTTAAAGCTGAAACCAAAAAAATGATTATCTCAAAAACGATCAGCTCCACGAAAAAAATTAATGTGACACAAATGGTGTGTTTTAATGTGCTCTACATTTTTTGCGTGGAAAGTTTTTGTCTATCTCTTACGGTTTAGCATATATTCAAAGTTCCTAAAATTCATCCAGAATAAAGTAGTCTTCAGAGGCTATTCCCAGAAAATTCAAGATTTGCATGTTATTTTCAGGTAAATATATTTAATATGTGATATTTTAATCAAAATTTTCCAAAAAATGTTTCATGTAAAAGCTAGTTGGGGGTGGGGATTTTCTTGAAAATCTTCATGTCTCATCCTTGCAAGATACCAAACTGAAATACCAAAGTGTGGTATTTAACGGTCTTTTCGTTTTTGAGGTATGCTGTCCACAGACCCACACAAACATACCTTTTTCCAAAAATGCTATTCAGGGGGGACCCAAAACATTTATTTTCGGTGAAATCTCGGTACCGAATTTTGGGTGGAATATAATACCTTCTCTATACACCATGTACATAGTACGTGTATAGAAAGTAAAAAAAGCATTTTTAGAAAAAGGCCCCTGTGTGTATGTGGTGTGTGTTTGTGTGTGTGTGTGTGTCTGTGGACAGCATAGTTCAAAAACCAAAAGACTGTTAAACACCAAACTTGATATTTAAGTTTATTAACTTCTAAGGACTTTATTATCTTCACAGACGCATAGACGAACATTTTTTCTAAATAAGATGTCTTATTCAGGAAGTCTCAAAACGTATATTTCCGGTGACATCTTGGTATCGAATTTTTGGGTGAACTATAGTGGCTTCACTACCTACGATGTGCATTGAACATGCATGCTAGAGAAACTAAAAATAATTATATTTTCAAATTAGGTGGTTTATTCCATAAAATATATCATGGTAATAGTTTTTATTACTTCTCCATACGCACTATGTACATAGTGTATAGAGAAAGTATTGCACATTGCAATGTACATAGTGGATACAGAAGGTATTGTATTCCACCCAAAAATTCTATGTCAAGATTTTGCCGCCAATACGTGTTTTGAGGCCCTCTGAATGCAAAAAGAAAGCATTTTCAGAAACATATCCGTGTGTGTATGTCTTTTTGTTTGCATGTGTGTACATGTGTATGTGTGTGTGTGTGTGTGTGTGTGTGTGTGTGTCTGTGGGCAGCATAACTCAAAAACGAAAAGTCGGTTTAATACCAAACTCTGCATTAAGTTCAGTATCTTCCAAGCATACGACACGAAGATTTTCAAGAACATCACCCTACCCCTAACTACCCTTTACATGTAACATTTTTCGAAAATTATGATTTTATTAAAATATCGTACTTTAAGATATTTTTATGACCGACCAAATTCATATCTTGAATTTTCTGGGAATAGCCTCTGTTCATTTTCGATGTGTTATATATAACTTGAGTTATACTGGAAAACCGTAAGAGTTAGATAAAACCTTACTACACAAAAAATATATTTCTCATTAAAGCATCTTTAATTCCATACCATTTATTTGATTTACCTACAGTTTTAGTAGACTTAACCATTTTCCAGATATTCCGACTTATGGTTTCATTTTTACGGTACTTAATTTTTTCTCAAACAGTAGACGTTTTTCTTTTCGTCTCTCTTTTGTTTACTCTTAGCAAGCAAGCAGAACCGAATTTCAATTATTTCACTCAGCGACCGACTTTAAAAATATCTGACAATGGCTTTAGCCTAGTGCATTCCCTTATTTCCCTTCTACTTACAAGTAAGCAAGTAATAAGACCAAATGTGGTATTGTTTATCTTAATTAGCATAACGTAGGTAAATGAATAATGTTTTGTAATGAAAAATTGTTTGTGGAACAGTTAGAGAAAATCAATTAAATGGAGCGCATCAGATTTTTACATTTTTACTTTCTCTACACGTACTATGTACATAGTGTATAGAGAATGCATTGTATGGTACCCAAAAATTCGATACGGAGATTTTATCTAAAATATATGTTTTGAGATCCCCTGAGTTAAAAAATCATGTTTTAGAAAAAGGCCCATGTGTGTATTTGTGGACGGCATATCTGAAAAACTAAAAGACCGTTAAATACCAAACTTGGTATTTAAGTTTATCTTCCAAGAATGCGACACGAATATTTCCAAGAAATTCCCCTACCCTAAACTACCCTTTGCATGGAAAAATTTTGCTTTTCTCAAAAATGGCTGTAACCATTTTGATTAACATACCGTATATTAAAGTTATTCACTACACAAATCAAATGTATATTTTGAATTTTCCGGGAATAGCCTCTAAAGAGCACTTTAATCTGGTTGATTTTTGCAGAATTTTGCATAACGGTTAAACAGTAAAAGACAGAAAAGTACTCCACAAAAAAATTAGATCTCGTTAAAACACACAATTTATGTCATATGCATTTTTGTTTTAGAGTAACAGAACAAGTAAAATTGAATCCTATTTATATGCTGACCTACTTCTAGTTTTTTAAAGAGAGATTACCACCCCCGCTACCAGCTCCTGCATTGTTGCTAACATGTCAGTTTTAGTTTTCGAAGAACCTAATATCCTCCACAGAAAATGGTCATAGAAACAAATGAAAGATATACTCCAAATAATGATATCTGTAACTGGTTTAAATTGGTGACATACTTTCCGCCCGGTATGTCGTAACCGCGACGTTGCTGGTATGCAGACCACTGCTTTTCATTTATTCCGCTGTTGCTAGCGTGTCCATATCTGCAAGACCAAGTAACATTTGCATAGAACAAGACTGGTCTGCAGCCGTGATTACCTTAAAAGATTCCCCGTGTTTGCGTTTTGCTTCGCGTGTATCTGAACTTTAGCAAGAACCTGACCTGCACTTTCACTTTGCTCCGTGTTTACGTCCGGTTGCGTTGTCTCCATTTTGACCTGCGACTCATTACTATTGTTTACCTTTCTCGCCCTATCCTAGACTTCGTTTAGCAGGGGCTTACGCCCGGATGTGGTAACAGATAACGAAATGTATTTCTACTAAATGCAGAACGAAAATGTGAGTTTCCCTCGCATATTTGAAACAACTGCGGTTATACATAACCCTAGATTCAAAAATTCCCCGGAATCGTTTATTGTCTCTTTAATGTATACGAAAATAAAGGATATTTTATTTTTAGGTGTTGGTGTCGTCCTAAAAGACACTTCATTCTGATTTTCTAATGATTGTTGTCTTTGCTTGCCAACTAGTTTTTGTTATGAATGCATGTTCGTTTATCGCATTTCATAATGTCGGCAACGGAGTAACGATCGAACATAAAGTTTTGCATTTTGTTAAACAAATCTCCCTCAGAGACATTGAGAATGATGGAAGAAGTTTATGGTGAAACAGCAATGAAGAACACTCAGATGTATGAATGGCATAAACGTTTCAGTCAATATTTTCCGAACGTTGAAGAAATTACTGTACATTCGACAAGGGCATTACGACTGGTATCTCAAAATGACTTCCAGTCCAGTATAAAGACACACGGTAGCAGAAGCGGGTCACTGCATTACTTTTAAGGAAATGTTGTTTAACTGCCATGGTAACTTGTCTATGTTATTTACACATTCCGGGAACTTTTTAAATGATGTATGTATATAAAAACAGTAAATGCAAAAATTGGGTAAAATACACTTTTAGTAAGCATGTAAATTTTATGTTATATATGGACCATAAAGGGCCTAACCAATATCATTTTGCACAAAATATGTATATTAAAATTCAAATCATACTAATACATTGAGGAACTTTCAATGTATGATGTATAGTAAGTACAGATTACAAATAAATCCAGTACGTACATACAGGCTATGCACAATAAGTGATCGTACACCTGGAAACATGACATGAAAAGAAGAGTTCAAAGGGCAGTTTTGACAACTTTCCTTTATAATCTGCCCTTGTGCAGTACTAACAACATATAGCGTAGCCAATTATTAGCACAGCACGACGTGGACCTCCAAAATGAAGAGCAACCGAAGAGAAACAAGTATGGAGCCAAGAAAGGTAATAATTAGATTACAAAATCAGTACAAGTCTTTGAGGAAGATGTTGGAAATTGTAGCTAGACCTCGTTCAACTGTGCAGTCAATAACTGACAGATTTTGCATGCTTAGGACAGTGCAAAATAGGCCAAGAACCAAGGCCTGACTATCTTGAACGAGAAGGATATAAGGATAATTTGCATGAAAATCAAAAAGGACCCAAAGGATACTACATTTAAGTTTGCAGCTTATTTAGAAAAGACTTGGGTTAAAAGTATCAACATGCACATTGCGAAATGTTTACAAAGAAGAAGGCTTTCATGGTCGAGTGCTCGGAAGAAATTTTGGGCGAGTAAGCAAATTAGTCTAAAGTGATTAATATTCGACAGAGAGTATCAAAACAAAGAACCAGACTTCTTAAAAGAGTAATATTTTCAAATGAAATCAAGTTCAGTATTTTTGGTTCCGATGGTAGACGAAAGATATAGAGGAAAAACAATACAGAGTTGGATCCACGAAATATTTTACATAAGTAAAACATGGAGGTGCTTCAGTGTTAATTAGGGGGTGTATGAGTGGGTAAATTACACTCTATTGATCGAAATGTGGATAACAAAATGTATATCAACATTTTAAAAAATTCTTCAGGTTAGTGCTCAAAACATGGGAACGGACATTTCATTTCTGTTTCAGCATGACAATGATCCTAACATACTGCTATAAATACTCGATTATAGCTGCTCTAAAATACACCAAAACAGCTTAATACACCCTCACATTCTCCTGATGCCAATCCTATAGAAGCTCTGTGGTCCATTCTAGAAGAAAAGCTCAGAGAACACGACTCAACATATTTTTTTTTTTTTTTTTGGTAGTGTTTAACGCCCGCTTTAACTACTAATGGCATCGCAGGCGGCGACTCAACATATTTTGGTAGAATCCACGCATCGGGGACTAGAGAAAATAATCAAAGAAAAAGTCCTATTGATGAGGGCTTTTCGGGTAATCTGCCGTGTCAAGTTCATAAAATTCACAAAGCTTTCGGCCATCGTGATCTATGGCCTTCTTCACTTCCATCGCCGTGAAAGTTTCAGATCATGCAAAGAAAAAGTCTTCTCTATTAAAGATTATATTATGGAAAATGTTTGTTAAACTTATTTAAATAAGAACTGTAAAACCACTTTTTGAGTATAAAAAGGCAAGCAATAAACGTACGTTTAACAAACGGATATTTATTTGTTGTGTTTAGTTTTTATTTCACATGCAGAACAGTAAAGCTCAAAACGTTATCCATAAATGAGTTTGTTATATATTTTTCCTCGTTCTGTTACCAATTCACATTCCTATTTGACTCTTTTCCAAGGTGTACGATTACGTTTTGCATTCACGTATATATGAAACCGAAATATTAGCAGACGATATAAAAAAAACCGCAAAATGATGTCAATACCAGAAAAAGTAATGTGTTCCATATGCATGACTTTTCTACCTATTCCGCTATTAATTATTCTTACAAAAGCTAATTCGTCTCCATACTTTGTGATAATCGAGAAAAGCATTAGCAGAAATGTCCTTATTGTTTAGTTCCTTGTAATTAGAAGGGAAATAAGGAAATACAGTAGGCTAAAGTGATAGTTAAAGCTTTTAAAAGCCGGTCGCTCTGTGATGCATTTAAAATTCCTTTCTGTTTGCATCGCCAAGATGAAAAAAATGAATACCAACTACCCCATAAAAAGAACTAAGTACTCTAAATTTTAAGTCCAATATAAAGAATATCTCAGAAATGATTAACTCTACAAAACATGTATTTGACTGGATTGTATGTTTTAACAGTATCTAGATTGTGAAATAATACAATTGTTTCTTCTATACCCTGTGTAGACCCAGATGGCTCAAGCGTTTCGTTTGGGACTGTCATTAGGGAGGTCATGGGATCGGTTCACCGATACCGACCTCTCTGAACTGTGGATTTCTCAGTTTTTTTTTTTTTTTTTTTTTTTTTTTTTTTTTTTTTTCTTTTTTCTTTTTCTTTTTCTTTTTAGGATATTAGGTAAATGCTGGGGAAGTTTCTTCCCCCGAAACTCCTATACCTTCATTTCATTCCAGCCGGCCTCTTTTAGGGTAGTAAGTGTCGACTAGGACTGTGACAGAGGCGCCATTTCGTGGCGGTGACTGCGCTCTGGAAATACAGCTCTCGGCGACGGCTGGTGGTCTATCCGGGACTGAGCCAAGGGCTCTTGACGCTCCCCACCTCGAAATGAAGAACTGCTTGTGAACTCTTATGGACTCTCCGCCACGGCTCTCTCCCTGTCCGGATGTCGGCCGCCCTTTGATATTTCGCTCACACCATCCTTCCTCCAGGGTTCTGACGTAAGCCTACGGCTGTAGTGTGGAATATCTCTCCGTAACGTTCACAAAACACACACACACACACACACACACACACTCATACACACTGTGCTAGGACAGGAGTTGGAAAGGTCAGACTGAAAGAAGATTGCGAGGTCAGTGAATGTGTGTGTATGTGTGTGTGTGTGTGTGTGTGTGTGTGTGTGTGTGTGTGTGTGCGGGAGGGGGCACAACATAACTCAGAAATGAAAAGTCCGTTTAATATCCAACTTGGTATTCAAGGTTAATATCTCCCAAGGATACAATATAAAGGTTTTCAAGTTAAAACCCGCGCACTCCAAACTGCACTTTACGTGGATCAATTTTCTAAAATTTTGTTTTTCACAAAATGACTAACAGTTTTTTATTAAAATTCCCTATACTAAAGATATCTACATTACAAATAACATGCATGTCTTGAACTTTCTGGGAATAGTTGCTGAATACCTATTCATTCTGAATGAATTTTTCTGAATTTTGGGTAACTGGTAACCCGTAAGAAATAGACAAAGACTTAATGCACAAAAATCTAAATGTCGTTAAAACATAGATCTATTAATATACATTTTTACTGTAGAGATGATGGTTTTCGTGATATTCCTTGTTATTGGTTTCAATTTTCAGCTACATAAATTTTCCCAACGGGGTCACCTTTTGCCTCATCTCTTTTGTTTTACAGGCAACGCAAAGCGATACGACCTTCAATTGGTCACATGTCTACCAGCTTTTAAAATAGTTCATTATCACTTTAGTGTAGTGTGTTCCCTTATATCCCTTATGCTTAGAAGGAAGCAATTAATAAAACAATGTATGATAATATTCATCTCGATTAACATGATATAGATAAAAGAATTATATTTTGTGTAACAATAGTTTGCAGATAGTCATGGGAACGAAACTCATTAGAATTTTACAAGATGATTTGTGAGTAATGCAAAAATAACATTAATTCTTAGTTTGATTACGCAATGATTGCTTTGCTGTATTTTCAGAAAATATGACTTCCAACATATGTGCAGACCTTACAGATTTCATATCTAACACAAATTCATACAAGCAGCTTCAGTAATAACTAGAGCTCGGTCCGGGGTCACGAAATTGTCGGACTGAAGTTCGGTGAACAAAGAGTATGATTATGACGTGATGGAGTAGGCGTGGTCCCCGCAGACCGTTTCGAAAGGAGTTGGTCACTGCCTGGTCTCGTTCAGTTCTTGCTAGTAGATAAACCAGTGAATACTGAAAGGGAACTCAGATTGAAAAATCTAATGTGTACCATTCACATGACTTTCTCTATATCCCTGTAACAAATTATTCTTAAAAAGCTTATACTTATATTTACTTTATGCTAATCAGAAAAAATGAGCAGAAATAGTTTTATTACTTGCTTCCTTGTAAGTAGAAGCGAAATAAGGGACTACCATAGGTTAAAATGATAATCAAAAGCTGGTTGCTATGTCAATGAAGTTCCTTGGTTTATGTGGATAGGAGTTGACAAATTCCTGTATAAGAAAAGTATAAGTTTTTCATAGCAGAAACCAAAAATAAGGAATGTCTCAAAAACGACGAACTCACAAAAAAATGTATATAACATAAATGGTGTGTTTTAACGTGCTCTACATTTTTGTGTAGTAAGTTTTTGTCCATCTCTTACGGTTTAGCAGTTATTCAAAATTCAGTAAAATGTATCCAAAATAAACTACTCTTCAGAGGCTATTCCCATAAAATTCAAGATATACATTTTATTTGTCAGGTAAATATCTTTAATATACGAAATTTTAATCAAAATCGTTAGAGCCATTTTTGGAAAAATCAAAATTTTCGAAAAAAGTTCCATGTAAAGGGTAGTTGGAGGTGGGGGATATTTCTCAAAATCTTCGTGTCGCATCCCTGGAAGATACTAAACTTAAAAACTAAGTTTGATATTTTACCGACTTTTCGTTTTTGAGTTATCGTTTCACAGATACACGGACACACGGACACACACGGACCTTTTTCTGAAAATACTTTTTTGGATACAGGGGACCCTAAAACATATATTTCCGGTGAAATCTCGGTATCGAATTTTTTGGTGGAGTGCACCATGTACATAGTGCCTATAGAGAAAGTAAAAATGTCGAAAATACGAAAGGTAGGCGTTCGACACTGAAAAAACTTGTGGATGATTCAAACATATTTTGAATGACAGAAGAAGAGCCTTTTCTTTCAATATAGTTAAGATGCAATGCAATGAATTCTGAGTGAGTTTGGATGATTTATATTCATTGTCTTTTCTAAGCACTGCATATTGTTATCCTGATTTTATTTCTTTCTCTAGCTCTTATGTACTATGCGCATATGGATAAGGAAGGTATTTTATTCCATCCAAAAATTCGATACCGAGATTTTACAGAAATATGTGTTTTGCGATCTCCTGAGTCCGAAAAAATATTTTTTTAGAAAAAGGTCCGTGTGCGTCTCAGTCCGCCTGTGTGTTTGTCTGTGGGAAACTTAACTCAGAAATGAAAAGTCGGTTAAATCCCAAACGTTTAAGTTCAGTATCTTCCAAGGATGTGAAACGAAGACTTTCAAGTAAATCCCACCACCCTTTACAAGATACATTTTTCGAAAATGTTGATTTTCTTAAAAATGGCTCTAACGATTTTGATTAAAATATCGTATATTAAGGACATTCACACCTGAAATAAAATTTATATTTTGAATTTTCTGGGAATAGCCTTTAATACCTCCTTTTTCTGGTTGAGTTTTACAGAATTTTGCTTAACGTTTAAACCGTAAGAGATAGACAAAAACTTACTACACAAAAACTTTCTACACAAAAACTAAGATCTCGTTAAAAACAGAATTTGTCATATAATTTTTTTCGTGGGTTGGCTATTTTCGAGATATTCCTTGTTATCGGTTTCAATTTCAAAATATTTAAAATTTTCTCAAACGTGCATTTGACATTCCTGTTTTTTTTTTTTTTTTTTTTTTTTTTTTTTATACTCTGCAAGAGAACAAATTGCAATCACAAAACGACCGACTTTTTAAAAAATATTTAACTACCGCTCTAAGCCTAATGCATTCCCTTATTTCCCTTCTACTTACAAAGATGCAAGTAAGTACATTTCTGATCATGTTTATCTGGATTAATTTTAAGTATATAGAAAAAAAAATCTTTTCTAAGAATGGTTTGTTGCAAAATAGGTGGAGAAAAATCATATTTTTCTATTTATTTTTACTTTTTCTAGCACGTAACCACAATGCACATAATAGGTGCAGAAGGTATTGCATTCCATACACAAATTCTATACCAATTCACTGGAAATACACGTTATAGGGTCTCGTGAATCCAGAAAAACAAAACAACAAATTTAGAAAAAGGTGCGTGTATGTCCGTGAGTCTGTGAACACGATAACTAAAAAACGAAAAGACTGTTAAAAATACTTGGTATATAAGTTTAGTATCTTTTGTACGATCCAACACAAGAATTTTCGGGAACATCCCTCACCCCAAGATACCCTTTACATGGAAAAAAAATTATTTTCTCAAAAAAATGGCTCTTACGAGTTTGATTAAAATGCTGTATATTAAAGATATTTACATGAAAAATAAAATAGATATCTTAAATTTTCTGGGAATAGCCTCTTAAGATTTATTCTTTCTGGAAGACATTTGTATAACTGTTCAACTTTATGAGATAGACGAAAACTTACTTCACACAAATGTAAAACTCGTTAAAACACACAATTTAGCTCACATAAAATGTTTAGAGCTAACCATTACATTAACCTGCTATAGGTTTCAATTTTTAAAAATGTTATACCTTGCTCAAACGGGTGGACCGCATCTCTTCTATATCCCATTTATGTTATTCCTTGCACATTGAAAGAGAACCGAAAGTCAATTAGAAACGCTTAGCGAAATATTTTATAACATTTGACTTTCGTTTTAGCATATTGCCTTATTTCCCTTCTGCTTATAAGGAATCAAGCAATAAGACTATTTCTAGTAATTTTTTCTTGTTTATCATGATGTAAATAAAAGAATAACCTTTTATAAGAATAGTTTGCTGAGCAGATAGAGAAATTGGCGTGAATGAAGCACATCAAATGTTTTAAATAAATTTCAAAATTATTAGCTGCAAAATTAATTGCACAATCATGAACAGTTGTTGAAGCAAACTATAATTGTCTTAGACTGTGAATCAATCTGTTCTACTGGCACCAATTCGTCCCGTGGTACTCGAGCTTTCTCCTCGTACTTTGCAGATCCATTTTCAGCTGCTCTTGGAGTTAGAACATAGTTAAATGGCACCTCGTTCAGCACAGAACACAAGCACAAAACATGAATCATATGATGACACCTGAAAGCTAATGAACAGATTCCAGCGCCCTCTCATCCGTCTAGAAAGGCAATCTGTGTAGAACACTGCTTCGTCATGTCATTGGAGACGTCAGTTTGGCCAACAGAAACCTTTCTTTTCGCAAAAAGCTTTTGAAGGAGACAACGATCTTGGATGCCTAACCTAACATACTGGCACTCCATTGCAAACCATGTTTGCAGAACTTTGTTATGTCTACCAATACGTTGTAACTGGAGAAACAAGCCATAAATTTGAGTACGCAAATTCCCTGGTTGTCCAGTTACATAGCTGTTGGATTAGTCAATGTCTCTGTGTGTCAAGCCATTCATATATCTGGCACAGTGTATTCTGCGCCATTTTATACCCGTACTTCTTTTCTTTGGCCGGGATAATTTCGTTTTTATATTTTCATACTTCATCTTCCATTCTGTTGGAATATACGTGGTCCTGAACGCCTTCCATGTTGTATTCCAAAGTATTTGGATATCTCGCCTGATTTTCAGATAGCTTTACTCTTTTTATGAATAGATAATAATTTAGTTACCTCGTCCGTATTTCAGCATCCGTGATTTTCACGCAAGCAGGCAAATCTCTCAAAATATCCAATATCGTACGAAAGCTGGTTGGAACAGTGCCAAGCCCCTACTTTGAATGTTGCAAGGCGGCCCAATATGCAATATCCTATGCCTCCCAAATCCCAGCTTCAGCTTCCAATATCCCTTTCGCAAGAAATTTCTATTTTTTAGTATGCAGAGCAACCAAACCAAACGCCCCTGTCTCCAGCGGTTGTCGAAGTTGAACCCGAGACAGATTATAAAGGTAACCATGCCTTAGGCTCTGTATACCAGAATTATAACGATAGGTGTTAACATACCACACCTTCTGATTTAAATTCACTGTCCTGCTAAGTTGCCGCACAAGCAAATATCTAGCGCGCGTCACCAATATATTCCAAGTTCGTAATTCTTATCACGAGACACAGTAACAGTTACTGATTAGTCATAGCATCGCTGTTGAGTGTAATGCTTATATTGCACTTCGTAATCCTATCACGAGACACAGGCGGGATGGCGTTGGTAGTTTTTTTTCGGCTCAGGGGGTCCATCCGGGAATGGAGATGACGAACGGTTTGTGAACTGTTAGGGACCCTTCGTGGTGGCTCTCTCTGTTCGGATTTCGGCCGCCCTTGAAATTATTTCATCTCATCTTCTTCTCCAGGGGTCTCTCGTACAATAACACAACGTCTGCAGTGCGGAATACCGCTCCCTAACAGTCACACACACATATACACACACATAGGCGCGCGCTTGCTATTCATCAGTACTTGGTGTTTTTTTTTTTAATTATGTACATGTCCGCTCTAGCATTCCCATCCACTAGTCCAATTCTACTGCTGGAATACTCTGTAGCTATGCTATGCTATGCTAGAAATTCCCTCAAGAAAATTGTTGAGGTTTCGAAGCCCAAATTCAGCTAAATCTCTAGGGATTGGAAGTTCTCGTAAAGTGCTCGTGGCCGATTCAGTGAGGAAATTTAACCTATGTCCTTCAAAGGGGCACCCCGGAGGCTGACAGTCGAGATAGAAGTGTAACTGGGGTGCCGACACCAGGAGTAAATTAAATTGAGTTTCATTTATGGAGATTCTTTAACTAATTCGGTGCTCAGTGTTCCCATTTTATATTAGGCGAGAAGGATCGCTAAATTTTGTTCAGAGGATTCTTACGCCCGTATAAATCCATCGCCCTCCACGGGTTTGAACCGGCGACCTTGGTGGAACACAAACTGGCATGTTATCCCTAGAGCACGGAGGACGACCGGCACCAGTGAACGAAATGGTGAACACATTTTTCACAAACGGGGACCCCGCACAACTTAGATATCCAATAGTCCCCAAGAGGGCAGTTGGCATACTCCGTAAATCAGCCGAAGACCGAGGAGTGCAGACGTTTCTCAATGAGCATCTGTTTTCCTAGCACGCTGTACCGAAACACCACCTCCAACGCTTCCAATCTAAATAGACCAAACAGGGTGAAGAATGAATAAAACAATTAATGGAAAAATATTAAATTAGGGGATGGGAGAAGCCACTCTAGAACTTGTCTGATGATCCGGGAGTGAAACCCGGGACCTCAAGAATTTAAGTAGCATCGTCCTCATTCGGTGCTTAAATCCCTAAATATTGGTATGTGCTACCATTTGTAACACTTGCTATGGGGATGCAGTCTGTCAAACCGAGGAATAAAGATTCATTCGATCCCTTTGTGACTTTCTGAGTAATGATTTCCCACCCGATTACAGATTCTCTTTGTGTAGAGCTGATGTCAGAATGTGAAGTCATCAACTGAACGCATACTTTAACGATACAAAATGTGGACTGCAGCGCCATTTCCTCCTTCACAGTAACTTCAGGAAATAGTCGCACCGATGGGTGATGGAAAATATTCGGATATGAACAAGCGATCGATATAGAATTTGTAATGCCAAGGCGAAATGGAATGATGGTAATTTAATGTGTGCAGTGTGTTCCGACGATAAAAGCCGATTTTACTTTCGTTTCATTGCATATTGTCTCACGTTTTGGTTCAGATACAAAAGATTGGATCCGGATGTTTACTTCCTCTATTTAGTACATAGGTAGAGAAGGTTTTGCATTCCACCAAAAATCTCATAACTAGATTTCACTGGCAATACAAGTATTAGGGTCCCCTGTTAATAGACTTTTTTAGAAAGATATTCATGTGTGTGTGTGTGTCAACACGATAGCTCAAAAACGAAAAGTCTGTTAAATGCCAAACTTGAAATTTAAGTTCAACATTTTCCAGGTTGCGAGAAGTAGATATTTAAGAAAGTTCGTCCACTCAAAATTACCCTTTACATCGAAAATGTTTTAAAAACTAGCTTTTCTTTAAAATGGCTCTAAAGATTTTGATTAAAATACTGTATATTAAAGATATTTATGTGACAATAATGAATTTTCTGGTAATAGCCTCTGAAGACCTCTTCATTCTGGATGACTTTTGTATAAATGGTAAGCCGTAAGAGCTAGACAAAAACTTATTACACTGAAAATGAAGATCTCTTTAAAACAAACAACTTATATCATACATAATATACATATATAATACCTAAAATGAAGATAATGAGATCGTCATTTTTTGTGTAGCAAGTTTTTGGCTCGTGAGGTACTGATCACGTCTCACCTTCTAAATGTAAATGGCGAGTTATTTATGGACGCTCTTTAACTGCTGTGGTTCTCAGCGTTCCATTCTATATTGGGCGTGAAAGACCGCTTAATTTTCCTCAGAGGCCTGCTCTTTAACTGCTGTGGTTCTCAGCGTTCCATTCTATATTGGGCGTGAAAGACCGCTTAATTTTCCTCAGAGGCCTGCTCTTTAACTGCTGTGGTTCTCAGCGTTCCATTCTATATTGGGCGTAAAAGACCGCTTAATTTTCCTCAGAGGCCTGCTCTTTAACTGCTGTGGTTCTCAGCGTTCCATTCTATATTGGGCGTGAAAGACCGCTTAATTTTCCTCAGAGGCCTCTCTATCAGGCTTGAAGTTCTTTTACGTGCCGTAAATTTACGACATGGGACCAACGGCTTTACTTTCCTTCCAAAGGAAGCCATGCTAAGGATTTTTATTAAAAAAAAATCTGACGTGGAATCACAAAACTTTCTCTACATCTCTGCAACAAATTATATTATTTACTTCATCTAATCGAGAAAAAATTAGCAGAAATAGTCTTATTACTTGCTTCCTTGTAAGTAGAAGCGAAATGAGGAAGTACCATAGGTTAAAGTGATAGTCAAAAGCTGGTTGCTATGTGACTGAAGTTCCTTTGTATGGACACAAGTTGACAAATTCCTGTATCAGAAAAGTATGTTTTTCAAAGCTGAAACCAAAAACAAGGAATAGCTAAAAAACGATCAATTACACGAAAAAATGCATATAACTTAAACTGTGTGTTTTAAAGTGCTGTACATTTTTTGTTTGGTAAGTTTTTGTCCATTTCTTTTTAGCAGTCATTAAAATTCCGTAAAATTCATCCAGAATAAGGTAGTCTTCAGAGGCTATTCCCAGAAAATTCAAGATATTCATTTTATTTGCCAAGTAAATGTCTTAAATATACGAGATTTTAATCAAAATCGTTAGAGCCATTTTTAAGAAAATCAAAATTTTCGAAATTTTTTCCATATAAAGGGTAGTTTGGGGTGGGGGGATTTTCTTGAAAATCTTCTTGTCACATCCTTGGAAGATACCAAACTTAAATATCAACTTTGGTATTTAACCTTCTTTTCGTTTTGAGCTATGCTGTCCACACACAAACACACACGCACACGCACGCACACACACACACACACACACACATTTGAGGTATGCTGCCCACAGACGCACATGCACACACACTCGCGGACCTTTTCCCAGAAATGATTTTTACTTTCTCTATACGTACTATGTACATAGTGTATAGAGAAAGTATTTTATTGCACCCAAAAATTCAATACCGAGATTTCACCGGAAATACATGTTTTGATACCAACTGAATCCAAAAAAGGCATTTTTAGAAAAATATACATGTGTGTGTGTGTGTGGGGGGGGGGGCAGCATAGCTCAAAAACGAAAAGGCCGATACATACCAAACTTGGTGTTTAAGTTCAGTATCAAGAAAATCCTCTCACTCCCAACTACCCTTAACGTGGAAAAAGTTTCCAAAATTTTGATTTTCTAAAAAATGGCTCCAACGAATTTGAATAAAATATTAAAGATATATACCTGAATAGCATGAAGTAAATAGAAGCGTAAGCTTTTTAACAATAATTTGTATTAAAGAGGTAGAAAAGTCATGTGAATGGAACACATCATTTTTTTTTTTTTTGATTCAGAGTGACCCAAAACATGTACCTATTTCCGATGAAATCTGGGTATCGAGTTTTTGAGAGCATTACAATACCTTCTCTATACACTAAGTACATAGTACTTGTAGAGAGAGTATAAGTGACGACTTTCAATCTGGTAGGAAAAATCTAAGGTCAATCAATAAACATTTATTGTTCCTAAATACATGCCGTGTATATCCTGAGGTTGGAAAAGTAGTTAAGACTGAAGAATTCATGAGCATGCTGCTATGGTAGCGTAGCAACAGCCAAATATCAGTGATTCAAATCATGGCTGTGACATCAAAATGTTACTTTCTCTACACGTACTATGTACATAGTGTACATAGCAGGTATTGTATTGCACTAAAAAATTCGATACCAAGATTGCATCGGAAATACATATTTTGGGTCCCCCTGAGTAAAAAAATAAACATTTTTGGAAAAAAGTCCGTGTGTGTGTGTGTGTGTGTGTGTGTGTCTTTGGATAACACAGGTCCAACATGAAAAGGAAGAGTCGCTCGCTGGACGGCGTACCTTGAGGTTGTTTGTGTATAGCGAGCAGAACCAGTCTTCACTGCGGTGAGTTGTTTGTTTGTTGCGGCGTCTCTGCCGGTTGTGAAAGCGGGCAGGCGTTCTACTTAATTGGGCATCTTCATTCTTCTTGCGAGAAGGTGGTAAAGCATTAAAATGGCCGTGTATAAGCAGGTAAATACTATTAAAATTCAGTTTGACAACGCAGCAACTAGACCGTCTGCACTAGAAATACATCAATGGTTGGTAAATTTTCTGGCTTTAAAACCGGATCAAGTGGACACGCTTCAGCTCAATAGTCGTGAACGTGCTATTTATGTCAAGTTAGTTTCCACGTTATTATATGATAAACTTATATCACGTTACACCGAAGAACAAAACTTTACATATGAATCTGGGGAAATCTCCAAAGTGAAAATCACGCCAGGTGACCAGCAAATTGTTAATGTGCGGGTTTTCAACCTCCCACCGGAGGTGCCCAGCGCAGTTTTGTCACAAGAATTGTCTAAATACGGTAAGGTATTTGATATATGACGTGAGAAATGGCACTATCATTATCTGCTTCCGGCTAACAATGGCGTGTGTACCGTGAAAATGGGTATTAAGTGCAATATACCGGCTACCTTGGTTATTGATACTTATGTGATATCTATTGCCTATATCGGACAGCAGCAAGCCTGTCATTTGTGCCGTGAGACGACTCATTTAAAAGCGGATTGTCCCTTTAGAGCTACTCGGTTGTCTCTGCAACCAAGAAATCGTCCGGCAACCTTCAGCGAGGCAGTGGGTGCTCCGGCTACCTTACTGGCGGATGAACAGCAGGGTGTTATGCACACGCCCGGGTCATCAATGGAGACCCAAGTGGAGGTAATGCCTGTACAACGACAGTTGGATGAGGGAGAGGAGTTACCTATAGAGGGGGACAGCATGATGATGCCGGAGACGCCGGAGAGTGTTGATGATGTCCAGCATGTACAGGACACCGTACAACAGGATACTGATCGCAGGGCGAATGATAGCGACGTACCTGAAGCGTCTGAAGACGCGACTCGCAACTTGGGTGCGCCGTCCAGAGTTTCTGTATCTGCTCGCGACCCTCGCCTCCAGTTCCAACCGCTAGACTGCCATATTGATGCCTGTTTGTTACCGTCTTCGCCAGCTGGTGGCGCGGGTGTGCAACGATTTCTTCACGATCTTCCTGACGGCCGTGTAGTGAAGGCCAGTGATTCCGGCAAGAGGCCGGCTGAAGATGCCAATGACGCCGATGAGGACCTACGGCGTTGCTACAAGCATACTAAGGACGATCCTCATGAAGGTGCGGACAATTAATAGTTGTACTCCCCGGATTGAACTGACACGTGTCCTAATTCCTGTTTGGTATCACGACATTGGTCCTGAGATTGTGAGTATCTTTCTTTGCCCTGCATGCCAGTTGGACTTCAAATTTGGGCGTCACTTAATGTGAATGGGTTGCGCCAACCAGTTAAGCAGCAGCTGCTTCGGGATTTTTTGAGTAGTAATGATGTTGATGTTTGCTTTCTTCAAGAGGTGAATGTTTATAATATGGACTTTTTATATGGATATGACTATGAGACTAACTTAGGCCCGGGTGGTACTGGGACGGCTATTGTATACCGCCAGGGATTGCCCTTACACGGCTTTGGCTATCATCCTTCAGGTAGAATCCTCTCCGCGGAGTATGATGGTGTTACCTTCGTGAATATCTATGCCCCGGCGGGAAGCAACAAGAGGAAACAACGCGAGGATTTTTTTCGCCAGGAGCTTTTAACTCATATTCCTCGGAGTTCCCCATTCTTATTGGTTGGGGATTTTAACTGTACGCTAGCAGCCAAGGACCAAAGAGGGGCCTTTAATGGTTGTATAGCATTGCAGCAGTTAGTGGACCAGTTTCAATTGGTGGATAGCTGGGAATTCAAGCACGGTAATGATGTGATGTACACCTTCGTACGGGGCCAGTCGGCCTCTCGACTGGACCGGATGTATGTTCTACCGGAGATGGCATCCCGGATAAATCGCACAGAGATAGTGCCAGCAGCTTTTAGTGATCACAATGCACTGCTACATGCCGTTGTAGGTCGTGCGGAGATACGTCGTAGTGGTCCAGGGTTGTGGAAGCTTAATTGCCCCTTACTTACAGATGCCGAGGTCCTGATAGAATTCCAAGAATGTTGGTCCAAATTGCAGAAGTCTTTTCAGCGCTCTCCCAATAAGGCAGCATTGTGGGTCTATAAGGCGAAGCCAGCGATACGCTCCTTTTTTAAAGCTGCAGCGTGCCGTAGAGCGTTAGCTCGGAGAGAAACTTTGGATTTTTATCTTGCAGTGCTACAAGATTTACACCTGCGCCAACAACATGGGGAGGACGTACACTGTCAGCTCCGGGAAGTCAAGGCTCATATCCAGCACCGTAAAACGCAATAGCTCCAGGGAACCTTAGCCAGAATACATACAGCGAATGAGCTTAGGCAAGGTCGCAGAGCGTTTGTTACCAAATTGATAGATGATGGTCAAGAGGTTACGACCACGACAGGGATTCTTCGTGTGTTGCATTCTTATTACACCCAGCGCTTTGCCAGGCCGGTGGATATGGTGGATTCAATCCAGTCGTATATGTCCAAATATGTGCCAGTTGTGCAGGGAGGTTTACAACGGTCGCCTAATCCCATACTGAAGGAGACGGAGTTGCTCACTGCGATTCAGACAGCCAAACCTCATACAGCGCCCGGACCAGAT
Source organism: Hymenopus coronatus (assembly GCA_030762935.1). Lineage (NCBI taxonomy): Eukaryota > Metazoa > Arthropoda > Insecta > Mantodea > Hymenopodidae > Hymenopus > Hymenopus coronatus. The sequence goes on from CM060899.1 coordinate 39,624,060, forward strand.
GGGCTGCCGTACGAGTTCTATAAACATTATTGGCGGTTTATTAAGAAAGAACTTCTTCTAGTGTTTCAAGAAATCTGGAGGGATGAAAACCCGCCGCCTACATTTGGATATGGGGTGGTTCTACAACTCCCAAAGACCGCCACGCCCAGCGGGCCCGCAGATTATCGGCCCATCACCTTACTCAATTGTGACTATAAGCTGTTTGCGAAAATAATAGCCCGTAGGCTGCAAGTATGGCTAGTGCCCTTGCTTAGCGAGCAGCAGGCTATGGTGCGCGGAGGTGCGGCTATGCACCATACCGTGGCAGCTTTGCGAGACTGTATTCTTCGTTGTTGCCAAGAAACCCGCTCTGCTGCTCTGGTAAACCTGGACCTTGAGAAAGCATTTGATAATGTGGTTCACGAGGGTCTTTGGGCACGTTTGGAGTCATTGCAAGTGCCGAACAAGTTGTATCACCTCCTTCGGGCACTACATGGCACTGCGTTATCAAGGATTCAATGCAATGGGTTTCTGACTGCCGCCATACCGGTCAACAGATCCGTCCGCCAAGGTTGTCCCTTATCAATGTTGTTATTTGCTGTGTACATCGATCCTTTGCTCCGACAGCTGCAATCTACGATAACGGGTATGGAGGTCTATGGAAAGAAACTAGCCGTTAGGGCATATGCCGATGATCTTACGGTGATGGTTACCGACGAGCAGGATGTCACGTATCTACGAAGCTGTTTGCAGAAATACGCCCAATGTGCGGGGATGACGTTTAATTTGAGGAAATCTGAAAGTCTTCCCATTGGGCCGCATCCTCCGGATACCACGGTGTTAGGAATACCCACTGTGCAACGCACAAAAATTCTTGGGATATACTTCAGTGGAGACGACGAAGACCTGCGAGACTATAATTGGACGTCATGCATTAATACTTTACGTGGTGTACTGTACGGTCAAAAGTCGAGGATGCTGAACTTGATACTACGTGTGTGGTTTTGTAATGCCTTTGCGTTGAGTCGTGTATGGTACTTAGCACACGTGCTGCCTCCAACAAAACGGCACAGCCAAAGAATTGAGCAAATAATAGGATACTTCATATGGACAGGAAAAGTATATCGCATTTCCCGTACTCAGTTACGTCTTCCAAAAGGCCAGGGTGGCTGGGGGTTGTTGGATGTGGCGATGCAATGTAATGCACTTTCCTTAAAAATGATTCTGCAAGCACTGGATGGACAGGGTGATAGTGTAGAGGTGCTAGTACAACGGCATTATCAGTTGTTTTAGGAACGGAGAGAACTCCATAAGATTCCTAAAATGTTACGTGATCTCCTACGTGACTTGAGCACACTACCTTTAGCAGAAGTGGCTAATGGCCGTTTTCGGGCGGCTAAGGAAGTCTATACCTTTTTTCAACGGAGGGAACCTACTACTCCACATATACAAGTTAAGTATCCACAATTGCCCTGGAGGCAAATTTGGCGTGGCTTTGCTATACCGGAAATCAACACGGAAGGGGTCTCGGTGGCATATGAGATTGTCAATGAAATCCTACCAACTGCAGATAAATTACACAGACATCGTCTGGCAATTCTTCCCGCTTGTCCAGTGTGCCAAGCTCCAGATTCGCTCGCACATCGACTCTTGGAATGCTCAGGTAAAGGACTGATATGGACATGGCTCTTGAGCCGATGTCGGGGTTGGACTGGTGACACCCGGCAGCCTTCAGCAACGGATATTTTGAACCTGAATTTTCCCTGGACGCGTCCTGCATTGTGGAGAGCTCTTATTTGGACAGTAATGGGTACCTATGCTTGGCTTAGTACCTTGGACACGCCAGCTGACTGTGTGGTTCCAGCTTTACGAAGTTTTTTGTATGCAGAGAGGTGGCGGATGATTCGAGACAACAGAATCAACCCCTTTAAACCCTGGATATACAAGATATGAGCACCTGATTGATTCTATATCGATCCGGGATGATCTTGGATGCAATATCATGCATTATTCCTCTTTATGCTGGCCTGTTGTGATGTAAAGCTCCTGCTTCTCCTGAAATAAATAAAGTTCCTAATTCCCAAAGGGGGGTACCATGCCATTACAAACTAAATAAAAAAGAATAAATACAAAAAGAAATTAAAAAAAAAGTCCATTCTTCTCCTCCACAAGGGAAAATAAATTTAAAAATAAAAAAAAAAAAAAAAAAAAGGCAGCAAGACTTGGCAACATACTCCTTGCCCACCCGGCTTCTAACGTAAACAAATCTGGAACCCATCTCACAAACTCCCCTCCTTTTGTCTCCTTGAAATATTCTTCCTGCTCAAGACCATTTGACTTTTCTCCGTAAACCACATTAATAATAATAATAATAATAATAATAATAATAAAAAAAAGACCGTTGAATACCAAACTTACTATTTAAATTTGGTATCTTCCAAGGATGCGACACGAAGACTAAAAAAATCCCTTCAACACAAACTACCCTTTACATGGAACTTTTTTCGAAATTTTTGACTTTCTCAAAAATGGATCTAACGATTTTGATTAAAATATCGTATATTAAAGATATTTACATGAAAAATAATATGTACATCTTGAATTTTCTGGGAGTAGCCTCTGAAGACTACTTTATTCTGGATGAATTTTACGGAATTTTGCATAGCTGCTAAGCCATAAGAGATGGACCAAAACTTACCAAACAAAAATGTAGAGCACGTTAAAACACATAATCTATGTGTTATAATTTTTTTCGTGGAGTTGATCGTTTTTTAGATATTCCTTGTTTTTGGTTTCACTTTTAAAAAAAAAGTATACATTTTTCATACAGGAATTTAACAATTCGTGGCCATACAAACAAAGGAACTTCAGTTACAGAGCAACCAGATTTTGACTATCACCTTAACCTATGGTACTCCCTTATTTTGCTTCTACTTACAAGGAAACCAGTAATAAGACTATTTCTGCTAATTTTTTCTCGATTAACATTAAATAGAGGCATAGGCTATTTAACAATAATTTTTGCAGAGATGTAGAGAAAGTCATGTGAGTGGCATACATCAGATTTTTTTCTATAATGTTCTAACTTTATATATCCTTGCCTAAATATGGCATATGTGAAAAATCTTATGAGTTCCATTCATATGAGTTTCTCTACCTGCTTTCAAACAAACTTCTTACAGAAGCTTATCCTTTTTTCTACTTCATGCTAATCGAGATAAATATTAGCAGAATAGTCTTATTATTTAGCTCCTTATAGGTATAACCTATCTAAGGTAATAGGCAAGCCTAAAGCAATAGTCAAGTATTTTAAAATCTGTCACTATGTGGTTGTATGTCCTTTGTAAAGCCAGGAGTAAAAAAAAAAAAAAAAAAAAAATAACGAAAGATGGACTATTTCCTGTGTGACAAAAGTATGAGTGAGAATTTTAAAATGAAACCAATAACCAGGAATATCTGTGAAATGCTTAACTCCAGAAAAAAGATACGATATAATTTGAGTGTTTAACAAGATCTATAACTTTTAAGCTGTAAGTTTTTGTTTATCTTTTGGTTTACCAGTTATACAAACGTCATCGTAAATGCAGAGGTCTTCTGAGGTTATTCCCGGAAGATTTAAAATATACATTACATTTGTCATGAAAATACCTTACACATATGGATGGCATTTTAATCAGAATCATTACAGCTATTTCTGTGAGGAAATCAAAATTTTCGAAACGTTTTCCGTGTAAAGGGTAATTGGGGTGAAAATCATCGTGTCTCATTCTTGATGAGATGCTTAACTTAAGCTTAGCTTAAATAATAAGTTTGGTATTTAACCGGCTTTTCGTTTTTGATTATGTGATCCACAGACACACACACATACATACACATACATACACATTCTGAAGAAATCCCGGTAATGAATTTGTAGCTGAAATACAATGTATTTTTTATTTACTATGTACATTGTGCATACGTGCTAGAGAAAGTGAAATTCTGATGTGCTAATTTCACATGACTGTTGCTACGCATTCTGAAAAATAATTTATCCTTAAAAAAGCATATTTTTCCATTGAATACGACACGTTAATAAATAAAAGCATCGGCAGATGTGCATTTATTGCTTATTTCCTTGCATAAAACATCTGAATAGGGGCTTGAGCGTTTTTCAAATGTTTTAAAAGCCGATCACTATGCGGTGGTTTTTGCATTCCGTTCTGTTTGTTCAAGTGGAGAAAGAAAAGCGAATATCGACTTCCCATTTGAGAAAATTTAGTCTAATACCAAGGAATATCTCAGTTGCGTAGTTAAAGTTTTGTCTGACTGTTATAGGTTTTTAGTTATACAAGTCATCCAGAATGAAGGGGCCTATTCCCAGAAAATTCAATATGTACATTTTATTTGTCATTTAAATATACTGAATATATGGCATTTAATCAAAACCGTTAGAGCTGTTTTTGAGAAAATCAAAATTTTCTCCAAATGTTCCATATAAAAGGTAGTTGGAAGTGAGAATATTTTCTTGAAAATCTTCGTGTCCCATCCTTGGAAGATGCTGAACTCAATTATCAAGTTTGGTATTTAATTAATTTTAAGTTTCTTAATTATCCTGTCATAGACACACGGACACGCGAACACACACACATACATGGTGACGCGGACCTTTTTCCTAAGCATGTTTTTTCTTCGGTACAAAAATCGCTATAACCCGTGTTTATTTTTTTTAATTTATTTTACATATATTGTTCAAAACTTTTATTACCTATTGCTGTAATAAAAATAAACTGAAGCTATATGTTGTTTTTTTTTCTTCCCCTAATGCGTATATACAATGCACATAGTAGGTAGAGAAGATATTGTACTCCAGAAAACAACTAACGAAATTTCACAGGAAATATGTATATGTTTAGACATCCCCCGAATTAAAAAGGATTTTTTATAAAAAGTCAGTATGTGTGTCTGTAACAGCATAACTCAAAACCAAAACCTCCGTTAAATACCAAATTGTTATTTAAGCTTAGTATCTCCAAAGGATGCGTTTATGTCCTTTACATTTTTGTTGTGGAGTTGCCCGCTTCCGGGTTATTCGTTCGTGCACCTTTTGTTATGCATCTGATAATGCACATAAGTGAACATCACTGACAATCGCATAGCTTTAGCTCTTAAAATGTTTACTATCACTCTAGTTTGTACAGTCCTTTAGTTCCCTTCTACTTATAAGAAAATAAGTAATAAGAACATTCTGCTAATGCTTATCTCGATTAGCATGGTGTAGAAGGAAGAATAATGTTTTATAAGAAGCTTGTTTATTGAACAGCTAGAGAAATTCGTATGAATAAAACACATAAGAATTTTGTTTCTAAAGATCTGGCAGGAAGGTCTTCATGTAGGCTACAAAGCTCAAAATACATCCGTTTTAACTAAGCACCATGAAATACAGCGGTGAGGAATGAAGGAATGACTCTCATATCCTGCTGGTGACACGTCAAAGACATCTGAAACTGCTTCATAAAGTGATATATACCCTGACGCGAAAGCGCAGTTGTAATTATGGCAGTGCAAGTGAGTTTGTGGACCGGATAATAATTTCACACTTTCATGTCGACTTAACGGAGCTCGCCGTGATCGTCAGGCAATTTCTCGACGCGACTGTTAGGAAAGTTGCCTAATAACACAGGCGCTTACAACACGCTACATGCACAAGCTCAAAGCGAAATGAAACAAAACTGAGCAATGTTATGCTGATATCTTTTGAGTAGTGTTTAAGGCCCTATGGTACGATGATTATGATGATGGTTGGTGTTTAGGGGCGCTCGACTGTTATATCCAGCGTCGTCCTTATAAAAACAAGGTCCAATAAACACACCACAGCTAAAAACATGTAAAATCAAAATGATAAAATAAAGGCTAAGTTATAAAATCCAGGGAATAAAACTACTGACGGCGAAAGCCACAGATCAACCCAGAACTAAAGAAAAAAAACTCTGATGTGTTACATTTACATGACTTTCTCTATATCTCTCTGCAACAAAATATTGTTAAAAAGCTTATGCTTCTATTTACTTAATGCTAATCGAGAACAAAATTAGCAGAAATTGTCTTATTACTTGCTTCCTTGTAATTAGAAGCAAAATAACGGAGTACCATAGGTTAAAATGATAGTCGAAAGCTGGTTGCTATGTGACTGAAGTTCCTTTGTTTGTATGGATAGGAGTTGATGAATTCCTGTGTGAGAAAAGTATGTTTTTAAAGATGCAATCAAAAACCAGGAATAACTCAAAATCGATGAACTTCACGAGAGAAGGTATATGACATATTTACCGTGCTCAACATTTTTTGTATAATACATTTTTGTATATCTGTTACGGTTTAGCAGTTATGCAAAATTCCGTAAAATTCATCCAGAATAAAGTAGTCTTTATAGGCTATTCCCAGGCAATTCAAGATATACATTTTATTTGTCAGGTAAATATCTTTAATGTAGAATATTTTAATCAATATCGTTGGATCCATTTTTGAAAAAATCAAAATTTTCGAAAAATTTCCATGTAAAGGGTAGTTTGGGGTAGAGGGATTTTCTCAAAATCTTCGTGTCGCATCTCTGGAAGATACTAAACTTAAATACCAAGTTTGGTATTTTACCGACTTTTCGTTTTTGAGTTATCGTGTTCACAGACACACGGACACACGGACCTTTTTCTGAAAATGTTTTTTTTTATACAGGGACCCTAAAACATACATTTCCTGTGGAATCTCGGTATCGAATTTTTGGGTGGAGTGCAATAGCTTCTCTATACACTATAAACATAGTACATATAGAGAAAATAAAAAGGAGCAAACACGACAGAAACGTTGATTAAAAACCAGACCTTGTGATAAAAGAACTAGGGATAAAACATTTAAAACCCAATAAATGCCGCTCCATTAAAATCTGTGAGGATAAAAGAAATAAAATATAAATCCTTATTGGGAATGTCACCTGAGATATAAAGTATAAAAACTTCTCTACCGCTCTGTGGTCATCGCCAGGAACCTCCTCAAGGCTAGCCGCCAGCTGCACGAAAGAAGGGCTGCTAGAGCAACACACTCTAGCAGCTGACAATGTCGCTCCACAGAGTGGACAAATAGGAGCCGGTGCTTTCCTAAAAATGTCGATATGAGCAAAAAAAAATCTGATGTGTTCCATTCACATGACTTTCTCTACACCTCTGCAACAAATCATTGTTAAAAAGCTTATGCTTCTATTTGCTTCATGCTAATTGAGAAAACATTAGCAGAAATAGTCTTATTACTTGCCTTCTTGTAAGTAGAAGTAAAATAAGGGAGTACCATAGGTTAAAATGATAGACAAAAGCTGGTTGCTATGTCACTGAAGTTCCTTTATTTCTATGGACAGGAGCTGACAAATTCCTTAATGAGAAAAGCATGTTTCTCAAAGCTGAAACTAAAAACAAGGAATATCTTAAAAACGATCAACTCCACGAAAAAAATGTATATAGCATAAATTGTGTGTTTTAATGTGCTCTAAATTTTCTGTGGGTAAGGTTTTGTCCATCTCTTACGGTTTAGCAGTTATGCAAACATCGGTAAAATTCATCCAGAATAAAGTAGTCTTCAGAGGCTATTCCCAGGAAATTAAAGATATAAAATTTATTTGTCAAGTAAATATCTTAAAGATACGAGATTTTAATCAGAAATATTTGAGCCATTTTAAGAAAATGAAAATGTTCGAAATTATATCCATGTAAAGCGTAGTTTGGAGTGGGGAGATTTTCTTGAAAATCACACACACACACACACACACACACACAAATACACACACAGACAGACAGCAGACAGACAGACACATACACGGACACTTTTCTAAAAATGCCTTTTTTGGTTTCTGGGGGTCTCAAAACATATATTTCCGGTGAAATCTCTGTATCGAATTTTTGGGTGCAATAAAATACCTTCTCTATACACTATGTAAATAGTACACATAGAGAAAGTAATACAGTGACCAATCCGCAAACGAGCCACCTTGTAGTACTGTGCTAGCATTAATTCAGCACAATATTTCTTAACATAACTTTCAAAGTTTGATATTACATTCAACTCCAAATCAAAATCATTATTATCTAATAAACTATAGCCAGGAAGTGTTACTATAATACTGTATTGAACCTTTTGCCATAAACTGGTAAATTTATCTTTACTCAAAATTCGGTTAAATACCAAACCTGATATTTAAGTTCCACTTCTCTCAAGGGTATACCAGGAGGATTTTCAATATTATTATTATTATTATTATTATTATTATTATTATTATTATTATCATTATTATTAGTGGTGGTGGTGATGGTGGTGTAATCATAATTAATATATAATAATATATGCAATTAATTATCATTTATATACAATAATGTTTTATCATTTTATATACAACATTGCTATTGCAGCTTTAAAAGCTTCCCTAAATATTTTGAAAAACCATTTATAATCAATATATAAATCATTGTTTATTTAATAATTTTAACCTATACATTTTTATAAAACAACTATTTTATTAATTCAATTTTTTTTATGATTGCTCATTGTTCACTTGAATTTTTATGTTAACATTATTCATAATTTTTTATTTTGTTCACTTGTTTGGTATACTTTCTCCTTGTGGCAAGCTCCCCAATGCAGGAAAACAAAAGCTACGCCTTTCAAAATAATAATAATAATAATAATAATAATAATAATAATAATAATAATAAAAGTATTATTATTGTTATTATCATCATTAATATTGTAGTACGTATCTTTATTTTGTGTGCTTATAATAAGCTTGAAATTGTTCGTGTATGTGAGTGTGTGTATCTGAACAACAAAACTCAAAAACGAAAAGTTGATTAAAAACCAAGCTTGATATATAATTAATACAGTTCTGTAGACATTTATTCCTTTTTCTTTTTCCTGCATCCAAATGCACATTTACAAAAATATAAACACCCATGTCCAAGGAGGACTCGAGCACACGATCCCGTGCGCCACGAAGTACCAAAGCCAGCGCCTTAACGAGCGCGGTCATGGTGAAGGGCAAGTTCAGCATCTTCCAAAGATGCGACACGAAGATTGTCAACTAGCTTCCCTACCCACAAAATACTCTTTAAATCGAAAATTGTTTTCATTTTGATTTTCTCAAAAAGCCTCTATGGATTTTGATTGAAATGTCCTATGTTTAAGACATTTTCTAATAATCATAATGAATATCTTGAATTTTCTGGTAGGAGCTTCTAAAGTCCTGTTCGTTTGAATAACTTTTGCACTGCTGGTAAACGGTAAGAGGTAGATAAAAACATTGATCTCGTTAAAATACACAATTAATGCAAATGGAATTTGTGGTAGAGTTTTCGAGATATTCCTTGTTATTGCTTTCACTTTTCCAATATTTATACTTTTCTCAAATGGAAAGTCGTTATACAGTTTTCTTTTTCACGATCAAACAAAGAGAACGGGATTTCAATATCATCACGGCAACTAGCTCTTAAAATATTTGATTATCATTTCCCTATTCCCATTGTATCTACAAGGAATACCGGGGGCCCAACAGTGCCCTATTTCATGTCTCCAGATAACCCTTCGTGAGTTAAGAGTTGCCGAACTCAATGGAGCAATTCCAAGCAAACATCGGATATTATTAACTGGCAGTCCTAACATTAAACCTTCTCGCATAAAATTTTACAACCCTTTTCAATTTAAAATTCTCCAGACGATGCAATGTTTTTACTAATTTGTTTCAAATAGTTATACTGCCTCTCAAAAGTATATTATAGACAAGTGTAGTATAGTTTTCTATAATAACGCCTCAATTTTGAGAAATAAATAATTACATTTTGAAAACTCAAGAGTTTTTAGGGTACAAAAAGTACAAAATGTCTACAATAATTAGCGTTAATATAAAAAGTATAATATAGCATATTTATTTGTTAACTCATTTTCTGCAATTCTTGAATGTTATACCTGGATGGCTTTAAAAATGCATCAAATGGCTCTTTATTATTAGAACAATGAATTAAGTCAGATAACATTATAATCAAATAACCATGTAAACTCGAACTTTGACAAAAATATCATTATTGTGTTTTGCAGCATACCCAATGTGGAATAGGAATTACCCCTACACTGCATATACTAGGCGTAGAGCTGCTCGCGCATGCGAGAAAGAAGCGGGAGACCTTAGGGTTTAAGGCGCATGAGGGTGTGTCTTTGGGTGGAAAGACCAGGAGTCATAAATAAATACACAAAGGTGCTAGGAGACACAGGACGTTCACAGTTAAGTTAACACTTTAAAATAAAGTTGTCGGTCAGTGCGTCTCACAACTTCAGCAGCAAAGAGGAACAAGACTCTCCGACCTAGTTATTGCTGCTTTTAGATAAAAAAAAAATGTATGTTTATGCCAGCATTGCTTTAGGAGGGCACTGCTATGTCAGCATTTCGATATCTTGCCACTAATATCGATTGCTAAAACTGGTATAACATATATCTTTCCAAATGCAATATAATTAACTCAAAATAACCATAACAAGAACTCTATAACATAAATACCGGTATGAACTGCAACATTATATCTATATTACTGCGAATTTTCTAAATGTCATGTGAAGTGGACACAAGAATACTTTTTTGTCTTTCTCCAGCTCATATGTACAATGTTCAAAGTAGATAGAGAAGGTATTGTATTCCCACAAAAATACGATCCCGAGATTTTACCAGAAATACAAGTTATGTTATCCCCTGAATCTAAAACAAACAAGAACAAAAACATTTTAGAAGAATGTGTCAGTGCGTGTGTGTGTGTGTGTGTGTGTGTGTGTGTGTGTGTGTGGACGGCATAATCCAAAAACGGAAAGTTCGTTAAATACCAAACTTAAATACGTAAGTTTAGTATCACACAAGAATGAGACTCGAAGTTTCTCAAGGAAATCACCTCCGCCGCAAACTACCCTTTAGGTAGAAAACAAATCGAAAATGTTGATTTTCACAAAAATGGCTCTAACGATTTTCATATCATATATTAAAGAAATTGAAATTAAATTTACATCATGAATTTTCTGGAAATAGCGTGTGAAGTTCTCTTCATTCTGAATCACTTTTGCACATATGGTAAGATACCGCATACCGTAAGGGATAGACAAAAATGTACTACAAAAAATGTAGAACAAGTAATGGTCTCTGCATTTTTATTGTGGAACCAACCGTCTCCCAAATATTCATTGTTATTTTTAACAATTTTAAAATACTTTTACTTTTCTCAAAAAAGGAGGTCGTCTTGTTTCTTTTGTTTTACTCCTGGCTATGCAAAGAATTGAATTTCAATGACAATCATATAGCGACAATTTTCAAAATAATACATCGGTTTAGATTAGTGTTTTCCCTTAGTTCCCTCCTACTTATAAGGAACTAAGTAATAAGACATTTTGCACTAATATTTATCTCGATTAGCATGGAGTAGGAAGCAGAATTACCTTTTGTAAGAAATTTTTCTGCAGAACAGGAGAGTATATTCATGTGAATTCGCCAAATATCTTTTGAGGGCTCAGGCGGCTTCAAAAGTATATTTCCGGTGAAATCTAGACTTCAAATTTTTGTTGCAATACAACACGTCCGCTACTTACTATATGTAGTAGAGAAAGTATGAATGAATGAATAAGTGTATTTATTAACATAGCAATATCATACATAGAATTTCAACAGTCGCACGGGTCCACAGACCGTACGTGCTTTTGCAATACACATTACAAGCAATATTAAAACAGCAACCACAACAAAGAATTAAAAGAGTAAACACGAAAATAAAAAGACAAAGGAAATACACAGTCAAAAGCAATATTAAACAACAATAAAATTAAGAGTGAATCCGAAAATAAAGATACAAAGATATTCAAATATAGCAATTTAAATTTACAGCACAGAGTACACCTTCATAAATGCACCCTCTTATAATAGATAATTACACTTAAAAGACATATATACACATAATATATACAACCCTAGCACAACAGTGACCTAAGTATGACATAATATATATGTATGTAGAACATTGTAGTCACTTTTGTTTAGTTGATCTTATCCCCCCCCCCTTCTCTATTGGCAGCCTCCTCAGATCTCAGCTGTCTTGCCTTAAGTATAAATTTACCTAGCCCGTCCATGTTTTCCGTGCCTGCCAGTAGCGTCCAACATGCTTCTATCCCTACATTCGCAGTGGTAAAAAATCGCGGCAAATATTTTTCCCGCCATTCCTCCGTACCCCTACATCTTGCCAAGATGTGAGTCCACGACTCTTCCTCCTCGCAAATGGGACAGATTCTCCTACCATAAAGTAAGATACAATTTGGGGATAAAGCACAAAATACAAAAGTAGGGAAAAAGTGATAGTAAAGAAGAGCAGACAGAAATGTAAGGGAGAAAAGATGCAAAGAGAAAAAACATGGCGAAAAGGAAGGTCGGACAAAAAGTCAGATGGGAGAGAGAGGAGGAACTAAACGGATTAAAATTGGCAGCGTATTCCCCGTATCATAAGTAGGGCAGATTTAATTAATAAAAGCTGTATTGACGTTTGCAATCCGGATGGAGGTATCCGCTTCGCCATATTACTATCGGAATCCGATTTTCTTTCCACCGCAGCTAACTGGCAGAACCAGTCTCCTTTCTTTTAATACAGCGATTTGCATTTACGTTCCTCCCCCTTCCGCTTCTTTCAGCAGAAATTGTTAGAAAAATTAGCTGCTGTAGCTCCAGGCTATATGCAACGGGAGGCATTTCTTTAGCATTCGAGGACGTTTAACGCTCCGGTTTAGCAAAGTTCTTTCACCAAACAAAAATGGTTTAGCGTTGCTTTCCACGCGAAAACCTTGCTGCTGGCATAGAATAGCCACAAAACTCCACTTTCGAGTCATTAATAACTTTTAGTTTCATCTGTTCTAGTCCGAACAATATAAGCCTGTATAAGAAGTATGGAATATTACTTTTAACTTTGGAAAGCAATGTTTACTTTCTCTACACGTACTATGTATATGGTGTATGGCGAAGGCACTGCACTCCACCCAAAAATTCGATACCGAGTTTTCACCGGCAATAGACGTTTTAGGGTCCCCTGTATCCAAAAAAGGTATTTTGAAAAAGGTCCGTGTATGTCAGTGTGTCCGTGTGTCAGTGTGTCCGTGTGTCAGTGTGTCCGTGTGCCTGTGAAGATGATAACTCAAAAACGAAAAGTCGGTAAAATACCAAATTTGGTATTTAAGTTTAGTATCTTCCAGGGATTGGATCTTCCCCCACCCCAAACTACCATTTACATGAAAAAAAAATCGAAATCTTTGATTTTCTCAAAAATGGCTTAAACGATTTTGATTAAAATGCCATATATTAATATATATAAGGAAAATAAAATGTATATCTTGAATTTTTGAAAATAGACTCTAAAGATCTCTTTATTCTGAATGAATTTGGCTGAATTTTTCGTAACTGGTAAACCGTAAGAGTTAGACAAAAATTTACTACACAAAAAATGTAGATCACGTTAAAACACACAACTTATGTCATATACGTTTCTTCGTTGAATTGACCATTTTAGAAATTCCTTGTTATTGTAACAGGTTTCAAATACTAATACTTTTTCACGTGGTAAGTTATAGCTCCTAGCCCTGCATAGAGACGGAATTCAACCACGTGGCAACCGGCATTTAAAAGATTTGACTATCGTTTTAGCCTAATGTATTTCTTTATTTCCCTTCTGCTTACAAGGAAGCAAATAATTACAACAATTTCTGCTAATGTTTATCTCGAGATAAACAGTAGATAGAAGAATATGCTTTTTAACAATAATAAGTTACAGCGATGTAGAGAAAGTCACGTGAATGGAACAATCAGATTTTTAATTTCTCTACTTAGCATCTATATCTTACATAGGAACAGAAGGTATTGGTATTCCACCCAAAACTTTGATACCGATATTTCACTGGAAATACAGTTTTAGAGTCCCATTTATCCAAAAAAGAATATTTACTTTCTCTATCATATATTACATGCACATCTGTAGACAAAACAATTGAGTCATGTCTGGAACGCCAAATTGATCTATATCCTAAAGGACAATATGATCAACAATTATAAAATACAACTTAATGTTTATTCAACAACAAACTGTCACCATTGTCAAAAATATGGATACAAAACAAGATACTAGTTGTATTATATGGCACGTATGTACATACAGTGTGCATAGTAGCTAGAGAAGACATTGTATTTCACCCAAAAATTCGATGTCGATATTTCGCAGGAAATATGTGTTGTGAGATCCTCTGAGTCCGAAAAAAGCATTTTCAGAAAAACGTCCGTGTGTCTGTGAACATGATAACCCAAAAACGAAAAGTTGGTAAGGTATCAAACTTGGCACATAAGTTTAGTGTCTTCCAAGGATACGAAAAGATTTTTAGCAAAATCCTTCCCTCCCCAAACTACCCTTTACATGGAAAACTTCTCGAAAATATTGACTTTCTCAAAAATGGCTCTGACAATTTTGAGTAAAATGCCGTATATTAAAGATATTTATAGGAAAATAAAACGCATATCTTGAATTTTCTAGAAATAGCCTCGGAAGAACTCTTTATTCCGGATAACATTTTCTGAATTTTGCATAACTGGTAAGCCGTAAGACATAGACAAAAACTTACCACACAAAAATGTAGGTCGTTAAAACACACAATTTATGTATATAAAGTTCTCTCATGGAGTTAGTCATTTTTAAGACATTCCTTGTTATTGGTTTCTTTTAAAATACACACACTGGAATTTGTCAATTCCTGGGCAATGCAAAGAAACGGATTTCATCCACATAGCAACCAGGTTTAAAACATTTGACTATCACTTTAGTCTGGTATACACTTTCTATTTACAAGGTAGGAATTAATAAGACCATTTCTAATAATGCTATCTCGATTAGCATGAAGTAGATAGAAGAATAAGTTTTTAACAATAATTTGTTACAGAGACGTAGATAAAGTCATGTGAATGGAACATCATTATCTTAATTTTGCTATATCCTTTCTCATTATGTTTGGTAAGCATCTACAATACTTTCATTCATATAGTCCGTCATTTCGGCGTCCGTCTTTGTATAATTGAATTAAATAGTGATTAAGCACCGTTAAATTATATGTCTTTAACCTCACAATCACGGACTCCTGATGGCTTTCAAAACAGACCTTCTAAACAAAACAATATGTGAAACTCAATATTTCATAGATAACACCAATTAAGCAATCGCTGCATTCACTAACAAGATGACAGCACACTAACAAATAAAGAATAAATTAAAATAAATTAAAATCCGATTTTATAGTCATCTAAGTGTATATGAAATGTGTTGTTACAAAAAAGTCTGTGAGTTTGTGTGTGTGTGTGTTCTTTTTTTTTTTTGTTTTTTTATTTTAACGTCCTTTAACCTGTTTTTTTTTTTTATTATTTTTTATTTTTTTTTTATTATTTTTTTAATTTAAATGGTACCCCACCTGTTGGTGATATCCGACGAATTGTGTGTGTTTGTGTATGTGTAAATAGTAGAAAACGGAAAGTGAGTTAAATGCAACATCTTCTTCCAAGATGCGACAACTCCACGCACGACTACCCTTTGTATGAAACAAATTTCGATTTTTTTTTTATTTTCTCACAAATAATCTAATGATTTTGATTAAAATACCATCTGTTTAAAATATTGTAATGAAAATCATGACTTTTCTATTTAAATGGAACTGAAGTTTTATTTGTGGACGCTCTTTAACCATTGTGATTCTCAGCGTCCCATTCTATACCGGGAGTGAAGGACTGCTTACTTTTGCTGAGAGGCCTCTTTATCAGGCTTGAGGTTCTGTACGTACTGTAAATTTACGACATGGGACCAGCGGCTTTACTTCCCTTCCGAAGGTAGCCATGGTAAGGATTTTTACGCCGGTTTTGAACCCGCGACCTTGGGTATATGAAGCTATGAGGGTCGTTTGTTTTTCAACTTCCGATAGGCTATAAATAAAAGGCAAGTTCGTAGAAAACAATCATTTTGTTACTAAAAGTTTTGAACACTTATAGTTACTTTTCAACATAATCACCTAAAATATTGAGACATGTATCGTACCTGTGCACAAGCTTTGCAACGCCCGCTTCAAAAAAATGCCGCCAATGATTTCAAATGAGCATTGACGTTGTTTTGAAGATCTTCGTACTTTACGACGTTTGCGGAGAGCCATTCAAAACAAACGAAGAGGAATGCTGACTTCAGGAATTGTGTTGATCCATGACAACGCTCGTTCACACACTGCTGGCACAACTCATCGGCTCCTTGAACAATTTCAATGGGACATTTTCGATCATCCGCCATACAGTCCTGACCTGGCAGCCAGCGACTTTCACCCTTTCCCTGAACTGAAGACGTGGCTAGGAGGGCAGCAGTTTCAAATCAACGAAGACCTTCAAAACAACGTCAATGCTCATTTGAAATTATTGGCGGCAATAGTTTTTGAAACGGGTATTGCAAAGCTTGTGCACAGGTATAATAAATGTCTCAATATTTTCGGTGATTATGTTGAAAAGTAACTATAAATGTACAAAACTTTTAGTGATTAAATAATTGTTTTCTATGAACTTGTTTTTTTTATTTATAGCCTATCGGAGGTTAAAAAAACGGCTTTCGTAGTATGGTAAGCATTACACCTCGGAGAGCGGCAACACATAAATTGTGAAGAGAAAGTAAAAATGTGTCTGTGAACCCTGATGTTTGTATGAAGGAAATAGTCTGTGCCATCACCCACGACGCCATTGGCGCCTCTTGATTGTTAGACAGGGGGATGAGGTTAGTAAACAATCTCTTCATGAATGCTTGCGCTTCGTGAATGTTTGAGCAAGCAGTGGATTGAAACTTTATGTGCTTACCATTAGAGGCGATGCTCCTAAGTGCTTCCAGTAAACTTCTCCCAGAGATTGTGAGCGCCACCTCCAACTTTCGATAATGAGATACCTTCTCCATTAGGGACCAGAGAAATACCTGCATCAACCTGGGATTATAAACTTGCTTAAAGTTAGGTTAGGACAGGGCTCAGCTGGGATCTTTGCTATTGCAATAATGAGGGGATTTTAATGAGTGCTTGCGTAAAACTTGTCAAGAGCAAGGTGTGTTTGTAGAAAAACAAAAAACATTTCGGACTTTCTTCCTTTGGCGATCCAGATTTGGTAGGATATTGTTCGGCCCTTAGAACCGCTTTGTAGTTGTTTACGAGGCTTTCGTTGTTTCCGTAACTATAATTCATTATGGCGGTGGTTGCTAACATTAGTACAAAAAAGTCTGATGTGTTCCATTTACATGACTCACATCTCTGTAACAAAATATTATATTTACTTCATCTAATCGAGAAAAAATAGCAGAAATAGTCTTATTACTTGCTTCCTTGTAAGTAGAAGCGAAATAAGGGAATACCATAAGTTAAAGTGACAGTCAAAAGCTGGTTGCTATGTGACTGAAGTTCCTTTGTCTGTATGGACAGGTGTTTACAAATTCCTGTATGAGAAAAGAAAGTTTTTTTAAAGCTGAAGCCAAAAACAAGGAATATCTCAAAAAAGATCAACTCCAAGAAAAAGAGTTATAAGCCATATATTGCATGTTTTAACGTGCTCTACATTTTTTGTGTTTTAAGCTTTCGTGTTTTAAGCTATTTTGTGTTTTAAGGAGATCTACATTTTTGTCAATGGAGTATTTTTCTAGTTCTTATGGTTTGCCAGTTATTCAAAAGTCATCCAGAACAAAGAGGTACTCAGATGCTATTTTCAGAAAATTCAAGATATACATTTCGTTTGTCATGAAAATAACTTAAACATGTTGCATTTTAATCAAAATCGTTAGAGCCATTTTTGAGAAAATCAATACTTTCGAAAAATGTTTCATGTACAAAGTAGTTTGGGGTGGACGGATTTTTTTGGAAAACATCGAGCTGCATCCTTGCAAAATGATGAACCTAAATTTCAAATGTGTTATTTAACCAACCTTTCTTTTTGAACTATTCTGTTCACATACACACACACCACACAAACGGACCTTTTCTAAAAACGCTTTTCTTTGGATTCAAGGAACCTCAAAACATATATTTCCTGTGATACCTCCACATTGAATTTTTGGTGGAATAGAATACTTCATCTATCTACTAGCTACACACTACTTGTAAAGAGAGTAAACAGAGAAAATACTACATTCCATAAAAACTTGATACAGAGATTTCATTTGAAATACATGTTTTGAGGTACCTTAAAAACAAGCTTATTAGAAAAAAGTTTACACTCGTGTGTGTTGGTGAATAGCGGGGCCAAAAAAAACGAAAACTAGGTAAGTATCACACTTTGTATTTAGGTTAAACATATTCAAAGGATGCGAAACAAAAGTTTCAACAAAATTCCCCACCTCGAATTATCCTTTAAAAGTAATATTTTCAGAAAATGATGGTTTTCTCAAAAATGACTACAGATGATTAAAAACATTTTATTATTATCATTAAATGCCTGTTATTAAGGCAGTTCTTTATGGCATTTTCATGATAAATAAAATGTATATAGACTGCCTCCGTGGTCGAGTGGTCAGCGAGCTGACTTTTTCACCCGGAGGTCCCAGGTTTGATTCCCGGCTAGGTCGGGGAATTTTTCTTTAGCCAGAATTATTCCCTATCCCCCACAGAGTCTGGAAGAATATATGTGAGAGTGAATGTGTGTGTGCTTTAAGAAAAGCAAAATGAATTTAAACCTATTGACAACGAGTTGTTTCAAGTGCAAAGCCCCCGATATGACCTAAGATGTTAAAGGGGGCTATATAAATGAAAAAAATGTATGTAAGTTGTCTTCATTCGGGAATAAATTTATATAATCTTGCATAAGTGGTAAAACATTCAGCGATGGCCAAAAACGTACTACACAAAAATCTGACGTGTTCCATTCACGTGACTTTCTCTAGCTATTCTGCAACAGATTATTCTTACAAAAACTGATTCATGTCTCTTTTTCGTGCTAATCAAGATAAAAAGAAGATAGCGGAAACGTTAGAAGTTCCATCCATACCTTCTGCAACTGTTTCAGGTTTGGAACCAGACCACCAGATGTAACTCAGAATGTAAACTAAAGGTTTCATCAAATCATTCGAGTTTATTGATAAAGCCACTTTCCATCTGTCAGAAAAACTGCACAAACACAATATCAGGATATGGGCTTCGGAAAATCCAAACATTTATGTGGTACATATATGCTACTCGTTTCCGCTAAATCTTCCACCCAGTTTGTTGGCGGATGTTTAACTCTCTACTACCTTTTATCGTGGATTTCTGTGGACTTCGTGTGAAACTCTCTTTCTCACGCTTCACATTTGCCTCAGTTACTGATGGACGACCGGTTAACTTCCGCTCACAAATACATCCATCCCCTCGCTTTGAAATCAGCGTACCACTTACAGTTACTGGGCCCACAGGGTGGATCAACACCAAATTTTCGTCTAAAATTGCGTTTTACAGTGACAACAGATTGGGATATGTGAAAATATAAAATGTCCTCCTGTCTTCGTTTGCGGCCATTTTCTGTTATATCGTCTCCTAGCAACGAAATTAATAAATATACAACTGGTCTACCAACGTAGCAAAAATGTTTCTAGGTGTCTCCTAACGACAGTTATTCAAGTTTTCAATCGGAAAGATCAGCTATTCTACTTATGCTGCATGTAGCTAAACCACAAAGCAATACTTCAATGTATGGGGATTTCAGAGCGTGTTGTATTTGTGGAAAATTCAACTCCTATCAAAGAACATAATTATTGGGAAATTTATTTTGCGTATGAAATGCTGTGAAGATTTTGTTTATTTTTGAACCCAGTGTAACGCCGCTGGCCTCATTAGGATTTATTTATTCAACAGCCTCCCTGGAAAACGGGTGCGCGCAATGCACATACACACGCGCGCGCTCCATCTCTGTAGAGATATCGATGTTATCGAATGGAGCCTACTGTATCACAAACTAAACAAAATGTTGACTATCTGTAATTTATGCGCATGTAGAGTGCTGTTTTTTAACCCAATTAGAATGGAAAACAATATTTTCAAACAAAGGAAAAAAACTCGTTATTGAATGCAATTAAATTAATGCATTTACGAGTATAAACTATTTTTGTAATGAAGGTACA
The DNA here is from genome assembly GCA_030762935.1 of Hymenopus coronatus. Classification (NCBI taxonomy): domain Eukaryota; kingdom Metazoa; phylum Arthropoda; class Insecta; order Mantodea; family Hymenopodidae; genus Hymenopus; species Hymenopus coronatus. Next base: position 39,644,243 of record CM060899.1, read on the forward strand.
TTATTACTACTAGTTATGCCCAGACAAATGGCTCAGGATTTTCGTCTGGTACTCTCATTCGGGTGGTCGTGGAATCGATTCCCGCAACCGACGTCTCGGACACGGGATTTTTAAGGGGTTTTCCCGGGTCACTAGACCAATTCTAACGAAGTTTCTTCATTCCTCCGAGCTTCCTGTCCCTTCTTTCATCTTCATTTTGTCCGCACGGTTTCTATCAGGGTTGTAAGTGCTGGCGAGGACTGCGGTGGTGGTGCCCTTCCATGGTTGTTACTGCGCTCTGAAAATGTTTATAGTGTTCAACGCCCGCTTTTACTACAAATGGTACCGCAGGTGATGGCACTGAAGATATATGAATCGAAAATGGCAGGGGAAACCGATGAACCCGGAGAAAACCCGCTCCTGCACAGCTTTTTCCACCACAAATCCCACATACGGTCACTTGGGATCGAACTCGGGCCGTCTAGGTGAGGCGCGAGAGGTCTAGCCACTTGGCCATGGCGCGGCCGCTCTGAAAATACAGCTCGCGGAGGCGAGATGGCGTTGGAAGTCGTCTGCAGACTCAAGGAGTTTGGTCGTAACTGGGGCGTGGGCTCCTAGCGCTCCCCTTGTCGATATGAAGAACTGCTTGTTAAGTATTAGGGACCCACCACGGTTGCTCCATCCCAGTCCGGTTTCGTCCGTCCCTAATAATTACCTTCATCTCATCCTATCCTCCTGGGGTCTCCGTTATGTGTTTTAACTTAGTTATATTATTGCGCCTATGTAATATTTGTGACTTGTATTCGGGAGGTCATGGGTTCAAATCACACGGCCGGCCTTCCTGAAAATGGGTTTTTGCAGGCTTCCACGGGTCGCCAGGCGAATGCTGGGAAATTTCATTACACCACGCGAATTTACCGGTCCATATGATCTGTTCCCGTTCCTAACCTAGTCAATGTACCAGGATTGAAGGACCAGGCGTCGGTGTTCGGTGTTTTGCGACTGGATGGTGGGACTAAATAATAAGACCATTAGCATGAAGTATATAACAGAATTATCTTTTATAATAACATTTTGTTTGCAAAACAGATAAAGAAAGTCGGGTGAATGAGAAAGTCGGTGGAATATCAACGCATACAGCGAACAACCCTTTAAAGATGTGACTATCGCGCTAGCCTAATGTATTCCGTCATTCCCGTTTATCTACAACGGGGCATATAATAAAAGTATTTCTACAAATGTTTATATCGACATACGTGAAATAGAATAAACTCTGTTAAGAATAGTTTCTTATATATCAGATAAAATTATGTGAATGTAACACATAAGGTTTTACTACAGGAAAATAATAGGGAATGGCGTAGACCATTTTCGGCAACAAGACCGACAAATGCAATCTAGGGTTGTGAGAGAGGCGATAGATGGAAGAGATGGAAGGGAGTGGTTCGATATGGCTGTCAGCGTTTTTGGTTCACGAGTGATGATGTAAGAGGGTTGCAATGTCTAGATGGGATAAGATGGTATGGATAATTCATGATGGTATAATCTTAGAAGAGAAAGCGGAGAGAGATGGGAGAAGATAGATATCAACAAACGAGAGGTTGTAATTTATAGAGAAGGAGGTAGACATTGGAGCGTTCATTTGTGTGTTGAGATAACCACATATCGGGAGCCTGAGCTCCGAGGGATTATAAGAAAACCACCCCTCCAATATCCCTTCCAGAAGTCTGCCCTTTTAGACGTTCACTCAGGGTATCATTTTGGAAGTAGATCTCCTTATGTCTTGCATATCTATTCTACTTTCGGATAATTACAAAAATGAAAACTGACTTGCCTCCGTGGTCGAGTGGTCAGCGAGCTGACTTCTCACCCGAAGGGCCCGGGTTCGATTCCCGGCTGGGGCGGGGAATTTTTCTTTAACCGAAATTATTCCCTATCCCCCATAGAGTCTGGAAGTATGAATGTGCGTGTGTTTAGTAATATAAAGTTTAACCTAATGTTCTGAACCTACAGTTTCACAAGTCAAAGCCCTCGATATGACCATTGATGTTAAGGGGGGGCTATACAAATGAAGCCAAAAAAAATGAAAAATCTCCTTTTTAAAACATCGCAGAAATCTATTTCATTTTATCTCTACATGTACTATGCACATAGTGAATAGAGAAGACTTTGCACTCTACCCAAAAATTCTATACCGTGATTACACCGGAAATATATGTTTTAAGGTGCCCTGTAACAAAAATTAAAGTTTCAGAAAAAGGTCCGTATGTGTGTCCGTGTGCCCATAAACACGATAATTCAAAAACGAAAACTTGGTATTTCAGTTCAGTATTTTCCAGGGATGTGACACGAAGATTTTGAGAAAGATCTCCCCACCCTAAACTACTCTTTACTCGAACTTTTTTTTGATTTTCTTAAAAACGGCTTCGACGATTTTGATTACCTGACAAATAAAATCTATATCTTGAATTTTCTGATTTAGCAGCTATGTAAAATTTCGTAAAATTCATCCAGAATAAAGTTGTCCTCAAGGGCTATTCCCTGAAAATTCAAGATATACGCTTTATTTAACATGTAAATATCTTAATCAAAATCGTTAAGGCCATTTTTGAGAAAATCAAAATTTTCGAAATTTTTTCCGTGTAAAGGGTAGTTTGTGCTGTGGGGATTTTCTTTAAAATCTTACTTGGAAGATACCAAACCTAAATACTAAGTTTGGTATTTAACGGTATTTTCGATTTGAGCTATGCTGTCCACACACACACACACACACACACACACACACACACACACACACACATCGCGCGCACCTTTTTCCAAAAATGCTTTTTTTTTTTAATTCAGGGGGACCCAAAACATGTGTTTCCGGCGAAATCTCGGTATCGAATATTTGGGTGGAATGCAATACCTTCTCTATATAGTATGTACATAGTGCGTGTAGAGAAAGTAATAAATTGTGAATATTGATTTGTTTACAAAAATTAAGGTAAAATTTAAATATTTTCATTTTCTATTATCGCGACTTTTCAAACTGTGACGAGCGATTTTTTCGAAGATCAAAATTTCATTCACACTTTTTACTTTCTCTAGCATGTAAGTACAATGTACATAGCAGGTAGAGAAGGTATTGCATTCCACCCAAAAATTCGATACGAGATTTCATCGGAAACACATATTTTAGCATCACCTGTATCCCAACAATTACACACATGACTGTCTCCGTGGTCGAGTGGTCAGCGAGCTGACTTTTCACCCGGGGGTCCCGGGTTCGATTCTCGGCTGGGGCGTGGAATTTGTCTCTAGCCAGGATTATTCCCTATCCCCCACAGAGTCTGGAAGTGTGAATGTGTGCGTGTTTGAGTAAAACAAAAAGATTTAAATCAACGTAAAAAAAAAAAAAAAAAAAAAGAGCCTACAGACAGCGAGTTATTTCAGGTGGAAAGCCCACGATATGACCTTAGACTTAGATGTTAAAGGGGCCTGTATAAATGAAACAATAAAAAATATATATGTATTTATTTTAGAAAAGCTTCATATACATTGTGTGTGTGCGTGTGTGTGTGTGTGTGTGTGTGTGTGTGTGGAGAGCACAACAAAAAGGAAAGTGTCGATTAAGTATAAAACCTGAATGCGACACGAAGTTTTTCAAGTAAACTCCTCAGTTCCCACTTACTGTACATGCATATTTTTCGAAAATATTGACTTTCTGAAAAATGGTTGTAACATTATTGATTAAAACCCCAAAATATTTAAGATGTTTTCATAACAAACCGAAATGTATATGAGTGTGAAGGCCTCTTCATTCTGGATGAATTTTGTATAACTGGTAAACTGAAAGATAGACAAAACTTACTGCACAAAAACTGTAAAGGGCATAAATTGTGTTTTAACGAGATCTAAATGGTTTGTGTAGTACGAATCCTTCCACCTCTTACGGTTTACCAGTTATGCATAATTCGGGCAGAACGAAGAGGTATTCTAAGGCTGTTCTCATAAATTACATGATGTACATATTATGTTCCATATAACCATGTTTAATATACTGTATTTTAATTAAAATTCTTAGAGCCATCTTTTATAAAAACGAACATATCGAAAAAAGTTCTATGTAAAGGGTAGTTTGGATTGGAGGATTTCTCCTATTGAATTCTTGGAATTTATTATACTTAAATATGAAGTTTGGTATTTAAGTGAAATTTTGTATTTGAGTTATTTTATTCTTAAAATAATGTTTTGGATTTTTTCCTCAAAATATGCATTTCTGGTGAAATCATGGTGTCAAATTTTTGGGTGATGTATGTTATGTATGTTATGCATGGTAAAAAATAAAAATTTAGACACATTGGATTATCTAAAACAAACAGCACCTTTTATTACTTACCAATAAACTTACCTTGCGACATGGATCCGCGGTAACTCGTGACGCACCATTCCGGAAGACTAGGTTCATTCCCCGGAAACCGTCTACTTCAATCCTGGTTTCTCGTGCTTCCTGTGAGTCGTTAGGTCAATTCTGTGTTACTTCTCTTCTACCATCTCTTTTGTCCCTTCTATCAGATTTTCTCAGCCGTACATATTAAAATATGTGTGTTCTATTCACATGACTTTCTCTACATCTCTCTAAAAATTATTGTTGAAAAGTTTATTCCTCTATCTCTTAATGCTAATCGAGATAAACATTAGCAGAATTCGTCTTATTACTTGCTTCCTTGTAAGTAGAAGGAAAATAAGAGAGTACACTAGGCTAAAACTATAGTTAACCTTTTTAAGTCGATTGCTATGTGATTGAAATACATTTCTTTGCATGACCAGGAGAGTTGAAAAATAAAAGCTAAAAGTTTTTAAAACTGAAATCAATAACAAAAAGTATCTCCGAAATGGTCAATTCCTGAAAAAATGTATATTATATATATTGTGTTTTATAACGTGATCTACATTTTGTGTGTAATAAGTTTTTTTTTTTTTTGTTTTTTTTTTGTTTTTTTTTTATGTTACAGTTTATCAGTTATGCAAAATTCAGCAAAATGCATCCAGAATGAAGAGGTTTTGGAGACTATTCCCACAAAATTCAAAATACACAGTTTGTCATGTAAAAAGCTTTAGTGTATATGGTATTTTAATCAAAATCGTTGGAGTCATTGTTTAGAAAATACAAAATTTCTAAATTTATTTCATGTAAACTGTAGTTTGTGGTGGGAGGATGTTCCTTAAAATTATTCGTGTAATCCTTGGAACATATGAAACTTAAATACCAAGTTTGGTATTTTACCGACTTTTCGTTTTTGAGCTATCGTGTTCACAGACACACGGACACTACATACACACACATTTTCAAAAAAAATGTTTGCTTTTTTTTATACAGGAAGCCTAAAACGTGAAATCTCGGTATCGAATTTTTGGATGGAGTGCAATGTATTCCCTATGTACCATATAATAAATAAAGACAGTAAAAATATAATGTGTTATACTCGCATCACTTTCTCTACCTTTTCTGCAACAGACTATTCTTACAAAAGCTTATTTATGATCTACTTCACGTATATCGATATAAACATTTACAGAAATATTTTTATTAATACTTCCTTTTAGATACGCAAAATTAAGGGAATACACTATGCTAAAGCGATATTCAGAATTTTAAAGAGCTGGTCTTTATGTAATGCATTGAAATTCCGTTCTCTTAGCTTGACCAGTAGAAAGAGAAATGAATAAGAGTTTTTCGTTTAAGAAATGTATAAGCATTTTAAAATTGGCACCACTAACTAGGCACCACTAAAAATGCATTTGACACAAATTACATTTCTGCCTAATATGTACATAGTACAAATGTGCTAGAGGAAGTAAAAACTTAATGTGCCATATTTTCCCAAATCCGTACATTTTTACTTCCTGTAGCACGTATGCGTAAATCACATAGTAAGTGGAGAAGGTATTGTATTCCATCTAAAAATTCCGTACCGACATTTCACTGGAAATACAAATTTGAAGATCCCACAATCCAAGAAAGCACTTTTAGAAAAAGGCATGTGTGTGTCAGTGTGGATGCAATTAATAAACTTACCTTCACTCAAGTATAAATAATTCTTTAAAATTTCCCTCAAATGTCAGTGGGTGAACAAGGTGAACTCTCTGTTATATTTATTTTATAAGTTTACTAAAAAGACTTAAATGTTATTAAGGGGCGATAAGAACATGCAGAATTTAATAAATGAAATACATAGAGCGCGCGCGCGCCTGTGCCTATGGTTTTTGTTTGTTTTCTATGGTGTTTAACGCCCGCTTTTATACTTGAGACACCGCAGACGCTGACACTGGTGATACATGGAATGAAGATGGAGCAACGGTGGAATGCAATGGCGAGGGAAACCAGAGAACCCAGAGAAAACCCTCCCATGCGCCGCTTTGCCCACCACAAATCTCACATGCGGTCGCTTGGGATCGAAGTCGGGAGGTGAGAGGTGAGTGGTCTAAGCACTCGGTCACCCTAAGCGATGTGTTCCATTCGCATTACTTTACCTACAGATCTGTAACAAATTATTGTTAAAAAGCTTGTTATTAGATCTACGTAATGCTAATTGAGATAAACTTTAGCAGAAATGGTCTTATTAAGGGAATATATTACGCTAAAGCGATAGTCAAATCTTTTAAAAACTGGTTGCAATGAGGTTGAAATCCGTATCTTTGCATTGCTAGGAGTTTTAAATACCTTAAAACTGAAAACAATAACAATGGATGTCTCAAAAATGCTTAACTCCACGAAAAAAAGGTATGACATAAATTTAATGTTTTATCCAGATCTACATTTTTATGTAGTAAGGTTTTGTCTATTGCTTACGGTTTACTAGTTAATAAAAGTCTTAAAGAACGAAGAAGTCTTCAGAGGTTATCCCAAGAAAATTCAAGATATACAGTTTGCCATGTAAATATCATTAATATAGGTTATTTTAATCAAAGTCGTTTGAGCTATTTTTTGAGATATTCAAATTATCTTAGTTTTTTCCATGTAACAGGAAGTTTGGTACGGGGGGATTTTCTTGAAATCTTCGTGTCGCATCCTTTTATAATACTAAGTTTAAATACCAAGTTTGGTAATTTATCTACTTTTGCTTTTGAGTTATCGTGTTCACAGACACACGGATACTTATACACATAAACGAACCTTTTCCTAAAAATGCTTTTCTTGAATTCAGAGGAACGTAAAACATGTATTTCCGGTGATATTTAGGTATCCAATTTTTTGCTTTAGTGTGATACCAATCTCTACCTATGTACCATGTACTATTTAGAGAAAATAAAAGTTCGGTTAGTTGTCACACTTGATACTTTTTACTTTCTCTAGCCCCATATGTACAATGTACATAGGGATAGAGAAGTGTTGTATTCCACCCAAAAATTCGATACCGAGATTACACCGGAAATACATGTTTTAGGACCCCCTGTATCCAAAAAAAGCATTTTCCGAAAAAGGTCCGTGTGTGTGTGTGTGTCCGTGTGTCCGTGTGCCTGTGAACACGATAACTCAAAAACATAGTAGCTAAAATACCAAACTTGGTATTTAAGTTTAGTATCTTCCAGGGATGCGACACGAAGATTTTGAGAAAAATGCCCACACCCCAAAATACCCTTTACATGGAACTTCTTTCGAAAATTTTGATTTTCTTAAAAATAGCTCTAACAATTTTGATTAAAATATCGTACGTTAAAGATATTTACCTAACAAATGAAATGTATATCTTGAATTTTCTGGGAATAGCTTCTGAAGACCTGTTTATTCTTGATGAATTTTGCTTAATTTGGCATAACTAGTAGACCGTAAGAGATAGACAAAACCTCACCATACCAAAAATGTAGGTCTTGTTAAAATACACAAATTACGTCATATACATTTTTCACGTGGAGCTTACCGTTTTCGAGGTATTCATTGTTATTAGTTTCAGTTGTGAAGTACTTATACTTTTCTCAGACGGGAGTGTCCGTTTTTCTTTTATGCTACTCCTGGCCAAGAAAAGAAGCGATTTGTAATGACAATCGCATAACGACAGCTTTTAAAACATTTGACTATTGGTTTAGCCTAATGTATTCCCTTATTTTCTTCCTACTTATACGGAACTAAATAATAAGAACACTGTGCTAATGAGTACCACGATTAGCAAGGTGTAGAGAGAAGAAGAATCTTATGTATGAAGTTTGTAGAACAGATAGAGAAAGTCATGTGAGTGTAACACATCAGATGTAATATGTTATGCTTTTCTCAAACGGGAAGGTTACACTCTAGCCTCTGCTGCCCGAGATCACGGTTAAAGTCCACGTCCCTTTCATATCTCTTTTATTTTACTACTAGCCATGTAAAGAGAACCGAATTTCAATATCACGTAGTGAATGCTTTTAAAAGATTTGACCCTTTAGCCTAGTCTATTCTCCCATGTCACATATACTTATAAAGAACCAAGTAATAGGACAGCTTCTGATAAATTTTAGCTTTATTAGCATGAAGAAGATAAAAGAATAATCTTTTGTAATTATATAAGACTAGTTTGCTTACAGATTAGACAGAGAAATTCGTGCGAGTGAAACACATGAGATATTTAGATTGAGGATTTCATTTCGCTGTCCTCATTTTAGAAATCTAAAAAAGCAACACATTAAATATGGTGCAACATATATGCGAAGTTTCATTTTCAAGTTATATTGGCAAATGATTAATTTCCTGCTATTCTACCGGACGCTTCGTGCAGAAATAACCTGTAACAATGAAGAGTTGATGTTATAATCCTATGTCCGTGCGTATTTCATAAGGTAAATCAAGTTATCACACATTGCGATTGCTAGATTATATATCATACAATACAATAAGTTGGGCTGTTTGTGTAGGGTCCAGCTGCACCAACTCGCAATATAGATATTTGTGTGTGTCTGTGTGTTTATGTGTGTGTGTGTAAAAATTGAATTCTGGGTTTATTTGATTATTTTGGGAGGATAGGCCTTTGTTCATTTTACTTTCTCTAGCCCCGTATGTATAATGCACATAGGGATAGAGAAGTATTGTATTCCACCCAAAAATTCAATGTCGAGATTTCACCGAAGAAACATATTTTAGGACCCCTTGAATAAAAAGAAAACATTTTTAAAAATAGATCCGTGTCTGTATGTCTGTCTGTGGATAGCATAGCTCGAAAACTTGGTATTTAAATTTGGTATCTTTCAGAGATGTGACACGAAGACTTTGAGAAAAATCCCCCCACCTCAAACTACCCTTTATACGGAACTTTTTTCTAAAATTTTGATTTTCTCAAAAATGATCTAGTGATTTTGATTAAAATATCGTATATTAAAGATATTTATCTGACAAATAAAATGTATATCTTGAATTTTCTGGGAACAGCCTTTAAAGACCTCTTTATTTTGGGTGAAGTTTGCTGAATTTTGCGTAACTGGTAAACCGTAAGAGATAGACAAAAACTTACTACACAAAAAGTATAGATCACGTTAAAACACACAATTTGTATTATAGACACTTTTTTTCGTTGAGTTGATAGTCTTTGAGATATTTCTTGTTATTGGTTTCAGCTATAAAATACTTACTTTTCTCATACGAGAATGTCAACTCCTGTCCATCAAACAAAGGAATTTCAATCATATAGTAACCAGCTTTTGACTACCATTTTAGTCTATGGTACTCCCAATTTCCTTTCCACTTATATGAAAATAATTAATAAGGCTATTTCTGCTATTTCTTTCTCGATTAGCATGAAGTAAATAGAAGAATAAACGTTTTAACAATAATTTGTTGAACAGATGTAGAGAAAGTCATGTGAATGGAACACATTAGACTTTTTACTTTACATACCCCTCATAGACTGTTCCAACACATTTCCAAATGCTTTCTTTTCACCTCCTTCATTTGAAATCACATGAGAGATTATTAAAAATCTTGGGAGAATTAAAATGTAAACTTCCGGAATAAAATTCTAATCAAATTAGGACTAACAATTTAAAAAATTGTTTGTAATACAAATATTAAATCTAAAAAAAAAAATCTGATATGTACCATTCACGTGACTTTCTCTACATCTCTGCAACAAATTATTGTTAAAAAGCCAATACTTATATTTACTTCATGCTATTTGAGAAAAAAATTGCAGAAATAGTCTTATTACTTGCTCCATGTAAGTAGAAGCGAAATAAGGGAGTACCATAGGTTAAAGTGATAGTAAAAATCTGGTTGCTATGTGATTGAAGTTCCTTTTTTTGTATGGACACGAGTTGACAAATTCCTATATGAGAAAAGAAAGTTTTTTTAAAGCTGAAACCAAAAACAAGGAATATCTCTAAACTATCAACTCCACGAAAAAATGTATATAACATGAACTATGTGTTTTAATGTGCTTTACATTTATTGTGTGGTAAGTTTTTGTCTATCTCTTACGGTTTAGCAGTTATGCAAAATTCCGTAAAATTCATCCAGAATAAAGTAGACTTCAGAGACTATTCCCAAAAAATTCAAGATTACATTTTATTTGTCAGGTAAATATCTTTAATATAGCGTAATTTAATCAAAATCGTTAGACCAATTTTTGAGAAAATGAAACTTTTGGAAAAAAAGTTCCATGTAAAGGGTGGTTGCGGGTGGGGAGATTTTGTTGAAAAACTTCATGTCGCATCCTGGGAAGATACAAATCTTAAATACAAGTTTGGTATTTAACGGTCTTTTCGTTTTTGAGCTATGATTTTCACAGACACACACGCACACACGGACCTTTTTCCAATTTTTTTTTCAGGGGGAATGAAAACATGTATTCGGTGAAATCTTGGTATCGAATTTTTGGGTGCATTACAATACCTTCTCTATACACTGTGTACACAGTATGTGTAGAGAAAGTAAGATCGTTTTAAGTTTAACATCGTATGTCATTCCAGAGAGGGTTCCTCACTTCAGCTACCATGGACTTATTGTACGTACGTCAAACCCCAGTAGGATAGGATGGAATGAGAGTATTATCGACGGGCGGGTGAACCTGATCGCGGCGAAAGAGCCGCCGTGGAGAGCCCCTAATATGGTCCAAACAGTTGTTCAGCGCAGAAGCTCTGACAGAACCCTCTGGGTCCTACAGACGACTCCAACGCTACCACGCCGTCAAGAGCTGTGTTTCCAAAGCGCATTCACCACCACGAAAAGGCGCCGCCATTTTAGTCCTAGCCGACACTTACAACCTTGAAAGAGACCCGTTGGACTAAATGAAGGGACATGAATTTCGGGGAATGAAGAAACTTCCCCAATATTCGCCTAGTGACCCAGTAAACTCCGAAAAAATATGGGTTATAGATATCGGCAGCTGGAATAAACCCACGACCACTAAGACTGATTTATGTTTCCACAACTAGTAACCAACCAAAAATATTGTATGGCCATATGTGATCGTATCCTGGAATATCATTGGCCACAAAATCGACTCATATCATTGGTCAGAACAATTAACCAATGAAACCATACCTCCTGAAGCATTTATATCCTTAGGTTTACTTTGTACGAGAAAAACACGAACTTAGTAAAAATTTAAACATGGATTACTCAAGAACAAACCACTACCGAAACAAACTTCAAATAGAACTATGGCTCAAAATTAAGCATAATTACATTCTACACTTAGAAAAGTTCATAAATCCGTTCTGTAGTTCAAGTGAACCTTTCCCCAATTTTGAAACATTTGAGTGTGTAGAAATGTGAGAAAATTATAAATAATCCATATATTACAGAAATAATAACTGCAGTAGTTACAGAGTTTACAACTTCTTTGTCAGTCATTTTGCTAAACTTATTGTCACTGAAGTAATGTCGTGTGTACATACGTCACTGCCAGATGAGATACAAGATAGCGACCCAAGATGTTGTATCATTCTAAGGCGCCATTTCTTGTACAAGAAATGTTTCCGAATGCACAGGAAAAATGACCTAAAACTCATTGTCACTGATGTGATATCTTGTGTACATATATCACTGCTAGATGGCATTCAAGAAAGTGCCCAAAATGATCTACCATTCTATGGCGCCATTTTTTTATTGTATAGGATCATTTTCCTAAAACTCATTGTCACTGATGTGATAACGTGTGTACATACATCACTGTTAGATAGTGGTCTTAAAATGTTCTACCATTCTATGGCGCCGTTTCTTGTACAAGAAATGTTTCCGAGTGTACAGGAAAAATGTCCTAAAACTCATTGTCACTGAATTGATGCCGTGTGTACATATATCACTGCTAGATGGCATTCAAGAAAGTGACCCAAAATGTTCTACCATCCTATGGCGCCGTTTCTTGTACAAGAAATGTTTCCGACTGTATAGGATAATTTTCCTAAAAATCATTGTCATTGATGTGATATCGTGTGTACATACATCACTGCTAGATAGCATACAAGATAGTGGCCTAAAATGTTCAACCATGCTATGGCGCCATTTCTTGTACAAGAAATGTTTCCGATTGTATAGGATCATTTTCCTAAAACTCATTGGCACTGAAGTGATGCCGGTGTACATATATCCATGCTAGATTGCATACAAGACAATGGCGCAATATGTTATACCATTCTATGGCGCCATTTCTTACACAAGAAATGTTTCCGTTTGTGCAGGCTTTAGGCTTATGTCGTTTCGAAACAGTCTGTACATTTCCCCATTCCAAATATGCCAGTAAAGCGGTTAGAGAACTTGAATGAAGCGGCAGTAGAATCAAGAGTGCTATATAGAAAAGAAGTGTGGGGACAATCAAAGGGATGGCTGAAAATTGATCTAATTCACAGGATGTTCTGTAGAGAGGTATTGGGATTGCCTAAAGCTTCGCTGAAGGGAGTGGCATTGGCTGAGTTAGGGAGAGAAGGGAGGAAGGGTGTGGTGATGGAGAGAGTCTTAAAATGTTGATACAGGATTTGGAAATTTGGAGAACACAATGCTTTTTAAAAATGATGAAATTCCAAATGGAAGTAATGTGAAAAAATGACTGGATGGGGAAGAATGGGAAATTCTACAAGAAATAATTGGGATGGGGAAACTATGGAATTTTGGAGATCAAAGTAAGGCTTTTGCAAGGATGTTAGGTAAGGAATTGATATATTGGAATACGTTCGGCCTGAAGAAGAATAAAAAAAATATATATTACCACCGCCCTTAAAGGGTCAATAATTTTGCGGCGTAAAGAACTATACACCAATTAAATTATCATATGTGATTCATTAAAATGTATTTATATTGTTTATTATAACTATTTCTCTTCATCACCATTATCATCATCATCATTATTATTATTATTATTATTATTATTATTATTATTATTATTAACTTTGTTCTTTGATAACCTTAGCCTGCACTTTGTAATCCATATGTATTTATCATGGTATATGTTTTATTTATATATATATTATTTCAATATTTGGTCGCTATGGTCAAGTATGCTTTGTCACTATATAGGTACAACTGAAGTGGCCATAATCAATTCAATGGAATAGAACAAAGAAGATATGAAACGAGAAATGGCTTTCTGTTTGAGAAAAGTAATAGCTTAAAACTGAAGCCAATAGCAAGGAATATTTTGGAAACAGTTAACTCTTCAAAGTGTGTCTTAAGAGATCTATATTTTTATGTAAAAGTATTTTGAACCTTATGGTTTCCCAATAATATAAAATTTATCCATAATACAGAGATCATCAGAGATATTGCCAGAAAATTCAAGAAAATACATTTCATTTCTCATAAAAATATCTTAAACGTATAATATTAAAATGCCAAATTAAAATCAAAACAGTTAAAGTCATCTTTGAGATAATCCACATTTTCCAAAAATGTTCAATGGAAAGGATAGCTGGGAGTAGGGAGATTTTCCTTAAACTTTTCGTATTGCATCCTTGGAAGATACTGAACTTAAATACCAAGTTTGATATTTAACCAATTTGAGTTTTTGAGCTATGCTATTCATTAGTACACACACAGACACACACATACAGGCCTTTTTCTAAAAACCTGATGTGTACCATTCACATGACTTTCTCCATATCCCTGCAACAAATAATTCTTAAAAAGCTTATACTTCTATTTACTTTATGCTAATCAGAAAAAACTAGCAGAAATAGTCTAATTACTCGCTTCCTTGTCAGTAGAAGCGAAATAAGAAACAACTGTAGGTTAAAGTGATAGTCAAAAGCTGGTTGCTATGTCAATGAAGTTCCTTTGTCTATATGGATAGGAGTTGACAAGTTTCTGTATGAGAAAAGTATAAGTTTTTCATAGCAGAAACCAAAAATAAGGAATGTCACAAAAACGACGAACTCCGCGAGAAAATGTATATAATATAATTGTGTGTTTTAATATGCTCTACATTTGTAGTAAGTTTTTGTCCATCTCTTACGGTTTAGCAGTTATTCAAAATTTAGTAAAATTCATCCAGAATAAACTACTCTTCAGAGGCTATTCCCAGAAAATTCAAGATATACGTTTTATTTGCCGTGTAAATAAATGTCCTTAATATATGGTATTTTAATCAAAATCGTTACAGCCATTTTTGAGAAAATCTAAATTTTCGAAATTTGTTCCATGTAAAGGATAGTTTGGGTTGGGGGGATTTTCCTCAAAATCTTCGAGTCGTATCCTTGGAAGATAATAAACTTATACCAAGTTTGGTATTTTACCGACTTTTCGCCTTTGCGTTATCGTGATCACAGACACATGGCCACATGGACCTTTTTTCTAAAAATGCTGTTTTACTTTCTCTACACGCAGTGTAAGGAGAAGGTATTGTATTGCATCCAAAAATTCGATACCGAGATTTGACCGGAAATGCATATTTTGAGACCCCCTGAATCCAAAAAAAATATTTTTAGAAAAATGTCCGTGTATATATCTGTCAGTCTGTCTATCTGTCTCTGTGTGACTGTGGGCAGCATAGCTCAAAAATAAAAAGACCGTTAAATACCAAACTTGGTATTTAAGTTCGGTATCTTCCAAGGGTAGGACACGAAGATTTTCAAGAAAATCCCCCCATTTCCAACTAGCCTTTACATGGGAAATTTTTTGGATCTTTTGATTTCCTCAAAAATGGCTCTAACGATTTTGATCAAAATCTCTTATATTAAAGATATTTACGTGACAATTAAAATGCCGCCTGCGGTGCCATAAGTAGTTAAAGCGGGCGTTAAACACTACCAAAAAAAAAAAAAAACAATTAAAATGTATAGCTTCAATTTTCTGGGAACATCCTCTGAACACATATTTATTCTAAATGAATTTTGCATAATTAGTTAACCGTAAGAGATAGCCAAAAACTTACTACACAAAACATGTAGAGCTCGTTAAGTGCTCTCTCTCTCTCTCTCTCTCTCTCTCTCTCTCTCTCTCTCTCTCTCTCTCTCTCTCTCTCTCTCATGGGAAATTGAAATCGATTGGAGTCCAGTTCATTTGGAATATAATCCGAGTTTCATATATTAACTGTAACAAAGAGTGTTTTCAATACGCAAGTTCGACAATAGGATAGTTCAATTTTGTATGTTGGTCACTTGGATTTACGTTGGTGAACCTGTGTAACATATATTAGTTTGTTGTTCTGCGTATTTTAAATCTATTTTGAGCTTAGTGAGTGCCGTTGAAAAGAATAATTAAGAGCTCATAAGTGCGTCTCATTTTGTTCACCTACTAATAGCTTTGTCATAAATGAAGCCTAAATTTTAGGGCCTAATGTGTTTTGAACGGCCGTGAGCTAAGTCTATGCTGAAACATGAGGTCTTAAACCAAGAATTATGTATTGGATATACTTATCTTTGGTCAGACCTATTCTGTCTTGGTGGCCAAGAACTAAACTAAGGACATGCAGAATTGTTTTTGGTAAACTACAAAGAGAATTCTGCCTTGCAATAAAGGGGCAATTAGGACTACTCCTACTGCTGCATTGGAGGTAATTTTTAAACTCCCACCATTACATTTTTGTGGATAGAGGGCGAGGCCAGATTGGTTCAATATCGACTCTTCCGACAAATTGGAAGATCCTCATATAGAGAAAGAAGACACATGAAGTTCTCTAGGGATGTTGGATTGAATAGAATTTTTAACGAGACATCCGATTCCATGCTCCCTAGATATACTTTTAATAAATCATTCACCATAACCTTTTCGGAACGGGAGGTATTGGCTAATAGGAAAAAACAAACTGATTGGGATAAATGACCAATTTGGTTTACTGGTGGTTGCAGAACTCATCAGGGAGTTGGAACTGGGTATATGGAAACCGTATAAACTTTCGTTCAGTTTGGGCATTCACACCACGGCTTTTCAAACTGAGATCTTTGCACACATAGCTTGTGTTTGGGAAAACCTAAAGTGAGCATAAAATAAGAATATTTTAACTCTCTCTGATAATCAAGCTGCTCTTAATGCAGTAAAAAACCAGGTCAAATCGAGTCTAGTCTGGAAATATCTAGAGCACCTTGTGACACTGACGAAAAACTATTCAGTAGAGCTGATGTGGGTCCCAGGACATAATGGTGTTCAGGGCAATGAGAGAACAGACATTTTGACAACGAAAGGAGGCACCTGAGGCACCTGAACCTGCGGTTCTCTTATGGCACAATAAGACAGGTCATCTGGAACTGAATCTCCAAAAAACATATGGAGTTTTGGTATTCCATAAAGGAGTGTAAGCACTCAAAAGCCACTTCAAAAGGCTCAAGCAGAAACAAATTAAAGTAATTGCTTAATCTAAGTAGAAGACAATTGTTCTCAATAATTGGATTGCTTACGGAACAGTATCTTTTCACAAAAGATACTTTTCCCTATGTGTATAAGATGTTATGATGCTGATGAACCTGCAGCCTATGTCCTGTGTGCAAAACTGTGGAAATCTTTTTCCAGTTTTAAATGACTTCCAAAATGTCCCATTTAAGGATCTGCAGTCCTTCATTAAGGCACAGAACTAATGAGGATGTAAGTTTGGGGAGCCACAAATGACCAGATCAAGTGCATGGGCCATTATGGACGTTACAGTAGCAATATATCTTTGCTGTGCTTACATACATTCATAACACCTATAGTAGGGTAGGGCAAAGGGCAGAGAGTCAACTGTGTGACCTGTTACAAAAATAATCGAAAGTCTGATATAGGGAAAAATAGCCATCCTAAAAACGTTGTGAAATTTTCCTCGTGAACTTAGCTTTAGAAGATAGCGAAAAAACATGCAAGTACTGGATCATCATATCGTCCTCAAATACAAATATTAGCACTTATTCACCTTACATCCTATATGTAGCTAATATATTATATACATAAACTGCTGTTTATTACTCAAACATTTCTTTATGTCTTCTAACGGATTACAATCAAAGATCTCTACTCCTTAGCCGATGCTTTCGCAACAATTCTGCCAAGCAGTTTTCTTTTGATGTTCGCTGCGGCTGCGGCTACTGCACGCTCCGAACTTCCCGTCAAAACTGCCTGAGCCAAGTTGCCCCCTTTTTACACCTGTGGATCACAACAAGAAACTTCCAGATATGGTGCATATTGCTGTGCAAGCAGACCACCGTAGATGTCATAAACTCACATACAGGTGTGACCATCGAAACGTTATGTAAAGTGCTCGCCGAATGCGTAAGTGTTCACTCACACAGGTGTAATAGTTCGTTAGCTAATAAAACGAAGCAAACGGGTGAACTGCAACAATAAGCTATGACTTTCAAAGCAACGACTCAAACAGGTGTGGCGATTACGGCGGGCAAGACGTAGCCACAAAATGATGAAAATGATGACTCGTGGTTTCTAGGAAGGGGACAATATATTTATTAATGTGTGAAGTGAGGGCAGTTTTATTAAATGTAACAATAGCTGTAAAATATTAATTTTGATTCCTTTATAAAAACAAATTAAAGTTACAGCAATGAAAAGTAATAAGTATGTGTTCAGGCATTTAACTTAGAAAATCAAACATATGCAGGTTTAATAATCTAAAAGAAAAAATCTTATATGATCCATTCACATAACTTTCTCCGGCTGTTCTATATACAAACTATTCTTATAAAATACTATTATTGTATCTGCTTCAAGCTAATCGAAATAAACATTAGCAGAATTGGTCTTATTACTTGCTTCCTTGTAAGTAGAAGGGAAATAAGGGAATAAACTAGGCTAAAGTGTTAGTCAAATATTTTAAAAGCTGGCCACTGCGTGAAACAATTGATGTTCGGTTCGCTTAGCTTCATCCCGTTTGAGAAAAGTGAAGTAGTTTAAAATGAAACCATAATCAACCAGAGTGATACATTTTATTTGCTTACGCTATTTTCGTTCCATTCCCAAAAAAATTAGGTAACAAGGAATATTTCGAAAACGGTCAACTCTACAAGAAAAAGTCACATGCTTTAAATTGTGTGTTTTAACGAGATCTACATATATATATAGTGTTTTTTTTCCCCCTATCTCTTAAGGTTTAACCGCTATGAAAAATTCTGCAGAATAAACAGATCTTCAGAGCCTATTCCCAGAAAATTCAAAATATTCATTTTATTTGTGATTAGAATATTTTAATATACGGTAGTATTTTAATAAAAAACGCTAGAGCCGTTTTGGAGAGAAACAACATTTTCAAAAAAATTTCCATTCAAACTAGTTTGTGATGGCGGGATTTCGTGTCGCATCTTTGGAAGATACTAAACCTAAATATCAAGTTTGGTATTTAAGGGTATTTTCGTTTTTGAGCTATGTTGTTCACAGACACACACTGACCTTTTTCTAAAAATGATTTTTTCGGACTCCTGTGAAATTTTAACATCGAATTTTTGTGTGGAATACAATACCTTCCCTAGCTACTATGTACATATACGCTAGAGAAAGTAACAATAACTATGTATTCATTTAACCTAGAATATCAAACACTTGAAGGTTTAACATTCTAAATGAAAGAGAAATAAACATTGAATTGTGTGCTGAATATTATAACTGATATTGAATTGTATGATGTATATTGTAATATATTGATAATCTGACACTAAGACAAACATTAGGTGATTCCTAAAATGTCTAAAAATAAGTAAAACGAGCAATGATGGTGACGTTAATGACACCACAAGATTCAAAATATGTGAGGGTAGAGGTGCTAGATTACTAGAGGCCATAGCCGAGGAGTCAGATGGCTCAAGTGTTTCGTCTGTGACTGGCATTCGGGAGGTCTTGGGATCGATTCCGGCGGCCGACATCTCTGATACGGGTTTTTTGGGGTATTGCTGGGACACTGGGCAAATTATAGGTAGGTTTCTTCATTCCCCCGAAATTCGTGTCCCTTCATTTCATCTCCATTTCATCTAACCGATTTCTTTCATTATTGCAAGTGTCGGCGAAGACTGCGGTAGAGGCATCCTCCCATGGCAGTTACTGCGATCTGGAAATACAACTGTCGGAGATGGCGTTGGACGTATTCTGTAGTCTCAGGGAGTTTTGTCAGACCTGGTGTAATGGTTACCATGCTAACTTCATATACCCAAGGTCGCGGGTTCAAAAGCGGCGATGGATTTTTTCGGGCATAAAAATCCTTAGCATGGCATCCTTCGAAAGGGAAGTAAAGCCGTGAGTCCCGTATCGTAGATTTATGGCACATAAAAAAACCTCAAGCTCAATAGAGAGGCATCTGAGTAAAATTAAGTGGTCTTTCACGCCCGGTATAGAATGGGACGCTGAGAAAAAACAGCAGTTAAAGAGCGTTCATAAATAAAACCCATTTCATTTCATACCTGATACGCAGGCTTTTAGCGCTCCCCGCGTCGAGATGAACTGTTTGGAATATGTTAGGAACCCTCCACGGTGGCTCTTCCCCGCTGTCTGGTTTCAGCCGCCCTTTTAAATCACTCTCATCTCATTCTATCCTCCTGGTGTCTGCCATTGGCTGCAGATTGAAATCCCCTTCGATATTACACACCCAAACCCACTCAATACGCGCGCGCGCGCACACACACACACACACACACATACATGCTGTAGAGATCTTCAGAGCTCCCACATCTAAACTAAGATTAAGCTTAAATTATTTTCATAATTTATGCTTTACAGTTTGGCTTTACTCCAAAAGAATGCGGAGATAATCTCACTTTTGTTACTTTTCCATGGGGAGTTGAAATCGATTTGAGTACACATTCCTTACTGAATACTGCATGGAAATGCTGATTCAGATCGTATTCAATCTTGGATCTGATCCTCTTAGAAAGAGAGATCGGATCAAAATATGTTGTATGGAAACACCTCCGTATAAAGCGAATTGAATACGCCAAAGATGCTGTCTTTTTCTGTACTGTTTTTAACTCTCTGCGCGCAGTCAATTTTTCTTCACTAAACTTGTCAGAGACTCGAGTAACAAAACCTGATGTGTTCCATTCACATGACTTTCTCTATATCTCTGTAAAGTATTATTGTTAATAAGCTTATCTTTTATTTATTTCATGCTAATCGAAAAAATAGCAGAAATAGTCTTATTTCTTGCTTTATTGTAAGTAGAAGCGAAATAAGGGAGTACCATAGGGTAAAGTGAAAGCCAAAAGTCGGTTGCTATGTGACTGATGTTCCTATGTTTGTATGGACAGTAGTTGACAAATTCCTGTATGAGAAAAGTGTAAGATTTTCAAAGCTGAAACCAAGAAAAAGGAATATCTCAAAAACGATCAACTCCACGAAACAAATGTATATAACATAAATTGCGTGTGTTAACGTGCTCTACATTTTTTGTGGGTTAAGTTTTTGTCCATCTCTTACGGTTTAGTAGTTATGAAAAATTCATCCAGAATAAAGTAGTCTTCAGAGGCTATTCCCAGAAAATTCAAAATAAACATTTTATTTGTCAGGTAAATAACTTTAATATACGATATTTTAATCAAAATCGTTAGCGCCATTTTTTAAAAAATCAAAATTTTCGAAAAAAATTCCATGTAAAGGGTAGTTTGGGGTAGGGGGATCTTTATCAAAATCTTCGTGTCGCATCCCTGGAAGATACTAAACTTAAATACCAAGTTTGGTATTTTACCGACTTTTCGTTTTTGAGTTATCGTGTTCACAGACACACGGACACACACACGGACCTTTTTCTGAAAATACTTTTTTTGGATACATGGGACCCTAAAACATATATTTCTGGTGAAATCTCGGTATCGAATTTTTTGGTGGGGTGCAATACATTCTCTATACACTATGTACATAGTGAGTATAGAGAAAGTAAAAACGGACAAAGGAGCAATTTTTATTGCTTCTACAATCTCGTAATTATTCTTCTCAACAGCACTCACTAACCCCAAAACATGTTTATAATACCAGAACAACAAACTAATATATGTTGCATAGGTTCGCTAACGTAAATCCAAGTGACCAACATAAAAACCTGAATTATTTAGTGTCGAACTTGCGTATTCAAAACTATCTTTGTATTACAGTTAATATATGAAACTCGGATCATATTCCAATGGAAGCGGACTCCAATCGATTTCAATTTCCCATGGAAACGTAATGACTGTCACTTGACTGGATATGACGTAAAGCAGCTGGATGACATTAGAAACAAGTTACATTAGAAACATGTCAGTTAAAATCTGATGTGTTCCATTCACATGACTTTATGTACATCTCTGTAGCAAATTATTGTTAAAAACTTGTTCTTCTGCCTACATCGTGCTAATCTAGATAAACTTTAACAGAATACTCGTATTACTTATTTTCTTGTAGGTACAAGGGAAATAGAGTTCTAGGCTAAAGCTATAGGCCTTTTAAAGCTCGCCACTATGTAAAGCAATTGAAATTCTGTTCTCTTTTGCATCCCCAGGAGTAAAACAAAAGATACATGAAACAGATTGGCTTTTGAGAACTATTTAAGCAATTGGAACTGAAAACAATAACAAGGAATATCTCGGAAAACTTGTATGTACGATTTTATCTACATCTTAAGGCTTACGAGTTATACACGTCATCTAGAAGCTCTTCAGAGGATATTCCCATAACATTCCAGATATGTATTTCGCTTGTTATAAAACATCTTAAACATATGGTATTTTAATCAAAAGCGTTGGCACCATTTTTTATGAAATCAAAATTTTCGAAAAGTTTTTTCCTTGTAAATGTAGGTTAGAGTGGGAGCATTATTTTTTTTATTTTTTTTTTTTTTAATTTTCGTGTCGCATCCTTGGAACATGCTTAATTTAAATATCAAGTTTGGTATTAAACCAACTTTTAGTTTTTGAGTTATCGTGTTCACAGACACACACCTACAGACACACAGACCTTTTTCTAAAAATGCCTTTTTGAAATCAGGGGCCCCTAAAAGATATATTTCCAGTGAAATTTAAGTATCAAATTCTGGGTAGATTTTAAATGTTCTCCACCTATGTACTATGTATTAAGTAGAAAAAATAAAAACGAAAAGTTCGTTAAATACCAAACATATTAAAATTTTCTAAAAATTGTATCTTCTCAAATATGGCTCTAAATATTTTGATAAATGTACCGTATATTAAAGATATTAACATAAAAATAAAATGTATGCCTCGAATTTCCCCTACTAAAGTTCTCTTCATTCAGGATTAATTTTGATAACTGGTAAACCTTAAGAGCTAGACAAAAACTTACTACAGAAAAAAATGTAGATCCCGTTAAAAACGCACAGTTTATCTCACATATATTTTTTCGTGTATTTAAGCGTTTCCAAGAGTTTCCTTGTTATTGGTTTCAGTTTTAAAATAATTTTACTCTTCTCGAACGGGAAGTCGTCAGTGTTTCTTTTGTTTTAATCCTGATCAACCAACGAGAAGTGAATTTCAATGACATCCCCTTAGCGACAGATTTTAAAAGATTTGACGCTCGGTTTAGCTTGGTGTATTTCCGTATTACCTTCTACTTGTATGCAACTAAGTAATAAACCATTGTGATATTGTTTATCTCTATTTAACACAAATTAGATAGAAGAATAGGTTTTTGAAGTATAGGTAGAGAAAGACATGTGATTGTAACACATCAGAGTTTTAATAATGCAACTTCCCATTTTTCAGTTTTATTTGAGAAAGCCCTTATTTAACCGTCTATTGTAATAAAAGGATTGATGGTAAAATCCCAATTATCAGCAAGAAACATTTTGTTACACTAAGAAACACTAGGAGAAAATCAATTTCAGTCCATTTAAACATTATAGGAAATTTAAATTTTTGACCTTCCTGAAAATGTGAATATTTTAGATATAAGCGGTTTCTCAAATAACACGTTCAATTTTGTGAAAGTTGAATGGTATTTTTTTCGTCACTGTGTATAACAACAGGTGGTACAAATACCCCGGGTTTGACGTCTGCAAATATACCTTCGTGCGTTAAAAGAGTTGCAGAACTCAACGGCGTTATTTCAAATTAAACTGACGTGAGCGAATCTTCGTTTTACTTCTTGCTTATCTGCAGAACGGTGATCAGGTTGCACTTGTTGAAAGGAGTAAAACGAAAGTCGCTTTCGCCAGTTCTCCACTGTTGTGTTTTAACTTGAGGCAGCCCAGTTGAATTCTACAGCACTTTTAACGCACGAAGGGATATCAGCACACATAAAATACGGGGCAGCTGGCCCACCTGGTATGCAATCTTGTGACAACGTAGGAGAAAGCAAATGAAACAAATGCCGCTCCCTAGCACCTATGAAGACGGAAATGGAGTTTTACTTATAAATGCTCTTCAGCTACTGTGGTCCTGCGTCCAATTCCACATTGGGCATGAAAGACCACTTAATTTTGCTCTGAGGTCTCTTTATTGGGCTTGAGGTTCTTTTAAGTTCCGTAAATCTACGCCCGAAAAAATATCGTCCTCCGCCGGGTTTGAACCCTCAATCTTGGGTATATAAGGCTAGCATGGTAACCACAACATTTATGAAGATGGTTTTTATTTTCTCTACACGAACTTTAAGTGCATAGCAGTTAGAAAAAGTATTGTATTCCGCCCAAAAATTCGATGTCGAGATTTCATCGGAAATACATGTTTTATGCTCTCCTGTATAACAAATGTATTTTTAGAAAAATGGTTCACTACATTAGTGTCTGTCCGTGTGTTCGGGTGCTTGTGAGCACGATAATCCAAAAATGAAAATTCGGTAAAATACCAAACTTGGTATTTAAGTTTAGTAACTTTCCAGGATGAAACGAATATTCTGAGAAAAATCCCCCCACCACAAACTGCCCTTTACATAAAAAAATTATGAAATTGTTTATTTTCTCAAAAAAGCATATACCTAACGGTTTTTATTTAAATACCATATATTAAAGATATTTACATATCCAAAAAAGTTTATTTCTTGAATTTTCTGGAAATAGCTTCTGAAGACCTCTTCGTCATGGATGACCTATGCTTAACTGGTGAAACGTAAGAGATAGAAAAACATTAACTGCACAAAAACTGTAGATTTCGTTAAAACATGCAGTTATGCCATATATATTTTTTTCGTGAAGTTGACCATTTCTGAGATATTCCTTGTTTTTTGTTTGAGTTTTAAAATGCTTCACTTTTCTCATATGGGGATTTGTCAACTCCTAGTCATGCAGAGAAACGAATTTCAATCACACAGCAACCGCTTTTAAAAGAGTTGACTGTCGCTTTAGGCTAGTGGATTACCTTATTTCCCTTCTACTTGCATGGAATCAAGTAATAACACCATTTTTGCTAATGTTTAGCATGAAGCAGAAGCCTTTTAACAACCAGTTGTTACAGAGATGTAGAGAAACTCATATAATGGAATAATCAGTTATTTACTTTCACTACGCGCGAAGTATTGTATTCCATCCAAAAATTTGATGCCGAGATTTCACCGGAAATACAGGTTTTGAGTCTTCCTGAATAAAAAAAAAAGTTGTTAGAAAATGTGTATCTGTGTGTGTTTGTGTGTGTGTAGCTGTGGGCAGCATACCTCAAAAAGAAAAATCCATTATATACCAAATTTGGTATTTAGTTTCATTGTTTTCCAATGATGCCACACGAAGATTTTAAGGAAAATCCCCCCACCCCCAACCACTCTATGCATGGAAAAATTTTCAAAACTTTTGATTTTCTCAAAAATATCTATAACGATTTTGATTAAAATGTTTTACATTGCAGATACTTACATGACCAATAAAATGTACATCTGGAATTTTCTGGGGATAGCCTCTGAAGTCCTCTTCATTCTTAATTACTTTTACATAGCTGGTAAACCGTAAGAGAGACAAAAACTTCCTACACAAAAATTTAGATTTCGTCGAAACACACAATTGATTTTCTATACATTTTTTCGAACTAATCATATCCAAGATATTCCTCGTTATTTGCTTCGATTTTGAAATACTTCTACCTTTCTCGAACAGGAAGTTATCCGTGCATTCAAAGAGAAGTGAACTTGAATTACAATGGTATAACGACTGTTATCAAAATCTTTGACCATTGCTTTAGCCTAGTGCATTCCCTTAGCTCCCTACTACTTTCCAATGGGACGAGGTTTGTCTTTAGCACCACCAGGACGGCAGCCAATCGGAGTGCTGCTGCTTTGGCATATTGCATTCGCGCTTAACTAGGTAGTAACGTGCTAAGTGATTCCGTCCCTCATAAATACTACTTGCGCAAACACAAAACATTCAAATGTTGCAAAAAATAATTCACGGGGAAGATAGGGAGTAATGTTCATAGCGGAACCGTAAAAACCACAAAATTTTAGCTCACATACTTTCATAATACAGATGAATAAACATTATGTCTCCAAGCAGATTTGCATGCTCAGTGTGCGAGTGAGAGGGAAATATGAAAAGAGTGGGGGTAGCGACCTGGCAACGCAGAGCACGATAACGCATCTCATTCGCTGCAGAGTAGGACTCTTCCCATTTGATAAGCATTATAATAAGATAATTTAGTTAATGTTTATCCCGATTAGCATGAGGTAGAAAGAAGAAATAACTTTTGTAGGAAGTTTGTTTGCAGAACAGGTAGAGAAAGCCATGTGTATGGGACACATCGATTTGTGTATTTATGCTAAAGAAGCAGGATACACAGCTGAATTTACTTTTGTGAAGAAGAGAGTTGGAGCTTGAAAACAATTCTTCAAACGCATTAAGAGAAGGGAACGGAAACTAGACAGGAGAAGTAAGTTGCAATCGATTTTGCATGTGCTTTACTTTGTGCTGAGGGAAACCGTAGCTCTGGGCCCACCTATGTCACGAAACCAAATGGTAGGTTAACTCTTTGTATTAAGCAAACCCCACTTTAACCCGCTGTCGTGAGTAGAAATAAATTGTTACATAGTATGCTCGGATAAAAAGAAAAAGTTCTACCAGTTTTTCAAAAACTCAACTGCTTCCCAAAAACGCTACTATTCTTTTCTGAGGAACACACACTCGAACTCACACTGAGACACGCGTGTTTGATGTTCGGTATTACCATATACGTGATGATATGGCGTTACAGAACCCCGGGGCGGAACAGAGTTCGCTATATTTAAAGACCAGTAGCACGCAAAGTTGCCAACTCTGCTCAGCCGATTTATGCCACCAAACTCAATAATTTATTCTATCAGATATAATGCTATGTTCACTAATCACAAATGTTATATTAACCATTCTTTTGTATACACGTGTGCACGGTAACGTAATGTATAAAAGTATTACCAATTTATGTAATGTTTATTTCAGCCATTATTTTATCACAGACTAATACATATAAAACCAGCGTTCCGTTATTTATTCTACCCTATACCTTTGTTAAAGCATTCAAATAAATTGAATTAGGTTATATTGCAACATTATGTTACTTTTACGTAGCAAAATATATTATCTTACATGGATAGTTAGAGTCACACTGAAAAATGCAAAGCCATAGCGGGATTTGAATCACGAATATCTAGCCATCATGCAACATGTTAGCACGGCGTTAAATTTCTGAACTAACTAGCATATTTCCCGTTATACCACAACATTGACCAAACTGTGAAGCCAGGGTCTTTTAAAGTACTAACGGCATTGTAAATTGCCATTGGAATATGTCATCTCAGCTTGTAGTTTACCGGGAAACATGCGAGTCAGTTGAAAAATTCAATGCCGTGCCGACATGTTGCCATGGTAGCTCAGTGGTAGAGCAACCGGCTAGAGACCGGGAGATGCTTGGTTTACATCCCGGCTATGACATCGAATTTTTCAGTCTGACTCTGCCTATTAAACTTTCGTGCTACACGCGGCTGGTGCGAATAACCAATTAAAATGTCATTAATATTATCTTAAATGCATCTAAGAACGAAATAATATATTGCACAGTATAAATGTGTTACGGTGGCAGCACTGGTGGAACGGCACAAATTTCTTTCGGATAATCCTAGCGTTTTATAACAGACATCTCAACAGACGTTTAACAATATTCAGCACTATACAACCTAATAGGTGGATAAATGTGGTGTGTGCCAGTTCGTCAGGGTATTGTAAGTTTTCACGTATCGCAGTAAGTAAAACAAAGTACTATTTAATTATGCATGCATAATAATCTTATGAGAACTTCCAAACTTGATCATGATTTGAAACATTATGTAAATGAAATACAAATGAATGAATTACCTCTATATTTGAGTCAGAAGTAGTTTATTTATATACACTTAGGTATAGAAGTTATAGTTTTATGTTTCATTTGTATGGCCCTTTAACTTGGTCAAATCGGGGGCTTTGACTTCTGAAACAACTCTTACTCTATTCGCATTCTTTTCGCCCATAGGTGGGAAAGAGAGTTTCCTGCATCAAGCAGCACCCTTCCCCTCCTGCAAGCCTTAGCTGAAAAGAATACGAATGTTATACACAGTAGTTTAATCATTCTATATCATTAAACATGGGCACATTCATTCCCACATACATACTTTCAGACTCTGTGATGGATATTTTAATAGTGTTTAAACCCACTCTTACTACTTATGGCACCGCAGGCATTGACACTAATGATACATGGAATAAAGGTGGAGCACCGGTGGAATGTGATAGCGGGGGAAACTGGAGAACTCGGAGAAAACCCGCCCCTGCGCCGCTTTATCCACCACAAACCCCAATGCGGTCGCTTGGGATCGAACCCGGGCCACCTAGGCGAGATGCGAATGGTCTAACCACTCGTCCGCGGCGCGGCCTCTGTGGTGGATAGGAAATAATTCCAGTTCCCCAGCAGGGAATCGAACCTCTAGATGAGAAGTCAGCAAGCTGACAACTCGACCGCAGAGGCAGTCGGGAAGTTGTATTCTACTAACTGCAATACGGAGATTTTTTCGAAAATATGTATCGAGGACCCGTAAATTCTCGTGGGGGGAAGGGGAGCAAATACCACCCAAAAACAAAAATCCCGTGGAATACTAAACTTGGTAATTAAATTCAGCGTCTTCCAAAGATGCGATTTGAATATTTTCGAGAAAATTCCCGCCCCAAACTACTCTTTACATTGAATAACTTTTCAAAAATGTTATTTTCTCAAAAATTTTGATTAAAGATATTCATATGAAAAATTAAATGTATATCATTAATTTTCTGGGAATAAATTTCGAAGCTTCATTCTGGACTACTTTTACATAACTGGCAAACTGTAAGAGATACACAAGGCTTACTTCACAAAAAATGTAGATCTCGTTTAAACACAATTTATGCCATACCCTTTTGTGGAGCTAAACTATTAGACATCCCTTATTATTGATTTTAAATTTTAAAACACATAAACTTTTCCCAACGGGAATTTGTTCCTCCTGTTTCTTTCTTTTTACTCCTGGTTATGCAAATAGAACGGAATTTCAATCGCTTAGCAACCAGCTTTTAAACTATTTTATTATCGTTTTAGCCTAGTGTATTTCCTGGTTTCCCTTCTGCTTATAAGAAACCAAGTAATAAGTCAATTTCTGCTAATGTTCACCTCGATTAGCACGAAGTAAATAGAAGCACAAGCTTTGTATCAATATTTTGTTGTAGACCAGGTATAGTAAATCATGTGAATGGAACACACCAGATATTTTTAAAGCCGTTTTAGTTTCTTGTCATCGCGACGGATATGTTTGGCAACATCTCATAGATGGTATATGTTAGACTCTTCACCGTACCATATCATTTTCACTCCGTACCAAGCAGATGGCGACAAGGTGCCACAAGCTACCTGCTTTCACCATCTGTAGTCACATGGCGATGCAGCCAAACCTCGAGGTCTAGTCTAGACGCTTACATCGTCCGTAATCTGATGGCAGAGTACAATTCATTCCTCGAGGTCACATCCCCATATGCCATAAGACTTTGCTCTGCGACAAGCAAATGGCGTAAGGATATCATTCAGTCTAGCTGCTTTAACTATCTGTGGATAAATGGCAGTGCAGTCGTTTTTAATATCTACTTTCAGTTATAATATTTTTTTAGACTGAAGGTGGAACTTTGATAGTGGAATTAAATATCCAATCCGGTATTACCTTAGAGTCTGAGAAACCACGGAAAGTTCCCGGCCAGATGGTCGGCCCATGTGATTTGAACCTGAACCATCTAGCTCCGTTAAGGGAGCCTGAAACCCACCATCCTTCCACTCTAAATAGGCCGTTTTCTGTTATGTAGAAAATGATTGCATAAAAAAAACGATGAAAAAACGCTGAATTGCCCGTTAAAGTTGCGTTGACAACCCAAAGTATGGATAGAAAACCGCTAGATTGGTGAGATCCCTCGACTACACCTTGGATGTTTGGGGGTTTAGTTGCTCAGATCCCTCAGCTACTCTTTGCGGCTTATGACCCACAACATTTGGCTACTTTTGCGGCTTAAGTTGGTAGCGCAACTTTCCAGTGGTATTTGTTAGCCATAGTTGGCAGCTCTATCAAAATGGCTATGCGTATGGCAGGAAGGAAAACTGGTACTTATGAAGGGTCATATATTAGGAGTAATGTTTAATACGAGAGGAAATCGGAACAAACCTCTTTCGGTAACTAATTATAAATCACGAGAGCAGTTAAACGAAACATTACGTACTCTCACGCGTATGTGTGGGATCAGTTTCATTATGTTTATGAGCTTTCTTAGTCGTAAACGGTATTCGTAATTTATAATACTCTTTTTTCACAATGGGAGTTTGTAAAGTTTAATAAATAATAGTGCGTCTAAAGTAAATATCCAATTAAATGTGGTTTTGATCTCCAGTCTGCAATTAATAATGTATATCAAGAAAAGGATAAGTAACTGCAGCTTCGTCTTTTTCCTTAATTTATTAGTCTGCTTTCAGAAAGCACACTTGAATAAACTTAAGTAAAAATAAAATGCAGAGCTTTTATTAGCTGATTTTCAAAGTAGAATTTCAAAATGAATATGCTTGGCTCTAAACTGATAAGGTTTAAATCTTTTTTAGACTATCAGGTTCACTTTAAAGCACCAATAGATAAGGTTATCCTATGTTATCGTAGATGGGCTTATCTTGGATTACATCTTGGACTACATTATCTTGCTTTATGTTATCTTGGGTTTCATAGTCTTGGATTAAATTATTGCGGATTGCATTATCTCGGATTGCATTATCTTGGCTTACATTATCGATAAAAGTTGTAAAATATCAAACTTGGTATTTAAGTTTAGTGTCTTCCAAGGATACGATACGAAGATTTTGCGGGAAAACCCCCACCTAACTGCCCTTTATATGGAAAAAATGTCTTTAACGATTTTGATTAAAATACCCTATATTAGAGATAGTTACATGACAAATTAAATGTATATCCTGAATTTTCTGGAAATACGCTCTTTATTCTGGATGAATATTTCTGAATTTTCCATAGCTGATAAACCGTAAGAGATATACAAAAAATTACTACAAAGAATATAGAGCACATTAGAATACACAATTTATGTCGTATACATATTTTTTTTGGAGTTGGTCATTTTTATGGAAGAGCTAGAGAAGGTTAAGTGAATGGAACACATCAGATTTTTTTTTTATATTACTTATCGCTTATTATTTTATGATTACCAGCTATTCAAAATTATAAAATATTCCTTTCAAATGATGACTTTATAACGTATCTCCAGAATATGCAAGATGTACATTATACTTTGTATTAAATGTCTTTAACGATTAGTATTTTAATCAAAATTGATAGAGCAATTTTTGAGTTGGTCAAACATTTCAAAGAAAGTTTCATGTAAGGGGCAGTTCGGGGGGATTTTCTTTAAAACCTTTATGTCTAAAATTTGGTTAAATATCAAACTTGTTATTTAAGTTTTGTATTTTGCAAGAATGCGTCATCAAGATTTTTCAGAAAAATCCGCCCATCCCAAACTTGCTTTTCATGGTAGATTTTTCGAAATGTTTCATTTTCTCAAAAATGGCTGAAACGAGTTTAATTAAAGTGCCGTACATTAAAGACATTTACATCAAAATAAAATGTTTATGCTGAACTTCTTTGGAATAGCCTCTGAAGTCCGCTTCTTCTGAATGACTTTTGCATAACTGGTAAACTGCAAGAGATAGACAAGAACTTACTCGTGCTGCACAATAAATGTAGATCTCGTTAAAAGACAAAATATATATCATAAGATATAAAACATGTTTGTATAGCTAACAACTTCCGAGATACTCCTTGTTATTGTTTTTAAAATCTCCAATAATTTAACTTTTCTCAAATGAAAAGTCTTTATTCGCTTTTCTTTTTCATTCTGACCATGCAAAGAGAAGGTAAGCTCAATTGCATCATAAAGCCATCGGATTTTAAAAGATAGATGACTATCGCTTTATCCTAGACTATGCCCTTATATCCCTTCTACTTAAAAAGAAGTAAGTAATGTGTTTCTCGATTAGCATGAAGAAGAGAGAAGAGCAAGCGTTTTAAACAATAATTTGCTGCAGAATGGGTAGTGAAAGTCACATGAATTGTAACACATCAGGATTTTTATTCTTATTATTTTTTACAGTTGTTGATATACCGCAGCAGAAAAATAAAAAATCTGATGTGCTCCATTCATATGAATTTCTCTATATCTCTGTAACAAATTATTTTTAATAAGCTTATTCTTTTATTTCATGCTAAAACATTAGCACAAAAGGTCTTATTACTTATTTCTTTATAAGTAGGAAGAAAATAAAGGAATACATTAGGCTAAACCGACAGTCAAATGTTTTAAAATATGGTTGATATGGGATTGAAATCCGTTTCTTTGCGTGGCCAAGCGTTGACTGGTTCCAGTTTGAAAAAAAAAAATTAAGTATTTTAAAACTGAAACCAATAACAAGGAATATCTCAAAAACGGCCAACTTACAAAAAGTGTATGTGACATAAATTGTGTGTTTTATCGAGATCTACATTTTTATGTTGCAAGTTTTTGTCTATCTCTTACGGTTTGCCAGTTATGCAAAATTCAATGAAAACCATCCAGAATAAAGAGGTTTTCAGATAAATGTAAATATTTTAAATATAAGAGATTTTAATCAAAATCGTTAGAGCTATTTTTGAGAAAATCAAAATTTTCGAAAGGGTAGTTTAGGGTGGAGGGATTGCCTTGAAAATCTTCGTGTCACATCCTTAGAATATACTGAATTTCAATACCAAGTTTGGTATTTTACCGACTTCTCGTTTTTAGGTTATCGTTTTCACAAACACACGTACACACACATGGATCTTTTTCTGAAAATACTCTTTTTCGGATACAGGGAACCCTAAAACGTGTATTTCCAGAGAAATCTCGGTACTGAATTTGTGGGTAGAATGCAATACCTTCTCTGTACACTATGTACATAGTACGTGTAGAGAACGTAAAGAGACATTAGTATCCGCCGGGTCAAGATCAGTCATAAAATGTGGTTTGACCTTGTTTGCACGGGTTCGAATCCCGCAGGGCGTGTCTCGTTAAGTCACAATCGGCAGGAAGAAGTCTTCTCTTCGCCTTGCGAAATTGATTTCACTAGGGTCGGTGCTCCTCTGACGTCAGGAGCACTGCGTGAGGATATTGATCCACTGCGTTCTTTGCCAGCAGTGTCTTCCAGTCAACTCTTCGCGAAATATACCTACAGCCTCTGGCCAAAACATACAAATAACAATACACATCCTTTGTTTATGTTCATAGACAACATTTTGTGTTGACAATTATTTTATAATTTCGCGATAATCATTTTAATTAACGATAGCTTGTGTTGGATATTTTAGCATAAATTCGCATTAATTTCATGATAACTTTCGGGCATAATTAATAAGTAATGTTATAACTGAAATGAAAATAAACCACTAGCTAAAGTAACACATATGTTTTAAACCTCTATTTCCAAATACACACCCTTTGTTTTAAATCAGTATTATGGATAGAACCAACTAGCACAACAGACCACCAAACTGCAACACACAAAAAGTTGACATTTTAGTTTATTATAGTTGCCCTTTTGTCTCTTACTTTTAAGTTGTGCATATAGAAAAATCTCTCACTCCCAGCAACATAAACATTTTATTTCGTTTCACATGTTGGTGCCATAAACTCAATGTATTATATTAAATATGCAAGAACATTTTGAAGCCATTAAGCCGTGTTGTCTCAGGGCCTAATGCCGAAAATATGTATACTTATGAATTATATCCTCTTCTTTTACAAACCCGCATTGTTGTTGCAGCATAACTGCATGGAGCGTGATTGGTCGGAGATTTGTAGCTGATTATATTTACTTTAGCTGTAGTTGTATTCATATGATGTATAGGAATTTTGATATTACCTATTCATAGTTGTGTTTTTTTACCTGGAGAGCAGGACTGTGCAGCTGCAGATTAGAAGATACAATTGCACACATTTTCCGAAGTGACACAGTAGGGATGGTTTGGTAGCATCAAAACATGTGGACACAAAGAAACCCGGAGACCAAGTCGAGTTCGGCTCGGCTTCTAATACGCAAACACAATGTTTATTCTTTAAAACAAATGAAAAACAAAAAAATTTAACTTCGATATTACTAAATTATTATGGACTTACCATGAAGGTGATGTTGTTTATAAATCCAGGACCTTCTATTGAGTCCCTTTTAGTTATTTTATATTGATACACAATAAATATTCATATGAAGATAAATAAAATGAAGAAGTAAAAATTAATATGAACTCACTGTTCCTTTGTTATTTCGTGAGGCTGTGAAAGATTAAGTAATTATTTTTCTTATGTTGGCAATGTTTGAACTATTACGATAATCGTTGAGAATGATAGTGGTCTTGCGAGCTTCAGTAGGCACTACATGAAATTAAATGACAATCTTGGGAAATGGGACGTAATTTCGAATAAGCTAAACGAAAATTTTCGCCTTATCTGTGCCAATTTTGGTCAAAATCGGTGCAACGACGTAAAAGTCTGTAATGAACATAAAAGCAAAGAGACATTGAGTTTTATATTTTAAGGTATTTCCTATATGTATTATGGTTGTATTATTACTTTAAATACATAACTATCAAAGATAAAATTCTTAAATTATACGTGGGATGATCAGAAACTAAGGTCATAAGGCCCATATTCTTCGTGTTTCGTCTTTCACAGTGAACTTAGTAATGTGCGGCAATTCTAATGCACGCGATTGGTAACTATGCAGACTTTCAGCCAACTACCACCTACAGCGCTACTGCAAGGTAAACACAAATGCCTACTCGTTTGGAAGACTGGTCTCGCAATAAAACCTGGTCAGTTATTCGATTTCTGTGGACGAAACATGCACCCGTGACTAACATTCACAAATAGCTGATACAGGTTTATGGAGAAACTGTAACTCGCTGGCATGTCTCAAAAAGGTGTCAAAAGCTTGCGACCGGTAGAAAAAACGTCACCGACGAGGATCGCAGAGATCAACCCAGCACGGCACCCACAGATTTGAGCACTGCTCGCATGGAAGAGCTGATTCAGGGTAAAGGAAGATCACGTTACGACATATGACGGTAGAACTGGAAATGTTTTTGCAAGCACTCGTCACATTGTTTACGATATTCTGCAGTACCGGAAAGTTTTTTTCCCATGGGTTCCACAAAATTTGTCCAACTACCTTTTGCAACGGTTCTTCACGAAAGGGAACAGTTTTCTTCGCCGCATTGTCACGGGTGAGGAAACATGGATTCACCATTATACTCCCAGCAGTAAGAAGTCGTTAATGGAGTGAAAATGTCCCTCTTCTCCAAAGACTAAGAAGTTTAAGGTGGTGCCATCTGCCGGGATGGTGATGGCCACTGTGTTTTGGGACAGCCCGGGTGTCATATTC
The DNA here is from genome assembly GCA_030762935.1 of Hymenopus coronatus. Lineage (NCBI taxonomy): Eukaryota > Metazoa > Arthropoda > Insecta > Mantodea > Hymenopodidae > Hymenopus > Hymenopus coronatus. The sequence goes on from CM060899.1 coordinate 39,679,433, forward strand.
GTGGAATTTTTGGAAATAGGGCATACTGTGACCGCTGGCCGATACTGCGAAACCATGACAAGATTGCGCGAAGTAATAAGGAGGAAACGGCCAGGACTGCTCACCGAGGATGTCATATTCCTTCATGATAACGCGCGACACCATACAGTCCAGAAGACTACCATACAGTTGAAGTAGTTTAGCTGGAATATCATCGACTACCCCCCCCCTCCTTACAGCTCGGATCTCGCTGCAAGCGTATTTCACTTCTTTTTTTTTCTCTCTCACTTGAAGGAACACCTAGGAGGCGACGATTCGATTCAGATAGGAGGTGCAACACTTCAAAACAACACGTAAGAACAGGATTTTTACCAGGAGGGAATATTCAAACTCATCCCTCGAAGCAAAAAGTTCCTCAACTGATATAGACACTATGTGGAAAAATAACCTAATATGTGTATTATCAGATGGATGTATTGATTGTACGAAATAAAATACACTCGTTTCTTTGCAACCTTAATTTCTCTCGTACAGGCTGGTCAAAATTGAAATTGAGTTTAATTTATGGACGCTAACTGCTGTGGTTCTCAGGGTCCCATATACAAAGATGTAAAAGACCGGTTAATGTTGCTCGGAGGCCTCTTTATCAGGATTGCGGTTCCTTTATGTGTCATAAATCTACGAAACGATATCGACGGTCATAAGCCGGGATTTCAAAGAACTTTGCTTAACATAACGGTAAGGAAACGTTTAACATGTCAAATTCTCTGGTTACATCGCAATAAGCTAAGTCAATCTTAAATAACTTCATTTAATATAATATGCTAGAGTTTCACGTTACGTCGTGCTAAGTCCACTCAAGTTACGTTAAGTTGATGGTAATCCCGGCATTACCTCCCTCAAGAAAGCGATGAAAAGATTTTACGTCTAAAAAGTGCCATTGACCTCCGCTGGGTTCATGACCTGGGTGTCAGAGGCTTGCATGTTACCCATAGATGACCGAGCCAGATGGCTCAGCCGTTTCGTCTGGGACTGCATTCCCCCTGTGGGATCGGTTCCTCGCGGCCGACCTCTAACCCATGTTTTTTGTTTGGGGAGTTTCTCGGATCGCTAAGCGAATACTAGGGAGGATTCTTCCTTCCCCTGAATTTCCTGCTCCTTTTCATCTCCGTTTCAAGCGTATGGTCGGGGTTTGGGTGTGGCACCCTCTCATGGTGATAATTACGCTTTAGAAATCAGCTCTTGGCGGCAGGATGGCGTTGGGAGTCTCGGTATACTTAGCGGCGTTTATTCAGACCTGAGGCGAAGGCTCCTAGCGCTCATTGCGTCGAGATGAAGAACTGCTTGGGAACTGTTAGGAACTCTCCGTCATAGCTCCCTGCCGCAATCTAGTTCCGGCTTTCATCTCATCCTCTCCTCCTGACGCACAAAAAGCCTAATCATTGGCTGAGGTAATACACTACACGAACGTTACAAGAATTACTTTTGATTGCTAGTTTTTAATAATTCATGCTACTGCTTCACACCAATTGATTCAAATTGCCACTTAATGTAGCGGAAAATTTGGCACTGGCAAACCCTTAAGTTACGTCGCACTAAGTCAGCCCACGTTAGTTAAGTTCATGGTAATCCCCGGCATTACCTCCTTTCCAAAGAAAGCGTTGCTAAGGAATTTTACACCTTAAAAATGTTATGTGTTCCATTCACATAACATTCTCTAGCTAATCCACATACAAACTATTCTTACAAAATATTATTCTTATATCTACACCATACTAATCGGATAAATATTAGCAGAATTGGTTTTATTACTTGCTTCCTTGTAAGTAGGAGGGAAATAAGGTAATACATTAGGCTAACGTGATAGACAATTTTTTTAAAAGCTGGTCACTATGTAAAACAATTGAGGTTGGGTTTGCTTTGCAAGGGCCTTTTTGAGAAAATTTGGTAATTTAAAATTGAAACCAATAACAAGGTATCTCGAAAACGCTCCACTCTACAAGAAAAACATATGTTAAATTATGTGTTTTATGTGTTTTATCGAGATATACTTTTTGTGTAGTAAGTTTTTGTCTATCTCTTATGATTTAACCGTTATGCAAAATTCTGCAAAAATCGTCAAGAATAAAGATAAACATACATTTTATTTCTGATATAAATATCTTAAATATATGTTATTTTAATAAAAATCGTTATGGTCAGTTTCGATAAAAACAAATTTTCAAAAACGTTTCCATGTAAAGGGTAGTTTGTGATGACGAGGCTTCCTGAAACGCTTCGTGTCGCATCCTTGGAAGGTGCTAAACACCAATACCCAGTTTGGTATTATACGGTCTTTTCATTTTCAAGCTACGCAGTCTACAGACATAGACATACAGGCCCAGACCATTTTCTAAACTGCTTTTTTGAACTCAGGGATCATAAAAATATATTTCCGGTGAAATCTCGACGTTAAAATTTTGAGTGAAATACAATAACTTCTCTAGCTACTAAACTCACTGTAAGTGCGTACGTGCTAGAGAATGAAAAAGCCATCGGCCTCCGCTGGATAAGAATCGCGACTTTTTTGTTTTCGAAGACTTTTTTTTTTTCAATTTAACTCTTTTGGTAAGTTTATCATTATTTTCTTCGCTTAAAATTTTAATTCCAGGTTCACACACGTTATTAAGTAATTAAAACTGTCAAATATCTATGAGAGGTTGATTACTCAGTAATTATTAAATCAAAAAGTAGTTTTTTTTTTGTTTTTTTTTTTTTAATTTTTCGCATTGCCAACCGAGCCACTTCACGGGCTGCCTCGCTTTTCTCTTGTGGTTTTTTTATGTTATTGTGTTTTTTATTTTATTTATTTTATTTTCTATTATTTAGTTTGTAATGGGATTATACCTCCTTTGGGAATTAGGAACTTTATTTATTTCAGGAGAAGCAAGAGCTCTACATCACAACAACAGGTCAGCATAAAGAGGAATAATGCACCATGGACATCAAAGGCTCTAGACCACGGAGGTCGAGAGACAGGTCAACAAATGGAAGAAGTTATCATGCATTAATTTATTATTACTTTCTCTACACGTACTATGTAGATAGTGTATAGAGAAGGTGTTGTATTACACCCAAAAATTCGATACCGAGATTTCACTGAAAATACATGTTTTGAGTCCCCCTGAATCCAAAAAATTAGAAAAAGGTCCGTGTGTGCGTCTGTCTATCTGCCTGTCTCTCTGTCTTCTGTATATGTATCTGTGGACAGCATAGCTCTAAAACGAAAATGCCGTCGAATACGAAACTTGATATTTAAGTTTGGTATCTTCCAAGGATGCGACACGAAGATTTTCAAGAAAATCTCCCCACACCATATGGTGCTTTTTTCCAAAATTTTGATTTTCTCAAAAATGGCTGTAACGATTTTGATTAAAATATCGTATATTAAAGATATTTACCTGACAAATAAAATGAATATCTTGAATTTTCTGGGAATAACCTCTGAAGACTGCTTTATTCTGAATAAATTTTACGGAATTTTACATAACTGCTAAACCGTAACAGATGGACAAAAACTTACCACACAAAAAAAATATAGAGCACGTTTTTTTTTTGTTGTTTTTTTTTGGGGTAGTGTTTAACGCCCGCTTTAACTACTTATGGCACCGCAGGCGGTAGAGCACGTTAAAACACACAATTGATGTTATATATTTCTTTTTCGTGGAGTTGAACATTTTTGGGTATTCCTTATTTTTGGTATCAGCTTTGAAAAACTTATACTTTTCCTATACAGGAATTTACCAAATTCTGTCCATACACACAAAGGAACTTCAGTCACATAGCAACCAGATTTTGACTATCACTTTAACCTATGGTACTCCCTTCTTTCTCTTCTACTTACAATGAAGCAAGTAATAACAATATTTCTGGCAATTTTTTCTCGATTAGCATGAAGTAAATAGAAGCATAAGCTTTTTAACAATAATTTTTGCAGAGATGTATAGAAAGTATTGTGATTGAAACACATCAGATTTTTTTTGGATTTAGGATTTAGGAGGTGAAATCTCGGTATCGAATTTTTGGGAGCATTACAATACCTTCTCTAAACACTGCATACAGTATGCGTAGAGAAAATGAAAATATTTTAAACGCAATGTCCTATTTATATATGTATGTTGACCCTTGAAAGCATTAAATTACGGGTTTCTGGATATTTCGTGCTTCTCCCTCACATTACTATACTTTCGATTACCTATATATTTTCTTTCTTTATTAATGTTACCAATCCCATTAAATGCACTTCCTATGATTATCACACACACACTGTGTTGCAATATTCCTGAACATTGTTCTTATATGACAAACTAATCGCGCCTGGACGTCGTAACTAACGTGTCTATTCTGACGCCGCAGAAACTATTCAGCTCCGGACAATCCAATATTGCACTATCTTCTCCCACAGACGTCATTTCCAGCACGCCAAGTCCTTCCCAAGTAAAGCACTTCTTCTTTCAAATTTCTGGCGTCCCTCTAATTTCGTCATTTAAATGTTTTCTTTAGATTCTCTTTTTCTCTTTAGATTTTCAAGAAAATCCCACCACTCTAACTACCTTTTACTTGAAACTTTTTTCGAAAATTTTGATTTTCTCAAAAATGGCCATAACGATTTTGATTAAAATATGGTACATGAAAGATATTTGTCTGACAAATAAAATGTATACATTTAATTTTCTGGGAATAACCTCTGAAGACTACTCTGGATGAATTTTTTTTGGAATTTTGCATAACTAATAAACCGTAAGAGTTGGATAGAAACTTCACACAGAAAATGTAGAGCACGTTAAAACACACAATTTATGATATAGTTTTTTTTTGCTGGAGTTGATTGTTTTTTAGATATTCCTTATTTTTGGTTTCAGGTTTAAAAAACTTGTACTTTTCTCATACATGAATTTGTCAACTCTTGTGCATACAAACAAAGGAACTTCAGTGACATAGCTACCAGCTTTTGGCTATCACTTTAACCTATGGTACTCCCTTATTTCTCTTCTACTTACAAGGAAGCAAGAAACAAGGCAATTTCTGCTAATTGTTTCTCGATTAGCATTAAGTAAATAAGGTCATTTTCTTTTTAACAATAATTTGTTGCAGAGATGTAGAGAAAGTCATGTGAATGGAACACAAAAGATTTTTAATTAAAAATGTTTTTCTGACTCAAGGGACCTCAAAACATATATTTTCAGTGAAATCTTGACATCGAATTTTAGGGTGGAATACAATACCCACCCTAGATACTATGTACATTGTATAGAAAAAACGCAAAGCTTATTGCTATGCTTTTCACGTTAATCTAGATAAACAATGTTTCATAAATGCTTTTATAACATATATCCTTGTAGATAATAAAGAAATTCACAAGCCTTAGGGAATAGGATATTTTCATGTTTGGCGGGAGATCGGCACTGATCTACGTTATTCGTTTCTCTTGTTCCTGATCAAGCTAAGAGAACGGAATGCACATGGTGACCAGCTCTTGTAACATTTGACTGTAGCTTTAGATTAGTGCATTCCCGCGTATCTACAAGAATATATGTAGTCAAAGTATCTCTGCAAATATTTATATCGATATACGTGAAGTGGATATAAAATACGCCTAGGAAAGGATAGATTGTTTCAGGATAGGTATAGAAAGTCATGTGAATGTAACATAAGATTTTTTTTAGATCATACAAAAGTTCAACAAAATCTTTCTTTCATTTGCTTTTTACTTTCTCTAGCACGTATATCTAATGTTCGTAGTAGTTACAAAAGGTATTGTATTGCACCCAAAAATTCGATACTGAGATTTAGATGTATATACATGTTTTGAGGGCCCTTGAATCTAAAAAGAGTAAATGTCTGTGTTTGTGTCTGTGTGTGCGTAAGTGTGTGTGTCTGTATGCAGCATAGCTCAATAACAAAATGTCGGTTAAATACCACACAAGGTCCTTAGGCTTAGTATATTCCAAAGATGCAACGAGAAGATTTTCAGGAAATCCCTCTACAGCAAACTATCCTTTACATGTAAGATTTTTCGAAATGTTCAATTTTCTCAAAACATGGCTCTAATGATTTTGTTTAAAGTGATGTCGATATTTAGATGACAAATAAAATCTATTTATCCTGAATGTTTTGAAAATAGCCTCTGAAGAATGTTCCATATACAAAATTGTCTTACTAAAGATGCTTACAAAAGATTATTCTTTTACCTACATCATGATAATCGAGATAAACTTGATTCCTTGTAAGTAGTAGGTAAATTATATACATAACTATAACTCCATGGCACGACAGCTCACGGGGAAACTTGGCCTACCGCCCGGCCGCTGCGTCCCCCATCTCGGTCCACTACAGACGTCATGGATGGGGTGCAGTATTGGAGGGTGAGATGTGGTCAGCGCTTCGAGGCCCCCCCGGCCGGTTAATGCGGTCCTCATGACCTGGAACGGCTACTTCTCCATCAAGTAGCTCCCAGGGACCTTACGAGGCTGAGTTCACCCCGAGCCAGGTCTCCCAGCGGGGGAAAAATCCCCACGCCGGTACTGCGGATCTAAACCAGGTCTCCCGCTTGGTAAGCAGCTGCGCTACCACCGAGCTAGGGAGACGACCGTACAATGAACATAGTAGATGGAAAAGGTATAGTATTCCAACCAAAAATTAGATATCGAAATTTCACCGAAAATACACATTTTGAGACCCTGAATAAAAAAAGTATTTTTAGAAACATATCGGTTTCTGTGTCAGTGTGTGTGTGTGTGGGGGGGGGGGGGGTAGCATAGCTCAAAAAAGTCAGTTAAATATAAACTTGGTATTTAAGTTCAGTATCTTCAAATGATGCGACACAAAGTTTTTCAAGAACATTCCACACCCGCAACAACTCTTTGCGAGGAATATTTTTCGATTTTTTCTTTCAAAAATGGCCCTAACAATTTATATTTAATATTGTTTTTGATTGTGTATTACCTTTGTCCTTTTATTTTCGTGTTTACTCTTTTAATTATTTGTTGTTTTAATATTGTTTCTAGTGTGTATTACAAAAGCACGTACGGTCTGTGGACCCGTGCGAATGTTGAAATTCTATGTACATATGATAGTATTATGTCAATAAATACACTTATTCATTCATTATTCATATTAAAATATCATATGTTTAAGATATTTCCATTACAAACGAAATGTATATCTTGAATTTTCTGGAAATAGTCTCTGAAGATCTCTTCATTCTGGATGACTTTTGAATAGCTTGTAAACCGTAAGAAATAAGCAAAAAAGGTCAACACAAATAATGTAAATCTCATTAAAACACACAATATATGTCACATTGGTACATTTTATTGTAGAGTCAACCGTTTTCGTGATATTTCGAGTTTGGTTCCAATTTTGAGGTGCTTAAATTTTTCTCAAGCGGGAGACATCTTTCTTTTCGTCCCTCTTCTGTTTACTCCTTGCAAGCAAAGAGAACCGATATTCAATTGTTTCACTTATTGACCGGCTTTTAAAAGATCTGACTATCTCATTAGCTTAGTGTATTCCCTTATTTTCCTCTTATAAAGATGCAAGTAATAATTCAATTCTGACAATGTTTATCTTGATAAGTTTGACGTAGATAAAAGAACAATCTTTTGTAAGGAAAGTTTGTTTGTGGAACAGCTACAGAAACTCATCTGAATAAAAAACAACAAATGTTTTATGGATTCATCAAAGACCAACCTTACAGAACACCAATGGCTGCCCTCGATAATTTGAAACTCAGAATTCGCCTTGTGATTCAAAATGTCTCAATTGCTATACTGAGGAATATCTGGAGAGAGGTAGACAACAGGCTCGACATCTGCCCTGCTAAAAATGATTCTCATGTTTAAATCTTCGAAATTATTGCTCCTTAGCTAATAGAAAATGTTAATAGTTTCAATTAAATAACGTTTTTATTGAGGTATAACCATTTATTTTATTGGTGTTTAAGTGGCACACCCTGTACTTAAACTTTTCTCAAAAGGAAAGTCGCAATTCGTTTATTATCTCTTTTGTTTTACTTCTGGCCATGCAAAGAGCACCGAATTTCAATTGCTTTACATAGCGATGCCGTTTTAAAAGATTCTGTTATCGCTTTAGCCTAGTGTACCCCTTGTTTACATTCAAATTACAAGAAAGCAAATAATAAGACCATTGCTGCTAATGTTTATCTCGATTAGCACGAATGTAGATACAATAATCACCTTTTGTGGCAATATTTTGTAAACAATGCGTGAGTGAAGCATATTAGATTTTTGTTTTGTTCTTTCTCTCGCCCGTATGTACATACAAGGCACAAAATAGCTAGAGAAGGTGTTGTATTCCACCCAAAAATTCGATATCGGGATTTCGCCGGAAATATATGTTTTGAGATCCGCTGAGTCCAAAAAATCCTTTTTAGATAAAGGTCCGTGTATATGTACGTGTGTCTGTGGGCAGCATAGCTCAAAAACGAAAATACCGTTAAATAACAAACTTGGTGCTTGTCTTTTGTATCCTCCAAGGAAGCGACATAAGGATTTTCAAAAAAATCCCCTCACCACAAACTATCCTTTATATGGAAAAAGTTTTAAAAATGTTCTTCTCAAAAATGCCTCAAATGATTATGATTAAAATAACGTATATTAAAGATGATTACATCAAAAATAACAAGTATATTTTGAAATTTCTGGGAACAGCATCTGAAGACCTTTTATTCTGGACGATTTTTGCAGAAATTTCGATAACGGTTAAACCGTAAAAGATAAACAAAACTTTACCACAGAAAAACTGTAGACCTCTTTAAAATATAAAGTTTGTGTCATATACGTTTTTCTTGTAGAGTTGGCCGTTTTCGAGATAGTTCCTGTTATTGGTTTTAATTTTAAATTTCCCAACTTTTCTGAAACGGAACCTTGCAAAACGAATTGAACCTCAATTGTGCTGCATAGAGATGAACTCTTAAATGATTTGACTATAACTTTTACCTAATGTATTCCCTTATTTCCCTTCTACTTACAAGGAAGCAAGTAATAAGGCCAATTCAGCTAATGTGTATCTCGACTAGCATGAAGTACATAATAGAATAATAGTTTGTAAAAATAGTTTTGTATGAAAGAGCTAGTGAAAGTTGTGTGAATGGAACACATCAGAGTTTTCTTTCTTATGCCCAATTAACCAACCGATATGAGCGCCAACTGCTGCTGGGCAATTTTATTAGTTCTGTAATAGTTTGTATATTTATATTAATATTACCCGAATACTAAGTATTTATTAGTACAAGTCATCATTAACGTATTCTCTGAAAGGAGACTAGCGGTTAGTTGACCCGATAAAAAAATTGACAAGTTCCATTCACATAACTTTCTCTAGATATTCCAAATGCATACTAATCTTACAAAAGATTATACTTTTAGCTACATCATGCTAATCGAGATAAACACTACCAGAATTGTTCCTGTTACTTGTTTCTTTATAAGTAGAAGGAAATAAGGGCATATATTATTCTAAAACGTTATATAAATATTTCAAAAGCTGGTCGTTATGTGAAACAATTAAGGTTTGGTTCGCTTTGATTGGTCCCGTTTGAGAAAAGTTACGTAGTTTAAAACTGAAAGCAATTATAAGACACACATAAAAACGATCATCTCTACGAGAAAAACGTACACATATGGCATAAATGATCTGTTAAACGAAATCTACATTTTTGTGCATTAAGTATTTGTCTATCTCTTACGGTTTAACCGTTATGCCAAATTTTGCAAAATTCATCCTGAACAAAGAGATCTTCAGAGGCTATTCCCAGAAAACTCAGAATACACATTTCAATTGTGATGTAAATATCTTTAAATAAAATCGTTAGTCACTTTTAGAAAAAAAAAATCAAACATTTTTCCATGTAAAGGATACTTTGTGGTGAGGGGACTTTTTTTTTTATAATCTTAGTGCTGCATCCTTGAAAGATAATAAATATAAATACCAAGTTTGGTTTTTAAGGTTCTTTACGTTTTTGAGATATGCTGGCTACACACACACACTCGGACCTTCTTCTAAAAATGCTTTTTTTCGGATTAAGAGGACCTCAAATCATATATTTCCGGTGAAACTTCGACATTGATTTTTTGGGTGGAATACAGTACCTTCTTTAGCTACTATGTACTATATACATATTGCTAGAGAAAGTAATAAATACAAATAAAATATCTGATGTGTTCCATTCACATAATTTTCTCTGTCTGTTCCCTATACAATCTATTCTTACAAAAGATTATTCTTTTATTTATATAATGCTAATCGAGATAAACATTAGCAGAATTGGTCTTACTCGTACTTGCTTCCATGTAAATAGACAACAGATAAGCAAATATATTAGGCTAAAGCGATAGTCAAATCTTTCAAAAGCTGGTAGCTATGTGAAAACAATTGAGGCTCCGTTCGCTTTGCATGATCCCGTTTGAGACCCGTTAAGTGGCTTAGAAATGAAACCAATAAGAGGGAATATCTCGAAAATGGTCAACTGTACAAGAAAAATATATGGGACATTAATTGTGTATTTTAACGAGATCTGCATGGTGTTAAGATTTAAACCGCTATAAAAAGTTCTGCAAAACTCATCCAGTATAAAGCGTCTTCATAGGCTATTCTCAGAAAATTCAAAATGGGCATTTTATTTGTGTTGCAAATATCTTTAATATTCGCTAATTTGTTCAAAATTGTAAGAGCCAATTTTGAAAAAAACAAAATTTTCAAAAGTTTTTCTATGTAAATGGTAGTTTGTGGTGGGGAGATTTTCTTGAAAAACTTCGTGTCGTATTCTTGTAAAATACCTAACATAAATACCAATTTTGTTATTTAATGGTCTTTTCGTTTTTGAGCTATGCTGTCCTCAGACACTCATATACACACATATGTACTTCTTTTAAATATGATTTTTCGGACTCAGGGGACCTAAAAACATATATTTCCTGTGAAATCTCAACACACAATGTTTGGGTGGCATACACTACCTTATCTAGCTACTATGTAAGTACATTATATGTACATACCAGCTAGAGAAAATAAAAATAAAAAACAGAAATAATTTGGAGAATTGAATGTCATAGCGACATGTTGTCACAATGGTTAGAACAAAAGCACGGAAAGCGGGAGAACTATGAGCAAATCCCGGCTTAGCATTGGATTTTTCAGCTGGTTTTAACAGTAAAATCATAAACCCGTAGTAGCGTAAATATAGCAGCAATACCGATATAATAATAGATCTTTTGCATCTGTGCATCCCCAATAGCCGAAAGGAGGAAGAGGGCGGCCGACCCAAGGAGTCACAGTGGTATCTACCATTTCCAGATTGAAACTCCTCGGTAGGGGCTAGTACGGTCGACGTCCACTTCCCTGTGGGCTTCTCTACCTATTATGTGGTAGAGAAAGTACAAATTTATAGATAAAGTCATGTGAATGCAAAATACTGCATTTCAGAATGCAGTTGAACCAAATAATTTTGTAGCGTATGATGTGAATTAACTTGGTAAGTATAGAATCTGATTTACTTCAACTAAGCGAGATGTTTACTTTCTCTTTATAGTTCATGGTACATAGGTAGAGAAAGTATTACACTTCTTCCTAAAATTCGATACCAAGGTTTCACCGAAAGTACATATTTTAGGGTCCCCTGTATCCAAAAACAATACGTCTGTAAACTCGCTAACTCAAAAACTAAAACTCGGTAAAATACCAAACTTGATATTTAAATTTAGTACCTTGCGACACGAATATTTTGAGGAAAATCCATCTACCTCAACTATCCTTTACATTCACTTATAGAAAACAAAACCGGGCTTGTAGGCCGTGGTCCACTGGGCTTCTCCCTTCGTTCCCCAGACGTTTCGCCTGCGTCTGCGGCAGGCATCATCAGTGGCGTGTACATCTCCGTGGTCTCTCAGTAGCGACTACTGTGGACCACGGCCTACAAGCCCGGTTTTGTTTTCTATAAGTGATTCTAACACCGGCCGTGAAAGCCTTCGAACTTTAATGATCCTTTACATTGAAAAAGTTTTATAAATTTTGAGTTTCTCAAAAATGACTTTCAATTTGAATACCGCATATTAAAGACATATGCATGACAAATAAAATATATATTTTGAATCTTCTGGGAATATCCTCTGAAGCGTTCTTCATTCTGGATGAATTTTGCTGCATTTTGCATAACTGGTAAACCGTAAGAGATAGACAAAAACTTACTACCAAAAAAATGTAGATCTTGTTAGAACACACAACTTATGGCATATACATTTTTATCCTGCGTTTAGCATTTTTGAGGTATTCTTTGTTATTGGTTTCAGTTTTAAATAGCTGTAATTTTCTCATCTGGGAATTTGTGAGTTCCTGACAATGCAAAGAAACGGATTTCAATCACATAGCAATCATATTAACCTAGTGTACTCCCTTATTTCCCTTCTACTTACAAGAAAGCAAGCAATAAGGCCATTTCTGTTAGCTTTCACTTTCTCTACACGTACTATGTACATAGAGTATGGAGAAGGTATTGAACTCCACCAAAAACTCCATTCCGATATTTCACCGGAAATGTATATTTCAGGGCTCCCTGTTTCCAAAAAAAGCATTTTCAGAAAAAGTCACTGTGTGTCTGTGTGTGCGGTGTGCGTGTGTGTCTGTCTGTCTCTCTGTAGACAGCATAGTTCAAAAACGAAAAGACCGTTAAATAGCAAACTTGGTATTTAATTTTTGTAACTTCCAAGGAAGCAACACGAAGATTTTCAACTACCCTTTACATGGAACTTTTTTCGAAAATTTTGATTTTCTCAAGAATAGTTCTAACGATTTTAATTGAAATATCGTATATTAAAGATAATAAAATAGAACATATATCTTGAATTTTCTGGAAATAGCCTCTGAAGACTACTTTATTCTGGATGCATTTTACGGAATTTTGCATAACTGCTAAACCGTAAGAGATGGAAAAGAACTTACCACACAAAAATTGTAGAGCCCATTAAAACACATAATTTATGATATATATATATATTTTTTTTTTCGTAGAGTTGATCGTTTTTGAGATATTGCTTGTTTTTGGTTTCACCTTTAAAAAACTTACACTTTTCTGATACAAGAATTTGTTAATACCTGTCCATACAAACAAAAGAATCGCATCGCAACCAGCTTTTGACTATCACTTTAAGAGAAAGTCATGTGAATGAAAAACATCAGATTTTTAATATAGTGGTGTACCTTCTTTTTAAGCTGCTGGTGTTACAAGGGATGGCGTGATGGGAGCGTAAAAAGCTTTCATTCCACTGAACTCCATTCTGGTACGCAACGATGACTTTCGATTACCCACACTTCCTGACTCCGATTTTTTCGATAAAACGTGTGGCTGGCCGTGAAGGTCAACTGCGAGAATCCATTAAATCCGCTAATACTGGCTCAAGTGTGCACAAATATTCTGTACTGAACATCACAAACCATTAATATGCAATAATATACCGTTTACTTTCTCTAAGCGCACTATGTACATAGTGTATAGAGAAGGTTTTGTATTGTAACCAAAAATTCGATACCGAAATTTCACCGGAAATATATGTTTTGAGACCCCCTGAATCCAAAAAAAGTCCGTGTGTGTCTGTGTGTATGTGTGTCTGTGATCAGCATAGCCCAAAAATGAAAAGTCCGTTAAATACCAAACTTGGTACATAGATTCATTATCTTCATAGGATGCGACACGAAGATTTTCAAAAAAATCCCCCCACCTCCAACTACCCTTTACATGGAACATTTTTAAAGATTATTGATTTTCTCAATAATGGTTCCAACGATTTTGATTAAAATATCTACGTTAAAGATATTTACTGAAAAATAAAATGTATATTTTGAATTTTTTTCGGAATAGCCTCCGAAGACATCTTTATTCTGGATAAATTTTGCGGAATTTTGCTTAACTGGAAAAGTGTAAGAGATAGAAAAAACTTACTGAATAGAAAATTTAGATCTCGTAAAACATACAATTTTTTTCGTAGAGTGGATCATTTTTTAGATATTTCTTGTTATTCGTTTCAGTTTTAAAATATTTATACCTTTCTCATACGGGAATTTGTCATCTCCTGTCCATACAAGCAAAGGAACTTCAGTCACATAGCAACCAGCTTTTGAATATCACTTTAACTTATAGTACTCCCTTATTTCTCTTCTACTTAAATGGAAACAAGTAATAAGACCATTTTATGCTAATTTTTTTCTCGGTTAGCATGAATTTAATAGAAAAATAAGTTTTTAACAAAAATTTGTGGCAGAGGTGTAGAGAAAGTCATGTGAACGGAACACATCAGATTTTTTTAGTTTTTAATCACCTTCCTTACAACTCTTTTGCCAATAATAATAAAGTTATTGTACTTTCATTTTAAATTATTTAAAAAATAAGTACATTAAAATACAGGATGTTTCAAAAATACGGGGCATAATTTCAGGTATGTATTTCCCACATGAAGACAATCAAAATAGTTCATTATAACATGTGTCCGGAAATGCTTCATTTCCGAGTTATGGCCTTTACAACATTGAAAGTCCCACCTGTAGACAATCAAAATAGTTCATGTCCGGAAATGCTTCATTTCCGAGTTATGGCCTTCACAACATTGGAATTCACTGGAACGTTTTTCTTTCCGCAGGTCTTTGCCGTCAAAGGAGACATTAGGAGGGCGCTCTGATAGTTCATTCTGAGGAAGGTTACATTCAGTGTTCTTTAGGCGTTAAGACTGTGCGACATGTATTCAAATCAAGAGCTGGCAGAGATACACTTCATGTACGGAAAGGCGGACGACAATGCTGCGCTGGCTCGTCGTTTGTACCAGGAGAGGTACCCACAGCGACAATGTCCAGATCGGAAGATATTTGTATGTCTCCATTCCCGCCTGTGCGAGTATGGAACATTCACCTCTCCTGGTTTGGGAAGGGGACGACCAAGATCTACAACTCCAGAAGTGCAGGAGGAGATTCTGGAGGCTGTGGACAGGACTCCTTATATCAGCACACGACGGTTAGCGTTGCAAGTCAATGTTCCTCATACGACTGTCTGGAGACTGTTGAACGAGTATCAATTGTATCCTTATCATTTGCAACGTGTACAGGCCCTGTCACTAGCAGATTACCCTGCACGAGTTAGGTTCTGTCAGTGGTTCTTGCAGCAATGTGGTGTAAATCCGAACTTTTCTGCCGTCGTATTATTTACAGGTAAAGCACAGTTCACAAGAGATGGCATAACAAATTTCCACAATCAGAATGAAAACCCACATGCAACTGTTGTATCTCATCACCAGGTGCGGTTCTCCCTCAACATGTGGGCCGGGTTCATTGGTGATCGATTAGTTGGACCCCATGTACTTATAAACAGACTTACGGGGCAGGCGTACACAAACTTCCTGGAAAACACCATACCTGACGTTTTCGAAGACACTCCACTGATCAATCATCAACACATTCACTTCTTGCATGATGGCGCTCCTGCACACTTCAGTCTTACGGCTCGCCGGTACTTGGATCGAAGGTTTCCTGATCGATGGATAGGTAGAGGTGGCCCAATTGCTTGGCCTCCACGCTCACCTGATCTGAACCCTCTCGATTTCTACTTGTGGGGCCATTTAAAATCATTGGTTTATTCGTCTCCGGTGCCGGATTTGGAATCCCTTCGGAATCGAATTGTGGCAAGTTGTGAGGGCATACGCAATACTCCTGGAGTTTGGGATCGTGTTCGCAGGTCAATGAGACATCGATGTGAGGTCTGTATTCAAGCAGGAGGTGGACATTTTGAACATCTTCTGTAATGACAACAACTTGCGGAAAGAAAAACGTGCCAGTGAATTTCAATGTTGTGAAGGCCAGAACTCGGAAATGAAGCATTTCCGGACACATGTTATAATGAACTAATTTGATTGTCTACATGTGGGAAATACATACCTGAAATTATGCTCCGTATTTTTGAAACATTCTGTATATTACAGTTTACTTTTTCTACCAAGGATTCTGTACGTACATGTAGATAGCGAATTATTGTAAGTGGGCCATCCAGAAAGTAACAAACGATTTGGCATAACCTAATAATATGAAAGATATCAACACAAAACTTTATTTACAAAATTACAGTACTTTACTGTATCTCCCAAAGTAATCGCCATTGCTATCAAGGTATTTATTGTCACGTAGTATCGCTTTTTCAATGCAGATGTACTATTTCATCGCTAAAGATCTAAGCCAATATGTGATTGCCACTTCGGATTCTTCATCGGTTGCGAAACCTTTTCCACCCAAAAGTCCAAAGTGTAATGCGATTTTTCTGAATTCTTTTATCAACATTTACTTTCATCTTCTCCATTAACGACTGATATACTTACACACCTGTATCTGTGCACACTGGTTCTTCCTTTATTGCTCGCAAATTATGCGCCATTTCCTCACTGAAGACTCCTTCATTGCATTATCACCATGCACTTGCCTTATTTGCCTATAAACTTCGATTGGCTGAACATGTTGTGCATTCAAAAAACCGAATAAGTTCTTTGGCAGTGGAAAAGTATAACATCATGACAATAAGTGTGTCGACAGAATGGCGATTACGTTGGTAAACTCAGTAAAGTACTGTAACTTTGTAAATAAAGCTTTGTATTGATATCTTTCGTTATTATTTAGTTATGCCAAATTGTTGGTTACTTTCTGAATGATCCTCGTATTCCACCCAAAATTCGATACTCCGATTTCACCGGAAACACATATTTTGAGGATTCCTGAATCCAAAAATAGTTAGAAAATGTTTGGTTGTGTGAGTGAACAGCATGACTCAAAAACGAAAAGTCGGTTAAATGCCGAATTTAGTTATTAAGTTCAATATCTTTCAAGGATGCGACAAAAATATTTTAAGGAATTTACCCTTAATGTAGAACATTGGTTTCGAAATCTTCATTTCTTTACAAAAAATGGCTCCAACGATTTTTATTAAAATGCCAAATGTTAAAGATATCACATGGCAAACAAAATGAATATCCTGAATTCCTTGGGAACTGCCTCTGAAGCTCTCTTCATTCTGGTATGACTTTTGCATAACTGGTAAACGTAGGTGATAGAAGAAAAATCTTACCACACAAAAAAATTAGATGAGCCATTTTAGCTATTTTGAAAAACATATTAAATTTCAAAAATCTTGCTGTAGTGGGTAATTTGTGTTAGGTGGATTTTCCATAAAATCTTAGTGTCACATCCCTGGAAGATGCTAATTTAAATACCAAGTTTGGTGTTTCATAGACCTTTCGTTTTTGATTTACACTGCCAAAGGCACACATACAGGGTTCTTTTCTAAAAATATTTTTTTTATTTAGGGATCCTCAAAATATGTATTTCCGATGAAATGTCCGTATGGATTTTCTGAGCGGAATTCAATACCGTATCTACCTTCTATGTGCATTGTGTGTGTGATACCGGAGGGGATTCCACACATCAGCCATTGGCTTATTGTACGTCAGACTTCAAGATTAGTGTAATTTCAAAGGGCGACCGAAGCCGGAAGGGAAGGGAGCCACCGTGGAGGGTCCCTAACATTTTCCAAGTATTCGAGCCGGGAAGAGCTAGCAGCCAGGTCTGACTATTCTCCCTAATTTTACAGACGATTATCAACGTCATCCCTCCGCAGAGAGCTGCATTGTACATCATACTCAATACAAGAGTATAGTCAGATTGGTCGGTTCACGAGATTTGAACCTGGGACCTCCCGAATGCGAGCCATATATGTTACCGCATGAGATTTCTCATTCGATAAAGGTATTCGTATTTGGTTTATATAAACTGATTTAATGTTATTTATGATCACACTAAATTTAACACATCTTTAATCCTCCTGGGAGATGTGAGCCACAGTAGATCTACATAAATCACTGTGCGCGAGATACACTCCTTTGTCCACGTATTACCCTTGATAATTCTGCAAAGGTTAATTTAAAATGAAGCAGATAGAAAAAAATATCTGATGTGCTCCACTCACATCTGTTATAAGTACATATTATTATTTTATCTAAATCATGCAAATCGAGATAAACATTAGCAGATTTGGTCTTATTAATGTCAACCCTACAAGAAAAAGGTATTTGATATAAATTATATGTTTTAACGAAATCTACAAAACTCTACAAAATTCATCCACAATAAAGAAGGCTATACTCAGAAAATTCAAAATACACAATTTTATTTGAGATGTAAGTATATACCTTTAATACGGTATTTTAATCAAAATCATTACAGCCATTTTTGAGAAAAATCAAATTTTCAAAAAAAAATTTCACGTAAAGGATAATTTGTGGTGGGGGATTTTTTTATCTTCTGTCTCATTCATGGGAGATATTTTGTATTTAACGGTTTTTTCGTTTCTGAGCTATACTGTCCATTGACACACACCTAAGCACACGCGGATCTTTTTCTAAAAATACGATGTGTTCCATTCACATGACTTTCTCTACATCCCTGCTGCAAATGATTGTTAAAAAGCTTATTCTTCTATTTACTTCATGCAAATCGATAAAAATTAGCAGGAATGGTCTTACTACTTACTTTCTTGTAAGTAAAAGAGAAATAAGGGAGTACCTTAGACGAAAGCGATAGTTAAATCTTTTAAAAGCTGGTTGTTATGTGATTGAAGTTCCTTTGTTTGTATGGCCAGGAATTGACAAATTCCCGTATGAGAAAAGTAGAAGTTTTTTAAAACTGAAACCAATAGCAAGGAAAAGCTCAAAAATGGTCAACTTCGCGAAATGATGTATATAACATAAATGTTGTGCAAAAAGAGCTCTACATTTTTTTGTGACGCAAGTTTTTATCTATCTCTTACGGTTTACCAGTTATGCACAGTTCCGCAAAATTCATCCAGAATAAAGTGGTCTTCAGAGGCTATTCCCAGAAAATTCAAGATGTACCTTTTTTGCCATCTACGATATTTTAATAAAAATAATTAGTCATTTCTGAGAAAATTAAAATTTTTGAAAAATTCTCCCCGTAAAGGGTAGTTGGAGGTGGGGGCATTTTCTTGAGAAATCTCCCTGCAGCATCCTTGAAAGATATTAAATTTAAATACAAAGTTTGAAGTTTAACGGTTTTTTAGTTTTTGATCTATGCTGTACATAGACACACTGGACCTTTTTCTAAAAATCTAATGCATTCCATCCAAATGACCTTTTCTACATTTCTGTCACAAATTATTGTTAAGAAGCTTATTTTTCTATCTACGTCATGTTAATCGAGATAAGCATTAGCAGAAAAGGTATTATTACCTAGTCCATTATGAGTAGAAGATAAATACAAGTGAGTACACTAGGTTAAACTGACAGTCGCGTGTTTTAAAATGTGGTTGGTATGGGATTGAAATCCGTTTCTTTGTGTGGCTAGGAGTTGATAATTTCCTGTGTGAGAAAATGTTTAAGTATTTTAAAAGTGAAACCAATAAAAACAAATATCTCGAAAATGGTCAAACTCCACGAAAAATTGTATATTACATAAAGTGTGTGTTTTAAGCAGCTCTACATTTTTGTGTAATAAGGTTTTGCTAATCTCTTACGGTGTACTACTCATGCAAATTTCAAAAAAATCCATCCAGAATAAATGGGTCTTTAGCGGCTATTCTCAGAAAATTCAAGATATACATTTTATTGGTCATGTAATTACTTAAATATAAGAAATTTTAATCAAAATTTTTAGAGACCTTTGTTATAAAATCAACATTTTCTAATTTTTTTCCATGTAAAGAATAGTTGGGGGGGATTTTCTTGAAAATCTTCGTGTCGTATCCTTGGGAGATACTATTAAATATCAAGTTTGGTATTTAACGGACTCTTCCTTTTTTAGCTATGCTGCTCACAGCTATACACACACGCGCGCGCGTGCACACACACACTAACCTTTTCCTAAAACTATTTTTTTTTTTTGGACTCTGGGGGTCTCAAAACATATATATCTGGTGAAATTTCGACAACAAACTTTTTGATGGAAAACAATACCTTCTCTATATACTATATACATGATACGTGTAGAGAAATTAAAATGGCCTTTTCGGGCTCGAAACATATATTTCCGATGAAATCTCGACATCGTGAGTTTGAGTGGAATACAATACTTTCTCTATACATTAGCAGACTTCTATGTACATAGGCTAAAGAAAGCAATAAACTTTCGTAAAAATAGCTTGTATAGCTATTAATAAATGATAGAAGATAGAGAAAGCCTGTGAATGTAACACATGAAATTAATACTTTTCTACCTTCGCATATATTAGATAGAGAAGCTAATGATTCCACCCAATAATTCTATACCGAGATTTCACCGTAAATTCCTGTTTTGAGACCCCTTGAATCCAATAAGTTATTTTAAACCAATTTCCGTGTGTGGGCATAATAACTCAAAAACGAAAATTACGTTTAAAGTGATGCATCCGTGAATTTGGCCAAAAATTTTGACAAATTAAAAAAAAAGTATGTTATTTCGTAATAAAATGATATTAACTCCATACTTTAAGAAAATATATAGTTTTTCACACTTGGTTAACTATAACTACTAAATAACTGAAGCTATAGCTGTGTAGGCGCTTGCTTATTTATAGACAACCCAGCTTTATACCTTGTATGCTCGCAAACTTTTTACAACCTTTTTCCATACTCAAAATGTTCCACACGACGCAATTTTTCATTAATTTGTTTCAAAACTTTTATACTACCTCTCAAAAACACATTAAACAAAATGGTTATACAACTTTTTCGAAATAGTGCTTCAATTTTCACAAATACAATATTAAATTTTGAAAAATCAAGAGCTTTGGAGGGTACGAAAAGTGATTATTTTTCTACACTAATTAGAGCACATATAAAAAAATGTGATATGTTCCATTCACATCACTTTCTCTAGATGTTTCATATACAAAACATTCTTACAAAAGATCATTCTTTTATCTACATCATACTAATCGAGATTAACATTATCGAAACTGGTCTTATAACTTGCTTCTTTGTAAGTAAAAGGGCAATAAGGGAATACATTAAGCTAAAACAAAGTCAAATCTTTTAAAAGCAGGTCGCTATGTGAAACAATTAAGGTTCGGTTCGCTTTGCATGGTTCCATTCGAGAAACCTTAGGTGGCTTAAAAATGATACCAATAACAAGGAACATCTCGAAAACAGGTTTGTCTAGCCCTTATGGCTTAACCGTTATACAGAATTCTGTAAAACTCATCCAAAATATAGAGGTCTTCAGAGGCTATTCCCAGAAAATTCGATATATATAGTTTTATATAAGTATATGTAATATATTATTATAATCAAAATTGTTAGAGCCATTTTTGTAAAGGGCAGTTGGTAGTTGGGGATTTTCTTGAAAATCTTCTTTTCGCATCTTGGAAGATGGCAAACTTAAATACCAAGTTTGGTATTTAACAGTCTTTTAGTTTTTGAGCTATGCACACACGGACCTTTGTTTAAATTTTTTTGGACCCAGGGGACCTCAAAACGTATATTTCCGTTTAAATCTCGATATGGAATTTTTGGGTGGAATACAATACTTCCTATATACACTATGTGCATAGTATGTGTAGAGAAAGTAAACATATATTATGATATATTTATTTTTAAACTGGATTTTTTAGATTTCATGGATGCAACACCTTAAATACCAAACTTGGTATTTAAGTACAGTATGTCAAGGATGCGATTCGAGGATTTTCAATAACCCTCTCCCCCATCCTCAATTACCCTAATATGAACATTTTTCGAAAATGTTTATTTTCTCAGGTATCTTCTAAAGATTTTGATTAAAGTTCCAAATTCACATGGCAATTAAAATGTATATCTTTACTTCTCTGGGAATAGCCTCTGAAGCCCTCTTCATTCTGTATTACTTTTGAAAAACTGATAAACCGCAAGATATAGCCAAAAAGTTGCTTACATAGTTCGTAGAGCAGTTTATGTCATACACTTATTTCAGCTTTAAAATAATTAACAGGTTTCTGAAACGTGAATTTGATATTCGTTTCCTATATTCTTCTGTTTCTCTCTTAATCATGCAAAGAGAACCAAATTTCAATTTCTTTGCTTAGAGGTAGCTTTTAAAAGATTTCATTAACGCTTTAACCTAGTGTATTCTTTATTTTCCATTTATGGTAATTTTTATCTTCATTAGCATAGTAAAGATAAAAGAGTAATATTTTGTAAGAATAGTTTGTTTGCAAAACAGATAGAGAAAGTCGTGTGAATGGAGCACTTCAGATTTTTACTTTCTCTAGCATAAACGTACAATGTACATAATAGATATAGAAGGCATTGTATGCCACCCAATAAATTCGATTCCGAGATCTCACCGGAAATATGTTTTGATACCCCGTGAATAAAAAAATACATTTGAAGAAAAATGTCTGTGTGTATGTATATGAGTGCAGCATAGTTCAAAAACAAAAAGACATTATACATCAAACTTAGTACTTAAGTTCAGTGTCTTCCAAGGATGCGACACGAAGATTTTCAAGAAAATCCCCTACCCCCAACTACCCTTTACATAGAACACTTTGACTTTCTCAAAAATGCCTCCACGATTTTCATTAATATGCATATATTTAAGATGTTTTCATGGCATACAACGTGTAAATCTTGAATTTTCTAGCAATAACCTCTGAATAGCTCTTTATTGCGGATGACTTTTGTATAACTGCTAAACCGTAAGAGATAGACATAAAGTTACTACACAAAAAACGTAGAGCTCCTTAGAACACACAATTTATATAATATACATTTTTTTCTGAAGTTAAACATTTACAAAATACTCCTTCTCATTAGTTTCAGTTTTAAGATACTTAATACTTTCCTCAAACCATTCGTTATCTATCTCTTTTGTTTTATTCTAGATCATGCAAAGAAAACTTAAGTTCAGTTTCATCGCTTCCGACAGCTTTTAAAATATTTGATCATTTCATGAGCCTAGCGTATTCCTTCATTTACAATTTATGATAATTTTTAACTTGATTACCATGATGTAGTTAAAAGAATAATACTTTGTTTGCAGAACGACAGAAAATTATGTGAATGGAGCGCATCAGGTTTTAATTTCTCGTATAGCGGTATGTACATACAATGTACATAATAGCTAAAGAAGGTATTATACTGCACACAAAAATGCAATGTTGAGATTTTATCAGAAATATATGTTTTAAGGTCCCCTGAGTTCGAAAAAAGTATTTTAGAAAAAAATGTCTTATATGTCTGTCTGTAAGTGTATCACAGCATAGCTCAAAAACGAAATGACCATTAAACATCAAAGTTGGTATTTATATTTAGTGTCTTCCGAGGATGCGACACGAAGATTTTCAAGAAAAGTTTGTTTTTCTCAAAAACATCCCTAACAGTTTTGATTGAAATACGGTGTGATAAAGATATTTATATGAAAAATAAAATGTATATCTTGAATTTTCTGGGAATAGCCTCTGAAGAACTCTTTATTCTGGATGAGATTTGCAGAATTTTGCATAACGGTTAAACCATATGAGATAAACAAAAACTGTATATCCCGTTTAAATACATAATACATGTCGTATATGTTTTTCTTATTATTGCTTTCTATCTTAAACTATCTAAGTTCCCTCAAACGAGACCATGCAAAGCAAACCGAACCTCAGTTGTTCCATATAGCGACCAACTTTTAAAAGATTTGACTATCGCTTTAGTCCCTTGTTTCCATTCTACTTACAAGGAAATAAGTAATAAGACTATTTCTGCTAATGTTTATCTCGATTGGCGTGATGCGGATAAAGTAATATTTTGCAATAATTGTTTGTATATGGAACAGCAAGAGAAGTTCGTGTGAATGAAATACATAAGATTTTTCTTACAATTTCTTCGAAAATGTTGAGGGTATTTTAAACTGCATAAAATGTGGTACTATGAATATTTCATCCATAGGTCAGGCACGCCTGGTTAACGTATTTTTATCAGCTCCTATAAAAGCGATAAACTATTTCCTGTAAATGATAAAGTAGTTTCCGCCTTTCCCTACGCTGTACTCATGTAAGAACCTCTTTACAGCTTCTTGAAGCCGTCTTATTCTTTACTTCTATTGGTAATAGGTTAGTAGTAAAAACGGTGAGTATAATACACGTTTCAAAATGTTAGTGTAATTATTTGAGATAGGGGAAAAAAATAATCGATGTCTTACATTCACACGACTTTCTGTACCTGTTCTACAAACAAACTTCTTACAAAAGATTCTTCTTCTTTATACTTCATGCTAATCGAGGTAAATATTAGCAGAATTGACTAATTATTTAGTTCCTTGTAAGTAGAAGAAATATAAGGGAATATACTAGGCTAAAGTGAGAGTCAGAGGTTTCAAAACTTGTCGCTATGCGACTGTCATTGAAACTCGCTTCTTTGCAAGACCCGCAGTAAAACAAAAGAAACACGGAAGCTTTCTTTTGAGGAAAATATAAGTATTTTAAAATTGAAACTAATAATAAGGAATATATCGGAAACGGTTAGCCCTACAGCAACAAATCTGACGGACATAAACTGTGTGTTTAGACGTGATCTACATTTTTTGTGTAGTAATCTCTTACTGTTTACAAGCTGTGCAAAATTCATTCAGAATAAGAGGAATTCAGAAGCTATTCCCAGGGAATTTGAGATACAGATTTTGTTTGTCTAGCACTATTTTGAATATACGTTATTTTAATAAAAATCGCTAGAGCCATTTTTGAGAAGTTAAAATTTTTCGAAAATCTTTTTACGTAAAAGGTAGTTTAGATGGGGGGGGATTTTCTTGAGTATCTTCATGTCGCACCCTAGGGAATTAGTAAACTTCAATACTAAGTTTGGTATTTAACGGAATATTTGTTTTTGAGATACGCTGTCCATAGACGACACACACACATACTCATATTTTTACTTTCTCCATACGCACTATGTACATAGTGTATAGAGAAAGTATATTACTCCACCCAAAAATTCGATACCGAGATTTCACCGGAAATATATGTTTTAGGGTCCCCAATATCCAAAAAAAAGCATTTTCACAAAAAGGTCCGTGTGTGTGTGTGTGTGTGTGTGTGTGTGTGTGTGTCCGTGTGTCCGTGTGTCCGTGTGTCTGTGAACACGATAACTCAAAAACGAAAAGTCGGTAAAATACCAAACTTGGTATTTAAGTTTAGTATCTTCCAGGGATGCGACACGAAGATTTTGAGAAAAATCGCCCCACCCCCAACTACCCTTTACATGGAACTTTTTTCGAAATTTTTTGATTTTCTCAAAAATGGCTCTAACGATTTTGATTAAAATTTGGTATATTAAAGATATTTACCTGATAAATAAAATGTATATCTTGAATTTTCTGGGAATAGCCTCTGAAGAGTAGTTTATTCTGGATGAATTTTACTAAATTTTGAATAACTGCTAAACCGTAAGAGATGGACAAAACTTACTACACAAAAATGTAGAGCACATTAAAACACACAATTTATGTTATATACATTTTTTTCGTGGAGTTCGTCATTTTTGTGACATTCCTTATTTTTGGTTTCTGCTATGAAAAACGTATACTTTTCTCCTACAGGAACTTGTCAACTCCTATCCATATAAACAAAGGAACTTCATTGACATAGCAACCAGCTTTTGACTATCAGTTTAACCTACGGTTGTCCCTTATTTCGCTTCTACTTACAAGGAAGCGAGTAATTAAGACTATTTCTGCTATTTTTTCTGATTAGCATAAAGTAAATAGAAGTATAAACTTTTTAAGAATTATTTGTTGCAGGGATATGGAGAAAGTCATGTGAAGGGTACACATCAGATTTTTCTAAATAAATAGAAGAATAAGCTTATTAAATATAATAACTTAGCATCTTACATAACCCCAAGGAGGGAGGGATGAGGGCAGAGACCCGAAGGCACACCAGATCTTGATGATGATGAGCGTACGCATAAACGGGGTACGTAACGGTTAAAGATGGAACGCCACTAGGCCCACTTACAGCCCCGAACCTCTGGCGGTTCCCCACAAGTCACCATCCAGCCATAACTCCCGGAACACCATCGCCTGGTACTTCAACCCTGAAACAGATGACATGGAAGTGATGGGAACAGGAAAATGCGGACAAGCGCTTACCAACCCGGGGAAACCTCGAAAAAACTTATTGGTCAGGAAGGCCGGCATAGGAATCGAACCCACGACCCCAAAATGGTAGTCGCACACGATACCATAGCGCCACTACTAACGATTTTGAGAATCTTACTAACATAATAAGTGGAGATACTGTCACATTTTACTTGCTTTACTTTCTCTACTATTACCTGTAATAAGCGCAGAAACATTGCATTCCTCCAGAAGCTTCGATGCATGTACTACACCGTAAATACCCGTTTGGAAGTCATTTAATACAAATAAAGCTTTTTTAGACAATGTGAAGTGTTCCATTCATATCACTTTCTCTGCATATTCTGCCACATTTTGGCTTATTTACTTATACTAATGAGATAAGATTAGCAGAACTAGTATTATTACTTGCTTCTTTGTAAGTAGAAACGCAACAATATAATATGCTAGGCTAAAGTGTTAGTCAAATCTTTTAAAAGCTGGGTGCCTAATGAGGTAATTGAAATGCTCTTCTCTTGAGAAAAGCCCTAATATTGGAATTTTCAAACCAATTAGAAGGAATATCTTGGAAATGGCGAACTTCATAAAAAATAAAATTATATAAACTGTGTGTTTTAATGAGATCGTCCCGTTTTTGATGTGTTAAAACAGTTGCAGAATTTTATAACGCTATTTCAAGTTAAAACCCACCAGTGAAGAACTGTATTACGCCTCGCAATGATCAGGACCCGTTCACGTCCCCGCTGATAAGCAAGACGTGGAAAGCCACGGTCACTCTCGCCAGTTCTCAACTGGAGATGTTCACTGTAGTGCTGTGGCAAAATTTAGGTTACTGCTCTGGTGAGGGTCGCCGGTTCGCTTCTCGTATGTAGCAAACAGTTTTTTTTTTGTTTTTTTTTTTTGTTTTTGTTTTTGCCTAACTTTGGTGCTTCCTGGCATAGGGGATCATGGGTTTGAATATCTCCTTGTGTATGGGTGTTTTGTGTATGTATGTGACTATATGTCTCTGTATGTGTAAGCATAAGAACGGCACACAAATAGTTCAACAAAGGAAACGTAGGACCTGGAGGAAAAAAGAAAGAAAAAAGCCCCATTGAGTTCTGTAATTCCTTTAACGCACGAACGGATATCTGCGCAAGTCAAACACGGGACACTTCTTTTTATTTTTATAACAAAAATGTAGTTCCAGAGTCTTGTTGGGACTCCTGTACAGTATTCTTTTAATTTCTTCCTCCTTTTTTCCATTTTCCTATTATTTCCTTGGTTTTTCTATTTGTTTACCGTTTGCCTTTTGCTTCTAATATTAACATACCTATACAGATTTACAAACACACAAACACACATGCTCAAGGCAGGACTCGAGCCACGATCCCCTGCGCCACGACGGCTCTTGGGCCAACTGCCATACTAAGATTTAGTTTATTTCTTATAGTTTATAAACTATGTAAAAGTCATCCATAATGATGGCAGCTTCAAAGGCTTTTCCCCTAAAATTAAAGGTATTCTTTTCATTTGTGATGAACATATCTTAAACACGTGGTATTTTAAACAAAAGCATTAAGCTATTTTTAACCAATACTTTCGAAAAATGTAACATGAAATGGGAGTTTGGGGTGGGACATTTTCTTGGAAATATTCTACTCCCATCCTTGCAAGAAGCTGAACTTAAATATCAACTTTATTGTTTAATAATTTTTCGATTTTGAGCATGCTGTTCACAGACACAAGGACACAAATTAACACTTACGAACCTTTTTTCAAAACCGTTTTTTTTTATTAAGTGGACCTTAAAACAAATATTCTGGTGAAATCTTCGACCACGTATGTACCAGTTCTAAAAAAACTAAAAAGGTCGGTCGGTATATGTCTGTGAACAGTATAACTCGAAAAGTTGAATAAATACCAACTAGGAAATTTAAGTTTAGTGTCTTCTAAGAATACAACAGAAAATTTTCAACGAAATCCCCCAACCAAATTACCCTTTGCATGAAAAAATTTTCGAATTTTTTATAACCAACAATTTTTATTAAAATGCCATATTTTTATGATATTTTCATATAAAAAATAAAATGTGTATCTCAAATTTTCTGAAAGTAGCAATATTGTGTTCCAACAACTGGAATATTACTGCAGTATTACAACTGGAAACATCCGATTTCGGTTTCGAAAATATATCTAACAAGAAACTTTAAATTAAATGCAGAAAAATAACATTATTAGTGACGCTGCTATTGAAAGTAAGCACAAATATTTATTTCTACACTCAGTATTTATTACCGCTATTTATCGAACTGCTATCAAGAGTCTTAATTACTAAAGCTTACAGACCTTAAATTTACTCGTGGAATCATCTATGAGAGCCCGTGGTGTTACTAAACAAAGTAGCTAAACACCACAACTAACACTATTAAAAATCCTATGTGTTCCATTCATATTACTTTCTCTGCCTGCTCTGCAAATAAACGTCTTACAAAAGTGTTTTCTTCTTTCTACTTCATGCTAATCGGGACAAATACTACCAGAAATTGTCTTATTAATTATGTCCTTATAATTAAAAGCGAAATAAGGAAATTCACTAGGCTAAAGCAACAGTCAAATGTTTCAAAAGCTGTCGCTATACGATTGTCTTTAAAATTCGCTTCTTTGTATAGCCAGGAGTAAAACAAAAGAAACAGGATGGCTTCCTGTTTGAAAAAAGTATAAATATTTTAAAATGTAAACCAATAACAATGAATATTTCGTAAATGGTTAACGCTAGAAAACAATGTATAATTATGATAAATTGTGTGTTTTAATGAGATCTATATATTTTGTGTAGGACTTTTCTGAAAACCTTCATGGCGCAACCTTGATAGATGGGTTATATTACTCAGAGACCCACAGACAGATACATACATGCGCGCGGACCTTCTAAAAACCAGATGCGTTCCTTTCACATAACTTTCTCCAATTGTTCTGCAAACGAATTATACTAATAAAAATTCTTCTTCTAACTGTATCATGCTAATCAAAATAAACACTACCAGAAATTGTCTTATTGCTTAGTTCTTATTATTAGTAGAATGTAAATAAGGGAATGTGCTAGGCTAAAGAGATAGTCTCATCTTTAAAATGTGATTGACATAGGAAACAATAGAAATTCGGTTCTCTTTGCATGGACAGAAGTAAAATTAAAGATCTATCAAACGAAACGTTTTTGAGAAAATTTAAAGTAGTTTATAGTTAAAACTAATAACATGGAGTATTTCGGAAAAGTATGTGACATAATATGTGTATTTTAACGAGATCTACATTTGTTCAGTAGCTTTTGTTTATCTCTTACGGTTATCAGTTATACAAAAGTCATGCAGAATGAAGAGCGCTTCAGAGGTTATCCCCAAAAATTTCTAGATATACATTTTATTTGTCATGTATTTTAATCTAGATCACTAGAATCAAGTTTGGAAAATCGAAAATATCGAAAAATCTTCCATGAAAAGGGTATTAAAGGGTGCAGGGATTTCCTTTAAATCTTCGAGTCGCATCCTTGGAAGATACTAAACTTAAATACCAAGTTTTGTATTAAACGAACTTTTCATTAATGAGTCATGCTCTTTACAGACATTCACGCGCGCGCGCGTGCGCGCAGAAACAGGGATGTTTTCTAAAAAAAAAAAAAAAAAAGTTTGTATTCAGGAGTCCTCAAATATACATTTCCGATGAAATCTTGTATAGAAGTTTTGGGTGGAATGCAATATCTTCTCTGTACATTGTACTGGTAGAGATTGTAAATATGTAGATATCCTTAAAACAATTTATTTCAAATATTTTTTCTGTGGACTCAGCCATTTCCTGTATATCATTATTCGATTTTTCAATCTTTTTTCAAAGTCCTGTCGATCTTTAGGTGTTTCTTGGATTTGAATGAAGGTGTATTGCATTTTAAAGTCAGCATACAGCATCCGGGTCTTAAATATTTCACCGACATTATTTCCTTTATGTTTATAACTAAGCATGTAATATAGCTATTTCTATAAATATTTATCTGGATTAATATAAAGTATATATAAAATAAACCCTCGTAAGAATAATTTGTATGGTCACTAAACAATTTAGGATAGAGAAAATTGTGTGAATGTAGCACGTAAGAGTTTGTTTCAGGTTTTGAATTTCACCGACACATCATATATCGCTGTTTTCAACAGGTTAAACTCCAATTTTGAAACATATGCACCCTTACATTATCAATCTGCTTTAAAATTGCTGATAAGAACATCGTAAAAATAAGATTAGTTCCTCTTGAGGTAGTGGAGGAAACTGTGTGCATTGACAATATGTTAAAGTAATCTAGGTCTAGCTGAAAACCTATGTGAAAATAAAGTTCGTATACAAATAAACCTGAAAACAAGCTACAATAAATTACTGCATCGCAAATGTAACTAGAACTACAATGAAATATGACATATAAAAATTGTTGCTAAGCAGATAATGAACATTAATAATTTAACTGAGATAGAGAACGTGCTTAAAGTTCTGAAACTCTGCTTTAACTTTCCCTACTATGTATTTAGGTAAGTAGAGGATGTGCTGCATTCCATTCAAAAATTAGATGTCGATATTTTACCAGAAATACGTGTTTAACGGCCCCCTGAACTCCAAAAAAGCATTTTAGAAAAATGTTGTCTGTATGTGTCCCTAAGCAAATAATTACAAAAAAAAACGAAAACTTAGTTGAATACCAAACATGTATTTAGGTTCCTCTGTCTTACAAAGATCGAACAAGAAAATTCGCAAGAAAATCTCTCTACTCCAAACTATCCTTAGCATGACAATGCTCATTATCTCAAAATGGCTTTAACGATTTCAATAAAATTACATATATTTAAGATATTCACATGAAAATAAAATGCATATGTTTAATTTTCTTTAAATAAACTGTGAAGTCCTCTACATTCGGAAGAACGTTTGTGCAATTGCGGATTACTCGTAAACGTTGAATAAGACAGACAAAATGTACTAAAAATGCAGATCTCTTTAAACACACACAGTTTATTTCCTGTGGCGTTTCTATTAAATTAGCCATCTCCGAGTTTTCAGTTATTTATTAATTTTAAAATGTCAGTACTTGTTGCTGTCGCTATTTAGTTGTTTCTCGCGATTTTATGGACTTTTAGCAACTCGCATTCAAAGTCGGATCATCGATTCGTTTGCCTTATTCCCCTTCTGCCTATATTGAAAAATATATCGAAACTATTGCTTCGAAGGTTAATCTCGATTAACATTAAGTAGAGAAAGAAAAATAAGCTTTGGTAAGAACAGTTTGTAGGAGCTACATAAAATTAAAACATAGTGAGTAGAGAAAGTTATGTGAATATAACATCAGACTTTTTACTTTCTCTACACGTACTATGTACATAGTACATAGGTAGAGAAGGTATTGCATTCCATCCAAAAATGTATTTGGACATTTCACTTTGATGTTCCTTGAGTCAAAAAAATAATTCTTGAAAAAGATACATGCGTTTGTGTGTCTCTATTGACACGATAATTCAAAAACAAGAAGTCGATTAAACACCAAATTTGATACTTAAGTTCACCATTTTCGAAGGATGCAACGAAGATTTTCAGGAAACTCCCCCACCCCAAACTGCCCTTTACATAAACAAATATTGATTTTCTCAACAACAAAAAATGGCTGCAGCGATTTTGATTAAAATACTCTATTTTACAGATAATTGTATACATGTATATATTGAATTTTCTAGGAATAGCCTCTGAAGTTCTCTTCATTCTGAATGCCTTTTGCATAACTAGTAAACTATAGGGGATGGACAAAACGTTGCTATACAAATAATATAGAGCTCGTTAAAATACACAATTTATGTTGTGTTTTTGTTGTTTTTGTAGAGTTCATATATTATACTTCCAAAATATTGGTTTCAGTTTTAAATAATTTGAACTTTTCTGACACAAGAAGTCCTCATACGTTTCATATCTCTTTTGTTTTATTCTTGGCTATGAAAGAGAACCGAATTTGAATGACAGTCGCATAGCGACAGCTTTTTAAAATACTTACATTAATGCTACCGAAAGTTTAAGGAGTAAAAACACCATGCTACAGTATATAAAAGCCCCCGATATGACCACGGTAGTTAAAGAGGGGCTATAGTTGAAATGAACACACAAAAATTACCAAAAAACAAAAAAAATATGATGTGCTCAATTTACATTACCTTCTCTACCTGTGCTGCAAACAAGGTATTCTTACAAAAGATTATAATTCTATCTGTTTCATGCTACTTAAGATAAACATTAGCAGAAATGGTCTTATTAGTTGCTTCCTTATAAATAGGAGGGAAATAAGGGAATCCACTAGGCTAAAGCGATAGCCAAATCTTTATAAAGAGCTCACTATGAGATTGAGCTCCAAATTTGGTTCTCTTTGTATATCCAGGAGTAAAGCAAATTAACAAATGATGACATTGTTTGAAAAACTATAAGAATTGAAAACTGAAACAATAACAATGAATTTCCAAAATCTTTAACTCTATGGAACAAACAGTATATGACATAAATTGTGTGTTTAAACGAGATCTACATTTCTTGTGTAGTAAGTTTTTGCTTATTTCTTACGGTTTACTAGTTATCGCAAAGTCATCCAGAGGTCTTCAGATGCTATTCCCAGAAAATTCAAGGTATACATTTTATTTGTCGTGTAAATATTTTAATCAAAATCGTTGGAACCATTTTTGTGAAAATCAAAATGTTCTACATTTTTGTCTATGTTAGGGATAGCTTGAGGTAAGGGATTTTCTTGAAAATCTACATGTCGCATCTTTGGAAGATACTGAACTTAAACATAAAGTTTGTTACATAACCGACTTTTCTTTTTTGAGTTTTCGTTTTTACAGGCACACGAACACACATATATAGGCATACCTACACTGGTCTTCTTCTAAAAAACGAATTTTTGGGTTAAATGCAATACCTTCTCTACCTACATACTATATAGGTACGAAGAGTAAAGAAAGAGAAAGTAAAGAAACCTTCATTGGATTAAATCTTACAAATAGCGATATTTGCGAAATATCATAGCTAAAACTATGGAATCTACTTTGTACTTGGCTGAATACAGAAGCATATGTTTATTGCTAAAACATCTTATGTGTTGCATACACCTGACTTTCTCTTCCTATTATTTATTTCATATAGCTGCTACAAACTATCTTAATAAACGTATATTTCTAACTTCTTCACGTAAATCAAAATAAGAAGTTGCATAAATATAGATTCATAAACACTTCGATGAATGTACAAGAAGGTAGACAGAACCGAATCGATAGTCAGATGTTTATAATTCAATCGCTATATGCTGGACTAGAAATTGAACACTGTTTCCATGATATCGCAAGAAACAAGTAAATAGCGTTCGCGCTTTAAAAATCATAAATTATTGAAAAGTTTTAGTCGTAACAACAAGTATCTCGGAAATGGCTAATGTCACAAAACGGTTATTGAAAAAAAATTGTCTGGTTTAAAGAGCTCTATATTTTAATACAATTTTTCTGTCTCTTACGGTGTACCAGTGACACAAATTCCATTCAGAATGAAGAGGACTTCACAGGTTATTTCCAGAACATTTAAGATACACGTTTTATTTGTCGTTTAAAATCTTTAATATACGTATTTTAATCAAAATCGTTACAGCCATTTTTTGAGAAAATCTATTTGAAATATCTTCTGTATGAAATTTATTTTGGTGTGGGGATATTTAGTTGGAAGATTCTGAATTCATGCATTAATTTTGGTCTTTTACAGGTTGAACAAGAGTATGTTATATTGGGATAACTTTTAAATGTATCAATAAAATTATACGTTGACTATTTTAATTCTCATGGGAGAATGATAGCGTAAGGAGCAGTATTCAAGTGAGCCTCAAGTGGGGCCAGGGGGTGAAATTAAGAATTTTAAATGAAACCTTGGTATACATTTTAAATGTTCTGATAGTTTCTAATTAAGAAAAGTTTGCTTTATTTCTTTTCTGAAATGAAATTGGGAATTTACAGGTTACTGACATTTTATTTAACACATGGAAAAATGCACAAAAATAGTTTCCCAATAGCTGTTGGTTTCAAAGCCACCTATTTATTTTTAATTTAGTTTTATCAATACTCACAATCACGAAAAATGTTTGAAGTGAGCACCATATACTGCCAAACAGTATCCGTGCCTGTCAAGAAAACAGTAATTTACTGATTAGATGCATCTCCAATCACTTGATAAACAAATGGCATAGCTCTTGTTGATTTCTCATTCTGTTATCACCCCAACTACAATTAAACTTGCATTTTTTCATTTTCATTAAGATTTTTCATGGTCAGTAATATTTTTCACAAATAAAGACTAGACAAATATCATCCTGGTCCGTTAAAAGTTAATTGAAAAATTCTGTGGGAAACCCCAATATAATTTAATATTTAAATAATCTTCTTTGTCACCATTTAGAACTAACGTGATAAATGCCTTCATAGTCATTTTGATAATTATAAACATTTTAACCACTTCTATATTTTTCCGGAATTCTTATTTGGTAGAAAACACATTTTAGAACATGTTGCCAGACTATTTTGTTTATTTTGCACCCTCTAATTTAATTTAACAGTTTAAAAACCTTGGCGGAGGAACTTTATTGTTATTGAAATAGTACTCATGACCTCCTCTGTTAACAACTAATACTCACTGTAAATAAGTTTACTATTTTGCATAAGGTTACAAAATGTTAGATTGAATCAAAATGCTACTCATGTGCATTATTCCAATGTTTTATCTGGTACATCAAACTTCAATATCCTATAAGCTCCAAAGTTTTCACTGTAGAAAAAAAAGTTTAAAAATTGTCTTAACATATTAAGAGACACTGAGAGTGATATTTTGACTGAATTTTGATGCTGGAACCTCTAAGCATCTATAGAGAATAAACAAGTAATTGTGTTCCCCTTGCTTTGGACTCTACAGCCGTTTACAGATACTACAATGCACCTGTTTCTTACCACACTATTTCATTAAACAATTTTGTTTCAAAACTGCATTTTTACACTTTTTAAATATTCCATAAGTTTCAGTTTAAATATAACTTGAATTTCACAAAATAATGCAGAAATCTATTTTAATATTACAAAAGAATAAATTATTCTAAAACCAATTGTAAGTGTTCAAAAAAAATGTTTATGAAAAAAATAATTCAAATTAAAGATTAAAATGTATAGCGTTTTTAAAAAGTATAATAATTCAATAAAAAGCTATTGAATGTCACAGATTAAAGTTTTTTGGTGTAGCTTAAAGCTCCAATTCTCAAATTTTTAGGCGCGTGAAACATTTTGATTAAACACTGCTTATACAATAAAATTTATGAAATAGTTTATATCTTCCAAACTGAGTAATCAATTTGAATGAAATTTGGTATTCATGCAACGAAATCACATTAAAAATTTCAGAAAAATCTATGCAAACATATGGAAAATTGAAATTTTACTCATAGTGTCCCTTAAGGAATGTCAGAATATCAGGGTTCCATTTCAAATTCTGTAGTTCATCCTCCCCCACCCAACTTGGGGCCCACTGAGAAGCGGCTCTTCATGCATGTGGAGGGCACTTACCTCCCGTGAAAATAAAAAAGTGAACATCTAAATTTATTCAGCCATTAAAACAATATGGACAATAGACCATATATTTTGTTCACCCTCTATAACGATTCGTTTTTCAATTAATCTGTTTATAGACACACACAGACAAACAAAATACATTTTTCACTTCAAGAAGCCTCAAAGAATCTTTTTGGAGAAATTTCGGCATCGAATTTTCTTAACTCCTAATTATTCTCTAAGAAAATGAAAATGTAGTGGAAGATCTCACAGGATTGGACTATATTAAAGGTAATAAATGCAATATATATGAGCTATAAAGGTTTTGCAAACACCTGTTTGATTGAATTAACGAAATATGACGCTAACTAGCAACTATATAATTATTTTCCACAAAGTTTAAATACACATAATCTCTTACAGGGACACATATCAACATAGATTATTTCATTAAAAACCTTCCACGTGGTTTGGTAACTTACTCCGAAAGTTCACAAATAATGACCAAATCATGAGTAATGTAAACGAATACCCTGTATCCGATAAAAAAAGAAATTAAAACAACATGAAACATATTTCATATACTTCCCACTTAAGTAAATGATATTAAACTTTAATCGTCTTGCAGCTATAAAAAGATAGCTTATCTACTTCCAATTACTTTAGAATTGAGGAACTGAAATCTTGACTACCCACGTGGCTCTTGAACTCTGATTGGTCGTTATTTGCGAGGAAGAGCAGATATGCAGAAAATACGAAGACAAACTGTTCATGTCTCTAACTTCATTTGAACATGGAATTGGGAGAAATAGAATAGTGATGATCACCACAGTTGACACGAATAAGGGAGTCAAGTAAACATTCCGTTCACTAACTTTGGGTTTTCAGGTTACAGTTTCTCTTTTGATTCCTCCTCTTCTTAATGTTTTATAAATATAGTGGACACATTTATAACGGGGTTGAAATAAGTATGATTAATGAATGATTACAGCAAAAGTACGCTCACTTCACATTCAAATCTTCATCACTTTAGTTGCGTGTCACTCTTGATGGATTAGAAAGTCTTCACTTTTTAAATCTGTTTTTTTTTTTTTTTTTTTTTTTCCCCACATTCATTCCGAAAACAAGTCACTCGCTGAAGAAGATGAAAGATGGATGATAGTGTTTTTTTTTTTCTCTCTCAAGAAGATGCTCATTACTTTATAAGCGTTTAAAAGGATTTCCCTCAACAGGTATCTATTTTGTTTGTTGTTAATAATAAAATTTGTTGATATAGTGAAAGCTAATGACCTCACTCAGTTTGTGACCTGAGAGGGCTCTGAAAATATGTTGTAGTTTACCTTGGTGTGATGTATGTCAATTCCTGGTTGAGGCTAGCCTACCGTGCAGCCGGTCGGTTCTACTCGCGGACGAAGACGAACTCGTTGTAGTGGTTCCAGCGGTTCTCCTCGGAGTCCACGCCCGGCTTCAGTTGCTCGGCTGAAGCCCCGCCGGCGGTCCCCGAGCCGCAACTTCCAGCCAGCTTGAAGCCTTGCTCTTGCAGCATATCAAACGCCTGCTCGATGAAGGAATGCTTGAGGAAGAACCTGGATGTGTAGCGATCCGTGAGCCCGTGGTCCGGGTCTCTGCTCTCGTTCAGTGTTTCGCCGAACACGTCCCGACATAGAGCCACGCGGCCGCACACTAAAATGCGCGACAACTTCCTGAACTTGACGTCGGCCAGGCCGTCTCGCCCAAAGGCAAAACTGCCTCTGTATCCGACGGTGATGTAGCCAGGTCCCGAGTTCTTGGAGTAAGAGGTGGTGGTCGCCGGCGCGGAGGATGTGTCCGCGAATGAGGCGACGGCGTCGGCCATGCCAGGGAGACGAAAATACATGGCCTCTTGCTTAAGACGTTCCTTCTCCCTGAAACTCTCTGGCAGCACCAAGGCCTGGTTGCGCAGGAAGTCGAGCACGTAGCGGAATAGGACTCCATCCCTGTCCAGAAAGTACTTGCCCTTGGCGTCCCTGGGAGGTGGGGAAGTCTTGCCGGAGAACATGTGAGCGAGTAAGGAATCTTGCTCGCGGGTCAAGGTGCTCAAAGCCGTCGTGTAAAAGACGCCGCCCACGTTGAGCTCGACGACTGGCGGGAAGTCCGCGGCGTCCTCCTGCATGATGTGGCTGTGTGTGGTGTTATGACTCTCAGCGTCGCGATGCCATGTGCCCGACTGGGCCACCAACAACTGACTGACCGACTAAACCCCCTTCCTTCCCCTTTCTAGATCGTAGTCTCCGTTTTGACGTTCATTTCGGCCTTCTCCATAATTTTAATATCGTCTGCACGTAACGCCACTCGCGTTTAAGCGTGTTTAGTGATCAATACGGTCCGAGATGTGAGTACTGCGCAGGAGGCTGTGCGCAGAAGTGGCTGGCCCTCTCTCCAACTGACTACACCTGGTGTGCCAGCCCGTGCAATGACATGCGTGTTACTGCGCACGGGTTCACGTGAGGTTGCGTGAATGCGTGACACGTTTCACTGCTATGTTTCCATGTATAAACATGCACATATCAATACACTCTAACTAATGCAGTGTGTACTGCCACTGCGGGCGAGTAGTCAGCCTCCTGGCACCTCAGCCCAAAGGTCACGGGTTCGAATCCCTGCAATGGCGGGGATTCTTTTTAACTGGAAGCATACATACCTTATACTCCACAAAGTCTGGAAGTACAAATATATGTGTATGTTTAGTAGGTATAATACTGAAAAAACTAACTTTAAGAACCCTATAGTTCAGCGAGAAGAAAAGAACCTGAGTGCCTCTGCCGTCGGAAGGTTAGCGTTCTATCTTCCCACCCAGAGGTGCCGGGTTAGATCCCCGGAAGGGGCGGGAATGTTTCTTTAATTAGATTAATTCTTTATTCGCCACAGATTCTGGAAGTATGCACGAGAGAGTGAATGTGTGTTTATGTGTGTGTGTGTTTAATAATATAATGCTGAAAAAAAAAACTGACGTCAATTAACCCTACAGTTCAGCGAGCAGTTGTTTTTAAAGCAAAGCCCCGAGATTATCATAGAAGTTAAAAGGGCCTTTATAAATGAAACAATAACAAACAAATCTGATGTGTTCCATTATATGACTTTCTCTACGTCTCTGTAACAAAATATTGTTAAAAATAATATCGAGATAAGCATTAGCAGAAATGGTCTTATCATTTGCTTCCTTGTAAGTAGAAGATAAATAAGGAAGTACACTAGGCTAAAGCGATAGTAAAACATTTTAAAAGGTGATTGCCATGTGACTGAAATTCCTTTATTTCTATGGCCAGGAGTTGAAAAATTCCCTCATGAGAAAAGTGAATTTTAAAGCTGAAACCATAAGAAGGAGTATCTCAGAAACTGTCAGCTCTGCAAATAAAATAAATCAGGTAAATTATGTGCTTTAACGAGATCTGCATTTCTTGTGTTTTGGGTTTTTGCTATATTTTACCATTTACCAGTTATGAAAACTCAGCAAAATTCATCCACAATAAAGAGGTCTTCAGAAAATTCAAGGTATACATTATATTTGTCATGTAATTATCTTTAATATACGATATTTTAATAAAAATCGTTAGAGCCATTTGTGAGCAAATCAACATTTTCGAAAATGTTTCATGTAAAGATAGTTGGGGTGGGGGAAAATTTCTGATAATTATTGAGGCGCATTCTTGGAAGATACTGAACTTAAATACCAAACTTGGTATTTCTCCGAATTTTCGTTTTTGAGTTATATTTTCCACAGACACTCACACGGACATTTTTCTAAAAATGATCTTTTTAGATTCAGGGGGACTCAAAACATCTATTTCCAATGAAATCTCGGTATCGACTTTTTGAGTGGAATACAATATCTTCTCTATTCACTATGTACATACATTGCACTTACGTGCTAAAGAAAGTAAAAATACTTCTGACAATCTAAGAAAATAGTTTAACTTCCCTTCTAAGCTGACAGATTTAATGCTTCATTCTATGCAACGATTAAATTTAAAAAACAAAACAAAAAATCGAATGTTAAATTTACTTAATTTCTCTACCCATTATTCAAGAAAATATTTTTAAACTTCTGATATACTCCATTCACATGAGTTTTTCTACATCTCTATAACAAATTATTATTTCTGTTTATTGTTTCATTTGTATGGCCCCCGTCAACTTCAATGGTCATATCGGGGGCGTTTTGTGAAACTTTAGGTTCAGAACATTAGGTTAATAAACTTTATATTACTAAGCACACTCACATTTACCCTCGCATTCATACTTCCAGAGTCTAAGGGGATTAGGGAATAATTCCGGTTAAAGAAAAATGTCCCGCCTCCCCTCGGGGTGAGAAGTCAGTCAGCTCTCTTACCACTCGACCACGGAGGAAGTCCAGAATGAATTATTGTTTAAAAGTTTATTCTTCTATCTGTTTCATGTTGATCAGGCAAACAGCAGAAGTGTCTTTATCACTTGCTTCCTTATAAATAGAAGAGAAATAAGGGAATAAATTAGGCTAAAGTGATAGTCAAATCTTTGAAAACTGGTTGCCATGTGGTTAAAATCCGTTTCTTTGCATGGCTAGAAATATACAAATTCCCGTATGAGAAAAACTGAA
Organism: Hymenopus coronatus; assembly: GCA_030762935.1. NCBI lineage: Eukaryota > Metazoa > Arthropoda > Insecta > Mantodea > Hymenopodidae > Hymenopus > Hymenopus coronatus. The sequence goes on from CM060899.1 coordinate 39,719,813, forward strand.
ACTAATAACAAGGAATATCTCGGCAAAATATATGAACGACATAAATTGTGTTTTAACCAGATCTATATTTTTGCGTAGTAAGTTTTTGTCTATTTCTTACGTTTTACCAGTTACCAAATTTCAGAAAAATTCATCCAGAATGAATCTATTCCCAGAAAATTCAAATTATCCATGTTATTTTTCATGTAAATATTTTAATATACTGTACTTTAATCAAAGCACAACGATTTTAATCAAAATCGTTAGAGTTACTTTTGAGACACTCTAAATTTTCGAATGTTTTTCTGTGTAAAAGTAGCTTGGAGTAGGGGAATTTTTCTCAAATTTCTCTGTGTTGCATCCTTGGAAGACACTAAACTTAAATATCAAGTTTGGTATCTAACGGTCTTTTAGTTTTTAAGCTATGCTGCACACACACACACACAACATACAAATACAGACAGATAGGCACACACACTGTTCTTTTTCTAAAAATATCCTTTTTGGATTCAGGGGTCTCAAACATGCATTTCCGGTGAAATCTCGGCATCGAATTTTTGAGTAGAATATAATATTGACCTCTAGCTACTATGAACATTGTATATATTCGTGCTAGAGAAAGTAAAATACTTAACTTGACACGACTTTTCATAAAGAAGTCGTGTTATTTTTCCCTTGTCACTGAAATCTATATGCTTATTGTATTATTTCCTTTCTTTGTAGTTTTAGTTAAATAACCTTGGTATCTAATGAATACTATGTTATTAATTAAATGTTCTTAAGGAAGATTATATTCTGGGTTTATTAAGTCCAATAGTTCATTCCTTTTCCCATCCAGACATTTAAAGATCAAATGAGAGTCTGTTTCTTCCTCTACGTTGCACAACTGGTTCTCCTTTGAAGATTTCCACTTTATAGAGATGTTACCTTAATCTACAATGTCTTGTCAGTAGCCCTATTTTCAGGTTTATTTGGGATTTGTTGAGTTTAAGCATGTCTTCATTTAATCAGAAAGATATACTACTCATCATTCTCTTACTGTCCTTGCATTCATCTGTTTGCACCCATTTTTGCTGCTGATAATGCTTAGTCCATTCGCCAATGTTTTTCTAACAGAATTTATAGAGAAGTTAAAAACTGGTTCAGGAATAATGAATTATCGTGCACAGCATTGTCTTGCCAAGCTTTCTCATTGCCTAAAACTCCCTTGTGACCTGGCACCCACCCAAGTGTTTTCGCCAGTTGTACAAGGTTTATTAGGCAGTTCCAGAATAACTTAAAGGTTATATTATAACTTGCAATTGCCTTTAAGGTTGCTTGACTATGAGAGAAAATATAGATGTTGCTATTTTTGTAGCTCCTATTTAGATTCTCCCTCGCACAGGTTTCTATTGCAAATACTTCGGCTTGAAATACAGTGGTATTGCAATCAAGAGGAACACAATTTATTCTAGCTCCCAATTCATTGTTTTAGAGCTGTCTGTGTAACAAATCAGACAACCTTATGGACAATGTATCTTGTTCTTCCTTCAGTATAACACGACGAAAATGATGTGCTCCATTCACATGACTTTCTCTAGCTATTCTGTAAACAAAGATTATTCTTTTATCTACTTTATGCTAATCGACATAAACATTAGTAGAATGGTCTTATTACTTAGCCCCTTAGAAAGGAACTAAGAGAATACATTAGGCTGAAGCGATAATCATATGTTTTAAAGCTATCGCTGTGTGTTTGTTATTGAAATTCCGCTCTCCATGCGCGGCCAGAAGTAAAACAAAAAATTACGATGACTTCAATTTGAGAAAAGTGTGTGTTTTAAAATTGAAACCAATAACAAGGAATATCTCGAAAATGGTCAACTCCTGGAAAAAAATGTATATGACATCAATTCTGTGCTTTAGCGAGATCTAATTTTTTTGTGCAGTAAATGTTTGTTTATCTCTTACGGTTTACTAGTTATGCAAAATTCAGATAAATCCATCCAGAATAAAGAGGTCTTCAGAGGCTATTTCCAAAAAATTCAAGATATACGTTTTATTTGTCATATAAGTATATTTAATATGGGGCATTTTAATCAAAATCGTTAGAGTCTTTTTGAGAGAATCAAAATATTGATTTTTTTTCATGTAAAGGGTAGTAGGAGATGGTGGAATTTTCTTTAAAATTTTCATGTCGCATCCTTGGAAGATACTGAACTTAAATATCAAGTTTGGTGTTTATCGATATTTTGTTTTTGAGCTATGCTGCCCACAGACACTACATTAGTTCCACCAGCATATAAAAGATATCCCATGGTCATTTAGCCCTAAAAAAACGTTGCTCTCGTTAGATCCCACACAAATGCTCAAGATACAATGGTGGGGCTTCAAAAGAATATAAGATATAACCGCAATCGACTGTATGGGTGTTTCAAGATAAACCAAATCAAACAAATTTGTTCGCACTCGAAGAACTTTGAAACAAATGATCCTGTTTTGTTTGTTTTTTTTTTTTCAGAAAAACGTGCTTTTAAGGAGCATAAAACGCTCAGCTCTGAATGGAACACAACCATTTTTTTTGCCGGAAGTCTTCGGTGACATAAGAATAGCAAACAAGTGTCGTCGGATCCTTCATCAAGACAATGCGAGCGCTCACACATCTCGTCTAACAACTGACTATTTGAACACTGCAAAAATCGAATTAATGACAAATTCGCCGTACAGTCCTGATTTGGCGGCCAATGACTTCTTTTTGTTCCCGAACATCAATAGTAAAATGCGTAGAAAACGATTTTCGTCGGCAGAGGAAGCCGTTGATACGTTTAAAAACCATATTTTGGAGGTGTCTCAAGTAGGTTGGAAAAAAATGTTATGACAACGCATACAAAAGTATATTGATCATAAAGGAGAATATTTTGAGAAACAATAAAGAAATTTTCAATTACACATTACTGTTTTTATTTTTAGAATCAAAATATAAATTAGTAGCCCTCGTACAGTCATTTAAAGATCGCACAATACACCTGTTTCTCAGCATACTGTTTCATAAAATAGGGTTTTTCTCAAAACTGCAATATCACACTTTCAAAATGTTCCATGCGGCTCTTAATTTTGTTTAAATACAATAAAAATGCCCCTTAATGTGCAGCAGTATCCAACGTAATATTTAGTCTTCAAAATTACCCTAATACTAATGGTAATTTTTAAAAAAATATATTTTTATGAAAAAGTTATTGATTGTGGGGCTAAATGTAAAATCATTAATCAAATTATAACTCAGTAATCAAATTTATGAAATATCACTCCGTAAAGTTTTTTGTGCGTGGTTCAGATTTGAAAATGCCAAATAAATTTCTCAATTTTGGGCAAGTGGAACATTTTGATTATGCAAAATATTTACACAATAATACTTATGAAATAATTTATATATTTGTAAAGTATTTATCCAATATGGTTGAAAAAATAGAAATGGCGTGTTATTTATGGACGCTGTTTAACTGCAGTGGTTTTCAGCGTCCCATTCTAAATTGGGCGTGAAAGACAGCTTAATTTTGCTCAGAGGCCTCTCTATCAGGCTTGAGGTTCTTTTACGTGCCGTCAATCTACGACACGGGACCAACGGTTCTACTTCCCTTACGAAGAAAGCCATGCTAAGGATTTTTACACCCGAAGAAAAACCCCATCGTCCTCCGCCGGATTTGAACCCGCAACCTTGATGGTTGCTATTTGGCATTTATATAAACACAACAGCAATGCAATCACAGTCAAATTTTCGGAAAAGTGGGTACGAAAATATAGCAATTTGAAATTTCACTGCCAGTTTCTCGTAACTAGACAGACTCTATTCTAGTGACTTTTTGCTTACAACGTGGCCCCAGGAGTAAGGGATGAGCATGGTAGGGTGACCAGATTTGGACGACGATGTGCACTAACAAGGATGGTGTCCATAACGACTTCAGATGGAGCAATTCCCCCTGGGGTCAATGTGGCCCGAAATAAAGCTCCCATCAGTCAACCAAACACTAGGGAGATATTTTCTAAGATTCACGTCTTGGCACAACACACCGAAGTCGTCGCTGGGTCCTTCAACTGAGGAAAGTCTTTGTAGAAGAGAAACCACTCCAGCATTTACCTATGTCCCTGGGAAACCAGAGTATATTTTATATTTATATTTATTTGTTTAGCCATTAGGTACATTAGTACAATAGACATGGTATTCCGAGTGGTCGGCATCAACGGAAATGGAACCCGGATTATCCCCAATACGAGCCACACGTGTTACTCTAAAGCCATTCCAGTCAGTGACGAAATGCATAGAATTCTTCTCGAACGTGTCCATGGTCTATAGGGTAAGGCTATTCAACATTGGTCTCCTTAGCATATAGGATTCTGCGAAGAAAAACATCTTACACTGTTGGACCATAAGAAGAAGGTGACCGTGGTCTGAGGTAAGAGAGTGAACGTATTGCTCACGTAGTCGATTTGTTTACTACGAAATGTGAGCTTAACAATTGCTGTTATAGGTATAATTACGCATTTCCAGTTGCTCATTATAGCGCAAGAGATCTCTAACAAACAGTTCATGTTTATTGGCGAGAGCGTGCAAAACTTTAATGCCGGGGCAGAAAATGTTTATGCAGCACATTTCTCCTGCCCGCCTTCTCACTGTCAGAAAGTAGAGACAACTCACTGCAAGGCAGATCAGATTTTTTTAAAGGGGAGAAAGAGGCGGGGGGAGTTGGACAGGTAAAAGAATGGCTTATCTTGCCATTGGGATGGAGTAGGCGTGGGGTGTTTAGGAAGGAAATTTCGGAAGGATTGAGGAGATAATTAGGTTAGGGAGGTTTTGCTGTGCATCCTCATTAGAATTGCTTGCTGGCCGAACGTGGCCCAGCAGAAGTGGCGGTGGTTAGGCTGACAGCCATGATCGCAGGCTTTGACTGTCATCCGGGAAGTTAAGGAAGGTTAGAATGGAGTTTTGGGGTTCCTTATTTGAGTTTTCCAGAATTGTGAAGGCCTCTACAGAAGGCCGTGGAATTTAGCGGTGAAAACGCAGCTGGGCGTTGACTTAGCGGAGGAATCTGTGGTGCTGTAGAGTTGTAAGTTGGGTTGGTTCTGATGTCTAGTTCGCGCAGCATATGCGAAAATCCGGCTAAGGCCGTGGATGGAAGGGCGATCGGTGTCTGAGTTTCTCTGCTTTCGGTGGAATTGTTTTGTAGATGACTGGTCTCGGCTGTTGTTGTGGCGTGGAGCTGGAAGACTTCTCGGGCAGTTAAGTGGGCGTTGAGACGTGCGAGGCCTTCCTCCAGGGATCCTTGTTTCCCAGCGGCGGGGTCAAGCTGCGCTGAGCAGTTAGAGCTGAATGCTCTTAGTGCAGATGCGGTGGCGACTGTTGTTTTCTGAAAGTCCTGGATTTCGGCCTCGAAGTGTTTAATTTCCGATGAGTAGGTTAATGGGCTGAGGAGACGGCGGAGGTGATAGCAGCTGCACTAGCTGTCTCTTCGAGATTGGCCAATCGAGAGCTGATGTTCAGGACCTCAGAGTTGAAGTTCTGGACGGCATCCCTCATGATGCTGATAGTTGAGACTGAGGCTCTGAAAACTATTGCATGACGTGGCCAGGGTCACCGCGCTGGAGCTGAGTTGGGAGGTCACTGTTGGGTGTTGGTGCCGGCTGAGTGGGTACTGAGGCACTGGACCTGGCCTGTGAAGTGGCCGAAGCCACCACAGGTGGCGCAGTATAAGCGGGGATTCCTCAGCAGCGGCGGCATGGATAGTGCCAGTACACTCAGCTGGCCTCAATACTTAGGCACCGCCTAAATATGGGCAGGCCCTCGCGCAGGGCACCCTCGTAGTCACCGGTTTCGGTGGGTTCCAAACGAACGAGTGGCGTGGGGGGGGGGTCTCTTGCAGAAGTTATTTCACTCTCATTGCTGAAGGCCAGTGGTGGCGTGCAGCTGCGTGATAAGACGGACCGAGAGGTTGGGGGCACTCCATGGATGACGGTGTCGGCAGCGGTGGCTGTGGCGGCGCTGGAGTCGAGGGTTTCTGGGCGATAGCTGGGAGCTGTGTCGGCTGTGGTTTCGGCGGCGGCATGTGGACTGCAATTCAGATCCAAAGTTCTGAAGTAGTATTATCTGTTTCACGCAAGAATATTCCTAATGTCAAACTTTTAACCATAGGAGGACAGAAAGACAGATATAACGACACGGGATACCCTTGCTCGCTGATTATTAGCCAAGCGAAGCTCATGGGCGTTTTCTTTTATTTGCTATCGTACAACAGCCACCTCTAAGAAGTACAGCACTTTAAATAGTTTAGTGATCACTGTTCTGCCCGAACAGATTTCCGGGAAGGAAACGTATACAAATATCCGTAATCATTTCTCTGTATCGAGCACTTACACCACAGATTTCGTTCTATGCTGTGATTTCTGAAAGCAATTAAATAGATCAAATAGAATATACTATGTATGCTCGTACATTATTAGTACATTATTAACTTATTATTGTTTAATAATACACAGCCTAGATTTGTGCTACTAAAGAAACAGTTATGTAAGTTATATTCCTATAACATAAGCCGTACTTTGTATAAAGTTATTCTCGAGGTGAATACTGATTCAGATACTATTTCTTTCTCTAGCACATATGTACAGAATGTGACCAAGCTCCGTCTGGCTGGAAGGAATGCGGTTGAATTTACGTTAAGAAAAAATGACACTATGGAGGGGAGGGGAAGGAAGGCAGGTAACCAGTGGCTATCAGAGTTTTCAGTGAAGACATAAAGAAACAAGCAATGCATCTAAATGTCAAATCTCGTCGCATGGTGCTACTTTCTGATCATGAGTATGCTACATCATTTTAAGGTAGTGATGGGTGAAATTTCAGTCATTTTCAGTTAAAATAATCTTTTATGGGGAGATACTAAATATATTAAAATACATACCTGCAAAGTTTCAAAGTCCTTTGATGTCTGAAAGTATCAACATATCTGAACATTCAAATCTTAATTTAATCCATAAAATACATATTAACAATTTTAAACTTTTACTTGATCTTCCCAAAGCCATTCTTAATAAAACTAAGTAAGATTTTTTTTTTATTGCAGCATTCATTTAAAAAATAAAATAAATGGTAAAACAGTAAAAAGTTCTGAAATGTTGCTTTCACAGTGCACATTTTTACTTTCTTTAGCACGTATGTACACCCATTGCCAAAAGAAATGAGTTATGTCTGGAATGCCATATTCGTTCAAGTCCCTCACGGCACAGCGCATCCGTGATACAGTTGTGTAGCGGCAGCAACAAGTTGTCACAAGTTCTAAATATTAATACTACTAACCCGTGTGATCAATAAGCATAATCAATTACATAACTTAAGCTTCTACAACAACAAACATATTAACTAAAAATATTAACGACACAAAACATGACACAGTGTGGACTGTAGAACCTGCCAATTTCCAGTGTGTTCACTGCAGTGCTGTTACAAAACATAGGTTACTCATCTGGTAAGAGTCGCAGATTCGCTTCTCGCATGTAGCAAACATTTGTTTTTCTTCCTCGTAATTATCTTGAATCAACACAATGTATTTGATTACTTATTTGACACACTTATTTCATACACGATATTGGGTATAGTTAATAATTATTATGATGCTTTTTTAAGGGTTTATTCTACCGAATATCAATACGCTGTTCACGAAAGCATGTGGTGCGCAGAAATACTAAAAGTATTGTTAAGAAAAACAATGTTTTAAAGCATTTTAAGATGTTCTTTCTTTCTTTCTTTCTTTTTTTGTTTCCTTTTATTTTATTTATTATTATTTTTTGTACTTAATACACCCTTCATAAACCGATCCATACTGACATTCTCATATGAGGTGATATTTTATTCCTCATATGATTGTCTATCGTCTAAAGGGGACCCATTACAATGCAAAATACGTGACTTTACAATTCCATTATGGCCGCGTATCTGTAGATGTCGTGTTGGATTTTGATATCAAGGGACGGTCTAGGTGTGCTGTGGCAGCTTGACGATACAATGAACGGTGCGCAATACACAGTGATACTTGATAATATTTTGATTCCCTTGCAAGCATGTGCTCTCTATAAGGAATGTGAGGGCTGCTGTAAAAAGGGAGCTGCGCTCCAATTACCTTAAATGGGTGAAGGACAAATGATGACTTCTGGGTACAACTTCAAGAAGCCTGGGCTCTTTTAGCTTCTCGCCCACATTACTATAGATATTTATTTTGTCTATGCCCCGAAGATTGAGATCTGTTATACGGGCTGGGGGTTCATGCACCTGATATTAATTATGTTTATTTTTTGTGTTTTAGTTTTAGAATATATCAATTTATTTATACATATTCTTTTAGTTATTTAACACGAGTGTTAGTAGAATTATAGCCTTGTACGCATAGATGGTCCCATAACTTCAAATGCCAAAGTTTTATTGGTGCAATATTACGTTGGACATATCCATTCATAAAATTAGCAAAGATAAAAAAAAAATCACAAGCGGCGTGAGATTTGAACTTATGAATTTATGATGTAAGCAAGGCCTTCTTGACCACTCGGCCACTGTCACGCGTTTGTTAAGGCCCGTTTTCAGCACTCAGAAGTTAACCAGTGCGCTGTCAGTCATAAACTGCTATACATTTTTTTCGTGTCCATTATGAACACAGGTTTTACGAAGATACCCGAAGCTCTTCGATCGACACATGGGTGACTCATTTGTGTGTGTGTGTGTGTGTGTGTGTGTGTCCACGGGTGCACAATGTACATAGTGGATAGAGAACGTAAAAATTAGATACTGAGATATCACCGGAAATAAATGAATCCAAGAAAAACATTTTTAGAAAAAGATCCGAGCGCGTCCGTGTGTGTGTCTATTTGTGGACAGCATAACCTAAAAGGTTGAAGTCGGTTGACTACCAAACTTGGGATTTAATCTTAGTATCTTCCAAGGAGTGCAACACGAAGATTTTGAAAATCCTCTCACCTCAAACTATCCTTTACTTGGAACTTTTTTCGAAATGTTCGATTCCCTAAAAACTGGTTCTAGCGATTTTGATTAAAATGCCGTATATTACGATTTTTTTTACAATATAATTTATTTTGGGTTGCTTTAACAGCTAGGTCATATTGCGATCTTTCAAATTGCACATAAAATGAACAATATTTACATGAGCGATAAAATGTACATTCTGAATTTCTTGGAAATAACCCCCGAAGTCTTCTTCATTCTGAATTATTTTTGCATAAACTGGTAAAAGAAAGAAACTTATGAAAAAATATAAATATTGTTAAAATACACCAAGTTATGTCATATACAATTTTTTTTGTGGATGTAGCCATTTCCGAGATGTTTCCTGTTATTGATTTCATTTTTAGAATACTTAAGTTTCTCTCAAACGAGAAGTTTCCCTTCTACTTATAAGGAACTAAGTAACAAGACCATTTTCTATCGCTGTTTAATTTGATTAGTATGCTGTAAATAAAAGAATAACAATGTAGTTTAACTTCCTTTAAGCTGGTTAGTCATATCGGACAATGAATTAAATTGGTGAAATGATACTCAAATGATCTCGGGGTTCATTAAAATTACTCGACATTCGTCTTCTCAGGATAAGGGAAACCCCCGAAAAAATACCTTGCCCGGGTAACTCACCCTAAGCGAGATTGGAACTCAGGACCTTTTGAACGTGAGGCAGACACGCTACCCAGGCGGAAAAATCAGAATTTGTTTATCATGCAGCGTCGTTTCTAATATCTAAGACACCTTACCTTGCACGCCTCACAAGCTCAGAACACTTGTAAGCAATTTAAAAGCAGTCATTGTATCGTTATGGGACGGTTCTGTTAATCTGTCGAAACGAAACACAACCGAGGCAAATGATCGCTCATTATTTCGTGACACTTAAGAAAGATGTAACCTTTAATATAATGCACGATAGTATTAATTGTTTAACGGATAGATTTAATCAGTTGCTGGTAATATTTTACTCGATTTATTGTCAAGAAGTTAGCACTGCTACAACTAGTGTTACAAAACGTAGTGCACACTGTAGCGTTCAAACATGCGGCGAGTTCAGTCCGCTCCTCCTTGCGTTTACATTAGGTTCATTCCAGTCTGAGATAGAGCATAGCTGAACTTTGTACGGCAGAATAAAGTTACAGTTCGATGATCCGTGTGTTGCTTTCCTCAGTTAATGTTTTATTCAAATGCTCATTCTTTATATTCACAGAAAGTGCCACGTTTTATGCTTGGATACTTTATTCACCATAAAATGTATGTGAGCTTTTATTCGCTGATGTAGTGAAGAAGGAAAGCAATAAGTAAATTGATTCCTTTTAGATTTGAATTACTCATTAAAGGCACAAAAAGAAAGAAAAGAAAAAGAAACTGCTTATATCTTGAGTGGTTTCAGTGATTTGTATCACAGTCCTCAATCCCGGGGATTTACAAAATTAATTGGAGTACCTCCAAATAACTTCGAGGGCTATCATGGAAAATTAAATATATACATTTCTTTTTATGCCAAGCTTTTAAACATATTATAGGATGTTTCGAAACGACATTGAACCAAGACGTGGAACATTGTTGTTCGGATGCTATGTGATACGAAAATATAGTTTTCAACGCCTTTAGGACATTAACAAAACGCCTCATGGCCAACAATGAATACCCAGAAAGAAAGCTGCGTGCCTGTCCCACGCTATCGGAGGTATCGCTGGTAGATTGGAAAGCATCGAGTAGCGCTCTTTACCAGTGTGTTCGTAAACATATTGACATGTTGTACAGTATTTAAGTAATATTTAATCTGACCAAAAATTGTGAAACTCTAAAAAATTAGTTTGTTTCATAATAAAATGATATGATTTAAGAAACTAGATCGTTTTACCTACTTGGCGCACTTCAACTCAAATTTAGCTGTAAAAGGGTAGGTGCATGCTTATTAATATAACTCGTAACTTAAATCCTTATGTTCTCACAAACATTTTTAACACTTTTCCATGCTCAAAATGCTTCACACTATGCAATTTTTCATTAATGTATTTCAAAAATTGTATACTGCCTCTCAAAAGCACGTTAAATTAAATAGTTGCATTACTTTTTGGAACAATTCTCCAATTTTAATAAATAAATTATTAAATTTTGAAAGGAGAGTTTTCGAGAGTATGGAGAGTAATAACTTTTTACGCTAAATAGAGCTAATATAAAAAAATAAACTCATTTGCTGCAAAACTGAAGTTTTATATATGAATATTTTTAAAAATACATCAACGTGGCTCAGTTTTATTATAAAAATAAATTTAAATAATAAAAATTATTATTTAAATAACCATGTAATATAGAATCTTGATACATGGTGAAAATATCAGTAATATCAAGTTTAATAACTGGTAAAAATTTCAATCAGATAGCTTATGTACTGTAGATTTTCTAAATTTCACAGATGCATCACCTTAAGAGATTCCTTCTCTTACGAAACCCCGCTAAAGAGCATATACCCTTAGTTATTTGTTTATGCTTTCAACATACGGTTTCATCATAACAGACAATTAATGAAAGGAAATTATTGGGAAAATAAGTTGGCTTATATACATTGATAATACTACCTATTAGAGGCATTTTAACAATAATGGTCTTGAGGATGGAGGCAAGGAATTGTTAAAGGCATAGAAGCAAGAGTATTGTCTGAATACTACCAAAGAATTGTAGATATGGTTAAACAAAAATAAATCCCATTTGCAGTGTGACAAGAACTTTATGTTACTGTATCTGACACAATAGTAATAATATAGGTCTGGGTGGCACAGTTCGTTAAGAGCTGACTTTCTGATCGCAAGGCTGAGGGTTCAGACCTGGCTTAGACTGATAGTTTTTACGTGTGCTTAAAAGCGAAAGCCATAAGTCACATGTAAAAAAATCCTGCGGGACTTATTTCCGGCACACCGGAGGCGCCGATATGACCCTGGCAATTGACAGTGTTGTTAACAAACAAATATTTTTATTTCATTTCGTAATTCCAAATGAAGAGTATATTTAACAGCAAGTTTTTGTTGTTATTTACATGTGTTGTGGAGGATATACTACTAGAATAATTACAAAATGATCAGAATAACAAGTACAAGATACTCGTGTGGTCAGAACTAAATACTAAACACGCAACTTTTCTTGGGCACACGCCCTCTAATCTTCATTCGCAGGTTCGCGCAATTTCGGAAGCAGAGCAAGGAGATCAAATTGAGACATGAAGTAGGCTATACCCTGATATCTAGTAGTATTTTTCTGTCTGTAGAAACACGCATGAGCACGTGTGCTGTGTTTCGTTTAATAATTCATCTATTTTGCATAAATTAGATAACCTATTCACTGCAATGGCTGACAACACTACGGAAAGAGAGGCGGGCCCTCGTTAACCCGTAAAACCAGTGTCCAAGAAAAGGTGCGCGAATAACACGTATATGTTTCGAAGCTGTTCAACTCATAAGTAGTTTTTTGAGTATGCAAAAAACCTTTTGCCCCTTTTACCTGAAAGCTAGGACAGGCTTGCCAATAACGAACAAGGAGAAACCTGTTTGTTTTATGACATGTGCCTGCTATGAATGCCCTATGAAGCTATGTGGGTATCACACACACACACACACACACACACACACACACACTAGTGTTTTTTTTTTTTAATACAGTTCCGGAGGCTGGTTGGGACTCCTAACATTGTATCCCTTTTTCTTATTCCTCTTTTTCTCCAATTTCCCCTTAATGTCCTTTGTTTGCCGTTTCCTATTTACTGAAAAATACACACAAATATCCATGCCCAAAGCGGGACTCGAACCCACGATCCCCTGCGCCACAAAGCATCAAAGCTAGGCACTGTGGCTATGGAGACCGGCATTCTTCGTGTTCTGCCTAATCTCAAAATGACGCGATTTTCAATGTTACATAAAAAAAAAAACATACCTATAAGAATTTAAAACTTGCGACCTTATTACGGACTAGTTCAAATATAAGTTATGAGAATGTTATATTTGTTCGGTGTAGTTTCGAAGCATCCTGTATACTTAAATGAAATTCTTGCGCAATTTTTGAGAAAATAACAATCAGTAACGAACATGCGATTTCCTTGAATATTTTCGCATCGTTTAACTCACATAAGGAATGTATGCAGTATTCTTTTCTGACTAGTGATTTGAAATGAAATGAAATGAAATTGAGTTTTATTTATGGACGCTCTTTAACTACTGTGGCTCTCAGCGCCCCATTCCATATTGGGCGTGAAAGACCGATTAATTTTGCTCAGAGGCCTCTTTATCAGGCTTGGGGGTTCTTTTACTTGCCGTAAATCTCCGACACGGGACCAACGGTTTTACTTCCCTTCCGAAGGAAACCATGGGGAGGATTTTTACGTCCGACAAAATCCATCGTCCTCCGCTGGGTTTGAATCCGCGACCTTAGTGATTTGAAGTTAGCTGCTCTGGCATATAAACATTTTTACTATCTTTACAACGTACTATGTACTAACATAGAAGGCATAGAAGGTTAAGTATACACATAACATTTTATACTCTAATTTATTAACGACTATACAAACAATTATTATTATTCTTATTAATTTTTTTTTCTATCTACTCAACTTTAATCAGGACATGCTTTTGCAAAAATAGCAACATTAAACATTTCGTTATAGATACATAGGGATTGGCGATACTCAAATGTTTGAGAACTGGACACTATATGATGAATTTAAAATCAATAAAATCGCGAGATAATCTTAATATCAAAATGACTTGCATTCAACAATTCCAAAAATTATAACAGATATATCGGACATGGCTTATGCATAAAAACACTTATTGTTTGTTTTTAAAGAGAAATTTATTTTCTTTGTAGTACGTTTTCGTCTGTCTTTTAACATTTACCAATTAAATAAGATTATTCGAAATTCCTTCAGAACGAAGAGGACTTCAGAGACTATTTCCAGAAAATTCAAAATATACATTTTGTTTGTTATAAACATCTTATATATACTCAAAATCTTTAGAGTCATTTTTAGAAAATCGAACATTTCAAAAAAGTTTCCATGTAAAGGGTAGTTTGATATGGGGGAATTTTCTTGAAAATCTTTGTGTGGCATCCTTGGAATATACCAAAATTAATACCAAATTTGGTGTTTAACCAACATTTTGTTGTTAAATGATGCTGTTTACAGAGTTACACACGAGCATTTTCTACAAATATTTATTATTAATTATTATTATTATTATTATTATTATTATTATTATTGACACTATGCATTGCGGCTGTAATCGTCCCACGTGTGTGAGCGGTTTTCTTTGGACATACGGTTTCAAAAACCAGCTTTTAAAAGATTTCACAATCGTTTTAGCATAATGTACTCCACTATTTCTTTTCTACTTTCAAGGAAGGCATTAATAAGACATTTCTGCTAAAGTTTATCTCGATTAGCACAGCGTAAATAAAAAGAATAATCTTTTGGAAGAATATTTTGTTTGCAGAACAGGTAGAGAAAATCGTGAGAATGAAAGACGTCAGATGTTTGAGTTATGCTACTCACAGAAGCATATATGGACACACATGGGCCTTTTTTTTTCCCTTATAATGCGTTTTATTCAGGGAATCTCAAAAAACATGTATCGAATTTGTACCTTTTCTACCTATGTACTATGAATATTGTACATGGTAGAGAAAGTAAAAATTAATGAAGTAAAATTGTAAGTTCCATTCCTTTATACGTGAAAAATTAGCACCTGATGGTTTCAATATACCTAATGACATTTGGAAAACATTATGTAATAAAAATCTCGATTGTCAGGGAGAATTTCTTAATAGAGTCACAAATATTCAGCGAAATCAATATATGAAACATTTGATGTATTACATTCACATGACTTTCTGTGTACCGCTGTAACAAATTATTGTTACAGCGATGTAAATTGTTGTAATATCGAGATAAACATTAGCAAAAATTGTCTTAATTACTTGCTTCCTTGTAAGTAGAAGATGAATAAGGGAATTCACTAGGCTAAAACGATAGTCAAATCTTTTAAAAGTTGGTAGCCATGTGCTTGAAATCCGTGTCTATGCAGGGCTAGGAGTTCACAAATTTCGTGTGAGAAAAGTACTTTAAATCTGAAACAAATAAAAAGGAATATCTCAAAATAGTCAACTCCACGAAAAAACTACGTATATGACATAAATTGTGTGTTTTAAGGAGATATGCATCTCTTGTGTAGTAAGTTTTTTGTCTATTTCTTACGGTTTACTAGTTGTGCAATATTGAGCAAAATTCATCCAGGTCTTTAGAGGCTATTCTCTGAAAATTCAAGATATATATTTTATTTGTCATGTTAATGTCTTTAATATATGGCATTTTTGAGAAAAAAATTTCGAAGTTTTTTCCATGTAAAGGGTATTTTGGGGATTTTTCTCAAAATCTTCGTGTCGCATCCCTGCAAGATACTAAACTTAAACACCAAGTTTGGCATTTTACCGATTTTTACTTTCTCCATACGCACTATGTACATAGTGTATAGAGAAAGTATTGCACTCCACCCAAAAATTCGATACCGAGATTTCACCGAAAGTATATGTTTTAGGGTCCCCAATATCCAAAAAAAGCATTTTCACAAAAAGGTCCGTGTGTGTGTGTCCGTGTGTCTGTGAACACGATAACTCAAAAACGAAAAGTCGGTAAAATACCACACTTGGTATTTAAGTTTAGTATCTTCCAGGGATGCGACACGAAGATTTTGAGAAAAATCCCCCACCCCCAACTACCCTTTACATGGAACTTTTTTCCAAAATTTTGATTTTCTCAAAAATGGCTCTAACGATTTTGATTAAAATTTCGTATATTAAAGATATTTAGCTGACAAATAAAATGTATATCTTGAATTTTCTGGGAATAGCCTCTGAAGAGTAGTTTCTTCTGGATGAATTTTACTAAATTTTTAATAACTGCTAAACCGTAAGAGATGGACAAAAACTTACTGCACAAAAAATGTACAGCACATTAAAACACACAATTTATGTTATATAAATTTTTTTCGTGGAGTTCGTCGTTTTTGTGACATTCCTTATTTTTGGTTTCTGCTATGAAAAACGTATATTTTTCTCATACAGGAACTTTCAACTCCTATCCATATAAACAAAGGAACTTCATTGACATAGCAACCAGCTTTTGACTATCACTTTAGCCTACGGTTGTCCCTTATTTCGCTTCTACTTACAAGGAAGCGAGTAATTAGACTATTTCTGCTATTTTTTTTTTTCTGATTAGCATAAAGTAAATAGAAGTATAAGCTTTTTAAGAATTATTTGTTGCAGGGATATGGAGAAAGTCATGTGAATGGTACACATCAGATTTTTGTTATTGAGTTATCGTGTTCACAGACACACGGATATTTTTTCTAAAAATGCTTTTTTTGGATACAGACGACCCTACAATGTGTATTTCTGGTGAAATCTCGGTAGCAAATTTTTGGTTGGAGTGCAATATTCCTTATACATTGTTACATAGTACGTGTAGAGAAAGTAGAATAGTGTGAACCATGAATTATCACGAAGTTAAGGGATAACTTCGAAAAGTTGTCGGAGGCGCCGAACTTCTTCAAGAAACCCAAGTTACATGTGGAAGAGAGCATCGTTAGAAGTAGTTCACCATGGAGAAAACAATAACGTCAGAGGCTGCCTCCGCGGTCGAGTGGTCAGCGAGCTGACTTTTTCACCCGGGGGGTCCCGGGTTCGATTCCCTATCCCCCACAGAGTCTGGAAGTGTGTATGTGAATGTATGTGTCATCCCTTAGGAGTTTGGTCAAGTTGGGGAGGATGTGGCGGATTGATGTTCACCTAACAATTTTTGGTGCTCCTCTGTTATGTAGGTATAACGATTGTTTTGGTGTTTTGTTTATATATTTGTAGTTCAAGAGCTTTGGCGTTTGAATAAACAAACTGGTTCACTGACTCATTCACGTAAGTAAGACACAATATTTATTACGTTGCTCAAAATTAATAATTAACTGCGCAAAAAAATAGGACATCACAAATATAAAACAATATCTTTGCCTTTTGTCACATGTAATTCCATATTAATGCAGAACATCATCTTCAAATAGCCATTAATTTTAATCAAATTCATACATTCTTTGTAATGTTGTGTATTTAAGTAGTGACATCCGCAAGAAAATCCCCCCACTCCAAACTACCCTTTATATGGAAAAAATTTCGAAAATTTCGATTTTCTCAAAAATTGCTCTAACGATTTTGATTATAATCTCTTATATTTAAGATATTTACATGCCAAATAAAATGTATATCTTTAATTTTTTTGAGAATAGCCTCTAAAGACCTCTCTATTCTGGATGATTTTTATTTAATTTTACATACCTGGTAATCGTAAGAGATAGGCAAAAACGTACTACATAAAAACGTAGATCACGATAAAACAGTGTACGTCATATATATTTTTTTCGTGGATATTCCTTGTTATTGTTTCCAGTTTTCAAATTCTTAATTTTTTCTCATGCGGGAATTTGTCAACGCTTGACCTCGCAAAGAAACGGATTTCAATTCCATAGCAACCACATTTTAAAACATTTGACTGTCGGTTTAGCCTAGTGTATTCCCTTATTTCCCTTCTATTTTTAAAGGAACTAAGTAATAAGATCATTTCTACTAATGTTTTAGCATTAAATAGATAGAAGAATAAGCTTATTATCAAATCTGATGTGTTACACTCACACAACTTCTCTAATTGTTCTACAAACAGACTTATTACAAAAGATTATTCTTCTCTCTTCGGTATGCTTATCGAGATAAACATTAGCATAATGTACTTATTACTTAGTTCCTTATAAGTAGAAGGGAACTAAAGGAATGCGCTATGCTAAAGCGATAGTCAAATGTTTTAAAAGCTATCGTTATTGAAATTTTCTTCTTGTATGACAAGGAGTAGAACAAAAGAAAAGGGGGCAGTTCCTGTCTGAGAAAAGTATAAGTATTTTAAAATTGAAACTAAAAACAAGAAACGTCTCGGAAACGGTCAAATGTAGAACAAAATGGTATATGACATAAATTGTGTGTTTTAAAGGGATCTGCATTTTTTTGTGTAGTAAATTTTTGTCCATCTCTTACGGTTTAACCGTTATGCAAAGTTCTGAAAAAAATCAACCAGCATAAAGTGCTCTTCAAAGGCGATTTCCAGAAAATTCAAAATATACATTTTATTTGTGTTGCGAATAACTTAAATATACGGCATTTTAATCAAAATCGTTTAAGTCATTTCTGAGAAAAACACATTTTCAAAAAATGTTCCATGTAAAAGGTAGATTGGGAAGGGTTCTTGAAAATCTTTGTATCGCATCCGTGGAAGACTGTAAAACTGAAATATCAAGTTTAGTATTTAACGGTATTTTAGTTTTTGAGCTATGCTGTACACAGATACACACACGCGCGGACCTTTTTCTAAAAAGGTGATGTGCTCCATCCACATGAGTTTCTCTACATCTCTGTAACAAATTATTGTTAATAAGCTTATTCATCTCTCTACTTCATGCTAATCGATATAAACATTAGCAGAGACGGTTCTATTGCTTAGTTCCTTATAAGTAGAAGAGAAATAAGAGAATACACTAGGCTTAACCGACAGTCAAATGTTTTAAAATGTGGTTGCTATGAGATTGAAATCCGTTTATTTGCGCGGCCAGGAGTTGACAAGTTTCTATGAGAAAAGTATAAGTATTTTAAAACTGAAACCAACAACAACGACGAATATCTCAAAAACAGTCAACTCCACCCTGAAGACGAGGAAGATGCACTTCTTCGAAACGTTGGTGTCAAGCCAAGTTTTTACCTGGCTAGAAGCCCGAGAAGATCTTGAATTAACACGTCGCCAGGAAAGCTATAGTTCTTATTTTATAGTTCTTATTTTAAACAAAAACACGTTACACAAAACATGTAGATCTCGTTTATGCATTTTTTCTTTGTAGAGTTGACCAACTCTTTATTGATTTAGGTTTTAAAATACTTTTTTTGAAAGATTTGATTATCGTTTTAGCCGGTTTATTCCCTTATTTCCTTTCTGCTTACAAGAAAGCACTTCTGCTAATACTTATCTCGATTACCGTGAAGAATAAGCTTTTTAACAATAATTTGTAACAGAGACATAGAAATTCTTGTGATTGAAACAAATCATATTTTTAAAATTAAAATGCCTTATCTTTGAGATATTTTGAAGACAAATAAAAATTGAATACCTACTTATACCATTTTCAAATGAGAAGCCATCCTCTTTACTTTCTATGTACGTAAGTACTATGTACAAAGTGTGTAGAGAAGGTATGGTATTGCTCCCAAAAATTCGATACCGAGATTTCACCGGAAATATATATTTTGAGACGCCCTGAATAAAAAAAACACATTTTTAGAAAAATTTCCGTGTGTGTGTCTGTCAGTCTATCTGTCTGTCTGTCTGTCAGTGTGTGTGTGTGTGTGTGTGTTGTGAGCCTGTGGGCAGCATAGCCCAAAAACGAAAAGTCCGTTAAATACCAAACTTGGTATTTAAGTTCAGTATCTTCTAAGGATGCGACACAAGGATTTTCAAGAAAATCCTCCCGGCCCAACTACCCTTTACATGGAAAAATGTTTGAAAATGTTGATTTTCTCAAAAATTGTTTAACCATTTTGAATAAAATATTGTATATTAAAGATACTTAGATGCCAAATAAAATACATATGTTGAATTTTTTTGGGAATAGCCTCTGAAGACATATTTATTCTGGATTATTTTTGCGGAATTTTGCATTACTGGTAAGAGATAGACAAAAACTTACCTAACAAGTGTAGAACTCGTTAAAACACAATTTGTGGTATATACATTTTTTCTGGAGTTGCACCGTTTTTTAGACATTCCTTATTAGTTTCAGAGATAAAATACTTATACTTTTCTCATACAGGAATTTGTCAACTCCTGGCCACACAAACAAAGGAACTTCAGTCACATAGCAACCAGCTTTTAAAAGACTTGACTATCGCTTTAGCCTATGGTACTCCCTTCTTCTTTCAAGGAAGCAGGTAGAAAAAATATGTCGTCTATTTTATCTGGATTAGCATGAAGTGAATAGAAGAATAAGATTTTTAACAATCGTTTGTTGCAGATGTGTAGAGAAGGTCATGTGAATGGAACACGTAAGACTTTTTTTTTTTTTACTTTGTTCATCCTGGTCATGCAAATAGAACGGAATTTCAATGTGCCACATAGCCACCAGCTATGAAAAGATTTTTGGCTATGCTTTTAGCCTTCTGTGTTCCACATTCACCCCAAACCTATAAGAAAATATACCTACAACAAAACCATTTCTACTGATGTTTATGTCAATTAGCCTGGGGTAAATAGAAGCTTTGGTAAGAATAGTTTTTGCAGAATAAGTAGAAAAAGAAGTGTGAATGTAACACATCATATTTTTTTTTAAATTAACCTAAAGAGCGTTTTCCTCAGACTACTTCAACTGAAATGTTGTAAAATGGCTGCCCCTTTGTGCTAAATTAAATAACATCAAAGTAACATGTTTCTTAATGGCGCATAGCTGCCGGTGTGTTGGAATTTCGTTCCGAATAGTGTTGCCAGATGTCCTTTTTGGATTCTAAAGGGGTCTTTAGACGCTATTCCCAGAAAATTGAAGATATGAGCTTTATTTGTAATGTAAATATCTTTAATATACCGCATTTTAATCAAAATCATTAGAGTCATTTTTGAGAAAATAAAAATTTTCGAAAATTGTCCATGTAAAAAGTAGTTGGGGTGGATATATGTATATATATATATATATGTATATATATCAATAGAGAGAGAGAGAGAGAGAGAGAGAGAGAGAAGGTATTGTATTGTACCCAAAAATTCGATACCGAAATTTCATTGGAAATATATGTTTTTTAGACCCCCTGAATAAAAAAAAACATTTTAAATAAATGCCCGTGTGTGTATGTGTGTGGGGGGAGGCCCAAAAACGAAAAGTCCGTTAAATACCAAACTTGGCATTTAAGTTTAGTTTCTTCCAAGGATGCGAAGATTTTCAAGGAAATCCATCCACCCCAATTACTTTTTACATGGACAATTTTCGAAAATTTTTAACTTTCTCAAAAATGACCCTAATGATTTTGATTAAAATGCGGTATATTAAAGATATTTACATTACAAATAAAGCTCATATCTTCAATTTTCTGGGAATAGCGTCTAAAGACCCCTTTATTTGAATGAATTTTGCAGAATTTTGCATAACTGGTAAACCTTAAGAGATAGGCAAAAATTACTGAACATAAAATGTATATCTTGTTAAAACTCACAATTTATACCATATACATATTTTTCGTGGGTTTCCCCGTTTCCGAGATATTCCTTTTTATTGGTTCAGTTTTTAAATACTTATACCTTTCTCATACGAGAGTTTGTGAACTCCTGACCATACAAAAAAAGGAACTTCATTCATATAGCAACTAGTTTTTAAAAGATATGACTAGGTTTTACTTTAGCCTATGGTATTCCCTTATTTCCCTTCTACTTACAAGGAAGCAAGTAATAAGAGCATTTATGCTAATTTTTCTCGATTATCATGAAAAAAATGGAAGAATATATTTTTTAACAATACTTTGTTGCAGAGATGTAGAGAAAGTCATGTGAATGGAACACATCAGATTTTTGAGTTATACATCTTTCTTAATTTGAAAGCGCGTAAATACAACTTTCTGATCTCTCACAATCGCAAACCTATGGGTTTTAACCTTTCTTCCAAAATTGTGGTATTTTTACTTCTTCTACTCGTACTATGTACATAGTGCATAGAGAAGGTATTACACTCCACCTAAAAATTCGATACCGAGCTTTCACCGGAAATACATGTTTTGAGACCCCTGAATAAAAAAATGGATTTTTAGAAAAAGCTCCGTGTGTGTGCCCGTGTGTCCATGTGTCTGTGAACACAACCCAAAAACGAAAAGTCCGTTAAATACCAAACTTGGTATTTAAGTTTAGTAACTTTCAAGGATGCAACACAAAGATTTTGAGGAAGATCCTCCCACCCAAAACTATTCTTTACATGGAAAAATTTTCGAAAATTTTAATTTTCTCAAAAATAGCTATAATGATTTTGATTAAAATACCCTATATTAAAGATATTTACCCTACAAATATAATGTATATCTTGAATTTTCTGGGAATAGCCCCTGAAGACCTTGTTATTTCGGATGAATTTTGCTGTATTTTGCTTAATTAGTAATAGAGAGACAAAAATTACTACACAAAATATGTAGATCTCGTGGAAACACAATTTACATCATATTCATTTTATCGTGAAGCTGACCTTTTTGAGATATGCCTTGTTATTGGTTTCAGTTTTAAAATACTTAAACTCTTGACATACAGGAATTGTCAACTCCTGGCAATGCAAAGAAATGGATTTCATCCACATGGCAACCAGCTTCTAAAAGATTTGAAAATTGTTTTAGCCTAATGTATTCCTTTATTTACCTTCTACTTTCAAGAAGACAAGTAATTAGATAATTCCTGCTAACATTTATCTTGATTAACATTAATTAGATAGAATAATAAACTTTGTAACAATAATTTCCTAAAGAAATGTAGAGAAAGTCATGTGAATGAAACGCCTCAGAGTTTTAGAAATAAAGTCCGCGAGTGTGTGTCTGTGTGTCTGTAACACGATAACTCAAAAATGAAAAATCGGTAAAATACCAAACTTGGTATTTAATTTTAGTATTTTTCAAGGATGCAACACAAAGACTTTGATGAAAGTTTCACCCACTCCAAACTACTGTTTACATTGAAAAAATTTCGAACATTTTCATTCTCTCAAAAATCGCTCTAACCATTTTGATTAAAAACATTTACATGACAAAAAAAATGTTTATCTTGAGTTTTCTGGGAATAGCCTCTGAAGACCTCTTCATGCTGGTTGAATTTTGCTGGAGTTTGCACAACTAGAAATCGTAAGAGATAGACAAAAGTTTATTATAGAGAAAATATATATCTCGTGAAAATACATGATTTATGTCATATACATTTTTACTTTCTCTACACTACTATGTACATAGTGCATAGAGAAGGTATTGTAATGCACCAAAAAATTCGATACCGAGATTTCACCAGAAACCCATATTTTAGGATCCCTTGATTCCAAAAAAAAAAAAAAGCATTTTTAGAAAAATGTCCATGTGTGTATATGTCTATCTGTCTGTGTGTATGCGTGTGCGTGTCTATGGGCAGCATAGCTCAAAAACATGAAGTCGTTAAATACCAAACTTGATATTTAAGTTCGGTATCTTCCAGGGATGCGACACGAAGATTTTGAAGAAAATCCCCCGACCCCCAATTACCCTTTGCATTGAATTTTTTTGGAAAATTTTGATTTTCTCAAAAATGGCTCTAACAATTTTGATTAAAATATCGTATATTAAAATGTTTACATGACAAAAGCTTACTTCACAAAAAATGTTGAGATCGTTAAAGTACACATTTTTTATAGATATTCCGTGTTATTGTTTTCAGCTTTAAAATACTTGTACTTTTCTCATACGGGAATTTGTCAACTCCTGTTCATACAAACAAAGGAACTTCAATCACATAGGAATCAGATTTTAGAAGATTTGACTATCGCTTTATCCTATGGTGCTATCTTATTTCCCGTCTACATACAAGGAAGCAAGTAATACGACCCTTTCTGCTAATTTTTTGTCGATTAGCATTAAGTAAATAGAAGAATAAGGTTTTTAACAATAATTTATTGCAGAGATGTAAAGAAAGTCATGTGAATGGAACGCATCAGATTTTTTTTCGCAGAGTTGACCATTTTTTTTAGATATTCCTTGTAATTTGTGACAGTTTTAAGATATTTAAAACTTTTCACTTTTGGGAATTTGTCAACTCCTGGCAATGCAAAGAAATGAATTTCATCCACGTAACAACCAGCTTTTAAAAGATTTGACTATTTCTGCTAATGTTTATCTCGATTAGTACGAAGTAGATGGGAGAATAAGTTATTTAACAATAATTTGTTATAGAGGTGTAGATAAAGTCATGTGAATGAAACACATAAGATTTTTTATGAAATATCTTTTGTCTTCTCTTATGATTCGCCAGTTACACAAACCCGTACAAAATAAGATGACTGAAAATGCTATTTAGAGCAAACTCAGAAGGTATCGGGTAACCTAACATTATAACTAAATGTAACTAAATGTTTGTATAAATCTAGAAATGTCTATTTTTGAAGACTGACTTCTGTAAACCTAGTCTTACAGTTATTTCTTCTACATCTCAGGAAATGTACTGATAGGGCTCAACTTTAAACCGTTTTTCTTTCTTTTTTTTAATAAATGTAAAACTACAATTTCGGAGCCTTGTCGGAACTCCGGCGCTATATTCCTTTTTCCTTATTTTTTTCAGGTACCCTATATTTCTTTTGTTGACCTATTTGTTTACCATTTGCTTTTTGCTCATAAACATGCAAACACCCAAGGCGGGACTCGAACTCACGATCCCGTGCGCTACGAAACACCAAAGGTAGGAATTTTAGCGTGTGCGGCCACCGGGACCGTCAAAATTAAACATCTTCGGTATAGGTCGGGTTTAAACCCGTGACCTTGGGATCAGAAGACCAGTTAACTAATTTAGTGCTCAAGATTATCTTCTATTTATTTGCGTTTTTCATAACATTAACAAAAAATGTAATTACTGTTTTTGGCATTTGTTTTATTAATATTTTTTGCTGCCCAAAAATTTTTGTTATATTTTAATAATGCCGAGAGGATTTAATCAGTGATTTCAGACAATAGCTTAAAATCGTATTTAATTATTTTAATTATGTTGATTTTATTAATATTTACTGTGTGTTTTGTTCATGGCAATTGTATTGGCTATATGATTGACAACTAAATGTACAATAAATGAAAATATGAAGAAAGAATGGGAAAAACAGTATACCTATTTGGCTGAGCCGAAGTAGTCGGCAGTAGCAACATTTTCTGTGATACCTCCATGAATTGATAGAGGGTAGCACTAAATGGTGACCCGTCTGCACTTAAGAACAGCTACTGTTGCTAGATGGCATGATACTCGAAAAAAACAAAGCTGGAACACGTTGTTTGAAAGCCAGGTTTCATTCACAAATCTGGTGCATTGCCCCCACGAACAGCTGTCACAACAGAGTTCTTTGTGTAAACACAAAAATTGTAAACATTCCGTTATTTTCACATTGCATGGAATTGTAACATTCCAAAGAGAGAAAACACGGTAAGTTTTAATTCCATAGCATTTCATTCCGTTTTAACAAGACATATAGCGCCAGTAATGACACGCCAGTAATGACAGAAACAAGTTGAACAGGTATCGTTAGGTTCAGTTGTTATGACATTATGGTTCGTTTTTTTATGTATAATTATGGTAAATAGGTGCTACATTGAAGCAAGTATAATATGAAAAACAATACTAGATTTAAAGTTTGATTAAATTAGTACTTTTGTTTTAACTTTGTGTGAAATTCGATGTTTTTTATTTCTGTGAGGGATTTAAACATTTTAATATTAGGTTATGTATGTTTTGAAGATTTTCAGGAACAAACTATGGCCAACCGCAGCAAAGAGCGAGCAGAGAGGAGCTCTTCAGAAGAACAATGTGACAGGTAAGGTCTTTAATGAAATTGTAAAATGTCCCATAACTTATTGCACAGTAAGACAACAGCAGCAATTATACAATGTTTATGAATTGTGTAGGACCATACTTGTTTTGGGATGTAATGGTAGGTACAGAAACTTTCTGAAAAGCCCTTGCTTTCATAATTTTGTGTTTCATACAGCCTTACAAGATCCAGGTAAAGAAAACAATTCATCAACTAATTGTAAACAGTTACCGAATCAAGTTATGCTGTATGAGAAATGAGTTGCAGTTTTTAACAATAAACCATCAGTTACAGAGTGAATGGATGCTGTTAGTTTAAACTACCTCGTGGCATAACTGGGTTTTCAGATGAGCCAGTGCAAAAGTTCCAAATTAAGCCGTCTAGCTACAAATTTCTATAATTGAATTCAAAGTTGAACAAGTATTATACCAAATAAATCTAATTATACCTAAGTAAACAATTATGCAGTAAATACTTGGGTTTATAAGTTTGAGGAACAATGGTTTCAAATAATGAGATATTAATACAAACTAGCTTTGTGTTTATTTAAAAAGTATAAAGTTAGCATTATTCAATTGTCATAGGCATTGTTGTATTAAATATAAAATTATTTTAAAACTACAATTTAATGTAATAAAAGCAAAGATTAAAATTAACAAAGCTTAAGGTCTTAATATCAGGAAAGATAATACTAAAATTGTGATTAATCTTTCTTGATTATGTATTGGCTATGAAATAAACTTTCAACTCTGATCTGTTGCCCACTTTCATTTTGTATTCAGATTAGGTGAATAGGGTTAAACCTTTTAGGCATTCTTGAATCGTAAAACTTCTAAGGTAGATTTGATCAGTTTAGTTTTGAAAATCATCTTTCAGCTTTGGCCAGTGTAATAGGAAGAATCAAGTACATACACCAAGCAGTATATAGGTATATCGGGTTAGATAGAAATAAAACAACTATATTGAATCAACAGTAGATTAGCAAGGTGTTTCTCATCAATCATGCTTTTATCTTAAAACTGAAGGAACTTTAACTGATAATATATGTGACCTAAACAAAGGTGTTATGTTTCATAAAATTTGTCTGCAATTTTTCAACTAATATACCAGTTGATCATCAATAGAAGAACCAGAGGCATAGCTGGGGAAAAGGGGTTGGAACCCCTCCTACTTGCTAAAAAAAATATACAAAGTAATCGAAATTCCTGTTTTAATTTCAATTGCTGCACCTTATTTATAAATTTACCTGATTAATACTTTTTTTTTAAATACTTCAATTCAGGATTAATTCATATTTATCATTTTATTTTATACAAATTCTGGCAAGGCTACTGAGAAGAACCCAAAAAGAAGAGTTGAATTACCTTATATGCATCTAATACTAACTTCATGTGCTTGTAAAGTTATAAGCATGTAGCAGGCTTCACTAACTGATTATCTTTTGAGTAAAACAGAGAGAACAAGTTTCCTTGAGGCTCCTGCAAATAGTCTATTATCTTCTGCATGATCAAGAAGTAAAAGCAGATAATTCCTTCAGTGAAGTGGCAGCATGCAACATTTTCCAATTTTGAAATGCATAATCCATCTTTCATAGGGTAATACCCCATTTCATGATTGGTAGAGCAATTGCTCTATTAAGTCATGCGCATTAGGATGTATACCTCGAACATATCTTCATAGTTTGGTGGTTCAGCATTTAGTTTTATTTATGGGCCCTCCTTAACTGATGGGGTTCTCAGCGTCCAATAAATTTACGACTTTACTTCCGTTCCGAAGAATTTTTAACGCCCTCTGCCTGGTTTGAACCCACAACTTGGGCACCAGAGGCTGCATGTTACCGCTGGACCACAGAGGATAACAGTTTGGTGGTAAATGTAATCATAACATAAATAATTGCAAAAAAGAATGACAATTACTTTAGTATTAACATAGTAAAATAACAAGCTCCTTAACATGATTAATACCATTGTAACCACCCTGTAACTCCAACAGTAAGGGAATTAATTTGTAACATAAAACTTACATTTATGGTGGTGAATATGAACCAGCAACTTGGTAATTAATTGGTATCAAACACAAATGGAAATCATCTTCTCCTTGGTAATTCATATCTGCATAGAGTGCCTAATGATGCTGTAAATTGAATTTACTGAGTGCAAAACTTTGCCGCAAACTAAACACTTATTCCACCATTTTCTATAAATAAAGTTTCCTCCCTAACCAGAGATGTCAATGACTTTCATGTTCCCGACATTATAAATGGACACACTGTATAAGGAAGAGAGACAATCCCTTTGGTCATGTATTTATCCACTGCAAGCACCAAGCAAGACTGCTTACTTCAACATAAAATTTAGTGAGTTGGTGACGCCTGGAATATAGTATCAATAATCAGTATGATACTAGAGCCAGCAGTGGCACAAGCACATTGTTATCAGACAAGTTTCTCAACAGGCTGCCAAATGCATAAAATACTGATGACACAAAGGACATGTGTGAATTTCCTTAACCACTGTCCCACCAATATATTTGATTTTTTTTAAAATAATTCTCCCACATTGCCCGCCTGGGTAGTGTGGTGGTAGCGTGTCTGCCTCACATTCAACAGGACGTGAGTTCGAATCTCGCTTAGGATGAGTTACCCGGATTAGGTTTTTTCAGGGTTTTTCCCTTATCCTGAGAAGACGAATGTTAAGTAACTTTAAGCTCCACGGACCCCAAGATCGTTTGAGCAACATTTCACCAATTTCATTCATCGTCCGATATGACCAACCAGGTTAAAGGACATTAAGCCACAAAAAAAAAAAAAAAAAAAATTCTCACATGGAAATGCACCAATAATAAGGAATAACCTTAATTAAATATTTTTTGCATATAATTTGTAACAGAATACCTTTATTGGAGGTCTGCAAGGATCCTCATTTGGGGCCTCTGACTGTAGTAGCCTGAGTGCAGTGCACCAGTTGCTCTGGTCTACCTATATCCCAGCGCTATGTAAAATTCAAAACTTGGTTTAAAAGTGCATGGCCTTAACACTAGGAGGGCAGGAGTTTTGTAGTGTTGGACCACCATAAGAAAGCAAGAGGGATCTGCGATGTGAAAGGGGTCTATCTACTCACATAGTCAATTTGCTTACTACAAAGTGTGAATATTCTTTGATGCCTTTTAGTTTTTTTTTTGTTTTTTTTTGGTAGTGTTTAACGCCCGCTTTAACTACTAATGGCACCGCAGGCGGTGGCACTGATGATACATGAATGATGATGGAGCATCGGTGGAATGCGATGGCGGGGGAAACCGGAGTACCCGGAGAAAACCCGCCCCAGCGCCGCTTTGTCCACCACAAATCTCACATGCGGTCGCTTGGGATTGAACCCCGGCCGTCTAGGTGAGAGGCTAGTGGTCTAACCACTCGGCCACGGCGCGGCCGGATGCCTTTTAGTGTCATGCAAAACAGGCTCTGTATTCAGTTCACATTTTCCAAGAGTAGCTGTTACCAAGGTTTGCTTGTTAGAGGGGAGCAAGACTCATTTGCTCGACTTTGCCCCCTCTTTACTGAAAGGCTTTCTCCTTTATACAATAGCCCAGTCAGAGGTAGAAATTCAGTATAGCTTTTGGAGGAATGATTAATAAAATTCACAGGTTGCCATGCATATTTTTGGTGCCTAACATACTTTATTGTTCCTATGTACAGAAAATAAGTACAAATTATTATCAGGTTGCCTTCACATTCAGGGTGGGAGGTGAATAAGTGCAAATATTTGTATCAGCATTTGAGAATAATGTAATGATCCAGTATTTGCGGTTTTTTTGTATTTTGCTATTATCTAAAGTTAAGTTCAAAAGAAAAATTTTGTAATGTTTGTATTCTCTGTCTCAGACTCTCAGTGATTGTTTATGTAACAGGTCACACAGTTGACCCTCTTCTGTCCTTTTCCCTGCCTGGCTATAGGTGATGTGATGTAAGGAAAGAATATCGAGTGCACTGAAACTTCAGCCGACATAACCTAATTCTTATTTTCATACAACATTACTTAATTAGAATTCATAATGTTTCAGGATTCAACTTAAAAAATATTGAACAAATGACATGATTATGCTGTATTTAAATTTGGTTTTATATCTAACAAATCTAAGCATTTGCACTTCTGTTCTCTAAATGGCAAAATCACCTTCATTGTTCCTGTAAAGGTAAAAAATTAAAACAACTTTCTAATTGGGCATTAAGAGAAACTGTCACAGATCATTTAATGCACTGCAGTTAACATTTGTCTTTTGGGAAGATGACAATTTAGAAATTGCCAGTAATATTGTCCTTTGCAGCCTTAGCAGATTCCTCGGTTACGGCACAAATTAAATGAACATCTGCTAATTCAGCATATGTAAAGCTAATCATAGTGTAAAGGGAAGTTAGGGACTGAATGTCTCTCGTTTCCTCACTGTGAGTTATGTGAATGCAGATTGGCAGTGTGCAAGCTGTACTAAACACAGATCCACTATTGCATGATGTATGTGAACATAAGAGATATAATGCAAGACCATTCAAAACACATTAGACCCTGAAATTGGTGCTTCATTTATGACAATGCTCTAAATAAGCAGACAAAATGAGATACACATATGTATTATAAGTATTGTTCTCTATTAAATAACAAATTATTTGCGCTTATTCACTTCACATCCTGTGTCTATAAACTATACATATCACTATTAGCCATACCAATGGGTTTTATAGAAATACACAAAAATTAATGAAGCCATTATTTATGAAAAATAACTGTCAGTTATGAATTTTGAAATACTAGTGCAAATAAGTATCATGTCGTTACAACATATAAGCATAAACAAACATCTCAAAACTAATAAACAAAAGCATCCTCCTTGCCCAGCAACATATCGAAAGGCAAGTAACTAGAATAGAGATGCTACCTCCAAAAGAGAACAAATTAAAAAATAATTACTGATTATTATACCTATGAATTAGTCAAAAAGTCATTGACTTGTCAGGGTTAAAACAATCCATCATCCTTATATCCCAACCTTTGCAAATTTTGTAAACAAAGGTTACTCAGCTCTGAATTAAGGTATTCACAACCTTTTAATTGCAAAATCTTCAATTATTGGGAAATCTTCATCAAACGTTTGCTGATATAAAAGGAACCTATTCCAAGTATAATGCTACTTACATGTTAGATAAAAATTAGATTAACAACTTAGCACAGGCTGTAGCCATCACTCACAACACTCATAGTTGCTCCTATGGTTGCAGATAAACAAACATCCTAGTTATTTGTCCTAGGTAAGTGCTTCTCGACATAGTCACCTTTGAGGGATATACACTTGGTCCAATGATCCTCCAGCTTTTTCATTCTGTCAGAAAAATAGGTTTTGCCAAATTTTGATGTAAATTTCTTCCCACTAAGCGAAAGTTTCAATCAAGAAATCACTTGGGGCTAAGTCTGGTAATAGGGTGGTCAAGAAGCCAGTTCATGCACTTTTGCCATTGTGTGGGATGATGCATTATCCTGGTGAAAGAACATCTTTCTTACATGCCAACCTTGGTCTTTTTTCAGCCAATGCAAGTTTCAAACAATCCAACAATAAAGCATAATAGGGTCCAGTTATGGTTCTGGCTTTTTGCAAGTAATCTGTGAGGATTATTCCTTGGGAATCCCAAAAATCAGTGGCCATCACCTTACCAGCTGACATAATGGTCTTTGATTTCTTCAATGCTCTTTCACCTGCTTTTGTCCATTGTTTTGATGCTGTTTGGACTCTGGGGTGTAATGATAGATCCTGATTTTTCATCAAACCTCAAATCAGTGCAAAATTCTTGTAGAATGAGATTAAACATCACCAGACATTGTGTTGGTAGATTGTGAACAATCATGGCTTCCACCATGCACACAGCTTCTTCATAGCCAATTTTCCATGCCGGACATTATGCTCTTGCTCAATTGAGGTGCCTACAGTCTCAGCAATCTTACAAATTTTTACTCAGCAGTCTTGCATTACAATGTCAAGGATTTTGTCAATGATTTCCAGTATAGTGACCTCAGTTGGACAGTCAGAGTTTCCGTCATGTGTTTCTTTCTGACCACATTTAAGTTTGGCATTCTCAATGCAGAAAAAGTATAAGTATCATTAATTTGGAACCCTAAGGAACTAGCCAAAATGAAGTTTGCACATCCTACCTCAAGTGAAGTAAAAAGAGCTTCTCTTATTTCAAGCATATTTTAATGGAAGAGTGAAAGATTCCCAGGTTAAGCCCTCTTCTAAATACTTCATTGTTCAGTGTCATACTAGAATTGCAAAATTAGTGCTGAAATTGTTTGCGCAATGTAATGTTTAAAATTAATTGTATGTTCTTCAGTGTCATACTAAAACAAAATGAGAATACTGAGAACTTTTGTGCACACAGCATCCAAAATTAAATTATGTGTTTCTCAGTAGCATACTAATTGTATGCTAATTTAGGTTGGTACTTTCAAAACCATACTAAAGTTACAGCTAGTATAATTTTTGTTTAACAATTTTAAGTTACATGTTTTAAACACAATGGCACGTCTAGTGATTTGTACAAAACTATATTCCAAAAATGCTATAAATTCCTTAATTGAACATACACGAACCTATAAAATTCTAATACACTAATAGAAAGAATCTAATTTTAACTTTTTAGAACCTAAGAATCCAGGGCTTGATGATGAGGTATATTGCATACTGTAGGTGCACCCCTGTGAGTAACTCACTGCCATTTGGCATGCAGTCAAGCTGGAACAAGTCTGGTATACAGTAGAATTTAAATTACTTTAGGACTGTAACAGTTTAGTTTGAAGGCTATGGGAGGGATGGTTTCTATGGTAATGATGGTGACCATGCCTTACCGTACTAAAACCAATTAGGTGAGCCATTCCACTTTACCTTTATCTTGTAATTGGTTGAATTAGTGTGAGGAGGCACGGTGTCGTCCTACGCGGTCTAAGCTAGCCTCTGTTTACCAAGGTCGCAGGTGGGGCGATGGATTTTTGGGGGGGGGCATAAAAATCCTTAGAATGGATTCCTTCGGAAGGGAAGTAAAGCCGCTGGTCCCGTGTCGTAGATTTATGGCATGTAAAAGAACCTGAAACTTAATAAAAGGCTTCTGAGCAAACGTATGACCCGAAGTATTATAAATCAGTATAATCAGATAAAGTGAGTCATAAATCATAAATAAGACAGAATCTTATACCTGTTATTATTAATGTTACTTATTACGAGCAATTTGAATCATTCTGAACCATGAATTACTTCATATTATATAGAACAATTGAAAAAATATTAGATATAATATTACAATAATTACTGAATACAAATTTGACAGATTTTATTCCTCAGAAAGAACAATCTGGACACAAATAAGTAACATGTACTTTACAAATGTGTTTACTACACTTTCCAAATAGCATGTTTGTTTTGTTGTCATTTTTCGATGGACAAAACCTACACCGTGCACGTTTTACAGTTTTTCTTTCTGACGCAGAGTCTGATACCTTGACCACATTTTCAGGGGCTTGACTTCTCTTCACTATTTTTAACAATTCTTCTGTCCTTGGAAAATATTTTCTGGATGCGATATGTTCCTTTATCAGAGATTTCCCAAGTTCTTCTAGAAATAGTCATCTTGTTAATTTGTTCATATTCCATTTAGGGTCTATGGCAATCCATAAGATATACGCATTGAAAGCAGAAACATCAAGAATGTTATAGAAAACAATCATTGGCCACCGATTTGTTTTCCTTTTGCAGGTATATGTACTTACTGCTTGATCTAGTGGATCTACAGCTCCTTTACTAGCATTATAATCCAAAAGCATTTGTGGCTTCTTGTCGTCCCTGTTGCTTATTTGAATATCATGTAGTGTACTCATGAGTACTATATTTTTCTTCTTCTTTGCAATGTAATTGACTACTGTAGTGTCATTTGTGAAGTAAAACGTAGAACTATGTACTTCCCATCCGTTCATTTGTTGTGGAAGTACCGGCTTCTTTTTACGTACAGTTCTCAGTCGTCGATTTTCATTTCAGAAGCACTGTCCCAAGTTGTATGAAGTAAAAAAATTGTCATAAGTTACATTTTGGCCACTCAGCTCAATGTAAGATCACACACTACTCTCATACCTTGATTTTTTCTGGTGCTGCTTCTTGTTCTTTTCCTGTGTATACTTGTGCGTTTAAGAAGACGCGATGTATTGCTGTCACAAACAGACCATATCTTTATTCCGTATTTTGCGGGTTTAGAAGGGATGTATTGCTTGAAGGGACAGCATCCTCTAAATCCCACTAATTGTCCATCAACTGTTAAATTTTCTGCAGGATTATATAATTTAGGAAGTACTTCTACCCATTTCCCCCAAATATTGCGAATAGGAGCAAATATCACTGTCACCTCTCTTCTCTAGTAGACCTCTTATCAAACCGCAAAACATGCGTTATGTTACAGAAAGTTTCAAGTGACATTACTGCCCGAAATATGTTCCGGCCAGATTCCTTATCCCAAGATAAGAAACAGAAGTCCTAAATAGGCTTGAAAAATATTTCTATCAATATTTTCCCACCACTCACCATAAATTCTGTGTCCCTCTATATTTGTCATTTCTATTATTTCCTTTTCAAGTGCTTGATGAAATATAGCTTCAAAGGAACTTGTCATGCAAGTTATTCTACTGGTTGCACACCTTGTTTTTCCTGGTGTCTTCTTGATGACATAACAGAATGACTGCCACATTGTAGAGGTGGTTGCAACTTCCATTCAATAGTTTTATTTTTAGATATAATAGTTTATTCATCACTGCCTGTTTGAAGATGTTTTCAGATGCATTACTTGTGTGATTTTCAAATTTGCAAACGGACTCACTATTGGAGGCATTAGCAAGAGCTTCTAGCTCTGCTTCACTCAATATTCTTCTTGCCATGGCGTCCAAACTCAAACTGACAAGCAACCTTCGAAATAATGCAAAATATAACTGTGTAACAAGAACAAGTACATTTTTGTAAGAGCAATAATGCTTAAAGTGGTAATTATATCAGCTATTTCGACAATGCATTATAACACTTGTAACAATGTATAACAATAGTCAGATGTTACAGAAATTATGTATCGGGTCATAATGACCCGAACAGTACAAATGTAACAAATACTATTTAAAAAAAAAACTACTCAAAATTTTGTAACGAATTTTTAACCAGAAAATGATGACATATCATCGGACAAAGTCATTAAATTTCATAAAAGTGCCTGATTAAATAAGAAATATATAATGAGACAAGCTGTGATATCGGGTCATATAGACCCAGCCAGAACAGCAGGGTTAATTTAATTTTAGGCGGAATCACCGCCGTTGCCACAGAAAACGCCCCTCCCTTAACCTTCAAACTATTTCGCGATTCTAAAGTTAATTAAATTCCAATACAAGGAATATCTCAGAAATGGTTAACACCAAAAGAAATGTATTTGCCCTAATTATTGTTTTATTGAAGTCTACAATTTTTGTTTAGTAAACCTTTGGATTAATTTCCGTCTATGGACCCCACGAAAAAAGTTAAACGCGACAAAAGCAAATCAGCGTAATTATCTTAATAGAAATGGTCACTTGCATATCATTTGAAATTATTTTGGAAATTTTAAATACTAATCGCTCTTTAATCAAAATAGTCAGAGATATTTTTGAGAAAGTAAAAAATAACCAAAATATTTCCATGTAAAGAGTACTTAGCTTGCGGGTGTTGGGGATTTTCATAAAAATCGTTGTGACCCATCCTTAGAAAATGCTAAGCATAAATCAAGTATGATAACATATAACTGACTTTTCGTTTGTTTGTTGTATTTTTTTTAATTATATAATTATTATCATGGAGTCTCAAAACGGTAATTCCAGTGAAATCTTGGCATTGAATATTGAGGTGGAATGCAGTATTTTCTCTACATACATATATGTAAACCTCAGAGAAAGTACAACCTGAAGGCAAAGCCCAACAGATGAAATTTACGTCACAGCCGATAAGGTTGTGTGCTAGAGTATCGGCGCTCGGTTTCGCCCGGGCGTTTACATCTCAAAACTGGGAAAGAATAAAAAAGAAGCAGCATTTTACACGTACTGTCATTAGGCAGAAACGTTTAATTACAGCTAATTAAACTGATAAAGTCAAACACAACGAATCAAAAGTCGAAAGTAATAGTGCATTTGCAATAATATAAGTGATGAAGACGATGTTGTTATCTGGTTCTTCACAAAACAAAAGGAGATTTCATAGCGCTAGTGCAACACAATTGAGCAGTTCTGCTGGTTCGACACGACGAAACGATCATGCAAACCGAAGTGCAAGTCTCAATAGCGTGTACAGATTCAGAGCTAGGCAAGTGTTCAGAATACTGTCTGCATTTCAGCAACTGGTAGCGTGGCCGAGCGGTCTAAGGCGCTGGTTTAAGGCACCAGTCTCTTCGGAGGCGTGGGTTCGAATCCCACCGCTGCCAATACTTTTTTTTATAGTTTAAAATTTAAGTAATAAAATTACACGCCAAATAACTAAAGCCTTAGAGTCTAGCTCTAGCCTTATTTATGTTAAATGCTTTAAAACCAAATGAGTGTAATGTATTTGCTGATGCTGCTTATTTCTAAACTTGAAAAAAAAAAAAAATGGCAGAAATAAGTGACCCGCACGGGTAACTATTCTGTTTTGATTAAAATATTGTATGTTTAATATATTTTCAACACAAATAAAATACATATCTTGCATTTCCTGAGAATAACCTCTGAAGCTCTCTTCATTCTGGATGACATTTGCATAACTAGAAAACTGTAAGAGGTAGACAAAACTTATTGTACAAAAATGTGTGCATATTGTTATCTTTTGTTTATTTCATCCTCTGAAACATATACCTACATGTTATGGGACACATCGTTTAGTTACAATAGTTATACACATAATAAAAAAAAAAAACAAGACCTATCAACTATGTGTATGTACAATCTTAAAAATAACAAACTGTTAGTCCCGTAGAAAAAAATATATAAATATGTTTAAATTTCTTAAAGAAACTACCTCAGATGACTGATCAGTTATGTGGATATATTCACATCATTTCCTCCGTAAATCATTTTACATATTGATTTTTCAACACAAACAAGACTAGAGGTGAAACAATATTATATAATGCTACAATAAAACTAAAATATATATGTTTATATTTAACACATTCTATAGCACAAAATAGAACTAAATAATTGATGTACCAAGAAATTCATTTATGGAGTAGAAGGTATGCTCTAGTAGAAAGGACTGATGTGTCTAACGCTCAGAATTTGATAATAAAATCATTCTTCTTGCTTCCCAGTGTTCAGAGACTAAAATTTGATTTTTGAGGATTTCACATATAGTTGGGTAATCAATGTTGATTAAATCATCTTCACCACATAAAATGTTCTGTGAGGAAGACATTAATCCAATCTTGAACAAAATGTAAATCTTGTTAAACACATAGTTTATGTCATATGCAATTTTTTGCAGAGTTGACATTTCTGATTTATATATATATATATATATATATACACTTTGCAATCTTAAAATGTTTCTCAATGGGAAGTCATCATTCGTTTTTCTTTCTCTGGTCAAACAAAATGGATTGCATTTCAAATTAATCATATAGTGATCAGCTTTTAAAAGATTTCGCTATTGCTTTAGCCTAATATGCACATTTCCCTATTCACAGTGTATCTTCAAATAAATGTACAATAAAAGTATATGTGTTAAAGTTTAAAGTAGGTAGTAAAATAAGCCATATTTTAAGAATAATTTATTGAAGAACTTATTGAGAAAGTCGAGTGAATATAACATATTTTTTCACTTTTTTTGCACATAGTAGATACATTTGTTTTCTGCTCAGAAATTTTAATCTGAGATTTCAATGAAAATACATGTTATAAGGTCCCTTGAATTATAAAATTTTTACAAATTTTTAGAGAAACGTTCATATTTGAGAGCAGAAGATGTCCCATATTGCTGTCATACAGGAGCACAGAAATCCTGTATATCTCTCCATGCTTAGAGATTGCATCCATATTTGTCAATTCTATGTATTGGCATGACTACATAATTACTAATCACATGGTCATGTTTAATGCTTTATAGTAGCTGTTTGTAGGCACATGTTCATCACAGAATCATATGATCCAAGTCATGTTGACAGAACTGTGGGGAAGATGTTAATGGTACTTGTGGTTGTTTACAATTTTGGTATTTGGTTCTTATTAAAAGAAAATGATAATTACTCCCTACAAAAAGGCATATCTGTGTTTATTGGAGAAAATGAGATGTATTTATGGTTATCCCTGTGAAAAAAAAAATCTTATGTGCTCCATTCACATGACTTTCTCTACAAACTATTGTTACAAAGGATTGTTCATTTATCCATATTGTAGTAAATGAGATAAATAGAAATAATTATATTAGTTCCTTCTATGTAGAAGGGAAATAAGGTGATACACTAGGCTAAAGCAATAGTCAAATGTTAAAAAAGCTGGTCGCTATATGAAACTACTGAAAGTCAGCTTACTTTGCATGGCTAGGAGTAAAACAAAAGAGAGATGAAACAAAACATGACCTCTCATTTGAGAAAAGTTTAAGTAAAATTGAAATGACTAACAAGGAATATCTTGGAAAGCTGTAATTGTAAAAAAATATGTGTATGAAATAAATTGTGTATTAATTTAATTGTTTTTTCTTACAAGGTATGTGTAGTACACAGTTGGTAATCACAGTCAGACTGAAAAATTCAATCCCATAGTTGGGATTTGACTACAAATCTCCCAAACTCTAGTTGATTGCTCTAACCACTGAGTTACCATGGCAATATGCCAGCACAACATTAAATTCCTCAACTGACTCAAATGTTTCCTGGTAAACAGCAAGGTGCTCTCAAATCATTTTGAGTTGACATACAATGGCAACTTACAATGTCATAAGTAATTTAAGCCCTGAGCTTTATAGTTTAGGCAACTATTAAGGTCAATTAATGTTAATTTAATTGTTTTTTCACACAAGCCATGTGTAGTGGCCAGCAAGACATATGTGGTTCAAATCCCGGCTATGGCATTGAATTTTTCAGTCTGACTCTACCTGTCTAATAAATTGTATGTTTTAACGGGGGTTACATTTTTTGTATAGTAAGTTTTTGTCTGTCGTTACAGTTTACCAGTTATACAAAATTCAACCAATGAAGAGGTCTTCAGAGGCTATTCTCAGAAAAATTCAAGATATAGATTTTATTTGTCATTAAGCATCTTTAATATTTTAATCAAAATAACGAGATGCTATTTTTGAGAAAAACAACATTTTCAAAACATTCTCCATGTAAAGGATAGTTTGGGGGTGGGGCAGTTTTCTTGAAAATCTTTGTGTCCCATCTATGGAAGTTACTAAACTTAAATGCCAAATTTGGTATTTATGGTATTTTCATTTTTGAGTTATGATGTCCATAGACACACACATAGAACCTTTTAAAAATCTGATGTGTTCCATTCACCTGACTAATCTAGCAATTCCGCAAACAAACTTTTCTTACAGAAGAGTGTTCTTTTATTTACATCATGCTAATTGATATAAACATTAACAGAAACGGTCTTATTACTTGCTTCCTTGAAAGCAGAAGAGAAATGAGTGAATATAATAGGCTAAAGCGAGTCAAATCTTTAAAAACCAGTCACTATGCAAAACAATTTAAATTCCATTCTCTTTGTTTGCCAGAGTAAAAAAATGAATTTGAATCTGTTTAAAATTGAAACCAATAAAATGGAATACCTTGGAAAAGCTAACTCTACAAATAAAATGCACATGACATAAATTGTGTTTTAACAAAATCCACATTTTTGGTGTAGTAAATTTTTATATATCTCTTAAAGTTTACCAGTTATACAAAAGTCATCTAGAATAAAAAGGTCTTCAGA
Organism: Hymenopus coronatus; assembly: GCA_030762935.1. Classification (NCBI taxonomy): domain Eukaryota; kingdom Metazoa; phylum Arthropoda; class Insecta; order Mantodea; family Hymenopodidae; genus Hymenopus; species Hymenopus coronatus. Next base: position 39,759,472 of record CM060899.1, read on the forward strand.
GGCTATTCCCAATATTCCCAGGATGTACATTTCTTTGGTCATAAATATGGTAAACGTATGATATTCTAATCAAATTCAATTGAACCACTATTTGAGAAAATCAAAACTTACAAAAAATATTTGATGTAAAGGATAGTTTAGGGGTGGGGGGATTTTCTTAAAAATCTTTGTGTTTCATCCTTGACAGATACTAAACTTGAAAATGTTGTATCTAACAGTATTTTCGTTTTTGAGTTATGCTGTCTACAGACAGACAAATGTAAATCTTTTTCTAAAAATGCTTTTTTTTTTGGGTTCAGGGGACCTCAAATCATATATTTCTGGTGAAACCTTGTCATCGAATTCTTGGGTGGAATATAATACCCTCCCCAACTGCTATATACATAGTATGTATAGAGAAAGTAATAACTATAACACTTTCAATTTTGAGTTTTCTGTTAATCATGGCAATGAATCCAATTTAAAATATGCCTCTCGAACCTATCATAACAGAGCAGTGCAGTCTTTATATAAAATAACATTCTTTGTGAGAAGCAAATGAAACCCAGTTTAGTACCGTAACATGAAATATAACCTGAGTTATAATAGCTAGTATAATATATAATTCATTTGCCACATGTTTGGCTGCAATTCCAGTAGTATAAGTAAATTGTCATGTGGCAGAACCAAAGTAGAAGTTTTAGTAGAGAATGTGTTGGGATCATAAAAATTGTAAGCAATTTTCTTTTACAAGAATTTTGTGTAACTGTGTGGGTTGACTCTGGCAGTAATGTCTGTGGCTCGCAGGTCCTGGGTTCAAATTCTGTGATCCAACCAATCTAACGCCCCTAAGTTCCATCTTCAGTCTAAAACAATAATAAAACTGAAAATAGATGTTAATCATGGTTAAATTAAATTATATTATTTATTGACTTTTTTAACTGTTGCGGTTCATAGTGTCCCATTCTATATTGGGAATGAAATATCGCTTAAATTTGCTCAGAGACCTCTTTATCAGGCTTGAGCGTTCTGTAAATCTGCAACACAGGACCAAGGGCTTTACTTCCCTTTGGAAGGAAGCCGTACTATGGATTTTTACACCTGAAAATGTCCATCGCCCTCTGCCAGTTTTGAACCTGCAAGCTTGGGGACCAGAGGTTATTGTGATTGTGCTGCCCTCTGTTCACTTATAGTGTAAGCAGTAGACTGGACGGCACCCATAACCCTATCTGTGTGTCGCAGAGCTAAATGGCAAGTATCATGTGAGGAGATGAGATTTTAAAAGGCTGGCTATACTTTGCCATCTGATGACAGATAGCTCTCTCTGATTATGTATGATAGTACAGCTAAACTGGATGGCATTTTAACACCACATGCTTGACACTTAGCAGCAAAGGTTTGGGGATGAGACCTTAAAAAGCTGTTGTCTACACATAGTGAGGTACCTTCACGATATTAGCAGGTTGTTAAAGCAATGTAAAATAAAATAGAATTAAAAATCATTCTGTATTTCAAGTTAGTTTAAAGTTACTGAACAATCCAAAATTTGATTCATGGGAAAAGAATTAAATACTTTTCGGTAATGAAATTAAATTCAAATGTTAACATATTGATTCTATGAGTATGGTATGCAAGTCAATATTTACAGAACAGTTCTGGTCTTCAAAACTGAGGGGGTGACATATGCACCTAATTCCTATTCTTAAAATCTGGCAATCTAAACATAAATTTAAACTAATAGTTGGATAAATAGGAAACTCAGTATTCAAATGAGTACAGCAAATTCCAAGAATACAACATGGAGGTATTCAAGAAAATGACTGCAGCCCAAACTGTCCTTTATATAAAAAATGTTCTCTTAATATTTTGTATCAAATGCTTAAAATATATTATGATCAAAAGAATCAAAATACTGGAAGTGATACACAGTGAAGCATAATTACACATTGGATAAAATATATTGTTTTGAATTATCTTGGAACAGCCTGTGAACATCTCTTCATTCTGAATGACTTTTCTATAATTGGTGAACCAATAGATTTATTATATTGGTGGTTGCTTCCAGTATTGATTGTTTTAAACAAACAAACAAAACACAAATTTTAAAAAACCAATGTAAATATCATTTAAGCACACAATTTATATCTAATAAGTTTGTTGTGGTCTAGACCATTTCTGAGATATTCTTCGTTATCAATTTGAATTTTAAATACTTCATAGTAATTATTGAAACCAGTTGAAAAATTCAATGCCACAACCGGGATTTGTACATGGTTCTCCCGCTTTCCATGCGTTTGCTCTGCCCATTGAGCTACTGTGACAACATGCTGGTATGCCATTCAATTTTTCAACTGATTATACGATTTTACCTGGTTCAACCAACCAGTACATCTTCCTTCAGAAACTATCTTAATGGCAACTTACCATTTTAAGTACTTATGATTTTAAGTGGTAGATTTATTCATTGTTTCTGTAGTCAAACAAGAAGCATGAAATTTCAAAGCCACCACACAAAGATCCCTTGACTTTTGCTTTATCCTGTTGTATTCTGCTAAAAGCTTTAATGAAGGTGCAGATATGTTAAAAAGTTTATCTCAATTAATAAGAAGATAGAATAATGCATTTTTGTAAGAATAGTCGGTAAAAGAATTGCAAAAGTCTTGTGAATGCAACACATGAAGTTTTTTTCTGTTAATCCTTCCGCAACACCCACTCAGGACGTGTATCCTTTGCTGCTGGAATGATATTATTAAGCACAATCTCTTAGTTATAACATGTTTCTTTCTTAATTGGTTATGTATTGTGAATTGCAGCAGTTCAGATCATGGGCTGAGCACCCCAAAAGGAGGGGGCAGCGAGCACAGTCTGTCAACCTTGGCCAGTCATGATGAATGTTTCAAGTCTCAGAAACATGCTGAAACAAGCCTTAATAGAATGGAGGCATATCTTCTGAAGAACCAGTTGACAGATGTCACTCTTATTGCAGGTAACTTAAAAGAATATTAGATGCTTCATTTGAATGTATGGTTTTTGTAGTAGTAGTAGTGGTAGTGGTAGTGGTGGTGGCGGTGGCATTGGCAGTGGCAACGGGGGCGGCGGCGGAGGCAGGAGGAGCCTGCTCTCCTTTTATTGATGTACCTACGTGTTTTACATGTTTTCTATATTTCTATGATCTGCATGAAATATTAAAAAGTATATACTTCAAGAAGAGGTATCAAAATGAAGAAAATTTGGAGAATATGAATAATAGAGAAATGAAATGAAATAATAACAACAATAACCTTCCCTAAAAGTTTTGACCCGGTGGTCTGTTATGATCTTAGCCTGATATTTGAAAGGTCTGCCCAAGGATCTTTCCTGCTGGTTGATAATTAATTAATTAATAATAATACTAAATATACTAGTACTACTACTACTACTACTACTACTACTACTACTACTACTACTACTACTACTACTACTAATAATAATAATAATAATAATAATAATAATAACAATAATAATATTATAATAATAATAATACTATTAGTAATACTAATAATAATAAGAAGAAGAACAACAAGAACAAGAAGAACAGCAACAGCACGAACAACAACAACAACAAGAACAACAACAGGAACAAGAAGAACAAGAACAACAATAAGAACAAGAGGAACAAGAACAACAAGAACAGCAACAGCAAGAACAACAACAAGAACAACAGCAAGAACAAGAACAAGAACAACAACAGCAAGAACAACAACAACAAGAACAACAACAACAAGAACAATAACAAGAACAATAACAAGAACAACAACAAGAACAACAACAAAAACAACAACAAAAACAACAATAAGAACAACAACAAGAAGAAGAAGAACAGCAACAACACGAACAACAAGAAGAACAACAAAAGGAACAAGAACAACAACAATAAGAACAAGAACAACAACAACAATAAGAACAAAAACAACAACAATAAGAACAAGAACAACAAGAACAAGAATAACAACAAGAACAACAAGAATAACAACAAGAACAACAAGAACAATAACAACAAGAACAAGAACAACAAGAACAAGAACAACAACAGGAACAAGAACAAGAACAACAACAAGACTCTTCTCTTTTCCTGCTGGTTGTTAATAATAATAATAATTACAATAATAATTATAATAATAGTAATACTAGTAATAGTAGTAACAGTAGATCATCTAAACAACGCTGCATACGTCCTTTCCATGCCAGAGTTATAGAGTACGGCAAAGAAGTAGGCTTTAAAATGCCAAATATTCATCCCCAACTTCATGAAACAAACACGCCCCGCTGGCACCTTCTGTGACCAACAATCAACATTCAACTTCATTGTTACACAAAAACTAAAACACCGAATTTCATCTGCAAACAAATGTACAACGCTCTACGAGAGAGTCATAGAGATGTTATGGAAATCTTCACAGATGGATCAGCAACAAATGATGGACGTCGTGGTTGTGCAGTTATATATCCTACACACACCATGATCTACGCACTACTGAAATATTTTTCCATTTTTTCCTGTGAAGCTTTTGCAGTTAAGGAAGCATTGCAGCACATAATTCAAAATGCCAATCAGACAGAATATGTAATTTACACTGATTCACTAAGCGCAATTCTTGCCACTCAGAATCTAAGTCCTATGCATCCTTTAATAAATGACATACTTCACCTATATTCTATCACTCAGCGCTCTGGAAAACAAGTAATTCCCACTTGGGTACCGTCACATGCAAATATCGATGGAAATAAAAACGCTGATAAAGCTGCAAAGGAAGCCACCCGACATCCTGTCAGTGACCACAGAATGACTTCTACACATCAAGACATCATTAGATACACCAAATAGCTGTTTATAGAAAACTGGAAAACGACATGGTCAACATCCCACAGCAAAGTGCATGATGCCCGAGCCGGATCTACCAATTTCTTCAAACCCCTCTGAAAATTAGAACGTCATGAGCAAACAAGAATTACCCGCCTCAGAATTGGACACTGCAAACTGACACATTCCTTCATCATTAATAAAGACCCAGAATCAAAATGTGAGACCTGCAACACACCACTTACTGTCCTACATATCCTGCTACAGTGTCCGAGATAAGCCAAACAGAGACTTCAGACCGGCTTCAGTGACTTACCAAGTTCTCTACATAACCACCAGACAATCAAAAAGACAGTAATATTTATGAGAGTATTTTACCAATGCGTAAATAACTATTTTATGTACAATTTGTAAGGTCGCAATATGACCATGCTGTTAAAGTGACCCAAAATAAATTATATTGCAAAAAATTAATAACAGTAATAACAATAATAATCTTTGCAAGTTAGGACCTTAGTGGTCATTACTGTCCAGTGTTTGAAAAGTCTGTCCAAAGATCTCTTTCCAGCTGATAAATAATAATAATAATAATAATAATAATAATAACAAACAAACAAGCAGAAAAGTGATCCTTGGGTACCCCTTCAAACACTGGCTTGAGACCAGTGAGGCCTAAAACTTGCAATAATAATAATAATAATAATAATAATTAATAACAACAACAATAATAATCTTTTAGCCTGATTCTATTATTTCCAACCTGTCCTGCAAATGGCTTATATGAAAGAACAAATCATCATCTGTGGTCTAGGGCTAACATACTAACCTCTGGTTCCTAAGGTTGCAGGTTCAAACCTGGCAGAGGGCGATAGATTTTTTCGGACATAAAAATCCTTAGCATGGCTTTCTTCAAAAGGGAAATAAAGATATCGGTCCTGTGACATAGATTTACGTCATGTAAAAAAAAAAAAACCTTAAACCTGATAAAGAGGCTACTGAGCAAAACTAACCAGTCTTTCATGCCCAATATGCAATTGGATGCTGAGAACCATAACAGTTAGCATCCATAAATAACTTTCAATTTCAATTTGAAAGAATAAGTAAACCCATTGACTGTCCTAATGGTTGGTTAAACTATGAAGCCTGAAACAAAGTACATACTTATGACATTAAAGTTACCATTGAGGTATGTCATCTCAAAATAATTAAAGATCTCTAATGGTTTACTGGGAAAATATGGTGTAATGGTTATCATGGAAGTAAAGCCGTTGGTCCCATGACATAGATTTACAGCACGTAAAAGAACCTCAAGCCTGATAGAGAGGCCTCTGAGCAAAATTAAGCAGTCTTTCACGCCCAATTTAAAATGGGATGCTGAGAACCACAGTAGTTAAAGAGCATCCATAAATAACACGCCATTTCCATTTTACTGGGAAAATGCAAGTTAGCTGGGAATTTAATGTTGCGCAAGCATATTGCAATGGCAACTCAGTTGGTTAGAGCAAATGTGTGGTAACCTGGAAATCTGTGGTTCAGATCTCAGCTATGACATTGAATTCTTCAGTCTGATTCATTATTTCCTATCCTGTCCTACACATGTTTATGTGAAAGAACGATTAAACTGTAACAATAATAATAAGAAGAAGAAGAAAAAGAAATCTTCAGTTTTATTACCCTGTATTATATTATTGTTATCATTTTGGTGCTACTCTTTGTCTAAATGTTAGCTATAGTTGATACAGAAAGAATAAATAAAAAATACTTGATTAAAAATGTGGTTTTGATTTTACCAAGGCAAAGCAACACTATAACATTAAGTATAACAAATACCATATAACCTTGTTAAATATAATGGAAGCCATAGCCCCTCTCAACCCCTTCCTGGATCTGGCTATGCTGTATATTTAATATGGAATTTCCATGAAAATTCTGAGAAAACTTCAGTCCCTATGAAGTTTAGTACCACTAATTACAAAGCTAATTAAGAGTAAAACTATAATCATTTTTTAAGAAGTAAAGCTATTGATGAAGTCAATTTGAAAATAAAATGATTAATATACATTTCATGGATGAATAGATCAAACTCATGTTCCACTTTCATTTGTTAATTTGCATTTGTCTGTTGTTATGTGAAGAAGCATGTTTTCTTTCTGCTGAAATGTATGCTATAGTATTGTATTGCTTATTCACTCTTTTTTTTTATCAATATTGTACATTGGATTCATCTGATATAGAACACATCAAGGAGTCGTATACATTATCAACAAAGATAACTAGAACAAGTTTTCAAATGATAATTTTTTAGTTTTAATTTCAGCTTTTATCTCATTTAGTAAAGCATTAAATATTTTTATAGCTGCATCAAGTATTCAACTTTGCAGTAATTTTGTATTTGCTAAACATGTGCATGCTTTTATACATGTGATTATGAATTTATTGATTAAATTGAAATAAATTTCATTTTGCAAACAATAATATCTCCAGAATGTGTACACATGTCAGGAATAAAATATTTAGTTGTTTGGGTGTGCTATGGCCAAGCCGTTAAACCACTTGCCTCTCACCAAGGCAGCCTGGGCTGAATCCCTGGTAACCACATGTAGGATTTGTGGACAAAGCTGTACAGGGGTGAGATTTTTCCGGTTTCCTCTGCCATCGCATTCAACCGGTGCCTCATCTTTATTCCATGTATCATCAGTGTCATTGCCTTCAGTGCTATAGTAGTAAAAATGGGCATTAAACACTATAAAAATACTTAGTTATTTAATTATTAGCTTATGCAACTCTCTAGCTTTACTTCCTGTTAATCTTATTCTGATGATTTTGATTTAGATTATAAAAATGTTGTTTTCTGGTGGCAATAATGCATGTCCGTTGCTTATGGTAAATCAAATTATTAAAACATTGGCAGTAAAAGCTGGTTCACAATGCACTAGTAACGGTAACCAGAAAGAGACTGAGAATGGGAAGCCAGGCAGCATTTAATATTTTGATTTACAAAAACAGTAATGAGAACCAGAATGCATTCATTTCTTCTTATTGACCAATGAAATATTTTCACCTGCTCTCTAGCTTAGCCAACATAATCTATGAATTCAGTAAAAATAGTACAGATTAGCCAACTTCAGATTTTGGAACCTGCAGCTATTTCTGACTCCTTAAGCCAAACTGCATGTTCAATAAACAACCTAAATTCAATCTGAAATGTAAATAAAGCTATTTTACTAGGATCCCTTCTGGAGATATTTTCCCAGGATGAAATTGTGTCTAGAGAGAGCTCTAGCAACCATTTTATGTCACAGCCACATGGAATAATTGCTCTAATGAAGAGTCCTTAAAATGAAGAAGAAAAAGAAAAAGAAGAATCTGATATGTACACTATGGATCATGAACGAGAGTGTGAAACTTGAACTTGGGTAAGTCTTGCTTCTCATTCCCGGAGCCCAGGAAGGCTTCCTGCCAGTAGTGAATGTTTCCATTGAAGTACCTGTATTTCAATATTCCTATTCTCATTCTGGTTAACATTACTGTTTGTTGTGAACCAGCCTTAAATTGATATCAACTAGTGCTTTGAAAAAGATTTTGAAAGAATGTTAATATAGGTGATGTGCAGTACAAAGGATGAAAATATAGAATAGAATAGAATTTTATTTCTCCGTTTCATCATAGGAAATGATGTAGAACACATCAGAAGCTTACAACTAGGATACATATTAATGGATCTATACAACAAGATTTAGAAATAAGAAAATTATAAACATATTATTTGTGAAGGTTACAAAATACATAATTTTGATTTTAAAAGTAAATTTATTTATTTTTAACTCCTTCAAAAAATTCCCCTTCACTGTAAACACAATGCTCTAAGAAGAACTTTTTAACAGAAAATTTAAATTTATGTGGTGCAACTATGCTTTATAAGTGTTCCGGAAGCCATTATAAAGGCAAAGTATATATGAAACTTTTACTAAATAAGTGCATATGTTGTGGATTATGCTTATTTGCTCCTTTCTTCTAATATCATGGGCATGTACGAGGGCTGTCCCAGAAGTATGTGACCTAGCAAAGAAAGCACAAAAATGTTGAGGAAAAACATCTTTATTTCTCTACATAGCCTCCTTTAAGCTTGAAACACTTTTCCCAGTGATTTTCAATACTTCAATCCCCTGTTTATAGTGAGCACTATAGAGGTCTGCAAAATAGCCATCAACTGCAGACTCCACCTCTTCATTTTTGACAAATCTTCTACCACCAAGCTATTTCTTCAAGTTTGGAAACAGAAAATAATCAGAGGGGGGTAAATCTGGCAAATAGGGTGCTTGAGGAAGCAATTCAAACTTTAACTCATTGAGTTTGACCATGGTGATAATGAACGTGTGAGCTGGTACATTGTCTTAATGAAACAAAACTTTCTTTTTCACTAAATGCTCAAACATTGTAACAAGTTTGCATAGTATTTGCTATTGATTACTTTTCCTTTTTTGAGATAATCAATGAATATTACCCCATGTGAGTTCCAAAAAACTTATGCCATGACCTTGCCTGCAGATGGAACTGTCTTCACCTTCTTTGAAGTCAATTCTCCCCTTCCAATTCACTGTTTTGATTGTTCCTTCATCTCAGGTATGAAGTGATAGATCCAGGTTTCATCCATTGTTATGAATTGATGCAAAAACTCATCTTTATTGCAGCGAAACAGTGCCAAAATTCGACTGAAACATCCTCACAATGCTGTTTTTGTTCTGTTGTGAGCAAATGCAGCACCCACCTTGCACGCAACTTTCTCATATCCAAATTTTCAGTCAGTATGCAATACAGAACTTTTTGAAATGCCTGCAATGTCTGCTCGTTCGCACACTTTCAGCCAATGGTCATCCAATACCATTTTGTGGATTTTCTTTACAATTTCTGGACTGGTAACCTCATTTGGTCGACTGCTGCATTTGGTCTTGGCAGCTTGTATGGCCGCGCTTAAACTCTGCCACCTAATATTTCACTGTTGTAAACAAAGGAGCAGACTCTGTAAAAGTAGAATCTAGCTCAGCTTTAATATTAGATGGACTAAGACCTTTCAATGAAAATATTGTATCACATAATGATGACCAGATGTTTAAAAATTTGCTGAGAGCATTCACTAATGATGGCTGCCTAGCAAATGCTAAACAATGTAAAATCGTCAAACTTAAAACTTAAGCTTTTTAAGGTTGGTACTTTTTACCATTGTTGTTGTTGTTTGAAACAACAGCCTCTATCTATACGTCAGGTCGGGTACCTCTGGGACAGCCTAAGTATTTAGGTATTTGTTGAGTATAAATAAATATTTGCATTGATAAAGATAACTAATTTCTGGATATTGTGACTGTGCCCTGCAGCTCTAATCACTGAACATGTGTGAACGACTTGCTTTATAAGTCATAGCTGATTGTTGACATCCATTGTTACAACTGCATTGGTGGACACATGTGCCAGTGGCAATTTCTATTGAATGGAATCTGTGGTTGTTACACCTGTGTGAGTGGACACAGAGGATTCACAGTCAAATTTTATAAGTCTCTTTTTGCAAATAGTACATACCTTTTTTATGGGATTAATGTCAGGTAAATTCCCTGGTCATTCAAATACACAAACATTGTTATCTTTAATTAATTTTTAGGGTTCAGTGTGTATGCAGAATAAATATTGAACCTGCAAATTCAGCACATTTTCAGCAGACTGTAAAACACCATGAAAATGTTTTGGGGCTGTTTCAAATATGAAAGACTAGGATCTTTAATTCCAATTGAAGGTATGATGAGAAGTGTTCAGTACCTCATTACAGTACTAGTGAGAGTTGTTCATGAACTCCAGAAAAAGTTTCTGGAAGGTGACAGAATTTTTCAGCAAGATTTTTCCCTGCCACGTTTCTAAGGAAGTGAAGAAATTCACTAATACCTTTGTAACAAATTGTTTGATTAGAATTTTCCCATATTTGATAGTTTTTTTAAAGCATTTTATACCACAAAGTAAGAAAAAAAAATTAGAAAAAGCAGAGTACGGTTATGTTAATTGTTTTTAAAACTAAACTATGACCAATGTCAAAATTCTGATACATCATTTAATTGAACATGTTCTGAAGCACATTGGGAAAAATATTCAGACCTGTGGCATTTTTGTGGGAGAAGATAGATTTTGAATATGGGAAAGTAACAAAAAAGCAGAAGGATAAGGTTTTTTTTGGAGTTTTCCATTATCCTGAGAAGACGAATGTAGAGTAACTTTAAACTCCATGGACTCGAAGATCATTTGAGCATCATTTCACCAATTTCATTCATCGTCCGATATGATCAACCAGGTTAAAGGAGATTAAGCTACATAGAAGAAAAAAAAAAAGAAAAAGAAATAAAAAAAAAAACAGAACTTAAGAAAAATGACTTTAAAGTTTGACATAGAGAGTCATTTAAACAGTTCAACACTTTAAAATGGCATCCAAGATATGTGTTACATTTGTCTTAGGAGACTCGGTGAATGCTTATAATATGTACTTTAAAGCATGGTGAACTTTTTGTACCAAAATTCCAAAAATCAAAATTTTTTACCAAAATTGCTAAAAATCACTTCTGCGTCCTCTTAAGCAGGAAGGTATTAATAAAATTATACTATTTGTTTCTGCTGCCACTAGGTTCCCGCCACATTCCTGCTCATCGTCTGGTGTTAAGTGCTGGTTCAGAGTACTTTGCTGCTATGTTTACCAGTGACCTGCGTGAAGCTACACAAAGCGAAGTTGAGCTTCAGGACGTGGATGGTGAGGCCCTCTGGACTTTGGTACATTACTGCTATACTGGTGAGTAGCAGTGTTGTATATTACATTTCCAATTTTAAAAAATTGGGCATGTTACATTCACATGTCTTTCTCTGCACACTATCATTAATTACTTTCTCTATCCCAAACATAATAGGTAAGGAAAGTATTGCATTCTATCCACAAATTTTATACCAAGATTTGAACAAAAATACATTTTGGTCCTGAATAAAAAAAATCTGATGAATTTTCTGTGTGTTCTGCAAACAGTCTATTCATAAAAAAGATTATTTTTTCATTTACTGAATGTTTTTCAAGAAAAATATTACCACAACTAAATTATTACTTAGTTCCTATAAGTAGAAGGGAAGTAAAGAAATACATTAGGCTAAAGCAATAGTCAAATCATTTAAAAGCTGTCACTGTGCTATTGTCTTTAAAATTAGATTCTCTTTCAATGACCAGGAGTAAAAAAAATAGACATGAAACAATGGGAACTTCCCATTTGAGAAAAGTTTAAATATTTGAAAATTAAAACAAATAATAGGGAATGTCGTGAAATGCTTATCTCTAAATAATATAAAAAAATTATGACATAAATAAGGTGTTTTAATGAGATCTACTTTTTTACTTTCTCTAGCCCCATATGTACAATGTACATAGGGATGGAGAAGTATTGTATTCCACCCAAAAATTTGATACCGAGATTTCACGGGAAATATATGTTTTAGGACCCCCTGTATCCAAAAAAAGCATTTTCAGAAAAAGGTCCATGTGTGTGTGTGTGTCCGTGTGTCTGTGAACACGATAACTCAAAAATGAAAAGTAGCTAAAATACCAAACTTGGTATTTAAGTTAAGTATCTTCCAGGGATGCGACATGAAGATTTTTAGAAAAATCCCCCACCCCAAACTACCCTGTACATGGAACTTTTTTCGAAAATTTTGGGTGAGTCCCCCAATTTTGGGTGGGTACGTGCGTGTGTGTTTGTGTGTGGACAGCATAGCTCAAAAACGAAAAGACTGTTAAGTACCAAACTTGGTATTTAAGTTTTGTATCTTCCAAGGATGCGATACAATGCTTTTCAAGGAAATCCCCCCACCCCCAACTACCCTTACATGGAACACATTTCAAAAATGTTGATTTTCTCAAAAATGGCTCTGATGATTTTGATTAAAATCTCTTATATTTAAGATATTTACATGACAAATAAAATGTATATCTTCAACTTTCTGGGAATAGCCTCTGAAGATATGCTTATTGTGGATGAATTTTGCGGAATTTCGCATGACTGGTAAACCGTGAGAGGTATACAAAAACTTACTTTTTGGAAAATGCAGAGCTTGTTAAAATTTATGTTACAAGGGGCATACTGAAAGTCATGAGCAACACTGTTTTACAATCTTAATATTTATTTTTAAGCCAAACCAAATACATCATCATAATCTACAGACATTCTTTCACTTTTCGACATAGTCTCCATTATTTTGCACATATTTTTCCCATCGTTCTACAAATTTGAAAATGCCCTTGTGATAGAACTCCGTTCCAGCTGCCCGCAGACCCTGACGCACTGCTTTCCAAATATCCTCCAGCGTCTCGTAGCGTTGGCCTCACATCTGCTCCTTCACAGAACCGAAAAGATGGTAGTCGGAGGGTGCCAAGTCGGGACTGTAGGGAGGATGTGGAAGAGTTTCCCACCCTAATGCCCTGATCTTCTCCATAGTGGCACAGGCAGTATGTGGACGCGCATTATCCTGTTGAAGGATGATCCTCTTTCCAGGGCGTTTATCACGCAAAGCCCGACGGAGCTTCAGAAGTGTCTTGATGTAGCGGGCAGAATTTATGTTTTGTCCAGGTTCAAGAAAGTCATCCAGAATGCAACCTTGTGCATCCCAAAAGACACTTCCCATAACTTTTCCTACAGACTGCACTGTCTTCGCTTTCTTCTTCGATGGTGAGTTCAAGTGGTGCCATTCCATACTCTGACGTTTCGTTTCTGGCTCATAGTGATGGAACCAGCTCTCATCTCCAGTCACAATACACGTCAAAAATTCACCACCTTCATTATGAAATCTCTGAAGGTTTTGTGCAATGGTTCTTCTCTGAAGTTTGTGGTCTTAAGTCAATAAACGGGGGACCCAATGGGCACAGACCTTTCGATAACCCAAGCTGTGGATCATTTCTTGCACTGCACTATGTCCTATTCCAAGTTGCGCAGCAATTTCATTTACAGTGAAACGCCTATCTCCTGTAATGAGCTCATCAACTCTTTCCTTGTTGCGTTCTGTAGAGGCAGTTCGAGGACGCCCGCTGCGAGGCACATTATGCAGACTCGTGTTTCCATCTTTAAAATGTTTCACCCATCTTCTAACACTGCTGGCACCCATGCAGACACCTCCATACGCACGTTGAAGTCTGAGATGAATTTCAGGAGCAGATTTTCCCTCTTTCACAAGGAATTCAATGACAGCACGCTGTCGAAACGAAACATCAATGTCAGCCATTTTTCAAACACCGTCTGTGGTCACGTGATAGAAGCTAATGACGTCACAATATGTCAACATGTGGCTTAAAGTCTGTAGATTACGATCCTGCAATTCGTTTCGTTACATTGTTGAAATTTAAATTTTTACAATGGGTTGCTCGTGACTTTCAGTATGCCCCTCGTATATACGTTTTTTTCGTGGAGTTGACCATTTTTGAGATGTTCCTTGTTTTTAGTTTCAGGCTTTAAAATACTTATACTTTTCTGATATAGGAATTTATCAACTCCTGTCCACACAAACAAAGGAACTTCAGTCACATAGCAACCAGCTTTTGACTATCACTTTAACCTATGGTATTCCCTTATTTCCCTTCTACTTACATGGAAGCAAGTAATAATACTATTTCTGCTAATTTGTTCTCAATTAGCATGAAGTAAGTAGAAGAATAAGCTTTTTAATAATAATTTATTGCAGAGATGTAGAGAAAGTCATGTGAATGAAACACATCATTTTTTTTTTAACATTATATAACGGTTTCCTATCTTTGGGTTCAGAAGTAGTAATATGTGCAAATGATGCTATACTTTAATATAGTTGTGAATATTCTGTCAAATCATTGTGGCATGAGTTGATTTATTGAATACTGTTTACTGCAGGTCGCATTGAACTCAGAGAAGACACAGTAGAGACACTCCTAAGTACAGCTTGTTTACTGCAGCTACATGAAGTGGTGGATGCATGCTGCGCTTTTCTTATGAAACAATTGCATCCTTCCAACTGTATTGGAATTAGACTGTTTGCAGACACTCAAGGATGCATAGATCTGCTCAAAGTGGCTCATAATTACACAACTGTAAGTACTATGTTATAATATCTGTACTTTCTCTACTATCTATAGTAAGTAGAGGAAGTATTTATTCCACCCAAAAATTTGATGCCAAGATTTAATTAGAAATACAGTTTTGAGACTTGAATCAAAAAAGCATTTTTAGAGAAAGTTGCATATATATATATATATATATATATATGTACTTATGTCCATGAACAGCATGTCAAAAACAAAAAAAGTCAGTTAATATCATACTTGGCGTTTAACTTCAGCATTTTTCAAAGATAAGATACAAAGATTTTCAAGAAAATTCCCCATCTCAAACTACCCTTTATAGGGGAAATTTTTTGAAAATGTTTGTTTTCTCACCAATTTTTATTACAAAATCACATATTTAAAGCAATTTCATTACAAAGTATATATCTTGAATTATCTGGGAGTAGTCTTGGAAGCCCACTTCACTTAGGATGGCTTTTGCCTAACTGGACAAAATTTTACTAGACAAAAAAATAGATCTTTTTAAAACACATATTTTTATATATATATATTTATTTTGTGGTTATTAACCATTTCCAAGATACATCTTGTTATTGGTTTCAGTTTTAAAATACTTACACTTACCTCAAATGGAAAGTTGTTATTTGTTTTTCCTGCTCCTGATCAAGCAAAGAGGACAGAATTTCATCCATCATATAGTGAACAGCTCTTAAAAGATTTGACTATTGCTTAAGCCTTATATATTACCTGTTCCATTTTACCTACAAGGAAAAATATAATAAAAGTGTGTATACGATTGTTTATTTGGATTGACATGAAGAAGACAGAAGAATGACCTCTTTACTTTCCCTACACATACTATGTACATAGTGTATAAGGAGGTATTGTATTCACCAGAAATAACATGTTTTGAGACAATTTGAATCCAAAAAAAGCTTTTTAGGAAAAGCTCAATGTATATGACTGTGTATGTGTGTGTCTGTGGACAACATAGCTCAAACCCGAAAAGTCTGTTAAATACCAAACTGGTGTTTAAGTTTAATATCTCCTAAGAATGTGTCACAAAAATGTTCAAGATAATCCCCCCCTCACCCCAAACTATCCTTTAGATAAAAAAATGTTTAAAAATGTTGATGTTCTCATAAAATGGCTTAATGATTTTGAGTAAAATATTGCATGTTATAGATATTTACCTGATAAATCAAATGTATATCTTGAATTTTCTGGGAATGGCCTCTGAAGACCTCTTTATTCTGGATGAATTTTGATGATTTTTGCATAACTGGCTGTAAAAGATAGACAGAAACTTACTACACAAAAAATGTAGACCTCATTAAAACACATAATTTATGTCATATACATATTTTTTTTGTAGAGGTGACCTTTTCTGACTGTGGGTCCCGTGTCATAGATTTACGTCACATAAAAGAACCCCAAGTCTGATACGCCTCTGAGGAAAATTAAGCAATCTTTCATGCCCAGCATAGAATGGGACACTGAGAACCACAGCAGTTAAAGAGCATCCATAAATAACACGCCATTTCCATTTTGTCTGAGGTATTCCTTTTTATTAGTTTCAGTTTTAAATTAGTTAAAAGCTTTTCTCATATGGGAAGTCATATAGGTTTGCATTAAATTAGATAACATATTCATCATAATGACTGAGGCCTCAAAGAAAGAAACTTTCTTTGGTTGACAAAACTGTAGAAAGATAGGAGGGAGAGCTGTTGCTTCTTCCCACCGGCCCTCGCTTACCTGTAAAACTAGCACCCAAAAAAGTGGGTATATAGTATTGGGTGCTGAAGCAGGTAAAGGGCTACTCAATGAGCTACAAGGCCAGGGAGCCAAGAAAACTGAGCTACAAAAAAATCTGATGTGTTCCATTCACATGACTTTCTCCACCTCTCTTACAAAAAAGTATTCTTCTTTCTACTCCATGCTAATCGAAATAAGCATTAGCTTACTTAATTCCTTATAAGTAGAAGGGAGCTAAGGAAATACACTATGCTAAAGCAATATCAAATGTTTTAAAGCTGTCACTTAGCTATTGTCATTGAAATTTGCATCTTTGCTTGGTCAGGAATAAATCAAAAGAAACGCAGGCGACTTCATGTCTGAGAAAAAAAGAAGTATTTTAAAATTGAAACTCACAACAAGGAATAATTTGGAAATGGTCAATTTCATGAAAAAAATGTATATAACATAAATTGTGTGTTTTAACAAAATCTACAGTTTTTGTACAGTAAGTTTTTGTCTATCTTTTACAATTTACCAGTTATTCAAAATTCATTCAGAATGAGGAGGTCTTTATAGGCTATTCCCAGAAAATTTAAGATTTGCATTTTATTTGTCATTATAAATATCTCTAATATACAATATTTTAATAAAAATTATTATAGGCATTCTTTTATGTAAAAGGTAGTTTGGAGTGAGGGGAATATCCTCAAAATCTATGTCTTACGTCCTTGGACAACTTAAATACCAAACTTGGTATTTTACCGAGTTTTCGTTTTTGAGTTAGCATGTTTTTAAGACCACAGGCATGGACACACACACACACACAAACCTTTTTTTTTTTCTTAATAGGGGAACCTAAAATGTGTATTTCCAGTGAAATCTTGTATCAAAATTCTGGGTGGAGTACAATATCTTCTCAAACTATGCATTATGTACTAAGTAGAGAAAGTAAAAGGGCATTGATAACCAGAAAGTTTGTGGTCAAGTTAAGTTAGGTTTAGAAATATTGTATAATCCTACATTAAGCCTGTAAATAAGATAATCAAATAAATTCAGTTAATTCAAATTCAACTTAGAGTGAAATATTTCACTTTGTGTTTTTTTTTAACATAACCTATTTTGTTGCAGCTGTCTCATTTGTATTATAAATGATGTGCAAAACATTGAGCTTGAAAATTAATGAGTTTTAAACAGCAGCCATTCTTTGTTACTTATTATTTTATTTTGCTTTTCAGGAACACTTCATGGCAGTTATCCCCAATCAGGAATTTCTCATGTTGCCAGCTGATGAAGTGGCAAAACTTTTGGCATCTGATGATCTCAATGTTCCTTGTGAGGAAGAAATATTCCATGTAAGTGCTGTGCTGTATACATGCAGCTGATCATTGATTAATTTTTCATACTGAACTATTACAGTTCAGGATGCAAATAGTTCTTAAAGGTCGCCCTCCGTGGTGTAATGGTTACCATGCTAACTTCATATACCCAAGGTCGCGGGTTCAAACCCGGCGGCGGACGATGGATTTTTTCGGGCGTAAAAATCCTTAGCATGGCTTCCTTCGGAAGGGAAGTAAAGCTGTGGGTCCCGTGTCGTAGATTTACGGCACGTAAAAGAACCTCAAGCCTGATAAGAGAGGCCTCTGAGCAAAATTAAGCGATCTTTCACACCCAATATAGAATGGGACGCTGAGAACCAAAGCAGTTAAAGAGCGTCCATAAATAACAGGCCATTTCCTTTAGTTCTTAAAGTGGCAAATGGATATCATTTTGAGTCAAAAAATCACTGTTTTGTTTTTACTTTCTCTAACATGTATGCACATTCTACATATAGCAGCTAGAGAAGGTATTATATTCCACTGCCACACCCCTCCCCATCTCACATCATCATTATTATCATCTTCATCATCAGTGAGCACTTTCCTTCACTGCTACCCTTCCACAAGGTTTTATTCACTATTACTATCAGGAATTCATTTATTCATCTAATTTTCCCAATTCTTTTGTTTAAGTGAATAAAGTGGATTCTCCTTTTCTATTTTTGGAAGCTTGGACCTTGGAAAGGATGAAGAACATTGGGGAAAACTTGGAAATATATACGCAACACACAATACTGACCTCCTTGAGTATATGTAAAGATTTAACCATAAAACACTTGAATTTGACTTTGCAAAACAACAAGCTGTAGCAATTAAGAAAATATCACCATTTACTATTTGTTCTGATTTGAAAATAAAACTCATAAAAGTAAGTTAAGTGTTTATAAGAACATTTAAAGGTCCTGTATTAACGCAGAACACTGTACAAAATAGCAATATAAAGACAAATACTTTCAACCTCCAGGCTAGCCCAGTTTGACCTAGGTCAGAGACAACCTTCAGTTGCAATCCTGCAACCAATAAACAGATTTCTCCACCCAGTAATTACTCAGGCTTATCAGCCAAGCTAGCTACCTTGCCATGCAATGGTTATTTCAATATTACAATTTAAACATCGCAAACTTTATGGAGAACATAAAAATCATTTGGTTTGAAGTGAATGAACATTTTCTTCAAAAGGAAAATATTTCTGAGAGCCGAAATTGGCCTTTACCTTATTGTGAAAACAAGAATGGTCTCACCCTTATTTAACAGAGGCATAGTATAGAAAATGACACCCTAACATGTGCCTGAATTCTTCTCTAGATTGCATTTCCAATCACCAGAGAAGTCTGTACTGTCAACCTCAATAGTGTTGCAAACAGTGTTGCCGTAATACATTCCCTTCTTCAAACATGGCTGCTATTTGCAGACCTTGCCGTCACTAGTGGATTCACTTGAAGACAGTCATTGTTGACTTGGCACTCGCTGGACGACATTGCTGGCGGAGAATGGTAGAATACTGCTGCCTGGAAAGACTGCCTGCCATTAGAGTCTGAACTGACTTAGCTAAAGCATGGGCAATATATAGCCTGCCATGTGGTGAAGAGCAGAGCAGAGCGGTCACTACAAGCAGGCCTGGCAGCCATAGCAGCAACTATCAGCACTTAACTGTGACAGCTGACGTATTTCTGGTTGTCGTAACAGGAATTACCGTTACAAAACCAAAAGTACAGTACTGAGATTTTACCTGAAACACATGTTATACGGTCCTCTGAATCCAAAAATAGCATTTTTAGAAAAGGTTATAAGTGTGTATGCATGTGTGCACATGCACATGCGCAAGCATAACTTAAAAATAAAAAGCTGATTGCATATTAAATTCAGATTGAATTTCATCATTTTCTAAGGATGTAACATGAAAATTTTCAGGAAACTCCTCCATCACAAACTAGTCTTTACATGGCAGATTTTTCAAAATTTTCAATTTTATGAAAAATGGCTGTATCAATTTTAATTAAATGAATATATTAAAGATATTTACATCACAAATAAAGTCTATATCTTAAATTTTTGGGTATAGCCTTTGAAGCCCTATTCATTCTGGGCAACTTTTGTGTAATTGGTAAACTGTAAAAGATAGGCAAAATCTTATTATGCTAAAGATGTAGATCTCGTTAAAACATACAATTTATATCAAATACTTTTTTTTTTTTTTTGAGTCAACTGATTCTGAGATATTCGTTGTGTTTTGTTCAAATTTGTCACTACTGTACTTTTCTCAAATAGGAATTCGTTATTAACATTACTCATCCTGATCATGCAAATAGAACAGATTTTCATTGCCATCACAGAGCAACTGAATCTTAAAAGATTTGACTGTCACTTTAGCCTATTTTATTCCCTTATTCCCTTTGTACCTACCTATAAAGAAATGTGTAATAAAACCATTTCTGCATATGTTTATCTTGATTAGGATGAAGTAGATTAAAGAATAAGCTTTAGTAAGAATAGTTTGTTGCAGAATAGGTAGAGGAAGTCATGTGAATGTAACAAAACAGAATTTTAAATGAATGACACCTGCTTTTTTGCAATACATAACAATGGCATTATGTAGGAATATTCTTGAATATATTGCCACTATTCTGATCTGAAAGTAATTGTACTTCTACAGGTTATAACTTAAAATATGTTTTGAGGCAGGTTATTTTTTTAATATAATTTATAATAAAGCAAAACTGAAATGTTGTTTTGTTCATAGGCTCTTATGCTGTGGGTGAAGAATGATCTGGCACCCAGAAAGAAAGATATTGGTCGGCTGCTTAGTCTAGTCAAATTACCCCTTCTTTCACCATCCGTAAGTATTTAAAAATTATGAAAAAGTGATGTGGCTTAGGAAATTATGGTAAATTTTGTTTGGATAAATTTGTCATTCAAGAGAATGCTAAGTTATATCAGAATTTTATAAGTTACTCTTAGTTAACTCAATAAATTAACTATATTCTCAAACTGCATTGCTGTCACAATGTTGAGACTAGAAGAAATGTTTCTTCTAATAATACAATGTATGCGTTTTAAGTATCATTTTGAAATTCTGCCTCTGCAGAGTTGCAGTCAATTGGCAAGTCAGACACCATTGCAGCAACAATTGATCATGTTTACATTTGCTTTTGTGTGTTTAAATGCTTCCACCAATGGAGAATCCTGCCGACTGCGAAGTACACAGAGTTATTCATTTTCTTAGTGCTAAAGATGTGAAAGCAGTTGACATTCAACAATCAGCTTTGTGAAGTGTACAGACAAAACATTATGAGTGCTGGAAAGGTACACAAATGGGTAAGAGCTTTCAAATCCTTGCGTAAATTTCAGCAGCTAGTGTTCATTGTGTCTAGGTCTTCTGCATAAGGCTGCATCTTGACTGAATTTGTTGCAAACATTTCGCCTCATTATGTGAGGTTTCATCAGGGCTTGTCCTCTCTCCACAACACAGTTCACCTGGCAGCTGTCATGGAGAGAGGACAAGCCCTGATGAAGCCCCACATAATGAGGCGAAACATTGGCAACAAATTCAGCCAAGATGCGGCCTTCCCAGAAGATCTAGACACAAAGAGCTTTCAAAAATTGCCAAATGAATTGTTCATGACGAGGCATGGAATGCATGACCCTCAGTGATCAGTGACGATTTGGTGTAGAAAGTCAATGAAAAAGTGAAAGAGAATAGATGCTTCATGATTTCTTTGTTATCTGAGGCATTTCCTCAAGTTTCAAGAAATGTTATCTACAAAATTGTTATCGGAAACTGAAAATTGTGCTTACAATAGGTACCAAAAATGTGAACTGAGGAGCACAAAATCAAACGTTTAGGCAGCACCTTGACTTTTCTTGAGCATTGTAATGCTGAAGCTGATGATCTTTTAAGTCAAATTGTTACAGGTGATGAAACTTGGGTGGTCTACGTTACACCAGAAACAAAGCAACAATCCATGGAATGACAACATCCAATATCACCCATGAAAATGAAGTTTAAGCAGACATTTCAGCCCATAAAACCATGTGTATCGTGTTTTGGAATGGAAGGAGGTATTGATTGTTAATTTTTTGCCTTGTGGTGCCTCAGTAAATTCCAAAACATATTGTGAGACTTTACAAAAACTGTGCTGCACAATTAAAAACAAAAGGTCAGATATGCTGAGTAATGGGATCATTTTGCTGCATGACAATGCCTGCCCTCATGAGGACAATTGAACTCACAACCTTATTGCATCATTTGGCTGGGAAACATTTGATCATCCTCCATAGAGTCCTGATCTAGCGCCCAGTGACTACCATGTGTTTCTGGACTGAAGAAGCACCGCAAAACGGTTGTACTACAGCAGCTGTTGAGTCAGGCAGCAACCTCCTATGATGACAAAATACAAAAGCTTATTGTTCGATATTATAAGTGCCTTAACAATGGTGACAATTAGTGGTAAAGCAGACAAAAGTGTGATATTTCATATAAAAATAAAATTGTTACTTTTTTTTTTTTTTTTTTTTTTTTTTACAAAATGGTACTTAAAAGATATATGCTCATCCGAAATTAATCATGCCGAATGTCAACATTACCAAATTGTTTTCCAAAAAGGTAAAAGCTTATGATAAAGATTGCTTCACAGTTAAATTGTACTACTAGAGAAGTAAAAATGTCTTTGAAACACTTAGAATTGAGTTTCAAATTGATTGGAGCAAATAACAGAAAAGTAATTTCAGAGACATGTGGCTTAGTTTACAAGAGGGCTGTTCAATAGAATGAAATAGAATTTATTCACCTTAAGAAGTACAATGAATTCATGCCTTCATCAAAAGCCCACTGGCCCATTGGTGGCACTGATATTATCCTGGCAATTGACTGTTTCATTAACAAATAAAATATTTAAAAATATTCCACGACAGCCACCATCACTAAACTAAACTTTGTGTCATAACAGTCTGAAATCGGGCCAAGGCCTGATCACTGCATACCTTTGCCCATTATAGGCATTATGAGTACTAGAGGGTAGGACGGGAGTCCCTTTCAGCCAGTTAATGCAGTGCAAGCAGCATCCTTTTCCCTCGATTAGCTCAGGCACCTCACAAGGCTGAGTGCACCGTAGACCAGGTCTCCAGTGGTAGAAGATCCCCTGACCAGTATTGAAAATCAAACCCAGCCCATCTGATAAGCAGCTGTTCTAAGGAGTTGGCATAATGTACGGAAACTATCCAACACTAGGAAGACTAGGTGTTTTGTATTACCTAAGAGCAGCACCAGTCAACTTGACTGTTCTATCATTACTAGATAATTTTCACTTTATCAGGTTATATTAGTCTTTAATCTTCATTTTGGATGTAACAATTGTGTTTTAATGTTTTTACTTTCTTTACATATACCATATAAATAGTATATAGAGAAGGTATTGTATTCTACTCAAAAATGTTATACTGAGATTTCATCAGAAATGCATGTTTTAAGATCCCCTAAATAAAAAAAATTAGAAAAAGCGTATGCGTGTGTGTGTGTGTCTCTCAAAAATAAAAAGTCTGTTAAATACCAAACTTAGTGCTTCTTACAAGGAAGCGAGTAATGAGACTATTCCTGCTAATTTTATTTCTATTAACATTAAGTAGATGGAATGATAAGCTTTTTAACAATAATTTGTTACAGTGATATAGAGAAGGTCATATGAATGGAACATATCAGATTTTTTTATGTTAATAAATCACAAATACTATTTTGAAGAAATTATTTTCATCCAAAATACTACCATAAATCTTGTTCATTTGTTTGTCATGATAAGCAAGGTAACCTCTCTGAAATGCTCACAGTAATATGCTGCATTCATGGTGCAATGCTTAAATCAATGAGCAAAAGGCCTTGGCATCCCAAAGTAAGTCGCAAGCACCTTGCCAGCCAAGAGTTGAGACTTGGCTGTCTCTGCGTTGCCTCTCTCTTCTTTTGCCATACCAACCCTTGAAGATGTCTGATCAATGAACTATGCTGCCAGTTGCTGCAAAATTTCTGCATTTTCATGTCTCCATGAGCAAGGTATTTAATGATGATGCATTATGCAGTGGAATCATGTGTAATCCCTCGCTCAGATATGTTGAATAGAACTAACAAATGTGATGCAAAGCCCAACATCTCCTTTTCCCCAATTTTTATATCCCTATCCAAACAAAGTAGAAGTAGTGTATTCTTGTTTAAAATTGCACTCTCAACTGAAATTCCCATTTATGTATATTTGATTTACCCTTGTAAATTAAAAAGAATTAAAAACGAATGTGAAAAAATAATTGGTTGAATTCAGCACCAATAACTTGTAACTAACTTTATTATTCAAAATGAGTTGGGAGCGGTGTTTTGCACCTCTTTCTTACTAGTCACTCATTTTCAGATTTTATTCACCAGTTACAAGTCTACAAAGTTTTGTCAATATAAAAATTGAAAGCTAAAAGCTCTGCATGTATGCATTTTTAAGATAAATTAATACCAAGAGTTATATTTACAGATGTTTTGTATTTTATAACTAGCTACTATTTTCATTTGCTGTTTTATCTTCTTCAAGTGAAAAGAAAGCATTATTTACCAGATAGTTTTGAGGAGTTGCATAGAGTAACATATTTCTGACATTAGTTGTGGTAGTAACAATAGGACATCTCACAGAGCTTCAAAATAATTAATCATTTAAAAGCACCAAAGGAATATTCCAAGCAGCCTTGCCTTTTCTGACATGTTGTGTTAAGGTTGGTCATTTCTGAACCGGCTTCTGGATGTAAACACGTCAGTTGCTTGCAAACACGATGCAGTTTGGTGTAATGTTTTGGGAGATAGCGAATGCAACTGGCATTCTGATTGGCCTACACTGATGTGGTAGCAACAGTGAAGCATGTTTGTTTATGTACTGATCTAGTGTAAGTGACACCCACACAACTTGTAGCTTGTGTCTCTTGTTTTCAAAAAAAACTAAATTATTTCCATAGGAAATGGTCAGAAACAAAAATGTAAGATACAAAATGTATTCCAAATACGGAGATCTATCACTGCTATAAATTAATGTAATGACTTCACTTCCACCTGTTATAAACTTTTTGTATTGTTTTCACTCGCAATTATCTCATAACTGACCCAGATTTATTTTATGCCGTCTTTGCATAATCCTCTGTTGCTAGGGAGACACATTAATACAATGTTTCAGAATTTACCAGAATGCAAATGAGAAACTTTCTTGAAGAGTAGCTAGTCCAAATGATAGGTTTGGCTACAATATTCGCATGAATAAGCACCTGCAGGAAGAATTGAACACCATAACTTAAGAGTAAATGCTGAGTCAATTAATGACAAAATAAACACAAGAATTCCTCCCTAGTCGAGTGGTCAGCAAATGACATCTCACCAGGAGGTCCCAGGTTCAGTACCAGATGCAGGGCATTGTTACTTTCTTGACCACATATGTACAATGTACATAGTAGGTAGAGAAGGTATTGTGTTCCAAACAAAAATTTGATGTCAAGATTTCACTGAAAAAAAATAATTTTTGAGACCCCTCAATGCAAAAAAAATCATTTTTTAGAAAAAGGTCTGTGTGTGCGTGTTTATGGACAGCATAATTCAAAATGAAAAGTCTATTAAATACCAAATTTGATATTTTAAGTTCAGTGTCTTCCAACAATGCGACATAAAGATTTTCAGGAAACACTCTCCACCTCCAACCATGTTTAGATGGAATGTTTTTTGAAAATTTTGATTTTCTGAAAAATGGCATTAATGATTTTGATTAAATTATCTTATGTTTAAGATATTTTCATGACAAACAAAATGTATATCTTGAATTTTCTGTGCATAGCATCTTAAGTCTCCTTCATTCTGGATGGCTTTTGCATAACTGGTAAACTTTAAGAGAGAGATAAAATCTTACTACACAATAAGTGTAGAGCTTGTTATAGCAGGCAATTTGTGTCAGATACATTTTAATTGTGGAGTTAATTATTTCCAAAATATTCTTTGTTGTTGGTTTAAATTTTCCAATAATTATAGTTTTCTTAAATGAGAAATTGTTGTTGCCCATTCTTTTTTTCAGTCTGATCATGGTAAGACAAAAGATTTCAAATAACATCACATAGCAACCAGCTCTCAAAAGATTTGACTATCACTTAAGCCTAGCGTAATTTCCTATTCGCATTGTATCAACAAGGAAATTTGAAATAAAAGCATTTCTGCAAATATTTATCTTGATTAACGTGGAGTAGAGAGAAGAATAAGCTTTTTGAGGATAACTTATTGAAGAATGGGTAGAGAAAGACATGGGAATGTAACACATCATAATTGTTGTATAGATTACTGTTTCTAGGGGCTATTACTAAGTGCGCACGTTTTCTTGGGCATTAGATTTATGGGGAAGCGAGAACTGGGTGAAGAAAGAGAGTGGCCCATCTGTTGTCAACC
This sequence comes from Hymenopus coronatus, assembly GCA_030762935.1. Taxonomy (NCBI): domain Eukaryota; kingdom Metazoa; phylum Arthropoda; class Insecta; order Mantodea; family Hymenopodidae; genus Hymenopus; species Hymenopus coronatus. The sequence continues at coordinate 39,785,934 of CM060899.1, forward strand.
ATAGAAGGTTTCTTTTCTTGAGGCCCTCACTCATTATGGTGAATAGGTTATCTAATTTACCATGAACTAGCTGGATTATTAAACAAAACACAACACGATGCACATGCATGAATATGGGATCTACAGACAAAATGAAACCATAGCATTGAAGCCACTAGATGTCAGGGTGTATAAAATACTTCATGTCTCAATGTTGTCTGTCTACTCTGCTTCCGTAATTTTACAAAACCTACCAAATGAAGACTAGGCAACTGAGTGTCCAAAAAAGGTGCATACATAGTACAATGTTCTAGAATTTACCAGAATCTGATAATGAACTTTCTCAAACAGTAAGCACCCAAAGCCACAGCTTTGACCACAATATTCACATGAATAAGCTTCTACAGTAAGAACAGAATGCCACAACTTATTAATCAAGTTTTTATTCTTTTTAGTGGGCTTTATTTTTCTAGTTTTGCATTATTTTAACATTCAATATCAGGCTATTTAGAGCTGTTTTATGTCATAAAAATGTTAATATTTTTGCAATAAAACTAGTTTTTTTTTTTTTTAATAATAAAGAGCAAAATCCATGCAACTACAGTCAAATGCGTAACCCTGACAGCATACAAGCGTACCATTACACCGGTTATTTTACTTGGCCCTCCCCTTCCTTTACCGCAGGCTCATTTGAATGTAGTCGCTGGAACTCGAATTAGTGACGTTCAGCTTTGAATGGATGGCAAGTCCACTTTGCTTCGCACTAATGATCACAACTATTTAAGTCGCTTGAGTTGTGGTGCAAATGAAAGGGATATAAAAACCACTTTGTGAATTACAGGAAGAATGGCATATGTAACAAAATAATTCATGCAATAGAGGGTTAAGAGTAAATACTGAGCTGATTAATTGCACAAAACAACACGCAATATAAGTTATATTTTATATATATGTAGATTATTTTAATTCCCTTGTGTCTTATGAATAGAAGCTTTTTAAATCTGTCAGAAATTGTTTTGGACATTATTTTCTTCCATTATCAACCTAGCCTCTGAAACATGTTACGTGAAATTTAAAAGATGAGTGTTTTATGTGTCATTAATTGACTGAGTATTTACTGTTGATTGAATTCAACAAGTCATCAACTCTCTGAATTAGAAGATATTTTAACCTTAATTTTAAAATTGTGTTTCAGTTCATTGCAGACATGATAGAGACAAATCCTCTTTTCAAAGAGGAAAGAATATGTCAGGAGTTGATCATGGAAGCCATGAAGTATCACTTATTGCCAGAGAGACGGCCAATGTTACAGTCTCCTCGCACCAGACCCAGAAAGTCCACAGTTGGTGCACTCTATGCAGTGGGAGGTATGGATGCCAACAAGGGTAAGTTCCTTTCAGTGTTGATGAAATACTTAAGATATGTTCTTTCATTAGAACAAACTAAAATTTTCATTAGAATTATTAAGAGCTCTGATTAGTGTTGCACAATCCAAATAAAAACTGTGCAGTATTCAACATTACCAACAACCAAATTAGTCCTTAGTTCCCATCAGAATAAAACACTTCATTCAATTCTCATCATATTTATTCTCATTCATTCATTTTATGCAACAAATAGGTTGGAGGAATATAAAGCCCTGCTATCTACAACAATTATCAATTTACTATTGAAAATTACACATTTTTCCATGAGAGTGATTTAATACCATTCATTATATATAGATAATGCTGTCACTAATGAGAGATTTTCAAAACATTAACCTCTTCCCTCTGATAACAACCCAACATATTTACAAAATAATTCACAGTTTAAAATAATATGGTGGAATATAATCACCCATCTTTGATAGTAATAGGGTAAATGCACTTACGGCTATGAATGCATGGTAAATACCTAAACTAGCCATAAACACTGTCACAATCTTTTGAATTGGACTGTCGAATCAGTTTTGCAGGTGGTAAGGAATGCTTGTGTTGGAGGTTAATACTGACCTGTATGTATTTAACAGTGAAAGAAAAAGTGCCTCAGCTTTGCTTAAGAATGGGGTGGACTGATTATAAAAACAGAGTAGCAATAGTTGCCATCCATGGTGTAATGTATACCATTCTAGCTTCATATACCTAAGGTCATGGGCTCAAACCTGGCAGAGAACAATGGATTTTTTTAGGCATAAAAATCCTTAACATGGCTTCCTTTGGAAGGGAAGTAAAGCTGTTGGTCCTGCATCGTTGATTTAAGTATGTAAAAGAACTTCAAGCCTGATAAAGAGGACTCTGAGCAAAATTAAGTGGTCTTTCATGTCCAATATAGAGTGGTATGCTGAGAAAAGCAGTAGTTTAAGAGTGTCTATAAATAAAACTCCATTTCCAGGGTAGCAGTGGTTTGCCTTGCACAAGGTGGAAAGTTCTGATATTTTCCAAATTCTTAAACAGCTAAAACTCATCAAGAGGTTTGTTTACTGATCAGTCTACCAATTTACCGAGACCAGCAGTGTAATTGATCTCCCAGGAGATCATCGTCCTTGCAGTGTGAGAACACTGGTATCTGTTAAAGCTGTGGCAGTTCATATCTGGCAAAATCCAGTCTGTATGCAGAAGATAATGGTATGGAAGCTCAAATTGAAATGGAGCTTTATTTATGGATGCTCTTTAACTGCTGTGGTTCTCAGCGTCCCATTCTGTACTGGGCATGAAAGACCGTTAATTTTGCTCAAATGCCTCTTTATCAGGCTTGAGGTTCTTTTACGTGCTGTAAATCTACTGCAAGACCAACACCTTTACCTCCCTTCTGAAGAAAGCTATGCTAAGGATTTTTACGACTGAAAAAATCCACCGTCCTCCTATGGGTTCAAACCTGCAACCTTGGGTATATGAAGTTAGCATGATAACCACTACACCCCAGAGGGCAACACGGGGCTCAACATTTTCCCACAATCAATATCCAGGTACTTTCTGAGGACCTTGTTGTTAGAGCTTATTGGCAGAACATAGATATTTCTTAACACTTCTGTCGCCTTCCATGGTGTAATGGTTACCATGCTAACTTCATATACCCAAAGTCACAGGTTCAAACCTGGCGGAGGACAATGGATTTTTTGGGCGTAAAAATCCTTATCATGGCTTACTTCGGAAGGGAAGTAAAGTTGTGGGTCCCAAGTCGTAGATTTATGGCATGTAAAAGAACCTCAATCCTGATAGAGAAGCCTCTGAGCAAAATTAAGTGGTCTTTCACGCCCAGTATAGAATGAGATGCTGAGAACCACAGCAGTTAAAGAGCAACCATAAATAAAACTACATTTCAATTTTTCCTTAACACTCCAGCTGAAGCAGCAGAGGAAACTGAAGTCAAGACAGCTGCAGTAGTATGCCCACAATGGGCATTGGAGAATTCTCTTTACCGACAAGAAAATCTTTAACTGTCAAAACTATAGGATATATGCAGCAAGTTCTCGGGAAGTTCATGAGAGAGTTTCCAAGGTCCAGAGAAGCCATGGTTTGGTGGGGGGGTGAGCTATGAAGGTCCATTAGGCTTCACAATAAAACCAAATGCCAGGATATATGTGGAAACAGTTCTGGACCATATTGGGAAGCACTTAAGTGATATATTCAACAATAAACACTAAACCTTCCAGCAGAATTCTGTGCCAGCTCATAAGGCAAGGATGACACAACAGTGGTTGCATGCCAATGTGCCAGACTTCATTTCCATTGCTGAGTGATCTTCTGATGGCCCTGATTTAAACCTCCTGGACTCCAAATTATGGACAGTATTAGAAGGAACGGTCTGCAAGAAAAGACATCTCTCACTTGAAAGTTTGAAACATTGCTTAATGGCAGCAGTGATGAATTTCCCGATTGTTCTGCAATAGACCACTGGCCCAAGAAACTCAAAGCCTCTTTTGTGTGTGTGTGTGTGTGTGTGCTAATGTTGAACATTTTCAAACCCTATTTCATTATTCACAAAATAGTGTGAGACACTATTTATCGCTAGGCTAAGTATATTGGCTAATTTGTAGATGAGAAGAGAGGAAATTAAGAACAGGAAATTGTGCTCTCCATAATGCTGTAAACTTCAAGTTTTCAATTATTTTTAGGTAAGCTAATTACATTTCAAAATAAATGTCTGTTATTAAAATTAATATTACTGCATAAGTTTGGTTACAAAAGAAAAATGGATAAAGCAAAATAAAAATGGTTAATTAGGTCATGTCATATGTGACTTTTGGAAATTAAATTGTACAAAGTATGTGCAATAAATCAGAGTACAAAAAAGTGCTACAAAAACTGAATAATGTATTTTGTATGTTGCAATTAATTTTCTTTCTTACAGCTGGTATTGAACAAGGTTGGAAAATAGAATAAGACTGAAAAATTCAAAGCTATAGGTGGGATTTGAACCATAGGTCTCTCCAACTATTATGCCCTGGCTTAAAATACTTGCAACATTGTAAGTAGCCAATGCAATATGTCATCTCAAAATGAATTTTATCTTCTTGTGTGATTTATTCAGAAAAATGCAAATCAGTTGGGAGAATGTAATGTTGTAATAGCTCAGTGATTAGAGCAATAGGATGGAAACCGGAAGATCCATGGTTCAATCCCTGTTATGACATTGAATTTTCAGTCCGATTCTAGCTTTCCATTTATTTATTCTATGTCCAAATTAAAAAAAAAATTACAGCCAAATTGCAATTATGCATAAACCATACAATATAATGTAATTACATACTGTGTAATGTACTTCATTGATTATTTAACAATCACACCTTTAAGGCCAAAATTCCATTTCCAAACTGCTTGAAAACTATACATTTACAAGGAACTTTGGAAGTGATTTACAGTGGTTTTTTAAAAGTAGTGCTCAATCTACAGACATATCCTCTCATAGGACATTGAACTGATGTTAGTACACCACACAAGCACTAGATTGCAGTTGTGAACAGAATGTATAGTGAAAGGACAGAGTTGTCTGTTGTCAAGTAGAGAACACCCTCGACTAAGATGGACTGCATTGTTTTTGTGGAAGGAATGAGTCAAAATAGCAAATGTTTAGTGGCCAAGGAGCTCCTGCACAAAAGACTGTTTACAACTGAATATATAAACCCGATCATTTGCTTATCCACAGATGAAGTCCGTCTTTTGGAACACTTATGGCATACTGCTAATGGACTAGCTTCCACAAGAAGCAACTGTAACAGCAGGTTGTACTGTGGCACCCTTACATGACTTAGATGCAGTAATGGTGACAGGAAACAATGCTAATTATCCAGCATGACAATACTAATAAAGCTTCACTTGACATGTTACTTTCTCTACACATACTATGTACAGATAAGGTATTGTAATGCACCCAAAAAGTTGATACCAAGATTTCACCAGAAATACATGTTTTGGGTTCCCCTGAATCTAAATAAGCATTTTTAGAAAATGGTATGTATGTGTGTGTGTATGTCTGTGGACAGCATAGCTCAAAAACAAAAAGATCGTTAAATACCAAACTTGATATTTAAGCTTGGTATCTTCCAAGGATGCAACACAAAGATTTTCAAGAAAATCCCCACACACCAAACTATCCTTTACATGTAACAAAATATTGAAATATTATATATTAAAGATACTTACCTGACAAACAATATGTATGTCTTGAATTTTCTGGGAATAGCCTCTGAAAATTACTTTATTCTGGATGAATTTTACAGAATTTTGCATAACTGCTAAACTGTCATGAACAAAAACTTACCACACAAAAAATGTATAGACATTAAAACACACAATTTATGTTATATAAATTTTTTTCATGGAGTTGATCATTTGAGAGATATTCCTTGTTATTAGTTTCACCTTTAAAAAACTTAATTTTCTAATACAGGAATTTGTCAGTTCCTGTCCATACAAACAAAGAAGCTTCGGTCACTAGCAACCAGCTTTTGACTATCACTTTAACCTATGGTACTCCCTTATTTCGCTTCTACTTATAAGAAAGCAAGTAATAAAGACTACTTCTGCTGATTTTTTTTTCCGATTATCATGGAGTAAATAGAAGCATAAACTTTCTAACAATAATTTGTTGCAGAGATGTAAAGAAAGCCATTTAAATGGAACACATGAGACTTTTTTTAATTGTAATTGTAATAAATCTGATTATAGGTATTTAATATGTTGCATGCTCAAGTATCCAAAACACCAATCAGGAATATATCTGAGAGGAAGAAGGAAGTGGTGGAGTGGTTGCCTTCTGGGCTGACAGCTGAAGAGGGTGTTAATGAGACAGAAGGAAAGAAGGTTGCCTGTGGTTTTGTAGCTCTTTTCTGGCAATTGATATGTAGCTATGTTTACATCTGATTGCCATGCCACAAAATAGAACTCTGTGTTCCATGTTTTACCTAAAAGACCTGCTTTGAGGCTACAATGAAGCAACCAGTATAGGAATTAGCAACCACAGGAAAAATCTTGCAGAAGCTAGAACATGTGTTTATTACACTCATGAAAAAATAGCAACCTTCCTTAGGGATGTTTGACATTACTATTTCTCCAACAAATCAACAACAGTCCAAAAATGTTGTTTGGTTAAAGTGGTTGTGTATTTGAATATGCTAGTTACATTGTTTTCTTTTATTTTACTGAAGTTAGCTCTGCTGCAACTTCTTATTTCCATCTATTGTTTTGTTTAAAGTTAGCAGAGAGGTGGATGATGATGATGATGATGATGATGATGATGATGATGATAAAGATGATGTGTGTAATTTACTACACTGTATATGGTTTTGAGAGTTCACTAGTGTGAGTTCAAAGTATCAACTGTAAGTTATATTAATTTGTTGAGTTAAGAGCAAACTCTTTGGAATTAGTTGAAAAAATCAAAGCTCTAAAAATAGATACAGAGGACACATTAGTTTCTTTTGATGTTACAGCACTACACCCTAGCATCCCAAGTCAAAAACTGCAAGACTTATTAAAAAAAAATGGCTAAATACAACAGAAATAGAACCAGCAGTATTAGAAGATTGCATTCAACTAACAAGTTTGTGCATTGAACAAAACTACTTCACCTTCAATAGGAAGTATTACAGACAAAAATCAGGACTCTCTATGGGCAACCCTCTATCTCCATTTTTGGCAAATTTATTTATGAGCAAATTTGAAACACACATGAAGAAAGCATTCATTCCCATGGATTTTCAAGGTATGGTACCGCTATGTTGACGACATATTTGCAGTAGTGCCAAACAGACATTTAGATGATGCCATAAAATTACTAAACATACAAGAAAAAACAATAAAATTCACAATGGAAACAGAAACCAATGGAGAACTCCCATTCTTAGACCTAAAAATCATCAGAAATGGCACAAAAGTAAACTTTGGAATCTATAGAAAACCAACTCAATCAGAAAACTACATTAAAAATGACAGCTACAACCCATTACCACACAAACATGCAGTAATAAACAGCCTCACACATAGATTAATAAATTACCTATGAGCACAACTGAATTCAACAAAGAGTTAAAAACCATAATTCAAACAGCAGAACAAAATGGATACAGCAAGAACCTTGTATACAAGAAACTCAACAAAGCAAAGTGGAAAAAAACCATAGAAGAAATAACTAACAACAGGAAAAAACAATATCAACACATTCAAAAAATTCATTTACCACCCCCAAGCATTTAGAAAATTCAAAAAGATCTTCAAAGAATAAAACATCACCCTGGCTCCATTAAACAGATTTTCTGTCATAAAATTACTAAATTCAAAAATAAAAGATGAAATTCCACCAGAAAATAGATCAGGAATATATCAAATTAAATGCATAAATTGTGAAAAGTTCTACATAGGACAAACAAAGGAAGGATCCAAAGAACACTTTAGAAACCTAAAATTGAAACAAGAAGATAAATCAGCAGTAGCATTTTACTTCTGAAAAGAAAACCATAACCTAGATCCAAATCCAAAATAGCTAAAAACCATGTCAGGACACACAGAACTCACAACCTGGGAAAACATCCTCATATGGAAAAACAAATCACCTAATAAACTTTGAAATCCTGCCAGTAGACAGCTTAGTTAAGAAGTTCATCATTTTGGCACCAGAGAAGAAAACACATGCAAACGCAACCAGCAAGAGCAGTTGGACCCGTGAGGTTGAAAATGGAAGCATAGGCTTCCGAAACTAGTTCCTCATAATAAGAATGTAAGGGACATAATGTTAAAAAACCAGCTCAACAAATTAATATAACATATAATTTGACCATCTCTGTTACTAAATTCCTCCAAACATCTATCGACTATAAGTTTATTTAAAACATTAATGGGAATGCACAGAGAAGTAACTAATCAATTAAGACTAATAACACATCACCACACTCAAACTTCACTAGTTGAAATAAGTAATTTACTTCAGACATGTTTTGGTGGCTATTGGTAATGAGTGGTAACGAATTCATCAGTAAATCTCCATTGAAGATGGTGGCAATAACCACCAAAACATGCCCAAGGTAAATTATTTCACTACTAAAGTTTGAGTGTGGTGATACATCTATACCCAGAGTGACATGCAATAAATCCTCAAATTGGGTAATTAAGTGTTTACTTACATTCAAAGTTCAATTTCACAAATAAGACTAACATTTTTGGCCAACGTGTTTATTCACAGGGACTTTTTGCATGAGCTAATGTTCATTACAACATTATTGAGAAGTAGGGCCAACAGAAAGAACAAAACAGCTTTATATATAAGAAATAAATAAGTAGCTTGTGTTATTTTGTGTAAAAAGAGTTTCATCTATTGTATATGAAGGACATGCTACAAGGTAAAAGGTTCAACAAACAATAAGGAATTGCAGGCCGCTGTCCACAGTGGGTGTGTAGTAACCCCAAACTATGGTTCTGTGATGCAATATTGAAGTTGCCAAAAAGGTGGCAGCATTGTATTCACATCAGTGGGGCGTATATTATAACTAATGTTTTTATTGGCTCAACAATTAGTTACAAATCTAGTCTTAAATTCACTGCTGCAAATAATTCACTCACGTTTAGACAGTTTACAGCTGCACAGCTTGCACCCCACTGCAATCTGACACTCCAGTCACTCATGGCTCAGTACGATTCACAACACAACCACACTGCTCTGTAATTCTTCCTCCTTTTATAGCTAGAAAATAACATCATAGAACTTCCTGGAAACTTGTCAAATATATTGGACACCTCTGGAAACCAAAACTTGGAGACACATCTTAAATATCAAGAAGAATCATGATGCCGTAAGAAAACTCTCGCATTGTGAAGGCTCCTGTTACATCATGTTGCTCTTCTGTGTTGTTTATGCATTCCAACTGCAATGACTCGCATACCAAGGCAAACGTGAAAATCATTGCATAAGATAGCACTGAGACAATATTGAGAGATCCCATGTGTATTGATAGATAGACAATTTATTTCATCTCTTACTTTCCCTGTATAATTACCTAGTTGTTTCAGAAATTCTTTTCTATTGTTTCCAAAAAGTTTTAAGCACAATATCTCTTCCAATAACTTTTCCCACTTTTTGTTCCATATTATCTCTCTCCACATTTTGGTTTCCTCACACTCAATTATACAGTGTAAATTGCTATTAACATTGCCGCATAGTGGGTATAGATCTTTATCCACTTTGACAATATAATAACATTGTTTTTGTTCTTGCCTATGCCAGACCCTCTCTTTCCATTTTACCACAAACATCAATGAATTTTTCTCTTCCCAATTCTTTCTTAACATTTCTATATAATATTAAAGTACTTTTATCCCTTAAGCTACCTATTATTTCTTGTTTTTGTATGTTGTCTATCCTAGCTTTCACTTTATTCCATAGTGGTGTTTTTTTTTTTTTTTTTTTTTTTTTGTCTCCCTATTATCTGTTGGTTGGCTTACTCGCCCAATCCAACTTCTCTTATAATTTCCTTTAATTAATCTTCCCAACTTCTTTCCCATTTTGCTGATTCTTGTGCCCTATCCATGTGTACTGAATCATGTTCATTAATAATGTAATTCATTTCCGAATGCTCCTCGTATATCTGTGCTATGAATACCCTTATAACGTAGTACAGAAACAAATGAATATAAGCTGTATTCATTATTATATGCCAAATCAAGTGAATACTATGAAATGAAAACCTTCAGTTGTTTCAGGAGGCAGTTGATTGTGTAAAACATTTGATTGGCCCATTACTAGCTGTGATAGGTAACAGAGAGCTTTTAAAGTCCAGAAATGAATGAGTACTTCACTTTAATTCATATTTTCACCTGTTCTGTTTTCATTATACAGGAGCCACAAGTATAGAAAAATATGATCTGCGGTCCAATACATGGAGCCATGTAGCAAACATGAGCGGACGACGTTTGCAATTTGGAGTGGCTGTTGTTGAAGGGAAGTTATATGTTGTGGGTGGAAGAGACGGACTGAAGACACTAAACACTGTTGAATGCTATGACATCCGTGCCAAAACCTGGACCACTCTGCCCCCTATGTCTACGCACAGACATGGCTTGGGTAAGCATTTTAATCTTCTGTAGTAATGTTTTGCAGTACTTCTTGAGTGCAGTTGTAGCTGCTTTGGTTACAAGCAATGAGTTCCTCTCGGGTTGATCATACTCAAGAAGGGAACATTTTTTGTGAAATAGTTATTGCAAGACATTGGATGTTGGTTTAGTTAATACATTTATTCAAAAAAGATTGATTATATTTATTATTTTATCTACACATACTATGTACTTAGTGTATAGAGAAGGTATTCTATTTCACCTAAAAATTTGATACAGAGATTTCATCAGAAATATGTTTTGAGCCCCCCCTGAATCCAAAGAAAAGCAATTTAGAAAAAAGTTTGTGTGTGTGCATGCTCATGTGCATGTGTCGCAATAACTGCATGCTCCAAACTTCCCATCAAAACTGACTCATCTGGCTTGCAGCACTCCCTTTTATGGCTGTCAGTGATGTGGCCAGAATTTTTCAGAAGTAGAAGTCATTCTAGTACTTGTCCATTATGCCAAAGTGGCATTCCAAAACTTTGAAGTTTTGCAGCCACTCGTCATGTGTCAAATTTACAACACATGCAACAATAAGTGTAGCTACATAAAGGAAGCCGATCTCACACATGCAACATTAAAGATGTAAGCATTCCAAAGCAAACCACTAATACACATTTGGCAGTTATAGGCCAGCAAGGTCTAGTGACAATACTATCAGAATGTAGATAAAGTTAAACAAAAATAAACAAAAATAATTCAATGAGACAAGTTTATTTTACTGTCTTTAAATCATAATGTCTTTAATCATTTGTACATTTAACAGCAAGTTTTTGTTGTGTACAGTAAGTTATTTCTATTATGATAAACAAAATGATTAGGATAATAAGAACAAGATACTCATGGTTAGCATAAAATAGATATGTTTCATATTCAAAAACCTTGAAACTATCCAACTCAGTCTTTGTAGGTAACTCCCCTTTACCCCTTTAACTGAAAGCTAGGACAGTTTTCTGATAATAAACAAGGAAAAACCTGCTTGTTTACATAAATTGTGCTTCCCAAGAACATCGCCCAAGATTAAGTATTTCATTGTTACATAAAAACATACCTAAAAGAGTTTCAAAGCAGTATCTCAAACTTCAGACTAGTTCAAGTATAAAGTATAAGACTGTTTTTTTTTTTTTTTTTTTGCCATGATCTTTCCTTAAAAAGAGGTTTACATGTATACACTCAAGGATACATAAATTTATATAGTTCTGCAATGCTTTTAAAGGTGTTGGAGTGCTGGAAGGTCCCCTGTATGCTGTAGGAGGCCATGATGGATGGAGTTTCCTCAATACTGTAGAACGATGGGACCCACAAGCTCGGCAGTGGAGCTATGTTGCTCCCATGTCCACTCAGCGCTCAACTGTTGGGGTGGCAGTGCTCAATACAAAGTAAGTACAATAATTCAATGTACAAATCAGATCTGTGCTGTTGTTCAGCAGTTTGATTTTTTTCATTTCTTTCTTTTCTCGTTCTCTTTCAGTCCTTAATCCAAAATATTACTGACAGCTTACATCAAGCAAGTATGTACAGGGTGGCGCACGATAAGTCACCTGATTTGTTTCATGAATAACACATTTGTTGCTGACAAAATTTGTAATTTATTGATGTAGAAGTTAAGAATGCAGCTTAGAAATACAACCCAATGAATCACATGTTCAATATGTTTGCCGTTTTGGTTTACAACTTCTGCAAATTGCACACGTGCATTTGTGACAACTCTCCGACACAAATCTTCTGAAATGGCGCTGCACAACTCCACAATGATGGCCCTTAGTTGCACTGCATTTTCGGGTTTTTAGCAGTACACCTTCTCTTTAAGGAACCCCCAAAGGAAGAAGTCACATGGGTTAATGTCTGGGCTGTGGAAATAACGTTCTGGAAATCTGTTTGACAATACCCTAAGGTCAAGTCTTTCATGTAGGAAATCAAGCACAATGGGGGCGTGCTCCATTCTGCATGAACCATTGTGTCTGCAATGGAAGACATGTGGCTACGAGTTGAGGAAAGTACTGGTTTCACAGCATGTCTAAATAGCGTTGGCCGGTTCCTGTAGCATCGAAGAAGAACAGACTGATGATTCCATGGCTTGACATCGCAACCCACACGCACACTTTCTCCCCATAGGTGTCTTTCATGTGGATTATTTGCAGAGGTTTATATGCCCAGAATCGAACATTCTATTTGTTCACAACACCATTCACGTAAAAATAAGCTTTGTCAGAAAACCATGTGTAAGCACTGCTGCTTGGTCTTGCTCGATTGCCCACCTTGCAAACTGTAGTCTCTGCTCCTTATCTCTCGCAGTAAGCTTATGCGTCATAGACATCTTATAGGATACAAACGAAGCTCGATTTTAATAATTCTACAGATCGGTGTGAAATTCCCAACTCGGTACTGGCTCTTCTTGTTGATTTACTCAGACTACGAGTCAAAGCCACTTGAACTGCTTCAAGTGGCGAATGTATGGTACGTGCATGTGGTCGTTTGCACTCAAAAACAGATCCGGTACTTGCAAATGTGTGATGTACTGTCTGGGGGCTGGGAGCCCACTGCATGCCGAAATGAGCATGAAACCTTCTCTGTGTCAATGTAACACTGTTCATCGTTGTGAACAGTAAAACAATCTTCGTCTTTTGTGCAACGGTCAACCTTCCTTTGTCCACCATCACAGCAAACTGAAATGGCGGGCTCAAAATGATATCGATGAACTCATAACAACATCTGGAGTAATTTCCGTGAACCACACAAAGTTGAGCACACAATTTGAAAGCTATTGCCCCAATAGTATACTTGTAGAATCAAAATTCCATCGGGTGACTTATTGTGCGCCTTCCTGTATAATACTTATAAATGTAGAAAGGAAGCTAGCAACCAAATATTAATATAACAATTAATAATTGTAACAATTCTCCACTTATCTTTTTGAAATCCAAGGACTAGTTTCACAATAAAATAATCTATTGCATCGTCAGCCCATTTTCTTTTTGATATTGTTTATTTATATTGTTATGGTTACTGCTACTACATGGATTGTGCACTAAGGCATTACTATTGAAATGAAAACAAATTTGGTGAGAGAATCAATTGGTGGTATATCAAAATTCATTGCATGATTTTTATTCTTTAATATAAATATTTTCTCTCAAACCATTAAATCTATGAGACCATATAAGTGTTTTAATAATTTAACATCTGGATTTATTTCATGATTAAATTTCCAAAAATGTTCTGCCACAGCTGATTTATCAATTTGTTTGTATTTAATATTCCTAATTTTACTCTGGTTTCCAAATGATATTTAGTCTTAGTAGTGTAAGCAAGATTACAATTTAAACAATTTAATTGATAACCATTAATTAGAGCATTGTTTATAATGAGTTTATATTCTTTATAGAATTTATCTTTATTAAGTGGTAAATTAAATAACCTATAAATTAAACTATTGAAAACAGCACATTTATGTGAAAAAGGGTTAAAGCTATTATTTTTTATCAGTGTGAGTTTCTTTTCCGTATATTCCAAAATTCAATTTATTGTTATCTTTTATTATTTTTAAATCCAGGAAAGGGAGATAGCCATCATTTTCAATTTCTAATGTGAATTTTATAGCCTTATCTTATGAATTTTGAAAGTTTTAAAGCATCATTTACTTTCAAAACTTGTAAATATGCATAGAAGCTTGTGACAGTGATGTGATTAAATACAAAATAAAAGAATTTGAGTCTGTTTTTGTAACACAAGCATCACTTATTTTTACTTACTGGGGACCGGTTTCGGGTAACAGTTGTTCCCATTTTCAACCCTTAATTCCGACTAAATCTTTCTTCGTTGGCGACGATGGGGGTGGTGGTGTATTAACTGTGGAGGCATCTGTTGCTGGATCTATGAACTTCCAGAGGTTGCTGTAAGGTGGCAAGTCAAAATTCATGATATGGCTCTTTTTCTTCATGAGAGTAGATCTTCTCCCAGACATCTAATTCTGTGGGTTTATAAGCTGGTTTTAATAGTTTTATATTTGGTGTGATTTCGTGTCCTGATGTCCAAAAATGATAGGCAACTGCTGATTTTTCTATTTGTTTGTATTTTAGGTTTCTCATGTGTTCCTTTAATCTGCTCTCCAAACTTCTCTTTGTCCTTCCAATACATTCAGAAACTGCTGTGCAGAAATTTAAAAGACCCTATCCCTGCAGGCCAAAAACCGGGAATTTATGAAATTAAATGCTCAGACTGTAATCTGGTGTATATCGGAAGGACAAAGAGAAGTTTGGAGAGCAGATTAAAGGAACACATGTGAAACCTAAAATACAAACAAATAGAAAAATCAGCAGTTGCCTATCATTTTTGGACATCAGGACACGAAATCACACCAAATATAAAACTATTAAAACCAGCTTATAAACCCACAGAATTAGATGTCTGGGAGAAGATTTACTCTCATGAAGAAAAAGAGCCATATCATGAATTTTGACTTGCCACCTTACAGCAACCTCTGGAAGTTCATAGATCCAGCAACAGATGCCTCCACAGTTAATACACCACCACCCCCATCGTCGCCAACGAAGAAAGATTTAGTCAGAATTAAGGGTTGAAAATGGGAACAACTGTTATCTGAAACCGGTCCCCAGTAAGTAAAAATAAGTGATGTTTGTGTTACAAAAACAGACTCAAATTCTTTTATTTTTTATTCATCATTTACTTGTTTATCAGGAATGATAACAAATATGTCATCTACATATTTATACCAGTTTTAAAAATTAGAGAGAATGCTTTTCAAAATAGCTCATGAGAAGATCAGTAAGAAAAGGTGAAAGTGGACTACCTTGCTAAACCAGAAGTTTGTTAATAGAATTTGTCATTAAAGTTAACAATTTTGATCCATACAAAGATTAGTAAGGTTAACAAAATCATTTATTAAATCTTCATTCAATCCTATGGAACTTAACCATTTTTACTTTCTCTATACGTGCTATGTACATGGTGTATAGACAAGGTATTGTAATGCACCCAAAAATTTGATACCAAGATTTCACTGGAAATACATGTTTTGAGACCTCCTGAATCCAAAAAAGGCATTTTTAGAAAAATTTCAGTGTGTGTGTGTGTGGGGGGGGGCGTGGGCACGTGCATGCGAGAGTGTGGGTAGTGGGTGTGGGTGGGGTGTGGGTGAGTGGGTGGGGTATGGGTGGGGGTGGGTGGGCAGCATAGCTCAAAAACAAAAAGTCTGTTAAAAACCAAACTTGGTACTTAGGTTTGGTATCTTCCAAGGATGCGACACGAAGATTTTCAAGAAAATCCCCCCACTCCCAACTACCCTTTACATGGAACTTCTTTCGGAAATTTTGATTTTCTAAAAAATGGCTCTAACGATTTTGATTAAAATATTGAATATTAAAGATATTTGCCTGACAAATAAAATGTATATTTTGAATTTTCTGGGAATAGCCTGTGAAGACTACTTTACTCTGGATGAATTTTGCATAACTGCTAAACCGTAAAAGATGGACAAAAACTTAACACACAAAAAATGTAGAGCACTTTAAAACACACAATTTATGTTATATACATTTTTTTTCGTGGAGTTGATCATTTGTTAGATATTCCTTGTTTTTGGTTTCAGCATTGAAAAACTTATAGGACTTTTCTCATACAGAAATTTGCCAACTTATGTCCATACAAACAAACAAACTTCAGTCATATAGTAACCAGCTTTTGGCTTTCTCTTTAACCTATGGTACTCCCTTATTTCGCTTCTACTTACAATAAAGCAAGAAATAAGACTATTTCTGCTAATTTTTCTCGATTAGCATGAAATAAATAAAAGAAGAAGTTTATTAACAATAATTTGTTACAGAGATTTAGAGAAAGTCATGTGAATGGAACACATCAGATTTTTTTTAAAAGTATCTAAAGTTTTCTCTAGGAATGCTTGGAAATAAAGCAGTTACATCGAAAGAAATAAGTTTATCATTAGCAGACAATGTAGTATTGCTGATCCTTTCTACTAGCTCAAAAGTCACCCTCCGTGGTGTAATGGTTCATATACCGATCACAGGTTCAAACCCAGCAGAGGATGGTGGATTTTTTCAGGCATAAAAATTCTTAGCATGGCTTCCTTCAGAAGGGAAGTAAAGCCTTCGGCCGTGTCGTAGATTTATGGCATGTGTCCCATTCTTATTGGTTGTGAAAGACTGCTTAATCTTACTCAGAGGCCTCTTTATCAGGCTTGAGATTCTTTTATCTGCCATAAATCTATGGCACATAAAGCAACCAACTATACTTCCCTTCCAAAGGAAGCCATGCTAAGAATTTTTATTCTCAAAAAAATCCATCACCCTCCACCAGGTTTAGACCTACAATCTTGGGAACCAGGGGCTCCCATGTTATCCTCAGACTATTGAGAATGATTATGCTCTTTGGTCATAAGGTACTTCTTGACTAGCAATATGTTTGCTACAATAACACATCATTCTGTTGTTTCTGTGACAAATTCCTGAGTCTTAACTTCTTGTTCCAAACTATTTTAAAAATTGTTGCTCACTACTTTCAGAATGACCCTTGTATTCTAAAGGTGTTTAAATATGTAACATTTACAAATCCTTACTACAGGTATGGAAAATTTCTTCTGTATGATTTGCATAGGCTTTTATGAAAGAGTTCTCTTTTTTTACCCATAGGCTATGGTCTCCCTACCCATCAAATGATCATTTTGCTTCACTGTATATTAAACTTTTAAATCATATTCTACATACATACTTGTTTAATTTTCAGACTGTATGCTGTAGGAGGTCGAGATGGAAGTTCCTGTTTACGAACTGTGGAATGTTATGATCCTCATACAAACAAATGGATATCCTGTGCTCCAATGGCAAAGCGAAGGGGAGGTGTCGGTGTTGGTGTTGTGAATGGCTATTTGTATGCTCTAGGTGGACATGATGCTCCAGCTTCCAACCCTGCTGCTGCACGATTGGATTGTGTTGAAAGGTACAATATTGTGTGCAGAAGTTGTCTTTAATGTACCATAATGCTTCAGGTTTTATAGAATCAGTTACCTCTCATACACCTTTATGTTTCTATAAGCTGTAATTTTTAAGATACTTAAAGGGAGACTAAATGGTAAACATTGCCAAAAATAAAATGCATGTTTTTTTGTTGTTTTTTTTTAATTGGAATTTTTACCTACTATGCACATAGTAGGTAGAGAAAATATTGTATTGCACCCAAAAATTTGTTGTCAAGATTTCACCAGAAATATATGTTGTGAGGTACCCTGAATCCAAAAACAGTACTTTAGAAAAAGGCCTATGTGTGTGTGTGTGTGCGTGCGTGCATGTATAGTGCAGGTGTATGTGTGTGTCTACTTTCCCTTTTATCTCCCCTCCCTCTCCATGTGTGCCTACATGTGCATGATGCATGCAGGTGTATCCCTGTCTGTCTCTGTCTCTATCTCTCTCTAAAAAACAAAAAGACTGTTAAATACCAAATGTGGTATCTAATTTTAATGTCTTCCAAGGATGCAACACAAAGATTTTCAACAAAATTCCCAAACCCCAAACTACCCTTTATGGAAAAAAGTTTGAAAATGTAGTTTATCTCAATTGCTCTAATGATTTTGATTAAAATTCCATAAATTAAAGATATTTACATGACAAATAAACTGTATTTCTTGAGTTTTCTGGGAATAGCCTCTGAAGACCCCTTCATTGTGGATGAATTTTGCATAACTGGTAGTGCATAAGAAATAGACAGAAACTTATTGCACAAAAAATGTACATAAAAATATAGGTCTCATTAAAACACACAGTTTGTATCATATACAGTTTTTCTGTAGAGCTAACCATTTCCAAGATATTCTCTATTATTGGTTTCAATTTTAAAATGCTGAAAGGTGTTTTTCAGTCCTCATCCATTTCATCTCTCTTTTGTTCTACTCCTGACCAAAGAAAGAGAACCACATTTCAATGACAGTTGCATAGTGACAGCTTTTAAAAGATGTGACTGTTGTAGTACTCTCTTATTTCCCTTCTTCATATAAGGAACTAAGAAATAAGACCATTTCTGGTAATATTTACCTTGATTAGATTATGTAGATAAAGGAATAATATTTTGTAATAATAGTAAGTTTGCAGAACAGGTAGAGAAAGGCATGTGAATGGAATACATCAGATTTTTATGAATAGCTCTTATAGTGAATAAGTGTGCATGTTAAATGGAGGATGATGGTATACCCAAATAATGGCCACAAGTGGTAGCCACTAATGTATTGAACTTAGCACTGTAATAATAAATAAATAAACAAACAAAACAGGTCTGGTTCAAGAGTGAACAATAGTAAATGATTCTTATAGGTAGCTTTGTTGTTTCCTGGAGAAATTGAACAAAGGTTGTCTCAAAAGCAAGTTATACTATTTTTTTAAAAAATAACAAAACATCTTAATATTTTAGAAAGGGATATTTAAAAGCTGCATTCAACAACTACTTTCCTATATAATCTCCTTGAATCTGAATATTTTTTTTGTACTGTGATAACAGTATTTTTACTTCAATATCAAATCACTCTCCCACCAAATTGGTTAGCCATCTTCCCACTTTTTGTTTTAACATATCCTCGCTAATGAAGCGCCTTTCCCATAGATTTTGCTTGAGCTACAGAAAAAGATGATAATCACTTGATGCAAGGTCAAGAGAGTAAGGTGGATGACCAAAAACATCCTATTGAAACTGCTTAAACAGGGCTTAAGTTTCACAAGTAGTGTACAGGCAATCATTATCATGGAACAAAGAAACTGTTTTGCTCAACTTTCCCCTCCTTTTGTTTGGAATCACTTTTCTGAGTTTTCTCAGCACCTCACAACAGCAAATTGCTATTTTTATAAGGCAGATAATCAATCCACAATACTCACTTTAAATCCTAGAAGATGGTTGCTATCACCTTGCCAGCCAATCCAATAACTTTTGCCTTTTTTGGCATTGGCTTATCCACATCATACTCTGTCTTTTTGATTCAGGCATCCAGTGATGAATACATGTCTCATCCCCAGTCATATTTGCTCGAATAAACCATCCCCCTCAGTCTCAAAAAACTGCAAGAATTGCAAAGCAGCATCAACTCTCTGCTCTTGGTGTTGTTCCAAAAGCGCATGAGGAACCAATCTTGCACAGTCTTTTGATAGATGCAAACTATCGGAAATGATCCTGTGAATATTGCACAGCTTATTTCAACATTAGGAGGAAGTTGAAACAGATTTCTCAAGCGTTGCCAATCTGTGTCCATAATCCTTCAAACCTCATCAACAATATATCAGGAGCATGGAGGTGGAGGTTGACTGCTTTGTTACTCATTGTGTAATGTTGTTCTTCCTTCAATGAACGATTGACACCAACAAGAAACCAATGTTATTTGACTTGCAATGAATTTCAGTCACACTTTTATTTTTTGGCATAAAAAATTGATAACCCCACAAACTTTGTAATGGGTAGTAGGAGCAAGTGGAATCTCCAATGCTACTGCCGTTTTAATGTCCAAGTGGTAAAGGTAGGCTCCTAGGAATTTTATAATGCTACCACTACACCCATACAAAAGTTCCCTGTGACTCCCGGACTTTTCCTGCCTACCACACAGGTTTAAAAAAAATAATGTAACTTACTTTTGAGATATCCCCTGTAGTTATTTGCCTATAGCATTTGACTTTCTTGTATCTTCTTACTTTTTGATATACCAGTTCCATGAAATAACTATTATATTTCATATTTTAGTTATCCAGTACTATTTGTTCAGTGGAATGTTAATTAACCTATTTGCTAATGCTGTGGTTGAAGCACCTTCATATGCTTTTCATAATGGGTTCTTTTTCTGTACATACCAAACTCTAGATGATCGTTCTTTTACTATTTTGGCTGAAAATAGAACAGATAATGGAAAGAAAGAAAAAAGAAACATACTTCTCTGGCATTCCTAGATCTGAAAATAGTGTAAAATAAAAACTATATAGAATTTGGAGAGCCAAAATAAAATGTATTATTTTTCAAACAATAAATATTGTTTCACATTTAGATATGATCCAAAAACTGATACATGGACACAAGTGGCATCAATGAGTGTTGGACGTGATGCAATGGGAGTGTGTTTGTTAGGAGATCGTCTCTTTGCCGTTGGAGGATATGATGGACAGAACTACTTGAAGTTAGCAGAGGCTTATGATACGCAGAACAATGAATGGCAGAAGGTCAGCATAAACATTATTTAATATTTTATGAATGGTCCTTTAAATTTAAAATATTATCAGTAAGTATGCTGTCTAAATGGCTTTTCCAGAACATAATATTAAGATATTTATAGTAATACTGTATGGATTTTTATACAACTTGTCATGTTTCGGGATTTTCTCTTATCCTGAGAGGACGAATGTTGAGTAACTTTAAGCTCCATGGACCCCAAGATCATTTGGGCATCATTTTACCAATTTCATTCATCGTCCGATATGACCAAGTAGGTTAAAGGACGTTAAGCCAAAAAAAAAAAAAAGGAATGGGATAGAGAAAGATAATGAGATAAGAACAAAGAACTTCAGGAATTAATTCATCATCATTATTACAGCTCTACTGCCATTACCATCATAATTTCCCACTGCACACATACCAGTACTTACCGTTCTCCCTTCTTCCTCTCTCTCCCACTTCTTAGGAGAATTTCCTGACAAATTGGAATTGGATAAAACTTTTTATAAGTATACACCATATTAGATATATCATCATTATTTCATCTGAGCTCTGTTGCATCTTTCTCCTACCACACACATACCTATATATTTCCATTTTCCCCTCATGAATTTCCACACAAATTTGAGCTAGGTAATAATAAAAAAAAGAATTAATCACTCATTTTATTTAAAGTATATGTACAACATTTTAAATTTCATTTAAAAATCAAGTTTTTTTACATTGATGATATGTAAATTTCAAAATTAAGTTATGAAAAAAGTGGGGGTTGTCTTGCACTTGGATAAATAAGGCAGTATAAATTTTTTTAAATTTAAAAGTTTTCAATAATTATGGCCATATAGCTTTTAATTGACACAAGCTGGTAGTGAAAATGGTTTCTGGTATTTTAATAATTTAGGGCCTACTTTAATTTATTTTCAAAAGTATATAATTTTATGCATTTCTGTTTCAGGTTGCACCACTTAATACTGGGCGTGCTGGAGCATGCATTGTTGTCATCAAGACTCCCCTTCCTTGTTAAGTTATGTTTCCAGACTATATGGAATGTAATTTAAAAGTCATAAGCAATAATTTTATATAGCATTTTTAACAATTTTACGCATTAATCAGGTACTGTTAGAATTCAACCAACAAACTTTCAAGGGTTACAGAATAATGTTAGACAAACACTTTGTTATAGGACATTTATGGTCCTTCAGTTCATAGTGTTTTGTTTTGCAATAGATCAAAATCAAAAATAAACCAGTACACTACTGATAAAACGTCCCTGAGTAGCTGTCACTTGCAGTAATTGTGGCATGCCGTGTTCGAACATTTCAGTTGAATACCTCCATAACATGTTCTTAAACTGAGAAAGAAATTAAATTTAGTTCACTCCAAATCAACTCCACACTAAGGTTTAAACACAGTTTAAGTCCAGCACCACAAGACTGACAGATGGGTATGCTAATGACTGTACTAATGTAGGGAATGCAGCCATACTCAGATTAAGAAAAAACAAAGATGGTTGATGCTGCATGTCAGGCAATTAACATTTGAACTAGTATCACCAGACCTACATATAACTAGAGAAATTATCAGACAACCTATTTATAAAGGATGCACTCTTTTAGTCCTCTATTATTATTATCATCCCACCAGCCTTAGAGGGGAACCTATTATGACCAAAGTGTGAAATATAGGCTGGAAATTGTATTATTACACCCTGGGTGGAACATGCACACTATCTGAAGATACATGGTTCTGACTTGAACCACCCTCTGGCATAAATGCACATCAGAGGTGTTTGTGAATGATTGCTTTATTCTCCTTTCAGTATCACTGCTACTTTGTTTCATAGTAGGCGATTTATCAATTGTTTATTTAAACAGAGCTTCCTGTATATACCGGCTGCCACTATGGACAAAGCATAGATAGATTTGTTACCAGCTTGAAGAAATATTTATTCTAAGGAATCGTTACAATATTATTAAATTATATTAAATAATGTGTGTGTATATATATATATAGAAGTGGGCAACTTAAATTTCTGCCAGCAACAGGCTCCTTTCTACTTCTACAAAATGAGACCTGCAATGAAAAAAACATAGGGTCTTACTTTTTTTGTGTGTATGTGATAAGAGTTTAATGCACACTTTTACTACATATGGCACTCCAGGTGATGACACTGATGATTTATGTACTGAAGATGGAGCACCAGTAGAATGCGATGGCAGGGTAAACTGGAGAAAAAAATCTGATGTGTTCCATTCACATGACTTTCTCTATATCTCTGCAACAAATTATTGTTAATAATTTTATTCTTTTATTTATTTCATGCTAATCGAGAAAAATTAGCAGAAATAGTCTTATTTCTTGCTTTATTGTAAGTAGAAGCGAAATAAGGGAGAACCATAGGTTAAAATGAAAGTCAAAAGCTGGTTGCTTTGTGACTGAAGTCCGTTTGTTTGTATGGACATGAGTTGGCAAATTCCTGTATGAGAAAAGTATATGTTTTTCAAAGCTGAAACCAAAAACAAGGAATACCTCAAAAATGATCAACTCCACGAACAAATGTATATAGTATAAATTGTGTGTTTTAATGTGCTCTACATTTTTTGTGTGTTAAATTTTTATCCATCTCTTACGGTTTAGTAGTTATGCAAAATTCATCAAGAATAAAGTAGTCTTCAGAGGCTATTTCCAGAAAATTCAAGATATATATTTTATTTGTCAGGTAAATATCTTTAATATACGATATTTTAATCAAAACCGTTAGAGCTATTTTTTAGAAAATCAAAATTTCGGAAAAAAGTTGCATGTAAAGGGTAGTTGGGGGTGGGGGGATTTTCTTGAAAATCTTTGTGTCGTATCCTTGGAAGATACCAAACCTAAATACCAAGTTTGATTTTTAATGGACTTTTCGTTTTTGAGCTATGCTGCCCACAGACACCCACACACACAAGACACACACATGGACATTTTTCTAAAAATGCTTTTTCTGGATTCAGGAGGTCTCAAAACATGTATTTCTGGTGAACTCTCGGCATCAAATTTTTGGGTGCATTACTATACCTTCTCTATACACTATGTACATAGCACGTATAGAGAAAGTAAAAATATGGTTACAAAGATATAATGATAATGGTGATGATGATGATATGATGATGATGGTAAGAATAATAATAATAATAATAATAATAATAATAATAATTTATAGTTATATGTATTTAATTTCTATTCTTTGGAACAAGAATTGAGTTTCAGATCCTAGTATTCATTAATAGTGAGTGGAAAATGACTTTTGAGATGGTTCTTCAAAATCGGCTTACCCTCCCCATAATTGTAGGACTGATACCCCCGTAGAACTTACAAGCCAATGCCTAGGGGCCAGAAGCCTGTCAGGGAGCCTACAGCATGAAACCAAGAATGGAGAACCTGTTGCAAAAAGTTGGCCCGTAGCCAGACATGAACATGAAATAGATATGAAATGTAAGCAAAATTGATGATTTGAAAGGTGATAATGGAGCAATTGGTGGAATGAATGGCAGGGGAAACCGGGAGATGGTTCTAAATAGTTCTAAATTGTTTGTGATTGAGCTCTTTAACACTATTTGAACGATGGCTGTATAAATTAATACTTTGATGTGATACAGATTTAAGACTCTTGTAAGCCTACTTGAGCTATAAGTCTATACTTTAAAATATCAATCAAAATTTGAAATGATACACGCAAAAAAACATGTGCAATGACAACAAATAAGCCTGAATAATAAAGTTCAGCTTAAAGTTATCAAAGGCACATAAAACAAATAAAAAGGATAATAATCATAATAATGAAGAGAAACAGTAATAATGAAAATAATATGATGTGTTCCATTTGCATGACTTTCTCTAGCTGTTCCATATATAAACTATTCTTACAAAAGATTATTCTTTTATCTACATTATGTTAATCGAGATAAACATTAGCAGAATTGTGCTTCTTTGTAAGTAGAAGGAAAATAAGAGAATATACTAGGCTAAAGCAATAGTCAAATCTTTTAAAAGCAGGTCATTATATGAAACAATAGAAGTTTGGTTTGCTTTACATGGCCTGCATTAAAACAAGTAAGACAGAATGAAAGGTTGCTTCCTGTTTGAAAAGAGTTAACATAGTTTAAAATTGAAATCAATAACAAGAATATCTCAAAATCTACAAGAAAAACGTATATGACATAAGTTATGTGTTTTAACAAAATCTACATTTTTTGTACAGTAAGTTTTTGTCTACCTCTTACAGTTTATCTGCTCTGCAAACTTCAACAAAATTCATCCATCCCGAATAAAGAGACCTTCAGAGGCTATTCCCAGAAAATTCAAGATATATGTTTTATTGTGTTGTAAATATCTTTAATATATAGTATTTTAGTAAAAATCGTTACAGCCATTTTTGAGAAAAACATTTTCAAAAACGTTTCATATAAAGGTCAGTTTGGAAGATACTAAAAATAAATGCCAAGTTTGGTTTTTAACAACCTTTTTGTTTTTGAGCTATGCTGTCCACACACACACACATGCACACACACACACTTATTTTTTTGGACTCAGGGAACCTCAAAACATATATTTTCAGTGAAAACTCGACATTAAATTTTTGGATGAATACATTACCTTCTCGATCTAATATGTACATAGAGAAAGTTATAATATAAATACATTTTCCTATTACTCGTGTATGATAAATTAATGGTATACAAATGATTATGCAGTAAATTTATTGATCTTCTAAGGGT
Source organism: Hymenopus coronatus (assembly GCA_030762935.1). Classification (NCBI taxonomy): domain Eukaryota; kingdom Metazoa; phylum Arthropoda; class Insecta; order Mantodea; family Hymenopodidae; genus Hymenopus; species Hymenopus coronatus. The sequence goes on from CM060899.1 coordinate 39,811,444, forward strand.
GGTGGTAACAATATTTTTACTTTCTCTGCACGTACTATGTACATAGTGCATAGAGAAGGTGCTGTATTGCACCTAAAAATTTGATACCGAGATTTGACTGGAAATATATGTTTTGAGATTCCCTGAATCAAAAAAAAAGCATTTTTAGAAAAAATGTCCGTGTGTGTCTGGGTAGCATAAATTAAAAACTAAATGACCATTAAATACCAAATTTGGTATTTACGTTTGGTGTCTTCCAAGGATACGAAACAAAGATTTTTAAGAAAATCGCCCTCCCCCAACTACCCTTTACATGGAAAAATTTTCGAAAATTTTGATGTTCTCAAAAATGGCTTTAATGATTTTGATCAACATATTGTATATTAAAGATATTTACCTGACAAATAAAATGTAAATCTTGAATTTTCTGGGAATTATTCAGGATGAATTTTACGGAATTTTGCATTACTGCTAAAGCATAAGAGGTGTACAAAAATTTACCACACCAAAAATGTAGAGCACGTTAAAACATTCAATTTATGTTATATATGTTTTTTTCATTTGAGATATTCCTTGTTTTTGGTTTCAGCTTTGAAAAGCTTACTTTTCTCAGGAATTTGTAACTCCTGTCCATACAAACAAAGGAATTTCAGTCACATAGCAACCAGCTTTTGACTATCACTTTAGCCTATGGTATTCCCTTATTTTGCTCCTACTTACAAGGAAGCAAGTAATAAGACTATTTCTGCTAATTTTTTCTCGATTAGCATGAAGTAAATACAAGCATAAGCTTTCCAACAATAATGTGTTTCACAATGCAGAGAAAGTCATGTGAATGGAACACATCATATTTTTTACTTTGTTCTTCTTCAGACCAAACATGTTCCAAGAGACAAGGAAGAACTTAATGATCGTCCCACCAACACCCACCATCAAGTTTATTACTCTATTTCTTGGAGTTTGTATTTATCCAAGAAAAATGGTATTGTGGAATCATAAATATTTCTCTTTCTTATAATTACTTCTTTAGCTTGGTCTTCATGTATCTTGAACCTGACAGTTGTATTGAATATATATCCCTACATTATTTTTGTTGTAACCTATTACCAAAACATACTTTGAAATAATTTGGTGCATAGAAATATTGAAGAACAGTGTAACCGTAACACATTTCCTGTAGACGAGTATGAGTTGTAAACTATTTGAAATATTGAAGTAGTAATATAAACAGTATGTAATATAGAACCAGATGATGATAAAATTTGAAATATACCTTATTAATCAGAATATGAAGGTGGTCCATGGTGATGACATATTTTCCAGTTTTATGCTTTTCCATGAGATTGAAGTTAACCTTTTTACAGAAACACTTGCAAACACTAACATTAAATTAATATTCTTGTTAATGGCTAAATCTGGATACTTTTTCCAATTCAATACAATAGTTTTTCCACCGCTTTTCAAAATATTTCCTTTGGGATGTTCACACGTATATTTTGATTACTTGTAATAATTACTAACTACACAATTTGAAAACAAGCGATCTGAGCCAAATTCAACAAAACTGGTCAGCTGTATTCTATAATAGAAAATGGCGTTTACACATTTCTCCATTCATTAATTTTTATTAATTTTTTAATGCAAATGTGAACAAAAATTAAATTTTCTAACAATATTTTTTAACAAAATAAACTTAAATAATATAAAACAAAATTAATTTATGTAGTCCAACATGAAACTATGTTGAAATCTGTGGCCAATGCACACAACTTACCACATGCTTTTGTTTACATCAGGTTCTTTCTAAGACCAGTGGGATAATAGTATTATGGGCCATATTGACAGTGCATTTTAACATTGTTTCCTTCCATGCAAAATTTTGATCATTACTTTGCTTCTCCACCATAATCACTGATGGATGTCCCAAGGTTAAATTAAGTACTGAAGTGTGTTATGAACATAAACTACAGTATGTCTCAAATAGGATAGTTGTTAACCGCCAGTCTGTGGTCTGGTAGTACAGTTCCCGCCTTCATGTGCTGCAAGCGGTCAGTAAAAATCGTTCAATGCCAACATCTTGTCTGGCTTCCTCTGCTACAAGTCAAACACACTGTGTGAAATTAGACCTTGGAGTGAAAGTGTGTATTTACACTTGTTCATACTACAGTATGGTTGTTATGGTATGGCCATTACTTTTGGAGTGACCCTCATATATGTATAACACTAGTATAAAGTAATATTATAATTAGTGTCTTAGTTGATTAAATAATTGGAATGCAAAATTTGAACACCTGCAAGGTGCCAACATAATAGATCAGTATAGACCAATCTTACCAATATGTGTAACAGGGGTGTATTTGCAGGGGACTTGCTAGCTATGAACATAACCTAACAACTGGAATATCACCAGATTCTAGTTACTTACACCTTAATGGAGGAAAAATATTAAAGTTACACTTTAGTAACTTCTCAAATGCTGTGTGCTCTTTATGTATGATTCTCCATGTGAAAGTGAGGGTGTAAGTGTTGCACTGGTTCTTACTGACAGAAAAAGCAAAGTTTATAACTTTGGAAATACTGCAATGCTATCCCTGTGGACATGAAATTAATATTTTAGAGCGTAAATTAATAACATCAATATTAAATCTTTATTTATTTGCATCATTACAAATATTCAAATGAAAAATTACATAACTTGAAAGTTTGTCATCATAAACAATAGGTGTCCTATATCAAGATGTTCCTATACCATGCCCTGAAAATTCGTTGGTTGAATTCTGTAACACTGTATATAAAGTATTCTACATATAGAGTTTTCTATATATACAAACTTCTTTCAAGACTGTATTATGCTTATGTTCAGTATTCTATAATGGCACGAGTTGATAATTGACTGCTTTAAATAAGGTGTGCCAAGCAGTGCAGTGCAGATTTCAAGACCAGAGGCTATGGCAGTGATTGAAAGTTGCATTTTTAAAATATTTTAAGCTTTAGGCTGCCAGTTGCAAGAATAGCACTGCTGCTGCTTTTTATTCCTATTTTTCCATCCACATTCCATTCTTGTAGTACTTAGTATATAATTAATTATTGTTAGCAATTTATCTGCACATACATCATAACATTTTAAAAGTATTTCTTCAAGTCTGACTTCATTGCAGTATTTAAGTGTTATATTCATTTGAGTCATTTGGCTGTACCTTCATCAGTTATAATTCATATTAAATGACAGTTCTGAATTTGATATTTAATTATTTATTTTATTAGGGAGTATTTATTTTATTTTTACTTTACAATCAAGAGTTATTTCTTTCTCACAGTAATAACAAGTAATCTCAAACTGGCTGTTCTGCAAGGACTTATAGTAGGTGTTCATTTTTATCATGATTTACCATGCAAGATATCCTCATTAATGCCATCGCTGATGAAGCAAGTTTATGTATTGTCCCTCTAGTAACAGAAGAACATACTTACATGGTACTTCCATAAGTTCTGTCAGTATTTTCAATGCATATACTACTAAATATAACTATAAAAAGAACATACTCTCATTCAAAATGATCACCGTTTGCAGCAACACAGCAGCAAAGACATTGAGGCCACTCATCAATAGCTGGATGAATCATGTCCAGTGAAATTTTCTTGACAGCTGAGGTAATTGATTCTTTTAGCATCTCAATATTGCAGTGCCTCTTTTGACATGCTATGGCTTCAAGCTTTTGCCACAGAGAATAATCCAATGGATTGAGGTCCGGACTTCTCTTAGGCCAGTCAGCAGCAGCAATAAACCGTGGAACATTGGCTGCCAACAACTGCTGCATGGTTTTTGCTTTGTTTTTTCTCTCCCCCATATGTTGTTAACAAAGCCTGGAATCAAACCCTTTAACCCTTTAATTTTTCAGCTAGCAAATGCCTTGTGTATCTTTTATATACACTAACATGTAAATCATCCTTTAAAAATAAAATATATGTAACATTGTTCAGGAAGAAATTTTTATTTCTTGAGACAGAATTGTTTGTTCACTCAAAGATTTGTGTTGAATCCTTGCACGAATAGTGTTTACAGATTCTTTTGTGCATACACACCTAGGACAGCCAGATCTAACATGATCAACAGTTGCACCCATTTCTTTAAATCGTGCTATTGTCCGAAACAAATCATTCATTGATGCCAATAGCTTTCAGTGTCAAAAAGATTTCCTTAGCTGGCTTTCCACAATGAAATAATGCCAATACAATGATACAATTTTCATACACTCCCCACTTACCTTTCTCACTAGCCTGCTATTGGCATACTGCAAGCTAGTTACTCATGAAGTAGTAAAGGTGACCTTGTGGACAATATAGAGAATTATCACGCTTCTTCATAATTTCTATACTATAGCACTTTTAAATTTTACTGACAGAACTTATGTCCCTCTAGCAACAGCAGATCCTGCTTAATGTGAGGCCACCATGATGAGATGACTTGAATACTGCCCCTCTAGAGGCAGGTGTTCACTTGATAGTTTGGAGTAGGTGTCGACTCTATGCAGTGATATTGTAGTGAGCATGATGGTCATTTTGAATAAATTATATTTCATTTAGCAAGAGGTAATGTTGCAATTGATATGGTGGCAAGATTCATAAATGCTGGCACAGTCGTGTCCTCAAAAAGTAATGCTGGCATAACTATAAAGTCTGATAACCAAGTCACAGGGAGACCTTATATCAGAGCTACTGATACTGTCAGACACACTCTGGATCAATGTTGGCAGAAAGGGCAAAGTGTTTTCCTAGAAAGTGTGTACACAAGAACACCAGAATGTAACAGGTGAGTTTAGTAGAATTAAAGGTAATCCATTAGGTTTTCTCCCCTGTAGTTCCCTAACCATGCATTCTTATCAATTCCTCTAAGTAATAATAAAAGAACTATATTTCCTTGCACCCTTGGTATATTTATTATAGCTCCCGATCTCTCCCCGAATGTATACCCCCATGCAACTTAAACCCTGAGGCCACCTGTTTCCCTCTCATATATGCAGATACTAGCTCCAACCTGATCCTACTACTGCTTAGTGATACACAGTGGTAGGCGTAATTCCTATCCAACACTGGGTATCTGAAAGTATATCATATTTATATAAACAATAACAACTTCTGATACAACTTGTCAGAAAGGCACAGAGCAACCTTTGAAAGTTATTCATTACTCAATCAGAGGTGCCTGTAGCAAGGCCAGTTTTATTATTTGGCAATGCAACCACTTTTAGAACACTGTGGTTTGATTTCTCTTCCGATAATGATCACTGCTCCTCAGTAGAGAGTGATATGGCTTTAATGTAGGCTCATTATGTAACTGTGATGGCATTCTTGCTCAACCAGCATGCAAGAAATTATGGATAAAAATGAACACCCGACATAGAGAGTAATTGTGTTTGTGTCTTGAAAATTGTCTTTAATGTTACACTAGACTCTCAATTATCCATAGTAATAGAGAGGAACACTACTTCTGAAAAAACAAAACAGCAATTAATCAAAAACTAGTCATATCCTTTATGGTATGCACCATTTAACTCGCCAATTTGTAGAAGAGTCTCTGTGGGCATGATCTTTTTAGCAAGCACCCCATAGTTGGTCTGTTTTATATCTCAAACATTTTTAATAACATTTCAATAATTTCTTACCAAAAATAAGCCATTTACACTTCACAAAAACTATATTATGGATTCTGGTTAATTTCATACATGCACACCAATAAGATCTTTCAAATTCTAAAGTGAAAGTCTATTCAACTTGTTTTAAAGAAGCCTTTTTTATTTCGCAGCTTTTTTTTTTAAGTCAGCTTACCCTCCCAGTATTCAGGACTTACAATCAAATGTGTAGGATTCAGAAATCTTTCGGGTGCCAACAGCACAAAACCAATGAATGGAGAACCTGGAACAAGTGGTCGACCCATAGCCAGGCATGAACATGAGGAAGTGGATGATATGAAATGCAAGCAAAATGGATGATGAAACAATTGGTGGAATGACTGGCAGGGGAAACCACAGGACCCAGAGAAAACCTGCCCATATACTACTTCGTCCACCATAAATTCCACATTCACGTGCTTGGGATCGAACCTGGGCTGCCTAGATGGGAGGCAAGCGGTCTAACCATTCAGCCAAGGTTCTGCCTTACTTATTAATTTATAAAATAAAATTTTAGTTTTATTTATGGTCACTCTTTAGCTACTACAGTTTTTGGTATCTCATTTATATTGGATGTGAAAGACTGAAAATTTTACTCAAAGACTTCTATCAGGTTTGTGGTTCTTTCATGTGCCATAAATCTATGAGACGGGACCAACAGTTCTACTTCCCTTCTGAAGAAATGTGTGGCACTAAGGATTTTTGATGCCCAAAAAAATCCATCACCCTCTGCAGGGTTTGAACCCACAACCTCAGGAACTAAGGCTTAATTTGCCAAATAGCAAGGAATTCTTGTGTTGTTCAAGGTAATCTAACAAACTTCTATATATTTTATAAATCATGATATTAGTGTAAACCATTTTTGTTGGCCTGTGCGTGCATCAAAATTTCATCAATATCAACCACACAACCCAGCAGTGTCCAGTCCATAAACTATTCTTCAATGTTCTCATGTCCATGTTTTTGCAACTTTTAATGTAGACAATGAGGTTACATTCTTCTGTTTCATTATGTATTCTGACAAGGGATTCCTGATTTTCTGGGTGGCTCAGTTGCTTTGGTGCTGGTCTTCTGATACCAAGGTTGCGGGATCAAATCTGACCCAGATCAATGATTTTTAAGTGTGCTTAGAAATGACAACTCCATGTCAGTAAATGTACTGGCCTGTAAAAAAACTCCTGCAAGACAAAATTCCAGTTGAAATGGCCCTGGAAATTTATAGCATTGTCAACAAACAATTATTTATTTAAAGGATAATGGATTGAGAACAATAAAGTACCATAAAAGCAAATTCTTACTCTGGGAGGCTTATTGTATAGCCCTCAAGAAATCATTGTCCAATGAAACACTTTGAAATACATAGAAATCTCTTTGGAACGTAAGCTATACATGTTGGTAATTAAATTAAAAATCTGATGTGTTCCTTCACATGGCTTTCTCTATATCTCTCTTAACAAATTATTGTTAAAAAGCATATTCTTTTATTTCATGCTAATCAAGATAAACATTAGCAGAAATTGTCTTCATTACTTGCTTCCTTTTAAATAGAAGGGAAATAAGGGAGTGCATTAAGCTAAATTGATAGTCAAAAACTGGTCGCTATATGGTTGAAATCTGTTTCTTTGCATGGCCAAAAGTTAACAAATTGCTGTATGAGATGAGTTTAAATGTTTTAAAACTGAAAGCAATAATAAGAAATATCTTGGAAATGGTCCACTCCATGAAAAAAAAAAAAAATTATATATATATATATATATATATTTTGTGTTTTAACAAAGATTTACATTTTTTGTACAGTAAATTTTTGTTATCTCTTATGGTTTACCAGTTATACAAAATTCCAGATTAAGCTCTTCCCAGAAAATTCAAGATATTTATGCATTTTATTTGTCATGTAAATATCTTTAATGTGCAGTATTTTTAATCAAAATTGTTAGAGCCATTTTTGAGAAAATCAACATTTTTTATTTTTTTTCCATGTAAAGGATAGTTTGGGATGGGGGAGATTTTTCTCAAAATCTTTGTGTTACATCCTTGGAAAATGCTAAACTTAAATACCAAGTTTGGTGTTTTACCGATTTTTCATTTTTAAGTTATTGTGTTCACAAACACATGGACATATACACACACACACACACACACACACTTGCATGCAGACCTTTTTTCTAAAAATGATTTTTTTATTTTATATAGGTGACCGTAAAACATATTTCCGGCAAAATTTCAGTATCAACTTTTTGGGTGGAGTGCAATACTTCTCTACCTATGTACTATGTAGGGAAAGTAAAAATAGCCAAGAATAATTCATAAAAAGGTTAATTCCATGGATAATTGAGAGTCAATTGTAATTCTTTTTGCACAGCAAAATAATCTGTATTTGGATCAACTTCATAAATGTAAGTTTTTGTCAAGCAAACAAATGACAAAAGGCATGTACTATTCAGCTTTTGCTCAATACATTAGTGTTTAGAAGAATTTAATAATAGTAATGTTCAAATTATACTCTTATATATAAGAGTTGGTTGTAACACTATGTCACAATTTAATTATGATGAACTGGTTTCAGGTCCTGATGTTGAAATGAAAGCTAGAACCTCCAAATCCTCATAATTCAATTGTAAGTGATATAATAACACCCAAGGCTTTCAAAGGGTGGCAATTTTCATGAAATTTTAAATACATTTTAATCGATATAATGTTTTTATTCACTAGCAAAACATAAATCAGAATAACTTATTTTAATTAAATAAATAGGCTATCATTGCTGAATGCCACCAATGCTGGTTGTCTTGGAGATAGTGGATACAAAAAACTGAAATTGATAGTGGGTTGTATAATTGCATGTTGAAATGTGTACAGAAATGGGAGAAATATTTATTCCTAAAGATGGTCAATGGATGCTCAGAGTGCAATTGGTCCCTAAATGGACTAGTTTTCTAAGATAAAAAGAATTAAGGTAGTAAAAATGAGTTTAAATGTTTTAATTCACTATTGTGATTAAAACCAATACTTGGGTTGCTAGCTATGATGAAACAATAGTTTATATGGCAGTAGCAGATAAAAATAAATTTTGCTCAATAATTGAAAGTAGCTTTTGTTTATAGATGACATCTGAAACTTTTGGCCTTTCTTCAAAGCTCTTTGCAGTATTTAAGATGCTGTGGCCACAAATTCAAACTGAGTTACAGAGTAAGTCTTTTATCCACCAAGTAGGATTGAGATGACATATCCCATTAAGCAGCTGTTTTATGTTTGTTTTACCAGGTTGAAGTTTAATGAGCTCTAACATGCTTGAGATTTGTTATTCTTCTTTTTCCCCTTTTGTATAAGCTAGTGACAAACAAGAACTAAGGTGTAAACAAATGAATAGTATTTCTATTTTTGCAAATAACTTAGCAAATATTGTTTAATTTGTAATAATTTTTAGGCAAATGCTTCTCATGATTAACATATGTATATGAAGAAGCACTTTTACAGGGACTACTTTAACCTATGTGGAGACTCCATGTGACTCCAAAACAGAAAGCAGTATTCTGCACAAGTATGTATTGTACCATGCAGCTTATTTAATTTTAAATTGTATTTGCTTAGATAAATACACATTACTTAATTTAATATACCATTTAAGATATTGTATCTGTGAAATTTGGCAAAATATGTTAAATTTTTTTATATTATGTGTTGCAGTTTTATTGCATATTTAACCTCTACTTCCATTCTGCAATATTGGATTTTTACTTTCTCTACCGTGGTCTATACTGAGATTTTACCAGTAATATATGTTTAGAGGGCACCTTAATCCAAAAAAACTTAAGTTCAGTTCTCCCAAAGATGTGACACAAGATTTCAAACAAAATCCTTCCACTCCAAACTATCTTTACATGGAAAATGTATTTTAAATTTTCAATTTTCTCAAAAAGCCAAACACTTTTGGTAAAGGTTCCACAGGACATTCAGATTGAGAATATTGAAAATACTAACCTGAGCTATCTGTGATCACTTTGAATTGCTGTGTCCTACCTACCCCAATTAAGATATTTTCTTATATACAAAACTTGTAAAATGTAATCAATTTTGTAATTTTTACAAATGCATAGCTATACTGACAAACTAGTTTTTTCGTGAAATCTATGAGTCTTCTGTTCTATTAAGCATGTATTGTTTGTATGCTTTGGCAAAACCACTGGAAATGCCTAAAAACTACAAAAAATATAATACATAAATAGAGAGAATCTGCTTTCATTTGCATACTTTGGTGAAAGCAGTGAAAGTTACTAGAAACAAATTCATGAAAAACAGTTTATTTACACAGACCATAAACACACACACACACATATAGCTAAGCGAGAGCATGCAAGCATGTTTTGATAAAAATGTGGAAATTACTAAAATCAAATTATACCAAAATCAGTTTATTTTCACACACTAACCCAGAGCTAACCAAGTGCATACTTGCATGCTTTGATCAAAATAGTGGACATTGCTAAATTATGCAAAAATCAGTTTATTTACACCCACACCTAGAGCTAAACTAGCACACACTCGTTTTGCTCGCATGCATTGATGAAATCAGTAGAAATGACACAAAAATCAATTTACACACAAACATTAACCTAGAACTAACAGAGTGCATGCTTGCTTCGCTCGCATACTTTGATAAAAACATTTTTAAAAATGCTAGAAATAAAACAATTACAAACATCCATTTACACACATACATACTAGCCTACACCTAACAAAACCAGTGGAAATTACTAAAACTTACATGAAAATGTCTCTATTTACATGTGTGGACAGTGAATAGCACTGAATATTGTAACATACTAATTTATTATGGTAGTATACAGGGCAATATGGCCTTAACGGTGCAAAAGAATGACAACACATATAATTGACATGAAAAATCTGGGCCTAAAGACCCTCAAAGTAGTCCCCTGGTACTGTCACCACACGCTGCCAACGATATGGGAGGCGCTGAATACCATCTGCTGCAACATTTGCTGCACCATGTGTAAATCGGGTCATCTGTTGATGCACAGCATTAGCAATGTCCTCTCGTGTTGCAAACCGCCTACCACGTAGTGGTTCCTTAATCTTTCGAATGAGATCAAAGTCACAGGGCAAAATGTCGGGAAAGTACAATGAGAGCTCCAGTTCTTCCCATCCCCAGCATCACAGTAGCTGCCCTACACACTCTGCTTTATATTGTTTTACATTGTCTTTCAGGATTATTGCACTGTCCACAAGATCCGGACTTTTCTCCCGAACCCCACGTCGTGCTGCCCACTACAGGAAGTCCCTGTAGAACTGTGCGGTCACTGTTCTGCCATGTGGAACAAAGTGGCAAACAATGACACCCTTGACGTTATATGCGAAATCACCAATTTTACTGGGGAAAGATTCTGACGGAACTTCTGCCTCCTTGGTGATCAGCATGTCGTCACTCCGCAGACTGACGTTTCAGTTCTGGTTCGTATGCCCTGGCCCAAAATTCATCGATGGCGATTATTCATGATAAGAATTGATCACGTCCTGTTGCCAGTGTGCAAGGTGGTTGGAGCATATTGTATAGCACACCCACCTTTGAACTTCTGTCAGTGCATGCAGTACCCACCGTGATGCGATTTTGTGTGGTTGCAGCTCATTGCGCAATATCCTGTGGACGGTGTGTTTCTCGATGCCACTTGCCCTCTCTAACTCCAGTAGCATCCATCATCTGTCTTCATCCAGGAGCTGCTCGATGATGGCACATACCACATCAGTCCGCACACTGACAGGTTATCCCGAACACTGCTCATCACTGGTTGACATATGTCCTTACTAAAAACTTTCCTACCCATCGTGTTACTGTATGGTGTGATAGAGCATTATTCCCAAATGCTTCCACTAATTCACTGTGACATTCCATCACATTTTCCCTCGGAGAACGGATATTTTAATGTACTTTATGTCCAATATATTTTCTCTACAGTTTACTATTTCCAAGACATTCCATTTTATTGGTTTAAATTTCCCAATACTTTGTGAAATTGATATTTGTCTTTCTTTATTTTCTGGACATTTAAAGAAAATTGAATTTCAAGCCACCACAAAGCAACTAGCTCTTTAAAGTTGTGACTATTAATTCAGCCTAGTGTATTCCCTTATTTCACTTGTACCTTTAGAACAAATGTAATCAAACCATTGTGCCATTGTTTATCAATTAGCATGGTTGAGGAAAAGGTAGAGAGAGAGAGAGAGAGAGAGAGAGAGAGAGAGAGAGAGAGAGAGAGAGAGAGAGAGAGAGAGAGATCATATGAATGTAACGCATCAGATTTTTAACAGAATGTTTATGTATTTTTATTTTTACACTTTCTTAAGTTTTTCACACACACGCATGTATATTATAATTTCCAATTTTATATATGTGTGTGTCTATACGTATATAAAATTGTGGTATGAGACCAGAATGACGTATTTACTCCATCAGTTTTCGCAGCCAACCAGCACATGGTCAACAAATATGAGTACCTAAATAATATGTGAACAACTGATTTGATAGTTTGCAAACACTAATCGATAAACATAAACCAAAGCGATTGTAGCAAAGTATAGAAATTAAATAATACTAGCAATCACATTTTAATATGGCAGCGGATGTGGAAATTTCAAATGTATTTCATAATGGGAATCATGAAAATGGCATAATAGCATTTATATCCTGTAATTTTGGGCTTTTTACCAATCCATCGGGGCAGTGAAAAAGTAGAACAGAAAGGGTTTCATTGTTCTATTCCTCGTTGATGGAGCCCGATTGCCTCGTGAATGGATGAGTTTGCGATGTGTGGCTTTTTGTGCTCCAAAAACTTTCACAGGTACGTTAGTTCATTATTACTTACAAATAAATTAAAAGGTATGATATTCATTTTTTTCTCAAGTTAATTTCAAACAAGAATGACGTCTGTTCATAAGCACCACGCTGTCAATCAAAAGGAGTCTTTGAAAGTTTTATTTATATATGCATATATATACACATATGTATATTTATTTATTTATTTGGGGGAGGAGGTAGTTTAACGCTCTTTAACTTGGTTTGTCATATCGGACAATCAATAAAATGGGTGAAATGAAACTCACAGGAGCTCAGGGTCCATAGAGCTTACAGGCATCAGACATTTGTCTTTTGGGATATGGAAAACCCCCAGGAAAAAATCCTTATCCGGATAATTCATCCTAACCGAGATTCGAACTCGGGACAAGTCATATTGTCTTACCGAGAACAGGAAGTGCCATGTGTTAAGTGATCCGTCCCTAATGAATACCATTTATGTTAGGTCCAAATATTCTAATTTCGCAAAAATTAATCCAACAGAAAGGTAGAAGGTAATGGTTGTAACATAACCGAGAAAACCACATACTTTTAGCTCAAATTCTGACGAATATGGTGCTATAAAAAACCTAATTTCATTTTATTAATTATTAAAAGAATATGGACTTACAGAGGTCTTCTATTTGTGCAGGAACCATTTCGAGATATAAAACTACATGCTTGCGAAGAAGGTCTTGATTTGTATTACTTTCTCTACACGCACTATGTGTAGAGGAAGTATTGTATTCCACCCAAATATTCGATACAGAGAATTCAACAGAAATATATGTTTTGAGACCATCTGAATTCAAAAATGCATTTTTAGAAACATGTGTGTGCGCCTGTGGGCAGCATAGTTCAAAAATGAAAAGACCGTTAAACACCAGATTTGGCATTTAAGATTGGTATATTCCAAGGATATGACATGAAGACTTTAAAGAACTCCCCCCCCCCACCCTTTACATGGAACTTTTTTCGAAAATATTGATTTTCTCAACAAAAAAAAAGGCTCTAACGATTTTGATTAAAATATTGTATATTTAAGATGTTTATTTACATGGCAAATAAAATGCATGTCTTGAATTTTCTGGAAATATATGAAAAACTCTTCATTCTGGATTACTTTTGCATAACTGGTAAACCGTAAGAGAGACAAAAAACTTAAACCCCAAAAATGTTGATCATGTGACAAATTGTGTGTTTTAACGTGATCTACACTTTTTGGTAGTAAGTTTTTGTCCATCTCATGGTTTCTCAGTTACGCAAAATTCATTCAAAATAAAGAGGATTTTAGAGGCTACTCCCAGAAAATTCAAGATGTACATTTTATTTGCCATATAAATATCCTTAATATACAGTATGTTAATCCAAATCATTAGAGCCATTTTTGAGAAAATCTTTGAAATTTTTTCCATGTAAAGAGTAGTTTGGGGTGGACCGATTTTTCTCAAAATCTTCATATTACATCCCTGGAAGATACTAAATTTGGTAGTTTACAGACATTTCAATTTTGAGTTATCATGTTCACAGATACACAGACCTTTTACTAAAAATGTTTTTGGATATAGAGGACTCTAAAGCATGTTTCCAGTGAAATCTCAGTATTGAATTTTTAGGTGAATACAATACCTTCTCTATATACTATGTACATAGTATGTGTAGAGAAAGTAAAAACCTTGTCCAGGCAACTCACCGTAACCAAGATTTGAGCTTGAGAGCTCTTTCTTGAATGTGACACCCTACACAGATGGGTCCACAAATTTACTAGGATAATGAATGACACAGAGGGAATATAGCAAATGAAAAAAAAACAAAATTAAATATAGCATTCATATAAAAGTTTATTCAAATTATACACACATTGTATTAACATATGTACAGTTATAAAATACATGCCTTCTCTTCAAAATTCACATGCATCTATTTGAGATTAATGTGTGTTCTCTTAATATTTATTCTTGAACATCAAGCAAACCCTCCCCAACAATGATGTTAGATTTTATCAGAGAAACTTGAAAAGTCATGACAATTTTCAACAAAAAAGTATTCCATGGCTTTTAATGTAATGAAAAGAGAAACAGTACCTTGATAATACCTTCATACAAACAACCAGATGACACTGCAGAAGTGGAGAGGGTAAAGTTAATTCAAGGAAATAAAATGGATATACAAAAAGCATTTCCTAACTAAAAATGCTGTGCTGTTATTTACATACACAGGAAAGGGTCCAAACATTGGTTATTATCTAAATATAGACTGAATAGGTTATAAAGTTTAAATCAAAATGTGCAGTTTCGTCTTCTAAAGCAAACAGCCATGCTGCTTGAAATAGGGCTTAACTTTGAAGAAGGGGGAGGGGGTGTGAGAGAGAGAGAGAAAAGAGGAAAAATCACTTTGAAAGAATTATTGCTACTAATCATAGGGAATACAAAACAGCAATCAGTCTTCATTGTTTGCTGTAACGGAAAGTAGATAAAATCAGAAGCATATGATGAAAATGAACTACACTGGCTGGTGGTTTTTAGCATTTCGCTTTTCTTCCGCAGCATAATTCCTGCTTTATTAAATATCCTGCTTTTCTTGCAACATGTGAAACATTCTAGATGTTATTGCAATAAAACATACAACATTTTTGTAACCAGTACATTTATTATAATAAACTATACAGAAATATCATCACGGCATGATCAGCTGCTTGCCTTACTGCCATCTTAACATGCACCATAGAAGCAAGTTTGGGTGAAATTGTAAACACCAATTTATATTACGTATAACACTTCTTACATATGTGATTAACACAAATTGGATTGACTTTCAAATATGACAATAATGGAGTGGTTAGTTAAAAAAAAGAGTGGATTGAGTTATTTAGCCAAATGAGGAAGCGACAGATATTATTGTTGTTCCTGAGTGCAAATGGAACGCTTGTGTAAATGAAATCAATAGTGTGCAGCATCAGGATCTCAGGGCTGAATATGGAGGAATGCATTACTTTTGGCTTATAGTAAAAAAAAGCCAGTAATTTTTGTTTCTATGAATCCAATTGGTATGCTGCAACTTTTGTTGAAAAATAACTTTCTCTTTAAAATTCAAAAAAGTACAAACAATTAAAAGTCCATATTTGAACCATTTCCTGTGCATGCTACTATACTTATTCTATACTGCCAAGGAATACACAGCTCTTCACAGACAGATTTAACATTTAGACATATTGTTTGGTCAATACTTACACACTCACACTCACATGTACTTTATGGTACACAAATAGAATAGTTGAAGTCTCTACCACCTCAGCAACACAAGTTCGTAATTCTGGCAGTAAATTAGAAACGACGTGACCATAGCACTCTCACTGCCTTCTATACTGCCAAGGAATACACAGCTCTTCACAGACAGATTTAACATTTAGACATATTGTTTGGTCAATACTTACAATAGGTGCACTGCATTCACACTCACATGTACCTTATGGTACACAAATAGAATAGTTGAAGTCTCTACCACCTCAGCAACACAAGTTCGTAATTCTGGCAGTAAATTAGAAACGACGTGACCGTAGCACTCTCACTGGCGAGATGAGATTCTTATCTTCATACTGCATAAAAAAAAATTAGATGTACAGTTTTAAATTTAACAAATGTCTTAGCCTAAATGGATACCATCTTTAAACT
Source organism: Hymenopus coronatus (assembly GCA_030762935.1). Taxonomy (NCBI): domain Eukaryota; kingdom Metazoa; phylum Arthropoda; class Insecta; order Mantodea; family Hymenopodidae; genus Hymenopus; species Hymenopus coronatus. The sequence continues at coordinate 39,827,610 of CM060899.1, forward strand.
CTTTTATTCTAGATACTTTCCACCACAGAAAAACTAAAATGCATAAGCAAAATTCACAATACTGATTACAACCTGAGTTTACGGTAGCTATGATCACTCCACTCTTAGCATCAACTTGATGTAAACGCATCATTCACTAGTCCACAATATGTGAAAACCAAATTATACCACAAGATTTAGTACCTTAAATAACCACAGTATTATGACTAGATGGTCCAGCTTGGTCTGGGTAGCTCAGTTGGTTAGTTCCATCTCAAAGTCACAGGTTCATACCTGGCCCATACCAATAGTTGTAAATATGCTTAAAAGTGATAGCCCCAAGTCAATAGATTTACCAGTATTTTAAAGAACATTCGGGCACACTAATAGTGCTGACATAATCCTGATAATTGACAGCATTGTTAACAATTAAATAATTTAATAAGTTACATCCTGGGGCTGTAATTGCTGAACTTGCTTTGGAAGTCATAGCTGATTGTTGGCATACACTGTTACACCTCCATTAGTGGACATGTGTGCTGGCGGCAAGTTCTTTTGATATCAAAGCTGGGATTGTTACACCTGTGCAAGTGGGCACATGTGTTGTCCATAGGTTCTTTAATGTCAAGCATTGTTACACCTGAGAGAGTTTATGACATTTGCAGTGGTTTGCACTTGTGACTGCTCCTGGAAATTTCCTGCCATGTGATCCAACAGGCATAAAAAGGGAAACAAGAGTCTGCCCAGGGTTTTCAGTTTCAACTGGGAATACTTAGTGATCAGTTGAGTCAATTCTGGTGGGAAATTCTTAACCAGCAGTAGCCACTGCAGCAAATGAAGGAAATGATATGGCAGATTGTTGTGGAAGGATTCAAGAAACACAGTTATAAGCCAGCCAAGGCGAGTTAAGTCCTGCACTGAGAGCAGAAAGTTGGTGAACGAGAGAAAGGGGATTGAACATTCAATTTCAGAAGGGGCCAAGCTGCAAGCTATAAAACAAATGAAATTGTCAAGAAAAACAGATTAGTGGTTGAGACTAATTAGCATTATAAGCTTTTTAGGTAATCAGGAGCTTGCTTTCAGAGGATATGTTATGGATGTAAGTTCTGATAATAAAGGGAATTATCTTGAATTGTTAGAACTTCTGTCCAGACAAGAGCAGTATGTAAGTGACCATTGCAGAACACTTCAAATTTTAAAGGTACATCAAGCACTATTCAAAATTAATTAATCAAGTTGTGACAGATTTTATTAATGAACATATTAAAGAAGAGTTTCAGTCTTATAAATATGTTGATGTGCTAGCAGATGAGACCCTAAATGTTTCTTGCACATCACAACTCAGCACCTAATCTTTTCATAATTTACTAACAATATCAAGCTTGTAGGGAGGCTGTAATTTGGAAAAGAAGTGTGATTTTGTTGTTCATGTTTGGTGAAACATAACAATCACAGATATTTTATTAGGGATGAAAGTTAAAACCGAAAGTTATTTTAGTATTAGTTATGTCTAGTTTATACTCTATAGAACTCAATCTGTTTTACATACTGCTCAGTCATTCATTTTAGGCAGTTAAGGGCTCTGTTATCTGCAAAATTAGAAAATCGTGTACATGTCTTTCTTCCTCTCCTCCTTTGTTTTCATCTACATTTAGCTTTTTAAGGAGATGATAAAATTTCTCTTCTTCTCTGCTGTGATTTTTTCATTAAGTTTCACTCACACAATTTAGATATAAAGGTGAATTTGGAAACAACTGGATGATTCATGTTTACGAAAACGTGCATTTTCATCCTTGTCTGCACATTTCTCAACAAACCTCATATAATTATCCTGAAAATGTTTTACACATACCACAGATCTGCTAACTGGACAAGAGTAACTTGAAACAGAGTACATCCATTTACCTGGTTGAATGAATTCATTAGGTAACCAAAAACAACTTATATAACCTGGCAATACACATATCTGGCATATTAACATTGCTAAAGATGCCATAACAATGGAAATATTGGCAAACATTACAAGTGAGGAGAGCATCTTGCACTGAAACACATGTAACAGGCTAAGGCATTGCCACACTTACCAGGGCCAGGCATGTTTAGAGATGGCAAAGTAGTAGCGCTGCAGTTTTAACTGAATTAATATTAATATTACTAAAGTTGAAGCCCGAGACTCAAACTGAAATACATCACAATCATTACTCTTTGTAACTATATGCTTTCGTGTTAAAAATCTATCCATGCTGACCAACAATGGAATACTCACTGTTGCAAAAAACTGAACTGTATTCTGCAAATTGCAATTGCCATTACTTGCACAAACTACTGGATGCCATTCCAGATAATCAAACCGAGAATTGTTTAGCCTTCTTGATATCCGTGATGCCTAGCACTTGTACCATGTACACTACGTATCAAAAGTGATCCGTGTCTTCTTGTATTTTCAAAGAGAGCAGTAACAGTGTTTATTAATAAAAATAAAAAAGGAAATCATCTTGAATAAGCCAGGGAAATTATTTAAAGAGACAGGAAAATCCCTCCATTAATTTGAATTCTGATGTACAAACTAATTTTTGGAAAAAAGCTTATGAGTTTCTTAAAACTATCAGTGCATGCAATTTGTGCACACCTCATACCTCTACTGGAGAAAATTCATCAGGCTCTTCTGATGCACAATACAATTTTCGTCTAGTTTTAGCCGACTTTTCTTCTGATCTGCATTCTGCTTTCTGAAGTTTTGTGCTGCTGGTCACACCTGATGCTTCCTTTGCTGTTGAAGACATTTTTATTTGTTTTTGTAAACAGGTGAGAAATAGATGTGGGAACTCCACATAAAACAGAACAGTACAATAAAAGAAAAAGCATCAAACCAAAATGTATTTTTTTTTTTTATTACCTGTAGAACCGGCTGAAAAATTCAATATCACAACCAGGATTTGAACACGGTTCTCCTGCTCTCCATGAGATTGCTCTAACCATTGAGAAACTGTGACAACATGCTGGTCAATCCTCCAACCTGAAGGGAGGCACAACGGTTCATTGACCAGGTAAAAAAATATGAATCAGCTTGAGGCTTAAATGTCACATTAGCTGAATGGTTTGAGTAAGTGCACAGACAGTGGGAGAACTGTGTTCAAATCCCAGCTGGTTCTAACAGTAATAAATTATACCAATGGTAACCTAAATATAGTAGCATTACCAATACAATAAAACTAAAATGTATTTCTTTCTTTACATTTTGGTCTGATTATTTTATAGTACATTAAGCCATATGCAATGTGAACTGTTATATAAGCATAGCCTGGCTTTTGAGGACCTGTAAAGTTTGAAAAATGGCCCAATACCATGATTAAAGTTGAAAAAAATTATATGTTACACTCACATGACTTTCTGTAACTGTTCTTCAAAACTTCTTATAAAAGATTATTCTTCTTTCTAAACTATGCTAATGGAGCTGCATTAGTAGAATGTACTTATTACTTAGTTCCTTTTAAGTAGATTGGAACTAAAGGAATGCACTAGGCTAAAGCGATAGGCAAATGTCCATCTCTTACTGCTTACTAGTTATTCAAAATTTATAAAAATTTATCCAGAGTGAACAGGTCTTCAGAAGTTATTGCCAGAAAATTCAAGATATAGATTTTGTCATGTAAATGCAGTATTTTAATTAAAATCATTAGAGCCATTTTTGAGAATAACAAAATTTTCAAAAATTTTTCTATGTAAAGGGAAGTTTGAGGTGAGGAGATTTTTTTTTTTTTTTTTTTTTAAATTGTGCATCTTCAAAGGATACTAAACTTAGATATCAAGTTTAGAATATTTCTGAGTTGGGTTTTGTAACATTTAAGTATCACTTACGTATAATTTTTTCAGCCATGTGGGCTTCGTTGTCAATGGTTTCCAACTGGTAAGTGATACTTAAGTGTTACAAACCCAACTCAGAAATATTCTATTCATATGTATCACTGTTCCGAAACAGCCTTTCATTAAAATTGTTCTTATCAAGTTTAGAATATAAATGGTCTTTTAGTTTTTGAGCTGTGCTGTCCACAATTACACACACACACATATGGGCCTTTTTCTAAAAATCTGATGTGCTCCATTCACATGACTTTCTCTACCTCTCTGTAACAAATTATTGTTAATAAGCTTATTCTTACATCAACTTCATGCTATTTGACATAAACATTACCAGAAAGGGTCTTATTATAAATGCATATAACATAAATTGTGTCTTTTAACATGCTCTACATTTGGTTTTGTCTATCTTTTACAGTTTAACAGTTATGCAAAATTCCACAAAATTCATTCAGAATAAAGACATCTTTGGAGGCTATTCCCAGAAAATTCAAGATATATATTTTATCATGTAAATATCTTTAATATACAATATTTTAATCAAAATTGTTAGCCCTTTTTGATAAAATAAAAATTTTAGGAAAGTTTTACATGTAAAGGGTACTTGGGGGTTGGGGGATCTCCTTGAAAATCTTTGTGTCGCATCCATGGAAGATACTGAACTTAAATACAAAGTTTTTTTTTTTATTTATTTATTAATCAGAAGGTCTCAAAACATGTATTTCCGGTGAAATCTTGGTATCAAATTTTTGGGTGCAATACAATACCTTCTCTATACACTATGTACATGGTATGTGTGGAGGAAGTAAAAATTGCATAATAATTACAAAAAAAATCTGGTGTTGTATTCACAGAGCTTTCTCCACCTGCAATCCTTATTAGTGGATGTACAAACTATTCTTATCAAAGTTTATATTTTTATATTCAAGTTCCATTATACCATGCTGGTGCATTTGGGACATCTAGCAATGTTTTCTTGATCAAGTAGAATTTCTAGTTTGTGCAACTGGTGACAAGGGATCAACTCATAGACCATAGTTAGCAATATAGGCTGAAATCACAACTTTGTGTATGTGAAAATTGTGGACTTTTGCCCAATCACAATTACAAATAAACATTACAAAGAACCAAACTCTTTACTTCCCTTCCAAAGGAATCATCCTAAGGAATTTTATGTCCTAAAATACTTCACCCTCTGCCAGAATTGAACCCACAAACTTGTGTATTTAGAGGCTAGAATGGTAGCCACTACAACACAGAGGGCAACATATTTTATGTGCTTCACTTTGAAATAAATCTTTGTAAAAATTGGCCAGTTATACAATTCGTTATACATACAAAGGGATAGGGAACTCTGGCAGTCGATGTTTAAGAACTGGATGCTATCTGCTGACCTTAAAATTCCCTACTTTTTTCCTGACATAGTGAGAAACAACTGAAAATCGAAGACTTAAAAAGAATGACGAAGTATTGTACCATTTGGTACATTTATTTTGTGTATTTGCATGCTTTATGATTCTTGTATTCCCCGTTGGCTTGTTTGGCACTTTTGCATAATACCATTTTTTGCTGCAAGAGCTGATTATCACTGGCAGGTTTGTTGGTCTCTTGTGGGGACACAAGTGAAAGTAGTCTTGTATTAGCCACCAGTGATGTCTCAGCTCTTTATCTCCAGCAAGGCACATTGGGCATCATTCACTGATTTATCTAATCTTAAAGAGTTTTCTGATTGCTGGAATTATTACATGGCATAGCTTGCTACGCTAATTTCACAATGTACAACTGTAGCAGCTAATACAGGAATTGTGCAGCTAACTGCTAAATTGATACTTTTCTATTTTGTAATAACCTTAGTATTGTGAAGTTATTTAAACAGTTTTCTAAATTTCTTGCTTCCTGTTGCCAAGCAAGCTAAGTTTGGTGTTGCTTTTCTGCCATATAGTAATAAATACTTGTTCAATGCATTTTATTATTATACATGGGCACCTTATATGCCATTTGCTTCTTTCTGAACGTAAGATATTTATTAAGATTTTGAGTGTTGCCAGCAAAATTTGGGAATTGTATCGAAGGGAAATTTGTTAAATTTTGGTTGTGGGACTATTATAAATTGTTTGTAAAGCATTATTATTGAGTGCATTATTTGTTAAACATTTATACTATATTGTTATTGCCTGTTATAGTTTATTCACGTCATTTTGTTACATGCCCATTCAAGATTGTTATTGTTTAATATTGTTGATATAATAAACAGGAGCTTAATGGAAAATTTAGTCATTGTGTTTTCACATAGGTATCTGATGTTTCTAAACAATGATCCTGACTTCAATGAAAACACTGATTAACCCATTCTCTGCTATATGTGTGTGAGCATTTGGGTGATATTCCCAAGGATGTCAGTACAATATTGAATAATTCACAAACAATTAATAGCAGAATTTTAGAAATAGCTTATGTCACACAAAAGTTATTCAAAGTAAATTGTGGTTTCATAGAGATCTACATTTTTGTCTGTCATTAACGTTTACCAGTTATGTAAGACTATACAAAATGTAATGAGGACTTTATAGGCTACTCCTAGAAAATTCAAAATATACATTTTATTTGCCAATCCATCGGGCTGGCAATTTTTTCATCTCCAATTATTCAAAAAAAATATGAATTTCAATTACCTAAGGCCTCTGCCACTTCACAAACTTTTGTTTGATGGTCAGTGAGAATCATATAATCAACATTTTCAATGATTCTCTTGCTAACCACTTCTGCCAGGCATCTTAGATGCCCCTCATCTAAAACAGATGTTCAACCACGTTTTAAGTATACATAACTGTGTTATAGGTGGCAAATGGTCCCCATTAACAGCATCCAACTTTGCTTTTTATCTCCTTGCAAGTTTGCCCATTCAAAAGTAAAAAGTGAATCACCGAACAATACTGCACATTTTCCATTTTAGTGAAAACAAGTTGAACAACTAACTGAATACCTGCCAAATACAAACTTGTGAATCAGTACCAAATTTAACTATGTGTAACAAATGATAATAAACGATGGTAACACCAACTTATCTAAGGTACACCATTTATTTTGAAATATGGCATCACCTAAATCGCCTACGTACATTGTCATGTAAATATCTAAATTATACACAGTGTTTTAATTAAAATTGTTATAACCAATTTTAAGTTAAAGGTGTTGAAAAATGTTCCATGTAATTGGTAGATTTGGGGGGGGGGGATTTCCTTGAAAATCTTCCTGACATATCTTTGGAAGATACCAAGTTTAAATATCAGGTTCAAAATTTCAATGATGTGTCTTAATTGTTGTTTCATATTTAAGGCTGAAAGCTTAAAATCAGATTTGAAGAATTTAATGCCTTGATGGGAGTTCCTACCAGAGATCATAAACTTTCTGTCGCCCAAGCCCCAACAGTGACATCAAATTTTTCATACCCCATTCAGTCTTTAAATTGTACAGTAAATATGCTACAAAATTTGGCTGTCAGCGCATAATCTGTCTCCAGTCACATACTGTATGTACACTTGGTTGGCAGTCACAGGGCCCATCACCCAGTCACACATGTGTGGAGTCAAATCACATTAACAATTATCAGAATAAACATAAAACATACCTTATCACACAAGATGGTATAAATTCTGTCCATCTACATCAATATATCTACAGCATCTTCCAAGGAAATTTTCATTCACACATATGAACTCAGCTTCCAAAATAGCGTTTAATTTCTGTCCTGATATTTTGTTGTGATTCTTCTGTGTGGAGCTTAATGTGTATACTTTATTTTACAAGTTGCCCCATAAATAAAAATTGCATATCATAGGATTAGGCAACTGAGTGGGCAATATAAACCCTTACTAATGATTCTAACCTAAAAAATTTCCACAATAAACTGTAATGATTCATCAGCTGTGTACTGGTAGAATCCTGCTGGAAACATCAGACCGACATTCAATGTCCATTAGCTGTTTGAAACATGGTGCCAATATATTTCTGTATCTTTCTGCATTTATGGTACACTTATAAAAATAGGCCCTATTATTCTGTATCCATTTGCACACTATACCCCGATTTTTTGATCATGCAAGGAAATTTCTTGAGGTGTTGCATTCGACAAAAACAGGATTTCAGAGCATTGCTGCAGTCAAAATATGAGAGATAGAGTGAGAGGGCATTGTCATGGGCAGTAGGCTATGAGTAAAGTTCAGTTTGTGGTACTCTAAGTTGTTTTGAACTTTGACTAGAGGTGTAAATTTTTCTGTCGTATAATGGAGAAGTATTTTCCTTCATGGAGCCTCGTTGATCATATTATTGGAGGGCCCATTTTACGATAGTCGTGAATGACCATCTTTCTTCAAGTTACCCTGAACTGTTAGTCGTTGCATGGTGGAATACTGTAAGTAGTCTTAGCATTAATTTACGGATTCATGGCTGAAGTATGGCACAGCATTCTATTGGAACATGTAAGCAGAACGAGACGATCTTCAAGCAGAATCTTTTATAGATTATACTCCGGTGAAGCACATGCAAAGGGGCTGTGAGCATTTGGTGGAAGTTCCCCAGTCACCATTACATAAGTTGCCGGGAGGTCTCAACATGGGTTTTGGAATTAGTTGTGAAGATCATGAACATCACTCAAATGCAAAAATATATGGTAGGATGTAAATGATCCTGTTTCATAAGTCCCTGGCCAAGTTTCACAGGATAGTGGTGTAGTGAAGTGAAGTGAAAGTGGTGTTAGTAAAATATTCTGACAAAATAGCATTGTAAGTGCCATATGGTGAAATGGAATGTATTTCATTAAAATATTATAAAGTGTATAAGATTGATAGAACCTTAGGGTTAGTGGAAGAAAGAGATTTAATGCTAAGGAGTCAGAGTATATCGAAAAGTGGAAGTACTCCATATTATATTGAATGATATTACTTGGCCATGTCTAAGTGAGGTTTTAGGCAGTTTAATGTTTTATCTTATGTTGTTATTGTTCCAATATTTTTGGGCATTATCATCCCGTTATTTATTGTTAAATTTCTTATCTAATGGTGAGGGTTTCAACATGGATATATATAGTTTTGACAGTTTTACAGAGTCCAAACCCACAAGGGAAGTTTATATGTTAGATTGTAAATATTACTGAATGTGAATAACTCTAGAAGTTAAGACTGTGTTTGATTTAAATAGAGTAATTCCTGCAGCCATCCATTCAACTAGGGATTTACAGTGTGACCTTTTTATGACATGTAGAAAGTTAGGTGAGCCAGACTCTAAGTCGCGGCTAGCATATCCAGAAACAAAGATTTTGGGATGTGATTCATATGGGAACATGCCCTTACTGCAGCTTGCCTCTAAAAGAGTAGAGGCTGGAGTTATTGCTTCATCATTAACATTCCTCAAAATCCAGTTACAAAAGTTTACCCAACTCTGGTGATCATGTGGTAGTAATTCCTGGACAACAGTATCCTTGTATGGTCTGAGTTTTAAAAGTTTTGCTGTTTTCCATGCTGAAGCTTTCGAAATGTCAGCTTCTTGTGCAAGGCACGCACCTAAAAGATTTTTGAGGTGACATTCTAAACTTTCTCTGATTTCGTCTAACTCCGTAAGAACACACCTATTTACTTTCTTTTCCCATCACAAACTGATCCCATCTCCCTGAATTTATTTACAAGGAAACGAATGGCCTCTCATCTTGGAACACACATGCCAGAAAATTTAGTTTTAAATTGCCTTACAACTTCCCTACAAATGATGCAAGTGTATATATATATTGTACATAAACATTCTTTGTGGTACGGTATACTGCATTTTGAAAGCACTTCAAGTAAAACTAAATGCTTCTAAATATTCCCAATGTTATTCATGTGTGAAATGGACTAGTGCAGAAGTGAGACTGATGCACATATGACGACAGAACACCTGTAGGATGCGTGCGCAGGGAAATGCAGTGAAGGTTACACAGGCTGTGCTGCTGGTGGCCAAGTTTTGTAATAAATGTATTGTGTTATGCTTTATTATATGAATTTGCGGTTATATGAAATAACCACAAAGAAATAACACAAAACACTAAGATACTTTGAGCAATTTTGTGCTATTTGAACCCCAAAAGTTTCACATACTAATAGTATGGTTAAAATTATCTCTTCATTTCAAAACACAAATACTTACGTGTGCTAGTTGGGATCTTGGGAGATCTGAAAAGAGAGAGAAATCCTCTTTAAGGAATAATACACAACTCTAATTCAATTACATGACTATTAACAAGTGGACCTGAATTAAAGGTATAAGACTGCAACACAGTCATAGATATTTCAATATTTCTAAGACACATAATGCAATTATTGTTCTAGTATGTTATTGCAGAAGGCAGACACCACATTCCTTAAAAATATAGGGTGCAAAAGCAATCATAGTGCATTTTGACTTACATAGCACATGGATTTAGTACATCAACAAAAAGAATTTTACTGTTAACAAGCTGCCATTTTGTTATGTGGAAGAGGTGGGCTGCTATGCACAGTGCTTTTGCTGTTGTAACTATTTAAAAATGAATAATTGAGTGGTTAGTGCACAATATATATATATATATATATATATATATATACGGCAACACTTCAAATTGGCATTCCATTGAAACAGATGCATGAATGTTATCTAATGATCCTGCATAATTGTTTCTTCCACAAGAATGGATGAACATAGATGTTATGATTCCACAAGATGGGGCAACTGTGCTCACAGAGCCAGAATATACAAGGAGGTTACAAAGTTTGGTTTAGGTATGTGAATGACATTTTTGCTACAGTATCTGAAAAATTCATCCAAGACTCTATAAAGTTGTTCAATTTACAATGGAAATTGAAAAGGCAGGCACGTTACCATAGATATAAAAGTCATTAGATCTGAAAACAAAATATTGGTGTACACTCCATTAACAGAAGAATAATACAGAAAACAGTACCTACACATAGTCAAAACGGCAATAAACAATTGCTTCCACAAACAAATCAACAAGAAAATAGCAAAGTTCAAAAATCGAAACAGATCAAGAATACTACAAAACTCACTAGCAAAAAAACCAAAATGAACTTAAAAAATTTACTTTCAACCCTAACACTTGCTACAAATTCCATCTTCAAAAAACCACTTGCTTAGCTCCATTAAATAAATACAGTCTCGAAAAATTGCTCTGCAATAATTTGAAGGATGCAACACCACAGAACAAAAGAGCAGGAGTTTAGCAAATCAATTGCTCAGAATATGATAACAAATCTATATAGGAAAAACAAAAAGAAAATTGAAGATCAGACTTAAGGAACACATGCCATGTTATATATAAATGTAGATATCTGTAGTTTCACACCACTTTTGGACTGCCCATCACAACATCACACCAAACATTACATTCTTAAATCCTGCAAAATACACAGCAGAGTTGGATACTTGGAAAAAGATTTTAATCATGAAACATAAGCAACACTTAATGAACTTTGAATTCCTGCCATTGAATCATTTTATGGAAGTATATCACGCCACCGCTAGATGTCAACACACAACAGATGCCAACAACAAAAAGTAAGTTATACAATTGTTTCTATTCTGCTTGAACCTTCATTGTTACTAGCTTATCCAAATAAACATTATGAATGCTCCTACACCCTGTATAAGCAATGCAAAATATCACAAATTATTCTGTACACTGTTATGTATAAGCAATGCAAAATAATTTTACAGAGTAACTGAAAGAAAAATTCTATACTTACCTCCCTTGCTGGTTTTTAAATTCTAGATTTGAATACTTACTTATACACAGAAAAGAGCATGAAAAATACAACCACTCCATATCAAAACTGTATACCTCAAGCACACACAAATAGGGCAGCCATAAATCACAATATCATAGTTGATGCATGCTTGGTAACCTTAAAATAGATGCAAGTGATTTAACGAAAGTTATATTCTAAAAATGAGCTGGAATATGCTTTTATACCCCCACCACTGAAGCACTGCACTTGACAGTTAGCAGTTAAGTTGGTGCATTCATACTGATGAAAAGCTTTTCTTGTTAGATTTCCTGAACCAATCACAAGGCAGCTTTCTGGGTGGTCAGTCACAAAACAGAAGCAGAACTTTAAGTGGCTCTATTATCAGATCTGGCTATTTTCAATCATGTGCTTCAGTTTGACATTTGCATCACATGCAAGGTTGTAGATTTAAGCCCAACAGAGGGTGATGTATTTTCTTGGGCATAAAAAACCTTAGCTAGACTTCCTTAAGAACGGAAGCAAAGTCAGTGGCCCTGTGTCATAAATTTACAGCACGTAAAAGAATGTTAAGCCTAATAAAAAGGCCTCTGAGCAAAATTAAGCAGTCTTTCACACCCAACATAGAATGGGACGCGAGAACCAAAGCACTTAAAAGAGCATTCATAAGAAAATTAAATTTCAATTTCTGTATTATGTGCATACAGTTGCTCTTTTCAAGCTTCATATTATTTGTTATTGTTGATAGCATTGTTGGTGTTTATTTTATGTATGTATATATAAAAATTTTATACAAGATTTGAAGAATGACAATGTCTCAAAATTGATACTAATCACCAAGTGGTGATATACGAAATGGATATCCTATGCATGCAGCTTCATGGAAGAAGAAAATAAACCATATTCGTAAAGCAATATGAAAAGCCCAAGAAATAGATGGAAAGTGAGTGAACCATTAATAATGACTTAGTGATGATGGAAATTTATATAGAATTAAGCCATTACTATTTTAAATCAATGAGTGAAAAGTATTTTGTTATATCATGCTTATATCTGATTCATTTTAGTCTTGTTAAAGGCAAGTTTGCATTATTTACATGAATTAAGTCACCATTTTACACAGTTCTGTGGAACTGAAGATAGGGTTAAAGTACCCTGAAACTCTTCCCAAACAAAGGCAAAACTGGAGCAAAAAGTGTAAAAAGGTGACTCAATTCATTTAAATTATGGCGCTCCACAGTCTAAAATACTTCTTTATATTTGATAAAAGTTTGCATTAATTTGTTTCTCTATTGTCAAAAGTATGAAATTTATTCTAGATGTTGCAATATGTTACGCCTGTTATTTTCAATAATAGTAATAATAAATTAGTTATTATTCATCATAATTTACCACTTATGTACACTTTATATGCAGCTGGGAGAGACAACTGAAAAGTATATTATCAACTGTTGTTTACTTACAACTCTGGCAATGTCAAATCCACAATGTAGACAACACTACATAAAGCCATACAAACTGTCAAGTGCAAAGTTGGATGTTAGGGGTGCACTATCACTTTTTCATCCATATGGATTCCTTCTTATTCCCAGAATATTGTGAGCAAAGATGATTTATACTCTTTTGCTTCCTGTCCCCATTTCCACTCTCGGATTATGGTATATCATAAGATGAACATGACATCCTAGACCTTACCTTGATAAGAGCAGCAATTACAACTCTGGAAATTGGGTCGCACAAATAGCATGAGAACTGTGTTCAAATCCCAACTGTGACATTGAATTTTTCAGCTGGTTCTAAGTAAAACACAAATTTTTGGTAGAACATTAATATCACCAATATAATGGTGCTGGCCTTCTGATCTCAAGGTCATGAGTTCAAACTTGACCTAGACAGATGGTTTTTAAGCTGCTTAAAAGTGACAGTCCCATTCAGTATATTTACTGGCACGTAAAAGAACTTCTGCGGGACAAAATTCCAACATACCGGTGACGTTGATATTGTCCTAGTAATTGACAGCATTGTTCATAAATTTAAAATTTTCGGGCTGTTTTGTCATGGTCTGTAGGTTTGTTTGAAATATTTCTTCCTAACGTTTCGACCCTGTGTGTAAGGAATATCTTCAGGGGCAATATGCTCCTGTCACTAACTCAAAAAGAATTATAACAGTGCCTACAGACCACGGCAAAACAGCCTGAAAATTTTAAAACTGTGAATATTATCTGGATACCAACTACTTGCAAATGTAAGTTGCCATTAAAGTGTTATTTCTCCAGTGAGACATACCAGTTGATTAGCCAGATAAAAACACTAATCAATTGAAGGATTGAAGGTCATACCAGCATGTTGTCATGGTAGCTAAATGGTTAAGAGCAATCGCTTGGAGAGCAAAAGAACCGTGTTCAAATCCCAACTTTGGTATCAAGTTTTACAAAGAAATTGATGTTTGGAGGAATTTAGGAACAGTGACGGACAAATTATATGCATATTAAATTGTTGAGTTGGTTTTTTTAACACTAGGTCACTTACATTGTTATTATGAGGGACTAGTTTCGAAAGCCTATGCTTTCATTTTCAACCTCACGGGTCCAACTGCCGTTGCTGGCTGCGTTTGCTTGTGCTCTCTTCTCTGGTGGCAAAATGATGAACTTCTTAACTAAGCTGTCTACTGGTGAGATTTCATAGTTTATTAGGCGATCTTTGTTTTTCCATATGAGGATGTTTTCCCAGGTTGTGAGTTCATTGTGGCCCGACATGGTTTTTAGCAATTTTGGTTTTCTTTCCAAAAGTGAAATGCTACTGCTGATTTATCTTGTTTCAATTTTAGGTTTCTAAAGTGCTCTTTGGATCTGATTTTTAAACTTCTTTTGGTTTGTTCTATGTAGAACTTTTCACAATTTGTGCATTTAATTTTATATATTCCTGACTTATTTTCTGGTGGAATTTCATCTTTTATTTTTGAATTTAGTAACTTTATGCCCGAAAATCTGTTTATTGGAGCCAGGTTGATGTCTTGTTCTTTGAAGATTTTTTTGAATTTTCTAAATGCTTGGGGGTGGTAAGGGAATTTTTTGAATGTGTTGATATTGTTTTTTCCTGCTTTAGGGTAGTTATTTCTTTTATGGTTTTTTTCTGCTTTGCTTTGTTTAGTTTCTTGTATACAAGGTTCTTGCTGTATCCATTTTGTTCTGCTGTTTGAATTATGGTTTTTAACTCTTTGTTGAATTCGGTTGTGCTCATAGGTACATTTACTAATCTATGTGTGAGGCTGTTTACTATTGCATGTTTGTGTGGTAATGGGTTGTAGCTTTCATTTTTAATGTAATTTTCTGATTGAGTTGGTTTTCTGTAGATTCCAAAGTTTAATTTTGTGTCGTTTCTGATGATTCTTAGGTCTAAGAATGGGAGTTCTCCATTGGTTTCCATTTCCATTGTGAATTTTATTGTTTTTTCCTGTATGTTTAATAATTTTATGGCATAATCTAAATGTCTGCTTGGCACTATTGCAAATATGTCTTCAACATAGCGGTACCACACCTTGAAAATCCATGGGAATGCTTTCTTCATGTGCGTTTCGAATTTGCTCATAAATAAATTTGCCAAAAATGGAGATAGAGGGTTGCCCATAGAGTGTCCTGATTTTTGCCTGTAATATTTACTATTGAAGGTAAAGTAGTTTTGTTCAATGCACAAACTTGTTAGTTGTATGTAATCTTCTACTTCTGCAGGTTCTATTTCTGTTGTATCTATCCATTTTTTTAATAGGTCTTGCAGTTTTTGTGTTGGGATGCTAGGGTATAGTGCTGTAACATCAAATGAAACTAATGTGTCTTCTGTGTCTATGAAATTCCACCAGAAAATAGGTCAGGAATATATAAAATTAAATGCACAAATTGTGAAAAGTTCTACATAGGACAAACCAAAAGAAGTTTAAAAATCAGATCCAAAGAGCACTTTAGAAACCTAAAATTGAAACAAGAAGATAAATCAGCAGTAGCATTTCACTTTTGGAAAGAAAACCACAATCTAGATCCAAATCCAAAATTGCTAAAAACCATGTCAGGCCACAATGAACTCACAACCTGGGAAAACATCCTCATATGGAAAAACAAAGATCGCCTAATAAACTTTGAAATCCCGCCAGTAGACAGCTTAGTTAAGAAGTTCATCATTTTGCCACCAGAGAAGAGAGCACAAACGCAGCCAGCAACGGCAGTTGGACCCGTGAGGTTGAAAATGAAAGCATAGACTTTCGTAACTAGTCCCTCATAATAACAATGTAAGTGATGTAGTGTTAAAAAAAACCAACTCAACAAATTAATATACATATATTTACAAAGAAATTTCAGGGATGGCTAAGTTTATTAAACACTATAACGTAAATTCTAATACTGTATACAGTTGCAGCTGTTTTACAAACTTATTATATGCACCTGATACAAAATTATTTTTTCTTTTTACTGCTTAAAATTGTTACCATCAATTATAAGAAGAAATGCATTATCTGAATGGCTCTGCACATTTAGTTTGGCTAAGTAGAGTTCTATGGTACCAAATGAACACAAATGAAATAACCGAAGAGAATAATTTCAAACTCCACCCCCAGATACAGAAGAGACATTGGTGCTTTTAGCCATTAAAACAGCATCACTAAGTGGCAAAAAGGGGCACTTACTAAAAATTCTAGGGAGGGGACAGTGCTTCTATGCTTCAAACCTACAATTAAACAATTTTCTTTCAAAGCGTGTAGTTCAAGGTCACGCCTGAAGGCTTTCCATAGACTTCCGTGCTCTTGCCTGCCCTTCTTCTACTCTCCCCAAGGCATAAACATAGCAAGGAAGGCAATAATGCTCAAGAATGCTGCATTTAACACACAATAGATGGACCAATAAATGAATAAACATTATAACCTTGTTACTAAATTATCAGTTTGATACTTATTCACTGTGCTGTGCAAAACATTGTTATATCTTTCTGCAATGAAAGTGCTGGCAGAATTGGGTTCCATGATGACTAAAGTCTGGTAAGCTTATGGTGAATCTAGATATAGTAGCCCTTGTTGGGGTTTAACCACAAGAAAGACTGGGATGTTTCTAGGTTTAAGATTGCCGGTGTTAAGGAGGTGGCATTATTGTGTATAAACTCACCAGTGGTTAGCTTTTCAGGACCAGTATTTTTGCCACTGCTGCTGTCCTATCTGTCAAATATGCCAATGGGTTAGTAAGGAAAAGGGGAATTTGTGAAGGTGCGAGATGATACCAGTACAAAAGAAGCCGAAAACATAAGACGACAGTATCACACTTATGCCAGCTGTTATGCAATTTTATTATAATGCTGATTAAAAACAATCATTTGTTTGTTAACATAATCAATTGCCAGGAACATGTCAGTGCCACCAGCGTGCTGGAATTTTGTCCCGTATTAAGTTCTTTAACGTGTCAATAAATCTATTGAATCTATCTAAAAAACCATCTGTTTGAGTCAAGTTTGAACTCACGACCTTGAGATCAGAAGGCTAGCACCATTATATTGGTGGTGATATTATTATTATTATTAATGCCCTACCAAAAGTTTGTGTTTTACTTTAGAACCAGCTTAAAAATTCAATGCCACAATTGGGATTTGAACACTTCTGCTGTTAAATTTTTATGACCACTCCCAAATGGAGGGGGAGTACTTATGTTCCAGCTTTTAACAGCTATTGGCTTGTTTAATGTATTTATTACTAGGGATGCCCACAAGCCATGTGGTGAACTCTGTGACCTTTAGAGGTGTTCTGTGGGAACTAGTCCCCCAGAGATCTGAGAAGGGTATTCTCATGTTCGGCCAATCTGGCAGAGAAATTTTGAGCTCACCACCCAACCACATCCTTCACATAGGGAAGTGTCAAAGCTTCATGTAGTAGCACCACCGGGAAATGACAGCAGACAGAGTGGATGGACTAAAGTCCCCTATTCTTCATCAGCTGTAACCGTTGAGGCTGCCGAGTCTGCTGCCATGCTCCACACTTTGCAAGCATAGAACATCAGGGGGAGTATTAGTGCCCTATAAAGGCATAACTTTAAATGCACTGGCATAGGAGAGGCCAGAACAAGATATAAGGTGGCCACTGCTCCCTCAGTCTTGTTCATTGGCCCCCCTGTACATGTTCACGAAAAGATAAGCCCTTATAGAGCGAGGTTAATGCATGTGCGCTGATTGAGGGGAATGGGGATACCTAGTCTAAATGTACATAGTATAACACTGGCACTACTTGGTAAAAGTATTTCCAAGATTCTTACTTTAGACCTCTCACAATCCACTGAGAAGGATGGGCATTCTCATCTATCACTTTTTTCCTTTGGCGACGTGACACATGCTTATCTTCACCCTTCATCTGAAAAAAATAAATCAATGTGTGAAAAAATAATGGCTGTGTGTACTATTTTCTTAGATAATATTTAGAGACAGACAAAACATGAAGTTTCATATTCTAAGTCAAGCTTGCTATCATTATGAAAAGAAGTATTTTTACATTCTTTACTATGTATAGTAAGTAGGGGAAGTATTGCATTATGCTTACAATTATGATACAAGATTACACAAAAATATGTTTTGAGAACCCCCTGATTTTAAACTAAAAACCACTTTAGAAAAGCCTCTGTATGCATCTGTGGACAGTTTAACTAAAAAATAGATTAAATACCAAATTTGGTATTTAAGTTTAGTATTTTACAAACATGTGACACACAGATTTTCAAGTAAATCCCTCCACCTCCAATTACCCTTTACATGGAACATTTTGCAAAATGTTTTATTTCCTCAAAAAGGCTCTAAAAACCTAAATTAAAATACCATATACATTTTGTATAATTGGTTAACATAAAGAAGAGGTGAAAACATCTACACAAAAATTGTAGAACTCTTACCCCAAATAACTTTTTCTATGGTATAAGTTATTTTTACAAGATACCCAGTACTTATGACTCAAAGTTGAACACTTTTATCACTCTATTTCAAGTTCTACTGACTTGCAACTGTTTCTTATGCTTGATTGCAAGGAAAGAGTATGGAATTTTAGAGTTCATCATGAAACCTCTAGTTCTTAAGCATTTGACTATCACTATTCCCTTTGTATTTGCAACAAAATGCATAATGTAGCTACTTATGCAAAGGTTAATTTTGATTAAAATAGATTGAAAAATGAGCTTTCCTAAGAATAGTTTATACAAGCATTAATAAATGATTGATGGAGAAAGACATATAAATGTAACACATCACATTTTTTATTCTAATGAAGTGAACCTGCTCAAAGTCGTAAAGGTATAAGATGTTTTGGCTTTAAAATGCATATTTAAAAACAATTTTTCTTCATATGGTTTTGTATTAAATGAAATTCAAAGCCAAAATTAGCAATCCAGATTATGAAGCAGTTAAAAACAGATCTATACTAACATATTTCCTCAGCTACCTACAAAAAAAATGTGCATTTACAGGTTTTAAACCAGACTGAGGGCTACCTTTCCAAACAGATTATTTACTACCATCACTAGCATTTCTTAGTGTAAGTAAGCAATACCATATATATAAACTTTTCCTTAAAAGTATGAATTGTTTGTGCATCATAAAGTAGTTTTCTGGGTTATTTTATATTTTATATCACCTTTCTGGGCCTACAGTGAATCCAACTATGCCATGAACATAGGTCTAAAAATCATAATTATAATTTTTAATATATTAAAATTATAATAACTACACTAAAAGAGTACTCCAACCATTTAAGATACTTGTGCAAGACTCTAGTGACAAATAAAATAAATGCTTACCTACCTCAACATTAAATAAAAATAATCAAACCACACCAACAAAATTTCACCCATACATTTCCATCTATATAAGGTGGAAGGATTAAGGCTTGTTAACAATAACCCAAGAATGGTACTCAAAACGGAACGGGAAGCAACGCAGGACAGAAGATTTTTATTTACAACAGCCTGATAATAAGAATGGAAATTCATATTGATATCAAAGTGGAGAATCAGATTTTCTACATTGGGATGTCAGTTGATTTTAATTGAGCAATGATATTTTTTCACCAGCCTCCAATTCAGCTAACATTAAGTGGATTAACCTTTTTAGCAATATGGGCGAGATATGACATACTGTGCACGACATTAAATAATCTATTTTACCCATGGATGATATTAGATCACTCCATGAAATAATAGGAGAGTTGAACGAAAAGTAATGCCTTCACCTTCGTTAATTGGGTTTGGATGGAAATATTTTAATAAATCGAACACAGAAATAATCTTTCCACATAATCACCAGCCAATTGGATACATTTCCGCCAACGATGAACAAATTTTCTGAAGCAGTCACAGAAGAAGTTGACACTGTTTCCGCAACCACAGTCTCGCCGTTCTCTCAACATCTTCATCAGAAGCATAATGATATCCCCACAGATCGTCTTTCATTATTGGGAACAGATGGAAGTCAAACAGTGTTAAATCTGGACTATATGGAGGATGCTGTATGGTGGTGAGATTCAAACTCTGAAGTTGTACTGTGGTGGCACATGAAGTGTGTGGTTTGCCATTGTCATGCTGCAGGAAAACATTTCCCTTTTCCTTTCGAACCCTTGCTAGCCATTTTTCAGAGTTCACAGTGTTGTGATGTAATGCTCCATATTTATTGTTGTTCCATGATCAAGTAAATCAATATGGATAACACCATCTGCATCCCACAACACTGTGGCCATGATTTTTCCAGCTGAGGGCTGCATCTTGAATTTCTTTTTCTTGGGCACAAGTCTTTGTGTCGATATTCCATAGACTGACGTTTCGTCTCCAGGTCGAAATGGTGTACCCACGTTACGTCTCCTGTCACAATTGAATGGAGAAAGGCATCACCTTCATTCTCGTAACGTGAGGAGTTCCTGGCAAATTTCAAGTCTGTGCGCTTTCATTTCAGGAGTCAGCAACCAGGGTACCCATCATGCACAGATTTTCCAATAGCCAAGCAACGCAATAATGTGACCCACACGTTCTTGTGAAATGCCAGTCGTGCTTGCAATTTCTCTCTGAGTGATACAACAATCATCCTGAATCAATCTGTCAATATTTTGCTTGTGAAACTCGGTGGTTGCTGTCACAGGACGTCCAACTCTTTGTTTGTCATGCAAGTCAGATGTTCCCACCTCATCTTTAAACTTACTTGCCCAATGGCACACAGTACTCACATCAACACAATCACCATAAACTGCTTTCATTCTCTGATGAATCTCCTTTGCAGTGACACCTTCTGCTGTTGAGAATTTAATGAAATTGCCTAAATTGTATTGACCAATCCTCTGTGCAGGGTTCCATACTTTACACTGTAACAACACAACTGTTCAATTCTAGGGCTTCCCGCCAACTGGAGCTGTAGAGAAGAGCCTACGGAACAAGCCAGTACCTGCCACATACCAATGCTGTCATCTGTTGAAGAGTTACGAAGATGGAGACATTACTTTTCATTCAACCTCATACAAACATCAATGTCTGGATTTATGGCCATGTGGTCTAAAGCACAAGAGTAAGCTCATCTATCAAACCAAGGATCGCAGATTGAATGTAGTCAAAATGAATGTTCTGCACTCAATAGAAGCTGTGGAAAAGGATGGGGAGGACCCAACTAAAGTAATCAGCGACATAACATATTCGGATATAATCTGAATGCAGATGCATGCAGATTATAATGGTTTGTTTTCTTTCTTTTTTTTATTTTATGAAAAAAAATTCACTCATTATGCAGCATTATAAGATCAGATAATACTGCAGCTAACATGTATCCAAATGGCTGCATGGTCTAGGAGGACATGTGTAAGAGTTGACTATACTGGTACGGTTGGAGGTTCAAACCCCAAAGTACCTAAATATTTTTTTAATTTATTTATTTTAACACCTCACCTCCATTATTGGGTATCCTTGAATGGGTTAATCAACAACAAAATTTGAAAGAATGTGACTAGAGTGAGCTCTAGTGGCTATTTCATGTTGGCTGTCTAGAATAATCTCTACAGTGAATGGTCTAATATACACAAAATAGATGTTATGTATCATTCTTGGGAATTAGAATGTTAAAACTTGGCCAAGTCTTATTTCCCATTCCCAGTGCCCAGAAGAACTTCCTGTCAATTGTGAACACACATTAAAATAAATATATTTCAACAAGGAGAGGTCATTCTCAGCAGAAAAAGTGGACATCCAGCAAAAAGTGGCATGCGAGGAACCAAGAGCATAAGTGGAATTAAGTGAAGTGGCAGGGAGGGAGGAGAATGGACAGTACAAGAGAAAGGGAACTGAAATTAGTAGGTCAGTGGTAAGGGAATTTTGGAACGTGTGAGATGTGAGAGAAGCAGAAACATAATAAGACAAGAAGACATGGAATAATAGCAACAGAGAAGGGGACAGGTGGAGCAAGGGGAAGGGAGAATAGGGAGGGAAAGGGAAAAAGAATGGGATATATCACAGAGGGTGATCGGATTAAGGGCATGGTTGGGTAAACAGAAATGAGGGGGGAGATCTGAGAGGAAGAAAGGGAGAATTGGATGTTAAGGGAGATTAAATAAGTGGCAAGGAGGGGTACAATAGCAATAAAGGGAAACAAGTAAGTGCTAAGAAGAAATGTAACATAAAGTAAAAAAAGAAAAG
This sequence comes from Hymenopus coronatus, assembly GCA_030762935.1. Classification (NCBI taxonomy): domain Eukaryota; kingdom Metazoa; phylum Arthropoda; class Insecta; order Mantodea; family Hymenopodidae; genus Hymenopus; species Hymenopus coronatus. Next base: position 39,849,892 of record CM060899.1, read on the forward strand.
AGAGATAAGATAGATAAGTAAAATAAACTACAGGAATCATTCACAGATAAAAGGGAGTTGAGGAAGGGCCACCGTACACAATATAACTAAGATGTTTAATTTATGAGACACTAGGCTGAAATAAAAGCTTAAAATAAGGTGATATTTGTAAAATTATAATAATGTTTTGGAGGAAAAAATAATAAATCCATTCATTCATGTATTTTCAACTTTTTCATAGTTCTTGTTCTGGTTACCAATCTCGGTTGTTGTGATTCGCCATTATAGAAGTCTTCCTCTTAAGTGATTCTATCAGCAGAGATGAATAAGGAATTATAGTTATATTTTAGTCCTTGAGCATTATCTCTGCAGGAAAGGAGGGGAAAAAAAAAAGTTTTTCACTCTTTTGGTGTCGTCCTAACTTTATTTTCTATGCTAAGTACCTAGTATCACCAGAATTACGCAATTGTTGCTGGCAACACCAAACCCTTCATTTGGATATTTGTCTACTACTTGCTGCACATTGTATCATCATTGTTTCATTTTATTGTAGGTTCAAATAAACAGGCAGCTGACGATGTGAACTCATACTCACGATATATGTTCTGCTTAGTACAGGCGAGTGAAACTATCAAGTGTTCAAGTTGACTCCACTTTCGTTAAGATGTTTTTAAACTAAACCTTATTCACTCTTAGGTTCATATGCGCCACAATAAACTCACATGGCCAGTGCACCATAGTAGCATGCACAGAAAAAAATAATCCCATGCTAATAATCTAAATTTCAGAATAAAGGTATTCTTAAATTGTATAATGCTCTATAAATTACCTAAGAGTTTAATTAACGCTGGCTTATACCATTAAACAGAGCTACAAAGGCCAGCATGCAATTCATATGAGTCACCTTTATTCAGAATATTGTTTATAACAGTTGCTGTTTAATATCATGGAATCACAGGTTACGTAAAACAAAGCTGTAAACCACTGACTACTGATTAAATAACAATAGTGTTGAATATTTATTATAAGCTTTGTGAGAAATATCAACACTTTCCTATAAGAAGCAATAAAATTAACTTCAGAGTTCACCAGTGTTCGTCTACAAGTATACCCAGTGCTCAAAAAGAAAAAAGCTCAAGATATTTTATTCAAAGTAGGATAGGCTTTGTTGCTTTGTTTCTTAATTATCTCCCTCACAAGAAAAGTGGTTACACCCAGAATAAGAAAAAGGCATATTAAATATGCAAGAATATGACCTTTTATGAAGAATGCAATTTGTGTAACAGTGCACAAGTTCTTTTTTTTAAAATATGAGCCACCAGTAGTTGAAAGTGCTATAACAAGTGGTTGCTGATTCAGATTTGTATAATTCAGCAGGACCACATTTTATAAATTTTTGTGTGAAACTGGGTCTGAATTTGTCAAAAGATGCCAAAAAAGGACTTAATTTCTCTGCTCATTTTGCATTATATGCTGCATGTACTCATCACATAGTCTTGACAGTATGATAGTATTTCTGACGCAAATGGTGGAAGGCTACATTATAGCAGTGCATTGGTCGCCAGGGTTTTGTTTTGTCTGGATCAACCTAAGAGTGAATAGATAATAAGCTAGGCTACTTCATAGCCTCTTTTAATAGCTAGTCATATAATTTGTTATTTATTGTGCTTTTATAAACTTATAAATAAATTATCCATCTTGTTTCATTCATCATCATTGTTTACACACTTCAACTTTGATGATGATTATTATTATTATTATTATTGTATGTAACAGTTAAAAACTAATGCACCCACTGGCACTCATTTTATATATTCATTAGGAGCTGCTTGCAAAAATGATGCCCTATTTATGGCATTAAACACTGTTTAACTAAGCAGCATATAAGTGTCATCTGCTCCAAAAATGAAAGCAGTAACACCACATTTGGAAGACCCATATTTGGATACCATGCAGTGTAGTTGTTCCTCAAAGTATTGGAAGAATGATTTGAAAATTTCTGCAGGTTTTTTTTTTTTAAATGGTGCAGAAATCAAGCTTGTATAGAAACGCTTTCAGAAATATTTAACGAATTTGAGGTAGATTACTAAGTCATTGCTTACTTTAAAAATACTCAAGTATACATTTAAAACTTAATGCATACTTAAGAATCAATCTACAGCTGACAGAGCAAAATAATTCTGAATTGCTGCAGCATTTGCTTGTTGAACCTATAAAATGTGGTGGCAAAATGCAAATATACAGAAATTCGGGGTAGGGGCGAGGATTATCTGCATATAATATCAAATACCAGAATTAGAATTTAACACTGTGGCAAAACATTACAAATTGTTGCACCAACATTTTCAGCACAAGTGGGCATCTCATTTTTTTCATTCTTTATCCCCCTCCCTTCCTCTGATGTTTTGGTTAAGCTGGATTCTATTGTACTTTATCGAGATCCCATTTTGATTAGAATGACATCTATATTCCTTCCACCTATATGTACCTTACAGCTCCTATGTTGCATCTCCACTCTAACCAACATATCTTTAAGCATCACCTTCAACCACTAACACAGATTGATATCTATATACAAGAAATTGTCTTTTTGCATAGCTTTAAATATCACCTTCAACCACCAACACAAATTGATATCTATATACATGTGAGATTATAACTTTATTAACTCCACTTGGGCTTTTTACAAACCATATCATAAGCCTGAGTTGACTCCTCTGTAAAATCATGCTTCTTCAAATTCGCCAGCTGTAAATATTCACTCTGCATTAATGCCAGGAACTCTCCAAAGGTTTCAAATACAATTCTAATTTATGACTGAGTTATAAATATAGGATACAAACCGTATTTGTGCAATTTTATTGCAACAAATTCAATATAACCTCATCTTTAAGTACAGTACTAAATTTGAAAGATCAAGTTCATGATTATGAATTAACTACTGGCAACTTGTTATTCACATATGCCAACCCTTATAATATCACAAAACATTCTAAGACCCAAAATGGTGCAATCACTTGATTCATAGGTCAAACCATTCAAATGCCATGGTAAAAAGCCCTAATATCCCATCATTTCAGGTATTCTGTTGAGGAAACAGGTAAAGCATCAGATCCATAGTTGCCATCTACTAGCAACAGGTGAAGTTAGAGAACCAGAACTGGATCCAGGATCCCTTTAGAGAGGTGCTATGATATTTGAAAGATGCCTTACCAATAATCAAAATGCAGCCAGTATAACAAAGCGTTTTAATTTCTAAAATTTTAAATATGATTTAAGTGTTGTGCAAACTATCCTTTGAATGTAAAAATTAAGGTGAGGCATCTGTAAAATTTGAACAAAAATTATGAAAAATAATTCTTTTTCACAATAAAATAATATGAATTCTAAACTTTAACAAAATATGTTTTTTCCACTTGGTGCACTTTGCCTACCAATTAATTGAAGTTATAAATGGGCAGCCACATTGGTTATTAATAAGGAGGCCCAACTTTAAACCTTATTTTCTTGCAATTTTTTTTCAACACTTTTCCTTAATCAAAATGCTCCACAAAATCCATTTTTTGGAGATATTTTACATGTGATGTGAGACAGTGAGAACATTTTCTAAGTCAAAGTTTGCCAATATGCCTGTGCAAGCAGCTATTAAAGACTGAGAGGCAAGTTGCATCTCGCAACCTGCACATGATTTATAACAATCATAGCCAACCTCTGCAAATAATCCTCAGACATCTGTGCAACAAACTGAGTAGCACCATCTGGAAGCAATTAACAACTGGTCATTTTTGAGAAATTCTGACCATGCTTTCTCTCGAGTTTTATTAGTTTACAAATATGAGGATGCGATCAATTACAATTTATTGTAGTGCGAAAAGGGAAGGTTTTATATGTTACTGGCAATATTCTTAAAGATTCTAGTAGCTTTAGAAATGGCTTGTCCAATTAATAAGGTAGATCTGTCTGTTTACCTGAACAATTTGGAGGCCTGTTTGCAATATATTTTTTTTTTTAATTTATTTTATTTAAAACTGGACATGAAAAAGTCAGTCTGTGTGCAAAGGAACGTGGTTTGAGCGGACAAAGCTATTGCCTGGGCAAATTCTTTCCCTAATACATTGCTTTGCATACAAGCAGTCATATGAGGTGACAATAATGAAATGCTCAGTTGGAGACCAATGTGTGAGTTTAACAATACCATATACACTTTGAGAGGGAAAATTGCAGGTGCCAAACTGGCAGTAAATTATTCTGTGCATTGTGTAGATCCAGTGACAAACATGCACATGAATAATATTGAATCTTGCAGACGAGCCCTATGGCATCACCTATCCAGGGATGGCATTTGATGCAAACATATAGATGCTCACATATGCAAGTATTTGTGGCATCCAACACCAAAAATCGTTTAGCAGACCTTTTCCAAGAACTTGTGGAAGACATTAGGCAGATGTACCCTATGGTGTAGAAATAAGTTTTAGACTAGGTTTGGTTAATGAGTGAGTTAAGTGTTTAGTGTACATAACTAGTAATTTAGGATAATTTCTATGTTAACATTCTTCTAATTGTAGCAAAACTATATTTGTACAGCCTTGTCTCATAATGGGGCCCAAGACTGCATTGCTTTAAAACACATTCTTTTTTTCAGCAGATCCTTGAAAAATAACAATTAAAGACACGCCTCCAAATCATTGAGGTAAACTGACAGATCTGCCTTATTAGTGGATGAGCCATTTCTTTAACTATTAGAATCTGTAGTATCACCAGCAGCATACAATCTTCCCTTCTCGCACTACAATTCTGCTCAATTGCATTCCCATGTTTGTAAAGCAATAAAACATGAGAATGAATATAACTGCAATGAATGAAATTATTGCTCTCATTAACAATATTTCATGAAATATAAGCATCTGGATAATCTAAATATCATCAAGAGAAAGTATGGCCAGGATTTTTCAAAAATGACTGGTTGTTAATCACTTCCAGATGGTGCTACAAAATTTGTTGTGCAGATATCCGAGGATTATTTGCAGAGGTTGGCTATGACTATTACAAATGATGTACAGGTTTGCTACTATGTGAGACGCAATACAGCTTGCAGTCTTCGGTTATTTCTTTGCACATGCACATTGGTGATCCTTCGAGGTTAGAAAAATGTCTTGCCGTCTTGTGTCACATGCTGTAAAGTGTACCCTGATATGAATTTCAATAAGATATTTTGCATATGGAGGATTTTCCAAATTTCACAGATGTATTTCTTTGATTTATATTGAAAAAGCTTATAAAATTATCTGTTCAATAAAGATGCCTTTTAACCTGTTCACCAAAAGCTATTTAAAGCACACCTCCATGCTAGCCTCTTGTACCCAAGGTTAAACCCTGCAGAGAGGGCGATGGGATTTTTTCAGGTGTAAAAAATCCTTAGAATGGCTTCCTTCAGCATGTAAAGCAACGGTTCCCAACCGGTGTGCCCCGGCACCCTAGGGTGCCGTGTGATTGGCTAAGGTGTGCCGCGAGATATTGAGATAAACAAAAACAAAATACCTTCTACTAAAACCTTAAGTCTTGTAAGGTCTTGAAATAAAATAAGTCAAATTAATTACTCTCATGCACGGCAGATGGTGATAGTAGTCGATTCATTTCAATAATTCAGTTATACTAGTATCCCACAGATGGCATTACAGCTATACCCTGCCGAACATTCCCGAGACTACTCGCTTCCTCACGAACATTCCCAAGACTTCGACAGATGAATATATAAAAGTGTACGCCGCTTGGCGCTTTCAGTTGTCTTCCTCGCGTTGAGTCACAGTGTTTAGCTATGGATAAGTTCATTGTTAAAGTGAAAGTGAACAGTCGGCTCCTACTGCTTGCTTTAAAAAGCCTAATCTTACAGTTTCTCCCGGACCGTCGAATTCACCACATAAAGAAGACAAACGAAAGAAAAGAACATACCAGGACGGTTACTTAGCGTATGGATTTAAGTGGAATAACAATGAGGAAAACCCTATCCCTGTGTGTTTAGTTTGTGGCAAAACACTTAGCAACGAGGCCATGGTACCTAGCAAACTGAAGCGGCATCTTACAACAAAGCATCCTAGTGTGTCACAGAAAAGGGTAATGTATTTTTCACATATATTAGAAGGGGAGAAGAAAACAGCTGTGCGAATGGTAAAGAGAATGACCATAGGTGATACTGCTCTTGAAGCCTCATTTAAAGTAGCAGAACTGATAGCTAAAAAAAAAAAGAAACCTCATACTCTTGGAGAGGAAATCATTGGCCCTGCATGTCTAGTTATAGTTTCAACAATACTTGGCGAAGAAGCAGCTAATCAAATTTCGAAAGTTCCTCTGTCCAACAACACAATCAGCCGCAGGATATCTGAAATGTCATGCAATATCAACGAACAAGTCATGGAGAAAATAAAAACTTATAGAACATTTGCTTTGCAAGTAGATGAGAGTCTCGATATTGGTGACAAACCGCAACTCCTTGGTTTTATCAGATATATTGATGAAAAAGATATTAGTGAACAGTTTCTGTTCTGTAGACCGCTTGAGACTACAGCCACAAGCCATGATATTTTCGTTTCTATTAATTCCTATCTCAATGACCATGATCATTCATGAAAAGACTGTTGTGGTATATGTACAGAGGGTGCACCATCTATGTCTGGGAAAATTAAAGGTTTTACTGCCAGAGCTCTCAATGAAAATCCATCCAACGGATGCAGCTCATACCTCTTTGTTACTTCACACAGAAGTAAGGTGGTTGTCGCGGGGTCATGTATTGAACCGGTTTCTCGAACTTAAAGAACAGCTAAAAAGTTTTTTTTAAGGATGAAAATCAAGACAAATTTCATGAGCTCTTACTAAGCGATTCTTGGTGTTTTGAACTGTCGTATCTGGCAGATATTTTTCATAAGCTGAATGAACTGAATGTTTCGATGCAGGGTCGACATGAAACAATAATCTCCTCAACCAATAAAATGAAAGGTTTTAAAAGAAAACTTAGTTCTTGGAAGTCTGCAGTTCAAAAAGGAGATTTGTCGAACTTTCCATCTCTTCTTAATGTGGCAGGAGATAAAGATCTGGGTAAACTGAAAGACTGCATTTGTGATCACTTATCAAGATTGCAAGATGCAATAGATGCGTACTTTCCAACTATTTCCACTACGAATCTCGACTGGGTTGTCTCACCATTTGATTTCGTAGATAGTGCAGAGGAAATAGATTTCACTGCTTGCGAACTAGATGAATTTATTGATCTTTACGCTGATTACACACTCAAAGGTAAGTTCACCAAGAGTGAGGCGTCGGTGGCTAGTTTTTGGCTTCAACGGAGAGAGGAGTACCCTAACCTAATGAAGAAAGCAATTAACGCACTTTTGCCCTTTTCAACATCCTATCTATGCGAGCAAGCCTTCTCTGCTATGGTGACAATAAAATGCAAAGCAAGAAATAGACTGAATAACCTTGAGGATGATTTGCGTGTTTCACTGTCAACTGTAAGACCCGACATCACATATCTGTGCTCTAAGCATCAATCACAAGTTTCACATTAATCATTAATCGAACAAAATTTATTGATGTATTTTTACTCAGTGATTGTAGTAAAGTTTACTGTATTATGTTATGGTGTACGTTATTATTATATAATATTTCAATAAATTAACATATTAAGCTTAATTTCCTTTTAATTCAAGGAAGGGTGCCCCTGGTGTTTAATGTTATTCCCAAGGGTGCCGTGAACTTCAAAAGGTTGGCACACACTGATGTAAAGGAACCTCAAGCTTGATAAAGAGGCATGTGAGCAGTCTTTCACACCCAACATAGAATGAGATGCTAAGAACTGCAGTTAAAAGCACCCATAAATAAAACTTCATTCCTATTTTTGCATGTCAGTTAATACTGGTATAAATCCCAGCAGATAATTTAACTACAGGAGTTGCTTGACACAGATTATTCTATTATTTTTTTAAAGATATTTGAATGAAATGAAAACATATATTTATGAAACTGCAACCAATAAATAGAAAGCTAATAAAGTTAACCATTGATTGTAGTTGTTTATATAAATAACAAAAAATTCAGTTTCTTTTTCTTCAAAAACTTACTAGGTAATTTGGGTATATGCAGAGAAGCTTGTTACATACTTCACTTAAGTTTAGACTATGTCTGCAAGCTAGACAAAGAGTTAAAGTTAACAACTAGAGTTTATAACCAGAACAGAGTACCAAGAATTTCCTAGTATGGCATCATTTGCCATTGTTTACTGAGAAAACTAAATATTTTGTTTGTCGATGACAATGTCAAATGCCAGAACTATATCACCACCATCAGTGTGCTATAATTTTGTGCCACAGAAGTTCTTTTGTATGCCAGAAAATTTACCAATATGGAGCTGTTGCTTTTAAGCACTTTTAAAAATCACCAATCTGGGCAGGGTTTAACCCACAACCTTGGTATCAGAAGGCCAGAGCCTAACCAGTTTACTGATGGAGATACATCTTCTTATATTAACTTCTATGAAAGACGTAACCTTGTCCCTGATAATCATGACTCACTACTCCTCTGTTAGAGGATGTAATAATTTAGGGATGATATTTTGGTCCATTAGATTTCAAGAAATACTTGCTTCAAGGATTATAAACTGCTGAATAGATTTTAGGTTTCTTAATACCTGCATTTACATATTTTTAAATGGAATTAAAAAATATCTCTTCCTTCGCAAATCATTAGAATAAGTAAGACTGATATAATCACCAAGAGTGAAAAATATATATTAATCGTAAAATTACATGTTACATTATATTGTTCATAATATTGCTGACAGATATCACTATTTCCACAAAAAAAAATTCCAATTAAAATCAGTGTAACCCTAGGATAGCTATTTAAATATCCACTACATGTTCAAGATATTTATGCTGATATATATATACAACATATATACATAAATTATGTATATAAAAGTAATAAATGTGCTAAAATGCACCTTTGTATTGTTCATCTGCAAAGTGCTGAGGTGCTTTTTAGTTTTAATTGCACTTGATGCATTGATCAAATTACATTTAACACTTCAAAAAATATTATCTTTGTGGTTATTTAACAAAAGAATACCAGTCTATGTGCTCTTAATGAGTTAACACCACTAGAATAATACAACTGATTTATATATATTTGAATTAGTTAAGCCAGAGAAAATAATAAGTTTACTTACCTTTGCATAACATTTCTTTATCTCTTCATCCTTTAGTTCCAGCTCTTCTGTGAGTTTCCGTAGTTTAGTCTAAGGAAAGAATAAACATGCTCTTGAAGAAAATAAAGCAGTGTCAGAACTTATACAAAAACAGTATTAAGAAACAAGTAATGCAAATCAAATAAACCAGCATGCACACTAAAGTCATAAAGGAAGTATAACTTTTAATAATATAAGCTATCCTTGAATTTTCAATAAATTTAAAACTGTTTTCAAAGAATAAAATTATTCCATCTCAAAATAAATTACTTCTCTATAAAAACATAAATCAAAGAGTATCTCATATGAAAATAAATAAATAATATACATAATTGAATTCAAATAACTTTCTGTGGCATCAGCTACATATGAGGTATCTAATGTAATAGCAAGGTTGGTATATAGACAGATATGACAATCGACTATTTTCTATATCTTCCTTGTAGCTACAACTAAATGGCAATAGAACTATTTTTGCAAGCATATATTTTGATTAACAAAGTAGAGTAAGCTTTTGTAGGACCAGTTGATATCTAATTAAAATAAATGTGAGTAGAGAAACACATGTGAATTGAACATGCTTGATTTTTTTTTATTATTATTATTATTTTCTCCAGCATGTATCTACATACAATATACATAATACATAGAGAGGGTATTATATTCCACCCAAAAATTTGATACCATTTCACAGGAAATATATGTTTTGAGACCCCCTGAATGTGTGTGTGTGTGTACGCCCGCACCTCAGGAAAAATGCCCCACCCTAAACTATGCTCTACATGGAATATTTTTCGAAAAATTCTCAAAAATGGCTGTAACAATTTTGATTAAAATATCCTATGTTTAAGCTATTGACAAATGAAATGTATATCTTGTATTTTCTGGGATTAGCCTCAGAAGACCTCTGCATTCTGGATGACTTTTATATAATTGGTAAACTGTAAGAGATAGACAAAAGCTTACAACACAAATAAAATGTAGAGCTTGTTAAAACACACATTTTATGTTCTACATTTCTTCCCCCCTAGGGTTAATCATTTCTAATATATTCCTTATTATTGGTCACAGTTTTATAACACTTATTCTTCTCTCAAACAGGAAGTAATCCATGTTCCTTTTGTTTTACTACTGGCCATGCAAAGAAGTAGATTTTAATGATAATCAAACAGCAACAGCTTTCAAATTATTTCATTAGTGTATTTTCTTATTTTGCTTCTACTTACAAGGAAGCAAGCAATAATAAAATTTCTGCTAATATTTATCTTGATTAGCATGAGGTAGAAAATTCTGATGTGTTACAATCATAAGACTTTCTCTACATCTCTGCAACAAGTTATTCTTAAAAAGCTAATGCTTTTATTTACTTAATGCTAATCAAGAAAAAATTAGCAGAAATAGTCTTATTACTTGCTTCCTTGTAAGTAGAAGCGAAATAAGGGAGTTCCATAGGTTAAAGTGATTATCAAAAGCTGATTGCTATGTGACTGAAGTTCCTTTGTTTGTATGGGCAGGAGTTGACAAATTCCTGTATGAGAAAAGTATAAGTTTCTCAAAGCTGAAACAAAAAACAATGAATATCTAAAAAACGATAAACTCAACGAAAAATGCACATATATTACATAAATTGTGTGTTTTAACGTGTTCTACATTTTTTGTGTGGTAGCTTTTTGTCCATCTCTTACGGTTTAGCAGTTATGCAAAATTCCATAAAATTCATCCAGAATAAAATAGTCTTCAGAAGCTATTCTCAGAAAACTCGAAATATACATTTTGTCGGGTAAATATCTTTAATACACAATAATTTAATCTAAATCATTAGAGCCATTTTTGACAAAATCAAAATTTTCGGAAAAAATTCCATGTAAAGAGTAGTTGGGGGTGGGGGAATTTTCTTGAAAATCTTTTGTTCCCCCGTCCTTGGAAGATACCAAACCTAAATACCAAGTTTGGTTTTTAACAGACTTTTTGTTTTTGAGCTCTGCTGCCCACAGACAGACAGACAGACAGGCAGGCAGGCAGACAGAAACACACACACACACACACACACACACACACACACACACACACACACACACTCATGGACATTTTTTTAAAAAAAGCTTTTTTTGGATTCAGGGGTCTCAAAACATTTATTTTCGGTGAAATCTCGGTATCGAATTTTTGGATGCATTACAATACCTTCTCTATTCCTATGTACATTATAGAGAAAGTAAAAAAGAATTTTTCGTAAGAATAGTTTGTTTGCATAACAGGCAGAGAATGTCATGTGAATGAAATGCATTAGATTGCTTTTAGTTAGTGTTGAATGTTCATTCTTATATATGGCACCATAATTACGAAGACTGAGGAAACTTGAACTCAGTCAGGAAGGATGGTCCTTGCAGTATTTGAACATTGGAATTGCTGTTCACAAGTACATGACCTAGACCACCCGTATTAATATTCTAAACCTGGCCAATTTAGAATTTAGGTTGCATCCTTGGAAGATGTTGCATATAAATACGAAATATTGTATTTAACATTTATTTTTAAGTTGTGCAACACAATTTGTGGATTTAATCCAGATATATGTTTCTAAAATTCTGATTTGTTCCATTCACATGACTTTCTCTACATCTACTTAAATTATTGTTAAAAAGTGTATTCTTCTATCTACTTAATGATAATTGTCATAACCATTAGCAGAAATTATCTTAATTATTTGCTTCCTTGTAATTAGAAGGAAAATAAGGTAATACACTAGGCTAAAACAACGTCAAATCTTTTAAACACTGGTTACCTTGTGGTTGAAATCAGTTTCTATGCAGGGCCAGGAGTTTACAGCTTACCGCACAAGAAAAGTTTAAGTATTTTAAATCTAAAACAAACAACAAGGAACATCTCAGAAATGATCAGTTCCACAAAAAAATGTGTGTTTTAACGTGATCTACATTTTCTGTGTAGTAAGTTTTTGTCTATCTCTTACAGTTTACCAGTTATGTGAAATTCATTCAGAATAAAGTTTTTCGAGGCTATTCCCAGAAAATTCAGGATAATTTTATTTGGCATATAAATATCTTTATACTCTATTTTAATCAAAATTGTTAAGAGCCATTTTTGAGAAAAACTAAATTTTCGAAATTTTTTCCAAGTAAAGGGTGGTTTGGGGTGGGGGGATTTTCTCAAAATCTTTGTGTTACATCCCTGAATGATACTAAACTTAAATACCACACACACATGGACCTTTTTCTAAAAATGCTTTTTTTGGATACAGGGGTTCCTAAAACATATATTTCTAGCGAAATCTCAGTATCAAATTTCTGGGTGGAGTGCAATACCTTCTCCATACACTATGTACATAGTACACGTAAGGAAAGTAAAAATATACATTTGGTTTCAAAAACAACTAATTTCCTGGTGATTTTTGAATCACATTTTGGGTGAAATATATACTTCCACTATCCTCTAAACATAGTGCTAGTAAAAATAAAAAGCTGCTTTACCAGGTTATCAAAGAACTAGCTTATAAGGCTAAAAAAGAAGCAATTGCATTAACTTACTTCATAGTCTCTTTTGTTTGGTGTATTTGGGGTATTCTTTCTAAAGAGTTCTTGCAATCGCTGGATCTCTCTTTTGTGTACATCTGTAGCTTCCTTTTCTTTTCTTAACTTCTCTTCATAACTTCTAAATATTTTATCCCGGTTTGCCTTAAAACTTTTCATTTCAAGTTCCTAAGTGACAAAGTCAAAAACAAAAAAATGTACTCCATTAATTCTTTCACAGCAGAAAAGACAAAATGGATAAAATAATTTAAAAAAACCTACATTTTATTCAGGCATTATTACTTTTAGTAAAATGAGATTGATTCTATAGCAGTGCTATTGCCACTTTCAACTGGTTTCTTTAAATGCATTGTATTATTAAACATGTTTTTAAATTTTAAAGCCATCACTAAAAGCTACTTTTTCTAAATATTTATAGCTTCAGTATCATTGATGACCAATTAAGTAGGCATTCTTAGACTACAGAGATGCTTGCTAAAGTTGTATTTCCAATCACATAAAATTGCCATATCTCTTTCTCATAATAATATGAACAGAAAGCTGAAATCTTATTGGCCACTAAATATACCAGAAACTTATTACCTATTAAGCCTTACTTCATCTGCAATATATTATAAATAAACCAGAGCGCATTCTTCTACGAATGCAAACACCATGTGGTGCTATACTGTGTTCTTCTGTTGTACAATTGTAAAGCCATTTCATAATTTGACAGGAAAAGAAGTAGTTATTTACTTTCACTGTTCACAGTTAAAAATTAACTTTATGAAATGCATAATAAATAATCCACAAAACAAGCAGCAGGCAAATTATTATTCAGTATGAAACGTGAAGCTCTCCCATATAATTATGAAATGCAGACATGCAGTTTTGGAAGTTTGCATAAGTACTGCATATGTACATAACTCCAACTACCTTTTTGCAAAGTTTAGCATTCACATAGACAACCATACACTCTGCATTGATGAGCTGCCATAATGTAGTGACTTATCCAGAAGAGCTAATCTAAAGATGCAAGTGGTCCCACTCCAAGATACAAGTAATCTGTTGTAACTGTCTGAGTCATGACTGGGATTGATAATTAGTTGGTTAACGGCAATGTCCACCATTCCCTACAAATCCCACTTTGTTTGCTCTTCCTAAACAAGGTGTCATACACATTCCACTGTATTTTTTGTCTGTCACTTATTGAAAAACTGCTTGCACAGATGTCATACCTAGGCTAATTTAAAAGTTTTGCACACTATATGCTGCTTTCAGAAACACCAGTAAATTCTGCCACTAAGCTGAGAATTCTGTCTAATGCAAGAGTAGGGTACTCTTCATAAAACTTAATATATACATGAAGAATATTTATTTTCTTGCCATTTTTAGAGGTTTCCTTATAATGTTTCACCACATCAGCATTAAAATGCATCAGTCATTATTTGTTGACTGGAAGCTGCTGTTAGTAAGAACTGCACAACGCATGCACATTGTTACGTAAAGGAATGATTGAAGTTCAGTAATTTCATTCCTTAATCATTCACATTATTTAGACAAGATTGCATAGTAAAATATGATGTTTCTGTACTTTTCTCCGCAATTTAAGACAAAACTATTTTGTGATGGAGAACAGCAGCAACCAATTGGAGCAGTTGTAACCTATTACTTTTGCTTACATTACCAGTGAAGTAAGGATAGGTGGACAGTAATAATAGAAATCTCACAAAAAGAGGAATATGGAAAATTAGTTCAAGATGCAGAAAAAACTGTGTTAACAAATCAGTACATTTTCTATCGCTTGAAGCATTAAACTCATCTGTCGTGACTTTCCAGGTATCTGTCTTTCTAACCAGCATCTTTACATTGTGCTTTTGGATTCTACATCGTTTACACGGATTTTCCTTATCTTTATCAACAAGCAAGTCATCTGTTTCACTGACATTCCCCCCCCTCTTCATACCCTGCATGATTACTTCAATAAGATTAAGCAAACAAAAACATACTCTAAAGTAGTGAACTCTTACTTCTATAGAAGTAGTAATAGTAGTAACTAAACAGATAAAAAATTATTGATTATTGTAGTTGAGCTCTCTGATTTTGTGCAATTTCATAGTAACCAACTTCAGTAGTATAGACTTCTTTAATAAACATTACTTCCAAAGTAATTTACACCAAAATGGTGCATGCTGCCCACAGAAAAAATAATTTTGTTACAGATTTTCAAAAAGTGATACTGATCACTTTAGATCACTCTCAAAAACCAAACTTCATATCTGAAACTATGTATAAAACTGTTGTATGAATCACTCTTGCCAAAAATTGTGCCACTTAAATCTCTCACTATTAGGTATGAAAATCTGCCAGCTTGATCAAATAAACCTTGTGTTAGGAGGCTAAAATTAACCAAATTTACTTCTGTGGTGGGATCCATATTAAAACATTTACAGCTTAAAATAAACACATAAGCATTAACTTTTGAAACATTTGTGCAGCAATGTAAGTTTTGTTACTCTTATCCAGGTTAAGTCTGAATACAAATTAAACTGTTCACAGATTAATAAATTTTCATACTGTTTATCAAAGTAGTTCAGGTGTTAGTTTTGGAGAAATTTTTCTCTTTTTTACCGTTTTTGCTAAAATGTCTGTTTTCTCATTGTTAAGCAATCCAGTGTGTAGGAATATAGTGGAATAATGTTCATTTTTTAAATGTTGTACCTGTTTAACCAAACAGGGAATTTCTCTCTTTCTCCTATTCGTGTGGATAGTTGCTGGGCACAGAGGGTAAGGCCAATAGAAGGCAGTTTAGCAAAGCTCCAAAATTTGCAGCATTCAAGGAGGCCATCCACAGCTGTCACATCTGACAAGATGTAGCTTGCTGATGTGCTCACTCGTGAGGACTTTTGCATAATGACTTAGCAGTTGGCAGAGATGCTGTCAGCAAAGGAAGTGTGAATGCAATCATCCCTGCTTTGATTACTGAAAAGTGTCTGCACAATGGGTTTCGCACTGTCTTACAGCAGACATCTCTCAACAAAAAAAAAACATTTCTTGTGTGTTGCTGCAAAGTTTTGAAGCTGAGAGGGAAGCCTTTTTTACCTAGATTGTGACAGGTAATGAAAGCTATGTTCACCATTTTGAGCCCAAAACAAAATGATAGTCAATGGAATGGATTCATCCTCATTCAGACACACCTTCAGCTCCTCCAAGGGTGGTGCGACTTTTGGCGGTTGTCAATCAACCCGGAGAATAGCCACAATATCCTCTTCACTGCTTTCCTGCAAACTTACCTTCATTCAAGTACTGCAGACAAAGGATTGAATGGATGAACACCATCACCTACTTGGGAGTGAAGCTAGATAAAGGGTGTCACTTTTGGGGAGCACATCAGAGAACTCAGGTGTTGGGGCACTGGGCCTGCGGCCTCCTTGTACCCGATGCTGAAATCCATGATGCCGGTTCCCCTTTAAGTTGCGTCTTTTCATTTTTGAGCTATGCTGTCTACAGACACACACACAGACCTTTTTGTAAAAATTTTTTTTTTTTTTTTTTTTTTTTTTTTTTTTTTTTTTTTTTTTTTTTTGGATTCAAGGGGACCCAAAACATGTATTCGAGGTCTGTTATCGGATAAATTTTCATTGCTGAAGCTAGAATATATATCTTCCTCTCTTACGCCGATGTCAGAAATTCTTTCAACACGCTCTGAAAATTCAAAATCACCTGCTTTCTTCTAATATAATACATTGTGAACTTAAGCTCTTATTTTCTCTTCGGTTCATAACCTTTGGCTAGATGACACCATGTTTCAACCAGGATAAACCAAATACCGGCTAGAGAAATTAAATTTGGAGATAGTTTACTGCTTTGGAATGAAGATATATACCTAAAATACTCCAGAAATCCTTTCTCTGTGACTATGACGTAGATTGTACATAGCATTTCCTGCGGGAAACATTTAAAATGTATGAAAATGGCATCAGTATTAGATCGTGATTGGAAATTTTCACAGAATTTTCAGACCATGATTAGATCGTGATTTGCACTAAAAGGGTTAAGAACATTCACAAACGTTTGTGTGCAGTTTATGGAGTATAAGCTTTTGTATGCCTAATTAATGATCATTTTCGGATTTTTAACTTTATTTTTAAAAACTTCTTTTGTTTTAAATTGTTTATAAATATTAAGAGACTTCCAATCCATATAATGCAAATTATACAGTAGACAGAAAGTTTACTAAAAATTAAAAAAAAATTCAGCTCTCACTGTCATTTGGTAATCATTTTATTACTAATAATTTAAAACCCTGCATTCTCCTCTAAAATTGCTTGGCACTTTTCAGACAGCATTTTGCTATTCATTATGGCACTAAAGGGTTAATAGTTGTTTCTTTAAGGTGAGAAATTCAATGACATGCTGCTTGTAACCTACATCTCTAGGTGTAACATGCTAGCCTCTGGTTCCCAAGGTTGCAGGTTCAAACCTGGCAGAGGGCAATGGATTTTTTTTTTAGATGTAAAAACCCTTAGCATGGCTTCCTTTGGAACAGAAGTAAAGCCATTCATCCCGTCATAGATTTACAGCACATAAAAGAACCTCAAGACTGATAAAAGAGGCCTCTGAGCAAATTAAGCAGTCTTTCATATAGATAGGGACACAGAACCACTGCAATTAAAGAATGTCAATAAATAAAACTCAATTTAATTTTTATGATGTACATCGATTACAGACACCATTTTGAAACATTTCTGCAGCTATGCTATCTGCTGGAGGAAATAAAAAATTTAAGTGTGCACACCGGAAACTTCAAATAGCGCATACCTTAAGTTTTCTATTCATATCATTGTTGTTGACAGAGAAAAATAATCTGTGCATTACTTTCTGGACAACCATTGTACATCGCCAGCAACTTTAACAGTCAACAGCATGTACAAAATCACAAAGTGTTTAACTGACTCCAGTCTTATTTTTCACATTGCTAAAATTTCACAGTATAAAGTTCCTTTAATTAGTAGTAGTAGTAGTAGTAGTGAAGCTTTAGGGCATACAACTGCAATGGTTATTAGCGCCCGAACAAGGGGGGATAATAAAAAAGCTATGGACTAGGTCCACACACTAAAATCTAAAAACACCATCAAACGTGGCTAAACACAATGTCAGCTACTGCGGAACGTAAAAATAAAAAGCGATAAAAGGGTCCACAAACTAAATTCTAAAAAACAATAAAATGTGGCTAAAACAATGTCAGCTACTGCGGAATATAAAAATAAAAAGCGATAAAAGGTTCCTGTCAAACCGCCAAAAGAACCAAGGCCAGACAAATACAGGACACAAAGCCTAAAACGTTAAAATCACACACGGTGGCTCATACCGACAAGATGCATAAAATCTAAAACGCGTTCCACAGCAATGAGTTCGTCCGCTACTACCTGCAAAATAACAGTTGGTAATCCGATGGACAAACGTAAGGGAGCTAAAAACTGACATTTGATTAAAACATGCCTCACAGTCAACGGCTCCTGACAATGAGCACAAAGTGGTGCAGGGTCCGAAGACCGTAAATGACTGATTAAAACCACAGTGCCCAATACATAGTCCAGTTAAAATGACCTCTTCACAACGGCAAACACGATAAGAGGTGCGCCAGCCGACAGGGTGGGACTTCACCTTCCAAAGCTTGTTGCCTGTAACTCGGCCCAGTCAGCACTCCAATGCAAAAGGATTAAACAAAAACAAAAAAAACCAACAAAAAAGGGACATAACTCAGCAGAGATAACAGAAGAGTTAAAACACCTGGGGGTTGAAACGGCAGCCTCGTTGCAGCGCAGGTCGACTGGCCAGGAACCCACACAAAAGTAATGCTGAAGCCAGAATCGGTGACCGAGTGGAGACAATCCTTTAATTAAGCTATTATTTGATATCACTTACCTTATCTTTAAGTTGGTTCAACAACATTTCATTTTCTTCCTCAGCACTCTGATATTTTGTATGTATCCGTTCCAGTTCGTGATTCACTTTATTCATACTTGACACGTAAGTTTGCAGCTGATCTTTCAAGTCAGACATTTCCCTCTCTGAAACACTACCAGAAAAACAAGGTTTTACTTTATAAAGCCTGCATGATATAGGTTTTAATTGGTGTGTGTGGATGGATGCATTGCCTCCAAACCAGTGCTTGTAACACTCACAAAGTAGTGGTCAATTTAGATACAACTATTCAATGTACAATGTAGTAGTACAGTATACAATAGGTAGAACAGGTACTGTATTCTACCCAAAAATTGGATGCCCAGAAATACAGGCTTTGAAGTACCTGAATAGATAAAATAAAAAGCATTTAAAGCAAAATGTCCATTTGTGTGTGTGCGTACCTGCATGCATACCTTGCATGGCCTCCAAACCACACTTGTAACACACAAAGCAGTGGTTAACTCAGCAGTTTTTACTTTCTCTACCAATGCATAATGTAATAGTACATATACACAGTAAGCCACTCAAAAACTGAACATGCAGATATCACATGCTTTGAGGTCCCCCTAATATATAAAATTAAGCATTTTTAGAAAAAGATCCACGTGCACTGAAAGAAGCTAGATAAAATATAACAAACGTGTCATACTAAAGATATAAAAAAAAAATCTGTTGTGTTCCATTCACATAACTTTCTCTACATCTCTGTAACAAATTATTGTTAAAAAGCTTATCCTTCTGTCTAATTCATGCTAATTCATATAAGCATTAGCAGAAATGCTTTCTTGTAAGAAAAAGGAAAATAATGGAATAAACTAGGATAAAACAAAAGTCAAATCTTTTAAAATTGGTTGCCATTTAGATGAAATCCATTTCTTTGCAATGCCAGGAGTTGAATTCCCGTATGTGAAAAGTTCAAGTATTTTAAAACTGAAATCAATAACAAGGAGTGTCTCAAATATGGTCAACTCCAAGGAAAAATGTATATGACATAAATTGTGTGTTTCAATGAGATCTACTTTTTTTGTGTAGTAAGATTTAGTCTATCTTTTACAGTTTATTAGTTATGCAAAATCCAGCAAAATTCATCCACAATATAGAGGTCTTCAGAGACTATACCCAGAAAATTCAAGATAAACATTTTATTTGTCATGTAAATATCTTTAACATATGTTATTTTAATCAAAATTGTTACATCCATTTTCAAGAAAATCACAATTTTTGAAAATTCTTCTATATAAAGGGTAGTTTGGGATGGAGGGATTTTCCTCAAAATCTTTGTGTCGCATCCTTGGAAGATATTAAACTTATATACCAAATTTGGTATTTTACAGACTTTTCGAGTTATAGTGCTCACAAACACATGGACCTTTTTCTAAAAATGCTATTTTTTGATACAGGGAAACCTAAGACGTCTATTTCCAGTGAAAACTCGGTATCAAATTTTTAGGTGGAATGCAATGCCCTCTCTATACACTATGCACATAGTACGTGTAGAGAAAGTAAAAATGTTATGTGCTCCATTCACATCTCTCTCTCTAGCTGCTCTGCAAAAAGCTTCTTACAAAATTCTGATATGTTCCATTCACCTGTCTTTCTCTATATTACTGTATCAAGTTATTGTTAAAAAGCATATTCTTCTATCTACTTTATTATAATCAATATAAACATGAGCAGAAATTGTCTTAATTGCTTGTTTCTTGTAAGTAGAAGGAAAATAAGGGAATACACTAAGCTAAAACAATAGCATATTTCTTAAAAGCTGGTTGTCATGTGGTTGAAATCCATTTCTATGCAGGGCCAGGAGTTTACAACTTTCCATGCGAGAAAGTGTTTAAATCTGAAACAAATAACAAGAAATGCCTCAGAAATGATCAGTTCCACGAAAAAAAACGTATATGACAAATTCTGCTCTACATTTTTTTGAGTAATAAGTTTCTGTTTATCTCACATGATTTACCAGTTACACAAAATTCAGCCAAACTCATTCACAATAAGGTCTTAGGAGGCTATTCCCAGAAAATTCAAGACTTGCAGTTTATTAGACATATAAATACAGGGTGTACATAAATGAATATCGGGGTTTTAACTCTTTATAATATTTATTACGTTCAACTTACTGTTATAAATGATATGCCAAATGAAAAAGCAACTCAAACAGTTTTGTTTGTTGGCACAAGTGCACATGTGCGTGCAATGTTTCTGCCGCAATCAGCTAGACAGCGGTAGTAGCAAAGATGGCGACTAGTAAACAGAAAGCATTTTGTGTTTTGCAGTTTGCAAAGACCGAATCTGTAGTTAATGTGCAACGTGCGTTCCGTAGTAAGTTCGGTTATAATCCTCCTAGTGATAAAAACATTCGTAGATGGTATAATCAGTTAGATACCGGCTGCCTTTGTAAAGGGAAGAGCACGGGATGACCAGGAGTAAGTGAAGAGATTGTTGAGCGAGTGAGAGAGTCGTTCACTCGTAGCCCAAGAAATTAGTCTGGAAGGCTAGCCGTGAATTACAAGTTCCTGTGTCGACTGTTTGTAAAGTTGTAAGAAAACGCTTACAACTATGTCCTTACCGTTTACAGTTATTACAGGCTCTAAAGCCAAGAGACCACGGATTACATGCCAAATTCGCAAACGACATGTTGTTTCATGACAATTTTGTGGATTGTGTTGTCTTCAGTGATGAGTCAACCTTTCACCTTAGTGGACATGTTAACACTTATAATGTGCGCAACTGGGGCTCAGAAAATCCTCACGAGATGGTACAAATGTAACGAGATTCCCCTAAAGTGAATGTTTTTTGTGCCGTATCCCGGAGAAAAGCTTGTGGGCCTTTTGTTTTTGGTGAACCTACTGTAACTGGCACTTCTTACCTTGATACACTAGAGCAATGGCTCTTCCCTCAGTTGGAAGAAAATGAGCCAGAGAACTTCATTTTCCAGCAGGATGGTGCGTCACCTCACTGGCATAACGAAGTACGCGATTGGTTGAACACTGTACCCGAGCGCTAGATAGGCCACAAGGGCCCCAATGACAGGGCTTGCTATGCATGGCCTCCACGTTCTCCTGACCTAACGCCATGCGATTTTTACCTTTGGGGCTTCATCAAGGATTGTGTGTATGTGCCTCAGCTACCAGCTGAGCTCCCTGAATTAAGAAACCGGATTGAAGCAGCTGTTGCTACAATTGCTGAATACACACTTATCAATGTTTGGGAAGAACTCGGCTATAGACTTGATGTGTGCCGTGTGACAAAGGGTAGTCACATTGAACATTTATAAGCTTCTTGGTAAAACTGTTTGAGTTGCTTTTTCATTTGACATATCACTCATAACTGTTGTAAGTTGAATGTAATAAATATTATAAAGAGTTAAAACCCTGATATTCATTTATATATACCCTGTATATTTAATATACAGTATTTTAATAAAAAGCATTAGCCATTTTTGAGAAAACCAAAATGTTTAACATTTTTTTCCATGTAAAGAGTAGTTTGGGGTGGGGGGGGAATTTTGTCAAAATCTTCATGGAATATCCCTGAAAGATACTAAACTTATATACAAAGTTATGTTTTTGAGTTATTGTGCTAAAAAAAATTTTTTTTTTGATACAGGGAACTGTATTTTCGGTGAAATCTTGGTATCTAATTTTTGGGTGAATGCAATATCTGCTCTATACACTATGTACACAGTACATGTACAGAAAGTAATTAATATTTCTTTTAATTAAAGGTAATTTTATTAGTTATATCTTCTGTATCACAGTATATTAGAGATGAGATGAGATTAAAATGGATTATACATGTTTGTATATCTCAAGCTTAAAGATGTAATTTAACATGTATGTTGTGGGTGTGGGTATATATGTGTATGCACTTCCTTGTAAACAGAAAAGAATTCTGAGAATACACTAGGCTAAAGCAATAATCAAATCCTTTAAAATCTGGTTGCTCTACGATACAATTGAAATGTGACTGTTTGAATGGCCAGGAGTAAAACAAATGAGATATAAAATGAATGACGAATTCCTGTTTAAGAAAAGGTATTTCAAAATTGAAACCAATAACCAGGAATATCTCAGAAATCTTTAGCTCTACAGAAGAAATGTATCTGACATAAATTGTATGATTTAACATCTAAATTTTTTGTGTGGTAAATTTTTGTCCGCTTCTTAGAGCTTCCCAGACATGCAATAGTCATTCAGAATGAAGACAATCTCATAGACTGTTCCCAAGAAACCCAGAATATACATTTTATTTGTCATACAAATTTCCTTAACGTACAGTATTTTAATAAAAAAAAACTAAGAGAAATTTTTGAGAAAATAAAAAAAAACGTCTCACAAAGGGTACTTTGGGCTGGGGAGAGTTTTCTATAAATCTCTTTGTCACATCCTTCGGTATTTAACCATTTTTACTTTCTCTGTATGTACTATGTACGTACATTGAGGAGGTATTGTAATGCAACAAAAAATGTTATACCAAGATTTCACCTGAAATATATGTTTTGGAATCTCCTGAATCCATAAAAAGCAGTTTTAGAAAAATTTCCATGTGTGTGCATGTGTATATATGTGTGTGTGTGTCTGTGGACAGTATAGCTTAAAAACGAAAAGTCCATTAAGTACCAAACTTGATATTTAAGTTCAGTACCTTCCAAGGATGTGACATGAAGATTTTAAAAAAAATACCCCAACTACTCTTTACATGGGAAAAATTTCAAAAATTTTGATTTTCTCAAAAACAGCTCTTAGTGATTTTGACTAAAAATGTACATGACAAATAAAATGTACATCTTAAATCTTCTGGGAATAGCCTCTGAAAACCTCTTTATTCTGAATGAATTTTTTTGAATTTTGCATAAGTAGTAAACCGTAAGAGAGACAAAAACTTACTACACAAAAAATGTAGATCTCATTAAAACACACAATTTATGTCATATACATTTTTTTGTGGCTTTGTTATCATTGTGTTTAAGAACACTTAAAACTTTTCTCATACAGGAACTTGTAAACTCCTGGTTACGCAAAGAAACTGATTTCATTCCCATAGCAACCACATTTTAAAACATTTTACTGTCAGTTTAGCCTAGTGCATTCCCTTATTTTCCTCCTAAGTAATAAGACCATTTCTGCTAGTGTTTATCTCGATTAGCATAAAGTAAATAGAAGAATAAGCTTAACAATAATGTTACAAAGATGCAGAGAAACTCATGTGAATAGAACACATGAGATTTTTGTTTCTGAATTATGCTACAAACACATAGACCTTAGTCTAAAAATGCTTTCTTTTATTCAGGGATTCTCAAAACATACATTTCTGGTGAAATCTCTATACCAAAATTTTGGGTGGAATACCTTCTCTACAAGTACATTGTAGAGAAAGTAAAAATACATCTTATTAACATAACAAGCTCTTACTGCTTATTTTTATTTCTTTACTTCTCTTCTTTTCCTGCATTTTCATTCTCATTTAGCTATCATGTTGCTTGCAACAAATACTTTGTTTTCCGTCCTTTAATGCCAAAGCAAACCTATTATTATTAAACCTTCCTTTACACAACTCCCCACCTCAGACCTTCTAGATTTATTTGCATTCGTTCATTCATTTAGAGTGATGCACCATATTTATCTGAATACAAGACAATGTTCTTTCTTTCAGAATATTGTTGAGAACTGGGGGTCATTTTGCATTTGTGATATAATTTCCGAATACTATACAGGTAAAAGGAACTTCCTAACTTTGTGGGTATGGCAGTGGCAAAGCATAGGAGAAATGGTAAAGATTGCTGTCAATTTTGTTTGTTTCATTTTGCACTGCTATCATCACCTTTTCTGATTACATATATACTGGTACATCATTTGCTTTCTCTTGTATCCACCATGTGAATTTCCATGCAAATTCTAATTAAGTGAAAAAAGAAGAAAAGAACTTAATTAGCTTAACTTCCTTAGTTTATTTTAAATATATATGCAACTAAACTCCATTTAAAAATTAAGTGATCATGTCTTCTTTTTATAAATTGATATGCTAAATTCCAAAATTACGTTCTGAAAAATGGGGGTTTGTCTTGCATTTGAGGTCGTCTTGTATTTGGATAAATATGGTTGGTACTGCTGCTAAGACAACCTAAGGAAGCAATAACTGATATAGTCTAACACTTGCATTTCTAGTGCCATAAAAGCAAAAATTGAAGGCATATATATACATTACTGCATAAGCAATTGTTTGCTTCTGTAAAGCAGTGCATTTTGTTCCATTAATTTCAGAATGATAGGTGCTTTCTGAAACAAGCTTATTTTACAATAGGAAGGAATGCTAGTTGTAAGAAACCAATTGCACAGATTGATTCAGTGGCATTGAAATGAGGGAAGTCATATGAAAGAGCTTTGCATCCGTTTTAATATGAGAGAATACTAAATCAAATTTCAAGAAGTTCATGATTTTAAGTACAAACTTACATTTTCTGTTCCTTCATAAGTTTCTGTTGTTCCTCCTGAGCAGTTCTTGCTGCAATTGTTTCCTTCAGTGTTTGTTTGTAATTCTTCTCCATGATCAATAATTTCTCTTCCAAATCTTGCCTCAAGAGCAATGCTGCTTCAGCCTCTGGAAAAGCCAATATAAAAATATTACTGTATTAATAAATTTCTTTTTGGCAAAATTTCACTTATCTTTATGCATCAATTAATATTAACAGGACATGTTTTGTAATCTTTGATTGCATTTTTTGCTTTCTTGTTGACTCATTTACTTACATTTTTACAGAATACCAGTTTCATTCTGTATTTCCATGTTCAAACCAATATGGTTTTCAGTCATATAATTTTTATAGATATTGTTTCCCTATGTTCTCTCTATATTGTGCAGAATCATTTTAGATTATGCCATGCATCTAAAAGCTTAAGAGGAAGAGCAATAATGAGAAAGAACTGTTTTAATATTGAATAATTTTGATATATTAAAAATTAAGACAGTTCATTCTTTAAATTACCTTAAAATAGAATTCATTAAAGATTTGAAGCTTTCTCTGTGTTTATTATGGATGACTTGATGGGATAGCAACCGTATTTAATTGGAACCAGAGAAATCCAAGCTTTCGACCATCTTGACTATGTGGTCTAGATGGTCAAAAGCTTGGATTTCTCTGGTTCCAATTTAACATGGTTGCTATCCCATGAAGTCATCTGTAAGAAAAGTCATTAATTTATTTTTGTCATGTGCATTCTATTTACAAATTAACTCTTCTCAAACTAATAGTTCTTGTAAGCTATTTTCAAAACTATACATTTTTAAAAGAATATTATTTCTGAAGTTGTGACACTAAAGATAAAATAAATCTATGGTCTCGTATACTGGCAAAAATGTGCTAATTTCTTTCATTGCCAATCAAAAAATAGAATTCAAATGTGCTTCCAATCAAAGTTGGACATTTCCTACCCTGCCAAACAAAACCAGACAGTTTCAAAATATACTTGTTTGTAAACTGTTAACAAAACCTATGAAAAAATTGACATTGATATCAAGGGATTTAAGAGGTACTAAGCAAAAAAAGTCACATTCCAATAAAGCAAAGCCTCATTATAATTAATTTTACTCCCTGGAAAAAACACAATTTTGGGAATGACTGGCTTTGTTTGCAACCCCAATTACAATAGAATGTTTATTTTGGAGATATAAGTTTTCGTTTATGTAGCATGAAATCACACAAAAAATGTTTTCAACCATACCAAATTGTTAAACTCCAGATTAACTAGTCTACAAATACCTAGCATCCATAATACAATGAATTAAGTTTAACCTACAATTATTAAAAACTACAGCTTTTAATCAAGATCATAACACAAGCCCTAAAAGGAAACATACGGCAAAGATAGTGTTGGGTTATGTGCACACTGGCAGAACAAACAGAGACCATTTCTAAAAAAGCATTTTTCAGATTCAGGGAGCCTCAAAACATGCATTTCCAGTGAAATATTGATCTTTAATTTTTTGGTGGAATGCAATACTTAATCTTCTTATTAGAGATAAGCAGTACAGAATGTAAAAATAAAGTGAATAAGTTACATGCATCTATTTATACAATATTAACTAGTTTGATATTTATGTTTAAACTTATGTCAGGTAGTAAAATCTTTAATTTTTCCATCATATTGGTCTCTATCCTCAGCATGGAGGCAACTGATAACACAGGGCCAACAAAATAAAACTTTTCAAAAACTTTTTTAACGTTCATACATGATTCTTATAGTTTTAATTCACCGATTCCAGATTTGACCTCAATTCTTTTCTGTCACCATAGTTTTTTCACAATATAACTTCATTATAAACCAGAAAATTCGCAGAACATGTTCTAGGAATGAAAAATAAATTAGTATTACAATATGTGCAACACTTTTATCTAAGTATAAATAAGAAAATAACTCTAGTGCATAGTCATGTGTTCATTTGCTTATATTTCCTTTCTCTCTTCTCCTTAAAGCTTCTGGTATAGCTTTTTCTCCTATGAGTTGCTTGCTGAACATCTCGAAGTGACCAGTAGTAGTCTCCCATAATACTGGTATCCCAGCAGCCTGATACCTTCTTTCCATCACTT
The DNA here is from genome assembly GCA_030762935.1 of Hymenopus coronatus. Lineage (NCBI taxonomy): Eukaryota > Metazoa > Arthropoda > Insecta > Mantodea > Hymenopodidae > Hymenopus > Hymenopus coronatus. The sequence goes on from CM060899.1 coordinate 39,877,190, forward strand.
TGATGTCTTGATGAAACTGCTCACCTTGTTCCTCATTCACCTCTCTCAAATTTTCTGGGAAGAAATCAAGGTGACTTCAAAAAGTGAATCTTCAGGCTCATCAAACATCCTAAACTTTTGAACTTATCCAGCATGTTAGCTAGAATAGAAATATATTCTGGGTCCTTTTTGTTGCCAGAGAACTTGGTAACAACCTGCCTGAATGATCCCAAGCCTCCCTCTCATTGTCAATCATTTTTGATTCAAAGTTGGAATCAAATTTCATTTTTCGGATATCAGGTCCAACAAACATGCCTTCTTTCAATTTTGCTTCTGATAAGTGAGGAAACTTCTCACAGAGATACTTGAAACATTGCCCATCTTTGGGTTAGGCTTTTGCAAACTGTTTCAATAGGCTAGAATTTGATGTGTGGTGGTGGTAGCAAAATGTTTTCCGGATCCACAATGTTCTTGTGCAGAATGTTCTCCCTAAGTTTAAAGCTTTTCTTGCAGGCCAGCTTTTTCTAGCAGTGCTGATCTTGTGCCCAATTATCCAGTTCAGTAAGAAACATGGGAATTTGGCAAAACCACAGTGGTATTTTATACCACTAGGGTTGAACCTGTGTAATTATTATCTATTCTTCCTCTTTCCTCAGCATGAACTGCTGTCTGTCAGTAAACTTATAGCATGATTGACTGGCAGGATTTCAACATTTAACAAACTCTTAGAATATTTTTGAGTTGGGTTTGTAACACTAAAGTATCACTTCCGTATAATTTTTCTGGACTGGTTTCGAAGTCACGTGGGCGTCATTGTCGATAGTTTCCAACTGAATTTTTGTTGAGATGTGATGGTCCCTGGTGGCTGAGTGACGAACCTCCACAACTTATTTTGCGGCAGCAATTCAAAATTGAATACATGGTATTGGTTTTTAATGATGTGGATTTTTTCCCAGACGTCAAGCTCTGCCGCATATCTGGCGGGTTTTATGAGGTGTATGTTAGGTACAATTTCATGGTTAGTGGATCAAAAGTGGTGTGCAACGGCTGATTTGTCAGTTTGTATTTTACTGATCTCATGTGTTCTCTAAGTCTTGTTTCAAAGTGTCTTTTTATTTTACCAATGTAAAATTTGTTGCAATCTGCGCAGTTTATTCTGTAGATTCCTGATTTTTTATGTTCTGGAATTTGGTCTTTTAGGTTGCTGCAGAGCATTTTTTGTAGCCCGAACTTATTCTGGGGGACAAGTGTGATTTTATGTTTTTTGAATATTTTTTTAAACTTGTGGTGTAGATTTGGGTGATAAGTTAACTTCTTGAAGCAAGGTTTATCTATTGCCAGGCTCAATTTGATGGTTTCTGTGATTAATTTCTGTTGTTTTTGAATTTTTTATTTATTAATTGTTGGTTGAATCCATTGTTTCTTGCAGTAGATATTACGTGTTTATATTGTGTTGTATTCATTTTTTAATAGTGTAAAGACTAGTCTATGGTTAAGGCTATTGAATACTTCATGTTTGTGTGCTAGAGGATTGAGGCGATGTCGGAGTGTGTGGGTTTGTGATAGATACCAAAGGATAGTTTGTTGCCTTCTCCGATTAGTTTCATATCTAGAAATGGAAGGTTTTCAATTTCTTTTGTGGACTGTATTTTTTTTCTGTTGTATGTTGAATAATTTGAGGGAGTCCAGTATGAAATGTTTGGGGACTATGGCAAAGATGTCATCGACATATCTATGCCAAATCTTGAACATGTGTGAGAATGCTGAGGTTGTGTGTTTCCAGGTAGCTAATATGAAGGTCTGCTAGAAGTGGTGAAATTGGGTTACCCATTCTAAGGCCTGTAGTTTGTTGGTATGTTCTGTTGTTGAAGGTGAAGTAATTCTGATCTAGGCAAAGTTTAGTTAAGTTAGTCATCTAATTCTTATTTTTCTATTTTATTGTGGGTTAGCCAGCTTTCCAGGTGTTTTAGCATCTGACGAATGGATATGTTTGGGTACATTGCTGTGATGTTGAAGGATAACATGGTGTCATCAGGTTTCATTTCAAGGGTGGAGATTTTGTTAATTAGATCCTGCGAGTCCTTTATGCTTAAGCTGGGATATTTTGGTAATGATGTGAAATGCACTAACCATTTTGAGAGTAGTCTTTCATGCATTGCGTCAATGGATCTGTTTTGATTTCTGTGAAAATATCTTGCAACATATTTTCAACCCTGGTGAATTAGTCGGATTTATCTAATATTACTATTGTGTTGCTTTTATTTGCTTTGATATATATTATCAGTTTGGATTTTAGGTTCTGGAGGATTTTTGTTATTTCACATTCATTTTTAATGGCGGTTTTATCATCTTCTTTTAAGTCTACCGGGTGCTGATATGAGCTGGCAAATCACAGCATCATTAACAAAATATTTATTTATACACATTGAGTATCATGAACAAAATTTTTGCACGCAACATTACAAAGAAGAGAAAGAAAAACAAATTTCTACATCAAGGTTTAAAAACATTGTTATAACATCACCACAGCAAGTTACCTACAGGTATACATTTTGCCATTTGATAACCATCAGCTTCCTCTCAGAACTCCAATTTCAGTTAAATTCCAACAAAACTGTCAATGTGCTTAATGAAAACTGTGATAACTCACCTTTTCTCAGATATTCATTGGTATTTTCTACTACTTCTATTTTAACTTCTGCATCCTGTAACAAACACAGAATTAACTAGAGTGTAGCACATAAATGTTGCAATAAATAAAAAGTCACACTGCATAGCATCAATGGTATAACCCAACCAAGGTGAGAGAAGTCATACACTGGGAGTGGAAAGACGTTGAACTAACACGATGACACAATACAAACGTCAGACAATGCTGTACAGTCTGATATACTCTTTGGAACATTGCCTAGTAATCATATTGTTATTGATGGAATGTAAAGAAAATAAGAGTTATTCATTAACAAGTTTGAGGTGTTCTTTATAATGTTATTACATTTTGTGATGAGGTCAGAAAATACTTATTACAAATACTTGGATAAGATAGTAACTGTGATGTAATTAAATTTAAGGAAAGATCTGAGTTGCAATAGAAACACTTTCATCACTTATATCAATTTTCTGTCTGACTGGTTCAAGAACTACATTTTGCTCTCATCATCTGATGCCAACTGGTTTCTGTTGGCATCCATTGTGTGTTGGTTGTTTATGTTGACATCTAGTGTTGGAGAAATTTACTTCTATAACTGATTCAATGGCGCTAATTAAAAATTCATTAAGCAATGTTTGTGTTTCATGATTAGGGACACTCAAATTTCGCGACTCGCTAAACTCGCGAAAATTTTTAAAATGCTTAAAATTAGGGAATAAATGTATACAAAGACATATTTGATTAATTTAGATACTTTTTGACACACCATCTACTCGCGAAATTTTGAAATTCCCGCTCTATATACGAATTTTTAGGTTCACTCGCGAAATTTATCGCATATAGCAAAAAGATCACACATTCTTGTTATCAAATTTCGGTTAACGTTTTTTGCTTCCAGCTTAAGCTTTGTTAAGTGCCGTGGGAGTCTGTTAGCACGGTATTGGCTATCTTGTCAGCGTTCAATCGATAACAACAGCAGTCTGCAGTATCGGCGGACCAGCGAAGCCGTTGAACCAGCGAGATAGGAGCGCTCATATCCGGTATGCGCTGCGCACGCATTCTGTTACTACCCTAAGTAACTTCTTCTACGCGTATCCCACTAGTTCCTGTTCACCCATGCGTTCAGTTCGTTTTAACTAGCAGTAGCGTAGTTCTGAAATATCCTACAGCATGCCACTGAAAGTGAGCTTAGATGAGCGGGTAAAGCAATTCTCGCAGGACGGAATGAAGAGGTCGGGAGAAATAATGCTTTGCAGCTTTTGCAATAAAAGAATTCCATATGAAACTTCGGATGCTGTAAAAAAACATATTGCTAGCCAGAAACACGTGGATGCAACGAAAACGCGTAAGCGACAAAGAACAATGTTCGAGGCGGCTGAATGTTCAAAAGGAGCAAAGGTATGTAATTTCCACATTTTCTGCATTTATCTACTTCAATTCTGTGACAATTTTTATTTTGTTACTTAGAGTTTGAAACTTGTGTGTAAAGAGGTAAAGGTGTATTACCTATTTAAAATTAAATGCCAGTTTACTTCCTTTTAAAGCACATGTTTTTAGAAATCAGAACATTATTTGGCTAATAGTAAAATATCGTGTGTAGTTGCACTCTTCGCTTAATCGCATATACTTATTTTGCTCAGTTATATGCTTTACATGATTTTATATCATATTTCAAATTTATTTTGGTTTATAACTTGACATCGGGTGTATAACACAACGCTGCTTTAGGTTCGCGGTGATTTAGCCGGTTGTATGACGCACGTTGAGGGACATGCGAGCACGCTCTCACAGATATGAAGTGTAGCATACAAAATACGCGGGTAGGACATAATTTTCAGTTCTGTTAGGCCTGTTGCCGTTGAAAGTTAAAGCCTCCGATATCACCAAAGAAGTTAAAGGGGGCTATAAAAATGAAAAATAAGGCAACAAAAGACATGTTATAAAAAGGAACATAAACTGCAGCATTTTAATCTCAAAGAATCAATCTTAGAGATTCGCTTTCAAGATTTAACACATTTAAAAAGACATTTTGCAAAAGTTCTGGTCTGTGTTTATATGTTTTCTTTTCTACTTTTACCAGGCTGCCAAACTGGATTTTGTCACTTCCATGGTTGAAATGATGATTTCAACCAATATTCCATTGGAGAAGGCAGATCACCCAGCCTTCAAGGAATGGGTGAAGAAGAACGTTATTGGCGGTGGAGACCTTCCAGGAAGCAATGTTCTCCGTAGAGAATATTTACCTCTCTTGGCAAACTCCAGGAAGGAAAAAGTTGTTGCAGCCCTACAGAACAAGAAGGTTGCTGTTATGGCTGACGAAACAACAGACAAGATGGGCAGGGCAATTTTCGTTGTTCTGCTGTCTACAGTGGAGCCCTCCAGATCGCAGGAGCAATATGTGGCTGCTGTCACTTCACTGGAGGTAGTGAATGGACGGTCCTGTGCTCGAACAATTACCGAGGCACTACGGAACACAGGGGTAAACTTTGACCAAGTAGTGGCATTAGTAAGTGACTCAGCCAGTTATATGACCTCCTGTTATGCTGGGTTATCACTTCTCCTGCCAGATGAGTCCCTACATATTCAGTGCTGGGCACACAAAATAAATCTGATTGGTGTGGTGATGAAGGACTACTTGTCATCGCTAAATAAACTAGTCATTTCAGTCAAGCAGACTTTTCTGTATGCCCGGAAAAAAAGACATGCATTTCGGCAATTCATGCAGGAGAAAGGATCTGCAGCAGGAATGTTTCCAATTCCAGTGGCCACAAGATGGAATTCCTGGGTGGAAGCAGTTGAGTGGATGGCAGATAACTGGACCGTTCTTTTTGATTTTTTTCGCTCCATTGGTGGCAGAGAGTCATTTACTGCAGCATCTTCACACCTGCAGAATATTACTGATTCTGAGCTACAGATGCTTTATGTGCAAGCTCTGTTTGTGAAATCTTTAGCTTCAGTGATGAAGCAATTGTTGCTCAGCCTGGAAACAAATTCCAAACCGATGGCTGCAGAAGTGTATCCCAAACTTCAGAATTTGAAGAAGCACTTACAAATAGTTGCTGCCGGAACTTTCAGTGACAGAGTTCAGGAGGAGCTTGATGCCCTGAAAGGAAATCTCAGGGGAAGTTCGATGCAGGACATAAAAATTGCAGCAGGCCATATGCACACCAAGCTGGACAATCTTATGTTGGGGAACCCTGCCCGTGCATTTTTGGAGCCTGTGGCTGCACTCTTCTACAGGCAGAATGTGCTGTCACAGCCTGCTGCAGGAGACGAGCTGAAAACCCTTTTCCACAAAGTACCATCAATGAAGGGTATTCCCATCGATGAAGGACTGCATGCTTACAGGGATCTTCAGGATATTCTGAAGAGCAATGTAAATATATCAGTAGAAGATGCTCTTCATGCAATGCGTGATCATCAACTTTTTGTTGATGGTGCCTTAAGGGCGCTGTGGGTTCCTGTCTCAAACGTGAACTGTGAAAGGTTTTTTTCCAACTTTTCGTGTGTGTTGACAGACCTCAGAACAAATCTCACAATCACAAACTTGGAGATGCTATCAGCTTATAATTATGAAAGTAAACCATAAGAGTGTGTGTAAATTATGCTTGCTATTAGCGTTTTTATATTTTAGATTGTATAAATTAATTATGCATTTATTAATTATGCATTTATTTCTATTTTTGTAGGTGAGTAAGTTAATATCCAAGAATTACCGTATCCAAGAATTTTCCTTTCTAACTCAAGAATTTTACCTTCTCACTCAAGAATTTTCTCTCTTATTACTCAAGAATTTAGCAACATTTTATTCAAGAAATTTGAGTGTCCCTATTCATGATTAAAATATTTTCCCAAGTATCCAATTCTGTTGTGTATATTGCAGGCTTGAAGAGTGTAATGTTCGGTATAATGGTGTCCAAAAGTGGTGTGAAACTACAGATTTCTTTGTTTGTTTGGGTTTCATGTATTTTATATATTCTGTAAGCCTGGTCTCCTGGTTTCTTTTTGTTTTTTCCTAAATAGATTTTGTTACATTCTGAGCAACTGATTTGGTAAATTCCTCTTTTGTCCTCGAACTTACTACACAGTACTGTTTCAAGGCAGTATTTATTTTGTGGACCTAAGCAGATGTGCTTCTTGAAGATTTTATAAAATTTGTAAAGAATGTTAGGGTGGAAAGTAACTATTTTTGTGGTATACTTAATATATTTGTTTTTTGAACTTCGCTACTTCCTTATTAACAGTTTGTTTGTGAAAGCCAATGTTTATTGCTGTGTTGACTAAGTGTCAGTATTCTTTTCTGTATACATCAGTTAATGGAGTGTACATCAATCTAATTAGAGCAGCAGGTTTGTGTGGAACTGGGATGTAATTATTGTTTTTATATGGTTTTCTGAATGTATCAATTTCCTGTAGATACCAAATTTAATTTTGCTTCCTGATCTAATGACACTTATATTTAGGAATGATAATGTGCCTGCATTTTCAATCAAGCTTGGTAATTAATGCTCTTTCTGTTTTTATACGATGCCTTCACATCCACACATGCACACGTTTCTGCAAATATGTTTACTAAGGGTCCTCAAAACATGTATTTCTGGTAAAATATAAATTATGAATTTTTTGGATGGAACCCAATACCTTCTCAACCTATTATGTTTCTGACAGATAAAGTAAAAAGAAATCCCTACACTGCAAAAATTACGAAAATTTTGCAAAAAAGATTTATTTCACAGAGGTAGAAAAAATTTAGGAAAATAGCAAAATCTATTGGATTTTGATTTATAAAGTATAAAATAAAAGGAGTTTACTGCATATATATTCAGACAACATGGCTCAAAGAGCGTAATTTCTTATAATGCTTAGAAGAATAAATGCAGTGAAAATAAACCAGTGGTATTTATGATGCAACTTGACTTCACAACGATATTCCAGGAGTAAGGTATATATCAAAGAGTGTTGAATAGCATCTTATTAACATACATGTTGGTTGGGAGATGGGATTTATTCCAGGTTTTAGGCTCATCAAGATTCTAAGTCCAGTATATTTAATACCAGAGAAAGATATTTTCAAATGTATTGCATTTTAAATTAGTTGTGAATATACTGGCTGACGCATAATCTTATCAATTTTGCTTGGTATTTCTGTTCAACTTGAGGTGTGCATGTGCATGAATCAGATATACGGCTAAAATGTTCACAATTGGTACGCCATGGATTGTTGGCTCATACAGACAAGGATTGCAGCTGTAGAGGCCTTCATTGTTGCACATTCCCTAACTGAAACACAGTTCCGCTTGTATCAACACTGGCACAGATGGCTGCTTAACCAACTGTTCAAGTCAAATGAAGCGAGATTCTTCTTCAGAGAGTTTGAGAACAAACAGAACCAAAATACTTGCATAATTTAAGAATCAGGATGTTGTGGTGTGAATTTTGTCATGCCAGAACTCCAGGAATGACAGTTGAAAACATTTGGTTTTAGAAGCATTGCTATGCCACATGCTTCACTTCAAAGCATGGTTTTTCTCTAAGTGTTCCCTAATGGGCTGATTTCCCACTTTGGAGATTTAACAGTTCTGGAATAATTTCTGTGGGGACAATTGTATTCTCACACCATTTGCAAACCATTAGGAGTTGAAAGATACATCAGCCAGGAAATTAATGCCATTCCTCGGGAGATGGCAAGACATGCCTTGGTGGCATTTTCACAGTTTTAAAGAATACATAAATGCAGATGGGGCCACTGAGCTGAGGTCATATTCAAGTAGTCTTGATGCAAGTGTAACATCCATAAATGCAAATGTATATTGTTTCACTTTTTCACAACTAGTAGTTTCACTTTTATTCTATTTCAAAACTGAATTTGGTAGATACATTATGTGCCACCTTGTATATGATAACTTGGGATACACACACAGGCACAACAAAAATGGGGAAAATAGTATATATTCTCTGATTCAGGACCACACTTGCCTTGGTCTGGTTATGTTGTTATATTAATTGATCTTTCATAGTGTATGAAGGACAAGATTGGAGAAGTAGAATCAAACTGAAAAATGCAACATCACAGCCAGGATTTGAATCACCAATCTTCTAGTTTCATCAAGATGAATTCTTTCCGTTGGATTCTACCTTTCCAACTGCATAGCACATAATAACTGCAGAGCTGTTTCTCAACTTGTACAGCACATTACCTCCATCAACTTGATATTGGCCAGTGGTCATTCATTGGCACACGGTAGACAGATTGCTAGTAAGTCGCTGTTTTGAGTCGTTACTATAGCCCAATGTCACCAATTCATGAATTTTCATTTTCTTTATTCCTTGTGATCTGCATTGCAATTATGATCATTAAAAACATTTCTTCCAAAGAATTTTAAGCTGCTCTTAGTAAGTTTTCCATTACTCAAAGCATTAAACTCATCCTTCATGATTTTCTAGACATTTCTGTTTAATCCCAGCATCTTTAAATTACCCTTTTTCAGTTTATATTTTTAAATGGATTTTCAATATCTCTAACAAAATATACTTATTATTATGCCTTCACTAAAGTAGGCTCATAGTAATACACATTTTAAAGTATTTATCTGTTTATCCCCCTTTTCCTATCACACATGTTACATCTGACTATGGCAAGTTAAATGTAAAAACTAAACTCTTAAGAGCAATGAGCTCCTACCTCAGTAGTGGTAACTAAAATGTTAATTGCAATAGAGCTATCCAACGCTACTTCCAGGGCAAATTGAAACTGTAGTAGTAATGTATTTCCATAATATGGGCTTAAAAAATTACTTCCAAGGTAATTTATGCCAACATGATGCATGGCACCCATGGTGTCTTTCCAGTACACCCTTCACTGATTATAGTACAATTGCTCTATAAATTGGGTGTATTATAAGTTTGATATCCAGTAGAAAAGAAAACTACTTACCTTGATCTTCTGCTCAAGTTCTGCTAGATCAGAACTTGAGTTATGTGTTCCTGCACCAATGTACTCAGATATTTCTGATACCAGCTTATTCAGATAATCCTCTGATGCCACTTCATTTCGGAATTCTGTGTGCAACTCTTGGACTTGTGCTAATGTCTCTTTTAATGATTCAGTTAGAAATTCTATTTGATGCTGCAACTCTTCAATGACCTTGAATAAAACACAACAGTAATAGAAAGAAAGAATTATATGGGTCAACTGTACAAACAATGATTGCAGTTTAACTAAAGATGATGTATTACACCAGAAAAATTGATCAGTTAATTTTTATTCCAGGTTTATAAATAAATTGGCATCTTATTCACAAGCTTAATACAAAACTTTATAACATTTCTACAACTAACACTCCTATGCAAATTTTCTGGTTGTCTATAACAGCTATTTTGCCCCTGGTAGCAATTCTTCTTCACTTATCGTTGACAGTTCTTTCAGAAAAAGATCTATGTGTGTGTGTGTGTGTGTGTGTGTGTGTGTGCATGCATATGTATGTATAACTGTGGACAGCATAGCTCAAAAATGAAAAGACTGTTAAATAAACTTGGCATTTAAGTTTGGTATGTTCCAAGGGTGTGACACAAAGATTTTCAAGAAAATCCCCACACCCCCAACTACCCTTTACATGGAAAAAATTTGGACTATTTTGATTTTCTCAAAAATGGCTCTTAACAATTTTGATTAAAATCTCTTATATTTAAGATATTTACATAGCAAATAAAATGTATATCTTAAATTTTCTGGGAATAGCCTTTGAAGACCTCTTTATTCTGGACAAATTTATTGAATTTTGCTTAACTGGTAAACAGTAAGGATAGACAAAAAATTATTACAAAAAAACAATGTACATCTCGATAAAACACACAATTTATGTCTAAACATTTTTTTTTCGTGGCTGTTTTTTTAGATATTCCTTGATATTGCTTTCAGTTTTAAAATACTTCAAACTTTTCATACGGGTACTTGTCAACTCCTGGCCATGCAAAGAAACACATTTCAATGCCATAGCAACCACATTTTAAAACATTTGACTATTGGTTTAGCCTAGTGTAATCGCTTATTTCCTTTTTACTTACAAGAAACTAAATAATAAGACCGTATCTGCTAATGTTTTAGCATGAAATAGAAGAATAAGCTTATTAACAATAATTTGTTACAGAGATGTAGAGAAAATTATGAGAATCGACCATCAGATTTTTTCTTCTTTTCCTATCAGCATTTCTAGAGTTACTATTTTCTTTCCATTTTTCCCCATTTATTTTCACACGCTATTTCCCTCCATATCTGTATATTTTTACTTTCTGTGCTTTCCCTTCCACCACACCATATTCCCTTTCCATAGCCGCTCATAAGTACCATGACTTCATTTTATGCCTAGATCACAACCACCTTATATATGTATTGGCAGTGACCTATGTAGTATGCCACTGCACAGAAGCAGTGCAGGACATGTCAAGGGTATATGTAATCGCTTACACATTTTTCACACTTGCAGGAGTCACAGAAAGGCGGAGGGGAACCTAAAAATATACTGTATATATGTGCCAGGAGGAGGGGAAATGTGCAGCTAACCTCTCTTTCTGCTTGACAGTGGCTTATAATGCAACATAATGTATGACTACTGATGTGAAAGGAAGTCCTCTAATTTTATTTTAGCCTTGGAGAGTAATCATTTTTCCGATGAGAATGCTCATAGGCTCGTTAACAGCTAATGTTCTGGCACGAAATGAAACACACAAAATCTGCCACACACATCATGTCCTTGGCTATAATCTATACCATTTCCCCCAGGCATTGCCACTGCCATACTTGTGAAGTTTGAGACTTACTTTCCCTGCATGGTATTTGGAAAACATATCGCGAATGCAAGATGATTCCCAGTTCTGAACATTAATATTTTGAAAAAAAAAAAAAAAAAAAAAAAAAAAAACTCCTGTATTTGGATAATTATAATGGTAATTAGAGGCAAATCATCTAAAAGCTTCACCTGTTGTTAATTTGAGGTTCCTTCTGTGCTTCTATAATTATTAACTTCATAACTTACCATCTGAAATTCTGCTTTAAGATCATTAATTTCTTCAGTTTTGGAATCCAGAATACTGTACAAGCCATCAAATTGTACGTTGCATATTTTTAATTTATCCTGTGCATCTTTAAGATCTTCATTCTGGAATAAAAATGTTCATACAAAGATTATTGTTGTTACACCAAGGTGTAGGTAATGATACAAAAACAATCTGATATGCTACATTCACATGACTTCTACGTACTCTGCAACAAATTAATCTTACAAAAGCTGATTCTTGTATCTATTTCATGTTAATCATGATAAAGTTAGTAGAAAACAACTAGGTATAATTAACTTAAGATTACAATGATTCTTTTAAAGTATGATGGTCAGTCAGTAACTAATGCCCCTAATTTTTTTTTCCGCTTAACTAAATTATGTGAACAATTTGAATTTGGAACAGTTCCTCAAATCTTCTCCAATCCACTGGAGTAGCAACTTCCTAAGAAAACTAGTGGCAGCGCTGCTGCCTTGAGCAAAATGGCTGAATCAATGTACGTATTAGACAGCACTCTGTGATTGAATATTTGCATGCGGAAGGTGAAATGCCCGTTCACATTTATGAAAGGCTTTAAATGACTATGGTGATGCAACAATGGATGTCAACAATGTTAGAAGAAGTTTTGTTGCTGTAACAAAACTGAAGAGCAAACAAAGCAGAGCAGCAGACTGGTGACTGCAGTGAGTCCATGCAACATTCAGCGAGTAGATGAGATCATTCATGGTTAATAATCATCCATGGACAAATTGTGTCGCATTACATCCCTCAGAAAAGGTAGTGCTGTGACAATTATTCAACAACTGGGATACTTAAAAGTTTGTTTGCGGTGGGCATTAAAAATAATGACTGAGCAGAATAAGGAGACAATGGCCTCAGAACTCTTGCAGCGCTTCAATTTGGTGGGAGAGGAGTTTTAGAAAAAATTCTGACTGGAGATGAAATGCGAGTTAATTTTTTTTTTTTTTTAATTGGAATAAAACAATTAAAACATTGCATAGCTTCATTGAAGAAGAATCAAAACTTGCTATTGGCAGAGAAACTTATGGTGACAGTGTTTTGGATATAGGATGTGATTCTGGTTGATGTTTTAGAGCAGGGATGCACAATAAATTCTGTCCAATATGTCAGCACCCTCTAAAAGCTTAAAACACATCTTCAGCGAGTTTGCCCAACAAAATCCATAATTTTCTTTTGCATTACAATGCAAAATCACACACCAATTGTCACACCACTGAAGCGATTGTGAAAATTGGATGTGAAGTCTTGCCTGATCCCCCATACTGCCCTGACCTAGTAACATCACACTACCATCTACTTGGGCCACTAAAGGAAGCTCATCATGGACTCACTTTGAAGATGTTGAGGCTGTGAAAACATTTATACTTCAATGGCTTTGGAAGCAAGACCAAACGTTTTACCACACTGGAATATATGTGCTTGTTAAAAGGTACACCAAAACTGTGGAAAAGGACAGAGATTACATTGATAAAAAACCCAAATTAATCCTCAATATTATGGCTTTCATGCCACGCAATTGCAGTTTTTCTCGAAAATTAAAAGAGAGAGAAGCATTGGTTATTGATGTACTCTCCTACATAGTAAAATACAAAAGCAAATTTCCTTTTTACAAAAGTGAAAATTGTCTCCCTATGAGAACCTCATTGTAGTTTAATCTTCATCATATTCACAAGTGTCTGAAGTATATACACTGTCCTGAAGGCTAATTTTTTTACAGAAATCTTTTGTTGAGGTATGTACAATGATATCATTGTCATAGTTCCTAAAAAATGCATAATTGCTGCACTTAAATATACAGAACATAGCAATTCATTTCACCATAGAAATCAAACAAGAAGGTTGTCTACCATTTTTCAATATCAAAATTTCAAGTTACCAACAATGGCTTCCACAAAAATACATAGACAAAAGAAATCACAAATACAAAACTGAAACCCACAAAGCACACAACCATCCTACAGAACCATGGCAACCAACCTGATAAATCACAACAAACATCTGATCTTCAGTAATTACGTCACCTTAGTTCCAAAGAATTATAGCATCCAAAAATTACTGTTAAATTAATATTTTCTATTCCAGCAAACAAAAAACCAGGAACTTATGAATAAAGTACTCAGATTGTAATCTAGTATACATAGGAAGGGCATAAAGAAGTCCGGGAATGAGACTAAAAGAACACGTACGTCACTTTAAGCACAAACAGATAAATCAGTAGGTGCCCACCATTTTTGGTCATCAGGACATGAAATTACACCAAATGTAAAACGTAAAAACCAAATGATATATACCAAGATGTGTATCTGAGAAATGTGCAGTTAAGAGTTTCTTCTTGGCAACTACACCAGTAAACTACAGGCAATGAACTTGGGGGTTATTCACTCCTTTAACATTTTCCAGTCTAACATTGGGCAATGCTCACAGTTCCATATACAACGCTCATGACGTGCAACGGGCTATGCTCGCAATGAACTATAAAAATACACAGAAAATTTAAGACGACTCATTCTCGCATTTCGTTTGTTGTGCTATGTAGCTGGATGTTTTAGTTAATGAAAGAATCCACTAGATGGAAGATGAGACCAGGAAAACAAATGAAAGTTTGTTTGAAAGCCTGCATGTCTACAAATCCTACTGCATACATGGTTCAAAGATGGCTAGCTCAAGCAAGCATAATCTTACCGAAGAAGAAACACTAGACATTTATTTCAATGATTCAGGATCTAGAGGAGACTTTAGTGAACTTTTTGAGAGAGCAAATGATGCTGAAGGAATTAAATTGTATGTTATGGAATTCTACATTGTAATTTACTGATAATGTGAAGTTATTACTAGTAAATTGTAGATGTAATGTTTTTGCACATTTGCTTATGCGATTATTTTCCTTCACGAAAATATGTAGTATAATATTTCTTCAATATTTATATTTGCAGAAGAAGAGATCCAAAATAATGGATAAAACATAGTGAGCTGTGAAAATCACAATTTTTTTTTTTTTAAGTTTGTTTGTATGAGTATTTTTATTTGTATAAAATCACTATTTAATTTTTTCAAATTTTTACACGACATCTAAAAATAGTGTGTTTACATTCATTATTTAGTTTAAACTTGATTAATGAAAATGCATCAAAAATCAGTGAATTATCTCAAACAGATCATGGGTTACCATTTTTTAAAGAACCCTTATTACACTCAGTCAGGAGGGCAGAGCTGTCAAAATAAGGCCCAGACCAGGCCAGCTCTTTACAGACAGAGCCCGGTTCAGCAAATGTATTTAAGGGAAGCTGGGAAGGATCCAACATCCTTCAAAGGTTAAAATATTGGATACACTCCATTTTATAGCAGATCCTGGAAGCTGTGAAGCAGTCTACAATATTCAACTTCTTGAAAGCAGCATCAATTCTTAGCTGTCAGAAGAGGAGGAGGAAGAAGGCCTGCTTCCTGCTACATGGAAAACATTGCAGCCAAACTACATTCCAGGAATTTCTTTAGGTGGGTGAAGCTGTAATATCTATAGAGTAAAGGTGTGTGGAGGAGTTTGTTGCCAAACAAATGGCAGGCAAGTCCTTCAGTGATGAAGTGAAGTAATGTCAAACAATGCCGAAGCAGTTACAGCAGTTTAAGTGTTCTGCAGATAACCAATCATCTGTTGAGGAGAGTGAAAATGTTTTTGGCAATTTATACCAACTTGAAAGACAAATGCAAGATATAAGAAATATGGGTGCAAACTGAAATTGATTTTGAACTATTTTGGTACAAAGAAGCTTGTTTTTCAGCTGATGCAGCTAAATGTTATTTCTACACAGTTATTAAAATTTAAATGTTTCATGCAGAGTAAGAAAGTTTATTGCACATTAAGTAAGTCCATAACCATACTATAAAACATAACCATATTGAAAGAATACTGATGGTGTTGAACAGCAACCTTGTATCTGAAAATGTCAATACTACAGGGAACCAGTATAAAAACCTTTCAGAATCAATCAAATCAACATATTATTTAAAATTATTTTGTAATGAAATATAAGATATGTTAAAATTGACTGGAATCGAGTAAAATCTTCTTTTTTATGTTTCTGACTTACAAGGATGGTGTTCAACACTATCAATATAGTACACAATACTTATAACTACCTTTCTCCTAGCCATTGAATAAGCAGAATTGCATAGGCAGAGTAAAGTCGAGTTAATTTATGTACTCAATATTGAAGATAAGCACTAATAATAAAATAGATACTAAAACAATAACACGCATTTGAAAAATAGTCGCTTCTTTTGCAACTCGTAAGTGATTTCCCACGATTTTTCCTCCTGTTTACACCACTATTCCTCCAGTCCCTTGAAAAGTGTACAAGAGGAAGTAATACTATAATTGTTTACAGAAAAAGCACCTGGAAAGAGTCACTATTGCAAATGAATTTGACATGGACATATGTTAATCTCTTTTCAGCGAAACATCTCACACATGGACAGTCACGCTCAAAAATATTACCTATTGGATGTCACCAAAGAAAATCTAAATGTAAAAAACTTATGCATGCAAAGAAAGAAGCAAATTTTGTTGCTACAGCAGACTGGCATATTCCTTTTAATTAGGCAAATCTATGATAATCTCACTGGCTACTAGCTTAATGGGCTTTTATAGCTCTGCCTTTTGTTCAGAGATTTTGTATTTCCTTTAGTCCAGTAGGTGAGACAACATTAAGCAAATAATAGGCTGTGCAAAGTCTTGAAATGTTTCTACATTAAGTGCTACATGTTCAAGTTTTCTTGGGCACTAGGCTCCCTAGTCCTCATTTGGTAGGTTTGCACAATTTCAGAAACAGAGCAGAACAACATTGAGACAAGAAGTTTGCTATACACCCTCATATCTAGTGGCTTCAATCTAAGATTTCATTCTGACTGTAGATCTAAGAGTTCATGCACATATACATGTGCTGTTTCATTTCATAATTCAGCTAGTTTGCAGTAAAAACAGATAGCCTATTCATCATAATGTCTGAGGTCCTCAAAGAAATAAACTTTCTTTAGTTGACAACACTGCAGAAAAACAGGCAGGTGAGCTATCTCTTCTTCACCATGATCCTCACTTTCCTGATAAAAACGATGAACTCAAACTCAACATGCAAAATTCAATTCACCATAGAGACCGAATGGGAAGAATACCTACCATTCCTGGACATCAAAATAATCAGAACAGGAAAGCATAACCTAACATTCGGGAATACATAGAAAATCTAAAAACACAGATTACTTCATAAAGCATGATAGCTACAATCCCACAACATAAATATGGAGTCCTGAACAGTCTAATGTGTAGGTTAGTACATATTCCCATGAAGAATAGTGAATACCAACAAATACTCCAATAGCTACCAACAACGGCTTCCAAAAAAAGTGCAACAGACAAGAGAATACACAAATACAAAAAACTGAATCGCAGTAACACACACAACTACTCTATAGAATCCCCGTGACCAACCTCAGTTCAGAAGACTCAGATATCATCCTTGAGCACACAACAAATTTCAGAAAATCTCCAAGAATTATAGCATCATCACCTTAGCTCCAAAAAAATAACTGCAGCACTCAGAAACTGCTGTGTAAAAAATTAAAAGATCCTATCCCAGCAAACAAAAAACCTAGAATTTATGAAACTAAATGCTCAGACTGTAATCTAATATTATATATAGGAAGGGCAAAAAGAAGTTTGGAAACCACATTAAAGGAACATATAAGAAACCTAAAATACAAAAAGAAAAGAAAAATCAGCAGTTGCCCATCATTTCGGATCATCAGGACATGAAATCACATCTAATATAAAACTGTTAAAATCAGCTTATAAACACACAGAATTAGATGCCTGGGAGAAGATCTATATCATAAAGAAAAATAACCATATCATTATTTGATTTACCGCAATAAGGCAACCTTTGGAAGTTCATAGACCCAGCACCAGATACTTCCACCCTCATTGTTGACACCAAGAAAGCAAGATTTTTAGTCAGAATTATGGGTTGAAAATGGGAACAAGTGTTCCTGAAACTGGTCCCAGTAATTATTACTAAGTGATGTTTGTATTGTAAAAACAGACTCAAATTCTTTTACATTAAAATTAATCATATCACTGTTACAAGCTTTTTTGCATATTTTCAAAATGTTCACCTTATTATGATAATTCTTTTCCATTTCTTCGAAATCCTTAACAAATAAGTTATGGGTTTCTTCTAGTTGTTCATAGTCTTCTTTTGCACTTATTATAACTTCCTTCAAAGCCTGAAACAAAACAAGCAAATAAACTTATGTTTGCGGCACTTGAAACAATACATATGAAAGTTTGAGTTGCATTACAAGAGCTCTTTAGATTCAAGAATTGCAATGGATATAAAAAAAATTCATCTCTAGATTCACAAATTAGGGAACATGCTATTTGTTCAAGCTCAATAAGATATTTTAATACTTTTTACTTTGTGACTCATGACTCCCTCCTTTAGGAACAATAATTACCATATTTATCCGACTACAAGACAAATTTTTTTTCCCAATATTAATGTTCAGATTTGGGAGTCATCTTGCATTCACGATGTGCTTTCCGAATACCATGCAGGAAAAAGTCATCCTCCAAAGTGTAATGGTTTCCATGCTAGCCTCTAAAACCCAAGATTGCAGGTTCAAATTTGGCCAAGGGCGATGGATTTTTTCGGATGCAATTTCCTTAGCATGGCTTCCTTCAGAGGGGAAGTAAAGCTGGTGGTCCCCCACAATTTTTATTTGCCACAAAAGAACTACATGTCTTGAAAGAAGGCTCCTGAGCAAAATTTTCTGCCATTTCACATCTGCAAGTTGTGATTTCGTCTTACAGTGCCATCTGTGGGTGACGAGCCGATCCCTTGTCACCATGGTACATAGTGGAGAACTCGCAAACTAGAAATTCAAATCTGATCATGGAAACATCATAACGATATCATATGCTCCACTTTGAAGGTATGGAAATATTAACTAACAATTAATGTGGGTATAAAATATTTCAAACCTTGTGGATACAGCAGTGGCAAAGCCTGGGGAAAATGATATAGTTACCACCAAGATCGTGACGTTAGCAGCAGATTTTGTGCCATTTCATTTCATACCAAAAAATTAGCTATTAACCTGCCTATGAGCATTCTCATCAGAAAAAAATATCATTCAGAGATTCAAATAAAATTAGAGGACTTCCTTTCACATTGGTGGTTGCCTGTAATGTATTGGCAGCCAACAGTCAAACAGAAAGAGATTAGCTGCGCATTTCCCCTACCCTCACCTCAAATATACTGGTACATTTCCATTTTCTCCTCTGCCTCTCTGTGTTGCCCACAATGTGAATTAACACGCAAATTTGAATTAGGTAAAACATTCTACCATATATTATATTAAGTATGTTATTCTAATTGAAAATTGTATGAATACCCGCCATTAGAGTAAGCTGCAACTATCATCTCCGAACACAGCTGTACTGACATAATCCGTTCTCCCATCTCCATCTCTCTTCCCTCACAATGTAAATTTCTACACAAATTCAAATTAGGTAAAAAAAATGTACGTGTTATACAGTATGTTGTCTAAATAGAAAATTGTATCTACCATCAATGTTAGTGTTACACTGCAGCCATCGCCACATTCTACCTCTTGTCGCCCTCCATGGTGTAATGGTTACCATGCTAACTTCATATACCCAAGGCCGCAGGTTCAAAACCGGCAAAGGACAATGGATTTTTTCGGGCGTAAAAATCCTTAGCATGGCTTCCTTCGGAAGGGAAGTAAAGCTGTGGGCCCCTTATCATAGATTTACAGCACGTAAAAGAACCTCAAGCCTGTTCGAGAGGCCTCTGAGCAAAATTAAGTGGTCTTTCACGCCCAGTATAGAATGGAACACTGAGAACCAAAGCAGTTAAAGAGCGTCCATAAATAAAACGTCATTTCATTTCATATTCTATCTCAACATGCATTCCGTACATTTCTGTGCTCCCCTCTCCTGCTCAAATCCAAATTAAGTATAAAAAAAAAGGGGGAGGGGACTTAATCAGCTTAAGTGTCCCTTAGCTTGTTCAAAATATAGGAGCAAAATTAAATTTTAAATTTCATTTAAAAATTAAGTTACCATGTCTTCATTTTATATAAATGATATGCTAAATTCCAAAATTATGTTCTGAAAAAAGGGATTCGTCTTGCATTTGAGGTTGTCTTGTGTTCGGATAAATAGTTAGTAAGAATAAAGATTGCAAACTCCTACTGGAGATTGCTCCATGCCGCTGGTCATAAGACACTGAGAAATCTGTTGAAATATGTTTTGCTCAATTGAAATATGACTGGCATTTCAATGCACTTCTTATTCATTTATTAATCTGCTCACACTCGTAACTTAAAACATTTCCTAGAGTTGAATTTCATAAATTTCTTTCAACATATTCCAAAATATAACAATTATCTTATTACCCTGTAATGAGGCATTAACCCTTTTGGTGCCAATCACGATCAAATTGTCATCCAAAAATTCAGTGAAAAGGCCAATCACGATCTAATCGTGATGCCAATTTCAACATTTTAACTCTTTCCGGTGAAAAAGTCTGTGTATTTTCTATGTCATAGCTATAGAGAGATTTTTTCTGGAGCATTTTCGGACCTTAACTTCACTCCAAAGCGCTAAATTAGCTCCAAATTTAATTTTTCTAACCGATGTTTGTTTGAAACATGGTGTCGTCTAGCCGAAGGTTAAAAATCAAAAAGCAAATAACAGCATCAGTTTTCGATGTATTAGAACAAAGTGGGCAATTTTGAATTTTCAGATCTTGTTGAAAGAGTTTCCGACATTGACATAAGAGAAGAAGATATATATTCCAGCTCCAGCAATGAAAATACTTCCGATAACAATGGACCTTCTAAGCATGCAAATAATTGGTGTGCTTAATGGATTTACAGAGGTGTAACCAGACAACGAATACAATGTGAATCAACCATTCAGCTATGCAACAACACAAGTGCTAAATTGTACAGTAATCTATGTTACATTTTTATCCTATTGCTTTATGTCGTTTTCATTAATAGTGATAATCATGCTTATGTGTATGATTTTGGTGACTTTTTTTTTTTTTTTTTTTTACAGTTTCCGGTTAAGCGAATTCATTTTCTGCATTTTAAAAATAAAATGCCAGACCAAAGCAGGATGCTGTTTTAGTAAATAAATATCCATACTTTCATTTAATTAGCCTGAACTTTCTGTATAGTGAGGTTTTCTGTGCCTAATTTAAAAATTTCCTTTTGTTTTCAATTTTTTAAAAATATTGAAGAGACTTCCCATACATATAATGTATATTCTACAGTAGACAAAAGGGTTTACTAAAAATTAAAAAAAGATTCAGCTCTCACTGTCATTTGGTAATCATTTTATTACTAATAATTTAAAACCCTGCATTCTGCTCCAAAATTGCTTGGCCCTTTTCAGACAGCATTTTGCTATTTGGGACTAAAAGGGTTAATGCTGATCTGAATTTCTGTGATCTACTCTCTAACTTTTTCAGACTATATATCAGCTGAATAAGTATATGGGATACCTACCTCAATTTCAATGTTTTTACTCTTTAGCTCATCTGTTTTTTCATATAATTTTTCTCTAAGTTCTTTGACAATACTTTCATTTACAGCAGGACCCTCTGCTGCAGAAACCTGAGAAAAAGATCATATGGTTATTAAAAGAATTAAATTTGATTGCTCTTTCAACATAATATTCTGGTATACAAGTTTTTGTGAAATGACTCTTATACTAAAGCACATCTGCTGATGTTTAACATGAGAGTACATATGGTATTAAGAGGCAATTTACAATGAAAATTTAGCATTAACATAACAATGTAAAACTTGATGATAATTTAATGTATGTTGTCATTCACAACAACAAATGTAAATATAAACAGCAGCTAATGGCAAGACAGGATGAAACAGCCTAAGATAGTCTATGAAGCAACCACCAATAATAGCACACATGACAATTGAGATTATGTGCATGGATAAAAACAAACAAGAGCTATAGTCACCCTATGTTGATCCATAGCAAAACAAAAACCAGGCGGCCAGTAGACTGTTATGCTCAGCCATTTGCAGCGCAAATACTGTCATATTTTCAGACCTTGTGTCACGTATAAAAGGCATGTAATGCAAAACAAACAAATTAAGCACTTTTGCAGCCTCTTATAAGTGCAAACTCAATTCATCATAACATTTCATAAAATGTGATTCTTTTGACAATAGGCAAATCTGAATCAGCATTAACTTTAAATACTTTATCAACGGTTGGTGGCTCATTTTTAAAAAAGAAATTATGCACTGTAGTACAAATTGGATTGTTACATTCTTACACTGCATATTTCACTCTCTTTCTTTTTTCCTGGTTGTAGTCACTTTTCTTGTGAGGGGGATAGTTAAGTAAATAGAAATAAAGCTTAGCTTGTCAATTATATAAAACTTCAGTTTTTTTTTTTTTAAGAGCATAGTTAACACTCATAGCTGAAAAACCTGTGAACTCAGAAGTTAATTTCACCACTTCTCTTACAGGAAATGTTCCAATATTTTTCACAAAAGTTATAATAAACATTAAACACCATTGGATTTTCAACACTAGTCAATAGTTTACCAGCCTTATTCTTTATGTAACTTGATAAAGATGCAAGAGCAAATTCATACCCCCACACACACAGAGTTATTAGCAAATCAATATATTTACTGAGGTATTTCCAAAATTATGGTGACATTCAAATTTTAAAATGAATATACTTTGGGTGCATCACGTGCGGAAATATGGGGGGGGGGGGGTTTGCTGCTAAAACTAAGATGAATAAACTTCTTATTTTGCAAAAGAAAAGATTGGTATATAAGATGAAATCTTGGAAATCATGTAGAACTGCCTTTATAAACAATAAGCTATTAACCATTTTATTCTCTGTATGTTTATAGAACTATTGTGCACACATGCGTGTGTGTGGTGTGTGTGTGTTTTTTTGTAACAAATTACCTGTCCAAGGTATAAAAGATTTACTGGATCAACAAATTATTATTATTATTATAGTTCCCCACCGCAGGATTTAACATGATACTACAAACATCAGCAAAGATGCAGGCAAGCTGAGTCAAACACAGTGCAAGATGGATCAATTGCACCATGATTTTTTGCAATGACATGACTACAAAAAGCAGTTAAATACAAAATGTTACCCTTCTCTAGTATGTGTTTTTGTGAGTCTTCCCCTTCTAGAGCCATTGGAAATGATTTTGAAATTTTCAAGGGGTCAGGAGTCTCATGAAGATACAACCTCATTCTGATAACACAAAACAGCAATGGCCCAAGAAAATATTGATGCTATGAGGAAAATAACTGAAGATGATGCTCATCTCGCATTTTATTATTGAATAGACCTTGAACATTGGATCAACTGTAGCACAGACCTTCACTTGCAATTTTTAGGCCTCATCAGAGCTTTGCCAATTCGGTACCACATTCCCAGAGAGAAGCCCAAAAAAGATGAATGGTATCGTTTTGTGCTTGAGAAATTTGACAAAGGACAATCCAAAAGCATGGGCCTACCATTATGACCCCAAACAAAGAGGCAGCCTTCAGTATGGTGCTTTCCATGTGAGCAGCCACCCACAAAAGTTCAGAGAAGTAGTAGTTCTAGAAAGAAGATGGCTTTTCATCAAGATGAGCCATCTCATAGCCTTGGACATATGTCACACAATTAATGCTGAGTGGTATGTAACTGAAAGTGTGCCTCAAGTCATCACAAGTCAGAGTAGACATCTTCTTCTGCATCAGACAATGCCTCGGCACACACAGCAGCCAGAACAACATATTTTTGAGACAAGGAGAAGGTCCAATCTTGACAGACCCAACCTATTCACCTGAGCTAACCCCATGTGACTTCTTCCTGTTCCCAAAGAAAAAAGAAAAAATTCATGGGTAGCATCTTTCATCTGATGGAGAACATTGCTACATATAACAGTCCTCTGACATCCCTAAAGAATCTTAGACTGAGAAATTTTCTAAATGGTTCCAAAGAATAGAAAAATGTATAAGCATTCAGGGGGAGTATTTTGAAATGTTGAAATAGTTGTATTCTAAACAAAATGTTTTTTGAATCTCTGCTAAAATTTTCTGCGTTATCATCCCATTATACAATTTAAGAACAAATTCATTCTTAAATTTAGATTTTTAGAATGGGATTACTTTCCTACACACATTGCTTTATGTTGTAAGATTAAGCTCACAGAAATGGCATCATCAGAGTTTGTTTTGCCACAATATTTTACGAATATCCTAGTGATTCCTAGACTGTGTTCTTATACAGAAAGAGCATGAATCAAGAGGATGGAGTATCTAATGTGAGTTGGCAGAGTAATCACGTGATGAGAATCACTCTCTGGTTAGCTAGTTTCTTATTTTTAACTAAACATACTGTTAAAGTATTCTAGCCAAGAAAGGTAGTAAAATTACATCAAATTCATGTGATCCAATAAGTTATCACTCTATCAAAAGAATCATTATATCAACATATAATAACAAAATTAAAGAAGATAATGTATTATAAACAAAGGAAAACCATGGGAAAATTTATGTAATAACACGACCAGAATCACTACATTACCAAGAAAATTTTCTGTAGCAACTTTTAGACTCCTAACAGGCTATGACTGCCTCAATAAACATTTATTCAAGATTGGTATAGTGACATCTCCTCTGTGTCCTTTCTGTACACTTAAAGAAGATATGGATGGAAACAATCTACTGCGCTGCCCAACCTTGAGTCAACATGACAATATGACATCAAAATACTGAATTGCAAGAGAGCGAATGGCTTCACTGCCAACTGCTCAACATTAGATACCAACCAACCACTTTTAAAGTTTGAATCTTGCAAGCTTGTAAGTTTACGTTTAATTCAATGTTTTATTTTTATGTTTATGCCATTCATTGTAAATAAAATTATTTGTATTAATGAGTCTGTCAATTGCCACAATTATATCAGCACTATTGGTGTGCCAGAACTCCACCTTACAAAATTTCTTTTGTATGCCAGTAAATCCACTGATATGGGGCTATTGCTTTTAAGCACATTAAAAATTATCAATATGGGCCGCTGTGAATGGTTTCATTGCAATACATATCCAGATTTTAAATTTGCTATGCCTAATTTTCATTATCAAGGAGGCCTGACATTTTAAGTTTAAATGTACGTTTAAACTTGTCAAGCAAATAATTATTCAATACTAAGTTGCACTCTTAACTTCACTTTAAAGGTTTTTACCTAGAAACATGTTTTCACCAGTCTTGCCAGCATCATCTGCTAATCAACTGCCATATTTGGTGTGCTCTGCAACGTCCTTGAATCCTCTATCAGTAGCAACAGGAACTTAAAATTCAGATTGTTCATTTCATCCTGATAGAGGATCCAAGGTTGATGTACAGTTCATCAACTTTGGCAGTCATTTATCTGAAGGTGCTGGCAAAGCCGACAAAAACATGTTCCTGGGTAAAAACCTTTAAAATGAAGTTAGACTGCAACTCAGTATTTAATAATTGAGTACACTTTAGTGTGTTAAATTCCTTGTCTGAATATCATCAAACAAAGTCTACACATTGTACTTTCTTACCATTTCAGCAATTTTAAGTTTCTCTGTTACATCAGCAAGCTGGAATTGCAACTTCGAGTTTTGCTGAAGCAGTTCTTCACTCTGCTGTTTCCTAGTTTCATGCAGTTCCTTTACAGAATTCAGTTCTATTGTAAGAGACTCAACCTGTCTCTGTAGGTCTTTCTGCTCCTAAAAATACAATATTTAGTTAATATGATACATTTATTTCCACAAAATAGTTAACATTTTTGGTTATATAATGCTTTGGTTTTACCTTATTCTATGCACAAATATACATATATATATATATATATATGTTTACCACCCTGGCCTTTTACATTCCTGAGTAGCACTTGCTCGCTCTTATCCTTCTAATTCTATAACCCTTTCCTTCCCTTTTCCCTTGTTCTTAATGTTCTTTTGAACCTAACTATGGTGATCCATTTTTCTTTAGTGCTCATTAAAAATTTTATATCTATCTGCTTTCCTTTTTCTTGTTTTCCTGTTGCTACAATTTTGCTTCTATTTTGTCCCATCTAGCTTAAAAGTATTCCTTGCATTCTACTACATTCAGTTTACAAAAAATGCAATAGCTTGAAATTTAGCAACAGTTTTAACTTCTCCAAATTGAAAGTTAACAAATGAAGCAGAAGAGAAAGACTGAGCAATATATTTAGCATTTCTTCACCTTTCTTTCTCCAAATGTTCTATTGGCAAATTAATGCTATATGGTCTTATACCCCCGCCACTGAACACTTGCACTTGAAAGTTAGGAGTTAAGGTGGTACACCTGCAAACAGATGAAAAGCTTACCCGTTTGACTTTCTGAACCAATCACAAAGCAGCATTCCAGACAGTTGGTCGGTCAGACAACTGAAACGGATCTAGATGCCACACTGTTGCAATATCTGGCTATTTCCAATTGCGTGCCTCAATTTGTGAACTCCTAACACGTACATTGAACTGTTCTGTGCTAGCTACGTATTATTCGTCATTATTTATATTTTTTTGTTATTGTTGATAGTGTTGTTGGTGTTTGTACATGAGGGAACATAACAAGACTTTCACAATTGCAAAGGTGGATAGACTTGTGTGGGAAGGTGTGACGAGGGTGGATGCAGCTCCTGGAAGAAGAAAATGAATCATGTGCACAAAATAATATGAAAAGCGCAGGAATTAGACAGAATCATTAGTGAATGTAAACCACTAATAATGCTCTTGGTGACGATGTTGATGATGACAATGACAATGATGCTTCCAAGAATGATGACGATGGAGACTTGGATGGAATTGAGCCATTAAAATTCTAAACCACTGAAAGTCATTTTGCTATACCTTTCTCTCATTGTAACAAGCTAGTTTGCATTAATTTGCTCTATATTGTCATACATATGTAATGTACGTTAATGCAACAAACGTTATAGTATCATTGTTATTTTCAATTATCAATAATAACGAATTAGTTTCATTATTAATCAGCATTATTATTTACATGTTTATATTAGTCTTTACACATGATCAAGACATTTGTGATCAGCTGTTGTTTACTAATTACTCTGGCAATGCTGCAAAGGCAGCATAGGCAACCTTACGTGAAACTACTCGAACTGTCAAGTTCAAGGATTTAGGCAGGGGTATAAGCCTCAATTTAACCAGCTTCCTGTATATGCTCCAATTCAAGTTAAAAGCTAATAAAGCATTCAAAACTATATACTATAGACAAAGTTTCATTATAGGTGTTAATGCCTCTGTTACTAAAAATACCATTTCTACTAATGTTTATCTCGAGCAGTATGATATAGATAAAAGAATAATCTTTTGCAAGAATCGCTTGTTTGCAGAACCCGCCATTCTCAATATTAATATTTTGGGAAAAAAGTCTTGTTTCAGATAAATACAGTAGTTTTTTATCCAACAAATAAGGACCCTAAGGAAGAGAAAGCAGACAAAGAGGTATCTTTATAATTTATAAAAAAATACAGATTGAGTCGACCAGACACTCTATGGCTTCACATACTTAAAACTTATCCCGACACGTTTCACCTTCCGTTGAAGGCATCATCAAGGTACAGATTGAGTTGACCAGGCACTCTTTGGCTTCACATACCTAAAACTTATCCCAATGCGTTTCACCTTGATGATGCCTTCAACAGAAGGTGAAATGCATCGAGGTAAGTTTTAGGTATGTGAAGCCATAGAGTGTCTGGTCAACTCAATCTGTATTATTTTATAAATTATTACAGTGCTTCACAGTGTTAATTCCAATTGATTTTTAATTATTTTGTAGGTATGTTTATTTTGATATATTTTCACCACAAAAGTTGCAGGTCAATCTGTCATCAATGTAACAATGGCCCCTTGTTCGATATATTTCAGATGCTCATTTTAAAGAAACTTACCTCCAAAGAGTCATCAGATTCTCTTCTTCTTTTTTTGCTCATTTTATTTATATATTGTTCCATCTTGTTACACCTCCATTGTTCCATTTCTAGGTAGTGCAACTCTGTATCCTCAAGACGACTCCTAAAACAGCAAGGGAAAAAAATCTGATGTTCCATTCACATGACTTTTTCCACCTATTCTGCAACAAATTATTCTTATGAAAGCAGACCTCAAATTTAAGGTAAAAATCTATTCTGTTCTTCATGAAATACATGAAAATGAATATATACATAATTCAAATAATTAAATGGCCAAAATTGATAAATTTATGGTATCTAAAAATACCTAAAATGATGTTAGAACCTATTTTAACCTGTTATACATGTTTTGAAAAACATCTAGTTTAAAGTCATAAAAATAAGTAAAATGTTATTAAGAGTAATTATGGAAATTCCACATTTCTCAAAATGTGTTATAAGCTACAGCCCCAAGCTAAAATAAACAATTCAAATGACATTTGTTACAGAACTTGATAACTAATTTTAAAAAAACTTGGTATTATCAATTCTTCATATTGTAATTTCCCTATGTCTCTTACCAAGATTTAAGTATGCTTCGGTGATATCAGTTGATGTTGAACAGTCATTTTCTGTATATAAACTAATGTTAATAGACAAGAATACGTTTACACTATGTTTTATTATATTACAGTTTGCTAATGTATATTATATGTTGTACTATACAAACTAAATATTATTCTTACTGAATGAACACTATCAAAATATTCAGTTATTACAAGAAACTATCATTTAACAATCAATAGTGTAAAACATTTGGTTGGTCCATCACTACTACATAATTCAAGTCTCAGCTATAGCACTGAATTTTTCAGGCTGACCCTACCTCTTCAACTCTTGCCCTGCACATGGCTTTTGTGGAAAAAATAATTACCATTGATTGGTTAAACTATGAACACCGGGATTAAATACTTATAAGTCGTAAGATGCCATTGGGATTTGTCATCTCTTCTTTCTCTGTTTACCCTTTTATGTAGGACTTACATCCCCAAAGACTTACAAGCTAGTGACTGAGGTCAGACCAGATGCCTGTTAAGGAGCACAGGCTCTGGATCATAAAGAGTGGCCAGGATGGCTGACCAATCCAATGCCTAGTATGAAAATGAGGTAGTGGATGACTTGACAGTGAAATGGATAAATGGAAAGATGATTATGGAGCAATTGGTAGAATAAATGATGGGGGAACTAGAAAACTCGGAGAAAACCCACCTAAATGTAGCTTCTTCATCAATCATAAATCCTACATGCAGTCCTCTGGGATCAAACCGGACAGTCTAGGTGAGAGGCAAGCAGTCTAACCACTCAGCCAAAGCACCAACATAGATATATCTTCTCATAAAAAAAAAAATTTGAGATGATCTTATGGTTTACCAGAAAAAATGCAAGTCAGTTGGAGAATTTAAGAACGTACTAGCAAGTTGCCATAGTAGCTAGGTTGGTTAGTGCAACCTGATAGTTAAAATCCTGGCTTTGCCATTGAATTTTTATTACGACTCCACATTCCCAACTGTTACAAATATATTTAAGGTTTTATTAGTTTTCCTGCAACTAAAGTTACAAAATATCAAATAGTAATATTATGGTATTCTACTGGTTACATTATTTATGAAACTTCCTGCAAGTGTAAGTCATGTTTTGACCATCAAAATATGTTTTACACAAATTTTGAAAGCAAAACATGTATAAGGTAATGTTAAATCAGTATTAGTACATTAACAAAATTATGTTAAGCACTGTCTTAAACTAGAATAATCCTGATGTAAACAAGGAGGAGCGGACTCAACTCGCTTCATGTTTGACGCTACAGTGAACAAGTTTTGCAACACTAATTGTAACAGTGATAACTTCTTGAAAATAAATCAAGTGAGATATTGTCAGCAACTTATTGAATCTTACATGATTAATATTATCATGCAATAGCATAATGGTTATGCTGCATGATACATGGAACTGCTTTTAAATTGCTTGCTGGTGTTCTTGGCTTGTGATGTTTATGTGGTAAGGAGTCTTAAATATCAGAAATACACTGCATGAAAAACTAGCATCTGGATCATTCACCTCGAGACCAACTATGCTCTGAGAATGGCCATATAGAGATACAACTTATAATATCGTTTCTTTAGTAATACAAATCTAAGCTGTGTATTATTAAGCAATAACAATAACTTAATAGGGAATAACTGGGCTGTAAACATTCCTTTCAGCATTCAAAAGTGTTCACTGTGATGTATATGCAGGATTCAAAAATAATGAAAATACAAAAATTTGTGTATATTTCATTCCAAAAACCAATTCATGCTCAGCAGGTTTAGAAAACTATTTACAGTGCTGTACTTTTTAGAGGCAGTTATTGTGCAATAGGGAATAAGAAGACATCCAGAACTTTGCCAATCAATGGCCCAAGAGTGTTTGATGTCTCTCTCTCCCCTTCCATATATTGACATCAGGGATATTCTTATATGAGACCAATTACATCCATAACTTCAATAGTAAATGAGCCTAATACTAGATGTTAGCTTGCAGAAGATGAAACTACTCATTTTTGACAAAACTGACACTCCTGTAAATTATTCTTTCTGTTGCTCCAAAAAAAAAAAAAAAAAAAAAGTTGGCAATTATGAGTTAATATTATTTACATGGAATAATCTACTAAACTTCCAGGGAAGACTTAAAGAAAGTAAAGAATCGGATAGCATCATTATCAGGAGCATACTAAGCAGAAAAACCTGTCTGCAGAGTACACTACATCAAAGACTACCTCTTTATAACAAGCTACCGGGAACTGGAAACTCTTAAATGAGAAACAACTCAAACATAAAGTTAAAAACCATCTCTTAGCCCACATGTTCTACAATATAAATGATTTCATTACTACTGTATTTTCCTAAACTTGTATTAACCATTGCGTAAATTATTAATATCTCGTTTAAGTTTCTTTAAATTGTACATACTAGTTGTAAGTTGTATCACAGAAATGTAAATTGTAATTTGTTACCTGATGAAGCCTTTGAATTCATGTAATTCTTTTGGTGAATAAAAATCTTATCTAATGAAATTTTACTGCATGAATGCTTGCTGTATACCTAAATGACATGCCTCTAGTCGTTTCATCTTACCGGTACAGCTTCTCCGTTTCCTCCAGAAGTTTATCATATCGCTCTGCCACATCCTCTCTTATTCTCCTTTCCAATGTTATTTTGTCTTTTTTCTCTGCATCTAATTGCTGTTTCAACTTTGAAACTTCATTTACCAGGTCCTGCAATTCAAACATCAAACATATAAGCTAGAGTAAAAATAGTACTCGTATGCAGTGTAGCAGATAAGGCCTATATTGTCATTGAGCATAGCCTTTTACTCTCTTTCAGACGCTCTTATTCAATAAACATCATTTAACAAAATGAAGAGGCTACTATTTGAGGCATTTATAACAATTATAGTAATTACAACCATCACAACCAATACTCAGATGCAACCAATACTCGGGAAGTATTTTACTACCAATTTACAACTGACAGGACAATAACATTACATCCTGATTTTTAAAACAACAAACATGACAGTCAACCAAGGGCAGATGAAGGGTAAGAGTGCAAGACTGTTGCTGTAAAAATGTAAAGTTATGTTACCATTGATTACACTGGTGAATCATTTACTCCTTTAAGTAAGTTAGCATATACAGCCAAATATAAGAATTACAGATTTCTATAACATTCAATTGTTACTCCAAATTCAAGGGTTATTGAATTTGAATCTCAGTTGAAGTGAGTTACTCAGATGAGTTTTTTTCCCGGGATTTTCCCTTATCCTGAGAGGTTGAATGTCAAGTAATTAAACTCAGTGCATCATGGGCTCATTTAAGCATCATTTCAACCATTTCATTCATCTCTCTCTCAGATCAACTGATCTACAAGGTTAACAGACATTAAGCTAAACTTAAAAAATAAATTACAAATTATAAGTTGCTACTTAAAAGAGAGCTGCTCTTCTGAAAAGCAGTCAGGGCCACTAATATACATAGTAACTTAGCCCTTCAATAAATTACTGCTACTACTACTACTATTACTATTATTGAAACGAGCTTGCTTGGTAAATCAGTTGCATTGCTAGCCTACTTTGTTAAACTTATAAAATACATACTGTATTTACTTGCAGAATGACACCCCTAAGATTTTCGGAAGTTTTTTTAAAAAAAATTACAATATTCATTGCACTTTCCCCCCAAAAAATTTGGACATCCCTTGACCTTCAGAAGCTTTATTTCTAAGAATTCTGCATGGTTAGTGCGTCAAGGCCACTTGATTTCCTCAATCTTGCTCAGTCCCTTATACCTAAATGTGACCGACAGAGTTGATATCAGCCACATTCCTGACCTTTAGTACCTAATTAGCAGTCATTAGATCGCATATACATATGTTCATTTTAAAATCTCTGCCAGTAATCAGTTCAGTCTCTTCCATTTGTGAAAAACAGTTTTATCGTATTATGCATTTGTTAGAAACAATAACCAATATACAGTAAAATTTAAACACAAGTACTGAATTTTGAAGAGAAAAACGGTGTGAAATATGCAGGAAGAGAGTTTGGCATAGAACCTAAATTGATCCCTAATTGGAGAGGCCAAAAAGAGGAGTAGAGAAGTGCAAAATCAACTTGTTGATCGTTTTGCAGCCAAAAGCATGGGAAACATCCTCAGATTGATCAAGAACTGTTAGATTATGTTGTGGGATTAAGAAATAGCAAAAACATGTGGCATTTCACATGTGGAATTCAAAGCTAGCCAAGGATGGGTTTACGCACTTAATGTGGAGGAAGGGACTTTGAGAAGGTGGACCACACTTGCTGTGTTTGCCACGTGATTACATGGATAAAATTATTGCGTTTCACCACTTCATAATACAAGGAGGCGTGAACACGATTTTCTGCTATCACAGATAGGAAATGCAGACCAGCCCCCAGTTTTTTTTTATATGCCAAGGAATATAACAGTGGATATAAAAGGTGCATCTAGTGAACTAATTAAAAGTACAGGTGCAGAAAATTTTGCTGTACGCTGATGCTGGCAATACCAGCAGATAGGAGAAAGCTTCCATCCATTATTATTTTTAAGAGAAAAATTCACCAAAGTGCAATATCCCACCAGGAATAATTGTAAGGATGTAAGAAAAAGGATGAATGACAGCTGACATGAAGGAATGGCTGAAAGTTGTATGGGATCGATGCTCTGGAGTTTTATTAAGGAAGATGGCCATGCCTGTTTTGGACAGTTTCTGTGTCATGTGGCAGAACCAGTTAAAGAACTGTCGCGAATAAACACAGTTCCTGCCATAATCACTGGAGTACTTACATCAGTGTTACAACCTTTGGATGTGACTATTAATAAACCGTTTAAAGGACATCTATGCTGGTTGTATGGTGATTGCCTGGTGTCTGGTTCGGTACCTTTCACTAAAGTTGGCAACATTCAGCAAGACTAAGCGTGTCAGTGGATAAAACGTGTTTGGGATCTGATCAAACTAAACATCACCACCAAGAGCTTCAAGAAGACTGGAATTTCCAACATGATCCATCAGAGGATCACATCACATGGGAAGCTGTTTCTGATGACGAATCTGACAATGCTGAGGATTCAGGCACGTCATTAGATGAAAGTGATGCAGAATAAAGCAGGAATGTTTATTTTTATTAATGTTATCTATGATTGACCTTGATGTTCGCTCTATTCAAAATATTCATCATTGCAACACGTTTCGGTGCTGCAGAAGCCAAGTCCAAAGTCACACTACCAGCATGATTATGTAATAGTTATTGCAGCCGTCATCAGCAGAAAAATCATAACATTGTATCAATAACCCTACAGTTATGTGTATATAATTTATTTTACAATAAATATATGTTCTATTCTTTGGCAACTTGGTTATGGCTAAGTTAAAGATGATGGGGTCTCTCAGTTCTGCAATTCTTACATGCTTTCATGAGCCCAAAGCTTCCCGACACTTATGCCAGAACGAAATTAAGTAATTAATGCTCTTTAGTTTGTGTAAGAGTGCAACAATAGCGTAACTACACAACCGATCCCACCTTCTTTTCCTAAGCTTGATGTGGCTTTATCACAGGTGCCCCTCGACTTTTTACTTAAAATTTTAGGAAAAAAGGGGGGGAATTTATGCAAGTAAACACATTAGTTATAAAAGCAACACTTGGTGGAGGCAGAGCGAGAGAGAGTGTCAGTGAGTGGGATTTAAGGGACCGTTGACAACTAAGTCATTTGGGCCCTAAGGTATTAAAATGGAAACATATTAAAAAACTAAGAATTCAACAAAGATTAAAAAGTTAAAAAATACTAAAAATATACACTCACAAAAGACAGGTAATATGATATGGTACGGCTAATAGAGGAGAAAAACTGGAGCACCTTATCCATGGAGATGGGGTCGTTGCCTAAAATGGTACTTGAACCGGTACCCAGGTCATTTGATTACCAGTCTCAATGGAACCTTGGACAAAGTAACACATCTTCCATGGACAAACATCGCTGGTCAGCATGGAGAAGATAAGCATGTGTTAGCCACATGTGACATACGTGGTCTCATAAGTATGACTTCTCGGTGCTGGTTTGTCAGGTAAGATATTAACCATGGTTACACTGTGTCTTAATTGTTCAAACCTGGATGCTTACTAAACTTTGCTGCCAGGCTAAAAGAATAGACTGACAAAACTGATGAGAAACATCCCCAGAGGGCACAGCCTCTGCAGTAACCCAGTAAGAACCAGGCAGCCTTAGCAAAACTGTCCGCTACTTCATTACCTGCAATACCAATACAACCTGGGACCCATATAAAAACAAACTGGTAGCCGCAATCAATCAACTCAGAAATGTGGGTGGAGGTAGAGTTAGAGGAAGACGTATTCATGCCCCAAGACAAAGACTGCTTCTAGTCACGGTGTTAAACTGCACACTCAAGCTAGAGACTTTGTCTTTTCTCTTGCGGAATTTTGTCACACTGGCGGTGCTGATATACCGACAATTGACAGCATCCTTAACAAACAAAACTATTTTTGATAATAATAATCACTCAAATAGATTAATAAGGGCTTGTCTTCGAATTTTTTCTTTAACACACGGTGTGTGTTATTTTAACACATTAAAATAACACAGATTTTGAGAAATAATAATACCCCTTTTAAGATAAAATAATGCCACTTTTGAACAAATAATAAACACATGTTTTGCATGTCCCTTCCCATTTGAGAAAATAAGCATTTGAAAATTCAAACCAATAATGTAGAATATCTCTTTTATTATGGATTATGATCACAAAGATGCTTACCTCTATCCTCTGGTTTAACACATTAACAATGCTTGGATTCTGAGCAGAGCTGTCATCTGAAAAAAATATTTATCTGTTAAATTTGAAATATGCAAAGAATAAACATACATTTTTACAACTAATATCATCACATACATATGTATTTTACTTACCCTCTGATATAAGGGAGAATTTTGATGTATTGGACAATCTCTTGATGTATCTTGAGAACCGTGAATCCTTACGCAATGCATGTGGTCTTCGCTCTCGCACTACAATCTATAGGTACATAGAAAGAATGTCAGGCAGTTTTCAATAAGCACAACAAATCCACTAAGTGAAGCAATATATTGTTAATATAATTAATGTACAGAAGTTCGTAACTGAACAGTTAATCTAAAGAGGCATCCAGAAATTACAATTAAAGATTAACTAAAACTAACAGAATTACTTAGTAAAAAATAAAATATACTAAAAAATCTGACGCACACAACTTTCTCTAGCTATTCTGCAACAGATTATTCCTACAAAAGCTTATCCTTCCTCTACTTTGTGCTAATCAGGATAAGCAGAAGATAGAAGAAATGGTTGTATTGATTACTTTCTTATAAAAGTAGAAGTTAAATAAGGGAATGCACCAGGCTAAAGCAATAGTCAAATGTTTTACAAGATGTTGCTATGTGAATAAAATTTATTTCTTTGCATGGCCAGGAATTAACAAATTTCCATATGCAAAAAGTTTAAAGTATTTTAAAACTGACACCAATAACAAGAAATTTCTTGCCAGTGGTCAACCCCATGAAAAAAATGTATATGACATAAAGTGTGTGTTTTAACAAGATCTTCAGTTTTTGTGCACCAAGTTTTTGTCTTTCTCTTACGGTTTACCAGTTATGCATCAGTCATCCAGAATGAAGAGGTCTTCAGAGGCTATCCCCAAAAAGCTCAAGATAATATTGTATTTGCCATATAAATACCTTTAATATACAGTGTTTTAACCAAAATTGTAAGAGCTATTCTTGAGAAAATAAAAATGTTAAATTTTTCCCCCGTAAAGGATAGTTTGTAGTGAGGGGGGAGGGGGGGGGTTTCCTCAAAATCTTTGTGTTGCATCCTTTGAAAACAGAAACTTTTCCAATTTTTTTTTCAGTGAAATCTAGGTATCAGATTTTTGGGTGAATGCAATGCCTTCTCTACCTACTATGTACATTGTACATACATGCCAGAGAAAGTTAAAAAAAAAAAAAAACACACCCTCTGGTTTAACAATGGGCAATCCTCTAACACCATTCCTTATCAGACCTTAAAGTACCCTGAAACTGGTCTTCCTGAACGAAGGTAAAGTTGGAGCACAAAAAGTATACAAAAAAAAAAACAACAACAAAAAAAAGGTGACTCAATTCATTTAAATTATGGTGCTCCACTGTCTAAAATACTTCTTTTTATTTGATACAACAGCATATGTTTAAAATCTGGCACAGATACATAAGTTACATCCTAGTATAGTACCCAACCATGTGCATCCTGTATCATGTGACCATAGGTAGTATTTCCAAAATGGCAGACATTAATGTTTTGTTTTGACAGTGTGTTGTGAATTCCTTGTTGAGGGAAAATCTGCAGCTCAAACTCATCTCAGATTTCAACATGCCTAGGGGATATCTGCACGAGTGCTAGCAGTCGCCCTCTGTGGTGTAATGGTTACCATGCTAACCTTCATATACCCAAGGTCGCGGGTTCAAACCCGGTGGCGGACGATGGAATTTTTTTGGGTGTAAAACTCCTTAGCATGGCTTCCTTTGCAAGGGAAGTAAAGCCGTTGATCCGTGTCATAGATTTACGGCATGAAAAAGAATCTCAAGCCTGAAAGAGAGGCCTCTGGGCAAAATTAAGCGGTCTTTCACACCCAATATAGAATGGGACGCTGAGAACCACAGCAGTTAAAGAGCGTCCATAAATAACACAACATTTTCATGAGTGCTAGCAGATGGCTGAAGCATTTCAAAGACGGGATAATAAGTATCCAAGATGAGCTTCATTGTGGTCACCTGCAAACTGCCTCAATGGAACACAAGGAAAGGACTGACGAGTTCATTAGAGCAGATAGACATGTGGATGAAATTGCTATACTACTTGCAATAGGACATAGTGCAGTGCATGAAATGATACAAAATGTAGGTTATCAAAAAGTTTGTACCCTTTGGGTCTATTTATTGACTGAAGACCACAAATTTCAGAAAACCATCAGCAAAAATCTTATTCAGATTCTAAAATGAAGGTGAAGGTTTATGACGAGTGTTTAAGACAGCCGATGAAAACTGGTTCCATCATTATGATCCTGAAACAAAATGCCAGAATATGGAATGGCAGCATTTGCAATCTGCAAGAAAAGTTATGAGTAGCATCTTCTAAGATGCATAGTGTTGCATTTTGGTTGATTTTCTTGAACCTGGACAAACCAAAATGCTGCCCACTATATC
Source organism: Hymenopus coronatus (assembly GCA_030762935.1). NCBI lineage: Eukaryota > Metazoa > Arthropoda > Insecta > Mantodea > Hymenopodidae > Hymenopus > Hymenopus coronatus. The sequence goes on from CM060899.1 coordinate 39,914,793, forward strand.
CAGATATTTGGAAGCTCTGTCGTACATTGTGCAATTAAGTGCCCTAGAAAGAAGATCCTGTAATAGGATAATGCGCATTTTGACACTGCCATTGTCACAATGAAGATCAGAACATTTGGGTGAGACATTCTTCCACATCCTCCTTACAGTTCTAACTTGGCACCCTCCAATTATCTTTTTGGTTCCATTTAGCAGCAGGTGCGAGGGCAACACTTAAAAGATGGTTCAGAAAGCAGTGTATCATTATCTTCCTGAAACTTCTATCATAAAGGAATTTCCAATCTTGCAGAATGATGGAAAAATGTGAGCAAAGAAATGGAGGCTATGTTGTAAAGTAAGATAAAAGCCTCTAGGTTACAATGACGTACTTGGTTTCTCTATAAAAATAAATATTAAAAGTTTTAAAAATTGTTGTTCACTACTTTTAGTTGCACTAAACATCCAGCAGAAATCAACCCTGTTTAACATGGAAATAAAAGAAACCATTTTAACATTCCTAGATTTAAAGATAATTAGAGAACAGAATCACTCAACCTTTAGAATTTACCATAAACCAACCCAGGTGGGAAAAAAAAATTCAGTAGTGTTTCAATCACATGAATTTCTCTAGCTGTTTCATAAATAAACTTTCCTTACAAAAGATTATTCTTTTATCTACGTCATACTAATTGAGATGAACATTAGCAGAATCAGTCTTATTACCTGCTTCTTATAAGTAGAAGGGAAATAAAGCAATACAGTACTCTAAAGCAATAGTCAAATCTTTTAAAAGCCATCATTATGTAAAAAAATGAAATTAAGTTCTCTTTTGCATTCCTGGGAATAAAACAAAAGAGATGAAACCAAAGTTGAGAAAAGTTTAAGTAGTTTAAAACAGAAACAAATAACAAGGAATATCTTGGAAATTGTTAACTCTACAAAAATGTACATGACATAAATCATGTGTTTTAATGAGATATACATTTTTTGTTTTATAAGTTTTTATCTAACTCTTACGGTTTATAAGTTATACAAAAGTCATCCAGAATGAAGTAGTCTTCTGAGATTATTCTCAGAAAATTCAAGATAACCATTTTGTGGTCATGAAAATGTCATAGACATTATTAAAATGTCATAAAATTGTTAGAGCCAATTTTAAGAAAACTAAAATGTTTGAAAAATGTTCCATGTAAGGGTAGTTGGGTGAAGAGGATTTTCTTGAAAATCTTCCAAGTCGAATCCTTGGAAGTTACTGAACTTAAATACTAAGTTTGGTATTTAATGGACTTTTCATTTTTCAACCCACCCACCTACATTCCCCCAAACATATCCACCCATGCACACACATTCACATAGACAATTTTCTAAAAATACTATTTTTTGGATTCAAGGATCTCGAAACATATAATCCAAGTATCAAATTTTTGGATGGAATACAGTGTCTTTCCTATGTATTATGTATACTGTATCTGCCTGCTAGAGAAAATAACAATAGTTATAACCCCATAACACACAACACACAGCATTGAACAGCCTGCCCGCAGATTAGTTTCCACACCATTACAGGAAGAAGAATATAAGATTGAATAGTACAGCATCCACAGTAGTACACAATGCCTTCAGCCCCAAATAAATTCATAAGAAAATCAGAAAGTTCCAACAACAAAATCAAATCAAGACATCACAAAACTAGCCAAACAAAAGATAAACCTAATTTTAAGAAAATTACATACTATCCACATCCCAAACTCTAAAAATCTTTATTCAAAATCACATTTACTCCAAAAATAATAGCCTAGAAAAAATGCTATGCACCACCCTAAAAGATCCTATGCCCAGATCACCAAAACTCCAGTATTTACAAAATAGAATATGCAGACTGCAACAAATTATACATAAGAAAAACTAAGAGAAACTTGAAAACTAGACCGAAAATACATTTAAGAACAATCAAATGCAGACAAACCAATCATTGCCCAATCTTTGTCTTCTAACCATGAGATAAATCATAACACTTGCAAAATATGCAAGGTATGTAGCATATTAGATATCTGGAAAAATCTACATCCTAAAAAGCAAATCAATACCACACAGTTCCCTCTGGAAATACATAAGAGCATTAATCACATCAATGCCAACCCCCTTCAAAACCATCATGTAAAATGCTGCATCATTTAGAGAATGATGACAATGAGGAACCTAGCCACAAACATGTCCAGGTAAAGTTAACTATTAGTGATGTTTTAGTCATATTAATTAAATACATACCTGTTTGGCAATTGCAGAAAATTTTAATACTTGAGAGGTCTCGTCAAACAGATATGGATCCAGACTAACATTTACAATCATTCTTGTTGCTTCTCTACCTAAGAGTGCTTTCTGGAATAGCCGTGTAAGCTTACAGTCACGAAATGGGATCATTGATTTGTCTTTGCTGTTTTGATTATCCCTGCAACATATACAATATTTTAGTTGCAGATATATATTGTTTGATATAATTCATATTGTTTTTATGTTGCATATATATATATATGCAACATAAAAACAATATGAATTTATTTACTTGGGAGAACTCAGTAACAATGATGTAAGCCTATCATATTCATCCGAATACAAGATGATGTTTTTTCCAAAATATTAATTAATGTTCAGATCTGAGGGTCATCTTGCATTATGATATATATTTTCTGAATACCATGCAAGAAAAACTTAATTACAAACTTTGTGGGTATGGCAGAGACGAAGCTTAAAGGAATTTGTAAAGATTACCGCCAAGATTGCAACTACGCAGCAGATTTTGTGCATTTAATTTCACACCAAAAATTAGCTGTTAACAGGCATATGAGCATTCTCATTGGAAAAAAAGATTTCTCTCCAAGACTAAAATAAAATTAGAGGACTTCCTTTCATTAAGGTGCTTGCAAGTAACATTGTATTGGGAGCCAATGGTCAAGCAGAAAGAGAGTTGTTAGCTGCGCATTCTCCTTATCGTGTTGCACATATACTGGTACTTTTCCGATTCCTCTACCTCTCCTTTTCACCCTCAACGTGAATTTACATGTACATGTGAATTATCTAAAATGTTATATGCTATATAATATTAAGTCTGTTGCCTTAATAGAAAGTCGCATCCATAATCATTGTTACAGCTATGCTGCCACCAACATTGTCATTACATTTCTACCATCGCACATTCTGTACTCCCCACTCTCTCTTACTGAAAATTTGAATTTTTAAGCAAATTCAAATCAGATAAAGCATTTTAGGTATAGTATATTAAATTAAAAGTAAACATTGAATTAATTAAAGACACTAAAAACACTCACATTTAAATTGACTCAATGTTTACTTTTAATTTAATATTAACAACACTGTCATCTACTCCAAAATAAAAAAGTATAGTATATTAAGTTTGTTATAATAAAAAATTGCATTCATAATCATTGTTACAGCTATGCTGTCATCAACACCAAGCACAGTCATACTGGTACATTTCCATTTTGCCTCTCTGTCTCTCTCTCATTAAAATCATGAATTTAGATGCAAAGTTGAATTATTACTTTTACTAAAACTTTTTACAATGATGAGTTATATTAGGTATGTTGTCTTAATAGAAAATCTTATCCATTATCATTGTTTCAGTTGTACTGCTGTTATCACCTTCTTTAATCACAAACATACCAGCCTACATCATTTCCATTCTCCTCTCTCCTCTCACTATGTGAATTTCTGCACAAATTCCAATTACTTTAAAAAATAAATAAACAATTTTTTTAAAAAGGGTGGCAGAATATAATCAGCTTAAGTGTCCTTTAATTTGTACAAAATATGTGTTAAAATTGTCGACACCTTGATGATGCCTTCAACGGAAGGTGAAACGTGTCGGGATAAGGTTTACGTATGAGAAGCCATTGAGTGTCTGGTGGACTCAATCTGTATTATTTTATAAATTATTACAGTGCTTCACAGTGTTAATTCCAATTGGTTTTTAGCTATTTTGTAACTATGTGTTAAAACTTTAAATTTTATTTAAAAATTAAGTTATGTTTTCTTTTTATACAGCTGATATTACGCCAAATTCAAAATTAAGTTCTGAAAAATGGAGGTCATCTTGCATTCAAATAAATGCCTTAATAATTAAAACAGAATCTAAGCAATGCACATGCAACCATGCACACACATCACTTATAAAAATTGCTGAGGAAGGAAGCAATTAAACTATTTACTTGGCTATAGAACCGTATTGCCTATAGTAACCTCCTTTCCATAATGTTGATACATATGTAGAGGACATCTGTCAATGGTGAGTGATAAAAAGGATTGATGTCTTGAAGCTGCATAACTACAAGCTATATACTGCTATGAATGAATATTGTGTATGTTGATCATGCAACATCAGTTATCTTATAACAAAGAACTCTCACAATTATGGAAGACAACTTCCACAACTGGAGAGAACAGCTTACCAAAATAAGATAACCAGTTAATAGAGATTCAATTTATGGAATATTTTAGAGTTGGGTTTGTAACACTTAAGTATCACTTACGTGTAATTTTTCCAGACTGGTTTCGATGACATGTGGGCATCATTGTTGATGGTTTCCAACTCAAAAATATTCTATTCATACGTATCACTGTTCCAAAACGCCCTTTAATTAAAATTGTTATTCAATTTATGGTTTACATCAAGACCATTGATCCCTCTTTTATGGTCAATGTAGCATTTGTAGCATTGAATGCATTTCAAGGTTTGGTTTTTGCTTATAGAATAACTACCTTAATCCAGAGTTAAGCTAACTTTCATCTTAAATAGACAGCTATTGTTTTGAAATGCCTTATAACTTAGAAACTAAATTAGTACCTTATTATTCTTAAGCACATTCCAAGATAATGTAGTGATGTGTTTATCTTTTGAGATTCTTTCAGACGATCACCAACATTATCAGTCTTCTTTGCTCTTTCTGCACCTGCCAAGTCACAGAAGGAGAACCTGGAATTGAAGTTTTAGGTTGTAGCTTTAATGTAAATTGAAACAAATTACTATAGTCTTCATAAAAGCAAATATAATCTGTATTGTTTTATAACAAATAGTTTTAAAGACGATGGGCGAATTCTATGCATGACCTTCAACCTCTATTTTCTTGCAAAGAATACTAAAATTTTAGTAATTTCTTTGAAATATATCACTGAATAATTCTAAGGAATCTGACTTCAAATAATTTTCTCTTTGCAATATTTATCTATTGCATACGTGTACATGCACACATACAAACAAAAATACTGTTTAAATTAAGTTATCACTTTACTGTTGAGCTTACTGAACAGGCCTCATATGACAAATCTTTTGTACACGTCTGAAAAGTCTCATTTAAATAAACATTTCATTTGAAAAATAAGCTTTACTACTTCTGTACCACTTCAAATGGTTAATTCAAAACATTTGAGGCTCACTTTAAAACCAGTGACAAATGACTGCATGAAATAAAATATGTATAACATTACAATATTAGACTTTGTGAAAATATCATTTTTGCTTTACAAATTTTCATATGGCATAAATCAAGTTATGTTTGCTGCTTGCCTCATCCGAATTATTCATCTAATGGCCATAGTTTGATGTGTGTGCATTATACAGTAAACTACAGACTTGGCTGGCAGCTCAACCCATCATACATGCATAGAGTCAAATAAAATCTCAAATCGCATTACCAATTATCAGAATAAACACAAAACATACCTTATCACAGGAGATGTTGGAAATGTTATTCATCTGCATCTACGGCATCTTCTGAGGAAATTTTTATTTGCAGGCATTAGCTCAGCTTCAGAAATAGCGTTAATTTCCGTCCAGATTTGTTTTAATTCTTCTAATGTGTGAGGATTAGTTTTGTATAGTTTATTTTTCAAGTTGCACCATAAACAAAAATTGCATGCTGTAAGATCAAGGGACCGAGCAGGCTATAAACCCTTACTAATGATTCTATCCTCAAAAATTTCTGCAATAAACTGTAATGAGCTACGCAGTGGCAGAATCCTGCTGAAAATATCCAACCGACATTCAATGTCTGTCAGCTGTTCGAAACATGGTGCCAGTATATTCTTTCTGTATCTTTCTGCATTTATGATACACTCATAAAAAATAGGCCTGATTAGTCTGTACCCATTTATTTGGCACCATAGCCAGATTTTTTGATTTGCAAGGGAGTTTCTTTAACAAAATTGGGTTTGTATGTAGCATAATATCGGTTGTGTTGTGATGACATGTGACCATGTAAATGAAACCAAGCTTCGTCACTGAACAGTACTAATCGTGGATCAATTGTTACATCATTGACATTCCTCATAACCCAGTTATAGAAATTTACCTGACTCTGGTAGCAATTCACATGGTAGCAATTCCTGGACAACAGTAACCTTGTATGGTTTGAGTTTTAAAGTTTTGTTGCTTTCCTTGCTGAAGCATTCAAAATGTCAGTTTCTTGTGGAAGGCACCCAAGAGAGTTTTGAGGTAAACATTCTAACCTTTCTCCGATTTCGTCTTAACATCTGCTCTGCGAGTACACACCTGTTTACCTTTCTTTTCCTGTCACAAATTTATCCCATCTCCATGAATTTATTTACAAGCAAACAAACAGCCTCTCTACTCAGAACACGCATGCCAGGAAATTTAGTTTCAAATTGCCTTACAATTTCCCTACAAGATGTAGGTACATATTGTACATAACACTCTTTGTGGTACTGTATACTGCTCTTTGAAAGCACTCAAGCAAAATTAAATACTTCTACACATTTCTAATGTTATTCATATGTAAAATGGACTAGAACAGAAGTAACACTAACATACATGTGACAACAGAACAGATGTAGGATGTATGCATGCATGCATACGGAAATGCAATGAAGGCCATATGCTCTGGTGGCCAAGTTTTGTAACAAACATACTGTACTTTAGGTATATCTTCATGAAAAATTGGTTTCAAAGTACAATTGAAAGATTTTTCATTAATTCATCAATACCATTTACCTTTATATCTTTTGCTATTAATTTTTTTCTGATGTAAGTCTGACACACATAAGTATACAAAAACTTTAATAATTGGTTTAAATTAAATAAGTATATTGATTTCTGTTGGGAATATTTTGGTGCCAAAATTTGTAAAAAAAAATTTTGCTTCAAATTTCAACATTTTACGTCAAAATAACATACAGACAGAAAAACAAATAAAAATTCCTTGTCTGCATTGCAGTAAATTGTATAAAGGCTTAAAAATTCACATAAATCGCATCCACAGGAATATCAAAATTCTCTAATAGATACATTCCAACAGATCAAAGAAACAACTAATAGCTCAGATACTCTTCCCGATGTCAATGACGCCATAAACATCTCCCACAATTAAAGTAGCAATTCTAATAATAAATATACATATGACCAGCATCTGAAGGAATGGCTAAATAAATTTGATTTTTGTCTTGACAATAACACCTTTAATGATAATGTATCTCAAGTTATTCAATTTCTTTCTACGGCAACACATCTAATGTCAGGCCCTAAAAACTCTGCGCAGAAATGTATTGAAGCATGAAAAAACGGTTATTTAAAAAATAATAACCACCAATTCAACAATACCAGCAATCCTCAAAGGTCTTCCAAAAACGAACGTCTAAGACGTAAAGCAAAATTTGATTATGAAATGATTCAGTATGAATTTTTCTATCAGAGGAGAAAAGCTGTCAGAAAAATTTTATATAAAAATGATAACAAATGCTTGTCATTTACAACTTTTGAAGTAGAATCATACTTTACAAACATATTTGAAACAAATAATAATCATGCCAGAGAAACATACGAAAATTCTATTGATGATTAACTCTCACCCCAGCACTTGCCAGAAATAACTCCAGAAATGATACTAAACTCAATGAATAAAATGGCAATTGATACTAACCCTGGTCCAGACAAAGTTAATTTGAAAGCAATAAAAAATCCAACAGCTGCTAAATTACTAGCTGGAATTTTGAACAGAATGCTCAAAACAGCATTTGTGCCTGATAAGCTAAAAGAACCATATTAATACACAAAGGTAGTAATGAAAATGATATAAGTAAATTGAGACCTATTACTATATCTTCTGTGATGCGACGTGTATTTTAAAAAACTCTCGATGTCACTGTCAGAAATTTAATCGATCACAACCCCTACCAAAGAGGCTTCCTTATGACACATGGAATATTTATTAACATTAATATAGTTGAGGGAATCTTACGGACCGCTACTTTACAAAAGCGTTCTGCTGGTCTGGTTTTCATAGATGTGAGTAAGGCATTGATACTATTGGCCATAATCATCTGTGCTCAACAATTAGTTCTTCAGCACTGCCTATACCACTAAAGCGTTTGCTGATAAATTTATTGGTAGACAATACCACTCAAATTCAAGTAAGAAGAGGAAGGACACAGAAAATCCAACTTAAAAGAGGAGTCATGCAGGGTGACCCTCCTTCTACAGTATTATTTAACCTTTGCATTAACCATATTATCAGCAAAAAGTGTCTCAGACTCATATGGTTTCTGCTTATCTCCTGAAACAGAACGAATAACAATACTCGGTTTGCAGATGACATAGTATTAATAGGAAAGGATTGTGAATCAGTTAATATTTTTGTCACATTGGTTATTAGCCTTCTTCAAAAAATAGGCTTAAGCATTAATGCTGAAAAATCTAAAGCCATTCTCATAAACAAGGGGAAACTTGATGTCGGGATAGTTAAAACAATACATGGTGATATTAATGGCATTTCTGCTACAGGAGAAGTCAAATATCTTGGTGTTTCTTTTAATCAATCTTTAATTTTTAATTCTGATGACGTTTTGACTAAACTTAAAAATAATCTAAACACGTTATCTTCTACTCATCTATTACACCCTCAGCAAAAATTATCGATTATAAATCAGTTTTTTGGACCATCCTTAATTTATCCATTTCAAACCGCCACTATAAACAAAATTCCTAATACATTTCTATTGAAAGCAGACAAAATGATTCGCAGTTCAGTGAAAGAAATTCTTCAGCTGCCTATATCATACCAAATTCTATTATATATACATCTCACAAATACATAAGACTTTCAATACTGAAAACTTCTTGGGAAGTGTATCTTCAGCAACTGAATATTAACATCAAGCTGCAGTTACCGAGCGATCCACATGTTAACGTAATACAAAATTATGAAGCCATCACAAACCACTACTTTTCTGCTCTACAAATGGAACGATCTGATAAAACAGTCAGCCAGTTGAGAAACACTTTACATGACAAAGAATACCAGGCTTGTTGTTCCTATCCTAATAAAGGAAAAGGAGTGGAACTATTTTCAGAAGTTACAGCTGCAAACACCTGGCTAATTAATGAAAAAGGCTTGAGCAGTTCTGAATGGAGGGACATACTGAAAATGAATGCAATGGTAGCTCAGTTCGCAGTATTCCTGGACGATCTTCAAGCACAAACCACTGCAGTGAGTATGAAACTCTTCCCCATGTGCTTGGAAACTGTCCTCAAGAAGAACTGCTGACAATTAAGAGGCACAACACCATAAGAAAACACACGTGAAACTGGTCTAGAAGTTTACGAGGAAGTTCACTGCCTAGCTGATGGTGGTAGTAATCATTGCAGAGACATCATTGCGATAAATAGAAGAAAAACAGAAGCAGAGATAATAGACCCGACCATCCGCTTTGAACTGAATAAAGACCAACCTCAACAAGTTCATCTGGAAAAACAGAAAATATATGAGCCCACCATACCATATTTTAAAGAAAAATACAATCTCAGAAAAATAACAATAGTAGGCCTATTTTTTGGATCTTGAGGAACAATTACAAGTATGTTTGTGAAATGGAGAGAAAAATATAAAATTAACAGAAGTGTGGAACAAGCAATCATGGAAAACATCATAAAACATTCCGTAGCCATTTTTCGAAATCATTTATATGCTTTGAATCGAACGTAAAATGTATCATAGTTTATAAATAGCTTTATTTTTGTAGCTTTTTTTTTATTGTTATAACTTTTATTGTTGCACATCTTTTATAATCTGTTACAATTTGTTCTCATTGCTTAATTTTAAATAACTATTATAACATATGATAAAAATATTTTTGTAATACTCACTTATAACATTTTTTGTTAAAAAACTCTAAATGTATATTGTTGTGTGTCACTTGGCAAACTCATTTATGAGTCAGACTAATAAATAAAATAATTATGAGGATTTGCTAAGACAGGTATGTTTCTATCAACACCCTATGTATTATCTGTTCCTCGCCAAAACAAAACCCAGGTGACCAGTGTACATTATAATGTAGCCTTCCACCATTCGCGCCAGAAATGCTGTCATACTTTCATAACCATGTGACGCATAAACATTGCCCTTATTCCGACAACTTAAACGGTGACTAAAATATTCTGATAGATATGATGGCGATAGTAACGATAGTCATAACAAAATAAACTAGTACACATGTAATAATTAACTCTATAAAACATGAGTGGGGGAAAAAAAAAAAAGCAGTGTGCGATAACTTACATTTATTTGCTCTCTGGAGCAAATATTCTCTATTCCCTCCAGATCAGAATCCTCGTCTGAGCTGTTTGTGGTGCTGTTTTACATTCCAAGGTTGATAACCAGGTTATCAACAACAGAGTCAATTTATCCATTTCCCAAAACAAAGTTGCTTCTTTCGTTTCATGTACCATTTTATCAACTGTTGGCTGTTCAATTTTGAAAAAGAAATTGAGCACTATCACAAAAATTACATTCTTCACAAAATCGTCACATTCTTGCAATGAGTTTTTCACACGCTTTCTTTTTTCTCTGGGTGTAACCACATTTTCCATTTCAGATTTTTCTTTGCGAGCACTGTTTATACTTATAGCCGAAACACCAGTGAACTTAGAAGTTAACTTCAACACTTCCTTATGGGAAGTGTTGGACATTCTCTCAAAACTTACAATTAACACTACAGTTTTTTCACCAATAGCCAACGGTTTACTAGCCTTATGCTATGTAACTCGACAAAGATGCAAGAGGAAATTCAGAACCACCATCCTCCATGATTCTAAACAGCAACAACCAGCAACCGTTACTGTGTAAACAATATTGTGGAAATCAGGTGACTCATACAAATAGCATGTTGGGACTTGTAGCTCTGTTTAATGGTACAAATTGGCACCAATTTAACTCTTAGGTATTTGTATAGAATGTTATACCATTTAAAAATAAATTTATTCTGTAATTTAGATTGGTAGCATGGTTTACATTCCTGCATGCACTGCTACTAAGTTGTACCATGGTGTGCTGGCCATGTGAATTCGTTTTGGCACGGATCAACCTAAGAGTGAATAGAAAATAGTCTACCTAGATTAGAGATGGTCATATGAATAATAATACTATACTAAAGTATTACAAGGGGTGTCCAGAAAGTAAAGAAAAATTTAGCATAACTAAATTAAAACATTAATGGGAATGCACAGTGAAGTAACTAACTAAATAGGAGTAAAAACATAGATTACACTCAAACTTCACTCTTGAAGAAAATCTCTAGTGAACTCACCTACTCAAGCGGCACTTTTTAATCTCTTTGAATTCACATATTAACTTGAGAGAAAATACACAGTGTGAACGACTAGATGCTGCATTCAGATTAGTGGATGCATAATTTAGGTTTTGCTGCCCAGAGAGTAAAATCTGGTAGGCTTCTTCTGCAGAGTTAACCCATACATGCTGCAAACCTGCATCATAAAAAACAAATATTTTAGGAAAAAGTAGTATTTCCAAAAACCTCCCCCATAAAGCATCATCATGGTCATAGATTTTTAGTTAAGTTCACTTTCTCACTTGAGACTCCCATTTCCTAATGTCCATGGTTTCACTCACTATCTGCAAAAATAAGAAATATAATTGTAAAAAGGTGGTTTGGTAAGTCTGGTAAATTCCCATTAAAGAATGGAACATTGTTGCAGCTTCATGGTTGGTAAGCTTAATTATTCAAAGGATCATATAAATAATGTCAATACTGTTCATTGCTGACGGCTGTTTGAATTGGTCAAAGTGTCAACTGATTGAAAATGGAGAAAACCGAGTTTTGTGCTGTTATTAAACATTTTCATTTGAAGCACAAATCAAAATAGAACTGGATGAAGCTCATACAGTCTCCGATGAAGACCATTTACTTTTAGATTAATTAATTTAAATGTGGTCAGAGAAGCAGATGAAGAAGCATTTCCAAATTAGGACCACACAGGAAACCATTGACAAAATCCATGAATGGTAATGCAAGACCACTGAATGAAAATTTGTGAGATTTCTGAGTATGTAGGCATCTCAACTAAGTGAATGTATATCTGCACGGACTATCAGCTATGCAGAAGCTGTATGCAAGATGGGTGCCGCAATTGCTCATACTACCAAAAGCTTACCCAGCATATTTCAATGCAATATCTGGTGATGTTTGATTGCAACCCACAAGACTTTTTGCGCCGATTTGTGGCTGATGAAACTTGGATCCATCATTACACATCCGAGTCAAAACAGCAGTCAAAACAATGGAAAGGTTGGTGAAAGTGCACTAAAGGGCAAAAACTATTTTGTCAGCTGGTAAGGTGATGGACCAGGTTTTTTGGGATTTCCAAGATAAATCTTCACCGATTACTTTGAAAAAGGCCAAAACATAACTGGACCCTATTATGTTTCATTGTTGAATCATTTGAAACTTGCACTGGCTGAAAATAGACCAAGGATGGCATGCAAAAAGTGCTCTTTCACCAATATGTACTGTACTACATATCAGCAATAACAATGGCAAAGTGAATGAATTGGACTTTGAATTGGTCCCTCATTATCCCTGTTTATCAGACTTAGCCCTAAGTGACTTCTTCCTGAAACTTTGGGTTGGTGGATAGAAATTTTCCACAAATGAAGAAGTGATAGTTGCAGTCAAGTATTTTACAGAGTTGGAGAGAACCTATTTTTGCAAGAGGATGAAAAAGTTAACGGACTGCTTATATCCCTCAAAGGAGACAAGGTTGAGAAGTGAGTTGTTTACGAAACAGTTTTTCCTCCTTTTTTACCGGATTTATCAAACCACCCTCGTACATCTAAATGTAACAAACACCAACAAACAAATTCATAGCAACCAGAGTACCAAAGTGTGAAACAAAGTTGCTATAGAATTATGCACCATCCCAATAAGCACCTCATGAGTCACACTTGCGTAACCAACACCACACACTATACCCCCTCCGCTGAATCCTTGCACTTGACAGTTTCAGTGATTTCACATAAGGTTGGCTATGCTGCCTTTGCAGCGTTTCCAGAGTAACTAGTAAACAACAACTGATTACAAATGTCTCTATCGTGTGTAAAGATGAATATAAACAGTGTACATATAAAATGAATGTGATTAATAATGAAACTAATTTGTTATTATATATGTTAATTGAAAACAACAGTGATACTATAACGTGTGTAGCATATATTACATATTTATAAAAATATAAAACAAATTAATGCAACATAGCTTGTTACAATAAGAGAAAGGTATAACAAAGTGATTTTCACCGGTTTAGAATTTTAATGGCTCAATTCCATCCAAGTCTCCATCATCATTCTCGGAAGCATCATCGTCATTGTCATCAATATCTCGTCACCGTCGTCGTCACCAAGACATATCATTAGTGGTTCACATTCATTCACTGATGATTCCATCTAATTCCTGTGCTTTACGTATTATTTTGTGCACATGATTCACTTTCTTCTTCCATGGAGCCACGTCCACCCTCACCTCACCTTTCCGCAAAAGTCTATCCACCTCTATAATTGTGAAAGTCTTTATGTTCCCTCACGTTCAAACAAACACCAACAACACTATCACCAATAACAACAAATAATAAGCAGATTGCACAGAACAGCTCAAAGCACGTATTCGGAGTTTACAAACTGAGCACGTGGTTGGAAATAGCCAGATATTGCAACAGTGTGGCATCTAGATCAGTTTCCATTGTCTTACTGACCAACCGGAATGCTCCTTTGTGATTGGTTTAGAAAGTCAAATTAGTAAAGCTTTTCATCTGTTTTATGTGGGTATACCAACTTAACTCCCAACTGCCAAGTACAAGGACTCAGCAGTAAGTTGCTGAGCAATTTTGAAGAAACTGAGTATTACTCTCTTCCTCATTAACACATCTTTTAAAAATGTGATCCTATTCACTTGATTTTTTTTACTTATTCTGCAATAACTATTCTTACATAAGTTTATTCTCTCTATACACTGACCTTTTAGTTTTTCACTATGTATCTGCAGAGAAACTTACCTTTTATGTATACATCACCACTAGCATCCTGTCCTAAGATTAAGGGGCGTCTTTTTCTGTCTGATGGTAGTACTAGGAGATCATAAATCTGTTCATTATATATTTCAGTAAATGACACCCAGATAGAGAAGGCAACTTCTCCACCATATGATATATCAAAACTTGGACGTATGCCTGCAACAAAATTTAATGTTGATTTTGATAAACAGTAACTAAAGTATGAAAAATACTCTACTTAAAGATAATTATTTTGTCTCAAAGTTTAGTGTTTACACTGATGAAGATATAGGTCATGAGGTGAGACATGAACAAATATTGCACATAGGGGAAGTTGCTTTCCTTCCCTCCCTCTCTATAATGGAAATATAGGTGCCAGCTTGGCACGAATGACTAAACACAACCATAATAGCATGCAGCATTAAACAATTGAAATAGTTTACATGAGATTAATTCTTAGCACATGTCTACAGTTACAGCAAACTCACTTTGTTCGCTATCATTTTTATTCATGCATAATGTCATTAGGAATATGTAGAGTGTCAGATGTAGTATTTTGCTTGAAGGAATGCCGATATTGTAATTAATTAGTTGAGTCAATTTTGTAACACTACATCACTTACTTTTTTCATCGGAAAACATGTTTCAGAAGTCATGTGCTTCCATTGTCAATTCCTTTAGTTGATTGCAGGCATTGCTTGCTGTGGTGGTTGTCCCTAGTTTATTGATGAACCTCTGCATCAGTAGGACGCCTGGTGGTATTTCAAGTTGAAAATGTGGTTCTTGTTTTTCCAAATATAAATATTTTCCCAAACTTTTAATCCTGTCTTCCTTATGATATTTTTGAGCATTTTCGGACTTCTATTTATGGTGTGTTGCTCTTTCCAAAAATGCCAAGCTATCGCAAATTTTCTTCTTGTTTAAGTTCAATATTTCTGTGATGTTATTTTGCTCTTGTTTTCATGTTTCTTTTTGTTTGATATATTTATTTTTGGTTGTAATCCAGCTTATTGCACAATGAGTTAAAAACCATGAACATAGGCAAACAATAAGCAATATTACTGCCCTTACAATATGTTCCTACAGCTCCTCAATCCTGCTCATTGCACCATTATCTTTGTCCTCATAACCATCATCACTATCGATATTCTTGGCATAATTTCTCCCAAGTTAACAATAATCTGCTAGTGTTTATTTACAGAAACACTAAAGAAGGCAGCACTAATACTAGCGCTAGCATCCTTCACTATACACATACTTAGACGACTTCTGCGCATATATGTTTGCACAACTCCTCCTACTACCAGCCCTTCAGGTGACGAGTTGCCCTGCACAACTTATGGTTTTGCTCTTGTCTTGCCTCACAAGCTATAAATCCTTGCTTCAGCGCTTAATCCATAGCTTTCAGCTTTGCATCCACTTCTTGTACTGTATTTATCCGAGTACAAAGACGGCTTCAAATGCTAGTTGAACTTCCTTTTTGAGATTTAGCACATCATCTATATAAAAAGAATACATAACTTAATTTTGAAACATGTATTTTTAACATATATTCTGATCAAATTAAAGTGATAAACTTCAGCTGATTGTCTTTTTTTTTTCTTTTTTTGCGAAATTTTGTAGAAATTCGTGTAGCAGGTAGGAGAGAAAGAGAGAGAGAGAGAAAGAGGGAAGGGGGTAGGATGTGGGTTAGAATAGAAATGTATTGATATTGTAACAAAAACTGTTATTTCTTCAACAAACAGCTCTAGTTCTTCCACTGATTACAAATCTATTTACAAACAAATGCTTTTGCTACAATTTTCTTTCGACTCTTGGCCACTGCAGCTAATATTGCATGCTCTAAATGTCCTGTCAAAGCTGACTG
Source organism: Hymenopus coronatus (assembly GCA_030762935.1). Taxonomy (NCBI): domain Eukaryota; kingdom Metazoa; phylum Arthropoda; class Insecta; order Mantodea; family Hymenopodidae; genus Hymenopus; species Hymenopus coronatus. Next base: position 39,931,007 of record CM060899.1, read on the forward strand.
CTACATGCGATGAATCCCAGTTGAAAACTTAACTCTGGGCAGGACTCCTCCTCCTTGTTATACCTGTCAATCACATTGCAGGAAACTTCTAGAAGCAGTTGTAAGTGCAAACCACCACAGGTATCACAAATTCAGTCAGATGTAACAATGCACAACCTCTATGTTAAAGAACTTGGTAAGTCATATGTGTCATATTCATATTCATTTATTTCATCCTTCAGATCATGTATACATGATATGGACTCGTCAATAAGTTACATAGGAATATAACAATAAGTTAAAAGGACACACACACACACACCCACATACACATATGCATACAGCATTTAGGGTCACCACACATATCCATACTGCCTTAATTAGTAAGACTTATTTACATATTCCATAACTGAATAAAATGCATTCTCTAATAGGTACAATTTGAGTTTTTTCTTAAACAGATTTACATTTTCAATATTTTTTATATTAAGGGGTAGCCTATTATACAGTTTTATTCCATTATGATTTACACTGTTTTTGGCTAGATTCGTTCTGCAATATTGCACATGTAGATTTCCTTTCTGCCTTGTACTATGATAATGAATCTCTTGGTTATCTGGTAACTGATGCCTTATTCGTCTGATATGATGGATAACTCCTAATATATACATACTTGGTGCAGTCATAATCCTTAACCTTTTGAACAGTTCCCTGCATGGAGATCTACTTGATTCGCCAGTCATTATTCTTATGGCCCGTTTTTGCAACCAAAAAACTTTTTCAGATTCTGTTGATGCCCCCCAGAACATTATTCCATACCTTATATGACTATGGATGTATGCAAAATAAGCACTTCTAAAAACTTGCACACTCGTCACTCTTTTCAATGTACTCAATATATAACATCCCACACTTAGTTTCTTGGTTAGCATATTTATATGTGTCCCCCATTTAAGATCGTCTGTAATAATTATCCCCAGAAATTTAGTTTGATCTTCATATTTTATGATTTCATTGTCTATTTTTATTTGCGGTTTTGCCACATTTCTATGATGACTCGAATGAAAACTCATAGCAACAGTTTTTTGTGTGTTTAATAGCAGTCTATTTACCTCAAACCAGTATATCAATTTCCTTATATCCCCATTTACTTTTTTCTGAAGATCTCTGTCATTGTTTGTTTTTAGCAGCAGGTTTGTATCATCAGCAAATAACACCACTTCAGATTCCTGGACACATAATGGGAGATCATTTACATAAATCAAGAAAAGAAGAGGCCCCAATATAGATCCCTGTGGTACCCCCTGTCCTACCTTCCTCTGCGTAGATTGACATCTTTCTATACTGAGATGTTCTTTATTCAGGTTGCTAATTTCTACTACTTGAGATCGATTCGATAGGTAAGATTTAAACCATGCATTTGCTATTCCTCTAATACCATACACCTCTAACTTTCTCAGTAGTATATCATGATCAATCACATCATATGCCTTCGTTAGATCAAGGAACAAACCTATTGATTTCCCTTTCTTTTCAATAGCAGCAATAATTTTTTCAACTAGGGCGCAAACTGCCGATTCAGTAGATTTTTCTCGCCTAAAACCATGTTGTGTATCTGTGAGAATTTTATTTTTCTCTAAAAAATTACTAATTCTATTGAACATTAGCTTCTCCAAAAGCTTGGAGAATGCTGATAGCATAGAAATTGGTCTGTAATTTTGTAACACATCTTGGGGTCCCTTTTTATGGAGGGGCCTAACTTTAGCTGTTTTTAATTTATCTGGGAAAACTCCTGCTTCAAAGGAGGTATTATAGATATTCAGTAATGGTTTTGCTATTTCCTCTACACAAACCTTTATTGCTAGATCAAGAATCTCGTCTAGACCTGCTGAGAGCTTGCTTTTCAGCCCTTTTGCTGCCCTTATCAGTTCCTGCTCATTTATAGGTTTAATAAACACTGAATTCATGCATCTTTTAACCTTACTGTTTTCTCTTGCTTTTTTAACCCCTGTGTCATATTTATCTCTTACTAGTTTATTTGGACCCTCAACAAAATATGTATTAAACAATTCAGCTATTTTAACTGGATCTTTGATTTTTTGCCCTTCATGCATCAATTCAAATTGGTTTATGCACAAATTTCTTTTCCCGGTTTCCTTATTGATTACTTCCCAGATTGCCTTACTTTGGTTTGTTGCTCTTTGAATATATTTATCATTTTCCAGTTTTTTTGCATCCCTAATAACTTTCCTGTATACTTTTTTATATTTATTTATATAACTTAAGTTTTCCCTTGACACCTTTCCCCTTTTTTCCAACATTGATAGGAATTTGACTCTCTGTGAGGATACTTTTATACCTTTGGTCAACCACCCTTTTTGGTTTTTGTTCTTTATACTAACCTGTTTCAGTGGAAATGCTATATTAAAATTGTGATGAACTGTTTCTATTAGCTTATCAAATTTTGCATGTACATCCTTTTCTTCATAAATGTCATGCCAACTTTCTTTGCTTAATAGGTATTTAAATTGCTTTTGATTTTCTTCATTAAAATGCCTTTTACTGCTTGTTATTCTACTTTTGTTCAATGACTGACTTGATACTTTTAGGATTTGCGCTTTGTGATCCGAGATACCCGTTTCCATTACCTGCGCCGGCTGATCATAGTTCATATTTGTAGCTAACACATCAATAAGTGACACCGAGTTTTTTGATATTCTAGTGGGAACCTGTACTGTATTAATTATGTTGAAAACCCTGAATAAATTTTCTATTTCCATGCTTTTTTGGCTTTGCTGCAGTAAGTTAATGTTCCAATCCCCACACATGACAATATTTTTATACTTTTTTGTTAACTTCTGCAGTAGCTCATCTAATTTTTTTATGAATGTATTGAAGTCACTATCAGGTGTCCTGTAAATGCATGCTATTACTGTTTGAGTTTTTGTTATCTCAGTGACTGAGAGCTCGAAATGTTTTTCTACACTTAAATACTGCAATTCTTTTACATCTTTCACTTCTATTTCTACATGAACAAATATCCCTGATCCTCCATGCATATATTTGTCCCTAATAAATACTGATGATAGTTTAAAATTGGCTATATTTACACAATTTACATTCTGCCCACTGAGCCAGTGTTCAGTGAGACATAGTACCTGTACATTCATTTCCTCCGATGCCATTAGTACCTCTAATTCAGTTACTTTGTTACTTAAGCTTTGAACACTTAAATGGCAGATTTTTAAACAATTTTTCTTACCTGTCTGAAATGTTTTGCATGCTATTGTCTGCTTTTTTTCTTCCCCTCCCCTTTTCCTACTAATGGTATCAAGTTGAGTACAAGCCTTTTGGGGCTCTGTAGTGATTTCCTTACCTTCTATGTTTGCCAGATAACCAAAGACTCCATTTTTTTCAACACCGCTCACTACACAATTTGGTTTTTTTGCCTGAGATGGCTTACAACCCTACCTAACAACCTGCCAAATTTACTCACCCCCCTTCTGTTCAAATGTAATCCATCACGACCCAAGTCATAGTCTCTAATCCATGCATTTCCATCCACATACATACAGTCATGTTCACTGCATAACCATTCAAGCACTGAGTTTATAGCGTCTATGAAGCGATCATCTTCATCTCTGCGGCGTAAAATAGCACTAACACAAATCCTGGCTCGTGGAAAAAGTTCCTTTGTGGTTTTCACCAGCTGTAACGTTTCTCGCATGATATCATCAGGTGTGTCTGCGCTGCGTACGTTGTTGATGCCCGCGTGTATAACTATGTTGTCCGGGTCATCTTTGTTTTCCCGTAGTTTCTTTTCAATATGCTGTAGCCTGGCTCCTGGGAAACAATACACTATGATGTCTTCGTCCACATATTCACTAGTATGACGTACTAATGAGTCTCCTATAATTATGGCTGATCTTTTCTCGAACACGTGTTCACCCACATTTTTAGTTTTGCTCGGCGTGATTTCCTGCTGGCTTCCATCTTCAGAATGCACCGTTTCTTCTGCGTCGGCTTGGTTTTGTGCTGCTGGGTTCGTTTCCAGCACCTGAAAACTATTGGACAGCCTAATTTCATCTTTCCGTGCACTCGCTAAATTGTTTCCCCGGGACCGACGCTTTGCATTCACGTTTACCCACTGAGCTGTTTCACTTCTGCTAGGCCATTTCTGTTCATCTCCCTCCTTGCACCTCGTTGTTTTCTCATTTTCATTCCTTATTCTTTTATTTTCACTTCTTAGTTCGTTTATTTCTTTATTTGCCGCCACGAGGTCTTTCCTGAGGATCTCGATCACTAACCGAAGTGATGCTACACTCTCATGCGCGTCACCCGATCTCCAGTCACAACACATATTCACAGATCTCTCATTTTTCCGACCCGCTCCACTCGAACTTCCATTTTCACTATTCCATCCACCTTTGATTTGGCCACAACTCATTTTATTTTCTCCATTTAACGCAAACTCTCCCTTATTTGCCCCCAAACTCCTGGACACTTCTGTTTCACATCTCTCAACCGCCGCCATCTTAGAATCGCAGCTTCAATGTCAAACGTTTCCAAAAATGCAGGTTTAACAATGGATGGCAACTTGACTTATGAAGCAAGCCATTCAATACATTTGGCAATTACAACCACAGTATATAATCGCAATGTAGGAGGAAACAGCACTGGCAGCAGAGTTTTGATGTCAATGGGTAAAATTTTTTTCCACTTAGACAATATTCCTAGCATAATACATTGTTGTAAAGTATTACCTGATTTGAATCTGTGCAGGAATGCTTGAAATGACTGGAGAGGGGAGAAGGAAATGTATCATTTTGTGTGAGATAGGTGGCAGTGGTAACAGCAACACACTGCAAGGCAATGATGCAATTAGACAACATACTTAATACAACACATCGGTGTAAAACATTTTAAGTTATTCAAATTTGCACAAAAATTCACATAATGGATGGAAGAGAGAGGGGAGAACAAAAATGTACCCAGAATGTCTGCTGCTAAAAGTAAACTTGCAAGGTCTAAGCTTTCAAGTTTATATTTGCCAATCAGAGTGATTCGTAGCATATGATTATTCTTGTTTCTAATCAATGACTCTCACAACAAAGTGCAAATGAGTTGTCAACAAACTAGAATTAAGGAGTTATTGTAAAGCATGAGTATGACAGGTAAAAGCCAGAGCCGAACACCAATCGTATTCACCTTACATAGTTTAGAATAAAAAAGAAAGAAAGAAAGAATTTAGCTCCCATTGGTTCTGACTCCACCAGCTTTTGGCTCCCTTCAGTTCTATTTTGTTCCATATCCCATATTGCTTTCTTTTAATTAGTTTTATAGAGTACATATACTACCATATAAAAAAATCTTCAGTTTGGATTTTACCTCAATGTTTATGAATTTGTACATAATACTCCAATTACCGTATTTATCCAAACACAAGCTGAACTAAAATGCAAGACAATCCCCTTTTCTCAGAACTCAATTTTGGAATTTGGCATTGCATCTATATAAAAGAAAAATAGAACAAAATTTAGTGTTGCATATATAATCTGAACAAATTAAGGGCTACTTAGGCTGATTAATGAGATGAAAATGTACCACTATGTATATACACTGGGAGAAGGTAATAGCAGTAATAGCAGGGGCAGCATAGCTGCAATGGCAATGCTGTATAAAATGTTATATTTGGATAGCATACCTAATATAATGCATTGTAAAAAGTTTCACTTAATTTCAATTTGTACAGAAAGTCACATGCAAGGTGGGAGGGAGAGCAGAAATGTACCAATAAGTGTGCAGTCGGAGATAAATGCACAGCTTAACCTCTTTCAGTTTGACCATTGCTCCCAATACATGGCACAACCAGGGATGAGAAAGAAAATCTCTATTTTTATTTTAGTCTTGGAGCAAAATCTTTTTCCAACAAGAATGTTTATAATCCCTCTAGATCTGTTAACAGCTAACTTTACAGGGTAAAAGGAATGCACAAAATCTGCTACACATAACCTTGATGGTAATCTTTACTATTTTCCCCATGTTTTACCTCTGCCATACCTGTAAAACATGAAACTTACTTATTCCTTGCATGCTATTTGGAAGATATCTCGAAATGATTAAGATCCCCACTTCTAAATATTAATATTTTGAAAGAAAAAAAAAACACTTTCTATTCAAATAAAAAGATAATATATCTGGTCATTAAGGTTATTGTAATAACAAAAGCTCAGATCAGCCCTTCAGAAGGCAGCATTAATTTGGAGTGAAGTAACCAGAAAAACAGCACTTCCTTTCAAAACTTAAGGTTTAAATATTTCAGTCCTTGCCACAATTTCAGTGCATAAAATAAATTCCATGGAGCTACAGCCGAAGAGGGGTTTACACCTGCCAATCCAACTACTGGTTCATGTACATGCAGTAAGGTGGGCTATTATCTGATATGGGAAGTGATATGGCCAGCATCATTGCCTATTACAGCTCCACTTTTCTCATAATGCTAAATGGGCACCGGTCCTATACCTGGGTCTTAAAATCTGCACCCCTGTGATTGAATCAGACACATTCTATTGCTAGGAATCAGAGCACTATGCTGTAGCCTACTGTACCGTGGCACAAGACAATTTTAATGCATAACCAAATTAAGATCAAATTTAAACTTTGGCATACCTAATGAAGAAGTATTGCTGATCGAAAACTCAGACTGTGTGCTGAAAGTACTTTCTTGTATGCAGGAAACCAGTGATCTAATCGAACAGGAGGAATCATTTCTCTGAAACATGAAAATATTTATTTATATAGTTAAATTGTATTAATTTACCTAAAAACTGACATCTAAAAATTAAGCATTAAAATACGCTGAAACAGACTTCCAACTATTCTTATTTAACAAGTTCACTTTAACATTCTTAACATGGAGTGTTCAAGGACTTATCAAAACTAGAGGCTTATCATGATCTAAATAATTTAAACATGAATTTCACTCCAAAGAGAACTGGGATCTTTTCCAATGTGTTAGATACTGCCACACAAATTTTCAGAAAATATTAAGTGCTCAGAAGATATAATGCCACTGCTGTAACTCCAGTACTGACATTTTGCACAATCGAAAGGCAATTTTGCCTCCATTTTCTCAGATTTAAGAATTTTACCATTACCATGTATTTATATCGTAAGACACACTTTCATTCATACATAAAAATAATAGCATTTTTTAACTTAACGAATATCATTCATAAAATACAAGAATATCAACAGTAATTCATCCCTAACAACACAGATTAACTAAAGCTTGAATTCAGATAAAGGTGTTGATTTATATAACAAATTGCCTGAGGCTATCCACGTCCTGCAGAGCAAAGCTTTCAGAAAAAAGTTAAAAATGTACTCTTAAACTACATGTTTATTCTATTGAAGAATTCATAAATACATTGTTTTGATTATTTTGTGTACTACACTAATAAAATATACCACTTGTTTATTTTGAATTTGAATTTTGATAAATAAACCATTCAGCTGCTTATCTTCAATTTAGTTTCATTTTATAACACTGAACCTTTATTTGTTTCACAGGTCCTGTTCATATGAGGGATACACTTTGGCTCAAGAGGAAGCTTGACCACTACCGTCAAGACCAAGATTGTGCTTAGCAGAATTATATTTAGGATTTTGATCATTAGTGTAAAATATAACGTTAAAGTTTATAAAAGTTTATAAATAGTTTGTTAAAGTGTGATTTATTTTCTTTTTGACAAAACCATGATAATGTTGAATTTCTTAAGGTGAATAAAAAAATGCATTCTATTCCATTCTTGCCACTAGTGTGTATACATGTACCATCTCATTATAAAAATGCTAGCAATGAAAGCTGTAATGTTGAATATAATAACCAAAACAACTATGATAACCATAACAAGGATAACAAAGGAAATCACACACGCACACAAACTTCTCCTGGTATAAAAAAAACAACTATTTAAGACACGTGCTCTGCTTTCAAGAGAATTCGCAACATAGTTAAAACATTCAGTGCTGACAGATGGCAAAGAAGCATATATTTGGTTCTATCAGAGAGCTTCCATCCTTCGCTGTGTGCATCAAACCTACACTGCAAATTTGCCTGATTTTCCTTACTTTTCTTTCAGATTGTTAGCCTTTAGCACCATTAGCTAGGATTGCTAAAGTCTCTCTCCTCTCTCTCTCTCTCTCTCTCTCTCTCTCTCTCTCTCTCTCTCTCTCTCTCTCTCTCTCTCTCTCGAATTTTGTTGTATAATCTTGTCTAACTGGTCAATAGTTAACCAACAGATGAAACCTTTATTATTAAAAACCAAAGTACTACTGACAGTGAAGCATTCTTGACATTGGAGTTTTGCTGACCTGCAGTCCAGACAACAGAGTTTGTTTGTATGCAAGCTCCCTGCGTATTGCATTCTCGTCCATTTCCAACACTGAGCTGGCCAAATGTGGTTTAAATTTGCAGCCAGTGCTCTCCAGATCTTTAATACTGTTAAAGACAGAGGTTATTGCCCGAGGTATGATCCCAGGATTTTCTGAGGTACCTGGTAAAAAGCCAAGATCAAAATATTGTATCATAATTGTTATAAATGTGCTTCATCAAAATCTTAGAAATAATATTTTGTAAAGTTTAAAGTTGCATAAAATCTCCAAACATAACTTACAGGTCACAAAAAGGGAAAAATGGTTCTTGAGCAGAACAAAGTTAATTTGACTGTAGTAAGGGTGAGTAACAATGGAAAATGGCAGGCCCATGGCAGGAAGGTACTGGCTAAAAGGAAGGTAGCCATGACAGGAATAATGACATGAAAATATAAGCTGGAAATGAACCTAATTGGATGGAAAGAACGCATGAGGCACTGGTAGAACCAAGAACATTCTATGCAGTGGAAATATTAATGGGGGGGGGGGGGGTTATGGAATTAAGCAAAAAATCCCATATGTTTCATTTGCATGACTCTCTAACTGTTCCACAAACAAAAATTTTATTCAAAAGATTCATTTTTTTATCTACATCATGGTAATCAAGAAAAACATAAGCAGAATTATTATTATTATTATTGCTTGCTCCCTCATAAGTAGAAGAGAAATAACAAAATGCACAACTAAGGAGATAGTCAAGTCCTTTAAAACAATTGAAATTCCATTCTCTTTGCTTGCTATGAGTAAACAGCAGTAATGAGAAAAAAGAAGTTTTCATGTTTGAGAAAAGTTTAAGTAGCTTAAAATTGAAATGAATAATCTGGAATATCCCAAAAAAAGGTTAATTCTAAAAAAAGTATATAACATTAACTGTGTGTTTTAATCAGATCTACATTTTTTGTGAAGTGAGTTTTTGTCTATCTCTTATGGTTTACCAGTTATACAAAAGTCATCCGAAACATAGAGGACTTCAGAGGCTATTCCCAAAAAATTTGAAATATACATTTTATTTCTGATGTAAATATCTTAAATATACAGTATTTTAATCAAAATTGTTAGCCATTTTTAAGAAAAAAAAATTTTCTAAAATTTTTCCATGTAAAGGGTAGTTAGGGGTAGGGGATTTTCATGAAAATCTTTGGGTCGCATCCTTGGAAAATATTAAACATAAATACCAAGTTTTGTATTTAATGACTTTTTGTTTTAGCTATGCTGCCCATAGACATACAAATGCAGACATTTTTCTAAAAATGTTTTCTTTTTTTATTCAGGGAGTCCCAGAATATATATTTCTGGTGAAATATCGGTATTGAATTTTTAGGTGCAATACAATACCTTCTCTACACATTATGTAAATAGGATGTGTAGAGAAAGTAAAAACAAGAACCATGAGGGAATTTTTAAGTAAAAGAGAAATGGATTAGAAAAATAAGACACAAGGAAGGAAGAACACAGGATAAAAGAAGATTGACTACTGGGGAGTAAAGCAGATCAAGGGCTACTCATTGAGCTAGAAGGCCAGGGAGTCACACAAACTAAGTAGCACAACCAGACAATTTGTACAGTAGTTATTGCATGTAAAAGTTTTAAGTTCTTGCAGTAACCTTGTATCTAAAATGTACCAATAAATTCAATTCACTTATATAGCTTACAGTTAAGAGACTCTTACCTTGTATAGTATAGGTTTTCCCTGCACTGCTTGCACCGTATGCAAAAAGCAAACAATTCTGACCAGAGATAAAACCTTTGATAGAGGGAAGCACACATTCCTCAAAAATCCTTTCCTGTTGTGTGTGAGGACCAAATATTTTTGTGAACTTATACCTGAAAGAATAAATACTTTTGAATGCATAGAATATAATTAAAAGCATTCTGAAAAGTAAGGAAGTTATAAAAGAAATTTCACTCACCTCCTCTAAAACTACTGAACTAACAGAAAAACTATTCTATGATAAGTGTGTGATTAATGCACAAAGAAGTCCTTCTCTTATTCTAGGATAAGAGACAATAGAGAAGCAAAATAATTCTACAAATAACATGATAAACTGAGTAAGTCCACTTATGGTCAAATTTGATTTATTGGCAGACAGATTCTCAAGAACATATTTGCATCCTCCATTAACCTATTGGATCGGTGCAAAAGTCTGCCATTTTTATTAGTATAAAATACATTACATTACGATGATTGAATTTAATACAAACCATACATATAGTGGTCGCCCTCCATGGTGTAGTGGTTACCATGCTAGCCTCTGGAACCCAAGATTGCAGGTTCAAACCTGGCAGAGGGAGATGGAGTTTTTTGGTCACAAAAATCTTTAGCATGGCTGCCTTCAGAAGGGGAGTAAAACTGGTGGTGTAATATTTATTTGCGAGTGAAAAAACCCCATACCTTCAAGAAAGTTCCTGGGTAAACTTTTCTGCCATTTGGCGTCTGCAAGCTGTGAATTTGTCCTATAGTACCATCTGTGGGCAACAAACCGCTTCCTCGCCACCATGGTGCATAGTGATAAACTCACAAACTAGAAATTCAAATCTGATCAAGGAAACATTGTAACCAAGTCCTTTGCTCCACTTAGGAGCTACACGAAATACTACTACTATATATATATATCTTGGTCTGCCCTTTGGACTTGGGGCCTTGTTCTGCCATTGGCAGTCCTCTACATTTTTATTCCTTATAACTGTATGAACGCTTATAAATTTTCAGATATTTTCGTGTGCCCTCTTTCCGTGTGTACTATCTTATTATGCATACTTATTTCCTCTTTTGCTTCTATTTTTTCCCTGCCTTACTTTCTGCCGATTTATGTTCATTTTCCACTTCCTATAGCATTATTTGAATCATATCTCAACTTTCCCTTTCTCCCTTCTTCACTTTTCTTGCTTCATTCCTTATCACTTCCCATTATCTTTTCCTCTTAACCATGGTGCATAATTTAGTACTCACCCTCTCCCTCATTCACTTCTAAGGCTTCCTTTTGCTTTGTCTCACTGACCAATTCCTCCTTACTCTTCTGGACATTCATTCACTTCCTGTCTCCTTAAGGCTGTTTCACAACCACAATGGTAACCAGAACAAGAACAGGAATGTTGAAATACATGTATTTCAATGGAACCATTCACAACTAATGGGCCTGGGAATAAAAAGCAAGACTTGCCCAAATTTAAATCCCATGTTTGCATGCTGAGAAAATCAAATAGAAGAAATTCTAGCAAAAGTGCTTTATTTCCATTTCAAATTGTTTGAGCATTGGTCATTTATCGAAAGCATATAGTTTGGCTGCTTAAGAAGTTCTAAGGAATCAGATATAGCCGTGGCTTCCATTTAGAAAAATCTCTCCATCGCAATTTGAAGTTAGCTAAATCATATTATGTTGACTGAATTCACAGGTTATGTTGGCTAAGCTGAGAGCAGGTGAACAAATGCCTTTGGTGAATAAGAAACAAATGCATTCTTATTACTGGGTTATTGTGAATCAAAATGTTAAATGCTACCCGACTTATCAGCCCTTATCCTTCCATTCAAATGCTTCATATTCTACCCCTTGCTCTTTTCCCTTTGTTATTGCTTGCTCTAGTTCCCTCTGTACACATACCATGCCTCTTTCCTTCAAATTAATGGCACAGTTCTTATCCCCTATACATGCCGCCATTTCTCCCTCTACACTCTTTTTTATCAAGTTTATTTTTATTTGAGAAGATCCCCTGAGCCCTAGGCTCGTTCTGGGAATGAGACAATGCAGGTGTATTACAATTACACAAGGAATGTCCATAAAATAAGGCTCCAAAGGATCTGCAGTTGTGAGGAATGCTGTTACACAAGATTTGTGTAGCTTGGCTCTCCCTCTCCCAAGGCCCCCTCCCCTCACTCTACTTATTAAAATGCTAAGTACATTCATAGTTAGGACTGAATTTAACCCTAGTTAGTTGGCCAGGCTATAACTATTTCACTATACGAAGTTTTATGATATTACATAAATATCCTGACATCTTGTTCTTCAAATGACCATCTTCCATTTCCTTTTTACCCTCTACAAAAACTCCCCTAATTTAGGTATCTACTTCTGACCTTCAAAAATCTTCTAATTTCTTTGTTCCTCAATAACCATTTTTTATTACACTTTTTCTCCAATCCTTTGTGGCAATGAAGTAAAATGTGACTTTCACCTTCATTTTTTACAAATTAAAATGTACTTCTCTGGGTCATCTTTTAGTTTCTTGAAAAATGACAGTGAGCTTTTCTCCCTGACCTCGGCATATAAGATCTACCTGTCTATATCTTCCATTCTCAATCTCACTTCCCTCCAAAAACCTCCTTGTTTTTTATTTGTTATATTGCAACACAGCTAAAATTTCCAACTTGTACCAGCACATTATTTAAAACCATTTTTGAATTTAAGCAGATGATTCTGCAGATAAATTGAGAAATAATGTGGGAGGTGGTATATATTGTAAATACTTTTCACATTAGTTTACATTGCCTAGACAATCCACAAATTTTGATGGTGGAGCAATACAATGAGCATTAGAACAAATACACTATAGGACTAACATAAAAGAAAATAAAGTAGTAGTTCTCATAGACACAATTTCTACCATTCAAGCAATAGAATAATATGAATCTTATAATATTAAGGATGTGAGATCTTCTTATAGATTACTCCAAACAAAATTTCGACAGATAATACTACAGTGGATACCAGCACATTTGGGAGTGATTGGTTATGAGACTGCAGAATTTTTGGACAAAAAGGGCGTAGTGCTACACTCATAACCTATTAAGTCTTGTAGATTAGACATGAAACTAAAAAATATCAACATAATATTCAAAAGAAAATTTCTAATAAAAATGACTAACATAAAAAAAATAGTATAACAAATAAAAAATGTTCCAAGGAAAGAAGCAGTTGCTTACTTCAGACTAGCCACTAGACATGACTGTTTTGCGGAACATCTACACAGGTTTGGTTTTATGATTGACAAAGCATGTAAGATCTGCAATGCTGACAAGATTTTAAATGGAGAACACCTACTGGAATGCACAGAATTTAGCAGTCATACCAGATGGGAAGATACACAATTTATATTGGCTGGCTAGGGAAAAATTTGTGGATCAAAATCCTGTACATTAGAGTAACAGAGTAACAACAAACATTTTTGCCATTTTTGAAGTATTAGGTCTTTTCTAGCTATTTTAGTTTCATTGTGTAATTTTTTAATTAAAATCACTAAAGTATCAAAAAGAACTTCTACAATTCAATAAAAATTAATGGATTATACAAAAACATTTAGTGTAAAACCTAATTTGCATACAATATATGATCTACGAGTGTATTTGATAAGTCTGGTAAAAAAAGCAAGAAAAAAGTTTGTTTCTTAAACAACTCATCTTACTTCTTGACAGTCTCCTTTGATGGATACACACTTGTTCCAGCAATCCTCCAGCTTTTTCATCCTGTCTGAAAAATAGGTTGTCAAACTCTGCAAATTACTCATTGTCTGCGACTGTCGCTTCCTCATTTGATAAAAATTGATTCCCACCAAACCACAGTTTCAGTTAGGGAACAGGAAGAAATCATTTGGTCTAAGTCTGGTGGATGAAGAACCACTTCAAAACCCAGTTCATGCACTTCTGCCATTGTTATCGCTGATGTGTGGGACAGTGTATTATCTTGATGAAAGAGCACTTTTTGCATGCCAACCTTAGTCTTTTTTCAGCCAATGCAAGTATCACACAATCCAACAATGAAGTATAATAGATTCCAGTTATACTTCTGCCTTATTCCAAGCAATCTACGAGGTTGATTGATCTTTGGAGGAATTTAGTAACAGTGACATTCAAATTATATGTGATATTAATTTGCTGAGTTGGTTTTTTAATACGTCACTTACATTCTTATTATGAGGGACTAGTTTTGGAAGCCTATGCCTCCATTTTCAACCTTACGGGTCCAACTGCCGTCGCTGGTTGTATTTGCTTGTGTTCTCTTCTCTGGTGGTGAAATGAACTTCTTAACTAAGCTGTCTATGGTGGGATTTCAAAGTTTATTAGGTGATCTTTGTTTTTCCATATGAGGATGTTTTCTCTGGTTGTGAGTTCTGTGTGTCCTGACATAGTTTTTAGCAATTTTGGATTTGGATCCATGTCAGGACACGTAGAACTCACAATCTGGGAAAACATCCTCATATGGAAAAACAAAGATCACCTAATAAACTTTGAAATCCCGCCAGTAGACAGCTTAGTTAAGAAGTTCATAATTTTGCCACCAGAGAAGAGAACACAAGCAAACGCAACCAGCAATAGCAGGAGGACCAATGAGGTTGAAAATGGAAGCATAGGCTTCCAAAACTAGTCCTTCATAATAAGAATGTAAGTGACTTAGTGTTAAAAAACCAACTCAACAAATTAATATAACATATAATCTATGAGGATTATTCCTTAGGATTCCTAAAAAACAGTGGCTATCACCTTACTATCTGACAAAATGGTCTTTACCTTCTTCAGTACAATTTCATAATCCTTTATCAATTGTTTTGACTGCCATTTTTACTCTGAAGTGTAATAATGGAACCATGTTCCATCAAGTCACAAATCTGCACAAAAAGTCTTGTAGATTCAGATTAAACATTGCCAGATATTGTGTTGAAATGTTGCTCCAGATGCAACTGCAGTGGCATCCACCTCACCACAGCTTCTTCATAGCCAATTCTCCAAACAGGATACTATACACCCATTCAGTTGAGATGCCTATGGTCTCAGCAATCTCACAAATTTTTATTTGGCGTTCCTGCATTACCATATGTATTTTGTCAATGATTTCCTGTATGGT
This sequence comes from Hymenopus coronatus, assembly GCA_030762935.1. Taxonomy (NCBI): domain Eukaryota; kingdom Metazoa; phylum Arthropoda; class Insecta; order Mantodea; family Hymenopodidae; genus Hymenopus; species Hymenopus coronatus. The sequence goes on from CM060899.1 coordinate 39,946,255, forward strand.
GGTCTCAATTGAATGTCCAGAGTGCATTTTGTCTTCAGTGCTTGTCCAACCATGTTTAAATTTGTTAATCCAAAATGGTCTTCATGATGATTTGTGTGAACTTCAATTTTGTTTTGATATGTGTGGCAGTCCAACCCTTCAAATGAAAATGTTCAATAACAGCACAAAATTCAGTTTTCTCCACTTTCAATTGCAAACATTACATTGACCAATTTAGATGGCTGTCGACAATGAATTATATGCTATGCATTGTTGAAATGTTTTATACAAGCCCTTGAATAATCAAGCTTGCAAACAATGAAGCCAAAACAAAAATGTTACATTTTTTCGCAGGAATTTACCAGACTTATCAAACAACCCTCGTAGATATAATGCTGCTCTATATCTAGCCTTTTGGCCTTACTTTTAGTCACTTTTCATTACCAAGAGTTGGCAAACTGAATAATCCTAGTTATTTATGATAATTTGGCTGACAATATCTTAAAATCTTACTCAACATCAGGATCCTTGACGCTTTTTAGCAGCAGAGTTGACTGGTCTCGCATATGTAGTATCTCTGGCCCCTGTAGTACAAAAACAAAAAAGGTTAAGATGCTATTATATATTCGTTAGGAGATTAGACATTGAAGCACAGTATTTGGCTCCATTGATTTCATTAAAACCGTTCAGCAAGTAACCAACCAATTTACAATGTCATCCTACTCATGAAAAGGATGACATATTTCTGATATGATTAATGCAGGAAATAAGCCTAAATGAACTTATACTACTTTGCTATTAAGGTAACGTATCTATGAAACTAAAAAAAATCCAGCTTTCTTACAATTGCTTTGACTTTTAAACCATATACTAAAAACACAAAACTTAAAAGTGCACATGAATGTTGAACAAACTATTATAAACTTGGTTTTTATTCATTATTATTATTATTGTTATTATTATTACTACGACTACTACTACTACTACTACTATGCTTTCATTAAAACTCTTCCGGAAGTAACAAGATCAATTGATAATGCTATTGGATTCATAGAATAAGGAAAAATAAATACATGGCATGTTATTTATGGACGCTCTTTAACTGCTATGGTTCTCAACGTCCCATTCTATACTGGGTGTGAAAGACTGCTTAATTTTGCTCAGAGGCCTCTCTATCCACGTGCCGTAAATCTACAACACAGCACCAACGGCTTTACTTCCCTTCCAAAGGAAGCCATGCTAAGGATTTTTACACCCGAAAAAATCCATCCTCCACCAGGTTTGAACCCACGACCTTGGGTGTATGAAGTTATCATGGTAACCATTACACCACGGAGAGCGACTAACAATAAGGAACATTTCTGATAAGGTTAATATAGAAAATAAACCAAAATGGAATTATTCTATTTTGCTGTTAAGGTAATGTATCCATGAAGACCCAAATATCCAGTTTTCTTGCGATTGCTTTGACTTTATCATGTATTAAGCACACAAAACTCATAGTGCATACAAAATGTTAACAAGCTGTACCAATTGTTTATTCATTTATTTTTAAACCTTTTTTTATTATTATTTTTTTATATGAATGAATGAAAGATATATTAATGTTATATTCATAACGAATCAATTTTTCATGTTAAATGAAATGTTCCTTAAACCCGTATGCTTTATTGTATTGCTCCCAAATTTTTAATTTGATCATACAAGGGAGTATTGTCACATTGAAGTTGTAGATCGATGTGGGGTTGTTTTTAGTGATTGCAGATCAACAATAACTTTGCTCCAACTTTCCCTCCCATAGGACTGACTAGATTTGCAATGATAATATTGGCCAAATATAGTTTAGTTCTTACTTTCTCTACACATATTGTTAAGTATATAATAGGGAAGGTATTGCATTCTATCCAAAAATCTGATGTCTTGATTTAATGGGAAATGTATGTTTTAGGGTCCCCTGTAACCAAAATAGGACTTTTTAGAAAAAGGAGAGTGTGAGTGTGTGGGGGTGGGTGGGTGGGTGGGGTGTGTGTGTGTGGGGTGTGTGTGTGTGCGTGTGTGTGTGTGAGAACATAACCCACCCCCACCCCAAACTATCCTTAACATGGAAAAATGTTTAAACTTGTTTTAAACTTTACATCCTTTAACCTGATAGATCATATCAGACAATAAATGAACAAATGAAAAATATATTGTTTTGTTCACAATTAATACATTTTTATGTGTAAAATGAAATGTTCCCAAAGTTTTAATTTGAGCATACATAGGGGCATTGTCACATTGATAGAGCAGATCAATGTGGGATTGTTTTTGGTGAAAATAAAAATACCTGTATCTTGGCTTTCTCCTCCATAGGCCCAAGTTAGAGAAGAAAAAGTTATTTACAAATTACATTGATTCATTAATAATATTTAATTCCTTGCATATATCAGTGTTTAAAAAATATTAAATCTCACAAATTGCAAATATAAACAACATTTATCTCTTCTTGTACACTAGGCTAAAGAGATAGTCAAATCTTTTAAAAGCTGGTTGCTATAAAATTCAAATTTGTTTCTTTGCATTACCAGGAGTTGACAAATTCCCATATGAGAAAAGTATTTTAAAACAAACCAATAACAAGCAATATCACAGAAGTGGCCAACTTTATACACACACAAAAATAAAAGTATATGACAAATTGTTTTAACGAGATAATATCTTTAATGTATGGTATTTAAATCAAAATCATTAGAGCCATTTTTGATAAAAGTCAAATTTTTTAAAAAAAAAATGTCCATGTAAAAGGTAGTTTGGGGTGGGGGGATTTTTCTCAATTTTTATTTATTTTTTTTTTATTTTGAAATACAGGTCACTAAAGCATTCCCTCTAATTTTTAAAACTTGGTATAGATATTTAGATGATATATTTGCTATTGTTACTGATAAACATTAAATGATGCTTTAAAACTTTTAAATTGACAAGATAAGGCTATAAAATTCACATTAGAAAAACTGAAAGTGATGGCTATCTCCCTTTCCTGGATTTAAAAATAATAAAAAAAGACAATAAATTCAATTTTGGAATATGCAGAAAACAAACCCACACTGATAATTATATAAAAAATAATGGCTTTAACCCTTTTTCACATAAATTTGCTGTCTTTAATAGTTTAATTTATAGGTTAATTAATTTACCCCTTAATAAAGATGAATTCTATTAAGAATATAAACACATTATCAACACTGCTTTAATTAATGGTTTTAATACTGATTTTATAAATAGAAAAACTGAGAAGTTTAAATATCAAAAAGCTATGCTTAAGAAAATAAAAGATAATTACATTTTTAAAAAATTTACTTATCACCCTTGGGCAAATAAAAAATTCACAAGTATTTTCAAAGAGCATGGTATAATATTGGTTCCTCAAAATAAATACAGTATAAAAAATTTGTTTGGCTTTTCTAAATAGGATGAAATTTCAAAAAATAAAAACTCTGGCATTTATCAATTAAATTGTTTAAATTGTGACCTTGTTTATATTGGTAAGACTAAACGTCATTTGGAAACCAGAGTAAAAGAACATTTTAGGAAAATAAAATAAAAACAAATTGATAAATCAAGCTGTGGCAGAACATTTTTTGAAATTTAATCATGAAATAAATCCAGATGTTAAATTATTAAAACACTTAAATGGACGCATAGATTTAATAGTTTGGGAGAAAATATTTATGTTAAACTATAAAAATCATGCAATGAATTTTGATATATCTCCAATTGACTCACTCACCAAATTTGTTTTGATTCCAGCAGTTAGCAATGCATTAGTACACAATCCACCTAGTAGCAGTAACCATAACAATGCAAATAAACAGCATCAAAAACCAGACCAAAACTGAGACCAAAAGGAAATTAATGCTGATGATGCAATAGATACATTTATTGCAAAACTAGTCCAAGGGTTCCAAAAGATAAGTGAAGATCTGTTACAACTATAAACTATTATATTAATACAGTCTCTACTTATTATGTACATAGCAGAGAAAGTAACACATACATGGAAAGCAAAATAGCATATTGTCAAAGCACAATTCACCTTTTGCGGTAAATCATAATAAAGAAGAGGAAGAAAAAGAAAAAAAAAAAAAAAAAAAAAAAAAAAACCACACACACACAATCATTTTTAATTAACATAACAGTGAAAATATATATACAATTTGAGATACACTTACCTCTGCTCTGGGCTTTCTTGGTTTCATTCTCAAATAAACTTTAATGCCCTTATCATCTTCTTCATCCGAGGAGCATCTGTAAAACTGGAAGAGATTTTTTCCCCTCGTTGGATGAGGTCTTTGCAAAGGATGAGTAATACTTGGAAGCCGTGGATTACGGTATGAAAGGTCTGCATAGCTATCTTCACTCATGGTACCTGACTGGAAAGAGAGAATTGAAGTGCCAATAAGACCACATATTTATAAGAGATCAAATTTATTATCACCACCAGAGATGTCAGAAGGTGAGGGGGAGGTTCCAATAAAAGGAAATCACCTAGGTGAAGAAGCAAGAGGGCACGTGACCTGTCAGAGAGGGGAACAGTAATGGAAATTCATGGGGGAGGAGGCATCAAAACATGGCAGCTTACACATACAAAAAAACTTGTGTTCCATTCAGTTCATTTCCATCTATTTTGTAACTCTTCAAGCTAATCAAGATAAACATTAGCAGAAATGGTCTTAATATTTGCTTCCTTGTAAGTTGAAGGGAAATAAGGGAATACACTAGGCTAAAGCATCAAGTCAAATATTTTCAAAAGTTGGTTGCTATGTGATACAATTGAAATTTATTCTCTTTACATGACCAGGAGTGAAATAAAATAAACAGAAGTGACAAAAATCCCATTTGAGAAAAGTTGAAGTATTTCAAAATTGAGTCCAATTACATCAGCGAGCTGACTTCTCACCCGGGGGTCCCGGGTTCGATTCCCGGCTGGGGCGGGGAATTTTTCTTTAGCCAGAATTATTCCCTATCCCCCACAGAGTCTGGAAGTTTGTATGTGAGTGTGAATGTGTGCGTGTTTGAGTAAAACAAAATGATTTAAACCAGCATAAAAGTACCTACTGACGAGTTGTTTCAACTGTAAAGCCCCCGATATGACCTTAGATGTTAAAGGGGGCTATATAAATGAAACAATTAAAAAAATAAAAAATAAGAATACCTCAGAAATGGTTAACTTTGCAAATAATGTATACAACATAAATATGTGTTTTAACAAGATCTGTATTTTTTAGGAAGTAATATTTTGTTATCTCTTACAGTTTACCAGTTATATGACATCCAGAATGAAGAGGTCTTTGGAATCTATTCCCAAAATATTCAAGATATATACATTTTGTCACGTAGCTATCTTTAATTTACAGCATTTTCACCAAAATCATTAAGAGCCATTTTTTTAGAAAATCAAAATGTTTAACAATTTTTCCATGTTAGCAATAGTTTGAAGTGGGGGGATTTCCCTGAAAATCTTAATGTTGAAGATACAAACTTAAATATCAAGTTTGGTAGTCAACCAATCTTTTGTTTTAGAGTTATGCTCTGCACACACATGCGTGCACACCCTCTTTCTAAAAATATCTTGGAGGTTTAGGATACCCTAAAACATGTATTTCTGGTGAAATTCTGGTATCAAATATTTGGATGAACTACTAGATACATATATAATATTTTGTTAAGAAGGTATTAAACAGTTTCCAGCACGAAAAGGAATTAAAATCAGAAGCATGATTTATAATAATTTAGGAGCAGAACAGTTTCACAATAGGGCATGGATTCTCTAATATTTGATCCTGTTCCAATATTTCACTATTTGTTTGACTACTGATTCCTTCCTCCCAGCTCCTCCCAGTTCAACTAGGGATCTCATGAAAAACAATTTATGACTTTTTTTTTTAATTAACCATTTCCGAGATATTCCTTGTTATTGGTTTCAATTTTACGATTATGTTTCTTTTGTTTTACTACTGAGCATGCAAATAAAGAACCAAATTTCAATCATTTAGCAACCAGCTTTTAGAAGATTTGACTGTGGCTTTAGCCTAGTGCATTCCCAACACAACACAAGTAGTTGGTAGGCTGAGGGCAGCCAGACAGCGTGTTAGACGTGTTCCCATTCTTGAAGAATTTAACCACGTACTGACGGGAATGTTGGGTTTGCAAAATGGCAAATGAAAATGAGGCTGAGGAGTAGCGCACTACCTTTTTTCCCCTCCTATTTATAAGGAACTAAGTAATAAGACCATTTCTCCTAAAGTTTATCTTGATTAGCATGAAGTGATAGAAGAATAATCTTTTTAAGAATTTTGTTACAGAAAAGGTACAGAAAGCATGTCAATGGAACATATTAGATTTTTGGAAATTGTAATGTAATAATTGATTTTTGCAAACATCTATTGCATAATTGTGCAATATTTGACATGATTTAAATAAGGTCGTGGGCAAAACAAGAGCAAAACATTAGGTTGTGCAGTGGCAACTCTTTACCTGAAGGGCTGATGGGGAGAAGTTGTGCCAACATGCACATGCAGAGGTCATAACATTTCTGTCCATAAAGGAGTGAAGCATGCTAGCGCTAGTTTTAATGCACCATTCTTTAGTGTTTGTGCAAATATCATGCCAATAATCTCAATAGCTATGCTGGTTACGACAACAAAGATGATGGTGCAATGGGGGGGATTGAGGAGCTGTAGAAACATGAGTACAGTAATATTGACTATGTTTATGCTTGCCAATTCATTGTGTGATAAATGGGAGTGCAACCAAAAATAAACATAGACAATCCTTCAGACAAAACACTTTGACTCATGCTCTACTTATTGTTAATGACAAATTATATATGGTAAAAATTAGCTTTATAACAAAGAGGTTTCATTATAACTGTGGATATGTACCAACAATTAATTTCATGCAAACTGCAATAATTGTTTAATGCTACACACTGTTGTGGTTGTGTTATTCGCATCAAGCTGGCACCTCCATTACCCCTCTCAGCTATTGCAGAGAGGGAAAGTAGGAAAGCAACTTCCCCTATGCGCAAGATTTGTTCATGTCTTGCCTCACGACCTATAATGCAGATTTTCATAAAAGGAGTTGAAAATACTGCAGGAGTAATTTTTTCATAGAGTTGAAGGTTCAGTCCTATAGTTTAAGTACACATGTTTCATCTGGATAGGACAAAGATTGTCGATTTGTATGTTAGGGGATGAAAATAGATAACTGAATGCAGCTTATCATTTTATCAGTTTCTAGAATCCAAAATATTACTTGATAATACTTCAGTGAAAAATATGGGTGATATGATGTCAAATCCCTTAAAATAGCTCAATTTCAAAGTATTATTAGCCTTGACATTTATCACTTTGGTCTCCAAGACATTAAAAATCTAATGGGTTCCATTCATATGAGTTTCTCTACATTTCTGCAACAAATTATTTTTGAAAAGATTGTTCTTCTATCTACTTCATGCTAATTGAGATAAACATTTGCAGAAATGGTCTTACTGCCTCCTTCCTTGTACGTAGCAGAAAAATAAGGGAATACACTAGGATAAATTGATAAGTCAACTCTTCAAAAGCTGTTTGTCATATAGTGAAATCTATTTCTTTGCATGGACAGGGAGTTTAGAAATTCCCATATAAGAAAACTTTAAGTAGTTTTAATTGACATCAATAATAAGGAATATCTTGGAAATGGTCAACTCCACGAAAAAAGATATAGGACATAAAATGTGTGATTATATGAGATCTATATTTCTTGTATTGTAAGTTTTACTCTACCTTCTATGGTTAACCAGTTATGCAAAATTCATCCAGAATACAGAAGTCTTCAGAAGCTATTCTCAAAAAATGCAACAAATATTTCATTTGTCATGTAAATATCTTTAATGTATGGTAGTTTAATCAAAATTGTTAGTGCCATTTTTGAGAAATTCAAAATGTTTGAATTTTATTTTTCATCTAAAGGGAAGTTTGGGGTTGGGAGATTTTTCTCAAAATCTTTGTGTCCCATCCCTGAAAGACACCAAACTTAAATACCAAGTTTGATATGTTACAGACTTTTCATTCTTGAGTTGTGTTCACAGACACACACACACACATACAGACCTCTTTCTAAAAATGCTTTTTATACATGCATTTCTGATGGAATCTCTGTATCAAATTTATGGGCAGAGTGCAATCAATATCTTCTCAATCCATTTACCATGTACTATGCAGAGAAAATAAAAATATGCCATATTTGTACTAGTGGCAAAACCCCAATTGGCAAATTTTGTAAGCATATAGGAGCTTGTGACCATCTGGAAGAAGAGTTTTTCCATGGTGAGTGGGTTTTGAAATTACCCTACCACACTCACCTAGACACTAATTTTCTCTCTTTGTAATATCAGTATGAATTAGATCTTCAGAAAAATTTCCATTTTACATAGATTACTTTTGTTTTTATTTTCGTAGAAGTTAATAGTTTCTAATGGAATGGTTAAGTAAAAAGAAACAAAGACCTGTGCTTGTGAAATAATCAAATTTAGCATAGACATTTAAAGAGCTTTACATACATTGAAGCATGTCTTGTCACAATCATTTTAGAAAGAAAGGAATCTACCCATTCACATAAAGGAGTATTTCATAGTATAAATGAATGAATTTATTTCTCATCAGAATTTACAGTATATTTCTAATTGGTCTAATTCTCTTAAGAGTTGCTTACAATTAAAAACATACCACCTAACACCCTGGTTGTTCATGTATATGCATCCTGAATATATCACTGTATGTAATATATTCACACTTAATTTGCTGTTCATGCAAACAGACGAGAGCAGTGTAAACATGATGTGCAGTGGCATGAAATGATTGTTGCAGTCAGCTGGCAGATCGTAAGCGTCAGTTTGTCTAGCACCATGGAAACAAGCCCTCATTTTTCCTCTCACCAAAATCAAAATTCCCAATTCCCCGAATGATTATCAGCCTATTAGTATCCTTCCTGTCATGCCCAAAGCACTTGAATGGATAATTCACAGACAAGTTACAGATTACCCCAACAAAAACAACCTCCCTAAACTAATTTTAGTCCGGCTTCAGACAGGGACACAATAAAAATACTACATTATTAAAAGTTACTGAGGACATACAGAAGCAGCAGACAGTTGACCTTACTAACACTATTGGATTTTTCTAAAGCTTTTGATACAGTAGATATTGACTTATTAGACAATATAAGCTTCAATATTTGAATATGTCAAATAGCGTTACAAAATGGTTCAAACCTTATTTATTTGAGTGCCAGCCAACTGTTGTTGGTGTAATTATATCAAACGAATCTCATTGGAAGGAAACGAAAGCTGGTGTACAAAGTTCGGTGTTTGGGCCCTTGTTGATTGCTATTTACATAAATAACATTACAGAAAGTATAAGACATTATAAACACCATCTTTTCACTGACTTGCAACTGTACTTACACACAGGTCCTAGTGATTTAGACAACCCAATTAAGACTTTAAACAAAGACTTAAATTCACCATCAACTAGGTCATTAAAACATGGACTATGGCTGAATCCAGGAAAGTCACATGCAGTCATTATGGGACACAAGCAGTTGTTGGGAACTCTAAATTTGGATAACATACAACACATTGCATTAAATAATTCTGAAATATCATTTTGTAATACGTAAAGAATCTTGGAATTTATATGGATAAAAATTTGAACTGGAACAGGCAAATTAAACATGTAAAAAAAAGTATTTTCAATAGTCTATCCTTTAAAATTTATGAACGGCTTTCTACTGATTTCAATTAAGAAAATATATTAATACAAACGCTTGTGATACCCCATTTTGACTTTTGTACTTTCTTTTTACTAACCTATCTGAAAATTTGACTCTATGGCTTTAACGGGCTCAGAATACATGTGTACACTTTGCAAGCAATCTCAGTCGATTTGAATCATTTACACCACCACTCAAAACACTTAAATAGCTCCAGTTTAGGGATAGAAGAAAATTGCATTCTTTATCATTTCTCTATCAACCCTTTCATTCTCGCATTCCAAACTATCAAAATGTTTGCTTCAAATATCTTTCTGGCTGTCATAATCAAGAGACTCACTCACGACACTCTTTCCTTTTTGCTATACCTGCTCATCATACAACCTTCTATTTATCACCATTTATAATAGATTTAGCTCATCTTTGGAATTCCTTACCTGAAGACATAAGGGACTGCAGACGTTCTACTGTTCAAGCAGAAAATTAGGGTATACATTTATAATCACACCTAATCTGCTGCTGTATTAATATGATAAATACATCACTTTAATTTATTGTTACTAATATTTTATGGGCTGGCAAAATAATATGCATTTCAATTGTAAATATGACTAATATGCATTTCAACCTACATGAATATTTCGCCTCAAATAGTTTTGTATACAATTTTTTTTCCTTTTCATTTCAGTATACCTGTTGCACCTTTTTATATCTATTTTTATTCAGTTGTATAGAATTGTATTTTTGTTCTTTATTTGTTGTATCACTGTTGTATTGAATTTAATGTATTGCCTGGCAGAGTGGAAGAGAAGGCCTTATGGCCTTAACTCCAATCAGGATAAATAAATAAACAAGTATCGTTACATGTGACAAATAGAGATCAAAATAGACTAGACAATGCCACCAGTTCTTAGTAAATTACAGGGAAAACTCTTGCAGAGCCAAACATGAAAAGTGATTGGTAATGTGTATCAACTGATGTTGAGAGAACCTAGGCTATTACATTAAAGTCAATATAACAATGTGTAGCAGAAGCCACCCATATATTGTTTACTTTGGTCCGAGAATCAAAACTCAATTAGAACCTATTTAGTTAGGCAAACATGTCTTCAACGCCTCGTAAAGAAAGACATAGAAGATTGAGACGACTTTGATGAGTATGTTATTTGCATACAGTGAATGACTTTTATACACAGGATGAAGGAAGGCATCCATGCTAAATTGAAAGCATCTTTTGGTTTCAACACCACAGATTGTTTTAAAACATTCCAGACGATCATACATGTTACAGTTTAACAATTTTAGTGCATATTTTTTAAATTTTTAAGACTGCATAAATGCATGCATATTTTAGATATTTGTACACATAAACCAATGTCCACCATTAATTAACATACATATATGTCTGCTCTGAGTCTTCCCACACTCCTTGTACTGCACAACTAGGCTGCTCTGGTCTATTTCCATGAACAGTATTTCCTCTATTAATTCCTTAAACTCTCATTATTTAGTTCTTCCCTTTCTTTCCTGCGTTTTCTCCACCACTTCAACCTTTATCTTCTCTACATATTTTCCCAATTGTTTTCAAATAATTTTGAATACAATATATCTGGTTATAAGCTGTCCTGCTTCTTATTCCATATTTCCTGTCTCTAAATAATCTGTTATACAATGCAAATTCTTCTCCACTTGTGACAATGTTTGTCAATTTTCAAACTCTTTAACATCACTGTTCTTGCTCAGACTAGGCTCTACTTTTCCATTTTGTCACAAATATTGATATATCTTTCCATACTCCACTCTTTCTTTAAAGCCTTGTAATATACCAGAGTTCTCTTATCTCTAAAGCTGCCATATATCTCTTATTTCTGAATATCATCTATCCTTGCTTTCACTTGTTTTCATGGACTTGAACCACTTATTGTCAGGCCATGAGCATCATGAACAACATTTTTTAAGTGCATCACTGCCAAGGCCTCGCATCTGGCACACTACAAGTGCTCCACCATCCCCAGCCAGCAGTATGCCTGCTTTTACCTGGCAAGCTGTAAATTCAATAACTCTCTCAGCCTGATTTCTCCTATGATTCCCTTTAGAATACCCAGATTCTATTGCATCCCACTTTTTCTTGTCTTTAAACATTCTTTGGCTATATTTCCTTCTTGTCCTATATGTGGCGAAAATGAAGATGCGGAACACATTTTATTTAAATGTAAAGGGACTGAAATTTGGAGAAAAGAGTATATTAATAAGAAATGGTTTAAAATAAATAGAAATGTGGCAGTAGTTGAAATGTTTCAAAAACATAGTAAGAAGATTGGTCAATTCTTATACAAAGTGTAAAATAAATGGGTATGGACAATAGACAAAATGGTGTAATAAACTAGAATTAATAAACTATTGTAAAATATAAGTATGACCGGTAAAGAGCCAGGGCTGAACACTGGTCATATTCACCTGTATAAAGCTTAGCATAAATAAATAAATACATATTTCCTTCTTCCAATAATTGGATCTAATGCTGGTATTTTGTAATGTTTGACTGCCTATTCTGTCCACTATTCCAAATTTAATTAGGACTACCGCATAGGAAACTACTCTCAGTAAACCCAGAATCATTTCGTAGAATAATCCATACATCTGGTCTATAGGCATTTCACGTATTCAAGATATGAACAAATTAGCATGCACACACACAAAGCACCTGGCATCCAACAAAGTTTCTATCTTATTTAGTGCTTGCCAAAATTAATCATTAAGCGACATTACTCCCTCTTAATTACATGTTTGCAATATAACATAGATGCATTTATCAAGCATTACACTCTATAAACCGTTGATATTACGACTGTTTATACCTAGAATTTACATACTTCAAACAATAAAGACTTTTATATTTGAATTTAGCAACATGTAAACACCAAGTAGGTATGCAATCCAAAATAGACTGAGGAGAAGGCTAAGCAAGAAAAAAAAATGTTTTTAGCTTAACGTCCTTTAACCTGGGTAGTCATATGGGACGATGAATGAAAATGGTAATACAATGCTCAAATGATCGCGGTCCATGGAGCTTCAAGTTGCCAAACAATCGACCTCTCCGGATAAAGGAGAACCCCACAAAAAAAAACATATTTTAGGTAGAGTAGAATGGTTAGGTTGCATGAGTTTCTAATAGTTGGTTTTCTGTATAACGTGTTCAATGTCCCTGAGCCTTGCTTAATGGTGGGACTGAACGAACAAAAAAAAAAAAAAAAAAACAAATATCTTAAAAGCCTAAAATGTTCCCAAAAGGTACATTCGTTATTATCAATTTAACGTGTCGTGTATCTATATATTGACCTGTTCAAGACTATCAGTGAATGTAGTTCCTATTATTATGCTCTAATGTCAGAGAAAACTGAAATATGGTATATTTCACGTACTCACTCTTTATCAGTTCATTCAAGCTTAGTTAGTCCTGTTTTAAAAGCACCTTTTCGGCAACCTTTGCTTAAGATGTTTAAAGTTTCATACCGCAATAATTTTAATACTTAAATAGCACCACAAATTCACCAATATTTATCTTAACGAACTTTATGTTTCTCATTCGTGAATTCAAAATGTTTTGTAATTTCTAGTGTCTTCTCCCTGATTGGTTGAAGTTTAGATACATATGGGAGTGTTCAGAAATAACGCTTTGCATGTACAAGACTCATGTCACGACCAAACGATTGTGCTGCAGTTCAACAGGATTTTGTGGAATTAGTGATCAATATAGGCAAAACAAGTATATATACATGCCAGTATTGCTGTATGCTCAATAGAAAATCTGGCGTGTTCCACACACCTGATTTTCTCCACACCTCTGTATATAATTATTGCTAATAATAACCTTATTCTTCTATCTACTTCATGCTAATCGAGATGGTATACGTTTGCAGAAACGGTCTTATTGCTTAGTTCCTTTATATAAGGCATTACTTCCTTCGGAAGGGAAGTAAACCTGATGGTCCCGTGTCGTTGATTTACGGCTCGTAAAAGAACCTCAAGCCTGATAGAGGGGCCTCTGAGTAAAATTAAGTGGCCTTTCACGCCCAGTGTAGAATGGGGACGCTGAGAACCACAACAGTAAAAGTGGCCATACATAAAACGCCATTTCATTTCTAAAATATAAGAGGTTTTAATAGACATTTTTAGAGCCATTTTTGAGAAGACAACATTTTCGAAATTTGTTCCATGTAAAGGGTGGTTGGGATGGGGGAATTTCTTGCAAATCATCGTGTCGCATCCTTGAAAAATATTGAATTTAAATTTAAAGTTTAGTATTTAACGGACTTTTCGTTTTTGAGTTATGCTGTTCACACACACACACACACACACACACACACACACACACACCCACGCACACCCACAACACCCACACACACCCACGCACACACACACACAGGCATTTGTCTAAAAAATGTTCATTGCCCCATTCAAATAGGCTACTACTCTTAAAACTCTAATGGATCCATAAAATGGCGGATGATTTGAAGAGCATGAACATGGAATCTATTGAACCAGACGAAATTATGCAAACAGCGGAGAGAGCAAAATTTCAAGTGCTACCAAAAATCAATATGGCATAGGTTTATTATTTTCACTGCCACCGCTGTATAGAATGTTTCGTTCTGTATGCGTTAGTCATCACGTTGTCAGCACTTACGCTAAACAAGGCAACAACTGAATATCGGAGACAGTTAAGCATGAACACCGTGAAATAGGTAGAATTCTCTATTTACAGTTATAATATGTCTAAAAATAATCTATAACACAGTGTTAAAATTGCTTTATATTGTTGTGCACACAACATAAAACATCATAAATAACTATTTTGGATTCAGGGAGTCAAAACATATATTTTCAGTGAAATCTCGGTATCCAATTTTTGGGTGCATTATACCTTCTCTTACTTTATGTACATAGTAGGTGTAGAAAAAGTAAAGAGACCTACAGTTTTACTTTCTCTACACATATGATGCACATAGTGTATAGAGAGGGTACTGTATTGCACCCAAAAATTCGATACCGAGATTTCACTAGAAATATATGTTTTGAGATCCCCTGAATAAAAAAATATTAAACAGATGTCCGCATGCGTGTGTGTATGTGCGTGTGTGTGTGTGGGCAGTATAGATAAAAACGGAAAGTCCGTTAAATACCAAACTTTGTATTTAAATTCAGTATCTTCCAAGGATGCGACACGAAGGTTTTCAATAAAATTCCACCACCTCAACTACCCTTTACATAGAACAATTTTTCGATTTTTTTTATTTTCTCAAAAAATGTGCCTGTGTGTGTGTGTGTGTGTGTGTGTGTGTGTGTGTGTGTGTGTGTGTGTGTGTGTGTGTGGACAGCATAGCTCAAAAACAAAAATGTCATTAAAAACCAAACTTGATATTTATGTTTAGTATCTTCCAAGGATGTGACGAAGATTTTCAAAAACATCCCCCATTACAAACTACCCTTTACAGTTTTTTTTATTTTTTTCTTAAAAACGGCTCTAACGATTTTGGTTAAAGTACTATATATTAAAGATATTTACAGCACAAATAAAATTTATCTTTGAATTTTCTGGGAATAGCTTCTGAAGACCTCTTTATGCTGGATGAGTTTTGTAGAATTTTGCATCAGGGTTAAACCTTAAGAGATAGTCAGAAACTTATACTCAAAAAATTTAGATGTCATGAAAACTATTTATGACTTATACATTTTTCCTGTAGAATTGACCCTTTTTGTGACATTCCTTGTTATTGGTTTCAATTTTAAACTACCTAACTTTTTTTCAAATAGTATCATGCAAAGCGGACTGAACCTCAATTTTTCATATAGCAACCAGCTTTAAAAATATTTGACTATCGTGTTAGCACAATGTATTCCCTTATTTCCCTTCTGCTTACAATGCAGCAAGCAATAAGACCAATTCTGCTAATGTTTATCTCGATTAGCGTGATATAGATAAAAGAACAATCTTTTGCAAAGATAGTTTGTATTTGTTACAGCTAGAGAAAGTTATGTGAATGGAACACATTATTTTTTTAATGTTATTATTATTATTTTTTTTATGTAGCTTAATGCCCTTTACTCTAGTTGGTCATATTGGATGATGAATGAAATCAGAAATTGGTGAAATCATGCTCCAATGATGTCGGGGTATATGGAGCTTAAAGTTAGTCAACATTCATCTTCTCAGCCTAAGGGAAAACACAAAAAAATCTTATCCTTGTAACTCATTCTAAGGGAGAATCAAATTCGCGACCTCTTGTATGTGAGGCAGACGATAATTCATACTACAGAGGTGGCTTAAGCGCAGAATTCCAGTAATCGAAGACTGGCTTGTATGCATGGCATGCGCTATTCCTTTTGTACATGTGGACCTGTCAAGATTTTCCTATCTCTAGAGCCACTGTTCTTACATTTCTTTGGACCCCCAAGCGATTCACTTGTTTTTACAAAGTTTTTGTTTCTCACGGTCGTTGGTGTACGGTAGTAAAGGGAAGATAATTGGAGTAGAGAGAAGGTAGGCCACTCCAGAAATTTTGTTCTCACTAGCCCCACATCTATAACATTCTGAGGAAGGTTGAGCATGTGCATATTTTGAATAGCAATTGAAAATGGACGCTTTCACATTCATCGACTTCTTAGAAAAGAAAACTACCACAATACTGCATTGAGTTATTGGCCTGATTTGACAAGAAGCTGTTTCACTATGACAACACATCCATATGTAGTTGTCGCGGCCACACCCCCTACTCCTATATTTACCTGGCCTGGCTCCCTGTGGCTTCTTCTTGTTCCCAAACAAAATTTAGATCAAGCCAGGTCTTTGTCGAGACAAAGTCGTATTTTGAACGCATTGACAATTCCTATTACTTTCTCTAGCCCGTATATACAATGTACATAGTGGACATTGTATTCCATCCAAAATTTTGATATCGAGATTTCACCGGAAATAGATGCTTTGAAACCCCCTGAGTCCAGAAAAAGCATTTTTAGAAACATATCCATGTCTGTGGGTGTGTTTGCGGAACAGTTAGATACAGTAATGTGAATGGAACATATCAGATTTTTTTGAGGTATTATAAAATTGGCAGGAATATTGGGAAATGGTAAATCCGTAAAAATGACATTTGTGTTTGAAAAAATTGCCCCTTCATTCCTAACGTGAGTAATTGTTGAATTGTCTTCATAAATAATGTAGTAGGAAAATGAAATAGACACATACAACGGAAATGGAGGGCGTAGTACTTGATATGGTTTTAGAAGAGAAGGTTCTTAAACTTTAATTATGTTACAATATATGTAGAAAACTTCCAAACGGAGGTGTTAAACAAAGAGAACAGTTTGGAGAATTTCTCACTTAAACATAACATTAAGATATGATACTCCAAAATACCACGCTGTTTCTTTGGTTAGACCACTCGCCTCTCACTAAGGCAGACTGGATTCGCTCCTAGGCAACAAATGTTGCATTTGTGGTGGACCAAGCGGCGCAGTGGTGGGTTTTCTCTGGTTTCCCCACCATCGTATTGCACCAGTGCTCCATTTTCATTCCGTGTATCACCAGTGTCATCGCCTGCAGTCCTATTTAGTAAAACTGGGCATTAAACCCTATAAAAAGATCCATGTCAACCTTTGAACGTATACTGCAGAACCTCAGTTACCTGCTTTCATATATCAGTATCTCCTGCGGAGAAATGGATTGTGATTAAGGTAAATAGAAGAATGCCATGTTTGTGGTCTTGCTAGCACCACAGAAATGATAGCGTTGAATGAAATTAAAAATGATAATTACTGTATTTATCCGATTACAAGATGACCCCCATTTTTCAGAACTTAATTTTGGAATAATTTAGCGTATGATCTACATATATAAAAAGGATAAGTTTTAAATCTAATTTAAAGGTTTGCCGTGAATTTTGAATTAATGTGCAACTAAGTTGATTATGTCTTTGTTGTTGTTGTTGTTGTTGTTGTAATACTTAATTTGAATTTACGCGGAAATTCATGTTTTGAAGTTGGCGAAGAGGGGAGTACGGAAATGTACGGTATGGGGGCGATTGTACAACTTGACGGTGGCGATGGCAGCTACGTAACTGTAACGACGATTATGAACATGACTGTATTTAGTCAACATTTAATTTTTTACCTAATTTGAATTTGCTCAGAAATTCAAGTTGTGAACAGGAGAGACGGAGAAGGGAGAACGGAAATGTACGGTATATGTTTGACGATAGAGTGGCAGCATCATAACTGTAACGACGATGAGGATATGGTGTTCTATTTAGACACTTACTATACAGGCGCGGCTCGTCCTATGTGTTCATGGGTTCAATGAACCCCTTATAAAATTAAAATTCAAAGTAAATTCTTCCCTTATAAGTCAGTAATAACATGAAAACGAATTATTACAATATAATTTTATCATTCCCTTTGAAATGAGAAGAAATCTTGCCAGATAATTACGGTGCTGCGACGGTGGAATGTCTCGTTTCGTGATGTATTCAAACATCTTGTAGACCCAAGGAAGGGTGATTTTGTGGGCGAGGGTAACGGAGATGGAACGTGAAGTAAGAAAAGCGTTCAGCAGTCGCTAAAGTTTGTCTCAGTGACAACCTGAAATACAAGCGATGATTAAGTTATACCAAATACACTACAGCTTAATACTGGACACTTCTATTTTCCCCTGTTAAGCTGAGAGACAGGTAGACAGTGGCGCTCATAGCGGCCTGGTCTTAAGGAACAAGCGATTAATTTTGAATGTTAGGAAAAGAATAAACCCAATAATGATATTGTATTTTGCATTGTTAATTTTTATTTATTCAAACAATATTTTGTCAATACAATATAAAACAATGCAGAGAAACAAAGTAAAGCTATTGGCTCTAAAAGATTTATTTTTAGATGCATTACAATTTTCGCTTTAATGTTTCTACCTTTTTTTTTTTTTCATTGTTCTTTTTTCCATTTTCATCATTCAAATAACATTTTATTGCTTTGATTGCTTTGTCGATAAACACATTTTTACAACTTTCACATATGTAAGTGAATAATGCATCATCTACACACATCGTCGCCCTCCGTGGTGTAGTGGTTACCATGCTGACTTCATATACCCAAGGTCGTGGGTTCAAACCCGGCGGGCGTAAAAATCCTTAGCATGACTTCCTTCGGAAGGGAAATAAAGCCGTGGGTCCCGTGTCGTAGATTTACGGCACGTAAAAGAACCTCAAGCCTGATAGAGAGGCCTCTGAGCAAAATTAAGTGGTCTTTCACGCCCAGTATAGAATGGGACGCTGAGAACCACAGCAGTTAAAGAGCGTCCATAAATAAAACGCCATTTCATTTCATCTATACAAATCTTTAAACTTAATTTAACATTAAGTCTACAGTCAGAAAGATAATGAACATTTTCATTAAATAGAGTATTGATGCTGTTGTACATTGTCTAAGCTGATTCGTTGTGAAATATGAATCTAGCATTTTCATAACGCTTCGGAGTAATATGTACATTTTTAATTCACTAGAGAGAGGTGAATTGGATCAGTAAGAGAGAGGTGAATTGGATCAGTAAGAGAGAGGTGAATTAAGTAAAAATAAACAAAGGCCTTTCCTACCTAAAAAAGAATTTTTTGCCCAAAATTCAAACTTTTAAGAATAAGGATAAACATTGGTCCTATTTATATACTTTTAGTTATTTTTATACTCATAGATTCCATTTTTTTTTTTTTACCCTCTGCTCTCATCAATGTTTACCAATTTGTTTATACATTCCTCATGAGGCAATGTTGCACATATTCAGCTGCTTACATAAGAATCTGCACGCTGATGAGCACTAACTGGAAAATCATTTCTTTGCTGTTCTGGTATAATTAGTGCAGAAGTCTGAATTACAAAGGGTATGCATTTTTCCTATAAATCAGACTTTAGAACTAAAAACTTGCTTATATCCATTGCACAATTTATGTCTTCAGACGAGTGTAATAACTGTGTTGTAATTGCAATTCTAAGATATTGTCTGAATTTTGAGGAATCTGGGGTCACATTGTTCCCACCCTTGCCGCTTAAAGAAAAATTTTTCAAACAGTCTTGTGTGAGAAACAATATTGACATTTAAGCCCCTGCCACAGTTTTAATGTACATTAAAACAAGGAGGTTTCTTACGCTAACTATTCATTACAATGATGTATTCTAAGAATTTTGATAATTCTTTCAAATACAGTAAAAAGTTTACGTTCGTCATTTATTGCAAAGCGCAACTCTTTAGCACAATGATTTTGAGACGAGTTGAAAATGTCAAATAGACAGTCAATTTTTTTCAATGAAATTAGCAGTAACTAATGTTTCATCAGACATAGAATTAAACGCAACATGCGTTTTAATGCCACAACTGACAGAATGGCTTAAAACACGACGGCCAAACATTACCTCACGGGACTAAATGGTGGCAGTTCAATACATTGGCTGGTCAACCTTGGAGCTAACCGAGGTTTCATGGCTCTGTCTTTTTAATAAAATTCTATAATATGGTTCCAAGAAACCTTTCCATCTTCACAGAATATATCATGCCTTTTCAAATTATTCCTCACTGATTTCAACAGGTGTGGAGCATCATGGAAAGCATGCACTTTACTGTTATGTCAATAAATGGATTTTCCTCAGAGATGTTCAGCAATGATCTCATTTTCAGATTATTGCTTCCCTGCAGTGGTTATGTATATTACAGTTTCACAACAATATAAACCACGTACATTGTTTTATTTCGTGAAAAGCGGAAAAAGGATTTGGAAAGCTTCAGAAGTTCAAAGTAATTGCAGCCGAACAGCACAAACCTCACCAGACATGGTTAAATAATTCTGTCTGATAATCCTTATAACACTCTGTTGACATATTACATTTTAATTAATCATTATTGCTTTTACGTATGCTATATCGAAGCTATAGCAACACCCTTATCGCTGCTCAAGGCCGATCCGCTAGAACCATCTCGCTAGAATAGCGTGTCGTACGAAATAACATAGAGCAACGGTTCCCAACCGGTGTGCCCCGGCACCCTAGGGTGCCGTGTGATTGACTAAGGGGTGCCGCGAGATATTGAGATAAACAAAAAAAAAAAAAAAATACCTTCTACTGAAGCCTTAAGTCTTGTAAGGTCTTGAAATAAAATAAGGCAAATCAATTACTCTCATACACGGCAGATGGTGATAGTGGTCGATTCATTTCAATAATTCAGTTACACTAGTATCCCACAGATGGCATTACAGCTATACCCTGCCGAACATTCCCGAGACTATTCGCTTCCTCACGAACATTCCCGAGACTTTGACAAATGAATATATAAAAGTGTACGCCGCTTGGCGCTTTCAGTTCTCTTCCTCGCGTTGATTCACAGTGTTTAGCTATGGATAAGTTCAGTGTTAAACATAAACACCAGGAAAGTGAACAGTCGGCTCCTACTGCTTGCTTTAAGAAGCCAAATCTTACAGTTTCTCCCGGACCGTCGAATATACCACATAAAGAAGACAAACGAAAGAAAAGAACATACCAGGACAGTTACTTAGCATATGGATTTAAGTGGAATAACAACGAGGAAAACCTTATCCCTGTGTGTTTAGTTTGTGGCGAAACACTTAGCAACGAGGCCATGGTACCTAGCAAACTGAAGCGGCATCTTACAACAAAGCATCCTAGTGTGTCACAGAAAAGTGTAATGTATTTTTCACATATATTAGAAGGGGGCAAGAAAACAGCTGTGCGAATGGTAAAGAGAATGACCATAGGTGATACAGCTCTTGAAACCCCATTTCAAGTAGCAGAACTGATAGCTAAAAAAAAGAAACCTCATACTCTTGGAGAGGAAATCATTGGCCCTGCATGTCAAGTTATAGTTTCAACAATACTTGGCGAAGGAGCAGCTAATCAAATTTCGAAAGTTCCTCTGTCCAACAACACAATCAGCCGCAGGATATCTGAAATGTCATGCAATATCAACGAACAAGTCACGGAGAAAATTAAAAAATTTTAGAACATTTGCTTTGCAAGTAGATGAGAGTCTCGATATTGGTGACAAACCGCAACTCCTTGGTTTTATCAGATATATTGATGAAAAAGATATTAGTGAACAGTTTCCGTTCCGTAGACCGCTGGAGACTACAACCACAGGACATGATATTTTCGTTTCTATTAATTCCTATCTCAATGACCATGCTCTTTCATGGAAAGACTGTTGTGGTATATGTACAGATGGTGCACCATCTATGTCTGGGAAAATTAAAGGTTTTACTGCCAGAGCTCTCAATGAAAATCCATCCATTATTATAACTCACTGTTTTCTGCATAGAGAGGCATTAGTCGTGAAAGCGTGTAATGAAGATTTTGCTGAAGTGTTTAACCAAGTTGTGAAAATGGTGAACTATATGAAGTCTCGACCTTTAAATTGCAGACTTTTTGAACAGTTATGTCGCGCAACGGATGCAGCTCATACCTCTTTGTTACTTCACACAGAAGTAAGGTGGTTGTCGCGGGGTCGTGTATTGAACCGGTTTCTCGAACTTAAAGAACAGCTAAAAACTTTTTTTAAGGATGAAAATCAAGACACATTTCATGAGCTCTTACTAAGTAACAATTCAAAATGAATTGCTGGACAGCATGCTATCTGCGACTTACGGCATCCTTCTCTCTAAGATTTCTAATGCAAATTTTGTATCAATTCAGCTGATGAGACGACAGACGTTTCATCTAAGTGCCAGCTCGTAATTGTTATAAGGTACGTTCTGCCGAGTGGAATACCATTGGAGCGATTTTGGACTTTCTTAAATCCTTCCAGACATGACGCAACTTCGCTAGCATCACACATTATGAATGTCCTTAAAGAAGTTGTAGGGAATAATTGCAACAAATTTATTTCCGTAAGGTATGATGTGGCCAGCGTTTTTAGTGGACGTCATTCTGGTGTGCAGGCTATCGTAAGGAACACTTATTCTTATGCTTATTTTGCACATTGTTATGCTCACCAATTAAATTTAATGTGTCAAATAGCGAGTCAGAACAAAGAAAACAGGATTTTCTTTACCAAGTTTCTTCACCCATTCTCCACAAAGAATTAAAATTCTTAACGGTATTGTTGGCAGACGACTACCACGTGGATGGAACTTCAATTTTTGTGCAGTCTGCACAGTGCACGGAAACATGGATACAATTATTGATGTCTGGAGAAAATTGAGGATGCAAGCTTCGAGACTTCCACAATTAACCAAGCGCAGGCAGGGACTTCAACTGAAAATGCAGTTCCTTCTTTCAGTTTCTGGCTACATTTTTTATAGAGTTATGCCACATGTTCAAACATTGTACTATGTGCTACAAAAGCGAACTGCAAATTCTTCCTCAATTGAGACTGCTGTAGCTTCATTTGTCAATGAAATAAGAATAATAAGAGATAGCGTTGACACAATGTCTGAAAAAGTGAAAATACTTCAAGATTCAGCAAAGAAACGGTGTCCTGTCTGTGGTTCTCGTCATTCTAGAACTATCGTGGCAAAGGAAGTCTGGGATGTAATAGTTAATCAAGCACCAATAGATTTCAGTTTACTGGATATTAGAGAGCTGCAACGTTGCTGGGATATGAAAATTTCTGCAACTTTAACAAAGTTTTTCCAGAGGAAACGGACTATATTACTAATTCATACCTGTTTCTTGATAAAACCAAATTAGAAACAGAACTTAGAACAATTTGTGCTAGAGATGACTTCGGAAATGTAAAGAGTGCAACTGATTTACATGGATTTATACTGGGAAATAATTTGCACACGGAGCTTCTTCGACTCGTCAAGATGACCAAGAAGAGACAGCGCAGACTCGCCGCTGCTAAGGCAGCACACGACGCCTCTTCCTCGGCAGCCGCCGAGGAGGCAGCTCCTCCGTTGCTACCGGTCCCGGCAAGCCCTGCTTCGCCGCCGCCGGTTCTGTGCCACCTGCCGTGGCACAGGACATTTCACAGGGCAAGCGCAGTGCCCTCTCTACCCAAGGAGCAGCACTTCCTCACCACCTCCTGCGCGCCGCACCACTCCACCGCAGACATCAACCACCGAGGCCTCACCACCTGCACTCTCAACAGACGCAGCGACGCGAGAAGCCATTCAGGACCTCCACGCGGAGATCCTGAACGTCGGCGCTCGAATAGCTGCTCTGGAAGAGACATGCAGCCTCCTCACACAGAAGCTGCAGGAACTGCAAGCTTCTAACGCCGCAGCAGCCACCAGCCAGCAGACTTCAGCCGTCGACCTGTCCACCAGGATCGACGCCCTCATGCAGCCTCTGAGGCAGGTTCTCCTGCAGCAAGCTGCATACTCTGCTGAGCTGTTTCAATCCAAACGTCAGCAACCCAACACTGCTCCTCCTCCTGTACAGGCTGAGGGGCACGCACGGCTCGGGAATGCTCGACCTACAACACAGTGGAAGACTACTGGGAGCTTCGTGGAGCAATTCCGAAGCAGGTATAATCCATAACGTCTACGTCCTATTCTCTCCTCAAATTTCCACCCTTTATTTCCTTTCCAACATCACCTCTACTCCCTAGGCTGCAGTCAGGTTCCATGGCTGTTAGCCTAGAAACAACCTTTCACCCGCTCCCGCACAACGTGCGGCAGCTTCCTATCTTTCGCCGACTAACGCGGGTGCATCAGCGGGACTGCGCAAAGCCACGAGATTCTCAACAAACTACTGTTATAACGTGGAGGGTTTTTTTTAGTGGGTATGCCGCATGAGGAAGCGGAGAGTCCCACATATCCTCCCAGCCATTGCACTTCGGCTGGGGGTTGAATGCGTAATGCATTTTTCCCCTTCACGGTAAAAAAAGAAAAAAAAAAAAAAAAAAAAAAAAATTTTGAGTGACTGCCTTGGCGAGGTTACCAACCTCCTTAAACTGATAATTACGATCCCAATGTCATCAGCTGAAGCGGAAAGATGTTTTTCTTCGTCAAAAAGGATAAAAACATGTCTATTGACTACGATGGATGAAGATGCACTAACATAGAGATGTCTGTCCATAGAAAAGGAGATGATCAAGTAGCTAGTGGATTTTAATGAGAAGGTGATTGCTATCCAGGAACAACGAAGGATGGATTTTAAGTACAAGCATTCCAACATCTGCACCACATTAGTAGGCGGTACATATGTGGCATAATGGCTATAAGGTAAGATATTTATATCATTTTAAATATTTTGTTGTTTACAGTCATAGTTTCTTTGAACCCCCAATGTCATAACCCACAAGCCGCCACTGTTACTATAACACATGTACTTTTTTAATCTAATTTTAATTTTCACAGAAATTTACATTGCAAGTGGGAGAAAGAAGGAGAAGAGAGAACGGATATCCAGTGTTGGATTTCATAAAATAATATTGTATGTGTTTAATTTTCAGATGATATGAGTTTAAATGGAGTTCAATATGTTATGTATTCATTTATCAGTTCCAAAACAATGTTTCATTTATTGGAAAATTGAGTTGTATCTCATTCTCCATTTGAAATGTAGCAAGGTTTTATAAGATGAGGGGTTATTTAATGAGAAATGCTGTAAAACATTTAGAACTGAAAAAATAAATAAAACTGTTATATCTGGTAATTTACTTTTTGTTTCATTATACCCCCATGTACCCTACTTGCTACACTCAGGTCAAAAGGATTTATAAACATAACAGTGGTAACACTTTAAGTAAATGAGGTTATCTCCCAGCATTTATCCGTAAATATAAAACATATATAGTTTTTAAAATCACTATTTTATTAATAATCACTGAAAATACTTGTGCCATGCATGCATTTTATGATTAACAATGAAATAAAATCATCCATGGCTTCTGAAGTACCTATGTATTACAATATAGGTTACAAAGGGAACCAGCTGTATATACATGGCTTGTCACACATGGATATTACATTATTTTTGAAATAAAGATGTTTACACTTTTTCAATAACCTGTCACTTTTGAATAGAATGAATTCTAGAGGCTTTTAAGTAAAACAACACGATTAAAACAATAAAGAGCAACATATTTCTCAACTCTTGCTGCTTGATGCTTTGCTTCACAAAAATAATGCACTTAGAGGGGAATTGCTCAAATTTAACATCCTTGATTTGTTGAAATTACATGTATGCTTCTCTTGCCATATAAGTAATGCAAAAGTACCTCCACCTTTATTTTTGGAAAGGAGTGAAGCTTAACTTTCAAGGTATTGCCAGGATTATAATGAACTTAAAATAATATGACTTGACTACGCAAAAAAAAAAAAAATTAACATATATTAAATGGAGTTATTAGGTTTGACTTAACATGCCTTAATGCAATGTACTTAAGAGTCTGGTAATATTAAACTTTTTCTTCCCCTTATGTTAAGTTTGATGTCACATGGTAATTAGAACCAATCAGCATGAAGCAATAGCATAAATAAAAGAACTACCAATCAGGAATCACTCCAGTTATGCTAAATTAAATGCATCCTTATTAAATGTTTAGTTTAACAGTAATTCTTAACTTCACATTATGTAAAGTTCATTGTAATCCTGGCTTAAGGCCAAGTCCACACCTGAATGCAGTTGCCTACATAGAAAAACAGCATTCACACAGAAATTTGATATTCATTTTTCAGACTTTCACTGCATTTTTATATTAATTTCCATGACTCTCCCTGACCAATCTATTGTGAGCATACTTTTTCAGTTTCATATTATTTTTCAATTGACAACACAAATTTTAAAATAAATATTACACAAGTATAAATTTTACTTTCTCTGCCATGTACAAAGTACAGTAAGCAGAGAAGGTATTGCATTCCACCCAAAAATTAGATACCAAGATTTCAATGAAAATACATGTATTGAGGCATGCTTAACAAAAACAGCATTTTTTAGAAAAATGTGTGGATCTTGAAAACAAAAGTCAGTAATACCAAACTTGGTATTTAAGTTCAGTATCTTTCAAGGATCCAATACGAAGATTTTCATAAAAATCCCCCCAACCCAAATTAAACTTTACATGGAACATTTTACAGCATTTTTGATTCTCTCAAAAATGGCTTATGATTTTGATTAACATACCATACATAAAAGATTTTTACATCATAATAAATGTATATCTTGAATTTGGTGGGAATAGCCTCTTCCTTCTGAATGACTTGCATGACTGATATGTAGCTCTCGTTAAAACGTGCAATTTAAGTCTCATACATTTTTGTTGAGTTGACCATTTCTAAGATATTCTGTGTTATTAGTTTCAATTTTAAACTATAACATTTCTCAAACGGGGTCACTTTTAGTTTCATCTCTCTTTTATTTTACTGGCAATGCAAAGTGAACCAAACTTCAATTGTTTCCATATCAACCAACTTTTAAAAGATTTAACTATTGCTTTAGCCTAATGTATTCCCTTATTTCCCTTCTGCTTATAAGGAAGCAAGTAATAAGAGAATTTCTGCTAATGCTTATCTTGATTTGCATTATATAGATAAAAGAATAATCATTTGTATGAATAGTTTGTTTGCAATACAGATAAAGTCATGTGAATGGAGCACATCAGATTTTTATTTTTAAAACATTATTATAGATATACAAATCCTAAACAAGCAATACAATGACAAAATTATAAAACATCTTTCAAGATGCCATTGGTATGTATAATATTGTTTTTAGCATTGAAAGTTATTTCAAGTTGTATAAAGTAAGTTAAGATACAAAATGAATAAAAGAGAATTTCAGTCCGAAAGTTATTGCTTACTGAATTGTTGTCTCAGCATCTGAATGATTGTTGGCAACCGTTAAACATTAATTCATGTTATTCACAATTGTATAATTTTAGAGCATGTCAAAATCTTTGGCTTTTGCTTCAACCAGAACTAATTTTCCTGGCTTTTATCATACTATAAATAATTTCCCTGATATTCCCTGAGAATTTTTGATTTCCTTGACTTTCCAAGGAAAAATACAAGTGTTTTAAAAAAAATGCACTGAATCTTTGAGAACAGTGCATGAAACCTCACTACATTTGCAGGAATGTTAAAAGTGTATCCATACCTAGTCAAAAATATAGCTTTGTGTGGAATAGCTGCACGCATTAGTGTAGCTTCCAAGGATTTCTCGTTCAAGAAAAGACTAGCAAAAGTTGTTGGTAAATGCATATATTTTTATAATACTGTGCAGAATACACTATAAATATTTGGTTCTGGGTTTTAAAAATGTGGTCAGTGACACCAAGTGATTTTGAAGTACTGATTCAAATGATAGGTCCTCAGGTCTCACTATTCTTATTGATAAGCACTGTATCGATCATACATTGTTGAAAGTACATTTCTTATGTTTGCACCAAAATTGATATTTATTTTCCCTACTATCTATAGGGGAAGCATTGAATTTCATTCAAAATTTTATGTAGAAATTTCAACAGAAATAATATGTTTTAAGCTTCCCTGAACCCAAAAAAAATTTAAAAAGGGTATGTACGTCTGTGAACAGCATAACTCAAAAATGAAGGTTGGTTAAATACCAACTTCCAAGGATGTAATGTGAAGATTTTCAAGAAAATTCCCCTATCTCAAATTACTCATTATGAACTTATTCTCTCTAAAATGGTTCTCAACAATTTTGATGTTCAAGCTATTTTCATTATGAAATGTACATTTTGAATTTCTGGGGAATAGTCTTTGATGTCCTGTTTATTCTAAATGACTTTTGCATAACTAGTCAAAATGTGCTCCACAAGAAATGATGACCTTGTTACAGAACACAATTTGTCACAAATGTGTTTGTGGAATTAGCTATTTCCAAAATATTCCTCGTTATTGGTTTGAAATTTGAAAACTATATTTTTTCAGATGTGAAGTCATTATTCATTCTCTTTCTCTTAGCTATGCAAAGAGTACAGTGTTTCAAAGAAATCACACAGCAACCAACACTTAGAAAAAATTTATGGCCTGCTGTATTCCCCTAATCCTCTTGTATATACAAGAAAATATGTAATAAGACAATTTCTACAAACGTTTATCTCAATTAACATGAAGTAGATAGAAGAATAAACATTTGCAAGAACAGTTGAACAACAATGAGTTCCCCCAATATGACCATAGAAGTTAAAGTGGGTTATACAAATGAAACAATAAAAAAGAGTAAGTAGAGAGTGTAATATAAGTACACCATTTTTTAATACTTAAATTTTATTGGCCTTGGCCAAGTGGTTAGATCGCTAGCCTCTAAACGTAGCACCCCAAGTTTGATCCCAGAAGATCATCTGGACGAAGCATCATCTGGATGGGTTTTCTCTGGGTTGTCCTGTTTCCTCTGCCATACATTCCAATTGCTCCATAATTGTCTTTCCTGTCGTTTCCTATTTTCATACCAGGCACTGGGCTGATCACACATCCTGGATTCACTCTGATCCATAGCTTTTGCTCTTTAAAGGCATCTGACCCCAGACAAATGGCCTTGTAAGTTTATGAGGAAAGTAAACAGAAAAAGAAAAAGTATGTTATTCTCTTCATATTTTCTTGTCTTCTGATTGAATCAGTTTTCTTCGTCCTACTCTTATGATCTTAATTCTCCATGTCCCACAAGCAGCTGTAGAATGCATGTCCTCCATCAGTGAAATTATTCTTATAGTTCTCATTTTCAAGAATAATAAATTGTCTTGATATTCACATGCAAGCGAAATGAACTGCAGTGCTGCTAATACCACATGCATATGTCCACAAACACTTCTGCATTTGTGTTTGCTATTGCACTTGTTTTCCATCTCAAATGGAATACAAAACTGATGTGTTACATTCACATGACTTTCTCTATTCTACAAAAAAACATACTTACAAAAGCTTATTCTATCCACTTCATACTAATCAGGATAAGCATTAGCAGAAATGTTTTTATTACATATTTTCTTATAGATTCAAGGAGAATATACACTAGGCTAAGGCAATAGGCTTGAAATTCTGTTCTATTTGCTAGGATGAAAAAAAAAGAAAAACAAATGATGACTTCTCATTTGAGAAAAGTATAAGTATTCGGAAATGTAATAAAAAGCAAAGAATTGTATAAAAAGTAAAAGAATTTGAGTCGGTTTTTGTAACACAAACATCACTTATTTTTACTTACTGGGTTTTTTTTAAGACCGGTTTCGGGTAACAGTTGTTCACATTTTCAACCCTTAATTCCAGTAAGTAAAATAAGTGATGTTTGTGTTACAAAAACCGACTCAAATTCTTTTATTTTCTATTTAATCACATCACTGTCACAAGCTTCTATGCATATTTGCAAGTTTTGAAAGAATTGTATCTTTTAATGAGAGCTACATTTTTACTTTCTCTACATGTACTACATACATATTGTCTACAGAAGGTATGGTATTGCACCCAAAAATTAGATACCGAGATTTCACCAGAAATATATGATTTGAGACCCCCTGAATCCAAAAAAAGCATTTTTAGAAAAATGTCCATTTGTGTTCTGTCAGTCTGTCTGTGGGCAGCATAGCTCAAAAACGAAAAGTCTTTTAAATACCAAACTTGGTATTAAGTTCAGCATCTTCCAAGGAAAGCGACATGAAAACTTTCAAGAAAATCCCCCCACATCCAACTACCTTTTACAAGGAACATTTTCCGAAAATTTTGAATTTCTCAAAAATGGCTATTGTATATTAAAGATATGTATATATCAGATTTATATTTTGAATTTTCTTGGAATAGCCTCTGAAGAGAACTTTATTCTGTATAAATGTTGTGGAATTTTGTATAACTAGTAAACAGTAAGAGATAAAACAAAAACTTAAGTAAAAACGTGAAAACACACAATTTATTTTATATACTTTTTTTCCTAGAGTTGATCATTTTTTAGATATTCCTTGTTATTGGTTTCAGCTTTGAAATATTTATATTTTTCTCATATGGGAATTTATCAAATTCTGTCCATACAAACAATGGAACTTCAATTGCACAACAACTAGTTTTTGACTATCTCCTTAGCCTATAGTACTCCCCTATTTCCCTTCGACTTAAATGGAAACAAGTAATAAGACCATTTCTGGTACTTTTTCTCAATTAGCATGAAGTAAATAGAAGAATGAGTTTTTTAACAATAATTCGTAGCAGAGATTTAGAGAAGTCATGTGAATGGAGTGTAGGTTTTGTGTAGTAGGATATTCTCTCTCTTATTGTTTACCTGCTATGCAAAAGTCATCCTGAATTAAAAGTGTTTCACAGGCTATTTTGAGAAAATCCAAAATATTTTTGTGTAAGTATCTTTAATGCGTAGTATTTTTTTAGAAAATTAAAAATTGCAAAAACTGTTTTATGTAAAGGGTGGGAGTACTTTCCTGAAAATCTTTGTGTTGCATCTTTGGAAGATATTAAAATTAAATACCAATTTGGTATTTATTTGAGTTTATACAGTTTACTTGCTCATGCACAAACATGGACCTCATATGTTTTATTAATTTGTTGAGTTGGTTTTTTAACACTACGTCACTTAC
This sequence comes from Hymenopus coronatus, assembly GCA_030762935.1. Lineage (NCBI taxonomy): Eukaryota > Metazoa > Arthropoda > Insecta > Mantodea > Hymenopodidae > Hymenopus > Hymenopus coronatus. The sequence goes on from CM060899.1 coordinate 39,977,555, forward strand.
ATTGTTATTATGAGGGACTAGTTTCGAAAGCCTATGCTTTCATTTTCATTGGACCTCATTCTAAAAATGCTTATTTTGGACATATGGGTCCTTAAAATATGTACTATGGTGAAACTTCTGTATTAAGTTTTTGGTTAAAATGCAATACCTTCTCTACCTATTATGTACAATTTACATAGTAGAGAAAGCAATGAACAGATAAATGTTATACCATAAATTCATTATACTGATCACAAACAAACTTGAACAAGTTTTTCAATGGTTTGCATACATCTGCTTGCTTGTCTGGGAGATTATAAACAGGTGAGGACTAGGCCTATATAGCAGCAGCAATGTAAGCTAATGATAAAAGAGTTTGACAAACAGTCACATAAACAGCATGAAAATAAAATCTGATTTGGGTTAATGAAATGGAAGGGATAAAAAAGGAAATATTTTATGGATCAATGTGCAGACATTTTAATATTACAATTTAAATAGTACACAGACACCGTTAAGTCATACAATGTTTTAACATTTAATAAAGAAATTGTACCTAAGATAACTCATATGCCATCTGAAAGACATGGTAAATCATGTCTAATGGGAATTAACCAGGCACTCCTTTCAATGTGCTGATCATTCTTTTCTCTTACCAAATTTCAAAACTTTTTATTCCTTATCTTTTTTCTTAATAAATTCAAACTCTGAAACACTAATCTATGAATTGATCAATTTACTCTTTTTATTTCCCTACTTTTTAACATTTACATGATGTTGGGTCTGAAAAAATTTAAAAATTACATTTTTTTGGGCACGTGCACAAATATTTAAGAGATCATTACATTTTAAGTAAAATTTGAGCAATTGAATATGTATTTTGACACAGCCAATCAGTCTTGCAATAGTTGTTTTTTCCCCCCTGCATTTTTCTGGGTTTGACATACATTTATGCAATGGGTTATGTGCGAATAGCAACAGTTTCTTTGACTGTTATTTGTGCTATCACATTTACAGCCCTTTAAGCTTGACTTGAAAACAACAAAACAAAGACAAGTAGCAGTAAAACAGATCACTTAATTACCCTAGTCACTACTTTTTTCATAATGTCTAAGAGGTTTTCCCAATTGCTTACAATAGTATTACTTCAAAGATCATTTAACTACTTCTCATCAGATGTTTAATTTTCATTCATTTGAACATCATAAAAATCTCCAGCAGATTTCCTAAAATACTGGCTTGATCTTAGGGGATTCGTATAAGTAAAATGGTAGACCATGGAGGACAGACAGAGTATGACTATGTGAGCCAAAGATGTATTAGTCTAAAATAAAAGCTGAAGCTTTCCTCGTGATATAATAACTTTTTAATTTTCTTGGGCTCTAACCAGATATATGGTTGTTGGTACTTTATCTTCGGGATAAACTGATGAAAATAGTAGTCATCATATTTATTTTCAGGATAGGCTGATGAAAATGGAACCCATAATATTTATCTTGATCAAACAATTAAAATGGATTAGGGGATATTTTAATTAAAATGAATACTTTGGAAGAGGTTTTTGGAGAGAAGTGAGATCGAGAATGGAAGATATAGACAGGCAGATCTTATTTGCCGAGCTCAGGGAGAAAAGCTTACTGCTATTTTCCATGGACTCAAAGATGACCCAGAGAAGAAGTTCATTTTAATTTGTAAAGAACATGAAAGAGAAGGGTTAGCTTTGTTTAGATTGGGTATTTGGTAACTAAGGGGAATGAAAGGGGGAGGTTGTACCACAAATGTACCCCATCTGCAGGAACAAGGAAAATGAAAGTCACATTTTACTTCAGTGTAAAGCCACAAAGGATTGGAGAGAAAGTCTAATAAATAAGTGGTTATTGAGAAACAAAGAAATTGTACTTAGGAAGATTTTTGAAGATAAGCAGCAGATATCTAAATTAGAGCAGTTTTTACGGAAGATAAAAAGGAAATGGAAATGATTAGTTGAAAAACATGGTGCTTAAATCAGATTTTAGATGACAAAGGATAGCTGTATAATACTGTAAAACATTGTATAGTGAAACAGTTATGGCCTGGCCAACTAACGAGGGTTAAGGCCAGTCATAACTATGTATAACTTTAATAAATAAATTAAAAAAAAAAAAAGATATATATATATATCCTCAGGATAAATTGATGAAAATGGATGTCCTGATCTTCATATTTATAGTGCCATGGGAATGAAGTGAAGCTGAAATCTCATTGGTTTACTTGCTTTCTTGGCCATGAAGCAATTTGGGTTTAATGTGACTGAGGTGTGGGCACAGAACAGCAAGAACTGTTGTAAAATGTACTACGGCTAAATGATGCTTCTGCTGATCTTAGCAATCAACAGCATAAATTCTGCAAATCTTCTAGGATCAAATACAGATAAATCACTTACCTATGCTGGACAAGTACAATAACTGGAATCAATAGTCATTAAAAACTTAGTTGTTCTAAAATACTTAATAATATGCCAATAGAAGCGGGATATACTCTCTTATTCAATCAATTCCATTCTCTGTATTAAATTTAATAAACCTCTATTAATCAATAATTTTTGGCATATTGCATATTCAATTGTATATGGAGCACCATATGTAATATAAATTTTGGTAAAATATTTATTCTACATAAAAGGCAATTTGATACTTATGTAATTTAAAACTTAATGAGGTATATAGAAATACCTTTAGACAACTAAATATAGTAATTTTCTGTTTACAATCTACAAAACCATTCTATATTTTAAAAAGTATAAATAGGTACACATTAAAAACCAGCTCTGATGTACACAGATATAACACATGGCATAAAAATGATCATCCCTAGCCACAGATTATACTTGTATGAAAAGATGCTTAGTTTCTCTGGAATAAAATGTTATAACACTCTACCATAATAAAGAATCTTCATAATAATTACAATACATCTAAACAATATCTAATTAGTAAATTTTTCTACCATGTTAAGAAATACCTATATAAATAATTCTGTAAACAGTATTAATCTGAACTATAAAATGTATTGTTTATAGTAAATTACCTGTAATATATTAATTCCTTTTACTTGACTATTTAATGATTTTATACAGTATAAATTTTGCATAAATAAATTATAAATTGTGTTACTTATTGTTAACAGTTCATGGTATATATTACTTTATTACTTTGAATTCAATCATGTGTAACACCATATTTAATTGCAATAAAATTGATTTGAATAGTTAGAGGTCTTCTTATTTTGGATCAGATGGCTAGGGCTTCTTTCACCCTTCTTTAGAACATTTTGCTTAGTGTTACTGAAATTGGCACTGTGGCCTGTTTCAATACAATTTAAAGCCAATCCAAATTTTTGGGGTTGCATGATCCTGCGCTGCACTGACAAGGAATGAGGTAGACATTAACTATATGAGAGCTAAGTTGTCTTTCATTGGTCTAAGTTGCAAATTTTAGTGGTGGCTTGTGGATGATTTTGATGCCTTATTTATGGAGAAGTCTACTTATCTTTCCTGAAAATTTGCCAGTGAACAATTAACTCCAAGTTGCTTCATGGCTGACAAATTCATTTGAACCAATTGAAATTTCAGCTTCAATCACTCCTCTGGCATAGTATCTGGACTTCCTTTTCATCAGTTTATCCTAAAGATGATGATGATGATGATGATGATGATGATGATGATGATAAACACCTTAGAAATAATAGCTTCACACCAACCATTTTCCTGGCTAGAGACATGAGAAAAATTAAGAGTTATGCATCAATTTGTCTAATCTCAGCCAGAAGATGGATAAATGTATGCTTTTTACATGTACAGTTTATCAAACAAGAGGGCTGCAAAAGAGCAAGAATACCAGATCATATTTTCTTTCCAACTCAAGAAAAAAGATTAATTACACAGGCCTACAAAAGTTTCTGCACTCATGAGCCCACTGATTTGATCATTTCCTTTCATTACAAAGTATCTGACTGAAGATTCTATAACAGCTGTGTTGCATCAGAATGCATGTTGAAGATCTGATGACTGGACACAGTAACTGCCGACTATAGACATCTGCAGCTGAACACAGGATTTATATGTTTAAGATTTTAATTCTCTTATATTTTATTTTTAATCTACTTGAAAATTTCAGTTTTACTTTCTGAAATATATTAAAAGAAAACATGCTTCAGGTTACTGCATTCAAGTTTTTGAAAAATGAATCTAACTATTTTCAATAATGTGAATGCAACAACAAGAAAATGCTTTGATTCATAGAGGCATATTATGGACAAATTATATTTCCATACTGTTGCATAAGGGTGAGTTTCCAATTAACCTGGCATGTACCAACTGTGCAACAACTACATCTCTCTCTCTCTCTTTTTAACGTCCTTTAACCTGGTTAGTCGTATTGGGCGATAAATGAAATTGGTGAAATGATGCTCAAATGATCTCGGGGTCCATGAAGCTTAAAGTTACTCAACATTTGTCTTCTCAGGATAAGGGAAAACCCTGATAAAAACACCTTACCTGTGTAACTCACCCTAAGCGAGATTTGAACTTCCGACCTGTTGAATGTGAGGCAGACACGCTACCACCAAACTACCCAGGCAGGCATCTTGGTTGTGAGCTATGTTGGGAAACTGTCCCAGAGTACTTTCTATATAATTTATTATCAGAGCTTGTTCACTGCCACAAGACCTACAATCAATCATGAGATTGATTTTATGAAAATAACCATAAGGTGCCTGTTAGTCACTGCTTGGCAGCCTTTAGTAGTTGGCTGTTTCCAGCATTTTTCATGATGTATACAGTTAAATGCACTCATACTAATTATATTGTTCAGGGAAGCTAATTGCTATGGCTGAAGAGTTAATTTGCTAGTTCTGCAGTACTCAAAGTTATACAATATATATGAATATATATGAAGGTGATTCAAATATAAATGGTAATAATTAAGCCAGAGTACTGCACAGGCACATTCAAGCATGATGGTGAAGTGGGGGGTTGAAGGTCAGTGTGTCAGACAAGGGGAACCAGCTTGGTTAGGTGCTCTGATAAGTTTCAACATCAGCATAGCCATGAGTGAATAAGAAGTTCCTTCACCTATTGGTACCACTCCCCATGGCCGCGCTCACTAAAGCGCTTAGGCACATTCAAGCATGATGGTGAAGTGGGGGGTTGAAGGTCAGTGTGTCAGACAAGGGGAACCAGCTTGGTTAGGTGCTCTGATAAGTTTCAACATCAGCATAGCCATGAGTGAATAAGAAGTTCCTTCACCTATTGGTACCACTCCCCATGGCCGCGCTCACTAAAGCGCTTCGCTTTGGTACTTCGAGGCGCTGGGGATCATGAGTTAAAGTCCCACCTTGAGCATGGGTGTTTATGTGTATGTGTATTTGTCAAAAACATAAAAACGGTAAACCAAAAGGAAATTTAGGGAAAAAGGCAAAAGAGGGGAGTAAGAAAACAAAAGGAATACAACACCAGAGTCCCAACCAGACTCCAGAATTTAAAAAAAAAAGAAAATTAGCCAATGCATTATTATGAAGGAGACTCATTGTCATTAACTTGTTTGAATACACAACTTGGGGATGCTACACCATCCCAGAATTGAGTGTTTATCTGGACCAGATAATTTAAGGGCGGCCAAGGAATTGTACAAAATCAAGGTCATGCTTGACACCTAAGGTCAAGTCTCACAGCTGACAACACCCATGCTGTTCGAGAGCTTATTGAAGGTGATCACCACTGCTTGCTGAAGAAATTATATCAAAAGTGGGTGCCAGCATTGGGAGTACTCATACCATTATCAGTGAACATCTTGGATTTAAAAAAATTAGTGCTCAATGGGTTCTGAAGTATCTGAGCAGCAAAAACAGGTCAAATTAGAGAGTTGTGAATGACTTTTGAATCAATTCAGGTACATTCAGGTACATCATCACATGTGATGAGACATGGATCCATCATTTGACTCCGGAATACAAAATGGTGAACAAGGAGTGGCAAAGATAGAATGCAGCCTGTCTAGTGAAGGTCAAAACCCAGCTCTCAGCCGCAAAAGTTCTTGTAACAGTGATTTTTGACTACATTGATTTTCTTCACATTGACATACAGTAAGTGCAGCTTACTATTGCCAGTAGTTAAGATCAGTGAATGCAGTCTACTGAAACAAAAAACACCATATGTCAATCAGAGATGTCATCCTTTTCCAAGACAATGCTAAGTCTCACACTGCGAATTTGATAATGGATACATTAATGAACATGCACTGGGAAATCCTCCCTACAGTCCAGATTTGTCCCCCTTCAGACTATTTTTTGTTTGTGCCCATGAAAGAATTTCTTGGAGGGAAACGATTCAAAACCAATGAAGACCTTGAGGAACATGCATGCAACTGGTTGACAACGCATCCTCTAACTTTTTTTTTGGACAAGGAATATTCAAGCTTCCAAATTGTTGGTAAGAGTGTGTAGTGTGTGAAGGAAGCTATGTAGAGAAATAGAGAAGATACCACTTGTGTATATGTTTAATCAGTATATTTAAAAAATTACCATTTACATTTGAATTACCCTTGTATTATGACAACACGTTAAAAACTTGGCTCATTAATGTTTAATAAATTACCCTTTGAAATTAAATAACTGCAAGCAACACTTTAAAAAAAAAATTGAAAGAATTCCTAACCTCAAAATGCCTATACACCTTTAGTGAATTGTAAAGGATAATATTGTAATCACATTTGTTCTGTATCACTTATAACTGCATTAATTGTATAAAAAGATAACTGTAATGTATGCAAAATGAGTGTAAATGTGTACATTTGCATATTTATGTGTAAAATCTTTTCAAATTTATACAATGTGACCATGTCAGATAGCTGTATCAAGCTCCATTGACAATAATAAAGATGATAATGATAATATGTGAAAGCTTAAAACATATTATCTTTTCAGGAAAACCACATAAACACCACAGACTATAACAATGTTTTCTTCTTTGTGATCTGCTTACTGAAACCGAGATGTCAAAAAGAGATGATTGAAATCAACATGAAAATAGCCGGTGCACACTCAGAATATGGTAGGTTATGTAGAACTCATAGCCTATTATAGCTTGAAGCATATAGGTTATTTGGAAACCATGAAATGACACAACATGGTAGGGACATACTTGGCACAACGTTGGAAGCTTTAGATTAGCTCAATTCTTTTTATTCGAACAGTTGATAAATTTGAATATTCATTTTATCATTGGGCTTCCATGTCAATTCAGCAACTTAGTGTAGTAATTTGTGATTTGAATGAATAGATGGTTTATTAAAAAATGATAAAACATTTTGTTTAAAATTTGAATTAATGTAATACACTATCAGAAAATGTAGAGTCCATAGATTTTTACATTTTGTATTTATCATAAGCCAAATGTATAACACCTAAAAATCAGCTAAGAGAAATGCATCATATGTACTAAGAACTAAGGATAATTTGTTCATGTTCAATAATATGTTAACTGTAGTGATTCAAACTATGTTATTGAGCACAAATTCAGGAAATGGGTGAATGAGAATGTCTAGTCTGTTATTTTTGAAAAGAAATCTGGGTCCTCAGTAACATGGGTAGTTTTGTTTCCATGAAGTTCATATAATATCTAAGCTGAAATAATCCTGAAGATGCATGCACTGGAATAAAAAATAAAAGAAAAAGAGAAACATAAAAAGCCAAAGAAAATGAATCTGCAGTAATACTACAGGCAATTGTAAGCTGTTCAGCTGTAAAATACAATAAGGATGTTTTATGACAGCAGCCTTTTCCCACTTTTAAGATTATTTGCTAGGAATTAAAGCCAGTAAATATGAATTTAAATAATCATAAATTGTAAAGTGGGTCAAATTTATGCTTGAGCTGCTAAGTAATAAATTACCTGAATATGTTTCACTGGCAAAATTGCCTTCATCAGCAGATTTTGTCTGTTGGGCCTGTTGCTGATATCCGTCACAGCCTTCCAGGGTTTTTCTGTCAGCTGATTGATGAAATTATAAAGTGATTTGTCTTCAGTAGGAATTTCAAAATCCATTAATTTTGAATTTTTCCACTAGTCCAATTTCAGTGGCTTTTGTATTGATCTTGCCAGGTGTAGACTATTTTTTATCTTGTGGTTTCTCTTCCAGAGATGCAAGGCTACTACTCATTTCTCTATTCAGTTACTTTTCTTTGTCTCAGATGTTCCTTCCATCTAGTTCCTCTGTTTTCTATGTATCTTTCTTCATAATTGGTTCTGTGTAATCCTGATATCTTGGATGGAGATGTCTTTTCTCACTTATTGCTTTTTATGAGGTTCCTAAAGTTGTGTTTGTTTTGTGGAGCTAAGACTGCATTATGTTCTCTTAAGATTTTTAGAAGGGACTAGATCTAGAATATGCGGCTTAAGATGCAGCATCTGGTCAGGTTTTCTCTGGGTATTCCAGTCCCGCCCTCCCCCAATTCATTCTACCACTTAGTTCATAATCATTTTTCCTATCATCCACTTCACTACATGTCATATTCTCTACTTCCTGACACTCATAACATGCACTGGGCTGATGCCCCATTCCTGGAAACTTTATTTGATCCGTAGTTCATTTCTCAATAGGCATCTGCCCCAGGTAAGTCCTGGGGTCTCTCTGGCTTACCTTCCTCATATGGAGGGTAAGCCAGAGAAGAAAAAGAAGACCTGAAGGTAGTAAGTAAATTTCCTGAAAATATTCTGTTTTTTTTTCCATCATGTGATGGTTACAGCTACTACCCCCCCCCCCTTTCCATTACTTTAAGGCCTATTAAGACAAGTGTTTTATTGAAGCCATTATTTTCAGAGTTTTTATTATCTGGTTCAGTTTGTTATCATATTGTTTTATTCATTGACATGTTAAGTAGTCTGTATGGCAAGCTGTGGATGATGGCGGCTTGTGGCTAGGCAATCCTTTATTTTCAGTATTATTTTGCTATGTATGCTGCTTTTCTTCTAACTCCTAAATCAGCTTTCATATCCCTTCTGAAGACACCACTACTGAAGCAGTTAGAACAGCTGTAAGTTTTAAGGTAATAGGTACCTAATGCAGTGGCCATCCATTCAAAGCCAACATTGCAAGTTTGAATCCCAACAATCCACAGATGTGCCTGTGGTAAAGGATGGGGAGGGCCACGTAAAATAATTGGTGTAATGACACACTTAGAAGCTGATGGGGATATTTGACTGCAATTGCATGGATTTTGCTCTTTTAGTTAAAAAAAGAAAATAAATTCCGCTATAATTTGACTCTAAAACATTTAATATTTATGTAATATAAAACAGTATTCATTAATTGTATTTTATGGTTGAAGATTAGTTTAATATGAAATTAATTCTAGAGTACAAACCATATTTATATAGTAGCATTCAAAACAGACAGGACTTAGAAGTACCATCAGACAAGAAAGGTTTTAAATAAATAAATAACAAAGCAAATAATGTATTATTTACTGAAGTAACTCAACTACAAATTAAATTCATTTCGCAATTTATAATTATAATTTGCACTTCATGTGTACCAATTCCAGGTTTTGGTTTTCTGATGGATTTAAATAATGATTTAAAAAGTTATACTGAATTACTTACTAGGTCTAGTGCTTCTAAAAAAACACAAAATTTCACCTTAAAAGGCTAGCTGCACTTTGCCATTTGACTACAAACAGCATCATTTAACTAAGGATGGTAATGCAGCTAGGCTGAGGCCCTCTAACACCATCTGCTTGGTATGAAGTGTGAAGTGAAGGTAGTATGGTTCAGGGATGAGGCCTTAAAAAAGACTACTGTCCACTACTACCATCAACAAGGTATCTAACCAAACAGTTCCATCGCGATATGACCATGTTGTTATAGTGACACAAAAAAATAAACTGGGACAGTGGCAGCACAATGAATTCAGAAATGCCAACCTAAGAATTATGGGGCATATGATGGAGCTCAGTTTCTGGTTCTGAAGTGCACACAGTTATGAACACACAGAACAGCCAACGGTATAAAGAGAGGTAGGGGGGAGAGGTTTGTAATGTTAACATGCACATATTGAGATATAATCTGCTCCAAAAGTAGCTTATTACATGAAATGATATTACATGCATCATTCTAATTCATAAAATAACACATAAAACAAGTATTTCATAATATGATTGGTGAATAAAAGTATAAAGCTTGATAAAAAAAATTCAGGATAATAATGTGCAGAGCTTTGAAAAGACAATAAACGTAAATCAACCAAACTCACTCAGAATTCATTGCACCGAATTACAAGATGCATCTTTACAATATAAAAAAACAAAAAATAGGCTCTCCTCCTGTCACTCAAAATACGTTTGAATCATCCACAAGTTTATTCAGTGTTGAACGCCTACCCTTTAATAATTTCAACATTTTTAATCTACACTCACTTTTAGGTTCACTGGTTTATCTACTTGCAGGAATCCAGCAATCCAGGAATTTCGTGACCCCAGACTAAACTCTAATGATAATGTTAATGCTGGTAGGACTTATAATATTGGGAAAATATACATACTTTTAAAACTGTTATAACTATAAAACAGTTCTAGAGTTACAACGAATTACAGTGTGCAATATTCTATGCCTTTAATATTTATTAATAATTATGTTGTTTCAATATTAGCAATAGTTTAATTAAATATGCATTCTTGTGAGATGCATATTTATTATGGAATTTTCCCTTATAAAGCAAATTAAGATGATTATGGCTTTGCATAATTGCACCACTGAGAAGTGGTTGATATAAATAATTGGAGTGGCACATTTCAGTTCATTCTGTTTTGGTATTATCTCCAACAAGCTGTTTTCAGTTTCAGTCAAACAAGATCTATATTTTGACTATTTGTGAAAACAGTTACTGACACAAATAAATAGAAGGAAACATAGTTAAAATTTTAACTGCAAAAACTCTTAATTATGTATGTTCTGCAATTGAAAATGCAATGACAAAAAATGAACTCTACTTTATTTTAGAATGTGAAGAGACTAAACTATGGAGGAATCAATTTATACCAGTTAAGTGGCTGCAGTTACTGAGGGAAATCATTAAAATAAAACTTATGATATATAGGAATATTTTAGAGAATAGATGTAGGTGAATTATTGGCAAAAAGCATAGAACAATGGAGTAGTTAAACACTTTTAAGTTTATGAATTTTTTAAGGATACCTATCTAAAATTTGGATACTTAATATTAGTTGGGAATGATAAGTATGTAATGAATCTGGCATATAAATATGGACAACCAGGACAACAAATTGCAATGTGCCAAAGGCAACCGGATATACAAAATCTGTTTAGGTAATAGAATTAATGGTATGCACTATCACATTCATAAAAAAAAAAAATGGTCCATTCCCCTAGATTGTAATGGTGTACTCCTCTGTAAACTTTCCACCTTAAGTAATGAAATTTTGATTCTTTCCAGCTGGTAACAGTTCTCTATGTGAATGGCCTGCACAACAAATGGGCATAGGAATTAACTAATGAATGATGTTATAACTATTGTGAACTGTAGGGGTGGGTCGCATACCAGTTCTATGAAAGATTTTTGCTATGATTAATACATAAGGAGAGGAAAAACCAATTAAAACATTAGTCTGTGTTCTAAAGGAAGGGGCGAAGGATTATTTGTATATGTCAAACTGGACAACAGCTACAACATATACGAGAGCTTTCACCAGCAACATTTTATGATGATTAAAGTTATTGCCATCATTAAATGAGAATAACCAAACCAATGTTAAGAAAGCATTAGTGTAGCATAAAAATATAGTTTAGGTTCTAGTAACGTTGAGTTGAACTTAACACTTGAAACTTCATTGGTTTTCACTTACTTTGTATGTAGTACATGTGTTTTGCAGACCTTGTCTGCATTTTCAACAACCTTTGACTGCCAGATTCAATCAAGACTACAGATTAAGTAAACACCAGTGAAGTTTCATTTGTTATGTTCAACTCGGTGTTAATTTCAAAAGTTATTTTGCTTCACTGTGTATCGCTTCCACTTTGATTATTTATCATATTAGGTTGTAGTGTTTAAAAGGCCACATTTTAGAAGCAGCAAAGTACCTTGCCAATCCAGTAGCTAGATTTATACCCCTATAGCTTAATCTTTGCACTTGACAGCTAGCAGTTAAGTTGGTACACTTATTAAAACAAATGAAAAGCTTTACCCATTAGACTTTCTGAACCAATCACAAGGCACCAATTTGATCTGTTGGTCATAAACTGGAAATGGAACTGTAAGCGGCTCTGTTGCTGAATCTGGCTAATTCCAACATATGGTTCAGTTTGTGAACTCTTAACATCATGTCAAGTTGCTCATTGAAAGCTATGTTTTATTCATTGGTGCTTATATTTGTTATTTTTGTTGATAGTGTTGGTGGTTATATTTATATATGTATTTAATTACCTATTTATTTATATATTTAATGAATATTATTTATACAAGATTTGAAGTGTAACAAATACTCAAAAACAATCCTAATCACCAAATGGTTTACAAAATGAAAATCTTTTGCATAAATGTGTGCCACTTAATAGCCAGGCATTGGAATTATTGAGAAGGACCCTGGAATTTTTTGAACAGAAAGCAGTACACGAAAGTTAATGAGCATCCCTCTAATCCTGCTGATAAAACTGTACAGTGAACTGCTTCAGCTCTTGAATAAGCACGAGAACTATTATTAGCAAGAGAGTGAAACAACAATGATGATGCTTCTGAGGATGATAACAGATATTTAGATGGAATTGAGCCGTTACAGTGTTAAAGCATTTTGTTATACCATGCTTATATGTGTTTCATTTCTCTTCTTGTAACAAACAACTTCACATTAATTTGTTCCAATTTGTCAGGAAAAATTGATTTACTCTACATGTATTGCAATATATTAAGGCGTGTGTTATTTTCAATTAGCAACAATAACAAATTTGTTTTATTCATCAGAAGTCACTAACATGTACACTGTTCATATAGATAAGCTCATTATCAGAAGTTGTTTACAAACAATATAACCAACATTACTCAAAGCCATCTTAACTGTCGAGTGCAAAGATTTAGCAGCAGGGGTATATTTTCAGGAAAAAGAGGTGGTCATGTTTGTAGAGAATGGCAATTTGGTCAGTACGAACATACACAGTTCAACTCCACTGTGGGTCACATACACATGAGAGTATTCCATTATGGTAAAAACTTGTTTATGTATAAACTGTATATCATAGAAGTTCATTTAAATTTACATGCTTATAAAATATTAACTAAGAAATGAAGTGATTTAGAGAATATTTAATCAAATTTTGGTCACAAAAAACCTGGGTGTTAAATAATGCTTTTAATGAAAGAAATCACTGCTTTGCAGCTAATGACTCACTTTTGCTCTTATTGCTGCCATTCTTTGTTGCATTGTGGGAGCAATCATAGAGCACTCTTCTGTCCTCCTTTGGTTTATGCTAAGAGTATAATCCATTCTGTTTTCTTGTAACATTTCCTTCTCAGTATATCTCTGCTCTAAATACCTGATCTTCTGAAAATTATCCACAATCTTACCATCTACATCTCTATTACTTCTGCAATAAATGATGACATAAATGGTTCTTTCTTTTTCTTTTTTAGCCAACATTAGTATATTAATCTTGTACTTACTGTGCATATCTTACATTCACGATTACAGGCATACTATACCATCTTCCCTGAAATAAAAATGCATGCTTATAAAACTGAGGAGCAATAACAAAAGCTGAATGTAACATAAATAACTAATATTCCAACAAATGGATATGCATAACTATTAACCCAACAGGATAATAACAATCTTTCAGAAAAACACTTGTGATGTAGCACCTAAATTACTTTCTCTACCCATTACATTTCATAGAAATTCTATTTATTACTCAACTGAGCATATCTTCTTCCACATTTTAAGTTAATCATGATCTTTAGTTGTTTCCAAAAGATGTGGAACCTCTGGCTGATATCTAGGTTGACCACACGGATTCAGAATACAATCATAATAAATATACAAAAGGCAACCTAAAAAAACTAATATCACAACATACAGGATGCTCAGAATATAGATACAGATATTTTGATAATTGGTACCTTAATATGTATCCACTTAAATGTGTCTTCTTTTTGTTTTTCCACAAATACATTGTATAATTTAATACTTTATGTTCTCTATATGGTTGTAACTATGCCAAGAAATGGACAACACCTTTCAATATAGACTATCTGTTTTGTTTTCACATATTCACACTTCAATACGATGCTCATCCAGGGAGGGGTCATCTGCCTTGCAGAAAGCGTTCAATCTCATTTACACATTATAATAAGCAATGAATGTATTGGAAAAGCAAGCATAAGCATTAAATCCTCAATTAGATGTATTTAAACTTCTATTCACATTTTTGTCTCTGTGAAAATGTAAATTTTAGATAACACAAATAATATTTGAACACGAAAGAACCACAACTGATTCCTAAATTAGTTATTATTTCATAAAGTCCCATGTCATTTTTTATCATGAGACCTGTCTGCTGTACTTTATGAGCCCAATACTACTGTTCGGCATTCCTGGGGAAAATAAACACATATGGCTTGTGTATACCATGCCTAATGGAGGCACTAATCAACCTGAAAATATACTATTCTTAACAACTAAAATGATTTGTCTGCAAATCAAATATTGATATATTATACATTACAGTATAATTGTAATTACAGCTGCATAAAATTAATCAGTAACTTTACATCAAGATACACCCAACTCCAGAATGACTCACTTACATTCTTACTGAATGATGAGTTACTAGTACTTCCACTGTTCTAGTAAACAGACAACCAGTGAATGCAGCGCTCAAGGTCAATATACCTGGTCTATATACCTGGTCCCTTTGTTGAGAAGTGTAATTATCATGAATTTTCTAGGAAAAGCCTGTGAAGTCCTCATTCTGGATTAATACAGTTAAATGGTTACCTCAATAAATGGCCAATTTTCTGTGGGACCAATAAATTTTCCCATAAAGATTATGTTAATATCCTCTTCTTTAAATGGCCACCTTCCAATACTGTCAGCAGCCACACAAATTTCAGAAAATAGCCTGGATTTAATAGACAGTCTTAACCACTATAAATTCCTCTCACTGTCATGGGTTCCTTTGATTACCTTCTGAATTGATTGACTGAAAGTGATTTGAATTTTGGAAGTGGTTTTACAGTACAGGATTGTCCCTTCTGTCCCTATTCTCCAGTGAGGTCAACATAAGGTTACTATTTTCCTAGATTCTATGCTGCTACTGATTTTCACGGATAAGGAATGACATTTTTCCTTTTCTGGGGTGTGATGACTGATTTATAACAGTCCATAGTTTTGGATGAGGTGATTTTCCTTTGTAAAGCAACTGCTCTCATGTTTACTAATTCATCAAGGGAAGATCAGTGATGAGTGATAAGTCAAGGGCTGTTTTAATGTTGGACTATGCATAAGAACCTCATTATTCTGAAGGTAATTCGGATAAAACAAAATCTGAATAATAAGAAACATACTTTGATATACACTATGAAACTTTGTTCATTGGAAAAACAAGACAGAAAAGAACTGAAAACCATCAAATGAGAAATCTACAATTGTATTGATGGAGAAATCAGTCAGTTCACATATAGACTTGATATACCCCATACCTCAATGAAAACAAATGTAGTTCAAAATATCAAACTTGCCATGGTAATTGTAAAGTAAGTTCTCTCATCTCCTACCATGACAGAGAGTATGTCTTAACTTTGGCAGATATTATAGGAGTAGGCAATTAATTATGCTTGTGTCCCCACATTATCAAGACTATCTTGAAAACAAAATTTCACACATTTAGTTTTGTTGTTCTGTGATACTGACTGCAGTAATGGAATTTATTATTAACAACTTGAAGCATGCATTTGATGGCAAACTCTAAGCTATCTGCAGTTCCAACATTATGCCACATGTATTCAAAGTATTTATCAAAGGCTGCACATATTTTTCAAGACGAAAAGTACAAAAAAATCAATCCAGGCGATATTAAAACTTGAATTAATGAGGGAGGATAAATAAGCTTCAGAAAATACAACTAAAGGATGTGTTATGAGTACAATTCCCTGAAAATCTTCACCTTGTGTTTTTGAAACCACCTCGCAATTAGCTAGTTATTAAACTAGATTTTCTGCTGGCTTTCTTTATTACATGGCAGATTAAAATGTTTTTAAAATAATTGTTTGCTGTGGAAAAATAATTGTTTGGGTAAAATTTAATAGCTCCTATAAGTTGGGTGGGGGTAGAGAAAGGGATTTCTATATGTGAATTCAAATTGCTTATGAAATGTGCTGATATAATTTGTCTTTTGCTTTTCTCACCTTGCCTTGCAAAAAGGCAAACATTGCTATGGTAGCCACAAAATAGTTGAAAGAGAACCTTTATTATGTACATCAATTGAACAATAATATCACTAAGATTAATTTCTACAAATAAATTGCATAAGTAACACCAGGAATCCAGCTATTTATTTGGTAGTATAATTTATAAGCACATAGTAATTATTTGGTATTTTATGGGGAAAAAAGTTGAGTTTTATTAATAGATGCGCTTCAACTGCTAGGTTCTTAGCATCCCATTTCGTATTAGATGTAGAAGACTGCTTAAATTTGCTCAGAGCCCAGACTTAAGGTACTTTTACATGCTATATATTTTTTGTATTGAGAAAGTTGTTTTTTTTTTATTGAAAAATATCTAAGGAATGCTGCTTCATTGTGTATAAATGTTCTTAATTATTAAACTTTATTTTTTAAACAAGTGTGTTACTTAAGGACCCACCCTCATAATGATATTGAAATTTGGAAAAAGTGGAAAGATTGCTTGAGACTATGCTTCTGCATATTTATTTTGCCTATATAATGCTTGTTAGTCAGCCATTTATCATGACATTTAGGGGCATCACATTAGGAATATTTACTTTTCAATGGTTTAAATGGATGAAATTCTTACCGTTTGTCTTATTGTACAACCTGTGATCAATTATTATGGTGAATGAATTTCTGGTGTGTTGTGTAGTCAATCCTATAGGTGGATAGTCAGTTCAGTAAAACCTGAGGGGAGTCAGTTATTCTTCATGAAGTCGTGTGCTTGTTGAGGCATACAATTTGTGTGTATGCAATGTGAAAGGTGTAGGGCAGCAATGCTGTCAAGTGTGAAATGGAGCAACATACAAATGTTACATTCTGCTTCAAACTTGGGGGAATTCCAAAGCAGTGTCACAACACGCTGCATCAGATGCATGAAAATAGTACTTTATGAAAAGGTGTTGTATAAGTGGCACAAGCAGTTTTGCAATAGTTGGAACAGTATGAAAGACATACAACAACCAGGTAGGCCCATGATATGATGCAACTGGCAAGTTTTCTCAATGTTTTCATAGTTGCACATTTTTCATGCTGTGCCAACCATCACAGAACCGCTTGTATACACACATTTTTTTTGACAAAGCACTGTTTACACATACCTGGCACAAGAATGTCGTGAAGTTTCTTTGGAGTTCTTCCAAGTTTAAAGCAAAATTTCACATTTGTACATTGCTAAATTTCACCCGTAACAGCATCACTGCACTACACCTAACTTTCACAACATGCACACACAAGATGAACGTTTAAAACAAGCACTCAGCTTTGTGAATAGGTGACTGACCTCAGGTTTCACTTTATGGCTGTTAATCAGTAGGATCAACTACACTGCATGGCAGAAATTAATTCAACATATTTATTGATCACAGATTGCATTTTGTAATACAAAGATACTAAAGTTATCTCAAAATGCCCTTATAACAGTGACATAGTTGGGTCTTATATTTTGAAATCTTCTAAGATGTAAAAAAAAATACTAAACACCTATCCCACATTTCTTGTCAATTTAAAATTTAGCTACTAACTAGTTTTCTGAAAAATCTTATTTTCCTGTTGGGTTTACCACTCATTCTATAAAATGAAATTAAAGATAATTTATTTATAGGAAAAGAATAAATTTAACCTAAAATTGAGTATAAAATTCACTTAAGTTAAAAGTTAAGTATGCCACATGTTTTCCAAGTTTTTCCATGCCATACTTATAAACCTAACTTGGAAAAAAAAATTCTAATTCTATCCTATTTTAGATTTTCATTTTTTTAAATAAACAACTTAAAATATATTTGTTAATGCTTCTTGAAGTCAAGCTTGAAGTGCACTTTTAACACCATAGCATTTGTGGTGATTATACACATACAAATTTCTGATACAATAATACCGTGACCAAGAGCCCTTGTTGCAGTAAAAATAACAGTGTATTTCCGTATTACTTCAAATTTAAGATAAAAATGTATTCGTACATGTATATATCTATAGAGTTATTATCTGTAAAAATGTACATACTTAGCTTCTGAAATTCTATACAACAGAGCTTTTAGGCAATACTATTTTTAATATTCATTCCTACACCTTGCATATGCCTTTACTTTTACATACTAATTCACAACTGGACATACATTGCTAAGATGTCTATAGCTGCCATCACCTCAATTTCTTTAACGTTAACTTAATTAACTTTAAGTCAACAGTTAGCCACTTGTATCCTATTAGGAATATTGTACCTGCAGAATCTTTCTTGTCTTCACAATAAACATAATAATTTAACCTAATGTGAATAAGTTAGCACATAAACATGCAACATGAAATGGCAGCTCATTTCAGAAAGAAGATTTGCTTAATGTGCCTAGCAATTCTAAGTGTATAAATAAACCACTAATGATGCATCTTCTAGAAATGTTTAATGCCATTCTGTTTCATTATTTGCTGAAACCCTCTGCTTTAATCAGATTGCTTAAATACAATTTCTGGCTGATACATTCTGCTACAGGAGACTTTGCTTCTTCACATAAATCATTCAAATATATAATGGACAAAAGCTGCTTAACATATTTTAGCTGTTTTTGCCATTAAGTTTATAATGCAATGCATTTTAATTTAACAAGCAAGACAAAAATTAAACAAGACAGAAGACAGCTAAACATAAAAACAAATTAAATTTAATGTTTTATGCTTTCCTGCAGTAAGAAAGTCTATGGGTTATAGAGGATTTCAAAACAGTAATGTAAAACTATTCAACAAGTGATCAAGTAGAGAATTGCACCAGTTTCTGCATTTCACCCAAGAATTTGATAACGAGATGTCACTGGATACACATATTTTAAGGACCCCTGAATCCAAAAAGAAGCATTTTTTAAAAGAAGGTTGTGTGTGTGTGTGTGTGTGTGTGTGTGTGTGTGTGTGTGTGTGTGTGTGTGTGTGTGTGTGTGTGTGTGTGTGTGTGTGTGTGTGTGTGTGTGTGTGTGTGTGCATGTATTCTTTTTTTTTGTTTCCTTCCTTTTTATAACATTTGAATAACTGTGGGCAACATTAATTCACATTATTCCCACAGTTGCATAATTTTTAGAGCATTACATGTGAAAATCTGATTTTTGTTTCAACTGGAATTAATTTCCCTTACTTTTATCATACTGTAAATAATTTTCCTGACTTTCCCTGAGAAATTGAGAAATTTCAATTTCCCTAACTTTCCAGGTAAGTGTGAACCATGTCCAAATGAACACTTATTTATTATTATTATTTCCAGACTGATGATTGGCATACATTTGGAATGAACCCAAATTCAATTTCTGGGGTTTCTTTTAAAATTAAGTACATGTTGTGGAGGTAATACACAGAATATTAACACAGCATAGCCACAATTACCTGCAAGTGTTATCAGCAGCATATGTTCATTATAAATTTTTATCTGCTGCAAACAATCTTGCACACAAAGCCCAAGTGTCTTATATCAAAATGCTTGAATTGAAACTCTCTACAACCCCTGAAATTTTGTGGATTGGATTCTGTTACACTTGTAATATATATAAATAAAAATCCTCAATAAAGAAATATGATGTAAAACGAGATCCTGGAACCAGAAAAAGGTTTCAAATTGTACCTTAGCTTAAACTTCATGCATTACATACTCCCAAACTCTTAGTATTTGTTACTGAAATCTTTATGTATAACAATGCACGTCATGTCATATATTACACACATGCTTTGCAAGCAAAGAAGTATGTATGTCTGGCTAGCTGAACAGTACAAAGTGAGTGGACTCTCAGACTTGAGTAAAGCTTTTAGCGCTTTTAGCTTACTGTAAAATAAGACCACCTGCATTGCACTTGAATTTATTTTGTTTTGTATGATTTCCCTGTAGTCTTTGTTTAAAAATTTGCATCTGCTATTGAAATTCAAAAGCAAAGCCTCTCTAAGGTATTTTGTTATTTGTTATATATTTATCAGTCCCTAGATCATAAATACATTGTTTTATCCAAAAAGTTCTAAAAACCTATTACAAGATGCTCTGACAATAATCTAATACTTTGGTTTAAATACTCATTAAAATTATATAAACTGCATAAATGAAGTAAAGCTGTAATATCTACAATTATTTAGATTATGATAAGAGTAAAAGATATGAATAGTATGATTATCATAAATATGTATAATGCTGCTATATACTAAAAAGTTAATATCTAGTTAACTGGAAAAATAAAAGTACAGTAGAACCTCAATTATCCGAGTTCCAATTAATCAAGTTGTCATATTATCCCAATAAAATCTTTAAAAAGCTAAATTAGTTTTTAATGCAAAAATTCAAGGTTTTTGCTGTGCCTCACGAGTATATATATTTCAGGTTGCAAACCCTGAAACTTGCAACAAAATTAGATTATGCAATTAATTCATCAGGACTGAGAACAAATTATTATTAATAATCTTGTTCTTAAAGTATACTAATACAAGTTATGTCTGCAGTGTTATTGGAGGGCCTCTACAAAAGTTTTGAGATATGGAAAAACTAAAATTGATCCACTTATATGGATTGCATAATTGGATAGTCCTTTGTGAGTAAAATGATGTAGCAGTTTGCTCCCTCTCCCCCTTGCAGCCCACAGTGCAAGGTTAACAATCTCTAGTGGGGTGGCAATTGGTTTCCAGAATGGAGCACAAAGAGAGGTCTTAAAAGTGGTTTAAATGAGACCCAAAGTCTTGAGTGCTTGCAACATTTTTGGGAACATTTCTCCTTCCCATGCCACAGTTTTTTAGTGGTTTCAAGAATTAAAAAGAGGCCAAACTTCATTAAAGGGTAACTTTAGGAGTGGTTGTCAATCTACAGTAGTGACAGGAAAACACAGCTATTGTGGAAAAAATGGTCTGCAAAAATAATTGTGTGACATTTAAAGAAATTGAGGAAACTATATGAATTGGATTGCCAACAGTTTCCAAAATATTTCATGACTATCTTCTCATGAGGAAGGTATTATCCCATTAGGTGATCCACAATTTAACTGATGCATAAAAGTTTACCAGTATTAATGGTGTTACTGGCCAGATACAATGGAGGCAATTCTTGGCAGGTTTCTGACTTTGTCTCTGGTGATTAAACTTGGATTTACCAGCTGACTTGGTGACTAAGCATCAGTCAGCTGTGTGGGTCTTATGATCATCTAACCAAGGTGAAGCATTCACACAGTGTCTTTCTTTTTCCTGTAAATCTTGTCTTATGACTAACATTCCTCTTGTAGAACAAAGCATGGTTACTGCACACTCATATCTGCTTACCATACATTTTTGAGGAGCTTTGTGAATTGTGGCCAAGGACAGGCTGTTGAGGAATTCTGCTCTGTCCGACAATGATTCTCAACACACAGCCAAAGCAACAATCCAGTTTCTGGAGTCCACAAAGATGAATGAAGATGACTAACCCCCCTTCCCCCAAATAATTCCTGATTTGGCTTCATGTGACTTCTATTTGTTCACAGTGACAAATCATATGCACAGTAGAGGTTTCTGACCCCTCAGGAAGCAGTTGCAGTGCAAGAAACTGAGCTTTTTAAGCTACATGAAAATGAGTGGCAGGAGTTCTTTCAAAAGCGATTTAAGAGAATTAGAAAGTACATGCAGGTGGTGGTGAATACTTTGAAAAACTCCACAGAAGATGTAGTTTTTGTGCAATTCAAAACTTTCATAGTGACACTAATATGAATTAAATCTGAGTGCTTGCTGTTCACACATATCGGAACTTAAAAGGTAATCAGGGGAGATTGGAATGCACCTGATTCTAGGAGGGATCGCAGATCTCCAGATGCAAAAACTAAGGCATGTATTTTTTTCAAAAATCAGCAAAAACTGTTACAAACATCCAGCTGCTACATCTGCATTTGTTTACACAATACATATAAGCAATTTTGAATTGAATTGCCCAGTGGAATAAAGGCACATACTACAGAACAACTGTTTTACAGTAAATAGGAATTTCTGAAAGTCAAGTTTTTGGTGAATACTAACACTTTATTCTAACTTTTAAAACTGATCAGGTGTCACCAACTGGTAGCTCTTTGAGTAAAGTAGAGAGAGTAAGCTTGCTCCTTGCTCACACGAATCACCCACTGTTTACTGAGTGACCTTCAACTGTAGTGTCAGTGTGCAACATTTTAGATTTGAAATACTTAATCCACTATTCATAGGTTATGTTCACGATTGGTAGAATAATTGTTCTCTTATAATGTCTCTTACATTAATATTGACATTTCTGGTGTGAACATAAACAAATTTTCATAGGTTTGGTAGTCATAACATAAACAATAGCTACAAATAGCAATTACTAAAGTATTAACATAATAAAACAAGCTCCTAACTTGATCAATAGCATTATAAATGTACTATAATAGTAACAGCATAAGAATTAATTTGTAATGAAAACAAAAGGTTTCACATTGACTACAATGAATATAAACAGGCATCTTGGCAAGTATGATGGTGTTAAACGTAATTCAAGTAAAACATACTTAATAACTGAAACCTTACAAAATAGCTGAAACACATTAATGTACACCATTTTCTATAAATAAGAAAGATTCTTCCCAGACAGGGAGTAGTCAACGGCCTGCATGTTGGATTCAGTGTTGCCAACTCCATTCAGCATAATTATGCCACCAAGCTCCAAAAATTATGCTATTTTGGTGAAAATTATGCTATGTTCACCAAATAGTAACTTTATTTTAGCACGGACTAGTGAATACGAAAATCTTTTACATATAAATCACTATTCCTTCATGTATTCTTCCCTATACTATTGTGAAAACATTCAAATATAAAATGTTTAACATCCTTACCAGTCTATGCTCCATAATGCTAATATAAAAGAATATTATGTATTGTATTCAGCTAGTTTCTCTGCTGATTACTGCAAACTATTTTTACAAAGTTTGCTCTTCTGTCTACATCTTGTTGAGATAAATTTTTCATTGCTCATTTACATATTTTATTGAAGGAGTAAAAAAGATGCAGCAGGCTAAAGTAATGGTTATATTATTTTAAAAGGTGAACCACTATGTAATGTATTTAAACAATATTTTTAGAACGTGAATACATTGACACTCTTCCACATAATTAACAGTCTTTTTTCAAAATAATTTTATACAATATTAAATTACATAAGATGTTTAATTAATGCAAAACTATGCTATGGGGTTCAATATTCATAAAGTGGTTATTTGTGTAGCTTTGATTGTAGGGCTCACATTTTCAAAAGTGTATATCACAATTTTACTTGTCTTAATGCCAGGAAAACTTTTACAGATGTACAACAGGCGAGGCACTATCTGGCAGGTATCTTAGTATTGTGCTCCTATTCTGTGGAGTTGGTCAAAAGCATAGCACTAACCACAAGGAAAGTTTCTCTCTTTAGGCAAGTAAACATTCCCACAAACTATAACTACAATTACGAAAATATAGTTTGGAAAAGAATAGTCAAAATCAAAGCTCCTTTTCTTTCTGTTTTCCTTTTTTTAAAGGGAGAGAGAGGCAGACACAACAATTGCCACATGCACATACGGTCAATAGTCAATTATCACTTCGACTAATTAATAGTTTAACTTTTAAACATATATATAAAATAGGCAATGGGCAATTCAAGATAAATTAATTCACAAAATTATGCTACTTTTGCATTATCATAATGGAAATGTTATGCTACATGCTACTGAGACCAAAATTATGGCACATGTGGCATAATTATGCTATGGTTGGCAACACTGGTTGGATTGCTTTCTGTTCCCAAAATTATAAACTAACACACAATACGCTGTGGAAGAAATGAGAGACCTACCACTGTTGTCAGAAGTGGGTCTCTTAACTGATATCGCATGTTTACCCACTGCAGGCATGCTTGCTCTAGCACAGAATCTAACGAGTTGGTGACGCCTGACTTTGATTAATTAATTATTGAAGTGTTATCAAAATATTAGTTGAAATATGTTAGTATTAAGTGTTTTTAATCAATAAGAAATTAAATGTATACAAATTAAGTAGTGGTATAAGCACCAAATAATGTAACTCATTGTGATTAAAATAATTTGGTGTCTAAATTAATAGATCTATAAAAATAAAAATTCTAAATATAGATTTCCTGTTTAACTTACATAAATATTTAATACCATTGATGGAATAATCCTTATATCACATGTTTATATTGAGTAGGCCTATACCTTTATTAGTGACTCACTCTAATTCTCTCCTTGGTGCCATCACTTCTCAGGCCATTATAGAAAGAGGGATAAATTGGTGATACAAAACTGTAAGAGATGCTATAAACCCTGGAATTTTGATCAATGAGCATGGCATATGCCTTTCTTCCATTAGCTATTTCTGGCATTCAAAATCTAAAGATTCTTTATGCTCTCTGTTAAAAAGTAGGCAGTGCCACAGTGAAATTAGTTATTAGAATTGACAAATGATGGCAAGAGCTACTTAACCATAACAAATATCCCGAATTAGTAAATGCATGGCAAGTGTGTCTATTCTACTGGGCAACTCGATTCAACTATGAGTGTGAAAAGAAAGTAGATATCTTTAGAAATGAAGATGTTTAGCAATACAATAGGTTACATTTGTTAACAATTTTAATGCCCTTATGGCTGTCTGTATTATCTGAGTTCTCACGTATCCAAGATGAATCCAGTCTACATTACCTTGGATAACTGGGGTTCTACTGTATAGCAAAATATGCACAATAGAATGCATAAAAGTGTTTATTATAATACATCTAAATGACAACATTTTGCCAACATATTGATGAAATTCTATGATATGAATTTACCTTCCTAATGAAAAAACTTCTTGTGCTTGCTACAAATAACAAATTGGTGGCTTCATATGGATATTATATCATTTAGTTTACAATTATATTCTAGGAATAATTAGGTGATAAAAGTTGGCTAAAGATTCTTAACAGATATATTAAATTAATGGCCTTGATTCCCTGCAATGGTACCTCCGTATCAGCAGTTAGAAACCAATTTTAAACACATAGGAGAAAGGAAGAAAATGTTTCTTTCAAAAATTACATTATATTAAATTGCTTTACTGTTTATTAGACTAAATGAAGACATTATTTTCATTCTTATTTTGAAGACAAAGCAATAAAATCTGAAAATCTTAACATTACAATAATGTGCTCAATAATTTTAAATCCAAATTAATATTTGGAAAATGTGTACAAGCAATGAACACACAAAATTTAATAGTTTAATGTGAGAGAAAAAAAAAATGAATTGTGACATAAAATCACAAATTGTACCCTAGCAATAAAATTCTCTGTTTAAGTACCATAAGACATACTTTATGTATAATTTAAGATTGCCCATGGCAATTAATGCATCACTGCCTATAAAAGTACCAACAAACTTTTTCATTCACACTGTATAAAAACTATCTGTTAAAAAGTGACACTGTCAAATCCAAGTACCAGTCCATCATTATGATTGTCTATTTTACACTTACTAATTGCATACTTGTTATTCAAAGCTATTAATACAGTTAGGAGTGTGACTGTTGCAAGAACTTCAATGAATTTTACTAAACAACTGCCTGCAACATGAAGAGAGCATCAAAGCAAGCTGGCATGGGTGGAACATTCTCTGCATTTACAAAGAAATAAAATATATTACAATATTCCTTGCGTAAAATTAGGCAACTGGTCCTAGGTACAATCATACAGTATTAAATCCAGCAAATAACATTTCAGATTTAGAACACATATAACTTGTATTTAATATAACTAGTATCAATAGAAAGAGGAACTCAAAAAAATTTAGTTTTAGTACCACAGTTGGCAACAATAATTCAAATCATGCACAACATTGCAATCTTGAAAGTTACAGAATGCCTGGTATAGAGGATAGACGAGCATTCTGTGTTCTTGATTACCATGTTAATAATACAATTTGTTGTCCAACAATATTTTTGAACAAGATGTGGTGTACATCCATCCAATGGATCTTCAATTTGTAAGTGGTACTCTGATTTTCATAATGCAGTCAAATTAAAGCTCAATACCAAAAACCGAACAGATGGATTAGTTGTGTGGGCGATAACCAGAGACTGGAATTTAGCAGAATGTTTTTTTAAACATCTTAAATCTATCTTCAATTTGAAAATGAACTGATATACATCCTTGTGGTTGAAACACTACAGTTTTGTCTTTTATTATATAAATACCCAACTGCAGAAATAAATATTTTATGTTGCCTTGTTGATTATTATTTATTCCTTTATTATTAAAAACAACAATGAGTGTCACAATAAAAAAGAGATAATAGTAGGTAAGGGTTTTAATTATCGTTTGTATTTACTTGGCTTCCTACCAGGTCACTCTTTCAAATGCAACGAGTGCCACTACTAAAATCTGGTTTCATTATTGTTCTAAATTTCTCTTTCTTTCAGTTGTGTAAGGTGTTTAGTAACATTCTGAAAACCAATATTCCTTTACATAGTAATTACAAAGATACATTAATACTTTTGGATCCGACATATTTTCTACTAATAGAAAACACTTCTGTGCATAATATGTAAGCAGTCAGTGAACAGCAAAGATAAATATTTAATTTCTCAACATACCAGTACAACCAAATACAAAAATGCACTTTCCAAGGTTACTGGAAAGAAAATTTCTTTGCTTCCAAAGGCAAATGCAACATTGAGTCAAAAATCCCTACTTGCATTCAACTTTTGTAAGGCATTGTAATGCATAGGCCTTCAAGAGACTCTTTATTTTTCTGTCAACTACAATCAGCATTTTGTTTAAAACTTTAAAGTTACTTTAAAAATATATGATGTTAACATAAATATGCTGATTGTGTGATTGCCCGAATGGTGCTGCTTAATGTCAGGTTAATCAGTAGAAAAATAAATATGACTAAAGACAAGTGTTTAAGTGCATACAACGCACCAGAAAACATGCTAACTTAACTCTTAAAACAATGGTGTATTTTACAATAGGGAATACCATGTTATTTGGAACAAAATATCTGAGTGATTAAGATCAAAAGGAGGCTCTTTCCTTGAATGGCTAACCAGGACTGCCAAAACAAGTCAACTCTCCAAGGAGAGAGGCCCATGCCCCCAGGGGACATTATGGGCTAATACTAATGTAAAGTTTTTCTATATTGCCTATTTTAGCTATTTATATCCCCTTTTCGCCCACCTATTTTAATGATTAATAAAGCCTAAACTACCAGTCTCTGGTGGTGGGGATAGAAAATTTCTTCACTGGCCTCCATGTTTGCTGGATCTGACATTCCTTCACTTTATTCATGGCATTGTATTAAAGATCTTCCACAGACTATCACAGCAGTCTACAAATCAGTTGATAGTGTGCTAGAATGTACCTAGATGGAAATGGACTATAGGCTAGATGCATGTCATGTTACCAAGGAAGTTTACATCAAACATCTGTACAGTACTGTAACAAAGCTTTTATAGTTTGTGTTTCCAATGGTCTTTCATATTTCTAAGATTTTATTATTATTTTTTTTTTTTTAGCTTAATGTCCTTTAATCTGATTGGTCATACTGGAGGATGAATGAAATTGGTGAAATGATGCTCAAATAATCTTGGGGTCCATGGAGCTTAAAGTTACTCGACATTCGTCTTATCAGGATAAGGGAAAACCCTGAAAAAAACCTTATCTGGGTAACTTGCCCTAAGAGAGATTCAAACTCATGATCTGCTGAATGTGAGGCAGACACGCTACTCCCACAATGCTCAGGCAGGATAAGATTTATTAAATGCAAGTAACATGTGTTCAAAACCCAAAAGTTTATTTGTGGGAACCCTATATAATTAAACAAAATAAACTGATGCTTAGCCTGTATACAGATATAGTCTAGCCAAAGTTCATTCATACAAGTTCTATGCTTTAGGGTATGCATTTTGCTCTGTCTAATTTACCGTCAACAGTTGTTATAAAGCTGTAACTTAACAAGAGATAAGGAGAGGTTGTTATTTGATATCATGGTTTCATTTCAAAAGTCTTTAAAAACACATATAAGTGCAGACATGTGTGCTTTGCCTTTTGTCAATTAGGACATTTTTTTTTTCTTTTTCAAATTTCCAAGAATTTTATTACATTAACCTTTTATATGCATATAAACAGGTTCTGCGAAACCAAGCAGTTAAGCCATGGAGCTCATCTTTGATGAAAAAAATAATGTATCTACATCGTCAGTGGCATCTAGTGAGAGCCTATTTTTTAGCCTGGATCTTTATATACTATCAAAGTGTGAAATATGTCTACAAAAATGCATCAATTTTACTATCAGGCAAAAAATGTATAACACTTGTGAAACATTTAGTTACAGTTCAAATGTCATTTAGGCACATTGTTAGAATTTGTTTTCATGTGTGCTTTGCAAACAAAAAATATTAAAACTGCTCTTAAGAGATACTCTCTGATGTATTTACAAGGTCAGTGTCTGCAATATTTTTGCAGAACACAGTTCAAGTTTTTCTGCCACTCCAACATTATTCCTATTCCAAACTAAACATTTCACACATTCACTTTCCTTATTCTCTATAGTATCAACATTCTGCGCTCTGAAGGATGCACTTAAAAAACAAACTCAGAGTTTGTGCATTAAAATGTCCTAAATGGTAATGAAATAAATATTGTTAATACTGCTTTAAAATATATGTAACAATTTCGACATTAATTGTTTATTTACTCCAGTGAGTGTTTTACTTGAATTGAAAACTATATATCAAATTATCAAATTTTCAAGGAAATTCTAAGTATTGCACCTTTTCTTCCCCCAGGCACTATTTTAATTGAAGTAAATGTACAAACATCTTTAGCCATTTCTGGGTGAAACGCACATCTATTTGCTACTGATGGCTATACGTGGGGTTCACTTTGATTCTTTTGCGCATTCAATTAAGCTATTGTAGCTGGCATTTTTATTTACATAAATGGTTTGCTAGGTGTCAATAGATTCACACTAGTATTTTTCTATGCTTTTGCACTCTTTTATTCATTGCAGGGAGAAAATAATTTACAAAACCTAGAAAATTGTGAAAATAATTCTGCATAGGAAGGGTTAAGAAGCACATTTTTTAAAAAATAGATTATGGTTACGATCATGTGTTAAAGTGCCTGCATCTCATGCAGCATGAAAAGTAGGTAACCTCCATTGTAAAGCATGGAAGTACAACTTCACTCTGCCACATGTTTTGCATTTGAGCCTTAAGCCTTCCTTCAAAAATATTTTTGCATAGCACACAAAATGGCATTTTATTTAGGTGCAGCAGCTTTACCCTGTCCCTATTACCTGGTTTCAATTTATAGTATAAAGTCCAACGTTTCTGGCCATTCCAAGTTCCGAGAAAAGACAAGTGCTCATGTATATAGATAAGATGCTCAGAACTACAGACAGACAGACAGACAGACACAGGCAAGACATACAAGCAGACAAAGCTTTGGAATTGACAATTTCAGAAGAAGAATTTATCGTAAATTCAAATATAAACATTTGAAGATTTCTTTTTATTAATTGAATAATTTAGACGATTAACTTCAAAAACAGTTTTGATGACTAGTTCCTTATAGGTAAGCATATAATGTTTCCAAGTGAACATCAAAGTGAAAGTTTAAGTTAATATATATATATTTTTTTTTTTTTTATTGTTTTATTCATGCTTAAAATAAATGTATTTTGGTTTTCAATCCTCTTACTAAACATTAAATATTTCACTAAAGTGACATGAAAGAAACATCTTGAGAATTAAATGTCGCTAACAGACTTAACATTGTTCTCATAATGCAGCAACAACTTTGCAGTGAAAATGGAAAAAGAACACACATTTGACTTGACAGTGAGACTGTCCTTGCCTTTCTAGTGTGATTTTCCAACCTACTTGCAAGGGGAAAAATGTGCTGTTACCAAAAGTCTGCATTTCAAAGCATATTTCTGCAAATCTAAAAGTTAAAAAAAATGTTCATCAATATTTCAAAGGACTTATCAAGTTGTCTCTAGTTTGATGGAGACATTTAAATCCCTTCTGCCCAGTGTAATGCATTGTTAATTATAGAACGCTAAAATCAGGTTAAATTCCATAGCTGGGACTTTGTGAAGATCCTTGGTTCAAATCCCAGCTATGGCATTGAATTTTTCAGTCTAAAGAAGGATCATAGAAAGGGAAATGCAAGGAAAAAATAAGGGTAATCAAAAGCCAAAAGACCAGGATGCCAGGTATATGGTAATCATTAAAAGAAAGACAAATAGGACTCAATTTGTATCAAAATCTAAGAATGAACACAAATGTATATAAAATTTTGCATGACAATCAGTTCAAAGTTATTATTATTACTATTATTATTTACTGTAACAATTTATGTGGGCTTTACATTGTTAAAATGACTTTGAAAATGCTGTGCCAAGTTTTATTACTGTAATTCATTTGGAACTGCAAATGGAGACAAAGAATGAATGTGCAAACTGTTTCTGTAGGAGAACTCATTTAAAATATCATTGTCTTTTCCATGTTTTCTTCCAATAATGAATTTAAAAATGTAAGCATGTGTGCTTAATAAAGAAACTGAGAAAAGAGAATCCCCAACCCCATGAATCCAGTGCTCCTATTTCTCTTCATATATCAGCAGATAGTGTGTTATATTGCTACAGTCATTTTAACACTCACTAGTAAAATATTTCTGTTTTATTAATTTTTTTTGTAATTTTTCTTGCCTTTTGTTAGTTGTCAATTTCAAAAGGGGAAGACTCAAGGCAAATGGTAACTATCACCATGTTACAAACACTGTGAAAAAATGTTGGCACATAATTGTCTGACTGCATTCTTCACTCATGCAGTTCTCATCATCAATTGTTCACTTATTGGTGTCAACCACTGCTAAAAAAATATGAGGGTTAAATTTATCTTTGAAATTCAATTCCATGTTTACAGTTCAACAGCTGTTTACATAATCAATTATCAGCTGAAGAATATTTGCCTTGGCCCTGATGATTCCTGCCTCCCAAAGGTTGCTTAGCTGCCAAAATGCAGTCTTTGTTCTATCACATACCCTCAGAAGGCAGTATATTTATACTGGATCTTTCAGAAGTTAGGAATAATTCTAATGAAATTGACATTATTTTTTAAAAAAATGCTCAGACATGGCAAATTTAATATTTTGAAAGATAAATTTTATAAAAAAGAGACCAAATTTTTGGTCATTATTGTATAAGATACAACATTCAAACATTTTAAATGGCAACACATCATTTTTTCATTTTTTTCTGAAAGACGTTATCTTATTTAGTTGCAAAAACAATTTTATTTGTTTCATACAAAAGTTTTGGTTTCTATGGGGACAGTTTGTTTTAATAATTTTCTCCACAGTTACACAACCACTAACAAATGAAATTTAATTATTTAATACAGTGTTCAAAATGTTCCCCATTTACAATCTTGCAGACACTAAGTAAAAAATTAATTCCTGTTGAACATTTTCAATCAATGCTGGTGATATAACCTTGCATTCTTTCCTAATTCTCATTTTTAACTCTTCCAAATTAATAGGCCATCCTGTTCCACGGTGCAGT
This sequence comes from Hymenopus coronatus, assembly GCA_030762935.1. NCBI lineage: Eukaryota > Metazoa > Arthropoda > Insecta > Mantodea > Hymenopodidae > Hymenopus > Hymenopus coronatus. The sequence continues at coordinate 40,009,599 of CM060899.1, forward strand.
GAGCTGGGGCATGGTATTCTTGTTCCTGGCCATGGAATGTGCCTGGGTTTGATCGCACCCATAGGGGTGCAGATTTTAAGTCCGGGTACAGGAATGGTGCTCACTCAGTATCGTGATGAAGGTGAGGAGCTGTGATTGGCAGCTGGGGGATATATGATCTTAGCCACATAGCCTTTCTGTATTGTTTGGATGACCCCCCACCTGTGCCATTAATAGGGGATGTGAGGCTGGTAATCGGGTTGGTTAGGCCCAGGCTCGTAAGGGCTGTAGCAGCATGGAATTATTATTTTTTATATTAACATACCTTGTAACAAAGACTCTACTTTTAAATGTCTCATATGTGGAGAGATATCTGTTCCCATAGCAACCAAATCTTTTATATGAGACAAATGAAGTTTTCATACAACTAAATAAGGGGAAAACCAATGAAAAAATATGTCAGCATTTAAAAACCTGTATAATAATGGCTGAAAATTTTGTTTCTTTTTTGAAAAACTTACATTTTAAAAAATTATTTGACATGTGACCATTTTTTAAAAAATAAGTTAATTTTACTTTTATTTGTACTATTCCTTATTAATGAAAGATCCTGTACATAAGCACTTATACTACAAGAAAGAAAAAACAAAAATATGTGAACACAGTCTAATCTCGATGCATCATTCCTGTTCAAGAGCGACTTCTTAATATGGTAGCATGTCCAAGTTACAACCAAAATCCTGGTTCTCCCTTTAATGTAAATAATGTATACTATTTATACTTTTTGGGCTCTTCCTGGCCCAATCATCTGGAGTTGACTTTTTGCTAAACAATTATTATAATTAGAATGAACATTGAGTCAAATTTTTTGAACACTTTTACATCACTCACTTGCTAGATGATAATATCCCTGCCACTGAAACGTTGCAATTGACACAGTTAAGTTGGTACATTGGGCAAAAAAAAAAAAAAAAGAAGAAGAAAAGGTTTACCCATCAAGGCTTCTTGAACCAAGCACAAGACAGCATTCCTGGTGATGATCACAAAGCAGAAGTGGAACTGGGAGTGGAATTTGGCCATTTCCAACCACATGCTTCAGTCTGTAATCTTTATCATGTATGCTGAGTTGTTGCAAGCTATATTGTTGTTATTTACATTTGTGTGTATGTGTGTGTGTGTTTTAGCTTAACATCCCTTAACCTGATTGGTCATATTGGACAATGAATGAAATCTGTGAAATGAGCCTCAACTTAAAGTTACTCAATGTTCATTTTTTCAGGATAAGGGAAATCCCCCAAAAAAACCTTACCCAGGTGACTCACCCTAAGCGAGATTCAAACTTGCCACCTCCATACTAACAAGGCAAGCTTTGTGATTACTTTCTTTATTTCTTTTGTAGCCATGATCATGAATTCCTACAAGATACACATCTAGAAAAGAGCAACGACAGTCACAAGGGCCATAAACAGAATTCAAAACATCATCAAGCTCTCCATGACCACAGCAATGTCATTATTCCATGCAATCATAAAACCGATATCCTCTTATGGCATAGAACTAATATGAGAGAAGCTAACGAGCAACGACCTCGCAAGCTTAGAAAACGTGAAGGTACGATTCCTGAAGTCTTAGGAGTTGGGAAGTATTCACCCTCAAGGATGGTTATGTACTGGCCAGAGAAAGTTTCTTCATAGAAGACCTCAGGTTGGAACATTTGCTGTCATCTACTGGCCCATCCATGGCTTTCACCACAAGATGTGCAGAACACAAAGATTCCATCAACCAGAATGTTCACTATGTGACTGGAAGTGCAAACACTATCACATAATAAAGTGTGGAAACAGAACTAAATCCATAAAAGGCTATAGTGAAAACTAGACCTACACTTAATGCTCTTTCGAGTGCTCTTATTTTGTAGCCTTAATGTACTTTAATCTGATTGGCCATATCAGATGATGAAATTGGTGAAATGATGCTCAAATGATTTCAAGATCAATGAAACTTAAAGTTAACTCATTATTTATATTCACAGGATAAGGGAAAATCCTAAAAAACTTTTATCAGCGTAACTCACCCTAAGCAAGATTGAAACTCACAACCTCCTGAATGCAAGCTTTTTGATTACTATTGATAGTGTTGTTGGAGTTTATACATATATATTTATCGAATTTTAATTATTTATATATTTCATGCATACTGTTTATACAAGATTGCCTAAGAACACAGAAAGAGCAAACTGGAACAGAAAAAAAACAAAAAAAACTGAATTTTATTTATGAATACTCTTTTAACTGCTAAGGTTGAGCATCCCATTCTATATTGGGCCTGAAAAACTGCTTAATTTTGCTCAGAGACTTCCATATCAGGCTTGAAGTTTTTTACGTGCCATAAATCTACGATTTGGAACCAACAACTTTACTTTCCTTCTGAAGGAAGCCCTTTATCCTTTGTGGGTTTGAACCCATGATTTGGGAACCAGAGGCTAGTATGTTACCTCTAGACCAAGGACAGCACACTGGGATAGAAGCTGGTTATCCTGATTGAAGGAAACTGTCAGAAAAATTGGAAAGGGAGAGCTAGTGGACTGTCAGACAAACAGATTAAATTTATGAAATAAGGTAAAAATCGAGAACTAATGATATAGAGAAAAAATTTAAATGGCATGTTATTTAAGGACGTTCTTTAACTGCTGTGGTTCTCAGCATCCCATTCTATATTGGGTGTGAAAGACCGCTTAATTTTGCTCAGAGACCTCTCTGTCAGGCTTGAGGTTCTTTTACGTGCCGTAAATCTACAACACGGTACCAACGGCTTTACTTCCCTTCCGAAGGAAGCCATGCTAAGGATTTTTACACCCGAAAAAGTCCATCGTCCTCCACTGGGTTTGAACCCACAGCCTTGGGTATATGAAGTTAGCATGGTAACCATTACACCACGGAGAGCGACAATATATAGAGAAACAGGAAATATATGGGAGCCTAAGGTATAAGAGCTTTCTGGGATACTACAGGATTTTTAACAAAGACTGGGACTGAGAGAAATACATCGACATATGTGACAAAATGGAAAGGAAGTGTCTGGCATAGGCAAGAACGGTAACTGTAACATTAAGTGGTTTAAAGTTGATAAAGAAAGGTGCTCACTATGCAGCAGTACAGATAAGAATTTTCAGTGTGTTCTAGAATGTCCAGGATACAAAGTATGGAGAGAGGAGATATAGTACAAAAAGGGATAGGTTACAGGTGCAAATATTGATTTTTAGCTCTTTTGGAAATAATAGGACAATCTTTTTGAAACAGGCAAATATGTAGAAAGGATAAGAAAGAAGTGGTTGAGGAAAACCATTAAAAAAAAAAAAAAAAAAAGAACAACTTAAATGATTAGGAAGGTAGCTTCGAGAAATGGAAATAAATTAAGTGTGCAATTGAGGGGATTTATACAGTGTAAACAGAGACATTTATAAACAAACAACCATGGTGTTAAGTGTATATGATCCTAATCTTAAACAACTCCTAGGAGGTGGAGAATGTTTATTGTTTATGATTGTTACCATACATATGAAGAAATAAATAGATTCATTCATGCAAGACTCAGAAGTGTAACAATATCACAAAAATGATACTGATCACTGAATGATGAGTTGCAAAGTGAAAATTCTTTGCATCAAGGTATGCCACTCATTAACCTGCCATTGAAATTACTAAGAAGGACCTGGGAATTCTTTGAGCATGAGCACATGAAGCTTTGTGAGCATTCCTCTATTTTTGGTGCTAAAATTGTACAGGAAACTGCAGCAGCTCAGAAAACTCAATTAAAAAAAAAATCCTGAACCAAAGCAGGTATTTCTGCAAACTCTGTGGAAGAAAAAAAAAGGAGTTTCGTCCAGTTACGAGCAATTTTCATTATTGTGATTCTATACTGTCAAAAGTATATAGTTTATTCTCCTCTTTTCCAATATGTTAAGAAAATGTTGTTTTCAATTAAAAATAATAACAGCTCACACAACATTTATGGACTTCATTTGGGAGGTCCTTTGTTCAAATCCTGTGGGCTAAGGTTTTCTTTGTGGATTTCCTGTCATCAAGGTAAAACCTGGATTGGATATTTAATATCACTACCCAAGTTCCATCTTCAGTCTAAAACAACAGTAAAACTGAAAAATAGATAGTAATTGAGATTACGCTGCCATCCCTCCAGAAAGCGAATGCAGCTAGACTGGATGTTACCTTCAGCGCCATCTGATTGTCATGGAGCAAAGTAGTATGGATATAAGGCATGAAACCTAAAACACTGACTGAAGTACAGATGGTGAAAAAGCAGTCACTGGATGCCACCCTTGCACAAAGCAAAAGTAGTATAGGCAAGGGGATAAAATCACCATACAGATCAAACGAATATCATGAACAGAACCACTGTGATATGATCAACCAGTTAAACCAATGTTAAATAAATAAATACAATTTTAAAAAAAAAATAATTATAATAATAAATTATTACTCATGGGGTTCACTACTTAGGTATACAGGTTATATGCAACTTGAAATAGAAAATAAAGGTGCATAAGCAGCTGTTCTTTACCTGGAAACAATGCTAACACAGTATAGGCAATATTATGCAATGCCACAAGAACTGTCAAGGACAAAGCATGGCAGAAATTTTGGTGACATTCATGACTATCCTCAGGTGTGGGTCAACTGATGGTATCTTCTGCACTCTAGGCTGGATACTGTTGTGCTGGTCTCTGGTGTATGGTTGGCACAATTTCATTAGTTTGATACTCGGTTGAATTTCAAAATCAACACACGTTCGCAGATTTTTAAGATATACAAGGTCTTTCATAGGTAAGAAACAATATAGTTTAAACTAAAATCGTATTGTTTTAAAAATGTTTGGTCATGTCAAATTTAATACTTTGAAGTCAAATTTTACAAAAGATAAACAACATTTTCAGCCATTATTGTATAGGGTGTGATGCTACTGACAAAAATTTTATGTGGCACATCTTATTTTTTAATTTTTTTCACATTAGTTTCTTAATTAGTTGCACAAACAATTTCATTTGTCTCATACAAAAGGTTTGGTTGCTATGGGAATAGATCTCTCACCACTTGATTACTTTTATGGGGATATTTCAAATGCAGAGACTTTGTAATCAGGTCTGTTAATATGGAAGAGTTAAAAACCACTTCTCAGGAAAGTATACAGAAAACCACCAGCTGTGATGTTTGACAAGAATTTACAACTTAGTCATAGACAATTTTGAACACCTTAATAAATAATAAGAATTTTGTTCATTACAGTAGCTGTATAAACTGTGGAAAAACTGTTAAATACACCAACAATTAAGTTCTTCCCATAGCAACCAAACCTCTTGTATCAAACAAATGAAATTGTTCATGCAACTAAATAAATTAATTATCTTTCAGAAAAAAATAAAAAGTAAATGTCGCCATTTAACATTTTTGTCGCTGTCAAACCCTGTGGCTGAAAATTTTGTTTCTTTTTTGTTTAATGTTCTTTTTTAAACTATTACATTTAATGTGTCTAAGCATTTTATTAAAAAACCTAACTGAGTTAAATTTCGAAATCCTGCCAGGCAGCAACCTACTGAAGTTGAGCAAATCATCTACCAGAGACCAGCAGAATAGTATCAATTGAAAGGAGTCCAGGATTTCAGTCGACCCATACCTGAGAATGGTGGCGAATGCCAATGGAAAATGTTTTTAATTAATAATTTAACAAGAGAGTGATATACAGGTACTTAAAAAGTTTGATTTAACTATCATTTTAAATATAATATTAAGATCATTGCTTATATTACATCTTATGTTGTTCCAGTTTGCAGTTGCCAATGGTTCACTCTTGGCTGCAAACAACATTCATATTGGCTAGGTATTGGGCATAATGAACTGTATGAATGAAGAGGCATATGGCAGGGAAGCGCATGGCAAGTGCATACTTTTGGTTAACCTCAACCAGTTTCACCCTTCTTGTAGTGCCAGAAGTGCCTACAGTAAATATTGAATGATGCCACCAGTCATGAAACCAAATAATTACACACAAACTGCATGACTAATGTCATCTACCATGTGTCATTCATCAATACTACTGCCCAGTTGCAGGGGAAGTTTGAATTTGCCCTCCCTGAGTAAATTTCGCCTGTGCCACAGACTTAAGTGGAGATAAACAGGGAGTGAGACAACTAACACATTAGGAACCATCAATCAGATGTACCAAATATGTTTGGCAGGGCTAAAATTTGGAGATAATTTTTGGTAAGTGTAAATTATATATTGTGAATACCCATTTAAAGATCTCAGGAAAGCACCTCACATAGTTAAAACCCTGAATATGTTATGTATGTAGTTAAAATAATAAGGCAGCATGTCTTTATTACTGCATGGATTATTGTACAGTACATTTTAGGGGGAAGACTGTTGCTTTCAACTGTTACTCCATTCTAATTTATTAGATGTAAAATATTACTGCAAGAGATGTCATAATACTTAATTACAAGTGGCAGTTAAAGTCGTACATTTTTCAATTGTATAATCACCTTTAGAAACTTCATTAATAAACAATGGAAGGTTAAATTTCTCCATTTTTGTTATCACCTATTCTACTTTTCCATTATAGGCATGTAAGTTCTTGTAGAAAATTTAAAAAATCTCCTCTGAAAAAACTGATCTGAGGAACGATTGGATAGGTTCTCAAGTTTCGGCACAAATCATGGAACTGGACAATTGCTTTGATTTTAGTCACGTAAACAGTGACACCTATTTAGTTTTATAGTAACTTTCTGTTGATGAGTCCTCACTTTCGGTCATGTATATGCTGAACATCAGTAAGTTGCCTGTGTGCCACATGTTTAGGCTGTGTTGTGCAAATCTGATTTGGCATTAAAACCAAATGCAGTGTGGTTCAATTAAAAACACTATACAGAAACAATAAATTCTGTTCAGTCCCTCTTAGCATAGTCTGTTTCAATCTAAACTTTGAACAAAAGGGTAAATTACATTGCTGAGTAGACCAACAAGTCTACAAATATCTCAGGTAGTTGAAACAAAAACAAGTTGTTTTAATAGGAATTTTACAGCAATATCTTTGAGAAATATACCGGATGTGTGGTTGTTGATGTTAAAATGCTGAATTGCTCTCCTTGTCTTTTATTTAGTGGTAAAGATATATTGAAGATTAATGGATAAAACATGGCATGAATGATTTGCAGTATTGTTGTAAATTCTATGTCCTTTTGGGCATATCTAACTGCTAGTAATAAATATTTATACAGCAAAATTGACAAGAAGTGTTTAGTACTTTAAAAAATTAAATTTGAAGCAATAACTTGTGAATCATCAAGTTTGTCGCCAACTCACCTGTTACTATAGTTTCCTCACTATAGTTTGATCACCCAAAAGGTCCTGGAAATATGCTTATTACTTTCTCTACTTAATACATAGTACATAAGTAGAGAAGGTATTCCATTTCACCCAAAAATTTGATACCAAGATTTCTCTGGAAATATAGTTTTTTAGGGTTCCCTGTATATAAAAGCAACATTTTTAGAAAAAGGTCCATGTGTGAATGTGTCCAATAACTCAAAAACGAAAAGTGGTAAAATACCAAACATGATATTTAAGTTAAGTATCTTCCAATGATACGACACAAAGATTTTGAGAACAATCCCCCACCCCAAACTATCCTTTACTTGGCAAAAATTTTGAAAATTTTGGCTTTGTCAAAGCTGGTTCTAACAATCTTGATTAAAATACTGTATATTAAAGATATTTACATGGCAAAAAAATGTATATCTTGAATTTTATGGGAATAGCTTCTGAAGACCTCTTTATTCTGGATAAATTTTGGTTAACTGGTAAAACCTAAGAGATAGACAAAAACAAATTGGATCTTAAAACACAATTCATGCCAAATACATTTTTTTTTGTAGAATTAACCATTTCTGAGATATTCCTTGTTATTGGTTTCAATTTTAAGCTACTTAAACTTTTCTCAAACTGGAGGTGATCTTTTGTTTCATCCCTCTTTTGCTTTATTCAAAATGCAAATTTCAATCGTTTCACATAGCACCAGCTTTTTAAAGGATTTGACTATAGCTTTAGCCTAGTGTCTCTATCACCTTATTACCCTTCAACTTATAAAGAACTAATACAACCATTTCTGCTAATATTTATCTTGATTACTGTGATGTAGATAAAGGAATAAGAGAAAGACATGTAAATAGAAAACATCATAATTTTTACGCTGAAAATACATAAACAAAATTACCTGTGTCTGCTTTCTCTCCCATAGGTCCCTATTCACTTGGGAATAATTGCTAAGTTTTAAGTTGTAGAGGCTGATTTTAGATCTGAATTCAGCTTAACGATCAACAGCCTGATGATAAAATTTTCCCACACCAAGGCTCTAAGTATCTATACATTGCCCAAGACTACACTAAGATAAGTTATCTGAAAGATTTAACCTAATGAAGAGAAAATCGACTGCAGTTAAGTTTCATTTTTCCCCAGTTATGGGTGCCTGCAAGAAAAAACTGAAGTGAATTTTATTTTTAATGTCACGTCCTTTGATCTAGTAAGTCATATTAATAGTGTATGAAATGATGCTCAAATGAGCCCAGGATCTATGGAGCTTAAGTTACTTGACATTTATCTTCTCAGGATAAGAGAAAAAACTATTTGTGTAACTCACCCTAACCAAGATTCCAAATTGGGACATCTTGAATGTATGGCAAACTTGCTACTACCCCCATGCTAGAGAAACGGCTATAAAATGTTTACACTTTTACACTTGGTGAGAGACAAGAAGTCTAACCTCTCAGCTATGATGCTGTCCAAACATTAGTTGGCAAAATTTGAATAAACTTACTCCTATAAAGGCTCAATGATTCATATTTCATGGAAACAAAGAGATGAACCAAGATGTTGGTTATGTTCAGAGATTTGGAATCCTTTGAGTCCTTAAAATGGCATGCATAATATTCATTGCTTATACATATAAGCAGTTCAATTACTTGGATTCCCAATTTCAATTTTTTTCCTTGTTTCTTTCTTTCTTTCCCCTCATTACCTTGTTCTGCTGGAAAATGATGAGTCGAGATTTTGCTGTATTGATGTGTGGTTCAGAAAATATTTGCCAATGCTTTAGCACTACATTACAAACTACATTTTTCAACCTCAGAGGACTTCAATAAGGACAGTGCCAACAGTAACTCTTTTTTCTTTTCTTTTTTTTTTTTTTTAACCTGGCAGCTTAAGGAATATACAATAAACTACTTTCTCTTCCGATATGTAATAATTATGGACATTCACAACTAAATATAATTTTGTTTCACATTATATACACTTAGCACAGAAATAAATTGCTATTGAGTATTTAACATTTATTTAATGGAAGGAATTTAGGATAAAAATCATAAGTAATGAGATAATTATAATCTTGAATACAGTAAAACCATGTTAATCCGGACCCCATTACATACGATTTTGCTTAATCATCAGCACCCTAAAAAATTTAAAATTTAACAAATTGTTGATTTTTAACAACTTTAGGAAACTGACTGTTTTATTTTTCAGACTGTACATTAGAAGTTTATAAAGAAATACACAAAATACTATTACTACAAGGAGACAATAGCCCACTCTCCTTCACTTATTGTTATCTGCTAGTGCTTCCAACACTTGTCATAACATTTAGTTTAACACTTGCCTTTTTCTATGGATTTCAGAATGCTGAAAGTGAAATTAAGTCAGGTTAAGGATACCTATCTATGAAAAAAGATATAAAATTTGCCTAAAATTCATAAACATGGATTTCAGTGTTATCAAACACCACAAACCTTCTACTTTTGTTTCAAGTAGATTTCTTAGTTGTAAGGTCTTTTAAAGCATGTCAGTGAGAGATTTATATGTCAGACCAAGTCTAAACTCTTATAAAATTGTAGTAAAATACAGTTAAGTTTTGTTTACATAAAGGTGAAGCAACCATTCCAAAGAGTCCTAAGGAATATTAAAATAGTAAATTAGTTGCAAAGGAGCAGTAAAAGATAAATAGGGACTGTGTATGGACTAGATACTTATTACACAGCATTAAGCTGTAACAGTATTTTTTTAATATTATAATTTTTAAGTTCTGTTTTTCAAATTTTCATTTCTCGTCAAATTCTCATTTTCAAATTGTCCCACAAGAAGCAGCTTTTGCTATAAATCAATGAAATTGTATATATTTCCTTATAAATAACAGGATAAAATAGGATGGGATAAATTTAATGCTTCATTATGAATGTTATTGAATAGTTATGTTTATTTTGTATAACTTTTAGGGAAAAACTTGAATTCTCATATTTAAAATTTATTTTCCCACAAACTAATAGGATAATTAAAAATTTACCCCTTCCAATTGTTTATATACTATTACAAAGTGAAACAAAAATATATTTACTTTTCAAAAAATAATGATATCATGTGGAACAATTCTGCAAACCAGTAAATAATAAAAATTAGTATCTCTGCAATTAATTTAAAAATATGCATAAAATTTGGTACATATTATGTACTACACCCTCACTACAGTATTGACATTTCAAATTAATTGGCCTGATATTGTGAATTTTTTAATTTTTTACACATGCATATCCCTGAGCAGTATCTAAATTGTGTCACAGACTTCACTGTAAAAAGTAATACTAAAGAGAATTCTGCATATTTCATATGAGCAATCTTTGTGACCTTAGATGTGTGATAAACCACAAACAAAATTTTAAAATTCCTCTAAACCAAACAAATATAGGATGTGTATTTAAAATCAAGTAGACCAAATGAATATGTTATAATAGACTTACTGTATGATTTTATCCAAAATAATTTCTCAGTGATTTTATTTCCCTTAAGGGTATGAATGGGTTTCAAATCTAACTTCTAGAGTTTAAAAGTTAGAAACTAAAATTGTTTACATATATGCTACATGACCTATGTATGAATGAAGTTTCAACCCTGTAGCTTAGTTATTAATGTTGTTGTGTTTAAAAAACATGCATTTTCCTCTTACAATTTTTATGCAATGAGGCCGAAAATATTACTAAATATTCTAGAAACTGTGATTGATTTTTTATATTTGTTTCCTGTGGAGAACAAAAAATTAAATATACTCATGACAAAAGAGTTTGTATTTTTTGCTCCTATATCTTTTGTTTTATTTTGTATTTCATGAACCACAAAATACATAAGAAAATCTAATATATAGTTTTATTAGTTATGTTTCTTGATATTCAGAGGAATTTTCAGCCAGCCTCTTTGTATAACAACTGGGAGGAGATGGCTTTTTAATTGCGGCAAAATGCTAAAAAACTGAAATGGAAGAAAAGGTATGGAAGACCTTTAATGGGTATAAGATTTTAAAAATAGCATAGTTAATTGAAGTCAAAAATGTTAATGCAGCTATAACAAATGAAGATCTTAATCTAAATAAATAAAAAAAAATTAACCAAGGACTCACATTGATTTTCATTTCCATTATTCTATATAATAATTTTATAGATCTAAGATAATATACATATTTCACCTTAAAATATCTGGGGTTTAAGTTATGCTAAGATTATTTAAAACTTAACTTAAAATGTAACTAATTTTATCCTTCATCATATAAATTTATAGATCAACTGTAGGGCCATAAAACTTAATAAATAAGTAAAATAATACTGACAGTTTATTTTTGAAAAGAAGGTAATTTTTGACTGAAAATGACAAATTGACACCCATCTGCCCCCCCCCCCCCCCCCCGTAATTCAGACTTTTGTTAATCTGGACAACATTCAGCCCCAATTGGTCTGGATTAATGAGGTTTTACTGTGAAAATGTACTCTGTGTGAACAAATCAACTGGGTTGTGCTTTATTAGTTTAATAAAAATTGGTTGATGCATATCATTTCACTCTTTTAACATTTTAAGACAATCATATCTCAATTACTTTTCATTAATTTTTATCCTCTTTCCTTAAGAAATAGAAAAATGTTCTATGGAAATAGAGACAAAAAGCAGGTAAACTCTCTGTTAAAATTTACACAAGCATATACTTGCAAAGGAGCTAATTATTGGTGTTACATTCCTCATATTCACTTATCAATTAAATTAAATTCGAAGTTCGTGTGCCAAAGGCATCTCTTTATGGTTTAGTACCTGAGTAATAAAAAAAACCTTATATAGTACAGCTATGAGTAGTGTGTTTTGAGCAATACACGCTTGTCATTTGTTTCAAATCAAAGCAGGAGGTTGGAATGAGAAGAAATACAACTGAGACAGAGACACTCACCCAGGCTCTCTATTGTGAGCCATGGTACATTTTGAGCAATTCCATTGCTTCTTGAGCCTGACGTTTTTCAGACAGGAATCTGCCACTGGCTTCCTTCAGCTGCTCCAGGAAGGTTCTGCTGGAACAGGCAACATCTTACTGCAACTAGAGCATCATCCATGTATCTAATGCCCTGCAAAATGAGAATCAGGTTGCACCTCCACTGCATGCAAAAAGCAGCGAAAATGGGTTCCCGTATCTTGTGGCTACAATCATGCATGCAGTTTTCTGTAGTGCCTAAGAACCAGATAAGCATCGGTTTGCAAATCTTTCTCTAATCTTCATAAATAAATCTAAACATTTAAATGAACTTAAAACTTCATTCATTTGTTACAGATACATAAATGACTTAGCAAATGGTTTACATTTTGGTTATATTGGTGCGAGGGTGACACTGAAAATTTTTAGCATGACATGTTTCTAAAACCAAATGAAATTTGTTTACATCTGACAGATATCTTCTAATGTTTGGAGCTGATTCCCATCCATTTGTTTGATTTGCTCAAATAGTCTGTTAATGATTATCATTTAAAAGATTTTGTATTCACCCAAAAATGAATTTGATTAGAGAACACTTTCAGGGTATGATATTTACACCTAAACAATAAGAAGATTGGCTGCCTCTGGATCAAGTGGTCTGTGAGCTGACTTCTCACCCAGAGTCCTGGGTTCGATTCCTGGCTGGGGTGGGGAATTTTTCTTTAGCTAGGATTATTCCCTATCCCCCACAGAATCTGGAAGTATGTATATGAGAGTGAATGTGTGTGTGTTTGAGGAAAATAAAAGTATTTAAACCTACAGACGAGTTGTTTGAAGTGCAAAGCCCCCGATATGACCTTAGATGTTAAAATGGGCTATATAAATGAAATGAAAAAAAAAAAAAAAAAAAAAAAAATAATAATAATAATAATAATAATAATAAATAAGACTAGTTTAGAAATCATTCCTGCAAAGAAGCCCCACCTGACAGGGAACCACAGGCTTTACTCCCTTCCAAGCTCAAGATTTTTACGTCTGAAAATACTCCATCACCCTTTACCAGGTTTCTACCTGCAACCTCGAGAACCAAAGACATGAATTCATAAGAGATCAGTTTTTTTTCTTGGTCATGAATTTCGTGAAGGATGCCTAAGAATTACTATTGCAATGCTTGAACATTGACATACATCTTATGAATTTATCTGGGCAACATTGGGCATTGGTATGAGTCAAATCAAAAACATTTTACATCAACAGTTAAGACACGAGAAACTTTGTTATCAATGGCTTCCACGTAAAGTGAGTCCTAATCAAAAACAACAATGCATTGATCGCACTTCAAATTTTGTTTGGAATAAAGTTACTGGTTATGAACCTTGGATTTACTGTTATGATTCTGAAAATAAAAGTCAATCTGCTCAATGGGTCTTTTGAATGGGTCTTATAAATTTGCAGTGCTGGTAACAATATGGTTGCAGGCCAATTTGCCTCTAGAGCATTAGAAAATAGACAAACGTTTACTGCTGAATGGTATATAAATGTCTGTTTATGGAAAATTTTTGAAAAAGTTAATGAAAAATGTTCAAAAGGAAAAATAATTTTACACCATGAGAAGGTACTGTAGCACACAGCAAAACTAAATGAGTATCTGAAGGCCCTAAACATCAACACCATGGACCCTCCACCGTGTAGCCCTGACCTAGCACCTTGTGACTTCTTTTTGTTTCCAACAATTAAAGACAAAATGCATGGAGTCACTTTTATGTCATCAGATGAAGCAGTGGAACATTATAAAAACCTGGTTTTTGAAGTGCCTCAGGAAGAGAAGAATCACTGCTTTAAGGGCTAGTTTTAGTGAATACAAAGAAGCATTGATGTTACAGGGGAATATTTTGAGAAACAATAAAATCATTTACTTTTTTTTAAAATTGATCCTGGTTTGATTTATTAAAAATGTTCAGTGCCACCCTCATTACATTAAGCACACTAACAACCAATGGATAATGGTGCCAGACACATTAGCATAACACACATGTACACACAAATAAAAACACTTAAGCACTCCCTTTGTGATCTGGTGGTTAGCTTGCAACACTCTAAATCCAGAGGTTCCAGGTTTGATTCCCAGCAGGAGGATGGGAATTTTTAGCCAGTATTATTTTCTATCCTCCCTGTGTGGGTGAGTGAGAGAGAGTGAGAGAGTGAGTGAGAGAGTGAGAGAGAGTGAGAGAGTGAGAGTGAGTGAGTGAGTGAGTGTGTGTGTGTGTGTGTGTGTGTGTATGTATGTGTGTGTGTGTGTGTGTATGTATGTGTGTGTGTGTGTGCGCACGTATATGCATGTGTGAATTTAAAGACAACTCAAAGATAACAGCAAACAAGTAAACACACTGCCATGAGCAACTGTTCCAAAAGCAAAAGCTGCCAATATGACTTAAATTAAATTAAAGCTTTATTTATGCATGCTCTTTAATTTAACTATGGTCTTAACTATGGTTCTTGACACACCATTCTATATTGGGCATGAAAGACCATATCAATTTTCTCATGGACCTTTTTATTGGGCTTGAAGGAAGCCATGCTAAGGTTTTTTATGCCTGAAAAAATCCATCACCTTCAGCCGGGTTTGAACCTGCAACCTTAGGAAACAAAGGAGCATGATACCCCAGATCACAGAGAGCAACTCTTCGGTGTTAAAGATGGCATAAGCACAACACAAAAGAAGACTTTAATGAAGCATAGTTCACTATCTGAAATATATTAACACTGAAGAGTTAAAAAGCTTTTGTTTTCCCTCTGCTTACCTACCTAAGAGAGTATACTGAGATTTTGGTGAAACTACACTCTTGAGACCCCTTAAATTAAAAAGAAAAATGTTTAGAAAAAGGTCTGCAGTTTTTACAGCATAACTCAAAAATGAAAAGTTGATTAAACTCCAAACTTGGGTTTTAAGTTCAATATCTTCCAAGGATGTGACATGAAGAATTAAACTACCATTTACATAGAAAAATGTATATAATTCTTTATCTAATCTAAAACGGACAAACATTTTGATTAAAATGCCACTTGTGTAAGATATTTTCATGACAAATGTGTTGTATTATTTTGAATTTTCTGGGAATAGCCTGAAGTCCTCATCTTCTGGATGACTTTTGTCTTACTGGAAAACCATAAGAAATAGGACAAAATCTTACTACACAAAAAATGGAAAGATTTTGTCCTATTACATCTCACTGAAGTACACAATTTATTTCCAATAAATGTTTATGGATTAAAGCATTTGAAAGATATTCATTGTTATTGGTTTGATTTCTCCAATACTTATACAAATGGGAAATTTTTATTTATTTCTTTGCTTTCTCTCCTGATCATGTAAACAGAAAGAAATTTCCATGCAATCACATTGAAGATATTTCCAAGAAATTTCCATGACCAGCTCCTAAAAGATTTGAATGTTGCTTAAGCCTAGTGTATTCACTATTTGGCTGCGACAAGTGATGTTCTGAAGCCCCCCAAAACATCCGGGGAGCTACAGGATGATCCTTATGGACGAGGTTGTACCCACAAGAAGTGAGGTGGTGAAGTTGCAACTGGAGGGCCAACATTCAAAGAGAACCTGGTATTCACTATTGAACAGACAGATGTGTCTGTGAGACAGCTGAATGTATTGCCATTCAACACATCTGACTAGTCAGCACCATTGCAAGATGTGGAGCCACACAGTGATCAGAGCACCAGCTTTGAGCCAAAGTTGATGAGTGAAACATTAGAGCAATTTCGCATGCACAAGACATGCTTAACATCTCTCCAACTGCAATTTGAGCAGTATATCAAGACTCTAGAAACCAAGTGAGATGGCTCTGCAATAATGCATGTGATCCACATTCGGAGGCTCGTGGGTTTGCTTCCCACAGCCAACCTTCCTGATCCTAGATTGTTTTTTTTTTTTTTTGGGGGGGGGGGGGGGTTCTGGGTCACCAGGTGAATGCTGGAGATGCTTCTTTTATTTCTCGAATTTCCCATCCCTTCATTTCATTTTTCAATCTGGTCTTTCCAGGTAGAAGTGTCAGCGATTGTGTGGGGTGACACAGCAGTTGTCAGTCCACACAGGGGGAGGGCCAATGTCAAAACCTTTGTGGGCTGGTAGCTCCCTGGTGGAGTGATGAAGAATTACCAGCATCGTATTGGGCTCACCTCACCCGTGTGCTTGTTTGGCACACCTGATGTCTCCCTTCATCTTGCGCTTCCACCCAGGGGTCTGACATACAGTGACATAGAGCTCCATGTGGAATCCCCTTTGCTCAGTAGTCCAGTCCAGTCCAACACTCTAGAAGAAACACTGAGGAAGTTGGTGGCCAAACAGAGTACCGTGTTGTTTGATGGCTTGCTGCTCTTCATTTCTCAACACCACCAGCAGACACAAACCATCTCGGTCTTCAGCAGGACTGAGTCTACCATCCGCTCTAATGTCTAGGAGTCCCTATGGGGTAGAACAATCAGCAATTGACTACATGGAGACTCTCATAGACCAACTTCAATATATGCATAACATTGCCTATCAATTCATTCATCCAGTTGCATGTGACCAGAAAAAGATCCATTACAACCAGAAGGTCAATAGCCAGGCTTCCCCAGCAATTGACTACATGGAGACTCTCATAGACCAACTTCAATATATGCATAACATTGCCTATCAATTCATTCATCCAGTTGCATGTGACCAGAAAAAGATCCATTACAACCAGAAGGTCAATAGCCAGGCTTCCCCAGCAATTGACTACATGGAGAAATCTAGTAGACCAACTTCAATATATGCATAATATCTATCAATACATACATCCAGTTGCATGTGACCAGAAAAAGATCCATTTCAACCAGAAGGCCAACAGCCAGGTTTCCAGCAGGGCGATCTGGTGAGGCTGTATCATCTCACCGGGACCAAGCTTCCAACAACCATGGAAGGAGTAAAAAGCATTTATGGGGCAGTTTAACACATTCAGACACTACCCTGAGGGATGAGGATAATGCAACATTAGATTATATTGGTCAGAACAACCAACCTTGAGAAGGGAGCAGTATGACTATATGCCCAAATGCACATTCAGGTTGCACCTCTACCTTGCCCCCTGAATGTTGCAGGTGTGTGTAATGGGTTTTTGTGACTGGCAACTTTGTTGAACATGCAGTCGAGCATCCACTTTATATTGTTGACAATGCAACTGTGTATGTGACCACTCTCAGGTTCACTCTGGTATGTGGTGGTGGAGCTGGAATGCTTATGTATTGCAGTTTTAAGCATTAACAGCACAGTGGGGAGATGTAAAAGGAACCTTCGGGAATGTGACTCTCAATTCTTCTCCAAGCTTCCAGTATCGTCAACAAGTTTACAGAAAGTTTTTGATATCATTTTCTAACTTTAAAAACAGAAAGAATTGCAATACAGAGGAGTTGTTGTGTGTTGTGAATTGTGCTGAGTCATGAGTGACTGGAGCATTATCGTGCACAAGCCATAGATGGCATGTAGCCATAAACTGTCTACACATTGAAATGTTGGGTGAATTATTTTCAGCAGTGAATCAAAGTCTGTATTTGTAACTAATTGTTAAATCAATAATCACATTTGTTACAATTTCAGCCCATGTTACCACAGTATTTTGCACTTAGCAAATGAGCACATGCAATAATGGTCCAAGGAAGAAAAATGGTTGTTTATGCCTTTCCACAGCTTGAAAGTTTCTTGCTGCAAATCGGGAAGCTATCTATGTAAGCAGAACTGGCATGATTCAAGTAGGTGAATTGTGATGGCAACTTCAGAGAGTACATTAGATTAGAAAAATAACCAAAGCAGGTGATAAATTGAATAAGCATCAAAGCAATGAGAAATAAAATGGTTTTCAGCAAAAGAAATAAATGAAGACATTTGTTACAATTTGTGTGCAAAATTGGTTGTAAAGATGCAAGGGTATAGGATCATATACACAATAATACACATATTTCGACTGTTATATGTGCTGATTCAAAATTTAAGGTTGATAAAAGACAACTGAAATTCAAATGCTGTAATACATGCCCATTTACAACTCCAAATAAGACATTAAAATGGATGTTATGTTCAAGCCTGAGCATTCTGATTCAAAAAACTAAAATAAAAGAGGAAAACATCTCATTTATATTAAGGAATGAAAAAAACACAGTGAGACTAAAACATACGTCAGGCCAATTTTTATCACATGAATATGTTTTCTGGCTAAAATAACTTGTGCACAAAATACAAATACATTCTCCCTCTTCTTCCTCCTCTTCCTCTTCTTCTTATTATTCTTATTGTTGTTATATTATCATTATTATTATTATTATTATTATTATTACTATTATTATTATCACAGAGGGTAGGCAAAGAAGAAAAAGAAGTGTTTGATACTTATCAAACTTCATATTTAAATCTGGCACCTTTTAAGATTCCAAATCAAATATTTTTAAAAAGCTTTCTCCAACCCCAAAATAGCTTTACAAGGAACATGCATGCACACACGCACGCATTCCTTTCAAAATCTTGTCTAATTGTAGCGTATAAAAGTGAAAATTTACGTTGGTCAAAATTTGTGGTTTGGTTTTAATTTGTTTACTGTAACATTCCATATTTACTACAGTTAACATTTTGTTGAATAAAATATAATCAGTTGTACTTTGCAAACCATGTGCCTATCACCAAATCCTTGAGTACAGCTGGTGCAATACTGCTAGGAAAGCAGTATGAGTCTTTTTCAAGTCCTAAGACAGTTTCAAACATAATGATGTTAAAGCATTTGCATATTCAATTCTTAAAACAGAAAGTATAAGGAATAGATCTTTGGCTATCGAATCAATCAATTGGCACTTTCCAACAATTTGGTCTTTGCTATCTCCAGATCTCCATCAGACTGACTTTTGGTTGGGATTATCCCAAAGAAAATTTTCCTTCCAAGTCCACTACAACTAGAAAGCGCAAGTTTCGAAGAAATTTCCAATATTCCAAATCATTATTTGCAAAATGATATTTAAAACTTTGCAGAAAAGAGATTAGACATACTCGCAAAGTTTTGCAAAACAAATCCCTCTGTTTGCCAAAATAATAAATCTTAATTTATAATAAAGTAAAACCTTGTTAATCCAGACCAATTGGGGCTCAATGTTGTCCAGATTATCAAAAGTCTGGATTAAGTAAAATAAACACCACAGAGTAAAATAGTGAATGAAATTAGAGTACTGTACAATTTTATTAGAACGTAAGTTACAATAGGCCCACCTGACTTTAATTACACATTCTTTATTTGTTTAGTTTGAAGAAACTGTCAATTTTCTTTTGTGGTCTATAAAACATCTCTTTCACAATGAGATCACAAAGACTCCTCATATGATGGTAGTATGCAGAAATCTGTTTTCTTGACAAAGTCTATTACACAATTCAGATGCTGTTTAACCTCAATTTCACTTTCGACTTTCCAAATTCCATATCCTCAGCTTCACTACTAGTGTCCCTTGCATTGCTTACATTTCCACAATTTCTTGGTCGGTCATGATGTGATAGCCTAACTTTTCTTCATGAATGATAGATTTAAGTTTTTTTCTAAATGGGTCAACAGCTGACATATCAACACTTATGTTCTCTCCACACATTTTTTTGTTCACTATGTTTTGGCAGAATCTGTAAAATCAGCCCAAACTAGCTGAAAATCCATTGATACCAAGTTGTTTCACAATACGTTTGGCAGCAGCTTGAATTTCAACACCTCTGCAATTCCGCTTATACAAAATTGTTTGTACCACTTGTAAGTCATGTCTTCTAACTTTTGTTCAGCTGGCTGCATTTGTTTGACCTGACAATTTTCCTCATTTACATCACATTTAATCAAAAATGATGAGAGTTGACACTTTTTCTTTTTTATATCCGAAACTGTTTTGTCTTGTGTTTCCATATTCTGGACATACACACACACAACAGTGGCACCATTTTTAAGTCTTTCGATAATTTTCAGTTTCTCATGTACTATAAGCGATTTATGCTTGGTTCCTCCATATTATAGGTTTACTAAACGACATTAAGCACTCGATTTGTTTCTTTAGCTTAATGACTGAGATAGGCAAAATTAAACTATCCCTTCTGACAAGAGTTGCAAGCCCTATTGCAAGTGCAGCAAGGGTGTGGGAAGGAGGGCAGCCTAATGTACAATTCTCACTAATGTATTCCTGGTATTTCTAAGAAATTCCTATTGTACAGTCTGTGCAAAAATAAAATGGACAATTTCCTTAAGTTTGTCTTAGTGCAGTACTATAATTTTAAGTTAGCAATTCACAGATTTTTTTTTAAGGATGCTTATCCGGATAAAGTGAAATCAGGTTTAAAGAGGTTCAGATCAACGAGGTTTTGTTGCACTTTATTAAAGTTTGAAGATATTTTCAAGATGGCTTTGATGATTTTTGTTAAAATTTTGAATACCATGAAAAAATGCTTCTCTTAAATGTTTTGTGAATAACCTGTAAAATACTCCTCAACCTGACTTAATCTTATATAGTTGGAAAACTGTAAGAAATTCAACAAAAGAAACAAAGTAGAATTTGTTAAAATATGTAATGTGCGTACAATAATTTTTGGTAACAAATAGGTTATTAGTGTACTTTTAGAAGTTTGAAAATGCGTGATTTTTCGCTTTCCATTGCTTGAACTTATTACTAAAACAATCACTTGTGATTTAAACAGTTGATTATTATCTCTGCATATTATATTGTCTCAAGTCCATGCTGCTTAGTTTAAAATCATTTCTAAACAAGTATTTATTGAGTTTAACATTAAATGGATACGAGAATATATTTTACTTTCTCTACTACTTACGTATATTAAGTTATTGTCCTCGGCTCAAAAATTTGATGTTGAGTTTTCATTAGGAATCTTGCTTTAAGGCACCCTGAACCCAAAAAGAAAGCATTTTAGAAAAACTGTGTGCGTGTATGTGTGGGCATGCGCGTGTGCATGTGCATGTGCATGTGTGTGTGTAAGCATAATTAAAAAATCCCCCACCTCAAACTATATTTTGGACAGATTATTTTTCTTGAAAATGTTTTTTTTTCTCAAAATAGCTCTAACAAAGTTGATTAAACCACCCCATCTTTAAGACATTTCTATAACAAATGAAATGCCTAATCTGAATTTTCTGGAAAATCCTCTTCATTTTGAAAGACTTTGTATAACTTGTAAAGTGTAAGAGATAAACAAAAATTTGCTGCACAAAAAATTTAGATCTTGTTAAAGCATACAATTCATGTCAAATATATATTTTTTGTGTAGTTAACCTTTTCAGAGATATTCCTTGTTATTGGTTTGAATTTTCAAAAAATTACTCTTTTCTCAAATGGAAAATTATTCATTTGGCCATTAATGAGAACAGAGTTCAAAACCATCACATAGGATACATACTTAAAAGATTTGACCATCGCTTAAAGGCTAATGTATTCCCCTAATCCCCTTGCATTCTGCCCAAAAACTCAATACCGAAATTTCACTGGAAATACACATTTTTTTAAGTTCCCCTGTATCAAAAAATGTTTAGAAAAATGTCCACTGTGTGAGTGCAAGCGTGCATGTGTATGTGAGTACGATAACTCAAAAACAAAAAGTCAGTAAAATACCAAACTTGGTATTTAAGTTTAGCATCTTCCAAGGATGCAATACAAATATTTTGAGAAAAATTCCTCCACCCTAAACTACCCTTTATATGGAAAATATTTTGAAAATTTTGATTTTCTCAAAAATGGCTTTAAGAATTTTGATTCTACCACATATTAAAGATATTTGCTACACAAATAAAATGTATTTCTTGAATGTACTGAGAATAGCCTTTTAAGATGAATTTATTATTCTGGATGAATTTTGCATAATTGGTAAACTGTTAAGAGACAGACAAAAACTTAATACACAAAAAAATTGTTGATCTCGTTAAAACACACAATTAATGTCATATACTTCTTTTTTTCTTTCTTTTTTTTCATTAAGTTGACCATTTATGAGATATTCTTTGTTTTTAATTTCAGTTTTAAAATACTCAAAACTTTTCTCATACAGGAATTTTAAATTCTTGACTATGCAAAGAAACAAATTTCAACCACATGTCAACCAACTTTTAAAAGATTTGACTATCACTTAAGCCTAGTATATTCCCTTGTTTCTCTTCTACTTAGAAGGAGGCAAGTAATGAAGACAATATCTGCTATGTTTGTCTCAATTAGCATGAAGTAGATAAAAGTCTAAGCTTTTAACAATAATTTGTTGCAGAGATGTAGAGAAAGTCATGCGAATGGAACACATCGGGTCTTTTCTTCTTGAACTCTCAAGCTCATTTTCGCAAACAGATAAAAACAGATGTTGAAACCTAAAATATTCTACAATATGAATTTTCAAACAAAGAGATGACCCCTCCTCATTATTGATCACAAATAGGTATATATTGAAGGAATAAAAATGTAAAAATAATTTTTTAGAGGGCAAATAGTTTCTGGATACATATTTTGAAGAATACTTTAAATATCTGTATTATTTGAGTTTCATTACACATTTAAGATACTGTTATTGCTTTTATTACATATAAGTAACCTGATCTAGTGAAAATGGAAACTATTTTTGTAACTCCAATGTATCTTTGTGAGGAAATATTCAGAATCCCAGAAGATAGACGTTGGCAAACAGATAATAAAGACTTGCGCATACTAGGACTCAACAGTAATTCAATCAAAATTCTAGAATTGCTCACAAAATTTGATACACCTGGCTATACCAATCATTGTATTTTGAAATACAGAACAAACATTTCAGCATATTAGAACTGACTAAAAGAATGTAGAAATCGATTTTGAAAACTTTTCAAATAATCCACCAATTAGATAAGTTGAAGTGCTGGCATGTTCCATGAATTCTGGATAGGTACCAAACAACTAAAGATGCAAAAGGCTACGAGGAATTAAATAAAAGTGTTACAATTCTCATTTTACATATCCATGTGCAGCAGCAGAAGTGGAGATTTACTACTGATTTCATTATAACTGGTCCATAATAACTGAGAATGGTAACCAGAATGACAAAGTTAAAATACATGCTACAATATATGTTTACAATTAGCAGGAAGCTTTGCTGGGTCCCAGAAGCAGAAAGAAGAATTGGTCAAGTTTTAATGTTCTTGTTCCCAGCATGGCATATTAGATTCTTCACTGTAGAAATTATTCAAGGAGGTCATGACATGAAATATATGCTAAAACTCTCTCTAGTTGCAATTGGAACGTAACAATAAATTATTTTAGGGCAGAAGTTAAAATTGTCACAGTTACAGTGTATTAATGATTACAGTACTGATTAAGTTGTTTGTTTTCATGGTTATCACATTCACAGTTATATGTAACAGTTACCAGTAATGATTAAGTTTTTTTTTTTTTTTTTATGGTTATCATGTTCAGTTATATGTAATTGTTACCAGTAACAATTAAGTTATTTGTTTTCATGGCTGTATCATGTTCAGTTATATGTAACAGTTACCAATAATAATTAAGTTATTTGTTTTTATGATTAAATCATGTTCACAGTTACATGGGTAACAGTTACCCATATTAATTAAGTTATATATTTTCATGATTATATCATGCTGTTCAGTTCTATGTCACAATTACCAGTAATGATTATGTTACTAGTTTTCATGGTTATTATGTCTACAGAACAATTAAACTTGTTTGTTTTCCTGGTCATCACATTTGCAGTTATATACAGAGTGATTTATGAAGAACTGACACATTTCTTTCTTTAATTATTCTGTTGGAAATTTATTCAATGACCCAATTTTAGCACCAAATTAAGCAGAATGTTCTGGGGTTTTGATTCCTTGTCACTAGATGTGCAGATGTTTATGTTTTATTCCTAATTGCATTGTTGGCAGCTGTTTCGACATTTTGTTCTTGTAATCAATTTGAAAATGAAGTACGATGAAGAGCTGAGTCAAAGATATTTTCAGCAAGATGGTGCTACATGTCATACATCAAATGAATCCATGAACCTAATTGCAAGTTTCTTTGACGACCGGATAGTTTCCAGGAACCTGTGGCCACCGAGATCTCCAGATTTGACATCGCCATACTTCTTTCTATGGGGTTACTTAAAAGATAGGGTTTACGCCACACATCCCCAGACATTGGACGATCTGAAGCACAACATCACAAAGGAGATTCAAGCTATTGACAACAGAGTCCTCCAACGAGTGGCCAGTAACATGGAACAATTGTTGAGTTGTGCCTTATGCAGGATGGAGGACATTTTCAACATTTGCTATAGAGGTAAACAATCTCCCAAAATTCCTCTACAACTTAGGTATAATAAATTGTTGCTAGCATAATACGTTTTGAAACAATTAATGAAAGAAATGTGTCAGCTCTATATAAATCACCTTGTATAATGGTTAGCAGTAATAATTAATTTATTTGTTTTCTTAGTTATCATGTCCATAGTTACATTGCACTAATGGTTATCAGTAACAATTAGCTGTAACTACATTTCAATTTAAGTGATGTTGATATAGACTGGCTCTGTTATTTGATCCAATCTAACAAGAAGTTTCTCTGGTCCTGTCAAAACTTTGAACACTGCAGCAGTTTATAATCACAAAATACATTTGTACTTGCTTCTACATTCCTGCACATATAGGCAGTTTGTACAGATATATGGGATCCTAAATATAAACAATACTGATGTGAAAATAAAAATACATTTGTGCATCACAAAAGATTCAGATAATCTCATATATATATATGTAGCCAAGCAGATAATTAGTAAGTATTTCTCTTACCAGCTGATATACTAAATCAACTATTCCACTTTTGTGATGCCATCCGAAAATAGACCAATGAAATAAAAGAAAATATTAAATTTTGACTAATCATATTTGCCTTAGGTGATATCACCACACTAGAGGAAGAGTCTTATCCGATAAGATGCCTTGTGAATAATGAACAAATTAACTTAACTCAGTATGCAGAGATTACGTGATCACTGTTTGTTAAGTGGCAAATTGAAAGATGGCAAACTTGCAATTCGGCCAAGCTTCAATAGAACTTTGATTATTTTATAAATGATTCCAAATCCAAAACCATGAAAAAGTAAAGAAGCTATATTTGGAATCAATTTCAACAGTGTTGTGTAGTTTGTCATTATTAACAGCAGAAACTTCAATATCACAGATTGCACATATGTTGAAAGATTAAGGTTAAAAATGGAAAAAGCCAATGACAACTACAAAGAATATTGTGTGAAAACGATTTGGAACACCACAGCAAAACTCATACAAGAAAAGTATTTCAAAGAACACAAAATCAATTTTAATCCATTTACACACCAAGAATTCAGTTACGCCTGTGTTGCAAGAGATGCAAAACATAAACAACTGCAGAACAACTAAATTTCTAGGTTAAGTAGTGTTGATTATTATATTCATGCTCATTAGTTGGCAACAGACCTATAGCATTTATCATTTAGTAGGTCATGATTGTTTTTATTAACTTCACAAGAAAACATAACAATAGCTTTTCATGTGTTTATAATAAATATTATAGTTTTACATAAGAAATTTATTTTGTCAGTTACTTAAATTTAATTGTGAAAATAGTCTTATTGAATTGCACTCATGGTTTCATCTTACTAGCATAATTTTCAACAAGATGAAACACCACTCATACAATTGCTACAGACAATGCCACTCTGATCTCTTGTGGAGGAGTTTGATATTGGAAAATGTAATGAGTTCCTAATAAGCCATACCAATACACAGGTAGTGCATGATGCCCAGACACAGTAACTGTCTCATTAATTTAGTAACCATTAACGAGATAATAGTTATATGTATTACCCTGATAACCGTTACTGGTGATTAGTTACTTTGTATTCATTACTTTTTTAAGTGTTAATGGATAACCAGTTACGTCTGTCTCTATTATTTTGGTAACATTTACAATGTAATCATTATGGCATTTTTTGCTCAACCCTAAGTCACAAACTGAGAAAATGAAACTGGAAGAAATTCTAACAAATATGCAACCTGATCCTGACTCCCACAGATTTATTAAGGATTGGTTCTAGCAAAAACACTATCTATGGTTTGTTTATATACAACTCAAAACTAGCTATGTCACAAAATCAACAGATAAAGAACACCAAAAACTGATAAAATTAACAAAGAACAGCAAACAACTTTAACGTATACTGTTTATAAAGGAAACAAGCTTGGTATGACTAAAGAAATTGGAAACACTATTGGATATGCATTTAGAAAATGTTTATTCTACCAAATTTTGACTTTGGTTAATCTGCATTATGTTGGCTGAATTGGAAGTAGGTGAAAAAATATCATTGTCAGTTATGAGGTGTTTTTTGAAGCAAGTACCATTTTGAAATTAAAAAAATAACAAGTTTACTTTTTTTTTTATCAATTTTATTTTCACATGAAAGCCTATACTTAAATATATTTTTCAACATCATTTTTACCAATATTAAAGTACTTGTATCATACAACCAGCTTTTGAATTCCATACTCATTGACTAACTCTACCACCTGGGCAGTGTCAGCACAACTTCAAGTGCTCTGTCACAATTCCATAAAGAACACTTCTTGAAGCTTGAGTAAACTCAGAAGATAAAGGTGAAATTGTAAGGGAACTTTTCCATCAAGTTTTCTCACAAAGCCTTCAATAGTCAAATTCCATTTCATTCCTTATCAATAGACTTGCCAGGCATCCATATTCAAGGAGGAAGAATTGTGTTCCATATCATTGCTATACAAGATGCCAGAAACTCTGAATTTCATTCTATGCCTTTTTAAATGTGTGCATTAATCATGGAATATTGGCCACCATTGGGGAAAGCATTGTTGCATCATTTATTCTCCCTCAATTTATGCTTCAAGTCTGGAAAGTGTGGATGTTCTTGCAAGTATAAGGGAGTTTCACAGAGAATATTTTCATGCAATGATCTTGGACAACTTCATGCAAATGGTATTTCAATATTCTTCATTTGTATTTATTTACATATTGGTCGAGGTTTGTATTATAGTTCATAGAAATTTGGTTTAAAAATCTTCTTTTAAAGGTTTAGTTAAGTAAATAATACAGTTATTACGGGAGTTTAACCCTTTCATTATGATTTCAAGAAAACTTGAATGAAACACAGTCAAATGAGCACTTGATCAGGACTTTTAGGGATATTCTCCGTCACATGCCTCAGTGCATGTTTGGAGAATTCAAGAGGAGGTGACAAGTTCTTAAAAATGAAGAGAAGACTGGCACATCAACAACAGTAGTGGCTGAGAAAAACATCACTGTGGAAACAATGATTAGGGAAGATCCAAGACTAAACTACAAGGAAATTGAGCTGGCATTAGCGATTAGTTTGCAAACATACACACACACACACTCTCTCTCTCTCCCCCCCCCTCCCTCACTCTCTCAAGCGCGCACTTGCGCACACACACACACACACACACACTCAAAATTATATATATATATATATATATTCAAGAAGATGGGTGCTCCATTCTGAAGCACAGAAGTTCCATAGGGTGGAATGTGCCAAGAAATGTTGCAAAGATTTAATTATGGAAAGTCTCACCGTGTTTCAGATATTGTTACGAGTGATGGAACATAGATATATTATTTGACTAGTCGATTAATGAAGACTAAGGACTAGTTTCCTTCAAGACATATTCCAGCAAAAATCTCAAGGAAATGTTGTTTAGTGCAATTAATCAACTCGTCAAATAAATGATTATAACACTGTTTAAAAATGCCCATAAAAAGAAAAGTGATGGATATATTGGTTTGACCCAGAAAAAAAGCTTCAGCCCTCCATTTGGGGGCTCCCAGATAACCAACCACCTGTCAAGGTCAAGACAGCAAGGAGTGCCAGAAAGAAAATGCCTGCTTTTTTCTTATGCACAAGTGGTCACTTGGCAACAGTTGTGCTCAAAAATCAGAAAACTGTTACGGCAAAATGATACACAGAAGTTTGCCTTCCAACAGTATTTAAAAAATCCAACAAAAACGTACCAAGACAGGACTAAGAGGTATTTTGTTGTATCAGGGCAATGCATCAGTTCACACCGCTACTGTAATAATGGAATTTCTGCACGGACTGAGGCAAAACTATTGACACATTGATCCTATAGTTACCATCTGATACCATGCAATTTCTTCTTGTTCTCTATAATGAAAAACTGGCTTTGAGGTCATCTTTTTTCTAGCTCTGAAGTAGCTGTTGCAACATATGAAAAGGAGTTATCTAAAATGCTGGAAACTGGATGGCGTGGATACTTTCAGAAGTGGTTCCAGAGGACTGGAACACTGCACACAGTGCCAGGAAGAATACTTTGAAAAACTGGGATAAACAAAACGTTTCTATGAGTATTCACTATTTGCTGTTTCAATACTTATCTAGTGGCCCTGGTATAGTTATTACTGGTCACATGGTGATACCGTGCTGCTTCTGTGCATGGTTACGCCATGTTACTATGAAGAGTGAAGACTGGGCTTCTGATGGTTATACTTTTTATTTCTCCTTATTGGAAGAAGATGAAATGTGAAGAATATTATTAATGGTGCTTGCCTGCAAAAAAACGTGGCATAATGCTTGCAAGTTTTCTGCAATATATGATGGTGAATCCCATTTTTTTGCATATCAAGCTTTATGGTATCTGAATAGACCAAGATTTGAATCTTCAGAAAAGAAATTGTTAACATTTTTCAGTTATTGCAGTTAATTCATACCTCCAACATGAGTTTGTAACATCATATTTATTGAGTGCTTCTGCCTCAAATGACTATGTAAGAGAAGAGATTTTATTTAGAAAAAAAATGCAGAATTGAAATGAGTAAATGTCTGAATCCGATTAACTGTGAAATTGTAATCTCAACAACGAATTACAGTATGGCTTTCAACATTTTTATGGCTATATTAAGAATGGTTGCCAGACTTTTTAGCAATGCAAGAAAGAATTGCAAGTAAAGTATATTATACCTCCACCAGAATGTGCATATGCATAATTGTATACTGTAGATAATTATTATAAAAATAAAGTCAATATAAAATACGGTTTTCAATGTATATATTTCAGCATGAAGTCATCCTGGGCCTTGCATTGAAATGTTCACACAGAGTACAAATACATGTTTAGTTGATGCAAATATGTTTTCTTCCCCCTCTCCAAGTCTAAATTTACATTACCGCATCCAGCCTTCAAAATTGGGGAGAATGAATTTCCTTGTTGCCCTTCTAAAAATCTGACAAATCTACTCATCATGCACATTCATGCAGCAATCTTTAAATGCTATAACCCATTTCATGTTTACTCCATAAACTGCACTGATCTAGTGGTGAATTTCAGCTGCATTAAGAAAATGAATGATGGAATGTATTTCATAATTGGTAGCAGATTTCCTATGAGGAATGGAATTCAAAAGCTGTATAATATGACAGCTGCCTTAATATTGGTAGAATGTATGTTGAAACGCAGATTCTACAAGCTTTGCCCGCCTCTGTAGTGTGGGGGTAGTAAGAGGTCCTGGTGTTAGGCTGTTATCTGATTAAGATTTTCTTTCTACAGTTTTCCCTTATCCTGAGAAGACAAACATCAACTAACTTAAAGCTTCATGGGCCCTGTGCTCATTTGGGCATTTCATTCATCATCCAGTATGACCTACTGGGTTAAAACTTACAGGCTTCATGTAAAAATAAAATTGATAAAGTACACAATTGTGTGCTTTTTATTTCAAAATGGTACTTACTTCAAATATGCTCCTCTAAAATCAAATGACATCCCAATGCACAAAATTAACTTACCATCTTACTATAGACAAGGACATCAATATGCATTCCAGTTCTCATTACCAGGTTATCATAAACCAAAACGTTATTTTGTTGTTTTGCTTCTTACTGTTCTGGTTTCCGTTCCCAGGTTATAGTGAACTAACATTTACCAACCAACAAATCTAACAATGCTGCCTCCTTTCAGACTCAAATGCTATTACATCATCTATAAACAGCTTCATTATTTCTATAGAAATGAAATGTTGCTCACATTAGGCTAGCAATTTTACAATGGATTCCAGGACACTGCCAAATCTTTGGCAATGAAAAGCTGACACCTTAGCTAAAAGGGTCTCTAAGACAAACCAATCACATGCAAAGTGACATCATACAACAATGCAAACGAATACATCTGAAAAACTATTAATGAAAATAACTGTCAGAAGAATGCAGAAAGAACATCTGAAAAGCAGTGAACAACACTCACTGAATGACTAGAAGGAATGCAGCGGATCGCTTTCACTTAATTCTTGAAATTGATCATCCAGCTCTGTATCTGGATCACTTTCTGCAATCATCCATTCTCTGTAATCAGCATTGAGGAGGAAAAATCAACTGGCATCATCTGCTAAACTGCTCTCATCTATCTAGGCTTGCAGCATAAAAATGTCAAAGAACATCAGCAAGACAGACAATGAAGAATTTACATAAACTGACCTTCTTTTCTTTTGCCACTTTTAGAAACGTACAACTTGATTTCCTTTATGGGTTAAAGTGAGAAATTATTATATAAATATGAATTATACTATATTTTTGGCAATTAGTATTTTCTTATCGCTTTTTAACACAAAGGTAAATATTATCTTACAGTGATTGGACTATATCACTGTTTCTCGATATTGATACTGATTTTTGAGCACACACATTTAAATATACCCAGTGAAAGAGTTAAAAGAAATTTTATGTAAAATTTATTGTAAGCATCATTAAAATTATTTTATAGTCATTATATTAACAGCAAAGGTGAATAAATGTGCGGGGCATTGAATTATCAATCTTCCTTACTAAGTAAGAAGCAAATTAATTGCATTATTATTTTATTTAAATATTATGGAATGCTATGGAATAATAATAAGCTCCCATGGGAGAGAGAAAGGAGTTAAGCGACATGGCAACCAAAGATTTGATAGGCAAAGGAGCTATGGTAAGAGATAAAGGACTGGCAGAGAGATTTAGACAAGAATGGAAAAGGTATAAGAATATCAAGGAGGAAATAAAGAACTGGATACAATAAGAATGAAAATTCAAAACATCGAAAGAAAATTGGAATAGAAGATACAACTTAACATTCTGACAAAGAATTTTAATGAAGTTAATACAACAAAGATGGTAGGCATAACTTCCAAGCTGTGGATAGATAACCAAGTGGCTGAGAGGGGAAGCAGACTAGAGAACAATGGGAGAGGTGACCAGCAGGCAGTGAATTGGGAAAGGCTTCAACCATCAACAAAACAAGAGAAGAGAGTGAAACAAATGGTGTGATGACAGGGAAATTGAAAGGTAACAAAACAGAAAGGGGGGGGGGGTTATGAAATGAGAGCAGTATGAGGAAAGTAAAAGAAATTACATAAAAAGAAAAAGAGGAACATGAAACATTAGCAATTAAAAATGTGCCAAGCGAAACAGTTGGTGGAACACATGAGGGTAGAAGAAAAGCAAGGGTGACAGGGCTAAGGAAATGATTAGGCAAACAGTAAGAGGGGAGAGAGAGCAGTGAGAAGATAGTGGGGGCAAAAGAGAGGGTAAATAAGGCTATGTTGAAGTGGATAACAAAAAGGAAAGCAGGCACAAAGCAAGGTTAAGTAAAAGGGAGATTTAAATCATCCTCAAAATTAATAATAGAGAAGTGGGAAAAGGTCTCCACACACAATATAACCAGGGTGTTAACCCTAGAAAGGTGGCGCTAGTATGTCTTGCATTAATGGTGGCATGGGGTCGCCTGCGACCCCAGGAGTAAAATGGTTATTATAAGCGAGCTAAATAAATGCTTTTGTAAAATTATTGCTTATATTTACTTAGCAAAGCGTAACTCTTGGTGGTATAAAGATTTGTTTAAAAATGAAAGCTAAACTATTACAACAGATGTTACCTTGTAAAATTCCAGGAACTTGGAACTGAGGTGCAGCACAATACACAGACTTAAGTGTTCACTTCACTTGTATAATGATGATAAGTCACAGTTAATAATTTTTATCTCAACAGTAAAAACGCATGTTTTTAGCACTTTTAAACACAGTTCTTACACACGATTACACTGTGGACTCTGCATACTTGCTGCTTGCAATTTGTGTATGCAAGTTTTGTCTTTCTGTCTGTAGTTCTCGGACGTATATTACACCTTGTTCTTTTCTTCACTGGAAGTTCCTGATCTTGATGTTCTGGTTTTGCTGCATTTATAAAATGTCATATTTTCTCAATCAATAATTTTGGCATTGTTGTGCTGTTTACTCTATGCTGCATATGTTTGTGCACTAGACTGAGCACAAGTTTTTCAAGCACTGCCGCCTTGTCTCACACAGTCTGGTATTAGCATGGGCAACAATTTGAGAATTAATATCACTGATGTTTAGCATAAAGTAAAATATGGTAAGAGGCCAGCGATTACTTTTCCTAGATACAGAGTATGATCCACACATTTGATTCGCCGTATCTACACCTCCTTTGGTTTCATTATAAAATGTAATGATTTCAGGTTTTTTTGCCTCTCCAGAATTATTGTCAATCGTGTTGTTGTGATGCATTGTTGATATAGCAAGAACAACTTTTCCTTTTTTGGGAATGTACGATACCAAGGTTCCTTCTCTCACCAACTGAGTAATTACTCATACAATTGTGCACAAATGCTTCAAATAATTCCCTAATTGGTGCTATTTTGTCTAAGTTTTTCCACTCTTCCCTGTCATGTTTGTCATCAAATCTGAAGCACCTGAGCAGCAACTTGCAACTCTTTGTTGACACATAACACAAGAAATAATTCCACTCCAGTTCCATCTCTGGCACATAGGTCTTGTGTTCAAGTGGGATGACTTTAGAATTCCAGCAAGGAAGAGTAAGCCGAACAAAGCTTTCATTTCTACATGTTTGTAGGATTTGCGTTCCTGTCTCTGCTGTAGTTTTCTTTTATTCTCAATGTCCATATTGGTGAATGTGACGATCCTTTGGAGCATAACATCAGTAAAAAACATATTCCAGATCTCTAAAGGAGATTTTGCATTTTTTGCTGCAGATTTTACACCTGGTAAGTGAGTCACAATATTGTGGGAGCGAGTGCGCGAATTTTGAGGAGGCGGAACAATATTCCATGCTGTAATTCGATCCTTTCCATAAATGTTGCACATTCTTTGTGATAGTAGAATATCACCATCACTCATGTGTTCTTCCTCTTCTGCACTTAGTTCACTTTCACTATTTGAACTCACTATTTCAAGTTCATCTTCAGTTTCACTGTTTACATCACCTAATATTTTCTCTTCTTCCACTTCCCTTATTAGGGCTAACAGCCTTGCCTGTTGTTCCTCGTAACTCATGAGATATAAAAGAGACTACGTTGCAAAATAGTATGTATTATAACTTCTCAGAGGATGAGCTGAAAACACACTATAACTACAGAAACAGTATGCCAGACGAGATACAATAAGCAATAGGAGAGATGGTGTGGGGTATTTCCTGTCCTTTGAGCCAATGCACATAAATAGCCTATTTTCTAGGAATGTGCGGCCTGTACTCCAATGCTAATGACTTCTAACAAAGACAAAGTTATACGTGAAAGACAGAGTGCAGGTATCGAAAAATTGTAAGTGTCATAATATATAATTAGGAATCATAATACATATTCATTTATTCATTGTGTTTAATATTTTAAGCTGAACCATGATTACATTGTGAATCCTAATCATATAATGTTGTAAGAAAACAAAAACATATGGTTACATAGGTTGAAGTTTCCATGCCACCAATATTCTTCCCCCACATCACACACCTAATCAGGCAGGGCAAAGGGCAGAAGAGTGTAAACTGTGTGACCTGTTACATAAAAAGTGGAATGTCCAAGATAGGGAATAATAGCTATCCTAAAAACATCACAAAATTTTCCTCATGAACATATCAGAAAATAACAAGAAACTGCAAATACTGAATCATCACATCACCCTCAAATGCCGACAAAAATATTAGCACTTATGCACCTCCCACCCTGTGTTTAAACCCCTGATTTTAGAACCTCCAGGTTTCTTAGCTTCACACATCCTCATAGGGACTTAGTTTATTTTACTAGTTATAGACTTCAAGAATGCTCACAATCCCTCGAATATAGACCATGCTCCCTGAGTAGACAAGATAAGGTATCCACATCTAAATGATTTTAATCATTATCATATATAAAGCTTATCAGCCTTGTAATATAATGTAAATACACTAGTTATTATCTGGCCTCTTTAGTATCTCATTTCAAGAAAGAATATCCTTTCACCAGCTTGTCCCATTTCCTTCTTTTAGGTCAAGTGCAGAAACCCTAATACCTTTAAGCTACAACAAATCTTAAAGAATTCCCCCTGTCCAGAAACATTCCCATGTAAACGTTACACTAAGTGACAATGATAGTTGTCTGAACTTCTATTACACTTGCTGGATGTGCCAATATTTGACGGTAAATTCATGCATACGGCAGCATTGTAGGGGTGGGTGTTAAGTAAGAAAATCCTTCATGTTACTATAGAGCCTTTTAACTTAACCTGATATAGGCTAGATTAATTTACCTAGTCCTGTGTAGGAATTGCAGCGACACAATATGCAAAGCAACTCATAAGCTAAGCATAATCTCTAAGTAACATATACAATATAAACAATGATAAAAAATAAAACACATTATTAACTCAAAAATGTATGAAAAGACAAAATAGGCAAAATTCTGTAACAGTGAAAGCATAGCACTTAGTGACATTTCACCTAATCCAATATAACAATACAGTGGAACGGATAATTCAAATATCTATAATTCAAAATCATCATTAGTTGACAGATTTTTCTTGGTCTCTTGAATTTCATATTAAAGCAATGTAAAAAAACCATATGTAATTTGAATTTAATTTTCCTTAATTCAATGTCCGTCGAAAATGAATCTAAATGCAGAAATTTAATATGACAACTTTGTCCATGTGTTTTTGCAAAAGAAGTCATCGCTTTGGGATTGTTTGTTATGTGGGAATGCAGATAGGGGGGGTTGGAATGGCTTTCCTAGCTGCCAACCTTGATCTTCTATACCTGCTCCCATATCCCCTTGTTTAAAGCATGTGCACCTTTAGTTATCGCTTGAGCTTTCTATGGTTCAGTGTGTTGGAAATCAATGCCACTATGTCTCTTAGTAAACCGTGTGTCTAGTACAAGGTTTTAACTTTTGCAGAAAAAGTCGCTGTCATTCATAAAGTTAAAAAGGGTTTGAAGAAAAAATCTGAAAATGCAAAAAAATATCTATACTTATCTAAAGAATAAGGAGAAAGTTTTAAGCAATGTCTCAACAGAAAATGGAAAGAGTTGAAAAACAGTGAGACCGTTGGTTCCATATTGTAGATTTATGGCACCTAAAAGAACCTCAAGTATAATAAAAGACCTCTGAGCAAAGTTAAGTGGTCTTTCATGCCCAGTATAGCTGGGATGCTGAAAACCACAGTAGTTAAAGAGCGTCCATAAATAAAACTCCAGTTCACTTCTCCACTGGAAAATCCTGATGAAAATGAGCATATGTTAAAGTGGTTTAAGCAGGAACGAGAACTTGAAGTTGAAGTGATACCAATTCCCACAACATCGGAGGCACTTCGTGTGAAATTCATTGGTATGTCAAATGACAAATGATAGGAGAGACCTTTACGACAAATAAATTGACTAATGTATAAATCCTTACATAAAATTCATCCTTAATTAAAATTTCTAATTGTTTTTACCTGTATTGCTGAAATGTAAATTTTAGACATAACTTTTGTTATTTGTATTTTTTAATATTTCAAATGTTTTTCTTGTCCCTTTCAGCTTCAAATTATCCTTGTTCCACTGTATTAATAACTGCTGTGCCCTTCAGAAAATAATTAGGTATCTATGGGCTCTAATCACCTAAATGAAAATTTCAAATAACACCTAAAAATGGTTGATATTATTGTAATTCAATCTTTATCTGTTGATGTGAAATTACGAGTCATTCCGAAACTTATGCCTCCTATTTCTTTTCACATAAGCTACAACAGATACAGAAGCATGATAATACAGTTAAATAGAGCAGCTACAAACTCTCAAATCTCCACACAGTCATCATCATTCATTATGCACTTTTCCCAATGATGAACAAGAGCCTGCATGTAATACTTGTGAAAATCTGAACCAACTGAGGCTAACCACTATCTTACAGCTTTGATGAAAGCATATGAGTGTGGAAAATGTTGGCCATGCAGTTCATCTTTCATAGGCTCAAAGAGATTGAAGTCTGAAGGTGCTAATTCGGGATAGTATGGTGGACATGTTAGGACAGACCAGCCAAATTTGGCGATGAGTACCATGATTGTAAGGTGGTGTAGCAGTAACATGTGTGACTTGCATACAGGAGGTCACAGGATTAATTCTGTGGGCCAACCTTCCTGACTAATGAGTTTTTTCAGGGACTGGGACAGTTCATTAAATCCCCCAAATTTTCCAGTTCATCATTTCCTGTTCCTACCACTTCATTGTCATCTGTTTCAGGGCCGAAGGACCAGGCAACAATGTTTGGCAGGTTGCAGCTTTATTAAAAAATTATTTTCTTTGTTATAGATGCTATAAATTGCCATGATCTTATCAGCACCGCTGGTGTGATAGAATTTTGTCCTGTTGGAGTTCTTCTACGTCAGTAAATCCTCTGACTATGGGACTGTCACTTTTAAGCACACTTAAAACCATTGGTTAAGGTCAGGTTTGATCCTGCAACATTGAGATCAGAAGGCCAACACCTAACCAATTGAGCAACCCAGAATGACAGGTTGCAGCTGGATAGTGGCTTGAGCACTATAGAGTTTGTTCCTGGTATCATTGCAGATCCACCTTACCACCTTAGAATGCTTTTGGATTAGGGCCCCTCTGGGGAACCCCCAAAGGCTTGAGACATATGGGTTGGCTCCAAGCTGTGTCTGAGGCATTCAGTCTGGAACTGTCCATGCTTTCACCCATCATCATCATCATCATCATCATCCGGATCTGGTTGCTCTTTGGGTCTCTTCCTTTCCTTCATCCCTTCCTCCCATCAGTAAGCCACATGCAGTGCTCTGCCTCAGTGACTGGGGCCATCTAAGAGTTAACCCTAATCTATGGTCACAAAATTGATGTGGTACCTGACATTATGTTGCAAGAGGAAGTTTATCTTCTTCTCTCGCCTGACTGGAAATTCGAGCTTTCAGCCTTATCAGTGTCATCCTGTAGTATTCTGAATTCATAGTTGCTTTACGCTCCACTGCATCCAAAAGAACATATCCTGTCTAACCCAGAAGACAGTGCACATCATTTTGCCTACTTTTTTATTGGAGAAGTTGCATGCTGCTACTCTATGGACTGTCTTTTGTATTTCAGCTTGTAGTGGCAACATCATGTCTCATCCCCAATGATAACTGTGTTTAGAAAATTGTCACCTTCAACCTAGTATGGTCCAGAAGGTCCTGAAAATTTCCATTCAATGATTTTTTGGGGGTTTTGTTTAAGCATCTGCAGGACTAATCTTGCACACACTCTACAATGATCAAGGTGGTCTAACATCTTGTCTAAGGCATTACATCCAACATTCAGCTGTCAACACTATGCAGGATGGCAGCTGAACAGGTAGATTGTGACATGTCTTGTAGTTTTCACCATTATTAAAACACTGTGCCTATTGCATAACATTTCTCATGTTATTGTATCATCTCCATAACTTTTAGCAAGCATCAATGAATTTCAACTGGCACAATTTGTTCATCAGTGAGGAATTTAATGCCACATCTCAATGTCAGATACCATTTGGAATACTCCCCTGCTGCTACTATTTGTCATAGGACAAACCAACAGAACATAGTGGAAATTATTTAGCATTAGTACTATGCCAACATAATTTGATTCAAATACTCAAAGCCAACACAAAATAGGAGTGCATTAGTTTCAGAATGAGCCTCATATAAGTTAACTAATGACGCTTAAACATAATAAAAATTAGATATATAAAGTAACCTCATTTATCTGGATTAGATGGGGCCAGAGATAATTCAGAAAGACTATTAAATAAATTTGATCTACTAATTTATGTAAATATTTTGACACTAACAAGAATAAGAAAAAAGCTCCTTTTAGCAGTAAATACTGTACTCATTTTTATTTTTATGAAATAATGTGCAATAATAATTTAATTTTGGATGAACTAGAAATCCAATTAAAGAGGGCCAAATAAATGTTCTTCTCAAGTAAATAGTTATTTTGATGACATAATTTTTGATCCAAAGTGAAGATTATTGTACAAATTTACAGAATGATAACATAATCAGCAGTAACTCACCTGAATGCTTTGGTCATCCTGTATATATTATTTTGCTAGCTTTCTAATAGTTTTCAATAGGAAAAATCTGCAATCTGTAGAACTTTTTACAAGCTATTAAAATTTAAACTGCCAGTAACTCACTCACTTGTCAGGCATAATATCCGCCAGACTTTCAGGGTCCATGTCACTCAGAAGCTCTAAATCCTTGCCGCCCAACATTGATATATGTGTGAGATCCCCTTGAAGCCTATCAACAAGCCCTCCAAGATCTCGTTTTGTATGTGATCCACTTGAGTCGGGTTCATCTACTATTATCTGATACCTGAAAAACACAAATTTATAGTAAGTATAGCTTATATACAAGGGCAGATCCTCAGGGGAGGGTGCAAGCCCCTCCTTATCAAGCAAAACATTAATAAAAAAAATAATATAGTCTACTACATAATAAATCTCTAATAAAGATTAAAAGCTGAATTATAATATTAGCACAATAAATATAAGCTGAACCCATTCAGCAATATAGACATGATATGACCTGCTGTGCATGATTGTTAAATAATCCATTTTATCAATGGATAACATTGGTAACTCCATTAGATAATACAAACCTTGACATCTGGATTTATGGCCATGGACATCTGGTCTAAGGCACGATAGGGGTAGCTAACCAATCAAACCATGAATCTGGGATCGAAACCATTCAAAATGTATGTTGTGCATTCAAGAGAATCTGTGGAAGGACAGGAGCGCCCAACTAAAACAATCAGTGTGGTGGAGTTGTTGGATGCTGATGGGCTTTGATTGAATGAAGATTTTTTTTGTTTGTTTATTATTTATGGATGTTCTTTAACTGCTGTGGTTCTCAGCATCCCATTCTAAATTGGGCATGAAATACCACTTCATTTTGCTCAGAGGCCTCTCTATCAGGCTTGAGGTTCTTTTACATGCCGTAAATCTACAACATGGGACCAATACCTTTACTTCCCTTCCAAAGGAAGCCATGCTAAGCATTTTTATGCCCGAAAAAATCCACTGTCCTCCGCTGGTTTGAACCCGCGACCTTAGGTATATGAAGTTAGCATGGTGACCACTCACCAATCAATACACAACTTCACACAGAAGAAAGTCTTCATATTGTACATCTTGAAATTCAGCAAGGATAAATACAAATATATAAGAAAAATTCTGGGTGTGCAGTTGCAGTATGTGATCACCAAATAATGGCACCATGTCAACACCTTCAAAACACAGTTTCAAAGTAACCATTTACCTCACTAGAAAACCAAGAAAATTTAGAGTTATATAATAGTAGGTTAACTTGGTGGAGGATGTGTACCAAATATACAAAACTTTACATACACAAAAAACCTGTCAAAATGGAGTTTAAGTTAGTTTGCATTAAGGTACAAGAAGCATTCGGAAATAATTTACAATTGTATTGTTTTAAAAATACAACTCAATCTATGAGCACGTCTCTTGTAGAACGATAACCTCATACTAGTACACCATGAGCTAGATGGTAGTTGTGAACACAGTGTATAATGAAATGACAGCAAGTAGAGAAAACTATGGATAAGATGGAAGGCGACTATCATGGATAAAGGTGAACTGCAGTTTGTGGCCAATTAGCTCCTGTACAGAAGAGCATTTACAACTGGATCGTTGGGTTCGCCAGTAGAAGGGAACAGCAAGCAAGAATGTCAGTACTGGTGTCCATCAACATCACGATCTCCAAGGAACATTGAGGTTATGTCTGAATTGATTATGGCTGATATACGTATAACTTTTGATGGTTGGAAATGCAGACAGTGCTCAGCAGTGCAACCACTATCCATGATGATTTGGATTTGAAAAAGGTGTGTGCACATTGGGTTCTCTGGGATTTGACATAAGACCAGAAAGAGAACAAGAGTTGACGTCTGTCATTGACTATTGGAAATGAACAATGATCATTCAGATTTTTTGGAGAAACTGGTGATAAATTAAGGTGTCACTACCATACACCTCAGAAAAAATCCAATCCATGCATGGCAACATCCTGGGAGTCGAAATTTCATGTTGCTCCAACTGTAGATAAGCAGATGATCTCCATCTTTTGGGACACTTGTATCATACTGCTAATGGACTGGCTTCCACAAGGAACAACTGTCAACAGCAGGATGTACTGTGACCCCTTACATGACTTAGATGCCCGATTAAGCCAATGTCAAAAGGCAAAGTGGTTGAAAGGAGTGTTCCTCCAGCACAACAATATGCGGCCACACACCAGCAATGCAATAATTGCAAAGTTGACATCATTGGGATTCATTGTTCTGCCACACCCACCATGTTCACTGGATCTAACTCCATTTGATTATGGTCTATTCGACAGTATGAAGGACACGCTGTGAAGGAGAATGTTCAGCAACAACAAGGAATTCCAGGCAGCTGTCCACTTGTGGGTGCCAATGGTTCTGTGAAGTAATAATGAAGCTGCCAGGAAGGTGGCAGCAGTGTATTGACCTCGGTGGAGAGTATATTGAGAGATTCCATGTACATTGATTCATATTCATTAACAAATAAGGTACAAAAAACTATTATTGTAAATCATTTCTAAACCCCCTCAGAGTAAATGAATCTCATAACCTACCTGGGTAGCTTTCCTGGAGGCAACCATTTCTGGTCATTAATCAAAATCATCAGAGTTGTGTTTTTCTCCATTGTGCTGAAATACTCATCATCATCCACTTCTGTGCCATCTTGTTCTAGCACAATTTTTACTGGTGTATCTGATGAAATACCCAGTTTATCTCGTGCTGAAAATGTTACAATTTTGTACAAAAATTAATTTACACTATTACATCAGAACAAAACATTAAATTACCTTTAAATATCCTGATATCTTTGGCTGAATGCTGGCCTGTGAACCAAATACAATACGCTGAACCTAAAGCAACACATACTTTTTAGGATACAATATCTTCAGAGATATCTGGAGGTGAATTTAACCTAAGACTTCCTGTTTGTTAAGAACCTCACTCTGGGATGAAAGAACTGAGTAAATGTTATTTCTTTTGCTTCCATAAATATTTGAAAAGAACTTACCCAATGAGTAAATTTCTATTTCAATAAATTCTTATGACATTCAAAGTGAAGAACACTGTCTTATGGCAATAAAATCAGAAGTGTTGAAAATTTAGGGCTTTGTATTCCTATCACTGAATCCTTGCATTTGATGTCTGGGTGGCTTCACATGCTGTTGGCTACATTGTAGTTTGGTTGTGACATTGCCGGAGTTGCTAATAAATAACAGTTGATTATGAACCTTTCTATCATGTCTAAAGTCGCATATAAACCTTGTGAATGCTAATGAATGATAGCTAATGTGTTGTTATTATTACTTTCTCTATATGCACTATGTACATAGTGTATTGAGAAGGTATTGCACTCCACCCAAAAATTTGATATCAAGATTTCACCGGAAATATATGTTTTAGGGTCCCCTTTATCTAAAAAAAAAAAAAAGCATTTTCACAAAAAGGTCTGTGTGTGTGTGTGTGTGTGTGTGTGTGTGTGTGTGTGTGTGTGTGTGTGTGTGTGTCCGTGTGTCTGTGAACACTATAACTCAAAAACGAAGAGTCGGTAAAATATCAAACTTGGTATTTAAGTTTAGTATTTTCCAGGGATGAGAAACAAAGATTTTGAGAAAAATCCCCCCACCCCCAACTATCCTTTACATGGAACTTTTTTCAAAAATTTCAATTTTCTCAAAAATGGCTCTAACGATTTTGATTAAAATTTCGTACATTAAAGATATTTACCTGACAAATAAAATGTATATCTTGAATTTTCTGGGAATAGCCTCTGAAGAGTAGTTTATTCTGAATGAATTTTACTGAATTTTGAATAACTGCTAAACCGTAAGAGATGGACAAAAACTTACCATACAAAAATGTAGAGCATTTTAAAACACACAATTTATGTTATATACATTTTTTTCGTGGAGTTGATTATTTTTGAGATATTCCTTGTTTTTAGTTTCAACTTTGAAAAACTTGTCAACTCCTGTCCATACAAATACTGGAACTTCAGTCGCATAGCAACCAGCTTTTGACTATCACTTTAACCTTTGGCAGTCCCTTATTTCGTTTCTACTTACAAGGAAGCAAGTAATAAGACATTTCTGCTATTTTTTCCTTGATTAGAATGAAATAAATGGAAGCATAAGCTTTTTAACAATAATTTGTTGCAGAGATAGAGAAAGTCATGTGAATAGAACACATAAGATTTTTTTATATAGTTTTAGCAGATCAGTATACTTCATATAATTAGGGAATTCTAGAAATGTTTATAGTAAAGGATTTTTAAAAACCTTTTCTGCATTCTTTTAATTTGAGATATATAAGATCTTTATACAGTGTTCAGACTAGAGTGCAATATTCTAGTTTAGATATTACTAAAGTATTGAAAAGGCTCAGTATAGAATCTATTTTTTTTAAATAAACACCATTTCTAACTATGAATCCTAAGCTTCTATAGGCCTCATTCACTATCTTGTTAATATGCATTTTGAAAATCAAATTTTCATTGAAATTGATGTCTAGATTAGTTGATTAGTACAGGAAGTCTATTGGGTAAACCTTTTCATCTGTTTCTTTATGAGTGTGCCAACTTAACTGCAACCTGTTCGAATGCAAATATCCAGCGGTGGGGGTATAAAAAAGACATAAAAGTATTGAAGGATTCAAACCATTAATAACATATATCTTGAAAATGGATTATGGCACAAAAAATTTATTTGAATAAATTGTGTGTTTACAAGTGATTTCACTTTTTGTTACACCGAATGGTTTTGTCCATCACTTAACGTTTATCACTTGTACAAAATTATATAAAATTCCTTCCAAATTACGAGAAGGAATTCACAGGCTATTGCTGAAAAATTCAAGATATATATTTCATTTTCCATGTAAATATCCTTAATAATATGGTATATTCATCCAAATCATTGAGCCATTTTTTGATAAAATAAAAAATTTCAAAAAATATTCCATATAAAGGGTAATTTGTGCTTGGAGGATTTACTGGAAAATCTTAGTGTTGCAATTTTGGAAAGTATTGATTTTAAATACAAAGTTGTCTTTAACTAACTTTTCTTTTTTAATAAAGCTGTTCTCACAGACGTACACACATGCACAGACAAACCTTTTTCTAAGAATGCCTTTCTTTAGATTCAGGGGGTCTGTACTGCAGTGAAATACTGATATCAGATTTTTTTAGTGGAATGCAATACTCCTACTTAATAAAAGTAGACTGTAAAGAAAATAAAAATCTGATGTGCTCCATTCACATGACTTTCTCTATATCTCTCTAACATGTCATTGTTAATAAACTTATTCTTTTACT
This sequence comes from Hymenopus coronatus, assembly GCA_030762935.1. NCBI lineage: Eukaryota > Metazoa > Arthropoda > Insecta > Mantodea > Hymenopodidae > Hymenopus > Hymenopus coronatus. The sequence goes on from CM060899.1 coordinate 40,053,734, forward strand.
TATTTAATGCTAAAACAGCAGAAATGGTCTTATAACTTAGTTCCTTTATAAGTAAAAGGAAAATAAGGGAATACACTAGGCTAAATCGCCAGTCAAATGTTTAAAATGTGGTTGCTATGTGATTCAAATCCATTTCTTTGCATGGCCAAGAGTTGACATGATCCTGTATAAGAAAAGTTTTGAGTATCTTAAAACTGAAATCAATAACAAGGAATAGCTCCAAAATGGCCAAATGTATGACATAAATTGTGTGTTTTATCGTTATCCACAATTTTTGTGTATTAAGTTATGCAAAATTCATCAAAAATCATCCAGAATAAAGAGGTCTTTAGAGACAATTCCCAGAAAATTCAAGATATACATTTTATTTGGCATATAAATAATCTTAAATATAAGAGATTTTAATCAAAATTTTTCAAGCCATTTTTGATAAAATCAAAATTTTCAAATTTTTTTCCAAGTTAAAGGATATTTTGAGTTGGTGGGATTTTCTTAAAAATCTTCATGTCGCATCCTTGGAAGATACCAAAATTGAATACCAAGTTTGGTATTTATTGTTTTGGAGCTATGCTGTCCACAGACAGACAGACAGACAGACAGATACACACACACACACATGATGGCACCGATCACACACACACACACACACACACACACACACACACATGCACGCATGGGTCTTTTTCCAAAAAAATTCTTTTTTTTGGATTCAGGGGGACCCAAAATATGTATTTCCAGTGAAATCTCGATATCAAATTTTTGGGTGCAATACAATACCTTCTCTATACACTTTGTACATAGTACATGTAGAGAAAGTAAAAATGAGTTTAATTTTTCTTTCTTTCTTAGAATCAACATGCTTTTATATCATCTTAATGGTTGCTTTTTCTCTATCATTACATATAGTGTACACTGATTATTTCAGTTTAAAATATAATTTAAACAGACTTTCGCTCCAAAAGCATATTTTAATGTCAGCCTGCCAGTTATAAATGGAATTACTTTTAATAAGGAAAAAGCTTTAGGCAACAAATGAGTTAAAGTTAGATGCAAATTTTAAATGAGAGAGAGATAAAATGAAAAAGCATGTGAATATTACAAGTTTTGGTTAATAACAGACATTACTGCCAAACAAAGTAACAATTATTTACTTTAGCAACATAATGGTTTTCTGAAGGCTTTTTTTATGACAAAAGCTCTTAAATTTCATTGTTTTCTCAAAACTGCTTACAAATATTTTTTGGAAACAGTATTTCTTGTTCTTTCAAACACAAGGATCACAAACCTCTCAGTAATGTTCTGTTGTAGTTCAGCAGTAAATTGCTTCACTCCAATACATATAAAACACATCCCTCAACTAAGCCTTCCAGCTTAGGGTCCTACATCAGGGTTAGCTTGGGAATAATAGTGTCAGCTTATTATAATTTGGCTGATACAAAGTCGTAGCTGCTCATAAAAATGCGCACATCCTTAACAATTCTTTCTTTTGTTTGCTAACAATGCTGTCAATTGCCAGGATATATCAGCGCCACCAGTGTACTGGAATATCATCCCACAGGAGGTCTTTAACATGCCAGTAAATTTACTGACATGGTGCTGTATTTTTAAGCGCACTTAAAAACCATTAGTCTGGGCAGGGTTCAGATTGCCAGCGCCTAATCAACTAAGCTACCCAGACAGACATATCTTTAACAATATTTACACTTGAACATGTACTTTGTCAATTACCCGAAAACTCATCACAATGAAATTAACTTAGCTTACGACAATCTGATTCAGATGCCATCATACCACCACAAGTCTCATTTCTTTCACTACTGTTAACAACTAAGGGAAACAATGAATCAGTATATCACATGATCAGTCACTCTCTGTGGTATAGCGGTTACCATGATAGCTCCAATGCTCAAGGTTGCGGGTACAAGCACAGTGAAGGGAGCTGAATATATTTTTGAGTCCTGCATGGAAGGGAAAAGCTATTAAGTCTCATGTACCATATATTTGCATGTACAAGAACCCACCTGGGCTAAATTTTCCATGTTTTTACATATACACATCCAAGTCATAATTTCATCCTATAGTGCCATCTATGAGCAATGAGTTGATCCTTCAACACCATGTGATTAACTTACAAACTACAAATTCCCTGAAAAACAAACTGCTATAAAAGTGACCCAATATACACTGACATGGCATGATGGAAGTGAATATCACACGATCAAATCATTGAATAAATTGGCCATGACATCCAACTCATACCACTGGACAGAACTAACCAATGAGATTACAGCATAAACACCCGAAGCCAAACACATGTTCACTGTATCAGACATAGAAATAAAAATTGGCCAGTCTGTTGACATTAAAAACAAAATAAAAAGAACTAAAAATCAATTACTCGTACACCACTTAAAAAAAAAAAAAAAATCTACATACAAAAGTGGTCAAAATTAAACAGCCAACACATCCCAGCATGGTAAAATCAATTTACTTGCTCATTCAATAAAGCAAATAATTACCCAGAATATTTTTCCAATTTGATTAGTCAATAAATTCTTGTTTTAAAGTAGCAGAAATTATTTACATAATAAAATTATGCTACCCCAGTATTATCATTCACATTCATATACAAAAACAAATTTCACTAACCTCGAATAATAAGGTCATGTAAACAAGTCGCAATAATGCCTTTTTTTTTCTCTCGTGTTAGGTCAACAACTTTGAAAGGCATACCATTTCCAGTAGGAGAATCATCACTATCTTGTTCCATCTATGTTGCTCCAAGATCTGAACTAACCTGAAGTGAGTAATTGCAAATATGCAATACATTTTTATAAACATAAGTGTTTATAGCATGCTCTAAAACAAACTGAAGGAACCATAGCACTATTAATTGTTCAAGAACTCTTCTATCATTCATTCCATAAATTACACAAGAAGTAATTTGACAATTGAATTTCCAAGACTACAAGATCCCTTACTCACACAAAAAACACTGCAAAGAATTTAAGTATGGTTTATTACATTTTTTCGGTCACTGTCCCTTGTATTATGTCTAATTTCCATATGTAGCTTTTAAAATGTTATAACTTTAATGACTAAACCAACTTCTTCAAAGCTTAAGCCAACAATATTTGCAGCAGTGATTTCAAGGTAAAGTTTATTACTAATTCACATTTTGGAACACAATAAATATTCACTTAATATTTGTTATTAGAAACTGCATATTTGGTAATAAAAACTGACATAGGACAGGCCAAATATGTGAAAAATGTTTACCAGACAGAATATGCGTGTCTTACGTTAAATATGTGTTGTGGTAGGTTCTGGTGCTGGCACAGCTTTCCCGGTGCAACGCTAGATAAATGAACTGAAATCTGAATGACGGAACCAGACCCAAGATCCTTTTTGGGTAGGTCAGGGTGGGATAGGTCATTGCCCTCCCACAATCTCTATGATCAATACCTACCGCTAAGGCGTTGACCTATGTTTTCAGTCATATTCCTGAGATCCCTTCAATGTCTACGTTTTATTAAACACTAGTTATCATTACGGTACGAGCACTAATAATTTTATGACAAGTAATTGCCTTACAGTGGAAGAGAAATACAAAAAAGAAACATATGCTAATCAAGCCGGTTTATATAATAATTTTGATGTGATAAATATTTGCACACCTTTTAATTTCCACCGTGAAATGCCACCAAAAGCAATGAATTCTCAAATTTTGACACGCCTTCTTCCTCCCAATTAAGTTAGAGAATAGTATCATACAATCGAATACATGTAACAGAACTGCAAACTTAAACTGCAGAAAGAAAATTTACCTTCGCCATATTGAGCGAGAACAATCAATTGCATTGTAGTCAACAATGTTCATAAGTATGACAGCGGCTTCTAAGAAAACGGTGGTCAAGGGTGTCCAAATTTAAAAATTCTGCCACAATTTGCTTTATAATATATAAAATATGTTGTACGATTAATTGCATACGACGGTCTTCACCAGGGTGAACTCGGTATGAATCCTCGTTATTAACTGTTAAGATTTTAAGGAATTGAAAGAGTTTACAAAGAAGCATAATCGAATTTACGCATTGAAGGCTTGCACCACACATTTGGTGTAACATAAACTACCCCAAAGGACGAAACTCAATTAATAATGCATGAACTAGAAGAACTGAATGTACAATAAATGAAATAATTTTATGAGAAAAAGAGTACGCCCACGCCTAAGAAGCTAAACATATAAAAAAGCAAAGAAAAGCTTGCTCCTCTGCACTAGAACGATCCTAGATACATAATGGTTCCTTTAAGAAGGAAAAATAAACACTGCAGTAGAACAATCAGAAGCTGTTTTACAGTATCTGTGACATATAACAGAAACGTTAATGGTTTATGATATTCAAAAAGGAAGAGAGCTCTGGTGACTGCACAGCATGAACATTTAGTAGCAAATACAACAACAACAGATGAGGGATCACGATTACATTACCGTTGGGCGGAGGGGGGATTGCTTACGATGACCATATTTGTGTGTGTGTGTGTGTGTGTGTGTGTGTGTGTGTGTGTGTGTGTGTGTGATTGAGAGAGAGAGAGAGAGAGAGAGAGAGAGAGAGAGAGAGAGTTAATGTAGAACATTAGGAACCCATCGATAACAGCACAGTACACGTGTTCCAAAGGTAAATGCTGCCGATAAGACTATGCCAGTACCGCCTGCAGCTTAAAAATGCAGCAGGTAGTAACCCTGCAGTTAAAAGCAGGGTATAAATGGAATAATAACCAATAACAATGATGATGATACTAATGGTACTAGTAATAATAATAATCATTATCATCTCCATCATCAGAAGGAGAAGAGCAGAGTAATTAATAAAACTGGTTGAAAAGAACACTCTAGGATACTTATAACAACACAACATAAAATGTCTCATGGCCTCCTAGTCTTGACATCTTAAAAACATGTTACGAAGTACTACAATCCAAAATATAAGGAGCGCTGTCCGTGAAACCAATACATGTCAACAGGACATAGCACCGTCCACTAAATTAGAAACACAATAAGCGACGCAGGAAAAAAAAAAGCAGGACGTTCAGACCAAATCCTGTATAAACATCTAAAAGACAACTGGTGTGTTAGAAGGAATCAATTATAAAACTGTTTAGCAAATGCTTACTGAAGGGACACAATTCAAATAGGCAGAAGCAAAGGACTATAAAATGAAACGGTGATCTGAAGAACCCTCACTCATACACAGGTAGCGCTCTAAGAGCTCGTTTTTAAAGACACTGGCAAAGCTACCAACTAGAAGACTTTGGAAAGTAGTTGATCATTACATATCACGTGAACAGTTTGGATTCAGAATAGCAAGGTCAATACTACAAGCTCCCACTAGCTTAAAAGGAGATATCGTTAGTGCTAGATATTACATTACCAAGAGGTAGACTATATTCAAACTTCAAAAATTACTTCAAAGCCTTCGATTCTATCGACGGATTTATTTCCTAGAAAGTAAAAGGCTAGTATATCATAACCTTCAGAAGAGACATTCTGGCAGAGATTTGCGTAAAAATGTGAGACATCATAGGCACGTTGGATCCTTTTATATAGACAGTAGGTGTACTGTAAGAAGCCTACTTAGCCCCTTGTTATTTAGTACAGCTATATATTACGACACACAGATCACAGGGAAAGCAATATAAGGATGCTAATTTATGCGGATGATATGGTTATGCCTTTGAAACGCCATGATAAACTACAACAACAGCTTCAGCAAGCTCATAGAATGATCCAAATTCAATAATCTAGAAATAATAAAAATTAAATTTTATCCATGATATTCAGAAAAGAAAGCAGACTTTAAAGCAGGGAACGGTTCTTCTGCGAAGAGAAAGGACTAAAAATTGGGTTAACTTAAGTATTTAGGAGTAGCTCTCTAGACAACACAAGACGCATATGAGCGAGAAAGGAGGGGGGGGGGCTGGAAGCATTTAACTAAATTAGATATTTATATCTGTTATCACTGGGTACAGCAATGAAAATATTTTGATTAAAAGTAACCCCTACAGTATCTTATAGTTTGGAAATAATTTGGATCAAGTTCATGATCTGATATGGATAGAGAAAGTAAAAGACAGATTCTCGTACGAGCTAACAAAGGATCATTCTTTCTGGAAGAACTAGGTTATGAGGCGTTTTTACATAATATATCTATCAATGGAAGGACCCTATCAGAACTAAGAATAAAGCAAAATGAGATATTGAAAGATGTTCCCCACAAATATGCCATGAACCATACAGACTAGACGACTACATAGTTTCTCTGAGGTCTTTGCTGACCAGCTATGCGGTGCATGGTTTCCACTTAAAAAGCTGCAAGACAAAGGCATTTCTGAACCATATCAAAACTGCATGTGAGTGTGGTGTGGAACGCTATGCAATAGGTACGTGTAATGAACTGCAAAAAGAACTAAACTAACCTACTACTAAACTATGCATGCTGTGCGATGTTCTAAATTAAAGACAATCCATAAGGTTTTAATTCATTCCTTTCAACGCTGACAAAATATTCTACTGAATAATTAATTTTTTCATCACGAAAAACTCATTTATAGGCTCTTCTTGCTTTCTTTTCGTGCATTTATTAATGATACTAAACACCATGTTGATAAGTCCAGGAAACGATGGACCTTTTTATAGTGTTTAACGCCCACTTTTACTACAGAGGGAACCGCAGGCGTTGGCAGTGATGATACATTGAATGAAGATGGAGCACCGTGAAATGCGATGGCGGGGGAAATCGGAGAACTCGGAGAAACGCCGCCCTTATGCGGTCGCCTGGGATCGAACCATGGCGAGGGTCTAAGTACTTGGCCAAGGAGCGTCTCATGAGAGATCCGAGATTCAAGCTTTCGGCTGAATACGGCAGCGGCAGCACCGTCTCGTAACTATCTCTAAGCAGTGTCTCTTAGCCTGATGACATATATTGATAGTTTTTAGTACAGTTTAACGTAGCTTTTATTTAATGCGAATGAAATGAAATAATAGTTTGGGGAGAAAACGTTGCTGGCCGAAGTTTACTGTATCTCTCCGGCGTTTTCCAGTTATGCGAACTAAGGAAAACCTTGAAAATTCTCTGCCATGGAGGACGGTCCTAGCGAGATTTGAATCACATATCTCGTGTTCATGAGTCCGTGCCTTAATGACTTTGATTATCCTTGTTGATCACCTCGAGAGTGTCTTCCCTTCTCTTCTTCTCCAAATTGTATACTGACTTTGTAGTCTCTCATTGCTGTGTCTTTTTCATCGAATAATAGAAACCGTACGTTGTCTAGAAATTTCCTTTTCCCTATAGCGCCAGAAAAATGTCTGATATCCTGTATCTGTGATCATCGACATTTCAGGGGAAAGTTTTCCTTCCATAATCCATGAGCCTATAGAATTACTACAGCCTTTTCAGGTTGTTATGCTTTCGGAATACCAGTAAACCTGCCCTGGAAATTGTCATTGCCACTCATTCCTTAGCAATGTTTTAATATACTTAAGAATACTGGTGTTTATGCACATTCGCCAGGCACTGGAGTAGTTATTGTTGACTACATGCTTCATGACTACACAAAAGAGTTTTGTTGCGTAGACCTTAGTAGAGTGCGGAAGATGCTAAGGATTATGAGAGTGTCAGAACAATTGATACTGCTGAAAAACGTATACAAAAATGTATAATGAGTGTGGTACATGCAGATACAGGTTTCGCTGAGGTATTGTGGTTGTTGTTGCTCTTTTGTTTTTTCCTTTTGTTTTAACGTTCTTTAACCTGGTTGGTCATATCTTATGATGAATGAAATCGGTAAAATGATGCTCGAATGAGCTCGGGATTCATGGCGCTTAAAGTACCCGACATTCTCAGGATACGGGAAAACCCCGAAAAGCTCACTCTAAGCGTGAATTGAACCCATTATCTATTGAACTTGAGGCAGAAACTCTACTCCCACACTACCGAGATGGGCCACTGTAGTCTTACTTATTTAACTGCTTCTGAGAGTGCATAATAAGCTAAGCCGGAGTTGAAAGTTTAGGAATAAGAATAGGAACAGGAATTTAAAATGTTCAGATAAGCAGATCCCACTGCAACAATAAAAAGAAGAAAAACATTGAATGAAAATGCCGTTGAATAATCTAAAAAAAGAAAAGGAAAAAAAAAGTAACGAAAAGTTAACTTGGTGCTCAACCTGAAAAATTACCAAGTTAATGACAACAGATTAACAAATTTCAATTAGACGGAACCCAGATAGAGATTAATAAAATGAAGGGTATTCAATAAGTCCTTAGAAACGTCAAGAGATAGTGTTCGTACCATGAGAAATGTTTGCTTTTAATAAACATGATCTCTCACTAGACTACACTTAAAATCGCACTATATCCATCACGTGGTTATGGATATTGTTCGGGACGTTCAGTGGAAGTGACTTCAGTGAAATTATTGACAAAATCTACAATATGGTTTTGAGTGATAGAAAAATCAAAGTTCACAATATAGTTGAGACCATATGTATGTTTACAATTTCGCACGAAAAATTGGATCTGCCAAAGAATCTTGACAGGATGAGTCCCGTGTTTGATATCGGTGGAGAATATATGCTTTAAGTGATCCATTCGGAGACTGGTTTGGAATTTACCCCCTTGCAATTCTGACCAGTTTCTACGTCAATACATAACTGTGGACGAACACAAATACATCGCTACAACTCAGAGACAAGGAGGACCCAAACAATAGGTTTTTAAAGACGAAGACGTGAAATCTGCCAACAAGGCTATGATCATGGTGTTTTGGAGGGATTCACACAGAATCATCAATATTGATTATTTGCAGAAAGGGTGGACGATAAATTGAGAGTATTGTGCGTAATTATTGCACCGGTTGAGATTGGAAATCAAGAAAATCATCCTCGTTTAGCAGAGAAAAAGATTCTTTTCCAGCAAGAACATGCACAGGCGCACATCTATGTGCTTTTGATGGAGAATATTATGGAATTATAGATTGAAATCCTAAAATGTTCACAAGATTGGGCCCCAAACTTAAAAAAATGGTTCCAAGGAAAACAATTTACGTAGAAGAAGGAGGTCATTTCCAAAACAGATGCCGATTTGGAGACCTTACTCTACTCCTACTTTTTGAGCTCTTAAAAGGTTAAAGAAACTCGGGATAAACATATTGAGGTAAAAGATAAATCTTAGCAAATTAAAAATATAAATAAAATGAAAGAAAAATTAAGCCCACCAAAATCATTTTTTTTTCTCTACCTTTTTCCAAGGTCGTATCCTTAGCGTGGTGGTAGCGTTGCTATTTGCCAAGTGGGAGATCTGGATTTGATTCCCAGTACCTGTGTAGGGATTTTTCCCCCGCTGGGAGACGTAGACCGTGATGCAATCAGCCTCGTGAGGTCCCTGGGGGTCCAATTGAGGAGTTACTTGATGGAGAAGTAGTGGCTCCAGTACGTGAAGACCGCATTAACTGGCCGGGGGAATCGAAGCTCTGACCACGTCTCACCCCCCCCCAATACTACACCTCATCCATGACATCTGTAATGGAACGAGATGGGGGACGCAGCTGGCGGGTGGTAGGCCAAGGCTGTTAGTGAGCTGTGTCACGGAGTCACCTTTTACCAAGGACTTACACGAATGTTCCTCGTCGTTACGAATTTCTGCCTCTACAATTACTAAAGGTGGGTATAGCTAAAAGAAAATTAAGTGAAGGGGAGCAATAGGAAGAAGAGTCAGGGAAATTTTGGAAATTTATTAATGCCTGATAGACATGTTAAAATACAAACCAAAATAAAAATGGTAGAAATACTGATATTTCCTACAGTAATTTGTGGCAGTGAGAGGTGGACCGCAAGTAGCAGAGATCGAAGAAGAGCCAATACCTTTTATGTATGGATACGGGGGAGACCCCAGTCCTTCGAGTGATAGTTCAATTCTGGAAGCACTAAAACCCATTGTTTCGCTGGAGGAGTGAAGAGGGAGCTCAACTAATTTGGACAATTTATAATGAGCGCAAAGGTGTCAGAATAAGATGCCGTTTCAGGAGTGATGAAGGTATAGCAAGTGAAGGTAACCAACAAGCCGCTAGTTCGATTAAACGAAACAAGAAAACCGACTCAGATCAGAACTGCAAAAGTAGTCCATGACAGGGAAGAATGCGGGAGTATTATTAGTGCCAAACCCAAAAGTAGAGTCCGAACCCTAATGCACGAGGCAAAGGAGATGGCAATAGCAGTCACTCTTCAAGAATGCATATAGTAGGATTCACACACCAAGAGCCTGCTTGCCTCGAAAAACTATTTTTCATGTGATATGTAGGAGGTGGTAAATCTTTAGAAAATTATGATGCCCTAATCTTACATGCGTATTTCATAATGCAATTCCTACATGTTGCACTATTACCTAAAGTCGAAAGTTTGATTTCTGCGAAGCATGACGTCCTTTTTGGTCATTTGAAACCGCTCCTTTTAAAATGCAGTAAAATCCTTTCCAGTGCTGCCAAGTTAAATGCTCACTCTGTATATCACTCTGCATAATATTTGATAGTCGCCCATATTTTGCGCACTAGAACATGAAATATGTCAAAATGGAAAAGAAACAGGAGGAGCAAGGAACAGCGATTCTTGTGCAAATATTGTTACAAAAAATGTTATTCCCGTATAGAAGAAAAAGTGTACAGGTACCACTGCTACTAATATTTTGACAGACAAAAATCCTGTTGCCATAAAAGGCTATACCATAATATGCATGTAACAAAATGCAAAACAGTAGTAAATTCTCTATGAGTACGTCAGCTCTCAAACTGAACAAAACATAATGCAATCTCCGAAATAAATATAAAATTAACCTATACGAATACCTTGTAGGATTAGGGTAATTCAAGAACACATTGTTTTCAGTGCAGTAAACACTAGAAATAACCAACAATAATATTCTTCTTCATAAAGAATGTGTTAATTAGCAGTTAGTAAGCAGGGCTCCCCAGTTAATCTAATGCCCTTCGGCCATTAACTCATTCGCCAAGCGATGACGGGATCAATTTCTGAGGTAGAGACATCCAACAGGCGATGTCCTTTGCCTCAGACGATAAGGTGATGATGAGGATGAGTAAGAATGAGAGGGCCTTAAATTTTACCATGGGCTCCGAACTACGTTGGAGATACACCATATGAACAAGTCAGAGGTAGAAGCACCGATAGGGTTGACTTAAAAACGCCACCCCAGAATCGGTAATTGAACCACGTGCCCTCAGCATAAGAGCCGCGAATTTAACAGCTGCCCTTTTAAAGAAGACATAGACATGAATATTGTGGTTAACTAAACGATGAAAATGAAGGTGGAAAAGGAAAATGTTAACAAAAGATTAAAAGCGACGTGGCTAACTAAACGATAAAAAATTGAAAGGTTAACTTAACGATTAAAGGGAGTGTCACTTCCGTTTCCGGCGATCGACGCGCTTCCCCAGATTTTTCAAATGTCAGGCATAGCAACTGTCTACGGTCAACGCCCTGGCCGCCCACTCACTAGATATCGCACTTGTTGATTTTGGCAAACTTTCTCGAGTTAACAAATAGATCAGAAACCTTGTACGGGGTTCTACGTTTCTTCGAGAAAAATCTATCCTCCAAGTTTTTACCGTAATTTTAATCTTTAAAATTACCTTTTTCCTACTGTTGTTTGGTCTTTTACTTATAATCTTTGGGTTTCATTTAAGTTACGTTAGAAACACTCGTAATGAATAAGTAACCTATAACGAAAATAAGCGTTCATAACATTTTTAATTTTCTTTCAGGAATCACAAACATCAGTGCATGAAGTAGTAAGCAGTTTCGATAAAAAAACCAGGTTTTTTGTAATAACTAGACATATCCGCACTAATTTTTTGTTTCCCTTCCCCCCTTTTTTTTTTTTCTTCTTGTGCCAATCTAAAAGACAATATACTGGAGGAGAGTTTAGCATATATATATTTCAAATGTCAAATACAGTCAGAAATTACTTCTAAATACTATCTAAAATTTCATAATAAAATAAAAGAATACAATGTCATTTACACAAAATTTTAAATTACAAAACTGGTTTGTAACTCAACACAATAAAAACAAATATACAAATCACAGCATAAGCCATCACTGTTTATAGCATAAAAAAGTTACATGAACGGTTTGAAGGCAATGAAAAACCACGGTGGTCTGTAGCTTCCGATACCTTTATTCAAAAGAAAAATGACACTTTAATCGATTTCGTTTAAACTGTGGAAGTCTAAATTGTCTTCCAATATAATTTAGAAAATTCTATATTTATGGTTTCTGTGTCTATGCTTTTTCAAATTACTCTGATTTTAAGTTTGTATCTGACATTAATAGCTGTTACTACACACACGATCAAAAATATATTTTATAAACCACTAGCATCTTGACACTTATTTTACTGCAACTTTTGGAACAATGTGGTTGCAATTAAAACATTTTAATTCGCTATAACATTATTACACATCCTACATGAAGAATAAAATTAAACAATAAAATTCGGGGTTCGTTTTATTATTACTCTTCTTGAGAGTGCAATGATTATTTTTCAATGTTAAATTAAGAAATCAATGCTAATAATTAAAATTAAAAAGGCTTATAAATTATACGAATAAAAATAACAAAAATAATAACTAAGGTGGAGTACAAAAAAAAAAAAAAAAAAAAAAAAAAAAAAAAAAAAAAAAAAAAAAAAAACGTATCGGAAAGGAACTGAGTGAATGTAGCAAATAATATTCACAGTTTTACTTCAATATTTATGATTTTTATGCTGATTACATATATAATATATCAGTATTTTTCTACCTATTTTTTGCAGAAACAATTGAGACACTAATGTATAAACTTGTATAACTTGTATATTTATTTCTGAATCTCATCGAAAATGAATTTCCATAAAGATGCAGAATAACAGACAAACATTTTTAACAGAAAAGTTAAATAAAAATAAGTTGAATGACAGCGTAAAAGGCATATAGTAGCTGTTTCTTTATGAATATAACTTATACAATTAATACAATGTAAGTGTAAACGAGTTCAGTATGTATGAGCAAAGTTAAGAATCTCTCAATGCAATGATTTCGAACAAAAGCAACAGGATCTTTATAAGATTATAAAATTAGTCTGTAATCGGTTATCGATTTTGTATGAGTATTCCCATTTAATAAAGAACTTTAAAGTATTGTTGATTCAAAAACACTGAGCCAATTTAATGTACAGGCTCCTGTGTTCCTTTTCTTTGTCAACAATCATAGTCTAAGTATTTCCAATCTTATAGTTGTACCCATAGTTTCAACTTGAGCTTATGACCGATTAATCGAGATGAGTCAATTCAACGGCTGCTACTGTTGTCAGAAGGCAGTGAACCATTTCGTGAACTTACAAACCTTAAACTCGCAGCCAGCATCGTGTGAATGGTGGCGATTCTTTTGATTCCTAGAAGAACTTCTCAGCGCATGTAGAAGAGATTCGTATCTATGTCTGCAGTTGTTATGCCAGTGGAGTGACTGGGAATATATTGTGCTGGAGAGAGCATAACACGGTTATCCATTCAAAACCTGAATAATGATAGTAGTCTTTCATAACAAGAATGTGGAGCTAGTTAATAATTTGATTGTAACATCTGCCGAACTAATGGCAATTTTAAAATCAGCAGTCTCTAAGACACCGTGTTTTAATTTACGAATATAAACATCCGTTGCAATAGCTTATGGGGGTTGTGTGTGTGTGTGTGTGTGTGTGTGTGTGTGTGTGTGCGTGTGTGTGTGTGTGTGTGTGTGTGTGTGTGTGTGTGTGGACAGCATTGCTAAAAAACGAAAAATCCGTGAAATATCAAACTTTGTTTTTAAGATTAGTATCTTCCAGGAGATTAACAAGAAAATTTAATCACCCCGACTACCCTTTACATGGAAAAATCTTATAACATTTTGATTTTCTAAAAAAGTCCTCTAACGATCTTGATTAAAATATTGTATATTAAAGATATTTACACGACAAATAACATGTATATCTTGAATAGCCTCAGAAGACCTCTTTATTCTGGATAAAATTTGCATTTTGCAAAGCTGGTAAACCTTAAGAGATACACAAAACTTACTATACAGAACAGTAGGCCTCGTTAAATCACATAATTATGTCATATTTTTTTTTAGCTGAGTATATTTTGAGATATTCCTTGTTTTTTATTTCAGCTTTAAAATGCTTATACCTACCTCATACGGGAATTGTAAACTCTTAGCCACACAAACAAAGGAATTTCAATCACAAAACAGCCAGCTTTTAAAAAATTGAACTATTGCTTTAGGCTATGGTGCTCCCTTATTTCTCTTCTGCTTACAAAGAAGCAAGTAATAAGACATTTTTTTCTCAATTAGCATGAAATAAATAGAAGAATAAGCTTATTAACTAGAATTTATAAAAGAGATATAGAGAAAGTCATATGAATGAAACATCAGATTATTTCGACTATGTCTATATCATGCACAGCATAATACTATTATAAATTCAGTGGCATTAGATAGTTAAAAAGCATATCATGCAATGATGTTTCTATCATGCGCTTTGTTTAATATATTACTTAAGCCTAGATACGCTAAACAAAAATATGAGTGCAGGTACTTCCATGACTCGTGTAGGAAGAGTATGGGTACATTTAAGTTGAATTCTAGTTCTAATATTTTATTTGTATTGATTGCGAGATTGATTAATAGTTTAACAACCTAAAGATATAGCTGAATTTTGGGTGGTAGTTGCAAAATTATCATGCGCTAAACTGTAAAAAAGCCTCGCTAAAATCTTATAATACAAGGAAAGCTAAGGTTTTATTTGAATTTGCAGCTCTTAGAATTATTCCACCAAAAATCCTGGCATGGCTTCTTTCGGAAAGGAAGTACAACTGTTGGTCCCGTGTCATAGATTTACGGCACATAAAAGAACCTCAAGTCTGATAAAGAGGCCTCCAAGCAAAATTAAATGGCCTTTCACGCCCAGTATAGAATGGGACGCTGAGAATCAAAGCAGTTAAAGAGCGTCCATAAATAAAACGCCATTTCATTTCAACTATACTACTATTGGAGTCATGGTGAAATATCACTGATTGGTTGCCAATTAGTAAGATTGTGTTCGCTGTTCTAAATTTAAAATTTAGGTTCATATGCAACATACTGGCAACTATAGAGAGGATTTTAATCACAGTGGGGTGTTTTTAGCATTTTCATAAGCATCTTTCTGGGTCAGGATTGTTAGCATGTTTGGAATTTTATTCATTGAGGAAGCAGACATATCAATGCTAATTCATTTTAACACTACGAAATCGGTTGTAGCTTTTACCATTGGTTCTTCCTAATCTTTAATTAGCCTGTTCAACATGGGTAGGCTTTATTGAGCAGCAAGATAATTAGAATAATTTAAGCTATGCCAGTAGGCAAATTACCATGTTCCTGTGATTCTGGTTCTAAGGTAATTTGGACAATAAGTCGCGATTCCCGAGGAGTCTAAGCAGCTTTGAAACGCGTTCAGTCTTTCTCATTAAGAAAAGCTGTAGCTGAAAATAACATTAAAATTAAAGACGATTCTTATTATCCCAAAATGCGCTTGCTATCAGATATCGTCGAATGAGCATCTCATGACTGGGTCCAAAACTTTGGATGTGTCACTTCTCTCAGAATGATACTATCAGTATGGCAAATGTACTTCTGAGAACAATATACTGTAAGCTATTCTTAGGTTTGTATGCTGCAAATAGCATAGGTGACTGTGGACGTAATTAAAAGCAGTCTTGAGAATTAATTGCCTAAATCATGCCAGTAAAGCATTCTATAACTACTCTTAGATGGTTACTCACATGTGCACACTCAGATTATAAGTGAAATAATTGATGCGAGATTTAAATACTAACTGATAAAATGCACTGGCAGCCTGGTTTGATGGATTTTATATGTTGTCATAATCCACAGCAGTTGTACGGATAACATGCAAGAAAACGGTGCTGTTTCTTATTCACATTGTGATTTTAGTTTCCTGTAAAATGGAAAATGCAACCAAGACTGCTTCTGTTTTTTAAACAATACATTTTTCATTAACTTCTTCGCTTGATATCTTGGAAAGACTCTGCACAACCTAGACTCGCTGTAGGGTTTTAATTCCTCGTTGTCAATGAAATCGCCTATTATATTTAAGCTGTATGAAGCAATGGCACTATTACTGTCAAAAGCCCTGGAGAAAATAACAATCACCGTAAAGGAAAGCGAACAAGCGGAAATGGGAACATGACTGCTGAACAAGCCCAATCGTTTCTTGTTGTGTTGCATCCAAATTTGAAAGTTCGCCCTGAAAGACATCTGTTTTCCATTGATTGATTTCGGAACTTAGTTATGCTTTGTGAATGCACCATATGTATGCCTAAGTAAACAATAACCTCGTATAACTATTTTGGTCTAAATTATTTAACGAATTTTCACCTCAGGCTAAGCAATGCACAGGAAATGCATTTAAGAGCATACTGAAGCAGTGTTCCATTAAGTGTACTGTAATGAAAAGTCCTTCACGGCAAATAAGTGTGACCTGGCTTTCTTTTGGCTTGATTTTGTATGTTGTAGATTATAACCTAATTTAGGACTTTGTTTTTTGCTGTAAATATTACATTGTTGTACTCAATATAATTAAGTTTGATTGCACTGTAGGTGATTATTTTGGATATAATGAGTTTTCTTTTGAACATACGTTGTAAGATTAAAGATTAAGATCAAATAATTGATTTGTAAATGTTTATAAGTATTTTATTCGTTTTGACGAACTGTATAACATAAATTCATGTTTAATGAGAAATAAAGCTAGTTATATACAAATCAGTATTACCTGTTGTCATTCCGTTTCCCTTATTAGGAAAAGGGCCTAAATTAATCATATAAAGTAGATGGAATTATGTGTCTAGCAATGTTACTTATAAAGGCACAAAATAAATAATTGCGTTAATCTTTCTTGCATAACCTACCAGCGTCCATTCATTCTACACAAATAAAGTTTTTGTTTGCATTTACGAAAGTGAGCCGCAACATTCTCTGTTGGGAAATTCATTGCGTTACTGTAGCTTACGGCGTATGCAGGCCTTCGTTGATGCGAAGAGATTTAGGACGCATACCAAACCCATTGACCATCGCAATGTTGTTAGGACGTTCAAACTGAAAGCCCGCTTGCTAGACAACTTCTCTGACACATGTGTCACACGCCTCTGAAAATAATAGGAGGTGTGAATTCTAGGGCAAGCGATAAGTGACATCACGGAGCAAGTAATGGCTCTCACGTTAACATGAATAGCTAGATAGTTACATGCACGCTGAAATTGCGTTTATGGTGCTTTAGAAACCTTCTGAAATCAGAGAATTACAAGATATTCCATTAACTGCGTATTAGTTGAAGTCAGAGTTGATAGTAAAATATAATGAAAATTGATTTCACACTATCTACATTATTTATAAGAATCCACAAACTTTCACTGAAGCTTCAACAAAATCGTTGTTCTCTTTGATCAAGATTTTTTTGAGATTTGCAAAGGTAGGGCAAAGGTAGGAAACAGTTGCTCAGGCTAGTTCGGTTACGTGTGTCGGCTTTTTATGGTAGCCGCCATGTGGCCACGTGACGTCCTTATCTCTCCCTTCTACTGCATCAAAATACTCTCACTAAAGGATAATAAGAAGTTTGGCTAAGAAGAAGAGAGATCACACAATATCTTTCACCACTGTATGAACTACTAAATATTCTTTAAACGCTGTGATGGCAGTTTAGTAGTTTTTCCATAATAAGTATTTATTCCTCTAAATGACTGAGCTTGTCATTTTCTATATCACTTTTCATCACATTATGAAGGTTGTGAAGCTTAACAACATATCCAAAATAGGCCCTACTAATCCTTTTCACATTATGAAGGTTGTAAAGCTTAACAACATATCCAAAATAGGCCCTACTAATCCTTTTCACATTATGAAGGTTGTAAAGCTTAACAACATATCCAAAGATAGGCCTTACTAATCCTTTCAGCTTTTCGCCATATTCTCTACCATAGATTTAAAACAGATTAACTGCACACACATTTGCTTCCTTAGATCCGAAAGAACATCTGGGATAACGACGATGATGACGATGTTTATGTGTTTAATGACGCTCAACTTCGAAGTCATTAGCGCGCGAATAAAATATCATAGAAAAACCCAGATATAGCGACGAATTTACAAAATTGGGCCGCCAAAAGATAGGAAAAAAATAAAATAAACGATATAAATGTAACCAAATACTCGTCAGAAAATTTACCTTTGATTAAAAAAAAAAAAAAAAAAAAAAAAAAACTTTTGACCACTTGGTTATCGTCCGCCAAGACCTCTGTAACACTTATAGAGAGTCCCGAAGATATGCTAGAGGAATACACTCTAGGAGCGCATGGCCGATTGACGACCGTCCCTACATAGCGAACAAGTAAGAGCAGAGTCACTCTTAAAAAGGTAACCATGCGCAAATTGTAGTGGCCATTAGGCAATTGAGCCAAAATTATCTCTCAGACGACGATATTCACTAAGGAAGCTACCCAGCTAATTGGAATGTCCTTCACTACTCTAAGTTTGGTTACACTGGTTACACTTCCTGTCAGCACTATAGTCCCGTTCTCCGCATAACAGACATAAAATCTTCCGACGTTAAACGAAACCCTGCAACACTGGTTTGTGTGGTTCCCGTCTTTGCTGACAAATCGCCACTTCATCTCCCGGCATTCCAGTGTACACTCCATGTTAACGACGGAAGCGTGTAAAATTGCGGGCATCCTGGATGCGCTGCACATTGGAGTTGAAGTTGTACAGCTGCAGAAGGCTCTGAAGTGCACGGGAATCACTCATAATGAGGCAGTCATCCAAATTTCAACGGCGCTCACATATGTGCACGTTGGAGTGGTAGTTGTAGAGCTCACGAAGGCTCTAGGAGGCAGTCACCCAAGTTTCGACGGTGCACAAACAGACCGGCTCTGTATATTGTATAGGTACTGCTCTGCACTATAAATGAAAGTGCTACTATGAAAAGCGAATATACAGGTTCGGCTTCGTTAATGAAGGCACATCCAACACCGCTGATGCAATAGATCCATAGGTGCAGAAATAAACCCGGTCATTGTAATCTGACAAAGGTAATTCTAAAAACCAAATATGGGTACTCGTTACAGACTTCGTAGACTTCCGATATGCCGTCATTCCGAGATCTGCATGAATGTCGAACGTAACCAAGGAGGATGCATTCTCTCCCCATTAGGTAACGTGCTAGGCATTTCAAAATTGTTTCCTAAGAGGCTTTGCAGGCCTTGGACTAAGTGAACTGTCCTAAATCAGTTTTGTCCAGCGCGGTGTGGGTAAAAAGAGAGCAAATTGGATGCGTAAGCAAAAATTTAAGTCCACATCCATAATGTCGTAATAGGACATCTCGCCTATATTGCAGAGGGGGTTCTGCAAGTTCGGCGTAAAGACTGATAACTGGGCTGGTTGGAAAAGCTCCAACAGCCACATGGATGCCCCGATAATTGACTGTGACTAATCTTCAGCACAGATAGTCAAGCTGAAGAATAGACAATGCACCCATATTCTAAAAGGGATCGGTTCAGTTGACAATATAGTACAGAAAGACTGTCTGATCCCAATACCCAAAATTTGCCACTAAAGACTCGCAAAATATTCAGAGTATGATTTTTTTGGATAGTTTTTAACGACCGCTTTTACTTCCATGGCACCGCAGGTGATCAGAGTACGAATATATCGACCTTTCAGCTATGCTAAATGTGATGACCAACTAAGTTTTGATTCGAGCATCAACTCGTCACATCACATCTACAAATGGTAGTAAATCTGTACCGAATCAGATTAAAGGTGGTAGTTACTCCTCCTATGGCATCAAAAGTTAATGTAGATTGACTTCTCATTTTAGAAAGGAAAGACATTTTTAGAATTACATTTTCTAAGGTTTCTAAACATTGCAGTAGACAGTGTTCCAAAAATAGCATATGCTGAGAAATACATGTGATGGGAACTCTTCTATGAATAAGCAGGACAATATCCCTGAAAGAACACATTTCAAGATAGGATTATTTGTGATAGTAAACAGCATAAGGTTAATACTGATCCCTAAATCACTTGATTCTCAACATGCCATGATACAGAGCCAACCTTTGGTTGGAAAACATGGTTCTTCATAAACTCCTGAGTGAACAATGGTAAGCATCCAAGTATATTCCAGTTTTGTAGAAAACATATCTGTGTTCATCAAATTGTATCATTAGCCTTCTTGAGATAGAAAATATTCCAACAGTTTGACAACTCTTCATGAATCTGCAGCAGCAGCTGAAAGGTGTTGTCGAAAACTGCATTTGGTGTTCGTCAGTAGATTGTGAGTTTCCAGCCACAATACCAACAAACCATTGATAATGTGTTCCATCATCTTGCAAACTCAACTGGTGAACGAAATAGGACATTAGCTGGGAAGGAGATAATGATCCTTTCCAATGTTCAAAAAACATATGATGGTGGCCTCCAGCTGGTTTCATGGAAAAGTGATGTCAACTTAAGCATGATTTTAGATCTTCATCTTGAGCAGGAAAATCTTACCTTCAGGAGAGAGATATTGCAACTGTTATTATCTGCCGCTTGTATAATAAAAGAAGTAAATCAATAGGAATATAATATCAATTGTCATTTTCTATTGTTTCCATAGGTCGAAGCTATATAATCACTACTGCTGATTTCAGGTGCAGTGATTTGGCAATATCATTAATTATTTCACCATTTTGGTTAATTTCATAGACTTTTTTAAGTGCATTTGTAAAACTTTGCAAAAATGTCATGAATACTGTTGCCTCTATAACAAGAAATAATAATGGATAAACAAAGCTGTGAGAGGTATCGCAACAGAATTTTACAGCACTTTGTAGGTGTAAGAAACCATGTTGAATACAACTTCAGAAGTAATAAATGACTATAGATTTTATCCATTTCCTTCTAATCATCATAGTGTAATAATTAACAGTTCTCTCACAAGTTTTAAAAGAACTTATGATGTAAAGCTAAGATGCAGCTAATACTCATGAGTTACTTTCTTCCATAGAAATTTTAATACAAAATGTCTGCCATTCATTATGAATTACAGGTATCAAAATTAAACTCTTTTCATTTGTACAATGTAACTACTGAAAATTATAAAATGAAGTTTCCATAGGGACCCTTATTATAAAGAACCTCTGAATTGTAATAATTTTATTCAATTTATTACCTACAAAAATGCATTCAAACGGCAGTGCTTATTTATATTCTTAACACTGACTGCAGTGTTTATATACATTGTTGCATTGAAACACATAATATTTTTTATTCAACCAAGGAAAAAGTTAATTCTCAGTGATCTGAAGTATTAAAATGAATGGAAATAACTCTTACATCCATATGTTAAATACCTATATTAGAAGTGTTTGAACAGTGAAACCTTTAACAATAATTGAATAATTGTGACTGGGTTGAAGACATACTGAGCATATGATATAAGCATTATAATTAAGTAATATTTAAAAATATAAAGAAAAAGAATATTAACCCTTTATAGCCTGGTGTAACATATTTGACACAATATATATTTTCTTAAGGTTTTAGACTTTTGATTTACTTTTTTGAATTTTATATTATGCTAAGCTTCAGCAATAAAATATAAATATTTATAGCTGTTTTGTGCTGTAAAAATATTAAATGTTTTCAACAAAATTGCTGTGTTTATTTTCTTAGGAAAAAAAAAAGCAAAATTCATGCAACTGCAGTCAAATGTAACCCTGTCAACATCCAAGCTTACTGTTATTTTACTTGGGCCCTCCCCATCTTTTACCATAGGCACCTTAGGCTGGAATCATTGGGATTCAAACTTGTAAGGCTTAGCCAGTCTATTACCTCTTGCCTTAACACTCATGGTCATTCAAATCACTTTAGTTGTGATGCCTTTTGAGGGGATATGAAAGCCAGTTTAGGAATTAGAGGAAGAGCAGTATATGTGGCAAAATAATTCTGGCAATAAGAAGTTAATAGTAATCTTTGATTATAAGTTTGAACTTATAGAGGAGTATCTACTGATTGCCTGTATTATCATAAATTTTGGTACAGCTCTGCATTCAGTAAATACTTCACAAGGTTTGTTTAAACCTGTACACATACTTTAAAATATTAAAGGCACCTCTATCTTAAATCTACTTAAATTTGAGATGAAGTTCAAAGTAACATTTCTGTGTTTTTATATAATAACAATAAAAATATATTTATTTTAGAATGAGTTGAATAAAAAATAATATTAATTTTTCCATCCATAATTAGCTTAAAAAGTGAAATGCATGGCTAGATGTTTAAGAGAATCTAAATTTGTACAGATTTGTTAAAACATGATAAAAATCTCAGAAAATTGAAATACCTTACCAAATGATTAATTTATTTTAGCATAAATACAATCCTTAGTCTTGATTTACTCTTTGGTAGTAATTGTCAGCTATGAATATTGCAGCAAAATGACTAGTGGGTACTCTTTTTACAGAGTGTTTTACATGACAGTACATACTCATTTTATATTATGTTGTACATGTTCCGAAACTGTCTGTTTTGTAATGTCTTAAAACTAGCATTTGTTGCTTCACATTTTGTAATTTATTTTCTGTTCATGTGTAGAGGATGTCATACACAGAGCGTGGAAGATGATCTGCCACAAATGCCTGCAGTTTCTCAGCTCGGGTGACAGGAGTATACCGTGAAATGGGAAACGTACGGCATACAGCATCAGAAAGCGAGCGCAGAACAGGTGTCAAATCTGTTTCCTGAAAATAAAATAAAAAATAAAAAAATGACACAACTGTTTTAAAAAAAAGTGTCCAACAAATTTATACAATGGAGATAAAACACACAATGCCGATTTTTTATTAAATAAAGGTTCTGAGATAAAGTTTTCATATTTATGGGATGCTAAATAATACTTTTTGTGTGTTTCATTTAAAATATGCACAAAAGCAATGTATTGTACCCAAAATTTTGATGTCAAGATTTCACCAGAAATACTTGCTTTTGGGCCTCCTGAAAACCAAAATAGACATTTTTAGAAAATGGTCCATATGCTTGTATGCATTTATTAGTGTGTTTTTCCGACTGTGAACCCATAGCTCAAAAACAAAAAGTCCAATAAATACCAAACTTGGCATTTGCATTTAGCATCTACCAAAGATGTGTCATAAGATGTTCAAGAAAATACCCCAAACTACCATTCACATGGAGACACTTTCAAAAAGATTGATTTGCTTAAAAACGCTAGAAATATGAAAATCAGACTTTGTACCACTTCTGGAGAAACTTTCTGTGAGATCTTATTTAGAAAAATATATTTGTTTAAAAACATTGGAACAAAAGAAGAAACTGATGTTATTTAGCTCTGTATTTTATGTTAAGAAAAGTAAATGCTTACCTCTCCCTTTGTGTACCTTTCTAAACTCCTTACTTTTTCTTCAAAATATGTCTCACCATAATCAGCCTTGGCCTCTTCAGTCATTGACTTCCACATGAGCCTTGCCTGAGCTACGAGTTCATCATTTGTAAACCAAATGTTGCCTGGCAACAAACAATTTAAATCCATTTATTTCTAAATAGCTTTTTAGCAGAAAGTAAAATAAATCAATGAATACCTTCAAAATCGCACCCACAAATATTCAGAAATAAGATGCTGTTATAAATAATTTTTTTCTAGAAAGTTTTAAGCACACCAAAGGCTCATATGATTTATGATTAATAAAGTGATTTCCTTATCACCATTGAATACTAAAGTTTAATATACTTCTCACAAAATTTAGAAATGGCACAAAAAATATCCCACTTGAAAGAAGTGAACAAGTTACTAAGTTTTCTTTTCTTCTCTAATGACCTGTTGTATGATAAGAGTCACTGGTCACACTCCTACATTGACAAATCTTTTTGTTCAACTTGGCTGTACAATTTATGCTGTGGCTCATTTTATGCTTATTTATGTGGTTTCTTAACTTTTAGATGCACATGCCATAGTGGTCTACAGGAAACTGAATAATTGACAACACATCAGTGTTTAGTAGAAAAGGCAAGGGAAGGAGAGAGAAGGAAAAACTTTTGCAGAAACATGTGGTCTCAATACTCTCAGTTCGTTTTGACTGAAGTATCCACCCCATACAACAAAGACATATGGGTTGTTGAAAGTTTGCATTTATAGCCTGTTACAAAGAAGCAGCATATTGTTCGTTTGTTTTCTAAATTGTGTGAGAAATAATGTTTTGTTTTTTAATGATGCTGCCAATTATCAGGTTCATATCAGCTCCACCAGTGTGCCAGAATTGTGTTATATGTTCTTTTATGTGTCAATAAATTTACTGGCATGGGGCTGTCACTTTTAAGCATACTTAAAACTATTGGTGTGGGTGATGTTTGAACCTGCAATCTTGGGATCAGAAGGTTAGATCTAAGACTCTAAATCACCCTGACCAATATTTTGCAAGAAGAGTACTAGATGGGCACCCATACTACTCATAAGAATTCTGAAATTAGATAGGCCTAAAACTTCATTGAAAAATGGTTTTGCCATCCATTCAAAGCCAAACATCAGGAATTTGAATCCCAGTAATGTGGTAAAGGATGGGGAGGGTTCACGAAAAATAACTGGCATGCATGGATGAGTGGTCACATGAACTTCAGTTACATGGATTTTGCTTTTTGTTCTACCGATATATCAAAAATTACAAAAATATTGCAATAAATTAATGTGTTTACAATATAAAATAACTCCTAATACATTGTTACTGTTAAAGACCAAGATATAAAAATAACAACAAAAAAATGCTGCTAAAATATAATAAAAAGAACTTCCTAACAGTCATAGTGCATTGAGGGGCTTTTAAATATATGAAGCAAAATTGACACACAAAACCAATAGATCTACACACTACTGCTAATACTAGAGAAGCTTAAAATAAAAGTAACATTACCAGTAGTGTAATCCCCAGGTTCCACCAATATAATGTCAACTCCCCATCGTCTCATCTCCAGACGTAGACAATCACTGAAAGCTTCTACAGCAAATTTGACTGAGCAATAAGGGGAATGACAAGGAGAAGCAATGCGCCCAAGGATGCTCACCACATTTACAATTCGACCTAGAAGTCAATGTGACAATTTTATAAGTGAATTACCATATTTCATAAACTGCTTGCTCAAAATTGAAAATGTTATATAACTACATCAAATCACAACTTTTCATTGTTTGAAATAGTTCCAATATTAGTAGCTTTCTACAACAAATAATTTAAAAATGGCATTTTAATATTTTAAGCTAGCAATAGTATTCATTAAGCTTTCTTAATTCAGAGAACAGTTACAAACTCTTTCCACGTTTTGAAAAGTGCTTTAGGTGGATTTAACAAGTTACAGAAATAGATATTCAATCTTAACTTCAAGGTTATAATATTTCTCAAGGAATAATACACAAACTCTATGTCACAGATTTTCATTGTCATATTTTTATAATTGTACAATAAACTTAATAATTATTCTTAACTCATCCTATTGTAATTGTGTCACATTCAACTATGCTCTTAATCTGTAATCCAAGTGTATTGTAAATGGAATACATACATGTAACTTGCCATTTAAACAACATGTAACTTGTAAAAGTTCACTTGAAGCAAAAAAATGCTAGAGCTGCATTGTCACATGTACAACATCTGTCAGCCGTTTGGTGCCAAATACAAACTACTTGCATAACTTTAGCATTTAGTAAGTCCATAACAGTAGAGCTAGGATTATAACTAAAACACAAATTGTTCAATGCACAAAGAAGCTAATTTTATTCCTAAGTTTTTTCACATTTTGCTGCATTTAAAATACAAAGCATAGCCATTATAATGCATTTGATATCTTTGCCACTCTCATTTATGCAGCATATAAAGTGCATAGAAAATCATCAACTTTTATAATCTCCAATAGGGATCAATGTAGCTCAAATTTCTTTCTAGTTGGAGTTAATTATATTTTAAGATGACTGTCCACTTTATTTTCTCTGAATAAAATAATTTTATGTTAGTAAAGCACCACTGCTGCCACCACCATTGTGCTTTGTTTTCTACCAAAGAATAACAGGTGGCAATATCAGTATTATGGAATTTAAAAGGATGTGTTAAGTAAATAGTTCTGGAATCACCCTCTGAAAGAAGTTGCAACACTTATTTTCTTGTGTTAGACTGTGCTATTTTTTTTTCTTTCTTTCTTCTTTCTGTTTTTAACCAAAATATGAGGAAACAGTTGTGGACAAAACCACAGGAAATCACATCATGAACAACAATGCCTCTCTGTTAACAACTACTCACCAACAAACAGTAAAGAACATCAGAAAGAATGCAAAGGAATACTACTGCCTCTGTAGTATGGTTTTAGCATGTCTGTCTCACATTCAAAAGGTCTCAAATTCAAATCTAGATAGGGGTGAGTTACTAGAATAAGGATTTTTCTAGGGTTTTTCCTCATCCTGATAAGATAAATGTTGCATAACTTTAAGTTCTATGGATCATTTGAGCATCATTTAAACTATTTCATTCATTCATCATCTGTTGTGACCTGCCAGGTTGAAGGATATTAACGTAAAAACAAGACAAGAATGCTAGTAAACAATAGGAAACCAATACTACAATGTAGTGTAAATGGCAACATTCTACTCCTTAAGATTTAGCTTGAAGGTAAAGGGAAAGGAGGGAGGTTACTATGGAAACATACTTCTCTAGTCACAAAATGTATACCTATTGTTTACATGGCACAGTGAGAACCCAAGGCTAGATTGTAACAATGGTTGTTGCACTGGCAAGAGGATAAGAATATACCATTACAACACTTTCAAACTATTTCTTTTATGCCTAAATTGAAAATCAAAATGACTCAATATGCTGACTTTGAAAGACAAAAGGCTTTTGCCATACAATCATCACATTTAATGTCAACAAGTTGAAAGTAATGCCAAAAAATTCTGCAAGCTTATGACCAAGAGCGGATCCAAAATTTGTTTAAGGAATGGGATGCACTGTTTAGACTTTGAGGTAAAAAAAAAGTAGGGTAACATACCATAAAAGATACAGAATAAATAGAAAATACCAATTTAAAAATATATATGGTACAATAATTTCATTACATTTTTGATCTGCTATGCGAAAAATATTACAGTAGGGAAAATATACTAAAATAGTTGTGAATTAAGTAATGTAAACGTAAACAAATCCTAGAAAAAGCCATGTAAAGAATTAAAAAAACAGTTTTACTTAAACGGTAAAGTCCATCTTTCTGTGTTTTAGCCCACCAAATCGATATAGAGGATGATGGCAGTGATAACCTCAACTTGTATACACTCTTGTACTTAAGTCAAAGCTGTTTGGTTGTTTAGTTCTGCTTATGGAGAAAAATCATCATTTAATCTTGTCTTAATTATGAAAAGTTTCATTTTATGAGACACAAAAAGCAAATGTAATCATCTTGTAATGCCAGAGTAATGTAAGCATCTGAGTCATGACATTTTTAACTGTTACCCTCAGTACTGCACATGTGTCACACTCCACCAACAAGGCTTAGCAAACCTGTGCAAGCCATTAACAATTATTATGTTAGGGAAGCAGATTACAGTATTTATATTTTTTTTACTGAATGTAAATCAATCTTACTTAAGTACTTACTTAAGTACATATATTTAACTAAAACTGTGTCCATTTTTACTTTCTCTATATACTATGTACATAGTGTATAGAGAAGATATTGTATTCCACCCAAATATTTGATACCAAGATTTCACCAGAAATACATGTTTTGGGTCTCCCCCTGAATCCAAAAAGAGCATTTTTGGAAAAAGGTCTGTGTGTGTGTGTGTGCGTGTGGGCGGGTGCATAAGTGTGTGTGTGTGTGTGTGTGTGTGTGTGTGTGTGTGTGTGGACAGCATAACTCAAAAACAAGAAGTCCGTTAAATACCAAACTTGGTATTTAAGTTTAGTATCTTCCACAAATATTTTCAAGAAAATCCCCCACCCCCAACTACCTTTTACATGGAAAAATTTTCGAAAATATTGATTTTCTCAAAAATGACTCTAACAATTTCGATTAAAATCTCTTATATTTAAGATATTTACATGCCAAATAAAATTTATATCTTGAATTTTCTGGGAATAGCCTCTGAAGACTACTTTATTCTGGATGAATTTTATGGAATTTTGCATAATTGCTAAACCGTAAGAGATGGACAAACATTTACCATACAAAAAATGTAGAGCACGTTAAAATACACAATTAATGTTATATGCATTTTTTTTCGAGGAGTAGATCATTTTTGAGATATTCCTTCTTTTTGGTTTCAGCTTTGAAAAACTTATGCTTTTCTCATACGAAATTATCAACTCCTGTTCATACAAACAAAGGAACATCAGTCATATAGCAACCAGCTTTTGACTATCACTTTAACCTATGGTATTTGCTTGTTTCGCTTCTACTTACAAGGAAGCAAGTAATAAGACTAATTTTTTTCTCGATTAGCATGAAGTAAATAGAAACATAAGCTTTTTAAACAATAATTTGTTGCAGAGATATAGAGAAAGTTATGTGAATGGAACACATCAGATTTTTTAACTTTTATTTGAAATCTAATATCTTGCAGCCTGTATTTTTTACTAATGTTTTGCGTAGTGAGGAGGGGCTTGGCAGCTGCACTTCCCCTTTGTATCCACCGTTATTATATATATATTCCAAAAATCATGTTTATAATAATCTCAAGTTTTGTTTTAAATATTTAAAACTCCTGTTTAAAGGCTAATAGTAATTTTTAAAGCGTTTACTTTTTCAATCAAAACTTGCATTGCCTACATAACTAAAATAATTTGCAGCCTAAAAAATCTTCTATATAGTTCTTTTCATAAATATGAAAACATTCCTCCTTACCTTTAGTTTTACGAACAAGTGGAAGGAACACTTGCGTTAGCCGGACAACGCTCAAAAAATTAACTTCTGCAGAGAGCTGGAATACTGAGAATGGAATCCATTCTACTTCTCCAAAAGTAGCCCATGAAGCATTGTTTACAACAGCCCAAAGTCCTGCAACAAAGGTCACTCAACAAAATTAGTTTCAACATCAAAAGCATATTATTTACACAAACTGATGGATAATTTTTTTATCAAAAATCATAAATGTTTGCCTATTATGACAGTGCTAATGCATCTTTAATGTTAATAAATGTTTAAAGAAGAGGTTGAATTGATAGAGTACATAAGTTACCATGTGGCATCTGCTCCTTGATATAGGCTGCCACAGCAAGTATTTCACTTTCAGACGTGACATTAAGTTGGAGGACATGAACACGTCCAGATGATTCTTCTTTAAGTTTCTTAGCATTGGAACTCTTATCCTTGTTTCTGAAGCCTGCAAAGATTGTAAATCCCTGCAGCAGAAAATTATATTCATAGAAAACTA
This sequence comes from Hymenopus coronatus, assembly GCA_030762935.1. Classification (NCBI taxonomy): domain Eukaryota; kingdom Metazoa; phylum Arthropoda; class Insecta; order Mantodea; family Hymenopodidae; genus Hymenopus; species Hymenopus coronatus. The sequence continues at coordinate 40,083,341 of CM060899.1, forward strand.
TAAATGATTATGCAGTATATCAAAAGCTTTTATTTTTTTCCATATCATTTTAATGCAGATTTTGTAAAGCTTGGGCAATTAAGATCAGTTTGACTTGTATAAAATTATATAAATATATTTAATTAGCAGTGGCAGCTGCAGCAAGTAGTGCCAGTATTGTGTACTTACAAGAAATTAAAGTAATAAAAAAACTCTTAAGGAATCATAAAACTTTATTGCTGCATAAAAAAAGAAGTAGCTGGGGCTTGTTATAGAACTATATAACAGAATTGAAGCCAGGATCAGCATCAGGCTGGCTAAAAATTTGGGAGGGAGGGGGTCCTGTGAAAAGTCAAGTATGGGGAAAATTTAATCTTTAATTTTAATAAATTCATAATAGTGTACTTGTCTTAAGTAGGATACAAAAATTAAAAATACTGTCACCATGAAAAAGAAAAAAACAGAAGTGACTCACAAGGGGGCATTGTCACACTGATGTTACAGCCCGAACTGGGATTTTTTTAATGAAAGTAGGCTGTAAATAAAGTTACCTTAGTCTTGACTTTCTCGCACATAAGCCCAAGCTTGACAAGAAAAAATTATTTACAAATTAGAATGATTCACTAATAATATCATCTCATTTCTTGCACATATCAGCGCTTAGTAATTATTGAATGAAAAAACTTAAGTAAATGTGCAATTTATATCTTTTCAGGATTTTTTTTTTTTTTTTGAGGCACCCATCACTATGGAAAAACAATGGAATCTAATATTGACTGATTTTGTCTTCACAACATGAAATTTTGATTGTAAGTTATCTTTACTGTGGTCTTGTGCATAGATGTTTGTAGCCTTGGTCAGGGTGTAGTTCATTATCAACACCTCACATAGTACAAGCCAGATGATCATTGAGCAGAAGACAGACCTAAAATCAGCCATTACAATTAAAATTGTATTATTTTTCCACTGATTAGGTATGCTATAGGAGAGAAGGCCGAAACATGGGTGTTTTCGTTTTCAATGTACTTTCACAATAAAAATTGCAACTCAAACTGTAATATCAATGTGACAATGACCCTGTCAGTGTAGCCAATGAAAGCTTTGGACTAAGAATTGGGGGGGGGGGAGAGAGATTGTCCAAACACCCTCAACCTATAGCTGTACTGGAGGCAACCAGATTTAATGAAATAATTATGAATTTAAAATAATGTACTTAAAAATATGTTTTTTTCTATTATTTTACCATAGTCTAAACTGTATGCAAAAGAATTTATAAAAAAATCAGCAATTACCACTGCACTCATTGTTTGTCCATCTACAATTTGTTTCAAACCATGTGGTGTTAGCCGACTTTGTGGGTTGCATGTCAAGCAGCAGCAGTAGCAGTAGTAGTAGAGGGGCTTGCTATTACACAGACTTGTTTACAAATCACTTGTGGGATACCAGATCTGGTATTGTATGTGTGATTTGAAAGTGATTTCTGTTTTTGTGAATGAAGTATAAAGTTGCAAATATATATATATATATGCTGTTCAGGGTTTGCCCATTTGCAATTACTTTACTTGGTATTGCTGAGCCTTCCCATTTGTACCCAGCAGGTCTCAAAGAGTATCTATAATTAGACATTAATCTTAAATTATTTTAAGTATCTTTATACTCATTTTTTAAAGTTGCTGTAAATAAGAAGTTATGTGGTTCAAGTTAAACCTCAGCAATCTTCAAATTCTTTTAATTAAAAATAATTTATGGTAGGTACATAATGTAATGCAAGTGATACATGCTTACCAGGTCATCAAGCTGACGAGCAAAAGCATAGCCAATTCGAGAATCACATTCAGTAATAAGTACACCTTTACCAGCAGCAGTAACCTAAAAGAAACAATACATTTAATTTTAAGTACAACTATACAGTCAAAGAAAAATGAAACATAGATAAAATAAATATTTGACAATTATCATACCCTTTATGTTTACTTTCTGTATTATACATAGTAAGAAGGGGAAGTATTGTATTCCACCCAAAAACTTGACACCGAGATTTCACTGGAAATGTATGTTTTGATACCCCCTGAATAAAAAAGTGAGCATTTTAGAAAAAGGCCTAAGTGTGCTTGTACAGCATAACTTAAAAACAGAAAGTTTTTCCAAAAATATGACATGAAGATTTTAAACAAAATTCCCACTCACCAAACTACCCTTTACATTAAACATTTTTCAAAATTTTCAAATTTCTTAAAATTGGCTCTAAAGATTTTGATTAAAATACTATATGTTTTCATATAGTGACAGACAAAATGTATAATTTGAACTTTCTGGAAGAAACCTCTGAAGTTTTCTTCATTCTGCATAAACGATGGATGTAAAAGATAGACAAAAACTTCGGTACTACAACAAATAAATAAACAAATAAATAAAAAATCCAGATCTCAGTAAAACACACAATTTATGTCAGAATACATTCATTCATTCATTGTTATTGATTTATATTTTCCAATACTTTTCTCAAATAAGTAGTTGCCATACTTGTTTCTTTTTCTACACCCTGGTCATGCAAATAGAACAGAATTTCAATTTAATGACATAGTGACCAGAGATTTTACAACCTCTGCTGTACAGCCATTGGAGCTCTTCCATTAGGCCATGCCTTGCGATTTTAAATGCTAATGCCAGATGCTGACCACCAAGTTAAGCAGCATTGGATTTGGTCATGGCTGGTTAGATGAGTGCTCAGCCATACATTTCTCCTCTGCTTTACTTGGCTTAGCATACACTCATATACCAAATTTCTTCATTTCCCGCTAGCTGGCTCTGCTTTATTTGATGGTCCAGCAAGCGGATAGCCAAGTTAAGCTGTGCCGGTCTCCATGGCCGCGCTCGGTGAAGTGCCTAGCTTTGGTGCTTCAGAGGGGATCGTGGGTTCGAGTCCCACCTTGGGCTTGGGTGTTTGTGTGTTTGTAAATGCGTATATGTACTACCTGTCTGACGAAAGAGTGCAGTTGTTAGAGGTCGCTGGTGTAGCATGGCACGGTTTAGGGCAGTCAGAGAAGGCTGGAATATAGTGCAGTATAATCTGACCATCAAACATCAGCAAGCGTACGTAAATGGAATAAACTAAACGATCCACAACAGGTTAAGCTTGCTTCTTTATCACTAATGAATATTAATTTTCTACTTTGTGAGCGTAAGATTGCGTGGCGGTGTTTGCATTTCGACTTGATTCGAAAACGTCCAGTGCAATACAGTATTGCCGAACTGTACAGGGCATGCACCGGGAGTGATGACGTAAAACCTCTTATCTGTTTGTGTTTACGCAAGCTTCCAATTGTGGCCGTTTGCATTCATGCTTCAGACAGGTGCATTTGTGAGTAAAACGAAAACGGAAATGAAGGGAAAAAGATGAAACAGAAAAAGGAAAAAGCGCCGGAGTCCCGACAAGGCTCCAGAACTTTTCGAGAAAAAAAAAAAAACAACAGATTTTGGGGGGGGGGGCGGGACAGGATTAGAGGTTATAACGATAACGGTATATAAGGTGTTTGGGAAGGATAAAGGAAAGGGGAGAGAAAGGATTTTATACTGTGGTGTCTCTGTTTATTGGGGCAACTGTGGTAACATGAGGCCCGGTACCGCCGAAGCAAACCGAGTGTTTGTGGGTGATTACTTAGATGATGAGCGTGGGGAGCAGGTAGACGCTATGGCGCAATGCCCTGGCGGAGACCTACAAAAATGTAGATGTATCATACTACCAGATAGGTGTGTTAAGAGGGCGATGGAGCTCTTCCCAAGTGGGTTTTGGGCGGCGTAGCCGATGGAGCTCCAAAGCTTAGCATATTGGGACGTTGGTGTATAGCTGCTGTGAGTTGATGCGTCATGTCTTGGGAGACGGATGGTCAAGCCGCGAGTCTGTTGTTGCAGCAGCTTATCGAGCTGCTTGTGGACCTTGTAGATCCTTGAGTTGTTAATGTAGTCCACCACCTTCTCGAGTCTCCTGTTGAAGTGGTCTCGCCAGGCGGCGTTCTCCGGTGTACTTCCTGTGGTGTTGCAGCATATGGGCTCGGTCCCCGTTTGAATGAGTGACCACTCCGGCGGCATCAACGACCCCTGCTAAAATCAGTATACATAGAAACAAATGACCGTTCATTGTTAGTTATACATGACACAAACGCTTGTTTTATGACACTGTCTTTTGCATCGCAGCGGTAATCCATAACTAAACGGATAGGTGCCATAGCGATTTGTCTTTAGCCGGAGTTAGCCCTGGAGATTAGTTCTTGCTCCTGGCTCCTGTATCTGATATTTTATCAATGCCATTAGGGTATTCTGAAGAAGAAAAAAATTAAGGGAGTTATGTATAGGTACTAGGGATTCTTTGTTAAACAATTTGTTTCGATTTAAACAATAAATATAAATTAATTCTACATTGAAATATTTTTAAAATAGGTTTCATATTCATAGATCAAGGTACAGCAGTTGGAATTAAAGTTAGATTTTGCTATTACTTTATACAACTCATTTTAACAAGGAAGGTTCCAACCCCTCCTGGCTACGCCTTTGATTAATACAACACTTTATTTCCTGATTATTTAGAAAGCTTAGATTTATTTTAATGTTGGGTATTATTGATTATGTTATTCAATTTTAAGCTTGCGGTGCGCTCAAGTTTCCGTATGCAATGTACGGACCTTGTCCATCCCAACTTCTTACGTTACACCTACGCTTACATTGGAATGGTCTTACCATATGGCTGCCCTTATGCTGCGTGTTTGCGCCACCTCTTTATGTAAATAGTCTTCTTTCCACCTGTAAAATGACAACGTGAATTTGTAATGGACAGAAAAGGTCATATGAGTGTTAGGGATCAGTCACAACATTATAAGGGCAGGCGTTAGGGCTAAGGACGGCTCCAGAACTTTTGCCTCTGTATGCGATAACTGCAAGTGCCACTCCCTCACTTTCAGACATAACCTAACTGTTTATCCTCCATAACAGTCTTCCATGGCTATCTATCTCACACAACCTATGCGTTCAAATGTAGGGCAACAGTAGGTAAATTGTTACAGTACATAAATGAACGGAAAGGCATGATATGACCACTTGCTTCACATGGGATACTTTGAAGATTACCATCCTTGGTCTTCACTTGTCCAAATATATAACAAAAATGTCCAGAATGCTGCTAGATTATAAGCATAATTTGTAATTCTTCATATTTTAAGATTTTGCCGCCTCTAAAATCTGCTGCCCCGGGCTGTGGTAAGGCTTAACACCACTCCCCTAACCCTGAGCCGGCCCTGGTAGGACCATTCATAATGCAGCCTAAGCCATTACACAAGAACTTGGCACTCGGATCTAGAGCAGTAAGTTGCATGGGGAAATCTGCCGACCGTGCCACAAGTTTTAAATTTGATAACATAACCAACAATATCCGATATGAAAATGCACGTCTTCATAAATAAGTAGAACATAAAACGTGATGCGCCAAGAGAATCAGCGTCTGTCGTAGCATTTAAAATGGGTGGCATGGCCAAAGGCAAGAGCCAGTGCTTCCAGAAAGCAATGGAAGAGCACCATGATCGACGATCACCTCTTCACTTCATGATAGTGTCCTGTTCAGAAGCTGGCAGTACATGGAGAAAAAAAATCTGACGTGGTCGTTAAAAAGTTTATGCTACTATTTACTTTATGCTAATCGAGAAAAAAATTAGCAGAAATAGTCTTATTACCTGCATCCTTGTAAGTAGAATAAGGGAGTACCATGGGTAAATGATACTTAAAAACTGGTTGCTATGTGACTGAAGCTCCTTTGTTTGTATGGACAGGAGTTGACACATTCTCGTATGAGAAAAGTATGTGTTTTAAAGCTGAAACTGATAACAAAGAATATCTCAAAAACGATCAACCCCATGAAAAAAAATGTTTATGACACAAATTGTATGTTTCATAGTGATCTGTAAGTTTTTGTCTAACTCTTACGGTTAATCAGTTACACAAATTTTAGCAAAATTCATTCAGAATAAAGAAGTCTTTGGAGGTTATTCCCAGAGAATTCAAGATATACATTTTATTTGGTATGTAAATATCATAAATATAAGAGATTTTTAATCAAAATCGTTAGTCTTTTTTTAGAAAATAAAAATTTTCGACATTTTTTCCATGTAAAAGGTAGTTGGGGTGGGAGGATTTTCTTGAAAATCTTCGTGTCGCATCCTTGGAAGATGCCAAACTTAAATACCAAGTTTGGTATTTAGCGGTCTTTTCGTTTTTGAGCTATGCTGTCCACAGACACACACACACACACACATACAGACCTTTTGAAAAATACTCTTTTTGTATTCAGGGGGTCCTAAAACATGTATTTCCGGTGAAATCTCGGTATCGAACTTTGGGTTGAATACAATACATCCCCTATACACTATGTACATAGAGCGTGTAGAGAAAGTAAACATGCTTTTTTCGGACTCAGGGGACCCCAAAACATATTGTTCCGGTGAAATCTCGGTATCGAATTTTTGTTTGCATTACAATACCTTCTCTATCACTATGTACATTGTACATATGGAGCTATAGAAAGTAAAAATCTGATGTGTTCCATTCACATGACTTTCTCCACATCTCTGCAACAAATTATTGTTAAAAAACTTATGTTTCTACTTCATACTAATCGAGAAAAAAAAAACAGTAGAAATAGTCTTATTATTTGCTTTCTTGTAAATAGTACAGAAATAAGAGAGTACTACAGGCTTAACTGATAATCAAAAGCTGGTTGCTATGTGACTGAAGCTGCTTTATTTGTATGGACAGGAGTTGACAAATTCCTGTGTGAGAAATGTTTCTCATAGCTGAAACCAAAAACAAGGAATATGTCAAAAACGACCAACTTCACGAAATAAAATATACACATGACATATATTGTGTTTTTTAATGTGTTCTACATTTTTTGTGTGGTAAGTTTTGTCTATCTTACGGTTTATTAGTTATGCAAAATTCCGCAAAATTCATCCAGAATAAAGTAGTCTTCAGAGGCTATTCCCAGAAAATTCAAGATATACATTTTGTTTGTCAGGTAAATATCTTTAATATTTGACATTTTAATCAAAATTGTTAGAGCCATTTTTGAGAAGATCAAAATTTTCGAAAAAAGTTCCATGTAAAGGGTAGTTGGGGGTGAAGGGATTTTCTTGAAAATCTTCGTGTCGCATCCTTGGAAGATACCAAACTTAAATACCAAGCTTTTTTGCTTTGCTGTCCACAGACACACACACGCATACATACACGGACATTTTTGTAAAAATGTTTTTTTTTTTTTTTGATTCATGGGGACCCAAAACATGTATTTCCGGTGAAATCTCGGTATCTAAATTTTGGGTGGAATGCAATACCTTCTCTATACACTATGTACATAGCACGTGTAGAGAAAGTAAAAAGCATTTTAAATCTGAAACTAATAACAAGAGGATATCTGAGAATGACCAGCTCTATAAAAAAAAATTATATTACATAAATGATGTGTTTTAACGAAATCTACATATTCTGTGTAATAAGTTTTGTCTTCAGATGCTAAGTCCAGAAAATTCAAGATATATACATTTTATTTGTCATATAAATATCTTTAATATACGACATTTTAATCAAAATCATTAGAGACATTTTTAGAAAAAAAAGTTTGAACATTTTCACATGCAAAGAGTAGTTCGGGCGGGGGGATTTTTTGAACATTTTTTGTCGCATCCTTGAGAGATACTAAATTAAATACCAAGTTTGGTATTTAATAGACTTTTTGTTTTTGAGCTATGCAGTCCAGACATACACATAGACACGAACCTTTTTCTAAAAATGTTGTTTGGACTCAGGGGACCTCAAAACACATATATCCGGTGAAATCTCAACATGAGTACATTGTTGGAATACAATAACTTCTCTATATACATAATGTTTTAGTACGTACGTAGAGAAAGTAATAAAGTCTTCAGATGCCTTGTATTTAGACTGTGTCTGCGCTTATATTTCATTGTGAAGGACACTTTTAACACAATTTCCTATTCTGAATTCCTTACATACTAAAGTCGACTAGGACATAAATGGTTGAGTGCTGTTTCGTCTTATAAGTTCGTATCGCCTAATTTTCCCACTTCGTATAGTTAAACATTTATGGCAATTTACGTAAAGGAGATATAAAATTACTTTTTGCATTAACAATATATGAAGATTAAGTGTGATGTTATAAAACAGTGTAAATGTTACAAATACCTAAAAGTATGCTGCACCTAGAAGTATGCGGTGAATGTACGAGAAAGCCCCTAAATCTTTAAACTAGCCCTCCTTTTCAGATTTGAGCGTACATGCATTTTAATCTCCGCAAACCGGTCGTCCAAGTCGATCATTCGTTCGCAAGGATGACCGTAGGCATGATGGCGCTATTAATATGCCACCGGAGGGGGTAATTTGGCAAACACATCGGGTCACGGCGACTAAATTTAGTGTCCCTAACTCCAGCCGTAGTCTACACAGATTTATAAACACATTGCATATCTCAAATTGAAGCTGAAATGGCAATACAAAAATTCTACCGGAAAGCTTACAGAATATACGCAAAGAAACATCTCTTAGATAGGAAAATAATACATTCTACGTTATGATAAGAAAGCATTTAAGTTCAAAATGAAAATTCACCTAATTATACTTCATACATCTAACAAAATAAAAGAGGACCGATAAATTATCCAAATCTACAATGATATAAAAATCTAATGTGTTCCATTCACATGTCTTTCTCTACATCTCTGCAACAAATTATTGTTAAAAAGCTTATGTTTCGTTTTACTTCATGCTAATCGAGAAAAAATTAGCAGAAATAGTCTTATTACTTGCCTCCATGTAAGTAGAAGGGAAATAAGGGAGTAACATACGTTAAAGTATTAGTCAAAGCTGGTTGCTTTTTGACTGATGTTCCTTTGTTTGTATGGACAAGAGTTGACAAATTTCAGTATGAGAAAAGTATATTTTTTAAAACCGAAACCGATAACAAGGAATCTCAAAAATGGTCAGCTCTACGAAGAAAATGTGTATGACATAAATTGTGTGTTTCAGTAAGATCTACATATTTTGTGTAGTAAGTTTTTGTCAATCTCTTATGGCTTACTACATACTTATGCAAAATCCAGCGAAATCCATCCAGAATAAAGCGGTCTTCAGAGGCTATTCCCAGAAAATTCAAGATATACATTATATTTCGGTGTAAATATCTTAAATATACGGTATTTTAATCAAAATGGCTGGAGCCACTTTTGAGAAAATTAAAATTTTCGAACATTTTTCCATTTAAAGGGTAGTTTGGGATGGGGGATTTTCCTCAAAATCTTCATGTCGCATACTTAGAAGGTACTAAACTTTTATACCAAGTTTTGTATTTTACCGACTTTTCGTTTTTGAGTTATCCTTATCACAGTCACACAGACACACACACGGACCTTTTTTAAAAATACTTTTTTTATGGTTAAAGGGGACCCTAAAACGTCTATTTCCGATGAAATCTCGATATCGAATTTTTTGTTGGAATGCAATACCTTCTCTATAAACTATGTTCATAGTACGTGTAGAGCAAGTAAAATATGATATGTTGCATCCACATAGCTTTCTCTAGCTGTTCTACAAACAAATGTTTCTTACAAAAGATTATTCTTTTATCTACGTCATGGTAATCTAGATAAATATGAGAATAATTGTAAATAGAAGGGAAATAAGGGAATACATTAGGCTAAAGCGATATTCGGATCTTTTAAATACTGCTATGTGAAACAATTGAGGTTCGGTTCACTTTGCACGGTCCCGTTTGAGAACAGTTAATTCGTTTGAAACTGAAACCAATAACAATGAACATCTCGAAAACAAGGAAAACATATATGACATAAACTACGTGTTTTAACAAGACCTACTGTTTTTGTGTAGTAAGTTTTTATCTATCTCTTACGGTTTAACCGTTTTGCAAAGTTCTGCAAATTCATCCAGAATAAAGAGATTTTCAGAGGTTATACCCAGAAAATTCAAAATATTAATTTTATTTGTAATGTGAATATCTTTAATATACCTACCGTATTTCAATCAAAATTGTTAGAGTAATTTCTGAGAAAATCAAAATTTTCGAAAAATGTTCCATGTAAAAGGTAGTTAGGGTGGAGAATTTTCTTGAAAATGTTCGTGACGCATCCTTGGAAGATACTGAACTACCAAGTTTGTATTTAAACAATTATCGTTTTTTGAGCTTTGCTGTCCACAAACACAGACACTCACACACACGAACCTTTTTCTAATTTTTTTCGGACTCAGGGGACCTTAAAACATATATTTCCTGTGAAATATCGGTATCAAATTTTTGGGTGCAATGCAATACCTTCTCTATCCACTATGTGCATTGTACATACGGGCTAGAGAAAATAAAAAGAAAAGACGTCGACGAAAATGGTCTTAGTTATAAATCCGGAAAGCACTTTAATATTCGATTTCACAGCTTATTTCAATAGTATAAAGTTTGGGCGTCTGTTAATGCTGGGCTATCGTTTTGCACATGAAAGGAAATAAATATTATGTTTTATTGAACCTTAAAGACCAAAAAGACTGAGAAACTACGAGTATTAAGGCTTTTTAGAATACATAATGAGTGTAAGTGTATAAAGAACTAATATATACAATTAAAGGTAGCTTTAGCACTGTTACCAATGTAAAATAGAAATTTAAAATGTATTCTATAAATAAATTATATCATCAGATATTATGAGCTTTTGATTATGCACCCCATCTAACCTAACAACGAAAAAAGTAATTAAAACGTTAAAAATGCAAGTTTGACACTCCTTCTTAATGTGAGTTAGCGATGTCAACAAAGATAGTGGCAGTGGTATGAACCGCAGGCCGAAGGAAGGCAACATAATAGCGATTTTTAACATCCTGTGCAAAAATTATTAACGAAGTGGAGTCGAAATTATTGGTGTGTTGATACAGTGGTATAGGTGGAAACAACATAAACAAAAATCTGATATGTTTCATTCACATTACTTTCTCCTTATCTCTGCAACATATTACTGTTAAAAAGCATATGTGTCTATTTACTTCATGCTAATCAAGAAAAAATTAGCAGAAGTAGTCTAATTACTTGCTTCCTTGTAAGTAGAGGCGAAATAATGGATAAAGTGATAGGTTAAAGTGATAGTCAAAAGCTGGTTGCTACGTGTTTGAAGTCCCTTTGTGTTTGTGTGTACAGGAGTTGATAAATTCCTGTATGAGAAAAGTATACGTTTTTCAAAGCTGAAACCAAAAAATAAGGAATATCTCAAAAACGATCACCTGCGCGAAAAAAATGTATATGACATAAATTGTGTGTTTTAACTTGCTCTACATTTGTTGTGCGGCAAGTTTTGTCCATCTCTTACGGTTTAGCAGTTATGCAAAATTGCGTAAAATTCATCCAGAATAAAATAGTCTTTAGAGGCTAGCCCAGAAAATTCAAGATAAACATTTTATTTGTCAGGTAAATATCTTTAATATACCATATTTTAATCAAAAACGTAAAAGCCAATTCTAGGAAAATAAAAATTGTTCGAAAAAAGCTCCATGTAAAAGGTAGCTTGCGGTGGGGGATTTTCTTGAAAATCTTCGTGTCGCATCCTTGGAAGGTACCAAACTTAAATACAAAGTTTGGTATTCAACGGCCTTTTCGGCTTTGAGCTTTGCTGTCCACAGACAGACAGACAGACAGACACACACACACGAACCTTTTTCCAAAAATGATTTTTTTTTATTCAGGGGGATGCAAAACATGTATTTTCGGTGAAATCTCGGTATCTAATTTTTGGGTGCATTACAATACCTTCTGTATACACTATGTGCATAGTACATTTAGAGAAAGTAAAAAAGTCAGAGTGGGTGGTGGATGGGGATCAAACTCGGACCTCCCAAATGCCTAGGAGAGAGGCGAGTGGCCAAATCACTCTCCCACGGTGTCGCCTGGTGTTAATCTTTGCATTTTATTTAAATTCGCACACACGTTTTCATACTTTCAGACTGTAGAGAAGATATGGAATAATTATAGTCAAAATAATTTCTACCCACCAGCCGGAAATCGAATCAGGGATCTCTAGATTTGAAAGTTAGTATGCTAACCATCAGACCGCATAGGAATTCTAAACTCTTTAATGTCGACCAGGATATGTACGCCCATTGAGATGGGCGCCACGGTATTGTTGACATCCTCAAGACTTGAGATCCGAGAGGAGTGAGGAAAAGAAGACAACGAGAATGTCCAATTGCACAAGGAAAAACCTGAATATACTTTCGATGCCCTGCCCACTTGTAACTGTTTATTCCTCCTCTCACTGAATGCATTCATATCATGGTTGATTACTACATAGGTAGAAAAAGTATTTCCACTTAAAAATTTCATACGGAGATTTCATCGGAAATACACGTTTTGAGACCCCTTGAATTAAAACAAAACTTTTTTAGATAAAGTTCCATGTGTGTGCGCTCGTGTATTAGTGTGGATAAACAGCATAACTAAAAACAAACATAGGTTCACTAACAAATTTAATATTTAAGTTCAACATCTTCCAAGGATACGGTACAATTTTCGAGAAAATCCTATTCTATACATGGAAAAAAGTTTTGAAAATTTCGATTTTCTCAAAGATGATTATAACGATTTTAATTTAAATACAATACATTAAAGATATATAAATGACAAATAAATGCACGTCTAACATTTTCTGCAATAGATTGTGAAACCCTCTTCATTCAGAAGGAATTTTGTATAATTTGGAATTTCTGGTAAACGTTAAGTGAAAGACGAAAGCGTACTACCCAAAAATGTAGATCCTTTTAAAAGACACAGTTTATTCCAAAGAAGTTTTTATGTCTTAAGACTTTTCGAGTTATTCCTTATTAACAGTTTGAATTCTTCAATATTTTTGTTATTCTTTAAGACCCTTGCGATTTTCAGTTATTTCTCGTAATTGCATGGAAATACTATGGAATTTTAAGGCCAGCACCAGCTGTTAAAACATTTGACCATCGCTATTTCCTTTGTATATATAACGAAATATGTAATGTAGTTATTTCTGCAACGGTTTATATCAATTAGTAAAACTAAAACTAAACGTTATATGAATAGTTCATGTACCCATTAATAAAGCATAGAAGGTAGAGAAAGTTGTGTGAATGAAACACATCAGACTTGTATTTTATCGTGAATGAACAATATTTCTATCTATAGCTTTAAGTTAAATACGATCACTTTATGAAATAATATAATTTCTAAACACGTCAGAGCAGAGCAAATCCATTATCAGTAAAACTGAGAGGTTTGAGCACGATACGAAATACATATTGGCTCGCCAGGGAGCAAAGGTGGACAGACTGGTAAACAAATAAGGACGGTGCAACCAAACGAACTGCAACTCTGAACATACGTATCCATTTGCCCACTTGCCAAGCGATGACAACGCGAACAAGCATGCATAATCATATCCCTCATCTGTATATTGTCATCTGCTAGAGCAGAGTTTTGCTCAACACTCTTGTGAATCACCAAAATGCACTGCGTGATCACTGCGCGGAAAGCAAGAACAGATAATTCCTTCAGTGCTGTAAAATTCTGCGTTTGAAATACGTAATCCATCTTTCATAGATTAATACACCTTTTGTAGGTTCATGATTGGTAGACCAATTGTTCTATTATGCCTCTTGCATTAATATTTATAATTCGGATATGAACGTATACGTATTGTCATAATTTTTGGTGGCAATTGGTAATCGTAACATAAATATTTGCAAAAAACAAGAAAAATTATAATAGTATAACAAACAACAAGCTCCTTGACCATTGTAATTGAACTGTATCGCCAACAGTATGATAATTTGTAACGAAAACTTACATTTATAGCAGTAAATATGAACAGGGGAAAAAAAAAAAGATAAAATCAAATCTTGGTAATTAATTGGGATCGAACACAATTTGAAAGAAACGTTCTTCTACTTGGTAACTATTATACTCGTTTGCAAGTTTTGCGCAAAAACACTTATTCCGCCACTTTCTAAAATTAAGGAAGAATCCTCCTAGACAAGCAAAAAACGCAGGAGTCGATAGCTTTCTATTCTCGATATTATAAACTTACACACGACGCACTATACAAGGAAGAGGGATCTCGCTGCCACGTGTCTACCCACTACATACACGGAACAAGCGCAAAATCAAGAGAGTTGGTGACGCCTCTGCTAGACTTTAACGGAGTGTTGCATTTATTAAGTTAAGATGAACGCCTCACGTGGTTTGTTTACGTCGGAAGTCTATAGACACTGGGTATACAGCTATATAACATCTATGTACACGTAACCACACGACAAACCGCAAAAATCCCTCGACTTTAATGTTATCAGTTACTAATAATAAGTTACTAATATTTTGTTACTCACATTGAGACTCAAATATCGCTTGCGGTTCCATGTAAGCGTCTCACCTTGTAAATTTACTGCTTCAACAGATGCGCACTTTTTCTTGGGCGCTAGGCTCCTTAGTACTTCATTCGGTAGGTTTCGCGCAATTTCGGAAGCAGAGCAGAACGACAACACAAACATGAAATACGCTATACACCCGGATATATAGTGCCTTCAATGCTAAGATTTCATTCTGTCTGCAGATCCCAGAGTTCACGCTATGCACATGCGCAGTGTTTCGTTTAATAGTTCAGCCATTTCGCGGTAAATTAGATAACCGGTTCACATAACAGCTGAGGGTCTCAAAGAAAGAAATTTTCTTTGGTTGAACAACACTGCGGAAAGACAGGCAGATGAGCTCTCTGTTCCCCTCGCTTTCCGTAAAAATTAGCGCCCAAGAAAATGTGCGCGCATAGTAGTGTTTTTGAGTTATAATGGCATAATGGCTATGGTTATCAGAAAGCGCGAGGTGTGCTTCTGGAAACCTCAGGAGGAAAGGGCGAAGTGAGGGACACAGAGGGCAACACACTCGGATAAGGCGGGATCCCTATGACCTTTGAACAAGGAACAGAGAATACACCTCGCACCTAGACGTCATCCTCCGTGGTCTAGGGGTAACATGCTAGCCTCTGATTCCCTAGGTCGCGGATTCAAACCCGGAGGAGGACGATGACTTTTCGGGCGTAAAAATCCTTAGCATGGTTTCCTTTGGAAGGGAAGTAAAGTACGTAAAAACTTAATCCTGATAAAGAGGCCTCTGAACAAAATTAAGCAGTATTTCACAGCCAATATAATGGGACACTGAAAGCCGCAGCAGTTAAAGAGCGTCTATAAATAAACAGTAAAAACAGACAAAAATCAAACTCAACTCTGGCACCTAGACTCAACGCACTTTGTGCTTACCACTCCCAGGAGGAACGGATAAGGATCGCAGGCCGGCCGACAGAGATGCGCAGAGGTCCCTAACGATTCCAAACTTGATGACCCGGTCACACCTGCTTAGAGAAGATTCCTTCTGGCGGAATTGGAGAAAACTCGCGCCAGCTTAGACAACGCTTTCATCTTACAGAGCTGAGAAGAACTTTCCAACGAGCAAGCATCTGCGCCAACCGTCTACACCGCACAGTTCCTGAGCCCACCTGAATAATGAAAGGGGAACTGAAATGGTACAAAGTAAAATAAAGGGAATTCGTGATAGAAGAAAAATCACCCCAGCATTCACTTTCCCAAGCACGAAAAACTGACGGCCCGAGGAATTTAACCAAAACGACGGCGCCGTCTAGCTCGCTGCTGGGGTCCTTAACATCTACAGATATTACTTTTTGACTCCGGCAGGACCATCATCAAGCTTACTTCTCTGAGGCCCTGTTCCGCACCAAATGCCAGAGCAGTCAGTTCCATAAACCAAACTCTACTGTCATACGTCTCGCCGACGTCCACTCGCCTGATTCTCTGAAATACAACAAGGAAATGGGTGACAGGGGAGCCATCTAGCTTGGTATGGCATTATTAAACATAGAGAAAAAAAACCTACACTTCATCGCATAAACCATATTTCCTATCATTGTGGGAACAAGTACTTCACGCTTTAGTGCGTGTAGAATTACATGCACGTTACCAACAACAAAAAAGAGGGATTTTTCATATTTTGGTAACATCTTACTGTATAAAAAGCTTCGTAGTTTTACATATTTTATAAAATTTACGATATTGCGCTTTTAAAATAATTTCCACTGAGCTAGGTGGCGCCATATGTGCGACTCGCACTCGGGAAGATCCTGGTTCAAACTGCGGGCAGACGAATTTGAGCGAACGTTTCCTCGCAGTTTTCCTCGCTCGCTATGCGAATGTTGGGCTGGATAATTTGATCCGCGACTTTTTCTATCATCCCTTTTACACTACATTTTATTTCCTTCTTCTTCACCTCCATACCAGACATTGGGCTCATCACCCTACCGGGATATGCCATGATCCAGAGTTTGCTAGCTTCTCTACAGGCGTCTGACCCAAGGCATTGGTTCGTAAATCCTTGGAAGTGTACGTCCTACAAAGAGGAGGGCAACCCAGTGAAGAATAAAAAGAAGAAAACAATTCCCGTTAGGACAATCCATTCAGCCAGTTTTACGTGAAACACATTAATTAGAAAACTCAAGCCATCATTTCCAACAAGTCAGGTGCAGTTGAGAAAATGTAGCTTTTCTTCCGACTGAGAGAGACCGGCTACGGCCCGAACTGAAATCAGCTGATTCTTTTAGTCAAACCATGAGACAATTAAGTAAATTTACAGCCACCTTATTCATCCATATTCGACACAAACAATTCAACTCGTTAAATTTGTAGAAAAGATAGTTACATACATCATGAAGCTATTCATTTTTACTTTCTCTACACGTTATATGCAGATAGTGTATTGTATTGCACTCAAAAATTAAATACCGATATTTCACCAGAAATATATGTTTTGAGACTCCCTGAATCAAAAAAAAAAAAAAAAGCATTTTTAGAAAAGTGTCCTTGTGTGTATGTGTGTGTGTGTCGATGGGTAGCATAGCTCAAAATCGAAAAGTCCGTTAAATACCAAACTTCGTATTTAAATTCAGTATCTTCTAAGTATGCGACACAAAGATTTTCAAGAAAATCCTTCCACATTTTGCTTAAAATATCACATATTAAAGATATTCACATGACAAATAAAATGTATATCTTAAATTTTCTAGGAATAGCCTGTGAAGACAGCTTTATTCTGAAGGCATTTTGTGGAATTTTACATAACTGGTAAACCGTAAGAGATAGACAAAATTTTACTTAACAAAAAAATGTAGTGGTCGTTAGAACACATAAATTGTGTTTTATACATATTTTATGGAGTTGACCGTTTTTGAGATATTCCTTGTTATTGACTTCAATTTTAAAATACTTTTCTCAAACGGGAATTTGTTAACTCCTGGCCATACAAACAAAGAAACTTCAATCACATTAGCAACCAGCTTTTAAAAGATTTGACTATCGCTTTAGCCTAAGGTATTCCCTTATTTACTTTCTAGTTACAAGGAAACAAGCTATAAGACAATTTCTGCTAATTTGGTCTCTATTAGCTTGAAGTAAATAGAAAAATAAGATTTTAAACAATAATTTGTTGCAGAGATGTACAGAAAGTCATGTGAATGGAACACATCAGACCCCCCCCCCAGTTTATATAACCCCCTTTAACTTCTACGGCTGCTTTAGAATCAACTACTGTGTTTTCTCGCTGAACTATAGGATTCACTCTCACATACATACTTCCAAACTCAGGGAATGATTCTGGTTAAAGAAAATTTCTCCGTCTTAACCGGGAATCAAACCCGGGACCTCTGGGTGGAAAGTTAGAACGCTGGCCACTCGACCGCAGAGGCAGTTCTATTCAATATTAGCCATGTTTAATCTTTTCCAGTCAAATTTATTTCTCACTGAAATTCTTTTCTGAAAAGTGATTTCATAAGATGGATACTTGTGGCCTTAAAAAGTTAGTCTTACCTGATCTCTTTTTTGGTAGCTCAGTTGTCTAAACTTCTAAAGCACTGAACATCATTAATGAAGATTAATGTCAGAGCCTCTAGGTTGGAATACTGGCTGCAGTGCTATTAAGTATGATAAAGGATGGGATGAGCCCATGTAAAGTAAACGCTGATTAGCATACCTAGCGTTGACTGGACTTCTGTAGCGGAATAGTTCTGTATTTGTGTTACGAAATAAGTTATAATTGAGGCGGTTTTATTGTCACTTTTTCTTTTTTAGACTATGCAAATAAAAACTTACACCTATAAAAGTAGAGAATTATTGAACATTAATATTTCCAAAACCAAAGTTTTACCCGCCACGAATAACAGATAACACAATGATGCCATATGGCACCATTGGGCTGGAAAGGGTAAAAACTATTCATTATTATGTAACTCTGATTCAAGCGACAGCCTGTTTATCTCGTTAGCCACGATTTACTTTATGAAACGTCACGTGCGAAATTAAACACCTGTATTCTTGAAGTTTTTATTTACACCAATCGGTGCTTTTAGTGGCATATTGTATTTAGCAACCAGTAACCGGGTTTACTTTGTTTCTAAATTTAAAGCTTTCACGATTATTAAAATATATAAACTATGTCTTAAATTTAATAGTCTATTATTAAACAAGGATACAGAGCTTATGTTTTAAATTAATGAAGTGAATTTATTCCAAACCCTTAATGTATTAAATGTTTTTGGCTTAACATATGTTGAGTCTTTCCATATTTTGTCAAAGAATGTTCATACTCTGGCAAATTCGTCTTCATATTTTGTCTGCCTAAGTTAAATTTCATCGCTTATATTATAAATTCAAAATAGCTTTGATAAAGTTCTCACAAGTTTAATAAACTGACGAAAAGAAAAAATTCCACTTAAGCACTGGGTATGTAGGAAGAATCTTCGGCAAGTTCATGTCCAAGTATTAGAGTGCCGTAAACCGTTACCGAAAAATCACTTAACAGCCACTATGCAGCCAAAAAATGAAACATTAAACAAACACATTTGTGAAAATCTCTAGCGCTGGCTTAGGAGCCTGCTTGCAGTCCAAAAAGCTTTCAAAAGCAACTACTATGACATTTCATGTTTTTGGCACATGCATTGTGCACACAAGTTAAATTTAAACACGAAAAAAAGACTGTAAACATTAACAGCTGTGCAACATTTATAGGTCACAACATACAGCGGTTTCGAGATACTCATAATACGAGAATGCGCTGACTTAAGCAGCACTGAGAAATTCTTTTACATTATTTGGTGCCAAGTGATTAATTAAATTGGCTCCAATATTTGTATACTTTTTACTTTCTCTACACGTACTATGTGAATAGTGTATAGAGAAGTTATTGCATTGCACCCAAAAATTCGATACCAAGATTTCGCCGGAAATACATGTTTTGGGTGCCCCTGAATCCAAAAAAAGAATTTTCAGAAAAAGCTCCATGTGTGCGTGTGTGTGTGTCTGTGGACAGCATAGCTCAAGCAAGAAAAGACCGATGAATACCAAACTTGGTATTTAAGTTTGGTATCTTTCAAGGATGTAACACGAGGATTTTCAAGAAAATACCCCACCCACAACTACCCTTTACATGGAACTTTTTTCGAAAATTTTGATTTTCTTAAAAATGTCTCTAACGATTTTGATTAAAATATCGTATATTAAAGATATTTACCTGACAAATAAAATGTATATCTTGAATTTTCTGGGAATGGCTTCTGAAGACTATTTTATTCTGGACCAATTTTGCGGAATTTTGCATAACTGCTAAACCGTAAGAGATGGACAAAATCTTACCACACAAAAAATGTAGACCAAGTTAAAACAGACAATTTATGTTTTATACATTTTTTTCGTGGAGTTGATCGTTTTTTAGATATTCACTTATACTTTTCTCATACAGGAATTTGCCAACTCCTGTCCATCCAAAAAAATCTGATGTGTTACACTCACATGACTTTCTCTAGCTGCTCTACAAAACTCCTACAAAAGATTCTTCTTCTTTGTACACAATGTTAATCAAGCTAAATGTTAGCAGAATGTTATTACTTAGTTCCTTATAAGTAGAAGGGAATAAGGGAATGCACTATGCCTAAGTGATTGTCAAATGTTTTAAAAGCTATCGTTATGCAATTGCCATTGCAAAATCACTTCTTTGCTTGGCCAGGAGTAGAACAAAAGAAAAACAGACACTTCCTGTGTGAGAAAAGTTGAAGTACTTCACAATTGAAACCAATAACAAGGAATATCTCGAAAACGGTTACCTCCACAACAAAAACGTAAAGGACAAAAATTGTGTGTTTTGTCATGAGGTACATTTTTTGTGCAGTACGTTTTTTTCTATCTCTTACGGTTTAGCAGTTAAGCAAAATTCAGCAAAATTCATCCAGAATAAAGAAGTCTTCAGAGGCTATTCCCAAAAAATTCGAGATATACATTTTATTTCGGACATAAATAGCTTTAATGTAAGGGATTTTAATCAAAATCGTTAGAGCCATTTTTAAGAAAATCAAAATTTTTGACATTTTTTCCATGTAAAGGATAGTTTGTGGTGGGGGATTTTTTTTTAAAATCTTCTTGTCGCATCCTTGGAAGATACTAAACCTAAATACCAAGCTTGGTATTTAACGGTCTTTTTGTTTTGGGGCTATGCAGTCCACAGACACACACAGACAGACAGACAGACAGACACAGACATACACACACGGACCTTTTTTTAAAAATCTGATGTGTTACACTCTCATGACTTTCTCTAGCTGCTCTATAAACCTCCTACACAAGATTATTCTTGTTTGTACAGAATGCTAATCGAGATAAATATTAGCAGAATGTTCTTATTACTTAGTTCCTTATACGAAGGGAATAAGGGAATGCGCTAAGCTAAAGTGATTGTCAAATGTTTTAAAATCTATCGTTATGCGATTGTCATTGCAAATAATTTCTTTGCTTGGCCAGGAGTAGAACAAAAGAAAAATGGACACTTCCTGTCTGAGAAAAGTGTAAGTACTTCACAATTGAATCCAATAACAATGAATATCTCGGAAACGGTTACCTCCAAAACAAAAACGTAAAGGACATAAATTGTGTGTTTTGTCGTGATGTACATTTTTTGTGTAGTGAGTTTTTCTATCTCTTACGGTTTAGCAGTTAAGCAAAACTCGGTAAAATTCATTCAGATTAAAGAGGTCTACAGAGGCTATTCCCAAAAAATTCGAGATATACATTTTATTTCGGGCATAAATAGCTTTTAAATACGGGACTTTAATCAAAATCGTTAGAGCCATTTTTAAGAAAATCAAAATTTTCTAATTTTTTTCCATGTAAAGGGTAGTTTCTGGTGGGGGGATTTTTTTTTAAATCTTCTTGTCGCATCCTTGGAAGATACTAAACCTAAATTCCGAGTTTGTTATTTAACGGTCTTTTCGTTTTGGGACTATGTTGCCCACAGACACACAGACAGACACACACACGCGGACCTTTCTTTAAAAATTTTTTTTTCGGACTCGGGGGATCACAAAACATATATTTCTGGTGAAATCTCAGTATCGAATTTTTGGGTGCATTACAATTACCTTCTCTATCCCTATGTACATTGTACATATGGGGCTAGAGAAAGTAAAAATGCTTTTTTCGGACTCAGGGGACCTCAAAACAAATATTTCCGGTGAAACCTCGGTATCGAATTTTTGGGTGATTTACAATACCTTCTCTATCCCTATGTACATTGTACATATGGGGCTAGAGAAAGTAAAAAGGAACTTCAGTCACATAGCAACCAGCTTTTGACCATCACTTTAACTTATGGTATTCCCTTATTTCGCTTCTATTTGCAAGGAAGCAAGT
This sequence comes from Hymenopus coronatus, assembly GCA_030762935.1. Lineage (NCBI taxonomy): Eukaryota > Metazoa > Arthropoda > Insecta > Mantodea > Hymenopodidae > Hymenopus > Hymenopus coronatus. The sequence goes on from CM060899.1 coordinate 40,105,181, forward strand.
AATAAGACTATTTCTGCTAATTTTTTTCTCGATTAGCATGAAGTAAATACAAGCATATGCTTTTTAACAATCATTTGTTACAAAGATGTAGAGAAAGTCATGTGAATGTAACACAGCAGATTTTTATAAAATTTTAGGCTCTGGTTGAGCTTCCCACTTTCTTTTTCCGCTTTATATTTGGAGCAGTCGAACCGATGATCTATTTCAGCTCTTTGGTGCAGCCGAAAATCTTATTCTACGTCATGCGGAATCTGTAAAAATAGGTTCTTAGTCTTCCATGCCCTCTGATTACGATGAACTTGACTGTTTAGATACAGCATCCGGAAAAAAAAAAGTTTCTTGCTTTTTCTTACATCAGAGTGGCTTTCGTGCATTAAGGTCTTGGCTGTAACGCTCTTCAGTAAATTATCATAACCTATTCTAGCTTTACTTTTGGGCGTTTCTTTGGCTATAAGTAAATGCGCAGGATAAGGTATGTTATATGCTAATATTATAAAGAAAGAAAATTGTATGCTTGTGTGCTTTTTACTTTCTCTACACGCACTATGTAAATAGTGTATAGAGAAGGTATTGTAATGCACCCAAAATTCGATACCGAGATTTCACCGGAAATACCTTTTGGGTCCCCCTGAATCCAAAAAACGCATTTCTGGAAAAAGATCCGTGCGTGTGTTTGTGTGTGTGGTAGCATAGCTCAAAAATGAAAAGACCGTTAATTACCAAACTTGGCATTAACTACCCTTTACATGGATTTTTTTTCGAAAATTTTGATTTTCACAAAAATGGCTCTAACGATTTTGATTAAAATGTCGTATATTAAGATATTTACATGACAAATAAAATGTATATCTTGAATTTTCTGGGAATAGCCTTTGAAGACTACTTTATTCTGGATGATTTTACGGGATTTTGCATAACTGCTAAACCGTAAGAAATGGACAAAAACTTACTACACAAAAAATTTAGAGCACGTTAAAACATACAATTTGTGTTACATACATTTTTTTCGTGAGGTTGATCGTTTTTGAGATATTCCTTATTTTTGGTTTCAGCTTTGAAAAACTTATACCTTTCTCATACAGGAATTTCTTAACTCTTGTCCATAAAAACAAGGGAACTTCACACACATAGCAACCAGCTTTTGACTATCACTTTAACCTACGGTACTCCCTTATTTCGCTTCTACTTACAAGGAAGCAAGTGATAAGCCTATTTCTGCTAATTTTTTCTTGATTAGCATGAAGTAAATAGAATCATAAGCTTTCTAACAATAATTTGTTGCAGATATGTAGAGAAAGTCATGTTATTGTAATACATAAGATGTTTTACTTTCTCTAGCCCGCATGTACAATGCACAAAAAATCTGATGTGTTCCAGTCCCATGACTTTCTCTACATGTCTACACTAAATTATTGTTAAAAAGCTTATTGTTCCATTTACTTCTTGCTAATCCAGACAAAATTAGCAGAAGGGGTCTTATTACTTGCTTCCTTATAAGTAGAAGGGAAATAAGTGAGTGCTATAGGCTAAATCGATAGTCAAATATTTTAAAAGCTGGTTGAAGTGCCTTTGTTTGTATGGACAGAGGTGACAAATTCCCGTATGAGAAAAAAATAGTATTTTAAAGCTGAAACTAGTAACAAGGAATATCTCAAAACGAACAACTCCACTAAAATATGTACATAACATAAATTGTGTGATTTAACGACATCTACATATTGTGCTACGTAAGTTTTTGCCTAACACTTACGGTTTGCCAGTTATGCAAAATTCCGCAAAATTCATTCAGAATAAACATGTCATCAGAGGCTATTCCCAAAAAATTGGAGATAAACATTTTATTTGTCATGTAAATATCTTATATATAAGAAAATTTTAATCAAAATCGTTAGAGCCATTTTTGAGAAAATCAAAAATTTCTAAACCTTTTCCATGTTAAGGGTAGTAGGGGGTAGGGGATTTTTTTTTGAAAATCTTCGTGTCGCATCCTTGAAAGATACCGAACTTAAATACCAAGTCTTTGCGGGTTTGAGCTATGCTGGGTACACACACACGCACACACATATATACATTCATACATACATGCATGCATGCACACACACATACATACATACATACACTCACACAGATAGACACACACGGGCTTTTTTCCTGGATTCAGGGGATCTCAAAACATATATTTCTGGTGAAATCTCGTATAGAATTGTTGGGAGCAATACAATACCTTCTCTACGCGCTATGTACATAGTACGTGAAGAGAAGGCAAAAATTTGATGTGTTCCATTCACATGAGTTCTACCCTCTACCATTTATAAATGGCTATTTACCCATTTTTACAAAAGCTTATGTGTACCTTCTCGACTACGTATGTACAATGTGCATAATATGTAGAGAAAGTGTTGTATTCCATTAAAAATCGATGACGAGATTTTACCGGAAATACATATTTTGAGAACCCCAGAATCAAGTAAAAAACATTTATAGAAAAAATATCCATGTGTGAGTGGAGAGGGGGCGATGTCGCGTAAGTGAACAACGAAAAGTCGGTTAAATACCAAACTTGGTATTCAAGTTCAGTATCTTCAAAAGATGCGACACGAATATTTTCAGGAAAATTCCTCACCCCCAAGTACCCTTTACATAGAATATTTTTCAAATTGTTTGATTTTCTAAAAAAAAAAAAGACTAACGAGTTTTATTAAAATACCATTGTTTACTATATTTTCATGACAAACGAATTGCATATCTAGAATTTTTTGAGAATAGCCTCTGAAGATCTCTTCATTCTGGATGACTTTAGTATAGCTGGTAAACCGTAACAGACAAAAACCTGCTACACAAAAATTGTAGATCTCGTTAAAATACACACACAACTGAAGTTATTTACATTGTTTGTGGAGTTAACCAGTTCCAAGATAGTCTTTGTTATTGGTTTTAAAATAGTACACTTTACTCAAACGGAAAGTCGTCATTCGTTTCGTTTTAGTCCTTGACATGCAAAGAGAATCGAATTTCACTCATGTAGCGAATGCTTATTCAAATTTCACTATTGCTTGTGTATTGCATTTTTACTTTCTCTGCACATACTATGTACATTGTGTATAGAGAAGGTATTGTAATGCACCCAAAAATTCAGTACCGAAATTTTAACGGAAATACATGTTTTGGAATCTCCTGAAATCCCCCTCTCAGATAAAAAAAAAATTAAGAACAATGTTATGTGTGTGCGCGCGTTTTTGTGCATGTCTATGGACAGCATAGTTAAAAAAGAAAACATTGTTAAATACCAGCCCTGGTATTTAGTTTAGTATTTTCCAAGGATGCGACATTTAGATTTTCAAAAAAATCCTCCTACCACAAACTACTCTCAACATGGAAAATTTTTCGAAAATTTTGATTTTCTCAAAATGGCTTTAACAGTTTTGATTAAAATACCTTATGTATAAGATATTTTTATTGCAAACGAAATGTATATCTTGAATTTTCTGGGAATAGCCTCTGAAGACTTCTTCATTCTAGATGACACCTATTTAACTGGCAAACCGTAAAAGATATACAAAAACTTACTACAGAAAAAAAAAATGCTGAAACACAATTTATGTTATATACTTTTTTGTGTGTGTGTAGAGTTAACCGTTTCCGAGATATCCGGATTATTGGTTTCAATTTTAAGTCACTTAAACTTTTCTCAAACGGAAAGACATCTTTTTTCACGTTTCTCGTTTGTTTACTCCTGGCAAATAGAGATTGGAATTTCGGATTTCGCATAGCGACCAGCTTTTAAAGGACGAGACTATCGTTTTAACCTGTGCATTTTCTTACAAGGAAACTAGTAATAAGACTAATTCTACTTAAGTCTATTCATGATTAGCATGATGTAGATAACAGATTAATGTTTTGAATAAAACTTTTGTTTACCGAACAGCTAGATGACATCATGTTAATGGAACACATTAGAGTTTTTCCCTTCTAGTTATAAGGAACAAGTAATAGAACAATTTCTACTAATGTTTATCTCAATTATTATGAAGTAGATAGAAGAATAAGCTTTCTAACAATAATTTGTTACAGAGATGTAGAGATAGTCATGTGAATGGAACACATCAGAATTTTTGACAGGCATTACTAGCAATTAAAGGTGTATACATAATTTAAATTCAATATATAGTTACATTCTTGATATATTAATTAATATCAATTATTAGCTATAGTCAAAAATAGTCTCCGACAGATATTGAACTAGAATATCATTTATTTACAGCTACATTCTTAAATACCCTTGGAAATTTGTCTGTTGCAAATGCTTACATATTGGATAGTTTTTCTTTAAACATATCTTATATCGTAAAATGTGTAAAGGTAATAAAATGAGTGCAAGGTTTTGATAACTTTTGTTTAAAGATAAACAATGACATAACAGAGTTCCAACCAGACAATTTATTACCCACATTCTTAAACACCTACCTACATTGTGGACATCTTTCAGACCATACATGTGGTTTTGTGGAAGAAGACAGGTTTTGAAAATGCGAAAATAACAAAAACAAAAAAATAAATGAAATAAATAAAATAAAAATTAAAAAATTGAGTAAGTGATGCAACATTTACCTGGACAGAGCATAATTTAACTAGGCAGCCTGTTAAAAATGGCGACCAAACATGTGTTGCATTTACCCTAGGGGATTAAAACTTCGCAGATATATAGTTTAAAGTACAGCATGATTTTACAGCAAATTAAAAAAAATATAGTTGTGTTCGATTCATGTCACTTTCTCTACATATTCTAAAAACAAACCATTATTTTAAAAGATGACTAGTTTATCTATACCATGATAACTGAGATACACATTAGCAGAAATGTTATTACTTGCTTCCTTGTAAGTAGAAGGTAAATAAGGGAATACACTAGGCTAAAGCGATAGTAAAATCTTTTAAAAGCTGGTCGATATATGAAGCAATTGAAATTTGGTTCTCTTTGCAATGGCCAAGAGTAAAATAAAAGAGATATGAAAGGATTATCGACTTCCCCTTTGAGAAAAGTTTAAATATTTTAACTTTGAAAACAATAACAATGAATTAATGGTGGGTTAACGGGATAACAACCGAGTTAAATTGGAGTCGTAAAAATCCAAGCTTTCAACCATCTTAACTCTGTGGACTTCATTAGGGAACTATAACATAACAAAATGCCAACGAGAAATTAGTTCCCACGTTATTAAGTATACTATGAACACTTTTCAGACCTCAACTATACATCTGTGGGAGAAGATAGGTTTTGACGAAGACCACAGAGTTAAGATGGTTGAAAGCTTGGGTTTTTATGTCTCCAATTTAACTCAGTTGTTATCCCTTTAAGTCATCATTAATAACCAACACCGGGAAAGCTTAAACCTTTTAATAACAATGAATATCTTTGAAATGGTTAACTGTAGAAAAATAGATGGATAAAAATAAACTGTGTATGCATAAATTGTGTGTTTTGACGAGATCTACTTTTTTTTTTTTTTTTTTTTTTTTTTTTTTTTTGTATAATAAGTTTTTGTCTGCCTCTTAGGTTTACGTCCTTCAGAAAGGTGATGACTTCAGAAGCTATTCCCAGAAAATCCAAGATACATTTTATTTTTCTTGTAATTATCAATAATATATCTACGGTATATTAATTAAAATCGTTAGAACGAGGTTTTAGAAATTCAAAATGTTCGAAATTTGTTCAATATAAAGGTATTTCGGTTGGAGGATTTTCTTGAAAATCATCGTGTCACATCCTCGGAAGATGCTGAATTTAAATAGTAACAATGGTTTCTAAAAGCCTTTTCATTTTAACTTTTTTTACACGTATTATGTACACAGTGTATAGAGAATGTATTGCGTTCCACCGAAAAATTTTATACCGAGATTTCACCGGAAATACACGTTTTAGGGTCCCCTGTATAAAAAAAAGCATTTTTGGAATAGGATCCATATGTGTGTCCGTGTGTCTGAACACAACTCAAAAACTAAAAGGTGGTAAAATGCCAAACTTGGTATTTAAGTTTAGTATCTTCCAGAGATGCGTCATAAGAATTATGAGAAAAATATCCCCACCCCAAACTACCCTTTACATGGAAAAAGTTTCGAAAATTTTGATTTTCTCAAAAATAGCTCTAACGATTTGATTAAAATAAATTAATGTATATAATGTATATTAAAGATATTTATATGACAAATAAAATGTATATCTTGGATTTTCTGGGAATAGCCTCTAAATTATTAGAATGCATTTTGCGTAACTGGCAAACCGCAAGAGAGAGAGAGAGAGAGAGAGAGAGAGAGAGAGAGAGAGAGAGAGAGAGACAGAAACCTACTACACAAAAAATGTAGATTACGATAAAACACACAATTTATATCTTGTAAGTTTTTTTCGTGGATTTGATCATTTTTGAGATATTCCTTGTTATTATTTTCAGCAATAAAATGCTTAAAACTTTTTTCATATAGGAATTCGTCAACTCCTGTCCATACAAACAAAGGAACTTGTCACATAGCAACCAGCTTTTGACTATCACTTTAACCTATGATACTTCCTTATTTCCTTTCTACTTACATGGAAGCAAGTAAGAAGACGATTTCGGCTAATTTTCTATCGATTAGCATGAAGTAAATAGAAGAATAAGCTTTTTAACAATGAATTGTTGTAGAGGTGTAGAGAAAGTTATGTGAATGGAACACAGATTTTTAGTTATACTGTCCACACACATACACTCACACGCGCGCGCGCGCGCACACACACACACACACACACCCACCTTTTTCTTAAAATTCTTTTTTTTTTAATCAGGGGTCCTCATAACATGTATTTCCGGTGAAATCCTAGTATCTATTTTCTGGGTGGAAACATTCCATCTCCATCTACTGTGTACATTGTAAACATGTGCTAGTGAAAGTAAAGAAATCGATATTTTTTTTTACCAAAACGGCTGAGGAATCATCTGTCTGCCCCTTAATAATTATATTATTACTATACTATGGTTACACCAGTTGGCATTACTTCAAAACGTGAGTATTTTTGTTATTATGCAATTAGAACCGCTTTGTAGGTACTTACTGGTCTGTTATAAACGTTTAGGTCCCTAAGCCGCAAAGCGTAAGAAGAGGAATAATTTTATAAGTAGAGGAGCGCAACAGTTGCGGCTGAAGGCTGAACAACATAATGTTTTCTTGCCCGCCTGGGTAATGTGGTGGTAGTGTGTCTGCTTCACATTCAACAGGTCGTGAGTTCAAATCTTGCTTAGGGTGAGTTACCCGAATAAGGGTTTTTTCGGGGTTTTCCCTTATCCTGAGAAGACGAATGTCGAGTAACTTTAAGCTCCATGGACCCCGAGATCATTTGAGCATCATTTCACCAATTTCATTCATCGTCCGATATGACCAACCAGGTTAAAGGACGATACACTACAAAAAAAAAATGTTTTCAAAACTTTCAAATATGGATCGCCAGTAGAAGTCACTTAAAATACTTCATAAGACCGTTGTGTGTGTGTGTGTGTGTGTGTGTGTGTGTGTGTGTGTGTGTGTGTCCTTTTTTGTAACTTTTACTTCTTATGACTCCGCAGGCGATGACACTGCTAATATGCGGAAAGAAGATGGAGCACTGATGGAATGCGATGGCGGGGGAAACCGGAGAACCCGGAGAAAACCCGCCTCTGCGCCACTTTGTCCACCACAAATCTCACATGCGGTCGCTTGGGATCGAGCCCGTCTAGGTGAGAGGCGAGTGGTCTAACCACTCAGCCACGGCGCGGCCATTGTGTGTGTGTGTGTGTATGTGTGTGCGCGCGCGCTGCAACCACCGTATAGCTTTTCGCAAACCTTTAAGAATGATATAGTAATTATAGTACTATTATTCGGATAATTAGCGAGGTTGAAGACGTAGTTACCTTAAGGTTGTGATAGAAGATAACAGCGCCGAGACTGGAGGTGACGAAGATGAGGAACAATGTGAATGTTGACACCTGGGATATGCACAGGGTGTTGAGTACAGTGGATATGATCACAGCAGCGGCATGAGAGAACACCACGGGCAATAAACAGCGGTCAAACAGATCCCAGGGCAATTCCTCGCCTCCTCGCGGCGCCATTCCGGTCGGCATACTCGATCAACACTGACCGCTTCTCATTTCTTGAAGGCATGCCGCCAAATAAAGCCGCCAACATCGCAGGCTTACATTTCGCCAGGAGTTTTCCGCTACTTACCTGGTGCACGGACTATTACCAAAGCTACCCACATCCATAATGAAAAAATATGATGGGTTACACTCACATGCCTTTCTCTAACAGCTGTCCTACAAACAGATTTATTAGAAAACCTTATTCTTCTTTCAACCATGCTAATCGAGATAAGAATTAGCAGAATGCAATTATTACTTAGCTCCTTATAAGTAGAAGGAAACTAAAGGAATGCGCTATGCTAAAGCGACAATCAAATGCTTTAAAAAGCTATCGTTAGGCGATTGTCATTGAAACTGGCTTCTTTGCTTGGACAGGAGTACAACAAAAGAAAAACGGACACTTCTTGTCTGAGAAAAGTATACGTATTTTAAAATTGAAACCAATAATAAGAAATATTTTGGAAACGATCAACTCTGCAGCAAAAATGTAAAGTCTGTATGTTTTGACGAAATCTACATTTGTGTATCTCTTAGGTACGGTTCAGCAGTTAAGCGAAATTCGGAAAATTCATCCAAAATAAAGATGTCTTCAGAGGCTATTTCCAGAAAATTCAAAATATACAGTTTATTTGTGTATACGGTATTTTAATCAAAATCGTTAGAGCCATTTTTGAGAAAAACAACATTTTCAAAAGCTTTTCCATGTAAAGGATAGTTTGGGGTGGGGAATTTTCTTGAAAATCTTCGGTTGCATCCTTGGAAGATAATAAACTTAAATACCAAGTTGGTATTTAATGGTCTTTTATCTATGCTGTCCACAGACACACACATGGACCTTTTTCTAATTCTCTTTTTTATTCAGGGGGTCTCAAAACATATATTTCCGGTGATATCTCGGTATCGAAAATTTTGGGTGCAATACAACACCTTCTCTATACAACATTAGAGTAGAGAAAGTAAAAATTAATGTGCTAAATTCACATGTCTCCCACTAACTAAATTTGTTCATTTTCATACACTCTGTACAAATATTCCTACGGAAGATATTTCTCTGCTACGTGTAGTAAGGACAGTATTATATTCCATTCAAAAATTCGATGTCGAGATTTTCCGGAAATGTAAATTTTGAGGTGCCACGGATAAAAAAATCTGCTGTGCTACACTCACACGACTTTCTCAAGCTGCTCTACTAACAACTTCTTACAAAAGATTATTCTTCTATCTACACAATGCTAATCGGGATAAACATTAGCAAAATGTTATTACTTAGTTCCTTATAAGTAGAAGGGAACTAAAGGAATGCGCTAAGCTAAAGTTATAGTCAAAGGTTTTAAAAGCTGTCGTAATGCGATTGTTATTGCAAATTGCTTCTTCGCTTGGCCAGAAGTAGAACAAAAGAAAAACGAACACTTCCTGCCTCAGAAAAATATAATTACTTCACAGTTGAAAACAACAAGGAATACCTTGGAAACGGTTACCTCGATAAAAAAAAAAAAAAGTAAAGGACATAAATTGTGTGTTATGACGATATCAACATCTTTGTGCAGTAAGTTTTTGTCTATCTCTTACGCTTCAGCAGTTAAGTAAAATTCAGAAAATTCATCCAGAATAAAGAGGTCTTCAGAGGGTATTCCCAGAAAATTCAAGATATACATTTTATTTCGGATCTAAATAGTTTTAATATACGGGATTTTAATCAAAATTGTTGGAGCCATTTTTAGAAAATAAAAATTGTCGAAACTTTTTCCATGTAAAGGGTAGTTTTTTCTTGAAAATCTTCATGTCGCATCCTTGGAAGATACCAAACCTAAATACCAAGTTTGGTATTTAACGGCCTTTTCGTTTTTGAGCTATGCTGTCCACAAACACACAGACAGACAGACAGACACACACAGATCTTTTTCTAAAAATGTTTTTTTATTCAGAGGAGCCCAAAACATGTATTTCCGGTGAAATTTCGGAATCGAATTTTTGGGCACATTACAATACCTTCTATATACTTATGTAGATACATAGTACATGTAGACAAAGTAAAAACATAAAAAAAATATCTGATGTGTTACATTCACATGACTTTCTCTACATCTCTGCAACAAATTATTGTTAAAAAGCTTATGCTACTATTTATTTTATGCTAATCGAGAAAAAAATAGCAGAAATAGTCTTATTACTTGCTTCCTTGTAAGTAGAAGGGAAATAAGGGAGTACCATAGGTTAAAGTGATAGTCAAAAGCTGGTTGCTATGTGACTGAAGTTCCTTTCTTTGTATGGACAGGAGTTGGCAAATTCCTGTATGAGAAAAGTATAAGTTTTTCATAGCTGAAACCGAAAACAAGGAATATCTAAAAAATTATGAACTCCACGAAAAAAAATGTATGTAACATAAATTGTGTGTTTTAACATGCTCTACATTTTTTGTGTAGTAAGTTTTTGATAATCTCTTACGGTTTAGCAGTTATGCAAAATTCCGTAAAATTCATCCTGAATAAAGTAGTCTTCAGAGGCTATTCCCAGAAAAACCAAGGTTAGGTAAATATCCTTAATATGATATTTTAATCAAAATCGTTAGAGCCATTTTTGAGAAAATCAAAATTTTCGAAAAAAGTTCCACGTAAAGGGTAGTTGGGGGTGGGGGGATTTTCTTGAAAATCTTCGCACCGCATCCTTGGAAGATACTAAAGGCCTACAAGTTTAGTATTTAACGGTCTTTGCGTTTTTGAGCTATGCTGTCCACAGATGACACACACACATACAAATGCTGTTTTCGTATTCAGAGGACCTCAAAACATATATTTACGATAAAATCTCGACATCGAATTTTTGGGTGGAATACAAAAACGAATATTTTATATAAATTGTTGTTTTTTACATTTCTACGTGTTTTGTATAATGTGCTTTTTCTATCTTTTACGTTTACCAGTTTTAGCAAAATATAGGTATTCAAAATGAAGAAGGCTTCAGAGCCCATTGCCAAGAAACTCAAGTTATACATTTTATTGTTCAAGTAAATATACAGGTTAGTACAAAAGAAATAGACAACTTCAACTGCCTGTAAAACAAAAACTATTAGAGATAGCAACCTAATTATTTTGGAGGTATGTTGAGAAACTCTCAAAGTTTTGTTTGTTACTATTGGTAACGCTGTAGTGTTTTGTTTGTTGTTGCAGAAGCCGAAATGGCGGAAAATCCTGTGGAAAAGGCATATTGCGTGTTGGAATTTGCTAGAACGCAATCAGCAACTGTTGTCCAACGACATTTTAGAACACGTTACCACAAAACGCCACCGACTAGACAGTCAATCTACGACTGGTATAGAAAATTCGAGACAATGGGATGTTTGTGCAAAGGGAAGAGCTCGGGAAGACCAAGAGTTTCGGAAGAAAACGTTGAACGTGTTCGTTCTGCCTACATAAGAAGCCCACAGAAATCGACATCTAGGGCAAGCATACAATTACAAATTCCACAGCAAACTGTATGGAAAATCTTGCGGAAGCGACTGCACATGATGCTTTACAGATTACAGATGTTGCAGTTTCTGAGTGAAGAAGATAAGGTCATACGGCGTGACTTTTGCATCGACATGTTGCGACATGATGAAGACGATGCTGGTTTTTGTGAGCGCATCATTTCATTTTTGTGGTAACGTGTTCTAAAATGTCGTTGGACAACAGTTGCTGATTGCGTTCTAGCAAATTTCAACACGCAATATGCCTTTTCCACAGGATTTTCCACCATTTCAGCTTCTGCAACAACAAACAAAACACTACAGCATTACCAATAGTAACAAACGAAACTTTGAGAGTTTCTCAACATACCTCCAAAATAATTAGGTTGCTATCTCTAATAGTTTTTGTTTTACAGGCAGTTGAAGTTGTCTATTTCTTTTGTAGTAACCCTGTATATAATTCGAGATGGTATTTTAAGCAAAATCGTTAGAACCATTTTTGAGATCATTGAAAATTTCGAAAATCCTGCCATGTGAAGTGTAGTTTGGATAGGGGGGATTTTCCTGAAAATCTTCGTGTCGCATCCTTGGAATATTCTAAACTGAAGTACCAAGCTTAGTTTTTAACCGACTTTTCGTTTTAGAGTTATACTGTCCATAGACACATACTAGCATGCGCGTGCGTGCGCGTACACACACACATGCACACAGACACACACACACTCACACACACACACGTGGGCCGCGCCGTGGCCAAATGGTTAGACCATTCGCCCCTCATCAAGGATTCGTTTCCAGACGACCCATTGATATTTGTGGTGGACAAAGCGGCGCAGGGGTGGGTTTTCTCCGAGTTCTCCGGAATCTTCCGCCATCGCATTCCACCGGTGCTCCATCTTGTCATCAGTGTCATAACCTACGGTGCATATGTAGTAAAAGTGTGCGTTAAACATTATTAAAAAAAATGCATGCGCGGACCTTTTCTAATTTTATTTATTCGCAATTCCTCAAAATATGTATTTACGCTGAAATGTCAGTATCGAATGCATGGGTGGAACATAATACTTCTCTACCCCACTATGTAGGTACGTAGTAACCCTCTTTAGAAGAAGGTCCGTTTGGGTGTGTGTGTGTGTGTGTGTGTGTGTGTGTGTGTGTGTGTGTGTGTGTGTCTGTCTGTCTGTAGGCAGATAACTCAAAAACGAAGAAAGCCGTTAAATATCAAGTTTACTATCTCTCAAGGATGCGACACAAAGATTTTCAAGAATATTCCCCCATCGCTAACTATTCTTTACATTGAAAGACTTTCGAAAATTTTGATTTTCTCAAAATGGCTCTAGCGATTCTCATTAAAATACCGTATATGAAAGATATTTACACGACAAATAAAATGTAGGTACATATATCGTAAAATAAATTAACTTTAAATCTGTTAATAACATTTCACTAAAAATATAGAATGAATATTAAATTTTGGTAGATGAAATTGTATGATAAATAAGAATGATTTGGAATTTCCTGTGAACAGCCATTGAAGACCTCTTCATTCTGGATGACTTTTGCATAACTGGTAAATCGTAAAAATAGACAAAAAGAGTAGATCACGTCAAAAACACAATGTATGTCCTTAACATTTTTGTTGTAGAGCTAACAATTTCTTGTTATTATTTTCAATTGGTTTTAAAATACCTATTCTTTTCACAAACAGGAAATTATGCTTGTTTATTTTGTTTTGCTCCTAGTCATCCAAAGAGAAGCGAATTTAAAAAGCAATCGCACAGCGACAGCTTTAATCTAGTAAATTTCCTTGTTTCCCTTCCCTTTATAAGGAAATAAGTAATAATATCAATTTTATAATGTTAATCTTGATTAGCATGATATAGATAAAAGAATAATCTTTTGTTTGTGGAACAGGTAGAGAAGGTCAAGTGAACGGAACACATCAGTTTTTTTTTTTCTTTTTGTTTGCAGAACTCAACATTTCCGAGTTATTCTTTATTATTGGTTTCAATAAAATACGTGCGCTGTTCTCAAACGGGAAGTCGTTATTAGTTTCATATATATATATATATATATATATATATATATTTTGGTCCTGGTTATGCAAAGAAAATCAAATTTCAATCATATAGCTACATCTTTTAAATGAGTTGGCTATCCCAAATGATTTGGCATTCCCTTATTTCCAGTTTACTTAAAGTAACTAAGTAATAAACCATTTCTGCTAGAGTTTACCTCGCTTATCATGTTGTAGACAGAAGAGTAATCTTTTGTAAGAATATTTTTTTTTATAGAGTAGATAGTGAAAGTCATGCGAATGGAACATATGTTTTTACTCCTGTCCTTGCAAAGCGATTGGAATTTCAATGCCAAGCCAAGCGACAACTTCTAAAATGTTTGACAACCGCTTTGTTATATTGCTGGTCCCGTAGCTTAGTCGATAGAGCCCCATCTGCTGTGCGGGGGATCCTGGGTTCGATTTATAGCTGGAGATAGGGATTCTTCTCTAGCCCAGGATATTCCTTATCCTACCCAGCGTCTGAAACTATGAATGCGAGAATAAATGGGCATGCAATCCAATTAATAATTCTATTAAAGACAAACAGAAAACCCAACGACATCAGCACACGAATTTGGCTGGCTCCTTAGCTCAGTCGAAAGAGCACCTCTCTGCTGTGCGAGAGGTTCCGGGTTCTCTTCTGGCTGGGAGTTGCGGTTTTTTTGGTTTTTTTTCTAGCCCAAATTATTCCCTATCCTCCCCAGAGTCTGGAAGTGTGAATGCGTGTGCGATCAATTGATGAAAACTAAAGACAAATAAAAACAAATCGGATATACTCCATTCACATGACTTTCTCTACATCTCGTAACAAATTATGTTTAATAAGATTATTCTTCTATCTACTTAATGCTAATCGAGATAAGCATTAGCAAAAACGGTCTTATTACTTAGTTCCTTATAAATAGAAGGAAAATAAGGAAATACACTAGGCTAAACAGTCAAATGTTTTAAAATGTGGTTGCTATGGGGTTGAACTCCGTTTTTTTTGTGTGGCCAAACTAGACAAGTTCCTGTATGAGAAAAGTTGAAGTATTTTAAACTGAAATCAATAACTAGGAATATCTCGAAAACAGCGAACTTCACGAATATATATATATATATATATATATATATATATATATATGTGACATAAATTGTGTGTTTTATCGAAATCTATATTTTTTTGTGTAGTAAATATTTGTCTTTCTCTTACGGTTTAACGGTTATTCAAAATTCAATGAAAATCGTCCATAATAAACAGGCCTTTAGAAGCTATTCCCAGAAAATTCAAAATATACATTTTATTTGTCATGTAAATATCTTAAATATAAGATATTTTATTCAAAATCGTTAGAGCCATTTTTAGAAAATACAAATTTTCGAAAATTTTTTCCATATAAAGGGTAGTTTGGGGTGGGGAATTTTCTTGAAAATCTTCTTGTCGTATCCTTGGAAGACACCAAACTTAAATCCAAGTTTTGTATTTAAAGGACTTTTCGTTTTTGAGCTATGCCCACAGATACATACACACACACGCGCGCGCGCGCGTAAACACACACAGACAGACAGACAGACAGACGGACACTTTCCTAAAAATGCTTCTTTTTTTGTATTCAGGGGGTCCTAAAACATATATTTCCGGTGAAATCTCGGTATCGAATTTTTGGGTGCAATACAATATCTTCTCTATACACTATATGCATAGTACGTGTAGAGAAAGTAATAAAGGAGTTAACACCATTGCCGATAGGCAATATGTATTAAAGGGAAATGCCACTGATAGGATCTTGTCAGTTAAAGTCGGGATATATATATTCATTCACGCATACATTCTGTAGCACGTATGTACAATGTACATAGTAGTAGAGAAAGTATTGTCATTCCACCTAAAAATTCGATACTGAGATTTCTTCGGAAATATACGTTTTAGGGTCCCCTGTATAAAAAAATCCGAATGTTTGTGAACGCAATAAAATAAAAATTCGGTAAAGTATCAAACTTGGTATTTAAGTTTAGTATCTCCCATGGATGCAACACGAAGATTTTGAGGAAAATCCCCTCCCCCCACCACAAACTATCCTTTACATGGAAAAAGTTTCAAAAGTTTTGATTTTCTCAAAAATGGCTCTATTTTGATTAAAATACCGTATGTTAAAGATATTTACATTGTAAATAAAATGTATATATTGAATTTTCTGGGAATAGCTTCTGAAGACCACTTCATTCTGGATGAATTTTGCATAGCTGGTAAACCGTAAGAGATTGACAAAAGCTTACTACACAAAAATAGATCTCGTTAAAACACACTATTTATGTCATATTCATTTTTTCGTAGAGTTGACCATTTCCGAGATATTCCTTGCTATGAGTTTCAGTTTCATGCGGAAATTTGTAAATTCCTGGCTATGCAAAGAAACGAAGTTTAATATCACATAACAACAGCTTTAATTTTTTTTTTTTTTAGCTTAACATCGTTCAACCTGGTAGCTCATATCGGACGAAGAATGGAATTGATGAAATGATGCTAAAATGACCTCGGGATCCATGGAGCTTAAATTACTCAACATTCACCTTCTCAGGATAAGGGAAACCCCTCCCCCCCAAAAAAAAACCTTATCCGGATAACTCACCCTAAGCGAGATTCGAATTCGCGACCTGTTGAATGTGAGGCAGACGCATTACCACCATTCAGATTTGACTATCGCTTTAGACTAGTGTATTCCCTTACTTCCCTTCTGCTTACAAGGAAGCAAAATACGATCATTTGTGCTAACTTTCTGTTTATCTTGATAAGCACGAAGCAGAGAGAAGGATCAGTTTTTGTAAGAATAATCTGTTGCAGAATAGCTAGAGAAAGTTATGTGAACAGAACACACAAGAGTTTTTTTTTCTTTGTACCTACAAGGGAATGAAATGGAGTTTTATTTATGGACGCTTTTTAAGGGGAGTCGAAATGGGATTTTCATATTTTTTCCCCATTTTCATGTTTTAATTGCATATGAATACTTTGAATCTTCCGCTCAGTTTGATATAACATTTATAGAGGTACGCTAATTGTAAATAGTGTCGAAAATAATCCTGCGTAGTAGGTTTTTAAAACATTTTGTTACACTCAATTGGTAAAACATCAATAACTTTATAAAATTAGTGTTAGAGAACATACATATCTTTTCTCTATTTTCACCGGAAAGTTTTATTTTAGTTATTTGTAGCATTGGCATCCCACTCATACTTCCTTCGTGTGAGAGTTTCGAAATACTGCGAAGTTGTGTTTGGAAAATTAGGTTAATTTTTACTTTCTCTACACGTACTATGTACATAGTGTATAGAGAAGGTATTGCACTCCTCCCAAAAATTCGATACCGAGATTTCACCGGAAATATATGTTTTACGGTCCCCTGTAACCAAAAAAAGCATTTTCAGAAAAAGGTCCGTGTGTGTCCGTGTGTTTGTGAACAAGATAACTCAAAAACGAAAAGTCAGTAAAATACCAAACTTGGTATTTAAGTTTAGTATCTTCCAGGGTTGCGACACGAAGATTTTGAGAAAAATCCCCCCACCCCAAACTACCCTTTACATGGAATTTTTTCGAAATTTTTAATTTTCTTAAAAATAGTTCTAACGATTTTGATTAAAATATCGTATATTAAACATATTTACCTAACAAATAAAATGCATATCTTGAATTTTCTGGGAATAGCCTCTGAAGACTACTTTATTCTGGATGAATTTTACGGAATTTGGCATAACTGCTAAACGGTAAGAGATGGACAAAACGGTAACAGATGTTACATACATATTTTCATGGAGTTGATCGTTTTTGAGATATCCCTTGTTTTTGGTTTCAGCTTTATAAAACTTATACTTTTCTCATACAGGAATTTGTCAACTCATGTCTATACAAACAAAGGAACTTCAGTCACATAGCAACCAGCTTTTGACTATCTCTTTAACCTATGGTACTCCCTTATTTCGCTTCTACTTACAAGGAAGCAAGTAATAAGACGATTTATGTTAATTTTGTCTCGATTAGCATGAAGTAAATAGAAACATAATCTTTCTAACAATAATTTGTAGCAGAGATGTAGAGAAAGTCGTGTGAATGGAATACATAAGATTTTTTTTAATGAGAAGTTTGAAAGCAATTTCTGAAGAAGTAAAATTGTCTATATAGATGACCCATTATCTCAGCAACTAATTCATATTAAGGGCTGAAATTTGTACAACACATTTGCACCTAAATAGACTTTATTTTAACGAAAACGTTTTTAGGTATATGGATTAGCTATTTTTTAAAGAAATAAAAATCATCGTTTATCAATAACATTTTAAGAGCTTTGTTATAAAAAAATCATACCTTTCCTTCTAATCACGAAAAATATTCTATTTTTCATCAATCAACAGTAAAGGTATTGCTGAATATATCTTGACAAAATTAGCTCATGTTAAATAGTTGCTGAGATAATTGGTCAAACTTTAACATTGGCAACATAGGGTATTTCAACTCCCTTTAACTGCCGTGGTTCTCAGCGTCTCTTTCTAAACTGAGCGTGATATACCGCTTAATTTTGTTCAGAGGCCTCTTCATCAGGTTTGAGGTTGTTTTACGTGTCCTAAATCTACGACACGGGACCAACGGTTTTACTTCCCTTCCGAAGAAAGCCATGCTAAGGATTTTTATGGCTGAAAAATTCCATCGCCCTCCGTCAGTATCTATAAGGGAATGAGTTGTAAGGCCCGTTTATCCTCACATTTCTCTCAATTGGCATTAAGCAGATAAAAGAACAATCGTTTGTAAGACTGGTTTGTTGCAGAACAGGTAGAGAAAGGCTTGTGAATGTAATACAACAGATGTTTTCCTTACTCTACCACGTACAATGTACATACATAATAGGTAGAGAAGGAAATGCATTCCAACCTAAAATTCGATATCGATACTTCACCAGAAATATATATTTCGAGGTTCTCTGATTCCATAAAAGCATTATTAAAAAAATCTGATTTGTTCCATTCATATGAATTTCTCTACATCCCTGTAACAAATTATTGTTAAAAAGCTTATTCTTCTATCTACTTCAATCTAATCGATACAAACATTAGCAAAAATGATTCTTATTACTTGCTTTCTTGTAAATAGTAGGGAAGTAAGGGAGTACACTAGGCTAAAGCGATAGTTAACTCTTTTAGAAGCCGGTTGCCATGTAACTGAAATTCGCTTCTTTGCATGGCAAGGAGTTTACAGATTTGGGTATAAGAAAAGTTCAAGTATTTTAAAACTGAAACCTATAACAAGGAATATCTCGGAAATGGTAAACTCTATGAAAAAAATGTGTACGACATAAATTGGGTTTTAACGAGATATACATATTTTGTAGCAAGTTTTTGTCTATCTCTTACGGTTTATCAGTTATACAACAGTCATCCAGAATGCAAAGATCATCAGAGGCTATTCCTAGAAAATTCAAGATATGCGTTTTACTTGTCATGTAAATATCTTTAATATACGGTATTTTAATCAAAATCGTTTGTCATTTTTGAGAAAATCAAAGTTTCGAATTTTTTTCCATGTAAAGGTTAGTTTGGAGTGGAGGGATGTTCCTGAAAATGTTTGGGTCGTATCCTTGGAAGATACTAAACTTAAATACCAAGTTTGGTATTTTACTGACTTTTTTGTTTTTGTGTGATCGTATTCACAGACACATGGACACACACGGACCTTTTTCTAATTTTATACGGTATTACGGTGAAATCTCGGTGTCGAATTTTTGGGTGGAGTGCAATGCCTTCTCTACCTATGTATCAAAAGAAAATAAACAGGTCCGTGTGCCTGAGAACCGAATAACTCGAAAAACGAAAAGTCCGCTAAATACAATTGACATCAACGGAAGTTTAACATTTTCCAAGGATTCCATACGAAGATTTTCAAGAAAATCTTCCCCACTCCAAACTACCCTTTACGTTGAACATTTTTCGAAAAATTTTATTTTTTCAAAAATGGTTCTGAGTACAATACCGCATGTTTAGGATGTTTTCTTGACAAATTAAATGTGTAGGTATCTTGACTTTTCTGTGAATAGTCTCTGAAGTCCTCTTCATTCGATGGCTTTATCATCGCTACAAACTGTAAAATATATAATATACTCTTATCCGCAAAAAATGAAGATCTCGTTAAAGCTCATAATTTATGTGACATCTTTTTATTTATTTTTCGTGGGATTAATCAATTCGGATTTACCTGCTACTGGTGATTGGTGTAAATTTTCCAATACTTAATCTTTTCTTAAACGGGATGTCGCCATTCGATTTCTTTTGTTTTACTCTTGGTCATACAAAGAACGAGTTTCTAGTCTTCGCAGAATGACCCGCTTTTAAAAATTTTTACTATTGCTTTAGCCTAGCACATTTCCTTATTTCCATTCTATTTACAAGGGACTATGTAATAAGACAATTTCTGCTAAAGTTTGTCTGGATTAGCACAAAGTAGGTGGAGTAATAAGCTTTTTTTAAGAATATTTTGTCATAGAATAAGCAGAGAAAGTCATGAATTTGAAGAAAATGCAAAAGCCAGAAATTTGTGGAGAAATAAAATTTCTTTGGGTTAAAGAATTACTGCTGTATTGTAGAAAATCCATAACTATATATTATTATTATTATTTTTATTATTATTATTTTTATTATTATCAGCATTATCCTTTTTGTTTTGATTCCACTAAAACTCAGTTTCGGATAATGAAAGCATGACTGACAAACAAAGCAGGTTATTTTCTCTTACCTTTAGGCTAATTATTTCGAGCAAATATACACTGACAACGGTTGAATTTTAAGCAGATTTAATATCAGGTCAGAACGTTACGAATGCTGTTGCTGTTATAACTTCCAGTTTTTCTACAATTACTTTTCAGAGTTCCTCCGCTACTCTTGCACACGGGTAGCTGGAAAACGCCTATTGGTTCCTGAGAATGAATCAGCAGCATCACACAGCTGTAGTGCCCATACAGGCAGGTGTGATACCGTCATCGCAAAAACTACAATAGAGGTTGATCGGCCAGACAGATGTGAGTGAGCCACCTTTCTTGTACAGCCACTGGTAAGGAGTAATTTAAAAGAATGTGAGATTTCGTCTTTGTGCGAAAGCAAGGGAATCTACACGAGTGTTAACAGCCTACAACAAAGTTACTTAGCACCACTGCAAGAAATACGCTGCCGGTGAGAACTAAATTATTTACAAAAGTCTTCAGTAAACAGAATGTTTGTGAACTTTACTTTGCTAGAAAGAACAGAGATCTTGCAGCTTTATTTATGCATGGGTAGTTGAAGGACGTCATTATCTCTCTTTTTTTAGCTTTTATTTTAAGAACAGAATCCATACAAAAGTAGAGCAGTTGCGCAAGAAATAAAGGTACACCTCACCTGTTGCTCTTGTAGAGATTTACGGAAGCAAATATGGACTGCGAAACCATATTAGGTTGTAATTGATGCGGCATATCGAATAAATAAACGTAAAAGTAATCCATAAGTTGGAAATTTCAATGCAGGGTTCAACTTGTTCGATGGATCCGAATCGTCATAGTATAAATTTGTCTAAACTTTTCTGGAAAAGGGAGGGGATTCTGAGATCAGTTAAATCTGTAATGTACTGTAAGACATACAAACGTCACGTTAACTTTAATGTTTAACACTTTAAATACTCAACTTTATACATTATCAGTTTATAATGTTAGAATATGTACCGTTAACGATCTTTGTTGAAAATAAGTGGAATAATTGACTAGAAGCACTGACATAATTAACTAAACAACAAATAAACAAACTTTCAACACGTATTACCTTAACACTGACAAGTTTATAGAGTTTGCTCATGTGTTGTACGATTTAAATGTTAGTTCATTGTTACACATGCTTATAGAGTTTTCAATTGTTTTAATTCAAATATTTCCACTTCCATACGTGATCCGGAATTAGTGCTATTGTTACTCAGCTGTTAGTTACTTTGTAGTTACTTATTGGTCTGTTCTAAACTTTTAGGGCTATAAGCCACAAATCGTAACCCAAGGTGGATGGTTCTAAAGCCACAAAACGTAGCCGAGGAATTTTTTTCATTAAAGGTGTGGAGCAGTCGCGGTTGACTGCGAAGCAACAACAGGGTGTAGCCGAGGGATCTGTGAAGCTCTTATAACCCCAATAATCCCAGAAAGTAAAAACCTCAACAATCTAGCATATTTCAAATCTCAACATAATATGCAACACTTTCAAATCTGGATCATCTGTGGAAGTTGTACCAAATATTTTAATGTAGCAACTGAACCGTTTTATCTTGCATCCGTGGAAGATTTACTGAACATGTTATAGTGCGTTAGGGTATTATGGTCTAATTGATGATGTAATTACTGCGTTTGGATAGACAATCTCTATTGTACGAGGGACATCCAGAAAATAAAAAACAACACATTTTAGCAAAATTAAATAATAACAGAAGATATCAACACAAAACTTTATTTACAAAGTTATAATACCTTACTCTATTTATCAACATTAGCACTACCTATTTCTGTCAAGGTATTTATTGTAACCTGGTACCATTTTTCAATGTTGATGACATACTGTTCTACCACCAAAGATCTACCATTTTGAGGTCTTCATAATTGGGAACTCTTAAGTCATTTAAAGTGTCCAAAGTGAAATGCTGAATTTCCTGGGTTCTTTCATCAACATTTGTTTTCAACTCTTCCATAACGATTGATGAACTACCACTTCAGACTTTATCGTGCGCACTGGTTTTTCCTTGATTAACATTATGCACCATTTCCTCACTGAATACACCTTCATTGTGTTCATTGCATTTTTGCCATGCACTTGCACTAGTTTGCCCATTCAATTTGACTGGCCAAAGATTTTGTACATTCAGAAAACTAAAAGGTCTTTGGCGGTACAAGATCCACATTGAAAAACTGGTGCCGAATGAGAGTAAATGCCTTGACAGCAATAGCAATTACATTGAGAAGTAAAATAAGGTACTGTAACTATGTAAATAAAGTTTTGTGTAGATAGCATGTTTTTATTACTTAGTTATGCCAAATCGTTTACTTTCTGATAACTCTTGTATTAATAAAATTGTAGGTTTTTAATTATTTAGCAATGAGATATTTCAAGAGTTTGGTGTTTGCTTCCCTCTGCCTGTACATTCCTAAATTAAAAGTGCTCTCCCTCAATTTGGGATAATGTATTTGAATGCTATTTTCAATTTTCTATTTATACCAACTGAAGACGTTGCAGAGTCAAACGAGCACTTACCAGCATGTTGCAAATTAAGTATTTGAGTGCTTTGAAGAAGAACTTGCACTAAATAGCAATGGCGATATTATGACTTTCAAAATGGGATCACATGAGGTGTCCTCCAGGATCCAACAATTAGATATGAATGATTGTGAGCAAGTTTAATAAAAAGGATAAAGAAAAGAAAACCTTTTATGAAAGTTGTATTTTTTTTTTTGGGAAGAAAAATACAAATCTCAGCATAACTTCCATGTTCAAAGTCTCCTATTTAGTGGATATGGAAACCACCTTCAAGGATGTATTTGACTTTTTATATAAACAACAGATATTACTTATAATGGTCAAAATAATTAGTGATTTAATAGCATGTCTTTAAATAATAAAAGTATAAAAAGAGTAATCACTTATGTGGACAGGTGTTTATTTTTGTTATATGAATTTACAAAATGTTTGGGGTATGAGTGCGCAGACTTCAACAGCAATTTCCTAATGTTAAGCTGAAACATAAATTCCTGTACTATTTCCTCTAAAGTGCAGGATTACATAAATAAGAAATATAATTGGTCAATGTTTGATTGCGAATATGTCAATACTCCTTTATCATTTATTTCTGCAATTATAATAGCGAGATAGAGCTACAAAATTATATTAAAGAACTGGATTCCAGCATGTCTGCTGGAATAAAGTTGTGGTTATATGCTTAGCAACTACGCCACATTGGGCATTGTATGTACAGTGGAAGTCAGGAAAGTTTACAGTAATGTTGTATTTGAACCTTGCACAACACCTGGTTCTGTCAGTGCTTCAGATGTGTTAAATACATTCAGAACCACGGCAGTCTTTACAAATCAAGAGTATCTAGATATGTGTCTTGCTTCTTTTGCAAAGCTCAATCCTTTAGGTTATTATTTCTGTGGATGTTTGAAGAGTAAAAAGTAACCATTGATGAGATTGCTATCGCTGATGATCTTTGCACTCATGTGTTTGAAGCAGTCCTAGGCATTGGGCAGAATGCAGAAGCTCTAACAAGGGTCAGGCAAAATTGGCTAAGATTCTAATGGAGCACATTTTGAACATCTAATCTAAATGAACATATCATGTAGTTGATGTTGCAATTATTGGCCATTATAAATTTCCTGCTTAGGAAAAATGTGGCTTGATTTAATTATTCCACAATGCACCTGAATGAGGTATTTCCATAAGTCACATTTGAAGTTGCTTTGTCTTTCATCATCAGACTAATTAATGTTAAGCATCAGCTTTAAGTTGAGGTTCTGTGAATACAATCTGATAGCTTGAAAGAAAACTACCCCACCCTTCGTTAGAGACCATAACTGATAATAAACACATAGGCACAGTGAATCAGATTTTATGCACAAACCAAAACAAAATGTTGACCTGACTGCAAACCAAATAAAAGATTTGAACGTTAAATCCTACCATGTTGCCAAACTCTGCAGATAATGAATCCAATAATGCTCAATTATCTTTGCTCCCTTTCAAGCTAGATGAACTTGTTACTGGACTTTATTATTTAATATATTTAGATCTCCCAGCATGCAAAATCTGAGCACTCATACCCCTTACACTGTGTATATCAAATGAAATGTATATTTATAAAAGAAATATAACAATTGGATACAATTCAAATGCTATGCCATTTAACAAAGCAATAAAATTGCTATTTTTTTGACCATACTGATTTATAAGTAGAGCTCAAAGCAATAGGTGCTAAAAACAAGTAAAATAGGCACTAATAATATAACTATTGAAGTAGGTATAATCATTTACTCATTTATGCAAAAAAAAAACCATTTTGACATAATGGAAAAGAATGCCATTAACTATATAGTACTAAATGGACTAAATTCCACTATCCTCTTAGTGGAGTGTAAACTGTAAATATTATTTCTTAAATTTGCACTCTTCACTTACATATACTTTTTTATGAACAAGCCCCACAAACTCTAGTGCATTCTCAATATTTTGTAATTGCCTAGATGCTATTTCCGATAAATTAATAATTTAGGTGGAGTGAATGTAATAAATATTTATTCCAAATAAACAAATTTTAGGAAATACATTTCTATCCCACTAATAAATTGTTAGTATGTTTGAAAACCAAAATAAGCCTATATTCAATTTCCAATGTTGTTTTGAAAGAAATGGTTTACAGCTAAATATTACTTTCTCTACCAGTACAATGTACATAATATGTACATAGTAGGTAGCGAAGGCAATGTATTGCACCCAAAAATTCTGTACCAAGATTACAATGGAAATACATGCTTTGAGGACTCCTAAAAAGCATTTTTAGAAGAAGGTTCTTGTGTTTATGTGTGTGTCTATGGACAACATAGCTCAAAAATGAAAAGTAGATTAAATACAAAACTTGGTACTTAAGTTCGGTATCTTCCAAGGATGCAACACAACATTTTCAGGAAAGTCCCACCACCCTAATTACCTTTTACTTGGAGCATTTTTCCAGAAGTTTGACTTTCTTAAAGCTAGCTGAAACAATTTTTATTAAATTATTTTATGTTTAAGATATGTTCATGAAAAATGAAAATATCTTGAATTTTGTGGGAACAGCCTCTGAAGACTTCTTCATTCTGGAGACTTTTGTATAACTGGTAGACTGTAAGAGATAGATAAAAATTTATTACACAAAAAGTATAGATCTCACTTTATGTTACATACTTTTCTTTTGTAGAGTTAACTGTTTCTCAGATATTCCTTATTATTGGTTTCAGTTTTAAACTACTTAAACTTTTCTCAAACAAAAAGTCATCTTTCGTTTCATATCTCTTTGCTCTACTCCTAGCCTTGCAAATAGCATCAAATTTTAATTGTTTCACATAGTGACAGGTTTTAAAAGATATGACTATTTCTTTAGCTTGGTGTATATCCCTTATACTTACAAGGAAGCAAGGAATAAGACCAATTCTGCTATTATTTATATTGCTTAGCGTGATGTAATAATGTTTTGTAAAAATAGTTTACTTGCAGGAGAGGTAGAGAAAATCATTTGAATGGAATGCATCAAATATTTTTCTCTGCTTTTACTGGAGAATCTTTTACTTAACATTCTATTCGCAAGAAAGAAACTGAATTAATCAATAGTTAAAAGGCAACTTTACTTAACAAAACCATCTGTTTTTTTCCTTTTTTGGAAAATTTCTCAGGCATGTTGTCAACTGGCTTATTGACCTAAGAGTGTGAAATGAAATTAAATGGAGTTTTATTTATGGATGCTCTTTAACTGCTGTGGTTCTCAGCATTCCATTCTATATTGAGCATGATAGACTGCTTAATTTTGCTTAGAGGCCTCTTTATCAGGTTTGAGGTTCTTTTGTGTGCTGTAAATTTACCACACAGGACCAGCGGCTTTACTTCACTTCTGAAGGAAGCCATGCTAAGGATTCTTACGCCTGAAAAAAATCCATTGTCCTCTGCCGGGTTTGAACCTGCAACCCTGGGTACATGAAGTTAGCATGGTAACCATTACACCACAGAGGGCGACACTTAGAGTGTGAAATATTAATTGCAATAGTAAGATTAACATAATATTAATAAATGACTGCAATAGCAAACATAATGAAATTACAGTAGGCAAAAACCTTAATAAAAGTTCACATCATATGAAGGTCTTTAAACTATAAAAATTGAGACAATATGGAAATAGATAAGACACTATAAAATTAGAATATTTTACTCCAGCATGCATCATATTTATGTATACAAAGCCTATGATACTAAGCAAAGGAAAATGGACAATAAATAAATGTAGAGTTCTATTTATTAGGATTATTTTGACCGCAGATGCCATCCAATGAAACAAATACATGTTCACTTTTAACAAAGAAGTGGCATTATCCATGGTTTATTGAAGTTTTCATTTGTAGCCTTTTGCAAAGAAGTGGCTTATCATTTGGGTAATGTTGCTGCAGAGGTTGATGTGCCATGGCAGGTACCACAAAACACCAGCAGGCTACCTTGAAGAAATAAAGCTTGCTATAAATCTGCTAATGAATATTGTTTAGCTTTTTAAATGTGCAAAATTGTTACATACTTCCTGTTACATATTCTGGTGTGATTGAATCTTTTCAGGATATTTACTTTTGTGAGAATTTGTCAGCATTAAGATTGGGCAACTTCCATTGCAGACCAAGAAATTTTGGATAATGATGCAGTATTTAACAGAAATTGGCATTTAGAAAGGCTTACAGAAGAAATAGCAATATTTCCTTTGTATTTCGTGCTTTATGTCTATTATTATTCATTTGTGTTATATTTGTTTGTTGCTTCATGGTGATTATTTATATTGGTTTACTGCTTCCCAGTGATTATCCATGTGTACTATATATTCTTTGGATTTCTCATGCCTTCTTTTCTTTTATTTACTATTTTGTGGTTTTCTAATGCCACAATATTATATTTCACAACTAATGTTTCTCCTATAACCATATCAGTTTTTCTGCTCAACAGTTGGTACTTGGTATTGCACATTAACTGCAACTGCCATGATACGTCAACCCCTGTGGCAACAGTACCATCATTTGTACCTTTTCTAAATTTCAGAAGTATATATTATACCGGATCTTCTGATTTATTTGGACTTCAGCGGGTTTAAATGCATTATAACATTATTAGTTCAGCAAGCCCCTTGTCTCAAAGGAAAGGTGCAGAATTGAACCTTGGACTGCATGCATCGCCATTTTATAAATAGGTTGATGTACTGGGGTGCAGACCTGTTTCTCACCAGGACATTTTGTGCTCACTGATCCAGAAGTACTACTTCTGAGCTAGAAGAATAAATTTCCTATCAGCATATATGCTGAGATTGCGAGTTTACGAGATGCAAGTGAGAGTTCCAAATGTAAATATTGGAAAGGTAGGATACAAGTTCCATTTCACTAAAGTGACTTAGAAACTGTTGACATGCCCCCCTTCTTATCATTCACTATTCCTCTGCCAGAGTCAATGCATGATAAACTCACTACCTAGTTCTGATATCATGTGCACATAAATGACTGGTCGCAAAGACTGAATACTATACATATAGTGTATTGGTACCACATGGCTGTACCACATGGCAACTTACTAAAGGAGCTCCCATTTTTGTTCTTTTATTTTTACTTTTTCTACACATACTATGTGCATATTTATAGAGAAGGTATTGTATTCCACCCAAAAATTTGATACCAAGATTTCACCATAAATTCCTATATGTTTTGAGGTTCCCTGAGTCAAAAAAAAAGCATTTTTAGATAAAGGTCCATCAGGCTCTGTGTAGATAGGATAGCTCTAAAACAAAAATACCATTTAAATTATGTATATTCCAAGGGTGGGATGCAAAGATTTTAAAGAAGATCCCCCCCCCTGCCCACTCTAAACTACCCTTTACATGGAAGAGTTCCAAAATGTTGTTTTTCTCAGAAATGGCTATAACGATTTTGATTAAAATATTGTATACCAAAGATATTTACATCACAAATAAAATATATATCTTGAAAAATCTGGGAATAGCCTTTGAATACCTCTTTATTCTAGATGAATTTTACATAACTGTTAAACCTTAAGAGATAGTCAATAAATAAAGATCTCATTAAAATACACAATTTATGTCATATACATTATTTCTCTAGAGTTGACTATTTCCAAGATATTCCTTGTTATTGGTTTCAGTTTTAAAATATTTAAAACTTTTCTCATAGGAGAACTTATCAACTCCTATCCATGCAAAGAAATGGATATCAATCGCATGGCAACCATCTTTTAAAGCATTTGACTATTGCTTTAGCTTATTGCACTCCTTTATTTCCTTTCCACTTATAAGGAAGCAAGTAATAACACCATTTCTGCTCATGTTTATCTTGATTAGAATAAAGAAGACAAGAATAAGCTTCTAACAATAATTTGTTAAACAGAGATGTAGAGAAAGGCACATGAATTGAATACATCAGATATTTTATTCTTGTACATTAAATCAATAAATGATTTTCTTTCTGTTAATTAGTTAGGAAATCCTTAGAGAATCAATCACATTAGTTTAAATGTTACCTTTATTCCTTGAATTAGTGTTGGGAATAGGATTTTATGAGTTTGCATCACTATTAGATTGTTATATTATTTCAGAAACAAAATGCAGCTGTTGATACTTCTGGTACTACTAGTTAGTGTATGGGAAAGCAATGGAATATGTGGCCCAGAATTTGGGGGCAAGTGTACATGTGGATTTGGGCAATATCAGGATCGACCACATCAGTTCATTGTAAATTGTACCAACACAGGTTTCACAGATGCAAAAGTACTTCAGCACTTACCAGCAAACACACAGGTAATTTATAAGTGCTTGAAAAATTAAACATGGATATAATGCTAAGCTCATAAGGAGATTACAACAAACTGCTTTATTAGAGATGGAACTTGATACTGTTGATAATGTGCCACCAACACAAGTTACTACCTGCCATCCCCTCCTTTCAGTTAGGGATGTTTGGGATGACCATTGTGTCAATAGACATCATTAGTGTGTTGGGAATGGTCAGTTACTGAGTGCAAATTGTCACTAGAAACTTCATGTATTGTTTTATCCAAAGAGTTAAGTGAACTGGAATTTACAGATATGCAAATTGTTTTGAATGTTTATACTTTGTGAAGAGTTGCTTTCTTTTCTTTTTTTTACTTTCTCTACACATACTTTGCATATAGTAGAAAATTTGATACTAAGATTTCACCAGAAATACATATTTTGAGAACCCTGAATCCTCCCCCCCCCCCCCCCCCAAAACAATTTTAGAAAAAGGTCCATGTGTGTTTTGTGCATGCATGTAAACAGCATAACTCAAAAACACAATGTTGGTTAAATACCAATCTTAATATTTAAGTTCAGTATCTTTCAAGGATACAAGATAAATTTTTTCAAGAAAATCTCTCCCCTTCCAACTACCCTTTGTATTGAAAATTTTTTGAAAATTTTGATTTTCTCAAAAATGGCTCTTAACGATTTTGATTAAAGTGTCATATGTTTAAGATACTTTTATTACAAATGAAAGCATATCTTAAATTTTCTGGTAATACCTCTGAATATTTGTTCATTCTGGATGACTTTTATATAACTGCTAAACAATAACATAGACAGAAACATAGTGCACAAAAATTAAGATCTGATAGGTAACAGTGATGTGTTTATCAATAGAATAAATGAGTTGGACTTGCTAAAACACACAATTTGTATCATACATAGTTTTTTGTTTGATTTTTTTTTTTTCTTCACAGTTAACCATTCCAAGATATTCTTTGTTATTGGTTTCAATTTTAAATTACTTAAGCTTTTCTCAAATGAGAAGTTATTTTTGTTTTGCATCTCTTTTGTTTTACTCCTGCCCTTGAAAGGAGAACTGAATTTTAATGACAAATGTATAGGGACAGCTTTGATTTGTCTGTCTCCTTTAGCCTAGTGTATCCCTTATTTCCCTTCTAATTATAAGGAACTGAATAAGACCATTTCTGTAATGCTTATTTTGATTAGTATTATGTACATAAAAGAATAATATTTTGTAAGAATTTCTGAATTTGTATGTAAAGAATGTTTTCAGTACTGAAGTGTGCTATTGAAGTCAATAGACATTACAATAAACTATACACGACTGCTGACTAGCAGGAGTGTGTTGACATTCGCATTTGGTACTAGTTGCCTATTGCTAAGAGGAGTGTGCAGAAATGTTCCATTCCCCTACTTTCTAAGCTACCTGTTCCTGCACAAAGTAATGTCTCTACAATATTCAGTCTGGTTTGGTGACTCACATTCAGCCATTACATTAACCTACTCTGGTGATCAAAATATGATATTCTAGCAGAAGAAATAAGAAATTAAGCAATGAGAATATACTAAGCATGGAAATATTTGTTTTGCCCTCAACCTTCTTTGTAGTCGTTCATATCTCTAATGCTTTTAATTCCTTGCCCACTGTCACTTCATTGCTAATAGCTTCAAGATTTTGTTTAATGCTTATTACAACATCTTTTCTTGTGCAGAGATCTCAAATAAACCACACTGACCAACAGTATTTAATGTACATGCAAGCGGTTAACATTTAATATAACAGCTTAATATTTCTTGGAATGTGGGATAGAGTGAGGATTTACTGTACTTAATACCAAGTACTTGTATTGGAAGGATTTGACAAACAAACATTGTCAATTTTCAAAAATAGCTCTAACAATTTTGATTAAAATATCCTTTAGTAAAGACATTTGCATGACAAATAAAATGTATATCTTTAATTTTCTGGGAATACCCTTTAAAGCCCTCTTCACTCTGGATGACATTTGCATAACTGGTAAGCTGTAAGAGATAGATAAAAATTTACTACTGCACAGAAATTTAGATTTTGTTAAAACACACAATTAATGTCATATACCTACATCTTTTTTTAGTGGAGTTAACCATTTTGAGATATTCTTTGTTATCGGTTTCAATGTTAAAATACTTAACCTTTTCTCAAACAGGGATTTTGTTAATTCTCTTTCTTTTGTTTTACTCCTGGCCATACAAAGAGAATAAAATTTCAGTCACATAGCAATCAGCTTTTAAAAGATTTGACTATCACTTCAGCCGAGTGTATTCCCTATTTCCCTTCTATGTATAAGGAGCTAAGTAACAAGACCACTTCTGCTGATGTTTATATCTCAATTACCATGGAGTAAATAGAAGAATAAACTTTTGTAAGAATAGTTTGTACAGAATAATCATGTGAATGGAACACATCAGGTTTTTATCTTGGTGCAGGCATAAAAGCACCATCATATAACTGTCACAACATTATCAAATACATACCAAAGTTTATGCAAGCGTGTTTATGTGTTTTACAGGTGCTGATATTTACTGGAAACCATATTCCTGAGCTGCCATGGAATATTTTTGGCACTCTCAACAATTATACTCATCTGCGAGTGGTTGACATGTCCAGCAACCACATACAGGAGATCCGTGGTAAATCTTATCATCGTGTCAGCAACGTAGAACGACTCATTTTGAATCACAATGACCTCACCATCTCTGTGGATGCAGATGGTGTGAACCATCACCACCCTCGTATATTCTCCAACTTTGTCAGCTTAATGGAGCTTCACCTAACCAATGCATTTGCAGACAATACAGATGATGATCTGGCATCTGATCTGCATGACATATTTGTAAACAGTAACCTTACTCGTCTTGTCAAATTGCATTTGGAACAGAATGAAATTAGGAGTTTTCTTGATCCACGTGTATTCTGTGATTTGCCGAATCTCATGGATCTACATCTTGCAAATAATAATCTGTCAGGTATAGATTTTAATATCTCTTGTCTGCACCATCTTCGCTTTGTAGACCTTGAATGGAATCAGATATACAGATTAACTGCTAAAGAACTCGCTGCTTTGGACTCTTTGCCAGCGAGGAACCAAAGTCTAATGATTGATCTGACTGGTAATCACTTCCTGTGTGATTGTGAGATTCGAGAACTGTATTCCTGGCTTCAGGAGACACAAGTAGAAGTTCGCAACAAAGAGGTTTTAAGATGCCATCGTGGCATTCCTCCAAGTAATGGTGGCAAACCTATTCTTGGCTTGTCCAAGATAGAATGTCTTCCAAGAGTGGCTGAAAGTGCTGCATTTGGTGCACCTCATCAAGCCACTGCTGCTGTGCTTGGTATTTTGTCAATCATTTTGATTGGTCTGCTGGTTACGGTTTTGTACATGAACAGAATGGAGATCAAACACCGTTTCATGCCAGTGCTGGATACAGTGTCAAGGAAAGTGCAGTATACCACCATAGGTAAACAGGAGGAACAAGAGATGGAAGTGTAGGTGATCTCGTCTTAAGGCTGGTTCACAACAAACAGTGAAGTAACCAGAATGAGAATGACAGAAATACATGTATTTTAATGGATGTGTTCATAATTAATGGAAAGCTTTCCTGGGTTCCAGGAACAGGAAGCAAGATTTAACTATTTACTTTCTCTAGCCTGTATGTACAATGTACATAATGGATTGAGAAGGTATTGTATTGCACCCAAAAATTCAATACTGAGATTTTGCCATAAATATGTTTTGAGACCTCCTAAATCCAAAAAATTAACTTTTTTAGAAACACATCTGTGTGTGTATGGTCTGTGGGCAGCATAGGTCAAAGACGAAAATTCAGTTAATACCAAACTTGGTATTTAAGTTCAGTATATTCCCAGGATGCGACACAAAGATATTCAAGAAAATCTCCCTACCCCCAACTATCCTTTGCATAGAACATTTTTCAAAATTTTTGATTGCCTCAAAAATGGCACTAATGACTTTTATTAAAATGTTGTATGTTTAAGTTACTTTTATGACAAACAAAATGTATATCTTGAATTTTCTGGGAATAGCCTCTGAAGGCTTCATTCTGGATGACTTTGTATAATTTTTATATAATTAAGAGATAGACAAAAACTTATTACACAAAAAATGTAGATGTCATTTAAACATACAATTTATGTCACATACACTTTTTTTTTTGTAGAGTTAACCATTTTTGAGATATTCAAAGTTATTGGTTTCAATTTTAAAAGTACTTAAAACTTTCTCAAATGGGAGACTCCTAGCAAGCAAAGAGACCTGAATTTCAATTGTTTCACTCAGTAACCATTTTCTAAAAGATTTGACTATTGCTTTAGCCCAGTGCATTCACTTATTTCCCTCCTACTAACATAGAAGCAAGTAATAAGACAAATTTTGGCAATGTTTATCTTGATTAGCACGATGTATATTAAAATAATATTCTGTAAGGAAAGTTTTTATGGAACAGCTAGAGAAAGTCATGTGAGTAGAACTAATAAATGTTTTTTTCATTGTTCCATTTATACCCCACCTTTAACTGCATGGTCCTCTCAGTAGCATTCACTTTTGGAATATGTCTATGGTTGTTATTGGATTTCTAATTTTCTCCATTAACTCATACACATATTTACACTGTCATATTTCCAGACTCTGGGAAGGATAGGGAATAATATGGGCTAGAGAAAAATCCCTACCCCCTTTGAATCGACCCTGGGACCCCTTGTACAGCAGGTAGGTGCTCTTATGGACTGAGCTACACAGCTAGCCATTAACTTTCTTGTGCCACTCCCAGGTACAGCACATTAGATGTTTATTGTGCATATTAAAGGCTTCACTGTAGAGATTACTCCAGATGGCCATGGCTGAATTGAAGACATAAAAAATATCATTGGTCAGTTATAAATAAATGAAGTTTCAATGAGCAAAGTTGACAGAGACTGCCTCTAGTGTTGAATGGTCAGTGGTCTGGTTTCTCACCCAGAGGTCTGAGTTTGATTCCTGGCTGGGATGGGTAATTTTTCTTTAACTGGAATCATTTCCTATCCCTCAAAGAGTCTGGAAGTATGCCTGTGAGAGTGAAAGAAAATACCAGCAGTTGTTCCTAAAGCAAAACCTCCGATATAACCATAGAAGTTAAAGGGGGTTATATAAATGAAACAAAAAAAAACAAAAAATGACCAGGTGAAGAAGAAATGCATTTCTGTTTTCATTACTGGAGGTTGTGAACCAAAATCTTGTTTCCAAATGGCTTCCTGTTGTTTTTGTTTTGGTTACGTGAACCAGCCTTTACTGTGTCATTTAAACTTTTAAAAGAGGCTGATAACATCTTACGAACAGTGAAACTTGTGTAATTTGAGTATGAAGGTCCTATGTGGTGCATTCAAGTTCTAAGCTCTCCAGTTTTGTTTTTTTTTTTATTTTCTCTAGCACATATGTACAATGCACATGGTAGAGATGGTATTGTATTCCCTCCAAAATTGATACCGAGATTTCACAGGAAATAAATGTTTTGAGGACCCCTGAATTGAAAAAAAATAATAGAAAAAGGTCCATGTTTGTGTATATTTCTGTGGACAGCAAAACTTAAAAATGAAAAGTCGGTTAAATACCAAACTTGTATTTAAGTTCAGTATCTTTCAAGGATGTGACACAAAGATTTCCAGGAAAGTTAACCCACTTCAAATTACCCTTTACACGGAACACGTTTAAAAATTTTCTATTTTCTAAAAAATGGGTCTTAAACAATCTTAATTAATATACCATATATTAAGGATGTTAACATAGCAAATAAGATGTATATCCTGTTTTTACCCTGGACTGGGAGCAGGTAAAGGCATGTGGTTTGGGCTAAAATTGTCAGCATTAAGTCCAAAATCTTATTTTGAGATAAAGACAATTTAAACTTATTTGTTATAGCTCTCATTTATCAAAATAAGAAAAAAAACACTAAATGTATACAACATTTCAGTTTTAGAATTAGACGCTTGCCTATGTCATTGTACAGCTTCTCTCCCCTTGGCACATTCTATTACTTTGAGTCATTCCAAAAAATTTTTTCTTTGAATACAAGAAAATATTTAAATCCAGGTTACATAGCAAATTTAATGAGAAAAGGAAACGTTTGAATTAAAGAATTATTCAAATTAAAAAGTTTAAATTGCTCAAGTTTCACTGTATATTAAGTCTTGAAAATTGTGCTTGCCCACTTGTAAGCAGTGATGAGTAGATTTTTATCATAAAAAGGGAAGAAAACTCAGAGGTAATATAAATAAAATGGAAAAGCCACAAAAAAAAATTATGCCTTTATTAATTTTATAATACGACTAAAATTACAAATTATGGTCATTGTATTACTTATGTACTGCCTAAGGTTAGGTGCATTGTAAAAATCATATTTTGCAGCAGCCTGCCTTAATACTGGTGTAATTTCTTTCACAGCTTTGGAGGAGTTTTAAAATCTCTTAAGGTCAGCAGGATACTGACTTAGAAACTGCTAACATTCTTAGGCATATGAAAATTCTTGCCTATGGAAAATTACATTATGTGCTCAGCAAGAATATGAACCTATACCCTCACCACTCAAAGTTTGCACTTGGTAGTTCATGTGGCTTTGCCTAATATTGGCTATATTGTTGTTGCGAGGTAAATAACAGCTGATTATGCAACTTTGTAGCATGTCTCAGGCTGCATGTGAAAGCAGGCATAAGTAGTAATTGCTGATGAACAATAACTAATTCATTATCATTGTTAATTAGTATAAGATAGGCATAACATATTACAATGCATGTATAGGGTGTCTCAA
This sequence comes from Hymenopus coronatus, assembly GCA_030762935.1. Lineage (NCBI taxonomy): Eukaryota > Metazoa > Arthropoda > Insecta > Mantodea > Hymenopodidae > Hymenopus > Hymenopus coronatus. The sequence goes on from CM060899.1 coordinate 40,141,249, forward strand.
AAGAGTCTTCGCAGTGAACTCGGACAGTTATAACTGTGTTTACATTGGTGTTGGTAAAGAAACTATGGAGGGAGAGTATTACTTTGAGCAAGTTCGTCCTCCCTTATCTTACTGTGTGCTTTAAGTCAATAATGTGTGGTTATGCTATTGAAACAAAGTCAAAATATTAACTATTGAAGAGAGAATGTTTTCTGTTGATGTATTCTTAGATGGTGATAAGATTTCAGAAAATGTAGAATGTAAATTTCTTTAAGTTTTGCACATGCAGTATGTCCTCTCGCGATATGTGACATTTAATTACTAAATAACGTGAAACTGGGTCTGTACATGATGCTCCCAAAAGCAGTAGGCCTAAACTTTTAACAGAGGCTAAACTGGACAAAATTTTTGATGTAATATTAAGAAGCCCCATTTAATGAATAAAATAATTGTTTCTGTGCAAACAGCACATAGAGCTGCTAGTAAGGAAATGAAATTGTGTCCGTAAAAATGTAAATTACCCCAAACAACATGAGCTAAAGGAAGAAATCACAAATTATGTATACACGATTATGCAAGAAACCCTATACAGTGTCTGAAACAAAAGCAAAAGAGTCAAACTCTACCTACAGGGATGAGGAAAACATTTCTAACATCTTCTGTGATAGTGGTAAATAATTATTCTCATTTTCAGTTCAGCTCATCTTCATTCACTTGTATGCTGATAAATATTTTTGAGAAATATATACACAAAACTTGAATATATGCATGCAAATATGCGCTAACAAGTGTAAAATTTTAGTGATAAAGGACAGTGATTAAAAAATGTTCAAATTACTGCACAAATAAACACATTGCAATTGCAATAGTATTAACAAGAAATGAGAAACAATTTTTTTTCTCAATGTTTTTCTGGCAGTTATTGGTTCCTTCTTTTAGTAAAACTGTTTTGTGGGGAGAAAAAGACGTCTCCACATCAAAGAAGTAAGAGAACAAATTATGGATGCCAATAATGATGGATGTATACCTATATTACTGCATTGTTCCCCTGCAACATTTCTCTCAACTTTAGTAGTCCAACATTCTTGTTTACACTGCTCTTTAATTTCTTCTTCACAGCAACACTTTCCTTATTGCCTGCCGATTCATTTAACTGCTGTGTTAAGAATATTGAAACCCACCAATATTATTAACCAGGTAAACTGGCACAAAGGAAGATTTTACTTGTATTCATATAATATTTGGATAAGTTAGTAACAATGGCATGAAATTAAAATTTAAGAGAAGGTTTGAGTCTAAATAGAGACACTTTTCATCACTTACAATGTTTTTTGTTTTTTTTTGTCTGACTGGTTTCTAGAACTATCTTTTGTTCTCATCTTCAGAGACTGACTGGCAACTGTTGGGTTTTATTTACTTATGTTGACATCTCACAGTGGAGTGGTGTACTTCCATACCTGATTGGGTGGTGGCAATTCAAAATTCATTAATTGTTTATGTTTCATGATTAAACATATATATAATATATAACATTTTATAAAAACAGATCTTCAGTTTCACAGTACTTCTTGACCACCAATCACATCACATCAAACATTACACTCTTAAAGCTTACAAAATACACAGCAGAGCTGAATACTTGGGAAAAGATTTTACCCAAAACTAAGAAATATGTACAAAATATGCATATCTGTTTGTTTTATTTGTTTCATTAATATAGCCTCCTTTAACATCTATGGTCACATTGGGAGCTTTGACTTAAACAACTCATTGACGTAGGTTCTAGAACGCTGGGTTGGTTTTTTAATCACTTTTATTCTTTTTCTTTAAACACTTGCACATTCACTCTCACATACTTAACAGATTCTGAGAGTAGGGAATGATTCTGGTTAAAAATTCCCCGTCTCAGCTGGGAATCAAACCCAGGACCCCTGGGTGAGAAGTCAGCTCACTGGTCACGGAGGTTGTCTTGCAAATCTTTATAATCTACCATGAAATGGATAATTATGAAGTTTCATTGAGATATGATGTTTCACTAAAAAGTTGCATTTACATACTTCTCAATGCCAGATAATGCTCTTGTTTAGTATAAGAACTGCTGCAGTTCATGTACGATTTTAGCAGCAAGGATAGAGGGATGTCCACAAACCTTCACATACTACTCCTGTTCAAAGAATTACAAGGTCCTTCTTAATAATTACAATGTCAGGTTATTGAGTGGTACACTTTACATAAAGGATTTTCACTTTGTGAGTCATCACTCAGAGCAGCATGTTTTGGAGACATTGTTGCACTCCTCGTTGGTCATATCAGATGATGAATGAAATTGGAAAAACATTACTCAAATGATCTTGGGATCCATGGAGTTAAAAGTTACTTGACATTTGTCTTCTCAGGACAAGGGAAAACCCCAAAAAAAGCCTTATTTAGGTAACTCACCCTAGGTGAGATATGAAATCACGACCTCTTGAATGTGAGACATATAAGCTACTGAGGCTTCAAAGCTTGCATAAACAACATTAATTAAAAAAGAAATGTGTAAATAAACACTAACAATGTTATCAATAATAATCAATAATATGTAGCATGCAAAGAACAACTTGACACATTGTTGGAAATAGATCCAGAAACATAGCCACTACAGCTTTGTGACCAACCACGAATGCTGCTTTTGATTGGTTCAGGAAGCCTAATGGTTAAACCTTTTCAGCTGTTTTCTTTTTTTTTCTTCTTAACTGCTAGCTGTCAAGTGTAAAGTTTCAATGGCAGGGGTATAACTAGTTCTACGGAGGTGATGATACAATTATTTTAAAATGAGTGCTAATTGAATTAATAATGCTCAATATATAAGAATGATTAACATTCATTTAATAGAAACTAATAAGCATATGTAAACATTTGCTGAAATATTTTTTTTTTTATAACTGAGAAATAAAAATCATTGTTTTGTATTTAAAAATCTATGTAAAGATAATGATATTTATAGTTATATGTGCCATGGGCATTTACACTAACTTGTAGATTTCCTTATGAACAAGTGTAACCATATCTTGCGTGTGTGAAAGAGAGGAGGGAATAATTGATGCCATTGGTCCTGTTGCACTAGTGAATTTCTATATTTTTACACTAAATATTTGTAATTTTGTATTTAAGTATTTGTAACCATTTGTGCATTATAAAACAGTATAATGTAAAACAATAAACAGGATATTTTGGTTACTGATAGCAGATTAATTACAAATATAATTGGGCCAAGGGTACTTATGTGAGAGGGAAGTGGTATGTTAAATTTGTTTTGGTTTTGAAGTTCAGCTTTGCGATAATTGCTTTAACTAGCTAAAAGGTTCCTTAGTATATATGAAGTTAGAAGACTGCTTCTTTGTGAAATATTTTGCTCATAATTAATATTGTACATAATATTTTGAATTGTATACATTGAGTATGTGTTAAACGTATAATAATATAAAATTTAATAACTTGAGAAGTAATTGAGAAATTTATTGGTGGTTTGTTTCTATAAGTAGATTTTTGTACACCCCTAATACACCTTTATATGCACAGCAATAGTGGCACAACAGACATCTAATCTTTATTCCACTTCTAAATGTTTTACAGCTTTTGCAAATGTAGGGATAATGCCGACAAATTTGGATCGATTCTTAGAAAGCATACTTTTTGTATTACTCTGTGTCCACGTGCACAAGCAATGTGACAGACGACAGTGTCATCCTCACCCATGTGTTATGCCATATTACATTCAAAACAAATTGTATGAACAAGAATTGCTTACTAGTAGGTTTTGCTTCAATAAGTAAACTTTGCCTATTAATAATTTTAAGAAATATATCAAGAACATAATATCAAAGTGATTCAAATGAATACGTAATTTTAAAGCACTTTTGTACTTAGGAGAACACATTTAAACAATCTGCTTCTCACCACTCTTTAACAGTTTACCCTTGGGGTGCTTTTTATGTCTATGATCACTCATTTTTAGCACTACTGAATTCACACCAGTGGCAAGCTTGCTGCCATATTCTTCAGATATTGTTTGTTTTTCTCCCACCAATATGTGAAATGATATATTTGTATTTTCAAACAGCTGAAAAAATACAGAGTAGTATAATGCTACAATTAAAAGTATTACCATATTTTACAAGCAATAATATTAAGTAAAGATGGATCTATTTTTGTTTCCTGAAATTGAGTGTTTAATTCTCAAACCAATGAGAGCATTCACAGCGGTCACATGCCTGGAGCTGTTCTCAAAAATACTCATACAAAAAAGTGCTTCTAAGGGTGGCAGGAGTACAGCAGATCGTGAATGGGTGCAAATGGCATAGTGTCTGGGCTACCTCTCCCAATCCAGTGATCTGGAAATTCATAATTCAAGAAATCCCTAACAATTTCTGCATAATGGCATGGTGCGCAATCTGTTGAAAGATCACATCACAATGAAGTTGTGGCACAGCAAACAGCTCCAACATGTCTAAGTACCTAGTTGCATTAACTGCAGGCTCCACAAAGAAAAATAGGCCTATAACCCTGTCTAACAATCCACACCACTCATTCAATTTCAGAGAGTCACGTTCTTTACTCTATCACTACATGGGAGTGTTCAATTCCCCATATACAGTAATTGTGCTTGTTTACCATGCCAGAGGTGTGATATGTAGCCTTGTTCAAGAAACAAATCTAGGAATGCCTCGCTTTCATCAATTTTTTCCAAAATTCTCTCTGCAAACATCTTTTCCATGCCTGCCATGTTTGATTTTGTGACGAATCTGCAGTTTGTACGCCTCTAGGCACAGCCTTTTTACTATATGTACTGTGAAACAAGGTAATTGCCATTGCTTACTTATTTGTCAGATTGAATTACAAGGGCTCCTTTAGAGTGACCTATGGATTAATTCAACAGTAGCTTTGGTGTGCAGCCTGACATTGAAAGCAAACTCCCAGTTTCCCAAAGGTGGCTGTCCTATTTCTTGATTGTTACATAAGTGGGAACATTGTCAGTTGGCCACAGTCCATACTCTTGATGAAGACAATACTCTTATCAGTTTAACAGATTTTAGCTCCATGAGGGAAAGCATTCAGAACACCTTCTGCTGTGAAGTCCATATAGCTACTAAAATGCATTTTCGTGAACAAGGCAGTTATCTGCATGCATGTGCAGTACCAACTACCACAAGCAAGCACAGACCATACTTCTAGAAACAAACCACCAATAAATATGTGAATTACTTTTCAAGTTTTATATTATTATGCATTTAATTTGGACAGTGTATAAAAATGGTTGATGGTGCCTTAAGCTTTTCAAGCTGCTTTTTAATCTTACATATAATTTCCTGATTTTTAAATGTGGCCTACCTTTTAGTTATTAAACTAAGATTAACTTATGTGAAAGATATGGAAGGAACATGGAGATTTCAAGTTATCTTATAAACTTGCAATTTTTTGTCAGAATCCATCAGTGAAAATGTTTTATTTTATTAATTTTTGTCAGTAGAACATGATAAAGAAACTATGCAATTAGTTATTTATACATGGATCATGCTGTATTGGGAAGATGGTAGTGCAAGCTCAACTATTTGTGTCCATGAACTTAATTGTGGTATTGGATTGAGATAGAACTGTATTTATAAATCTACTTAATGCAGAATGAAACCACCAAAAATTAAGTAAAAAATGAGTGTTAATGTTTCGTCCATAATTTAACTGTCATTTGTTTTGTTTTCTTTCTTTTATGTTGAGGCCACTGTAAACATCAGTTGACTCTATTATACAAATCAGTTATGAGTTGTATCTTTTATGCATAATTCATTAGAAGCAAGTAACTTGACAGCAACAATTTGGTTTTATAATTTTTGTCAGTAGAACGTGATAAAGAAACTATGCAATTAGTTATTTATACATGGATCATGCTGTATTGGGAAGATGGTAGTGCAAGCTCAACTATTTGTGTCCAGGAACTTAATTGTAGTATTGGATTAAGATAGAACTGTATTTATAAATCTACTTAATGCAGAATTGGTTCTGTCAAACGCCCTTTATGTTCCACCTGAAAAGTATATCATACGTGCACCAGATTAAGCTGATGATCTTTTTGGGAATGCCAAAGATCTTATTCTATCCAGATAGGTCTACCTTGCTCAAAATAAATTTGAAGTTGGTTTCACTCATTGTCAAGAAATTGAGATAATGCAGAATGAAACCAGCAAAAATTAAATAAAATAAACAACAAGATTATTTAATTTAGCCTGAGATGAATGTCTGTTCTATTAAGGCTAGTCCACACTGTATAACATTTAACTTTAACAAATCTGGCCTAGACAGATGATTTATATCAGGCACTTCCCCATCCACATAGTGACTATTTGCACACATTTGAGAGCAAATTTAAGGTTTCTAATATGTCTGCATTTCCTTAGCCACAAAAAGTTCAACTAACCCAATCACACAAGCCTCAGTACAGATGAAAATTCATCAAAATGGTGGTTAGCGAGAGAGTGAAGAATAGCTGAACATATACCATGGAAGCTATCATTAGCCTGCCTCGGTAGTGACTACCTTATGTTCAAGATGTTCTGAATTAAAATCTTGGTTGAGTTACCCAAATAAGTTGAGAGATTTTAAGCTCCATAGACCCTGAGATCTACTAGCAAGTTAAACTAGAAAAAAAAAAAAAATCATTCGACATTAAGTTTTCCAGCAGGCTGAGAAAACAGTTTCAGGTTCAAAACTGACACAGCAACATGTTCAATCAAATTTGTTCAGTTGCTTTCCGCATTCACTCTACCTGTTAATGTTAAAAAGGTTGAATTCAAAATGTTTATGTCAAAGGTTAAGTAGGATGGACCTGGCTTTAGATGTATGTATAATCAAGTTTATACTGAATACTTTGGAACAAGTATTTATGGCCTTCAACTGCACAGAGCTTAGTAGAGCCATTTTTCGTAATGTAGCACCCAATGAAGAGGCTAAGAAAAAAAAGTACAAATACAGAAAGTTAGCCTAACGTTCACAGGATATCACTCATTCTGTCAGTTGGCAAGCAGGTGTTTCTCCCACAACTAGATGTTGCAAGCAGAGTGAATTCCCAGCTTTACAGTTGTTTAATTTTAATAATACTTATTCACCCTTCTCATAGAAGATGCTGGAAGTGTTGCCCATCTTCTCTTAAATGCACATGGTGGCCACAATTAAAGAGGTGCTTCTGGGAACATAAGTACAAAGCACATTTGGGGTAAATAAAGAGAGGAGGTCAAGTGCACTGTACATTCACCTGTAGACGCAAGCACCACATGCTCTATAAACCAGTTTTTGATCAACGAAGCCAAAACAAAGACAGGACAGACCAGACCAGTAGTCTGCAGAATGAAATGTTTCATAATTGTATTTTGTCATAGTAAACATTTACACTAAAACATATATATAATAATATTTCAGTAAGGCTGACCAGATTAATATCCTTCGAATAATTGCAGAACAATCAACAGAATACCAATTGTCTCTGAATATGCTCTTCATCGATTTCGAGAAGGCCTTTGAGAGTATCTTCAAAGCTAAGATCTGGATAGAATAAGATCTTTGGCATTCCCAAAAAGATCATCAGCTTAATCTGGTGCACGTATGATATACTTTTCAGGTGGAACATAAAGGGCGTTTGACAGAACCAATTGAAGTTAAGACTGGAGTGAAACAAAGATGCCTCCTTTCACCTATACTGTTTCTAATGACCCTTGATGTTATGAAAAGCACAATGAACCATCAACTGGGCATACAGTGGAATCTTACTGAGCAATTGGAAGACTTGGATTTTGCTGATGACCTATGCTTGCTTGCTGCAGAGATATGGAAACTAAGCTCAATGATCTAAAAGCTGAAGTAAGAAGTTGGACTCCGAATCAATATTAAGAAGACCTAAGACATGCATGATAAATTGATACAATATACCATTGCAACTTGATGGTTAGGTCATAGAGGCAATAAATAGTTTGTTATCTAGGAAGTATCGTAATGGAAAATGGAGGGGCAGATGATGTTGCCAGACATTTTGAATAAAGGTAAGTGCACGTTTGCAACACTCTGTCTCATATGGAGGTTTAAAGAACTCCGTACAAGAACAAAATTACATATCAATAGCATGTTAAGTCTGTGTTGTAATAAGCATGTGAAACTTGGAAAGTGACCAAATCCTTGACATGAAAGATCCAGACATTTGTGAACAAATGTCTAGGAACATCTTAGAGATATGCTGGCCAGATGTGGTGTCAAATGAGGAACTGTGCCAGTTGACCAGCAGATCAATAGAAGAAAATGGCAATGGATTGGGCATTCATTGCACAGACCTGATGACAGTATTGCTAAACAAGCCATGGAGTGGAATCCTCAAGGCCATAGGAGAAGAGGAAGACCTAGGATGACATGGAGGATCAGTAGAGGAAGAGAGTGATCAGCTTGGGTATTCATGGGGAAAGTTGAAATGCATAGCATGCAGCAAAATCAGATGGCAAAACCTTGTCTTGACCCTATGTTCCTCAACAGGAGTTTAAGGAAATAAGTCAAGTAAGTCATATTTCAGTATTTGTACACAAACTTTTGGTTTGTATATAGAGAAGTTAATCTATATTGCACTACTTCAGTCTCTTTCATCATGGTCACATTTAATGGAATGCATAACAATATACAAGATGTTAGGGGTATGAGTGTGCACACTTCAATGCCAATTTCCTGTACAATTTTCCTCTGAAGTGCATGGTTGCATAAATAAAAAATAAGATTAGTTCAAATATTTGATAGTAACTCCTTTATCGTTTACTTCTACAATTTGAATAATAAGGTACACGTACATAAGATGAATTATTCATGTTTTTACCATTTGTTAAAATGAGTCGTTTAGCCACAAAATGATATTAAAGAATTGGATTTGTGATTAAATGCTTGGCAATTATGCCACATTGGGTGTTGTGTGTAAAGCAGAAAGTCAAGAATGTTGACAGTAATGTTATGAATACAATCAGATAGCTTGAAACAAAACCATACCACTACCCCTTGTTAGTGGCAGTAGCTGGATTTCAAGTACAAAACAAAACTCTGTTGCCAGACTGTGCAGATAATGTATTCAATAATGCTCTTATCTGTTACCCTTCAAGATAGATGAAATTGTTATTGGACTTTATTATTTGTCATAATAATGGATCTCCCAGCACACGAAAACTGTGCACCTCTAACACCCTGAATATTGAGAGATTTTAGGTGAAGTTTCTACAATATTTTATTAAGCAGTATTTATACTGAGAAAAACCTCTCTCTACATTACCTTCAGTAGATAAGAGCTGCAATTCAAATTCTTCTACAAATGGCTGCATTTGCAAGTGCAATCTTCGATGCTTTAGGCAAACTATCTTATCAGTATTTGGCACACAGTTAAAAATAAACCAAAAAGGAAGCATAGCTAAGTTATGTTGTACTGCCTTACTAGTTATGAGCAGACAGTGAGTGTACCAACCCTGCCCCTGTCTCTGATATCATCTCTGTAGGGCTAATAGCTTGAAAGCTCTCAAATGTTACTTCATCTGCTCTCTATATTATATAATGCAAGCCATTATCTACCTTCCCAAGTTTAATTCCTTTCTATCTCCTGTTAAATTATGCACACTTAATCTAGTCCATGCCCAACCTTCTCTCCTTCCCAATCCAGCTTCATTTGTCTACATAGTGTTAAACTCAAATCCTGAGCCCAATTCACCCTAGCACTGATTTTCTCTTGTATTGCTAAACAATCAGCTCCTCTTATGCCCTCGTTTTACAGGAAAAAAAAAAAAAAAAGGAGCTTAGGCATACATATGCATGAGAATTATTACAGATAGGCAGATAAGTCAGAAACTGCTGAGTGGGGAGTACAAATCTGCTTGTTGACAGGTAATAGTGCATGAAACCCTTAAACATTTAAGTGTAATTACAATTTCAAAATAAACATGCACCACTATTAATTTTTAAACTTTATTTAAACATTATAGTAGAACTCATTTTTAACAACATTCATGGAGATTTCATAATTATTCCTTAAATAGGGACTATCCTTAGAAGGGGTTCATGGGAAATTTGTGGTAGGTATAAGAAAGAAGAGATGATCAGTACTAAACAGTAGAAATAGATGAACATGAATCATTTCTATCTCTAATCACTGCAAGAGGGTGATTCATATATAAACTATAATTTTTTATAATATATTTATTGATTAAACATATACAGAAGTGACACTTTCTCTACCTAGCCTCCATGCTCTATGCACTTTTGCCAGCAATTTGGGAGCTTGAATATTTGTCCAAAAAAAGTTGGAGGGCACATTGTCAACCATTTGTACACATGTTTCTCAACATCTTCATTGGCTTCAAATTCCCCTCCAAGCGATTCTTTCATGGGTGCAAACAAAAAATAGTCCAATGGGACAAATCTGGACGGTAGGGAGGGTGTTCAAGGGTTTCCCAGTGCATGCCCTCCAATGTGCCTCTTGTCAAATTTGCAGTTTGAGGTTTAGCATTGTCTTGGAGAAGGATGACTTCTCTGATGGGCATATGGAATCTTTTGTTTTGGTAGGCAGCTTTTGCTGACCTTAATAATGCTAACACCCACTTCTGATGTGATTTCTTCAACAGTGCAGTGGCGATCACCTTCAATAAGCTCTTGAATGGTTGTCATTACTTGGCAGCCCTTGAATTGTCTGGCTCAGTTAAAATTTGATTCTGACCAGAATAGTGTCCCCAAACGTGCCTTCAAACGAGTAAGATTTCTGAGGGTTTAATCCCTTCATTGATAAAAAAATTTACAATAAAGCATTGCACAATAGGCGAAGGATGGCTGTACTAATGCCGAAACTTATCAAAGCAGCTAACCAAGCTAGTTCCTCCTTCCTAGCATACTAACTTTCAATCCCCACTCCACCATCGAGCTTGTCAAGTCACTGCTTCTCAGCCAGAAAAGTTCTTGCAAAACTGTTTTTTTTTTATCACAATTGATGTACTGGGAATGTATTGCCAATTGTTAAGGTCAGTAAAAATTGTCTACTGAAACAAAAGATGCTGTACCTCCATCAGAGATGCTATTATTCTCCAAGACAAAGATAAGCCTTAAATTTGACAAGGGACAGATTGGAGGACAAGCACTGGAAATCCTTTGAACACCCTCCCTACAGTCCAGATTTGTCCCCTCCCCAGAGACTCGATTCAAAACCAATGAAGACTTTGAGGAATATGTGCACAATTGATTGACGATGCACTCACATTATTTTTGGACAAAGAATACTCAAGCTTCCAAATTGCTGGCAAAAATGAAGGATGTTATGTAAAGAAGGTGTCACTTTTGTATATGTTTAGTCAATATAAAAGTAATTACTGCTTATTTTTGAATCACCCTCATACACAATGGCCCTTATCTCATGAGAAGTGAACCAAGTTAAACTGCAGTTTGGCATCAAACATTTGAGTTTGGTCTTGATTTCCATTCTAAACCATTCAATCATTTATACATCTAAATAGCTGCATTATCCTTTGTTTATCTGTTACTATGTGTTTACTTACTTGGGTTTTACAGTTCTAAGTGTAATTGTGTTCCATTCTTGTCCAAATAGACTAGCAAAAATGTATCACTACCATAGTTGCAGACAAAAAGAATATTTTGCTAACAGAAATTGTAATACTATTTTGTAAAGATTTGGTTAATGTACAGCCAATAAAGATTATATTAAAAGAAAAACTATATTGTGCTACATTTACATGACTTTCTCTACCTATTCTTCCTACAAAAACTTAATTCTTCTGTTTAGTTCATGCTAATCAAGATAAACTTATTTGTTTATCCTTCTCATATGTGCAACTTACACCCCCAGGACTTACAAGCAGTTTGGGGTCAAGAAAGGAAGAAAAACTTTTAGTTATGGAATCTCTTTATCTGCTGTGGTTCTCAGCAACCCATTCTACACTGGGCATGAAAGACTGCTTAATTTTGCTCAGAGGCCTCTTTTTCAGGCTTGAGGTCCTTTTATGTGCCGTAAATCTATGACACGCGACCAACAGGTTTACTTCCCTTCCGAAGGAAGCCATGCTAAGGTTTTTTATGCCCGAAAAAATCCATCATCCTCCGCCAGGTTTGAATCTGCAACCATGAGTGTATGAAGTTAGCATGGTAACCACTGAGGGTGACAGTCTGGGGTCAGATGCCTGCTGAGGCACAGATGCTTTGGATCAGAGAGAAGCCAGGTTGGATGATCAGCCTGATGCCTGGTATGAAACTGATGAAATGGATGACAGATGATTATGGAGCATTTGGTGGAATGAATGATGGGGGAAACCAGAAAACCCACCCACACTGCTGCATCCACCACAATCGATTCCTTGGATCACTATGTGATGATGTTAAAACTCCATTCTCTCTGACAAGGAAGAAAAACAAATAATGATTTCCCATTTGAGATAAGTATAAGAAAATTTAAACCAATTACCAAGGAATATTTCCAAAATGGTTAACTCCACAAAAAAATATATTTTACATAAATTGTGTATTTTAACGAGATTCACATTTTGTTTTAGTAAGGTTTTGTCTACCTGTTACAGCTAAGCAGTTATGCAAAAGTTATCAAAAATGAAGATGAGGCTATTTCCAGAAAATTCAAAATAATTTCATTTGTTATGAAAATATCTTATGCTGGGTTTCCAGTGCCTCAACACTCAGTACTAACATACACAAATTGAAAAAGAGGTTATACAGAATACATTGAGTCATACATGTAGCTGGATTACCTATCAACATTGCAGCTCCACTGCTTAGACAAGTGAGGCTAAACACATCAATAATCACATGGATTCAGATAATCAAGGTCTGCCTTTGTGGTAACAAATGTGTACTTTGGGAAAGACCTGCAAGAATAAGAGAAAAAGATTGGGTGTTTTTAAATTCACATGACTTTCTTTGCCCTTTATCGTTATAGTGGCTATGTAAACAAAGTATTCATGAAAACTTATTTTCTTATTTACTTCATTTTAATCAAAATAAACGTTTACATAAATGGCTACATCACACATTCGTTACAAATACAAAGAGAATAGTGAGTCAAATGTTTAAGAACTGGACACTGTGGCTGGTCTTAAAACTCCATTCTGTCTGTGCCTTCATGAGAAATAACTGAAACGTTATATAATGACAAAGTATGGAACAATTCAAACCTTTAACAAGGGATATCTTGAAAAGGGCTTATGTCACAATAAGGACATTTGGAATAAATTGTGTTTTGAACATCTCTACACTTTTTGTATCGCTTAACCAGTTATGCCTACAAGATTTTATAAAAGTCCTTTTGAATGAGTTGTCTTCACAGGCTATCCCAGAAATTCAAGATACACATTTTATTTGTCATTTAAATATCTTTAATATATGACATTTGAATAAAAATTGTTTTTTGGGAAAATAATTTCACCAACAATTGTAAAACAGATGTTTTCAGAAGATGATGGGCGTTGCATGAATCTCATTAACAGCTATATTGCTGCTACCTACATCCATTCCATTTCCTCGCTAGTAAATAAGAAGTAAGTATGGCCCAGTTATCCACATGTCAGGGCAAAGTTAGTCAGGTCTGCACAATACTTAACATACTCAATATGTTTTCCAGTGCAGGTGGAAAACAACTTTGTTTAGCAAAGACATATTGAATCAATGTTTCGCAAGACTTGTTGACCAGTGGAGACACTTATTAAGCGCTAACATGTTGAACTCATCATGTTTGGTTGATTGTTGAGGCAGTGGAGACCCGCCTTTACACATATAGTATTTTAATCAAAATTGTTAGAGCTGTTTTGGGGAAAATTAGTGTTCTATATAAAGGTAGTTTGCAGTGGGGGATTTTTTTGAAAATGTTTGTGTCACATCCTTGGAAAATGTTTAGAATTTAGACAAGTTTACGTTTTTGAGTTATGCTGTTCAGACAGATACATGCCACTTTTTTTTTTTTTTTTTTTTTCTAAAAATGCTTTTTTTCTTGCATTCATGGAGTCTCAAAACATATATTTTCAGTGAAATCTTGATATCAAATTTTTGGGTGAAACACAATACTTCTCTTGCTATATGTAGTAGAGAAAGTGAAAATAATTCTTTATTTTTGTAGAAACTTGGAAAACTATTACATACAATTAACATAGGAGAACCAGGTGTTATTAACCCTTCTACTGGCATAGGTGTATTTAAATGCCATTCTCTATCCTGCAGGTTATTTAAATCTTATATGTTTAAATGCATGCAAATAATTTTGGCTGGTTGGTCTTTATTGTCCACCAAAAGCTCATATATTCAGATTTATCACCAATAAAATGACTTTCATAGTCACCATAGAATGAAATGAAATAGGCTACTGGTATTCCTTGAAGGCCTCCTGCTAGAGTGAAAGCTCATTTCTTCACTTTGCTTATTGGTGAGCTAGTCCACGTGAACAGAGTTTGTGCACTTCAAGTAATTAGCTCTAGATTATCCAATTATACCATTTAGCATATTTGTCACTGGAATGATTTTACTCAGTGTTAGTCTTTTTTTCACGTAATTAGCACTAGGCTAACAAATTAAGAGTATTTAGCACTTTTGTCACTGATATGCTGATTTTACTCAGTGTTAGTATCTTCTGGTTGCCTTCTCAGCTCCTTCCACCCTTTCCTGCACAACCAAGTCATCATCTGCATACAGTTGTTCCCACTTCCAAGATATCCAATATTATAGGGTTGAATTGTTCAATTTTTTGCCATTCCTTTTAAGTACAGTTGACATTCAGTTGTTTCTCATGAGTGCATATTAAGTGTCTGAAATTTTGAAGCCATCATATAGCATATAGTTCTTAAACATTTGATTACCACTATTCTCTTCATATTTCAAATACTTCATGTAGCTCTTTTTGCAAAGGTTTATCTCAATTAAAATGAAACAGATGGAAAAATACATTTTTGTAGAATAGTTTTTATACCCATTAATATATGATAAAATAAAGAAAGTCGTGTGAATGTAGCACATCAGATTTTTTAAAATGTGAAGTTGAAGTGCGATACCAGTTTTTCTACTCAGATAATCCTAATTAATTCACTGTGCACTCCCACTGATGTTATAAGAAACAATTTGGAATAACAATACAAGAAGCTAAACAAATACAAATGTGTTAAATAAGACTGCCAACATTTTTTATTGCTACTGCACATTTTATTAATGGTAAGAAAATATTACTGACATTAGCTATCTTTGAAAAAAAACATATGTAATTATTTGCTGTCAAAACAAATGATGGCATGGCACATCTGGCATATTAACTTGAGAAAATATTGGTATATTAATAAACGAAGCAAGTAAGGAAGATCAACAATAAAAATATAAAAATGTTCTATACTCATTCCTGCCAATTCAGTTTACTGATGTAGTTGGTTTTAAATGTTGGTTAGTTTACTTTATTTAGGTGGCCTTTATGATTCCTTCATGACAGAGAGAAAGTGGAGGGGAGAATGTTGTGACTTGATTGTGTTCATAATTATCCTTGTCATATGACTTAATTATGGACTTGGCCAACCCGATAACAACACACTATTGCACATTCTAATGGTTGTGAATACAAGGAGAGTGATGCCCCATTCACTTTGACATTTAAGTGCAAGACTTTACACCCATATTCAATGTAAGCATTCACATATACACACAACACACTATGCAATGCAAGAGTTTGCAAAACCCAAGCTTTATCGTTGCATTGCATACAAAGAGGAAGAATTTTGCATTCTTACCTCTAGGCATTGCCTGCTGTTCAACAGCAGATGATAGCAATGCAGGTTTTAGAGCATCTACTATGTACATGCTGCTCTTCTCCATGGCTGAGCTGTACCATCTCTCATTTCCCTCAAGAGGTTATGGCAGTCTCCTTTCAGATCTTCCTTTGATTTAATGGATGTACTCACCATCTGCATCTAAATTAGGCTCCCACAAATGTCAGGCGCAAAGAGATAATACAGGTGCAAAAATATAATATGCATTGCATTAAATGTGCAACTTTATCACTTTCTGCAGTCTCCTTGCTTGCACCATTTTCAATATTTTGGTCAAACAATTACTGTAATGTCACTTCCATGAGCTTCAGTTGTGTGTATGTAATTTTTATAATCTATTCATTTATAAAAGATAGAGTGAATTTTCTTATATGATATTGCTGGTTATGTTAATTTTCTTATATGTTATTGTTGGTTGTGTTATTAATTTAAAACTTCCATGTGCTTAGAAGATATCCATAGTAATTTATGGATCCAGAAATGTGTGCCAACTTCTTCTATACTTATGAGTGCTTTGTGAATGATCTTCTCTCACATTTGAGCTTATGCTGTTTTATGTCTGCAATTGCATATCATTGTAAATGTAGCTTGAATCTAAGCACTATGTTATAAGCAGCAGCTAATTACGAAATTATTGGTAACTAACCTTTCCAGGTTCATATAAGGCATATCAGGTATCAAAACTGAAATGTCGTCCTCTATGGTGTAACAGTTACCATGCTAACTTCATATACCCAAGGTCACATGGGATTAAACCCAGCGAAGGATGATGGATTTTTTCAGGCATAAAAATCCTTAGCATGGTTTCCTTCAGAAGGGAAGTAAAGCCATTGGTCCCATGTCATAGATTTACGGCATGCAAAACAACCTCCAGCCTGATAAAGTGGCCTCTGAGCAAAATTAAGTGGTATTTCATGCTCAGTATAGAATGGGACACTGAGAACCACAGCAGTTAAAGAGCGTCCATAAAAAAAGAAAACCATTTTGTCATAATTATGTAGCACTTTTAACATATCTTTAGGCAGCTTCTTACTCCAAGGAAACAACAGAATCTATCACTGACATCACCAGAGGAATTATATTCTGTATCACCTTTGTATTTGTAGTCACCATCATCGTCACCACTGTTTTCTAAGAACTTGAAATACAATAAACCTTATTGTTAGAACCAGCTGAAAAGTTCAATGTCACATTCGGGATTTGAACATGGCTCTCCCACTCTCCATGTGGTTGCAATAACCACTGACCTACTGTGACAACATCCCGGTAGGATGTCCTTCAATGAATTCAGGTTTATTTATCCGGTTGAACCAACCGGTGTGAATCACTTTTGAGATAATGCGACTTACTATTGTTGAATACTTAGTATCCGGAATATACTAACATAGTTTACACCAATTACTGGGTAACTTTATTATATTGGTGACATACTTATTAAAATTATGGGGGTACTTTCAAACATATGACATGAGGAGGTGAGCAATTTTTCTAAGTCCAAAGGTTCACCAATGCACATGCACAAGCAGACAGAAACGACTGATGACTACGAACCATATTGCTTGTCACATAGCAGCCACATGTAGTACATCATTTGTCATGATCTTAGTCAACCTGTGCTAATAATCCCCAAACATCTGAACAACAAATAATATTGAAACAATTTACAACCGGTCATTTTTTAAAAGTTCTGACCATGCTTTTCTCTCAGGTTTATTGCTTCATTAATAATTTGTGTAATATTGTAAATGCTTCTTCAGTTATATATTTTGTATAATATTTAGGATACAAAAGTCATATATGATTTTCTGTTTATCTGCATCAGCGTTTCCAGATCCAAGATTGCAGGATAAAATTTGTATTTCAGATTATAAGCAAAACATGCTTAAAATTAATCAAAAGAATTTGAGTTGATTTTTGTAACACAAACATCACTTGGTAATACATACTGGGACCAGTTTCAGGAACACTTGTTCCCATTTTCAACCCTTAATTCTGACTAAATCTTGCTTCATTGGTGTCAACATTGAGGGTGGTGGTGTATTACTTGTGGAGGTATCTGATGCTGGATCTATGAACTTCCAAAGGTTGCTGTATGGTGGTAAATCAAAATCCATGATATCTTCTCCCAGACATCTAATTGTGTGTGTTTATATGCTGGTTTTAACAGCTGTATATTAGGTGTGATTTCATGTCCTGATGTCCAAAAATGATAGACAACTGCTGATGTTTCTGTTTGTATTTTAGGTTTCTCATGTGTTCCTTTAATCTGGTTTACAAACTACTTTTCATTCTTCCTATATATACTAGATTACAGTCTGAGCAATTAGTTTCATAAATTCCTGGTTTTTTGTTTGCTGGTATAGGATCTTTTAATTTTTGCATAGCAGTTTCTGAATGCTGTAGTTTTTTCGAGCTAAGGTGACATCTTAGCATAGAATCCTTAGTAAGGGTTTGTGGCTTGCTCAGTATCCTGATTTACAGCATGCAATTTTACTTATGGGGTAACTTGAAAGATAAAGTATACAAAACTAATCACATTAGAAGAATTAAAACAAAATATCAGGGCAGAAATTACTGCTATTTTGGAACCTGAGCTAATGTGTGTGAATGAAAAGTTCCTCAGAAGAATCCATAGATGTATTGATGCAGATGGATGACATTTACAACATATCCTGTGATAAGGTATGTTTTGTGCTTATTCCGATAATGGTTAATGTGATTTGACTCTGCATGTGTGACTGCGTGACAGGCTGTACAACTGCCAGACAAGTGTACAGTACACGACTGGGGGACAGATTGGCGCCTGATAGCCAAGTTTTGTAGGGTGATTACTGTAGTATCTTATGAGGCTTCACATTTATGAAATCTTGAATTTCCTGCAACTAAGCTACATGCTTAGGCCTTAACTGAAAATAGCTGAAAATATTTCTAGCAATATCTTCAATTCCTCTAGGCAGTTTCAGGCACGAATAGGAAGCACAAGATGCAAATGAATGACAAATGCATTTCATTGCGAAAAGATGTGGTATGTCCTTCTTCAGCAAAATATATGATGAATAATGGGCCCCCATCACTACATTTGCACCATCTTCAGGAAAAACATATCATGTTTCTTTTATATGGTATGTCATGGCTATTAAAAAAAATAACAATACGTCCATACAGAGTAATGCTAGTAGCATGATTCAGAGGAATAAGTCCAATTAGTTATTGATTTGATCATTTGTCATTCCATGGGCTAACACACACACCTTGTCCATAGACACATTTACAATAAGGAAAACTTATTTATTTTGAAAAGTTCAGCGAGTTGAGTCATACTTTCCTTCCCAGTCACATTACTTTAAAAATAATTAAAACAAAATATATACCAAACTTAATTTTGTTTTCGATATGTCTTGCAGTTTTAGAATCTGGGCACGCTGTTTTTATCAGATTAGGCAAGTGCTATTGGTAGATCGTGTTCACAAACAAAACTAATGAGATGTATTTCACTTTCCTTGACAATTTTATTTAATTTTGTTTTATCGCTAACAGAAAGCATTTCAGTTAATTCGAGCTGTTTTGCAACAATACCGCAAATTTTCACGTTTTTTACATTGTCTATAAGTACGATGTACATGGTGTATAGAGAAGGTATTGTATTGCACCCAAAAATTTGATACCGAGATTTCACCAGAAATACATGTTTAGTGACCCCCTGAATCCAAAAAAAGGATTTTTATAAAAATATGTGTCTGTCTATCTGTGGGCAGCTATCTCAAAAACAAATAGTCCATTAAATACCAAACTTGGTATTTAAGTTCAGAATCCTCCAAAGATGTGACACAAGGATTTCAAGAAAATCCCCCCACCCCAACTGCCCTATACATGGAACATTTTTTGATTTTCTCAAAAATGGCTATAATGATTTTGATTAAAATATCATATATTAAAGATACTTTTATGACCAATAAAATGTATATTTTGAATTTTCTTGGAATAGCCTCTGAAGATGTCTTTATTCTGGATACATTTTGTGGAATTTTGCAAAACTGGTAAACTGCAAGAGATATAGACAAAAGCTTACTTAATAGAAAGTACAGATCTTGTTAAAACACATAATTTTTGTTATGTGTATTTTTTTCGTAGGTTGATCATTTTTGAGATATTCCTTGTTATTGGTTTCAGCTTTAAAAAACCTACTTTTCTCATACAGGAATTTGTCAACTCCAGTCCAACAAACAAAGGATTTTCAAGCACATAGCAACCAGTTTTTAACTATCGCTTTAGCTTATGGTACTCCCTTATTTCTCTCCTACTAATAGAAACAAGTAATACAACCTTTTCTATTTTTTTTCTCAATTAGCATGAAGTAAATGGAAGAATAAATTTTTTAACAATAATTTTTAGCAGAGATGTAGAGAAAGTCATGTCAATGGAACACATCAGATAGTTTACTGTGATATGTTTCTTTAAATCACTTTTCTCAGATGCAAAATCTAAGTGTTGGTCACACACATAATAATAAGCACAAAAAAAAAGACCTCTGTTACTTTTACTTAACCATCCATGAAAATGACTTTTTACTTTTTATTGCCCTCACTGTACTACTAGGATCACTACTTGATCCAAATTTAAAAACTCTATTTAACACTTCACATGCAAATGAAATGGTCCAACTGGCTTTGTTTTATTCAGATCAGCAATAACCAAGTGCATGCAAGCATGGAACTCAGGCACATTCGTATTGCATCATCTTTTCTGCAAAGAAATTGCACTGATTCAGCAGTTCACTCTTACACCATGAGGTCATTACACTGGAAGGGGATTCAATTTCACTCACATCATCGTCTCTTGAGCAACTTGCATTGGTTCAGCGAAACAGCTCTTACATCAACTCTTGGTGTTAACTCAAATGATGTATTCCATCACAGCCACTTGTGTTACCACAAAAAAAAAAAAAAAAAAAAATCTGATGGTAATACAAATTTAATAATAGGTATTAAAATTCATTTGAATAAAACATAATATATAAGTTTAAAAAACTGATTTTCTTAACAAAGTCAATCAAATGAAAATTAATTACACACAGATTGAAATTAAAAATCAGAAGATTTCAGATGAAAATCTGTATTTCTGACGGAACACCAATAATCGGAAAATTGATCTGCTTATCTGAAGTGTTTATTTGTTCTTGCCATATGGTAGAAGCTGAAGCATTAAAAGTTAATCTGTTGGATGTAAAGTGAATCTGTTGAATTTGCTGTGTAGCAATATTGTGCAAAATAAAATAGTAATTATCTCAAGAAGAGAAAGCATTAAGAAAAAAATCTGAAGTGTTCCATTCACATGACTTTCTCTACATGTCTACAATAAATTATTGTTGAAAAGCTTATTCTTCTATTAACTTAATACTAATAGAGAAAAAATTAGCAGAAATAGTCTTATTACTTGCTTACATGCATGTAGAAGGGAAATAAAGGCGTAGCATAGGTTAAAGTGATAGTCAAAAGCTGGTTGCTATGTGACTAAAGTTCCTTTGATTTTGTAGACTTTTTTTTTTTTTTTTTTTTGGTAGTGTTTAATGCCCGCTTTAACTACTTGAACGCACCGCAGGCGGTGACACTGATGATACATGAATGATGATGGAGCACCGGTGGAATGAGATGGTGGGGGAAACTGGAGTACCTGGAGAAAACCTGCCCCAGTGCCGCTTTGTCCACCACAAATCTCACGTTTTTGTAGACAGGAGTTGACAAATTTCTGTATGAGAAAAGTATGCTTTTTAATGCTGAAACCAATAATAAGAAATACCTCTAAAACGATCCACTCCACGAAAAAAATGTATATAACATAAAATGTGTTTTAAGGTGCTCTACATTTTCTGTTAAGTTAAGTTTTTGTCTATCTCTTAAGGTTTGCCAGTTATACTAAATTGCATAAAATTCATCCAGAATAAAGTAGTTTTCAGAAGCTATTCCCATAAAATTTTCAAGATATACATTTTATTTGTCATGTAAATATTTTAAATATAAGAGATATTAATCAAAATCGTTAGAGCCGTTTTTGAAAAAATCAAAATTGTCTAAATTTTTTCCATATAAAGGGTAGTTGGGGTAGGGGGGATTTTCTTGAAAATCGCATCGTATCCTTGGAAGATACTGAACTTAAATATCAAGTTTGGTATTTAACAATCTTTTTGTTTTTGAGCCATGCTGCCCACAGACACACACACTACACAGATGGACTTTTTCTAAAAATGCTTTTTTTGAATTCAGGAGGCCTCAATCTTCCGGTGAAATCTTGGTATCAAATTTTTGGGTGCAATACAATACCTTCTTTATACACTAGGTACATAGTAAGTGTAGAAAAAAAACGTGAAACTATAAACATAAAACATTTTTTTATAAAAGGATGATCATAGGTCAACTTCCAACCTGTATATTTTGATGCTGGTCTTCTAAGAGTTGTAAGTTCCAGGAAGGGGAATCAATAACTTGAAATTATGAGGATTTTGAAACTTGATGGATACTATAAGTATTGATTTGAGTTGATTGTAATACTTTGCATCATTTACTTTGTTTTATTCTTAAGGATATGTTTTGGAAGTACCGTTGCTTCCATCATCAACTTTTCGACTGCCAGTGCCATGCTTATCCAGTCAAAAAGTTAATAATGGAAGTAACAGGGCTTCCAAAACATGTCCTTAATAATAAAACAATGTAAGTGATGGAAAGTGTTACAATCAACCCAAATCAATACTTAAGAGGAATCAACATTTTTATACAGTAAACTCTTGATTATCCATGCATAAATTAACCGTTTTGCAGATTGTCTTTGGCTACTTTAGGATTTCTTTTTTAATTCCCTTAGCAACTTGTATTGTTTGCATTCCAAAGGATTTCTATGTGTCATGAAATGTTGGTAGACTTTGGTTTGTTAAGAACTGTATACTTACTCTTGCCCAGTAGGCTTTCAGTTTTACACTACTTTATTGTTCTCTGTCCAGTCACCCATCAAACAAGAATCCTTGGTCCCCTGGTCAGAAAATGTATGGAACAGAAACATGTAATCTCAAGTTTTGCATTAAAAATGCATCCAGGTGCAAAAATGTGGACAATAGGAACACTAGTATATAAGGATCAACTGAAAATTGTTAAAATTCAAATTCCAACAATGTAATAACTGCAGGATTATCTACACCACATGAATGTTGTTTCTTCCATATAGCCTTGTTAGGACAGAATTGGAAAGGTAGTCAGACTGAAAAATTCAGTGCATTTTAACCAAAAATCTCCTGGTCTCCATCCAGTTGCTCTAACCACTGAGCTACAATGGCAACATTCTGATACAGCATGAAATTCTTCAACTGACTCGCATTTTTCCAGGTAAATCACCCAAAGAGATCTCAAATTATTTTGAGACAATATACTCCAATGGTGACTTAACAATGTTGTAGGTACTTTAAGTCCCGGGCTCCATAGTTTTTAACCACCTATTAGGTCAATCATTGTGAATTAATTGTTTCTTCATACTAGCCATGTATAGGATGAGAATTGGAAAGGGTGTGTCATCTCAAAATAATTTGAGATCTCCTTGGGTGGTTTACTGGGAAAAACAAATCAATTGAACTGAATGCTGTATCAGCATGCTGCCATGCTAGCTCAGTGGTTAGAGCTCAGTGGATGGACACCAGAAGATCCATGGTTCAAATTCTTGCTATGGTATTGAATTTTTTAATCTGACTCTACCTTTCCATTACACATGTTGCCATATTTAAACAACATTAACTTCTATCACATGACTAGAGGCAGTATTTCCAAAATGACAAAAATCAATTTTGTTTAGAAACATGCTGTCACTGAATCCCCTGTTTAATAGGAAAAATCTGCAGTCGAGATTCACCTCAGACTTCAACATGTGAGTGGAGATATCTACATGGGTGCTAACAGTGTTAGGAGATGATGAAACATTTCAAAGATGGGAACACAAGAATCTAAGATGAGCCTCATAGTGGTTGCTCTCAAACTGCCTCCAGGAAATGCACCAAAGAAAGAGCTGATGAGCTCATTAGAGAAGACAGATGAGTCACTAAGGATGAAACTGTAACACTTGCAGTAGGATATAATGCTGAGCAAAAAATGATTGAAAGTTTAGGTTATTGAAACGTTTTTGCCCATTGGACCCCATGCTTATTGACCAAAGACCACAACCTTCAGAGAAGAACCATCGCCCAAACCTTCATTAGAGATTTCAAAATGAAAGTGATGAATATTTGGTGAGAATTGTGACCGAGATGAAAGCTGATTCCTTCAATCAAGCCTGAAACAAAACACCATAGTATGGAATGACACCACTTGGAAGATATCCAGAAAGCAATGTGACAGTGTCTTTGTGCAGCTGAAGCTCTATTGTAAGGGTATTTTCAAAATTACACAACAATGGGAAAAATGTATGCAAAGAAATGGAGACTATGTTGAAAAGAGACAGAAGAGTTTGCCGATTAAGATAATATATTTGATTTGAAAAATAAAGATTAATATTTTTAAAAATTGTTGCTTATAACTTTCAGTATGACCCTCATAGTTTGCAGCTGACTGGACAAACTGGTTTACATGGTATTGACTGCCACAAAAACAAACAAAAAAACTAATTTTTTGTGACTTCAGTTGCTTATCTCTCAAATATAGTTTGCTGGTAACACCTACAATTCAATATTTCTGGCTTGGATTAAAATTTTCTTAGGGTTTTTACTCATGTTTTTAGTCACAAGCTTGTTGTTTAAAACTGAGTGCTTATAATAAAACTACCATCTCCATCTGCATCCAGTATTGTCATGTTTAACACTTCTCAGAGGCATTGGTAACAGTTCATAGCATAGGGATTCAGACAGCAATGAAAATATGCAACAAGTGTTTGGCTATACTTTTTACATCTATACAATTTTTAATATAATTTAGAGAGCTTTAACTAAAAATAATTAATCTAACACTATGCAAAAGTTTTAGTGGACTTGATTCATAAATAGTTATTTCAGCAGGATTTGTAACACTTTAACTTGTAAGTTTGTGCATAAATGGGGCAGAATACATAATATAATTTCTATTGGAAAATAGGATAGTCAATATGAATTAACCAATATTAACCCTTTTAGTGCCAATCACGATTTAATTGTGTTCCAAAATTCTGCAAAAATTGCTAACCACGATCTAATCATGATGCCATTTTCATATGTTTTAACTCTTTCCAGCAGGAAAGTCTGTGTACTTTCTATGTAATAGCCATAGAGAAAGGTTTTCTGGAGCATTTCAGGGCTCCAAAGTGCTAAATTAGCTCCAAATTTAATTTCTCTAGCTGGTGTTTGTTTATGCTGGTTGAAAGATGACATTGTATAACCAAAGAGAAAATAAGAACTGCAGTTCGCGATGCATTAGAAGCAAGTGATTTTGAATTTTCAGATTTTTATGAAAGAATTTCTAACATTGACATAAGAGAGGAAGATATATATTCTAGCTTCAGCAATGAAAATGCATCTGATAACATTGGCCCTCATACATGTGCAAATAATTTGTGTACCTATCAAAAGGATTTACGGAGGTCTAACCAGACAATGCAGACAATGTAAATCAACTATTCAACTTCACAACACAAGTACTAAATTGTACAGTAATCTACATTAATTTGTATCCTATTGCTTTATGCTGTTTTCATTAATAGCGGTATCATGTTTGTGTATGTGTGTGTGTGTGGGTGGGTGGGTGTGTGCGTGTGTGTGTGTATTTTTTTGTGAACTTTTTTCAGTTTCAGACTACATGAATTCATTTATTTATTTTAAAAAATAAAACACTACACCAAAACAGGATGCTGTTTTAGTAAAGAAATATCTATATTTTCATTTAATTAGCCTGAAATTTCTGTGTAGTAAGCTTTTGTATGCCTAATTATTGATTATTTTGGGATTTTTAATTGTATTTTCAAATTTTTCTTTTGTTTTTAATTTTTTAAAAATATTGAAGAGACTTTTCATCCATAAAATGCCTATTATACAGTAGACAAAAGGGTTTACTAAAAATTAAAAAAAAGATTTAGCTCTCTATGTCATTTGGTACTCATTTTATTACTAATAATTTAAAACCTTTCATTCTCCTTTAAAATAGCTTGGCACTTTTCAGACATGCATTTTATTCAGTTATGGAATATGTAAATAAGTCTTACTAATTAAGGCAGCATGGATATGTGTGGTGACCCTAAATGCTGTATGCATATGTGTATGTGTGTGTGTGTGTCCTTTTAACTTATTGTTATATTCCTATGTAACTTATTGACAAGTCCATATCATGTATACATGATCTGAAGGATGAAATAAATGAATATGAACAGTATTTTGCTATTCGGGCTGTCATGAAAAGGGTTAAAGAAATAAGATCAAAGTACAAAATAGTTAAAACAAAATTCCAACAAATAACCTTGAAGTGGGTCCCAGCGCACGTGGGGCTTACAGGGAATGAACTGGCAGATGTACTAGCATAAAAGGGAGCAATGATAAGATCCAAACCCACAATACAAGTTTGTATAAATGAAAAAGCTGATGTGTTCCATTCACATAACTTTCTCTACATCTCTGCAACAAATATTATTAAAGGGCTTATGCTTTTATTTATTTCATGCTAATAGAGACGAAATTAACAGAAATAGTCTAATTACTCAAAAGCTGGTTGCTATGTGACTGAAGTTCATTTGTTTGTATGGACAGGAGTTGACAAATTCCTGTATGAGAAAAGTATAAGTTTTTCAAAGCTGAAACCCAATAACAAGGAATATCTCAAAAACGATCAACTCCATGAAAAACATGTATATAAAATAAATTGTGTGTTTTAATGTACTCTACATTTTTTGTGTGATAAGTTTTTGTCCATCTTTTACGGTTTAGCAGTTATGCAAAATTCCGTAAAATTCATCCTGAATAAAGTACTCTTCACAGGCTATTCCCAGAAAATTTAAAATATACATTTGGTTAGGTAAATATCTTTAATATATGATATTTTAATCAAAATAGAGCCATTTTTGAGAAAATCAAAATTTTCGAAAAAAAGTTCCATGTAAAGGGTACTTTGGAATGGGGGATTTTTCTCAAATCTTCGTGTTGCATCCCTGGAAGATACTAAACTTAAGACTTTTCGTTTTTGAGTTATCGGGCGCACACGCATACACGCACGCTCGCTCGCACACATGCACGCATGCACACACACACACACACACCTTTTCTGAAAATGCTTTTTGTGGATATAGGGGACCCTAAAACATATACTTCTGGTGAAATCTCGGTATTGAATTTTTGGGTGGAGTGCAATATTTTCTCTATACACTATGTACATAGTACGTATAGAGAAAGTAAAAATTGAACATGATTGGAAAGATTATAAAAGATAAATATGACCAACAAATTAAAGAAAAAAATAAATGATAAAATTTACTCCAATATTAATAGTACAAAAAGTCCTCCATGCTCCTAAAGAGAATGCAGTACCACATTTTAGATTGGCAACAGGACATGATTGGCTAGAGAAAATCTTCATAGATTTGGATTTAAAGAACATAATCTGTGTCACCTGTGCAATACTGGTGATATTTTAAATGCTGAACACCTTATTAATTGCAAAGAAGTGAAGAAATTCTTTACAATTTCAGTTTACACAAATTATATTGGTTGGCACGAGAGAAATTGAGATGATAAATCCTCCACATTGGAACAACAGCAACACATAGTATAATTTTTGTGAAGTATAGCTTTTTCTTTTTTGGTAAGAAAGTAATAATACAATGTTAAAAATATAGTTGGTGGTTGGCATATAATGTAGAGCAGTTGGCAGTGAAGCCATTCACACTCTTGAATTCCAGTATTTTGATGTTATGTTATCATGTTGACTAAAGGTTGGGCAGCGGGGTAGGTGGTTTCCATCCATATCTTCTTTAATGTACAGAAAGGACGCAGAGGAGATCCTCATTATACCAATCTTGAATAAATTAATGTTAAAAATATTTAACATGCAAAACAGAGCAACAATGGATACTTACTAAATAGGTCATGCTGACAACTTCTTCTACATATGTACAAACTTACCTCACGTTAATGTATATTGAGGGTTGTTATTATTATTCTTTACTGTTTTGCTTTATTCGCTGTAGTGCTCTCCTCCATTACCCCAGATAATCGGGAGCCTACTATAATCAAATTTTCTGAAAAGAAAAGGAGATAAACATACTGAAAAAGGGCAACATTGATAGCACCTTCACATCATTATGGAGAAATAACTGGAGAATTTATTTATCACCACTTTTTACCCCCTTCTCCACAAGTTTAGCAGTAACACCATGTTCAATTCAAAACACCATCAAAAGATTAAAACTTGAAGAAAATCTTATAAACAAGGGGCTAACTAACAAGGCTATATGGTTAATCTTGTAACATGCTACTCTCTCGACTTTCACTAGAAAAGGAATGAAGACGTTCAATGGAGACACTGAGCTGTTCCAAACTCTCCATTAATCTGTGCATGTTTTCCTGACCAGCTCGAAGGCCTTCATCACTAAGTGGAGCATACAGTTCTTGCTGAGCACCCAAATCAAAATGTAATCTTGCTAGTCGCTCCTGCTGTTCCCGTATGCCTGTCATCTGTTCCATGCTGCAGTCCTTACCTGCCAAAACACAATGTTAGTTAGCTTACCGCTCTAATTACTTAAACTTCAGAAAAACCAAGGCTAGAGGTAGCTTTCAGACATTAACAGTATGTATATTTGTTACCTTAGAATGGAACATTTCAGAGAAAAAAAACCTGCTAAATTTAAACTTACAATGTTTTTTTTATGAAACTTAAGGATACCATCTGTGAAAAAAATGACCAAAAATACCCAAAATTCAGCAAGCTGCAATCATAATTGCTGGCACACACTACTGGAGTTCATCACATCATACATCTTTGTGAAGGTTATCTCTGCTTGAGATGTTAACAGATTACTATTTGAGTAACATATCTAACTTCATGTTGACCGTCACTGTTACTAAATTCCTCCAAACATCAATATCTAACTTTTCTTTTTTAATTCTATTTTATTTTACGTTGCTTTAACACCTTGATCATACTCGTATTATGGTGGAACTGTTTGGTAAGGCACCTTGTTGATGGTATGTGGTCTTTTAAGGTCTCACCCCCAAACCACACTACCTTCTCTTTGCTCCAAGCAGATGATGTTTGAGTGCAGTCCAGCTAGCCTTTTAAAGTCTCACCTACTCACACCATAAATGGCAGTGCAATTGCAATTAACATCTATTTTCAGTTTTCCTATTGTTTTAGACTGAACATAGAACTTTGGGTCAATTGTCTGTACCATCCTGCTCTGTATATATAACTTTGTTTAAATATTTAAATTAAATACCTCATGAATAGCATTAAAATAAAATAACTATTTTTTTAATTAATCCTCTCTAAATCAATTGATTTTATGAAGTTCACAATATAGGACTCTCCTCCAATTTTCAATGTAAAAATAAAGCCCTATAGCCAATAAATACAAAATTTAATTCAGTGAAATAAATGCTACTTATAAGATTATGAGCCATCAATTATTTAATCTATGGCTAAAAGCCTTGGTCATCTGATGTTATGAATTAACAGATAATCCTGTAACTTTTAAAAAAAATTTACTAGCAAAATATATTTACTTAGAACTCACCAAAAGCTCGCAATTTCCCAGAGTGAAAATCTTCTAGAAGATGCAGGAGAGCAGCTTCCATTCTTCTTACGTCTGTCACATCTGTGAGAAAACAGTGGTGTTGACACGAGCGACCTCTGGCTAAACCTACTTCACAGCAAAACAAAAAGCAAAACACAACTAAAAAGGAAAAAGGGGGAAAACAAAACAGGAATAAAAGGTACATAATCAAAAACTTAATTACTTAAAATGTGAGTAATAGGAGAACAAAAAAAGACTAAACTAAAAGGTGTACATAATCTAAATAATTTAAAATAAAAGAAATACTACAAAATCTCAGTAAGCAACTGTTTGTTGTTTGTAGAGAAACATTCAACACACAAGTACATCTATAAAATATCTAGAACCTCAACTGTTCAGGACAGTAACTATGAGGAATTAAAATAATGATAACAACAATAATGAATTATTATTATTATTATTATTATTATTATTATTATTATTATTATTATTATTGCTTGTATTAGAGTTTAAAAATTACCATATATTTCCACAGATAAGATAGCTAACTCTTAAATAAAGCCCTCTAAAATCAAGGGTTGTCTTATAAGACAGAAAAAAAAATAAGATTGACATTTAAATAAATTAAAACCATAATAAAAAAATCACTCACCAATGTATTTAAATCCTGCAAAACATTCACAATGTAATCTTACACTTCAAGTACATCCTCATTTTTGTCCTTTATTGTAGCATAAGTTGTTCAATTCTATGACTTATAACTTGCACTTTCTTTCTCTGTTTACCCTCCTCGTAATGTAGGACCTACACACCCCCCCCCCCAGGACTTAAAGCCAGTGCCTGGGTTCAGACACCTGTTGAGCAACAGGAGCTCTGGATCATAGAGAAACCAGTATGGATGATCAGCCCAATGCCTGGTAAGAAAGTGAATGATATGAAATGGAGATTATTGAGCAGTTGGTGGAATGAATGGCAGGGGAAAATAGAGAACCCAGAGAAAATCTGCTCAGATGCTGCTTCGTTCACCAAAACTCTCATATACATCCCCTGGGACCGAATCTGGGCTGTCTAGGTGAGAGGCAAGCAGTCTAACCACTCAGCCACAGTAGCACCTTTAACTTGAAGCTGGCTTCGCATTTTCCTCTTTTTGTTGGTTCCATGATTAGGCCACTTTACAAATTGTACACTGATTACACTTATAGTACAAACTGTTTGATCATACAACACAAGCTACAATGAAAGTTGTTCGAGGTACATATGAGTTTGGATTTGGAATGCGCTTCTGTAAGCAAAAACAGATGACGCCTTTCCTTTATGCACAAATATTTACAATGCTTTTATGGTTATGCAATAATCACAAGGCAAAGCTGCCAGAAGTGAGACAATAACATTTGTTCATTTGAAAAATTACGAATAAGAAATAATTCAGTATATGCTATTATCCAGATAATGATCACTGATCTACGTAAACTAAATTCATAGGATGTTGATAGTTTGGGGGTCATCTTATAAGACAGATATATGCCAAAGTTATAGAACTTTTATGAACAATTATAATACTTCATCTTATCTACGGAAATAAAGGGTACTTTTTTTTTTGCAATTTTATTTCCTTTGCTGTCTCTTATTTTGATGATAATAATTCCTAAACATCTAGACTCTGATAATAAATGGAAAATGTTCAACTGACAAATTAAAAAAATAAATACATATATTAACCAAACACCTAAAACTACTCCACTTTGGAGTATGGTTTAATATTGCAAAAATTATGAATGACAAGATGGAGTTCAACTAAGCCATTGATAACTTGGGCTGCAATGTCATGAGGCAAGTAATGTACCAGCCAATTCACAACACCAACAAAATATGAATGATACAAAACTAATTTGCATATTTGCAAACAGTGAGGAAGAGAAGTTTTATGAATTTAAATGAAACTGAACTTTAGACCAAAAGCTTTCTCTATTATTATGTCAAGAGAGAGGCTTTTACTAACACAAAATTTCAGGGAGTAAGATCATTATGGCTTCGAAGGACTTCTGCTCTGTGCTGAGAAAATATTCAAGATCAATGGTGAAACCTTTCATAAGTTAACAGTTATTACTATATCTCGAATTTTCTGTACTTGATGAAATACATGAAAATAAGTTTATAAATATGCATATAATTATATGGCAAAAAAATGATGAACCTATATTACCTAAAATGATGTTAGAACCTAGTTTTACCTGTTTTAAATATTTTGGACTCATAAAAATAAGTTAAACCGTTATTTTTATTAACAAGTGTAATTATTGAAATTAAAAAAAAATGGTGTCTTATTTATGGATGCTCTTTAACTGCTGTGGTTCTCAGCGTCCCATTCTAAATTGGGCGTGAAAGCCCGCTTAATTTTGCTCAGAGACCTCTCTATCAGGCTTGAGGTTCTTTTACGTGCCGTAAACCTACGACACGGGATCCACGGCTTTACTTCCCTTCCGAAGGAAGCCATGCTAAGGATTTTTACACCCGAAAAAATCCAATGTCCTCCGCCGGGTTTGAACCTGTGACCTTGGGTATATGAAGTCAGCATGGTAACCATTACACCACGGAGGGCGACTTTGAAATTCCAAGCTTCTCTGAGTGTGATGCCTATGTGATAAATCTATATATAAATAAGCACTTTCCCCACGTCTCTTACCAAGATTTGAATATACTTCAATGACAACAGTCAATGTTGACTGCTCATTTTCTGCATACAAACTATTATCGGTAAGAAATTACCTTGTTATTGACATTACTGCTGACACGTGGCCATCTCAGTACACTGTTGCCACATTACTCCTCTGCAGCAGCACACTTTCCACTGCTTTCTCTAAAATGCCTTCTCTCCATGCAGTTTCTATCAAACCTCCCGAATGTTGAACTATTTTTCCCTATTTATCACTAATTACCTCATATATTCCTTTCCACACTGGGTCCTGTACTCCACTAAACGTAAAAGTTTTATTATTTCGGATACAGTAACCTCAACTTGTTATCACAGCTATAAGACATTTTCAAACCACAGTGTCACTCATAGTATTTCTCAGATGAGAACAAGAGCGATATATAAAAGGTAGTAATGAAATCCTTACGAGATCACTGTGTATAACACAACCAAACTTTCCACTGAATGAAATCAAACAATCAGACTGCAAAGAATTGATCAGTGATGCATGAGAACTCTGTAAATTTCCACTTAACCATGTAGGTGTTGTAACACCAATGGCATATGTCTTTGATGGTTATGCATTCTTATGCCACAATTGGTCAGCATTGAGAGCCCCTGCCAGCAGATGACACATCTCACAAATGTCAAACACAAGGAAATTTCTCACCAAACAGTAATGCTAATGGACAGGGTGAAGTTTTTTTTAGCAAAATCTGGAAAAACTCACAGTTATTTACAGTGGAATTTAATTATGGTTGTTGGCAATAGTGTAGATGTTGAAATTAACACTTAAATCTATGTGTGTTCTTATTAGACTATGTGTAACAGAAAGAAAGAGAAAAAACAGTTTATCATATTAATATGATTATATTACATTTTCTAATGTATATGATATGCTGCATTATATATATATCAAGTGTTCTTTAAA
The DNA here is from genome assembly GCA_030762935.1 of Hymenopus coronatus. Classification (NCBI taxonomy): domain Eukaryota; kingdom Metazoa; phylum Arthropoda; class Insecta; order Mantodea; family Hymenopodidae; genus Hymenopus; species Hymenopus coronatus. The sequence continues at coordinate 40,174,409 of CM060899.1, forward strand.
AAGTATTTATGTACCTAAAGTATATTTGAAGCGCCTAGAAATCCGAAGATTAGTCATGATTGATTAAATTGTCCAGGTAAACTGACTATAACCAATGTATTGTGTTAGTATAGTGACCAAGTTTACATTTAAAAAGTATTTATGTACCTAAAGTATATTTGAAGCGCCTAGAAATCCGAAGATTAGTCATGATTGATTAAATTGTCCAGGTAAACTGACTATAACCAATGTATTGTGTTAGTATAGTGACCAAGTTTGCATTAGAAAGACCATCATTTGAAAGCCTGAGTAAAGGAGCATTTTAGAAACATTAAATGCAATCAGACTGATAAATCAGCTGTGGTAGATAATTTTTGGTGATTTAATCATTAAATAAATCTAGAAGTTACTAAAACTTTTAAATAAATCCATAGATTTAATGGTGTGGAAGAAAATATTAATTTTGGAGAAAAGAGTTAGCCTAATGAATTTTGAGGTACAGTCAATTGATTCTGTTAACAAACTTACAATGCAAATAAACAAGCCAATATGGAAGAAGAAGTTGAAGGTCATGTCAAACTGCTTTTGAATTTATATTATAAAGGTAAGTGAAAGTTGTTACAGGATTTTAATAAATACTGGTGCTGAGGTCGGTCTTATCTACTTGAAGAAACAAGCCTTGCAAATTCACACCTTTTACTGCAAATGGCACTCCTTTATCTCCATGTAGAGAGGGTGTACCATTTTGAGCTTACAATGACCACCACATTGGCCTTTTATTTCCCAATGGTGACTTATGCCATTATTGGAACAGATCTAAATCTTGTTTTTAATTGGCTTTAGACAGAAGAAACTAACAAATATGTTGGCAGAAAACTGATGGAAATGCCATTAAAGTGCACTGCAAACAATGAGTTTACCTGTGTTTAAGCAATGCCGACCCACTTCACTCCCTATTTAGAATGTTTTCTTTTATGGTAAAACTGGTGGCCAAAATCAAAAAGACATGCCGTACTGTCGCTATTGCACATATGACTTTGTTGCCAAACCAAATCAGGATTAATATTGCTAGTTTAGCATGGATTTAACTACTTCTTCTTATTCCTCCTTTCGTTCATTGTTTATAACATTGCTGAGTCAACAAAATGGCATGCAGAAGCATAGGAAATTCTGTGTGTGTCTACTTTGGTGGCAATAAATAAGCACAATTAAATCTGATACACCATTAATAGTGTTTTCTCTGAATCCTACTTCCCTCCAGATCCCTTAGCTACAGAAATTAGTAAAAACAAATTGCATGAAAGTCAGTTTATTTACAACACACTAGAGCTAACAGAGTGCAAATTTTCCTTTATTCTCATAATTTAGTGAAACCAATGGACATTACTAAAACCAAATTGCACAAAAATCAGTTTATTTATGTACACACTAACCTAGGTTAAAAAGAATGAAGCTAGAATCCCTTTAGAATTGCAGTATTTGTTGTAGGCAGATCAATGCATAGTGGATTTTGTTAGTCATATGTTGGCAGCTGTATTCTAGTGAATGTCATCAAACAGACCAGCACTGTTTGAGAGAAGTGTGTGCTTGCCGAAAACATGACTGAATATGGAAAAATGTGGCATTGTATTAACATTAACACCCCAAAACTAAAGTTTCAATATTGTATATAAGACAAACATTACAGAAACCATAATTCCACTGGTTTTATACCAATTCAGGTAAATGCCCTGGAGAAAGTCAATGCAGCCAAACAAGATTTCTAGGCATTGTTAAACCTAGGAATCTGTAGACTTTGGAGTCTGTAGACTTTATGAGCTGAATCATTTAAAATACCTTTCTTGGTGTTGTGTAGTCGTGCAGCAACTGGTTTTCGGGATGCACCTCTAGATGGTCTTTCATTGATGTATAAAAACCGTGTATTGTGATTTACACTTGCTCCTGAACCTGCAAAATTTGACATTTTCATAAATATTCCAATTGTAGATGCTAGCAAACATTAAGATTATATTTATCTGTATATTACAGAAGTATTTATTTCATTTTTGAACAATATCTATTAGTCTTGTTGTCACAACTGACTATAAAACCTTGTGGTATAAAAATTAATACATACTTAACTGCTTTAATATTACATTTTGAGGGGATTACTAAAATAATTTTTAAAAAATCTGCTTAGCTCTGCTTAAAATTAAGTTTTGCAACATAATTCTAGAAACTTACAAAGCACAATTTCCAATAAAGTTGGTTTAGACCATCAATCAACCAGCTGTTTACAGAATAAACTATATGGCAACACCACACTGTTGTAGTGCCAGCCATTTTCATTTGTTATTTGGGATGTGGTTTGTTTCTCTGTGGAATGCAGCTTCTGTGTAAGTTTCCCTTTTTATTTAATTTATTTATTATTTGCAAGTTTTCGGACAATGCATTTGTGAAATTTGGTAAAATATGTGAACATTTTTAATTTTTTATATTTTTGTAATACTTACAACTTGTATTTTCATGCTACACAATTAGAGCCTGTTTCACAATGTTTACAATCCTTATAAATTGTAAAACACTGTTTCACAATAAAAACTGAACTTAATAAATAAGGTAAAATTTTTACAAATTTCATTTGTAAAAATCTTTGTTGCACCTTCAACTGTGATTTTACACATTTGTAAAGTAAAACTATATTTTAATATTTAAAAAAAAAAGGTAAAAGGATAAGTACTTTATTAGCAAGTCCACAGTAAAATGTCACTGAAAACTTCATAAAATACTATTTAATAACAGTTCCAGTAATTTAAATAATGATGGTGTTCATGCAAGTGAAGGTGAAAGACAAATATTTTGAACTCAAAATTTATGTTTGTGAACACAATGAGATGTTTCAAAAGAGTTCTTTAGCAATGGAATTACTATTGCAGGATATTGGATATCACATTCAGTATGCAAACGGCAAAAGTGGAGTCCTAACCTCAAAATAATTGTGTGTTGCTTTGTATTGGATGGGAGCTAGTAATAGTATAAGATAATGCAATTTTTAGTTAATCATCCCTAATTTGCTATCAAATAGAAAAATTATTTTCATTTTTGACCTTAAATGATATCACTTTGAAAATTAAAATTATATCACTATTATACCTTCTGTCAAGAAAGCACCAGGAATTGATCATTTAAAAATCCTGTTTAAAAGGGGATTCGAAATTATTGTTGTCGCTAAGTTGATACAACTTTCCTCTATACCCATGCAGAGTTTGATCGTCATCTGTCAGTTTGTTTACAGTATGCCATTTTGTTAGTTCATCTCAAAGGTGATTTGAGATTTTACGATGGATACAAATATTGAATCTGTCTCAAATTTTGCATTGCAAATGGTATTTCATGTGCCGAATCGCTGAAAATGCTATAGAGGGCTTACAGTGAATCAACTTTATCAAAAACATGTGCATATGAGTGGTACAGTGCATTCAAAAGTGGTCGAGATGTGGTGGAAGATTTGCCTCGCTCTGGTCGGCCATCAACGGTTACAACTGAACTGAACATCGCTAAAGTGAAGAAAATGGTGTCTGAAAATCGTCATTTAGCTCTGAGAGAGATTGCCGCCGAACTTTCTGTGTCTCACAAATCAATCTGTACCATTTTAAACGATTGTTTGGACATGACACGTGTTGCAGCTCAGTTAGTTCCGAAAGACTTGAATTTTCTACAAAAACTCTATCGCGTAAGGATTGCTGAAGACATGCTAGAACAAGCCAGTTCCGACCCAACATTCATGAAATGCATTGTAACTGGTGATGAGACGTGGATTTATGAGTTTGACACTCAAACCAGTCAACAAGCTTCCGAATGGCACCTTCCAACTGAACCGAAACCTAAAAGGGCACGTTAAACTCAATCAAAACTGAAAGTCATGTTGACAGTTTTTTTTATTATCGCGGTGTCGTGCACTCAGAGTTCTTGCCAGAAGGTCAGATGGTAAATAAAGACTATTATCTGAGCATTATGCGGCATTTGAGAGAACAAATATGGCGAAAAAGGCCAGATTTGTGGAACAACAACTCATGGATTCTGCACCAAGATAACGCACCAGCTCAAAGGCTATTATTGTGAACGAATTTCTGGCCAAAAACTCAACAAATTCCATCGAACAACCACCGTATTCACCTGATCTGGCTCCTGCTGATTTCTTTCTCTTTCCAAAACTCAAGTTACCACTTCGAGGCACCAGTTTTCAGTCGATAGAAGACAAAGGAAAATTCGCAGCAACAATTGACATTGATTCCTAAAACTGCCTACAAAAAATGTTTTAATGGTTGGATTATTCGTTGGCATAAGTGTATAATTTCAAAAGCGACCTACTTTGAAGTCGATAAAATAAATTTGGATGAATAATTCATTTTTTGTGTTTTATTGGCAAATTCCCGGAACTTTCTTGACAGTAGTACCTACAAATCAACACTATATACCACATAATAAAACATATTCAGCAAACAACCTTCAAGTCATATTTTTATTTATGGATGCTTTAAATGCTATGGTTCTCAGCATCCCATTCCATACTAGGCATGAAAGACTGTTTCATTTTGCTCAGAGGTCTCTTTTGTATGCTGTAAATTTATGACACAAGACCACTGGCTTGACTTTCATTTTGAAGAATACCATGCTAAGGATTTTTACACTCGAAAAAATCCTCCTCCTCCTCCAACATCATTATCATTGTTGTTGTTGTTGTTATTACTAGGAGTAGTATATTCAAATGCACTTTAATCTAAAACTATATATTATTTTTCAGTGATCTTTTTATGTTTAATACTTGCCATACCTGACAATTTGTTTGTTATATTTGGAGACAGTCTCCTCCATAATTTATTTATATTATGAATACATACAGCATACTAATTTTTACATACCACATAATGGTTTTTTAATAAATTTGATTAGCAATGTGAGGAATAATTTTAGCAGGCTGAGAAACAACCATTTCACCCCTGCAGCTTAATGGATTACACAGGAAAGTGCACCTAATAAGTGATTATTTAAAAAACATATATTGTTTAGAATGTGTGTAACATTTTTAATATAAATCAATTACATGAGTAATATCTGGAAAAGTTTGCTGTATTCAATATAAAAGCTTCATTTCATTATGTTAAATAGTTTTCTGGAAACTTAAAATCAAAGTTGGCACTCAAATAGTAGTAAAAAATCTGGATTACAACTGCCCTGTGTCCTTAAATGGAAGCATTACATATACCATAAGCAGGGGGGACCCAAAAATAACCATATTATTATTATTATTATTATTATTTTCCATTTTTATGAACTCTACATTCACAGTACTTTAGTTCCCTTCAAAGTATTGTTCATATGCATTAATGCACTTGTCCTAACGTCTTGCTACTGCTGAAAATAGTGCTGGAACTCTTGAGGCTCAATACTGTTCAAAGCCGATAGCATGTTTTCTTTGGCTTCATCCACATTACTGAATTGCTTTCCTTTTAGGCTTTTCTTCATCCATGGAAACAAGAAAAAGTCAGACAGAACCAGGTCATACGAGTATGGTAGACAAGACACAATCACCATGTTGTTGTTTTTTTTTTTGTCAAAAGCTGTTAGACTGTCAAAGCTGTGTGGATTGGAGCATTGTCGTGGTGAAGCAACCAGTTCCCCTTTATCCACATATCAGGCTGCTTTTGCTGCACACTCTTGCAATCTTCATAACACATCCAGATAAAAAATATTGGTTCACTGTTTGTCCTGGAGATAAAAACTCTTTGTGACAATGCCACTCACACAAAAAAAACAAATCAATATTGTTTTCACATTGCATCACACTTACATGCTTTCTTTGGTTGTGGTTAATTTGGAGTTTTCCACTGGCTCAATAGAATCTGGAACATACCCGTAGCATAACACTCATCTCGTCACAATTCTTTGAATAAAATTTGGACTGTTCTACACTCAAATTCACCCTTCAAGTCACTGCAAACATTCACACAATTTTCTCTTTGGTCATCTGTGAGCAAGCAAGGAATAAATTTTGCAGATACCCATTCTCAAATCTTCGGTTAAAATTCGCTGGACCCTGCTCCATGACAAGCTTGTTTCTTCAGAAATCTGGTCAATGGTCTTTTGATCTTCATCAATTGCACATTTGATTTTGGCAATGTTTTTGCAATTTCTTCCAGTCAAAGGACCCCAAGGCATGGCATGTCTTCAGTTAACACGTTGCCAGATTTGAAACAGGAAAACCATTCATAGACCTGCATTTTCCTCAAAAAATCATCATTAAAGGCTTGCCGAAGCATCCCAACAGTCTTGGCTGAAGTTTTCTCTAACAGAAAACAAAATTTCACACAGATTCTTTGTTTCTTATGGTCAGCCATCTAATTAATTGCCAAAAGTTGAAACAGGAATGCAAACAACTAAGCACCACGAACACATCACTTAACTCAGAATGATGCCAACTTACTAACAGAAGCAAAAGACCCCAAACTAACATTACCTAACAGCACAACTCATAACTACAAAGAATGCTTGCATAACAGTTTTCAGTTCTGGTTACATTTTGGTACCCCCTAGTCGTAAAATGTTCTGTGACATATAACTTAAAAACATTTCAAATGGTCTTTCACCCCTAGTTGTAAAATGTTCTGTGACAAATAACCTATAAAACATTTCACATGGTCTTTCATTTTGCATGTCATTAATATGCATGCCTGTTTATGAACATTATATGGCATTGTGAACAATATAGTTCAATCAATGCTGCCACTTTGGGAAACCCAGAACTGGAGCTTACATTTTTTCAGTGCTTTCATGTGTTGCAAAAGTAATCTGATTTTTCTCATATGAATACAAAATATAGGGTCATTAAATTATAAGGTAACCCTTCACTGCGCGAGAGAACAAGAGATGCTGGAAAAGTTGTGCTGGCAAATGTGTACTGAAATCTTTACCTCAAAATAAATGCTGGAAATTTTTACCTTCTGCTCCCAAATAGGCAGCATACCAAGTAAAAATGTTCTCACTCACATAAACTCAGCAACAGTAATCTTTCTGTAATCTACAATAATTAATGATAATACCATGCAAGAAATAACAAGAATTCCTCTGCTGAGCTTAGGCGAATAAGCAAGAACATTTTTGCAGGATGTGCTGCCTGTTTAGGAGCAGAAGGCCAACATTTCTGTTATTTACCTTAAGGTGATGCATCTATGAAATTTGACCAAATGTTGTGAAAAATGTTTTCTTTTTCATAATAAAATGATATGGATTCCAAACTTTAAGAAAATATGTGGCCCACTTACACACTTTAACTACCAAATAACTGAAGTTATAAATGGGTAGGTGTATTCTTATTAATCCGCATTCCCAAATTTAAACTTTATTTTCTCACAAACATTTTCCAACACCATGCTACTTTTTACTAATTTGTTTCAAACCTTTTATACCGCATCTCAAAAGCACATTTAAAAATGGCTGTATAGTTTTGTATTTTTTTCAAATAAGCTCCAGTTTTGAGAAATAAATTATGAGATATTGGAATAATCAATAATTTTGGAAGAGTATGAAAAGTAATAATTTTTCTATACCAATTTGGACTAATTTATAAGCTCATTAGTTGAAAAAATGGATTTTATTATGTGAATATTTTTAAAAATGTATCACGTGGCTCATTTTATTGGAACAATTAACAATATAAAATAATTATTTAAATAACATGCAAGCTAGAATTTTGACATGTGGCAAAACATCGCTATTATTGTGTGTAATAATTGATGCAATTTTCAACTAGATGTTTTACATACTCTGTATTTCCAATTTTTACCTTAAGGTAAGGATTTTGGTGCATCTTTACTGACACAACATTCCTGGTAATGCTGTTCTTTCACACAGTGGAGAGAGACCACGAGAGGGGTTATCTTATAATTTAATGACCCTATATTTTGTAGAAGAAACTTGTAATGTCTGACCACAAGAAAAAGATGAGTGAGAGGAATGTCTGCATAAAATGTTCTGCCCTGGTGATAAGTTCTTGCATGCTTTTACCAATTAACAAACAGATAGCTCACATGCCAGCAATGTAAATCTAGAAGTGCAGATTACCTATTGCAGTAGTTAGATGTGGCAGCATGGGTGACTCACGTACACACATTTTGTAATAAACAAATTGACTCTGTGAGCAGTAACCACCCTCTTGCCATCTGTGAGTGTTCTAACAGTATTAGAGGTTCAATTTGGGATGTTGCTTCAAAAAATAACTGACAAAAAGCAAAGAGGTTCCAAAAGTGCTCTCCATGTACCTTGAACAGTTAATGGATATACTCTCTTTTGCTTTTCCTGAGTTAGAGTTTATAGCAATAGTATTGCAATACACAAATATCTATACTACCTGTCAAACTAAATGTGGAAATAGACTCGTAAAACTGATTTCCAACAATATACTTGTCATTATAAAAAATTATGCCACTTGCATCATTCCTTTTCATGCAATATGAAATCACAGTCCTTAATATTTCATAGGTATACCCTTAAAATGGAAGTTGTAAAACATCACAACTTCATGATGTAGCAGAGTTACTACCTGCCACCTTACCACCACACATATTAGTATACATAACAAAAATAAAAAAAATAAAAAATAAGAAAGAGTTATACATATAATATTTAGGAATGTAGCATTTATTTGTACAATTTTAATTTTTATTTTAATTTTTTTTTATTTGTGAATTGTGGTTGAAGGTTGATATCATTTAAGCACATGCTTCTTGATTTTAATATGTTCAATTAACAAAACTGTTAACAGGTTTAAGTAGAACCATACATATCTGCGATTCTGGCAGGAAAAGATCTCAGACTTGAATATTTAAGGGCATCAAGAGCTCTGATATACACATTTGCCTTCACAACAACCCTCTCCTTGCTCAACCCCTCCATCTTGCTTTGGTAGCACTGTCATTGGTGGCTCAGTCTGCTATCTATTTAGTGTGTGCTCTATTGATGGAAATGATCTTAACATCAGTTGTTTCACATGTCCAAAATTTGCAATGCCTGCCTTAGGGACATCGGAAGTGAATTTTTTATTGCAATCAGTCAAAATATCGAAATTTGCTTTTTTAATACCAATAGTTGGAAGCTTTGGACATTATAAAAAATCTACATTTAACTGTCCTCCCCTGCTTTAGGCTAACTACATTTTCACAGTTTCAAAATGTTCCACGCATATCAGTTTTTTTATTTTATTCTTTTGATGTATGATTTTAATAGTGATGCTTAAATGATCTTGAGGTCTATGTCAACAATCATCTTCTAAGGAGGGGAAAAAAAAAAAAAATAACTCATCCCAAGTGAAATTCGAACTCCCGACCTCTTGAATGTGAGGCAGTCGCACAATCCCCACTTCTCAGTTTTTTATCTAAATACAATTAAAATTTCCCAGAATGTGCAGAAGTACATATCTACTGTAACATTACAAAGCTGAAAATTATCCTAACACCATTAGTAATTTTTCAAAGAATATATTTGAATGAAAAAAGTATTAATTTTAGAGATTACAACTTCTAACCTTTTACAAAATATGTTAATTCTGTAAAAATTATTGAAATAACCCTCCTTAAGTTTTTGTAATGAATTTTCTCAAAATATGAGGTGCATGGGACATTTTGATTATGCAACATAGTTACATAAAAAATCTTGAAATCACTTACTTCACCAAAGAATTTATCCAACTTAAATGAAATTTCATATTAATATGATAACAATGCAATCACAGTAAAACTTTCAAAAAATCCATACAGAAATATAGAAACTTGAAATTTCACTTTCAATGTCTCTTAAAAGGAATAACAATTGAAGTGGAGTGCCCTGGGAGTTAAGCAGTTGTGATCATTCACTTACGGAACAATACTGTGAAATAAACATATTTGCAAATCTCATGAGAAGATTTACTTAACAAAAGTTCATTGCATTATTCAATCTTACCACCTGAGGGGGAAATAACAGTAGAACTATGACCATGGGTAGCAGCACCACCTGTAGCCATTCTGCTTACTGCTCGGGAACCTGCAGAGCCTTGACTCATGGGACCTCTAACACTGCCTGTGCTTGAAGATACCTAGAAAAAATATGATTAACCACTTTGTTAGCTTACAGTTCTCTGTAGATTATCCATGCACCATAAAAATAACAGCAACATTATTTTTCTCTAGGAAACAGCAATAAACAACCAGTCTTGTGATAATAAATGTCATTTCCATTGTCCAAATGACAGCTGCATGACAACAGAGTACCATTTCTGTTGTTATTGGCCAGTCTTTCCACGTAAATCGAAAACAGTTCTCAGGTTCATCTCATGATTCTTAACATAGCATGTCATCAAAGTGTGTGCCTAATCATGAGATAAATATTATCATCTTGATAATTTGGCATCATAACATTAACTTGCTAGTATATTATTAGTATACAATGGTTCCACCAGTTAGCATTACTTCTATATGCAGGTACTTTTGTTATTTCGTCATTAGAGCCACATTGTAATTACTTACTGGTCTGTTATAAACATTTAGGGCCCTAAGCTGCAAAGTGTAGCCCAACGTGGAGGGCCCTAAGCCGCAATGCATAGCCGAGGGATATTTTTTATAAGTTGAGGAGTGTAGCAGTTGCAGGGTGTGGACGAATCTGTGAAGCTAAAACCCCAATGTTCCCAAGAAGAAGTCAAAATTTTGGCAATCTGGCAACTTTCACATCTGAACAACTTAGCGCGTGTGCATGCCGCGCGCATGTCAGTATATGGGTGGTGGAACCGTTGTATAGCTTTACCGCTATTATCTACCTCAGTTATTCCTCATGTAATTTTAAACTACCTCAATGAAAGTGTTGGTATCCCGATTTACTTGTTTGTTTGCATAAATTTATTCGCTTATAGAGAAAATCTTTAGATAGTATTCATTACTTTAAATATTGAATTGCAGTGATTATTTTGTACAGTATCAGATCTTACAGGTGCCTATCTTTTTTAAAATTTTGGATTTTTTGTTCACATAAAGTTCTCAAAGCCATTTAATTCAGTCATTTTAATGATTACCTTGTATTCACTTTTGTTCATTGGAACATTAATGAACCTGTGTGCCAGACTAATGAAGATGGTATTATGTTGTAGAAGCAACAGTTAACAACAGCTGATGATGTGAGCGATAACTCACAAAAACATGTTTCTGCATTAAATGTGATGAGTGAAACTTAGGAATGTTGGACTCAAATTTTTATTTATAAAGTCATTGTTTCTATATATGTTATTTTATTAAAGGTCTTTATTGTTTACTATGGTAGAGACAGCTGAAAAATTCAATGCTATGGCCAGGATTTGAACACAGATCTCCCGCTTTCCATGCTCTTTAACAAAATAAGTGGCATATATAGAAATAATACTCTATATTTATGGTATTGCTTCCTAGTTCATAGTGTCTCCTTCAGCCAATTTATGTACAAAATTTAAGTTGCCTATGCATTAAACAGTTCTACTTTTACTTGTGGCTAAATATTAGCAAAGAATAAAGTTTTCTTAACTTATATTGTCATAAACTTAAAGGCTGAAGTGAAAGGCTGGGGCATCACTGGCAATAATTTACTGCTTTAATAAGCAGTGCTGTATTGCATAAAAATGAAAAGCATACTTTTATCTGAATGCAATATTTTACTGTAAGAGTTAATGCCAGCTGTGGGCTCAATGTATACTGCATAGAATAAATCAGGTTCCATTTTCTTTGCAGCAACTTACAGCTACCGCCCTGACTCCAATGGCTGTAGACAACTGTGACTGTCTGAACACCATATGCTATCTTTCTCAGCTGTGTTTTTCAATCTATGTTTGTGAAAATGGAATTTGATAGCAACTTAATATTAACTGTAACTGAGAAACACCTCATTCTCTATAATCCAGAGAGCGAAAATTTGGTAACACTTTCATAGGAGATCCAGCTTTGAAAACTGCTAGATTGCAGACGTTCAACTTCTTCTTGGGATCATTGAGGTTTTAGTTTCACAGATCCCTTGAGTATGCTTTGCAGCTTAGGGCCCTCCACCTAGAGCTATGCTTTGTGGCTTAGGGCCCTAAAATTTTATGGTGGCTGTTACAGATAACTACAAAGTAGCTCTAATGGCAGAATATGAAAAGTACCAAATCTGGATCACATAAGAAAGCGGGAAAATTTTAAAAATTAAAATGTGACAGCTGAATGCTGGAACACCATAACTGAACCTCCCAAAGTAGCTTGTAATTCAGGGCAGTATTGCTATTTTTATTTTTAATATGTTATAAATCAACAATAAAAGGGATTAACATCCTCAATCGCACATTCACTTCACACTGTACACTACCTAATACAGAGATGGACCTCATCAAAACAATGATTTTAAAAAAGCAGTAAATTTATAGTCATCCTATTTTACAATAGAATATGTGCAGCATAGTACTGTTCATGACATTAGTGAATTACTGCCATTGGAGGTTTAGTCTTTATATATATAATTCACTGGTCTTGTGAATAAAAAACCTGTTCACTTTTAAAAAACCAGAGGAAAGAAATTCGTACAAACAGATTTGTTTACTTCCTATGTTTCATTACTTTGGTACTCATGGTGAGCGATGCTCGAGGTGCTCAAATATGTAATCTAGCATGTATCATTTAGCACTCTCACACGTATTTATTACAGTTTAGTCTTCACTAACCTTGTTGCTGCATGGTGAAGTAGGAGTGGTTTTATTTACTCCAACAGTCACAGGAGGTGTAACCTCCCCAGATTTACTTGTTAACCTAGGGTCATCGTCTGGGGGTACCAGTTGCTGTAGCTCACATTCTTCACCTTCCTCTGCCATTTTCTGTCACTGGGTTTCACTCGGTTTAGTTAATCACTGCAAATTAAATTTATATTCCTCCCTAAGCTAATTTAATGTACATCTAAACGCTAAGACTACACACACTGTCCAGACATTTGCATTTTAACCTCGTACGAAGTCTAACCTATACGAAACAATCCAATTCCCTTTGTCATTGGTTTAGTACAGCTGTGCAAATTAATTTCAGAGGGACTCTAGGGAAATTTATTTTTTCCTGTGTTGGAATTCAGCCAGCTGGCTGTGACTGAACTCTCGCTGCGAAGTAATTCAGTACAACTGTGGCCCGTGAATCATCTATGGGCCGATGGTAGGCCTTTGAGCCTAGAGGACTGGTTCTAGACTGGTTCTAGTCCTCTTGCCGTGAACCTGGTAGGTTGTACCACAGAATTTAGTTCTCGAGATACAGAACTGAAAACTACCAAGAGGGGTTCACTTTTATCTGTACTATGTTTTTGCTTTATTGTGCTTTGGGTCATATCCTACTCGCCATTCATGGTTATTTCACCAGGTGCGAATTTATTTTCTCAAAACATACAGTTTAGCTAACTGGTGTTTCATATTATGTACCATTCATAATATTTTATGAGATTCAGTTTTATTAGGAACTTTGCTAAATCGTTGTTGGAATCACATTTCAGAAGATGACTCAATATTCCTAATCTCCTAATAATTACAGCAGCAACAACAAGAATAATAACAATAATTTTTATTAGTTTGTGTTTCAAGCATCGTCAGTAATAATGAATGTACTATATTTCCAATCCATCTTATCTGTATAGACATTTTTGTATTAAGAATCTTTTTTTAATTTATGTTGGATTAATTTACCTTTTAAAATGCTTACATCACCTGGATGTTTATTGAACAATATTTTGCTCATCGTAAGAGGATTCTTTTCAATTGTTTTTTTATTAGCATTTTCTTTAAATTAATTATTTTGTATTCCGGTATTATACACATGGTTGTCTTTAATCAGAAAAAAAAAGTGTAACTTATTTACTATAAACATAATTACATTATATGCATATAGTGAAATAATCGTTAATATCTAAGCATCTATAAACAACTGTCTACAAGATTCTCTACCATTTACATTATAAATACATATACCTTTTTGTGATATTAGTACCTATCATAATTTTCTCAGGCATGCACTGCCCTAGATCTCAATACTATATTGAAGATGTGGGTGAATTTATTCATAGTATACTCACTTTAGATAATCCAAATTTAAATATGTTTTTAGTTTTCTTAATAGATATAAGTGCTGCCTTTTATTAAATACATGCTCAATGTGATATTTGAATTTTACATTTTCATCAATAATTACTCTTAGAATTGCTATATTCTCTAACTGCACAACATTTTCATAATGTGTTTTTATTTCATCTTTGATTACAGGTCTTGTTAATTTAATTTTTTTCACATAAGCCATGTGTGGGACATTGTAAGTCGCCATTGGGGTATGCCATTTCAAAATAATTTGATATCACCTTGTGGTTTACCGGGAAACACGGGAGGCAGTCGAGAAATTTAATTCTGTGCCGGTATATTGCCATGGTAGCTCAGTGGCCAGAGAAACCGAGAAGATCCGTGGTTCAAATTCCGGCTATGACATTGAACTTTTCAGAGCAATTCAACGTTTTCCAAGATCATATTTGTTTTTTGTATATTTGTCTCCAAGTTGCTATTCCTAAGTAATTACAAATATTTTGCGTTTTATAGTCCCTACGTAAATTCTGTAGGCAGTGTGTATCTTTGTTTTCAAATATCAAATCCATTAAGAAGTGCTGAAAAAGGAAAATGCTGCCTAAGAAGGTGCTATGATTCTAAGTAACAAACTTGTGAAAAGAGACATGCTCTAAGGCGGTCATCTTTCAGACAGGATAACTTCCTACAACTACATCAAATGCAGCCACCCAATATGTCTGAATTGCAGCAGCAAGGTATACTGTAACAAATGAGTGAAAGTTGCAGTGGTTTATTCGTCTTGCTGGCGATTCATGAGCCGCTTGCCTAGATTTTCTTGCAGTATTTAAAAAGTATTGAATAGTTATACTATGTATTATTTTAATTATAAAAGTAACGGTGTACGACAAATGGGTTTTAGTGACAGAAATTTGACCTGCTTGTAGCTGTAATCTTAACTTATTCATCGCTTCCACAAGCATCTAGAAAGTTCTGTGAACATATTTATAGCTATAAAAGGAAGGAAGAGTTGCAATCTGTGAAAAGAAGTGAGTCAGACTTCGACTGGAGTGTTAGCGCGCAGTGGCCTGAGAAAGCCGTCAACTATCTATGCGTCGAAGCGTCGAGTAAATTGTTTGTAGCAGTGAATTAAAGAATTTATTTGTAATACATTTTAAGTAAATAAAGACATTTGTTATAATATCTACGCTTACAATGACACTGGCAAACATCTACCAGTGCATTCCCCCTCCGTTCGTTGCTAACTGTTCTAGATCCATGGAATAGACTCAAGCCGCATGCGATAAAGTTATAGCTAGATAACTGTGAGAAGCGGAAAGAGTTTGTTGACATTTTTTTTTTAACTTAGATAACTTTATTATACATTATGTACAATATAATTGTGCTGGTACAATATACATAAGTGCAAATACACAAGAAACGTGTTTTGAGGTAGCAGTCCTATGACTGTTCCCAAGCATAAACAATAATTTAATTTACAATTAGATGTCAATGAAGTCTGTGTGTTTCTTTCTTTTTAATCTTCATAGAGGTGGTGGAAGTTGAGCTGGAATGCAGTTGAGCAGATTATTGGGGTGGTTTTCTATTTTGCGGAAAAGACGTCTATAACTGGAGATCAGTGTTGCATCAATTGTTGGTATGTTTAAATCTTTATGCAGGTTGTCATTGCGGACGTACCATGGCGCATCCCCGATGAGTCGAAGTGCCCGATTCTGGATTGTTTGAATTCGTTTTATCTGGGAGTTTGGTGCAGATCCCCACATTGCGCAACCATACATCCATATAGGTCTAATCAATGACAAGTATATTATTCTTTTCAAGTGAAGTGGCAAGGGGGAAGATCCTTTGATTAAATGTTTAACTTTATGCAATCTGTTCCGAAGGTTTCGAATTAGTTTATTTATTTGCACCTTCCAGGTTAATTTTGTGTCCAAATGTAAGCCAAGATATCTCACCGAAACATTATGCATGATTTCCTCGCCATGTAGAATAATACTATTGTGCTGAAGTTTCTTTCTGTATGTGAAGACCACAACATTTGATTTTTGAGGATTCATTTTTACTTTCCATTTATTGTACCATTCATCTACTAAGGTTAAAAACTGCTGTATTTTGGTTGCTGGTGTTGGATAAATGCTTCTGTGAAGGATAGCAACATCATCTGCAAATTGTGCAATCGTTAAGCTGTAGTCTTTTGGAAAGTCAGAAACGTTTATTAGGTAGAGAAATGGCCCAAGTACACTTCTCTGTGGGACTCCTGATTTAACACATCTAGCTTGTAAAAATGTGTTCATATATTTTACAATAAATGACCTGTTTGATAGATATGATTGAATTATTCTGAAAACTGTGTCGGAATCTAGTGGCTTTATCTTAAATAACAGACCATCATGCCATACCTTGTCAAAAGCCTTTTCTGTATCTAAAAAGACGCCAAGACAAGTCTCTTTATTTTCACATGTGTCCAGTCGCCCCATATACCCAAGGTCGTGGGTTCAAACCCGGCGGAGGATGATGGATTTTCTCGGGCGTAAAAATCCTTAACATGGCTTCCTTCGGAAGGGAAGTAAAGCTGTGCGTACCGTGTCGTAGATTTACGGCACGTTAAAGAACCTCAAACCTGATAGAGAGGCCTCTGAGCAAAATTAAGCGGTCTTTCACGCCCAATTTAGAATGGGACGCTGAGAACCACAGTAGTTAAAGAGCGTCCATAAATAACATGCAATTTATATGTGTCCAGAATGGCATCTACTACTCGATGTAATTGTTGTGGACAGGAATGCGAAGCTCTAAATCCGAACTGTGTGGCAGGTATAATGTGGCCAAGTACCTTCAGAAGTCGAGGAAGCAGCAATCGCTCAAATATCTTCGAAAATATAGGAAGTAGGCTGATTGGACGGTAGTTTCTGGGATAACTTTTTTGTTTGTCTGGCTTTGGAATCATTACAACAATGGCTTGTTTCCAAATCTTAGGGAAGTAAGTTAATCGTACAATTGCATTATACATCTGTGTTAGAAATACTATTGTCTTCTTTGGAAATGCTTTAAGCAGTGGCTGCACAATTAAATCATGACCTGGTGCCTTTTTTGTTGCCATTCGTATTATTTCGTTGGTTACTTGTGCTGGCGTAAAGTAAATGGTTAACGGTGAAAGCTACAGCAGTGCCAGTAGTTCTTCAGTGACTTTACTTTCAAACTCAGGATTAATGGTATCGTTATTCTGAAACTGCTCGACCAGTATGTCGGAGAAAACCATAACTTTTTCTTCCGAAGTGCATTTCCAGAAGTTTGTCACTTTTAGTGGCGGTATTCCATCAATAGTTTTCGTTATAAACTTTGTTTTCTTTTGACATTTCTGTTAAATATTTTCAGCTCATTTCATTTGCTGATTTAATTGCTGATTCTTGTTCGTACGGACGTTGAAAGTAAGTGTCAATGTATAATGTGAAGCCTAAATACGAATATGACAAAAATGACGAGGAAACATTTTTTGAGATCTAATTAAGAAACCATTCAGCTTTTGATTATTCTTAGAAAAACAAAAAATATTTCTTTGATGAGTAATTCCAGTAAACATAAAGGATAAAAAGCCGGAGAGCATTTTCAAGCTTCATAATATGATAAAACTAGCTGGTTGCAAAGTTGAACAGAAGGCATATTTTTGGCCGTCTATTATTTGGTGATGAAAAAATAAATATATGGACAAAACATGGTTTCAGTAACTGGAATGCATTATCAATTTCTATTGCAACGCATAAAACATATTTTGCCCATATTAAAGCCAATCTAAAACTTTCAATGTCTGTATGCACAAGAATACATCTGAAATTAAATCAGCAAACAAAACTATCTGTTCAACTTCATGGTCAGGCTATAGTATAAAAGTAAATAAATAACAATAGACACATTTTAAAAAGATTTATAAGTTGCATATGCTTATGGCTAAACAAGAGCTCCCGTTTAGATACCATGATTAGTCTGCTGAGTCCTTAAATATGAGGAATTGCAAAGAATTATTAAGCCTTTTCAAATAATATAATGTTATACTCTTAAACTACCTGAAGCAAAGCATGGCTTTTCATGGGATGTCACTTACAGTTCAAAATTACCTAATAAATTTATTTCGACAGTGACTATAAATGCTCTCAGGTAGGGGATAACTGAATCTGAGTTCGTTTCAATTCTTCTGGATGAGAAAACAGATTCTATTAATAAGTGGCAATTGTCTAGGTGCCTGAAATACATGAGCACTAAAGGGATACCCCAAGAAAGATTTATTTGTTTTTGTGATGTAAGTGCAGATCGATGACATGTTATCAAAATTGGCAAGAACTTTGATTTTGAATCAAAATGTGTTGGACAGACGATGGAGCTTGATCCATGGCAGCGCAAATAACTGGTCTGCAAACTCAGGTTCATGAGATAATATGTCCTTCAGCCATTGTTACAACCATATTTTAAATTTAGTATTACAGCAGTCTTCTTGTGCAATTAAGGGCTGGTCATATTTTTAAGAACAATATCCGGGTAAGCCTACTTTTTTTTCAACATCACCCAAAAAAGCTCATGTCCTTAAACAGTTCATAGAGTTATATGTGGGAATGGGGAATGAACTAATATTGTTTTTGTACATGTAGCAGAGAACTGTGAAAATTGGTATTTTTTGTATATATGACAAGTGCATATTTTGTGAAATATCAAGAACCATTTTTTGTGAAATATATTGCCATTCAGACAAACTTTTCAAGGCACTTCAAGAGAAAATCCCTCCATATTGAACACTACAATAAAGAAATTTTGAGGTTTCAAGAACAGCTTTGGTCACAAAGAAATGCTCTTGAAGAAATATGGGAAAAAGTAACACACAGGAAACAGTTGAACCTTTGCAAAAAGGTTATGTGGTGACAAAAATGATAATACGCGATTAGAGTATGGAATCATAGATAGTATATAAACTCAAATAGCTGAGAGGATTCCTATTACTAAGCTGGAATTTATTGCTCTTCTGAATGAAGACAAATTTCCCTCTTACAACTCCTTTTTCCTGACACCCTATTAAATAAACGAAATACCAGTCCATATAATAAGCTATTTGACTTTCTTAAGCTAAGAAATGTACAGATTTCATTCTTTCCCTGAATTTGAGCTGTATCTTTGCTGCAGCAAACTTCAAAAAGAAACTATTTGCAGAATGGTTAAGAAAGACAGTCATATGTGAGTAGATTCTGACTGTAATCAGTTTGTGAAAGAAAGAATTGTTGGAGAAAAATTGAGTTTTTGTTGCATATGTATGATGTAGAAGGGACAGAGGCAGAGTAACACAGTTAATGTAAAGTTGTGTACTGTCTAAGACAAGAGTGAAATGTATTCCTTAGGAATAGCTCCCCTAATAAGCCTTTTTGAGCTACCCTGCTAACAAGTAGGAAGGTCTAAGCCCTTAAGGAATGAAACAGACTAATAAATAAATAAATTGGATTATGATAATTTTAAATTAATTGCTGTTTTGGTTTATCCCTCCAGATAGTTAAGACACTGCTGTACTAGTCTGGTACCAAACTTAAAGGAAATGCTGAAGTACAGGTTTCCAGTTTCATTACTTTTTCAGATGTAAAAATTTAGCATGGCTTCCTTCAGAAGAGAGTAAAGCCATTGGTCCTGTGAAATGATTTGCATGCAAAAGAAGGTTCAAAATAACAGGAGGAGGGAGCTCCCCCTTCTCATTAAATAATTTCCCTGGCTAGTTAAAGAATTTATTTCTTTTTCCTGCCAAGGAAATATTTTTCTTTCTTTTTTTTATAGGCACTATTACTGCTCTCTTTGAAAATACAGAACAATATGGAACACTTTTGATGCAGACATGGTGCGAGTGCAAGCTGAGACAAATAAACTATTGTAACACTAATACCCAGTAAAACAATTCTTGATTTGATTGTTGGGTTGACATTTGGGTCATAACTCCAGTATTTGCATCAGCAACAGTGTAATTTCAGTATTCAGTTTAATTTTTTGCAACATTGTGGGTCAGCATGGGTAGATTTTGATAAGATAGCATAACATTGGTTGTCTCCTTAGCGTGGTGGTAGCATTGCTGCTTGACAAGAGGGAGACCTGGGTTTGATACCAGTGTGGAAATTTTTCCCCTGCTGGGAGATCTGGACCGGGGTGCATTCAGCCTCATGAGGTCCCTGGGGGACCAATTGAGGAGCTACTTGATGGAGAAGTAGCGGCTCCAGGTCATGAGGACCGCATTAACCAGCTGGGAGGGATTCAAGGCGCTGACCACGTCTCACCCTCCGATACTGCACCCCATCCATGACGTCTGTCATGAACTGAGATGGGGGATGCAGTGGCCGGGCAGTAGGCCAAGGTTCCTTGTGAGCTGTCGTGTCATGGAGTTGAGTTAAGCATAGCTTTACACAAAGTAATGACAGAAATGTATTTCAATTCAAATCTCACACTTCAACTTCCAGTAATCTTCAGTTAAAAACCACAGCATTGGAAGCGATGTGTGTTAGTGAAAGTAGTGAGAATAAGTGCATTACACTAATCAGCAAATGTATAAACAAAACCAGGTTTCAAAAACGAAAAACAAATCTCTCACCACACCTTGAAAGAAAAGGTGCCTGGCCTAAAATTGCCATGTTTCTTATCTGCAAGTTGTGATTTCATCCTATCGTGTCTTCTTCAGGAAATGACTTGATACCCCATTGCCATGGCGAATAATGATGGATTAGCAAATAAATTCGTTGATCAAGGAAACATCATAACCAGTGTCCCAAATATGCTGACATGGCATAATGGAACTTCAATAACAAATAAATGACTCTTCATGAAAAGTATTTCTTTATTTTTTTATTCTGAAAAATACATCTTATAATACCATTGGCACAACAGATACACAAATTCATAAAGCATATCCTCTTAATTGTGCTTTATATAAAAAAAAAGTATAAGCATATTTTAAGAAAAAGCAATGTTTATTTAAATAATAGATACATTAAAACATCAATGATACAACTTCTACACTAAGCTACAGGGAGTTTTTTTTTTTTTTTTTTTTTTTTAATAGAAATGAGTTTATGTAGACAACATAAAGAAACATTGCAGTTTACATAACACACCCATCTTTACCAGTAACGCAAGTTTTGCAAGGTATTTTTCTGCATCCTCAGCTGAATTTCAATTGCAGGAAATCCATTCTGTTCAACAATGAGACAACCAGAAAGGAGGCTAAGAAATTGAAGATGAAATTACCATCTTTATACATGTTTCATATCACACCTACCATCTACATATGTGGACAAGAGTTGATTCAGGAGTTTTGTGAGGGGAGATTGCACCAGGTGATTTAGGGGTCTTTCCCAGAAGAAGAATCTAGCTTTGAAAAGTTTGACTTTGAGGTAAAAAAAAATTTGGAGTAACTTATCCATAAGGGGCAAAATAATGCTATATTTTTACTTTCTCTAGATAATTCTCTTCTATGCACTTAATAGGTAGAGAAGGATTTTATACAACTCAAAAATTTGATGTCAAGATTTCACTGTAAATATGTTTTCAGGTCCCCTGAATAAAAAGTGATTTTTAGAAAAATGTTCATGTGCGTCTGTGGACAGCATAGCAAAATAAATAAATAAATAGAAGATTTTTACATAACAAACTTGGTATATAAGTTTAATATCTTCCAAAGATGCGACACAAAGATTCTTAAGAAAATCCCTCCACCCCTATACTACCTGTTACATGGAAAATGTTTTGAAAATTTTGTTTTTCTTAAAAATGGCTTCAATGATTTTGATTAGAATAGAGTATACTACAGATATTTACGTGACAAATAAAATGTGTATCCTGAATTTTCTGGGAGTAGCCAGTGAAGATCTCTTTTTTCAAAATGAATTTTAAAAACTGATAAACCATAAGAGATAAACAAAATCTTACTACTAAAAAATTGTAGACCTCGTTAAAACATACAAGTTTAGTAACACACCTTTTTTTTTTAGTGGAACTAACCATTTCCAAGATATTCCTTGTTATTGGTTTCAATCTTAAAATACTTATACTTTTCTCAAACGGCAACTCATTGAGTCATCATTCATTTCACATCTCATTTTGTTTCACTCCTAGCCATGCAAACGAACCAAACTGCATTTTCATCATAGCAACATATTTCAAGAGATTTGACTATTGTTTTAGCCTAGTGTTTTCCCTTATTTTCCTTCTAGTTACAAGGAAGTGAGTAGTCAGATCATCTCTGTTATCTTAATTAATGTGAACTAGATAGAAGAATAAGCTTTTGAAACAATAGTGTGTTTGCAGAACAGGTAGAGAGAAAGCCATGTGAATGGGACATATTTTTTCACTCTTTACATTGTTGCTTGTAAGTTTAAGTAGAATATTAGAATTTTGACTTGTACATCTTAATTCACAACTATTTTAGTACATTTTCCCTACCGTACCTCTTTTTGTTTAGTTGTGCAAAAATGTAATATATATTATTAGTACCAAATGGAGTATTCTTTATTTTGGCTCCCATTTTTTCTACCTCATTAAATTTTTGAAGCTAAACTTTTAAAAGTGTTCTGGGTAGGAATCACCTGGCATGCCCCACTGTTACAGAAATCCTGGTATTATACTTACACTCTTACACCATTTTCAGCTGAGGATACAAACAATGATCTGCAGAACACATTCAGCATTAAAAGGCTCTGAAACATTAATGTCATATAAAGCTTTTTTGAAACATTATCTTATCCTCCCATTTTTCACCATAAGTCTGCTTCAAATGTTAACATTAGCTGGTACCCAAACATCTTTTCAGACATACAGAATGTCTTCACTAAAATAAATGCAAAAAACAGTATATTATATAAACAATGTACAAGGGGCATTCAGAAATGATTTATAATTACATTGTTTTAAAAATACAGCTCATTCTATGAGCATGTCCTCTTGTAGGATGTTAACCTGATATTAGTATACCATGAGAATGTTAGATGGCAGTTGTGAACACAATGTATAGTGAAAAAAAAAAAAAAAGAACTTGTTTGCTGTCAGTAGAGGAAGCCATAGACAATATGGAAGGTGACTATAATGGACAAAGGTGGACTGTATGGTTTTTGTGGAAGGGAAGAGTCAAAACAGCAGATATTTATAAACATTTAACCATGATTTGTGGCCAAGAAGCTCCTGCACTGGTGACCATTTATAACTAGATTGAATGGTTTGCCAGTGGAAGGGAATCTGCAAGCAAGAATGTGAGTACTGGTTGTCCATCAACATCACAGTCTCCAAGGAACATTAAGGCTGTGTCTGAATTGATTATGATTGATGTATAACATTTGATGAATTGGAATTGCAGGCAGGGCTTGGCTGCACAACCATTATCCATGATGATTTGGATGTGATAAAGGTGTGTGTACATTGGGTTCCAACGGATTTGACACAAGCCCAGAAGGAGAACAGAGTTGATGTCTGTTGTCAGCTGGAAATGAACTGATGTTCTAGATTTTTTGGAGAAACTGGGTGATTAGTGTCGCTACCAATCACCAGAAAATAAAATCCAATCCATGCAATGGAAACATCCTGGGAATCCCCAGCCCTAGAAATTTCATGCTGCACCATCTGCAAGTAAGCAGATGATCTCCATCTTTTGGGACACTTATGGCATGCTGCTAACAACTAGCTTCCATAAGGAACAACTGACAACAGCAGGGTGTACTGTGATAACCTTACATGACTTAATTGCAGGATTCAGCTACAGCAAAAGGGAAAGTGGTTGAAAGGAGTGTTCCTCCAACACAACGATGTGCAGCCACACACCAGCAATACAATGACTGCAGGTTGGCATCCTGGGGTTAATTGTTGTACCACACCCACCAAATTCACTGGATCTTGCTCCATCTGATTATGCTGTATTCAACAGCATGAAGTATACGCTGTGAAGGAAAAGTTTCGGCAACAATGGGGAATTGCAGGCAGCTGTCCATGAGTGTGTGCATAGTGTCCCCAAACAATGGTTTAATGATGCAATAATGGAGCTGCATAGTGGTGTGTTGACATCAGTGAAAAATATTTTGAGACATCCCATGCACATTGATTCATATTCATTAATAAGGTACAAAAAACACTATTATAAATCATTTCCAATCACCTCTCATAATTAAAGTACAATGCCATGCTCAAAAATTTAATACTTTCTGGGAGTGTTGTAGTATCCAAGGATGTGTCAGAATATCAGACAAAGGCAAACGCTCATGTGGGTTGCGCTGCAAAAGCTGAAACAAAACAAAATCAGAAAGAATTAACTTGTGTTAGTTTCTTATGGTAAAATCTTAACCCCTGTATATTAGGTAGCGCCAGAGTGAAAAATGCAATGCCAAAGCTGGGATCTATAACGTGGATCTCCCAGTCTTGTCTTGTCTTGTCTAGTTGCTCAAACTGGAGGGAAACTGGTAATATTCTAAGTCACCATTAGCACATGCCATCTCAAAAGAATGTGAGATCTTGTGTTTTACTGGGACAAAATATGATCAGCTGGGAAGCTTAATGTCATGTTGGCATGTTGCCATGGTAGCTCAGTAGTTAGAGCAACTGGACAGACCAGGAGATCTGTGGTTCAAATCCTGGTTGTGGCATTGAATTTTTCAGTCTGACGCAGAGACCTATTCTACACATGGATTTTGTGGAAAATACATTTAACATCTTACACCCCTATTGCTCAACCTTTGATCTTGATGGTTGGTGCAGCTTCTTGCAATATTGGGTATATTGTGGTTGAGACATAGCCAACTGATTATGTACCTTTATTTAAAAAGGGTTCCAAAGAAGAGTGTGAAAATTATAGGCCATTATCTATTTTATCAGCTTTTTCTAAAGTAATTGAAAAGGTGGTGTACAATAAAGTGTTATCATTTCTTAATAAACATAATATTATATCAAAAATTCAGTTTGGATTCCAGCAAGGGAAATCTACAAACTTTGCATTACAGAACATTATTGAAGAAGTGTTTAAAAATCTAGACACTGGGAAACAGTGCATGGGAATATTTCTTGACCAATCAAAGGCTTTTGACTCGGTTGATCATGATATACTATTATACAAGCTTTATAATTATGGTATAAGGGGGATACCATTGAAACGGTTTGAATCATATCTGAGAAACAGAAAGCAACTAACTGAAATTCAGTATGTAGAAAGCTGTTCTAAGGAGATTAAAGCTACTCGCTCAAATGTAGAAAGTATTAAATATGGAGTTCCTCAGGTTTCAATATTGGGTCCCTTGTTGTTTATACTTTATATTAATGATTTGGCTGAAAATGACTGCACTAATTCTAAATTTACTCTTTTTGCTGATGATACAAGTATTCTAGTTTCTGGTGGTAATAAACAAGAACTTGAAACTAACACCGAGGGGATAATTGATTATGTAGTTAATTGGTTTAATGAAAATAGACTTATTATTAATAAAAACAAAAGCATTGCTGTAGGCTTTCATCATAAAATTAACAAAACTATAAGTTTTCCTAATATTTATGTGGAGAATGAATTAGTATCCTTTTCTAATAAAATTAAATTTCTTGGAGTCTGGATTGATAGTAATCTTGATTGGGGAATTCACATTGATGCATTATCTAAAAAGTTAAGTTAAATCTGTTTTGCATTATATACTCTGAGATCATCAGCTAATCTTGATGTGATCAAAATAGCCTACTTCGCTTACTTTCACTCTCATCTATTGTATGGTATAATGTTCTGGGGAAAATCAAACTGTAATAGAATCTTTATAATACAAAAAAGGGCAATACGATTAATGCTTAACTTTTCCAGCAGTACAAGCTGTAGACCTTATTTTAAATACTTAACTATTCTAACAGTTCCATCTGTTTACCTTTATGAAACGCTGGTGTTTACACATCATCAATTAAATAGTTTTGCTACAAATGATGAAATTCATAATCATAATACTAAGGGTAAATCAAAGCTACACATAACAGGGCATAAAAGAACCCTATATGAAAAAAGTCCACACTACAATGGCAATAAATTGCATAATAAACTTCCCCCGTCCATTAAGAGCTTATCAAGAATGGCTGTGTTTAGGAAGGAATTAAGGAGATTTTTAATACAGGGTTGTTATTACTCTGTAAATGAATGCCTGGAAACTGTCTAGTTATTTAATTTTGTTATGCATTTGTGCTATATTTTGAATTCTTAAAAACCATGCTTTGATTTTGTAATTTATTGTAAATAGAAACATCTTATACTTTTAGTTTCTCATACATTTACTTTCGTGAATCTGTACTAGCTAGTCTTTAACTTATTTGTATCTGTAATATTGTAATTGAAAGCCGATATTTCTGTAATAAGAAACCCTATGGTGAATAAACTTGAATTGAATTGAATACCTATCCATCATTCTCAAGCCTCATAAATAGTGTACACAAGTAGTGAATGTCAATTTGTTATTACGAGGGTCAGTCGATAAGTAATGTCTTCTATTTTTTTTTTTCCTCCTGAACTAAGTTATGTGAGCAACTTGAATTTGGTACAATTTCTCAAACCACCTTCTTCACTCCACTGCAACAGCAATTTCATACGTCAACCAGTGGTAGCACTGCTTCCTGTTGCAAAATGGCTGACATCGATGTTCATATTAGACAGCGTTCTTCTATTGAATTATTGAATGTGGAAAGGTGAAAAGCTCACAAAGGTATATGGTGATGCAACAGTGGATGACAGCATGGCTATAATGAAGCTGAAAGGCAACACCATTTGGCTGATGAATAGCAAAGTGGCAGACCCGTGACTGCAATGACTGCGCAACATTGAACAAGTGGATGAGATCATTCGAGCTGACCACCAGATAACAACAGATGAATTGTGTCACATTACATACCTCAATAATGGCTATGCAGTGGCAATTATTCAAGAATGTGCTCACAGTGGATACCCCAAATGTTAACCAAGTAGAATAAGGAGACAAGAAAAACAATAGCCTCGGAACATTTGCAGTGCTTCAAGTTCCTGGACAAAATTCCAACATTTTTTATTTTCTCAAAAATGGCTCT
The DNA here is from genome assembly GCA_030762935.1 of Hymenopus coronatus. NCBI lineage: Eukaryota > Metazoa > Arthropoda > Insecta > Mantodea > Hymenopodidae > Hymenopus > Hymenopus coronatus. The sequence continues at coordinate 40,201,551 of CM060899.1, forward strand.
GATAAATTTTGATTAAAATACCATATATTAAAGACATTTGCATGGTAAATAAAATGTATATCATGAATTTTCTGGGAATAGTCTCTGAAAACTTCTTTATTCTGGATGAATTTTGCTGAATTTTGCATAAATGGTAAACCATAAGAGATACACGAAAACTAACTACACAAAAAATGTAGCTCTTTTTAAAACACACAATTTGTGTCATATATATATATATATGACACAGTATATTTTTTTTTTTAAAAAATGTAAGTGACGTAGTGTTAAAAAACCAACTCAACAAATTAATACCACATATAACTTTTAAAAGGATTTGACTATCGTTTTAGCCAAGTGTATTCCCTTGTTTCCCTTCTACTTATAAGGAAGCAAGTAATAAAAAATTCCTGCTAATGTTTATCTTAATTATCATGAAGTAGATAGAAAAATAAGTTTTTAACAACAATTTGTTACAGAGATGTAGAGAAAGTCATATGAATGGATCACATCAGATTTTTTTTTCATACTTCAATCTTTCACAGTTATCATTTATAAATAGTTGAGGAATACTAAGTTCCATTTTGGTGAACTATAAGAATAGCAGCTTGCACACAATTTCCTGAGGTTATATGCTTTGGATCAGTTTTATTATTTTTAAAGGAAGAATCTACCTTTTTGATGAGATCTTGAGCACCCTCTGATATATGGCTTGGAAAGTCCAGATCCTCTCCCTCTATATGGGCATTTGTAGGATTTGTATCCTCTGACTCAAGTGGTGGCTTCCCTATCAAAATCTCATAACACAGTACACCAATGGACCACAAAACAACATATTCATCATAAATGCCACAGTCCACTGCTTCAGGAGGCAGGTAATTAAGAGTGCCGCACATTGTTTTAGGTCTGAAAAATAGAAAAGTAGTTTTACATTATTTTGTATTGGTAATGTTGCTATATTTAGTTACCATAAATTTACTTTTTACTTTTCTACTTAGTACGTAGTACCACAAAGCTAGTGAACATATTGCACTCCACCCAAACATTTAATACTGCAATTTCACTGAAAATACATGTTTTAAGTCCCCTATAACCAAAAATACATTTTTATAAAAAGGTCCCTGTGTGTGAATGTGAGTGAGTGAGTGTGTGTGTGTGTGAGTGCGTGTGTGCGCATGTGCGTGCACACATGTGCATGCATGTCAGTGAACACAATAACTAAAAATGAAAAGTTGGTTAAATACTAAACTTGATATTTAAATTCAACATCTTCTAAGGATGCAATTGCAAAATTTTCAAGAAAATCCCCACCCCATACTACCCTTTGCATTAAACATTTTTTGAACATTTTGATTTACTCAAAAATAGCACAAACTATTTTGATTAAAATATTGTATTTTAAAGATAATTGCTTAACAAATAAAACGTATATCTCAAATTTCCTGGAAACAGCCTCTGAAGCCCTCTTCCTTCTGAATGACTTTTGCATAACTGATAAATGGTAAGATATAGACAAAATTTACTGCGCAAAAAGTAGTGCTTGTTAAATCACACACTTTATGTCGTATGCAATTTTTTTGTGGAGTGAACTATTTAAGGGATATTCCATGTTATTGATTTAAATTTTAAAATACTTGAACTTAACTTTTTTATTTTGGAAGTTGATGATAGTGTTGTTGAGATCAAATTGTGTCATTAATCAAGTCAATGTTTACTTTTAATACTTAAACTTTTCTCATACAGGAATTTGTCAACTCCTGACCATGCAAAGAGAATGAATTTCAATCACATAGCAACCAGCTTTTAAAAGATTTGACTATCACTATCGCCTAATGTGTACACTTATTTCCCTTCTACTTATAAGGAACTGAGTAATAAGACCATTTCTGCTAATGTTTATCTCAATGAAATAGATAGAAGAAAAAGCTTTTTAAGAATAATTTGTTACGAGTTGTAGAGAAAGTCATGTGAATTGAACAGATCAGATTTTTTACTGTTAGAGCCAGCTGAAAAATTCAAATAGATTTTAATTAGGAAGCCTTAAATTGTGTTATATTGCATTACATACTTTATTCAACATTTGAGAAAAATTTACATTCTTATGGCTACTTCAAATGCAGCATTCAAATAATTACATGATTAGAAGCCATTAACTAGATATATAACTGTCAATCTACAATTACAACTCTAAGAATTCCTTGACTGAGTAGAGAGATTGGATTAATAGGAATGACCTAAGTATCTTTTTAAATAATTTGAGATATTTTATGTATCTAATCCTGGTAGGTAGCTTGTTATACAAGGTGTGGCAATAAAGAAAGCGGATTGATTGTTGTGCGCATTTCTGGCTTCGTTGATGACAAAGAGAAGAATGGGGGATTAGCCTGGACTCTCCCTGACAAAAATTTTACACCATATGGTGAATAGTCTGACTGTGAGCCTTCTTAGAAATGGGTTATGTGTCTGAGCTCTATCAAAAATATACTGTGCTTAAAATTAGAATATGTTAACGTCAAATTCTTCACAAAACTTGGCAAATCCGCCACAGAAAGTTATGATTTGTTGAAATAAGTTTATGCTGATCAGTGGCTATCTCTTACACAAATTTTCAAATGGGTTAAGAGGTTCAAGGACGGTAGGGAAGATGTCAATGATAATCAAAATCAGGCTGTCTTTCCACTTCAAAAACTGAAGAGAATGTGGAGAAGGTTGATAGAATTATTCAAGAAGTCTGTAGCCTGAGCATTCAAGCAACTTAAGAACTTTCCTGCATCAATAAGGAAATGTTAAACAGATTTTGCACAATGATCTGGGCATGACAAAGATTTGTACTAAAGTGATACCAAGAATCCTCACAAATGAGCAAAAACAACATCGAGTGGACTGCAATGCCGACACTCTTGAAAGCATTGAAAATGACCCTGATTACTTCCACAAAATAGTTACGAGTGATGAAACATGGATATTCTAATACAATCCAGAGACTAGTGGCAATCCTGCATTGGAAGATCCCTCAATCCTCAAGGAAGAAGAAAGCGTGCATGAGCAAAACAAAATTCAAAGCAATGATGATTGTTTTTTACGATATCCAAGGGGTTATGTACATTTATTGGATGCCTGAAGGTCAGACTGTCAATCAAGTTTATTATAAAACTGTTCTGAAGACCCTCCATGAACATGTGTGACAAAGGAGACCAGATCTATGGAAGAATTTCATTTGGATTCTTCATCAGGATAATGCGCTAGCCCATAACACGATGTCTGTAAAGAGGCGTTTGAGGAAAAGCAGCATTACAGTGATATAACATCCACTGCGTTTGCCTGACCTAGACCCATGTAACTTTTTACTCTTCCCAAAAGTGAGGTCTGTGCTCAAAAGAACCAGGTTTGGGTCCATGATTGCAGTGAAGGAAAAAGCGACAAGACTCTTAACAGAATAACAGAAAAAATACTTACAGCACTGCTTCCAACAGTGGAAAATTTGCATGGAGTGGTGTAGGTATTGGGGAAGGGACATCATTGAAGGGGACATTTCAGTCGTGTACGCTTTTTCGATAAGGAGTTAGAGCATAAGCACAGTTTCTTTATTGCCACACCTCATAGAGTATTGTTCCAATGTGGAGTGTGCTTTTCTTAGCTAGGTTAGTTCTGTAGTACTGGATGTGGATATCCTCTCCTCATCTTGTATAATGGTCATGTACCTGTTCAATTTCTATTAGCTTATGTTTCTGTAATGAAATATAGTACACATATATAACTTTTAACATGTATATACTGGCCCTGGGCATGGTTTTTAATGTTTTGAACATTTCTTTGCAAGATGTTCTATTATTCTTACTTATCATTCTTATTGCTTTCTTCTACATTTTAAATACTTCTTCCCACCCAGCTGTCATTTACCAAAATATTATCCTGTATCAAAGTTTTGGATGGAATAGATGACTTCTTCTACTTAGGTAACAGTAGAGAAAGTAAAAGGTATATCACAGTATAGATGAATTTGTAAGTAACACTTAGCTCATAGGAATATTAGGGATGTATTTGTGTTTATAGATGTCATGAATGTGTTTTTTATGACCTGTTTGCTATGTTTGATTTTGACATGTTTATTTGTGGTTTGACATGATATTGAATGGAAATTAAACAAATAATAAATAAAACAGTAACTAAAAATATTTGACTTTTAATTTACTTGTAACACATTTACAGAACCAAATTTTGACAACTTACCTCTTGGAAGGAGCATACCGACACCATCCAAAATCAGCAAGCTTTATTCCTCCTGCCTTTATGAACAAATTCTCAGGTTTGATGTCTCTGTAAACTACATTGTTAGAATGAAAGTGCTGCAATCCATGTACCACCTGTAAAATAATGCTGGCAGCCCTGAAATGTGAATGAGCTAATTAGGTTTTGTTTTATTTCCAGTTAACCAAAGTGATAGTTCTGATTCAGTTTTGTTATCAATGCTCAGATATGAAGTGTTATTACATACATACATAACATTCCAATCTGTAGATCCTATTATGAGCTAAGACTCAAAGCCTAAACTCTAGGATGTAGATCATGTCAACAATTACATTTATTCATACTTATTAATACATTTATTTACAAATAATAACTCTGACAATGAATTTCCAAAGGTGAATGTTTTGCATAATTTTCAATTACATGTCTGTTTCCAAAAGTCTACCCGTACACTTGCATTCTTAGAATATTCATGCTTATTACATTTACATTGTTACATTATTATCAGTATTTTTTTATTGAATGAAATCCTCCTCTGTATAGAAGGTATGAGTAATAAGGTATTCTTTTAATTCTGATCTAAACTTGTTTTTGCTCATTTGCAATTCTTTTATAGAAGTGAATTAAACAAAACTATTCCTTTGTAGTAAACCCCTTTTTGGAATAACTGCAAATTATTTGTTGGTCTATGTAAGTTTTGTCTGTCTGGTCTCTTTGTTATGAATATCTGTATTTTTGTAAACTTTTCTAGGTTATTTATTACAAATGACAATATGGCTAGAATATATTCACAGGCTAATGGTAAAATTCCAAACATTTTGAAGAGCGGCTTGCAGTGAGTTGATTGTCTTTCCCCTGCCATTATTCTTATTACCTTTTTTTGCATAATGAATACTTTTTTAGCATTTACTGAATTTCCCCAAAATATTATTCCATAGGTCATCAATGAATGAAAATATGCATAATAAGCTGTTTTTAGTATGCTCTTATTTATAAGCTGAATTAAAGATCGAATTGCAAAACATGCAGAGCTCAGTTTGGGTAAGATATAATCAATATGGTGTTTCCAATTCATGTTACAATCAATCATAAGACCTAGGAATTTTGTATTACAGGCTTCTGCAATCTGATTATTTTCATATTCTATTCTTAGGTCTGCCATGTTTTTAGGCTTTGTGCAAAAATTAATGTAGTTAGTTTTTTCAAAGTTTATGTGGATTGCATTACTTTCAAACCAATCATTTAGTGTTTTGAAAATTTTATTAGATGAATTTGTGAACTGACTGACATTGTGTTCTTTAATTATAAGAAGTATAAGAATAACTAAAGCCAATTAGATTGTTATCATAAAATAAAAATGGAATTAAATATTAATTCATAAAAATAGAATGCAGTGTGAAGTAAAAGTTCAGATGTCTCAAGAGTCTCTGCAGTGAACTCCAATAGTTGTAACTTGGTTATGTTGGTAACAGAACTATGGAGGGGGAGCATTACTTTGAGCAGGTTTGCCCTCCCTTATCCTACTTGAATAATACTATGAGAACTGTGCGCTTGAGGTCAATACTGGATGGTTTTGCTTGTGAAAATAAGTCAAAATGTTGACCATTGAAGAGAGAACATTTTCAGTTGACATATTCTTTGATAGTGATAAGGTTTCTGAAAATGTAAAATGTAAATTTCTTGAACGTTTTGCACATTCAGATGTCCTCATCACAATACATGACAGATTTAATTACTAACTTTTGTGGAACCAGGGCTAAACTTTTAACAGAGGCTAAGCTGGGAAAACTTTCAGCTATAATGTTAAGAAGTCCCATTAAATGAATGCGGAAATCAGCACAGGAAATCACCAACTGTTTCATGTAGACAGCACACAGAGCTGTTAATAAGGAAATGAAATTGCATCCCATAAATGTAAAGTACCACGAAAACAAAATGAAGTAAAGGAAGAAATCACAAATTATGTATACACGACTATGTGGAAAACCTTACACAGTGTCCAAAACAAGAGCAAAAGAGTCAAACTCTGCCTACAGGGATAGGAAAGCAATTCTAACTTCTGTGATAGTGGTAAATTAATTATTCTCAATTTCAGTTCAGCTCATCTTTATTCCCAACAACAATTAGCGGGATCTGTTGCCAATTGAAAGGTCATGAATGAATGAGTTAGTGCAATCACCTCATGTGGAGACACATTTGAGACACCCATTATAAAGAAACAGTATTATTAATGTGCGTGTGTGTGTGTGTGTGTGCATGTGCGTGCATGCATGCATGTGTGTGTGTGTGGGGGGGGGTAGAATAAATTTATTGTAATTAGTATTTAGTTTAGTTAGTGTTGGATATAACTGATGAGTTTATAATGCAGTACAGGAAGCAGCAGTTGCAAAGTTGCTGGTTTTCCAGTAATACTTTTATTTAGAATAACTTGTTTATTTTATTTCATTTACACCTTAACTCTTTTTCCTTTCTTTAGTAAGTATGTACAATGTTGGTAGAGAAGGTATTGTATTCCAATCAATAATTTGATACCAAGATTTGAATAAAAAAAAAGGCAATTTTATAAAAAAAATCAGTATGTGTGTCTGTTAACATGAAACTCAAAAAATAAAGGTAGGTTAAACATAAAACTTAATATTAAGATTTTCATGAATCCCCCCCAACCTAAACTATCTTTTACATGGAAACATTTTCGAGAATTTTGATTTTTTCAAAAATAGCTCTAACAATTTTGATTAAAATACCATATATTAAGGACATTTACATGACAAATATAATATATATCATAAATATCCTGGAAATAGTCTCTGAAGTCCCCTTCATTCTGAATGAATTTTGCACAACTGGTAAACCAAAAGACACAGACAAAACTTGCCCTATACAAAAAATGTAGATCTTGCCAAAACATACAATTTATGGTCTTTACATGTTTTTTGTGGAGCTAAGCATTTCTGAGATATTCCTTGTTATTTATGTATTTCAATTTTAAAATACTTCACTTTTCTAAAACAGGAATTTGTCTGTGTTTGTCTGTAGCTATACCATTTTTCCACAAAGAGCAATCTATTCCATTCAAGGAACAGATAATATTAGAAATGAAAGCATTAAATACAAACCTTCCACAAAGTTTCTTGGTATATTCATCGAAGAGTATTTGAAATGCAACAAACACATAAAAAATCAAGCGGTAAACTACTTACGATATACTTCTCTTTTAGAGTAATGAACAAAGCAGTAAGCCATAGGATAATGAGCAACCTGTACTTTATATACTTACATAGTTTAATTAGTTTTGGTGTAATATTCTGGAGAAATTCTGCTGCAGTCTTTAAACTACAGAAAAGGGTGGTCAGAACAATAATTAATTTAAAATAAACAACTTCTGTAAAGCAGGATTTAAACAATTAGGCATATTACCACTTCCTTATGTTATATATTTATTTATTAGAGCTATTATATGAAGTAAGTAAGAAAACACTTAAAAGTTTTTGAAATAAGTGGGAATAACCATAATTACAATACCAGAGACAAGGATTTTTAAGCCACATTACACATAGAACTACACTTTTCATAACAATCTTATTTAATTTGGCATTAAGTTATATAATATACTATCCACTCACTACAAAAATGCCATCTCAGAGGGCAAATTCAAGCACAAACTTAAAATAGTATTAATGGAACATTGCCTATAATCTGTAACTGAATTTGTAAAAGATGACAATATTTATACTTAGACATGCGTACATGTACTGTCTACCCATTCTTAGAAGCATACTTTTTGTATTATTCTGTGCCCATGTGACAAGCGTATCAGACAGATGACAATGTCACCTTTGCCCATGTGTTACACCATATTACATTCAAACCAAGTTCTATAAACAAGAATTGCTTACTAGTAGGTTTCACTTCAATAAATAAATTTTTCTATTCAATGATGTTGAGAAAATATCAAGAGCATAATATCAAAGTGAATACATTCAAACGAAGATGTGATTTCGGAGCACTTTTGTTCTTACATTAGAGCCATCGTTGCTAGCAAGTATTGCTGCAACTCCCAGGTCAGAATCTGAGGATAACCCTGAACTGTCATCAGTCGACAACAGGATCAGTGAGACAGTCCAGTTATCACAGCTTTTTTCCTCCTCGTTTACATGTATGTCAACCTGCCATATTTTCGCTGTCACCTGAGCCAATGCTTTGTCTAAAAGCACCTCTTTCAGTTTGAAAGTTTAATTCTTTCCAAATGCAATATCATCCCATTCTACACATGATGACATTGTTTTGTTTCACAAATGAAAACCCCAAAGTAATGTATGGAAGCTTATACATTAAAAGGCTAGGCAAATCAGGGTCACCGTTGACACTTTGTTCATTGTATAGTGGCTCATTGTCAAATTTGCACACTTGCCAAAGTCATCCACTTGTCCTAAAACTGCTTTAGCTCTCTTCCTCTTTTTAAAAGGTGTTTTAACACTACCAGTTTCTATACTTCTTTGCAAACATGAACAACACTCATTTCTGACACGCCAGTGTACTCTGCCATCATTTTCAGCAGTTCATTCATTAAAATATCCAGACTGTGCTCCTTTAACTTGTGTAACACATTTAAAACAATCTGCTTCTCACCAATCTTTAACAGTTTACCCTTAGGGTGCTTTTTATATCTATGATCATTTATTTTTAGCATTACCACACACCAGTAACAAGCTTGCTGCCACAGTTCTCACTGACATTTGTTTGCCCTTATTACCGCCAATGTAAGTGCCTATTTCTTGTGAAAGGATATATTTGTATTTCCAAACAGCTGAAAAATACAGTGCACTGTAATCAAAACAGTGTAATGATTACTGTATTTTACAATGAATAATATTAAGTAAAAATGGATTTATGTTTCTATCTTGAAATTCAATGCTTCATTCTCAAACCAATGAGAGATTCACAGTGGTAGTGTACATCGAGCTGTTTTCAGAATTACTCATACAAAAGTATGCTTCTAAGGGTCACAAGAATATATATATATATATATACTTAGCTTTAAATATTTTGTACATAGCTAAATATTTCCTTGATTTAAACATTATCTATTTGTAAATTTGTACATTACTAAATTGACATGTCCAATACCATGTATTTGATTTTTCTGGATGAATAAATGATTTGATCTCTCAGTGAATGCTGACAAGATAATTTTATCTGTCAGTCTATGGGTCTGGAGTGACAACTCCTGGTCTTGCATGCCGCGAGCACATGGTAAAAATTGGACATGAGAGATTAAACAACTGTGCATTACACACCCTTCATTTTTGTTGCTTATTGAGCTGATGCTTTTGAAATTCCTGTCTGCTAACACCTCAAAGAAATTCTAGGATTATGTCTCAAGGCAGCACCAATTTCATCAAGTTTTTCTTCAGTAAAGACAGTTTTGTGAGCTTTTCTTGTTATTCATATAACCTATCTTGTTTAAACCTATATACTAGGTTCAATATTATATTTCTATATGAAAGTGGTCTGTCAGGAAACTTAAGCCTAAATTTTCGTCTAGTTTTTCAACTCAAATTCTTATTTCTTAACAATGTTTTAAATTGTACACATGCTCACATTGTGAATATACAACCATATTGCAAACACATGTAAATACGCACATTCACTTCATGGTCTATTCTCGCACTGTGTCTGACTTGCAGCAGAGGAAGCTATACTGAAGTTGGAAATGCAGGATTTCTACAGAGCACTACATATGAGGCCAGGAATTGTTGCACCAGAATCACAGACCAGCAAGTGGCAGATACCCGATCAACATTCACTGAGACTTACTATATTTTGGGCTTAAGACAAATGTTAATGTGCTTATGCATTGTTAATACATTTTTTCACACAATCGTATATGGGACACAAGTTGGATAGGTAGAGTCAGACTGAGAAATTCAATGCCATAGCCGGGATTTAAGCCACATATCTCCTGGTCTTTAGCCAGTTGCTCTAACCACTGAGCTACCATAGCAACATACCCGCACAGTATTAAATTCTCCAACTAACTTGCAAGTTTCCTGGTAAACCACAAGGTGATACCAAATTATTTTGAGATGACATACCCCAATGGATACTCACTATGTCATAAGTACTTTACATATACTTACACATCATCTGAGTACCGGTGATTAGGAGCTTTCTTCAAAACCGTGAGGAAATCATGTTGTTCAGCATATTCCATCACCACAAAAACCCGTGTTTCATCAGTGAAGTATGAGATTAGTTTCAGGATATTTCGATGCCTAAATATTGAAAACAAATTAAAACACATTTCTTCATTTTATTTTTAGCACATATTTCCATTTTACTACAACTTGCAGGTGCAGTTCATGGTTTAAGAATTAAGGGAGGTTCTCAAGTACCAAAATGTTGATGACAAAGAAGAATGAAAGAAGAAAGAAAAATATGAACTACTACATTCACATAACTTTCTGCAACTACACTGCAACAAACATTCTTTCCAAAGCTTTTTCTTCTATCTATTTTACACTTACAAAAATAAACATCAGCAGAAATGGTATTATTATGATATTATTTCCTTGTACAAAGGGAATAAGGAAATACAGTAAGGAAAAGTGATAGTCAACTATTTTAAAAGTTGGTTGCTATGTGATGGTATAGAAATTCTGCTCTCTTTGCTTAACCAGCATAAAAAATATGAATAAATGACTTCCCATTTAAGAGAATGTAAGTGGCATGTTATTTATGGACGTTCTTTAACTACTATGGTTCTCAGTGTCCCATTCTGAATTGGGCATGAAAGAGAAGTATACTTAAGAGAAGTATATGTATTAAAAAATACACGCCTATAACAGCAACATCTTGAAAATGGTTAACTGGACAACAAAAATGTATTTGACACAAACTGTGACGAGATCTACCTTTTTACTTTCTCTACATGTACTATGTACATAGTGTATAGAGGAAGTATTGTATTCCACCCAAATATAATACTAAGATTTCCCCAGAAATACATTTTTTAGAAAAATGCCTGTGTGTGCATAAGAATAAGTAGCAAATTTTTTGGCAACATGTAAAAATTTCAGTACACAAAGGTAACATCAACTTGCCTTAGCAATACCATTTTGAAGGACAGAGTCTCTTGGTAGAGGTAGAGTAATAATATCCATGTTGACCCTCCATGAAATATATATTAAGGTTTCAAAAACTATATACAAGTTATCACAATAAAAATTTTACCACTTAAAAAACAACTTCTAATTCAGAAACCATAGTCAAATAATAATTTAGTTTAATGATTGCTCACTTGTTAATATTTCAATAAACAAGCAAATTTATAAATATTTCCTTCTTTAGGTACACTTTTCTAAGAAATTATAATAGACAGAGCTGTAACTTTTTTTATGCATATGCAACATGTATTGTTCTAAACAGCCAATAAAAGCATTTGTTACCTGTGTAAGAAATTCCTAACAAAATTATAAATATCTAAAAAAAAAAAAAAAAGATTAAAAACAAAGTGTACATAATTACATATTTTTTAAAATTGCGACCTTTGGTTAAAATGACACATTCTTTCACCAGCTATCTCAAATAACATGTTTTTAAACTGACTGCAAAGTACTGTGTCTCATTTTCATTGTTTAGGAGAAAAATGGATCTAGAGAAGAAAATATGTGACAAATTTTTACAAACGTTCTTGTGTATTGAAATATCAAGTTAGCAATTATTAACCTAAGTTATGGTTTGACTATGGTTTCAGTATTGGAAGTGGTAAAATTCTTATTATAATAGCTTGTATAGTTTTCAAGAAACCTTAATATGAGGGGCATTCAATAAGTCCTTAGAAAAATATAGAACAACAAATTATTTTTGGTAATTATTTTTTTATTTTTCAACATAATCTCCTTTTAGCTCAATACATTTTTCCCAGTGTTTCTCCAACAGTAAAAAAGTAAGATTTTGGAAGGTCCTCAAAATAAGCATCTGTAGGGAGATGACCTCTTCATTAGACCTGAATCGTTTTCCGCTGAGCCACTTTTTCAAGTTGGAAATATAAAAAAAAAATCACTGAGGGCCAAATGTGGTGAATATGAGGATGTTGTAGAAATTTAACCTTAATTCTACAATTTTCGCCATTGAAACAGCTGATTACAAATGAAAATCTGTTTACAAATAACTGTATTTCTTCAATGTTTCTGCAACAATTCTGTTGTATAGTTTCCTTTCGACGTTTGCTGTGGCCAGCGGCTATTATGAAATTTCAAAGTGGAGTGGCCTGGGGGTGAGGGAGTGAAACCTAAAATGCAATTAAGACCAGTTTTAAGCTTCCCACTCTAATCTAAGTTGATATGTTTTTTGTTTAACCCTTTATTGCATGATTTATTTTGCTACGTATGCCATTCTTCCTCTAATTCACAAACTTGTATTTATATCCCAATCAAGGGCATCAAACTGAAGAGACTTGAATAGCCATGATTGTTAGCGTGATACAAAGTGGATTGGTCATCCATTCAAAGCCAAACATCACAAGTTCGAGTCCCAGCGACAGCAGTCAAATGGGCCTGTGGTAAAGGAGGGGGAGGGCCCAAGTAAAATAACTGGAGTGATGGCACACTTGGATGCTTACAGAGTTACATTTGATTGCAGTTGCATGGATTGTGCTCTTTTTTATTATAAAACCACTACAGATTTATTGCAAAAATATTAATATTTTTACAATAACTATAATAGCAGTTATAACTAGCCTAATTTTATTGCTGAAGGTTAGTGTAATATGAAATTAGAAAATAAGTCCACTAAAAATACTAAAAGCTTTAATTAATCATCTTTGTTGCATAGTTGCAACACCATGCAATAAAGTGTTAAATTAATTTAAATTTAATTAAATTGTTACTTAGACTAGGCAATTTTGTCCTGTATATACAATATATGGACTGCTTAAACACACAACTGCACTCAGCTTCTATTATCAAAGTAAATGCTTATAAATATTTTTTTAACTTACCTTACACGTGTCCCTGCATCAATATCCTGCAATAACTGATTTGTTATGGACAAATCACAAAGTTCTGATTTGTATAGTACTTTGACTGCTGCCGTATATTGTGTCCTTTTACGGACTAAATACACACGGACACTTTCCACTGAACATCCAATTTCAAAGTCCGTGATTTTCCAATGATCACTGTAAAAAATTATAAGTTGACTATATCACTGCTGAGAGTTATATATAAACATAAACAGTAGTGAAATTTTAATGTTAGAACCAGCTGAAAAATTCAATGCCACAGTTGGAATTCAAACATGGTTCTCCCACTCTCTGTGAGGTTGCTCTAAGCACTGGATACTGAGATGTATGATACTCAATCCTCCAACTCATTTGTATATTTTCAAGTAAAATCAAATTTATTCACCATAAAATCTCATTACAGAAATATTAGCTTCATCAATTATATACAACTCAAAAATTACAAAATACTGCTTAAAATTACATTATATGTAAACATTAACACAATTAGTAAATAAATGAGCAAATAAATTATAAGGTGTTACTATTTACAATAAATTACAATTCACTTAAAATATAATAAATATTTGTAATATAATAAATTACCTACACAATTTCAAGGTATTCATTCACAGAATAAAAACAACCATAAATATTGTTAAACTTTTAATTTCTGTGGGGAGTTTGTTATATAATTTATTACCATTATAGTGTGGATGTTTTTCATATAAAGTTTTTTATGGCCTATAACGTGAAGTTTTGATTAGTATTGGTTATGAACTTCAGAATTTGTGACAAAATTATTTAATTGCTTATGTGTGAACACCAGTGCTTCACAAAAATGGATGGAACTGTCAAAATATTTAATGATTTGAAATACAGTACATTAGTCATATTGCTCTCTTTTGTATTATAAAAATGTTTGTTATTATAGCTCGACTGTCCCAGAATATTATACCATAAACTAAATGAGAGTAAAAATATGCAAAGTAGGCTATTTTAAGCACATCAAGACTAACAGATGATCTTAAGAGTATATAAAACAAAACATTTTGCCATAATTTTTAGATAAAACATCAATATGAATTCCCAAATCATGATTCCTATCAACCCAAATTGCAAGAAATGTAATTTTATTTGAAATAGTTACTAATTCATTTCCTAGGAAACATTATGGAAACTTGCACTTTTGTTTGTTTTATGAAGAAAGATTATAGCAGCATCTATTTATCTGTTCAACCAATATGTGTATCTCTATAACTTCAGAGGACGCCTTAATGGCGACTTACATATCCTAAATATTTAGTATCCAGATAATATTCACAAATTATTGGGAATTTTTTAATTATGAGGGTTAAATGAAAAGTAATGCTTCTAACTCAACAGATGGCAGCACTGTATGTAGCAGGTACTGGATTATTCAGTAGACTTTTCTCTACGGTTCCATTTGGTGGGAAGCTTTGATATAGGTACATATAATAAAATGAAGTGGCACTTTATTTATGGATGCTCTTTAACTGCTGTGGTTCTCAGCCTTCCAATTTATGTTGGGCATGAAAGACCTCTAAATTTTGCTCAGAGGCCTCTCTATCAGGCTTGAGGTTCTTTTACGTGCCGTAATCTAGACACGGGACCCACGGCTTTACTTCCCTTCCAAAGGAAGCTATGCTAAGGATTTTTATGCCCGAAAAAATCCATCGCCCTCAGCCCGGTTTGAACCCTTGACTTTGGGTACATGAAGTTAGCATGGTAACCATTACACCACGGAGGGCGATGCCTTAGCATTGAATGGTTGTGTTGCTAAAGTGTAGAATATGGAACCCTGCACAGATGGTTGGTCAATGCAATTCAAGCAACATGTAGTTTTGAATTCTTGACAGCAGAAGGTGTCACCCCAAAAGAGATTCATCAGAAAATTTAAGCTGTGTTGGACGAATAAGTCTAAAGATGTTGAGGTGGGAACATCTGACTTGCATGACAAAGAGTTGAACATGCTGTGATAGCAATCACTGAATTTCACAAGCAAAAAGTTGATAGACTGATTTAGGACGATCGTCATATCAGTCAGAGAGAAACTGCAAACATAATTGGCACTTCACAAGAGCCTATGGGTCACATTATTGCTTTGCTTGACTATCGTAAGATATGTGCACAGTTGGTACCCAGGTTGCTGACACCTTAAATGAAAGTGCAGACTTGAAATTTGCCAGAAATTCCTCTTGTGTTACGAGAATAAAGGTAATTGTGACAGGAGATGAAGTGTCGATACACCACCATGACCTGGAGACAAAATATACTCTATGGAATATTGACATAAAGACTTGCTCCAGAAAAAGAAATTCAAGACACACCCCTCAGCTGGAAAAATCATGGCAACAGTGTTCTGGGATACAGATGGTGTTATCCATGTTGATTTCTTTGAATGTGGAACAACAATGAGCTTTACATGAGAATGCTCTGAGCTTTAAAATGACGGCTAACAAGGGTTCGAAAGGAAAAGGAAAATGTTTTAATGCAGCATGACAATGCCAAACCACACGCTTCACATGCCACCATAGCAGAACTTCAGAGACTGGAGAGGTAGAGGCATTACTTTTCATTCAACCCTCATACAATGGTAATGTGTAATTAACACCCTAACAAGGGTATGCGTTTTACTGTTAGAACTACCTAATAGTTGGCATAACTATGGAATATTACCCAAATACTAAGTACTTATGATATGAAGTTGCCATTAAGGTGTTCTTGGAAGTTATGAGGCATACTCGTTGGTTGACCAGGTAGAATATATGAATCAGTTCGAGGATTGAATGTCATACCAGCATGTTGTCACAACAGTTCAATGGTTAGAGTAACTGAATGGAAAGCAGGAGAACTGTGTTCAGATCCTGTCTGTGACAATGAGTTTTTCAGCTGGTCCTTGCAGTAAAATACATACGCTTGCTAGGATGTTTATCACCTTAAGAAATGCAATGAATTCATGGCTTTGTCAAAAAAAAAAAATATATATATATATATATATATTAATACACTGATTACACTTCTGTAACATTTTAGTTTACAAGTAATAAAAATTTGATGTGTTCCAATCACATGAGTTTCTCTACATCTCTAAGAAATTATTGTTAAAATGCTTAATCTTCTATCTAATCATGATAATCAAGACAAACATTAGCAGAAATTGTCATTATTTGGTCCCTTGCAAGTAGATGGGAAAAAATCTAATGTGTTCCACTCACATGATGAGAGTGTACAGAAAACAAACCTTTTATTCAAAACAGTAATATGTTATCTACATCAGCTAATCAAGATAAACATAAGCAGAATTAGTCTTATTACTAGCTTCCTTGTAAGTAAAAGGGAAATAAGAAAATGCACAGAATAAAGCAATAGTCTTGTCCTTTAAAAGTCGGTCACTATGTGAAACAATTGATATTCCAATCTCTTTGCTTATCAGGATTAAACAAACGATAAATGAGAAGAAAGATGCCTTCTCATTTGAGAAAAGTTTAAGTGGCTAAAATTGAATATCTCAAAAACGGTGAACTACACAAAAAAAAAAAAAAAAAAAAAAATTATGTCATCAAATTTGTGTTTCAATGAGATCTACATTTTTTGTTTGTGCAGTAAGTTTTTGTATATCTCTTACGGTTTGTCAGTTATACAACAGTCGTCCAGAATGAAGAGGTCTTCAGAAGGTATTCCCAGAAAATCCACGATATACATTTTGTTTGTCATAAAAATATCTTAAACACTAGGTATCTTAATCAAAATTGTTAGAGCCATTTTTTAGAAAATCAATTTTTGTTTTAAAAATGTTCCGCGTAAAGGGTAGTTGGGGGCGGGCAGGATTTTCTTGAAAATCTTTGGAAAATATCCTTGGAAGATACCAAACTTAAATACCAAGTTGGTATTTAACTGTCTTTTCATTTTTGAGCTATGCTGTCCACAGGCACACACACATGGACATTTTTCTACATTTTTTTTTTATTCAGGGGGCCTAAAAACACGTATTCCCAGTGAAATCTTGGTATCAAATTTTTGGGTGTAATACAATAGGTACCTTCTCTATACACTATGTACATAGTATGTTTAGAGAAAGTAAAAAAGAATACAATTAATGCTAATTAGAATCTTGGTTTTGGAAGCAGTTGTCAAGCTTCCTCTTAAGCTGAAGTGCATCCCACAAATGAGCAGGACTCATGAAACAATGGTTTAATGCTATAAAATTGAATAATTTTCAGAAGATGGATAGCTTATCTCCAATACTATCAAAATTCAAAATAAACAGAGTTTAATATTAAATGAAAAGAATTTGAGTTGGATTTTGTAACACAAAACATCACTTGGTAATTACTTGCTGGGTCTGGTTTTGGGAACACTTGTTTTCAACCCGTAATTTTGACTGAATCTTGCTTCATTGATGTCAACGATGAAGGTGGAGGTGCATTACTATTATCTGGTGCATATATGAATCTTTTTCTTCATGATGGAGATCATCTCCCAGACAACTAATTCTGTGTGTTTATAAGCTGGTTATAACAGTTTTATATTAGGTGTGACTTCATGTCCTGATTATCAGAAATGATGGGCAACTGCTGATTTTTATTTTTTTGTATTTTAGGTTTCTCATGTGTTCTTTTAATCTGGTTTCCAAATATGGAATTAGCAGACGTGGCTGCGTAGCGACGACAGGACGTAGCCGAGGAATCTGTGAAGCTAAATCCCATGGCATAGCCAAGGGATCTGAGACACCTAATTGCAGATTTTCATTTTAGCAACATCTTCATAGGTTGGGAATATTGATTTACCACTTGCAAGGAAGGGGGTGGTTAGATAATATGACTTCATCGGAGCAACAATTCTCCTTCAGGATTACGCTGGATATAGTAATTTACCAGAATCTGTAAGCATTTTTCAAGCAAAGCATTTGTTCTTGTTCCAGGTTTTGGGAGTGGGCATAATAAATAAAAAAAAAAAAAAACACAAACACACACACAAAAAAAGAGCACACTACTAGCATTACTTCAATACGTGATCTGGAAATGTTATTTTTTGTCATTCTGTCATGATTTCCACTTTGCAGTAATTATTCATCTGGTATAAATGTTTAGGGCCCTAAGCCGCAAGCATAGCCCAAGGAGGAGGCACTTAAGCCGCAAAGGGTAGCCGAGGGATGGTTTTAGTAATAGAGGAGGGAGTGAGGCAGTTGCGGCCGAAGGCCGCGTCTGCGATACGACGACAGGATGTTTCAGAGGTATCTGTGAAGTTAAAATACCAATGATTCCAAGAAGTAGTCAAAACTTCGACAATCTGACTGATTTTACGTGTGAACAACTTAATGTTCAGTTTTCAACACTTTCAAATATGGATCACCAGTAGTTTTATCCACCTGTGTGTTATACAATCATCGTATATCCTTATCCTCACACTGAGATTCGAACTCGGGACCTGTGAGGTAGACACCACACAACATATAAGGCCCCTTTTTAACGCACTGTACAGTTTAAGAAAATCATTATTTATTTATATATTAAAAAAAGGATGCTTATGTCATTTATAAGCTTATTTGGTGGCAAAGCATTAATTTAAAGTATTTACATGTTTGCACATAATACTGTGTAAAACAAACCGAAGTTGTATACACGTTAGAAAAATGAAAGAGTATCAACAGTAATTGTTTCCAAGTGTAATGTAGTAATACCATGCTAGTCTTAGTTCCCGAGGTCGCGGACGGAGGAAGATGTTTTTTTTTTCTTTCTTTCGCTGCGTAAAAATTCTTGCCATGGCTTTCTTCAGAAGTGAGCTAAAAGACGCCTTAGATCTATGGCATGTAAAATAATCTCAAGTCTGATACAAAGGACTCAAGCAAAATATTCGGTCGGCTCTTCTTTCCGATGTATGCCAGGATATGCATTTCAGTAGTAATTATTATATGTACCTATATCAATGCAGCTCTATTCATAGTAGACGGCTAGCCGCTGTTGTGCACCTGACGGAAAAAGAAATGATTCTGATGCACTGGGGAGCCTATACTATCTTAATTGCAAATACTGGATTTAAAAAAAAATAAATAAATAAACCTCAGACGAGTCCACATTCATTGCTTTGGCAAGTCCATTTTACCGTGGCGGGATAACCGTGATTATAATTTTGTTATACTTATTGTGAAGAAACGAGCTTTTGACACAAAAAACGGACACCCCAAACTGCATTACGATGTTGTTATGGTAGTCTCTACCTAGAGCAATATTATGCTCATCTGAGACATTCTATGCAAATAAATATTAAAACAGATTGGAAACAAATTAGGGCGTTTCTTCGATACCTGTAGTTCCGTAGAAAATGTATGAAAACATAGTGAACGTGGTAGTGAAAACCGCTAGGACCATTGAGGTTTAGCCGAACAGTCCTTCGGCCACGCTGTGTCGTCGCTCCACAGCGGAATAACGGCAAACTGTTTCAGGGCGCAACTTTAGGTATCGAAGAATGTCCCAAATGGGTTACCAGGAGCTGAGGTAAATAATGCCCAATTTCTATATAGTGTCATTATATGAAACATGATACTTTTAAACTTATGTAATTTTACAGCCTATTCTTTATTTACTGCCAATAGTTAATACTTACTGAAGATCACTTTGGATAATAAGGTTTCGCAGGTTAGTAAGAATTGCTGACATATTGTCTTTATGTTCTTCTGGGGCACTCTCTGGAGCCAGAACAATAGCTTCTACTTCTTCGTCGTCGGAATCCATCGTATTAATTTTACTCCCTAATTGCCTTGAACGATTAAAACTCAAAATTGACAGATTACAAAGAAATGATCAGTTAAACACAATGCTTCCGCTGGTTTATTTTAGTAGTTCGTACTGCCGCGACCCATAATAAACCAATCCACTGTGCACCAATCTACGTCTGTTAACGCCTACACAAGACAAAACAAACAAAAAATACACATTTGTGTCTAGGGTGTGCATTTTGCACACGTCTCGGCAATTGCAGAAAGATGCGCAGCAGTTCTTTTGGAAGAGTTCATTTTCGGGAAAGCAATTATAGGGGTGTGCCTATCAGTCTCACGCTGACTGTCTTGCAGTCATCAACTATCAGTAACCCTTACCAGAGTACACTGTGTCCGTAGTCAAAAAGTGGGAAGTACAATGAGGTCATGTTATGGTTCGGCTCGGATCGCGTTTATGTGTCCGCGTTATACCCAACATTCCTAACCTTCCTGGCTCCTGCAAGATATGGATATGTCTCAAAGCACACCTTGTCTGTATTGTGCGTACGGTGCTGAATATCACTGATCTGTTTCGGAAAGGTATTCGCTTCTGAATAAATCACTACTTCACGCAATTGGCAGTTCCGTTATCATTAAAATATTAAAGAGGATAGCGGAGAAGGAATAATACACAAACTGTGTTAGACGTGGTTTAAAGTTTCTCTTGTGCTTGGTAATAACTATAGAAGGAAAAATAATCAAATCAATTACAGCATTTAGTCCTATACGACCAAAAGATGCATACAATATATTTTACAATAAAAATACGAACGCGTACTTTGTTAGCGGAAATTATCACAATTTTGATCCTAGAAAATTTGCACAAGTATACAATAACAAAATAAAACTTACTATATACTGATAATATTACAAAGATGACTTCAGATTAAACGAATATAAACTGAGTAGCAAATTCATGTTCAACACCTGAATAATCATTAGCATGCAGTTTATTAAAATGACGATAAAAATTAAATCGTTTCGGCACCTGCAATATTTTGTGACAAATTAAAAATTGGCACCACCGCTACTCCCATGAAGAACTTCGCAGCTTACTACTCAGGATTGTCTAATAGTTTGTTGGCATGGATACCCTTCGCTTTAACGAGTGTCCTTCCATTAGAAAGCGGCGCTGATGCACTGACCACTACTGTTACTGAGGACTTCATATACCCAAGGACGCGGGTTCAAACCCGGCGGAGGACAGTGGATTTTTTCAGGCGTAAAAATCCTTAGCATGGCTTCATTCGGAAGGGAAGTAAAGCCGTTGGTCCCGTGTCGTAGAATTACGGCACGTAAAAGAACTGAGCAAGCCTGATAAAAGAGGCATTTGAGCAAAATTAAGCGTCTTTCACGCCCAGTATAGAATGGGACGCTGAGAACCACAGCAGTTAAAGAGCGTCCATAAATAACACGCCATTTCCATTTACTGAGGACTAACCGACCGCTCCCACTGTGCAGCACTCACTGAGGTAGTGCCTATGGGTAGTACACTGTCGTATTCAAGCACATCACCACGGTAGTTGCTGATAATGTCCCTTGCCACAATCAGTGACGAAGCGTGAACCAATTATCAAAGTAGACCCTCTTTCTTCTTCTTCTTCTCCGCTTTTGTTCTGGGTTAAAACCTCTTCTATTGAAACGATTGCTCAGCCTAGTGAATATGACCACAGGCCATAAAAGAGCTGTCATCGAACCTCAACAAATTATACTTTTCCGCCTGGGCAGTGTGGGGGTAACGTATTTGCCTCACAAACATGTCGCGAGTTTGAATCTCGCTTAGGGTGAGATTCCCGGATAAGGTTCTTTTCAGGGTTTTCTCTTATCCTGAGAAGACGAATGTCAAGTAACTTTAAGCTCCATGGACCTCGAGATCATTTGGGCACCATATCACCAATTTCATTCATCGTCCGATATGACCAACCAGGTTAAAGGAAGTTAAGTTTAAATATATAAATTTACACACGCGCGCGCTTTTGTGACGAACATAGTTTACATAAAACATACACTTTGATGTATGAATAAACATTATATTTGAAACAACTTGATTAAACTTATATTGTATACTAGAGCAATCTTACAAAAATGTGTTTCTAATTCTTCTCCGGATGTTAATCAATTTGAAACGAATGTTCAATTTCTCAAAATTTAGGACAGTCCATTTTTTTTTCAGAAATTCTCTCCGGACGTCGGGCAGAGGTTAAAAATGCGGGGTAAGTCCGGTATATTCGGGACGTCTGGTAATCCTACCCGCGTCTGGTTCCAGGAGAGTTCAAGTTTCCCAGCCAATCACATCTCGTATAAGGAGATGCTGGCCAGTCTGGTAGGCGGCGAAACCTGGTTATAGGAATGTATATACATAACTGCCGCCGCCAGATAAGTGTTTTAATTATTCGCAAACCCAGGTAAAATACACACATGAGCGATTGTCTATCACATTAATTTTTTACGTTCGTATCAGAGGCGTAAAAATTCTTGAGCGTCATGACTTGTTAATGGGAAATATAAAAGTAGCTGTATAATGCGAAGTATATAAAATGGCGCTATTAATGTAATGGCATTATAATAACTTCATTCATAATATACGTTAAGAGGGCGGTTCTATAATTACCCGTAATAGGAGTAAAAACGTCATTTTTAAACATACATGATTTATCAACATAGTCCCCTTTAGATATACCTATGCATTCTCCCAACGTCCCTAACACTTTTAACCACTCCAAAAGCTAGGAAGGTCTCGACGATGACCTCATTTGATTTAAATGTTCCTGCGAGTCATTTCTTCGTGTTTGGGAACAAGAAGAAATCGCAGGGAGCCAGGTCGGTAAGTAATGGGGAGGCGACAGCAGTTCATGCAGTCTGGCGATGACAACTCCGGATGAATGTACTGATGCGTTGTGGTGGTGGAACAGCAGTCTTCTTCTTCAAATGGAACGTATCTCCATCAACTTCTTGTTGAATAGCTCACTGTATTATTGTCCAGTAACCCTTCTTGCTTTTTCTAATAAGTGTAAAATTCTTCACATTCCAAAAAATTGTCGCCATCTCTTTTCCGGTCGATGGAACGGTCTTTGCCTTATTTGGAACAGACTTACCCATTGTTTTGATTATTGTATGGTTTCCGGAGTATAATGATGCATCCACGTATCATCGATGGTGACAATTCAACGCAAAAGGTCCTTTGGATTAATCTTAGATAGCTCCAAACACAGCTTTACAGTTGAAATCCGCACACCCCGCAAACGCAACATCAATCGGGCAGACAACTTTTTCATCTCAAACTTTTCATGCAAAATATTAATTATCCCGCCGACACACCTTATGGCCTCTGTTATTTTGCAAAATGTCTTCAGCGATCATTAACAATCATGGGCTTTTTTTAATAATTTTCTTGGTAGCCACATTTGCCGGGCGTCCTGGACGCTCCTCATCAAAAATGGATGTTCGACCACATTTAAAGTCGTTGAACCAATATCTAACTGTTGCCATGCAAGGCAAAAAGTCTCCATAAACAGCATAGAATTACTGCTTTTACCTTCTGGAAAGTCTTCTCATCTAAAAGTAAAAAGAGAATCATTGAATGAATGATACTGCACTTTGTTCCATTTTAACAAAACCACATTGAGCGACTAACTGAAATACCTGCCATATCCAACTAATGTATGAACCAGTGCCAAATTTGTTTTGGCGATGTGTAAAAAATGACAGTACACGATAGTAACACGGTTGTCCTCCGTGGTCTTCTAACATACTAGTCTCTGATTTCCATGGTCGCGGGTTAAAACCCGGCGGAGGGCGATGACCTTTTTTTTTTTGGACGTAAAAATCCTTAACATGGCTTCCTTTGGAAGAGAAGTAAGGCCATTGATCACGGATCGTAGATTTGTGGTACGTAAAAGAATCTCAAGCCAAATAAAGAGGCCTCTGAGCAAAATTAAGCGGACTTTCGTGCCTAGTATAGAAAAGACACCAAGAACCGCAACAGTTAGATAGCGTCCATAAATAAATCTTTTAAAAATATGCGTTCCATTTACATAACTTTCACTACCTATTTTACAAACAAATTTCTTACAAAAATTTATTCTTCTTTCTACTCCATGCTAATCGAGACAAGCATTAGAAGAAAGGTCTTATTACTTTCCTTATAAGTAGAATGGAACTAAAGGAACTATGCCAAAGCGATAGTCAAATGTTTTGTATGCTGTCGCTCTGCGATTGTCATTGAAATTCACTTCTTTGCATGCCCCGAGTAAAACAAACCAAAAACAAAAAACAAGGACGACTTCCTGTTTGAGAGAAATGTTAGTATTTTAAAATTGAAACCAATTAAAAAGGAATATCTCGGAAACGGTTACTCCACAACAAAAATGTAAAGGCCCGCCTGGGTATAATGGGGGTAGCGTGTCGACCTCACATTCAACAGGACGTGAGTGCGAATCTCGCTTAGGCTAAGTTACCCGGATAAGGTGTTTTTTTTTCCCTTCACATATCCTAAGAAGACGAATGTCTCCTTGACCAACATTTCATTCATCGTCCGATATGACCAACCAGGTTAAAGGGGCGTTAAACTTATTTATAAAAAAAAGAGCCCGCCGGGATAGTGTGGTGGTAGCATGTCTGCCTCACATTTAAAAGGTCGTGAGTTCGAATCTCACTTAGGGTGAGTTACCCGGTTACTGTTTTTTTCGGGGGTTTCCCTTATCTTGAGAAGACGAATGTCGAGTAACTTTAAGCCCCATGGACCCCGAGATCATATGAGCATCATTTCACCAATGTCATTCAACGTCCGATATGACCAAGTTAAAGGATATTAAACTACAAAAAAAAAAAAAAAAAAAAAAAAAAAAAAAAACACACACACACACACACATAGCGATAGATTGTGTGTTTTGATGAGATCTACATTTATTGTGCATTAAGTTTTTGTTTCTCTTTCGGTGTACTAGCCATACAAAAAGTCATTCAGAATGAAGAGAACATTAGAGGCTTTTCCCAGGAAATTCAAGATATACATTTTGTCATGTAAATATCTAAATCATGATATTTTAATCAAGATCGTTATAGCCATTTTTGTTAAAGTCAACGTTTTCGAAAATTGCTCCACGTAAAGGGTAGTTTGTTGTGGGGGAATTTTTTTGAAAATCTTCGTGTCGCTTTGTAGATTCAGGGGTTCTCAAAACATACATTTCCGGTGAAATATTGGTATCAATGTTTTTGTTGGAATACAATACCTTCTGATCTACAATGTACGTTGTACATATCCGCTAGAGAAAGTAAAAACTTAACGATTGTAACACCAACTTGCCTTAGCAATAACATCTATTATTTTCAAATGCGGGTATTTATTGAAATGTCCTTGTAGGTAAACGCTTCGTCCCTGATCCCAATGCCCGGTTTGACAAACCTTCTTATTCACGCATAAAAAGAGATCATATGATATCTTGGCTGCAGAAACAATGTCTGAAGAGAAACTCATAAAGGATTCCAACTGAGATTTACCATCTTATCCCATTTCTTAAACATGTTTCTTACTACAAAAGTGATCAAATCGTGAGCAAAGTTGTCACACATTTTAAGATTCCTACCCATCATCTCGAATTGAATCCACTAAAACTAATAGTTCGCAGACCTCCCAGCTAGGCGGCCCGGGCTCGATCCCAAGCGCCCGCATGTGGGATTCGTGGTGGACGAAGCGTCTGAGCGGGTTTTCTCCGGGTCCTCCGGTTTCCCCCGCCACTAATTCCACCAATAGCTCCATCATCGCCTTTCCAATCATTAATTTCGCTTACATTTCATATCATCGACTTCATGTCCATGCCGGCTACGGGCCGACCCCTCGTAACAGGTTCTCCATTCTGTGGTTTCGTGCCGTTGGCTCCCCGACAGGTTTCTGACCCCTAGGCATTGGCTTGTGTAACTCCTAAGAGGAGGGGTGTCAGTTCTACAAATACGGAGACGGTAAGCCGATTACGAAACGAATTAATAAGGATACATTAACCAACGGGGTTGCTGAGCATAGCGTTTAAAATGGAGGTAATAATTTACATTAGCATCATCGATTTATTTCAAACCTGCTTTAATATGTGCTAAATAGTACAGTAATGGCATTTTGGCGAGTGTTTTTTTTTGGGGGGGGGCAAAAGCTTAGTTCGCTCACAGTAAATGTTTAAAAACACTAATGTTATAACCCTAATGCGCCACGGTGACTCCGCCATAAAAATATAAGGGAAGACAATAGACGACCGCAAAGCAAGGATTTGATAAGGATCATCGCGAATGAGGTCCCCGGTCATCGGGGCAGAGCGCAGAATTAGGCCCCTATGGCCCTTTATGTCTTACGTGACCCCATGGAGATATTTATTTATTTTGATGACACTGATGATACATGGAATGAATATGCACCCGTGGAATGTGATAAACAGAACCGGAGAACACATTCCTGTACCGCTTAGTCCATCACAAATCCCACATGCGGTCACCTAGCATCGAACCCAGGCTGCCTTGGTGAGAGGCGAGTGGTCTAACCACTTGGCCATGGCACAGCTTTCTTTTATTTACATCATGGTTATTAAGATAAATATTACCAGAAATTGTCTTATTATTTAGTTCTTTATTAGCAGAAAGGAAATAAGGGAAAGGCTAAAGTGATACACATTTTTTAAAAGCTGATTAATATGTGAAGCAATTGAAATGTGGTTCTTTGCACAGCCAGGAGTAAAACAAATGAGATATGTAACGAAAGATGATTTCCCATTTAAGAAATGCTTCAATTAGTTTAAAATATAAATTCATGTCATAGACTCCCCGACAGGCTTCTGATGCTTAGGCATTGGCTTGTAAGTCCTAAGGGGGTGTCAGTCCTACAATTACAAGGAGGGTAAACCGATTATGAAATGAATAGAGTTCCTAATAATTTAACATTAATATGCATAAGGAATTAAACATCATGAGGGATATTCAAAAATGACTTACAATAGTAGCTTTTTGTATCTTATTAATGAACATCACACCATCATTACATCGCTGCCACCTTCCCTGGCAACTTCATTGTTACATCATTGAACCATTGTTTGTGGCGTTCTAGGCACCCAATCATGGACAGCTGAATGCAGTTTCTCATTGTTGCTGATCCTGAAGCTTCCTGGTAACTTTTTTGTTTGTGTCATGGAACCATTGTTTGGGAGTGCTAAGCACCCACTCATGGACAGCTGCCTGCAATTGCTCATTGCTGAACTTTATACCTCACAGTGTTTCCTTCATGTTATCGAAAAGAGCATAATCAGATGGAGCGAGATTCTGTAAATATGGTGGGTGTGGTACAATGAACCCCAGTGATACCTTTGTAGTTATTGGGTTGCTGGTGTGCAGCCATGCATTGTTATACTAGAGGAGCACTCCTTTTGACCTCCTTCCCTGTCACCATTGATGAATGCTATGTTTAATTCATATAAGGGTGATATCGTAGGGGAGAGTGCTGCTTCAGCTGCTCTGGTGTGAGTGCTGCCAACCCCAAGCATTCATGGCACTTCTGACATTACTAGAAGTAGTCAGACCGAACATTTGAGCCTCTCCTAAAAGGGAGTTGTTCAGATTGGGTTGGTCTCGACATGCCAGTGGTCCTGATATGCATGGGAGATTGGGTACATCTGGGCAGTGATGCTTGGGCGGGGTTGTGACACACCTTAATGTTTCCGGCTCTAACCTGGAGAGCTAGTAGATGGCTGTTGCCCCTTCTGAGGCTCTTTGGTATTCTTCTCTATGGGCTAATGTGCGTAATTAGCATATCCACTTCTGTCCTGGTGTGTTTGCATGCCTGGGGGACTTTTGGTTATCTACCTATTGTCCTAATAGAAAGACTCATGGAGATTTACCCTCCCTATCACAGAGGGAGCTTCGGCTCCACATAGAGACTTACCCCACAGTATCATAGTACACCTTGCTGTTGAGTTATTTCTTATGGAAGCCAATTCATTAGCAGTATCATTTAATTGAGTTTTATTATTGGATGCTCTTTAACTGCGCAGTTTTCAGTGTCTCATTCTCTGCTTAATTTTGCTCGGGGGCCTCTTGAGGTACTGTTATGTGCCTTAAATCTATGACACAGGACCAACGGCTTTACTTCCTTTCTGAAGGATTTTTACACCAAAAAAAAATCCATTGCCCTCCGCTGGGTTTGAACCTGCAACCTTGGGAACCAGAGGCTAGCATGTCATCCCTACTGCTAATGGTTGTCCTCTACAGTATACCACAAATAAACCCAAAAGATGGAGATCTTCATCTTGCCTGCATATGGTTTAGTTGTAAAACAGTCTTGTGCAGGAGCCTCTTGACCACATACTGAGTTACATATTTATGGTTAGATGTTCAAATATGGAATTTCTCAGTGTAATTATTTAAGATTTTCATTTTAAAGTGTAATTTAATAATTATTAATTAATGAGTCACACTCTAACTTCACATGTGTTTGCCAGCATCTTCAGTTAATGACTGGTTTGGTATGCTGTGCCTCGTCTTGGTTTCCTCTATTGTTGGAAAAATGAACTTGAGGTTCGGATTGTTGTCTGTGATAACATTCTAATTCATCAGACGATTTTCAAATTTTTTAATAAATACATAGTCGGCTGATTAGTCCTGGGCCTCGCAATGAAAACAGCATTTAAAAACAAATTGTTTTGCTTTATTTCTCAACATAATTTTCAGAAAGGGTAATACATTTATCTGATTTAATTAAACCATCTCTGTAGTGCAATTTATTAACGTCCTCAAAATAGCTGTTTACCGCATCAATGACCTCCTCATTGCTGTGAACTCTTCATCCTCCAAGAAAGTAATTCAAACTTTAATTCACACATTTTTCCCATTGCAATGACTGAATGATGGGTCGGAGCATTGTCATGATGACACAAGATTTTTTTTTTTGCCAAATGAGGTCTGTTTCTTTTCACCTCATCACTCAAACATTGCAGTAAACTTTTGTAGTAGTCACCAGTGATACTCTTACCCCTTTTCCAAGTAATCAATAAAAATAATTCCCTGTGCATCCCAGAAAACTCGCCATAACCTTGTTAGCCGACAAAATTGACTTTGCATTTTTTGGAGTTGGTTCACCTGGCACAATCCACTGTTTTGACTGTGATTTACTTTCTGGAGTGTAGTGATATATTCAAGTTTCATCCATGGTAATAAGCCGTCTTAAAAATTCACTGGGATTTTTATGGTAGAGCTCCACATTCTTAACAGAAACAGTTTTTCTTTGCAACTTTTGATTAGGTGTTAACAAACGTGGCACCCATCTTGCAGATACCTTGTGAAAGCCAAAACATTATTTAAAATATTACCTGCACATTCTTTTAATATGTTACAGTCTCTGCTAACTCAAACAACTTTAATCTGTGGTCTTCCAGTACTAAGCAATGAATTTTTTCAATGATCTCTGGACTTGTCATTTCTACAGGGCATCCAGAGCGAGGCTCATCACTAGTGCTCGTACATCCCATTTTAAGCTCTGCAAACCAGCTTTTAATCATTGAATATGAAGGAGCAGGGTCCTTTTAATTTACTGTCCATTTCCTCCTTGATTGCTTTAGGCGCCAAGCCTTTAAATGGGAGTATTTAATCACTGCTCATTTTTTCTGAACTCTCCATTTTCGTGAAAACTCTTAAGTTATCTTGTTTAAAATGCTGTCATTCGAAAACTAAACAAACTAGTCTAGAGTTAAACTATAAGATGCTACCACCTAATTGGCCTAGTGGCACCATATATGTGCAAGGCCCGGGACTTATCAGCCAACCCTTGTTTCTTCTCGCAGACCTTTACTTTATTGATGTTGTTAACATTTTTTAGTAACTTCTGATTTTATGTCAATTCTATCTTTCAAAAACTGATAAGCCATTGCTGATTTGTCTATTTCTTTGCTATTTAAATGCCTGAAGTGTTCTTTTAAGCGGATTGTTATGTTCATTTTTATGCCAGTATATACTTTTTCACATTGTTCATTCTGTATTTTGTAAATTCCAGATTTCTTTTCATCAGGTATTTTTTATATTTTATTTGATCTAATTATGTTATTGATACTGTAATTGTTTATTGGTGCTAACCTTATATTCAACTCTTTGAATACTTTCTGAAACTGTTTGGTGGCTATGGGATGAAAGCTTTTATACATGGTATCATTTTTTCCTTTTGGAAGTGTACCGATTTGTTTTATTTGCATTTAAACTTCATTTTTTATCCACTAATTCTTTGCTGAAACCATTATATGATGCAGTATTTATTTCTTCTAACTCATTTTTTCTTGTTTTATTAAAGAGGTATTCTAATCATCCTGTAAATCAGACTATTTATTACTGCTAGTTTATGCTGTGTTGGGTTGAAGCCATCTGCTTTGATGTGATTGTATGTATGTGTAGGTTTCCTGAATATTCCAAATTCTAGTTTTCCTTATTTAATAATTTTTATGTCTAGAAAAGGAAGCATACTATTTTCTTCTTTTTTAACTGTGAATTGGACAGAGGATTATTGTAAATTTAATAACTTCACAGCATCATCTATTAGTTTTCTATCTACTATTGCAACTGTCAACATATCTAAACCATACTTTAAATATATGTTGGAACGCCAAATGATATGTATTTCAAACTTACTCATATAAAGGTCAACCAGGAAAGGGGATAGGGGAATCCCCAGAGATAGTCTTGATGTCTATTTAATCTTTTCCATTGACTGTGAAGCATGATTGATTTACACAAATGCTGGAAAGTTCCACATAGTCATTCAATTGTCCTTCAATTTCTAATAATGATAACTATTCTTGTAGGTACTGCATTAATTTTTCTTTAGGAATGCTGATAAATAGTGCTTTAACATCAAACGTCATTCTTTTTCAATTTTACATCTTTGTTTTTTTATACAAGTCCAATGAATTTTTAATACTGTGGCTCTCAAATTCAGGCAACTCACTGAATTTTTTATTCAATTATTTGGCTAAAAAATAAGCTAGTGTATTTACCTGATTAATTAAAGGCATCTTGTTCCCTTGTTTATGTATTTTTGATAAACCAAAAATGATGGCTATTACAGGGTTATCAGGTTTTAGTTTGTAGCTGACAGAATTTTTAAACATATACTGTTTATTACTTTCTCTAACCTGCATGTACAAAGTACATAGTGGACAGAGAAGGCATTGTATTCTACCCAAAAATTTGATACTGAGATTTCACCAGAATGTGTGTTTAGGGGTCCCCTGAGTCCGAAAAATGCATTTTTAGAAAAAGGTATGTATATGTGTGTGTATGCTGCAGCATAGCTCAAGAAAAAAAAGACTGTTAAATACCAAACTTGGTATTTAGGTTTGGTATCTTCCAAGGATGCAACACAAAAGATTTTCAAGAATATCCTCCCACCACAAACTACCCTTAACATGGAAAAATTTGATTTTCTCAAAAATGGCTCTTAGCAATTTAGATTAAAATCCAGTATTTTAAAGATATACACATCCCAAATTAAATGCATATCTTGAATTTACTGGGAATAGCCTCTGAAGACCTCTTTATTCTGGATTAATTTTGCCAAATTTTGCTTAACTGCCAAAGTGTGAGACAGACAAAAACCAACTGCACAAAAAATGTACATCTCGTCAAAACACACAATTTCTGCCCTTTATGGTTTTATTGTGGAGGTAACCGTTTCTGAAATATTCCTTGTTATTGGTTTCAATTGTAAAGTACTTACACTATTCTCAGACAGGAAGTGTCCATTTTTCTTTTGCTCTACTCCTGGCCTAGGAAAGAAGCGATTTGCAATGACAATCGCATGACACTTTTAAAACATTTCACTATTGCTTTAGCATAGCACATTCCCTTATTTCCCCTCTACTTATAAGGAACTAAGTAATAAGAATATTCTGCTAATGTTTATCTCAATTGGCATGATGTAGTAGAAAGAAGAAGAATCTTTTATAAGTTTGTTTTTAGAGCAGCTAGAGAAAGTCATATGAGTGAACAAATCAGATCTTTTTATGACCGATTCTACCTCTTCAGTAGTGTTTCCCAGTGGATCTGTATTGGTTTTTGTGAATTCTTTTCCTTGTAGTAAATCCTGCATTCTTGATATATAAACATTCTTGTCCAAAATTATCTGGTTGCTCTTATCAGCCTCTGTGTAGATCACATCTTTCTCCCTCAAAGATTTGGTTAAGTTAAAATATGATGGGTATTCAAGGCTTCCTAATTGCACATTTTCAAGTATTTTACCACATTTGTTGCTGATTATGATCTTTTCTACTGAATTTAGGTGTTGAATTGCAACTTCAATGTCTACTGTATAATCTTCCACATTGCTAGAAAAAACTACACACTTTTCACAGCTTTGTTTAAAAAGGCTAATTAATTCCTTTCTACTGAAGGGTTCATTTGATAACTTTATCACATTTCTATTGTTTATATCCTCTGTTCTTTTTTGCTTGCTACTAGTTTCTGTTATCAAGTATTATAATTGAATTTTACCACCTTCCTGGCAAATTTTGGGGAGATTCTATCCTTAACATAGGCCTTTAAAAACTTTATATCAGCTGAAATTAGTCTACATTTCTTTTTTAGTTTTAAACACGGTTTGATTTCCTTCTTCTTGTCATTAAAATTAAAAATTAAAGACCATGTCAACACAGACTACAATCCAAACTTTAAGTTCATTTTTTTCGATAGAGGAAGATAACATACAGCTCACCAAACCAGGCAGTCATTAACTGAAGATGCTGGCAATGCCTGGCAAAAGTATGTTTCTAGGTAAGAAACCTTCAAATGACGATCAAGTGCAACTCGTCAATTGTCTACTTTTTTGTTATTTAAATGCCCGAAGTGCTCTTCTAAATGGATTGTACTGTTCCTTTTTGTCATGCCAATATACACTTTTTACTTATTGTTCATATTCCCTTCTTCCACTAAAACCATTTAGTCCATCTCTGTCCACAGCTTTCTCTATTTAACAACAAACAAGTGCTGTTCTCTCAATATGCAACACGTTAGTATCTGTACGGAGAACTAATATCAGTTCATGGTTCGACAGGAGAATATGCCCACAGACTGGGAACTATTTTTAAAACATCACAATTTACATAATTTCTGAATGTACCTCATAGTCATTCTGATCTGTTAATGATTTTTCTTTCTTGTCAAACTTGTGCCTATGAGCAAGAAAGGCAAGACACAGATATTTTATTACTTTCTCTACACATACTATTACATAGTGTATAGAGAAGGTATTGTAATGCACCCAAAAGTTTGATACCAAGATTTCACCGAAATACATGTTTTGAGACCCCCTGAATCCAAAATAGCATTTTTAGAAAAATGTCCATGTGGGGGGCAGCATAGCTCAAAAACAAAAAGACCATTACAAAACAAACTTGGTATTTAAGTTTTGTATCTTCCAAGGATGCGACACAAAGGATTCAAGAAAATCCCCCCCCCACTCCCAACTACCCTTTACATGGGAAAAATTTCGAAAATGTTGATTTTCTTAAAAATGGGTTTAACGATTTTTATTACAATCCCTTATATTTAAGATATTAACTTGCCAAATAAAATGTATATCTTGAATTTTCTGGGAATAGCCTCTAAAGACCTCTTTATTCTAGGTGATTTTTATTGACTTTTGTATGATTGGTAAACCATAAGGGATAGACAAAAACTCACTATACAAAAAATGTAGACCAGGATAAAACACACATTTTAAGTCATTTACATTTTTGAGGTATTCGTGTTTTTTGGTTTCAGCTTTGAAAAACTTGTACTTTTCTCATACAGGAATTTGTCAACTCCTGTCCATACAAACAAAGGAACTTCAGTCACATAGCAACCAGCTTTTGTTTCTACTTACAAGGAAGCCAAGTAATAAGATTATTTCTGCTAATTTTTTCTCAATTAGCATTAAGTGAATAGAACAATAAGCTTTTTAACAATAACTTGTTGCAGAGATGTAGAGAAAGTCATGTGATTGGAACACATCAGATTTTTTTTTAACTACTTTCGCTTAAAAAATCCCAACTCAATTTGTAGCATCAATATGACAATGGTCCTTGTTAAAGGAAATGCTAAAATAAAAGTTACTATATTCATCGAAAACTACTTTATTTTTTCTTCTGATAAATTTAAGTTATTAAACACATTGGAATCATATACACATGCAAACTCAGAAATCATATACCTAAAATTTGTGCTTTGTAATTAAAAGCTAAACACATTTTTTTTAAGAAATGAGAAACAAGTTGCAGATATTTTTTTTAAAATAAAACCCTCCACAGATGGAGACATTTCTTGTAGAAGAGATAGTGCCATACGATATCACAAATATCTTACGCAACTGACTAGTATGCCATCTAGCACAGACGTGTATATATATACACAGTAGCATTTCAGAGGCATCATGTTTTAGAAAAATGCCTGGCACAAAAGTTACAATTTTTTTTCCTTGTAGTTTAACATCCTTTAACCTGGTTGGTCATATCGGACGATGAAATGATGCTCAAATGATCTTGGAGTCCATGGAGTTTAAAGTTACTCGACATTCGTCTTCTCAGGATAAGGGTAAGCCCTGAAAAACACCTTATCTGGCTAACTCACGACCTTTTGAATGTGAGGCAGACACGCTACCACCACACTACCCAGGTGAGCTTACAAATTTTGAAGCAGCAGCTACTGGTTATTCTTTCTGCAACATATAGCTTATTTATTATTTCCTCATATTTCTAGACATACAGTGATCCAAAATTGCCATAGACATGCTCATTAAAGCTTACAGAAACAAAGCAAGCCTTGGCTCTTCTTTCCAATATGTGTCCAACGTGAGCAAAATATTTTTTTGTAGTATGGCTTTACATTATCTAATATGGATTTAAAGTAACTTTTCCTATGTTTTCATGCCAGAAAAGGTTTTCATGAATTAAAGATATATCATTATTTATTTATTTATTTACAGTGCATGTAGGCATTCTGAAGAATGTAATGTATCCGAATTATCCATTTTGAATCTCAAAATGCAAGGCAGCTACCATTCTTTTATCGTTAGTAAATTACACTAGCTATAGAGCTCATCACTAAATTACGATGATTCGCTGTTGCACTAACCATATTAACTGTGGATACTATTTCTCCCTAAATTACTGATTATGTACACTATTGACTCACTCATTAAGTCTAGCCTAAATGTAACCTCTACACCAATAGGTACACCTGCCTAATGCCTTTCCCAAGTTCCTGATAAGGATCTGCTAAATGATTTTTGGTGTTGGTTTACCATAAATATTCACATATGTGAGCATCTAAATGTTTGCATCGAATGCCAACTCCTGGATATGCGATGTCATAGACCTCACCAGTGAGGTTCAATGTTATTCGTGTGCACATTTGTAACTAGATCTATAAAATGCCCAGAATGATTTACGGCTTGGTAGGCAGCAAATCCTCCAGCCACCAACCTATAGTATTGCTATCCTCATCTTGTTTACACATCTATTATCCCAAAAATCCAGTTGCCCTCTCAATGGCCCCTGGTGGAATTTCTATTGTCCTATCGTCAGTTTGAATGATGATTTGAATTTCTTCCTCATAACCAATTTGTGCTGAGCAGGTTTAGAAAACTATTTACAGTGGTGTATTTCTTAGAGTTAATGTACAACAGCAAATAAAAGAAAGTACCCATGAACTTCACTCTGCCAGCCAGCAGCTCAATAATGTTCTATGTCACTCTCTCTCTCTTTCTTCCCTCCCATATATCAAAATAGGAATATTCTGGTGTGAGACAGATTATATAAATGCAACACCTGCTGTACAAGAAATGCCTGCATCTGTATGGGGCTTAATAGACATATCAGAAACATCAAAGATGTGGTCAGATGTTTGAAATAGAAATGAGTTTATTCAGAGACAGCATAAAAGAAACATCACAGCTCACTTTACACATTTTATGCACCTTTTACCAAAGTGTTTAATTCTACAGAAAGATTTCAGTATTTTAATTTCTCAGTTGTTTCATTATTTCTTACACCATTTTAGCTGAAAATACAGGCAATATCCTGCATTAAAATACTGTGAAACATTAACTTCATATAAAGGTTTCTTTTAATCATAATCTCAATATATTTATTCCATGTTTTAAGTTTGAATAGACAAGGTATTTAAATATTTGTCTTCAGTCCCATTGTGCACTTTAAGTCTGCTTCAAATTCTTACATTACCTGGTATCCAAGTACCTTTTAGGCATCTTAGAGCTTCTTCATATTTAATACTCATAAAAAATATACAAAACATGCTCATATTAGAAGAATTTTAGACCTAACTTATTCTGTAGCAAAACATTCTTAAAAAGTTAAATTACACATATTACAATGCTCAACTCTTCTGTTTTGGCTTGACAAACTTAACTACCCATGGATGTCTAATAACATCAACCAAAGGCAAGCGTTCAAGTGGATTACGTCGCAAAAGCTGAAATAAAACAAAAACAGAAAGGTTAATAATAATAACAACAACAGCAGCAATAATAATAAAGATAAATTGGAAATGATATTCTTTGAAACCCAATTAATCTTAATGCACTAATGAGCCGTTTTTCACAAGGCTTCCTCAAAATTGTTACTTACAAGGCAGTTAAATTTTAAAACCAATATTGTAGGATCTGTCCTATGTCAACTGTATACGATTATTGGATGCAGGTGAGCTATCTGAAATGGCCAACTTCTTTTCCTCTGGTGGGGGACTGATGAACTTCAACAGCAAATTTCCTTCTAACAGGAGAATGGAGTTCATAGTCTGGATTTGAATTTTTTCATATACATTTTCTCTCTCAGGTACCCAGTTCAACAGCCCAGTTTTAAAAGGTGAATATTGTGTTCTTTTTCATGTGGTTCATACCAGAAGTGGGTTGAAACTGATTTTTCGGTATACTTATATATTAAAAGGTCAAAGTATTCTTTCAGTCTGATTCCTATTTGTGTCCAGCCAATGTATATTTTTGCAGTTTTGAATTTTGTTTAAATTGCTAAAAGGGTTGAGACTCTTGACAATGAATTTATTCTGGGGTGCTAAAACTACAATGTAATTATTAAAGTTTTCTGTAATTTCTGAGATGCCCATGAATGGAATGTAAATTTTTTCAACACCTTTTTTATCTCAAAATCTTCTCGGGCTTCTAGCCAGGTAAAAACTTGGTTTGACACCAACGTTTCGAAGAAGTGCAAGTTCCTGAAGACGAGGAAGATGCACTTCTTCGAAACGTTGGTGTCAAACCAAGTTTTTACCTGGCTAGAAGCCCGAGAAGATTTTGAATTAATATGTCACCAGGAAAGCTTCAGTTCTTACCTTTTTTATCTTTCACAGGTTTCATATAGTTTTTCTCCAACATGGTTTTTTGTTTTATTCTCTGTAGTTTTTTGTGCACAATTTCTTAGCTAAACCCGTTGTTTTCTGCTATATCTATGATGTAATTGAGCTCTTCATTAATTTCTGATTTTTCCAAAAGTGTTTTTATGAGGTATTGAGCAAGCTGTTAAACGCAGCATGTTGATGTGTTTTTGGGTTGAAACGATTCCACCTTAATGTAATTATAAGTCTGGTTTCCATCCTAAGAATTACAAATTTTAATTTGCCATTGTTTTTCAAAATTTTGATAACTAAGAAAACTAATGTATCATTTTGTTTCAATTTCAACGTGAACTTTATTTTTGGTTCATGTAGATTAAGTGAGGCATCAAGGTGTAAACAATGGTATCTGACATTTTCCATTTATTGAGAAAAGACATAATGAAAGTGTACATAAATGTTGAAGATGGTGAAAATTGGTTTAATTACCTTTGCTTCCAAGAATACTTTAAATGGAATACTAAATTCACATAGCTGGAACACTAAGTCTTTTTATAAACTACAAAATAAAGCCCTTTTGGAAATTCAGTCACATACTTGTTTGTAGATAACATTATTTACATGAAAAATAACAATATTCTCAACACAAAATTGCAGTGTTGGTGGCAGAAAGTTTTAGTAGTTAAAAAAACAAAGTTTATTTTACTCAATAGTGGTGGCCAATATAGGTGTCTTTAATTTCCTGAGGTTGTAACCCTTAAAAGTTTTTCAATGGTAAGGAAACAAAGTAAGATCCTAGTATGCCATTCAGTGTTTAAAAGTCTTGAAGTAATTATGATAAACTCTGGTATCCACTGCATACAAGACATAACATCAGCTAGCTTTGAAGCTTCGATTGGACGAGCTCCATCATATTTAGGCCTTAAAGGGGTGATGAAGCTTACGAGGAAATTCGTTGGTCGTCCTTTCTTTCTCAGGGAAATAGGTTCAAATTCTCCACAGTAGTGCTTAGAAGTTGATATAATTCCAGGGTTCTCTGCTGGAAATTCTAATTTTACTGCATTTCAGATATAAATCCTTTTGATGCAGTCTTCCAGTTAAATGTGTCACACAACTCAAATAAGTTGACAAAATCTGTCCTAGCCATGGCATGCACATACTTCTTTTGGCATGTTTTTAGAATATTCATCCCTTCACAAGGAGAGCAGACAAAGTGACACTGACTTCATACAAATTTTTCCACAACTCCAAAATCCCTGTCATACATAGAATTGCGTGCCCAACTTGAAAGGTATGCACTATCTTTTTAAATGTGCCTTTTGCCAGAAGACTTAACCATGCTGTAACTACTGTCCAATTTTTGTTTTGCCCACCACAGTTGTCTGTAATGGCAATGAGTTGTGAACCATAAATATTGTGTAATTTGAAGTATATATAATAAGTGAGTTGGTAAATGGTAACAATACATAACTGAAAATTCCGCTTACTTGGACGCATTTCTCCATACTTAGTTGGAGAATTGTTGATATTGGGAACAATTACGCGTCCAAGTAGTGGAATTTTCGGTGATGTAGTGTTACCATTTACCAACTTACTTATTATATGACTTCGCATCAAAGTTACTAGCTTCTATTCCCTTAAATTAGTGAATTTGAGGTGTTTTACAATACAACTCGCAAT
The DNA here is from genome assembly GCA_030762935.1 of Hymenopus coronatus. NCBI lineage: Eukaryota > Metazoa > Arthropoda > Insecta > Mantodea > Hymenopodidae > Hymenopus > Hymenopus coronatus. The sequence goes on from CM060899.1 coordinate 40,240,595, forward strand.
TTTATCTGCTCCTTGTCCAGCTGTGCTTTCATCCTAAAAATAAAAATACCCCTGGTTTTCAGGACAATGGATGCTTAAATTATATCACAATAACTTTTTTTTATAAAAAGTTGGGGCAGTCGACAATTTTAATGTTGGGAGAGCTTGCTGCAAATCAAAGATAATTAATACATATGTCCCTGGATCCTTTAGAAAATTTAACTGCATCCTGACCAGCTTGAGCTCGAATGTAGGTGAAGTTCTTTCTTCTGAGCGAATTCATATTTTCATTGCATGCTATTTGAAGAGCAATATTAATTGAGTCACATTTTGGAGTTTAGAAGGAAATATTAAATTCTTCCATGAAAATGCATCGTTTTATTTTCTTTTATGCACTCTTCCTTATACGTATTAAAGCACAATTCCAGTGTAATCCATTTTCAAGAACTGCTTCTAAGGGTTTTTATTCCTAGAGTAATAGCTGACGTATGTGGAAGTTTTTGTATTATATTTATAAACTCCCTTACACCTTCACATACCCAAGGTCGCAGGTTCAAACCTGGCGGAGGACGATGGATTTTTTTCTAGTATAAAAATTCTTATCATGACTTCCTTTGGAAGGGAAGTAAAGCCACTGGTCCTATGTAGTAGATTTACGGCACGTAAAAGAACCTCAAACCTGACAGAGAGGCCTCTGAGCAAAACTAAGCAGTCTTTCATGCCCAATTTAGAATGGAATGCTGAGAACCACAGTAGTTAAAGAACGTCCATAAATAATACGCCTTTTCCATTTACCTTACACCATCAATATGTTCATCACTATATTTTTTTGGGGTGCTTCTGGTGTTTCCCCTCTTATCGGACTCTGGAGTTACAACTCCTTTCTTTAAACTTGCTGTAATATTTTCAACATGTCCCCTGTGCTTTTAAAGACCATGAATGCTCAAAAATACCTCTTACATATTTTGATCTCTCCATCAAAGATCCTAACAAAATATTGAAAAGAATGGCAACGTTTGGATGGTGAATTTGTTTTCTTTGTTTTGCATTTTGTTCTATTTAAAGACAACCAAATATATAAACATTCTCCAAGTTAAAATTTCCCAATTTCCAAAATGTTTTCTTTATGCTGTGCTTTTATGCAATCAAAGCATTTAACTTTACATTTGCAAACAGGGCTCTCCGTTACAGCCTTTACTTTCCTGCCCTTTCCACTCCTGCTTGTATAAAACATGCCTCTGTTTCTTTTGATCTGACAACGATTTTGAGAATTTACGTTTATTCCCCTTTTCCTTCCTCCTTTGACTATTACGTCATCATTCCTTAGAGTTAAGTCTTTGCCACCATCATTAGAGTTATGCCTATTATTCTCTCAGGAACTGTTATTCGCTGTAGTGTATTAACTTTATTTGCAACAGAAACCTGTAATAAACTACTGTAAGCTGTTTTTAAACATAAATATGTTTAAGGTTCCATAGAGCTTGGACAAATTGACTTATCTTTAATGCTTATTCCCCTCAGAAAAAATTCCTTGGTATGCTGAAATTGAACCCAGTATCTCCAGATCCGAGGCAGTGTCATGTGTTAACATCTACACAACGCTAACATATGTTTACATGTGAAATTCAAATAGAGTTGAATGCACTTGGCATATGGAAAATGCCACGTAAATGAGAATTTAATATATCTTTTAGCAATCCCCAAGTGGTTTTGTTACACTGTTTGTGTAACTTTTGTTGATCATCTCTTTCGGCATTACCAATGTCCAACACCAATCAAAGATAGCCAACATAATGTTTCTTACTTCAATCAATTATCGAAAGCAATTTCAATATGGATTCATGTACAGGACATCATATCACGTAAACATATATGGTAGCCAATATGCTTACCATATTCAGTATGCATTGAATCCCCATGTAAATGCCAATAATTATGCATTTCATGTAAACAAAGGTGTCTGAATTAGGCTTCAAGAGCAACAGCTTTATGTAAGTGGAACATAATAAACACCTCAATATTTACAGTGGTATAAGTAGGAGTTGTTAACATGTTGTCATGGTTGACAATAATGAATCACTGCCATATCAATATTTAATAATGATCTATCATGTGGATTAAATGCACAAATTGTGAAAAGTTCTACATAGGACAAAACAAAAGAAGTTTAAAAATCAGATCCAAAGACCACTTTAGAAATCTAAAATTGAAACAAGAAGATAAATCGGCAGTAGCATTTCACTTTTGGAAAGAAAACCACAATCTAGATCCAAATCCAAAATTGCTTAAAACCATCTTAGGCCACAATGAACTCACAACCTGGGAAAACATCCTCATAGGGAAAAATAAAGATCGACTAATAAACTTTGAAATCCCGCCAGTAGACAGCTTAGTTAAGAAGTTCATCATTTCGTCACCAGAGAAGAGTGTACAAGCAAATGCAGCCAGCAATGGCAGTTGGACCCGTGAGGTTGAAAATGAAAGCATAGGCTTTCGAAACTAGTCCCTCATAATAACAATGTAAGTGACGTAGTGTTTAAAAAACCAACTCAACAAATTAATAAAACATATAATTTGACCGTCAGTCACTAAATTCCTCCAACCATCAATCTCTAATACCTATTTCTAAAATAAACATATTATTTGATAATTCATAATTGTGCATGGGATTACTGTGTATCTGCATTATTCAATCGAAACCTGTCAGCATCCAACCAGGCTGCATTTGGGCTCCCCCTTTCTTTTCCACAGTTTCTTTTGAATGTAGAACATACATTTTGACTGGCTTTGATCTGCAATCCTGGATTTGATAGGTTCGCTACTCCTACCATGCTTTAGACCACTTATAATAAATCCAGATATTGATTGAGGTTTGTATTATTTAATGGAGTTATTCAACGTTATCTTTTGGTAAAATGGGTTAATTAACACAGTCATGCACAGGACATCATATCACGTCCATATCGCTGAAGGGGTTATTACAGCTACATGTTAAATTTCAAAATTACATTCTGAGGAAAGATTATTTGTATAAATAGCATATATAACTTGTACTGGAAGAGTAAAAAACCTCTGAATCAGCTGCGCTGTGTTTTTCCACTAGACCTGTGGACATGATTCTACACTGCTGTTGTAAACAAGGTCACACTTCTGACACAGTTTTCCTCTGCTCTGGAAGTGCAGTAATGAGTTGATAGTAACATAGTGTATTATGGCTCAGCATATGTTTTCTACGGCACAACATGTATCTATTTATTTACAGATTGTATGCGTTTACTCAGCTCACCCAGTGAAAATATGATTTGCATAAAGATTTTCAGGTGTCAAGTTCCAAGCTATACAACAATCCATGAACTTTACAATACATTTCAGGCCACAGGAAGTATTCATGCTACAGTTCTTTCAAAAAAATCCCTTAAACATCAGTCATTTGGAGAATTCCCCCAAAAATGCTTTGGCACCTTTCACAACAGGTAGGCATTTCTTATGGCTCTGTGTGAAGAGGTACTAAATTGTCGAACTTAAAATCATAAAACAATTGTGGTACATGCTCTTCAACCAGATGATCCTATAATTTGGCACACATTTTGTGAGTGGACTCTGAATAGTGTATACAATGGTGAAATAGACCCACATTTAATAATTTTCATGGACAAGGCCCACCTTCATGGATATGTGTACACAAAAAATCATTATAAGAAGTACCCCTTCATGATGAACAAATTGGTGTACTGTGCGCCATTAGCTGAGAGAGTTATAGGGCCAATTTTTTTTCAAGTCAACAGTTGACGCCTGTACATACATGAATATAATTTTATCTGCCCCCCCCCCTTTCTTTTTGAGAACTAACATATAGGGAGTGTGATTTTGTCTTTTTTCACAACAAGGCTCTGCAACAGCTCATATGGTCAGTCTTTTGATGAGAACAACTGAAAGTGTATTTCAGGACAAAATTATTAGTAGAAATTTGTGGTCACCTTGGTCCCCCAACCTAACTCCATGGGATAACTCAAAACATAAAGTGTACAAGACAAACCCACACACCCTGGAAGAATTAAAACAAAATATCTGCCAGGAAATTGCCAGCATTTCCCAAGGGGAACTATGGGGAGTGATGGATAGTTTCCTTAAGAAGTGGCAAAAATTGTATGGACGACAGTGGCCGATTTCAGCATCTCCTTTCGTAAAGTTGGTAAGTAAGGACTTTAAAAGTGCTTTTAAAAATGTTACATGGTTTCATCCATGCCTTTTTATGGTAGTTTCAGACAGCAACGAGTGCTGACTATCATACAGGCAAAACACTCCACAGTCAGTTCCCACTTTTTTGACTCACTCTTAATTTTGTATTTTTATTATTTTTTTTTTTATTTAGGAATTTCAGCGGGGACAAATGAATGAAATAAAAAGGTTACCTTATTGATGAGATCTTTTGCACCTTCTGGTACGTAGTTTGGGTAATGCACATCCACTTTCTTTATGCGAGCATATGTAATATTTGTCTCTGTAGACTCAAATGGTGGTTTCCCTACCAAAAATTCATAACACAGCACACCAATGCACCAGTGATCAACATATTCATTATAAGTTTTGCCCTCCACCATTTCAGGAGGCAGATAATCAAGAGTGCCACACATTGTTTTGCGCCTGAAACAGAAAGCACAGGATAACTTGCCTGCTTTAAGGTAGGATTACACTTTGTAAATCTTATTTGGGAAAAACACAGAAGTTATTTGACATTTAGTACACAGTTGCTCGAATTATAAAAATCTAATGTGTCCATTCACATTAGTTTTACATTTACTTGTTACATTTCTGTAACAAATTATTGTTATAAAGCTTATTCCTCTATCTACTTCATAATAATTGAGATAAACATTAGAAGAAATTGTCTTTATTGCTTTCTTCCTTGAAGGGAGGTAGAAGGGAAATAACGAAGAACATTAGGCTAAAGTGATAATCAAATCTTTTACAAGCAGATTGCCATGTGATTTAAATCTATTTGTTTGTATGATAAGGAGTTGACAAATTCCTGTATGAGAAAAGTTTTAATTATTTTAAAACTGAAACCAATAACAAGAATATCTTGGAAATTATCAATTCAATGAAAAAAAAAAAAAATGCATAGGACAAATTGTGTATTTTAATGAGATCTACATTGAGATCAAAACGAACATGAAGATCCTACAATGGAATGCAGGAGGTTTTTCTCAAGATAAGAAGACTGAATTAACCAAAAGCTTATTTCTACATAAATTAGCATTATGGAAGTCAATATATCAGAACAACAAAAGAATTACTTCAAAATTAAAGGATATAATATACATTTACTTTCAAAAACAAGACAAATAACAAGTGGAATATTAGTAGGAGTTAAAAGTACCTAACATCATCCTTTAATATAATAAAGAAGTGGAAGTGAATGATGAAAGTGAAATAGCCTAAGTTGGTGTATAGAAAAAATAATGAACATTATACAATATATAACCTGTACAACTGTACAACTTCAAAATATACCAAATCTGAACCATTTAAACAGAAAGCGGAAAACATAATTATTGGTGAATTCAATGGACATTCAAAATTATGGGGATACTCCAAAACTGATAGCACTGGAAAAGATATTAAAGAATTTTTAAACACAAATGCAGTAGAATTAATATTTAATATTTAATAATAATGACATATCAACATATCTTCATCACACAGGAACTACTTCTAATCCTGATTTAGCAGTTGTGTCTTCTGATATTCCTGAAAAAACAAATAAACAAGTCAGTGATGATTTTGATAGAAGTCACAGAGCTGTAATTTTAAATATTGATATTTCATCACATCAAGCTAACCCCTAAATTGAAAAAAACTTCTTGAAATTTTAAAAAAGGAAACCAGAAAGAATACATGAAATATTAGAAAATTCATTACCAAATAAAATAACTTTCAGCAGATTCATCAAATCACTTAAACAGAAGATTTGCAAAATTGTAATAAAAACGGCTCATAAATAGTCCCTAAAGGCAAAATCAAAGTAAATAAACCTTTCTGAAATAAAGAATTAGATTAATTAAAGAAAGTCTGGCAAACTGGAAGAAATGTGCAATTTTTAAAAAACACATGAATCAAAAAGAAAAAAACATATAATAATTTTGCAGAACAACTTGATTATAGAGAAGATGGAACTAAAGCATACAGATATATTTCAGGACTACAGAAAAAGGATAGTAAGAAACAACCCATTATCCACAACAATAAAAATAACACAGGTGATTATAAAATAGCATCAGTTTTTAATACTCAAGTACAGTATCAAAAATTCCTAATATGTATAAAAAAAATACAAAAAACATCTAAATCGAGTATAAAAGTTCTAAATCAAACTGAGAAATCTTTTCCAAAATCAGCAGAAAATATCTTCTCTAAAAGTTTCAATTTAGCAGAACTCAATTCAGCACTCAAATATCTTAAAGCAAAGAAAACACCTGAATTTAAACAAGATCTTGGCCCTAAAGCTAAAGAATATCTACTAAATTTCTATAATGGTGTTTGGAAAATTTCTGTCCCCACAGAATGGAAAAAAGCAATCATCATTCCAATTCTAAAATCAGGAAAAAATGCTGCAGATATTACACACTTTAGACCCATATCACTAACCAGTCATATAGCAAAAGTCATGGAATGAATGATATTAGCAAGGTTTAACTGGTACATAGAATCCAATAAACTCCTCTCTTCATCTCAGGCTGGCTTTAGAAAAAACCATTCTACTAATGAACAAGTGATTCTATTAAGTCAAGAGGTAAAAGAAGCATTCGATAAAAAACACCATACACTTGCCATATTCATAGACTTTAAATCAGCATATGATTCTATTTGGAGATACAACCTAACTAAAAAATTACAAAACATTGGAGTAAAATGTAACATGCTGCAGATGATTTAGTTGTATGGGTACTCCCACAAAACACAAAATATTAAACAATTAAAAATGACAGTTCAGTCATCTCTAGAAATTTTTAAAATATGGTGCTCAACAAATCTCATGACAGGAGATACAGAGAAAACAAAGTATCAATTATTCTCATCAGTCAGAAGACAATTTGAAATAAACTTACAATACGATAATACTATGTTAGAAAGAACAGATAAAGCAAAATATCTTGGAGTAGGTTTTGATAACAAACTCATCTGGAATAATCATGTAGATTATGTATGTGAAAAAACTGCAAAAAGATAATAGCCGGCTCTAAAATGGGGCAGTTTTTGGGAAACGTTAAATACAACTTACAATACTTGCATCACACTGGTTATAAAATATTGTGGAGAATTACTAACAACAACATCATATAAAGGAAAACTAGAGCGCACACAAACTCAAGTACTTAGATAAATACCCGGGGCAATTAAAACTACCTCAATAGAAGCACTGCAGACTGTTACTTCTAACAAACCACTGAATTTAGAACTAGAAGCTCAAGCTATTTTACAGTATGAAAAAATGAGAGGATCTCTAAATTTCAATAAATGGAATAATAATTCAAATGTATAAAATTTAAAAACACAATCTGGATTCATACAAGAAGTCGGTAAATTAGAAATACCAACTCAAAGAGCAAACCTCTTCGCTTACATTAACCTATATTACAAATGAACATCAGCTAAATCTACAATATGAACTCAACAATAAAAAAATGTTAGTCCTGTTATAGCTAAAGCCCTTACACTAGAAACCTTAACTCTAAATTATCCAACTGATAAATCTACACATATATACAGAGATGGTTTCCTCTCTGACACCAATGATGGGGCTGGAGCAGGTGGCATATGCCAGTTCTTTTCCTTTTATTGCAATGTTGGAAAAAATAACACAAATGTTGATGGCAAAATAGAAGATATTTATATAATACTACAAAATTTATGAAAAAATATATAGTTATTGTTTCAGACTCTCAGGCTGCTATACAAGCAAAAGTAAGACTACCTAAATTAGAAAAAATTAAAGAAAGCCAAGAGATGATTCATCAAATTAATAAACTAGGGAAAAAAATTATATTACAATGGATTCCATCTTACTGTGGAGTGAATGGTAATGAAAAAGCAGATTTTTTGGCAAAGAAAGGAACCCAAATAAAACAAAAAACTATTATAAAATGTCCTTAGGAACCAATCAAATACAACGTAAAAAGAATAATCTGATGTGTTCCATTCACATGACTTTCTTTACATCTCTGCAACAAATTGTTGTTAAAAAGCTTATGCCTCTATTTACTTCATGCTAATTGAGAAAAAATTATCAGAAGTAGACGTATTATTTGCTTCCTTGTAAGTAGAAGCGAAATAAGGGAGTACTATAGTTTAAAGTGATAGTCAAAAGCTGGTTGCTATGTGACTGAAGTTCCTTGGTTGTATGGACAGGAGTTGACAAATTCCTGTATGAGAAAAGTGTAAGTTTTTTATAGGTGAAACCAAAAACAAGGAATATCTCAAAAATGATCAAATGCACAAAAAAAAAAGTATATAACAAATTGAGAATCTTAACGCGCTGTACATTTTTTGTGTGCTGAGTTTTTGTCCATCTCTTACGGTTTAGCAGTTATGCAAAATTCCATAAAATTCATAGTAGTCTTCAAAGGCTATTCCCAAAAAATTCAAGATATATATTTTATTTGTCAGGTAAATATCTTTAATATACTACTGTGCCAAGAAAGTTCTGGGAATTTGTCAATAAAACACAAAAAATGAATTATTCATCCAATTTTATTTTATTGCCCTCAAAGTAGGCCCCTTCTGAAATTATACATTTATGCCAACGAATAATCCAATTATCAAGCATTTGTTATAGGCACTTAGGAATTGATGTAAATTGTCACAGCGAATTTTCCTTTATGTCTTCTATCGGCTCACAAAGGGTGCCTCGAAGTGGTAACTTGAGTTTTGAAAAGAGAAAGAAATCAGCATGAGCCAGATCAGGTGAATGCAGTGGTTGTTCATTGAATTTTGTTGAGTTTTTGGCCAGAAATTCGTTCACAATAATAGCCTTGTCAGCTGGTGCGTTATCGTAGTGCAGAATCCATGAGTCGTCGTTCCACAAATCTGGCCTTTTTTTGCCGTATTTGTTCTCTCAAACATTGCATAATGCTCAGATAATAGTCTTTATTTACCATCTGACAAGAACTCTGAGTGCACGACACTGTGATAATTAAAAAAAAAAAACTGTCAACATGACCTTCAGTTTTGATCGAGTTTGGCATGCCCTTTTAGAATTCATTTCAGTTGGAAGGTGCCATTCGGAAGCTTGTTGACTGTTTTGAGTGTCAAACTCGTAAACCCACGTCTCATCACCAGTTACATTGCATTTCATAAATGTGGGATCAGAACTGGCTCGTTCTAGCATGTCTTCAGCAATCCTTATGCGATTGAGTTTTTGCAGAAAATTCAAGTCTTTTGGAACTAACCGAGCTGCAATGCGTGTCATACCCAAACGATCGTTTAAAATGGTACAAGTCGATTCATGAGATACAGAAAGTTCAGCGGCAATCTCTCTCAGACCTAAATGACGATTTTCAGACATCATTTTCTTAACTTTAGCGAAGTTCAGTTCAGTTGAAACTGTTGATGGCCGACCAGAGCGAGGCAAATCTTCCACCACATCTCGACCACTTTTGAATGCACTGTACCACTCTTATGCACATGTTTTTGATAAAGTCGATTCACCGTAAGCCCTCTGTAACATTTTCAGTGATTCGGTGCACGAAATACCATTTGCAATGCAAATTTTGAGACAGATTTTTTGTTCAATATTTATATCCATTGTAAAATCGCAAATCACCTTTGAGATGAACTAACAAAATGGCATACTGTAAACAAACTAGATGACAGATGACGATCAAACTCCGCGTGGGTCTAGAGGAAAGCTGTACCACCAACTTAGCAACAACAATAATTTCGAATCCCCTTTTAAACAGGATTTTTAAATGATCAATTCCCAGTACTTTCTTGACAGAATGTATGATATTTTAATCAAAATCATTAGAGCCATTTTTGAGAAAATCAAAAATTTTGAAAAATGTTCCACATAAAGGGTAGTTTGGAATTTTTCTCAAAATCTTTGTGTCGCATCCCTGGACGATACTAAACTTAAATACCAAGTTTGGTATTATACCAACTTTTCGTTTTTGAGTTATCGTGTTCTCAGAAGACACACAGACCTTTTTTCTGAAAATGCTTTTTTTTGGATACAGGGGACCCTAAAATATACATTTCCAGTGAAATTTCGGTATCAGAATTTTGGGTGTAATGCAATACCTTCTCTATACACAATGCATATAGAACGTGTACAGAAAGCAAAAATAGATACAAATTATATAAATAACACAAGAAAATAAAAATTCAAAGTGGCTACAAATTGTACAAATCCTAATTTAATTCCAAAATTACCAAGAAAATCAGCTGTTTCCAACTGGACATGATTGTCTGAATAATCATCTCAATAGGATTGGCCTTACAACCTCACCAAACTACCTACTATGTACCAAAGAAGAAATTATGAATATGGAACATCTAAAATCATGCCAAGTTTTGAAGATGTATCGTAACATTGTCATCAAATACTAGGAAGCTCGAAGGAGAATGACTTCATTGTCAATTTCTGTGCATTAATATCTCTCTCTCTCTCTCTCTCTCTCTCTCTCATTTTTTGTGTAGTTAGTTTAAGTCTACCTCTTATACAAAAGTCATCTAGAGAGGTCTTCAGAGGCTATCTCCGGAAAATTCAGGCTATACAGTTCCTCAATATGTCTCAAATATATGGTATTTTAATCCAAATCATTAGAGCCATTTTTGAGCAAATCAAAATTTTCAAAAAATGTTCCATGTAAGGGCAGTTGGGGGTAAAGTGATTTCCCTAAAAATCTTCATATCACACCTTGGGATGATATTGAACTTGAATACCAAGTTTGGTTTTTAACAAAATTTTCGTTTTTGAGCTATGCTGCACGTGCACACGGACACACTCACACAGGCCTTTTTTCTAAATTTTTTTTTAATCAGAGCACCCTAAAATGTGTATTTCTGGTAAAATCTTGGTATCAAATTTTTGTGTGGAATGCCAACACCTCAATCATACATATAATGTGTATTCATGCTAGAGAAAGTAATAATGTACAATTTTTTTAGACGCATTAATAACCTGCAAGCTGGTTATTCTGCACACAAATAATTGGGAGTACACTGTATGCAATTTATATAAGAATAAGAATTAATTGGACAAAACCAGAATACTGACAACTTACCTATTGGAAGGCGCATGCACAGACCATCCAAAATCAGCAAGCTTAATTTCTCCTTTTCCTGTCACCAACAAATTTTCAGGTTTGATGTCTCTATGAATCACATTGTTAAGATGACAGAAGTGCAGTGCACTTGCTACCTGGTAAATAAATCTTGCAGCCCTGAAATTTAATGAAACTAATTAGGTTTCATTTTATTGCAGATTATCATTATTAGCATTCATTTTGTTTCTAGTATACAAAAGTGACAGTTCTGATGCCAATTCTATTTCTGCCACTGCTTTAAAGTCCTTTATTTTATTAGTCCTCTATCAAAATCACCATTTGAATCAAATGGAACCAGTTTGATGGCAAGGGAAGAAATATGGATTGGTGAAGTACTAGTGCGCACATTTACTTGGGCACTTGACTACCTGGTCTTCATCCACAATAGTGTTGCAAATTTATTATTATTACTCTTGATTGGGAGTCAATTTGTTACGCAATATTTATTTGATGTATAACAATTTCCAGTCGGCAAGCTAGTTGAGATTCTTTCTTCTTTAGTATTACGGTAATATGTAGTATTATTACTTCTCAGGTCGTGGCCTCGAGGGAGATAATTCATTCAAGGTAATATAATATTTATAAATAATACACTGGTTTCACTGGTAAGATGTTCTTGTATATTCTTGGATATTACTTGATACAATAATTATTAAAACTGCAGGATTGCACAGATAAATGAAGATTGCATTCTACAGCATGTGCTCTCATAGGACGCTACCCTTGTGCCAAGAAATGATGCGCACACAAAGACTGCCAATAACGAATGCACAAAGTTGAGCATCTATTCAGCTCCTGTATAGGCTCAAAACTTTTATATGTTTTTCCTTATTAAACATTCTTTGACGGAGTATATAATACAGACTTCCTTTTATTTATTAATAAATTACTTTTGATACATATAATATTTATTTCATAAGCTATTTGCGCTTAGTGAAAATTTAAATACAGGTATACAGTGCTTGGGGATGCAGTATACTGGAAAGAACAACTTCCTTTTTCAAGCACGTAGCAATGCAATTATCATTGTTGAATTTTTTAAAATAATTATTTTTGATCACAAATGAAATATTTAAAATACACATTATATTCAATATTCTGATATTCACATAACACTTACAGGCTAATTACTTTCAGTAATTAATTTTTTCTTTACCACATATTCAATAAATTTATATGGCATCAATTTCCTTCCTTTAACATAAAATGAACACTTGATATGAAAACGCTTGGCTTCCATATATTAACGTCTCAATAATGCTGAATGTCTCAAGACATACAAAAATTTATGCGCACTATGTGTTTTATTTCCAAGTGTACACTAAAATAAGTAAGGCATCCACATGCCTTTCTGTACACTCTATTGCTTATTAATGGGTAGATACACAAATTAACCTTCTATTTCATTTTAACTGAGATAAACCTTTCCAGAAAAAGCCACATTATTCAAATTCCTTTTAGATAAAAAGGGAAGAGAGATAGTAAACAAATATTTTCAAACTGGATGCTATATGCTGGCCTTAAAATTCCACACTCTATGACTTCGTGAGAAACATGAAAATTGAAAACATTAAATTTTGAACAATGTTCACTATTAATAAGTTATTTGTGCATAGCCGGTTGTAAGTATGTAGAGAATGAGCTACCGGAAATATGTTAATTCAATCTTGAAGCATATTTACTAGGCCCTTTTATTCTTTAATCATCCAAACAGGTGCTGGGCCCTACAACTCGTTACAAGCTCATAAATGATGAATTTTCTACCCAAAGCTTCTTGAGACACCCAGATATCTCTTCACATGTGGTTGGTAATGAAGCACAGCTTTAGGAATTCTTTGGGAGCTCATCTGTTGTAAATAACTCATCCTGTTGTTCTGGTATGGGTATTCCAAATCGAGTTCTAGCACTTTATCTTTATTCATTTATGGTGCCATTTTGTATACCCTGCTGTTCTTCTCATAAAGTGAATTCCATTAGCTGTTACTCAAGAGTGTTTAAGTATTGGGTGAAAATTAGACAAACAGAATACTGCACTGCAATGCTTGCTATTACAGGAATGCTAAATCAAAAAGATTCTTGGCTAAATAAGATAAAGAAAATTCTGTTAATAATTGGATTTGAAGATATGTGGAAAGCTAGGGAATCACTACACAATGGGTTCTGGAAAGAAACTAGGTTAAGAACAGAGGATATTGAAAGGAGAAATAATAGCGAGTTTCAGTACAAGAAGCTCATTGGCATTGTATAGAGAAATGGAAGTGGTCTGGAACAGGGAAAATTATATTGATACTTGTGATAAAGCAGCAAGAGAAGGCTTTGCTTGGGTTACAACAGGCTACAACGTAAAATAGAAAGCCTTGAGAAGTGAGAGTGATATAGAGAAATGCCCCTTATGTCACCTGAAGGATAAAGAATGGTATATAGTTTTAGAATGTGAAGAAATTAGGATGCCTAGGGAGAGGATAGGGAAAAAGGAATGGACATCACCAAAAGAAACCCATGCGAGAAATTTAATAAATATGAACTTTAGGAGAAACCTAATTGAAATTGGAAACTTGGGTAGGGTAAGAGCCAAATGGATAAGGAAAATTAGTGAGCAGGACGAAGAAGAAAATTAAACACTAAGACATAGTATGCATTAGATTTAAGATATAGTAGGACCCAATAGCTCAGCAACAGGGTTTAAGCCTATTGGACCCCAGGGTAAACAGCAACTCAGTGGAGATAAAAATGTAAGGAAATGTATAATAATTTGTAAAAATAAACATTCATTCCTGTTACTCTTCTTTCATCACTTCACTTTAGAGCTCACCCTTCCCTTCCGTAAAAACACTGGCCTTGCAAGTGTTTTATATATGCATGTGCTTGTACTTTTTTTAAGACTTTATTATTCTGTTGATTATTCCTATAGTTTTAGAATGTGTACTTCTACATCATCTTCCAATGTAAGATTATAGCAAAGACTTTCAAAATTGAAATTTTGTTTTCCAAATATTTTTATTGGGGACAGGGTGTTTCCCACAAAAGGCCATAAGTTTTCCCAGTGATGTTTAGATTATTAAAAGAGTATAGTAAATAATTTTCAGTAGGTGCCATTAACACTTAATCATCTGTATAATCCAATATATTTATTTTGAAATTTCTGTTGATCTGGAAAGGACCATGTCTTTGTCTCCATTTTCTATTATTTTTATTCATATACAAGGGTTGTTTGACAAATTCTCGGAATGAAACCCAAAATAACAACTGACCTGATTCAAACTATTTTTATTTTTCAAATGTAGTCTGTACGTTAGTACATTTGCTTCATTTATGTTTCAGTGCCTTTGCTCCATCTTGAAAATTAGATTCCTTTAGGGCTAAAAATTACACAACTCTAGTTATCAATTATTCATTAGAAGAAAATCTCCATCCACTGAGGAAAATTTGAGCTTAGAGAAGAAGTCTGTTGGGGCCATATCAGCTGAATAAAGTGGGTAGGGCAGCATATCATAACTCAGCTCGTGTATTTTTGCCATGACAATGACATGTGTGCTAGTGTGCACTGCCCTGATGGAAGATGTTTTGGCACCCATCTGGAACGTATCAATTCCCAGTCAAAATATGATATGCTCTTTCACATATTAATCCTATTGCTTCAGCAATTTCTCGCACTTTCAGTCAAAGATCCATTAAGACCATTTCATGGATTTTTATAATCATTTCTTGGGTGATGACACATTTTGGCTTACCATTACATGGATCATCATCTATGACCAGACCAGATTTAAATTCGTTGCTCCTCTTAGGGCCAGTTGTACGAACTTGGAATAAACCTCTGTTAATCGTTATTCCATGGTTATGTGCAAAATTGTGTTGTACGACAACGGAAAAGAGACTATCAAGGGAATAAACATGGAATAACTTATTCCGTGATTCCTTGCGGGGATAAGCCGATATTCCGAGAATAGAGTATAAAAAGAAAAATGGCCGCTTGGGTACTCGGCACAATTTTAACCCATATAAACTATTCATTTCTTTATAATATGTTTTAAGGACATATTATACCTAAATACAATATTTTGTAGAGATAAGTCTGATAAATGAACATGGCTATAATGAAATTAAAGTTGAGAAATGATATCACACAGACAACTTGATGGTTATAAGATAAATATGACAAGAAGATAGTTAAAATAAAGTTTCATTTATAAAAAAGTAAAATCTACCTACAATATTATCATCAAAATACCTCTATTTTATGGAAACAATTAAATTTAATCCAACCCAAGATAAATATAAAATAGTGTAGTACAGCAATTCACCAGCTCAATGCATAGCGTTGTAAAGAGTGAGGTTACGTTTTATTGACGAAATACAAAGGATAGGTTACTTCTAAGGCAATATGCTTCAAAACGTAAGATAACCACAAGTATTAATTTTAAAATGTTATAAAAGCCATTACATACAGTGAAGCTGTCAATTTTATTAAAATCTGGGCATCTATTTCCAACACGTGCTTCACTTGGTCATTGTGTAGATGGAGTACTCCATCTATACCATGACCAAGTGAAGCACGTGTTGGCAATAGATGTCCAGATTTTAATAAAAGCAAGTATTAATGTTAGCGACATTCTGTACTATAATCAGATTTTGGAAGTTATGTGCAAGTTTAAAAACCATATTACTACAAGCTTTGTGATGTAGAGAGGAGATGCCCAGATTAAAAGACGCCATCAGAGCTCGTAAATCTAATTATATTATTTTACAATAAATGCATAATTTTTCATATTATATGCTGTAGGTTTAACACATTAGAGACAATTTTGATTGAATAGAGAATACTTTCCCTAAAATATAATGTTCTCGGTTTTATAGGTTTGGTTGACAATTTCTAGCTGATGTATTAAATATTGCCATCAGCAAAGTGCAAACTGTAATGGGAACGGTTTAATGTACTAATGTACTAACACTAAAATGTAATTTTCAAAATTCACTTACTAAGTATTTTAATAAATAAAATGCAGAAATGAGGCTAAGTACGTTTTGGCCACCGAAACTGAAAGATGTCATATATCAGCACAAGATACAACTTTGCACATACGGTAAGGTTATATTCCCATACTCCTAACCTATCGCAAGAAGTCACAGTATACGTATATGTTTATGTTTTGTAAAATGTATAGCAATTCTACATCTGAACATGCTTATGAACATTCATAATGATTTCATAGTACCGTAAGTAGTTAAAATAAGAGATAATACATAGTTTAGGAACAGCTGATTGTGAAAACAATGAAGTTTTCAGCAAAACAAAGCAGTAATTGTGTATCAAGTTGGCCACGAATGACTCGCAGCATAGCCAACATTAGTTTTAAATCTACAAACAGTCAAATACATATCTAAGGAATAAAATTCCATCGTACAACTCGTCACCACATTTTTACCATGAATAGTGTATTCCAAGAATAACTATTCCAGGATTTATTCTGAGTTCGTACAACCGGCCCTGAGTAATAGTTTAATATGAAGGAGCAGCATTCCCTAATGTCTGCAGCAAGTCAGCATGCATTTCATTTGCTTTCATACTTTTTTTTTTTTTTACAAAGTACTTTATCACTGCTTGAATCTTGCTTTTTTCCAGATTCAAAATTTCTTACATGGGGACAATATGGGGTCCATACCACAGCTCTCCATGAGAGCACTGAGGCATCACCAATGATCTCATAAAGGGTAGTTAATTATTGTGTCAGACCTACATTTCGCTAGTGATGACCATTGTTGGAGATTCTGAGGACTAATAAAAATGACCCTGAGAGGCTGCTACCCTGCTTTACTCTGCATTAAATTGTAGCCAATCAGAATTCTTATTATTAACATTAACTGAAATGAAATCTGTTTATAAATATTAAGTATGCTGTTTACTAATTGTTATGGGAAATTTTCCTGTGATAAAATTTCTAATACTTTGTTTCCATTAGCATTATCGAATGACTTTTATAAAGTCAATGAAAGCAAACTTATTCCATGTAAAACAATAAGGATTTGCAACAGAATTTATTTGATGAATTTTAGAATGAATAGAAATTAAGTTACTTACTGGTCTTCTGTAAATCGGCGATTTGGAGCACTCTGCAAGTGCTTGTAGAGTTCACCTTTAGCAGCATATTCCAACACCAGGAAAATCCTTTTTTTATCATGGAAGTAGGTCAGCAAAGTCAGAATATTTGGGTGCCTAAATTAATATTGGACAAGTTAAAACACATTTCTCCACTTTTCTTATAACCCTATTTTCATTTTAGTATTACTTATGATTTCAAACTCAATTTAAACTACAAAAACTTCACATCCAGTATTGCACACATTTCAACTAGAGCTATTGCTTTATTGGATTAAAACTAGCATGGAGAAGGAAAACAAATTCACTGCATTCCATTCACATGGCTTTCTCTGCCTACTCTGTAAAATATCACTCTTACTAAGGTTTTTCTTCTATCTACTTCATGCAAATCAAGATAAACTTTAGCACAAATGATCTAATCCTTAGTTTCATATAAATAGAAGGGCAATAACGAAATACACTAGTCTAAAGCGATAGTCAAATCTTTTAAAAGGTGATTGCAATGTGATTGAAATTTGGGTCTCTTTGCATGGCCAAGAGTAGAACAAAAGAAACTGGAATAATAAATTCCTGTTTGATACAAGTTTAAAACAATTTTAATATTGAAACAAAAAGCCAGGGGAAAAAAATGCATACAACATAAATTGTGTTTTAACAAGATCTACATTTTTTGTGTAGCAAGCTTTTGTTATCTCTTACAGTTTACTAGTCATGCAAAAGCTATCCTGAGTGAAGAGGTCTTCAGAGGATATCCCCAGAGAATTCAAGATATACATTTTATTTGTCATTTAAATATCTTTAATATACAGTATTTTAATTTAAATTGTTAGAGCCATTTTTGAGAAAATCAAAATTTTTGAAAATTCTTCCATGTAAAGGGTAGTTTGAGATGGAGGGATGTTCTTGAAAATCTTTATGTTGCATCTGTGCTGAACTTAAATATCAAGTTACGTTTAAATGAATTGAGTCACCTATTTCACACTTTTTGCTCAAAATTTGCCTTCTTTTGGGAAGACCGGTTTCAGGATACTTTAACCCTATCTTCAGTTACGGGGATGACTGACGCTAAGTGCAACAGGTGCTAGTACAGCCTGGGGTTGTGTTGCCCTAGACTCTTGTCAACAGCAGGGACCTCAAAATTCATAAAGGAGTCTTCCTCTTTGGTGATAAAAGATATTTTTCCAAATTTGCAATCACAAAGGTTTCTTTACACATTTAAACAACTCTATTTCTTCCTTTATGTTATGATTTTCAGACCTAAAATGAGTGCTACTGCAGACTTATCTACATACTTGTACCTAATGCTTCTCAGTGTTTTCATCCTAGTTTCCAAATTTTGCTTTGTTTTTCCAATATATATCTTGTTGCAGTCTTGGCACTCATTTTATAAATTCCTGATTTTTTAGTGTTCAGTGTGGTACCTTTCAAAGGGTGATTCCATAAGTTCCGAATATTAAATTTATTTTGAGGGGCCAGTTTTATATTAAATCTTTAAAAATTCTTTCAAATTTCCAGATCACTTTTGGATGAAAAGTAAATTTGCAAAATTTCACAAATGGTTTATCCAGAGTAATTTTATGTAGTCTTTTATTTCTTTTGTATCTGTAAATTAATGTGTCTATGATGTTTGTATTGTAATTGTTCAGTTTGGTAACCTGATGAATGTGTATGTATTATTTTTTGTATTCTGTTTTATTCAATGGGACATTGATAAGCATATAAACTAGAACATGAAAGATGGCAAGTTGATGAACTGGGTTAAACTGGTTCTGTTTAATGTAACTGTCAGCATGTGTTGCTTTTCTGTATATGCCAAATTCTAAGCTTGTTTTAGTTCACGTGATTTTCAAATCTAAAAAGGACAACAAACTGTATTGTTCCTCTTCCATGATGAACACTCTAGATTTTTCTTGGTAAACTCAATAACTCAATTTGTCCATTAGTTTTTTAGAAACGATGGCTAATACATCATCCACATATCTATGCCAGGATTTGAAGATCTGTGGAAAGGCTTTAATGATTTGGATTTCTAAATTCCTCATATATAAGTTAGCTAACATAGATGAGAGGGGGTTGCCCATGGCCAAGCCTGCAGTTTGTCGAAAAACCTTGTTGGAAAAAATGAAGCTATTTTGTTTTATGCAAAGATCTGACAAAGCAATATATTCTTCAATTTGTTCTGGTGTCATGTCAACTTTCTTGAGGCACTGTTTTAATAAATTTGGCATTTTTCAACCTGGATGCTCGTGAACAAGGATAGGATGTCGAAAGATCCATCACCTCTCCAGTTTTAATTACATGTTCAATTTTCTTTACAAAGTCCAAGGAAGTTTTTCTGCTTAATGCTTCAAATTTATCAACCTGTTCGAATTCTTGTACCAGTCATTTTGCCAATTTGTAACTTAGGGCATCTATGCAGTTGTTGATGGACGCATGCTTTTATTCTTAAGGATCTTTGGGTTACTAACACTAAAGCTTCTGTGGAACCAGTCGCCCTCCGTGGTGTAATGGTTACTATGCTAGCTTCATATACCCAAGGTCACAGATTCAAACCCAGGGAGGATGATGGAACTTTTCAGGTGCAAAAACCCTTAGCATGACTTCCTTTGGAAGGGAAGCAAAGCCACTAGTCCTGTGTAGTAGATTTACAGGTCATAAAAGAATCTCAAGCCTGATAAAGAGGCTGCAGAGCAAAATTAAACAGTGTTTTACACCCAATATAGGATGCGATGCTGAGAGCCACATTGAAAATCCATTTGCACTCAGTGGAATCATAACAAAGCAAGATTGTATAGTACAGTGATGAGACTTAGCATCCATCACAATATGACCAAATAATTAAGGTGGTGTAAAATAAATGTAAAATTATGTTACTCTTATATCTATATTTTCTACTTGTATAGCAGTGCACCTAAGTATAAATTTTAATTACATAAATCCCTGATTTTGGTCACTTTAAAGAACTTTAGAGCCATTTTATAGGTAATTTTTCAAACATGTTTAGGCCATCAAAAGCCAGACCCTGCGAATAACAATCATATAAGTTAACACATATGGTGCCATCAGATTCAGTAGCAACGCTGTTATTGGCACTTGGGTCTTGGGCATGTGCAACTTACCTGCTGAGATTGCAGTTCCCGATATTGTATCACATAAGCTTGAACTTCTGACTCATGCCACATATGATAAATGAAGGCAGTAGGGAATATTCTTTGTGGTTTTCAGTTGTGGGTTAGTGCAGTCATGGTCCAATATACTACAGAACAAAGAGTTTTCATTTGTTGCAATTTTATGAAACAAGATTTCCATCTCTGTGTTGTAGATCATTTCAGGAATGCCTTCCTGATATTAATTACCCTGACAGAAGTTAGTTATTTCCTGTGGCTCTTAAGTGAAACATGGGGGCATCTTTATGAGGTTTCCGTGATCCAAGTTGACACTGTGGGACGAAATCAATACTTGCAGATGTGAAATGGTGGAATTTTGCCCAGTAACCTTCTTTCATACAGTTCAAAAAATATAAAGAAATTTTAAAGTATGGGATCAGTATTAGAGCAAGAAAATAAAAAAAGCATGTTTTAACAGAGGAAAAGTTTGGTTATATTGGCATGTGGTTAGAATGTTTGCCTAGAAAGTCTGATTTTTATTTGTGGAGCACTTTGATAGACAAAGTGTATAAATCTAGTCCCTGAACATTACAATTACAAAAGGAGAAGAAATAACCAATATATCCTGAGAAGAATTGAAAACATGTTTTTAATAATCGGTTAAGATGCTTCAAGGACATGGAAAACGTTTATAACATCTTTGAAAAGGTAAGCAATGTAAGGCACATTCAATATTGTAATCTGTGAAATAATGGTTCTACTTGAGCCCCATCCACTCATCCTATTTGTTTTGATGCATAAGCTGTACGTGTGGGGAAAAAGAGAAGCAGCATCAACTGTGACCCAGGTGCCATTAAAAACACAGCCATTTAATTTGATGACCCTGCATTGATGAAAATTATAAAAACAACGGTTTGTAACCATATATCTCACATATCTGAAAAGTACAATAGGCACATATTGCATGAACATATTAATTGTTACACTGCTAAGAATGGTGAATTTGTCAAGATTTTGATTGTGCTTAAATGTAAAACTTTGATCTTTTATGTACAGAAATATGAAATTAGAAGAAAGGAATTTGTTAAAACAGTGTTTAATTTATCAAGAGAAAAGTTTAAAGAACAAGGGAAGGATAATTTGGAAAGTAGTGGGTTAGAGGAAATGTGGAGAAGAAGAGAAAATAATGTGAACAATTTCTGGAAGTTGGCAAGGAAGAGATTTGAGGATATAGAAATACAAAAAATATTTACTGAGATAGCTAAAAAGAGATCTTTAGTTTTTTATATAACAATGAAAGCTCATGGGGAAGGGAAAAGTATATAGATGTGACAAATAAAAAAGAGGAGCAAGAAGGTATTCCATGGCTGAAAGCAGGAGTATGGAGGTTAAAAGGTTTAATGAAGGGTATTCCACAAAACCAATGTCCTATAGGTGGCAGAAATTAAGATATGGAACACATTTTATTTAAATGTAAAGGGACTGAACTTTGGAGAAAAGAGTATATTAATAAGAAATGGTTTAAAATAGATAGAAATGTAGCAGTAGTTGAAATGTTTCAAAAAGACAGTAAGAAGATTGAACAATTCTTATACAAAGTAAAAAATAAATGGGTATGGACAGTAAATACAGACAAAACTGTGTAATAAACTAGAATTAATAACCTATTGTAAAATATGAATATGACTGGTAAAGAACCAGGGCTGTACACCGGTCAATTTCACCTGTATACAGCTTAGCATAAATCAAAAATGTACAGAAATATGTACATAGGCCTTCCAATGTAAAACAAATATTTTTCCAACTTACCTTAGATGTGTCTGAATTTCAATCTCCCTCAAAACCTGATGCTCAACTCTGCTCTTTACAAGTTCTGATTTGTACAGTACTTTGATTGCTACCATATACTGAGACGTCTTTTCACGGGCTAAATACACACGGCCAAATTTTCCTCTGCCCAATGGGCATCCAATTTCAAAATCCTTTAAACTCCATTTATAACTGCAACAAAATAATATGTACACTATACAAGGTGTGATAAAAAAATTTCCAGAATGACTTCACAACAATGTTGCTATTGAGCTGTACTTTTTTGACTGTACATGTAGTATTCCTTCCTGATATAAATCTGACATATTCCATTCACATGACCTTCTCTAAATCTTTAACAAATTATTGTTAAAAAGCTTATTCTTCTAACTACTTCATGCTAATCAAGATAAAAGCAGAAATCGTCTAATTATTTCTTGTACTTAGAAGGGAAATAAAGCTTAAAGCGAATCAAATCTTTTAAAAGCTGGTTGCCATGTGGTTGAAGTCTGTTTCTTTGCATGGGCAGGAGTTGGCAAATTTATGTATGCAAAAACTGATATGTGGCATTCACATGAATTTCTCTACCTGTTCTATGAACAAACTATTCTTACACAAGATAAACATTATCACAGTTCTTAGTATTTACTTCCTTTTAAGCAGAAGGGTAATAAGAGAATATACCAGTCTAAAGTGATAGATCTTTTAAAAACCAGTTGATATGTGAACAATTGAAGTTCAATTCACTTTGCATTTCTAGAAAAACAGAAGAGATGAAACGAAAGGTTTGAGAAGGTGCAAAGTTTAATTTTGAAGCCAACAACAAGGAATGACTCGGAGAGTTATCTCTGCAACAAAAATGTATATGACAAATTGTGTGTTTTAACAAGATATACATTCTTTGTGTCATAAGTTTTTGCGTATCTCTTATAGTTTACGAGCTATGCAAAATTCATCCTGTATGGACAGGTGTACAAAAGCTATTCCCAGAAAATTAAAGATATGCATTTTATTTGTGATGTAAATAGCTCTAATATACAATATTTTAATCAAAATTGTTAGCCATTTTTGGGAGAAAAAAAAAATTCAAAAAATTTTCCATTTAAACCTAGTTTGGGTGGGGATTGTTTTTGAAAATCTTCATGTCACATTTTTAAAAGATACCAAACTTGGATGCCAAGTTTGGGCAATGAGTATTGGTTTAATGTTTTTTTATACAAGCCATGTGTAGGACACAAGTTGGATAGGTAAGAGTCAGACTGAAGAATTCAATGCTACAGCCGGGATTTGAATCACGGATCTCCCAATCTCTAGCCAGATGCTCTGCAACTGAGCTACCATGGAAACATGCCGGCATAGCATTGAATTTATCAACTGACTTGCATGTTTCCTGGTAAACCACAAGGTGATCTCAAATTATTTTAGATGACAACTCCAATAGTGACTTACAATGTTGTAAGTACTTTTAAGCCCCAGGATTCGTGGTATAGCCAACTATTATCTATCACTATACCCCCGCCTCAATCCTTGCACTTGATAATTAGGAGTTAAGTTGCACACCAACAGAAAACAGATGAAAAGCTTTACCTGTTTGACTTTCTGAACCAATCACAAAGCAGCATTCTGGTTGATCAGTCAGACAATGGAAATGGATCTAAATACCATGCTGTTGCAATATTTCCAACCATGTGCTTAGTTTGTGAACTCCTAACACATGCACTGAACTGATCTATACACGCTACGTATTATTCGTTGTTAATGCTGATAGTGTTTGTACGTGAGGGAACATAAGACTTTCACAATTATAGAAGTAGATAGACTTTGTGGGAAGGTGTGGAGAGGGTGGGCATGACTTCATGGAAGAAGAAAGTGAATCATGTGCATAAAATAATACAAAAAGCACAGGAATTAGACAGAATCATCAGTGAATGTGAACCACTAATGATATGTCTTGGTGACGACGATATTGATAACAATGACACTTCCAAAAATGATGGCAACAGAGACTTGGTGGAATTGAGCCTTTAAAACTCTAAACTGATGAAAATCACTTTGCTGTACCTTTCTCTCATTGTAACAAGCTATTTAGCATTTTTGTTCAATATTGTCGTAAATAGGTACTATGTATGCTACATGCGTCACAGTAATACTTATTTTCAATTACCGTCAATAATAACAATTAGTTTCATTATTCATCAGCATTCATTTACTATGTACACTGTTTATATTCGCCTGTACATATAGGACATTTATAATCGGCTGTTGTTTAATAGTTACTCTGGCAACACTGCAAAGGCAGCATAGCCAACCTTTGCGAAACCAACCGAACTGTCAAGTGCAAGGATTCAGTAGCTAAATATAAACCATTTCAGCATGCACACGAATTCATTAGTTTCATTCAATTTTTAGAGCGGCCGAAGTTCTGCATAATAAACTAGTTTTTTAGCTATGCTCTCCACAGACACACACACCTTTTTCTAAAAACCATTTTTTGGACTCACATTAGCATTGAAATCTGAACATTAAATTTTTGGGGGCAATATAATACCTTCTCTTTACTCTATGTACATGCTATGTGTAGAGAAAGTAAAAGTAGGATGAGTACTATTCCACATCCCACCAATTCTCCAGACTTGGTTCCTGCAGACTGCTTTCCCACAACTTAAAATGTGGCTCTGAAGAGACAGTTTTTAGGATATTGACACTATCCACCGTAAATCCCTGAAGGCTCTGAACATATTTAAAGATCCAGAGACGCTTCCAACAATGGCAAAAGCGCTGGGATAAGTGTATCAACTCCCATGGAAACTACTTTAAGGGTGGCAATGTAGAATAGACAAATCAAGGTGTTGTGTTTTTGGCTTCATTACAGAAACTTTCTGATCACAGCTCGTATCACTGCAGAGAACTATGTGTATACAAAATCTGCAGTGCCAAAATTCAATATGTAGTTACTTAGGCTCAATTTTATTAACACCAGTAAAATGTGTATGATTACTTATACTTTTCCAGCAGCTGTATTTTAAATTATTGGTTAATGTAAAATATGCTTTAACCATCAGTAATATTTATGGCAGAACATTTACTAATAAACTCCCGACCGATTGATACTTTTAGGTTATTCTATTCAATTTATTCACCCTTTCTATCTATACAAGGTAGTGGATACGTGAATACAACACTTACAAAGGAAAAGTAACAGGATTGCAGAAAATACAACATAGTATTAAAGAACTTTAATAAAATAAAATATAAATCTGGTAATTATTTACAAGTTGGGCCGCTACATCTCTCCACTGCGACTTATGCCAGTTTTGCACTCTAACGGGACCGGTGTGGTTAGAGGGGGATTATGGGTGGGGAGATGGTTTAAAAAACTAATGTTGTATCCATTGCGCTGTTAGGAATTGTTGCAAATATTGATAATGAGGTACTACCATGATATAAAATTAGAAACATAAATTTATATACACACACTAACCTAAACGGATTGGAACCTAACCTCGCGGTGAATTTGAAATCCACAGGCTTTGAAATTGTCATCATAATACAAAGTTAATCAATCGCACTTACTTTCATTCAATTTTAGAGTGGCCGAAGTTCTGTATAATAAAATTCACTGAACAGCTGTATCTGCGTGAAACATACATGTCATACATCAAAACAGCGTCTAGCGACATATGCCGGTGTTGCATTCCACAACACTGTTTGCCTGCCACCGACAATAAAACTCAGGTTTTAGGCACTTTAGTGTGTAGTATTATTATATATTTACATTGCAAAAGTACTACAAGACTTCTTTATTTATATTCTATTCCTTCTAGGCAGCATACTTCATAAATATTCACAAAAAGGGATCGCTACGCGCAAGTAATAAATTAGCGTTTAACTTAATTATGGAGCTTTTCCGATAAAAAAAATTGGTGAAAACGTAACAAGTATAAACCAAACTTACAGTCAAACCACAATTTGTTTAATTTCTAGAGGGGCCCAAGTTCTCTATAATTACCATAAATCTGATAAAACTAACTTACTAAAAATTCTGATACAGAATAAAAAAATTTTCTAATTAAAAATTTGTGAAGCAGTTTAAATGTCTTGATGGTGTCTAGTTCTTTTAAATAAGGTGGCAAATTATTATACATTTATATACCATTATAGATGAAGGAAATTTTATACTGTTGATTGATTTGAATTTCCTCCTGTATCTTATTGATGAGTCATTGCACGAGTTAAGTTATTTACATTAGAAAAAAAAAACACCTCTGAAGCCAAAGTAAGTAATTTGGTGTCAGGCGAAAAGGGATATATGTCCAAAAATGTAAATTTGCAGGGAGCAATAACAGACAGTTCTCACAAATAGCCGTTTCACATTTCACTCACTTTATTGGCACTCAAGTTTAATTTTAGTGTAATAATTGAAACCTGTTAACAAAGATTGGATAATTCTTGGCTTATTTCCAAATATATAGCACATTTATTTTATAAAATGCAAATTTTGGTCTTGCATCCCTTTCCCCAGGATTAGCAAATTCTTTCTACTGCTTTAGACAAAACTCAAAACAAAACTACATTGTGATTGGATATCAATTTTCCTATTATTATGCAGAGATCTATATTTGGTAACATAAAACAAGTTATTATAAAATGCTACCAAGATGCTTTAACTCCATTAATTATGTTTTTCTAATACATTCAAAGAACACGGGTGTATTTCAACATATTTAGGGATGTTTCCATTGGAAACTTTTTGTATGGAACTTGTGTTCTGCACATGTTCAGATTAATTTGTGACAAGACCAGCAACATCTCATGTTCCATACTAGTTTTGTGTTCCTTGTATACAACTGTACACATGCTCTGAATATGTTGATTGTTCCCAATAACTTAACAAAGTTGTGTAACTTTCCAAACATTGCTTATGTGGTTTTTAAAATAAAATTGTCTGCTTCATCATGACAATTTAAATACCAGAATTGGAGAAAAACCCCTTGTGGAATTCCAGCACATGAATTAAGAGGACTAATAAAAGAAAAGTATGCTTGAGTGCTTTTCAGCAGTTGGGCCAATAAGCGGAAAAAATTAATAAACCAAATAACAGTTGTGGACAAGTTGCAAACGGTTCCAGGCTAGCATATCATACAATTTCTATATACATGTATAAGGAACAAGTTACATATAGTTCCAGACAAATATAAGAACAGCAAGACAAGTAAAATGAACATGTTCCAGACAAATGTCTCTTACAAGTTGCGAGAGAAAATACACCTTTAGGATAACAAAATTTGTAAGTTCCATTTGTAAAATATACACTGTTCATTACGGTAAGCCTCAACTTTAAAGGTGTGCTCTAATGGAAGAATGATTCAGGAATAAACAAGTTATTCCAAATGGTGAAGCAAAGAGAATGTATCAGATTTCACAAATGATAGTGGTACCGTTTTGGGCACAATTACTTCTTCTTTTCAATAGTAACAGCCCATAATTGCCTAAAATACTAGCCAAAACTCACTGCTGCCGATATTTACAAGAAAATATCCATCATTGTTCATTGCTGGATAATACAGAAACGCACAAGCTCTTCACAATACCAAATAACCTAATAGTTTACCCTTTCTTCGCAATCTAAGAATGTGATTTATTCTATAGTTTAGAATAACAATCGCGTGAACTACCGTACTAAAAGCAGTGAATGGGGACTCAAAGCGTCATGGGAAACAGTGTAGACAAGGGATATATAAAGCAGAAACTCTAATAATCAAATACTCTATCAGATAGCTTAGTTATTACTTACTGCGTTCCATTTTTAACTACAAATTCTCGTAGGCTAGCAATAATTTTGGATGTTCTTTCTCTAAACTGCTCTGGGCAATCTTGCGGAACCACACAAAGTGCATTTAGCTCCTCCAAATCCATCGCAATAACTTTACAGATTGCCTCGTAAAGATTATTTTAAATAATCTACTCTGTTATTCTACGGGAGGAGAACTTTAAAACAGAACTTGCCAGATGATTACAACAAAATAATTCCGTTAAAATCACCAATTTAAAGTTTAAAGCAGTGGGATCCTATGCTATGATTGGTCAGCTGAAGCGCGAGATTCCGCGATTTCCAGGTTAACCAACCTCCGACTGTCAAGATCCATTACCACAACCAAAATAATTTCTGCAAGTATTGTTGGGGGTGTTATTTCCCAGTTCATTCAATTGTGCAATTAAATCCAATTTAATGTATTGTACATATTGATAAAAAATACAGGAATTAAAGAAAGTGAAGTTTCTTCTCATTTGTAGTTTGAGCCGAGCTTGATTAATACGGCGCCGTGGTCGAGTGGTCGTCTCTCGCATAGACGGCTCGGGTTCGACCCCAAGTGAGATTTGTGGTGAACAAAGCGGCACAGGGGTGGGTTTTCTCCGGTTTCCCCCGCCATTGTATTCCACCGGGGCTCCATATTCATGTATCATCAGTGTCATCGCCTGCGGTGCCAGAGCAGTGAAAGCGAGCGTTAAACACTACCTACAAAAAAAAAAAAAAAAAAAAAAAAAAAAAAAAACCCTTGATTAATAATCAAAGATTTCACTTAACCTTTAAAAGAAAATTATGATTCCGCCAGGTGTTCGTTTGGGTATTAATTGAGCAATATGAATATAATAAAGGATGGTTGATTCATATATTCAAGTCATTAACCCTGCAAAAGAAGCATTAAAGGAAATGCCTTTCCCCATTGCAGCCATATGTGCCTAAAGTAATTACAAAATTAATCTAACAAGGAATACTTTCTAATAAGAAACGAAATATTCAGGAGAAGCTCTACAGAAAAAGCCTCAAAACAGTTCCTTTCAAACACTGAACAATTCGCTAAGATTCCCTTTTGCTCTATAATTTCAATAATAGGGCTAAGATGCAACGAACTGTTTTTTACATTATCATATTTTGATGTTTGAGCGTCTAAAAGAAAAAAAAAATCGGAAATCTGGATATTTACTACTAGAGTTTTGCTGAAGCACGTTTTGTGGACATCCGTCAACTTGCGATCTACACCTTACCATGAACCTTACGCAACACCTGTCAAATTAATTATTTTACCAAATTTTTGGACAAATAACTAAGGACAATGGAAGGGAGATCTCTAATTCAAGGAATATTTAATACAATCACATTCTTCGGCCTGTCAGAAGTTATTACTGATAAATTGGTATTAATGCAGTAAAAATTTAGGCAAGGCCAAAACTTAATTTTGTTCCAATTTCTTGGTCTAAAACTAAGGGAGGGCAAAATATAGGATTTTGACTACACCTATTGTTTGTCTCTCATGCCTATAGTCATTAATTCCACTATATGAACCTATAACTAAGTGCACACCAAAAACAGGATCACAAGTAGTATCTCATTGTATACTGCATGTATTGCATTCCGAGTCCCAGTAATACGTCCCCTATTCTCACGGTTCTGGTATCACAAGCACATAATTTGATACCAATTATTTCTCGCGATAGCTGCTAAATGGCGAATTAGCAAGAGTTTTCTTATCAACCGGGATGAGATACCAATTTAGGTTGCTTCTCAAGGTCCGGCAATCTAAAATTTAACAAACAATACAGAATCTTTCTGTTGATAATGTATAAAACATTTCACTAAGTATACCACCGAAAAATCACTTAAAAAGTACAATAACCTGTTTAATTGAAATATTTCACTAAGTATACGACTGAAAAATCACATTCCTTGTTTATGCTCCTGTTATTTGAGAAACTACAACCAAATACCGCACACGTATTTACCACTATACTGGTTTAAAACTTACACTCTAAATTTACTTCTTAATTGAACATTTAACACCACAAAATCACTTCAATGAGTACCTTAACGCATGTATTGAAACACAGTTCCCTCTCCTTGTTGTTGCTTCTGCTATTCGAGAAACTACAACCAATCAACATACATGTATTTACCATAATACTGGTTTAAAAGCTACAGTCCAAATGCACTACTTAATTGACATTTAGCACCATAAAATCTTAATCGTGGGTGCACATTTAACTCACAAAAGCCGTACTCATCTCAGAAGTGTAAATTCCAAATACGGCGGCTTGACAAAAACGTGCTTCATCAACCACAATGTATAAGGATAGGGAATTTCCTATCTATTCTCTCTATATCTGTGCGTTTACTCCTAATTCAACGCCAGCCGGCTTTAAATTAGGTGTGCTAGTGACCAATGGCGTATCCGTTGGGTGGCGAGGGAGTTGAACCACCATTTACTAAAAAAAAAAAAAAAGTTGAGATAATAGCAATATCTAATTATAATTGTTGCACTTAATGTAGGATATACGATCTATTTTAATATTTAAACTCAGGATTGATTAATAGTCACCATTTAATTTTATATACATTGTTTTAAAAATGAACCGCAGGTATATAACACCTTTAATATTTTTCTGGCTACAATAACACTAATGCTGATCCAAGAGGCGGAACCGTACAAGGGCGCTTCAGCAAGTCCGTTTGGGAATGAAGACATCAGATTTTTCAAAAACAAATTTTCACTGTAGTCCTCTTTTAGGTATAATTATAGTTTCTCCCAACGTTCCTGCCATTTTTCTAAACTCCTCTAGAAAATAGGAATTGTTGAGCTCTGCAAAATATACCTCTGTCTCGACGATGATTTTTTTTATTTATTTAAATTTTGTTCCCGTTGTTCATTCCTTCGTGCTTGGGAACAAGAAGAAATCGCAGAAGCCAAATCGGATGAATATGGAAAATGCGGCAGCAATAATCCGTAATGCAATTAATGCAGTTGGTGGCGACAGTTTCGTATGAATGCGTTAGTGCGTTGTTGTGGTGAAACATCTCTGTTCTTCGCCAAATTGTGGCGAAATCATTATATTATTGTCCAGTGTCCGTTTCTCCTTTCTCAAGAAATCAAGGGGAATGACTTCATTTACTTAGGGTGGGGGTCTATTGCTCCCTTGAATTATGAAAAATAATTAGGTTTCTGATTATAATTGCTGTGTCAAAAATAAAAGGCACAACTAGCTATAATACAAATATTTCATGTTTAAGAAGTGAAATATAATTCTATGTTGTTCTAAATGCCTTATTAAAATTCACAAGAAAATTCAGGAAGCTATTTCAGAAAATCTTGCCCTCCTAACCAGAAATGAAATAACGTTCCTGCACTCTTGGCATCCCAGAAAAATCATCGCATGAATTTTTCGGTCGATGGGACCGCCTTTGCCTTCTTTGGTGCAGATTTACCGGAAGCTACCCACTGTTTTGATTATTATCTACTTGGTTTACGGTGTAAATGATGAATCCAGGTCTCATCGACGGTGAATACCCGTCGCAAAAAGTTCTTCGGATTTCGATTAACAGCTCCAAACACAGTTTCGAATTTGAAAGCTTACTCGTTTGTTGTCAACTGTGAGCAATCTCGGCTCCCATTTGGCCAAGCCCTTACAGGCGTGACTGCGCAGACCAGTGCAAGTGTCGTGAATTGAAGAAGTGCTGTGGAGGGCAAGAGCCATCCAAGGTCGCGCGCAATACATTGGTTGTAATGGGAAACCAGTGACATTTAAAACAACTATAATTACACCATAAGGATACAAGAGTAGGAAATAATTGTGAAAAAACATTTTTATGGTCGTTAGCATTTATGCACAAGTATTAGACCTTGAATATTCTGTTGGGAGTTTAATAAATCACTTCATTAACTAGGCGGAATTTCATTCCACATGAACAAAACAAAAGTAAATATTATCGTTGAACTTGAATATCGCAAACCTGCATTTGAAGTGTTTTACAAATGGGATTTAAGCATCATGGGGAGCATAATTTATCTTTAATTTTATTTTCGCAGTTTCTTCTCAATGATTCCATGTATACCTTCTGCTTTTTACTTTATGCACAAAGTCGTCACAAGAATTATAAACAAGACTTTTTAAGAGTTTTTGGAATAAAAATGTAAAAATGCTGAATTAAAAATGTAAAATACTCCGGGTTCAATTCTAGGCTGATGAAGCAATTCTTCTTTAATAATCATTGATCCGCATCCCCATATGAATGCGATACTGAATGAAGAGTACAGTTTTAATGTACATCTCAACAATTTAAGCAGTTGTTATAAAAGGTCAAATTGGTAATATGACATTACCTAAGACGGTACGTAAATAAATAAAAACAAATAAATAAATAAATAAATAATGATTTAGTGGGAAAAATTCGATATTGGATTTTCAGAGACGGTATATACAGTATAAAAATAAAATAAAGTGAAATTAGGAACCTAGATTCCTCTTCAGTAAATTATATTCAAGACGTTAAGTAAACATCTTCTATCAGTATTTGTGGTATATTTAAGTTAGATTGAAAGATAGGTATATTAATATGTGCTCCACAGGAGAGTGTAGCAGTGGCGATTCGTGGTCAGTAATAGGTACCTCGCTCCTTTTATCATCGTTTTTCTTAGTCTATAAAATATAGTCATCCCTCATACGCGATCTCATATAACGCGTTTTCGCTTAAAACGATTAAAAATGCTGATTTTAACACTGTACAAATGATATAAATAGATGCATCTGTTTCAAACTAATTTTTATTTCAAGTTTACCCTGAAATAGCTCATATCATTATCACATTCACTTTGCGCGTTTTTTTTTTTTTTTTTTTGTGTTACATGATAATTCATGATAACCAATTACTTGCGTAATGCGAGGGACACCTGTATACGTAAATTGTTGTTTATTTTAGTAGTAGTACTTGCCAGTTTACTGGAACGCTAGCTCCAACCGATGAGATTGCTTCAGAAATTGTTCCACAAGAGCTTGCGTGAAAGTTTAATGGGCATCCTTCCGAAGCGTACAAATAACGAGTTTTCTATGCACATCATTAACATAGAGGATAATCTTTCTTGGCCCATTGTAGACCTATAGTGGCATTTCACTCAATTTAAAATGGAAAATGACCGTTCAACAAAAGCGTAGTTGCTGCAACAGTTAGAATTAGACAAGCTATTGTAAACTTCAGGTATAGCCCACACCAGATCTCTTTCGTTCATAATTTTCACTATTTCACCAACTGACTTTCCTTCAAATTCTTTATTTCCAGAAGAGTCCACAACACTAAGCTCATTTTTCAGACTACCGAATCAAAATTTGAGCCATATGTGTTCAACAATTTTGAACAATTGTGTCAGGAAAAGAAGTTTTGTAATTCTTGAATTTTGAGGAATTAAGGAGAGCAAAGAAACGAAAACTTTTGTAGTCGGAATACCTATTTTGTATTTGATAGGGCAAATTATCTAAAATTTGATTGAATGTCCTCCTGAGTATAACTTCAGTAACTTCCCTTGGTTCATTATTTTTTCTTTTCTTTTGTGCATGTTCATTTATCACTTCATTAAAAATACTTCGCCAAATATTTAATCTCTTCTAAAGTGTTTTAGTCTGGATTACTTTTGAATGGCAATATTCACAGACCTGTCTTGTAATATGTTGAAGATAATGTCGGTATTGCCGAAAATGATTTGAGGAAGACAGTATCCAATCGAATCAAAAATAAAGGAAAATAATGCTTTAACCAATGTATTAGGTTTCCAAATCAACATTGTTTTCTGGTTCTGTCATGAATTCAAATAATAAAATCAGTTTATCTCATTGCTCTTGTACAGAGTTGACACGGTGTGAATTTAAGCTCCAGCGCGTTGGAGCAGCTTTTGGTAACGTTTTATTCATAAAAGCATGCAAAGTTTCCGTTCTTTTAGTGGAATGAGAAATGAAATTAGGGAGCCATGACACATCGCTGCCTGCTGCAGAACCAAATTCAGAACCTAACAGTAACCATGAACAAATAATGCCCCTGTGGAAATGCCACTTTTACTTTAGATTGGAGACCACCTAATTGACCAGACATTACGGCCGCACCATCATGTCTGAACGAAACCTTCTGACTCGTCGTGTCCTCTAAAAGCTAATTCCTGCTTCCCTAAGTGACAAATAACATCAATAAGTTTATATTTCTCTGTTCTTTTTACCATTTCATTATGCTTTGAAATTTGTAATGATTTCAGAGCATTTAGCTGCAGATCTACTCGTGTATTGCCAAAATTACAAATAGTGAATGCACAAAATATGATTTGTTTTTTTCATGCTTACTTAATGTACCAGTTAGAGAAACTATATTATCGAATCCTTCTTGAGACCATGTGGTACTGCTTTTGCCGTTATTAAAAAGACATGGGGTCAACAATAGTTTGTTTAATTTGGGGCAACCAATTAACCATTTGTACCTAGAATAATTGCTAATGAGGAATGTCTGTTATACTCTCGTTTTCTGTCTTGAAATTTTGCAATCAGACCTAGTAGTTCGGAAGTGAGCCTGGTTTTTTATTTTAAGTTTTTCAGAAAATTCAAAATTCCGAAATCCAGTCTTTAACACATGTTCTACCGCAAGGTCACAAGGACCACTAGCTTCACAAAAACTTACAAGCAAAACAACACTAGTACAGACTAAAAACGATTGTCAATCGCAAAATTTAGCGGTGTTAAAGAATGTGAGATATATTATTTCCAGAACTGCATTTGGCAGAGTAATGCCATCTGTTTCTTTTGATTTGACAAGTATCTTTTAAGTATCTTAGTGCTTCACCAAGAGGGTATGTTTGTTTAAAATTACATGTTTACGAGGGTGGGTCGAAAAGTAACGTACAAAATTTGTTTATAAAAAGTTCAATAGTTAAAAAAAAAAAAAAAAAAAAAAAATCACATATGAACTAACGCATTTTATAAATTTTTCGACGCAGTCACCAACTTAACTCATTTGTCCAATCGTGATAGCGATTTCAATGTGACTTGTTCGTAGAATTCCGTTTCCATCTACGGACTGTTGATTTCACTTCCGCATCTGTCGCAAAGCGTTGGCCAGTCAGGAATTTCAAAGAGATGAAAGTTCGATGGTGCATGGTCCGGACTGTATGGCGGATGTTGGAGCACCTTCCAACCAAATTTGATTTTCTGACGAACACCCGCAGCAGCATGGCGGCGAGCATTTTCATGAAGGAGTTTGCCATCGTCAGCATTAATATTTGCCACGAAAGGCACGGAGCAACTTCACCAAAGTTTTTATGCTGCAGCATTTAGTGTTCCCGTGTTAAGCAAAGTCCACAAAAAGCAAACAAAAAAACATACATATCCCAGAACACTGTCGCAAACACTTTTATAGCAGATTGAATCACTTTTACTGGGGAACGGGCATGTTTCCACTCCATACTTGCCTGCTTTGTTTCGACACGTAATAGTTTGCCCACGACTCACCACCAGCTACGATTTATTTAAGAAAGTTATAGCCTTATAGTCTTCTGCCGTGTACCGCGTTAAGTGATCCGAGCTTGCCATCGTTCGCTGGCCCTTGTGGTCGTCTGCGGCCTCCCGGAGCGTGGAGAATCACTAAGGTTCATACGGCCCTCTTGGAAGAATGCACACCTCCTAGAGACATTGATACGGTTCATACAATAGTCGCCACACGTTTCCGTGAATTTCACTCGACTTATGCCCTTTGGCCCACAATTATCGAACCACACCTCTGCTCTTCACACGTGGAAAACAGTAACATGCACGCCATCTTTGTTGCGTGGTTTACACTTGTCTCGCTAGAGCTGCACATGAAACAAAAAATACCATATGTAGTGAAAAATTAAAGCTATATATGTGTGAAATTGCAACTTTCTAGCTGGCATGACAAGTTTAAGGAGACATGGCTATTGCTGTAAATCAAGGAATAGCAATTTTCATTGTTGTCAACCTAACATATTTTGCACTCTGAGAGGCCCTGGACTAAATACGTATAAACTGTAGTTTCTTAAATAATTCTGGTATGGCCGCAGGTAAAGAAACTTACTCTCTATAGTACCGCTGCAGTGAACCACTCCAGAATATCACCGAACCAGGTGGTTTAGGAGTTTCATCTGGGTGACCTCTGGAGGATTCATTCAACCGAACTTCCTGTCCCTTCATTTCATCTCAACAAGTCTCTTTCAGGATTGTAAGTGTCGACGAAGTCTGCGGCAGAGGCGCCATTTCGTGAAGGTGATTGCGCTATTGAAATACAGCTCTCGGCAACAAGATGGCGTTAATGGTTGTCTGCGAGCACAGGTGGTTTATCCGGGATTGAACCACAAGCTCCTGGCGCTCCCTGCATCGAGATGAACTGTTTGTAGATTGTTATGAACCCTCCACGACAGCTCTCCCCCTGACGGGTGCCGGCCGCCCTCTAAAATTACACTAATTTCATTCTTCCTCCAGGGGTCTGACATTAAGATGAGCTCATGGCTGCAGTGTGGAACACTCCATAAACTGCCTTCATTCATGGGTCAGAGTGCCTTTACAAGGACTTATATTAATACCTTGAAGCAGTGACCTGATTACTAAGATATGCCGTTCTCCCCAGGGCTAATCTGTCAAGTTTTCTTATTAGGCCAGTGTCTTTTTAAAGACTTGGCCCCTAGCACATGCTAGTGCAGAAGCGAATACACTTTGGTAGGGGACAGAATTTATAGTTGCCTTTTTTCTGCTTATTTTTGTCTTCTTGTGGGATGGTTCTTTTATTCCTTTCTTTCACTTGAATCATCTTAAAAGTCATGGCCACTGCACACCTAACATACAGCACTACAATACAAACAACCTATCTCCAGTCATTTTCATTCAACTCGGCAGTGCACACAGCTGGAATCTTGATGTCATTACACACTGCTGGTCTTACAGAGCCTTACAATTTCATCGCTTTTAAAATGGCGATTGTGACATATCAAGGAGCAAAGTATAACTAATGAAATAGTTTTATTACCAATCAGGTTAATATTTACAAGAATATTTTTAAATTTCATCAAAAGTAGTTATGCCAAAATGAAGATGCATATAAATCAGCTGCAATCAAAATAATGTACATATTCAATGGGATAATTGGTCAATTTTTGGAATACAGTAACAGAAAGCTCAAGGCAGCCAGTCCCCATGGCCACGCTCGCTAAGGCATCTCTCTTTGGTGCTTCGTGGGCAGGGGATCGTGGGTTTGAGTCCCACCTTGGGCATGGATATTGTATGTTTGTACCATGTGTATGTGTTTGTGTAAAGGAACAGTAAAACCAGTAATCATACAGGGGGGAATGTAAATAGGGGATACAACGCCGGAGTCCTGACCAGACTCCGGTACTGTTTTAAAAAAAGAAAAGACAAATGTCTTTCTTGTAGGTTATATAAACATGTTTTTTTTTTCCCCTTCCATTTTTGCTTTTGCAGCCCATATAGCAACTTTGTGAGCTTACAGTTGATTCCAGTTCAGAACTTTTCACAATACAAAGCTCCCCAATTCTCAGTTATTTTGGCACTGCCCATTACTGAAGATGGTCTTGAAGAGGTGCAAGAAAGCTATCTGAAGAATCAACATCACTTTCAGCAATTACTTCCTCAATCAGCTGCCTAATTCTCTTCTCTTCTGCCTCGAAAGAATATCCCATGATGCAGTTACACTATAACTTATAAGGTACTAAAACATTGTACAGAAAGGATTTGGCCCACATTATTTCTAAGTGCAATGCTTTTCCCTTGGAATGTGCTATAGCTTCGTTTTGCCTATTGCATCTGAGGGCTTTATGTTTTATTTTTTAGTGTTTGCTCCTTTTGCCTCACTATTTGTGGATGTGTTCACATATTGTTAAGATTTCTGAGCAATAAGAATTATGCAAACAAAATGTGTCCATGAATTTTGCAAAATAAGATAAAAAATTAAAAATAATACAAAATAACACACAAACATCACAAAAAAAAAGTAGATGATTAGTTACCTTATGTACTAAATATTACATAATTACAATTGGCAAGCACCTTATACCTGTTGAAGATAAAAACTGAATGAATTTTAATGAATCCTTTCATAAATTTGAGTTGCAATTGTAAACATTTTAAAATTCTTCACCATTACTCATTGAAATTCAGCTTGTAGAGGAAGGGAAAGGAGGATGGTGGCAACTACTTCTGGTTCTTTCTTTTTCTCTTGACTACAATCTTGCTTTAAATATTCTTAAAGGTATTTTATTAAACTCCATTCGTTCTAGATGACCCATCCATTGCAGCCTTAATGTTTCTTCTCGTTTTATAATTTTATTAATTTCTTCATTAAAAAATATTCTCCATACACCCTGTTTTCAACTGGGCATATATCCTTATCTTATGCTCAAATTTTCTAAATGCCTCTGGTCAGACATTGTCAATCTCCAGGTTTCTACTCCATATGTGACTACCAGACTAATCAATGTTTTATACATCAGGAGTTTATCATCCCTAGTTATTTTTTATTTTATAACAATTTTAGTTTTGCAAAGTATGCTTTATTTCC
This sequence comes from Hymenopus coronatus, assembly GCA_030762935.1. Lineage (NCBI taxonomy): Eukaryota > Metazoa > Arthropoda > Insecta > Mantodea > Hymenopodidae > Hymenopus > Hymenopus coronatus. The sequence continues at coordinate 40,279,304 of CM060899.1, forward strand.
TGCTTTTATGAAGTCTTTTATTGTAGTGCTCATTCTGGCCCCATTGACTATTATATTTCCCAGATAAAATGTTTGTTTTTTGAAATACATTCTGACCATTTTCCAAATTCTGTTGTTTTCATTTTCCCTTCTGATATAATCATGTATCTATCCTTGGAAGATACTAAACAAAATAACAAAGTTTAGTTTTTAACAGACTTTTCATTTTTGAGATGTGTTCTTCAGACACACACAGACCTTTTTCTAAATTTTTTTTGGACTCAGAGGACCTTAAAACATATATTTCTTGTGAAATCTTGACATCAAATTTTTGAGTGGGATACAATAACTTCTCTAGCTACTATGAACATTGTATGAATGTACCTATGGGCTAGAAGAAATAAAAATATTGAATTGGTGCATGTATGGAGGAAAAGAGAAACAAAGGTTTTTGGAAAGGGGAAGGGTACAAGAAGGTTTGAAGATATCAAGATAAGAAAAAGTTGTTTACTCTAATAACAGAGCAGAGGTCATTAATGTTTTATGCTACAATGAAAAACAACTGGGAAAGAGAAGTATATACACAATACTAATAAGGAAGAAAGAGAGGGTAAAGCATGGTTAAGAGCAGGAGTATGGAGGCTTAGAAGCAAAATAGACTATCCACTAGTGGCATGTCCACTGTGTGGGAGAAAGATGTTTATCACATATTTAAATGCACATAAACACAGATCTGAAGAAAAGAAAGTGTATGCTCTAGAAGGAAGAAGAGTTTTATTAAACTAAATATATTTTAGGCAAACATATTTAGAGAAAGTAAAACATAAATGGAAATGGAGGGTTAGAAATGGAAAGGAACAATAATTTGTGATCATAAATGTAAGAATTAAAGATTATTGTAATATGCAATTGTTTATTTAAGTGGACCGCCCTTCTGAAAAGTGACCAGGGCCAAATTTAGGGAGCAGTCTAACATATGTAATAGCTTTTACTTCAATAAAGTATTACTACTGTTAACAATTATGAAAGATTTTTAAACAGTAATCCTGTCATTTAATACTGTAATATATTTATCTTATATTTAAATTGTATAAAATATTCAATATACATTTTAAAGACTTTTGTTGTAATAATAAACTAGAAAGCTCTAAGCTTTTTTTCATCTCTTGCAACCTATTGGCACATTATCTGAGTTTTTCTCTATCTGAGGTAGTCTCTATACAATTAGCTTGGATAATCACAGTCTACTATACTTCATAGGCAACAATTGTATAATACATTTCAAAAGACAGTAGTAATGGATATTCATACAAAAGAAAATAAAGACTATATACCTCCACAAATACAACTTCTTATCCACACAATTACAAAAGTAGTCAACCAAAGTACTTATGTTTGCTTAGTTTTTATAATATTGGACTTATAGTTTTTTCTTAATTATATAATGCTAAATTATGTCAAATTTTCTAGACTTATGCATATCTGGTTCAGTCCAATCCTCAATTAGTCCAGATAATTGGAGTTCTATTTATACATATAACAATTTTAGTTGAGTATTATTGTAATCTACAGTAGTTGGTAACTGTGTTGTATGTTTGCATTAGAAATCTTCCGAATTGGAATTAGTAACACTAAAACTCCTAATTTTAGTAGGTCATTTTACCACCTGGGCTTATTTTGAGAGGGGGGGGGGGGGGCATTGTGTGTTGTGTGTGTGGGGGAGGGAGGGGGGAGAGAGATAGATAGATAGATAGATAGAGAGAGAGAGAGAGAGAGAGAGAGAGAGAGAGAGAGAGAGAGAGAGAGAGAGAGAGAGAGAGAGAGAGAGAAAACCATAAAAAACCAAAGCAATAAAGTGAATTTGGATTTGTTGCTACACAATACCCTCTGGAATAACATAAGAGCACCAATCATGTCAAAGACAACCACTTCAAAAATCACAGAAAAAAATGTTGCATCAGTTGGAGAATGCTGACATGTTTTTTCTTGAAACATGGATGTCAAAGTCAACTTACCTATTAGCAATGTTTTAGTGTCACTAATTCCAACTCAGGTTTCAAATACAGTAGAAGCACAAAATTTACAAATGTATTTGTAATTTGTGTTGTATGGGAATGAAAATGTTATAGCATGAAGTAAAAATCATCCAAAAGTCTGAAACGTTCTTATTTGGAAAATATTATGATTATCAACATTTCTTCACTTTATCTGCATAATCTTTTTGTTTTTCCCTTTAATCTCAAGATTTAGTTATAAACACAAAACTCTTATTTATCCAGACCTGGTTGGGCTGAAGGTAATCCAAATTAATGAAAATCTGGATAGTCTGAAACGACTATTAAATTAATATAAACTTACTAATCTCAACAATAATTTTGGTGCTAAAAAAAGAAAATGAGAGAAAAAAAGAAAGAAAAAAGAGCACTTTTTGGCATTTAAATTCAATACTGCACTCACTTTTATTTTCTAAAATAATTTTAAGTTGTTTTTGTTTAAAATTTGTGCTGCATTTGAAAAGCAGAAAATTAACCCAAGTAAACCAGAAACCCAGATGCTTAGAGGACAAGCATATGAGAGGTTACTAAAGTGCAACTTTTGACATTCTTCCACCATTAAGAGATGCCACTAGAATTTGATGAGATTCCATTGTTAGGTTAAATTCATAGCCAGTAACTCTCCTGCAAATATGCATCTGTTGCAAATATTAGGACATATAGTTATATTGTTTAAGTTTTGTTGGTGCTGATTTATTTTTTGCAGATACTCAAAACTTTGTATTAGATCACTTAGTCACCAACTGACACACTGATTACAATAATTATACTACTTATGTAAAATTATATTACACTATAGGGCTGGTTCTATGATCTGCTGATACAGCTATATACCAGATTTCTTGCTGATTGGCATTCTACGATCTCTTGATAGCACTGCTCAGAAGATATATTTGCCGATAAGTTTTTGGCTAATTGGAGTAGCTGATGCATCTATTATCCGACAAATTAGTTTTTACATTCACATCTGACATCTAAGCAATAGTAATCATGAAAAAATTGCATTAATTGGACGACAGTGTTTTTTGAAATTCACTCACACACACATACATACAAAAGTTCTCTCTCTAATATTAGTATGTATAAATTTTGGCATAGGAATAGGAGCAAAAGCAAACGAGAAGTATCTATAACAGCAAATAGTGACTAACAGATAAGTAAGGTTATATGAACTCTGAGGTAATTACAAGCAACCCCCCACAGGTTAGGTACTGGGCTTTATATTACCATGCAGTCTTACATGCTTCTACAAGGTTTAACAGACTTTTGCAGTCGCTATGATTGAAATTTACAGCCTTTCTTCGTTTTGTCTCTTCTATTTTATTCTAAAACCATGGCAAAAGAATTACCCTATTGTTTGTGTGACCTACTTCGCAGGGCATTTGTTGATTGTTTTCTGGTTTATGAATTTCCCAGCTATAACGCTTGCATCAAATTCAGAATGGCAAACTTAGCACCATGCAAACTATCCTATTGGGTTGCTATCCAGAGGAAAGTGTATGATTGTAAAACGAAAGTGTTGCTTGTTGACCAGACAAATTTATTTGGCAAATATCTCTAGGCAAGCTTATCGGAACTTTGTAGAACCGGCCCTACATTAAGCTCATTATATGACCATTTTGCTACCTTATTATTATTATTATTATAATTAGGTTATTAATTATTAGGTCTTATTTTTGAAGATAAGTAGAAATTTGAATTGCTTTTGCAATTTTTGGTGTAACCATTTTTTATGCAAGATTAGTTTTAGAGGAAGAAGATCTGCATAGAAGCTAAGATATTTAATTGTCTTAACTAAAATGAAATATTAAAACATTAACCATAATATGTACATACTAGTGTAATACACTCATTTGCAACATTTATTGATGCACTAAAGTTATATAAATTAGGTCCATAGCAGTTTCAGTGCTTAATTTAATTTTTAAGATGCATCCAGGTTATTCATTATGGGTAATCACTATTATGATGGAGAAGGAAGTTGATGACTGAACTCATTGCAATTACATTATACTCCCGATTATTAGTGTGTGGATTATCCATGCATCCACACCCCCACCAATTATTTTGTTTTAATGCCACCAGTTGTTTCTTCACTTTCTTTTAACTTGCTTTGCTGATTAACATCAGAAAAACTGAATTTGTTTTTAATTTACATGGAACAGGCAGGCCAATAACAATAGAAACGGTGCTGTTGTCGCATGGTGATTGTTAAAATAATGGAAATGGCACTTATTGTAATGTGGCAGGCCCTTTACGGCTGTTTCCTAAAGAAAAAAACAATAACCTATGCACAGAAGTAGAATAAACTTTTAAATAAAGAATACGTGTTGAAAAAAGCTTCTAAGCATAATTTCCTATTTACGTGTTATACCTTAAAAGGATTGAATTATGGGTTTTATCGATTATTTGAGTTTTTCGATCATTTGTGCTTTTTCTCCCCCCAGATATTCGAGAGCATACTGTATTTATTCTCAATATTAATTTAATAATGACCTCAAACGTGTGATATGACAATGGCTCATAATATTAGCAGAAGACTAAAATAGTGCCTCTTCAGTAAATATGGTGATTCCTCTGGTTATTTATCTTAGTGAGGCAAGTCATGGCATCAGCCATTTTAGTTTTTTAGTAATCTCTCCTTTTTCGGGCGTAAAAACCCTTAGCGTGGCTTCCTTCAAAAGGGAAGTAAAGCCGTTGGTCCAGTGTAGTAGATTTACGGCACATACAAGAACCTCAAGCCTGATAAAGAGCCCTCTGAGCAATACTAAGCAGTCTTTCATGCCCAGTATAGAATGGGACGCTGAGAACCAGAGCAGTTAAAGAACGTCCATTAATAAAACCCATTTCCATCTCTCATAGGCTGTATCAGGACTGTTTTTAGTTGATGTTTTATTTATTTAAATTCATATAAAGCAATGAGGAAAAAATATTGTTAAATAAACACAGGTCTACTGCTTGAAGCACATTTGCAAGCAAAATGTACTTGGTATTACTGAGCTACTCTAATTGTTAACAGGCATTTTGCCTTTGATCATAAAAGGCTCCCAGCATTGGTGTATTCTCAGGGTTAGCTGTAAAGCCCATAAATTTGTGAAGAAAGAATTTCTGTTAAATTTATAAATAATGAAGAATGTATTTCTAATCTGTTGGCTGTTTGTATTTTAGCCTATTGTTACAGCATAAAACCCAAATTCTGTTTGCAATATAATGTAGCCTGTCTTCTCTGGCAGGAGTAATAAGACAGACAGACAGACAGACATACAAACAGACAGACAGACAGACAGACATACATACATACTGACTGACATGTTATATACAGCATATTTGCACAATGCATTAAGGGGGGAGTTACTGCAACAAATATCTTAGGTCTTCTCTCTTGGCATGTGAAGCATAGCTGACAAATTTTGAGAACCACCAAAGCAGTTACCATATGTGTTAAGTATAGCCAGTCTAATGATTTTTATTACTGAATTACTGATGAGGAAATAAGTTAACCAATAGATTTACACCTATAATTATGGTAGTTAGTATTCAACCAATAAATTCATTCTACAAAAACATAAATTTATTTAATTTAAATATATATAAAACAAACTTAATAATTAAACAATTCTATTAATTTCAGGGATCCTTAATTTTTCTAATGGAGATCAAATCAGCATTTATCCATTTCAAAACCAGATTCAGGTAATTTTTCATTATTTTTTTTTACTTAAAGGTCTGGTTAATGACTAAGTACAATTATTACTATATTCTTCTTCTATTACTGCCATTATTATTATTATTAATGGTATTAAATTTCATTGAAAAATTACTGCTATAGATAACTTTAAATACAGAACAAAAATGTAAACAAGTGGCTCTGTTGGTCAGCTGGTACAGCACTGTCTACTGTGCAAGGTCCTAGGTTTGATTCCTGGCTAAGGGGTGGAATTTTTCTCTATCCAAGATTATTCCCTAACCTACCTCCAGAGACTGGAGAAAAAAAAAAGAAGAAGTAAATATACAAATTACAGCTTGGTAGCAGCAAATGCCTCTGCCTCTCAGGCATGGTTTATTCTCAGAAGTTACTGTTGTACAATGTATCAATGAACGTGTTGCTTCAGCCAATGATCATAACAGTTAACTCTATGTGGAGTGAAACACAGAATTCCAACATTACCCTGTTTTCTTTCTAATCTACTTCCAAGAAGTAATATCCACATGGAGAGCGAACACTTACTTGGAGAAAGCGTAACATTGGTTTTTGCAGCACTGAATACCTTCATCTTCTCATTCACCTTGCATGCGTGCATGTGTGTGTGTGTGTGTGTGTTTTTTGCAAGACATAACTCATTGTTGGTATCCTTTGTTACACATTAGTTAAAGAATACCTGTGCTGTGGCAAAATCTTTTGACATGGCAACTGTGATTGTTACACCTGTGTGAGTGGATACATTCTGTTGGAATGTTCTTTACCATTGAAGCCATGTATTGTTAAGCCTAAGGGCTGTTGCAGTTTTGCACATGCTGCTGTTTCTATAAGTTTCCAGTGACATGAACAACAGGCATAAAAAGGGCAACAAAACCTTCCCCAGAGTTCAGTTTTCACTGGGAATGCATTGCATGCAACAGTTTAGTGAGTTTGATGGGAATTTTATAGCGAGCTGTATTGTCATGACAGTGAATATTGAAAAGAAACCATTCAGTAGAATTACGAAAGACAGTTATTTGTGAGCAGATTCTGATTATAATGAGTTTGTGGAAGAAATAAAAAATTTTTGGAGAAAAAGAGAGTTTTTGTCACAATATCATGAAACATTCAGATTTTAAGGTTAATTTAATATAACAAAATTGTGTGAGGATGTGTTTTAATAATTATTTTGGGTTATCTGGCACACTGTCACCTGTAACTCTATGATAGAACTTTGTATAAATTTTTAAATAAGCATATTACAAAACTTAGACTTTAAAGTTGATTTAGTATTGTGGAATTGCATGAGGTTGTGGTTTAATTATTATTATTTCAGTTTAAGTGCCACCTGTAACAGAACTTTGTAATAGTTAAATATATCACAAAACATCCAAATTTTAAGGTTAATTTAATATTTCAGAAGTGCATGAGGTTATTCTCTAATAGTAGTTTTGGGTTATGTGCAACTCTGTGGCTGAAATTTATATTTGTTAAATAAACATACAGGGTATCCACAGCAAGACTTCAACATTTTGAAAGCATGCATCTTTTTCATTTCAGGATGGGCAACTGTGATTCCAGAAGGAGCAGAAGCAGAAACTCAAAAAGTTTATGTGACAATGTTTCAGTTCACACAATAGCCATAGTGGCGCTATTACTAAAATGGTGATTCCAAACGAGCACGCACATGTTGTGTGGTGATATACAGAAACAAAATAAATTATTAAAGTGCAATGAAACTTTCGTCAATAGGGATCATCCAACATTCAAGACTATAAAGAAGTGGTGTGATCAGTTTCTGGAGACTGATTATGTTTTAAAAGGACATGGTGATAGTAAACCCAGAATCCATTAACAGGTTGCAAAAAAACATGTGGAGATCAATCAAAGGGAGTCCACATAAGTCAGTAAGACAAGCAGCAAGGGAGCTTGGTATGAAAGGGTTCATAAAATTCACCATTGAATGCGCTTGTACGCACACAAGGTACAAATTGTACAAGAAATAAAGCCTGATGATCAACCAAAAGTGACAAGCATTTGCAATCATTACTGGATTGTATTGCTGAGGAAGAGATCTTTTTATTGTGAGTGATATTTCCAGAGGAGACTTTTGCATTTCAGGGAAACCGAATCATACTGAGCTTGAAACATCCCATAAGCCACAATACACGTCATGAAATTTACTATAGGTTAGACATTCTTTGCTCCATCTGAGGCATTCATGTATAAGTTAACCGAACTAAATTTTGTGGGTTGCACTGAAAACTTGATGAAAACTCATTTTCATGTGTAATAATTACAGTATAATACATTTCCTTTCCATTATATTTGTTTAAAATGTTGGAGCCTTATTGTAGACACCCTATATATTATGAAGCATATTGAAATTTTAAAGTTAATTTAATGTTGCAGAACTGTATGAGATTATGATTTAACCATTATTTCAATTTATGTATCATATAAATTTGCCATATTTAATCACTGTATGAAGGGGCCTATTCTGTAATTAATACAATGGTAGCTACCCAAATGTATACAAATCTGATGGGTTTCATTCACATAACTTTCTCTGTGTGTTCTGCAAACTATTTTTAAAAAAGATTACTTTGTTATGAGCAGAAGGGAAATAGGGAATACACTGCGCTAAAGCTAGTCAAATCTTTTAAAAGCTATTCTATGTGGTCGACATTGAAATTTGGTTCTCTTTGCAAGCCCAGAATAAAACAAAAGAAAGATGAAACAGATGAGGACTCCTGTTTGAGAACAATTTCAGTATTTTAAAATTAAAACCAATAACAGAAAATATCTCAGAAATAGTTAGCTCTACAAAATAACTGTATACAACATAAATTACGTGTTTTAACGAGATCTACATTTTTTGATAAGTAAATCTTAAGGTTCAGATATACAAAAGTCATTCAGAATGAAATTCAGGATCTACAATTTATTTACCATGTATTTATCTTTAATATATTGCGTTTTAAACAAAATCATTACAGCCACTATTTAGAAAATCAAAATATTCAAAAAATGTTCCATGTTACGGACACTTTGGGGTGGGGGAATTTCTCTGAAAAGTTTTGTATCACATCCTTACAAGACACTGAACTTAAATACATTGGTATTTAACCAGTTTTTCATTTTTGAGCTATGTCACAGACACACACACAGGGACTTTGTTTCTAAATTTTTTTTTGGATTTGGAGGGTCTCAAAACATGTATTTCTGTTGAAATCTAGGTATCAAATTATTGGGTGGAATACAATACCTTCTCTATATACTAAGCACATTGTATATACCTACTAGAGAAAGTAAAAATGGTTTATTTTTTGCCTTTTTCATGCATTACGGAAGTAGAATTATGTTTAACATTAAAAGACTAGGACATTTAGGGATGTATTTATTAAGGGAAATATTCTAACTCTTGTCATGTGTATCAAACAATACCTTTAACTGTAAAAAATTCTAAACATTTTATCCAATTGTGATGTACATTAATATTAGACATTAATGGCTTTTCATAAAGTAAAGTGAATAAAAATAAAGTCAATACTGATCCTTATATTATTGGTAGTTTACTTCATAATAAACTTCCCGCAGAATTAAAAGCTTGTAAAAATAACACATTTCAAAGAAAGTTAAAAAAGTATCTTATGCATAAATGACTGTTCGAAATTGTTGGTTGGTTGGTACCTAATGTTGAGCAGTTGGCAGTGAAGCCATTTGCTCTCTTGCATTCCAATATTTGATGACACATTAATTATCATGTCGACTCAAGGTTGGGCAGTGCAGTAGATGGTTTCCATCCATATCTTCTTTAAGTGTACAGAAAGGACACACAGGATTTCACTATACCAATCTTGAATAAATGTTGATTGAGACAATCATGGCCTGTTAGGAGTCTAAAAGTTGCTACAGAGGATTTTCCTGGTAATGTAGTGATTCTAGTCATTTTATTACATAAATTTTTCCACGGTTTTCCTTTTGTTTGTAATACATTATCTTCTTTAATTTTGTTATTATATGTTGACATAATGATTCTTTTGATAGAGTGATAACTTATTGGATCAGATGAATTTGATGTAATTTTACTACCTTTCTTGGCTAGAAAGTCAGCTGTTTTATTACCCTGTATTCCGCAATGTGCTGGTATCCATTGAAGTATTAATTTTTTATTTCTGTTCGAAACTGTAAATCCTTTACATTATAATATTGCATACCTTGTATATTAACTTATTATATATTTTATAATTGAACTTGTGTAAACAATGTTATGTCAGAAATTTGTATATTTTTGTAATTTAACTGTATAAATATTATTATTATTATTTTTTTTTTGTAGCTTAAAGTCCTTTAATCTGGTTGATCATATTGGATGATGAATGAAATTGGTGAAATGATGCTAAAATGATCTCAGGGTCCATGGAGCTTAAGGTTACTCGACATTCGTCTTCTCAGGATAAGGGAACCTTCCCCCCCCCCCCAAAAAAAAAACCTTATACGGGCAACTCACCCTAAGCGAGATTCAAACTCACGAGCTGTTGAATGTGAAGCAGACACGCTACCATCACACTACCCAGGCTGCCTGTAAATATTATTATAACATGACAATGTCAGATATTCTGTATGAATCTTTGACAGTAATAAACTATTAAACTATGCATATACAGTAGCAAATTCATATATTGTAAATAACATTGGCTTGAAATCTGTTACATTTGGTTTTCATAGGTTGTCTGCCTGACATTATGCAACTCTGGATGCAAAGGATGCAACATTACTAAGGATAGTATTAAACTAACTCAGATTCTTAAATAACGGGATTCCTGATGCAGAAAGTTTCCATACATTCCAACAACCACTGCACCGAGAGAGACTTAACATGAGACATGTTGTACTTAAGTTTGGGTTCTTCTTTGCCAGCTTTGTAAATGATGAAATGGGAACACTTTGCTAATGCACTATTTAATGGTGCATGATATGGAACAGTACATTCCTGTGGAGGTATGGCTTCTGGGTCAGGTTCTCTTGTTAGAACAACTCCATCTGCATTACGAATCAAGGTCATCAAATCTGTTTTTGATAGGTCCATGTTTCCCAACTTGTATGTTGTGCCAACCCCAGGCAAGTAAACATGGCAGCCATTTAAAAGACTTGGTAGCTGAAAAAAGATGTGTACCAAAGCTTAGATAAACTTGCTACTTACTGTAATTTTGTGAGCAAACTTAAAATAAGTACAGTCAAACTTTGATCTATCATTCTTGGAACTATCATTTTCTTGCATTTTCAGTCCCATGCAAATTAATCAGAACAGAAAAATAACACATTTTTCATGCTTTTATTAATTTAATCATAAATTACTTCCAATTTACCAAGATTGGAATACACATTTTTGAGATCATGAAACCATACTTAAAACTAACAGCAAATGTTCTTTTGTGGAACAGTCAAATTTTGCAAGTCTCTTTGCAAATAGTCCACAAATATTGTTTGTTATTTGTGAAGATAAATCTTACTAAAAATTCAGGGAAAAACTTTCTGGAAACTTTTTCTGAAGTTCACGAATAACTCTCACAAGTATTGTGATGTAGTTTTCATCATGTCTTCAACTGGAATTAAAGGTTAGTCCTTCATAGGTGAAATAGCCCCAAAACATTTTCTTCTTAGGGTGTTTTACAGTCTATTGAAAATGAGCTGAACTTGCAAGTTCATTGTTTACTTGGTGCACATACTGAACCTTAGAAGTTCTTAAAAAAAAAAAAAAAATAGCAAAGTGACAAACATGTACAACTGACTGAAAGTGTAGCATTTGCTTATATATGTATGGCCATTGGCTTCTCTATTGTAAATCATTTTAGCATTTCTCATATTTGATTTGCTGCATTTATCATTTGCTCCCTCCCCACCTTGGAAAATGATAGATCGAAGCTACACTGCATTTAGAATTAATTTACAAAAAAATCTAATGTGTTTTATTCACATGATTTTCTCTCATGTTTGGCAAACAAACTTTCCTGCATAAGATTATTCTTTGATCTACATAACGATAATCAAGATAAATACTACCAGAAATGGTCTTATTACTAAGTTCCTTATAAGTAGAAGGGAAACAAGAAAATACACTAGGTTAAAGTGACAGTTAAATCTTTTAAAAGTTGTCGCTATACGATTGTCATTGAAATTGTATTCTCTTTCCATAACCAGGAGTAAAACTAAAGATGAAATGGATGAGGACCGTTTGATAAAAGTATAAGCATTTTAAACTGAAACCAATAACAGGGAGTAGCTCTGAAATGGTTAGTTCTACAAAATTACTATATGACATAAATTGTGTGTTTTAACAAGATCTAAATTTTTTGCACAGTAAGTTTTAGGATATGTCTTATGGTTTACAAGTTATGCAAAAATCATCCAGAATGAAAAGGACTTCAGGGGTTATTCCCAAGAAATCCAGGATATGCATTTTATTTTTCATGCAAACAGCTTTAATGCATGGTATTTTAATAAAAATTGTTACAGCCATCTTTTACAAAATCAAACATTTTTAAAAATGAATGTTTCCTGAATATCTCCCTCTCTCACTCACACAAACACTCACTCAATTTCTCTCTTTCGCTGCCAGCCTGGCACCAATAAGTAATTAGTCATGTAACACTAAAAACAAAATATTTATGAAAATAAATTTACAATATACAGTAGCTAAGATCACTGACCTGTGTAAACAAAATAGAAAATGAAAAATACACTGCATAATCTCCCATCTTAAGTTCTGACTTGTTTCTGTTGGTTCACACAGTCTGATCATCTGAGTAGGTAAATGTAATAACTGAGTAGGTCCCCAAGCTAGGCTATTGCATAAATGTGATTTAGTGTGTCAGCTTCAGTCACAACTCGGTTACTGCTGCATGTTACCGGAGTACCTCTAGTCCTTTCCTTATATATGTATGTTTTCGTTTAGACACCAAGGTCTATGGAATGTTGCAATCATTCATCCATAGCAAACAGTCAATATTTATCAAGATCTGTATAATCTTGCACTTCTTTCGGACATACACAAAGCAATAACATGAAGTCTCGACTTCTTTCAATTTTTATCCAGCACATGTTTAACACAACTTTCAATATTGTAAAACTTAAAAACAATGAATAAGCATTGAAGTTTTATTTTAAAGTGTTAGGCATGCTTCAATACTCTAAAGATTGAGGTCTGTAACATGAATAAACCTATAATGGATCTTCAGATTTATTTGGCCTATAGCGCCAGTGGGTTTAAACGCATGACATCTTTATTAGTTCAGTGAGCATCTTGTCTCAAAGGGCAAATGTGGAATTGAACCTTGGCCTGCATGCATTGCTGACTTCATAAACAGGTTGTTGTATTGGGCAATGCAGAATGGTTTATCATCATATTTTGTACATTCATCATACACAAAAGTTGGAGCTGACCACGATCACAGAATTTGTATGCTTTCTTAATTTGTTCTGTGTAGGTCAGTTTTAATTTATTGCTATAAAGAGTATGAACAAATGTTTATTGTATTGGGGAAGTTGTGCCATTAAAGCCAACTTGTTACCATAACTGTTCCATTATTTATATTATCTATCAGCATAAATGCCAGGATTAGGAGTTTATGAGAAAGGTAAATGTTCCAATTGTAAATATTGAAAAAGTACAATACAAGTCCCATTTCTAGTATTGACCTCAAGCACAGACAAATGACTGGTGGCAAAGGCCAAATAAATCTGAAGACCTTATATATATATCTACGTAGGCAGTTTTTAAATAAATTAATTATAAGTAAATATTACTGTATTGTACATGAGTGATTGTGGAACTGGGAATGAATGTCTGCATATTTATTTGTTGTAATCCTGGCAGCATAAAAAAGATAATAAATATAAAGGCCTAAAATTTGAAATTATGAATTGAATAATCACATTCAAGTGCTTATAATTCTCATGAGTAATACATTGTATGGAAATAATTTATAATTTAAATCATTCTAATTTCAATATGGCTATGTTTTCACATTCTTAGTCCTCTTGTTGTTTTAGAAATTAAGGACAGATGAAATCAGATGTAATGTGCTTAAGGAGACATTTTTTTTTTTTTTTTTTTCCCATCATGGGTACAAAAAAGAATGTTAATTATAGTGAGTAAAAAGATTGTACACTACACCACTTGCATTTAAACATACACTTTGCATATGTCAATGGCAACATATAAAATAATTAGCTAGTCTGCTACAATTACAATTAAAAAGCAATCTTCACATTTAAATATCAAGGATTGTAATGTTAAGAAGAATTGAACGCAAAAACAGAATTATTTTAAGTGTGAATGTCCTATTTACTCATAAGGAAATTGTGTCAACTGATTCAATGTTTGATTTTGTTGCATGTGCAATAAATTATACATAATTTCAACTAACCTGTATAGTTCATTCCAGTAGTAAATACAGCTTTCCAAACTTCTCAACCAACCAAGATATAACGAGGCAAAAAATGTATGGCACACCTACTGTCACTACTGAAAGGAAACTAAATATTTGGGGCAAGCAACAATATTGGGAAGGAAGAACTGTTTCCAGGAAAGTTAATAAACTGCTGAGAAAGAAATACACTAATCTAGTCACAACAATTTCCCACCAACAACTGCAGAACAACTCCAAGTCCCATCCCTAGTTAAAACATTTGGCAGTTTTTCTATGGAAAACCTGAAGCAAATTGATTAATAGACCCGCATTAATAAAAAAAATATAGATTCATTGATTTCCTTTAAATTTGAATACCATTTAGTCAAACTGAAATTTGTAAATCATTAAAATTTAGTTGAGTCGATTTAATTGTTAAAACACATCACTGTCTCAAAGTCCAACATATATTGTAAATTATTACTTGTTCAAACCAACACACTATGTAATACAGGAGATTTTGAGTGGTAAACCTGTAGTTCAATGTATTCATACATACCTGCTTGGCTGCATTGATTCTACCTCTTTTTGGAGCATCACTATCAGGAAAGTCAGTTGTTCCTTTCACTTCAAACACCTCTGGATCCACAAGTTTCCCCATTTCCAAAGAAATAGCTAACCCTTGAGAAAGAAAATATACAAAAAATATACAACAAAGTAATTGGATGTGTAGCACTAGACTATTTTCAAATTATAAGCTACATTATACATTTTTTCAGAGGTCATAATAGGATAGTAAGTAAACTGTGAAAACCCGATGTTACTAATCTGCGTACATCTTCTCTTTGGCGCTTAGCTCCCTAGCCTTTAATCGAAAGGTTTTTATACAATTTTGGAAGCAAAGCAGAGTGAAAACACCCTAGTGGCGTCACTGCTAAGGTTTCATTCTGTTTGTAGATCCCCGAGTTCATGCACATGTACTGTGTTTCATTTAATAATTCAGCTGGTACACAATAATTAGATAACCTATTCACCATAATGGCTGAGGGCCTCAAAGAAAGGACTTTCTTTGATTTAACTGTTTTTTCACACAAGCTGTGTGTAGGACAGAAGTTGGATATGTAGAGTCAGCCATAGTTGGGATTAGAACCACAGATCTCCTGGTCTCTAGCCGGTTGCTCTAACACTGAGCTACCATGACATGACAGCATAGCATTTAATTTCTCAACTGATTCGCATGTTTCCTGGTAAACCACAAGTCAATCTCAAATTATTTTGAGATGACTTATAATGTTATAAGTACTTAAAGTTTCAGGATTCAGTTGAGAAATTTAATGCTGTGCCGGCATGTTGTCATGGTAGACCAACTGGCCAGAGACTGGGAGATCCATGGTTCAAATCCCAACTATGGCATTCAATTTTTCAGGCTAACTCTACCTATCAAACTTTCTTTGGTTAACAACACTGCAGAAAGACAGGCAGACCAGCTCTCTTCTTCCTCCTGACTATCGCTTCCCTGTAAAACTAGAGCTCTTTCTCTACCATATTATTGTTTATTTTTATACAGCTTCTACATACTCTTAAGAAAACTTATTTTTCTATTTACTTATGTTAATCAAGATAAATCTTTGCAGAGAGTTTCATTACACATTTTATTGAAGGTACAAGGGGGGATAGAGGAAAGCAAATCAATACTCAGATATTTAAAAATCAGGTCGCTATAGGCTGGCACAGAAATTTAATACTCTTTTACTGACATTGTAAGAAACACCTGAATAGCGACAGCATTTTTTAAAAGACTAAATATTTGAAACATTCAAACCAACAACAAATAACTTGAAAATAATTTGCAAAAACTATGAATTGAAATTAATAATTATTACACAATTATTTTCTGAAATTTATAATGCTAAGATACCATAAAATGAATTCATTTCATGGATAAATTACTAATAACATAAGACTAGAGCTCATGTGTGACTGCCACACTGCCTTATACACAAAAAGAGCCATTTCAAGGGATACAGAGGAGGGAATATCTAATTTTAAAGAGCAACTCTATGCATTCTGGCAGTTACAACAGTAGGCAAACTTATCAAATGATCTGAACCAAAACAAACTCAAGAACACTACAAAACTCAGGAAGATCTAGGATATGGAAATGAGCAATCACAATTGGTAAAATACTATTTTAAAATTGTATTTTTACTTTTTCCACACATACTATATACACAGTATGCAGAGGCAATATTGTATTCCACTCAAAATTTGATGTCAAAATTTTACTGGAAATATATTTTTTGAAGTTCCCTGAGTCTCCAAAACAAGAATTTTTAGAAAAATGTCCACATGTGTATATGTGTATGTCCATGTACATGATAACTCAAAAATGAAAAGTTGGTTAAATACCAAACTTGAAGTTCCGTATTTTCCAAGGATGAAAAATGAAGATTTTTAAGAAAATCCATCTTAAGCTACCTTTTAAATGCAAACATTTTAAAAAAAAATGATTTTTTCAAAAATGGTTTTACAGATTTTGATTAACATAATCTACATTGCGATAATTACATAACAAATAAAATATTTATCTTGAATACTCTGGGATGCCTCTGAACACTCTTCATTCTGAATGACTTTTGCACAGAATATATATTAATATGATTTGTATGTGTGTGTAAACACATTTTGTGAGTGGGCTCTGAATAGTGTATACAATGGCAAAATTGACCCACATTTAATTCTCTTCAAAGACAAGGCTTGGTTCCACCTTCAACGATATGTGTGTACACAAAATAATTGTTATTGGAGCTCTGAGAAATGATTGTTCATGAAATACCCCTTCATGACGAAAAATTGGTGTATGATGCACCATTAATGGAGACATTTTTTTCAAGTCAACAGTTGACAGTTACATACATGAATAGAAGTTTGCACCCCCTTTTAGAGAATGACACGGAGTATGATTTTGCCCTTTTTCAACAAAACTCTGCAACAGCTCATACAGCCAATCTTTTGATGAGAACAACTGAAAATGTGTTTCAGGACAGAATTATTAGTAGATTTGTGGCCCTCTCAGTCCTCTGACATAACCCCTTGCAACTTCTAACTCTGTGGTAACTAAAAGCATAAAGAGTACAAGACAAACCCACACACCCTAGAAGAATTAAAACAAAATGTCTGCCAGGAAATAGTCAGCATTTCTCAACATGAACAATGGCGAATGATGGATAATTTCCTAAAATCAATGGACAATGGCAGTGGCCAGTTTCAGCAGCTCCTTTGATAACATTGGTAAGTAAAGCCTTTAAAAGTTTAAAAATGTTGCATTGTTTCATCTGAACCTTTCTATGATAGTGGCTGATGGCAACAAGCACCAAAGGCACTGACAAGCAAAACACTGTGCAGCTGGTTTGGACATTTTTGAATCACCTGGTACATACAGGGTGCAGCAGAAACAGTGACCCATTTTTAACATGTTAAGCATGAAGAATGTGTCTACATAAAGTTAGTGTAGAGTTCAAAATCTTCTCGGGCTTCTAGCCAGGTAAAAACTTGGCTTGACACCAACGTTTCGAAGAAGTGCATCTTCCTCGTCTTCAGGGTGAAGACGAGAAGATTTTGAATTAACACGTCGCCAGGAAAGCTTTAGTTCTTATTTTAGTGTAGAGTGTTCAAAAGAACACATCCTAGCATTAAGTACACATGTCACTTTTTGTAAATTGTGTCCTTCAGGTGTCCACCATTGTTGGCAATGCACTCTTCTGCACCAACGCGCACATCCTCCATAACCTTATGAAGAGTGTCACCTGTTATGGCCTCGATTTCGGTATGAATGTTGTTTTTCAAGTCTTCAAGAGTCGTTGGCTTGTTAGCATACGCTTTGGATTTTAGGAATCCCCACAGATCCAAAAGCATATTCAACATCGTAACAGGGGATGAAAGGTGGATTTTTGTTTTGTTTGTTTGGTCCCAGCTCGGGGACACTAAAAACTTCATACGATATACATATATGATCCAGAAACCAAGTGACAGTCATCAGTCTGAGTCTTCCCAAGAGAGGATTCCCCCAAAAGTGAGGCGAGCAAGAAGGATTGGTAAGAAAATTATCAGCTAGTGGCCATATTGTGACAATTTTGCTTGAGGGACAAAAGACTCACTGCCAGATGGTATACCACAAAATGTCTGTTGCAAGTCTTCAATGAACTGAGAACAAAGCATCCTAAGAGTAGTCTGCTTGGAATTTTGCTGCACCAGGACTATGCCTCTGTCTACAATGCACGAGAAAAAACTCAATTTCTGCAGGAGTTAAACACTTGTCCCATCCTCCCTACAGTCTAATTCTGACCCTGTATGACTTTTTTCTATTCCCCAAAATAAAAGAAAGAATTCTAGGTCAACCATTTGAATCACCTAATATTGCAGTAGTTGCTTACGAAGAATACATTTGTACTCTCTCCAAAGAAGAGTAGCATTAGGCATTTGAAAAATGGCTTGAAAGGATAAGATGCTATATACAATACAATGGAGAATACTTTGAAAAGATACAATGATTATATCTGAAATTTTAAATGGCTATGTTAACTCTCAAAACTTTCAGTGATCCTCGTAAGTTTAAAGTCAGTAATGGTAATACAGAATTTTTATGAACTTACAGGTGGTGTTTACAATCCATTTTCCCTGCAGTATGGCGCTAAGGGTGGCAAAACTTGCAGCACATACATTGGCATCATCTGTCTGCACTATTACATGAGTAACTTCAGACCTAGAAAAGGTATTTTTGACATTAGTGTACTCTCTATGCAGATGATACAAGTAAGAGGGCGAGTCAACAAATAAGATGCAAAACAAGATAAGAGGCAATAATGCTCGCAATAGCCTCCTGAAATTTATTTCACTTTTCCACATATTCATCCAGCACATTCAGACACTTATCATCTCTCTAAAAGTCCTCAAAAGCCAGAACAAAAAAGGTTTTTGGTTGCTGTTGCATCCAACATGTGACCTCTTGGGCTAAGATATAATTTTCAAATGATATTTTAGGAAGAGATGAAAATAACCCTTATTAGTAGAGCCTGGATTTTTATGTGATATCAAACTGAGAAATATGTACATAATTATTTAGTAAATATGGTAGAATATATAGTACCAAATAAATATGTAATTATGAATAATAACTCATAAAATTACACTAGAAGTATGGACTTAATTGAAAATTAATTTATTTAACTCACTGTTCACTCCTTGAACAAATACATATTTATTCCTTTATGTTACTCCAAACTTGTTATTTTAAAATGGTATTCACAAATTCTACTTTCACAGTTTTCGTAGTATTTTGTGAATACTTCAAATGTTCATTAAATACACAGGACCCTCCCCGGCCAAAATGAAGGAATTTAAGAATGAGTACATAACACAGGTGTATTTTTTTATTTCCTAGCAGAGCGCACAGTAATGAAGGAAATGCTCTTACAACATCATAAGATGTTGCAGGATTGTACGAACAAGACCATTTTTCCTTGAGATATGCCCTCCAGAGGCTGTAATTCTGCACCATTCAGGAACTTGCTTATAGAAAGGAAAGGAATAGCTGGGGTTTCTATCAATTACGTTTGTGAATTTCTTAAATACATTTACTCAAATTATTTATCCTCATTTTAAAGAAAGAAAAATATAGGTAGGCTAGAAAAACAGTATAAATGTAATAAATAATTAAGCGAAGAAATGGATGTTTATTTTTATGCAAGATTGTGTAAAATATATATTAATATATGTTGAAATATGTAACATTATTTCAAATGAAACTTCAGCATAGTAATATATATGCTTCAATTCGTAGACATTTTCTGTTTGTGCGTGTCTACATATAAGGGAATACAGTATGTAATTACATAACAATCCAGGCTCTAGCATTAAATGATTTGTTCCACTGCACTGTGGTTCAGCTGACACCTCTGCAAAATGACCAGGACATTTCTGATCTCTGATACATCGTTGTACCATGTTAAACTTATGAAACCAATTGAACCAACCTGCCATGATAAACAGTTCTCACCATACATGGGATGCATTTTGCACATGAACAATTCTTTTACCTATAAAAAAACACGATTGTGTGCTGTTGTTCTTGTGCACACTCCTGTGTCACATATGCCAGCTTCTGGCTGCCACTGACTGTCAAGGTGCAACTTGATGTTATGCACCCAGAAAAAGCATGCATGTACTGCCATTTGCTGGCAAAATATGCTTGGGGAATCTAAATATGTGTACAATAAACTGACGTTTGCAACTTATTTATTGGCTCGCCCTCATACATTTATTAAAGATAAAACCCTAAGTAAATTGAAGCAACCTGCATAATGATTTTGAAGGGAAAAACTGTTAATGAGATGAAAAAATGATCTTATATTTCCTATATATTCTGAATAGTCTATATAACTTTCAGCCTGTACTCTGCAAAAAAATAAACTAAACTCTTAAATATACATGTTGACGAGAACTTAAAATGGTATACACACCAATATGTTAAAAAAAATTAAGTAGTTTGCTTTGCTATAAGAATAGCACAAAGATCAGCAAATGTAGAAGCACTGAGAATAGTACTTTCATTCTCTCATGCCTCGGAGAAATTTGAGAAACAGTATGGAAAGCTTTAAAAGAGGCTAGTTAGAATCATGGCAAATAAATTAGCAAACAATAGCTGCAGACTTCTTAAAATTCTCATCTCTTAATATTTAGTTTAATTTTAAAATATTAATAAATCACTTATGTGTCAAGTTGGATTTTTGGAGATATTTGCGTCCATCCTTAACATGGAGGCAACCAACATTTGTTATCTGTTCTTCTTCTTTCTTCAGCATGAGCAGTCTAACTGTTTTTGTCTGGCAGTAAACTTTATAACACTGCTGTCAGGATTTCAAATTTAACAAACTATTGGAATTATTTTAAAATATAGATCTTTTCCCAATTAGTGAGTTCTAATGTGGTTGTTAATCATTTAACTTAATTTCTAATATTATGTCTGCCCAAAAATGGTGTGATTTAATTCATTCTCTGGGAACAATGTACATTGTTAATGGATACATTAGCAATATAAAATGTTTACAATAGTTTATATACACATACAATGGTAATGAAAATTATAAACAATGTATATGCCTATCTTATATCTTCTTCTCCACCTGCTTATCCTTCTCATACGGAGGACTGACACCCTCAGGACTTACAAGCTAACACCTGGGGTCATGTCAGTTTGGGTAGCTCAGTTGGTTAGGCACTGGCTTTCTGAACAAGGTCGCAGGTTCAAACCTGGCCCAGACCAATGGTTTTTAAATATGTTTGAAAGCGACAGCCCATGTCAGTAGATTTACTGGCATGTTAAAGAACTCCCCTGGGATGAAATTCTGACATACTGGCATGATCCTGGCAATTACAGCATGGTTAACAAATAAAATACTTTTTTTAAACTAGAGTCAGATGCCTGTTGAAGAACAGCAGACCATGGATCCGATGTAGTATCCTGGGACGGCAGATTAGCCCAATGCCTGATATGAAAACAAGAAAGTAGATGAGATAAAATGGAGGCCAATTGGATGATAAGTAAGGTGATATAGCAATTGGTGGAATGAATGGTGGGAAACCAGAAAACATGTCCAGACATTGCTTCATCCACCACAAAATCTAGGATTAAGTCCAGGCCACCTAAGACTAACACAAGCAGTCTAATCTCTATTCCACAGTGCAGTTGGTGGAATGAATGGTGGGGGAAACTGGAGGACTCAGAGAAAATCTGTACAAATGTCACTTCATCTACCACAAATTCTACCTGGGATTAAACCTGGGACACCTAAGATTAATGCGAGCAGTCTAACCTCGCTTCCACAGCTTTTTAACTTTTGTATTAAATGTGATTATTGTAATGATCAAAATAGATGAACAAACAATCTGAACTGCTATCAAATATAGAATGATACAAAGTGGAGAGAGTGAGAGAGAGAGAGAGAGAGAGAGAGAGAGAGAGAGAGAGAGAGAGAGAGAGAGAGAGAGAGAGTGTGTGAGTGTCTGTCTATATAGACAAACACACACACACACACATATACATATATATTCATTTTGAAGAACAATTAAACTCCATGCTCCATTTTTTATGAAAGGGTGTTTTGGAACAGTGATACACATGAATAGAATAGGTGAGTTGGATTTATAACACTAAGTAACACTATTGTTTCATAGCCATGTAAGTGGCTTTAAGTATTGCATAAGTGATACTTAAAAAGTATGCACTAATACAATAAATTTTATACTCACGTATAAGAGTTTGCAACCTTGAGTCTCAGTCGTCTGGCCAGAAGTGACAGCTGACTAAATTGCTCACTGTTCAAAGCATCACCCAGAATCACTGGTTTTTCATTAGATATGGTTGGTGTCTTAGGTTCCATGTTGGTAGTTGTGATAGAACTCTCTGCTGCTGTTTCTTGTAAGGCCACCAACATCTCTTCTGTTTGGACGTAGTCTCTACAGAAAAAGTGTTTGTTCATGTCTGTTAACATTTTAATAATTAGAAGAGTAATGGAACATAACATAGACTTTCTTTAAAGACAAATTATTTATATTTGCAGCAGTTATCACATAAAGTTGCCTTATGTTGTCAGGCAATTTTCAGTATGGTAATACACAAGAATCATATCTGGCTGTCATTAATTTCTGGATTATGTGGATGGAGTTTTTGCTTACTTTTTCATCACAAAAGTATGTGCTTCCTTTGATAAATACATGTGAATCTATATAGACAGCTGTAATGTTGGCATTGGAGGTAGCGTAGAGATCAACATTGGTCACATACTTCAAGCTAACAATAAGTACAACTACCATGGTCATGTGTCACAGTAGTGTATTGTAATACAAGGGTAGGAAGTGTACTATTGCAGAACTGAGGAAAAGCTTGAAAAGACGAAAAAAAGTTTTGTCTTTTCAATTTACCAGACTTTGCAATACACTTAACACATGTGTACGCACACTATTTGGATGACAAGTATTAATGTTAATTAAAATACAGTAATAAATGAATTAAAATATTGGTTGGATGCAAATGGTTTCTATGAGAAAGAAACATTTAGTAGTCATTGTTATGTTTCACTGCTTTTTTTTACTTTCTCTATACATACTATGTACATAGTGTATAGAGAAGGTATTGCACTCCACCAAAAAATTCGATACCGAGATTTCACCGGAAATAGGGTCCCCTGTATCCAAAAAAAGTATTTTCAGAAAAAGGTCTTTGTGTGTGTGTCTATGAACATGATAACTCAAAAACGAAAATTTGGTAAAATACCAAACTTAAGTTTAGTATCTTCCAGGGATGCGACATGAAGATTTTGAGAAAAATCCCCCCACCCCAAACTACCCTTTACATGGAACATTTTTCGAAAATTTTGATTTTCTAAAAAATGGCTCTAATGATTTTGAGTAAAATATCATATATTTAAGATATGTACCTGGCAAATAAAATGTATATTTTGAATTTTCTGGGAATAGCCTCTGAAGACTACTTTATTCTGGATGAATTTTGCATAACTACTAAACCGTAAAAGATGGACAAAAACTTAACACACAAAAAATGTAGAGTGCGTTAAAACACACAATTTATGTTATATACATTTTTTTCGTGGAGTTGATCGTTATTGAGATGTTCTTGTTTCTTGGTTTCAGCTTTGAAAAACTTACTTTTCTCATACAGGAATTTGTCAACTCCTGTCCATACAAACAAAAGAACATCAGTCACATAGCAACCAGCTTTTGGCTTTCACTTTAACTTATGGTACTCCCTTATTTCGCTTCTACTTACAATAAAGCAAGAAATAAGACTATTTTTGCTAGATTAGCATGAAATAAATAAAAGGTAAGCTTATTAACAATAATTTGTTACAGAGATATAGAGAAAGTCATGTGAATGGAACACATCAGATTTTTTTAATTTCTCTAGCCCTTATATACAATGTACATTGTGAATAGAGAAGGTATTGTATTCCACCCAAAATTTTACCATTTTGATATACCATGAGCCTAAACATTTTTAGAAAAAGGTCTCTCACTGTGTGTCTGTGAACATCATAACTCAAAAATAAAAAGACTGTTGGTATTTGTGTTTAGTATATTCCAAGCGTGTGATGCGAAGATTTTAAAGAACATCCCCTACTACAAACTACCCTATAGAGAAAATTTTTTGAAAATTTTGATTTTCTCAAAAATGGCTGTAATGATTTTGATTTAACTACTGTATTTTAAAAATATTTACATCACGAATAAAACACATATCTTTAATTTTCTGAGAATATCCTCTGAAGACCTCGTTATTTTGGATGAGTATTGCAAACAGTAAGAGATAGTCAAAAACGTAATACACAAAATCTCATTAAAACACATAATTTATGCCATATATATTTTTCTTGTAAAGTTGACCGTTAGTGATATTCCCTGTAAATGGTTTCTATTTAAAACTACCTAACTTTTCTCTAATGGGATCATACAAATTGAATTGAATCACAATTGTTTCACATAACTAGCTTATTTTCCCTCTACATACAAAGAAGCAAGCAATATGACCAACTCTGCTAATGGTTATCTCAATTAGCATGATGTAGATAAAAGAATAATCTTTTGTAAGAATAGTTTGTATATGGAACAGCTAGAGAAAGTTATGCGAATGGGACACACAGGTTTTTAAAAAGAAAGTTTGTTGGCTGTAGAGACATTTTTATCTGTAGTAACCTAGTTAGAATTGATTTGACAATGTTACTGTGGAGAAATTTATGGTGGAGGAGAAAATATATGAAGCTTGGAAAGTGGAATGCTGGCCATTAATTCCAAAGTCTAAACAAAGGTATGAATTAGTGTACAATACATTTAAAAAATAAATAGTTAATTAAAAACGGTGTGCAGATTAATGAAAAAA
The DNA here is from genome assembly GCA_030762935.1 of Hymenopus coronatus. Taxonomy (NCBI): domain Eukaryota; kingdom Metazoa; phylum Arthropoda; class Insecta; order Mantodea; family Hymenopodidae; genus Hymenopus; species Hymenopus coronatus. Next base: position 40,304,381 of record CM060899.1, read on the forward strand.
ATATGTTTGCAAATTTTGTTCCGAGGAGTGACAGATTAAAAGTCTGTCAGCAGTTTAATCTCAGAGTATTCAATGTTGAAAGTTACAATGAAGTCGAATGATTGTATTGATATTTCATTATAGCACTCAATGATTGTAATAATTGTACTTTCACATTCAATATATCAAAATAAATACTGCAACTGTTTTACTTCTGGACATGTGCTTTTTGGGCTCATGTCAGTATTGTGATTTATTTTTTCCCTATAGCATCAGGATAGATGTGGGAATGTTAACTTGTTGTATAACATCAGTAAGTAGTATAAATTAGTCACATTATCCAAAAAACAAGAAAACTAAAGTGTGAGGGATTTTATTATACTTGTCAAATGTGTGTGAACAGCTTGTTTCATAATTCATTGCTGACTGTGTGAGTGGACAAGTGTAGTGTTAGGGGAGACTTCAACAGATCTTGTGCCTACAAGCTTGGATTGGATGCGTTTACAATCACCTTATTGGTTCCTATTTCTTTCCTCTACACCTGAATGAGACGTATCTAGTTTCTCAGAAATGAGTTACATAATTTAATTCATTCACAGAATGTGGGTTTTAAACAATAGTTGTAGCTTTATTCAGCCTACGTTTGGGAACCATATGCAGTGTTAATATGGTGTTGACTTTAGATGTTATATGCAGGGTTGCCTCTTGCACCACATTTAAAATGCCTTATGCAATGAGCGCAGATTGGAGTCGTTGACCAGACTCACTCCCCTACCTATGAGTAGACCCACTTACCTGGTACGGTGAATCTACTACCGGTGAGTTTGCCTCGGTGTTGCTCAGTCGGCACGATAATTGACCCACCCCAGGGTGGTAGGTCAGGAGTGGTTTTATAATAATTAAAATTTGTATACTTTGCTTATTCCTTCCTAAAAGAGATGAGATAAGCACATCTGCCTTAAAATAATGTTCACTTATACACTTGTTACGATTCTAATAACATGACTGAACACACATAATATATTAGTAGTCGTCACTGGCTTTGTGTCTAACTTTATGTGAAGTACTTAAGTTCAGCCTGATGAACAACAGCAGAACAGCTACAGACAACTTTCACGCACAGGTCAAAACAGATGAATTAGAACAGAGCTTCCGAGGTGCCTTCTTGGGCTCTTTATATACAAAAATTACTGTCATGGTGATTGGACAGAAGAAGGATTGATGTCAATATTACCCAAAAATCAATTTCCTTATCCCTGGATGCACTGTAAACCTCACGTGACAAGCCTAGTACAATGAAGAATTACGATCTTCCAAATTTCTCAGTTCACCCCCGACCTAGCTCAAGCGTACATGACTTGACAAAAGAGTCCTTTCTGACAAAAGAGCTTCTCATCCCCTTTGAATCTCTTGGCATCAGCTTTCTTCTCCAGTTGAATTTTCAGTTAACTACATATATTTATACTCTTTTAATTTTACTAGGGGAGCTAATTAACGGTCTCATAGTGCACCAGTTCATTTCAGTCAGATAGTATGTAATTTCTTGAATGATATATTTCCACATAGAAATTATCTGACCATATAAGAAACACTCCATATTTGTTACCGAGTACTTGATTGCATGGAACCATATTAGGGTGTGCATCATCGTGGATTATTTATATTTATGAACAACTTAATTTGGCTTTCATATGCGAAAATCTGTTACATAATTCAGCAATAAATAATTTTCAGACCCACATTCATAAGAACTTTTTTTTTTTTACTGTTTTGATGTTGGAAGGATGTCTGGAAATATTTGACACTAATAAAGATACAACTTGCAGAAAATTTGTGCTTTTTGCTTCAGTCAACAGGCATAAAATTACAAATAAGATAGCAAACAAAAGTGTCATGCAAAGTACAAATAAAATTTACTGAATGATGCTTACAAAATATATTTGATAACTCATACTGCTTGTATAATATAATTATGTTCCCTATAAGAAGCTACAAATGGAATGCTGACTAAATATCTGTGTAATGAATTCTCAAGTACTTTACCTTGGAGTCTTTCCATTGGCATTCCGAGCTTTCAGACTGGCACCGTATCTAATAAGCAGCTTCACAGCCTCTAATCTACCATTTAAAACAGCATCATGAAGTGGGGTTTCATTACCACCACCAGGTACATTAACCATGGCACCATTCTTGAGTAACAACTCCGCAATTTCAACATATCCATGATTTACTGCTTCATGCTGAAAAATTAAGGAGAGTATCTTTTTTTACTAAAATATTATTTTAAATTTAAAAAAGAAAAAAAGCTGCTCTTAGGATTGTTTTCAAATGCGGTAATTCATGTCAGTAAATAATATATTGGGGTAAGCAAGTCGCTCTTCTTTGCTAATGGAAACTTCCAGAGGCTTTTTCTTTCTTTCTTTTTTTTTAGCTCAACATCCTTTAACCCGGTTGGTCATATCAAGCGATGAATAAAATCTGTGAAATTATGCTCAAATGATGTTGAGGCCAATGCGGCCTAAAGTTACTCGACATTTGCTTTCTCAGGATAAGGAAAATTCCCCCCCCCCAAAAAGTACCTTATCCAGGTAACACTCTAAGCAAGATTCAAATTTGCAACCTCTTGAATATGAGGCTACTCCCCACACTAAGAGGTGGATCTAGAGGCTGATTTGTTTAGCAATATTTCTAAAATTAAATTATCTTATTCATTATCCCATCTGTTTATTTATATTCGCTAGTTTTTTTTTTGGATAGTGTTTAATGCCTGCTTTTACTGCTTGTGGCATCGCAGGTGATGGCACTGATGATGCATGGATGAAGATGAAGCATTGGTGGAATGCAATGGCAGGGGAAATCGGAGAACCCAGAGATGATCTATCCCTGCACTGCTCTGTCCACCACAAATCGCGCATGTGCACTTGGGATCGAACCTGGGCCATCTAAGCGAGAGGTGAGTAGTCTAACCACTCAGCCACAATGCGACCATATTCACTAGTGAATGGCTATTCTGAATACAGACCTAACTGCAAAACTTATAGAATTTTTCTGTTTTTCTGTTTAATCACTGTGTTGATGGTGGTGGTAGAGGTTAAATTAAATTGAGTTTTATAGACACTATTTAACTGCTGTGTGCAGTTAACAGAAATTGGATGACATTTTGCTCAGAAGCCTCTTTATCATGCTTGAGGTTCTTTTATGTGAAGTAAATCTATGACACAGGACCAACGGCTTTACTTCTCTTCCAAAGGAAGATATGCTAAAGATTTTTATGCCCGAAAAAATCCATTGCCTTCCACCAGATTTGAATCTGCCAACTTGGGAAACAGAGGCTAATATGTTACCCCTAGGCTATGGAGAAGCGGTGGTGGTGGTGGGAGTTGTAACTCACTAGGGGGGAGCAGATTTTTTTTTTTTAACAGATTCATTTCCTATCCTCCACTTACACTGGAAGTATAAGTGAGAGAGTGAATGTTTAATTTTTTTCATGACGAAAATTAATTAAAAACCTATGTACAACAAGTGAAAATCGATAGATGTTTCTCAAATTAAAGCCCCCAATGTGACCACAGAAGTTAAAAAGAAACTGCACATTAAAAAAAGAAAAACACAATAAACAATTTCATGGTTAGAATTAAAACTAATAAAATTGAGTCATATGTACACTTACATTCCATATAGCGCATACTAATGAGTGGTAAAACATGCTAATACCTGTTAAATCCATATTAATGATTTTAGTGTCAATATTATAGTGTTTAATGCCCATTTTTATTATTTATTAACGCCAATATTGTCAGTTGGTTACAAATTAATAACTTAAAAATAAACGAACTTCATTGATTGCTGTATGTTTCATTATAGGCTAAAAACACAGGACCATAATTTTCAAGTTTAAGTTTACCTAAGACATAAATATTTTCTGTACCAAATACCAAAATTTTGGGAATATGATTATATGGACATCTAAAATTAGAAAAACCGATTCAGCAGCTAATATTAAAATTGAGTAGAACTGTATTCATTATTAAATTTCTGAATCAGTAAATACAAGTGTTAATATAACAATTAATAATTCACTTATCTGTTTTAAATCCACAGGACTAGTTTTGCAATAAAAAGATCTATTGTATGATTAGCTAAATTTCTCTTTTTTATTTACAATATTATGGTAAATGTTAATGGGTCCCATGGATTTAAAACAGATAAGCAAAGAATTGTTACAAATTATTGTTATATTAATATTTGTGTTAGTTCACTATTGCACACTGTAGCTTCTTTTTTACATATTATAAAATAAAACTGTCTTGAGAACAAAATATGTACTTTACTTATTTTCACTTTGTAATGACTGATGGCATACTGAGTTGGGGAAATACAAATGTTGAGGCAAAAGTATTTCAACTGCAGAAAAGAGCATTATATTTTATTTTAAATATTTCTACCTCAACCAGCTGTAACCATATTATAACATTTTTAAAGTATTACTATTTCCATGTGCTTAAATTTACAAAGCCCTAGTCCTGACAAGATCTTTACTTTCTCGATTTAAAACAAATGCTCAAGTACTTATAATACAAAAAGTAAAACAAATCTATATACTCTAAAGGGTGGTTCACAACAACCGAGAAGGTGGAAACATAGATTGTGGATTAGTATTTTTTTCTCTAGGAAACAGTAATAAATGATCTGCTGCATGACAACAGAGTACTGTTTTCATTGTTAACAACTAGCCTATTTTATGTAAAATAAAATTCTGATGTTAATCAGCATACGTCAATGAAGCAAGTTCATAAATATTTGTAAAAAGAGATGGCAGAAAAAAAAAAAAAAAAGAAGAAGATGAAATTAAAAAAAATTAGAAATACCTGAAAGATTTTAGAATGGGGAAATTGCTACAAAAAATTGCTGATTATGGCATCGGAATGCAGACTATTCGGACATTAAAAAGAATAAGCAGAAAATACAGGATTTTATAAGGAACGGAGATTCTAATTCCGGACTACCTGTTTGAAAAAGCATCCAATGAATTAGATACTACTCTTTTGCAAAAATGAGCAGAAAGTGTCATTGTTAGCATAAAACTCTGCATGTGCATTAGGTGCCATATTTGCTGACTTCAGACCAGAAACATTCAAGAAAGGACCTTTCAATAGTATGTTTAGAAAAGCTGCAGCATAATCCCAAGCATTTCTGGTGTAGGTGAAAATTAGATTCATCACTTCACCCAGGAGACTAAGCAGCCGTCAAAGCAGTGAAATAGGGAAGGTGAAAGTGCACCAAAGAAAGTTAAAACAATTTTGTGAATTAACTGTTTCTTCCACACCATTTGTGTGTAGAATAGAAGTTGAAAAGATAGTCAATGCCACAGCCAGGATTTGAATCACAGATCTCCTGGTTTCCATCCAGTTGCTCTAACCACTGAGCTACCATGGCATCATAACATGCCACTAAACTATTCAAATAACTTCCATTTTTCCTGGTAAACCACAAGGCGATCTCAAATTATTTGGAGATATATCTCAATGGTGACTTACAAACTCTGTACTTACTGTATTTATCCAAATACAAGACAAGTTTTTCTCCCCTCCCCCCCAAAATATTTATGTTCACAACTGGGGGGTGGGCTTGCATTTGCAATGTTTTCCAAATACCATACGGAAAAAAGTAGGTTTCAAACTTCCAGGGTACGGTAGTGCTGAAGCCTGGGAGACATGGTAAAGATTACCACCCAAATATGCAGCAGATTTTGTGTATTCCATTTTGCGCCAAAAATTAGCTGTTAATGGGCCTATAAACATTACTCTCTGAGAGTAAAATAAAATTAGAGGGCTTCTAAATATGCTGTTTTAATAGAAAATAGCAAGATAATCATCGTTATAGTTACACTCCTGCCACCGCCATAGCCATTGTCATCACGTTCCATCATAGCCATTCCGTACATCTCCGTACACCATTCTCCATCCCTCATGTCCAAAATATGAATTTATATGCAAATTCAAATTAGATAGGACATTTTGCACTATATTATATCAGATATTTTATCTTAATTAAAAGTTGTATCCATAATAATCATTACAGCATCACTACCAAACACAGACATTATTGGTATATTACTGGTACATTTTCATTCTCTCTTCTCCCGCTCACAATGTAAATTTCTGTGCAAATTCAATTTAGATAAAAAATGTACAATGTGTTACAGTAAATATGTTGTCTAAATAGAAAAGCATATCAATCACTGTCGTTACAGCTATGCTGTTGCCATCACATTCTATCATTGCACACATACATTTGTTTTCTCCTTTCTCCGTCTCCCTTGCTCACAATGTGAATTTCTGCATGCATTCAAATTAGGTAAAAACATTAAATGTTGTCTAAATACAAAAGCATATCATCCATCATCGCCATTACAGTTACGCTGCCGCTAAAGCTACCATCATGTTATACCCATTCCATACATTTCTGTACTCCCTCTCTGCCAACTGCTCAAAACGTGAATTTCTGCACAAATTCAAACTCAGTAAAAAAACTACAGAACTTAATCGGCTTAACTGTCCATTAGTTTGTTCAAAATATATGGCACACCTTTAAATTTCATTTAAAAATTATTCTTTTTATATGCCTGCTTTTTATATATGATGATATGCTAAATTACTCCAACATTAAGTTCTGAAAAAGGGGGTCGTCTTGTATATGGTAAATCCTGGGTTTCATAGTTAACTATTAGGTCAATCAATGTGAATTGTTTCTTTCACATCAATCGTGTATAGGACAGAATTGAAGAGGAGAGTCAGATTGAAAAATTCAATGCCAAAGCTGGGATGGTTTCAGTTTTGTATACAAGAAAAGTGACAGGTATTTTTTTTTTTTTTTTGGTAGTGTTTAACGCCCGCTTAACTACTTATGGCACTGCAGGCGGTAACACTGATGATACATGAATGAAGATGGAGCACCAGTGGAATGCAATGGCGGGGAAACAGGAGAACCTGGAGAAAACCCGCCCCAGCACATTTGTCCACCACAAATCTCACATGTGGTCATTTGGGATTGAATCTGGACTGTCTAGGTGAGAGGCAAATGGTCTAACCACTCAGCCACAGTGCGGCCCAGTGTTGGCTATGATATTTTGGGACTCCCAGGGAATCATCATGATTGACTATTTGGAAAAGGGTGAAGCCGTAACTGTGCTATTATAATACTTAACCGAACCATCTGCATACTGAGCTGAAGCAAAAGCAACCAAGATTAGCATGCATCTGGATAAAGCACTAGCTCACACATTGGCCATTGCAATGATACAATGGTGAGCTTTGAATTAGTTTCCCACCCATCCTATTTATTCTCCAGATTTGGCACCATCTGATTTTTTTGTTTCCCAAACTCAAAACTTGGCTAGCAGGGAAGACATTTTCATCAAATGAGGAGGCTATTTGTGCTGTGAATGGAATATTTTTTTCTCGAAGAATATAGAAAATGGAATCTCACAGAATGAAGTTCAAAGGAGATTAAGTTAAGAAATAAAATGTTGGTTTTGGAAAAAAAAGTTATTTACTGTTTTTGCCAAACTTATACATGCACCCTCATATATCTTAGTGACTCAAGTTAGAACATCGACCTCTGTAACATGCAACATCAAGCATCTCTATTTTTTAATAACCACTTATATGCTACATCTCCTATAGCTAATTATTTGGTGTTTCAGATCAGTTAGCTTTAGTGCTGCTCATTTGCACATTTATTTCAAACTTTCATTCACTGTCATATTGGTATTACATAAAATATAGACATTTAAGTTAATAAACAAAATCCTTGTTTTCTAAACATGTTTGCTTACCCATTTTATACAGCACATATCAAGAAGTTTACAACCGAGTATAACTATTTGCCACTTAAAGGCATCGGTACAATAAAATTAATTTTACATTTGAACCCTTCTGGGCTTATCTTTGCAAAAGTTTTAAGCCTCCTATTACAGCTTTTGCAAGGTAAATAATGCAGAATAACAAGTAAACTTACGAGAGGTGTCCAGCCAGCATTATCCTTAGTATTTGGATTTGCTTCTTCTTTAAGTAGCCTTCTCACTTCATCTGTTTTACCCTAAAAATCAAACAAACTCAAGAATTGATCATAAGACACTGAATTTTATGACAGAATTAAAGCAACATCATCAACAACAACAACAATAATAATAATAATAATAATATTTTTATTAGGATTTTTCTACATTATAATACCTATCCCTCAATCAAAAGAACTTTTACTACTACACAAATCTCTTCTGTTGAGATTTCACCAGAAATATGTGTTTTCAGGCTCCCGAGTCTGAAAAAAGCATTTTTAGAAAAAGGTCTGAGTGTGTGCCTGTGGACAGTATAGCTCAAAAATAAAAACTCTGTTAAAAACCAAACTTGGTATTTAAATTTAAAATCTTCCAAGGATGTGACATCAAGATTTTCAAGAAAATTCTCCCACCCCAAATTACCCTTTTCATGGAAATTTTTTTGAGAACTTTGTTTTTTTCAAAAATTGCTGTAATAATTTTAATTAAAATACCATATATTAAAGATATTTACATCAGAAATAAACTGTATATTTTGAACTTTTTGGGAATAGCCTCTGAAGACCTCTTTATTCTGGATGAGTTTTGCAGAATTTTGCATAACGATTGAACTGTAAGAGATAGACATAAAGTTACTACACAAAAATTGTAGTTCTCATTAAAATACATAATTTATGTGATATACATTTTTTATGTAGAGGTGACCATTATTAGTTTCAATTTTTAACTACTTAAACTTTTCTCAAATGGGAACTGATTTTCCGTTTCATCTCTCTTGTTTTACAGCAGGCCATACAAAGCGAACTGAACTTCATTTGTTTCACACAGAACCAGCTTTTATAAGATTTGACTATCGCTTTAGCCTAGTGCATTCCCTTTTGTCTCTTCTACTTACAAGGAAGCTAACAATAAGGCAATTTTTGCTAATGTTTATCTTGATTAGCATGTCGTAGATAAAAGAATAATCTTTTGTTTGTGTAACAGCTATAGAAAGTCATGTGAATGGACAACATCAGATTTTTGATCTTCTGTTAACAGTCATGGCACCCTTCAGGCAGATAATTTTTTCATACCCAATTCCTCAGTCAAAATATGATATGCCCTTTCAAATAATATTGCTACAGCTTCAGCAATTTCTAGCACTTTCAGTTGGCAATCCTCTAAATACCATTTTCTGTTCACTGTGTGGGCAATCTTCTTATGCTCTCCTGACCAAATTTAAATTTGTTGATTCACTTAGCAACAGTTGAATATGAAGGAGCAGTCTCTCCCAATGTGTTCTAAACCTGATAGGTTATAACATGAAATGATGGATGAATGAAATGGATGAAATGATGCTCAAATGAGCCTGGAGTACATAGAGCTTAAGGTTACCCAACATTTGTTTTCTCATGATAAAGGTAAACCCCAGAAGAAACCTTCAGCTTTCATACCTTTCTTTACAAAGTGCTTTGTTACTGCTTGAATCTTGGTTTTTTCCATCTTCAAAATATCTTACACAGGAACAACAATAATAAGTCAGCCAGATCACAGCTGTGCATCCAGAGCTCTGAAACTTCACCTGTGTGCTCATAAAGGATGGCTAATTATTGCATCAGAGCTATTTTGCACCAACAATGGCCATTGCTAGCAATTCAAAGAACTTGTCAAATGATTCTCATATTTTAAAAAGAGCATCCTTGTAGCAGTCCTTTGGTAGTATAAATCTCTTTAGATAATTTATTACCTGCTTTAATTTGATACCTAGTCCCAGAATATAGTGATTTTATCATTTGTATTATATTTTAGCTCACGCTTGCTTCTCTTACGGGCTTCCATAATAATTTTCTGGGAAAACCGTCATATGCTTTCTCTAAATCAATGAATATCAATCATGTCTTTAGACTTTTCCTTACAGTTTTACTTTGTCTACTTAGTACATAATAAATATGTCGAGAAGGTTTTGCACTCCATACAAAATTTTCACACCACGATTTCACTGGCAATACAAGTTTTAGGGTCCCCAGTATATAAAACATTTTTATAAAAACGCAAGTGTGTGTATGTGTGTGTCCATCAAAAATGATAACTAAAAATTGAAAAGCAACTAAAATACCAAACTTGGTATTTAAGTTTAGTATCTTCCAGGGATGCGACATATACATTTTTTAGGAAAATCCCCCTACCACCCTTTACATAGAAAAAATGTCTTAAACTTTAATTTTCTCAAAATGACTCTAAAGATTTTAATTATAATACTGTATATTCAAGACATTTACGTGAAAAATAAAATATATATTTTGAATTTTTTGGTATTAGCATCTGAAAACCTCTTCATTCTGAATTGTATAATTGTAAACCATAAGAAATAAAAGTTTAAGCTTTCCTGGCGACGAATATGCTCTAGATGTTCTCGAGCTTCAATCATTGTACCTTTCAATAATATGTAGGAGAGAGGAGTATTACAATTATAATAGAATAGCTTATATGTTGGCAGGAACATAGTAAATATTGTTTTAAAATTTAAAATTTTCGGGCTGTTGATTAAAACCAGTTGAAAAATTCAATGCCATAGCCGGGAACTGAACACAGCTCTCCCGCTTGCCGTGCGGTTGCTCTAACCATTGAGCAACTGTGACAATCCACCGGTAGGGCATTCGATCTTCCAACTGATTATGTATGGTTTACCCGGTTCAACCAACCAGTGTGTCTCACTTCAGAGAAGCACCAGAATGGCGACTTACCATCGTAACTACTTAGTATCCGGGTAATATTTACTATATATGCATAAGCTTTCACGGCCGGTGTCCATGATTTTAAAATTTAAAAATTTCGGGCTGTTTTGCCGTGGTCTGTAGGTTAAAATATGTTTAGTTAAAATATTTCTACCTAACGTTTCGTCCCTGTCTGTGAGGGACATCTTCAGAGGCAATGCACTCACGTCGCTAACTCGGAAAGAATTACATCAGTGTGGGTTATAGCCAGTATATATACTCGGGCACTGGTACGCGGGGTCAAGTGGACAGGTTCTGGTTTGTTTATTTGGCCTGGAGGTTGCGGAGCTGGGAAAGTATAGGGAACCAAGTGGAGTTTAATTTAAGTCCTTCGTCTTTGTTGAAGTTGTTGGTGTTCTTATAAATCTCAATGGCCTCTCTGTATAAACGGGGAAAATAATTTTTAGTCGTAGCTATAACCTCTACCTTATCATATTGCATCCAAAGATAAAACAGGTTGTGCCACGGCTGATTTTTCTGTTTGTCCGAGGCGGCAGTTTCTTTTATGTTCTGTAATGCATGTGTTAATGCTACGCTTTGTAGTGCCAATGTAAACTTGGCCACATGTGCACGGGATTTTGTAAATACCAGAGGTTATAGCTACGACTAAAAATTATTTTCCCCGTTTATACAGAGAGGCCATTGAGATTTATAAGAACACCAACAACTTCAACAAAGACGAAGGACTTAAATTAAACTCCACCTGGTTGATTAGGACCAGTTGAAAAATTCAATGCCATAGCCGGGAACTGAACACAGCTCTCCCGCTCTCCGTGCGGTTTCTCTAACCATTGAGCTACTGTGACAATCCACCGGTATGGCATTCGATCTTCCAACTGATTATGTATGGTTTACCCGGTTCAACCAACCAGATGGCATGTTGGATTGAAGTTATTGTCTTGGAGTTTTGATGAATCATGCTTACTTACATTCACCTTCACTTTTAAATGCTGGAAAACACAAAAATTTTCAAGGACATTCATCCTCACCTTTAGTGGCAAGGTGACTTACAGCTCCCTCTTTCTTGTTTCCTTTTGCCCTGCGGTACCTAATCCCATTGCCAACTAGTCTAGGGATACAATCTTTTACCCCTTCGTTTAATGCCAGGATTTCAAAATTTATTACATTATTGCCATTTTTGATGATGTATAATTTTTTCCTATATGTCTAATTCTTTTTTTAAACAATTTTTATTTCAACCAATGTTGTGGTTTTCTGTCACAAAATGTTGCCGTCTGTGGTGTAATGGTTACCATGCTAACTTCATAAACCCAAGGTTGTGGGTTCAAACTGGGTGGAGGACGATGGATTTTTTCCAGCATAAAAATGGGATGCTAAGAACCACAGCAGTTAAAGAGCCTCCATAAATAAAACTCCATTTTCATTTCTATTTATCACAAAATGGCATGGTATTTGTCTATTTTTTTTTTTAGTTTTATGTATCTCTGGTGTTCTCTCCATCTGATTTCCAAGTTTCTTTTCGTTTTGCCAGTTGGCAATAAGATCGGATTGATGAAGATGTATGTCCATGAAAACATTTCAATGTTTTCCCAACATTTAAAAGTGAAGGTGAATGTTAAACTCCAACATAAAGAATACTTCATGCTAATAGTACTTTTGTTTTTAATCTTGAAGTTATTGTGTTTAATGTAATTGTCCACATGCATCAGTTTCCTGTCTATGCCATATTCTAATCTGCCATTGTTTCTAGGATTTTTAACAGGAAAGACAACTTTGTTTTATTTTGATGGTAAATTTTATTTATCTATTTTCCAAACTCAATAGTTTGAAAGCATCCTGAGCCAATTTTTTTTAGGAACAACGACAAAAATACTGTCTATGCATCTAAACCAGGCTTTAAATACACGTGAGAATGCCTTTGTAAAGTATTTCCAAAATACTATTTTATAAATCTGCAAGTAACACAGACATGGAATTACCTATAGTAAAAACTGACATTTGTTATAGAATTTGAGCATGAAATTATTTGTTTGATGGATAAGTGTATAGTACAACAGGTAATATGAATAAAAATCTGATGTGTTCAATTCACACGACTTTCTTTAGTTGTCCCACAAACTTTCCTTACAAAAGATTATTCTTTTTCTATGTCATGCTAATCGAGATAAAAATTACATTGCTTCCTTGTAAGTAGAAGAGAAATAAGAGAACACACCCGACTAAAGTGATAGTAAAATCTTTTAAAAGTTATAACTATGTTAAACAATTGATATTAAGTTCTCGTGTGCATTAATGAAAGTAAAACAAAAGAGATGAAACAAAAGTTGACTTTCTGCTTGAGAAAAGTTTAAGTAGTTTAAAATTAAAACCAATAACAAGAAATATCTTAGAAATGGTTAACTCTACAAAAAATGAGATACATTTTGTATTTTAATGATATACATTTTTTGTGAAGTAAATTTTTGCCTTTCTCTTACAGTTTACGAGTTATACAGGTCATCCACAATGAAGAAGTGTTCAGAGGCTATTCCCAGAATATTCAGGATATACATTTCATTTGTCATGAATACATCTTAAATATATAACATTTTAATCTAAATCGTCATTTTTTAGAAAATCAAAACTTTTTAAAAATGTGTAAGGGGTAGTTGGAAATTTTCTTGAAAAATCTTTGTTGCCATCTTGGAAGATCTGAACTTCTATACCAAGTTTGGCATTTAAGAGACTTTTTGCTATTGAGCTATGCTGCCCACATACACACACACACCACATATACACACGTGTGTGCATGGATATGTTTCTAAAAATGCTTTTGGGGGGTTCAAAACATGTATTTTTGGTGATATCTCGGTATTGAGTTTTTGAGAAAATATGTGCTAGAGAACATAAAAAAAAGTATAGTATATGCTTCACTTTTTAAAGTATATTTTCTTTTTGGTAAAAATAAAACATTTCAAGGCGTACTTCATTTTGAGAATATACTCGAGTAATGGAAGTGGAGTAGAACACAATCTGACTTACAACAGTATGTACTCCTATTTGGTATGAATAAAAGCTAGTATTGTCTTGGTTTTATGAGTTCATTATCTTCTCATGTTGAGCATGGTTGGAAGCATACTCATTCTGATTAAATGTGAATGTCCTCTTAGTTAAAAGTAAGCAATCTAATACTCATGGAAATGTATACAAACATAGTTATGGGCATTGAAGCAGTTTCAAAAACATTTATTGCTTCAGAAAAACAAACTAGAAATAACATTGGCTAATCTCCAATATCTCTTGCACTTTTTGACATGCACTGAAGTATAGCTCAATATTGAGGGCCCAACGCTGCACAGTATAGCTGAGGGATTGGCCGATCTAAATCCTCAATCATCCTCATATGCATAGGAGAAATTCATAATATCAAAATTCAGCATTATTATTATTATTATTAATCTTTCTAAGTAAAATGGTAATTTCAAAAACCAGATACTCTAGCTTTAAAGAAAACTGTTTCATAGTATATCTAAATAGTGTTAATTAAATTACCCATTATCTATAGGATTAATGGCTTAAAGACATCATTCCTACAACCTTCAATTTCTGCAAAAATATCCTACAGGGTGTGCAAATGATAGTAGTGAGATGATTTTCATAGTTCTGAGGCATTTGGTGACTCATTACAACACAACTGTACATGTGGAAGATAAGCGACTTACTACCTACCATCCTCTCCTTTTACCTAGGGGAGCTTTGGGATGAAAATTATGTCAATGGACAGTCATATGGTCAGTTACTGAGTGAGAATTATCACTAGAGAGTTCGTGGAATGTTTTTATCCAAGGAGTTGTGCTGTTATTTACAGATGTGTAAATTGCTTCTAATTTTATATTTTGTGAAGATTTGCTTTATTTTCTTTAATATTGCAGTGAGTGTCTTAAAAGTAATTTGTATCGAAGCTAGAGGCATTGTATACCAGGTAATCAACTCCCCAATATTTGACGTGTGCTTACATGCTATCCCTTCATGCATTAAGAGTTGCAGAATTCAATTGGGTTGCAGATTTTGCCAGTAGAGGACTGGAGAGAGCAACCTTTATCACTACAAATTGATTCCGATCGAGTATATATTGGAAATCAAGAGGAGCGTGGAGAAAAAATGACACAGGCTGCAAATGAAATAGAATACCTCATAGTGGATGCAATAAATTCAGTTACTGCAGAGGCATGTGCAAAAAATCCAACAGGAATGCTGCTAAAGAACAAGCTGCTAGAGGAACAAATAGAAAGAGCTGTAATCAAACTTGGTGGATTGTCCAGTGATGAACACGGCACTGATACTGAGGCTGAAATGAATGGCAGCAGCAATGATGAATCAGGCATATAACCATTAAAATAAGGTAAGGCAAAGTTCACTAGGCATGCAGTGAGTGTATACTACAGTCCATTCATATTGTTTTTACCTATGGCTTGTATGAAGGGGAACAGTGTCACTGGATGCAGGAACCTGTCTGCCCCTCTCTCCTGCCTGCTGGCTGAAAAGAATGTGGATAGACTATACCACTACTTACAAGCAGTGTCTGCCCTTCTCCCTCCACTTCCCATCTACTAGTGAGTGCAAAATTAAATTGGGAGTAATAATCCCCTCAAGCAGTACAGAATTATTTGGTGGTGTAGTATCACATCATATGACTACAGTTTAAAATCTGTTGCAAGTGGAATTCATCAGCTGGTTGAATACATAGTGGAGACAATTTATTTAACAAAAAGTTAGTTTATGCTTGTCTTTCATTAACACAAAACTACTACTTTACATGTTATAGCCTTCCCCCGGCCCTGCCAAAAATGGGCCTTTCTTCATGCTTTGAACTTTCAGCTTTATTTGAACTTACTGTTTCTATTCAAAATGATGCATTCCCAAATGAAATCTACAATCACAATAAAATCACTCACCTTTATGCAGGCAACATGAAGAGCAGTTTCACCTTTGGCATTACGCTTATTGAGATCCTTTACAGGTGTTTTATTTGTAACTGGTTTTTTTACAGGGCCTGAATCACAACTCTTCTTTCTAGGTTCTTCAGCTGATTTTTCAATACTCCTCTTGCTCACTTTCTTGGGTTTTTCTTCCTTTTTGTCTTCTGTTTTGGTTTTGGTGCATGATAACTCTGTATTTCCAGACCTCTCCCTAGAAATTGGTGAATTTGAAGTTTTCAGTATCAACTAGAATTGTCAGATTTTTAATAAGCCAATAAGAAAAACCTGTTCTCCTTAAATTCGAAGGCTAGAGGTGGTACTGTAAATATTGACATACAACAAACAAAAGTATATTTGCATCTATTAAAGTCTATTTGTACACTATGTTAAGTATTCATGACCCTTTAAAATTATTATTTTGGTCAAAATTTTGGTATTTTCTGTTTCCTTGTCCTTTCTGCTGTACAAAGATATATAGTTTATATATTATATCTTATTTTAAATTGCCATTATTTGTATCTTTCTAACTGGAAGCAGTGAAGACTTCAACCAGAACCCAAAAGTTTGTACCTTATTTTCTCATTTATTGATTTTTATGCATTTTATTAGTTTCAAAAATAAAAAACCCATCCCATAGCATCCTAACTGGCTGATTAATCAAAATTATAAAACTCTATTTTCAGAAGAAAGAAAGAAAGAAACTTTGAAAAATAGCACCTGCTTCATATGGGGTGTACCTAATGAAAAACCTGAGACAAAAGCTTTTGTTTACATTACGACCATGCCATGAAATAAAATTACAATTAAATAATTTGACAATACTTTATGTAATGTCTTGTAATGTATAATTTTACATCCGGAGACAAATAGCACCAATGGTTTGCCGACTTTCGAGCACACAATTTACAACTGCCTATGCAAAAAACATGACAACTCAAAGTATATTTCACACATTTCTAACAACTGACCTTGGGATTTATTGTCGCTGCAAATGCAAGGCACAAGGGAAACTGAACATGCTTAAATTCAAAAGGAAAGTTGGTTGGCATTATGATGTTCTTGAATAAGCACATCCTCACCTTTGAACTTTCCTATGATTATATTAGCTTAAATCAAAATTTTCATAATTTTTGTTAATAGCGAGTCTCGTTCCGCTGCACAATTTCGGCTGATTGAGATTGCATAGCATAATCATTACCGAGTCAACCTTGAGCTGTAAATTGTGTGGTGGAATCCTCGCAAATCCAATGAATTTAGGAATTCAGTTAGAAAATTGACAACTTCATTTGGATTGGTAACGATAGACTTAAATGAATGCATTTGTCCATAAATTTTACTCTGATTTTTTTATATTCAAATCATCTACATTCTTATTAATTGCTGCTAAAATGGCTTGTTTGCTCAATCAAGCATAGTTTTTGTAATTTACACCAATATTTGGGAACACTTTCGATATTAATTCTTCCTTTGATGTTGTGAAGTGACAAAAATTTGGTGGACACAAAATGAGGGCAGCAGAAGTATCAACAGGAATTTTCCCACTGAAAATGTCAAATAATGCCTTTGCATCTGCAAAGCACAATGATCTGTGCAATGTAGCATATATTGTTGGTATTGCGAAAAGCATAAAGTCAGGGCACCCATAAGGTAGTGTGGAAAGGATGACATATAAGTTAATGGCATGGGTAACCAAGGATGCTATTGGCATAATAACAACAATGGCAGTGCTTTCATAGTGTGGTGGGTAAACACTGAAATAGGTAATGAATTATATTGAGGAGAAAGTCACGAAGTAACATTTATACTTCTTTCGAATCTCTTTCTTTCCTTTACGCCTAATGTTTTCCACCTCTTTCTTTATTTTCTGCTATGTCAAAATAGCCATTTTTAAGGCTTACAATGACATAACTAAAGAGTAAGTAGAGCTGGTTGGGAAAGTGATAAGTTTTTATTTGATGATAGCTTTGTGTGTTAAATTTATCCATTTAACCTAAAATATTACTTGATCAAATGTATTCATAATTGCAAAGTGATATTAAAAACTCTATATTCATAAGAAAGAAGAAAAAAAAAAGATTAAGAAACTTTGGCAAATTGCAAAACACAATAATTTGTACAATAAATAGAAACATATTGAGAGGAGAAAAACAAAGGAGGGAAAAAAACCTTGATGAAAGAAAAGGAAATTTTCAACCTTCAAAATGTACCTTGTATAACTTTCTGAGGTTCACAGCATTCTATATATATTTAAGAATGTTTCGAACCAAAGAAAACAAGCTTACAAAAATGTATTAACAATTTAGAATTTTTTTTAAGAAAAGAAATATATATATACCCACACACTTTTTGTACTACCATTACTTTCCCCCCCCCCCTTTTTTTTTTCACTTTTGCCCACAGAACACTTAGCATTAGTTCCCTAATCAATTAGTAAAAGATTGATAAAGTTTGCTCAATAATTAAGGATTTTGTAATTAAATGGTCATGAATACTTAAAATTTCAAAGGAATGCCCAGGATTTATTTTGTTTTGAAATATATGCATTAAAACAATACTTCTACATTACATATATTACTTATTCATAAGAAAACTGCCTCAAATATACAATTATTCATCTATAAATGTGGATTAACTAACACATTTCATACTTCCAACTTCTCATTGCATTAGCCCCCCCACCCAAAAAAAAAGAAAACTTGTATTATTCTTAATATGGTCATAAAAAGCCTAACAAGGCTTTAAAATTTAAAATACTTTCTTATTGTCATAAGAAACAAAAGCACTCAAATATGAAATTAACACATATTCAACTGAAAAATATTAACAATTTCTTCACCAATTTTGGGCCATTTGATGGCCTTCAACTATCTTGAAATGCACAAAATTCTCCGTAAAATAAAATCTGTGATACTTTTCGGTCCCGATACCTGAATTAAAGCTTCTACATAAAAGCAGCTACTATATACAGCACAACATGACTATGTGGTTACCAACACCAATGCAATCCTCAGCATGGCTTCCTTTGAACAGGGATGTAAAGGGATGTAAGATGTAAAAGAACATTAAGTCTGATAAAGAGGTCTCTGAGCAAAATTATAAACGATCCTTAAGGCCCAATATAGAATAGGACACTTAAGAGTCTCCCAGCAATTAAGTTAGAGAGCCCCCCATAAATAAAACTCAAATTTTCCAATACCAATGAGCCAAATGAATAGGCACACTTTTCAAAATACAATGAGCTGGGGGATTTTTTATGTCCTGTATGCAATAATACAGGACACACATTTTCTCACTTGAATACAGGATATATAGCAAGTCTAGTATCAACACTTAGTCATGTACTGATTCTTTACAATCAATTGCAAAAACAAGCTCTCTGAATTTAAGTGCCTGTTCAAAAGGATTGGGAAGTGGAGTTGTATAAGGGAATAGAATAGGCTAAAGCAATAGTCAAAGCTTTTAAAAAGCTGATTACTATGTGAAACAATAGAAATTTGGTTCTCTTTGCATGACCAGGAGTAGAGCAAAAGGGATATGAAACAAAAGTTGACTTCCAATTTAATAAAAATGTTAAGTGTTTTAAACTGAACCAATAACAAAGAATGTCTCAGAAACAGTTAACCCTACAGAAAAATGTGTATGACATAAACTGCTAGTTTAAACAAGATCTATATTTTTTGTGCAGAAGTTTCTATCTATCACAGTTTATGAGTTAATCAAAAGTCATTCAGAATAAAGAGGTCTTCATTTCCAGAAAATTAAAAAAATACATTATCTTTGCCACATCTTAAACATATGGTATTTTAATAAAAATAGTTAGTCATTTTTGAGACATCCAAATTTTGAAAAAAAATGTTTCATGTAAAGGGTAGCTGGTTTGGGGGGGGGGATTTCCCTAAAAATCTTTGTGTTGCATCCTTGGAAGATACTATAATTTAATACCAAGTTTGGTATTTAACCAACGTTTTGTTTTCAAGTTATGCTGTCCACACACAGAACTTTCACTTAAAATGCTCTTTTTGGATTCTGGAGTCCTCCAAACATGTATTTCCAGTGAACTCCAATATCAAATTTATGGGTGGAATACAATACCTTCTCTATCTACGTGCTAGAGGAAGTAAAAAGTACATGACAAATTAAGATAAGTTTGAGAATATTTACAGCGAAAAATAACATTTTGTAAATAATCCACAATATATGTATACCACTATTTTTTTGTGAGTGGGGACCAAACAAGCAGAAATTTCATTGATGTAAGTGCCAAAACCTTACATTTTGCCTGTAACAATTCTAAAAAAAATCTGGTGTGTTCCATTCATATGACATTCTCTACATCTCTGTAACAAATTATTATTATTATTATTATTATTATTTTTTTTTTTTTATGTTTCATTTGTATAGCCCCCTTTAACATCTAAGGTCATATCGGGGGCTTTACACTTGAAACAACTCGTCTATAGGTTCTTTTATGTTGGTTGAAATAATTTTATTTCACTCAAACACACACACACATTCACTCTCACGTACATACTTCCAGACTCTGTGGGGGATAGGGAACTTTTATGTTGGTTTAAATAATTTTATTTCACTCAAACACACACACACACACACACACACATTCACTCTCACGTACATACTTCCAGACTCTGTGGGGGATAGGGAATAATTCTGGCTAAAGAAAAATTCCCCGCCCCAGCCGGGAATCGAACCTGGGACCTAACAAATTATTGTTAAAAGGCTTATTCTTAAATTTACATTATGCTAATTGAGAGACAATTAGCAGAACTGGTCTTATTGTTTGCTTCCTTGTAAGTAGAAGCAAAATAAGGGAGTAAAAGCTGGTTTGTTATGTGATTGAAATAAATGGAGTTTTATTTATGGATGCTCTTTTAACTACTGTGGTTCTCAGCATCCCATTTTATATTGGGTATGAAAGACTGCTTAATTTTGCTCAAAAGCCTAATTATTATGCTTGAGGTTCTTTTACGTGCCATAAATGCTATGATTGAAATTCTTTTGTTTGTATGACCAGGAGTTGACAAATTGCCGTATGAGAAAAGTATAAGTATTTTAATACTGAAACCAATAACAAGGAATATCTCAAAAACAGTCAACTTCATGAAAAAAATGAATATAACATAAATTGTGTGTTTTAACGAGCTCTACATTTTTGTTAAGTAAATTTTGTCTATCGCTTACAGTTTACCAGTTATGCAAAATTCCACAAAATCATCCAGAATAAAGATGTCTTCTGCGGCTATTCCCAGAAAATTCCAGATATACATATATTAATATAATAATTAATAGTTGTAACAATTTTCACTTATCTTTTGGAATCCTTGGACTAGTTTTGCAATAAATGAATCTATTGCATCCTCAGCATTAATTTCCTTTTGGTCTCAGTTTTGGTCTGGTTTTTGATGCTTATTTACATTGTTATGATTACTGCTACTAGGTGGATTGTGTACTAATGCATTGCTAACTACTGGAATCAAAACAAATTTGGTGAGAGAGTCAATTGCAGGTATATCAAAATTCATTGCATGATTTTTATACTTTAATATAAATATTTTCTCCCAAACCATTAAATCTATGGGTCCATTTAAGTGTTTTAATAATTTAACATCTGGATTTATTTCATGATTAAATTTCCTAAAATATTCTGCAACAGCTGATTTATCAATTTCTTTGTATTTAATATTCCTAAAGTGTTCTTTTACTCTGGTTTCCAAATGACGTTTAGTCTTACCAATACAAACAAGGTCATAATTTAAACAATTTAATTGATAAATGCCAGATTTTTTACTTTTTTTTTTTTTTTTTTTGAAATTTCATCCTTTTTAGAAAAGCCAAAAAATTTTTTTATACTGTATTTATTTTGAGGAACCAATATTATGCCATGTTCTTTGAAAATATTTGTGAATTTTTTATTTGCCCAAGGGTGATAAGTAAATTTTTCAAAAATGTAATTATCTTTGGTTTTCTTAAGCGTAGAAATATCTTTAATAGCTTTTTGATATTTAAACTTCTCAATTTTTTATTTATAAAATCAGTATTAAAACCATTAATTAAAGCAGTGTTGATAATGTGTTTATATTCTTTATAGAATTCATCTTTATTAAGGGGTAAATTAATTAATCTATAAATTAGACTATTAAAAACAGCAAACTTATGTGAAAAAGGGTTAAAGCCATTATTTTTTATATAATTATCAGTGTGGGTTTGTTTTCTGTATATTCCAAAGTTCAATTTATTGTCTTTTTTTATTATTTTTAAATCCAGGAAAGGGAGATAGCCATCACTTTCAGTTTTTAATGTGAATTTTATAGCCTTATCTTGTAAATTTAAAAGTTTTAAAGCATCATTTACTTGTTTATCAGGAACAATAGCAAATATATCATCTACATATCTATACCAAGTTTTAAAAATTAGAGGGAATGCTTTAGTGATCTGTATTTCAAAATAGCTCATGAAAAGATCAGCAAGAAAAGGTGAAAGTGGACTACCCATTGCTAAACCAGAAGTTTGTTGATAGAATTTGTCATTAAAGCTGAAAAACTTTTGATCCAAACAAAGATAATAAGGTTAATATAATCACTTATTAAATCTTCATTCAGTTCTATAGAACTTAACCATTTTGTTTAAAAATGTCAAAAGTTTTTCTCTAGGAATGCTTGGAAACAAAGCAGTTACATCGAAAGAAACAAGATTATCATTAGCAGACAATGTAGTATTGCTGATCCTTTCTACTAGCTCAAAATAATTTTTCAAAATATCTGAATTTTTTATTTAACCATTTAACTAAGTTGTAAGTAGGTGAATTTATGCAATTTACAATAGGTCTCACTTTATTTCCAGATTTATGAATTTTGGGAAGGGCTGAGGATACATTTATTGCGAAACTAGTCCTAGGATTCCAAAAGATAAGTGAAGATTGTTACAACTATTAATTATTATATTAGTATTCGTGTTACTTCACTGTTACTAGCTTCTTTTCACATTCAAGATATACATTTTATTTGTCATGTAAATATCTTAATGAGATATTTTAATCAAAATCATTAGAGCCATTTTTGAGAAAACCAAAATTTTAGAAAGTTTATCCATGTAAAGGGCAGTTGGGGGTGGAGGATTTTTATGAAAATCTTTGTTTCACTTCCTTGGACGAGACTGGACTAAAATACTAAGTTTGGAATTTAATGGACTTTTCATTTTTTGAGTTATGCTGCACACAGCAAACACAAAAACACACACACATGGACATTTTTCTAAAAATGCTTCTTTTTTTTTTGTCACAAAGCATGTATTTCCTATGAAATCTTGGCATCAGATTTTTGGGTGCATTACAATACCTTCTCTATCCACTATGTACATAATAACTATTTGTAGAAAAAGCAATAAAATCAGATATTGGAGAGTTCAATGGAGTGGTGTTGGATTGCTGACAAACATGCACAGAAATAGCAAAACGAACCATACACACATTAACAACAGCTGATTCATTGTTACTGCAAAGCAGAACTGAGCCATAATTACACATTTTTCATTCAGTTTTGGAGAGGCAGCAACTTTGCAACTGTATACATCTGCTTCCTATACTATAAACTATATCACTGGTGTCCAGCAAAAAGTGCTGGTATCCAGCATTAGCTAAGCTAAACATTTGTTACAATAAGTTCATTATCCATAATTTATTGTTATATATTTATTTAAGTATTATGCTTTCATAACAGGCATCAGGCTGGTCATCCACCTGGCTACTCTCTCTGACCAAGAGTCTATCTGTTGTTCAAAAGACAAAAGCTGGTTTGGAAGTCATGCATACAAGGAGGGTTAACAGGGAAAAAAGAAAAAAAAAATCTGATATGTTCCATTCACATGACTTTCTCTACACCTCTACAACAAATTATTGTTAAAAATCTAATGCTTCTATTTACTTCATGTTAATCGAGAAAAAAATTAGCAGAAATAGTCTTAGCACTTGTTTCCTTGTAAGCAGAAGCAAAATAAGGGAGTACCACAGGTTAAAGTTATAGTCAAAAGCTGGTTGATATGTGACTGAAGTTCCTTTGTATAGACAGGAGTTGACAAATTCTTGTATGAGAAAAGCATAAGTTTGTCAAAGCTGAAACCAAAAACAAGGAATATCTCAAAAATGTCAACCCCATGAAAAAATGTATATAGCATAAATTGTGTGTTTTAACGTGCTCTACATTTTTTATGTGGTAAGTTTTTGTCCATCTCTTACCGTTTAGCAGTTATGCAAAATTTCGTAAAATTCATCAAAAATAAAGTAGTCTTCAGAGACTATTCCCAGAATAGTAAATATCTTTAATATACAGTATTTTAATCAAAACTGTTAAGAGCCATTTTAAAGAAAATATAAAATTTCAAAGTAAGTTCCATGTAAAGGGTAGTTTGGAGTGGGGGGATTTTTCTCAAAATCTTTGTGTTGCATCCCTGGAAGATACTAAACTTAAATACCAAGTTTGGTATTTTACCGACTTTTCGTTTTTGAGTTATCATGTTTACAGACAAACGGACATACGCACACACACACACACACACGTGGACCTTTTTCTGAAAATGCTTTTTTTGGTTACAGGGAACTCTAACCAGTGAAATCTCGGTATAAAATTTTTGGGTTTTCTCTATACACTACGTTCATAGTATATGTAGAGAAAGTAAAAATGTTTTTTTTAACGATGCTGTCATTTGCCATTACTGCCACCGATGTGCCAGAAGTTTGCCCCATGGGAGTTCTTTCACATGTAGTAAATCTATTGTCATGAGGTTGTAACTTTTAAGCATACTTTAAAACCGTTTAGTCTGGGCCGGGTTTGAACCTGCGACCTTGGGATCACAAGCCCAATGCCTAATCAACTAAGTCACTCAGACCAAGAATATTATCAAATCTGTAATACTTTTTTTTGCTTGTTATAGATATACTTTAATCTAAAAGTTATAGGAGAATCTGAAAATATTGTTCTTTACATTACCTACCTCTTCATTAACAGGAGTTGAACAGCTTAACGTTATACCTTTAAAAATATAATTTTTAGTATTCTTTTATTTAAACCAAGAATTAAAATTCTAGATTACTTCTGAAGGGTTCTTAGATATTAGCACTTACTTTTCATAACCGACAAAGTCACATATTTTAGTCCATCCTGCTACTAAGTTTGCCACCAACTGATCAGGTGAAATTTCTGTAGTACGCACAGGAGCTCCACAAACAGTACATGGACCTTTCTTTTGTTTTACACACTCTCGACAAAAGAAATGACCACATATGTCGAAACATTCTGGCTTTTCAGTTATCTTCTTGCTGTTGATACAAAAAAAAAAAAGAAAAATAACAAAAATTTTAACAGCTGCATGCTTTGGATAATCACATAGCCCTTCATGACAGTAGCAAAGTAAAGCAAATTTCTCAAAATATTTAATACTGTAGTTTTGAAAATAACTTTTCTCGGGCTATCAGCCAGGTGAATTCTGGAATGACTTCCAAGCTTTCAAGAGCTAACTTCACTCTCATCCTTAGGGAATGACATCATGGGAAAGCTTGGAAATCATTTCAGAATTCACCTGGCTGATAGCCTGAGAAAAGTTATTTTCCTACCGCTGCCAGGAAAGCTTCAAGTCATGGTTCACTGTGGTTTTGTTTGTTCCTATTGCATTAGTACTCATATGAGTGAGCCATATAGCACATTCAGGAAGGAAGGTAATTAAGGGGTACCATGACATAACATAGTTATTACCCCTCTATCAGAGCAGTCACATTATGGATTCTTATTTTTTAAAGCTCAATTACCTATGAATTAAAATGCATGATATGAATTAAATTATAAAATAAAAAGTGCTTTATTCATAGAATAAAGGTTTGAAAGTCAAAATATATCACACTTATCTAATTGAAGAAATAAATATAATATTTCTTATAAACTTGAAGAAAAATGAACAAACTCAATACTGGTTTGCAGTAAATATCTTGCTGTAACTACAGTAATAATATAAATTAAAGAATTAATTTACACTGAGCATCAAAAAATTCTGGACACTTTAATATTTTTTAATGATTTTAAAATTGATTGTACTGTTTTGTCAAATCATGTTATAAAACTTCAATTTACTTTATCTGGAAAATACCACCAAATTCATTTTTTTCATATCAATTATTGTCATTTTATTGTTGTAACCCACATTGTTTGATCCTTTGTTTTTATCTACTGTTAAGCAATTTATACTGTTATGTATATTGAACTGAATAAACAATTGCACCAAATTCTGAGGAATCTCAAGTTTATTGTGACACCATCACAACATTAATTATGATACCGGAGGAAGCTGCAAAGGCTGTAGCTCTAGATGAAGATGGTCGCACTGCCCGTTACATTTCTGATGCGTTGTTGGGTATTGATCGAAGCACTATTAGCGATACCATCAGAAGATGCCATGAGAATGGAGAATACAAGAAGCGGCCTGATCTGGTCGTCAACGGTCTACAAGCGAACGAGATAACAAATTTGTCATCCTCAGCACTTTATGAAATCGCTAGTTGCCTGTAACAATTGCTGCTTGTCGTCTAGCAGAAGTTCAAGATGCAATAGTGTCCACAGTATAATAAGAGGAAGGGTGAAGGAACATGGATTGCTATCAAGAAGGTACCAAAACTTCTCCCACAACATAGAGTTGAATGACTAAACTTTGCACGTCAACACATCAGTTGAAACATGGAATTGGGAGCATGTCTTGTTTACGGATGAGTCCTGTTTTACTCTGAATTCTTCTGATGGTACATGAAGAAGATGAGGGAGCACAACACGGAAGCTGTATTACAACCAATAGTGCCCTTCGGTGGAGGTTCGATTATAGTCTGGGCTGAAGTTTCTGTTGCAAGCCACACAGTTCCATTGTATACGCAACGGTACCATGACAGCACATAGGTACACTGAAGAATGTATCATGAAAAAGTCATGCAATATGCACCATTTTATTCTAATGATAATGCCAAGGCACACACCACACATGAAGTTTCCATTACACTTAATCAATTAGGCATCAATATTATGGAATGGCCAGCATGTAGTCCTGACCACAATCCTATTGAGCATGTTTGGGACATTCTCATGAGGAGGGTTCACCAAAGAAGAACTGTTCCAGAAACCATAAATGAACTTCAGGCTGCTCTGGAAGAAGAATGGGAAAATATCCCTCAAGAAAATATTGTAAGAATAATCAGGAGCATGCCACTTCACCTAGAGGATGTCATTAGAGCTAGAGGTGGCAACACACGCTACTGAAGTCAAAAAACTACGAAAAATGTTCATCAAAATACAGAAAATTTGCTATAAATGATCAAAAAGAGCTTATTTTGTCCATTGTTGTAAATTCTTAATATATCCAGTTTTTTTCTGTTGATTTAGTGTCTCATTCACAACCTTAATTTATTCTCAGTTGGAAAGCTTTTCTATTCATTTATGCCAGACTTTAGACTAAAAATTAAAGTGTCTGATTTTCTTTGCTGCTCAGTGTATTAAAGCAGTGTCTCAAGTCAACGTTATAGACAATGTTAGCGGTGCTAAATACATTAAAAATAATTTTTATATATACTAATTTATTAGGCGATGCCTGGCTTAGTGGTTAGGCCACTTGCATCCCACCAGGATGCCTAGCCTGGGTTAGCTCCCAAGAGCCTGCATATGGAATTTGTGGTGGACAAAACAGCATCTGGGCAGGTTTTCTCTGGGTCCTCTGGTTTCACCCACCACTCATTCCATCAATTGCTCCATCATCACCTTTCCTGTCATCCGATTTGTTTTCATTGCACATCATCCACTTCCTATGCTCATGCCTGGCTATGAGCCAACCTCTCATTCCAGGTTCTTCATTATCTGGATACATGCCGTTGGCTCTCCGACAAGCTTTTGATCCCTACACACTTGTTTAGAATTCCTAGGGGGGGGATGTCAGTTCTACATGTGGGGAGAGTAAGCATACTATCAAAAAAACTATTTATTACTTTTTGTAGCATGTATGTAAATGTGCAAAATAGGTATTGTATTCCACCCAAAATTTTGATACCAAGATTTCACCGGAAATACATGTTTTAGGGGCCCCTGGATAATAGAAAAAAAAAAAAAATATATATATAGAAAAATGTCTGTGTGAGTGCATGCATGTGTGGGGGAGGGGGTGACGGCATAATTCAAAAAATATGTCTGTTAAATAACAAGCTTGGCATTTAATTTTAGTAATTTGAAAGATGTGACAAAGAATTTAGAAAATCCCCTTCACCCAAACTGCCCTCTACAAGGAACATTTTTTGAATTTTTTATTTTCTCAAAAATGTCTCTAACGATTTTAATTAAAATGATATAATTAAATATATTTGAATGATAAATAAATTGTATACCTTGAATTTATTTGGAATAGCCTCTGAAGTCGTCATTTTGAATGAGTTTTGCATAACTAGTAAACCGTAAGAGATAGACAAAAATTTACTACATAAAAAAACAGATCTGGTAAAACACACAATTTATGTTGTATAGATTTTTCTTTTTTTGTAGAGTTAACCATTTCTAAGATATTCTTTGTTACTGAATTCAATTTTAAAATAATATATTCTCTGCAATGCCAGGTCATACTTTCCTCTCACTCGTACACTGAGCATGCAAATCTGCCAGTGCAATGTTTATTCATGTGTATTATGAAAACTATTTGAGCTAAAAATCTGTGGCTTTTATGGTTCTGCTACAAACATTGCTCCTTATCTTCCTCATGAATTATTTTTTGAAAAATTTGAATACTTTTTCTTAGACAAAATCACTTAGCGTATTACTCCCCAGTTAAGTGCGAAGGCAATATGTCAACACAGTGGATAAAACATGTTTGATTGTTTACTTTATTTTGACATGTTGCCAAGTTTGTCAGTCCTATCCTTATTTTAAGTTGGCAAAGGGCAATATGGGATAATTGCATCACTTCCTGTTCTCATTTTCTTACAGGCTTCTAAGGTGTCAGTTACTACTTCTGGAACAAATACTAAGCTATTTTAATCATTACTTAATTTTCTTAGTCATTAACTCTGTAACAATTGTGGGAGAATCACTCTTTGGTTTTATAAGAAAAAAAAAAACCATAGGATGTATTGGTCCAAGTAATAAGAGATATACGAAGCACAAGATGTTTAAAAGAAGTCAAGTTACCTGCACCCTCCCTTATAAGGGGTAAACTAGCACTATGTTGAAGCAAGTGTAGTCAAACATTGCAAAATTATCACTAAATCAATTTTCCATAGATCCTTTGGTTATGCCATGGTTCATTGGAGTTAGCTCTTCACATACCCCTTGGCTATGTTGTCACTTCGCAGCTGCAGTCCCACTCCTCTCCTTCTAAATGACAAGTTTTAGCTACTTTTGCGGCTTAGAACCCCTTATTAATGAATTGTGCCAGGCTTAACAGAAGCCATGGCAAAAGAATGGACAAACTCACAATATGAACAGTGTCATGTAAGATTTGCTTCACAAAGATGAAAATGAGGAGGGAGTGATGTTGGGAAAGAATAAGAGCAGAAGACTTAGTATGATAAGATTGCTAAAGTTGGAGGAAGAGTATACTATAATTTTAATTTCATGAACTCCTAAGTTATTCTGGAAAGAGGAAATGTCAAACAAGGTAAGAGAAGAAGATGCACAAAATGAGATAGTTTAAATGTGATGCTACAGAAGTCTCTTATGCCAGAACACAGTTCCTTGATCCAGAGGCCTGTTGGTGATCTGGATACTAAGTGGTGTAAGCAAAACGGAAAGTGACAATATTACAAGGTATTAGTGAATATGTAAAAAGATGTGATTGAAACATACCAATATTACATAAACTTTTAATTAACAAGTTGGTAATTTGGACTATAGTGAATTTTTGGTATAGGTATGTGTTTATAGAGGAAACTGAAAAGGACAACACCAAAAATTTGAAGAAATTGTTATTTATATTGCTAAGTGGTGTGGGTGAAAGGGAATTTAATATATTACAAGGTACTTGTAAATAAGTAAAAATCTGATGTATTCCATTCACATGACTTTCTCTACATCACTGTAATAAATTATTGTTAAAAGCTTATTCTTCTATTTACTTTATAATCGAGATATGTTGTTTTAATTACTTTCTTTCTTGTAAGAAGAAGGGAAGTAAAGGAATACACTAGGCTATAAGAATAGTAAAATTCTTTAAAAGGTATTTGCCGTGTAGATGAAATTCGTTTCTATGCAAGGCCAGAATTTACAACTTTCCATGTGAGAAAAGTTGAAGTATTTTAAATTTGAAACAAATAACAAGGAATTTATCAGAAATGGTCAATTCAACAAATAACACATATATATGACATAAATTGTGTCTTTTAACAAGATTTACATTTTTTGTGCAGTTAAGTTTTTGTCTATTTCTTATGGTTAATCAGTTAGGCAAAATTTGCAAAATTCATTCAGAATAAAGAGGTCTTTAGAGGTAATTCTCAGAAAATTCAAGATATAAATTTTATTGCCATATAAATATCCCTAATAAACAGTACTTTAATTAAAATCATTAGAGCTATTTTTGAGAAAATCAAAATTTTCGAAAATTTTTCCATGTGAAGCCATAATTTGAGGTGGGGGGATTTTTTTTCAAAATCTTTGTGTCGCATTCCAGCAAGATACTAAACTTAAATATCAAGTTTCGTATTTTACCGACTCTTCATTTTTGAGTTATAAGTTCAAAGATACACACATGGACCTTTTTCTGAAAATACTTTTTTTTGGATACAGGGACCCCTAAAACATGTATTTCAGGTGAAATCTCGGTATCAAATTTTTGGGTGAAATACAATACTTTCTCTATACACTATATACATAGTATGTGTAGAGAAAGTAAAAAGGTGTGATTGTAACATATATTACCTATATAAAATGCTAAATTAATAAGTTGGTAAATTGGATTATACTGAAATGTGGTATGCGCATAGAGGAAATTTAAAGGGAAAATACTAAAAACCTTAAAAAATTGTTATTTAGATATTTAGTATTAGTTTTAGAATTTTAAGGAAAGATTTAAATATGCCATAGTCAAAACACTGTTTAAAAATCTGATGTGATCCATTCCAATGACTTCTCTACATCTCTGCAACAAATTATTGTTAAAAAGCTTATGCTTCTATTTACTTCATCGCCCTCAGTGGTGTAATGGTTACCATGCTAACTTCAAACCCGGCAGGTGTAAAAATCCTTAGCATGGCTTCCTTCGGTAGGGAACTAAAGCCATGGGTCCCGTGTTGTAGATTTACGGCATGTAAAAGAACATCAAGCCTGATAGAGAGGCCTCTGAGCAAAATTAAGCGGTCTTTCGTGCCCAGTATAGAATGGGATGCTGGGAACCGCAGCAGTTAAAGAACGTCCATAAATAAAACGCCATTTAAGTCAACTTTGCTGTCACGGAATCATTCACAAGCTGTGTTTGTTTGTTTGTTTTGTTCATCTGGTCCCATAATTCAATATCTACAATTTTAATATCTTTTCCAATTTCTACTACAATTGCAATATTCTACAACTACTTATTACTGATACTCAGCAAACAGTTATTTTACTATATATATATTTTATCAAATTAGTTGAAATGAGTCACAGGTCCTACTGATTCAAGTAGCAGACAAGCATGCAAGATAATTTAAGAGATTACAGTAACATGTATATTATAGAGAATGCTTACATTTATACCAATACAGCGAGACATTACATTTCATTTTCTGGCATAGTACACTTTACTGTTCCTCCATACATTCCTATTGAGTAATAGGCCTTGCTGCATAGATAGTTTTAAGAGCAGATTTGAATTTTTCTATTTTACCCGAAGATAGTAATTTTAAGTCATTTGGAAAGGCATTGAATATTTTGAGACATTCATAATCTACTCATTTTTGATAACATGATAAGTTAGCACTAGGTTTGTATAACTTGTATTTAAGTTATGTATATTCACATTTTTACTTCCTATACGTACTATGTACATAGTGTATAGAAAAGGTATTGTATTGCACCCAAACATTTGATACCAAATTTCACCGGAAATACATGTTTTGAGACCCCCTGAATAAAAAAAGCATTTTTAGAAAAATGTACATGTGCATGTGTGTGTGTGTGTGGGGGGGGGCAACATAGCTCAAAAATGAAAAGACCATTAAAAACTAAACTTGGTATTTAAGTTTGGTATCTTCTGAGGATGCGACACAAAGATTTTCAAGAAAATCCCCCCACCCCAAACTACCCTTTACTTGGAAAAATTTGAAAATTTTGATTTTCTCAAAAATTAACAATTTTGATTAAACTGTTGTATATTAAGGATATTTACCTGACAAATAAAATGTATATTTTGAATTTTCTGGGAATAGCCTCCGAAGACTACTTTATTCTGGATGAATTTTACAGAATTTTGCATAACTGCTAAACTGTAAGAGATGGAGAAAAACTTTCCATACAACAAATGTAGAGCACGTTAAAACACACAATTTATGTTATAAACTTTTTTTTCGTGGAGTTGATCATTTGTAAGATATTCCTGGTTTTTCGTTTCAGCATTGAAAAACGTATACTTTTCTCATACAGGAATTTGTTAACTCCTGTCCATACAAAGGAACTTCAGTCGCATAGCAACCAGCTTTTGACTATCACTTTAAACTATGGTACTACCTTATTTCACTTCTATTTACAAGAAAGCAAGTAATAGGACTATTTCTGCTAATTTTTCTGAATTAGCATGAAGTAAATAGAAGCATAAGTGTTTTAACAATCATTTGTTGCAGAGATGTAGAGAAAGTCATGTGAATAGAACACATCAGATTTTTTGCAAAGTATTCTTGATTTTTGATATGGAAACACATTAGCATGAAAATGTATTCACAAGGAAGTATTAAAATATTCAGCCTTTGAAACAGATCCTTACATGAAGCTCTATTGTTGATGCCATACATGGTTTTGATGGCCTTCTGTTGTAATATAAGTACTCGCTTACTTTCAACCGAATTTCCCCAGAATATAAGACCATATTTCATTACTGAACAAAAATAAGCATAGCACATATGCTGTAAGGTTTGGATTTACAGTATGATTTCATTGCTCTAATTGCAAATATTGCCGAACTTAACTTAGGTACAATGCTCTCTATGTGAGCTTTCCAATTTAGATGCTTATCGACCTGCAATATGTGAGCTTTGGTCAAGAACAGCTTTGTCATTACCTATCTGCAAAGTAAGATTTTTTGAATTGTATGTTTCAAATTTCACGAAGTTGGTTTTGTCAAAGTTTAAAGAGAGTTTATTGGCCATAAACCAATTGTATATAATGTTGAATGCATTATTCAAATTGGGTGCCAAGTCTTGTACATTTTTACTTGTCACTATAATACTAGTATCATCAGCAAATAAGACAGTGCCTGTAAATCTTCTCATTACCAAGGAGAGGTCGTTGATATAAATCAAGAATAGTAATGGGCCAAGAATTGATCCCTCGGGTTTACATGCTAAACTTAAGATACTGCTATGCATTAACAATTTTTAAAAGGATAAATTCAATAGAAATACATATTAATGTCAATTTAAAAGAGTTGGAGCTCGTTCACAAGTACATTCACCACCTACCAGGGCTACCAACGAGCACTACCACACTTATACACTCCTGTGAAAAGTGTCAAACAATACGTCCTTGCAGATTGTGTTATTTTTATGCTATGCTCTGTATATAACTGATCCTTCAACGTTCAATGTTTTGACAACCTCGGAGTAACTGCTTTACTTGTCGCGCGGTTGATTGAGGTTTCAGATGGAACGATCCCTCGGCTACGCTTTGTCTTTTATATGCTTCACTTCTCTCCTTATAGTAAAGATCCTTCAACTACGCCTGGAGACTTAGGGCCCCCCATATTAGGCAAAGCCTAAATGCACGACAAAAAGCACAAGTAAGGCAGTTTCCCCCGTTTATTACAAGTTTGAACAAGTCCTTACCAATTTTGACACTTCAAAGCTTCTTCAAGACCTCGTAGAGCCTCCTTGGTATTCTTCCAATCAAATAGCTCCTTCACACTAAGGGCCATCCTTTTACATGAATAGTGTTTATCTCAAAATTCTATTAT
Organism: Hymenopus coronatus; assembly: GCA_030762935.1. Classification (NCBI taxonomy): domain Eukaryota; kingdom Metazoa; phylum Arthropoda; class Insecta; order Mantodea; family Hymenopodidae; genus Hymenopus; species Hymenopus coronatus. The sequence goes on from CM060899.1 coordinate 40,338,250, forward strand.
GCTATAACAAATTGTCCACGTCCTACCAAATAGTATTTCGGAGCTCCTGTTTATTTCATTTATGAATTTGATCATCCAAATTTTGGAGGGAAACCATATACATATGACCAACGGAGGCAATACAAAGGAACCGCAAGTAGTAATACCAGAGAGTATTGCTACTCTGAATATTACACACAGATTTTAGGCATTTGGTAACGATTTAACAAAATGTTGTCTAGTTACAGAAATAGAATTATTAGGATATGCACTATCCTTATGCATTCTAATTGATGAAGCACGTTTTTGATTTACTTGGAAAAGCGTAAAAGTATCGCTGGTGACTACTATGCAAGCTTACTGTAACGTTTAAGTGATGAGGTGAAAAGAAATTGATTCATTTGGCAAAAAAATATCTTGGTTCAACACGACAATTCTCCGGGCCATCGTTCAGTCATCGCAATGGGAAAAATGTGTGAATCTAAGTTTGAATTGCTTGAACACCCACCCTTTTCGCCAGATCTAGCACCCAGTGACTACCACCTGTTCCCTAATCTCAAAAAATGTCTTGGAGGACGAAGATTTAATAGCAACGAGGAGGTCATTGATGCGGTAAACAGCTATTTTGAGGACCTTGATAAATTGCACAACAGAGATGGTTTAATTAAATTAGAAACACTGATATGAAAATGTGTTAGCCTTTCTGGAGATTATGTTGAGAAATAAGGCAAAAAACATTTTTTTAAAATGTTGTTTGTTTTAGAGGCTCGGAACTTATCAGCCAACCCTCGTACAAATGCTATTTTCTGTCTACTTCATGCTAATCAAGGAAAACAATAGTGAAAGTGGTCTTACTTGTTAAATCTTTATAACTAGAAGCGAGATAAGGGAATACACTAGGCTAAAGCCATACCATATCCTTTAAATGCTGGTTGCTATGTGTAACATTTGAATCTCGGTTCCCTTTACATGAACAGGAGTAAAATAAAATATATATGAAACGATTAGCGAATTCCTATTTGAAGAGGGTTTAAGTATTTTGAAAATTGCGACCAATAACAAGCGATGACTCAGTAATGGTTAACTCCACAAAAAACGCATATCACATAAATTATGTGTTTGAACGAGGTCTACATTTTTGTGCAGCAAAATTTTGTCTATATCTTACGGTTTACCAGTTTATCAAAATTTATCCAGAGTGAAGAGTTCTTTAGGGGCTCTTCCTAGAAAATGTAATATATACATTATATTTGTCATGTAAATGTCTTTAATAGACATATTTTAATTAAAATCGCCGGGAGGATTTTTTAGTAAAACATTTCAATGTTTTTTGCATGTAATTTGGTGTGGGGGATTTTTTTTTTTTTTTTTTTTTTGCATATAATCGTGCGTATTCTTGGAAAATTCTAAATTTCAGTTCCTAGTTTGGCATTTAACCGACTTTTACGTTTTTGAATTATGCTGTCCACACACAGTTATTTTAAAAAAAAAAACTTTTTTCAATGTCCTTAAAATATATTTCTCTGTTGAAATCTCTCGGTAGCGAATTTTTGGAAGGAATGTGATACTACAGTGTAAGTTCCGTGGAACGTAAAAGGGGGGAAAGCTTGAAGATGGATAAATTAAACTACTGACTAATTAAAAACAAGAGCACTTGCGATACATGAATTTAAATATATCATCCAGAAGCCTACGATCCACACGCTAGCATATCACATATACGTCTGGATGTTTCTACTTAAATAGCTCTTGCTTATAGCTAAATATTCTTGCGGTTGTGCAGCGCTTTACATAGGCTGAGTAATAATATTGCTCTAACCTAGCTAAAATTTACCTCCTTCCCTAACGGGAAGTTGCGCGCGACTACGTTGGTGTTTCAGTTGTGCAATAGATATTTGTGGGGTTGGCACATAAAGATTGTTTTGGGATCTTATTGCGCACTCTTCGGTGAAACTGTGATACGTTATTCAGACATTTGTAATACTTTTAGTCAAAGTTGAAGTTCATAAAATTTATTGTTGTGATTCTTAATAAAGTGAAGTAACTTATATCGGACGAAAATGTCTATGGTATTTTCGTTTCCATGATCTACGCTTTATAAACACGGTGGTAAGTTATTGGATGTCTGATACATTTCAGGTTTTGGAAGTAAACACACTAGTTGACAATGTGTGTCACATTGTAATTTCATTATTTAGATACTTATGTAAAGTTTAATACTAATTTACTTGTATAAGTCTATTTTAGCTCTAATATATCATACCAATATAATTGCATAAATTGATGCAATTTTTGTAAGCGGCCGTGGAGGAAGTTAGATTAGTAAAATGTTGCGCAATGTTTTGAAGCTACTGGTTATTAAATAATTTAATCAGAATTGATAAATACTTGCGAAACAAGATACGTTGAATCCGTATCAATATCTTAGCAATAAAGCTAATTTTAAACCGCGAAAAGTTTTGGAATGTAGCATAGGGTATTCTTATCTATTTGATGCTTCAAGGTCTGTATACTTTCTTCACCAATTCCTCAGATTACTTCAAGGATGTTAATTGAAAAGTCACCCCCTCCCCCCAAAATAAACATAGTTCCTTAAAGAAATTTTCCACCTAGACTTGTCAGATTTTTAGATTGACTATAAAGCATACTCATTCCCGTCCCCCTGCATTTGAAAATCAGAGGCTGTATTGTAAGTAAATACAGACTTACAAAATATACACATACAAATTAACAAACTTAATTTTAATCCCCATTTATTTGTTTTTGTAACAGAAAATTAACCCTAATATATTAATTAGGTCTTCAGTATGTTTGTGATGGACTATCTTAATACTTGCAAATGTTCCTTGCATTGGCCAAAACAACTTATATCATTCTTAATAAGGTCATAGGCCTCACCATAATTCAATGTGATTTGAATTTAACAGTACCTATATCAAATTCTGACTTCCACACATGTTCTGCACTTGGTACTTTTGTTATTCTGCAACTAAAGTCGCATTCAGTTGCTACTGGTACTTTATAAACTTGTAGCTGCAAAGCACATGCTATACTAAAGTCACTTTTAGTTGCTTAGTGGTCTGTTAAAAAGTTTTGGGGTCCTAAGCTGCAAAGCATAGCTAAGGTATGTTTTTTACAAGTAGAGGAGTGGAGCAGTTTTTTGGCTGCAACTGTGGAGGGATGATGAAGCATAGCCAAGGGATCTGAGAAGCTAAAACCCAAATGGTCCCAAGAAGGGGTTAAGAACTCTGCAATCTAGTGGATTTTAAATCTGTACATTTTAATGTTTTCAACACTTTCAAATCTGGATTGCCTGAGGAAGTTGTACCTTAAATTCTGGTAATAGACAATTTATAGACAATCAATTTGAGATATGAAACCTATTGTCTACAAATACAAATAACAGAGTTTTGCTTTAAAATTGCTTGGTCATATGAATGCCACTGATCATGCTCACTTCAACTGCTAGGCAGTTTGGGAAACAAGGGCAAGAATTTGGAGCCTGCGGTTTAGTTTACAGGATATGGTGTGAGAATGCATTGCAGATTTGAATCCACATGACTACACATCTTCCTCCCTCACCCTCTCCTTGCTTCCTTCCTTCCCTTCCTTCTTCACTTAGTTGAATATGATTTACAGGAAACATTGTGTTGTGCTGTAATTTTTCATTTGTTTAATGCTTATGCTTTATATTTCAATTTCTTTCAATTATCATGTACATTTTTGTGATTCTAAATAGTAGATTCACACTGGGAACTTAATATGTACTTAAATGAGCTAGTTCAGCTGACAGCTAACAAAATGTAAATAACAATGAGCACTTGAAAGAACTAAATGTTACTGAGTTATTACAAAAATAAGTTGATCTGGAAAACATAGCCAGGGCACAGCACAGGTTACCAACAAAATTCATCCAAAATAAAGAGGTCTTCAGAGACTATTCCCAGAAAATTCAAGATAAACATTTTATTTGTCATATAAATATGTTTAATATGCAGTATTTTAATCAAAATTGTTAGCTATTTTTGAGAAAATAAAAATTTTCAAGAAAATCTTTGTGTCGCTTCCATGGGAGTTACTAAACTTAAATACAAAGTTTGGTATTCAAGACTTTTCGATTTTGAATTTTGTTGTGCTTACACATACACTGAGCTTTTTCTAGATATGATTTTTTTATTCAGGGATCTCAAAACATGTATTTCTGGTGAAATCTTGGTATCAAATTTTTGAGTGGAATACAATATCTTTTCTGTACACCATGAAGGTATATAGCATGTGTAAAGAAATTAAAAGGTCTTACAAGTTCTGCTTTTGTATGTTCTTGACTGCATTTACAGGTTTATGACTGTAATTTCTTTTTCTAAAGTTTCTGTTCTTTGGTATATGAAGCATCTCCTTCAGTTGTGAATACCATATTAAACTTATTCTCCAATGAAATACCTAAGAAAACATATTGTTTTAAATATTTCCAGTCTATGTGCATTTCATACAATTATGAAATAGCATGCTGGTATCAGCATTCATTTGGAGGCAACTGGAATACATTACACATACATTAATTGTTCTATTGCTGTGGCTGAAACCTAACCTGCCTCTCTGTTTCATAACAGAAAATCAAACCATAGACCCATAAAGCTGGCATACCTTCCAGAAACTTATTCATTGGAATTTGGATAGGAAAATTATTGAAATGTGGCATCACCAAAGAAAGCTGGAGTTCCTTGTTGAAGCCCAAGGCCTGGTTGTATTAATAATTGTAAGAGGGAGTGATTGTAGATTACTCAGAAATTATAACCCACACTTTGCAATATAATGCCAATTTATTGCCAAAGTCTAAAATGTTTAGAAGAAATTTTCAAATTACAAAGTTTTCAGCATACTCAATCTTTACAACACGTACAATAAAATCACTATCGACAACATTTGTTCCTGTTTAACATAAATTTTGGGATTTAAGAGTATAGTTGCTTTCCAATGCTGACCTACCATGGCATATGAAGCGACTCTTCATTGAAAATGAGAGATAATGTCGGTGGAATTGTTTTTTTAGTCCTCCCAACTAGGTCAAGGGACCTGCTGACCAGTGGTAGGTGTGGCCTTCCATTCAAATTGGGGGTTGTGAATGAGTGATGTAACTGCCAAAATGTAAAACTGGTGCTCATTCCAAAACAGTTACATTAAAGCTCAAATAAACATGTTTTCCATCTAAATCATTCTATGTATGTTGCCATACCAATTATCACCATTAACTTTATTTGACTGTGTATAATAAACAGTAGATAAATGTGTTTATTTCCATACACATTGGCCATTCTATCTAACTGTTATCATGTCTTAAAATTTTTAAATTAATAACACCAGTTCTATCCCATGTAAATCCTTGACCTATTTTATCACATATCTATTTGTATTTTTGCCCTGCCCCATTCTATATTTATTTCCTGCACAGCCTCAGAGAATTTTCTCTCTCTCTCTCTCTCTCTCTCTCTCTCTCTCTCTCTCTCTCTCCCCCTCTCTCCCTCCCTCCCTCCCTCCCTCCCTCCCCCCTACCATTAAGTACACTGCTGGACAAAAAAAAAAAAAAAAACATGACACTTGCCAAAAGTTTAGTTATGGTCGAAATGGTTTATCATTTATTTGTTCCTGTTTAACATAAATTTTGGGATTTAAGAGTATAGTTGCTTTCCAATGCTGACCTACCATGGCATATGAAGCGACTCTTCATTGAAAATGAGAGATAATGTCGGTGGAATTGTTTTTTTAGTCCTCCCAACTAGGTCAAGGGACCTGCTGACCAGTGGTAGGTGTGGCCTTCCATTCAAATTGGGGGTTGTGAATGAGTGATGTAACTGCCAAAATGTAAAACTGGTGCTCATTCCAAAACAGTTACATTAAAGCTCAAATAAACATGTTTTCCATCTAAATCATTCTATGTATGTTGCCATACCAATTATCACCATTAACTTTATTTGACTGTGTATAATAAACAGTAGATAAATGTGTTTATTTCCATACACATTGGCCATTCTATCTAACTGTTATCATGTCTTAAAATTTTTAAATTAATAACACCAGTTCTATCCCATGTAAATCCTTGACCTATTTTATCACATATCTATTTGTATTTTTGCCCTGCCCCATTCTATATTTATTTCCTGCACAGCCTCAGAGAATTTTCTCTCTCTCTCTCTCTCTCTCTCTCTCTCTCCCCCTCTCTCCCTCCCTCCCTCCCTCCCTCCCTCCCCCCTACCATTAAGTACACTGCTGGACAAAAAAAAAAAAAAAAAACATGACACTTGCCAAAAGTTTAGTTATGGTCGAAATGGTTTATCATTTATGCACATTGTGAACATTTGTTTTCATGAGCACTTTGCGAACATGAAAACTTGGCTCTTAAGAAATTTATCTGGTACATTCTGCTTTGCAACATTGTTGTGGTATGTTCATTGAGTATAGTATAAGGCAGTAACATTAATAACCTGGACCTGCATGTATTGGCACAAATAAGCATACACAAGCATTTTTTCAGAGAAAAGATAAAGAAGATAAGATTTGTAATAGATTCTACAGAATAGTAAGATATCTAATGTTGCAATGAGGAAATAAATAATCCATCTAGTTGTAAGTCTTTAATTCAGACTTAATGAGAACAATATATTTTGGTTATGTATTTTATGTCACATATGAATACCATTTCGGGGTGGCTACTAATTAGTCTGCAACATTACAAATCTGCACTTTGCTGCCACTCCAACATTGTTGCAATTCCATGCTGAGCATTGTGGTGATTGCAAACAAAACATATCATATATAGTGCAAGTTCATTGTTCTCACAATATCAAGATTTTGTGCTCTGAAGGATGCATAGATTTAAATAACTGAAGATGTTTGCACATTGAAATGTCTTAAATAGAAATGAAATAAATAATATTAATATTGCTTTAAAATATACATAACATTTATTCAGCAATTATTTGTTTGCATTAATGAATGTTTTACTCTAATTATTATCAATACTGACCTGTACCTCAACAATACAAGCTGCCACCACCCAGCACAGAAACACACACTTATACACCAAGCAATAACATTCTCTAATATTCATCACCTTCCAGAAGAAATTCAGCACCTATGTAAAAGTTTTATACAGAACCAGTATACCAACCAAGATATCAACAAAGCTTTCAGGAAACTCCATCACAAACCAAACAAAAATGCAGAGAAAAAAGAAAGCTTAGTTACAGCCATTATTCTGTATGTGGGTGCTGTGTCCCACAAAAATAGCAAGAATGCAGTATAAACGCAGCAACCAAAATCAAACATCATCTGGGTTTGGTCAAAGACAACTTCGGCCTCCGCGCTGCCTGCATTTACAAAATTCCTTGTGAATGTGGAAAAATTGATATCAGCCAGATGGGCAGGTCTGTAGAAGAGCACATCAAAGAACACCAATACTGCATCAGGTTGGACTATGCAGTAAAGTCTGTGGTGACACAACGAACCAGCCATAAGATTAATTTTTCATCCACCAAATAATAGAATATCTTCCAGATATTAATGATAGACTGATAAAAGAAGCAATAACATAAAAACAAACCAAAATAATTGTAACAAAGATGAAGGTCTCAAAATAAGCAAAACCTGGCTATCTATAATTCACAACCTCTTGCCCATCCTTCTCAACCCCCATTGGCCAGCGCTGACCTTGGTCCTTCCCCTGTCGGTATAAATACTGCCACCAGAGCAGCTTGCTTCCAGTTCCCTGATGATGGTGACAGAGTACATCGTTGAAGGCTCGAAAATTAATCCAACACTTATCTGGCTGACACATCCCAAGAAGAAAGCATTAATAACCAGCAACAGGAACATTTCAAGTCCTTGATTATATATCAATAATATATCAAATAAATTGTAAAACCATTTTCAACTAACTTCTGATACATTTTTTTGCCCATCAGTATATTTCTTGTCTTGCAATATCCTCCAGTCTTAAGTTTACTTTCTTTTTCATAAACATGCTTTGATTCTCCCTATTAATGTACAAGTTTCTTGTGTCTCTCTAGTCAACTTCCTGCGCTTTAAGTAACCATGCTCTTTTGCACCTGCATATTTGTATCTGTAATAAGTGCTTTTCTTTTTTATTCTACAGCACTGATCGCCATCATGTTTCGTGATATAAAGCCAGCATTTGGACAAACGAATCCAACAACAACGTTTGGTAAGTATAGAAAAATAAAAAGCCATTTCAGTAAGGGTATTTGATACTTAGAATTTTTGAATGATTATTAGCACAGTTATAAAGAAAGCTCAAAGTTCTGAAAAACCATTCAGAATTCTTATATGCCCTTGTTAATCCATGAGTGGCCATATTTGTTGATACTATGCATTTTTCAATAAGAGGAACAGTACTTCCTATCTACATAAGGTTAAATATGCAGAGTTTTGTTATGCTCAGCTCCTGAGCCATTCAACCTAACAAGGGTACTGTACATGAGTGCATATCAAAAGCTAATGTCAAATTTCACGCACAAGTATACAAACACAGTAGTAAGCACACACACATTATTATTTATGCATAAATTAAATGGAAGTATGTGAACTTTAAATGTTAATATTGCAACTCTGAAATACTGAGTAGTCTTTGTCAGCTGCCGTGGTGGATGGTTAATGCTGAGCCGTTGCAAGCATTGTGGTGGGGTGGTCCTTCCCATGTCCTGCCATTCTGAGCATTGTAGGTCCTGGCTTTGGCGAGCTGTCTAACCCACTCCCTCACTCTCCACTATACTCTTCTCTTTGCGACTAGACAGTTTGTAATATTGGGGGATGTTAAATTCTTTTAAGTTCAAAATGTCTAAACCAGCACTGAATCCAGTGAATATTCTGATATGTGCAATAAATTATTTTCGAGAACAAAAATATGTTTGTGACAAATGAAATCACTGAGGAAGAAATTAAACCGGCAGAGAGAGCATAGTTCAGTTAATACAGGGACACCCATGGGACAATTTGTGTTAAAACATTATTAGGATTTCAAGATAATCTAATGATAAATCAGATTTTAAATGTTCATTTCTTCAAGAGAGACAGTATTCTAAAATTGTAATCCTTTATTCATTTTCAGTTTTGTTCTCCCAGATTTCATAACATGATCAAATAGTCTGGTCTGTTTGTAATTATAAATCGAAGAGACCATCAGAGTTCTTAATGCCAAAACAATTTTGTCTAGATATTAAAAATAACAGTGTGAAGAAGGAGAATGCAATGTAAATACTTTGGTTCTCTGTGCATGGTGTAAAAGTAATACATGTTTTAACTACCCAATTGAATGCTCTTACCTGTGCTACAAATGTGTAGACTAATCAATACTGCAGAGTTATCCTGATATATGGTGGACTTTGAGACAGTGATGTGTTTTAACAATTAAAATTTTAGTTGAGTCGATTTTGTAACACTACATCACTTACTTTTTTATTTTGGAAAACATGTTTCAGAAGCCATGTGCTTCCATTGTCAATTCCTTTGGTCGACTACCGGCATTGCTTGCTGTGGTGGTTGTCTCTGTCCCTGGTGGTGGTTTGATGAACTTCTGGACGAGTAGATCGCCTGGCGGGATTTCAAAATTGAAAACCCGGTTCTTATCCTGATATATGGTGGACTTTGAGACAGTGATGTGTTTTAACAATTAAAATTTAGTTGAGTCGATTTTGTAACACTACATCACTTACTTTTTTTATTTCGGAAAACATGTTTCAGAAGCCATGTGCTTCCATTGTCAATTTGGTTTTCAATTTTGAAATCCCGCCAGGCGATCTACTCATCCAGAAGTTCATCAAACCACCACCAGGGACAGAGACAACCACCACAGCAAGCAATGCCGGTAGTCGACCAAAGGAATTGACAATGGAAGCACATGGCTTCTGAAACATGTTTTCCGAAATAAAAAAGTAAGTGATGTGTTACAAAATTGACTCAACTAAAATTTTAATACTGCAGAGTTTACACAGATCACTAATATCCTGTGAAAATATGTTCTTGCAAACATTGGGGCCCTGACTCACGGAATAGAAGTAACTGCTAATGTCTACACCTGCCACCTAGGTTATATATTTGAGGCACCTCAACTGATTTTCGACCTCTGTGCAAAGTTTCAGGTTAACTTTCGATATGTACTCATGTACAATTCTTTTGTAAGGAGATGATAATGGCCATGATATTCTCTATACCTTTTTCTACTACTAAATACAGTTAAGTTACTAATATTCATTGGGGTTATTTTTCCTCATTTTTTATGTAAAAAATGCATAAAACTTCCAAGTTAGTCCCCCCAGGGGCCTACTACGGTAGGTACTGGTTTGGCGCCCCCGGTGGTTCCTGAGCCGCTCACCGCCACTTCACCCTACCCATCGCCATTCACTGTTGCCACGTCTTTTGTTCTGCATTTGTTTGTTTCGTTTGTTTACTTTATCACCCTCTTCCTCTTCTAGGCTTATGGAACTTAGTAGTTTGTAAGGCATTAGCTTTATTAACTCCTGTCTCACCAGCAGGGATCTTTCACTATCCCCGTGGTTCCTGTCCCACGGTTCCAACACGGCTCCCAATTTGTGTGCTCTACGGAGGTCCCAGGCTTGAAGGTTGGGTGCACCCTCCCCACTGCCCCTATGTGTAGCCTTAGGTGCGGAGCCCGTCCATACCGTCAAGTACATTCACGTAGCTTGTTAGTAAGCCCGGCCTGTGCTGGTGTCCCGACGACCGCGTTACGTCGTTGGGATAGTTTCACGGGCCGGACGTGTTACCGCTGACGTTGCCCCGGCGTAATCAACCACAAGTCCCCTGAATCCGTGCATATGTTCTGTCGCTGCACGGCCTAGAGCGGGGAGCCACAGGCGGTTATTCCTGTGGTAGGGGCTTAAAACCGGGGCGTGCATGGTGAACGGTATACGCATATGGACCAGCAGTGGTGTTTGGAGGGTAACCCTTGTGACGTAGGCCTTGGGTATCGGTCACGGGATGGTTCCCGTGACGGCACAGACCGTGGAGATTTGGTGTCTTTTCTTCTTTAACCCCCGGATGGCAGGCTGACGCCGACGGTTCCGGAAGGGGGTCTTTTCAATATGTCAAACCGCGCACCACCTTCTTATTTTGACCAGTTTATTGTTATGGCTATGTTGAACGAAACGAAGAAATTTTCAGATATAAGTCCATTCTACGTGCAAAGGGAAGTTGACAGGATCTGCGGCAAGGTTAAAAACGCGACAAGGCTGCGAGACGGTACGCTACTGGTAGAGGTCCACAATAAAGACCAATCGGACAAGCTACTTCGTGCTACTCTGTTGGGATCGTACAGCATCAAAGTTTACCCCCACAAGTCCAGGAACACCTGTAGAGGAGTTGTGACCACCTCTAGCTTAGACGACCTCTCCAATGAAGATATTGCCACCCATCTTTCAGAACAGCGAGTTTGTCAGGCGTACCGTCTACATGGTAAACGTGAGGGTCAGGAGTACCCATTGCGTACGATCTTTCTCACGTTCAAGGGTACTAGTGTTCCGGAGTTCATATACTGTGGTTACGAACGTGCTGCCGTCCGCCCGTATGTGCCGAACCCTATGCGGTGCTTCAAGTGCCAGCGCTTCGGGCATACCCAAGCCGCCTGTGCCCGACCCGCAACCTGCGATCGTTGTGGTCTAGTGGCACACGTTGACACCGTCTGTACGCGCGCACCGTGCTGTGTAAACTGTGAAGGCAGTCATCCGTCTAGCTCTCGACAGTGTCCCATGTACTTGGCAGAGAAAAGCATACAAGAAATGCGTGTGAAGGAACATCTTACTTTTCCTGAGGCGAGACGGCGCTTTGAGCAGCTAAAGCCGGCCAACACCACAGGATACTCCTCAGCCGTTCGCCGTAAGCTTGTCCAATCCGTCGGTTTACAGACTGTGCCTGTCGCGGATGCGTCGACGCAAACTGACTTGTGCGAAGCCGCTCCTTTACGTGCTCAATCATCTGCATCTCAGTGTACAACTTCTGATGCACAGCAGCAATCTCAGCCGCCGACTAACCCATGTGCTCCTAGTTCATCCTTCGCCGGAGATCGTTCCCGTCAACGTAGTAGACCGTTGAGCCGAACTTCGGCAACGTCCCGCTCTCGTTCTGCGAACCGAAAGACTTCTTCTGACTCCCGACCACCAGTGGAGTCTGAGGAAGACACGGATTTTAGGTTAGTTGGAGCTAAATCTGCTAAGGTGAGAAAGAAAGAAATTACACCACCTTAATTTCTATCTCACCATGGATATAATCCAGTGGAATGTCAATGGGATCAGGGCCCGTCTACCAGACCTTCAACATATAATCAACAAGCGTTCACCCTCAATCCTCTGTCTCCAGGAAACCCACTTACATCCCCACCATACCCTTCCACTTCGTCATTTTCAATCCTTCAGACACGACTTTGTTGGTGGCCAGCGTGCTTGCAACGGTGTTGTTACTCTCGTGGCTCCTACCATCCTTGCCGCCAGTATTACACTCAACACCCCGCTACAAGCGGTAGCTGTGCGCGTAACATTGCCTTTCATCTCCTTTTCTGTTTGCAATGTCTATTTGCCGCCGCACGATGTGATCTCAGACACTGAGCTTCGGGCATTGTTAGCGCAAATTCCCCCGCCGCTGATCTTTTTGGGCGATGTCAATGCTTGCAATGTTCTTTGGGGTTCTTCTGCTGACGATGCTCGAGGTACAATAATAGCAGACGTTTGCGACAGGTCGTGTTTATTACTCTTAAACTCCGGTGCACCCACATTTTTATCTTCTGCATATGGCACCCTATCCGCCCTAGATGTAACTTTCTGCAGCCCTGCTTTACTACCCTTCCTGGATTGGTCGGTATTTTCCGATCTTCACGGCAGTGATCATTTCCCCATTGACATTCGTTTTTCGGAACAATATCCCTTACCCACTCAACATCCCCGCTGGATTATCTCCAAAGCTGATTGGGAAAAGTTTTCCTCTCTGCTCAATCTCAATTCCGATGGCTGTACCTCCATAGAAGACATGCTGGAGTATTTTACTTGCTCGGTTTTGCTCGCCGCAGAATCCAGTATTCCTCGGAGCTCTTCTACCCCTCGGCGTATTCCAGTGCCGTGGTGGACCGAAGACTGCAACTTAGCATTAAAGCCACGTAAAAAAGCTCTTCGTCTTTTCCACCTACACCCGACGGCGGAGAACTTTGTTGCTTTCAAACGCGCCCGGGCTAAGGCGCGCTATATCGTTCGTAATTCCAAGCGGAATTCGTGGAAAGCATGTCTCCTCGCTTTCTCGCAGGAGCTCCTCACAGAGAGTGTGGACTTCGGTGCGCCGCATGACAGGCAAATGTCTCAGGACATACATCCCTGGCCTTACCGTTCACGGCTCCACCTTCACCAGCGAACGGGATGTTGCCGACGCCCTAGCCACCTCCTTCGCTGCGACAAGTGCAACGGGCAATTACGACAATGCATTTCTTCCCATTAAGGAAGCTGCTGAGAGATTTCGCCTTGATTTTACTACTGACTGTAGTGAGCCGTACAATGCACCCTTCACCCTTGCGGAACTAACTCATGCTTTACACGCTGCGAGGGACTCTTCTCCTGGTCCCGATGATATTCACCGACAAATGTTGCTTCACCTCCCACCTGCAGCCGTTACATTCCTTCTGGACCTCTATAACCGCATTTGGCGCGAACAGGTTTTCCCGCCTGTGTGGCGAGAGGGTATTGTCATTCCTATCCCTCGTCCTGGCAAAGACCGGACCCTCCCATCCTCTTACCGGCCGATTTGCCTCACGAGCGCCGTTTGCAAGACCTTGGAACGCATGATCAGTATACGGTTTACTTGGTGGTTGGAGGCGAACGAAGTGCTCTGTTCCGAGCGTGCGGATTTCGTCGCGGTCGTTCAAGCGTTGATAACCTGGCGCGTATGGAAGCTTATGTACGGAATGCTTTCCTTCTGAAGCAGCAAGTCGTGAGTGTCTTTTTTGACCTCGAGAGGGCTTACGACACTACTTGGCGATATGGTATTCTGCGTAATTTGCACAGTTCAGGGTTACGCGGCCATCTGGCCCTATTTCTGTGCAACTTTCTCCAGCTGCGCCGCTTTCGTGTCCGTATTGGCAATACTCTCTCGCGGGAGAAGATTCAGGAGAACGGTGTACCCCAAGGTTCCGTTCTTTGTGTTATGCTTTTTGCCGTGGCCATCAACGGCATTACTAGCGTGATTCGTAGTGGGATATCATCGTCACTGTATGTGGATGACTTTGCGCTGTACTATCGCTCCTACAGCACTGAACATCTCGAACGACAACTCCAGCTCTCCATAAACTCCATCGCTGGTTGGGCGCTTCGCAATGGTTTTCGTTTTTCCCCTACGAAAACTCAGTGCATACACTTCCACCGTCTTCGCGGAGTACACCCTCCTCCTGACCTCCAATTGAACGGTGTGCCACTGCCTTTCGTTCCGTCCTTGAAGTTCTTAGGTCTCCACCTAGACCGTGTACTTTCTTGGGTACCCCACATCCGATACCTTCGTGCCTCCTGTGACCGATCGCTGCGGATCCTCAAACTGCTTTCTGGTGCGTCGTGGGGCGGCGATCGTTCAGTGATGCTGCGTTTGTACCGTTCACTCGTTCGCTCAAAACTAGACTACGGTTGTTTTATTTACGGCGCAGCGACCGCCTCTAAACTTCACCTTTTAGACACCGTTCATCATATCGGTTTACGTCTTGCTACAGGAGCCTTCCGCACTAGTCGTGTGGAATGCTTGTATACCGTTGCTGGTGAACCCCCACTGGCAGTGCGTCGCTCATTTTTACTTTGTTCGTATGCTGCTAAGTTGTCTGCGAACCCCCGCCATCCTTGTTTTAACCTTGTGTTACGCCCGGATTATTCACACAGCTATCTGAGGAACGCCACTGCTTCACGCCCCTGTGGTATTCGGTTTCGTGAACTGCTCTCCGATAGGGGTCTCAGATTGCCTCCTGTGGAGCGTGTTTTTGTTTATCCAGAACCTGCTTGGCAACTGAGGCGTCCCAGTTTCGACCTGACCCTCTCCAACCTTGTGAAACGTTCGACCGCTCCGGAGGTATTTCAGCGACTGTTTTACGAACTTTTAAGCAATTACCGGGCATATGCACCGGTATTCACTGACGGCTCCCAGCTGGCAGGAGTTACAGGTTGTGCCTTTTATTTCAATGGAGTAACACATAATTATCGCCTTGCGGACGCCAGTTCGGTGTTCACCGCCGAACTGTACGCTATCTTTTACTTTCTAGATTTTATCTCGCTTTTAGCACCTGGTAGTTTTCTTGTTTGCAGCGATTCCTTGAGTGCCCTACAGGCTCTGCAGCAGTATACTGGCTCCTCATCACTCGTTATGCGTATTCAATCTCGCCTTTCTGAATTGATTGCTTGCAGCTACCAGTTCATCTTCACGTGGGTTCCAGGTCATGTCGGTATTGCAGGTAATGAGGTAGCGGATAGGTCTGCCAAGGCTGCCTGCTCCTTGCAGGATTATTCGGAAGCGGCTGTGCCCTCACGGGATGTTTCACGTTACTTTCGCAGGTCTCTTCTTTTAGCTTGGCAGCAATTTTGGCAAAACTTAGCAGGTACACAGCTTCGCACACTCAAAGACACGGTACAGCCATGGCTCACATCTTGCCAGCCAAACCGGCGCCGCGAGGTTATCCTTACGCGTCTGCGTATCGGTCACACGCGGCTACCTTCTACGCGCTGAGCCAGCTCCTATATGTCAGACCTGCGATGTTCGTCTGTTTATGGCACGTGTGTTGCTTGATTGTCCGAAATTTCATCGTGAACGGCAATCCATCGGCCTGGGTACCTCCTTACCTGCCATTTTATGCGACGACGCCAATTCCGTCGATATGGTGCTACGCTTTGTTGCCTCTATTGGCCTCAGCAAAGACATCTGACCTGTTTCATGCGTGTGTGCAATTTTAGCCTTTTTAACTTTTTAGACTCTGACTTTTACCATATGGGACCACTTTTTGTGTGTGTGTTTTTAGTTTTTTAACCTTTTAGCCTTGGTTTTATCACCCGGGCCTTTTCTCGTGTGTGCCTTTGTAAGGGTTTTTAGCACATTTTAACTTTTCTTCTCTAGATTTGTTTTTAATGTGTTTTTCTTTTTCTTAACTTCTGGCCCAAATGACCTAGTTGTCGACGGGCCCTTAAACACTACTCACTCACTCACTCACTCACTCCAAGTTAGTATTTTGTTCAAGTCAAAGTTTACACATAATCATTAATCCCTTGTATTTAATTTAACAGCAGTTTAAAATTAGTTACCCTTAAAGAGAAATAAGTTCTACGTTGAACCATTTTCATACTGAGCATATCTGAAGTTCTAAAAGTGTCAAACAGAAAAATGACAGTGTAAAACCAAGACAAGAAAAGTCTTGCAGGTGTTGAAACAATTGTTTTTATAGGCACTTCCAGTGATAGTTAAAAGAATTGAAACTTTAGAATCTTCCTCTTAAAATGTCAGTGCACAAGAACCACCAAAAACAACTTTTGAAAATTTTAACCCACATCAAAGTATTCAGGGCTCTTAAAAACTGTCCCATATTAATACATTTGATTACTTGGAACATAGATACGCTGGTTTGGTTCTTGCCCTAGATTCTGTTTCCATAATGCAAATATTTTTGACTTAAAATTTGACAAAATAGGTGATTGCTGAAATTGTTAATGTTTCTATCATAATGACAGGTTCTGGAGGATTTAGTGGAGCAGCTACAGCAAATCCATTTGGTCAGACTTTTGGTAAAACCACAACAACAGGTTTTGCTGCACCTGCTTTTGGGTCTACAGGAACATCTTTGTTTGGAAGCAGTGCACCAACCACTGGTGGATTGTTTGGAGGAGCCACAGCAACGCCAGTCTTTGGACAGGCACAGACCACACAGCCATCTGCGTTCGGTAATAACATCCATATTTATTCCTAGTATTACAGAAGTGTGCTAGTATGTGTGTGTGTGTGCATGCAAGACACACAATCAGCAAGAAAATGTGCATTTATGTAATACTTTCAAGAACAAATGTAAGTGACCATATGCTTCATTCTGCATCATTGTAACTGCTCATGGAAGAGATGAAGAAGATGAGTTTTCAATCTGAAGGTCTGTCATTGGCCAGGACAGAGTTGTGGGACAGACCATAACCTAATCTCAGCTTTCAGGCAATGATGATACCGATGTGATGTTGCCATTTCTCATCTGTGGAATAGTAATAAAAGGGCACACACCCAGTCCTCCCAGCATGGAGAGAAAATCCCCATGCTGGTACCTGGAACCAAATCTGGGTTTGATCCTAGGCGACTGCACTTGGGATTTGTGGTGGACAAAGCAGCACAGGGATGAATTTTCTCTGGGTTCTCCAGATTCCAGTGCACATCTTCATTCCATGTTCCATCACCTGCAGTGCCATAGTAGTAAAATAACTGTAACCTTGTGTGTGCAAGTTAGAACGTGTTTTGACATGTCACAGACCCAGTTATAAATCATGTATAAATTATATTACAAAATATATCCAAATTTTAGGTTTCATTTGACCACTTCACCTAGTATTCCGAGAATGCTTGGAATTGAGAAAATGATGGAATATGCATTTTCCTAGCAGTAAGGATTTTGCAGAGTATAATCTAGAAACCAGAAGAGAAGCACGATTGCTGAGTGTAGCGTTGTGAAGGATACAAGAGGAAAGAAAATTAGAAGAGCCACTATTATTGTCCAGACTGCAACATTGCACTTTGTGTCACCTTGCTCTTGTATCTATCACACTGAAGTAAATATTGAAGTAAAATTTTGAATTTTGTTTACGAAATATTTTCCAGAAGTGCTATAATATTTTTTAATATACTCTAACAACAAAGTAAACTGTAAGAAACCCAAGAATACTTGAGATGATAGAAATGCATTAAAACCCATTGTTGTTTGTACACATTGTTATCTGTTTTTGACTATGATTCCTATACATAATGCCCAAGTAATCAATGATTACAAAATGCAAACAAAAAAATATAGGGATTTTCAAATTTCTCTGAAAATAACTAGTGAATGAAGTGGCTAATATTGTAGAATTGCATGCAATTATTATTTAATAGTTATTTCAGGTTATATGACAAATTAATCAGCTACATTTCATCACCTTATAAAGGGGCTCTCATTTGTTCTGTAATGGAACACATAGCCAGCTATCCATATGTACACAAATTGTTATTTCTCACCTTATTCACCCATTGGGGAACTGTGCATATATGTCAATTTTATTCCTTATAAGCTACGTCAGATTGAAATTCCTTATATTAGGGTTTCATAGGTTGTTTGCCTGACATTACACGGCTTTGGATACAAAGGTTGCAATATTAATATATATGGTAATACAGGTGTGTCCAGAAAGTATCCCCTGCAGTGTCATTTGTGATAAAAGCGGCCATTAAACACTATAAAAAAAATGAAAATAAGTACCATTTTGTTCCATGCATGTGTACTCGTCTCTCCGGTTCATTATCTGTCTACTGATGCCATTACAGCCAGATTGTGTTCTGTTTAGAGTTGTTAGTGATAATTTAAAATGTTTTAAGACAATTTCAAATCCTGCTGACTGTGAAGTGCATTCCATAATACCGTTTTTGATTGTAAGGAATGTTAAGCCAGCTGAAATTTATTGTCAACTAGTAGAGATTTGTGGTGAAAAAGTAAGACAGATGGAATGGCAAGAAAGTAGGTTAGGCAGTTCAGTGATGGACACTCCAATGTTCATGACGAAGCACAGATTGGGCAGCCTTCTGTATTCACTGATGATTTTGTTTGAACAAGTGAATGAGACAATTTATGAAAATAGATGCTTTGCAATTAGAACTCTTTATGATTTGTTTCCATAAATCACAGTGTTCAGCAGTGGCAGTCTTCACTGATGACAGCTTTCTTAGAAGAGGGCATACAAAAATTGATTCCCTGCTATGACAAAAGCCTGAACAACGCTGGCAGCCATGTCAAAAAATAGGTTAAAGAATGTTTTTTCATGTAAAAGTAAATGTTCTGAAAACAAATATTTTATGCATTTCTGCAGACCAGTACTTATTTTCTGGATACACCTTGTATGTTCCCCTTTTGGGGGGGGGGGGCATTACTGTCTACTATCACCATGCATATTTTGTTCCAACCCATTATTTTCAGGGACAATGATCAGTAATACAGTTAAATGCTTTTTCTACCATAGGTTTCACTTCAAATACAACAGGCACTGGTTTGTTTGGAGCCCAACAAAATGCAGGTACAGGCTTGTTTGGTTCAAGTGGCACCTCTGCATTTGGTCAGAACAAGCCAACATTTGGAAGCTTCGGTTCAACTGGCACAGGTTTGTTTGGCCAACAGCAGCAGCCACAGCAACAGACCCAGACTACTACTTCCCTGTTTGGACAGCCAACCACAAATACTGGTACTGGAATATTTGGTACAGGAGGTAAGATATATTTTCCTGAAGCATATGAGATATTGTAAATGAGAAAAGAGCTTGAGGGAAATCATTCAGTTTCTTAAAATGCGGATATTTTTGTGATGTTTGTTTTTCAATTTCTCAACCACATTTAGTAAGTAGGGAAAGTAATTGGGCTTGCCAAGAGCTTCACCGAACATAGTAGCACTGCTTGAGCTGGGAAGAACAAGTAAAAGGAAAGTGATTGAAAGAGTCAATTAAGAGTAAAAACACAGCATTACACTTAAACTTCACTTGTTGCAATAAGTAACTTACTTTGGACATATTTCAGCAGCCATTGCCACCAACTTCAGTGCAGATTTATTGATGAACTCAAGTAGTGGCCTGTTTTTGCTTTTTAGAATTAATAGATTTTCTCAAACTGTTATTCTGCACTGATTTTAATAACTTGGGTGGGGGAGGGTTTACTGTGAAAATTATGGTTTCGAGTCCAATGGTGTGCTACAGCTGACTGATGTGTTTATTTATGCTTTAAATACCTCATGTGTTCTTTAAAACATTGTCCGATATTTCTTTTTGTTTTCATATACATTCCTTGCAGCTGATTTCTTATATCCCTGATTGTTTTAATGGGAGGATTTTATTTTTCGTGTTTGTGTGCAGGTGGTTTTTTATACCGTGATTATTAACTGTGGCTAAGTTCCATGTTTTTGAAAATCTCTTGAAATTTTTGGTGTGCCAAAGGGCTGAAAATGAATTTTTTTAAGCTGTTTTCTGCTAATTTTTTTTACTTTCTTTTGTTTCATAAATGTATTAATCATCTCCTTACCAGATGTTCAGTGTAAATAAGCATCTTCCAAGGTGCAAGTATGTGACAAAGATTTTCAATATAACCCCCTTCACCACAACTATCCTTTATATGGAACATATTTTGGTTTTCTCAAAAATGGCTCTAATGATTTTAATATTATGCCACATGTTTAAGATGCTTTCATG
Organism: Hymenopus coronatus; assembly: GCA_030762935.1. NCBI lineage: Eukaryota > Metazoa > Arthropoda > Insecta > Mantodea > Hymenopodidae > Hymenopus > Hymenopus coronatus. The sequence continues at coordinate 40,358,703 of CM060899.1, forward strand.
GCAAATTAGATGTATATCTTGAATTTTCTGGGAATAATCTCTGAAGTCCTCTTCATTATGATTGACTTTTGCATTTCTAGTAAACCATAAGTGATAGATAAAATTTAACTACATAACAAATGTAAATACCTGCTAAAGCATACAGTTTGTCAAAACCTTTCATCTTTGAGGCATTGGTTATTATTGATTTAAATTTTCCAAACTTATACTTTTCTCAAATGGAAAGTTGTTTTATTTTGCTTTATCCCCCTGCTGGTCATGCAAAGAAAACAGAACCTCAAAGTGATTACATAGCGATTGGCTGTTAAAGATTTCCTATTGCTTAAGGATACTGTATTCTCCTATTCCCATTGTATCTACAAGTAAGTGTGTACTGACATTTTACAAATTTAATGTTGGTTCAGCATGTTGCCGTGGTAGCTAAGTAGTTACAGTAACTGGATGGAGACCAGGAAACACATGGTTCAAATCCTGGCTGTGCCATTGAATTTTTAAGTCTGAATCTACCTATTCAACTCATATCCTACACAGAGATAATGTGGAAAAGCAATTAACATTAATTTGCCTAATTGTTGTTTAACTTTAATAGTCTGAGACAAAGTACCTAAGAGATTTTAATCACCATTGGGATATGTCATCTCAAAATAATTTTAGATCTCCTTGTGGTTTACTGGGAACAATGCACGTCAGTTAATGTTGGGGTGGCATGCTACCATGGTAGTTCATGGTTAGAGCAGCTGGATGGAGACCTGGAGATTTGTGGTTGAAATGCTGGCTCTGGCATTGAATTTTTCAGTCTCTCCTAGACAATGTGTATCTCATTTTAAATGAAGTAAGTAGCATAACAAGCTTTTGTAAGCATTTTTTGTTGAATGAGTAGAGAAACTTGTGTGAGTATACCATACTTAATAACAATATAGAAAAGGGTTTTAAGCAGTGACATGTATTGTGGGCTAACAAAACTATTGTTTAAGCCCATGTTTAAAGTAATACTAGCCAGTTTCCCTTATGCAAAATTAGTGTTTTATGGGTGGAATAAGTCTTATATGTGGTATTAATTTGTTGAGTTGGTTTTTTAATACTATGTGACTTACATTTTTATTATGAGGGACTAGCTTTGGAAGCCTATACTTCCATATAATTTGACCATCACTGTTACTAAATCCTCCAAACATCAATCGGAATGTGTCTTGTTCTCCATACTGTTGAACAGAGGGGCTAGTAGAGTTTCGAATGCTTGAAGCTGCAGATCTACAGTATGATGTGGTCAAAGAAAGGTTTGGGTGGAGGAATACAGGAATCAGCAAGTGAAAGCATTAATCCAATCTTGAACAAATGTCCACTCGGACAATCATGACCTGTGATTAATCTGAACATTGCTTTCTAGATAGATCTGAAAAATGAAATGGCATGTTATTTATGGACGCTCTTTAACAGCTGTGGTTCTCAGCATCCCATTCCAAATTGGGTGTGAAAGACCGCTTAATTTTGTTCAGAGCCTCTCTTTCAGGCTTGAGGTTCTTTTACGTGCCATAAATCTATGGGACCAACGGCTTTACTTCCCTTCTGAAGGAAGCCATGCTGAGGATTTTTACGCCCGAAAAAATCCATCGTCCTCCGCCGGGTTTGAACCCACGACCTTGGGTATATGAAGTTAGCATGGTAACCATTACACCACGGAGGGCGACTAGATAGATCTGGAATCGTTTTAAGGTTATTTTGAAGATCTTCAAAAGTTTTTAATTGTAGTTATTGTATGTGTAGCTATTATGGCCCTTAATAGTTATGAATATTAGTGTTAGTATTATTCAGTTAATAGTATACAGTTGCCAGAACTAATTCTTCAAAATGGACAAACAATGTGTAATTAATCAATAACTGAACAAACCATTCATACATTTGAAGTATGAGGATAGATTGGCAATTATCAAACAGGGGAGGCCTACATCAGCTCTTCCACACTTGCAGTATGAGCAGAAGGAAAAATATCTGATGTGTTCCATCCACATGACTTTCTCTATGTCTCTGCAACAAATTATTGTTAAAAAGCTCATGCTTCTATTTACTTCCTCCTAATTCAGAAAAATTAGCAGAAATTGTCTTATTACTTGCTTCCTGGTAAGTAGAAGTGAAATAAGGGAATACCATAGGTTAAAGTGATAGTCAAAAGCTGGTTGCTATGTGACTGAAGTTCCTTTGTTTGTATGGACAGGAGTTGACAAATTCCTGTATGAGAAGAGTATAAGCTTTTCAAAGCTGAAACCAATAACAAGGAATAAAAAATGTACATGACATAAATTGTGTGTTTTATTGTGATCTAAATTTTTTGTGTGGTAAGTTTTTGTACATCTCTTACGGTTTAGCAGTTAATTTATTTGGCATATAAATACCTTAAATATAAGAGATTTTAATCAAAATCGTTAAAGCCATTTTTGGGGAAATAAACATTTTCGAAGATAGTTCCATGTAAAGGGTAGTTGGGGGTGGGGGGGGGATTTTCTTGAAAGTCTTCATGTCGCGTCCTTGGAAGATACCAAACTTAAATACCAAGTTTGGTATTCAACAGTCTTTTCGTTTTTGAGCTTTGCTGTCCACACACACACACACGAACCTTTTTGTAAAAATGCTTTTTTTTTTTTTTTACCCAAAACATGTATATCTGGTGAAATCTCGGTGTCAAATTTTTGGGTGTAATACAATACCTTCTCTATACACTATGTACATAGTATGTGTAGAAAAAGTAAAAATAAGAATCCTTATAAAAAGCTTTTAATATAAACAGTTATGATAAGTATATGTGGTTCTTAGTTCATGCAAGCTAATAAACTATTCTTGGCCATGATTGTTGTTTGCAACAGAGAATTGCTCTGGTTGATGGGCTTTTCAAATTTTAGCATACTTGATCACCACTCTAGATAAATATAATAGATCAACAATATATATAAAATAACATTTTATAAACAATCCTTTATATTAATTCAAAATCTTCTCGGGCTTTACCTGGCTAGAAGCCCGAGAAGATTTTGAATTAACACGTCGCCAGGAAAGCTATAGTTCTTATTTTAAATCCTTTATATTGTCTGACTAGTGATAGCCCAGGTCATAATCCCAGCATATGCTACTGATTTTAAGTGCTCTATCTTCTAAATAAGGCAAAAAATTATTTATTAATGGCCTTCTTACTTTCTCTAGCATGTATATACAACATATATAGTGGATAGAGAAGGTGTTATGTTTCACCCAAAATGTTGATTCAGATATTTCACCAGAAATACATGTTTTGAGACTCCCTGAATAATTTTTAGAAATGTGTGTGTCTGTGGGCAGCATAGCTCAAAAACGAAAAGTTGGATAAATACCAAACTTGGTATTTAAGTGTAGTATGTTCCAAGGATGCAACACAAAACTTTTCAGGAAAATGTTGCCGCTCCCAACTACCCTTTTACATGGAAAATTTTTCAAAAATTTTGATTTTCTCAAAAATGACTGTAATGATTTTGATTTAAATGCTAAATGTTTAAGATATTTTCATGACAAACGAAATGTATATTTTGAATTTTTTGGGAGTAGTCTCTGAAGACTACTTCATTCTTGATGACTTTTACATAATTTTTGTATAACTGGTAAACTGTAAAAGATAGAGAAAAACCTTATTACACAAAAATGTAGATCTTGTTAAAACACACCCTTTATGTCATACACATTTTCAGAATTAAATTTCAATTGTTTCACATAGTGATCTGCTTTTAAAAGATTTGACTAATGCTGTAGCTGTACAATTCCTTATTTTTCTTTCTATTTACAGAGAAGCAAGCAAAAAGACAATTTTATTCTGCTAATGTTTATCATGATGTAGGTAAAAGATTAATCTTTTGTAAGAAAAGTGTGTTTCAGAACATCTAGAGAAAGACATGTAAATGGAACACGTCAGATTTTTCTAAAATGTATATACAATTAAATATAACTCATATCTTATTTCAGGATTTGGTTCAACAAATACAACAAATGCCACTATTGGCACTCCCATAAAGTTCACCCCAGTGACGGGCACTGACACAATGGTGAAGAATGGAGTGACACAGAATATCAGTACGAGACACCACTGCATCACCTGCATGAAGGAATATGAGTCAAAATCCCTGGAAGAACTTCGTCTGGAAGATTACATGGCTAACCGGAAAGGTCCACAACAGACTACGCAGCAGACGAGTTTGTTTGGTACATCTACTGGAGGATCACTCTTTGGTGCAGGTGCCAGTACCAGCACAGGTACAGGAGGTATATTCACACAAGACAAACCTCTCTTTGGAAGCACGTCTATGGGTTAGTACGTTTATAACAAATCTTGTGCTAGATGTGACTAACCAGCTTTTCTTTAAACTGCTTTTTGTGCATATTATTATTTGTCTCTTCTGGGCTAGTTAAAAGACAATGCATGGGAGTCATTCTACAATAAAATGACATATAAAAATTAATGTAAAACACTTCTTGTCAGTGTATTGCATGTTGTTCTTCAATATATCTCTCTCTCTCACACACACACACACACACACACACACACACACACACACACACACACACACACACACACACCATGAGAACCCTTTAAAAAGACCTTGATGAATTCTTTATATTCACTTATTTTGGTGGTGACTATCCAGGCTGAAAATGCCAATGCCACTTAATAACAGTGTCTACGAGGGTTATGCTGAAAGTTATTAGCAGAGATTCAGAAAAACATTTTGTTTAGAATATAGCTATGGCAACTTTTCAAAATACTCCCCCTGAGTACTTATTTATTTTTGCAACCTTTAGAACCACATCTTTTGTCTCCATTTGCATTAGCCCGCAATTTTTTTTTCAAACACACAAACATTGTTATCTTTGAAGAATTTCTAAATCTTGCTGAAAAATTCTTCACTTTCTGGAAACCTTTTCTTGAGTTCACAAACAACTCTCACCAGAACTGTGATCTACTGATCACTTTTCATCATGTCCTCAATTGGAATTTTTTTTTTCTTCTTTTTTTGGTAGTGTTTAATGCCTGCTTTTACTACTTGTGGCACCGCAGGCGTTGGCACTGGTGATACATGGAATGAAGATGGAGCACTGGTGGAATGTGATGGTGGGGGAAACCGGAGAAAACCCACCCCTGCACTGCTTGTCTACCACAAATCTCACATGTGCTTGCCTGGGATTGAACCTGGGCCATTTAGGTGAGAGGCGAGTGGTCTGACTACTTGGCCACGTTGCAGCCCTTCAACTGGGATGAAAGGTCCTAGTCCTCCATAGGTGAAACAGTCCCAAAACATTTTCTTCTCAAGGGTTTTAGTCTGTTGAAAATGTAATGAATTTGCAGGTTCATTATTTGCTTGGAGCACATACTGAGCCCTAGAAATTTTTCGAAGATAACAATGAACACAATTTCTGTGCTTGAATGGCTAGGGAATTTATCTGACATTAACATCATAGAAAATTTGCAAAAGAGGCCTGCCTGCAAAATTTGATTGTTCTACAAAAGAACGTTGATATTATCTTTAATTCAGTGTGGTTTCATGGTAATTTCAAAGATGTGTGTTCCAATTATGTCAATGTCCTATCATGTACTGGCATTTATCAAAAGAAAAGGAGGGCATTTTAAGTATTAATAAATGTAAATTGGAAGCAATTTATGTGGGCCACACCATGGCCCATCACCTGCAGTGCTTAGTAAAAGTGGAAGTTAAACACCACCAAAAAGTAGCAATTTGATTAAATTCATGCAAGTATGAAAAATGTTATTGTTCTGATTAATTTGCACAGGACTGTACTTGATATCTCAATGTTGTTGCTCTGCTTTCGAAGTTGTACAAAATTTACCAAATGATGACTAGGGAGCAGAGCACCCAAAAAAATATGTGACCATAGTACGTTTCATTATTTCAGTCTTATATCCTTTCACTAATACATTCCTCACAACACTACTTAAGAAATTTTACTCACACATTTGCATTTCTTTGTCCTTGCACTAACGCATGCATTACAACACCAAACTAGGAATCGTAATACTGTGCACATTTGACCTTTCACCGTTTTTCTTGGAGCACTACATCTTATTTTCAACATCTTTGTGTTGCATATAATAGTACTCTGCTTTGAGAATTTCTTCACTAAGCATTTGCAACTGTAACCTTTTTCTTTCATCCTATATGTGATTTCCACTTGGGTAGGTAAGTTTACAAAGAAACTTTTTACCTTAATGATCTACAATTGCAATTTCCTTGGAAGCACTGTATCCCAAAACAAATATGCTTTAATGCTGTATATTTCTATTTTAAACAGTTGCTGATTGTTTCTACATCTATATGGAGTAGTTTTTGTATAGTTCAGGAAAAATTAACACACAAAATGCATGACTCCACTGGAACTAAAAATTTTTGCCCAAGTAGTTCTGACTTGAATAGGTAGACTCAGACTGAAAGAGTCAATGGCATAGCTGGATCTCCCAGTTTCTAGCCGGTTGCTCTAACCACTGAGTTGCCATGCAACATGTCAACACAGTATTAAATTCCTCAACTGAATCGCATGTTTCCCGGTAGACTGCAAGGTGATCTCAAATTATTTTGAGATGACATTCCCGAATGGCGACTTAACTCATAAGTACTTTCATCTGTGAAATTTGACAAAAAATTGTGAAAAACTAAAAAATTATTTTGTTTCATAATAATATAACATAAATTTTTAAACTTTAGGAAAATATATAGGTTTGCTCACTTGGCACAGTATAACTACCAGTTAACTGAAGCTATAAATGGTTTGGTGCATTTAATTAATAGGCACTCCCAACTTTAAAACTTCAATTCTCAATTTTGTCCCACAATTTACCATATTCAAAATGTTCCACATGATGCAGTTTTGGACTAATGTATTGCCTCTCAAAGCACATTAAAGAAAATGGTCATACTACTTTTCTGAAATAATACTCCAATTTTGACAAATACATTATTAAATTTTGAAGAATCAAGAGTTTTGGAGAGAACAAAAAGTAATCATGTTTCTATGTTAAAAGGGCTAATACAAACAAATATAATACGACATCTATTTGTATACGCATTTACTATAAAGGTGGAATTTTTTATGTAAATATTTTTAAAAACGCATCACATGGCTTATTTTTATTAGAGCAGCGAATTTGGGAAGCAAAAAATTATTATTTAAATAACCATGCAAGCTAGAATTTTGATACATGATAAATAACACTATTATTGTACAGAATAACTTTAAATTTCAAAAAGATGTCTTGTATACTGTGAATTTCCAAATTTCATAGATGCATCACCTTAAGTCCTGGGCTTCATAGTTTAACCAACTATCAGTTCAATTAGTGTTACAGTATTTATCTGAATACAAGACTACGTCGAATGCAAGACAACACCCATTTTTCAGAACTTAAATTTGGAAAATTTTGGAATTCAGCATCTTCATATAAAAAAGAAGATAGGATAACTTAATTTTTAAATGAAATCTAAAGGTGTGTTGTACATTTTAAACAAACTAATGGCACTTAGGCTGATTAAGTCCCCCCCCTCCCCCCTTTTTTTATTTAATTTGAATTTGCGCAGAAATTCATGGTTTAAATGGTTGACGGAGAAGGAAGAACAGAAATGTGTGGTATGGGTGTGGTGGTGGCAGTGTAACTGTAAGGACAATAATGTATATGATTTTGTATTTAGACAACAAAAGGGAAAACGGAAATGTATGGTGCGATGATAGAATGTGATGGTAGCGGCAGGATAGCTGTAACGATGATGATGGATATTATTTTCTATTTAGATAACATACTGTAACACATTGTACATTTTTTTTACTTATTTTAAATTTGAGCAGAAATTCTCATTACTAGTGGGAGAGAGAGATGGAGACAGGAGAACAGAGAACGAAAATGTATTGGTCTGTCTTTGATGGTGACAGTGGCAGCCAAGCTGTAACGATGATTATGAATATGATCTTCAATTAAGACAATATACCAAAAAACATTTTACCTAACTCAAATTTGTTAGCAAGTTCATTTTTTGAGCAAAGAAATGGAGAGGAAAGTATGGAGATGCATGAAGTTTGTTCACTGATATAATGTTACAATGCAGGACACCTAGAAGATGCACTAATACTCCTAAATATGCAAGAAAAGTCTATAAAGTTCACAATGGAGAAGTAATGTGATGGACAACTACCATTCCTTGACCTAAAAATCATAAAAACTAATAATCACCTTACATTTGGCATCTACAGAAAGCCTACCCACATCAACAGCTATATAAAACAAAAGAGTTACAATCCCATTCCCCATCAGCATGCTTTACTCAACAGCCTTACACACAGATTGGTAAATGTACCAATGGGAAAAACAGAATACCAATGTGAACTTACTAAAATATTGGACATAGCTACAGAGAATGGATTTCGGGCAGAACTGGTGTACAAAAAAGTTAATAAAGCCAAAAATAGAAAGAGAATTAAAGAAGTCAGCACACTCACTCAAAACCAGAAAGAAAACAAGATCTACAAGAAGTTTACATACCACCCTACAACTTTCTACAAATTCCAGAGGATCTTCAAACGACATAACATCTTTCTAGCCCCCAATGCCGGCAGTCGACCAAAGGAATTGACAATGGAAGCAAATGGCTTCTGAAACATGTTTTCCGAAATAAAAAAGTAAGTGATGTAGTGTTACAAAATTGACTCAACTAAATTTTAATTATGCATTTGTAGTATCAACTTCGTACCTCGAAATGACATGAGCTTGAATTACCATCATTGTTTATTTGTTGGCCTTGTCATCCCAAGTTCGCAGGTTCAAACCTGACTCAGACTGATAGTTTTTAAGGGTGTTAAAAAACAATACCCCCAGTCAGTAGATATACTGGACTAAAAGCACTGTAATACGAAATACTGGCACACTGGTGGTGCTGACATGATTCTGGGGATTGTCATCATTGATCAGAGAAGATGATAATGGCAGCGTAACTATAATAATGATAATTTGCAGGATTTTCTGTTTAAATAATTACAGTTTAAAAAGTTTAACCAAAGTTAGTAATCCAAATTTGACAGAAATTTACATTTTGAGTGGGGGAGATATGGAGAGGGGAGTATGAAAATGTACCTGTTGTGTGCAGTGAGAGAATGTGATGGCCGCAGAGTGTAGCTGCAATGATGATGTTGGACACAATTTTCTATCTAATGTACTTAAAGTAATACATTGTAACAAATGTTATGTAGTTCGAATTTATGTGGAAATTCACATGTGACCTGGGAAGAGATGGAGAAGAGAAAATTGAAATGTACCAATATGTCTGCGCTTGGCAGTTAGTGCGGCACCTTGGCTGTTACAGCAATGCTAGTCATAATAGTCTAAGACAACATAATTCAAATTTGTGGATAAATTCATGTTGTTGGTGGCACGAGAGGCATAATAGAGAACAGAAATGTACGGTACAAGTACATGCATGGCTTGAGGGAGGGAAATGTGCAACTAAACTTCTCTCTGCTTGACTGCTGCCTCCCAATACTGCATTATGTGCAACTAGGGAAGTGAAAGGAAGGCCTCTATTTTTATTTTAGTCTAAGAGAGAAATGTTTTTTTCTAATGAAAATGCTTATAGGATCATTAACATCTAACCTTTTGGTGCAAAATGAAATATAAAATCTGCTGCATTCATCACGATCTTGGCGGTAATCTTTACCATTTCCCCTAGGCTTCACCACTGCCATTCCCGTGAAATTCAAAATGTACTTTTTCACTATTGCTAACATATATCACAAATGCAAGACAATCCCCAGTTCTCAAAATTAATATTTTGGAAAACATTATCTTACATGAGGGCATTAAATAAGTCCTAAAAAGATAGAAAAACAAATTACTTTTGGTAGATTTTTTTTTTTTTTTTTTTTTTTTTTTTTTTTTTTTTTTTTTTTTTTTTTTTTCAACATAATCTCCTTTTGGCTCCATACACTTTTCTCAGCATTTCTCCAACTGTATTAAGCCTTCCGGAAAGTAGGATTTTGGAAGGTCCTCAAAATAGGCATCTGTTTGAGAGATGACTTCTTTGTTAGTTGTCAATTGTTTTCCTCCGAGCAACTTTTTCAAGTTTGGAAAAAAAAAAAAAAAAAAAAAAAAAGACACTGGAGGCCAAATTTGGTTAATGCAAAGGATGTAGTAATTCAAACCTTAATTCTACAATTTTTGCCAATTGGAACTGCGCAGGTTGTCACGCTTGTATTGTATTGATGGAAAAGTTTCCTTTTCTTTGCCAGATGAGTGCGCTTTTTCTTGATTTCTCCATTCAAACGGTGCAATAACAATGCATAATACTCTCCATTTATCGTTCTTCCTTTCTGCATGTGGTCAATGCAGATGGTTCTGCGTGCATCCCTAAAACCTGAGGCTATCACCTTGTCTGCAGATTCCACCACCTTTACTTTCTTCAGAACCGGTTCACCTTTAAAAACTCATTGTTTTGACTGTACTTTTGTCTTAGTTGTGTATCCATGATTTATCCACAGTTATGTATCAACGCAGAAACTCATCAGTATTGTGACAGAAAAGTGCCAAATCAGCTTCCAAATCAATCACATGATTGTGTTTATTCTCCATTGAGAACAAACTCGGCACCCATCTTGCTGAAACCTTTGTCAGACCTAATTTTTGTTGCAAATTCAGAACACTGTAACTTGTGAAGTGCCTGTGGCGTCTAAGAGAGAGCATGAAAATCTTTAAACAAAACAGCAAACTCAACAGAGACAGAGGAAAAACCACAAAATTCAATTTGGAAAATCGTAGTGATGGAGTGAGAGGGGATTGGCGGACCAGCAGCCAATAGGAGAGAGAGGAGGGGCCTGCTAGCACACAAGTACAAATACCAGCTTGTTAGGGCTTGTATAGCCAGTGGCTCGAGGAAGAAGCTCAACATTGGTTGCAGCAAAAGGTTGGTAGATGCTGCCTACACCAAAAACCATAAGCTCAAAGGATAATTATATGCAGCTTGTCAACAAATCTCAGTCATGATATAGAATTGCTTGCTAAGGCTAGCATCACACAGAATGATTAATTTAAGAGAAGGTCTAGTTGGAATAGAAAAATTTACATCACTGACATTTCTTGGTGTTTGACCAGTTTTAAAAACAATTTTCTCTCATCATCAGAGACTGACTGCCTCCTGTTGTTGGCATCTGTTATATGTTGGTTGTTTGTATTAATATCTAGTCATGTGAAGTCATGTACTTCTTTAGCTGATTCAGTAGCAGCAATTCAAAATTCATTAAGTGGGGTTGCGTTTATATTCTGGCACACTGATATGATGCTGGCAATTGACTGCATGTTAACAAAATATTCACTTATTTTATTTATATTCTGACTCAAACTTTCTCTTAAATTTAAATTTCACATCACTGTTATTAGCTAGTACAAATATTATATGAATTATAAGAATGATTAATCATTGCATGTCATGTCACATCTTTAAATACTCAATACTCTGCAATTATAGGGTTTGGATCTTCTACTGGTGGTGTGTTTGGATCTACAACACAGCAAAGTGGCAGCTTGTTTGGTAAACCAGGATTTGGAACAATGACGACCACAACTGGAACAGGATTCTCATTCAACACAACCACATCTGCAAATCCTTTTGGAGCAAGCACTCAGGCCAAACCTTTTGGAAGTAAGTGACATTTCAAAAAAGAGTATACAGTAGAAACTTGTGGGTGTTTTTTCCAGGTATCCAGGATTTTGATGTCATAGACAGGAAAACATGTTCAAGAAAAGACAATATGCAATTTAAGAAGTTTATAATTCTGTAATATGAATTTAGCATCCCAAACTTTGACACTTTGCAACTTTGACACTGGTATGAAGTACATATCTATGAATGGTGACTGTTGGGTTTAATGCCAACATATTACTGTCCGTTTTGTTAAATTAAGGTTTACATTATTTAAACTACACATATATCACTATGTCTTACCTCAACACTAGGAAGTGCCTTAGGATCTGATGTATGGTCACTTTTATCGAATACTGAGGCTTCCTCTATTACCTGTTCAAGTATTTGATCTATCATTACAGTTTTATATACTCAAATTTCACTGTCAATGTTTATGTACATCTCAAAAGATACATTGTCTAATATTTTCTGTATATTGCAATTTATATTCCTTATTACATAAATTTGAAACTTGAGGCATAATATATATTTCCTTTATAGGCTTAACGATAATATTTGTTGTTTGGTTGCATAATTTTGTACTTTTTATTATTTATAACTCATTTTGTAATTTCATTTCCATCTATTAACCCATTTGCATACTTTGATGGCCCATCATTGCTCAACTTAAGTGTTTTGTACAATGATAGGTCTTTCCAACATCAGCATTTGCAACAATTTTACGCATGTTGCATTAGTGATCGTAGTGATTATATCATCTGTTTTGATCTTACAAGTCTCCAAATCTGACTGAAAAAGCTGTCATGATTATTTGTATTGAGCTTGTATCAGTAAAAGAAAACTCCGAGTGAATCATTTCTCCTAGAAGCCTCCAAACTTCTGCCACTCTGTGAGCAGCAGAGTAGTAACAATGGCTGATCCGTACAAATTATAAAACGCAATGTTTTTGCAATAATTTTTTGGGGACAGTGATGTGCCTTCAAATTATATGGTTACTGGTGCATTATCAGAATCTGATTATACTGAGAAAGAGGAAAATAAGAGTGCCTATATACCAACTTTACTAGACTTTAGCGTTAGAGTCTGCTGTCATAATAATTATAAATTTGCGAGGGATGTGATGTATAATATTCCATTCAAGCACAATGCTTATCTGTAGGTAAATAAATCCTTCAAAAGCTAGGCATCTTGTTGAAAATCCCAAAGAAACTTATGTTGTTAGTGAATACTTGGCAGTAATTTTTGCGTAAAAAGTGGTATTTCCAGGAAAAAATTGTTCTATAAAATGGTATGTCAATGGGTTAAAATTTTTAGCGATCCTATGAAACAGGATACTTTGGTGTGCTTTTGTTTGCTGCTCTATGATTTTTCTTTTTGCTTCTTTCCCATTGGAAAATTCTCTGCTCATTCCCCCCCCCCCCCCTTTTTATTTTAAACAAAAAGGGAATCTTATAATGTGTAAAAACTGAAGCTAGTAACAATGAAGCAACACAAATTTAATATAATAATTAATAATTTGCAATAAAACTTGAGTAAACTCAAATAAAAGGCTAGTTTCAAAATCCTGTGGTTCTCAGTGTATCATTCCAGAATCAAATGCTTCTCCTTGTAGACTGTTGACATCCACATTGGGTTCTGCCAGCCATAAACACTGAACCTGCTCTTGCACTACTGCCATTTTAACAGTGTGTAACAAAAAAGACAATAGGTGCAAACTTGCCCACCCTGCAAATAAATATTCCAGAGATTCCCTTTGTAGTGATGTAACCTGGCAGTGTGTATAAAATTAATTTAGCACTCTTGGGTAGGGTGGTAATAGTGTGTCTGCCTCACTTTCAACAGGTTGCAAGTTCAAATCTTGCTTAGGGTGAGCTACGCGGATAAGGCTTTTTATTAGAGATTTTCTCTTATCCTGAGAAGATGAATGGTGAGTGGCTTTAAGCTCCATGAAACCCAAGATCATTTGAGCATCATTTCACCAATTTTCATTCATCGTCCAATATGATCAACTAAGTTAGAGGACGTTAAGCTACGAAAAAAAAATTAATTTGTAAGATATTAAATTTTTATTTTGGATACTTTCCATTAGGACACTCTGCATTTAGGAAAAATTCTATGTAAAGATGTATTTTGAATAGGAAATTAGATGACACTTTGCAATATTTAATAAAATGTGAAATAAATAAAAACGAGAAATAGTGTCTGGAAGAAAATTGGGATAAATTACCGCAAATTGCAGTAGCAGTTAAAATTTTGGCAAACATTAATGAGATGCAGGGTTTTCTGGGGAAGGTAAGGCATAAGCATACATAATTATGACAATGATGCTCTATTGTAGTTCTGTTTAGCACACACACAGCCTGTGAGGAAAGGCATGAGAGAGAAAGAACCATGGTACAGTAATACTAGATTTATTTTTAATATATAGTATATGTATATATTTGTATTTTATTGGAGTTATAAATAAAATACTTAAAAACTGCAGGTAGATTAATGTAAATAACTTTCTTTTTTCAGCTGTAGCACCTCAAACAGGGGGACTCTTTGGCACTACAACGTCTCAACCATCCACTTTTGGCACAGGAACCACAGGATTTCCATCATTTGGCACACAGCAAAATCAGGTAAATATCTATGATTGAAATTAGTCTTCTTAAATATAAATTTGAAATTAACTATAATTAACTATAATTTAATAAGTAGTACCAAACTTGATATTTAAGTTAAGTATCTTTCAAGGATGCAACACAAAGATTTTCAAGAAAATCCCCCTGACCCCCAACTACACTTTACATGTGAAAAAAATTGGTTTTCTCAATAGTCCTAACAATTTTGGTTTAAATCTCTTATATTTAATATGTTTTGATGACAAATAAAATGTATATCTTGAATTTTATGGTAATAGCCTCTGATTAATGTTTTGGAATTTTGTACAACTGGTCAACTGTAATAATAGACAAAAACTTGCTACACAAAATATGTAGATCTCATTAAAATACACAATTTATGTCATGTAAATTTTTTTTGTGGAGTTGACCATTTTCAAGATATTCCTTCTTGTTTTAGTTTTAAAACATCAACTTTTCTCATATGGGAACTTGTCAATTCCTGGCCACACAAAGAAACTGATTTCAATCCCCTATCAACCATATTTTAAGACATTTAAATGTCGGTTTAGCCTAGAGTATCCCCTTATTTCCTTTCTACTTATAAGGAACTAAGTAATAAGACCATTTCTGCTAATTTTTGTCTCATTTAGCTGAAGCAGAGGAATATGCTTATTAACAATAATTTGTTACAGAAATGTAGAGAAAGTCATGTGAATGGAGCGTATCATATTTTTTTGTTATTTAGATTAATATTATGAGGCTGGAAAGGCTTCAAGTTAGAAAAGCAGTACCTGAAAATACAAAAAGGAGGAATTTAAAAAATGAATGCAAAATTGAAGGAAACAATTTACAAATATTAATTAAATTGAATTTCACTGATTTTTGTTAATGCATGTTCAGCTAAAAACATTTAAAAGCATATATGTAATAAAATATATTAACCTGAAATTTTTAGAGGTTATAAGCAAATTTGTGAGTACTTTACAAATGGTAAAACCACTTGGTGTATCTATTATTGCAGTAAGAATGCTTTTTATTCACTTTTTTGCACTATTAAATGTGCAAGTTTTCTTATTTGTAGCATTCACATAATATTTGGTGCACAAATATCACATTCAAAGTCCAAGGATTTAAAGAAATGGAAGAAATTTAATCTATTATGTAAGATACATGTCAGTGCATTGGGTCAGAGCATGGTTCTCAGGTTCAATCTTCTCTGTAGGACTGCAGAAAGTTCTGGCTATCGGATTGGTTTTTCCCTCAGCATCATGAAGAAATTGAGAAGCTGCAATAGGCAGTGATCCTAGTCATGGAAGTAATGTTCTGTTAATGGTTCACCTCTGCCATGCATGTGTGGGCTTAGGGCTGGTAGTCGGGTTAGTAGATTGTAGGAACTGATTCATTTATAATTTTCTAAAGGTTATGCATTCTTGCTGCAACAATGGATCTCTCCTCTCTGCTTTTCTCTTCATATGTGTGTAACCTTGGGCACCCCATAATCTCCATTACCTTTTCTGTGTTTTTTTCTGGCCTTTCTTCTCCGAACCAGGCTTTCAAATATATTCTGCAGGAAATTATGCTGCAATTTATTTATTTTTTTGATTATTATTATTGTTATTATTAAAACAGATTGGGGTAAAAAGAGATATATAGATCTATGTGTTAAAGCGAGAAGAGGATTTTTTTTTTTTAATACGAGTTGATTAATTACACTAAACAACACTTACTTGGTTTAATGTAATTAATCGACTTGTCAAATAAATGAATATAACAACACTGTTTCCAAATTTCTATAAAAAGAAAAGTGAGAGAAAGATATGCTTGGGCAAGAACAGGGTGTTAAAATTAAGGGGGTACAGATGGTTTATGACATTAATATATGCCCAATGTGTGGGGAAAATGAGGAAGCCCTGTATTGCGTTCATAAGTGCAAGAAGACAGAAGTAGAGAGAAGTGAATGGAGATTTGATAATTGGGATAAACTAGGGATAGAGGAATTAGCAAAAAGAATGTTTAAAAATAATAGAAGAGAATTTGTTAATGTGTGGAAAATATTTAGAAAAGGTGCGTAAGAAGTGCAAGGAAGATGAAATGAATAGAGGATAGAATATTATCTAGTAAACTGAGCTGAATGTGTTTAAGGAAAAAGAAAGGAAGAAAGTTATATTATTGTATGAAATGTAACAAATATTGGTATTGTGGTTTATGATAATACATTTATTTTTATTATTATTATTATTATTATTATTATTATTATTATTATTATTCAACATAATCAACTTTCAACTCTGCATTTAGATAGTAACACTCTTTAATTTCTTTATATCCTCAGTACTAAATGATTTGTCCAATTCATCTTTGGGTTAAACTTATGGAGGTTGAAGTCCATGTCCCCATATTTATAATGCCAGAGGGTGATGTGAATTAGGGTATATTATAATTAAAGAATCCAGTTTGATGAAATTGCACATGTCACTTGTGTTTTCTTTTCAGAGCATTGGTCTGTTCAACCAAAATAAACCAGGTTTCAACATGGCAACAACAAGTTCTGGCTTTGGTTTTGGAACACAGAACACAGCTACTAGTACAGGCTTATTTGGGAGCAAGCCAGCTGGAGGACTTGGTTTTGGAACAGGTACCTTTGGAAGCACTACTACTCCCAGCTTTGGTAGTGGTAATATGTTTGGTGGCAACCAGAACACTTCCCTGTTCAACCAGTCGTTCAAGCCAGCAAGTACTGGTTTCCCATTCGGGCAGACTACAGCTACCACCACTACCCTTGGTATGTATGAATTCTTGAAGATTGGACTACAAATCACTTGTAAATAGATGCAGGTTTATTTCATAGCTTTTGTTCTTCCAGGCACTGGCTTGAACCTGGGAGGTCAGTCCTTGTTTGGAAATACAGCAAATAAACCAGGTGGTCTTTTTGGAGGCAACACTGGAATGTTCAACTCAGGCACGTTTGGAACAACAAACACATTTGGTACAGGCACAGGTCTTGGAGGAATGTCCACCAATCTTGGAGGAAATCCTCTGCTTGGAGGGTAAGTATTGCAACAAATGTCTTTATTGCCTTGAAAGTCAGTAAAATTGAGGTAAATAATTCACTTGACATTTAGACACATAGACAGCTGCATGAATGGCTGTGCACCTCTTCGCACTAACACTCCAGTCACTCATGGCTCAGTACAATTCACAACGCACACAACTAGCAATTCTTCCTCCTTTTATAGCTAGAAAATGATGTCAACAGAACTTTGCGAAAACTTGTGGAAATCAAAGATTCCAGAAGCATCTCAAAGCTTGAGAAGAATCACATTCTCGCGATAAGACTCTTGTGTTCCAATGGTTCCTCTTAAGTAGTGCTGCTCTTCCTATATTGATATATCCCAAGGTTTCCATACTATGACTCATGCCAAAATGAGTATGAGAATCACTGCATAAGATGGCACTGTCACAAATGGCTGCTTTACTACTACTTGTATGCTGTAACCTGAAAGCAGATATAAACAGAAACTTAGCAGAAATGAATTATATTGGCTGGTGGTTTTTAGCACTCTGTTTTTTTTTTTTTTCTCCCCAGTTACCATAAATACATCTTTGTTGAATAAAACATGTTATTCTATTCGTACTGATATATTAATTTGTAAGTTACAAATCATGGCTCTATCACTAAATGATAGAACACAGCTGGTTCAATGCTATTATGAAATCAAGAGAAGTTTTTTTGAAGAACTGACAAAATTTAGAACTCTTAACAATTTAAGAGCCTGCCCATGCTCCATTCATTAGGTTCCAACAAAGTGACCATCGTGATCTCTAGATCTCAATCTGACCAACTTTTGTAAAGAACAAGTTTTCGTGATACCTCGCAAAAAATTGCTAATATTCCAAGATATCATTTGCAAAATGCTGTGCATGGAGTTGCTGAAAGAATGGTTTACATTGAGCATGAGAATGGTGGACTGCTTCCCAATATTTTTTAAGACCTCATTGTTTCCCCTGTATGTGGTTTCTTTTGTTTTCCTGTTTCAAATATTGTAATGGTTTAAAATTTGAAGTGATTTTTGAAAGTTCATGCTTTCCTTGTATTCTGTAAAACACTCAAGATAAACTACATAATATTGCAACATTATGCATTATGCTGTACTAGTATATTTGTGGAATTTGTTTTTAACGCTGCATCACTTACACTTTTTATGAGGGACTATTTTTGGAAACCGTTGCTTCCATTTTGAACCTTGGGGATCCTCAAAAATAAAAAGTGAATTGAATTGAATTTTATTTTGATAAATAATACATAGCTTGGGCTTCCTCATAACTTGGGACCCAGCTCTTCTTGCATTGGACAACCATGCTTTAATGGTTTACATACCATTACAAATTTTGTAGATTTTATGTGCTCTCCTTCTCTGGTTGCTACCTTTTTTTTTTTCTTCTTCTTCTTCTTCTCTCTTCTGTCCTGTATTCTGTTTATTACTTTCTCTACATATTCCATGTACAGAGTGTATAGAGAAGGTATTGTATTGCACCCAAAAGTTTGATACTGATATTTCACCAGAAATACATGTTTTGAGACCCCCTGAATAAAAAAAATGTTAGAAAAAGATATGTATGTGTGTGTGTCTGTGGCCAGCATTGCTCAAAAACTAAAAGACCGTTATTGGTATTTAGGTTTATTATCTTCCAAGGATGCGTCAGGAAGATTTTCTAGAAAATCCTCCTTTACATGAAAATATTTTTCAATATTTTGTTTTTGTCAAAAAAGACTCTCTAATGATTTTGATTAAAATACTATATATTAAAGTTATTCACAACACAAATAAAATGTATATTTTGAATTTTCTGGGAATAGCCTCTGAAGAACGCTTTATTCTGGTTGATTTGTGCAGAATTTTGCATTACAGTTAAATCATAAGAGATAGACAAAAACTTATTATGTAGGCAAAAAATGTAGATCTCATTAAAACAACAATTTATATTGTATGCATTTTTATTGTAGAGTTGACTGTTTCCAAGATGTTCCTTGTTATTGCTTTCAATTTTAAAATATACTTTTCTCAGACAGGAAAGGTCCTTTTTTTCTTTTCTTTTACTCCTGACCAAGCAAAGAAGCCATTTTCAATGATAATCACATAACAATGGCTTTTAAAACTTTTGAGTGTGGCTTTAGCATAGCACATTCCTTTAGTTCCCTTCTACTTATAAGGAACCAAGTTATAAGTACATTTTGCTAATGCTTATCTCAATTAGCATGGTGTAGAAAGAAGTATAATCTTTTATAAGAAGTCTGTTTGTAGAACAGTTAAAGTCATGTGAGTGTAACACATCAGCCCCCCCCCTTTTTTTTTTTTTTTTTTTTTTTTTTTTTTTCTTACCTTTCCTCTTTCCTTCACCTTGTTTATTTTGCACTTGCCATAGTCCTTACCCCCACCCCTCCTCTTAAATGCTTTTTTCCTGCCTATTTCTGCTTCTGTTTCTGGTTGTCCTATTATTCACTTTGTTCTATTACTGTCTAATTACACCTTTCTTGGGACTGTCTTGAAACTTAATCTCACTAACTTTTTTACCTCCAAGGATTACTTGTCACTTTCCACTTGTCTTCCTCTCCCTACTTCACACACTTTCTCACTACACTTGCCTTTGGTCTTAGGTATGCCCTCTTATTTTTTTATCTGCACCTCCTTTTCTTTTGCTTAGCTATCTGCCATGACACATCTGTTCCATCTTTGTTCCTCCTATGATTGCACAGCATTGCCTCCCTTTTGCCCTTTTACTTGCCATTGATTTGTCTCATCTTTCCACACTTTTAAGTTCTTCAATCCGGTGCTCACCTTCCGTTCCTTCCATAAAGGACTTCCAGTCTTTCCTTTGTGATCTTGTCCCTCCATTTGTACACTACATATACTGTTCCTCTCTCTTTGTCTTTTGCTTTTCCTTTAAATTCATCTGTGCTTCTATTTTTTCTCGTGCCTTTGGTACCACTCTCTTGCTCTAGTCATTTGTTGGCTACTGAGCTGGTTTCCCATTCACTCGGACACCTCCATTGTTTCTTTCTTTCCCTCCCTGACATGCTGGCCTTCCCATGCCACCTTTTTTCGTCTCTTTCTGACACGTGGTCCTGCTTATAACCCCTATCTTTCCCTCTCTGCCATCTTCATTACTTTGTATCACTGCTTTGGACATGTGCTGCTTTGTCCATTACCCTCACATGTCATTTTGCTGCCCTGGAATTTTGCCTTTGTCATCTTTTTTAGTTTTTGGTTCAGTGCTGCTTTCTTCCACGTTTCTGTTCTGCAGCTTTACTGTTGATCTATAATTTAAAATCTCAAATATATGCCACTTTACCTTGTTTATGCACCACCTTTCTTTGTTCTGTTAATCTTAAAATTGAAGTTTAATACTTGGTGGTACCTAAACTGAAATTTGGAGAGTAAAATCAGGGATAAAATAGGCCAGACCCTAAGAATCAGGGCATGATAATAAGTAACATATATTTTGTAATTAAAAAACTGTAAAGTCCTTAAATCTCATACTTTCTTCCTAGAGTACAAGTCACCATTTGTATACCTTTTCTACAAGTCTGATATGTTACACTCACATGATTTTCTGTAGCTGTTCTATAAACAAACTTCTTACAAAAGATTATTCTTCTTCTTACACCATGCTAATTGAGATAAGCATGCACTGTGTTAAAGCAATAGTCAAATGTTTTAAAAGCTATGTAAATGTGTATCATTGAAATTTGCTTCTTTGCTTGGCCAGAAGTAAAACAAAAAAATAAACACAGGCACCATCCTGTCTGAGAAAACTTAAGTATTTTAAAATTGATTCCAATAACAAGGAATATCTCAGAAACTGATACCTCTACAACAGAAATGTAAAGGACAGAGATTGACGTTTTGATGAGATCCACATTTTTTGTTTAGTAAGTTTTTGTCTGTCTCTTAAGGTTTATCAGTTAATGTAAAATTCATCCAAAATGAAGAGAACTTCAGAGGCTGCTCACAGAAAATTCAAAATATAAATTTTGTCATGTAAATATCTTTAAATACAGCAATTTAATCAAAATAATTGGAACCATTTTTGAGAAAATAAAATTTTTTCGAAAGTTTATCCATGTCAAAAGGTAGTTTAGGGTGGGGCGATTGTCTTGAAAAATCATTGTGCTGCCTCCTTGGGAGATACTGAACTTACATGCCAGGTTTGATGTTAAACAAGACTTTTCATTTTTGAGTTATCTGTCCACAGACACACACACATACAAATATTTTTAAATATTTTTTTATTCCAGGGTCTCAAAACACATATTTCCAGTGAAATCTCAGTATCAAATTGTTGGGTGGAATATAATACCTTCTCAGTCTCTTTTTATGTTGTAGATATGTGCTAGAAAAAAAGAATTTGAGGAAACCTTGTAATTTACTGGGAAAAATTCAATCATTTGTTAATGCTGGCATGTTAGATGAGTTAGTTAGAGCAACAACATAAAAAACTGAAGATCAGTGGTTCAAATTCCAGCAATGGCAATGAAATTTTTAAATCTGATTCTATCTTTCAACTTAAGCCTACACTCTGCTTGTATAGTTGAACTATTATCATAGAATGACCTAATATTTAATTTTGTTCAGTTTTCTATTTAAAAATAACTCTCTCTCTCCTGCAGGGCTGCAGTGAATCCTGTGGCAAATCAACAGAATGTAAGTTCCATCCATCAGCAGATTTTGTCACTTGCATCGATGCCATTTGGAGATTCTCCTTTATTCCGTAACCTGTTACCAGTAAGTAAGAGTTTCTTATATAACAGAAATATTCATTCATATAGCAAATTAGTATCAGTTTTCATTAAACTCTATTAATAAAATAAATTAAGGGAAGGTTATAAGCCCTAATTCTTACAATATTAGTTTTAACTTGCAGTTCCTATTTTCTTTGGAAATACCACCTTCCACAAGAGCAGTGAAGCTTCACACATTACTAGTATTATTGATTTTCCATTACTAACGTTTTATAGGAGGTTAAGTTATGAAATACTATTTTTTCTGAATAGCTTTCTTGAATATCCTTTTTTTCAATATTTTTTGTTGAAAAAATTCATAGCTGCTGCTGTATGATTAAAAAAAATAGTAAATTCATAAAGTGAAGCAAAAGGTTGTCTCAGTTGATTCATTTAAATTTTGTGAATATTTGTACATCTAAACACCTCATTACTCTAATTTTCTTACTTCACAGTGCTTTTTAGATACTTTCCAACTTTAACTGTATGCCCGTAAAGTGTACAGAAATGAAAGGCTGTTAGCAGCTTTGTAGGCAGATTTGAAGTGTTACAAATTTTTACCATGGGTATAATATAGCATTAAATTCATTTGGAGACTGCAGACTGAATGTACAGTGTTAATTGGTGTATAGTGCTCTGATTGCCCAGAGCTTATATGTGTGTCTATCCTTCAAAATAGTCATGATCTCCCTTCAATGGGCTGCAACAAAAATTTGATTTCACCACTACGAAACTAGTTGGAGGCATGAATTTTAATACCCTTACATAAATTGTTTATCTCATTTGCATTCTATGGCCACATATATACAATGTTTATCTGAATACAAGACACTGTTTTTTTTCTCAACTATTAATGTTGCATTCACAAATATGATTTCCAAATACCATGCAGGGGAAAAGTAAATTTCAAACTTTGCAGGTATGGCAGTGGCAAATCTTGGGAGAAATGGTATAGATTACTGCCAAGTTTGAGATATATACAGCAGGCTTTGTGTGTTTCATTTGGCACCAAGTGTTCTCATTGGAAAAAAACGATTACTCTCCCAGACTAAAATTAAATTAAGAGGAATTTCTTTCACTTTTATAGTTGTACGTCAATGATCAAGCAGAAAGAAAGCTTAGTTGTGCATTTCTCTTCCTCCCATACATTTCCAGTTTCTCCCCTGCCTATCTGTACCTCCTTCAATATGAATTTATGTGCAAATTCCAATTGATATTATGATATATTACATTAAGTATGTTGTCTTACTAGGAAATAGCACCCATAATCATCATTGCAGCTATGCTCTCACCACCACTGTTGTCATGTTCTATCATTCATGGCTTAGCCATGTTACCATGGCGCACATTCTGCACATGTTTGCACTTCCCTCTCCATCTCAACCGCCCAAAACAGGAATTTACACATAAATTTTAATTAGGTAAAATCTTTTATGATGTATTATATTACTTATGCTGTCAACATCACCACCAAACACGGACATACTGATATATTTCCATTCTCCTTTTCTGTCTCTCTCCCACTCGCAATATGAGTTTTCACACAAATTATAATTAGGTAAAAAATATGTGATGTGTTTGTTATATTAAGTATGATGCCTAAATAGAAAATCTTATCCATCATTGTCATTACTGCTGTGCTGCTGCTACCACTGCCAATACAGCCAGCCTGTCATTGCACGCATACTGTACATTTCCATTCAGCCTTCTCCTTTCTCCGTCTCTCTCTCACAATGTGAATTTCAAATTAGGTAAAATCATTTGTAATGTTTTATATTAAGTATGCTGTTTAAATAAAAAATCATATCCATCATCCTCATTAGTTATACTACTGCAGTCGCAGCCATCATATACCATCACTGTGCATTTCCATACTACCTTCTTTGTCACTGCTGAAAGTGTGAATTTCCATACAAATTCAAATTAAGTAAACAAAAAGTAAATAAAAATAAGGGGCTTAATCAACTTAAGTGTTAGTTTGTACAAAATATATGGCAAACCTTTAAATTGCATTTAAACATTAAGTTATGACTTCTTTTTATATAGATGATAATGCTAAATTCAAAAATTAAGTTCTGAAAAATGGGGACTATCTTGTATTCAGATAAATGTGATACATTTCCTAGTTTTTAATAGTTTTGGTTTATAGTTAATCTGAAGTATAAAACATAGACTACAAATCTATGTATTGCTTTGGAGGTGATATTCTTTGCTTTAATATTAGTGTATGGAAGTAGGAGTGTATTATAGTAGGAGGAAGAATTCTACTGTGTAACAGAAAAAAACAGTTCTACCAAGTCTTCAGGAATTGTTATAAAATTAATTCCCTTTTATTTTACATTTAATTTTTGTGCATTTACTGAATATTATACACTTTCTATATTTCATGTTTTGGCAAAATAGTTATTCTTTACTGGACTTGGGAAGGTTTACAGGTTTCAGCTTTAGGTAGCTGCCAAGTATGGGTGTTACTTTTGAATTATTTTAACGCAGTAATCATTTACCTAATGTTTGTTATGCTTATAGGCCACCGGAAAAGCTGATGAGCTATTAAAACCCACAAATCCAGCAGCACAGAAGGCTATATTAGCTAACAATCAATTCAAAGTATCACCAAGAGGAAATCCAAGGATCAAATTGAAACCTTTACGAGCGGGAGATCTATCCAAAGTAAGTATCATTACCCATACAGTATTTATTTGTTAGCAAGTGTAAGTCCATACCATGGCCGAGGGACTAGCCCACTTGCCTCTCACCAAGACGACATGGGTTCAATCCCAGCTGACCATACATAGGGTTTGTGGTGGACATAGTGGCATATGGGTTTTTCTTTGGGTTAGCAAGTAACAGCATGAAGAAAACTTTAATGGGGACAGACAGTTTGCAAGGAAGATGTTATAAACTTTTGCTCTAGTAGCACAGGGTGTGAAATAGATGAAATATTTTTTCTGTAGAGCATTCCTTTATTTGTGATTCAATTTTCAGGTGGTTGGTTCTTGGAAGATCTTGTTAATCAAATACTTTTTTTTTTAATGTTTTATATAGCCATTTTTCCATAATTTTTACTGTCTCTACACTTAATATACATCTAGGTAATGTATAGAAAAGGTATTGTATTGCACCCAAAAATTTGATACCAAGATTTCACTGGAAATATATGTTTTGAGACCCCCTGAATCAAAAAAAAAAAAAAAAATAGAAAAAAAATGTCCATGTCTGTGTGTGCTTGTGTGCGTGCGAGTGTGTGCATATGCGTGCAAGAAATTATTAAATAAACCCCTGAAGAATGCCATACCATTTGATTTGAATTCTAGCATTTATCAAATTAAATGTGATGATTGTTACAAGTTTTGAATTTCCAAGAAGAACTTTGAAAGTCAGATTAAAATAGCATAAAACAAACATAAAATTAAAATATTCTGACAAATCAGCAGTAACATACCACTTTTGGACAGACAAATCATAATATTGGGAATAAATTAGATTATTACTAAAACTGGCCATGTTAAATTTCAAAATCCTGCCAGCCAGTAATGTTGTAAAGTTGATCCCCAGACTGAAGCAGTTAAAGCCTATTCAGCCTTAAGTTGATCCTTGCCAAAAGAAAACCCAGGCGACCAGTGCACCGTTATAACGTAACCTTCCGCTGTTCACGGCAGAAATGCTGTCATACTTTCACAACCACTTGGCGTGTACATGTAGCCTATTGTAATGTAAAACGAACAATTTAAACGATGATGACTAAAGTATTCTGTTAGGTATAATGGAGATAATATTGATAGTCATAACAAAATAAGTAGGTAAACATGTCATACTTAACTCTAAAAAACATGAGCAAAAAAAATAAATAGCATCTATGCGATAGCTTACATTAATTCGCTCTTCGGAAGCAAATCTATTCCCTCCAGATCAGAACCGTCATCTGAAATATTTGCTGCTGATTTCCTCTCAAAGGTTGTTAACCAGGTTATCAATAATGGTGTCACTTAAACAATCCATCTCCCAAAACATGCTTCTTCTTTTGTTACATGTAGCACTTTATTAACTGTTGGCAGCTCATTTTTAAAAAATCTGATCGTGTACCATTCACATGACTTTCTCTACATCTCTGCAACAAATTGTAGTTAAAAAGTTTATGCTTCTATTTACTTCATGCTAATCGAGAAACATTAGCAGAAATAGTCTTATCATTTGCTTCCTTGTAAGTAGAAGCGAAATGAGCGAGTACCATAGCTAAAATAATAGCCAAAAGCTGGTTGTTATGTAACTGAAGTTCCTTTGTTTGTATGGGCAGGAGTTAACAAATTCCTGTATGAGAAAAGTATGTTTTTCAAAGCAGAAATGAAAAACCAAGAATATCTTAAAAATGATCAACTCCACAAAAAAAATGTGTATGACATAAATTGTGTGTTTTAACGTGCTCTACATTTTTCATGTAGTAAGTTTTTGTCCATCTCTTACGGTTTAGCAGTTATGCACAATTTCGTAAAATTCATCCAGAATAAAGTAGATTTCAGAGGCCATTCCCAGAAAATTCAAGATATGCATTTTATTTGTGAGGTAAATATCTTTAATATATGATATTTTAATCAAAACCGTTAGAGCCATTTTTAAGAAAATCAAAATTTTCTACATTTTTTCCATCTAAAGGGTAGTTTGGGGCAGGGGGATTTTTCTCAAAATCTTCGTGTCGCATCCGTGGAAGATACTAAACTTAAATACCAAGTTTGTTATTTTACCGACTTTTAGTTTTTGAGTTATCGTGTTCACAGACACATGGACACTGACACACGGACACACACACACGCATGCACACACCCACCCACCCATACACACACACACCCACACACACACAGACTTTTTTCTGAAAATGCTTTTTTTTTGATACAGGGGACCCTAAAACATCTATTTCCGGTGAAATCTCGATATCAAATTTTTGGGTGAAGTGCAATACCTTCTCTATCCCTATGCACATTGTACATACGAGGCTTGAGAAAGTAAAAAGATAATGTGCACTACTACGCAAATTGCATTCTTCACAAAATCATCACATTCTTGCATCGTATATTTCACACACTTTCTATTTTTCCCAGGTGCAACCACTTTTTCCGTTTCAGATTTTTCTTTATGAGCACTGTTTATATTTGTAGCCTAAACACCAGTGAACTCAGAAGTTAATTTCATCACTTCTCTCACGGGAACAGTTGGATATTTCTCACAAAACTTACCATACATTTTCTCACTACTAATCAACGGTTACCAGCCTTAGCTCTATGTAATTTGAAAACTGCAAGAGAAACTCGTGGCGACCCTCCTCCAAGATTCTAAACAGTAGCGACTGTTACTGTGTAAACAATATTATGGAAGTAATGTGACTCATATGAATAGCATATTGAGACATGTAGCCCTGCTTAGTGGTACAAATCAGCGTTAATTTAACTCTTTGGCAGTTATATAGAATATTGTACAATTTAAGGATAAATTCATTCTGTAATTTAGATTGTTAGTATGAATTACATTCTTGCACGCACTGCTACTGTGTTGTACCGCGGTGCACTGACCACATGGATCTGTTTTGGCACGGATTAACCTAAGAATGAATAGAAAATAGACGCTTATACTGAGGAAGGAGGAAAAATAGATAACAATCGTCAGTTGCCACAAGGCAAAATAGGTTAAACATTTTTATGAATATTGGTTTAATATTGGTTGCATTATATTTAAGCAAATATTACTGCCATATACGTTTAAAAAAATAGAAAGGAAATTGTAAGTATACTAGGTATGCCTGGTGGATGTATTATGCAGCAGAAATGTAATAGCAATTATAGCAACCAGTGCAACTTTCACAATCTTGTAACAGTCAGGAAATCCCTCCTCATCCCAAACCTGGATTTTATTCCTTTGAAATCTATAATTATATTGGCTTTCCTCCTGTAATGTAAATACTTTATCATGGAGTAGCTATTGATTATCCTTTTAGGCCGAAGGTGTGGCTTTTTTTTTACGCTTGCCTCTAAGTTAGTACCTTAACTGTTACCCAAGATGTCAGTTTATTGCTAAGAATAACATCTGGTTATGTGGAATATTTTTGGGTTGGTTTGTAACACTTTAAGTGTCACTTATGTAGTGTTAGTGTTACAAATCCAACTCAAAAATATTCCATTCATATGCATCACTCTTCCAAAACACCCTTTCATAAAAATTGTTCTAGTTATATGTTGTAATATGTAAATTTGTAGTGACTCCTAGTTATTATCTAATCATAACCATAACCAGAGATCCTAATACAGGCCCAAAATCATAATATTAATATCAGAGGGCAGTTTTGGCACTTTGTGAACTGACCAATTTTTAAATTACTTAATCCCAGAGGGATAAATGGCGAGAATTTAAAATATTTTAAAATTCTTGTTGGAAATATTTAATTTTCCTCTTAATATTGAAGTTTGTTATAAGGAATATTTTTGGCATGATTCTGAATAACAGCTTGGTATCAGGGTTGTATTTTGAGGGCTAGCTGCACAGACTGGTAAATTTGTGAAGAAAGAACTTCTATTAAATTTATAAATAACAAATTAATTCATAATATGTTGGCTGTTAGCCCACAAGGATATTGTTAGAACATAAATGGGCTCCTTCTGACAAAACTTGATACATGACTGACCATGTGGTAGAATGAACAGGACAGGATATGAAGGAGTAAGTCACTACAACAAACCCCTAAGGTTTTCTTTCACAACTGATGAGTCACAAGAAAAGCCAAAGCAGTTTCTGATACACATTGTGTATAGCCAGTCTAGTGATCTATTCTTTTATTTTCATCATGCTAATCGAGATAAACATTGTCATATTTGGTCTTGTTACTTGCTTGTTTGCAAGTAGAAAGGAAATAAACTAATACACTAGGCTAAAGCTATAGTAAACTTTTTTTAAAAGCTGGTCGCTATGTGAAACAATTGAATTTTGGTTCTCATTGCTTGCCAGGAGAGAAAACAAAGAGAGACAAAAAGAAAGATGGCTTCTCAATTGAGGAAAGTTTAAGTAGCTCAAAATTTAAAACAATAACACTGAATATCTCAGTTAATTCTACAAAAAAATGCATATGACATAAATAGCGTGTTTTAACGAGATCTACATTTTTTGTGTAGTAAGTTTTTGTCTATCTCTTACGGTTTACCAGGGATACCAGAGTTTTACAAAAGTCACTGAGAATGAAGAGGTCTTCAGAGGCTATTCCTAGAAAATTCAGAATATACATTTCACTTGCCATGAAAATATCTTATCCGTAGTGTAATGGTTATCATGCTAACTTCATAAACCTAAGGTCGCGGGTTCAAATCTGGCAGAGGACGATGGATTTTTTTGGATGTAAAACTCCTTAGCATGGCTTCCTTCAGAAGGGAAGATAGATCTATGGCATGTAAAAAAACCTCAAGCCTGATAGAGAGCTCTATGCAAAATTTAGGGGTCTTTCACGCCCAGTATAGAGTGGGACACTGAGAACCACAGCAGTTAAAGAGCGTCCATAAATAAAACACCATTTCATTTCTTAAGCATATGATATTTTAATCAAAATTGTTACAGCCATTTTTGAGAAAAAATTTTAAAAAAATGCTCCATGATAAGCATAGTTGGGCGTGGGAAGTTTTTCCTGAATATCTTTGTGTTGCATCCTTGAAAGATACTGAACTTAAATACCATGTTTGATGTGTAACCGACTTTTCATTTTTGAGTTGTGCGGCATATGTGCATATGCGCATGCACATACACACAAACACAAAAACCTTGGATTTGGGGGACCCTAAAACATGTATTTCTGGTGAAATTCTTGGTATTGAATTTTTGGGTAGAATACAATACCTTCTCTATCTGTAATGTGCATTGTATGTACACGCTAGAGAAAGTAATAGATGAAAGTTGCTATTTTTTATTGTCTTGTTTTTATTTTAAAGGTCTAGTTAATATGATTAGTATTATTAATATTATCATTACTATAAATTGTATGCATTTAATTTATTGAAAATGTTTGCATTGTTACATTAATTAAATCCAGAAGAAAATATAAATGGGTTTTAGAATCTGGAAAAAATATACCTTTCAATAGCTTCTGTCAACACAAATCAACCAACCAACCATTTATTAGAACCCAACTAAAATTACCCCCCCCCCCTAATAAGAGAAAGTGTCTCTATATATTTTTTGGAGTCTTGGAATATTGATGCAAGCATCAATAGGAGTCACTTGAACCCTGCATATTGTATTCTATTGCACCTTTATATCAATAGAAATAAAAATACTATAATATTGATTGTTTAATGAATAATCTCCTTTTTGATTGCAGAAATCACTTTTTGAAGGTTTGGAGGAAGAAGAGGTGAAACCTGTGAATTTAACACCACGTACAAATGCAAAACGTCTTATGTTGAGATCAGGTAACAACCCTCAAGAGAGTGCACCTTCTACAGCAACTTCAGAGAATTCAACAGAAGCAAACAAAGAAAATACCATCATAACAGATAAAAGCCTTACAGAAATGAACAATAATTCATGGTGAGTGATTACAATTTCTAATAATGTGGAATATATTAGAAACTTACTCTGATGGACTTTTTCCCAAGATTATTCATTATGTACATTAGAACCCTGTTTAATCAAACTAAAGCAGATGGAACCTTTTGGGTAACAGCTTTTCACATAATTGATTATAATGATTTTAAGCACAGAATGCATGTTCCAAATGCATATACTGAAATTATGCATGTAATTTTTTTTTCTCAATTTTTGGGGAGAAAGCCTAGGGTGTGTCCTTTATGCAAGGAGAAAAATGTTTTTTTTGGTTTGAGGAAAAAACTTTCATATCACTCACATATCTTGTTGATCTTAATCGTTTTTGGACTCTGTATCACTGCTACTGCCATTTTCCACCTCAGATTCTTCATCTTCTCTTTCATATTCCCATAAATCATTTTGTGAGCCCTTCAAAGCATTGGCTATACTGGTCTTCAAAAAGTTTTTTACAGTCACTTCCAATTTTATTAGTTTCTGCCTTTTAAACCCACTTGCACACCATTTCTGTTGTTTTTCCCTGTTGGTGTCAAATCAGGACTTCCATGTGACAACCAATCTGTATAAAACTTCCTTATGTTATCTTGAAATAGTTTAATACAACAATAATTATAACAATTCTCTACTTATCTTTTTGAAATCCACAGGACTAGTTTCGCAATAAAAGGATCTATTGCATCATGAGCTCAATTTCTGTTTGCTCTTGTTTATTTACATTGTTATGGTTACTGCTCTACGTGGATTGTGTACTAAGGCGTTGGTAACAACTGGAATCAAAACAAATTCGGTGAGAGAATCAATTGGTGGTAATATCAAAATTCATTGCATGATTATTATTATTATTATTAATTGTTATATTAACATTTGTGTTGCTTCACTGTTACTAGCTTCCTTTTTACATATTTTAAATAGTTTGTTTACACTTATATCGAGTGGCGAGAGTACTGATGTCAGACCACTAAGAATAACAGTAATGGTTATTGTGTCGCTAGAACGCCATTAGTTATGTTGTTAAGATGATCTTGAAAACTGTCCCATACAAATAAAGCTGGCTGGTGAAGGGGAGTGCCAGGCCAATTTTTACTTTCTCTACATGTACTATGTACATAGTGTATAGAGAAGGTATTGCATTCTACCCAAAAATTTGATACCGAGATTTCACCAGAAATAGATGTTTTAGGATCCCCAGTATCCAAAAAGGCATTTTTTTAAGAAAAAGGTCCACGTGTGGATGTGTGAGACATGATAACTCAAAAACAAATAGTCAGTAAAATACCAAACTTAGTATTTAAGTTGAATATCTTCCAGGAATGCGATATGAAGCTTTTGATCAAAATCCTCCCACCCAAAACTACCCTTTACATGAAAAAAATTTTGAAAATTTTGATTTTCTCAAAAATGGCTCTAACGATTTTGATTAAAATACTGCTTATTAAAGATATTTATGTGACAAATAAAACGTATATCTTGAATTTTCTGGAAATAGCCTCTGAAGACCTCTTTATTAGAATAATGAATTTTGCGTAGCTGGTAAACCGCAAGAGATAGAAAAAAACTTACTACACCAAAAATATGGATCACGTTAAACACACAATTTATATCATATATGTTTTTATCATGGAATTGATCATTTCTGAGATATTCTCTGATTTGTTTAAGATGTAAAATACTTAAACTTTTCTCACAAGGAAAGTTGTAAATTTCTGGCCTTGCATTGAAACAGATTGTTCCCAACCCGATTTCATATTCCTTTCATTTTTACTTGGTGTGGAAATGGTTCGAATAACTGTAGTTGTTGGTGCGATATGTAATGGACTAATCATTCATTCAAAGCGAATGTCACGAGTTTGAATCCTGACAACTGCAGTCAAAGGTGCCTGTGGTAGCGGATGGGGAGGCCCACATATAATAGTCCATGTATGGTACACATTGATGACAGGGTATGTTTCACTGTGGTTGCACAGATTTTGCTTTTTGTTTACAAAAAATAACACTACAATATTATTGATAGAAATTATATTTTTTTCAACACAAAATGGCTGAAAATGCTTGTACTTATTGTAAGATCAGTGTAATTAAAAACTGCTAATAAAAGCATTAAAATATTCTAAAAATTGCCTGAAACCATTTTTGCGTATATGCAAAGCAGAATATTTAAGGACATATACCAATGTTCCTGGTGAGATCTATAACCTAAAAACAGAAAGGTTGTGACATTGATTATGATGTATTTCCTGATAAAATTTGAATACAAATTTGATTTTCTCTTACCTCTAATTTTATGTCCTTATCCACTGGCTCATCGCTAAGGCTTTCTGTTCTGTTTAGTACTTATTACATTATCCTTTCATTTCTTTATTGTCTTAAACACCAATAACCACATTGACTGGCACTAACAATATAACTTGCTGTACCTCTGCATTGGATGTGCTTCCCGACTTTTTGTTACTATATGCCGTGTTCCGGCCCTTGATGCAAACATTTGAATATGTCTGGGAATGTTATTGTGCATCTGTTTTATATTATTTGGGTGTGGTATGATATGTCTTTATTAACCATAATATTGTACATACATTCTTACAGTTTTCTCATACCTTACTTAGAGTTGCTATTTTTATTTGTCCCTTAGTTCACCATACACCTTAACACCAAGGTTATACTTGTATAGTGGACCTTGCACTACATCATTCTACTATTTTTCTCCCCTTTTTCTTATTTTCTAGCCTTATTCCTCTTCCATCTTTTTGTTGGTCATTCTTATCTATTTATTTATGACCTTGCCCAAGAAGTTACCTATAACTTTTATATTTTTCTCTCCTTTTGCTGGCAAAATCCTCCTGATTACTATTTCCCCGTCCATTTGTCCCATTTTAGTTGATCCCTTCATATCTTAGTTTGCTTACAATATAATATACATTGGAAATGTGTGTCAACCTCTCCACACATTAGACATCTTACATTTTCATTATGCCTTTCAACTTTTTATCCCTTGTTTTCACCCATACAAATGCTTCTCACCCTAGTATGTCTCTGTACTTTTCTCTCCTCCAGACTGTTTTTATTCCTCTATATATCCTCAAGGATATTTTCTCTCTTAAACTGCTAAAGCTATTTTGTGTATCAATATCCTCTAGCCTTGACTCTACTATTTTACGAAAGCCTTGATTATTATATTCTGCATTTAACCATGAACTTCTCATACCTATTTTCTTCATAAATCCTTACATTTTTACTTACATTGACCCTTCCTATTTACTTTTCTCGTGAATGCTAAATCATTCTTTGATAATATCCTTACTCCATAGATTGAAAATTCTGTAAAGATTTTCATAGCTGATAATTTTGACCGAATGCCTACCCATTTCTGAGCTGCCCAATTTGTTGATGCTTATGGTAGACCTAATACATATTTACAAAAAAAATCTATTAAATTTATCAACCTTTCTCCAAGCTTCATCTGCTTCCCATGTCACATTTTATTTTACACTATAGCCGTTTAAATTGTTTCAAGCTATTTACATAGTGTGGCAGTTTTCTTACCCATGTCTTATAATATTCATGGCCATTTTTCCTTTTGCTATACGCATACTTTTTGCTCACTCCAGCTTCCATTGGAACTTAGTCTAATCCCCAAGTAATCAAATTTCCTTACCACCTCTATTTCTCTTCCATTAATCTTCCACTTCTCATTCTTATGTAATCTGTGACCTTGTTTTTATTTGGGTGTTAAAATTGGATTCAGTAAACTTGTAAAGTCTTTCCCTAAAATTTAAGTTATGCTTATCTGCATTACAGGCCCAAAAGCAGCCTACGTACAAATGACAACAGTTCTGAGGAACATCCCTCACCATCAAGTGCAACTGCTTCACCATTCATAAGGTGTGTAATATGTTCTTTAATCATGTATGTATTATGATTTCCGACATCACAAGCACATTTCCAAATGCCAACGCACTTTAAGTTTCTCTACCATGTACACAGTTGGTAGAGAGGATATGGTATTTCACTCAAAACTTTGAGTTCGAGATACTAACAGAAATACATTTTTGGGCCCCCAAAATAAAAAATAAAAAATCTAGAAAAAGGTCTGTTATGTGTGCCACTCATAAATAAGAGAGAGGTTGTGGCATTGAATTTTTCAGCTGGTCCTAACAGTAAAAAAAAAAATACCCATGGTAACATAAATATAACAATATTACCAATACAATAATAAAATTGCCCAGTAATAGTTGGCAGTCCCTATGTTAATATTGCCTGTTTATTGAATACTTACGAATGTAAGTTGCTATTAAGGTGTTCTTTGAAGTGAGATATGCCGGTTAGTTGACTGGGTAAAAAGTGCAAGAACCAGTTGGAGAATTAAATGTCATACAGACATGATACCACAAAGCTCATTGATTAGAGGAATCACAGCAAGACCGGGAGAACCATGTTCAAATCCTGGCTGTGGCATTCATTTTTACTTTCTATACCACGTTTATACATACAATGTGCATAGCAGCTAGAGGAGTTATTGTATTCCACCAAAAAATTTGATTTCACTGGAAATACATGTTTTGCGGTCCCATGAGTGAAAAAATAATTAGAAAAAGATCTGAGTGCATGAGTGTCTGTGGACAGCATAGTTCAAAAGCAAAAAGACTTTTAATTATTACTAAACTTATTATTTATGTTTAGTGTCTTCCAACAATGTGATGTAAAGATTTTCAAGAAAATCCCCCTCTATGAATTATCCTTTACACAGAAAAAGTTTTGAAAATGTTGTTTTTCTTTAAGAGGGCTCTAACGATTTTGATTAAAATATTAAATATGTTTAATCACAAATAAAATGTATATTTTGAATTTTCTTGGAATATTCTGGATAGATTTTATAGAATTTTGGAAAATGGTTAAACTGTAAAAGATAAACAAAAACTTATTACATAAAATTTGTAGATCTCGTTAAAAGGCATCATTTATGTCATTTATGCTTTTCTTGATTAGCACGATGAAGCAAAAGAATAATCTTGTATAAGAATAGTTTGTATATGGAACAGCTAAAGAAAGTTATGTAAATGAAAAACATCAGATTTTTTCAGCTGGTTCTAACAGTAAAAAAGCAAACTTGGTGTTTAAGTTCACTTTCTTCCAAATATCCAACACAAAGTTTTTAAAAACATCCCCCTCATCAAAACTATGCCCTTACACAGAACATTTTTGTATATATTTTATTTTCTCAAAGATACTTTCATTATATGGTATTTAATAAAAATTGTTAAAGAGCCATTTTTGAGGAAATCAAATATTACAAAAAATGTTCCATGTGAAGGTTATAAAAAACTTGTGTTCCTTGGAATCAACCACTCAGACTAAGATCTCTGTCCTTAATAGCACCCATAAATAGAGGTACATAGTTATTTATTCAGTAAATAAATAGGGTACTTTTACATAAGAATAAGGCTCCAAGCAGCATACATTTCACTATTCAACTGAGGAATGAGAAAAACTTTGTACTTCCTTTATTTGCATTCTAGGGAAAAGACATATCCCTATTTAATGATTAGTATGGAAAGGGTTGCTGCAGGTGGAGGAAGTGCTATTGTCAGGGAAGCAGGCAGCAATGTTTATAAATTTATCTTACAAACTAGGAATGAGAGAGAGCAGTTTTCTTTTTTCCCTCCCAATTGAGTATGTACAGGCAGGTATCCTTGGGTTGTGTCAAGCTGTGAAGCCTCTTCATTCAGAATGAGTTTTTTTATTTTGTAATTAAATTATAATTAAAAGTTAATACCACAGTTTTTACTTTCTGCACTTCATATATAGCAGAGTAGGTAATGCATTCCACTAAAAATTTGAGGTGGAGATTTCAGTTTAAATGCATCTTTTTAGAGTCCCCTGTATCCAAAAAGAGTATTTTTAGAAAAAGGTGTTTGTGTGCGCTTGTGTGCATGCATGTGTGTGTAGGTTGTTTATCTATAAACATGATAACTCAAAAGCAAGAAGTTGGTTAAATACCAAACTTCATGTTTAAGTTCAGCATCTTTCAAAGATGGACATGAAAGTTTTCAAGAGAATCTAAATCTAAACTTCCCTTTACATGGAAAAAATTTTGAAAATTTTCTCAAAATTGACTAATGATTTTTATTGAAATGCTGTATATTAAAAGATAATTATATGAAAAGTTAAATGTACATTTTGAATTTTCTGGTAATAACTTCTGTAATCCTCTTCATTCTGAATGACTTCTGCATAACTGGCAAAATATAAGGGATAGACGAAAGCTTACCACACAAAAAAATATAGACTCATTAAAACACACAATTTTTGTGATGTACAATTTTTTGTAGAGCTAGCCATTTCTGAGATATTCCCTGTTACTGGCTTCAATTTCAATTTTTTACTTTTCTCAAAAGGGAAGTCCTCATCCATTACATATCTCTTTTACTTCACTCCTGGCCATAGAAAGGTCACCGAATTTCAATGTCAATAGCACAGCAAAAGCTTTTAAAATATTTTACTATCACTTTAGCCTGGTGTATCCCCTTATTTTGCTTCTACTTACAAGGAAGCAAGTAATAAGGCTGTTTCTGTTTATGTTTAAGATCTTTTCTGCTAATGTTTGTCTTTATTATCATGAAGTATTCTCCATTCAGCCTTACTTCACCAGTAATGTAAACAACAGCAACGGCTCTGATGGTTGTTGAAATTTTACTGCCTGTCTCTATAAAAAGTAGTTCTTAAATTGCCGAGAGAGTACAGAAATGTATTAAACTATGCAAAATTGTCTAAATATGGATGATTAAAGAACAAAATTTATGAATCATTTATTCATTAGTGCTTTATGTAACAATGCATATGCACTGTGAAATTTGTTTGTAACAGCTTTTTCTAGTCAGCAAGTACTGGTGGAAACATGTAATACTAGTGTATTAAAACATAAGCAAGGAAACCTTTAAATAAAATGGCAAGAAAAGAATTATTCTTAATGTATACACTAAGTTTTGTGAGAAGTACCTTACTTTTGTATTAAACAGTATTCTCAACTTTATGGTAGAATTTACTGGTATTCCGAAAACAGTATAAAGTATGAAACCTTTTTTAATCAGCCAAGATGCGACACCTTGTGCAATCAGCTTTTCAAAAAGTGAAGTCGAAAATGTAGTGAAAGAGTATCACACATTGTTTGATTGTCATAGTCATAGAGAAAGGTTTCCTGGACCTTATCTTCACACTCTAAAGCACTAAATTAGCTCCAAACATCAATCTCCAACTGGTGTTTGTTTATGTTGGTTGAAACGTGGCATAATCTAGCCAAAGGTTATGAACTGAAGAGGAAATAAATGCTGCACTGCACATGTATTAGAAGAAAGCATGTGATTTTGAATTTTCAGACCTTGATGAAAGTGTTTCTGATATCAACGTAAGAGAGGAAGATATACATTCTAGCTTCAGCGATGAAAATACATTCGATAACAACTGCCCTCTTACACAGCAAATAATCAGTGAACTTATCAAAATGGATTAATGAAAGTGTAAACAGACATCCCATACAATGTGAATCAACCATTCAGCTATGCAAAACACAAGTGCTAAATTGTACAGTAATCTACGTTACATTTGTATCCTACTGCTTTATGTCATTTTCATCAATAGTGGTAACATGCTTATATGTGTGTGTGTTTTTGGTGATTTTTTTTTAATTTTCAGTTTTGGGGTTACGTGAATTATACTTTTGATATTAAAAAATAAAACACCAGACCAAAACGTTGTAGTAAAGAAATATCTGTACTATCATTTAATTAACCTGAAATTTCTGTGTAGTAAGGTTTTGTATGCCTAATTATTGATTATTTTGGGATTTTAAATTTTATTTTAAACTTTTTCTTTTGTTTTTAATTTTTTAAAAATAAAACTTCTCATCCATTTAGTGCATCTGATACTGTAGACAAAAGGGTTTACTAAAAATGAAAAAAGATTCAGCTCTCTATGTCATTTGGTACTAATTTTATTACTAATAATTTAAAACCCTGCATTCTCCTCTAAAATTGCTTGGCACTTTTCAGAGAGCATTTTGCTTTTCAGGCTGACACTAAAAGAGTTAAAGAAATTTGCAGTGTATGGTTGTTCATATGTAAATCCTAAATCCTAACAAAAAATTGTTAGAGTGATGTGCATATGCATTATTTCAGTAAACTTCCAATACAATAAGTCTGCATTTTTTAATTTTATGAGAGAATTTCATAGTTTGTACTGAATAACAACTCACTTACCTGTTTTCTTATGTTTTGTTTATTATACATTTCAAAGATTAATCATTACTGTGAACAGTGAAAGAGATAGCAATTTCTTTTCCTGCCAAACATAGGTACATGGTTTTACAATTTACAGCAGATGAACACAGCGTAGCACCACATGGTGTGTATACGTGCGTTTGCAGAAGAATTCATTCTGGTTTGTTTACATGACCTGTGAAGTAAGGAAGGACAGATAATATAGAAACCCAAGCTTTTGTAAGAATAGTTTGTTACAGAATAAGTAGATAAAGGTATATGTATGGAACACATCAGATTTTTTAAAATTAGTTTTGACCACAGATTACACATCATTCTTTTTTCTTTCCTTCTTTTTGCCATTTTTTACATATTAATTTCAAATTGTTGACTGCTCTTTTCCAAACTTCTATTGTAATAGTTTTTATATTGCAAAATTGTATTTTAAACGATTAAAATAATTTCATCTTCAAACCTGGTTTTCATTTAAACTATGAGTAATTATTCCATATGATACCTATGTCTTATTTGGAGCATTACACAAATATTGGTGTTTTTTAAGTGGGGCCCACAATTGTGCCCTCAAGCCCTTAAAAGTTGGAAACCTCTGTACTAGACTGTCAGTTTGGTACATGCCTCATGAAATGAACTCGCATTAAATGTTTTCTGTCTTATCAAAGAAAAGTATGTGATTTACTTGAAATATTATAACTGATAGAAAACATTAATGGTTTTTGTTTTATAAAGTACTGAAAGGTAGTTTTACATCTCTTTGTATATTTGCTCTATATCTTTATTGGATTCAAGTTGCTAAAGATTGTAAAATTTTCAGCCCTGCAAGGACTAACATCAACAACAGCAACTTAGATTCTTCACCATCTCAGAAGGGAAATCGCTCTTCTTTGAACACTGAAGACAAGGAAAATAGTAACAATAGTTCCTCCACTTCAGGTGAGCCCTAAGTCTGAAAATTCTACATGTACACACTATCCATTATAATTAACCTACTGGATGTAAATAAACATACTTGGCACAGATATAGTGTGATTGGCAGTTGATCAAAATGCAGCTATGTAAAGTGAATATGACCAGTATCCTAGAGTTTGGGCATAGAGCCTAATCTCATAATAGGATCTACAGATTGCAATATTATGTATGTAGTGTTCAGCCCTGAATGTTTACCAGTCCTAGTCATGTTTTACTATAATTCCTTGATTCTAGTTTGTTGTCTCCTTTTTATTTTGTTCATCGTTGTTTACTGTCCATAGCCATTTATTTTTTTCTTTATTTAAATATTGTCCTATATCAACAAGGCATGAATGTGAAGTGATTTATACAGTGAAACTTCTAAATTATTACATAACTAATTTGAGTCAAATATGGACTCTATAGTTTCAGTTACTTAGTTTTTTCCCCGATGCATTTCAAAGATGTTCATCTTAATCGTCGATGGGTGTTTGTCTAGCTTCAGAAGGGGAGATTCTTATCGCAATAGGAATCTCCCCTTCTAAAGTTGGTCAAACATCCGCTGACGAAGAAGAACATCTTTGAAATGCATCCGGAAAAAACTATCTTTGAAATGCATCTGGAAAAAACTAAGTAAATGAAACTATAGTATCCATACTCGACTCAAATTAGTTAAGAAATAATTGTCCTATATTATTACTTCTTTATAGAGCACTTTAACTATATCCATATTTCTCTTTAATTTAAAGCATTTCTAATTGATATATTCTTTTCTCCAAATTTCAATTCCTTTGCATTTAACTGTTGTGTGTTCCAGATCTTCATTTCCACTACATATAGGACATTGATTTTGTGGGACACCCATCCTTAGATCTTTTAGCTTCCATCCTCCTGTTCTTACCGATGTATGCCTTCTGACTCGTCTTAGTTTATCATGTCTATTTTTCCCTTCCCCATGAACCTTTCATATGTATATAGAAGACTAAATATCTGTTTTCGGTTACCTCACTAAATATATATATATATATATATATATATATATATATTTTTTTTTTTGTATTTCTACATCCTCAAATCTTTTTCTTGCCAATTTCCAGATATTCACATTATTTCTGTTCTCTGTATGATTCCTAACCCATTAGTTTCCAAGTTATTTCTCTGAAAATTACCCATCCATTATTGTTTAAGTTTTTCTCTTGATATTTTAGATACTGTTAACAAATTTCTTTCTTCTAGTTAAAGATTTGATATCAAAATTTCAATACCCTTTCGTACAATTATCTTTTCCTTGCCACTCCGTCCAGCTTTATTTGTACAACCTATCTAATAGTTGTTTTTGGTAACCCAAACATTTCTCTACAGAACATCCTGTGCACCTCATCTATGACTTCCCATCCTCCTCCTAATCTGTATTCTTCTATCCCATATAACATCTCCTAATGAAGGCCATGCAAGAAATAGTTCCTATATTATTTTGCAATTGTCATGCAATAATAAAGGTACCTTTATAGTTAATAAAATAAATGTAATTATAGAGTACAGTAGAGCCCTGGTAATATGAACTAATAGTACCTCAAAATGTACTCACACAATGGGAAGGTAAGACACTTCAAAATTTAACGTGATACAGGTGAGCTCACTATAGTGCAGTATGTACTCATACCATCTACAACAGTCTCTTAGTGCTCTCCATAGTTTAATGACCTCTGTCATTGAGTATGGTTTACTGTGCCAA
This sequence comes from Hymenopus coronatus, assembly GCA_030762935.1. Classification (NCBI taxonomy): domain Eukaryota; kingdom Metazoa; phylum Arthropoda; class Insecta; order Mantodea; family Hymenopodidae; genus Hymenopus; species Hymenopus coronatus. The sequence continues at coordinate 40,400,315 of CM060899.1, forward strand.
TACAGTATTTCTGTGTGCATATTATATACATAGTGTATAGAGATTATGTTTTGTATTGCTCCAAAAATTCAAAGAAGATTTCACTGGAAATGCATGTTTTGAGATGCCTTGAATCCCAAAAAAAAGCATTTTTATACAAATGTTTGTATTTTTGTGGGCAGCATAGGTCAAAAACGAAAAGTCTGTTAAATACCAACTGGGTATTTAAAAGTTCAGTATCTTCCAAGGATGGACACACAGATTTTCAAGAACATCCTTCCACCTTAAGCTACCCTTTATATGGAAAAATGTTAAAAAATTTTGATTTTTTTTAAAAATGGCTCATAACAATTTTGATTAAAATATTGTATATTAAATATATTTACATGACAAATAAAATGTATATTTTGAATTTTATGGAAATAGCCTCTGAAGGTATCTTTATTCTGGATGAATTTTGTGGAATTTATAACTTATATGCCTAAAAGAGACAAAAACTTACTTGACAAAAAATGTAGAACTAATTAAAGTACACAATATATATCATATACATTTTTTTTTCATGGAGTTGACTGTTTTTGAGAAATTCCTGTTATTAGCTTCAGTTTTAAAATACTTAAACTTTTATCGTATGGGAATTTGTCAACTCCTGGCTATACAATCAAAGGAACTTATATCACAAACAACCAGCTTTTAAAAGATGTGACTCTCTTTAGCCTAGTGTATTCCCCTATTTCCCTTCTACTTACAAGGAAGCAAGTAATACAACCATTTCTACTATTTTTTTCTTGATTAGCACAAAGTAAAGAGAAGAATAAGCTTTTTACCGATACTTTATTGCAGAGATGTAGATTAAGTCATGTGAATGGAACATATAAGATTTTTTCTGAAAGAATAGTATGCACAATTGATTGACACTGATTCCAGTTAGTGAACGCTCGACAAAGAAAGAGCAAGTACGCTCCTCCAAACCTATCTGTATGTATAATAAAGTGTTTTTGTAAACTTCCATGGCTAATGTTAAGATTATCTTGGTCCAATACTTCCGGTGTTGGCCATGTCTTAAGGCTAAAATTTGCAAAGGCAAATAGAAGTGCATTAGAAGTCTGAGACCAAGGTTATCTGTGCATTATGAATGAAGTGGTACTCTAAGTGGGACAATTCTACCTGATTGTACATGGAAAATTGAAAGAATATTCAAGATGTAACACATTCGGAAGTGCGTAATCTATATGCAGACATATAAAAACAGGATTTTACTCTAGTTTTGTGCAATATTTTAATTTTCTTAAGACCAGCTCGAAGTACACGGAACCTCGAAATACCAGGAGCCAAATTACTGGGGCTCTACTGTATTAGAGTTAATATTGGAGTATTATTTTGAGCATATTTACTTAGAAAGTGGACAATTAATGTGTTTGACTTATCTCATTAACCGCAACCCTTGCATTGGACGTATTGGACTAATCCAACACTGACAATGGTATCTAAATGTAGCAAACAAGGATTTTCTATTTACACAAATCTAATATAACACATTGTTGTTAAAAGGTTTTACTTATTAATGCAAGCTGAGGTAGCGCACAAAGAATAACCAGATAGACTAAATGTAGTTTAAGCTAGATAAGCGAGAATAAATTCTGTATAAAAAAAGCTAGGAAAACTGGGATGTGCAGATGAGTTGAATTCAGTTCCCAGGGTGTTATGCAAAATAATTTATACTGTTGCAGATGACAGTGTTGAGGCTGATGAGCCAGCACTTACAGAGGACCAGAGTTCACATCCTACAGGAATTGTGCAACGAAGAGTGGGCTACTATACCATTCCCACTCTTGATGTGATCACTGAAATCATGAATAATGATGGCAGCTGTGTTGTGGATAACTTCACTGTTGGCCGTGAAGGCTATGGAAATGTCTTCTTCCCAGGCCCATTGGATGTTGCTGGCCTAAACTTGGATGAAATAGGTATGTCTATTATTCGTTCACTCTTAGGTTGATCCATGCCAAATGGATCCACATTGCCAGTGCACCACAGTACACACAGTGGCAGTGCACGCAGGAATATAATTTAGATTGTTATTGTTACAAATACAGTGGAACCTCACTTATACGTTTTTCAAGGGAGACTACTAAAATACTGTATAAATTAGAAAATGTGTAACTGATTTTCTCTTCTGGTGTGGAACTCATCTAGAATTTTTAATTTTTCACCAAGAGTTAAGGATTTCCTTGTTTTCTTTTTTGCTGGTTGATATTCACACATGTTTCTTCTCCTGTTTGTAACTTGAAACTCCACATAAAATAGATAAGTGACTGTTGGAACGATTTGATGACAATGAAAATAGCACACCAGCAGTACTTGACTTAAAGCAGAGAGGTGACTATTGGATCCAAGGTTAATAGATTGTTGGAATGATATGACGAAAATGAAACAATAAGCGTCAATGAAAACCGCAAACCAGGCAATTCCAAGGCTATATACAGCAAACGTACCACCATACGTTTTTTTAACATACTGGTCACCCCATTTTGTGTATGGGGATCAGAAAAAGTGACGCATTGCCAAGAAAAACGTATAACCAAAAATGTATAATTGAGCAAAATTTTAATGGAGAATGACTGGTCCCTAAAATTATAGTGTATATGTGCAAAAAATGTTAAAGTGCATAACATATAAGAGAGTTTCAACTGTACTTAAAGAGTTAAATTGACCCAATTTGTATCATTATACAGAGCTACAAGTCCCAACATGCTATTCAGATGAGTCACCTAATTTCCGCAATATTGTTTACTTAGCAATGGTTGCTGGTTGTTGCTGTTTTGAATCAAAGAGGATGGTCACTGTGGTCCTCTTGCATCTTTGTTGAGTTACATAAAACATAAAGCTGGTAAACTGTTGAATAATGGTGAAAAAACTAGTGTTGATTGTTTATTTAAGTCTTATGAGAACTGTCCAACACATCCCATAAAAGAAGTGAAATTAACTTCTGAGTTGAGGGGTGTTTCGGCCACAAATATAAACAGTGCTTGCAAAGAAACATCTAAAACAGGAAAAGTGGTTATACCTGGGGTAAATAGAAAGCGTGTGATGTGACAGTTTTGTGACGAATGCAATTTGCATAATAGTGCACAATTTTTTTTAAAAATGAGGTGCCAACATTTGATAATGTAATGAAAAAAAAAAAAAAAAGTGTTGTTTGGAGGTGGATAGTTTAAGTGATGGAAAAGCAGCAGCACAAGCAGCTCAGATGAGGATTCTGATCTGGAGGGAATAGAGTTGTTTCCAGAGAGCAAATAAATGTAAGTTGTCGCATATATGTTACCTTTTTTCCACTTGTGTTTTTAGAATTAATTATTACATTACACTCATTTATTTTGTTATGACTATCAATATTATCATCATTATACCTAATAGAATATTTTAGTCACTGTTTAAGTTGTTGAAATAAGAGCTCTGTTTGTTTTGCATTATAATATGCTGTGTGTACTCACCATGTGGTCATGAAAAATGACAGCACTTCTGGCACGAATAGTGGAAGGCTATATTATAATGGGGCACTGGTCACCTGAGTTTTGTTTTGGCGAGGATCAACTTAAGGCTGAGTAGAAAATAAATTGTATCAAAAACATTTAGTGAAGGAAGTTTTACCATCTGTTTATTCACACTCTTCAACAATGTTACTTTTTCTAGCACATAGAGTAACTATAGGAAGTATTGCAATTCCTTCCAAAAATTTGATGTAGATATTTCACTGAAATACATGTTGAGGCCCACGGAACCCCTAAAAGCAATTTTAGATCAAAGGTCTGTCCATAAATAGTATAACTCAAAAGCAAAGTTGTTAAATACAAAACTTGGTGTTTAAATGAGGACTTTACAAGCTTGTGACACAAATATTTTGAGGAAAATCCCCATCCCGAATACTGTTTACATGGAAACATGTTTGTGTTTTATTTTATTAAAATGACATAACTGTAAGCTATTTTTATGAAAAATAAAATTGTATATTTTGAATTATCTGGCATTACCAAATCTAAGAGATAAAATTGTACTGCACATAAAATATAGATTTTGTTAAAGCATGCAATTTGTCAATTAATTATATTTGTTTTTTTGTTCTTTATATTTTGAAAAATAAAATTGTATATTTTGAATTATCTGACATTAGCCAAACCTAAGAGATAAAATTTTACTGCACATAAAATATAGATTTTGTTAAAGCATGCAATTTGTCAATTATATTTGTTTTTTTTTGTTCTTTACATTTTTCGACATAGTTTTTTTTATTTATTTGAATTTTCAACCTTGTTAATCAATAATTCTAAGCCTCATTAAAACATAAGGTATGCCTTATACATTTTGTTTTTCTAGATTTAACCATTTCCTTGATATTCCTTGTTATTGGTTTCAATTTAAATTACTTATTTTTCTCAAACAGTAAGTTGTCCATGTTTCTTTTGTTTCATTCCTGGCCATGCAAAGAAGCAAATTTCATTGACAATTGCACAGCAGCAGTTTTTAAAACATTGACTATCGCTTTAGCTAAGCGTATGCTCTTAGTTCCCTTCTGTTTATAAGGAACTAACAAAACCATTCTGTTAATGCTTATCTCAATAGCATGGATTCAAAAGAAGAATCTTTTGTTAGAAGTTTGTTTAGAGCGGGCAGAAAAATCGTATGAACACATTAGATTTTTCATTAAAGTATATCCCTTGTGTAACGCTGTCCCTTAGTAAATGCTCAGGTCACATTCACTTGAAGAGAATAATTATGTGGTTTTACTATACAATAATGTAATTAATATGATTGTAGTAAGCAGTAAAACTATATGCCCCTGCTGCTGAATTTTTGGCACTTGACAGTTTGGGTGACTTCATGTAATGTTCGGCTATATTGTAGTTGTGACATTTCCAGTGTTGCTAGTAAACAACAGCTGATGATGAAACTTTCTATTGTATCTAAAACAGCATATAAACAGTGCACATAGTAGTGACTGCCAAGGAATAAAACTAATTTGTTACTATTAATTGAAAATATACACAATAATATGCTGCAATACACATAGAATGAATTAACCTTCTCACAACAATGTAAAACAAATTAATGTTAGCTTGCATGTTATTAGAAGAAAAATTAAACAAGTGGTGGAAGAAAATGCTTTAAAACCAAAGGCTCAATTTTATGTAAATGTCTGTCATCCTCGGAAGCATCATCATCATTGTTGTTATTACTATCATGCTTCACTCTTTTGCTAATAACAGTTCTGGTTCAGTTGCAGTTCACTGCATGGTTTTATCAGCAAGAGTAGAGGGATGCCATTTACTTTCTCATACTTCTCTTTTCATTCAAGGAATTCACGAGTCCTCAATAATTCCAATGCCTGGCTATTAAGTGGTACACCTTTATGCAAAAGATTTTCATTTCGCAAATCACATGGGTTCGCATTGTTTTAGAGACATTGTGGACTTGAAATATTGTATAAATAATATTAATGGGGGGGGGCAGTTAAATAATATGTACTTAAACACAAACAACACTATCAACAATAACAGCAAATATAAATAGCAATGAATAATACTTAGCTTTCAAAGGACAACTTGATGCATGTGTAAAGGCTGGTTCACAACAAATGGTAACCAGAATGAAAACGGTAATGCTGAAACACAGATATTTCAATGGAAGTGTACACAACTGACAGGAAGCCTTCCCGGGACTGACTAGTTTCAATTGCATGCTGGAAAAATCAAACTGAAAGGAATCCTAACAAAAGAGCTTTATTTATGATTCAAATTGTTTGAGCATCAGTTGTTAATCGATAGTGTACAGTTTGGTTGCTTAAAAAGCTCTAAGGATTCTGAAATAGCAATGGCTTCCAAAATTTGATTCATAGATTACATTGGCTAAGCTGGAGAGCAACTGAAAAAATTTCATTGGTCAATAAGAAACAAATGAATGCACTTCTGGTTCTCATTACCGGGTTATTGTGAATCAAAATGTTAAATGCTGCCTGGCTTCCCATTCTCTGTCTCATTTTGGTTACCATAACTGGTGTATTGTGAACCAGCTTTTAATTCACAAACTGACCACATTGTTGTAAATAGCTAGATTCTGCAACAGAGCCGTTTCCAGTTACATCATTGACCAACTGACATACCAGAATGCTGCCTTGTGATTGATTCAGAAAATCTAATAGGTTAAGCTTTATATCTGTTCTGTTCTGTTCTGTGTGTGTGGGGGTGTGGGGGGTAGTGGGTGGGTTCGTGCGTGCATTATTTATTTATTTTTTTTTTCATTCTGGATGGCTTTTTAATATTGTTTTTGTAACAGTAAGAGTAAGATCAAAAAGTACTACACAAAAAATGTAGATTTCATTAAAACATACATTTTTTATAGAGTTAACCGATTTCAATATATTCTGAGTTATTGATTTCAGTTTTAAGGTATCTTTCTCAAGCGGGAGACATATTTATTTTAGTTTTTTTTTTTTTTTTTTTTTTTTTTTTTTTTTTTTTTTTTTTTTTTTTTTTTGTTTTTTTGTTTTTTGTACTCCTGGCAAGCAAAGAGAACAATTTCAATTCTTTCACATTAGCCACCAGCTTTTAACAGATCTGATTGTCGCTTTAGTCTAGTGGGTTCCATTATTTGCCTTCTACGTACAAAGAAGCAAGTAATAAGACCAATTCTGGCGATGTTTATCTTATTTAGCGTGACGTAGATAAAAGAATACTCTTTTATAAAGAAGGGTTGTTTGTGGTGCAGCTAGAGAGTGCCCTGTCGATGGAACGATTAATATGTTTTTCCCTTTACTTTGTATAGCAATATTTTAATTTCTATGGCCATATCGGGGAGATTGGTTTGAGAAACACAAGATTCACTGGAAGGGTATAGTTTAAATGTTAACAAGAGTTTAAAAGTCATATTAGACACAATGGTTGTCTAGAAACCAGAAACCAATAAGAGAGAATCAATCCATGGTTGGTGATGAAAACTTCTGTAGCTCATTGGAGGAGTAGAGACATGGAAAGTTAGAATTTTGTCTCTGGATTTGAGTTTTTTGAGAGTGAATTTCCCATTTTTAGATTACACATGTGCATGAGAAGAGTTTCTAAAGGCTATGTATAATGTAAACTGTCTTGTCTTTTCAGTACATTTCCGCCACAAAGAAGTGATGTTGTACCCTGATGATGACAAGAAGCCACCTGTAGGACAAGGCCTCAACCGCAAAGCCCAGGTAACTCTAGATAGAGTGTGGCCAATGGATAAAACAACTCATCAGCCAATAACAGACTCAGAGCGCTTGAGACAGATGGATTATGAAGGAAAATTGCGAAGAGTTTGTGCAAAGTTGCAGACTCGTTTCCTGGAATATCGGCCACAAACTGGATCATGGGTTTTCAAAGTAAGCCTCCTTAGTTTTTAAAAATATTTTCCATAAAGAGTAAACAAAATGGGTGTAAAATGCTTTTACCCTACAGAGAATAAAATTATCTATTATATATCAGTCATGAATAATCGTGATGTAAACAAGAAGGTGGAGCATGGGTTTTGACACCAAAGTCTGTTTTTCTTTACCTTACCCTGCATGACAACAGTATGATATGCTTTAGCCCTCTCTTGTTGGCTGCTCAAATTGCTTTTGTTTCAAGCAATGACACATCTGTAGATTATTACTCTTAAGCTATGATACTTTTTATACTAGTGTGTTTATAACAGCAAAATCATTTTCACATCTGAAGCTTCAGTTTATTAATACTCATTATTCACAAAGGGTGAAAAGTGTATGTTTCTTATTATGTAGCAAATCTTGTATAATGGCAAAAAGAAGAAAAGAAGGTAAAAACCGCACTCAGAAAGTATGTCAAGGTGATTGAGTGATGTGATGAGTTTGTGAAAACTGCTAGATGTTAGGGCGCTGTTTAGTACAGTATTGTTGTGGACAACATCAATTAGAAAGGGGCAATTACTCATGTGAGCAAAGAGGAAAACAAAATGTGGGGTTGGATGGCAATATGGGCAATATTATTGAGAGTGTTGTTTTTATCCTAGCGAAAGTTCATCTGACAAGAAGACTGACATTGCGAAATCAGATTCCAATAAGGAAGGGATTATTCCCTTATTGAATAATCTGTAATTGTGAGTTAAATTTTCTTTATAATTGTTGCTTATTTCCAACACTATGTGCATGAGACACACTTTTCCTTTTAGGGTATGTCATTTGTTAACTCCATGTGCTGTATAAATGCTTTATTAATACAAAAGAATGTGGCAGTGAAAAATGTTCAACCAAGTTAAGAACATGTTTCGTTCATAGAATATCAAACCATATTAATTAAATGTTACATTTAAACAAAGCAAGCCACGTTTTGAAAATATTTACGGCAGGAACAACCTCAGCCAATCAACGAGAAGGGAATGGGAGTGGATAAATTTAGGTGTGTTATATGCTGGGTAAGCTTATAAAAACAAGGCTTAGATATAGGGTCGTTAAATTATAAGGTAGCCTCTCTCGTGGCTTCTCTCCACTATGTGAGTGAATTGAGTGTTAGTAAAATAGTGCCGGCAAATGCTCAATAAACTTGTTACCTTAACATTTTGACCTTCTGCTCCCCTTAAATTTACGACACAGGACCCACGGCTTTACTTCCCTTCCGAAGGAGCCATGCTAAGGATATTTACGCTCGAAAAAATCCATCGTCCTCCGCTGGGTTTCAACCCACAAACTCATGTAAATGAAGTTAGCATGGTAACCATTACACCATTGGATGGCAACACCTGCAGAGAATACCTCAATGGTGACTTACATTCATAAATACTTAATATCTGGGTAATATCTAGTTGCCAACTATTCTTAACTCCACTCAGTGGTTAGAGCTGGAGAACCTGGCTGTGGCATTGAATTTTTCAACTAGTGATTCTAATAATGAAAAAGCATATCAGTAAAAAGATGTATTCGTCTGATGTGAACATTCCTTTCAGAATTCACAAGTCAGAACACATTTCGGGTGTTTGTGCAGCATACCGAGAAGTGATTAATATTTGCATGTTTTTCTTTCCCCAAAAACCATTGAGCAGCAATTAGAAATTTATTTACAATGCTGTAGTTCTTGGAGGCAGTTATTGTATGATAGCAAATAAAACACCAAGGAACTTTGCTCTGTCAATTGCCAGCCTATGTGTTTGCCATGCCACTCTACCTCTCTTTTTCTTCCCTCCTAATTGTTGACATCAGGATTATTCTTGTGTGAGACAGCTAATAGTAAAATTTGAACTAACATTTTTATTCTTCTTTTGCTGATAGGTAGACCATTTCTCCAAGTATGGCCTTTCTGACTCTGATGAGGAGGATGTACCCCCCTCCGATGTAAAGAAGTTAAAGGCTACAGTTGCACAACAACAAGCACAGAAACAACCCCTTGCGGACACACTTCCAAAGAAATTACAGCAAGAACAGCAACAGCAACAACAGAAGCAATCTCCCGCTAGAGAGGTCAGTCTTTCTGTTTTTTATTTTGTTTTTTGGTTTTTTTGTTTTACATGTAATAGATTTAATTTGCACTACTGTGATCATGTGCATTAGTTGATTCATATAACATTTACTTATGCTGTTAAATTTATCCTCATCCATCTTGGTACCAACCGTAATAGTCTAAGAAAGTCTCTGTTGTGACTACCTCTAGTGATAAACCTTGGCATTGAAAGGTTATCTTATGAATAAGCTCTTAAAACATCATTTATGAGGAGTGTTCAATAAAGATTGGCACTAATGTTCTTACAGGTTACTGAAAAATATTACTCACAGACTTTAGTACCCCATCCTCCCCAATGCAATGCACTTGTTTCACCTCCTTTGCCAGTGCTGGAAGATGTGCAAGAAGCCATTCTTTGATATCCATTCTAAAGCTTTCAGTGCTTTGGTCTCATTGAACCGACATCTCTTAAATCCCTTTTTGGCCATCAAGTTAAAAAGTCAAATGGAGCCAAAGTGGGACTGTAAGAGATGTTTTTTTTTTTTGCCAAAAACTGTGTAACAGCATTAGCAATATGAGGCCGTAGAGTATCAGTCACAATATCAATCGGACACACACCCTAGACATGTGCAATCACTCTTTTAAAATGTGTAAGTGCTCCCAACTGATATTGCAAGGATGTGTGCAAACTTTCTCACAGTGAAACATGAGTTGTCAGCAATAATAACACCTGCTTTGTTGATGTATCTGTTGTGACAGTAACAGATTGCAATGGTAAGTTTGGCTTTTCTATTTTGCACCAAGTTGTGGTGCCATTTGCTATGATAATTTTGGTTAGGGATGAATTTTTATATATATCTTTTTAAATTATTTTGCTCTATTTATTGCAGTAAACTTATTTACCTTTTTTGCATGGTAACTCTTCTATTCTCTAGGAACATGGTACACTAGGCACTTTCTTGATACGCAATTATTTCCACGTTAAATATTCAGATTAATTATGATGATTTATCATCCTGTAATACTTTGAATGTATAGGTAATGCATTACATGAAAAGTCTAATATAATTCTTTGTATTTATATGAAGATATTCACTATTCTAATAATAATGATAATGATAATTATCATAATGATGATATTGATCAAGATGATGATAATGAATTGGACGTGATATATTGTGAAGCTCAGTTAATAGTAATACATCAATGAGCTGTTTCTCACAAAGCTTCATCAAAATTGTTAAGTGTTTCGGAGGACCTGTATCATAGGATCTGTCCTGCATCATCAATTGCTTATGAAAATTACTCATTGATGCATTACTATTCACTGTTCTGTTTTGAAATTCTTGGTTCACAATTTATTTAACTTTTAAACAAAATTTCTCTTACATAAATACTTAGGCTTCAAGGCCGGCATTGTCAACTTGATTATAAGTGGTAGCCAGGCTTGTAGGCCATGTTCCAACTGATTTAATTGCCAACATTTCGCCGAATCTGCATCAGGCATCTACAGGGAACAAAGCTACTAGATGAGCTCTGGAGTCCAACAAGACTGGAACAACACTAGTCAATCATCGTCATATATATATATATAGCAGCGCGCGGAAGGGGGCATGGCCAGTTAGGGGATGGAGCATAGTACCCTATTGGCTGTTGTCTGTCTGTGGTGGGCTGTCTCTGGATCAGGTATAAAGCTAGGAGCTTTCCTTTTCTCCGGTTTCACTCTTGATCTTTTCAGAGCTGGGTTCCAGGCTTTGTCTACCTGCTGTTCCTCTTCTTTACGATTGAAAGCATTTTTGTGCTTGAATATTTCAATTGCTTCTTGTGTCAAGCAAGCCTTGTAGCTTGGCTCATTCGGTGAGCATCTTGATTATGCCTAACTTCTGTCAGGGATGATGGTTAGAGCTCTTATGAAGAAATCTATTGGTATGAGTGGGTTTTCTGCAGATGGTATGACCCAAATGTGAATCACTTTCTCTTGTTACCAGGACGTCCAGAAATGGAAGGCTGTTGTCTTTTTCCATGGTGAACTGTATGTTGTGATGGTGGCTGTTTAGATGGTGAAGGAAAGCTTGCAGTTTCTCATCCCCGTGGCTCCAGATGACGAAAGTATCGACCACGTACCTAAACCAAACTTGGGGCTTATGTTTTGCTGTCCTCAGGGCTGCTTCTTCAAACTTCTCCATGAAGAAGTTGGCAATCACTGGACTTAATGGCTACCTAAGGTGACACCGTCTCTCTGTTCATAAAAGGTGTTGTTCCATTGGAAATAGGTCATTGTTAAAACAATAGTGAAACAGACTGGTGACATCTGGTGTAAAGAGTTCGGCAATGTGCTGTAGTGCCTCTGTGATAGGAACTATTGTGAATAATGAGTTGATATCGAAGCTGACTGGTTGGTCTTCTGTATCCAGTTGTATGGAATCCAATTTCTCTATGAAGTGGCTGGAATCTCTAATGTAGGAAGGAGCGTTGCCAATGTGTTCTTGCAACAGAGTGGCCAAATGTTTGATGCTGTATGTGAGAGATCCTATTACACTAATGATAGGTCTTCTTTGTATATTTTTGGCTGGCCATGGAGTTGAGGAGGTAGTACTTCACTCCTGCAGGTCCGATGTTTGATTATCTGGTAGTGAGGAGCTCTTTATCAGTCTGTTGGTCATCCTTAAAATCTGAGTGGTCCTTTTTAAGTTTCTCATAGGTGTTCAGAAAGTAGATCGGAGAGTAGGTAGTATGCCTCATTCGACATCACCACGGTTGTGTTCCCTTTGTCTGCTTGGAAGAACGATGATACTGTCATCATCATTTAGCGTTTTAATGGCCTTTCTCTCTGAAACAATTAAACTGCTTTTGGGAGCTGGAGTCTTCTGTAGAATGTGTGAGATTTCACCTCTTATTTCCTCTGCTTGATGTGGCAGTAGCGATCACAGAGCAGGCTCCACCTAGGCTCTAATGTCTTTCATAGGAATGTGCGTTGGGGTGACCGCAAAGTTACCCCCTTTGGATAAAAGTGACATTTCTGCCTGTGTGAGTGAGCGATCCATCAAGTTGACCACAACATGTGATGGGTCCAACTGAGACGAGTTATGAATTTTGACACAGTTATCAAACTTCTTCCTCTGTCGGTTAAATGTTTGCTGGATGCAGATTTCGGCAAAATGTTGGAAATTAAATAAGTTGGACCACGGCTTATAAGCCTGGCTACCACTTATAGTCAAAATGCCTCTTCTCTTCTGAGATTACAAATGTTATTTTTCTTCTCTCCATTGTTAAGGAGATCTACTATGTTTTCTTTTGCCAGTTTTAAGTACAATTATTTAAATATATTTGTGTTGCTGTGAGTTCATTCCAAGGCTGTGTATTGTATACAGTTTAGCAATGTACACGTATCTCTTTTTTGGTCACAATTGTTGGCCCTGTTTTTAGCCAATATGTTAAAATGTCTTTGCTTAAAGCAATTTTCAGCCTTGAAATGAATGTCCTTCAAATATATCAGTTAACCTAAACTGGTATAACAATTCCAATAATTAGCAATATTACATACAAATCAATAGATAAATTGGCATTTTAAGTTCTCATTTAAGTAAACAAATTTCTGTGTCTAAAAAATAAAGAATAAAAACCTTTTAACTTCAAGCTTAGGTCTTAGATATTCATCAGAATTCATCCTTTCCTGGCCACCTTTGAAAGCATAATGTCAATGGAACATGAGGTATTAAAGGAGTTTACACATGCTCTCTTCAGTTTGTTGTAGATTTTGGTAGTGTTTTTCTTCAATAAAATACTACACAACTCTTATTGCAAAGCTGCTTCCAAAATGAGAGATAACAATATTTGCAGGTGTCTTATGAAACATGTTCACTCTCACAAGCTGCCAACGCTCGTCTGACAGGGCTGTAGTTGGAAACTTCAGTGATTATCAAGTAGAGTATTTAGTTGTTTTGTGCTTGGACAGATGTCACAAGTGGTCACTTAACAGAAGGAAAATATTCAGTGCCAATCTTTATTGAACTCTTTGTAAGAAACAAAACTAGTAGCATTTTATTCTATTTTCAATTTCTTTTCCTACCTTCTATGGTAGAAGAAAGTTGACGTTCAGAAAGATACACTAATGGTGGAGGCTTTCATGGCCAGAGTATTAATATGTTTGTCTTATCGGCTTTAATGCCGGGGATAAAATCTCAACTTTTTTTCCAGTACTGTGGTGCATAGTACATCTCTGTGGCATCCATTGTTTCTTTGAAGGTTTATCATTCCAAATATACCAAAGAATGCATCCTGCTCACTAGTGCTTTGTAGCAGCCATTTCAATCTATTGCTTTCATCAGTCATTGTGCATTGTTGATTTTCGTTCATTATTATATGTAAAATATTACTAGCAGCAAATGTTTTCTACTATTATATTGTCACCACTCCTTAAAATTTAGGCAACAAAACAGTTGGATGAGAGGAAATAGCAATCTAATCTAATTTAGGATAGTAGAGAGCAGACTCTACAGATTTTAGTAGGTATCAAAGTACAATCCAAGAATACACAAAGGAAGGTTTAATGCTACTGATTCACTTCTATTGACAGAAACGATCAGCCACGTTGTGGCCAGGGGCGGATTTTCTCCAGGTTCTCTGATTTCCCGCATCATTGCATTCCACTGGTGCACCATCTTTATTCCATATATCATCAGTGTCATCGCCTGCAGTGCCATTTGTAGTAAAAGTTGACATTAAGCACTATCAAAAAAACAAGATGGATAATTTCTGTTTACAAGTACTCCAATTTATATTCCTTACAAATTGAGACATGATGTAATTGCACTATGTCAGGGAGTTGGTGATCATATGTTTGCTCTTTCAGACTTCACTTCCAAGACATACACTGTGTTCATGAACCTGCTGGCTTCACTAGATTATTATCCCTGTTCCTATCAACCAGTTTGAACCAGCAGTTTTCCAACACTTTGTGAGAGTCATATCAACAGAAATTTTGTTCTAGAAGCAAGCCACATGGAGATATCATAACCGATGTAACTATTACAATGTAAATTCCACTAAGATGCCAGTGATCTACTTTGCAATACAACCCCTTCCTCTTACAGAACTTGATAATAAAGTACAAACATAAATTAAAATGTGAATTGAACATTAGTGATACTTAATGAACAGCTTTTGCAATATTTAATATTATCCTTACCCAAATGGTTCTAAATAATATTTCGAATGAAAAGTGAATTTATATAAGTTTTTTCCTTTGCTAGAAAGTTAGCTTTTTCTTACATATATATGTTTTAGAGAAAAAATGTGAGAGTTTAAGCAAATTAGCATCAGTTAATATCTTGAACAGTTCTCTTTGCAGACATCACAGGGTTTATCTAATGGGCTCATGGCACCTGATTTTGAGAAGCAGTCCCATAGACTTGACACTGTTCTTCTAGAAGACGATCAGGACATGGAGGAAGATATGCGTCGACAGATGGGGATGCTGGAAGATGACATTGGTAATAATTGTTTTAGAAAACATTTTAATCTTTGGAGTGTTTGAAATGGTATGAAAAATAATAGTACAAGCACTTTACTAATTCCTCTGACAGAAAATTATTATGCCCTTAAGTGTTTTCATTTTCAGCGTTTTGATTACTGAATAAGATGAAACTTTTAAATGTTTTTCACGGTGCCTGATCCACCATTATCTATTCATCCATAAGTTGATCTGTGCCAAAATCTGTATCCAGTGCTCCGTTATAATGTAGCTTTTGCCATTCACACCAGAAATACTGTTATACTTTCACAACAACATTATGAGTACACCCGCATATAATGCAAAACGAATAGAGAAATTAAGCGCTTTTTTGGCTTATTTTGAAAAATTTAAATCCATTTTCAAAAAAATTTTATAAAATGTTCTTCTGAAATTAGGCAAATCTGAATCAGCATTAACTGCTGTAGCACTTAATCAACTGTTGACAGCTCTTTTTTAAAAAAGAAATAATGCACTGTTATGCAAATTGCATCCTTAATAAAATGGTCACATTCTTGCTTCACATATTTCACACACTTTCCTTTTCCCCCCCTAGATGTAACCACTATTCTTGTGAAGGAAATGATAGATTCAATTTGTAAGGGGGATAGTTAGATAAATAAAAACAAACAAAGGGTTATCCTCCTGATTAAAACAAATCTTACCTGGGTTATCTTTACAAGTACTGGTTATATTTGTGACCGAAACACTGGTGAACTAAGAAGACTACTTCCATCACTTCTTTTATGGAAAGTATTGAACACTTCTCACAAAACTCATAATAAACATCCAGCGTTATTGTCTTTTTCACCATAGTCAATGGTTTACCAGTCTTATGCTTTATGTAACTTGAAGATGCAAAAACAAATAAACAGTGACTTTCTTTTTGATTCTAAACAGCATCTGCTATTATCAATATTCTGGATATCAGGTGATTCATATAAATTGGTTGTAGCATTTTGTAGCTCTTGTTTAATGGCATAAATCAGCAGTAATTAAACTCTTAAGCATTTTTAAATGTAAAAAGAAGCTAGTAACAGTGAAGAATAACACAAATATTAATATAAAAATAATAGTTGCAACAAATCTTCACTTATCTTTTGGAATCCTTGCCTGGACTAGTTTCGCAACGATTTCTTTGCATTATCAACATATCCTTTTGGTCTCTTTTTTGATGTTGTTTATTTAAGCATTTGTATAGAATGCTATATCATTAAAGAATAAATTAATTCTGATATTTAGATTATTAGCATGGGATTACTTTCCTACATACAAGCACTAGCACCTATGTCCGATGTGGAACAGATCAGTCGAAGAGTAAATATGGTTTAATCTTTTTACCATCTATTATGTCCAAGTGCATCATTTCTAGTTTGGAGAATAACATGTTTAAGTTTATGCTTAACCAGGATAAGTCATTTATTTGCACCAGTCTTGCTTTTTGACTTTACCAATATTTTATTCAGGTAAAATGTTTACTATTTGATGAATGAGTTGAATCGATTGTTATCACAAAACATCACTTAGCAATTACTTACTGGGACTGGCTTTGGGAACACATGCTCCCGTTTTCAACTCATTAGTTTTATCACTGTATCATGACTTACATTTCTGTAGTACACACAGCTAGTTTGGAAGAAACAATTAATACTAATTTGCCTAATAATTAAGTTATCATGGCTTCTTTTTATATACTGTACTTATCCAAATACAAGGCGACCCCCATTTTTTCAGAACTTAATTTTGGCGTTTAGCATATTATCTCAATATATAAAAAGAATTCAAAAGATATATAGGAAGAATTTTTAAATGAAATTTAAAGGTTTGCTATATATTTTGAAAAAACTAATGGACGCTAGGCTGCTTAACTCCCTTATTTTTTTATTTTATTATATTTTTATCTTTTACTGAATTTTAATTTGTGCAGGAATTCACATTTTGAGCGATTCATGGAGAGGAGTATGGAAATTTATAGTATGGGCGATAGCTGCAGTGTAGCTATTATGTTGACGATGGATATAATTTTCTATTTAGACAACATACTATAACATATTTAATATTGTACATTTGTTTTACCTAATTTAAATTTGTGCAGAAATTTACATTGCGAGTGGGAGACAGATGGGGAAACGAGATTGGAAATGTACCAGTATGTCTGTGTTTGGTGGTGACAGCAGCAGCATAGGAGAGATGGAGAGGGGAGTACAGAGATGTACGGAATGTGTCTGGTTATACAGCATGATGACAGCGGCAGTGGCTGGAGCATTGCTGTAATGACGACCATGGATGCAATTTTTTATTAAGACAGATGCTCTCTAATTTTATTTTAGTCTCGGAGAGTAATCTTTTTTCCAATGAGAAAGTTCATAGGCTGTTAACAATTCATTTTTGGCATGAAATGGAACACAAATTCTGCTCCATATGTTGCGACCTTGGCAGTAATATATACCATTCGCCCCAGGCATTGCCACTAATGTACCCATGAAGTTTGAAACTTACTTTTTCCCCATATAGCATTAGGAAAGCATGTATCATAAATACAAGACAACCCCCCAGTTCTGAACATTAATTTTTTTTGGAAAAAGACATTGTCTTGAATTTGGATAAATACGATGGGTGATATGCTTTTCCAAAATAAAGCAAGTTGTCTTGTATTCAGATAAATACAGTATTTTCATTTATTCAGCCTTCTTTCTCAATTTACATGTGAAGACAGCATAGCAGTAGCTTTTGTTGTCTTCTTTCATTTGTATTTTATTAATGAAAGACTATGTTTGAATTGCAGATGAAGCTCTGCAGAAAGGGATCAGAAGCCCTACCAGCCCTACAATAGAACTGAGCAGAGAATTGGGTGCATCAGCTCATAAAGTACAATTGATGAAAGCTTCCTTCTTTGCAGATGAAGTCATATCATCGGGTAAGTGTCAAGTAAAAGTGAATTGCTACTTTTCTTACTTATTTTAGCACTATACACTTTAAAATTGCTTATATGAACAACCTTTTCATTTTCAGAGTACATGGACGCAGTAGCTTTCCCAGATGCTGAACTTCTGAAGAAAGAAGTAGAGAAGTATACAGAAGCATCTCTGGCTCAAGAAGCAGTGCCAAAGTTATCCAAGAGCTTTCCAATCTTCCGCACTCAGTTTTCTGCCCAGGAGCCAAGTCCCAAATTAACTGCCATTCCAGTAAAGGGTGAGAAATTTTAATAAGTGATTGAAGATGTTCTTCTTTTAACCAAAAAATATTAAAAATCTTTGGATAATTCCTTGAGTTTTCTTGGTAAATCATAGTTGATTCACAGGTCTCAGGAGTATTTTGTGATCCTTTTGAATATTTATGGGTTTGGAAGAACACTCGAAGGAAAGCGGACTCTACTTGAATACTCTTGATAGCTCCACTCACCTTTTATTTAGCAGAAATGTATTGCGAGCTCATGAGTATTGGCTCACATTGTCCACTGTATATTGGCAGTAAATATTTGGAACATCATATTATTTATTACACTAAGAAGCATAGCTATTCATAAATACATAAGATTCGTTACAATAGTGCAGTATGTAATATATTCTGTCAATGAAAATGCAAAAAGAGCATGGGCATTTAATGGTTCGGCAACCACATGTGGTTTTTGATCTTCCCATATTCAATAAATGTTATGGATGTTTGGGTGTACGAGACAGGTATATGCCCATGTATGACAGTCTACTGACAAGAGTGTCAGCTACAATAGAGTTCCAATTGGAAAGTCACTATGGCAGATTCTAAGTCTGTATATAAAGATTTGGTCTTGTTTGCAATTATTTTCAATAATTGGGGCTTATGTACTGTTGAAAGGGAGTAATTAAATAAACATACAAATGGGCTTAACCAACAAGAAAGAAATACAAAATCTGATGTGTTCCATTCACATGACATTCTCTATATCTCTGAAACAATTTATTGTTAAAATACTTATTCCTCTAACTGCTTCATACTAATCGGGATAAACATTAAATTGTTCTATTATTTGCTTTCTTGCAAGTAGAAGGGAAATAAAGGAGTACACAAGGCTAGAGTGATAGTCAAAATTTTTAAAAGCTGGTTGCTATATGTTTAAAACCTGTTTCCTTACATGGCTAGGAGTTGACAAATTCCGATATGTTAAAAGGTATTTTAAAACTGAAACCAATAACAAGCAATATCTCAAAAATGGACAATTCCACGAAAAAAATGTATGGCATAAATTGCATGTTTTAATGAGAACCACATTTTTTGTGTAGTGAGTTTTTGTCAATCTCCGACTGTTTACCAGTTATGCAAAATATCTCAAAAATGGACAACTCCACAAAAAATGTGTGACATAAATTGCGTGTTTTAATGAGAATTACAATTTTGTGTAGTGAGTTTTTGTCAATTTCCTACGTTTACCAGTTATGCAAAATTTAGCAAAATTCATCCAGAATGAAAAGCTTTTCAGATACTATCCCAGAAAATTCAAAATGTTTATTTTTTCATGTAAATAGGTTTAATATACAGTATTTTAATCAAAATTGTTAGAGGCATTTTTAAGAAAATCAAAATTTTCGAAAATTTGTCCAAGTAAAGGGTAGTTTGGGATGGGGGGATTTTCCTCAAAATCTTTGTCACATCCTTGAAAGATACTAAACTTAAATATCAAGTTTGGTATTTTATTGACTTTTCTTTTTTGAGTTATTATGTTCACTGACACACACATGGACCTTTTTCTGAAAATGTGCCTTATTTATATATATACACACATAAATGTATATATTTATTATACATACAGGGGACCCTAAAATGTGTATTTCCAGTGAAATCTCAGTATTGAATTTTTGGGTGGAGTGCAATACCTTATCTACCTGTGTACCATGGACTATGTAGAGAAAATAAAAATTAAAAAACGTGTATAATGCAATTAAACCATTGACATGTAGTTGGAACTTTGGAATAAGTAGTTTCAAGAGGGGCAGTTGAACAAAATACAAATGAGAGCAAGGAATTTAATTATTATACAATAAAGCATTGTTTATATGTTTTCAGGGGCTTTAGTGGGGAGGGAATTGTATAAATGTGAAAAACACATAAGTGAAAGCATACATTAGTTAAGGAAAAAAAGGGGTGGGTGAAGAAGAAACAAAATTATGCAAAACTTGTGTCAGAAAAAAATACTATAATGCACTGTATAAGAAATCCAACAATTCTGATTTTGTGCGAGACTATTTATGATAATTGTGTGCACCACTAAATGAACTACCAACATTGGAACTTGTATTTGCTGAATGCCAGCCACTATGTAACAACATCACTAATGTTAAACAGGCTAATGTTCTCCATATGAGGAAATAAAAATGAAATGTGCATAAATGGGCATAGCACATATAAATGTTTGTGGATAGATTTGCAGCTAGAATATATTCATGAAAAGTTATTCAGTTTTTGAAACATTGCCACAAGAAACATGGGTAGACCTATTTAAACAATTATAGGTTGCAAAGCACTTGCAATTAAAATTCTTTGCAGCTAAAATGTTGGCTATGGTTGGTGTTACGTACAGTCCCATGCAAATTAATGGGAATAGAATAGTAACACAGCATTTTTCATGCTTAATGAATTTAATCATAAATCACTTCCAATTTACATTTACCTTTCTTATTTATAAGTTCCATAATACCATTAGGCGTTGGCTTTACAACATTGAAATACATATTTTTGAGATCATCATGAAACCACTTGAATTAAAGCTGATATCAGATTTTTTTGTGGAGCAGTTAAATTTTGCAAGTCTCTTTTGCAAATCATGCACAAAATTTTTATGGAGTTAATGTCAGAAAATTTCTTGTCCATTCAAGCACACGAACATTATCATTGAAGAATTTCTTCAGTTTCTTAGAAGCGTGGCAGGAGCTAAATCTTGCTGAAAAATTCAGTCACCTTCCGAATACATTTTTTGGAATTCACGAACAGCTCTCGCCAGTACTGTGATATTTTGATCACTTTTCATCATGCCTTCAACTGGAATTAATGGTGAAACAGCCCCAAAATGTTCTCTTCTCAGGGCGTTTTACAGTCTGTTGAAAATGTGCTGAATTTGCAGGTTCATTATGTGCTTGATGCACATACTGAACCCTAGAAATTCTTCAAGGATAATGTTCATATGCTTAAATAACCAGGGAATTTGCCTGACATTAACCCCATGGAAAATTGTTGATATTAGCTTCAAGTCAAGTGTAATTTCATGATTATCTCAAAAATGTGTATTCCAATCTTATGGAGTCAATGCCTAGCCATGTAATGGAATTTATAAATAAGAAAGGAGTTCATATTAAGCATTAAGAAACTTAAATTGGAAGTAATTTGATTTAATTTATGGAAGCATGAAAAATATTTTGTTACTGTTCTTTTCCAATTAATTCACATTGGACTGTATTTTTTGTGAGCCATTGTTTTCACAAATGAATTGTACCAACTTTGATGGACAAATATCTGTTAACATAGCTGAAAATAGCTCTATTGGAGGTAAGCCAGAGTTTAATGAAATACTTGCAAATGTGAAATCAATGTAAATAAAAGTGAAATGTTTATATTACATATTTTACTGTAATCTAAACTGTAAACAAAAGAAATCATTACTATTTAGCAAAGAATCAGCCACCTCAGATTCTCTATTTCTTCATATACCAGTTCATTTCAAACTATGTGGTGTTACCTGACTTTATAGATTGCATGTCGAATGATTTGGGTTTACTTCTACCTGGTGTAGGCTAAACTTGGAAAGGAAGAATCAGAATGTGAGTTCAGCTGGCTGTAACAGCAAAGAAAGCCAAAGATCCTTAGTTCAGATTCTGGCCAGACTGTCAAATTTTCAGTTTGATTCTATCTTTCTGACATTAACATTTATTCTGCATGTTTGAAAGAGCAACTAATGATGATTAACCTTTACTTTAAGATTTGTGTAACTTAATATGAACTAGCATGAGTTTTATGAAGTGTAAGTTAAATATCAATGACATTAGAATCAGCCTTTGTTTTATGATTTCTTGCAAATATCAAGCAAACTCTCTCTGCACTACACCATTACAGTATGCTTCAGATTTGTAGTGAGTGTTTAGAGATAAAAACAGGTTATTATTTAAACTAAAAAGTGAGCCAAACTCCACTGTTGCTGAAGAAGCGGGAAACATCCTGTAAACACGTTCCAGGTAAATACCTAAAATAACAAAGCTTAAGAATAAGTTCGACTCATTTGTTAGTTTATATCAAACTTTCTTGGGTGGATTCCCATTCTTAATTTTTGTTAGGTTATCATTTGTTGTTTCATCTTCAGCAGACAGAGGTAAAACTGCTTTCGTAAATATAACATAAACATGATTTGTAAATTAGTTTATTCCTGAAACTATCGAAAGTTAAAATTTTATTCTGCTGCTGTTCACGAAGCTAAATAATATGCATGCATATAAAAATAAACATTTTCTCTTTAGAAAAAGAAAAACCTGAATTTTAAGAATCAGAAACTTGATTTGATGACATAAAACTAGAAATTTATACACTTGATATGTATTTCTAGCCAAAAAGTGCTGTGCAAGAAGCTAAATAAAAATGGAATGCTATTCATGATGGCTTTCTTGTCAATATGTCAGTGCATAGGATTATGTTGCTGAAAAGTCAAGGCTTTTACTGGAATTCATAGACATCAAGAATTGTGGTGATGACAGAACCATAAACATTGTTGGTTGTAAAACAAGGCTCATAGACTAGGTAGATTTCCAGTTGGGTTGTTAATGAAGTACAGTAGAACTCGGATATTTTGAACATCTATAATTTGTAATCATTGTTAATCCAAAGATTTTTCTTGGTCCTTTGAATTTTAATTAAAGCAAGGTAAAAAAAATCACATGTAATTAAAATTTCATTTTCCTTAATTCAAAATTTTTGTTTTGAAATGTCAGTCAAAATTAATCTAAACACAGATTTAATATAATAACTTTGTCCACATGTTTCTGCAAATGAGGTAATTGCTCCAGGGTTGCTCGTTTTGTCAGAATACACTGGAATGCAGGTTGGGGGTTGAAATAGCTTTCCTAGCAGCCGGCCTTGAGCTTATATTACCTGCTCCCACATCCCCTTGTTTAAAACATGTGTTAGTTGTCGCTTGAGCTTCCTACCATTCAGTGTGTTACAAATCAATGCCACTATATCTCTTAGTAAACTACATGTCTGGTATACAACTTTAACTTTTGCAACAAAAAAAAAAAAAAAAAAAAAAAAAAAAAAAAAAAAAAAAAAAAAAAAAAAAAAAAAAAAAAGGTCATCTGTCTAAAAGTTGTACAGGGTTTGAAGAAAAAATCTGAAATTGTGAATAATGTGGGATAAACCAAACACTTTAACTTATCTGAAGAATAAGGAGAACATTTTAAATAGTGCCTTGAGAGAAAATGGAAAGAGCCGAAAAAGAGTGAGACAACCGGAAAATCCTGATGTCGAGCACAAGTTAAAGTGATTTAAGCAGGAACGAGAACTTGAAGAGATGCCAATTCCCATATGATTGGAGGCACTTTGTCATTTGTGTGAAATTCGTCGGTACTTCGAGGGACAGGCCAGTGTAAGTGGAATTGTTTTTACTTGTATTGCTAACATGGCAATTTTGGACGAACGTTTGTAATTTGAATTTTTGGATATATCAAATTTTTTTCTTGCACCTTCAGCTTCGAATTATCCAAATTCACTGTATAAAATAGTAAAGAAAAGAAAGAAAAAGACACAGAACAAAAAGTAAACTATTAGAAATTTAGCATGTTTTATAGATTTTCACTTTTATCTTAATGCCCTATTGTAAATATAATAAGAAAGGAATATAATACAATTTATTACATGGATTATCTTAATTTTTGACATATTCTTCTGTTCAAAATAGTAACTTTTACATTGTTTTTGTGATCATAATTGCTTCAATCAGAGCTGAAAGGTAAGGGGTCATATTATTTTGAAGAAAAGAAAGAAAGAAAAAAAAATCAATATCATAAAGTATTTAAGGGGACTGAATGTCTTGATGTGAATTAAAATTTTCAAAATTTGTTTACTTGCTGATTCTTATGCATTTGCAGTTTAAGAGTAAAACTTTGAAGTTTCAGCTCTGAACTAACACTGGAAGTGTCATATAAAAGCAATTTTTTAAACTTCTACAATCCTTTTCTAGCATTGTTGATTTTTCTTTGTTTGCCATTGTTACAACTGTTTCTATGTGAAAATAGTTCAACATAAACTTCATATTTTGAACAGCAATTAACTAATTAATATTAAACTGCCCTTTTTATTACCATATTTATCCGAATATAAGATAGCTTCAATTGCAAGATCACTACCTTTTTTCTGGTGCCTAATTTTAAATTTAGCAAATCGTTATCTCAACATTAATATTTTGGAAAAAAACATTGTTTTGCATTTGGATAAATATGGTAAGTAAGGTACTTGATACAACATAGAGAAGAATTAAGTTATGTTTCTCCTTGTGTGAGAAACTGCTGCTTCACATAATGTTATTGGAAGAAAAGTACTGTCACTGACTTATTAATTTTCATCGTATCATTATTACATGTTGGCCACGATACTAAATTCTGATTACTGTGCCATTGTTGGTGCATGGTTTTGTATTCACTTAGTTGTTTATTTCTGCTGAAGTGAGTTATTGTACCAAATTGCCTAAGAGGAAAAGAAATGATTCTCTTCTTGAGAAAAATGTAGTTTAACAAACCTTCATTAAAGGAAAGCGTCACTTGCTAAAACATCTTACAATGCCCCCTGTAAAGATACAAGTACAGAGTTCCCATAAACTCTATAACATTACAGGTCGCTGTGAGGTAGTAAAATGTGTTCCTGAGGATGCCATTTTGAAATCGCCAACAATAGGTATCATATTGCCACTGTATCATCGACCGTGTTGTTTTGTGAGGATGAAGAAAGAGAGAAATATATATTGAAATGGTCACCGTTAGCAATTCTAGCACTATGAATTTCTAAAAAGGAAGTTATTTTGGTTCATTTCAACACATTCATTGGCACTCTAATTTGATTTCCTGTAATGTTTTTGATAAATATAGTTTACTGCCGTTGTTTAGAGTTTTGCTACACATAAAACACAATGCGAAAGAAATGAAATAAAAATCGACAAGGTTTGCAGTGCTGGGTTGTCTTGCAAGAAAGGGTGGAAGTTGTCTGCTGGGACCAGTTACATGCTTCCTCCCCAGTGGACGCACACTACTTTCGCCTTCATTGTCCATTCTGCTATAAGCAGAGTACGTGTCTTCAATAGTTGTTTGCTTTAGTCCACATGAAGTTGGTTTTATAAGCATTGCGCTACCCTTGATTTAGTTATTCTATTTATCATTTTAGTTGCAGTTATTTTTATAATTAACGTCACAGCTTTTTATGTTTGCTTTTTACAAAGTAATAGCATAGTAGTGGCATGAACTGGCAACACTTGTCTCTCTCAGTCATGCAAAATTTCAGCAGCTGTCAGAATTAATCTCTGTAAAGTAATATACCACTAGGCAGCATTTTTTCTTCTTGATAAGACATTTTGTAATTTACAATAAGCAATAATTTAGGTTTACAAATAAATTTTGCAAAAGTGACTATTTTAAAGATAATCATCAATACATATTTTTAACTAAGTTGCAACTAAAGAACTGAAAAGCATTTAGTGTTGTTGAAGCATTTAAATTGCATTTTCACTGGTAATTATATACATAATTACTTTGCCTTATATAAAAAGTGTCACCCTCCTTGGTGTAGTGGTTACCATGCTACTCTCTAAAGCTCAAAATTGCATGTTCAAACATCGTGGAGGATGATGAATTTTTTTCAGATACAAAAATCTTTAGCATGATTTCAGTTGAAAGGGAAGTAAAGCTGGTGGTCCCATGTAATGTTTATTTACACATAAAAGAACCTTATACCGTGAAAGAATCTAGGCAAAATTGTCTGCTATTTTGCTTCCGCAAGTTGTGATTTTGTCCTACAGTGTCATTTGTGGGCAATGAGCCAATATCTCGTCACAATGGCACATTGTGGCAAACTCATGCACTAGAAATTTAAATCTGATCACACAAACATTGGGCCCTTTGCTCCACTTAGGAAATACAGGAATGCTATTACCACTTATAGAAAAAATAAAAATCAGATATGTTCCATTCACATGGCTTTCTCTACCTATTGAGCAGCAAATTATTGTTTCAAAAGCTTATTCTTCTCTTTACTTCATGCTAACCAAGATAAACATTAGCAGAAATGATTTTATTACTTATTTTCTGTAAATAGAAGGGAAATAAGGGAACACACTAGGCTAGAACTATAGTCAAATCTTTTTTAAAGCCAGTTGCTATGTCATGCAATTGAAAATTCCCTTTTCTGAGAATGGTGGACATAAAAAAAAAAATTGAGGAACTACTTCCTATTTGAGAAAAGTTTAAGTACGGAAATTTTTAAAATGATAACAAGGAATATTTTAGAAATAGCTCTACAAAAGGTATGTATTTTACGTAAATTGTGTGTTTTAACAAGATGTACATTTTTTGCGTAGTAAGGTTTTGTCCATCTCTTATTATTTACCAGTACGCAAAAGTCATACTGAATGAAGTGAACTTCAGGGGTTATTCTCAAGAAATACAGGATATACATTTTATTTGCCATGTAAATATCTTTAATATGGTATTTTAATAAAAATCATTAATGCTGTTTTTGGAAAATGTTCCATCAATTAAGATAATAGTTATTGGTAAAATTAATCCAATTTCATCATATAAAATTAAGAATTATGTTCTTATTTTTAAATCATCCTTTATATATTGGTTTTATTCTATGCCTTCATGCAGAAGTTATTTGAGCCATTTTAATCCAACCAAAAAAATAGTGTAAAGGAGTGGGAGGAGAGTGAGAGACACACACACACACTCACTCACACTCTCACAGGGCCATGCTGTGGCTGAGTGGTTAGACCACTCGCTTCCCACCTAGACGGCCCGGGCTAGATCCCAAGTGACTGCATATGAGATTTGTGGTGGGCAAAGCAGCACAGGGGCAAATTTTCTTCGAGTTTTCCTCTCCCCCCCATTGCATTCCACTGATGCACATTCTTCATACATGTATTATCAGTGTCATCTCCTGCGGTGCCACAAGTAGTTTAAGCGGGCATTAAACACTATAAAAAAAAACACACACACACGCACATAGAGTCCTCTTCAAAACAGTATTTCTGGTGAAATCTTGGATCAAATTTTTGGGTGAAATATATCTTCTCTACCATGTATATTTTACTTTGGTACAGAAAGTAAAAATATGTGCATAATTTATGTTTGTTTGAGAAAAAGCTTATAACTCCAATGGATTCATCTGTTAATAAGGAAAATTTTATATTCAGGTGTGATAGTTTTTTTTTTTTTTATTATTATTATTATTATTATTAATGTTATTATTGCTAATGTTGTTATTGCTCATCATATTCAGCTCTTCCTTCCCTCTCCCCACCCTATCCTCTAGCTCACTGTATCATGGTGGAGTACATGTAACTGCTATACAACTAGAAAGAATAGGTATAAGAATAATGATGAAATAATTTAGAAAATGAATTTAAATATATGTATCTGTTCCACATTTTTGTTTCCATAAACTGAAAAGAAAATTGTTTTAGAAAAAAAGTCTTACAAAACAGCATTAATTCTTTTGAACTCTTAGATTATACAAAATTCATGAATAGGAGTTGGTGCCTAATGCGAAACAAAGGACAAGGACAATAGCAACCTAACTGTATGCTGTCATTAGCATGGAAAATGACAAACTGACTAGTCTCATCCCTAGTTGGAGACTTAAATTTGCAACTTCAATTACACCTATTCCCATAACAATAGCCACCCCTCCACTCACAAGCATCCTTTCCAGACTATTGAATAGGAATTTTATCCCCCCCCCCCCCCAAGAATGCAAGGTAAGAATGTACATTACTGTTGTTTCTCAATTTTTGGTGTCTGAAAAGTTCCTATGTAAAAGTCAGTAATATAAAATGTGCTTATGTTAAATACAAGAAATGACTACAGGATACAAAGAGTAAGAAAATGACAAAATAATGATGTAAAATCAAGAAAAAAAATCCCCAAGAATAAAAAATGGCAAAAAATGACCTAAAAAATATTCATTTTTAAAATCTGCTGTGAAGGATATATGTGCTTGTGAGTAATGACTATGATGCAACTGTTAAAAGTTGACACTTTATCAAAATCTGGACCCTGGTCATTATAAATTGAAACTTTACCCATGTCCATGTTTTCTTGTAATTGTGTACACAAGCATTAATAACAGATTTGTTAGTCATTTTTACAAACTCGTGCATTACTTATAAGGGGTCATTGTTATATTGATGCCACAAATTGAGGTGCATTTTTATAGTGAAAATATATTGAAAACAAAAATATTCATGTCTCGACTTTCTCTGCCATAGGATGCCTATTCATTGGAAAAAGATTATAACGCTTTAAGTTATAACAGCTGACTTTAGGTCTGTCTTCCACTCAGTGATTGACTGCTGATAATATGCCAGATGTTGATAATGAAATTTGAATTGCATTGAGGCTATAAATATCTGTGCGCAAGACTGCACTAAAAATAATTTACAACTATAAGAGTTAATTTGGAAAAGAGAATATTGGTTATGAGTATGACCAGAATACAAAACCTTCTCTATTATGTACATAGTATGCATAGAGAAAGTAAAAACTGAATAGAGCAAATTGCTAATTTTGTTAGTTCACTCTCTTAATACTGTTAGATCCCAATATATGCAAGGAATTAAATATTATTGGTGAATCATTCCAATTTTTAAATAATTTTTTTCTTTTCAAACTTGGACTTGTAGGAGAGAAAGCTTAGACATGACTTTTTTTAATTTTCAATCTACTTATACTAAAAGAAATCCGTGCTGGATCTATAACATAATATGATAGTGGCCCCTTGTTACACTGCTTTAACTTTCTGCACTTGTTTTATATTTGACAGACAGTTTTGTCTGATGTGACTTTTATACTAATGAAAGCTTAGCTTAATTCTGAATAATTTTGAATGATGTTTAATGTATAATAATGTAATATAATTGTACAAGAGTCCTTGATTCTGCATGTAAATAATTTTATGTAGTAGCGTTAAATTAGATTTTATTCAGGTAATGTAATTCTTATGCTCGTTACATTATTGTAATATAGAAATAAAGTCACCTGTTTGACTCATACTCTTTTCTTTTACTCATTACGCTATTTTTATTAACTTCTAAGTTCTATATCAAGGGTAAATAGTAGAATCAAGGCTAGAGGATATTGATAAGCCATTTTTAGCAGTATAAGGGAGAAAATATCCTTAAGGATGTATATAGGAATAAAAACCGTCTGGGAGAGGGAAAAGTAAATAGGGATAAGTAATAAACTAGGGCAATAATGATTTGCATGGGTGAGAACAGAGGTTAAGAACTTGAAAGGCATAAGACATGATGAAGATTTAAGAAAATATCCAATGTGCGGAGAAGTTGACACAGATTTTACTGTATATTGAAATCAAACACAGATATGGATAGATCAAATTTGGCACAAAAATGGGAAAAATTGGATGGGGAAATAGTAATCTGGAGAATTTTGTCCGCAAAAGGAGAGAAAGATATAAAAGGTCTAGGTTTGGGTAAGGACAGAGAGAAATGGATAAGTATGATCAGCAAGAAGATGGAAGAGGAAGTAAGTTAGAAAAAAAGAAAAAGGGGAAAAATAATATGGTGTAGAGCAAGGTCCACTATACATAACTAACCATGGTGTTTTGGTGTAAGGTGTAATAAGCGACAAATAAAGAATAACTACGAAAGGTATAAGAAAATTGTGAGAATGCATGTGCAGTATTATGGTTAGTAAATACCTATCATATCAGGGGTGACAAACCTATTTTTGGGACAGTAAAGTGATAGAATTTGTGTCGAAATCTCATATAACTAAATACGAGGGCCGTTCAGAAAGTAGCCTCCGGTTGATTGCAAGAAATTCGCCAAGTTAAATAAAAATATTTTAATATATACATCTTACAACTACATCTTTGCACTATTTTTCTACATAGTTTCCATAACGATTGAGGCACTTATCGTATCTGTTCACAAGCTTTGAAATTCCTTCTGCATAAAAATCACCCGCTTGTGCCTGGAGCCAGCCTGTGACCGCATCTTTGAGCTCTTCGTCGTCATCAAACCGCTGGGACCCGAGCCATTTCTTCATATGCATGAAGAGGTGATAATCGCTTGGCGCCAGAGGTGGATGGTTGACAACGTCCCACTTGAAGGACTCAAGAAGGGCTGTTGTTCTGCGAGCAGAGTGAGGACGGGCGTTATCGTGCAAAAAAACGATACCGGAAGTCAGCATACCACGGCGTTTGTTCTGTATAGCCCGTCGTAATTGTTTTAGTGTTTCACAGTACACGTCTTGATTAATGGTCGTCCCACGTTCCATGAATTCAACCAACAACACCCCTTTTACATCCCAAAACACCATTGCCATCAATTTTCGGGCAGAAAAATCTTGCCGGGCTTTTATTGGTTTGGTAGGCGAATTTGAATGTGCCCACATCTTTGATTGTTCTTTTGCCTCAGGGTTCACGTACTTAATCCAGGTTTCGTCCCCGGTCACGATTCTGTTTAACAATGGTTCACCTTCGGCCTCATAACGTGACAGAAAGTCTAATGCAGAGGCCATTCTTTCAGTTTTGTGGTGGTCGGTAAGAATTTTGGGCACCCATCGTGCACAGAACTTACGGTAACCCAATCTTGCTGTCACTATCTCGTACAAGAGAGTCTTAGAAATCTGTGGAAAATCAGTAGACAACTCCGACATTGTGAAACGTCGGTTTTCACGAACTTTTGCATCAACTGTCTGAACGAGTTCGTCCGTGACCAATGATGGTCTACCACTCCTCTCTTCATCATGAACGTTTTCTCGTCCACTTTTAAATAAACGTACCCATTCACGGACCACTCCTTCACTCATAACTCTTGGTCCGTACACGGCACAAAGCTCACGATGAATAGCTGCTGCAGAATATCCTTTGGCTGTAAAAAACCTTATAACAGCACGCACTTCACATTTGGCGGGGTTTTCTATTGCAGTACACATTTCAAACGGCCACAAACACTAAACTAGCGCAGGTACGACTTTCACTCGACCACGGCTTGATGCCGACTGACCTGCTGAGTGCGTGAATGCACAGATAGCGTCGCTACTCCCCCCACTACCCGCACTGTGACCGATCGGAGGTTACTTTCTGAACGGCCCTCGTATAATTAATTGTATTGAGTATGACTAAAGTATCATATTTATCTGACTACAAGATGACCTTAAATTCAAAAAGACCCTGCTTTTTCAGAACTTAATTTTGGAATTCAGCATGTTATATTAAAAGAATATAACTTAATTTTTAAATGCTTATTTTGAACATATATTTTGATGAACTTAGGAGCATTTAAACTGATATGTATGTATTTATTTTTTTATTTAATTCAAATTTGCTCAGAAATTCATTTAGTGGGGAGAAGAGGGAAGAACAGAAATGTATTGTTATGTAGGAGGTGACGGTGGCAATGGTAGTGAATCTTCAATGACAATGATAAGATTTTCTATTTAGAAACCCACTAAATATAACATATCATTGTAAAAACTTTTACAATATTTGAATTTGAACAGAAATTCATATAATATGAGGAAGGGAGATTGGAAATGTACCTGGTATTATGCGGAGGAGGAACATGCAGCTAAACCTTTAAGGAAATGTAACCATTTATAAAAACTCTGGCATGACAGCCCTAGTGGACCAAGGCCTGCCACACAACCATTGCTTCCTCTTCCTTTGTCAACATAGGGCATCCTATAATAATGGGGGAGTTTTAAAAACTCCCATGAAGTTACTCTGTATGAAGCTACAGAAATCTGCATTCTGACTCAGGCTGTATGTCAGAAGCATGTGTCTGAACACCAGAAAGATGTGCAAATAAGCTGTTGACCTTAAAATAGTCAGAGGGGCTAAATTGGCTACATATGACCTCAGAAGAGATGATGAAAACTGAGTGGCCTCTCACGAGACCTGTATGTAGTCTCCTAGAGTCCTTGTGCCTCTCATAAACTGGGCTTAATCAAGTCCAATGGTCCCAATAAATTGGATTACATCACTGATGTCTGCCTCTCTATATCCCTGGTTTCCAAAAAGGAGGAACCCAGGTTTATATAACTGCGAAAAATGAATGCCACGCATTAACATAAAATGTGCTGTGAGGTTTCAAAATCCATCCTGCATTTCCTACACATGAGGTCCTCAATTAGTCCCATTATGCATAAGTGTCTTCTTGTACCCAGTGAGATAACCAACAGCCACCCTGAGCCTGGTTTTAGTTAGGTTCAAAAGAGCCTGACTTAGTTTGCCTCCTGGCCCAGGAATAAAATTATAGGCCTGCCTGGCTGTATTTTGCTTTTTTTAAATATCAAGATGAGCCCTAGCTGTAAGCTGGGTTATCTCTTACTTGACACTTCTGGGGAACATGCCGCAAAAGGGTTTGGGTCCTAAAAACTAAAGCCCTGCTCCCCGCTTAGCCAGTCTGTCTGCCATCTCATTACCTCTGATGCCCCTGTGACCTTGAACCCAGACAAGGGTAATCTGTCTGCAGGCACAAAGTCTGTCCAACATCTTTTGGCACTCCCACATCAATCTTGAAGTCGAAAGAGATTGTAGTGAATGAGCATAGATTATTCAAGAATTATATCAATCGACAAAATCAGGAGTTGTTTTCTGAAGAATTCTGATACCTGTCATTGATGCATCAATCCTAAGAAGAAACACAATGAAAATGTAAGTACTGTGAGCTTAGCTGATACTGTAGGTATTTTATTGAGCGAGGAGAAAATTGTTTGAATTATAACATTGACAATAAGACTTGTCTATAATTCCCAAAACAGAAACATTGAGAAGAGGTGGAGAATTACAAGTGTCACCTGAAAAGTTTTGAGAATGGACAGCAATGAGTTGTATACCAAAGCAGCTTTTCCTAACTTCAGTTTGAAATTCAGATAGCAGCATGTGCAAGTCTGGGCGCACTTCAACAATGTGCATCGTCAGCACTGTGTGTATGCATAGCAGGTATTGCTATGTCATATGTAAGGTTGAATTTCAAAAGAGAGTATCTCCATGCTATGATTTTCTGTGACTTTAAAGTCTGTCTAGAGGAGAGAGAATGCCTTGATAGACACCATTGTGCATTTGGGAATCTTTGCCCTTTGCAATCCATCATCTATCAATAGTATGTAGAGTTAAGAAGAAGAAGGATTCTCTGGAAGAAGGATTCTCTGATGAACAAGCAGTATGGCCAGCTACAGCAACAATGGATGAAAAGGTGGTGAAAGTAGTGTGCATTTTGTGGGAAGGTCATTGTTGTACATATGGTCAGATTCAAGAACCCCTAAATATTGGATAGGCAACAGTGAAAACAATATTGAAAGAAAACCATGTCAAGAAGCTCTGCAGTCATTGGATCCCCACCAACTCGCAAATGAGCAGAAACAAGCACATGTGCAATGGTGCCAGGAAATGATTGAAACATTCAATAGAGGAAGATTCAAAAACATATTTTACATTGTAACTGGTGACAAAAGTTGGATTTACCAGTATGATCCAGAAAGTCATTGGTCTGGGTCTTCCCAGGAGTAGATCCCCCAACAAAAGTGAAGCAAATGAAAACTATTGGCAAGAAGATAATCCATTCCTTCTTCTCAGCAAATGGGCATATTGTGATGATTCCACTTGAGGGACAAAAGACTTACTGCCAGAAGATGCACCTAGAAGATGCACTAAAACTCCTAAATATGCAAGAAAAGTCTATAAAGTTCACAATGGAGAAGGAATGTGATGGACAACTACCATTCCTCGACCTAAAAATCATCAAAACTAATAATCACCTTACATTTGGCATCTACAGAAAACCTACCCACACCAACAGCTATATAAAACAAAAGAGTTACAATCCCATTCCCCATCAGCATGCTTTACTCAACAGCCTTACACACAGATTGGTAAATGTACCAATGGGAAAAACAGAATACCAATGTGAACTTACTAAAATATTGGACATAGCTACAGAGAATGGATTTC
Source organism: Hymenopus coronatus (assembly GCA_030762935.1). Taxonomy (NCBI): domain Eukaryota; kingdom Metazoa; phylum Arthropoda; class Insecta; order Mantodea; family Hymenopodidae; genus Hymenopus; species Hymenopus coronatus. The sequence continues at coordinate 40,434,473 of CM060899.1, forward strand.
GGGCAGAACTGGTGTACAAAAAAGTTAATAAAGCCAAAAATAGAAAGAGAATTAAAGAAGTCAGCACACTCACTCAAAACCAGAAAGAAAACAAGATCTACAAGATCTACATACCACCCTACAACTTTCTGCAAATTCCAGAGGATCTTCAAACGACATAACATCATTCTAGCCCCTAAAAACAATTACTCTATAAAAAACATTTTAAATTCTAAATTAAAAGATGATATCCCACAAGAAAACAAACCAGGAATATATCAGTTCAGCTGTAATGACTGTGAAAAAATCTACATCGGCCAAACAAAAAGAAATATAAAAACCAGGGCAAAAGAACACCACAGAAATATTAAACTCAAACAAGAAGAAAAATCTGCAGTAGCTTGGCATTTTTGGAAAGAGAAACACACTATAAATAGAAGCCCAAAAATCCTCAAAAACATCACAAGGAAGACAGAATTAAAAGTTTGGGAAAACATATATATTTGGAAAAACAAGAACCGGGTTTTCAATTTTGAAATCCCGCCAGGCGATCTACTCATCCAGAAGTTCATCAAACCACCACCAGGGACAGAGACAACCACCACAGCAAGCAATGCCGGCAGTCGACCAAAGGAATTGACAATGGAAGCACATGGCTTCTGAAACATGTTTTCCGAAATAAAAAAGTAAGTGATGTAGTGTTACAAAATCGACTCAACTAAATTTTAATTACTGCCAGATGGTACACCACAAAATATCCGCCACAAGTTTTCAATGAACTGAGAAAAAAGCATTCTAAAACTGTTCTGTATGGATTTTTTTGCACCATGACAATACCTCTGCCCACAATGCTCGAGAAACAACCCAGTTTCTACAGGAATCATATATTGCCATCCTCCTTATAGTGAGATCTCTCCTGCAACTTTTTCTATTTCCCAAAATGAGAGAAAAAATCTGAGGTGAAGAATTTGAGCACTTAAACCTGCAGTACCTATTAATGAAGAATGTATTTGTACTCTCCTAAGAAGAATGATGTTCAATTTGAAAAATGGTTTGAAAGGATGTGAAAGTATATAGAATGCAATGGAGAATATTTTGAAAAGATACAATGATCAGAACTAAATTGTTAACATTTTATTATGTCCATTCTCAAAACTTTTGGTCAATCAAAATGCCTGAAAGACTAAATTGGTAATTACTCATATTGTTACTATGTAAGTTTATGCATTTATTTTACCCCAATTTAAAGAGAGAAATAAATATAAGTTCAGCTAGAGAGTGAATGTAACCCTCCTTGTTCAGTATTTCTGAAATAAATTCATCCCTGAACATTTTTTGTTAATGAAAGAATAAAATGTACTGTTACCTAGTGCATATTAAGGGTTCTTAAATTCTCTGCGTCTAGTAGGTAGAAGGGGAATTTGCATTTCATCCAAAAATTTTATACCAATTTCACTGCAAATAGATGATTTGAGGCCTCCTGAATGCGAAAAAATAAAAAGCATTTTTAGAAAAAAGATCCATGTGTGTATGTTGGAGTGTGTTTAGCATAACTCAAAAGTAAAAAGTTGGATACATTTTTAGGAAAATCCTCCCCCCCCCCTCTCTCTCTCTCTCTCTCTCTCTCAACTAATCTTTAACATGTAACTTTGATATTCTCAAAAATGGCTCTAAAGATTTTGATTAAAATGTATATTAAAAATATTCACATGACAAATAAAACATATATTTTAAAATTTCTGGGAATAGCTTAATGGTTTTCATTCAGAAGGAATAATGTAAAATGGTAAAAACTAAATGACACATGAAACTTTACAGACAAAAATGTAGATCTTTCTAAAGCAGATAATTTAGTTCAAATATCTTTTTGTGACATAAGCTGTCTCCAAGATGTCCAGTATTAATAGTTTAAATTGTTCAGTACTTTGTTATTTTTTTAAGTCCTTTGACCTTCAGCTGTTTGTTGCGATTGCATTGAAAGAGATGGGAATTTTAAGGTCAGCATAAAGCATACAGTTCTTAAATGTTTGACTCATTTGAATTGGTAATAAAATGTGTAAATTTGCTATTTCTATAAGGTTTATCTTAAGTTTTTATATCCATAAATAAATAATACAGAGTAGAGAAAATCACATGAATGCAGTACATGAGATTTTTTTCTCTTACGTGAACAAGTCACGGCATCAAAGAGCACATGTTCGGGCTTCAAATGATAACTGATAACTTTGCAATATTTGCTGTGAAAGTGGAGCATGTGCCAAAATATTTTGTAGAGAATCGAGTAGTGTGAGGAAATCTGTCCAAGTGCTACTTTGTCCACTATAAATCCCAACAGCTGCTATTGAATTGAATCTAGGTCAGATGAAATGCAGATGGTCTAACTATTTGTCCATGTTGCCATCTATTATCATGACAAAACAGGCTATCAGAACTTCCAAAAGTTTATATTAAGAGCACCAGGAGTTTTGTACTACAGTATGCTCCTGATTATTCATGTGCAGACTATCCGTGCATCCCCTGCCCCCCCAAAAATAATTTTGTTTGCGTTTTTTTTGTTTCTCAGCGATCTCTTTTACAAATCTCTTTGAACTTGCTTCATTGACACTTAACATCAGAAAAACTGAATTTGTTTGAAATTTATATGGTACAGGCAGGCCTATAACAATGGCAACAGTAGTCTGTTGTCATGCAGTGATTGTTTAAACAATGGAAATGACTCATTGTAACTTGGCTTGTCTTTTATTGCTGTGTCCTAAAGAAAAACAATACCTATGCCCAGAAGTAGAATAAACTACTGAACAAAGAATACATGTTGAAAAAAGCTTTTAAACATAATTTCCTATTTACATATGTATGTTGTACCTTAAAAGCATTAAATTACGGATTTCCCAATTCATGTTTTTTTATTGTGCTTCTTCTACCCCACATTACCCCGGATAACCGAGAGTGTACTATACCGTCATTTTAACTGGTGTGCATAAAAGTGGCTCATTTTTGTAAATTGCAATAGGTTTCCTCCTTCTATGAGATTTTCACTTTCAGGAACAATAACCAACCTTTAACTCCACCTAGCTGGTATAATTCTCTGACTTGGCTGAAATACAAACCAGAGTCATAAAGAACCAATGTGATGAAATGGATACTGCCTCTGTGATAGATTTCACTAGATTGATACTCACAGAAAGGCTTAACCAATTACAAAGGAAGGGAATCTTGGGCTTGTCAAGAGCTTCACCAAATGTTGTTGCTCAAGCAGAACTAAGAAGTGTAGAATTACAGGAAAAGTTGTGGAAAGAATGTATAAACATTGGACCAGAGTTGGAAAGATGGATGAGCACTGTGTTTATTGGTATAAGAAAGGCTTAGTCAGAAAGACACCTGTCTCAGGAAGTCATGAAGAAGTCATGTGGGGAAAAAGGGAATCATTTCAAAATAGTTTCTGGGAAGAAATACAGCTAAGACTCGAAGATATTGAAAGACCAGAAATATTTGCAAGCTTTAATTGAAATGTTCTTAGGGTATATATAGAGGAATGAAAGTGGACTGGAGCCAGCAAAAATTATATTGACATCGTGACAAAGTAATGAGAGAAGGCCTTTTATGTGTGGTGAATTTGAAAGACCTAAGAATAAAAACATGCCCTTGTGTAATAAGAAAGATTGATAATTGACACATAATTTTGTAATGTGAGGAAACTGAGATACTTGGGCAGAGAATTGGTAAAAAAAGAGTGGTTAAATCTACCAAAGGAAATTCAAGGGGGAAAGCTTATGAAAGTGAAGTTGAGAGATTACATAATAAAAAGAAATTGAACGTGTTACATTCAAATGACTTGCACTACATTTCTGTAACAGATTGTTGTTAAAAAGCTTTTAACTACTTTATGCTAATCGAGATAAAATTAGCATAAATTGTCTTACTAGTTGCTTCCGTACAAGTAGAAGGGAAATAAGTGACAGTCAAATGTTTTAAAAACTGGTTGCTATATGGTGAAATTTGTTTCTTTACATGTCCACGACTTGACAAATTCCCCCATGAGAAAAGTTTTTAAGTATTTTAAAACTGAAACCAATTAAAGGTGTATCTTGAAAATGTTCAACTCCACAAAAATATGTATGACATACATTATGTTTCTAATGAGCTCTACACTTTTTGTGCAGTAAGTTTTTGCCTATTTCTTACAGTTTATCAGTTATGTGAGTCATCCAGAATGAAGTTATCTACAATTTATTTGTCATGCAAATATCTTTAATATACAACATTCTAATCAAAATCGTTATATGCTATTTTTGAGAAAATAAAAATATTCAAAAATTTTTCCAAGTAAAGGGTAGTTTGGGGTGGGGGGAGGAATTTTCCTCAAAATCTTGAAAGATTCTAAACCTAAATACCAAGTTTGGCATTTTATTGATTTTTTGTTTCTCAGTTGTCGTGTTCATGGGCAAACACATGTGCACATGCACACATAAACCTATTTCTAATTTTTATGTTTTTCTTTTTCTTTCCAGTTGAAATCATGGTATCAAGTTTTTGGATGGAATGCAATACTTTCTCTACCTATGCACTATGTCTAAGTAGAGAAAGTAAAAATAGGAAACTTTTAGGGTAGAGTAAGAACCAAATGGATGAGAAAAATTAGCTATCTAAGTGAAGGAAAAAGTTGTATAATAGGAGGAAATAAATTTAAGTGATAAGTCCTTTTAGAAAACTCATGGGTTTTAGCAGATTACTGCTGATGTAGCTGCTATATAGCTGGTGTCCAGGTAGAGCTAAGTTGTAATCCATAGTATGATTTAAGTTGCTATTTTCTCTGGAGATGGCTAGGTTTGCTAGGTTCTCTCTCTTGTCCCAATAGTTAGAACACTTTGTTTTTAATGTGGTGTCTTGAAAACTTGCTCTTTGATCACTGGCTGAGTCTTGAGAATCATTCAGGTAAACATTCACCAGGAATTCTCAGTTCTTATATAGGCTAATTTATATGTTAAAACATTTAATTATTTCCAAAATAGAAAGAGGTGTGGCAGGTGGACAGAGGGAACTAGAGGAAGTGATAATAAAGGAAAAAGAGTGAGGGGTGGAAGTGAAGCATTTAAATAGGAGGATAAAGACACCAGTAATGAATGGATGTGCTTTATGGAAAAAATGATAGATGAGCAGATAGGGAAGATTTAGTGTGGAAGTAAGAGGAAAGTGGCTAGAAGAAGTGGAAAGAAAATGTATAATGGTGTGAGGTGTGGAAGAGCAAGGAGGAAATGGACAGATTGCAGCAAGTGATGAGGCAGAGCAGAAGGAAGAGGCAAGAAAAATAAAGGGGGAAAGGAAAGTTGAGACACAAGGCTGGATAAAAAGTAATGAGAACTATATTTTTCTCTGACAGAAGTACTTATAGTTACACACCTTCAATATTATTACCCCAGTAATTTATGACCTTTTGCTAAATGTTCAGAGGGAATCATATACCATCTATGCATCTATTTCTATTGATGTCCCATATTAACCCCCTATAGCATGGGTAATGTCATCCCTTGCAGTGGTTCTTTCACTTTGGCAAAGAGATTGTAATTACAGGGACTATCATCACACTTGATAGTATAGCGTAATGCAGTATTATCCCATTGTCATACTACATAATTAACATCACTTTCATAGCTCTTTGTGTAGCATGCACTTTCTTTGGGCGAGGAGAGCCAGTAAGCCTCTATTCACTGAGATGCAGCATATTCTTGTAACACCACCTTTGTCTAGCATTTAGGCAAAAGTGGCAATATCTCATGAAACAGCACCCTATCAATCTGTATGCCAATGTAAGGTACTGTCCAGGGCCTCTTGTGTCGCTGGCAATGGGAGATTCTGGAACATCCACCATACCAACTTGAGTCCCTGTGATTACTATCTCTTTGCCAAAATGAAAGAACCACTGCAAGGGATCTGGTACAACACCAGAGATGACATTATCCATGCTATAGGGCGGTCAGGACGGTACATCAACAGAAATAGATGTGCAGATGGTATAAGATGCCTTCAGATCATTTGGCAAAAGGTCAAATAATGGAAGCACCTGTCAATAAAGTTGTTTCAGAGAAAAAAAAATTCTCATTACTTTTATCCAGCCCTTGTAAGATTCAAATAATGCTATAGGAGGAAGTGAAACATGGAAAGTGAACATAAAATCTAGGCAGGAAAAATAAGAGCAGTGAAAAAGAAAACAAAAAGAATGCATAGTATGACAATAGATGCAAAGGGAAAGAGGACACAAAAAAATCTTTGCAAAGGGGTATTAGGTGCTCTCTTTCACTTTGTAGCTGCTGTCTCAAACATTCTTCTTATTTCCTTTTTCAGTTCTCCTATATTTCCCCCCCCCCCTCATTTCTTCTGATTTTATGTTCAATTTCCACGTGTCACTATCTACCATAACCTTATTTGAATGTCACCTCAATTTTCCCCTTCCCCTTTCACTTTCCTTACCTCTTATCCCTTATTACTTCTCACTTAGCTTTCCTGTTTTTCATCTTATTCATGCTGCACTTGAATTAGTTTTCACTCCCTCCCTGTTTCACTTTTGGTATATCTTCCTTCTGCTCTGCCTTGTCACTTACCACAATCTGTCCATTTCCTCCTTGCTCTTCCAGATCTCCAAATTATAAATTTTCTTTCCCCTTCTACTATCCTCTTTCCACTTACTTTGTCTTTCCACACAAAAATCTTACCTATATGCTGGCCTATGTTTTTTTTCTCCACAAAGCACACCCATTAGTTATCAGTATCTTTATCTTCTCATTTGAATGTTTTATGTTCTCTCGTTGGCTACTTTGTTAATGCTTCCTTTAGTTGCCTTCTGCAAATTTGTAAGTGTGTAACAATGTATGGTTTGCACTAAAATGAGTTCATTCATTCATAGCCCCATATCTGTTTTTTAGTTATCCTGTTTTTCAACAGCCCACAGCTTTGGAAAAGACCAACTAAGTTAACAAATGATTATTAGTTCTATTTTATTATGCATATTAGAGCATCTCTTAAACAGGCAATAGAATTGCTACATTGTCAGATTTCCCTTTGTTGTACAGGTAAAATAGAACCATCCCAAAAGCAGATAACTCCAGTAACTTCTGGTCTTTGGATCCATCCTCCATTGGTAAAGCCTAAGATAGCCGTGCTCCGACACCAAGGCCAGGTGATACCACTCGAGAAGTCCAGTGTGGGGCATGTCTCTGCACGATGTGTGGCAGATTTGGGACTCATGCTAGGTCGCAGCTTCAGAGTTGGCTGGGGGAAGAGGAGTACACTTCTCACTCTCAACACCCAAAAGGCTGCAGCTGTAATGCCACTGCATTCAGAACTGTCTGCACTAAATATTTTTGTGTCAGGGCGAGCTAATGGAGACTGCTCTCAGAGTATTGTACAGCGCCTGCAGCTGTCAGGTGGAGGCTGCAGTGCTGCAGCTACATTCATGGTTAGTACCTTTTACAATTTGTTTTTTGAAACAGCTTAATTACTAAATTACCTTGTATTTTGCTTTACCTTTAAAATATACATTGTATTCTGCTTATAAGCATAATAAAAGAAATGTTTATAATTTAAACTTGATGTATACAAATGGGTTAAGGGTGATGCCATTTGAAAGAGGAAGTCGGGAAGTTCTAATTCATTGGTGTTGTTAGTTTAGGACTCTCAGGCAATTCACGCACATGCACAGATCATTGCACGGGAGAATGCATATCAAATGGTCAGTCAGCTGTGTTTAAAGTCTGTTGTGTGCTAGCATTAACAGAACATAGGTTAATAAATCTTATGCATCACCTGTTTCATTGCCAATACAATCTTAGACTGAGGGAAGCTATTCTGACATAGTGACAGTAATGAAATGGGGTTAGGCAGCTCAATATAGTTTAGACCTTCTTGGACAGACAGTTTCTTGGATGATGGATTGGAAGAGATCACTGTATATCACATGATCAGCCAGATCACATCTGACCATTAACGATCAGGTCTACAGTACACCTATATGATTTGGCAGACTTATGACTTACCACTGTTGGCAATGTTGCACCACAAATGTCTCATAATACATGGTTTAGGTTGAATACTGGTTGGACATTTCCCATGCCACTAATGGCATCCATGCTGAGGTTTATGACCCATAAGGTGGAGAAAAAAAAAAATCCCAGTTTTCACTATTTGTAGCAAGTGGTTTCATTTCCAGATTTGTATTAGTTCAGAAGTTATGACTACTTCTTTTATTATACCTATAAGCAGAACATTCTGTATATATTGTCTATGTATAAGGTTTTAGGGTTATAGACACAGATATTTTGATAAATGGTACTTTAATGTGTATGCACTTCAATATGTCAGCTGCTTTTATTTGTCAAACTAATTATAATTTATTACCTGATGTGCTTTACACGATCTTAACTGCATGATGAAATGAACAAGCCTGTCAGTATACATTATCTGTTTTGCTTCCACATTTTCACACCTCAATATGTGATCTGCTGGCCTAGGTAGTGTGGGGTTATTGGCCTTTCAGAAAGCATTCAGATTCAGTTCCAATATAACATTCCTTATAGTGAAGCCCAGCCACTTACGGTTATGCCTTCGACCTATCATCTCAGAAAATACTCATATATGTATCTTGTGTGTGCCACGTCTACTTAGAGGTATTAACAACTTGGAAACATACTACTCTTACAAAGTAAAGTTATAAGCTCACAAACAAAGTAGATATGGCTGTAATGCTGTTCATTACTCGTTCCTACTAAACACAAATATCTGCACTTATACCCCTAACAGTATCTCTGTGTATGTATGTGTTTGTGCATGTGTCATGTTCAGAAAATACAGTTCTAACTAATTATAACATTAGAATCTATCTTTCAAAAAATATTTATTCAAGCATAATTGATGAAGATCATGTTCTTAGTCCAGGAATATGTTTCATATATCACATTTAGCAGTGCTGGTAATAAGCTAAGTCCCTTATAGATATATTCATTTTTTGTGCTTAATTTGAATTTTCATGGCAATTCATGTTTTAGGCGGTGGCCGGAGAGGGAAGTAAGGAAATACACTGGAAATGGGTGCAATGGTACACATGACATGGCAGTAGTGTAACTGTAATGATGATGATGATGATGGATATGATTTTGTATATAGACAACATACTTAATATATCATGTAAACTTTTTTACCTAATTTGAATTTGCACAGAAATTCACATTGCAAGCACGAGAGATGGGGAAGTGAGAACAAAATTTACAGCATATGCAATGATAAAATATGATGGTGGCAGCATAGCTGTAATAACAATTATTTATGGATGCTATTTTCTGTGAAGGCAACATATTAATATATAAAGTAAAATGTTTTACCTAGTTGTAATTTGTGCATAAATTCACATTGCGGTATCTGTGCAGCCCGAGGAAGAGAAATGCACAGCTAACCTCTCTCTTTCTGCTTGACCGTTGACTTCCAATACAACATTACGTCCAACCACCAATGTGAAAGGAAGTCTTATAATTTTATTTTAGTCTTGGAGAGCAATCTTTTTTCCAATGAGAATGCTCATTGGCTCCTTAACAGCTAATTTTTGGTACGAAATGAAATGCTCAAAATCTGCCATATATGTCATGACCTTGGTATACCATTTCCCATAGGCTTCGCCCCTGCCAAACCCACAGAGTTTAAAACTTACTTTCTCCGTATAGTATATCATATCATATATCATGAAAGAAAGACAATCCCCCGTTTTGAACATTAATATTTTGGAAAAAAAACATTAGCTTATATTTGGATACATACAGTATATGATTTGCTGGAGCCTCCAGTATGGCTCCCTTTCATATGCCTTTAACTTTTGCACTTATCTTAACACTGGGGACACATGAGCGTAATGTTTATGTCCACTTTACACATGTAATACTTGTGTGCAATATTGTGTGCATTTGGAATTTAAATACATCTGGCTGAGATGATCGCATTCAATTGCCTTTCAGTTCCCAATGATGTAGAGAGTCAAAATTGTTCATTTGTGGGTTTTTGTGTATCTTGATTAAAGAGATTTTCTTGTTTTTATTGTTGTAAATTTCACAAGTGTTATCCCATAACACACGAGCTTCAACTTCATTGATTAACCTCTCCATATCCATATTTGTAATTGCAAATATAGTGGAGAAAGAGAATGCAAGCTAAACACTCTGATAATGTGAACATTTTCATTTATTTTCTCCTCTCTCTCTCTCTCTCTCTCTCTCTCTCTCTCTCTCTCTCTCTCTCTCTTTCTCTCTCTCTCTCTCTCTCTCTCTCTCTCTCTCTTTGTGCTTAATGTCCTTTAACCAGTTGGTCATATTGAACAATGAAGAAATTGGTAAAATTATGCTCAAATGATCTCGAGGTCCATAGAGCTTAAAGTTACTCGACATTCGTCTTCTCAAGTCAACGGAAAACTGTGGGGAAAAAAACAAAAAAAAACTTATATTCGCGACCAGTGTGAAATACACACTATCACTACCCAGGTGGGCAACTTATTCTTTTGTTATGCAATTGAGTGGAGTATGCACACACTTTCTAAATTATTCGTGTTCTAGCATTTCAATTTTGCTTCCTGCTAAGTTGTGCATTTCCTCGCTTTATTTTCATAGCCTTGAGTATGGCTTGATATAATGCCAAGCTGTGTGCATATTGTCTAAAGTGCATGCCAAATAATCATTAGTATATCTCCAGGTGCATGCCTGGTTGGTAAGTTTGGCAAAAGCTTCTTATCTCAAAGCTTTTACCACATACTGTTTCAAAAGAGTATTTTAAATTGTTGGCTCACTGATACGGTGCTTTTGCCACATTGATGTCGCAGATTGAGCTGTGCCATTTATTTTTTCTAGATCATATGTACAACATACATAGTGAATAGAGAAGGTATTGTATTCCACTCAAAAATTTGATACCAAGATTTCACCACAAACATATATTTTGAGGTTTTCTGAGTTCAAAAAAAGCAGTTTTAGCAAAAGGTCCATGTTTGTGTCTGTGCACAGCATAGCTCAAAGACGATTAATACACCAAACCTGGTACTTAAGTTCAATATATTCCAAGGATGTGACACGAAGACTTAAAAAAAAATCCTACATTACCAACTACCCCTTAAATGGAACATTTTTCGAAAATGTTGATTTTCTCAAAAATGGCTGTAATGATTTTGATTAGAATACCATATTTTAAAGATATTTACATCTCACAAATAAAATGTATTTTGAATTTTCTGGGAATAGCCTCTGAAGGGCTCTTCATTCTGGTTAAGTTTTGCAGAATTTTGCAATTATATACGACTGAGATCTACACAAAAAAAGTTGATTTAGTTAAAACACATAATTTATGTCATACTTTTTTACTTTCTCCATACGCACTATGTACATAGTTTATAGAGAAAGTATTGCACTCCACCAAAAATTTTATACCGAGATTTCACCGGAAATATACGTTTTAGGGTCCCCAATATCCAAAAAAAGCATTTTCACAAAAAGGTCCGTGTGTGTCTGTGAACACGATAACTCAAAAACGAAAAGTCGGTAAAATACCAAACTTGGTATTTAAGTTTAGTATCTTCCAGGGATGTGACACGAAGATTTTGAGAAAAATCCCCCCACCCCCAACTACCCTTTACATGGAACGTTTTTTGAAAATTTTGATTTTCTCAAAAATGGCTCTAACGATTTTGATTAAAATTTCGTATATTAAACATATTTACCTGACAAATAAAATGTATATCTTGAATTTTCTGGGAATAGCCTCTGAAGAGTAGTTTATTCTGAATGAATTTTACTAAATTTTGAATAACTGCTAAACCGTAAGAGATGGACAAAAACTTACTACACAAAAAATGTAGAGCACATTAAAACACACAATTTATGTTACATACATTTTTTTCGTGGAGTTCGTCGTTTTTGTGACATTCCTTATTTTTGGTTTCTGCTATGAAAACGTATACTTTTCTCATACAGGAACTTGTCAACTCCTATCCATATAAACAAAGGAACAAAGGAACTTCATTGACAGAGCAACCAGCTTTTGACTATCAATTTAACCTACGGTTGTCCCTTATTTCGCTTCTACTTACAAGGAAGCGGATAATAAGACTATTTCTGCTAATTTTTTCTGATTAGCTTAAAGTAAATAGAAGTATAAGCTTTTTAAGAATTATTTGTTGCAGGGATATGGAGAAAGTCATGTGAATGGTACACATCAGAATTTTTTTTTTTGTGTGTGTGTAGAGTTGACTGTTTTCAAGATATTCTTTGTTATTAGTTTCTATTTTAAACTAACCTTTCTCAAATGGGACCATGCTAAGCGTACCGAACCTCAATTGTTTCATATAGGGACCAGCTTTTGAAAGATATGACTTGCTTTAGCCTGATATATTCCATATTTCCTATCTGCTTAATAAGAAGCAAGTAATAAGTCCAGTATATTTACCTGAAAAATAAAATGTATATGTATATCTTGAATTTTCTGGGTATAGCCTCTGAAGAGTAGTTTATTCTGGATAAATTTTATTAAATTTTGAATAAGTGCTAAACCGTAAGAGATGGACAAAAACTTACTACACAAAAAATGTAGAGCACGTTAAAACACACAATTTATGTTATATACATTTTTTTCGTGGAGTTCGTCGTTTTTGTGACATTCCTTATTTTTTGTTTCTGCTATGAAAAACTTATACATTTCTCATACAGGAATTTGTCAACTGCTGTCCATACAAACAAAGAAACTTCAGTGACATAGCAACCAGCTTTTGATTATCACTTTAACCTATGGTACTCCCTTATTTCACTTCTACTTACAAGGAAGCAATAATATGGCTATTTCTGCTAATGTTTTACTGATTAGCATGAAGTTAATAGAAGTATAAGCTTTTTAAGAATACTTTGTTGCAGGGATATAGAGAAAGTCATGTGAATGGTACACATCAGATTTTTTGTATATTACAAATGCTTTGAAAACAAAAACAACTGTATTTCAGCTTTCTCTCCCATAGGGTACCTAACTGGTGTGTGGGGGGGGGGGATTTTAAGTTGTATCAGCTGACATTCTTCCATCCAATGATCAGCTGCCTTGTCGTTTGCAAGGCACTGATACTGAACTTAGCCTGTGCATTGAGGCTACATGCATCTGTGTGAAAGACTGCACTAAGGATAACTTACAATCAAGATCTTTTGAAGTGAAGACTAAATCAGCTACTACTATGTTTAATTTGTTCCCAGTGATGGGTGCTTCCAAGAAAAACACTGAAGAGTGAAAAATTGCTTATTTAAGTTATTTTGTTTAATAATTATTAAACATCAGTTTATGCAAGCGATTATGTAGATATTTTTTGGGGATTATTATAAATTGTAAATTATTTTTTCTTGTTACACTTGGGCCTAGGGGAAAGAAAGACATTAATTTTTATTTTTGATCTAATTTCATTAAATAAAAAAAAATATATATATATAATTTCATTAAATAAAAATATATATATAAAATCTCCCAGCTCAATCTATATCATGTGACAATGGCCCCTTTTTACTTTCTCCATACGTACTATGTACATAGTGTACAGAGAAGATGTTGGTATTGCATCAAAAAATTTGATACCGAGATTTCACCAGAAATACATGTTTTAGGACCTCTTGAATCCAAAAAAAAAACATTTTTAGAAAAAGATCCGTGTGGGTGTGGGTGGGTGGGTGCATGCGCGCATTCAGCAAGGCTCAAAAACGAAAAGACTGTTCCAAGGATGTGGAATGAAGATTTCCTTGAAAATCCTCCCTGTCCTAAACTATGCTTTACATGGAAACATTTTTGAAAATTTTGTTTTTTCTCAAAAATGGTTCTGACAATTTTGATTAAATTACCACATATTAAGCCATTTCCATCACAAATACAATGTATATCTTGAATTTTCTGGGTATAGCTTCTGAAACCTTTCATGCTGGATGAATTTTGCTGAATTTTGCATATTGGTAAATCGTAAGAGATAGACAAAAACTTAATACACAAAAACTAAAAATCTCATTAAAACACATAATTTATGTTGTATACATTTTTTTTGTAGAATTGACAGTTTTTTTCAGATATTCCTTATTGGTTTCAATTTTAAACTACTTAAATTTTCTCTAATGGGACATTCATAGCGAATTGTACCTCAATTGTTTCTCATAGCGACCAGCTTTTAAAAGATTTGACTATCACTTCAGCATAATGTATTCCCTTATTTTCTTTCTACTTACACTGAAGCAAGTAATTAGATCAATTCTGCTAATGTTCATCTTGATTAGCATGATGTAGACAAAAGAATATTCTTTTGTAAGAATAATCTGTATTTAGAACAGCTAGAGAAAGTTATGTGAATGGAACTCGTCAGTATTTTTTTCTTTTTTCTCTCTTTTTCATGGCATTAATTGTATATTTTTTTCCCCTATTTAAATAAAGTAAAATATTATAAAGTCATATCAGTGAAAATTAAATGTAAATAACATAAGGTTTACCCTGCGCTTGACTTAAAAGTCACAGGACACCTCCAACCTCCCAATATTTTTCTTTTTTTTTTTTTTTTTAGCCAAGGATGCCCATGCCTCCAGTGTAAATCCAATGTTTTTTTCTGGCTTTGTACATTTACAACAATGATTTTAAACTGTCCACTATTTTCCTAACAATGCTACTGGCAATGGTGCCTAATTTTTATGAAAATTCAAAACCGTATTTATAAAAGTTGTGATAGTTTACTTGGAATGTTTTAGGAAAGTGTGGAAGATCACTTGAAAGTACAGCTGAAATACTGTGTGAGGAAGATAGAAGATGGTTGTCCATCTCTCTCTCCTCAGTCAGGTGCTGATGCTCTACATGCACATTGTATTGCAGCTGAAAATCTAGCATCACTTTCTCTGGATGACCCTTCACTGGAATATTCAAGTGAAGTATGGAATCTTTGTGTAGCATTGTGGGGAAGTCTTCCAGATCTAGGTGAGGTATAAATTCAAATAATAAACAAAATGATTTTAATTCAAAATCTTCTCGGGCTTCTAGCCAGGTAAAAACCTGGCTTGACACCAACGTTTCGAAGAAGTGCATCTTCCTCGTCTTCAGGGTGAACTGAGAAGATGCACTTCTTCGAAACGTTGGTGTCAAGCCAAGTTTTTACCTGGCTAGAAGCCCGAGAAGATTTTGAATTAACACGTCGCCAGGAAAGCTTCAGTTCTTATTTTAAAATGATTTTGTTTTATAGTCCTTTACCATATTATACAGACTATAAGATGGATCTTAATTTTTAAGAAGTTTTTCTGAAAAAGATAATATTTTTAACATTATTTAGATTGCACAGCCAAACTAAAAAATAATTTTTTTATTATTATGTTGGTACCAAGCATAGCGTTTTACTAGAACCAGCTGAAAAATTCAATGCCACAACCAGGATTTGAAAACACTCTCCACTCTCCGTGCGGTTGCTCCAACCATTTAGCTACTATAACAACATGCTAGTATCTTCTCTATCTGGAAGAATTTTTCTCCATGATTGAACTAGTATTAGTGGCTTGATATCCTGCTAGGCATCAGAAATCCCATGTATGACATCTAGAATTGTTCAACTTCTTCCAGAACGTGACCAAATCATCCTCATCAAGTAGCATTCTCAGTAGACCAGCCTGATAACACTGTTCTACTGACGCATTTATGCCTTGGCCCATTGCTGCATAATGACAGTCATATTAGGTAGTAAAAACTTAGTTATGATGAGTCCCTTAGTTTCGAGAATGCTCCATTGGAAATTGAAGGAGTGTTAACAAGCAAAATAATGGTACAAAATTTTTGTGGAACCAGTTTTTGAAAATTTGACTATTCATCCATGCACCTTTTTGGTTGTAATATGGCATAGGGACATTCTTATCTTCAATATCCTTGAATGCTCAGGGTTTTGTTTGCTTTTCCAATCAGTAATAGTTTCACTTTGTGGTTCCCAGAAGCGTTAGCAGTGCAGAAAATTGTATTGTGTTCTTTAGATGACTTATATTCAGGAGCATGAGCTCGCTCTTAAAAGCAAATGTTCTGGTTGGTAAATATTTCCAATACAGATCACTTTCGTTAGTATTATAAATTTGGTCTGGTGTGAGATTCTCTTCTTCCACAAAGTTCTGGAATGTTTTGTGGAAGGAAAAAGCTGCAGCATCATTAGAACTAAGCTGCTCTCCTTGCACATCAGTTCGAAAATCCAATGAAATTTCAATCTGGTTAGCTAATCAGAAGGGGCATTAAATTCTCCCTCTAACCCTAGAGCTTTATGAAAAAACTTAGCCTTTCTGGCACACATTGCGCCTGAAACAATGATATATTCTACCCATTTTCGGCTGAACCATTGTAAAAGAGCAGCATCTAAGTCATTGAATGCAGATCTCTTCATGCTTTTTCTTGCAGATGGTCCAGAATTAGAATCACAGTTCCTGATAAAATCCTGTATTTTCTGCTTATTGTTTTAAATGTCCCAAACAGTCTGCATACGAATCCCATAATTGGCACTTATCTTCCAGTCAGTCAGCACAAATCTTTCTCGAATCTTTCAATTCTAATTCCCCCCCACCACATCTTTTACAAGTTTCTTTTAAGTTGCTTTGTTGCCAATCACACGCTGATTTACATAAGAAAAACTCAACTTGTTTTTAATTTACATGGAACAGGCAGGCCGATAGCAATGGAAACTGTACTCTGCTGTCACAGGGTGATCGTTTAAACAGTGAAAGTGGCACTTTTGTCACACAGCCAGTCCTTATTGCTATTTCCTAAAGAAAAACAATCTTATTTTTTTTTTTGGTGGGGGATGCATGGATAATGGGGAATATATGCTAACTATTGGGCAATTTTATTATTATATTGATAATGTTAAATTAACGCCCTACCAAGAGTAGTGTTTACTTTTAGATACAACTGAAAAATTGGGATTTGAATACACTCTCCCTGAAAATTGCCACTAAGGTGTTCTCTGAAGTTATGAGACATACTATTGATTGACTAGGTAAAACAAAAAAATGAGTCAGTTGAAGGGTTGAATGTCATATGGCATTGAATGTCATGGTAGCTCTATGGTTAGAGCAACAAATTGGAGAGTGGGAGAATAATGTTCAAATCCCGGCTAAGACATTGAATTTGTTAGCTGTTTCTTACAGTAAAATTTTTAGCAGTTTATAAAACCAAACTCAGCTTCAAAATCCCAGAAAATCATCAGCCAACTTTCTATTATTATGGTTTTGGTTCACATACTAAGCCCATAATGCATCTTATTTTGGAGACAATTTCTAAACAAAAAAAGTGGACAGTATAGTCTGTAAAATGCGGTATGTGTAAAGTTTTAGACTGAATGCTTTCTGAATAACATAGTTTGTTATTTAACTGGCAATTGTATCTTATTCATTTTAATACTAATACTCCTGTGTGCATCCATACAAGACCTATTCTTTCAGATTTCTCACATATGTCTATGTATTTTTCCCTCTCCCAATTTGTCATCCTCAAAACTTGCCCGTATCTCTTGTTCCTTATATCTTCCACTCTCAATCTCACTTCTTTCCAAAGTCCACTTTTGTTATTTTTATCTAATAGCCAAATGTTCCACATGCTCATTTCTTTTAATCTCATCCCTGTCTCCCTATATCAGCTCTCTCTTCCTGTTACATCTTTCTGAAATTTGAAGCAGTCTTTTCCTATATTATTTTCGTCCAAATTTATAGAGCTATTTGTACTTCAAAATTCTTTCTACCATTATGACTTTTCTCCCTACCCTTTTAACTCCGCCAGTGCTGTGCCCCTTGGGTAAACCCAAAACTCCCTTGCAAAACATTCTATAAAGTACATCAATCATTAGCTATCCGTTTGTCACTCCCCAGAAACTACTCTAGTATTAGACACTCATTGCTTAATCAAGAAAATTGTTATTCAATATGACTTCCCCTCCTTTAGCTTGGTTAAATAAAATTGTATTGTACTTCCAAAATAGCATTGCACCAGCTTGTAAATGACAAATCATTAATATTTTATTCAACAAATTGGTAGCTAACTGTAATGTAAAAGGAAGCAAATGAAAACCAAACCATAATGTTTGGCCAACTCAGAGGTTTTTGTTTTTTCCTAACTCAAATATTTGTGATTCAAAGTTTGAAGTGACACTTTAGAAAGCCTTTCTTATGTCCTAGGATGGAACATGGGTGAGTTCCAGACCATATAACCACTGTAAAGAGCTTAATACAAATAAATTAGTATAAATGCTGATCAAAAAACCAAACTAGAAGTGGTGCAAAGTGTAGTGCAAATTATCCATAAAATACAAAATGAATTGAGTTTATGCTTGAATTGCTTCACTAAGTAATAAATCAACACATAGGTTGGTGTTGCCTATATCGGCAGCAGATTTTAAGTGGCAACCCTGTTGCAGATATCCTCCGTGGCCTCCATATGCTTCTCTGGTTGTGGATTGATGAAGAGTGGGTTACCTTCAGCGGGAATTTCAAAGTTCATTGAAGGAACACCTTAACACACATAAAAAAAGTAATAAAAAATAAAAAAAACAAATACAAAAATTTCTGGAACAAAAACCACAAGATAAAAACTAGTGCACATCTGATAAAATCAGTATAACAACTAATAGAATTGGCATGTTGGAAACAATTTTTAACCTAAAACATAAATCAAAATTAATCAACTTTTAAATCCCTGCTGAAGATAACCTGCTCTTCAAGTTTTTCAATCCACCAGCAAAGATGCCAAGAAGTCCATGGAGGATATCAGAGACAGGCCTGCCAGGAAAAATCTGCTGACGATATAAGCAACACCAGCCTACAAAACTGTTCAAGTAATTTATTACTTAATGAAACAATTGAAAAGAAAACTCAACTCATTTTGCATTTTAAGTATAAATGTTGATAATTGCTGAACTTTTTCTCCTAGATGAAAGCAGTTTAATACATCATAAAACCATGGTGCGACGCTTGGCTGTGAGTGAGTGGTTGCAGAGCGTTGTTGATCAGAAAGTGCAAGAAGAAGTGGCGACTCTTTCAGAACCATCTACAGAACAAGAGCCTCATATTCCTATAGTATTTTCACTGCTTACCGGCAGGAAGATTAATGATGCATGTCAAAGGATTCAAGAGGCTGGTGAGTGCAAATTTAAATTTCTGGGAAAATATTAAGCAGGTTAAATTATTGACACAGCAGATTTTAGCAAATACCTGTTCTTTTCGATAACATAGATTTGCTTCAACTTACGATTTGTGAATGTTTAGTTCTAAATAGAACAGTTAATAAATAATGTTCTAGTTTCTGGACTACTGCTTGCTGATGATCTGGTAGTAGGATCAGTTACGCTGGTCGACATTGTTTCTGTGGTATAAAGGAAAATATGTGATATTAATGGAAATCATTGACCTGATAAAATAAGAAGACAGTTTGTGGCTATCACATCTGGTTTTTATGATTTGCATATGTGTCTATGGCACTAAAATCATTCAGCTTATATATCTTACTGCTATGTTTCATTATTTTATTCTAAACCTGTCGTTGATTTTATTCCTAATTGGCTTGCTACCCTCCTCCCTTATCACCTAGATGTTTTGGTTTATATTCCTAGCATTTATCAGCTTTGTTCTATGAGTCCTATCTGTCTGTCTGTATCCAACATCCTTGTCACCACAATATGCATAACAGCACTATCCATGTCATTGTCATCAACATCCAACGATTTGTAATCAATAGACAAAACATTTCTTGTATTGGAGTATATATATTGTTTGGTTAGCAGAGAGCAATTTTAAACCACCATGTTGTCAATACTAACAAATGCCATGCCTGATCCTGCTGCATTCGGATATTCATCAGGATCGTTCAATTTTTCAAACATCTCCCCAAAGAAGCCCTGAATTTGCAGATTGTCAACATCCAATATTGTATATAGGATACGGGTATGTGCCGCAGTACTTCCTCTCCATCTTTAATAAAAATTGCTGAAGTGCTTGATTGATCTTTTGTTTTCTAGATGTTCGAAGATGAAGTTAACTGCATCGTCATAGATTGTAGTGCTACAATATCCTGTAACAGGTTCAGTTCCAGGTCTCAATGATCAAGTCATCTTCACAACAATAAATTGAATTAAAATTCCCTTGCTTATAAAATACTCTGCAAAACTGCAAATGTTGCTAGCGATAGACCATTTGCATGACAAAAGTTAGACCAGCCCCACGATGCCAGTGGGTTGCAAAACCGGTTGATATACTATATATATATGCAGTTGTAAATATATGTGGCCTAGTAAATTCCAAAAGTTTCCAGCTTTACTATGTTTATAAAGTTGTAAAAATAAAATAGTGACACTATTTTTCAACATATCCTTTATTTCAATATACTTTTCATATATGTGAATGAACAACTCTACCTTTCAAAAAGTAATTTGGTTTTTGTTTGGCAGAATGTCCCATTACAGCAACTTCCTCCTCCTCCTCCTCCTCCTCCTCCTCCTCCTCCTCCTCCTCCTCCTCCTCCTCCTCCTCCTCCTCCTCCTCAAATAATTACTAGTGACTAGATCTGAAATATAGGGTGGGTAGTCAATCTATTGGAAGCCACATTCCTTTACTGCAGCCTTCGCAACTGCCTCTCTCTGTTTACTGGCACATTGTCATGGAGAAGACGATCAGCATGTGACAATCTTCCTTGCCTCTTTAGTATGAAGGAGTCATACAATTTGTGCAAAAGTGAAGCATAATATTGTGTGTTTGTGGTGGTTTTCCTTTCTTTGAACTCAACTAGGAGAATTCCTCTAGAATCTCAGAAGATTGTTAGCTGACCTTTGTTGTGGATTGAGTGACTTTCACTTTTCTTAGTGGAACTTCATTTAGTTTACACTATTCAAGAGATTCTCTTTCGAATGGAGGATCATAATAAAGAACC
Source organism: Hymenopus coronatus (assembly GCA_030762935.1). NCBI lineage: Eukaryota > Metazoa > Arthropoda > Insecta > Mantodea > Hymenopodidae > Hymenopus > Hymenopus coronatus. The sequence goes on from CM060899.1 coordinate 40,455,401, forward strand.
ATAGTTTCATCCCCTGTAACAATGGATTCCAGTATTTCTTTGTGACTGCTGTAACACAGCTCTAAAGGAATGGTGCAACAATCACATTTACCTTCTGAATTGCAGAGAGAAGTTTGGGTTCCCATCTTGCACCAACATTTTTAATTTACAAATGATCATGAATGATCTGGAAAATGGTTTTTGGCCATCCCAACCTCCTGAAATTTCCTTGAGTTTCAACTGCCTGTCTCTCAGAACTTTGCTTTAAACAATAGTAATGGCAACCTCAGTCATCACCTCAAGGTCAACCAATATGTGGATCTCAACAATGTTCTCTCTGCGCAGACGGAACTGTTTAGACCATTCCTTCACTGTTGAGTATGAAAGGGAAGCATCAGCATCCAAGAAGCATTTGATTTTAGCTGGTGCAAGGCCTTCTTTTGTCCGAAACTTTATCATTGCCCGACACTTGGCTTTATCCATTATAACTGTGCAACATGCAACCTCTTACTCAAACAAATGCCATCACTCGATGGATGCTGGTAGCAGCCTGAAATTCATATGCACATCTGCCAGATGTTGCTAACTCCTCTCCAAGGCATTTTAAACTATTGTGCTTGTTTTGAAGGTCAGGCTGAAAACTTGTGGAACCAGGCTCCTACTTCGGTTGAGCTGAAAACTTGTGTTAATATGCACATTTGTCTTCTATATGTGTAATGCTAAAATAAAAGTTTGAGTATGATTTCTACATCAGGATAATGCTGAGACATTTTCTACAAAGTCCTCAGAAGGTTGGGCAGGAAGGTATGCAAAATAGATTCACAAATAAAGAAATTAAGTTATTTATATTTCATAGAGAAAGTTGATAATCAGGATAAGTTGTTTGCGCCTCATGTTGAATGTAACAGTTGTGTTGAAGGATTACTTTATTGGCAAATGCCAGTTGCCAACCAATGTTATGGAGAGAGCAACAAAATCACCGTGATGATTGTTACTTTTGCATGTGCGAAGTTTCTGACTACAACAACAAAAAATAAAACAGGACTTATATATCCAAATCTGAGGACAGCTTGCTGGCCTATTCCTCATGGACCTGACTGCCTATAACATATCTCATTTTAGTGAATCTGAAAGCAGTGACTTCCAACAATGAGTTGGTTTCTGTTCCAAAAGAATTCACCACAAAATTTAATCAATTTGAGTTAAATGATTTAAAAAGGGATTTAAACCTTGCTAAACAAGAAAGTGAATTACTGGCCTCTAGAATACAGAAGAATTTGATTCCAGGCATTACATTTTCATGGTATAGGAATCGTAAAATAAACTTCAACAAGCACTGCACAGAAGAAGATAACTTATGTGTGTGGATGTGTGCAGGCTTATTCAACAGCTGGGCAGGGAATCTATGAGCTAAGCTACTGGCATCGTTTTATATATTCTTCAAAATGACATTTTAAAGCTGTGTTACTTCAAAAATGGCACCAAGTTAGTGTGCACATTTTATAAACCCAAGGGAGTGTTATGAAACTCTGAAGCATGTTCTTGAGAAAATTAACTACTGCGTCCATGAGGGCCAAATATGTGGTAACTTGAGGGTCATTGGTCTGTTACTAGGACAAAATCTTACTTCTGGCGATCAGTAATATTATTGTGTGTGACTCATTATTATTATTATTATTATTATTATTATTATTATTTGACCTGGTACCTTAGCAATTAGATTAGCCACTAATATAATTGTAGATCACTTTTTAATTTCTCTTTTAGGAAATGTTAGTAGAATGATAATAATGTATCTTCTATATTTACTTATTATACAAATCCTTCTATTAAGTTTATCAAGTCAATACAATTTTAGGCAAATGTCATCTCAAAATAAGTTGAGATTTGCTTGTGGTGTATGAGGAAAAAAAATCTGATGTGTTACACTTACATGACTTTCTCTAGCTGCTCTAAAAACAAACTTCTTACAGAAGATCTTTCTACACCATGCTAATCAGATAAACATTAGCAGAATGTTTTATTACTTAGTTTCTTATAAGTAGAAGGGAACTAAAGGAATATGTTATGCTAAAGTGATAGTTAAATGCTTTAAAAGCTGTCATTAGGCAATTGTCATTGCAAATCGCTTCTTTGCTTGGCCAAGAACAGAAAAAAAGAAAAACAGACACTTCCTGTCTCAGAAAAGGATGAGTATTTTACAACTGTAACTAATAACAAGGCATATCTCAAAAACGGTAAATTCCACGAAAAAATTGTATATGACATAAATTGTGTATTTTAGTGAGATCTACATTTTTTGTGTAGTAAGTTCTTGTCTATCTCTTACGGTTTACTAGTTATGCAAAATTCAGCAAAATTCATCCAGAATAAGCAGGTCTACAGAAGTTAATTCCAGAAAATTCAAGATAAACATTTTATTTGTGATGGAAATATCTTTAATATATGACATTTTAATCAAACTTGTCAGAGCCATTTTTAAGAAAAACAAAATTTGCGACGATTTTTCCATGTAAATGGCAGTAAGGGGTGGGGGGATTTTCTTGAAAATCTTTGTGTCACATCCTTGGAAGGTACCAAACCTAAATACTGAGTTTGGCATTTAACCATCTTTTCGTTTTGAAGCTATGCTGTCTACAGACAAACTGACAGACACACACACACATGGACCTTTTTCAGAAAATGCTTTTTTTGGATTCAGGGTGTCCTAATATGTTTTTCCGGTGAAATCTTGATACCAAATTTTTGGGTGCAATACAATACCTCCTCTATCCACCATGTACATTGTACATTCAGGACTAGAGAAAGTAAATATGAATAGTTGGGAATTTAATATCATGTCAGCATATTGCCATGGTATCTCAGTGGTTAGAGCAACTGGATGGAGCAAGAGATCTGTGATTCGTATCTCTACCTTTTCAAACTGTACATATTTTTGCAGGTGATCATTATGCAGCAATGTTGCTGTCTCAGCTCAGTAGTGGCTCAGTGCCACGACAATTGATGCAGCATCAACTCAACAGCTGGCATGAGGTGGAAGCAGATTCCTTCATCTACAGGGAGCGCCTGAAGTTGCTAATGTTGGTGGCTGGAATACCTCTCCTTGAATCATCTCATGGTACAATAAATGTGTGCGAGAATTTGGACTGGAAACGGGCATTTGCTCTCCATCTCTGGTAATTATGTTGCTATGCATGCTATAAATGTGGAATTTGGAGGAAAGGAAGATATGTGTCATATAGTTTTTTAATGTAAAGGGACAGACAGGGCTGAGGAGGAAAAAGAATATATATGGGAAATGGTTGAAACTTAGACAGAAAGGCAGTCTTAATTAAACTCTTTAGTAAAGATAATAAGAAGTAGGTGATTTTTTGAAGAAATGGATGTGGTCAATAAAAAAAAAAAAGAGATGCAAATGAAGCAATAAAAATTTGATGTGTTCCATTCACATGGCTTTCTCTACATCTCTGCAACAAATTAGTTTTAAAAAGCTCATGCTTCTATTTACTTCATGCTAATCGACAAACAATTAGTAGAAATAGTCTTATTACTTGTTTCTTTGTAAGTAGAAGGGAAATAAGGGAGTAGCATAGGTTAAAGCGATAGTCAAAAGCTGGTTGCTATGTCACTGAAGTTCCTTTGTTTGTATGGACATAAGTTGACAAATTCCTGTATGAGAAAAGTTAAGTTTTTCGAACCTGAAAACAAAAACAAGGAATATCTGAAAAACGATCAACTCCACGAAAAAAATGTATACAACATAAATTTTGTTTTAATGTGCTCTACATTTTTTGTGCAGTAAGTTTTTGTCTATCTCTTACAGTTTAAGCAAAATTCCGTAAAATTCTCTCAGAATAAAGTAGTCTTCAGAGGCTATTCCCAAAAAATTAAAAATATACATTTTATTTGTCAGGTAAATATCTTTAATATACGATATTTTAATCAAAATCGTTCAAGCCATTTTTTAGAAAACCAAAATTTTCGAAAAAATTTCCATGTAAAGGGTAGTTTGGGGTGGGGGATTTTTCTCAAAATCTTCGTGTCGCATTTCTGGAAGATACTAAACTTAAATACCAAGTTTGGTATTTTACAGACTTTTCATTTTTGAGTTATCGTGTTCACAGGCATGCACGCGCGTACACACACACACACACACACTCACACTTACACATACACACACACACACACAACCTTTTTCTGAAAATACTTTAATTGGATTCAGGGGACCCCAAAACGTATATTTCCGGTGAAATCTTGGTATCAAATTTTTGGTGGAGTGCAATACCTCCTCTATACACTATGTACATAGTATGTGTAGAGAATGTAAAAAAGATGCAAACAGGTTGTAAAAATAAAGCATTGAACAGAACTATCTGGTCCGCTGTATCCTCCTCCTCCTCCTCCCTCCCCCAAAAATGGAATCTATGAGTATAAAAATATACTGTAAAGTATATATTAAGTATTTAATAATAAAGAATATTGGAATACACATCTTATGTTCCCCTCCTCTGCCCCCCCCCTGCCCTCCTCTTCCTCCACCCTTACTAATCACATCACCATTATTATTTTATTTATTTACATGTACAAAGCAATTATATGGCTTACATTAACCCAGGCTGTTACTTTGCCATATTCCTGCTCATTTTCTTATGTGTAAATGAATATATATTTGAACACCTCATAATTCAAGTTTCATTCATGTCTTTTTATTGACCACATCTATTTCTTTTTAACTTTGGCCAGGTACTTGCATGCTGTCTTTTTATCTTTACTAAATATATTAATTAAGGCTAATTTCTATCTAGTTTCAACCATTTCCCATTTATACAATGCGTTCCATATCTTCCTTTCCACCACATAAAGTACATTGATTCTGTGGATGGCCGTTTCTCATTACTTTAATTCTCCATACAACTGCCCATATCCAAGCAGTAATCTCTTTTTGTTTCATACTTGATTTATCCATGTGCAGGTTTCCTTCCCCTATATTTTTAATAATATATATATGATTCTAAACTTTTTATCCCTGTTACTAAAATAATTCTGTATCTCTGTCTTTATATCTCCTCTTAGCTCGTTTCCAAATACCCTTTACATAATTTTTCTTTTTTCTCCAAATTTCTTCCAATCCATTGTTTTCTAACTTGGCTTGTATATTGTTGCTTCACTCATTTTTCTTGAAGTTCCTTTCTTCAAATTCTATGTATTACCTCAACAAGTTCTTTTCATCTTGATTTAATAGTCCCTACTAATATTTTAGAGCTATTATATCGCTACCATTAAAATAAACTATTTTAGATATTAAGGAAAACTTAGGTATGAATATCGTAGAATAACAGCTTGGATTGATGCACAACCTAATTCTTTGATTGTTGCTTATTATTAGTAAAAATGAAAGTAGAAGCATGTATGGGAAAGAATTACAATAATCAAAATAAAACAGTTGAACCACAAAGGTGTAATTACATATACTGGTTATACAGTGCCTTTGTTTTATACCAAGGCAGAGGCAGTGGATCATGCAAATGCATGCACCTCACACAGTTTACTACACAAAGGGGCTTTCTGTTCCATAACTCACATGCTACATATTCACATATATTAGTAACATATATATAATGAGTACTAACCTAGTTGAAAGTGGTGTCCATCTCTGTGAAGACATTCTTGACATCATGAGAGGAAATTACAATTAACACACAGAAGTTCTTCTGGTGTAATGTATAATTTCTGCACTATGTCACTCAGTGGTGTTTCAGTTTTAAAAGTTTAGTAGCTGTATGAACAGAGGTTTGTGATACACTCACTTGCTGTGCAATGAACCTGAGGGACTTCTTAGATGAGCGTTCAAATTCCGCAACAATTCCTAGCTTTTCCTCTGTTAGAATGTCATTTTCGTTTTTTGTTTAGCATTTAGCGATCCGGTTCTAAATTTATCGACCAAAATCTGACAGTGTCTCTACCCTGGAACTGGATAACCGGGATATTGCTGCTGAAATTGTCTACACGGTTCAGTTTTCATGTTTGTAACATACATAAAAATACGCTGTTCAAGCAAGAATTTGTTGGTAGGCATTTCCATGGACTAATAAGAGAATACCATTCCTAAGGAAATCCCTTGTAACATCCATAATGTCAAAATGCTGCACAACATGGAGACAAAGCAATGACTGAAATAGCTGATAGTACAACTGATAAACATACCCTTGACATAGCCTGCACTGCTTTTGCAGAGTGGCTTAAAATAGAGATCCTTGCCATCTCGGCTGATATGCATATAAGGTGGTTATGACCTAGGCACAAAATGAAGGCAGGTATTTTCACAAGTTTATTAAAGTACAGCCTTTAAATTTTCCCACCATTATGGGAAAATCAGTAGAAGTGGTGACATTCATAACCAGAAATTCTTACTGTGTTTGGATTAGTCATAATGTACCTATTATTTTCATGCCCTTGAGTCACAGAAGTTCAAACTTTGCATGCTTATGTTTAGTCACTAAACTTCTATATCTTAAATGAAATGGCATTTTATTTATGAACACTTTAGCTGCTGTGCTTCTCAGTGTCCCATTCTATAGTGGGCATGAAAGACTGCTTAATTTTGCTCAGAGGCCTTAGTATCAGGCTTCAGGTTCTTTTATGTGCCATAAATCTACGACACGGGACCAACGGTTTTCTTCCCTTCCGAAGGAAGCCATGCTAAGGATTTTTACACCCGAAAAAATCCATCGTCCTCTGCTGGATTTGAACCCGTGACCTTGGGTATATGAAGTTAACATGGTAACCATTACACCATGGACTTAAACTCTTAGTGAGGCACTAATGTATTTAATTGTCCATGCAGATAAGAGAAATATCAAAATCAGAAATACTTTTAAAAGTAAAATATTTAATTTTTAATTTAAAATGAATCACACTATCTCTACACTTAACACACTGCACTTAAACAACAAACTGGATATCCAGTTAAGAAGTCGTACAATGAGTTTAAGTGTGTGTATGCATGTATTAAATAGAAGAGAAGAGATTTTTGTTATCTCTGTAACTGTGTTTTGATGTTATTTGTCTCCTTGATTGCAAGTTTTTTCTGTTCCTAGGTACATGTGCTCACCAATATCTTCTGTGACGGATGCTTTGGTTCAGTATGAGAATGCATTTGGACCCCCAGAAGATATAGATGCATATGCAAGACTTCCAGAACCTCCTTATCTACAGGATGGCATCGAACCAGAGATTAGCAGCGGGCTCAAAGTATATGACCTGTGCTTTCATCTGTTGAAACTCTATAGCAGCAGAGCACATTCACTTGAGCAGCTATTGAATCCGGCCACCCATACAGCAGATCCTCTGGATTACAGACTAAGGTACATATTGTTCAGGTGTTTGGATAGGCAGATGTTTATTCACCAAAAGAATTACGAAAATTTAAAGGCTTTGTCAGGTAACAAATTAACAAATACTCAACTGTATTTACATTTGAAATTATACAACTTATACTTATATGTACTCTATACATAACATGAAAAGTTTAAATTAGAAAACTAACCCAAAAAGGCAAAAGATTAGTAGTCATGAACTCATCAACACTATAAAACATGGTTTAATAATGGTTTTTAACTCTATATTTTTAATAATCTCCAACTATCTGGAAGTTTGTTGTAAAGAGACAAATCTTCATATGATATACTCTAAAGGCAGATTTTATTGTTTTGATGACGGAGATGTAACATTTTTGATCTTAGGTAATCAGAATTCTTATTAAAATATTGTAAGGCCGAAAGCAACAGTTTCTAAAATGTAAATGCAAAGTAATGGTTGTATACAATATTCTCTGAACACTGGTTTTGTAAACAGACTTATAGGGAAATATTTCATGATTTTGACAAAGTGCTTATTTTCTAATATTAATACATATTAATAGATCACAAAAGAGTATGCCATAAGATAGTGTTGAGTGAATGCATCCAAAATAAAAGCCTTTAATACTTCAGACGAAGATGAATGTCTAAGTATTCTCATTGCATAGCATAATTTGCTGAATTTTATAATTGTGAAATTTATATGAGACTTCCAAGATAGGTCAGCATCAACTCATATGTGGCCGTGCCGTGGCCGAGTGGTTAGAACACTAGCCTCTCACCTAGACGACCGGGGTTCGATCCCAAGCGATCTCATGTGAGATTTGTGGTGGACAAAGCGGCACTGGGGTGGGTTTCCCCTGCCATCGCATTCCACCGGTGCTCCATCATCATCAGTGTCACCACCTGCGGTGCCATTAGTAGTTCAAGCGGGTGTTAAACACTACCAAAAAAAAAAATCAACCCATATTTCTAAAAATGTTATGGTGACAGCTGGAATGATTATAAAGTACCAATGCTAATATCTACTTTAGTTTGCTGGTTTACTTGAGAACTGAAGTGCATGCATAGGTTTTTTTCAGTATTTAAGACCAGTCTATTTTTCTGTATCCAAGTTATTAAATTTACAAGTCCTTGTTACAATTTTCTTGGAGCATATTTAGGGCTTTCCCACTGAAAGCAAAATTAGTGTCGTCAGCAAACAAAACTGAATTTATATTATCGTAGTTCAACTGGTAAGTCATTGATATAAACATTGACTAAGATTGGTCCTAAACCTGAGCCTTGAAGTACCTATAATCAATTGATCTTTCTTCAGATGTAAATGAGTCTATTTCCACAAACTGTTTACTAGTTCTTAAGTAGAATTGAAACCATTTATTTGCTATTGCTCTGATGTCATAAGCATTTAGTTTTTCAAGCAGTATCTCATGATTAATAGTGTCAAAAGCTTTTCACAAATCTAAAATAATCCGAGTGAATGATTTTTAAAGGTTTTTCACACAAGTTATACATAAAAAATGTAAATAAGGCACCATTTATATTTTTATTTTTCCAAAGACCATACTGCAAGGTGGAAATTAACAAACATGATTCTAAGGAAGTCATTAGTCTGGTATACATTACCTTCTCTTTGGCTGCACTGTGGTCGAGTGGTTAGACCATTCACCTGTCACCAAGGTGGGCCAGGTTCAGTCCCATGTGTTATTTGTGGTGGAGGGGGAGTTTTCTCTGGGTTTTCCAGTTTCCCTTGCCATTGCATTCCACTGATGTTCCATCTTCATTCCAAGTATCATCAGTGTCATTGCCTGCAGTGCCATATATAGTAATAGCAGGCATTAAACACTAAAAATCACCTCAATGACCTTTCAGAAAACTGTAACAATATTGGTTATAATTTTCAATTTTTACTTTTCCCCTTTGTAAACAGATATTTGATTTTAGCTGTTTTAAGTTTTTAGGAAAATATCCTTTAATGAAAATACAAATTATCAGCAAGAGGTTTAGTATTTAAGTTTGTACATACATTTACTATTGTACTTGTTATAGTATTAGGTCCATAATAAATTATTAACAGTACTTAAGAGGATGATGATTTGAAAATGTTTTCTTGATGCTTTTTCTACAATAATAACATTTCAAATGCACCTTTGTTAGTATCTGATGAATTAAAATGTATGTCTGTTCATATCATATTCAAGGGAACACTAATATCTTTGGGCAGTAATGTTAGACATGCTGCTTCTACAATGAAAAGAGAGAAATGGAAAGGCTCTATCTGCAAATGCAAATATACAGTAGACTGAGGCACCTTGGGGCCCCTTTTCCAACATCAGAGATTAAAATTATTAAATTGAAGTGGGACTTAGATGTACAATAATATGTTAACTTCAGGATTTCACAATAGATCGTTAAGGTCACAGTTGAGAGGTTAAAGGAACTACCATTTTAATCTAATCTACTCTTTGGGCACTATATTTTGATTTGGAATTTTGATATGCTAATAAAGGAAGGTGAAACTGCAGAATTTCATTGACATGGCTTTGGAGAGCAAATTTATATTTTACTTTCTCTACCATAAGTACAATGTACAGGGTGACTAGTATTCCAATAAAAAATTTGATACCAAGATTTCACTAGAAATGCATGATTTAGAATCCTCTGAATCCCAAAAAACAGTTTTAGAAAAATGCCCATGTGTGCATTTGAAGTTATCTTCCAATTTTCAGAACCCCCCCTCCCAGTTACCTTTTACATGGAACATTTTTCGAACATTTTGATTTTCTCAAAAATGGCTTTAGCGACTTTGATTACAATATATACTTAATATACGAGGTACATCCAGAAAATAAGTTCCGTTTCAATCTATCTCTGCTGCAGCTCTGCGATCGCAGTTCTGCACATGCGCGGTAGACGCTCTGTATCAAGGAGAAGAAACGTGCGCCATTTTGAGATCGCTGTCAGCCACATACGCTTGTTGTGCTTGTTTACAATGTCGGTGTTGTTTGAAAATCCCGCCGCTTGTGAAATCAGATCTGTGATTCATTTTCTGAGTGCTAGTAAAGTGAAACCAATTGAAATTTATTGGCAAATTTGCGAAGTTTACGGACAAAATGCAATGAGTGATTCAATGGTGAGAAGATGGGACTGACAGTTCAATGAAGGACGTAGTGAAGTGCACAATGAACGAAGTGGGCATCCATCTTTGGTTACAGAGGAACTGGTTCATGCGATTGATGACAAGATCCAGGAAAACCGCAAGTTTACAATTAGTGCTCTCGCTTTGGAATTTCCCCAAAGCTCACGATCACTAATTCATGAAATTGTTACCGAAAAACTGAAATTTCGTAAACTTTGCTCACTTTGGGTACCAAAGATTCTTACTGAGCAACACAAAACAAAATGAATGGGTAGTGCACTTCAGTTTTTAATTCGCTATGATGAAGACGGCGAAGAATTTCTGACACAGGTAGTCACAGGAGATGAGACTTGGGTTTCTTACGACATGGAGCCACACTGGCAAAGGTAAGCCAAAACAAATCTTGACACCTCGAAAAATGATGTGCACAGTGTTCTGGGGCTGGAAAGGTATCTTACTCATTGATTTTTTACCGCGTGGTCAAACAATCAAAGCAGGTGTTTATTGCGAGACACTTAGGAAATTGCGCCGCGCAATACAGAATAAGCGCCGAAGATTGCTGTCAAAAGGTGTTGTTTTTCTTCACAACAATGCACGACCATACACTGCAAATGTGACGAAAAACCTCCTACAGGGATTTGGCTGGGACATGATTGTCTACCCTCCGTACAGCCCTGACCTCGCTCCTAGCGACTTTCATCTGTTCTTACATCTCAAGTCTTTCCTTGGCGGTCAACACTTCAACAATGACGAAGAGCTGAAAGAAAATGTTTCCAACTTTTTGAAGACACAGGCGGCAAACTTCTATGAAGAAGGTATACAAAAACTTGTGCCACGCTATGATAAATGCCTGCAAAATTTCAGCAGTTATGTGGAAAAGTAGCTTAAGAGTTGTAGAATTTTGTGCAATAAATAATTATTCTGTATCTGTACACAATTTAATTTTATTACCAAACGGAATTTGCTTTCTGGACGTACCTCGTATTTTTACTAGAACCAAAATGCGTATCTTGAATTTTCTGGGAATAGCTCTGAAGACCTCTTCATTTTGGATGATGTTTGTATAAGTGGTAAACAGTAAGAGATAGACAAAATCTTACTGCACAAAAAATTTAGATCTTGTTAAAACACATAATTTATGACATACATTTTTGTTGTGGAGTTAATCGTTTCAGAGATATTCTGTGTAATTAGCTTCACTTTTTAGCTATAGTCTTCTCAAATAGCAAGTCATCTTTCTTTTTGTTTCTCTTTTGTTTACTAGAAGCAACGAAATTTCAATTGTTTCATATGGTATCCACTTTTTTTAATATTTGACTATTGCTTTAGCCTAGCGCATTCCCTTATTTCTCTTCTACTCACAAAGAAGCAGTAATAAGACAATTCTTTTAATGCTTATCTCAATTAGCATGACATAGAAAAGAATAATCTTTTGTAAGAAATGTTTTTTTTTTCAGAATAGCTAGAGAAAGTCATGTGAATGGAACACATCAGATTTTTATAGTAATATTCTGTACTATAACAGCCAGATAAATTATTAAATATGTGCAGTCCTGTGCAAATTAATCGGAACAAAGCAATAGCAACATTTTTCATGTTTTCGTAAATTAATCATAAATTCCAATTTACATTTCTTAACACTTGATATGCCCTCCTTTCTCTTTTATAAGTCTCGTTACACAATTAGGTATTGACTCCACAAGATTGGAACACATATTTTTGAAATTATCATAATGAAACCTCACTTGAATTAAACCTAATATAAAACATTCTTTTATGGAACAGTCAATTTTTGCAAATAGCCCATAAATTTTCTATGGATTAATGTCAGGTGAATTAGCTGGCCATTCAAGCACCTTTTTGAGAATTCCTTAGAAGTGTGGCAGGGAAGTAAATCTTGCTGAAAAATTCTATCACCTGGAAACCTTTTCTGGAGTTCACAAACAACTCACCAGAACTGTGAGTACTGATCTCTGTTCAGCATGCCTTCAACTGAAATTAAAGGTCCTAGTCCTTCACAGGCGAAACAGCCCCAAACATTTTCTTCTCAGGGTGTTTTACAGTCTGTTGTAAATGTGCTGAATTTCCAGGTTCATAATGCTCGATGCACATAAGGAATCCTAGAAATTCCTCAAAGATAACAATGTTTGTGTGCTTGTATGCTAAGGTCTCTGTAGATCTCAGAGTTCATGCACTGCACTGTGCTTTATATAAACATTCAGCTAGTTCATGGGATAAATTAGATAACCTATTCACCAAAATGCCTGATGGCCTCAAGAAAGAAACTTTCTTTGGTTTACAATGCTGCAAAAGATAGGCGGGCAGGTTCTCTCTTCTTCCTTCCTGCCCTTGCTGCCCTATAAAACTAGTGCTCAAGAAAAGGTATGAGGCATATAGTAATTATATAATGTGGAGAGCTGCCCAGTGACAGGAGGAGAGGGTGCAAGTTCAAAGGGTTGCCCAAGATGTACCATATTTATCTGAATACAAGACGACCGCAAATGCAAGATGTCCCCCAGTTTTCAGAACTTAATTTTGGAATAATTAAGCATATCAACTACATATATTAAAAGAAGACTTGTTTAAAATACATAAAAAGAAGAATTTTTAAATGAATTTAAAGGTTTGCCATATATTTTGAACACTCTAATGGAAACTGAAGTTGATTAAGTTCCGTTTTTTTTTTTAAAGTTTTAGTCTATTTCTTTGCACTGAATTTGAATTTGTGTGAAAATTCATGATTTGAGCAGTTGACAGAGAGGGAAGTGTGGAAATGTATGGATGCAATAGTACAATGTGATGGTGACAGTGGTAGTGGCAGCAGCATAAATGATGATGGCTATGCTTTTGTATATATAATGTTTTTACATAATTTTATTATTTGAATGCTCACAGAAATTCACATTGCGAGCACGAGAGGCAGAGAAGGGAGTACAGAAAATTATGGTATGTGTTCAATGATAGAACATGGCGGTGACGGCAGCATAGCTGTAATGATGATGATGGTTATGATTTCCTATTTAGACAACATATTTACTATTTTTACTTAATTTGAATTTGCACAGAGGTTTACACTGTGAGCAGGAAGGACTGAGAAGAGAGAATGGAAATGTGCTGTATGACTGTGTTTGATTGTAATGGCAGCAGCTTAGCTGTAATGATGATTATGGATACGATTTTCAATTAAGGCAATATATTTAATATAATATATCGCAAAACATTTTACCTATTTTGAATTTGTCAGTGAATTCATATTTTTGATGGGAGAGATGGAGTATGGAGATGTAGGGAATATCTGTGAATTTACAACATGGCGACAGCGGTGGTGGCAGGAGTGTAGCTATAATGACGATTATGGATGTTACTTTCTATTAAGGCAGCATACTTAACAGAAGTTCTCTAATTTTTCCAATGGGAATGCTTTTAAGCCTGTTCACAGCTAATTTTTGGGGCAAAATGGAAGGTGCAATATCTGCCACATTTTTTGCGACCTTGGCGATAATCTGTACCACTTCCACTAGGCTTCACCACTGCCATACCCGTGAAAGTTTGAAGTTTACTTTTTACCCGTATGGTATTCGGAAAACATCTATGGTAAATGTAAGACGACCCCTCAGTTCTGAACATCAATATTTTGAAAAAAACATTGTCTTGTATTCTGATAAATATGGTGTATGTTCAGTATTGAATAACATTTAATTCAATTTGTGATATGCTTGCAGCTGGTTCCTGCAAGAAGTATTGAATGCCTTAGGCTACACTCACAATTCAGCATACTCGGAAGCCATGATCCATATGAGCTTTGCAGCACAATTAGAGAGTCAAGGACAGTGGCACTGGGCAGCCTTTGTACTGCTACATTTGAAGGATACTACAAGGTAAAAATAACAGTGCATTATTAATAGTTAGTAGAATAATCAATCTCGCACAAGTTTTCATTTAGGTTTAGAAGGGATGAGCTAATGGAGCTCTAACCACCTCAACCATTCAATTCAATTAATTTATTGGTTCTGTAGCTCATACTCTGATATAAGTAGGCTTACATTTTTTTTTCAATACTGAACCCTAGACATTGTTTTCATTGCTCCAAATTCAGAACAACTGCAGCATGTTAATTGTCCACTGGTTACCATTTTTCTCTTTCTCAAAAGTAACTGATTACACACTTTATAGTGTTTCAACATATTGTTTATTCTTACATGGCCAAACACTTTTTCTAGTAGGCACTGAGTGTATATTTCGTAAAAAAAATGTAAAGCAAATGCTATCGTAAAATAAACAGAGGCAAATAACCCCTTATTCATTGTTGCATGTAATTGAGTAATAATACAGGGAGCGAGACATTTTAGAGGACTATAATCTTCACAGTTTTGAAATAAGTGGAAATATTTTATGATGAAACGACTTGTACAATTTTCTTATGTTTATCTGTATTTAGGTATCATCATTGTTTCCCCTATCTTTATGAATGCTGCTCATGATTGTTACAATCACCATATGTTTTCAAAAATTGCATTAGTTTTGGAGTTTTATATTATACATACATTTTTCCCCTGTGATGATACAACAGACATAAGATTTGAAGGAGTATATGACTAAAATGTTCTTCCTTTTAATAAAACACAAAGTCCTGGAACTATTCTGTTTCATCACATCTGCTGAATGCTGATCATGTTTTCATACAAGCAATAATAGCTGGATACAATTTGCACAATATAAAAATGGAACATAGCTGTAACTTGTCTAAACAAAGCAAATGCTGTGATAACAGTTGAGCAATATTTACCACAGTTTACTCATATCCTATTTCTCATACCATATTTTCGCCAAAGACATACAATTTTTCAAATTTATCATAAGTGTAATAATCTGTTTGTCTTTAAAACCCCAGACATTTTTCAACCCCAGACTTTACCCCGGACAGTATAAGAAAACTAGGACTATCCGGTTAGCTGTCTGTCCTTCCCAGATGGATGTACATGTTAAAAGATAATTTAGTTTATACAATTTCTGATAGTTAAAATGTATTAAAACCTAGGTTAATTTTTAAAAGGAGGTATTTATGTTATGTGATCTCTACCCAAGAGAAAAATACATCCTTTTGAAACTGTGTCTTTTATCAAAAATGCCTAAACTCATCAGCTGGATAATAATTGAGTAAAAAATGTTGTGCATGCTTTTTGAAAATTAAAAGAGACTTTATATCAACAAGGTATGAATATGAAATGACTACTTATACAGTGAAAGTTTTAAATTATTATGTAACTAATTTGACTCAAATTAGTTAATGTAATAGATTTTATGTGTTTCATTTTTAAAGGTGGATATTTATAAACTGGATACTGGATACCTCTATAATTAAAGATATTCTCAAACAAGTTATTATTATTATTTATTATTATTATTATTATCATCATCATCATCATCATCATTATTATTAGGGCTTAAATGTAATTTGCATTTATCCATTGATAATGAATTTTAGAATTAGTAGTACAGTAACTTTAAATTAATATATAAGTCAAATGATTAAAGACTTGTTCACAACAACCAAGAAGTGAACCAGGATGCATTTTAATGGGAGGGTTCACAATTGATGGGAAGCATTTCTGGACCCCAGAACAGGAAAAAAGACGTAGCCAAGGTTAAACTTTTTTGTTTCTGAACATGGCATTTTAGATTTTATTGTGCACATTAGACTCTTTCCTCTAGAGATTATTCTAGGGGGCCATGATACGAAATAGCTGCTAAATCTCATTGTAGTTGCACTATTTTTAAATTTTGACACTAACTTTTTTTTTTGTAGCCTAATGTCCTTTATCCTGGATGGCCATATTGGATGATGAATGAAATAGGTGAAATTATCTTGGTGCTCATGAAAATAAGGAGAAACCCTGAAAAAAAAAACACAAAAAAACCCTTACCTGAGTAACTCACTGTAAGCAAGATTCAAACTCGCAGACCTCTTGGATGTGAGACAGGCAGGCAGCTAGCCATTATTTTGGTTGAATTGAAGGCAGGCAAGAACATGACAGTCAGTTGAAAATTAATGAAATCCCAATGCACAAAATCAACTTTCCACTTTGAGATCGATATACTTATCTCTGCATTCCCATTCTTATTTCCATTTTGGTTACTGTTCTTGGGTTAGTTGTGAATCAGCTTTGAAACTCTAAAATAGGGGTTACAATTAGGACTGTTAGATTAAACATGATTGTAATAATTTGTTTTTCTAACCTAAATGTTAAGACTATTCTAAATAATTAAAGTGAATGCAATTTTGTAAAATAAACAATAACTGGATGTTTGGTAATACGACTAACCTAGTTTTTCATTAATTCTTGGATGTCTACATTCCAGTTTCAATTATGAATTATGATCAACCCATAATCCAAGAAATTTTGTTTTGAGTGTTTTGGCATTCCTCCACATAGTGTAATTTAATTTTTTTTTTTTTTTGCAATGAAACCAGTATTAAAACTTTTTCCTTGTTAACAGATAATTTTTTCTGTTTAAATCAAGATTTAATAAAGAAAGTTACCCTGTTAACATTTGTTGTTAGAGTATCATATTTTTATTTAGAATTAGTATACTAGTATTGTCAGCAAATAAAGAAAGTGTTTCCCTTCTTTTGATAATGGGTTTTCAGATGATCTATTATTTTTTGGTCTAAAAGAGGCATCCTAAAAGAGGCAAGCTTTCTTATTGAGATGTTTACATAAATGTTGAAAATCTAAGCTTGTGCTACATTACATACTTCACAAGAGATAATATGGAGTTTAACTTTGCTAGCTTGAATCAGCTCAAATTTCCTCAAATTAACAGCTAATTAAGTTGGACAATTGATGCTAATAAAATTGAAATTATGTGAACTTGGTTAACTAAAAGCTATATTAACATTTTTAAAAAATCTGTTCAGACTCAATTTAGCATGAAATGGCATGTTTGTTGAAATGTTTTGTAATTTAACATTTTATTCTTAATGCAGTATCAAGGCAGCCATTTTTGATTTGCTGGGTCGTAATGTGAAGCTTTCTGATGATCCTGACTACATTGCTAAGGAGGAGTTCTTATGCAACGATCTTAAGATACCCTCAGAATGGATCTATGAGGCAAAAGCTACATTAGCTTTTGCACATGGCCGGTAAGTTACTATATGTGTCGTTTTCTGTACTGTAATTACATTTGAGCTTCTTTTTCATGCTTTTGTTAAGCATGTTAAGCATAGAAATATGATGGAAATAATTTTTTCAATCATTTAGCACTGATGTGCACGACCCAAATAAAAGGCTTGAGAAAAAAAAACCATACTGTGTTTATTTGATACAAGACAATATTTTATTTATTTATTTATTTTTTTTTCCAAAAATATTAATGGTCAGAACTGGGGGGGGGGGGTTGTCTTGCATTTGTGATATATACTTTCCGAATATTATCCAGGAAAAAGTGAGTTTCAAACTCACAGGGAGGCAGTAGCAAAGTTTGGGGGGAAATGGCATAAATTACCACCAAGGTTGGTACATGCATGGCAGATTTTCTGAGTTTCATTTCACACCAAAAATATAGCTGTTAATGGGCCTATGAACATTCTCATCGGAAAAAAGATTAGT
This sequence comes from Hymenopus coronatus, assembly GCA_030762935.1. Taxonomy (NCBI): domain Eukaryota; kingdom Metazoa; phylum Arthropoda; class Insecta; order Mantodea; family Hymenopodidae; genus Hymenopus; species Hymenopus coronatus. Next base: position 40,473,487 of record CM060899.1, read on the forward strand.
CTCTGAGTCTAAAATAAAATTAGAGGACTTCCTTTCACATCGGTGATTGCACATGTATTTGGAGCCAATGGTCAAGTAGAAAGAGAAGGGTTAGTTGTACATTTCCCCTCCTCCTGCCGATCAGTTGCACACATACAGGTTTATTTTCGGTTTCCCCCCCTGCCTCTCTGTGCTGCCTGCAATATGAATTTATGCGTAAATTGGAATTTGATAAAACTTTTTACAATATATTGTGTTGTCTTAATAGAAAATATTTACCATAATCCTTGTTACAGCTATGCTGCCATCACCACCGCCATCACATTCTATCATCACATTCTGTATATCTCCTTACTTGTCTCTCAGTCTATCTCACTTAAAAAAATTAATATATACAAATTCTAATCAGGTAAAACATTTTATGATATATTATGTAGCCTTAATTGAGAATTGTATCCATAATAGTCATCACAGCTAAGCTTCTGCCATCACCACCAAACACGGACATACTAGTACAGTTTCATTCCCCTTCCCGCTCATAATGTGACTTTCTATGAAAATTCAAATTAAATAAAAACATTTACGATGTGTTATATTAAGTATGTTGTGTAAATCGAAAAGCATACCCATCATCATCGTTACATTTACACTACTGCTGCCATCATGTTTTTATCATCACACCCGTACTATACATTTCCATACTCTCCTCGCCATATCCTGCTCAAAACATGAATTTCTGCCCAAATTCAAATTAATTAAAAAAAGAAAAAGGACTTAATCAGTTAAGTCCTTTAGTTTGTTCAAAATATATGGCAAACCTTTAAATGTCATTTAAACGTTAACTTTTATATATATATAACTGATGTGCTAAATTCCAAAATTAAGTTCTGAAAAATAATATTCGAGGCCATCTTGTATTCGGATAAATACAGTACCTACTTTTTTAGTCAATACTCTTTTACTTAGTATTTAAGTGGCATTTTGGAATGTTGGCAATTTTTTCATTACCAGTGTAATATCTTAAGAGGCAGTGTTCCTCAAATGGCAGTATTACAATTTGTCTTGTGATATTACCATTTACTTAATTGCTTCTCTATCTGCTGTAGTTTTGTCAACACCATTACCATTTACTAAATATAAAACTTTCATAAGAGCAATATAATGCTTATGGATAGTGTTTTTAATATTGTGTTAGTTTTTATATGTCAAAAAATAAAAGAAACTGTTCATAATTGTTATTTGCAGTCACAGAGATACAGCATTTTATTTGATCAAGGCAGGCCAATGGCAGAAAAGTCATGAAGTATTAATGGAACACATAGCAGCAGATGCAATTGTGAATGGTAGGTGAATGTTTGCTTTATTTTGCACTGTATTTTACAAACTATATATATATATTTACATATTGTGGAATTGGTTTTACTTGCTCTAGCATGCATGTACAATGATATAGAGAAAGCTGTATTCCACCCAAAAATTTGATACTGAAATTTCACCAGATATACATGTTTTGAAGACCTCTGAATTTAAAAAAAAAATAGAAAAAAAATCTACTTGCATGGAATATTTTTCTAAATTTTCTAAAAAAGACAGCTCTAGCAATTTTGATTAAAATGACATATATTAAAGGTATTTACAAGGCAAATAACAATGTATCCTGAATTTCTTAGGAATAACTCCTGAAATCCTCTTCATTCTGAATGACTTTTGCATAAATGGTAAACCGTAAGAGATTTTTATTGCAAAAAAGTGTAGATTTTGTTAAAACAAAATTTATGTTGTGTACAGTTTTTCTTTTGTAGAGTTAATTGTTTCTGATATATTCCTTGTTGTTGGTTTCAATTTTAAACTATTTTTCTCAATTGGGAAGTCATCTTTCTTTAGTTTTACTCCTGCCAGAGAACTGAATTTCAATTTTTTCACATAGCAACCAGCTTTTAAAACATTTGACTGTTGCTTTAGCCTAGTGTATTTTCTAATTTCCCCTTCTACTTACAAGGAAACAAGTAATAAGACCATTTCTGTTATGCTTGTTTCGATTAGTATGAAATAGAAGAGTAATCTTTTGTAAGAATGGTTTGTTTGCAGAACAGGTAGAGAAAGTCATATGAATGGAACACATCAGATTTTTTAACACTGAGTGTCTTACACTTTAATTTATTAACAGTCAATCTATGTTTATGTGAAATATTGAAAAAAAATCTCCTTTGTACCAACTCAGTAAAAAAAAAAAAAAACACACAAAAGATATTCACTCCTATAAAATAAGACTAGGTAAACACATCTCCATAGAATCAGTTAACTCTACCAAACATAGATTAATGTTATATAGTGCCACCAAAACATGCAGTAGTCTCCCATTTGATATCACAGAATCATAACTTATCCCAGTTCAAAAACAAACTCTTCAAATACCTCTTGAGTGATAATTTAATTTGTAAAACATTGAGACCAGAAAATCCCTGTGTGCTTTTTAAAATATTGCATAAATGTTAATCGCACACCACAAAAACAGGTTAAAATTGTTTGTCTATAATTGCGTACTTGTTTTTATGTGTGCTTATTCGCTCTGCTTTGCTTACTGCCTCCGTAAAGGGCAGTCCCTACCTGGAGCATTGTGCTCATTAGGACCTTCTGTGTAAATTAATAAATAAATGAAATAGTAATTATATGAGGACTAGTTTTGGGAACTGTTGCTTCCATTTTTAACCCATGGGTGTATGCAATGACCTCTGAAACTACTCCTTCATAAATTATGAGTGTAAGTAACATAATGTATTTACTTGCAAGCAATGTGCACACATTTCAATTCACTTCTTCATTGTCCTTTTGAACAAGTTACAGTGAGAAGTTGAAACATTGTTTAAGAACATGGTCCAATGTTTATGATAGTGTTTATAATGCAGTATAAAGTATGTATTTAATAAATAAACATAGATATAGAGAATGTAAAAACACCCAATGACACACTTGTAGCATATTATCCACAGAATGCAGAGAAAGAAAGGCAGAAAAAATTGAATCAGTTATAAGAGTATTTTGTCATTTAGGAACTCTCAATACTGTAATATATTTTATTTATAATATAAGCAAATTAGTTAGATTGTGTTTAAACTTGTAGACTGAAGTATTATTATAAACATTTATTGGTAGTTTATTGAATAATTTACTACCTGTATACAAGGGCTGATCAGAAAATAAGGTTATGAGGCCGATATTTCTGGAGTTATGTCTGTTATAGAGAAATTAGTAGTGTGCTGTAATTCTAATACAAGTTGTGCTGAGGAACTCCTAATACAATGTCTCACCTTGAAAAATAAAAATTCCTTTTGTGCTATTTAGTTCCATAAGCTGAGTTATATGTATGGTTTTATAAGATCAGTACAATGCCTCTTGTTCCAAGATTATACAATTTATTTAGTAAAATAATTTTATTTACACAATCAAATGCTTTGGTAAGATCCATCAAGACACCTGCAGAGTAGTAACCACTATTAATTGTATCGATTATTACTCAAAGAAGGATGACTCTGCAGATATATTTGACTTGCCTTGAATGAATCTGTTTTGATGAGCAGGTAGTAGTTGAAAGTGTTAGAGATGTTTGCTAATTTCTAAACTAATGTTATACTTACACTTAGTTTTCATTTTGATAGGGCCTAAATGTTCAACAGGTTAAAAATTAATATAAAATATTGTTTCCTAATACTGAAACACTCCTGTGAAGATCTTGCCCGACCTATGCTATGATCACTATTTCATTCATCTCACTTTTCCCATACCAATGATGTGGTGGTGTAGGTCATTCAACACAATGAGCTACCAACAGTTGATAAAGGGGTACAACAAGTTAATGTGATTCAGATTTGCCATCAATATTATCCATTTAACCAAGAACAGAATATGCTAGACATTGTTTAAGTTGTCAAAATAAAGGGCTCAATGCATTATCTGCAGTGTATACTTGCCACATAGATGTGAAAGTATGATTGTTTCTGGCGTGAATGGGCAGAAAGCTATAATATAACTGTGCTTTTGTTGCCTGGGTTTTGTTATGGCACAGATCAACTTAAGCATAATTAGATATTAGGTCAGGCATGCCACCCTTAATTATATAAATGTTATATGTCTACTTACTGTTTCCATAATCATTTTTAGTTAAGTCTCTGAAATGGTTTAAATATCACAGTAATAATAGTGTGCCCTAGATCTCGACAAATAACTACACTTTATATAAGACTTCAATTTAAGACTTAAAAGTATGACTCTCTGTGCACTAAGCCACCATAATTAAGAACCTGTTATGTGAATAAGCTTTATCATTATAATCAACATTTTTTTTCCTTTACAGAAAACTACGACTATCTGCGAGAATTGTTAGCTTCACTGGTGCCACCAGAACGCAGTAGCACAATACCTAATTGGAACAGCAGGGGTCAGCTCCTCTGGGATTACCTAAAGATGATAGCAGAATTGGAATCCCTGTTGGCCAATCAGGCAACAGACAAAATAGCCAGCTATCAGTTGGAGAAGCTGCAGCCACAGCTGAGTAGTTTATGTTCCAGAATAAACTTCCTTCCATGTCCCACAGCAATGGATAGGTAATGTATCAAGATGCTGTTGTATTTTGTTTTTAATGGGTGGTATAAATCAAATTAACCAAGTTGAGAATTGTGGGTCAGGTCATGGTTTAGTATAAATAAAACTTTCCCCTCTTAGCGGAGCTATTCAGTCAATATGGTTCCCCAGAAGATGCATTAACTACTAACTACCCAAAGATGTCTTGGGCTGTTAGTTTTTGCTGCTTTTATCCCCAAACACACCAACCAGCCAAGATAAGCAGCATTGGGCTTGGTCATGGCATGGGTAGGTAACCACCCAGTTGCCCACCGACCTCCTGCACACTTGGCTATTCCACAGAATAGAGAGTATACAGAAAGGAAACTCGAGGGTGGCTCCTCTGATGTGCATGAAGCCAAGCACTGTGCTAGACGCCATATTGGGACCTAGTAAATGCAAAGCAAAAGCATACATACAGTTTTAAGCAAATTAAAGCTTTTAGAATAATAAAGCAAGAACACATGTAATAAAAATCTCATTGTTTGTACATATGACGTTCTCTGCTTGCTCTCCTACAAACTATTTATATGACAGCTTATTCTTCTGTTTATTGTTAATACAGATACATTTTAATTGCACATTTCGTTAGAGGTGTAAACGATAGTCAAATTTTTTCAGTGCCAGCAGCAATGTGATTATAAAATCCCATTCTATTTGAATGAACTTGAACAAAGAAAAGAAAAAGACCTGAATGGTAATTTCCATGTAAGAAAATGTGTATGTATATGAAAAAATTTAATCAATAACAGGGGATATCTTGAAAATGATTTAACTCCACAAAAAATGTACAGGACAAATTGTGGGCTTTAACAGGATCCATATTTTCTGTGTAGTAAGATTTTATCTCTCTCTTATGCTTTTGATTAGAATGTCATTTGTTTAAGATATTTTTATGACAAACAAAAATGTATAACTAGAATTTTCTGGGAATATCCTCTGAGGACCTCTTAATTCTGGATGACTTTTATATAACTTTTGTATAACTGGTAAACAATAAGAGATAAAAGGTACTACATAAAAATCTGATGTATTCCATTCACATAAATTACTGTAGCTGTTCCACAAACAAATTTTTCTTATTAAAGATTATTCTTTTATCTACACAATTCTAATCAAGATAAATATTAGCAGAAATGATCTTATTACTTGCTTCCTTGTAAGTAGAAGGGAAATAAGGGAATACATTAGGCTAAAGTGATAGTTAAATATTTTAAAAGCTGGTCACTATGTGAAACAATGGATGTTCAGTTTGCTCTCCATGGTACTGTTGGAGAAAAGTTAATTAGTTTAAAATTGAAACCATAAAAAGGAATATTTCAGAAACGGTCAGCTCTACATAAAAATGCATATAACATAAATTAGTTGTTTTAACGAGATCTACATTTATAAGTAAGTATGTAGTAAGTTTTGCTTATCTCTTACAGTTTACTGTTATGCAAAATTCTGCAAATCTCAACCAGAATAAAGAGCCTTTCGGAGGCTATTCCTAGAAAATTCAAAATATACATTTTATTTGTAATGTGAATATCTGCAATGTACAGTATTTTTATCAAAATCGTTGGATCCATTTTTGAGAAAATAAAAAGTTTTCAAAAAGTGTACCATGTAAAGGGTAGTTTGGGGGGGGGGCGATCAGACTTCTCATTTTTGAGCTATGCAGTCCACAGACAAACACATGTAGACTTTTTTCTAAGAATGCTTTTTTTCGAACTCAGGGGACTTGAAAACATATATTTCTGTGAAGTCTTGACATCAAATTTTTGTGTGGAATACAATACCTTTTCTATCCAGTATGTACATAGTACATAAGGGCTGGAGAAAGTAAAAATGCAGATCTCATTAAAACATACAATTTGCATAATGTACATTTTTTTCTAGAGTTGACCATCTTAGAAATATTCCAAGTTGTTGGTTTCAGTTTAAGATAACATTTTTTCAAAAGGGAAGTCATTCCTAGCAAGCAAAGAGAACCAAATTTCAATTGTTTCACACAGCAATTGGCTTGTAAAAGATTTGACTAGCGCTTTAGCCTGTGTATTCTCTCTCTTTTTTTTATTTTTTTTATATTTTTTTTATTATTATTATTATTATTATTATTATTATTAAGGAAGCAATAAGACCAATTCTGGTAATTTTTACCTTGATTGGCATGATGTAGATAAAAGAATAATCTTTTGTAAGAAAAATTTGATTATGGAACAGCTAGAGAAAATCATGTGAATGGAGCACATCAGATTTTTGAGACTGTTTTATTTGCTAGTCATATCTACAAAACAAACCTTAATTCAAAATCTTCTCGGGCTTCTAGCCAGGTAAAAACTTGGCTTGACACCAACGTTTCGAAGCAGTGCATCTTCCTCGTCTTCAGGGTGAACTGATGGTTTGAGCTTGCGGAGACTGGTATTTATAAGAGCTGGGATGAAGCTAACATCTGATTGGTTCGCGTGATATTATGGCCTGGTATTTAAGATGACTAAGACATGGGCACGGACTTCGTAGTAAACTATTTATAGCAGTTATTCGGCTAATGTTTTGTGTTTGAGCACGCACCTGCTAGAAAATAAGTCTTGGAAGACTGCAGGTAGAGGATTAGGTATTAAGGCTCTTTAACATTGGTGTCCATGCTGAACTTAATTGTAGGCCAGAATTGCGATTTAGATTATTTGTTTCAGTTGAGATGGCTAAAGCTTCTTTTACTCTCCTTTCCCAGTAGTTCGAACACTTTGCCACTATCTTGGTGTTGGTAAAGTTAGCTTTGTGGCTCTGTTCTTTACAGTGTTCAGCCAGTCCAGATTTTTCGGGTTGCATAAGCCTTATTGATCTTTGGTGTTCAGAAACGCGTGTGGTAATAGTGCATCCTGTTTGGCCAATGTAAGCTGCGCTGCATTCGCAAGGAATGTGGTAGACACCAGGTACTCTGAGAGCTAATTTATCTTTAACTGGCCTGACCAATTTTTTTTATTTTAGGTGGTGGCTTATGGATGGTTTTGACATATTTGTAGAGTAGTCTACTAATCTTTCCCGAAAAATTGCCGGTAAACGGTATATAGGCTATGGCGGCTGGCTTGTCTTTTTGTTGAGTGTTCTTGCTGGGGTTTCTTTTTCGTCCGGCTCTTTTCAGCGCTGATGTGATGTCCTTGGCTGAATATCCATTTTGTTGGAGTGTGAATTTTAGGTGTTGAAATTCCGTTTGCAGATTATCTGGGTCTGATACAGAAACTGCTCTATGTGCCAATGTGTTGAGAATGCCCATTCGTTGTGACTTATGGTGGAAGCTGTTTGCGTTGAGATAAAGATCCGTGTGTGTAGGTTTTCGATAGACAGCATGACCAAGAGTTCCGTCCGCTTTTCTGGTAACCAGAATGTCCAGAAATGGGAGGGAAGCATTTTTCTCAACTTCCATTGTGAACTGTATTTGTGATCTGAGGCTATTTAGGTGTGCAAGAAAATCTGGAAGAGTGTGCAGTCCATGTGGCCAAATTACAAATGTATCATCTACATATCTGTAAAAATGTGTAGGTTTTAATGGGGCTGTGTTAAGTATTTCATGCTCCAGAAACTCCATATAGAAGTTGGCAATAGCTGGTGACAGAGGAGAGCCCATGGCAACACCGTCTGTCTGCTCGTAGTAGGTGTTGTCATACAGAAAATAAGTGGAAGTAAGTGTGTGACTAAACAGTGCAGTAATACCAGGTGGAAAGTGTTCTGACAATAGTTGTATTGTTTCCGCAAGGGGCTTATGCAACCCGAAAAATCTGGACTGGCTGAACACTGTAAAGAACAGAGCCACAAAGCTAACTTTACCAACACCAAGATAGTGGCAAAGTGTTCGAACTACTGGGAAAGGAGAGTAAAAGAAGCTTTAGCCATCTCAACTGAAACAAATAATCTAAATCGCGATTCTGGCCTACAATTAAGTTCAGCATGGACACCAATGTTAAAGAGCCTTAATACCTAATCCTCTACCTGCAGTCTTCCAAGACTTATTTTCTAGCAGGTGCGTGCTCAAACACAAACATTAGCCGAATAACTGCTATAAATAGTTTTCTACGAAGTCCGTGCCCATGTCTCAGTCATCTTAAATACCAGGCCATAATATCACGCGAACCAATCAGATGTTAGCTTCATCCCAGCTCTTATAAATACCAGTCTCCGCAAGCTCAAACCATCAGTTCACCCTGAAGACGAGGAAGATGCACTTCTTCGAAACGTTGGTGTCAAGCTAAGTTTTTACCTGGCTAGAAGCCCGAGAAGATTTTGAATTAACACGTCGCCAGGAAAGCTTCAGTTCTTATTTTAAAACAAACCTTAGCAACATGCTGTTGTGGTAAGGAAAATATGTAGGAAGGAGTAAATAACCGAGTGATTCAATGGACTGCCAAGTTTTATTTAATACAAGAATAAAAAGCTTAACACTTTGAATCAGATTGGGCAGTAAATATGATTAGACAGAATAAATCAGTCCTATCATACAAAAAACAAACAAGCAAACAAAAACACAAAACTGAAGCTTAATGCAAACACATGATAAACCACATTACTAACTTTACAGGAGACATTCCATGTGTCTTTACCTTATTAATAGTATTTGAATTATTTTTGTATTAAGTGCTGAGCACCATTAGCCACCTTTTCTCATTGTAAGAGCAGTAATACTTCAAGAATAACAATTATTCTAACTGATACAATGTATAATATGTTGGAGGAGAGTATAATCCCAGTACCTAAAATACACAATTAATAACATTAACAAAATGTATATTACAAAGTGTATAACTTCAACAACATAGCTGCTTACTAGGTCTCAATATGGCAGAATAAGTGCACGCACACTGAATTTTGGCACACAGATTACAGTCGAGTTTCCTTTCTGTATGCTCACTATTCTGTGCACTCACTGCTCTATTACCCCCTATTGACAGCCTTCAATCTTCTGGTTTCACAGCAGCATTGCTTGTTTGGGTGATCACCCAGGCAACACCACTGATCCCCACTAAGTGCATGGGATAGAATAGATTTTCAGCAGTTATCATGACAAAATGCGACCTCTTCTCATTCCTGGCTACTGCTGAGCTATTACTATCAGCCTACTAAGCAATTCCTAAGTGATCACTATTGCATATCACTGAGCAAACAAACACAGCAATTCGTCTGTCAGGAGCCAATATAAATACTTGTCAAATTTAAATTTCATATGCTTACCTTGTTAAGCATACTCACATTTAATAAACCTGCAGATTTTAAATAATAGAAATCATAATAAACATTTAGTAAATGAAATATAAATTGAGATTTGCCTGATTTTCAACAGATAACAGTTATCTTCTTTCTAAATTGAATCCTTGATTTCCTTAATTTGAGTATAGTCAAACCTTTAAAATTTAGTTGAGTTGATTTTGTAACACTACATCACTTACTTTTTTATAACTCAACTAAATTTTAATTGTTAAAACACATCACTGTCTCAAAGTCGCCGGTCCCCATGGCCACGCTCGCTAAAGTGTCTCGCTTTGGTGCTTCGTGGGCAGGGGATCGTGGGTTCGAGTCCCGCCTTGGGCATGGATGTTATATGTTTGTGCAATGTGTATATGTTTGTAAAAGAAACAGTAAAAGCAGTAAACCAGTAATCAGTAAAACCTACGGGGGGAAATATAAATAGGGATACAGTACCGGAGTCCTGATCAGACTCTGTTACTGTTTAAAAAAAAAAAAAAAAAAAAAAAAGTCCACCATATATCAGGATAGTCAAACCTGTTTAAATGGCCACCTTTACTTAGTGGTCACCCCAATAATGGCCACTTTTCTGCAGAACCTCTTCATTTTTCCATAAAGCCTGTGTTAATATCCTCTTACTTAAACGGGTATCTCAACTGCGGCCAGTGACCTCACAGTTCCAGAAAATGACCTGAATTAAATGGCTATCTTAATCACCATAAATAGTTTTTCATCTTGAAACTGATACAGGCTTGCCTTTGATTTTCGAAAGTTTTTTTTTTCCTCTGTTCCTTTTCTCCATGCAAGGTCAACATATGGTGTCACTTTTGTAAAATCAGTTTTCAAGGGAATAGCACCTTCCCTATTCTGGGGTATGAAGACTAATTTATATCGGTCATTAGTGAAGTGGGTGCTTTTCCTTTGAGAAGCAATTGCACTTATTAACTAACTCATTCAGTGAATGTATAATATGGGCAAGATATTGTACTATGCACATAGAATACATAAAGTACATATTATGCGTGTTGATTTTGTCTATTGTACCATACATAAACTGACAGCATTGTTAACAAACAAATAATTTATAATTTAGGTCATATTAGCAACTTTTTCTTTGGAACTTTTGCTCATGCCATTGGTGTTCACTCATTTACTGTGTGTATTACTCTGGGTACTTTCATTAGAGACATTCATTCTCCAGACTGGAGAGGATAGGGAATAAACTTGGCTGGAGAAAAATCCCTACCCCCAACTGGGAATTGAACTTGGGACCCCTTGACATGCAGGCAGATGTACTACCAACTGAGCTGTGGTTCCAACCATTGTTTTAATTATTACTGTTTCTCATTTATTGTTATTAGTTTTTTTTCTTTTCTTTTTTTTTATTAATTTAGACTTGCACTTTGTAATTCAGGTTGTTTGTTGTCCATTTATAATTTCTTTGCATTTATAATTTCAATTTTAAGTTGCCACTGTCAAGTATGCTTTATCCATAGTGGCAGCATATATATTAGATGTGTTTAAATAAACGATTAATAAAAATACACTTCTAATAATTTTACAGATTGTGTCAGAGTGAGATTGCCAAACGCACCGTGCATGTAGTGCGTAACATGCTGCTTCTGCAAAAAGGACAAGATGCAGGTTTATCAAGAGTGTTGACATACCTGGTGACCCAGTTACCCCTTCCTGAGGACTATGCCCAACAGGAACTGAGACAAGTGGTCAGTTCATGCATATCTGAATTCCATTAAAGTGATTTTAAGTTCAAATGAAACATGAAATTTTTACATTCAAATGCTTCCTAAAAGGTGCTGTGTGTATTTAAGAAAAAGTGTGAATGTGTTTTACTGCGTCTGGATTTGGCACAAGGACGACATTTGTACTATATTTGGATTCAGAACAGTAAGTATAACTGTAGTTCATCTGCACAGCATCAAAGTGAATGAATCAAGCTGAAATTTTAGGTTTTTATTAGAAGATACTGTCGAGAACGGAAACTATTTTTTTTACCACTCCTAAATGTGCCAGTTTGCAAAAAAAAAAAAAAGGAAAAATGCGGAATGTATGTCGTAAGAATGTGTATCATTGTAGACAGTGTATTGTGAATTATAATCACCTGTCAAAAATGTACAAGTGTATGATTAAAGTTGTTTTGTTCAATAATAAGTATTTTATAAATGAATAAGTAAAAAAGATAAATGTCTATTATTTGTTTTCCAATAAAGTGTAGTCCTGTCTCACATATTCTCTTTATATTTATATCTAGTAAAGAAGATTTTTTTTTGGGAAACATAATTAAGGCTTTAGACATAACCGTTTTTATCCAATAATATAGAAGGCCTCAAATGCAAACTCCCAATTTTCATATTTTAGTTTTGGAATTTACCATACCATCTATATAAAAAGAAGATATAACTTAATTTTTAAATGATATTTAAAGTTTTCCCATATATTTTAAAGCTATTAAGTCCCTTTTTTACTTTCTCTAGCCCATACAATGTACAGAACAGCTAAAGAATGTATTGTATTCCACCCAAAAATTTCAAAGTTGAAATTTCACCAGCAATATATGTTTTGAGGTCCCCTGAGTTTGAAAAAAAAAATTTAGATAGAGATCCATGTGTGTGTGTGTGTGTGGGTTGCTGCATGCATGTGCAGCATAGCTAAAAAACAAAAGTCTGTTAAATACCAAACAAGGTATTTAAGTTTAGTGTCTCCCAAGGATGCGACATGATTTTTAAGAAAATCACACCAACCCAACTACCCTGTGCAAGGAAAAATTTTGATTTTTTCAAAAAAATGGCTCTAATGATTTTGATTAAATTATTGTATATTAAAGATATTTACATATTTATTTAATATGTATATCTTGAATTTTCTGATAATAGCCTCTGAAGACCTCTATATTCTGGATGAATTTTGCATAACTGTTAAACCCTAAGAGAGAGACAAAAACATACCACACAAAAAATGTAGATCTTGTTGAAACACTAATTTATGTCATATAAGCTTTTTTAATAGAACTGGCCGTTTTTGGATATTACTTATTATTTGGCTTCAGCTATAAAATCTTGCACTTTTCTCAAATGAAACCATACAAAGCAACCGAACCTCAACTGTTTCACATAGCAACAAGCTTTTAAAGGATTTGATTATCGCTTTGGCCAATGTATTCCCTTATTTCCTTTCTACTTAAAAGGAAGCAAATAATAAGACCAATTATGCTTATATTTATCTCGATTAGCATGATGAAGATAAAAAAGTAATCTTTTATAAGAGTAGTATGTATTTGGAATAGCTAGAGAAAGTTATGTGAATGGAACACATCAGATTTTTTAACTTGAGCACAGACCTATTAGAAAACATTTTATAGTGCACATGTTTTTAAGTGCAATCTTTTGTGTAAGAATGTCGTGAAGTTTTCTAAAGTCTTGGGAGATGATAGGGTGAGAAACAGGTTCGAGCTGAAGTTCAAAAACATTAGGTATATAACCACTATATACAGTTTTCTGCCAGATCTGTGCCCATGGCTCAATCACATTGAATACCAGTTGCTTGCTTTATGGCCAAAAATATCATGTGAACTAATCAGATGGTAGCTTCATTCTGGCACTATAAATATGCAATTCCAGACTTTCATTTAGTCAAATTAACCCTGAGGAAGATGTTGCATATCTTCCAACTGTTGGGAGTCAACCCATGTATTTACATGGCTAGAAAAGTTAGTTAATTTTGGAACTTAGTATATCAATATAAAAAGAAGGCATGATAACTCAATTTTTAAATGAAATTTAAAGTTTTGCCATATATTTTGAACAAACTAAGGAACACTTAAAAGCTAATTATATATATATAAAAAACTTAATTTCAATTTGTTGAAATAAATTCACGAGTTGGGTAGGAGAGAAAACGGAAATGTTGTACTATTATGTGTGGTATCAGAAAAGGTGATAGCGGCAGTGTAAGTGAAACACAAAATTGATAACATTTTCTATTTAGACTACCTAATATGATACAGCAATGTAAGAATTTTTACTGGGGTTAATTCAAATTTGCCGGAAATTCATATTTTGAGCAGCAGAGAGATGAGAGGGGAGTATGGAAATATACTGCATATGTGTGATAGTAGAACATGACAGTAGTGGTGGTGGCATAGTAATGACTATGATGGTTATGTTTTTCTATTTAGAGAACATACTTAATATTACACATCATAGAATTTTTTACCTACTTTGAATTTGTGCAGAAATTCACATTGTGAGTGGGAGAGAGAAGGAGAAGGGAGAAGAGAATGTATCGGTATGTCAGCCCTTGGTGGTGATAGCGGCAGCATGGCTGTAATGACGATTATGGATTGGTTTTCCTCTTAAGTCAACTTAATATAATATATTGTTAAATGTTTTATCACAGAAGCAGAGGGGAAAACAAAATACACCAGTACATGTGTGGCAGAAGGAGGGGCAATGCGCACCTAACCTATTTTTTTGCAAAATGAACACTTTTTAGCGTCTACCGAATTTCCCAAAATATTATTCCGTAGGTCATCAATGAATAAAAATATGCATAATAAGCTATTTTAGTAAACTTTTATTTATAAGCTAAGCACTCCATTTGCGAAAAAATATGCATATGAATAAAATCAGCAGTTGAAGAGAATTATTGATTTACAGGACATTGGCTGAAAGAGAAATCCAAACTTTTAAAGGCCTCTAGAAAACCAATAACTCTACTTTTGGAAGAAATTATTCATCCATAAAAATAAACACAATTTATTAAAGTTAGATACACCATATGAAAAAGATAAGTCAAATTTAGATAAAAACATTATGCTAACAAGTACATCCAGTCCAGTGTGATTGGCAGGCTGAGGGCAGCCCGAGGTGTGTTAGACGTGTCCCTGTTCTCAGAGAGAACTTAACCACGTTCTGACGGGATTGTGGGTTTTGTAGGATAGCGGGTGTGTATTGGGGTTGTGGAGTGACAGGAGGAGGCGAATATTGCTCCTCGACGGTTGCCTTGATGGTGCAACGGCCCTTGTGCACCGCTGGTGTGTTTTTATCAAAATGTTTCTTGAGGTTAAATTTTGAATCCAAGCAACTCTTGAAGGATAATAAGGAGCTTAGCCGTAGCAGCTGTTGGTGGTACTCCTTCGTTACCGGGGATGCCCGCAAGCCATGCGGGGAAGCCGGTATCGCCTGAAGCGGCGGTTTGTGGGATCGTAATCCCCAAGAGACCTAACGAGGGCGCTCCGATGGAATGGTAACCCTTCGTTGAATTTTGTTGCCCGACGCCTAATCTCGTCCTCCAGGTATGGTAGACCAGAGGCTTCGTGCAGGAGTCTCGTTGGAAAGCCTCGAGGCACAGAATAGATAGCCCGGAGACACCTATTCTGTACCCGCTGAAGCAACAGCAGACTGGAGTCTGCCGCCATGCCCCAGATCTCACAGGCGTAGATTAATAAGGGGATAATAAGAGCCCTCAAAAGGCGCAACTTAAGGGGAACCGTCATCGAGGACCTCAGCATCGGGTACAGTGAGGCCGCAGCCCCATTGCCCCGGCACTACAGCCCCCGGACGTGCTCCCTAAAAGTGACGCCCCTGTCAAGCTTCACCCCCAAGTAGGTGATGGTGTTGGTCCATTGTATCCTTCGTCTGAGGTACGTGAATGTGGGGAAGTTTGCGGGAAAGCGGCGCTTGGTGAAGAGAATAGCGTGGCTTTTCTCCGGATTTATGGACAATCGCCAACGCTCGCACCACTCTTGGATGAGGCAGAGGTGTCTCTGGATAGGGTTGAAGGCTCTGCGTGGGTGTTTATTTGTACAGTATAACAGCACGTCATCAGCATACTGAGCTATGTTGACTTGCTGCACTGTTGGTAGGTCGGCCATGTAGACGCTAAAGAGCGTAGGGGAAAGTACAGAGCCTTCGGGGACTCCGCCTCTTACTGGCCTAGGTGTTGATTTGTGTCCCGCAACTGAAACTACAAAAAATCTGTGTTTAAGATATGAGTGTAGTAGGTGTATGATGTGTGTCGGGAGCTCCAGTCGGATGAATTTGAGGAGCAGACCCGCGTGCCAGGTCGTAGAGAAGGCTTTCTCCACGTCCAGCGACACTGCCGCAGTGTAGGCTCTGTCCTGGAAGCCCAGGGCAGCGGCCTCCACCACTCTCAGTAGTTGCTGGGGTGTAGAATGCCCAGGACGAAAACCAAATTGGTGATCTGGGATGGCATGAATGTCGCCCAAGAGAGGGGACAAGCGGGCTAATATTAGCCTCTCGAAAACCTTCGAGAGAACTGACAGGAGACTGATGGATCGGTAATTGGATGGGTGTAACGGGTCTTTCCCCGGCTTCAAGATGCATATCACCCGGGCCTCCCTCCACTCGCGTGGAAAGTGGCACAAGGTGAGGCACATGTTGAAAACCTTGGTTAGAAAGAGTACCGCCTTGATGGGAAGGCATCGGAGCATGGCGGGGGTTAGTCCGTCAGGACCCGCTGCCTTTTTGGGGTTGAGGCGCCGGAGTGCGCCCTGGAGTTCACTGGGTCGGATGACGGGAAGTCGGTCCGCCTCGTCGGGGGGGCGCCGAAGGTATCGACGCACCTCCCGCCGAACACGGTCCGAGAAGTCTTCGTCCTGGGGGTCTTCTCGTGGCCTCATAGACCTTTCGAGGTAGTCAGCGAACACATCAGCTTTGGCTCGGGGTTCATAAGCCAGGCCTTGGGTGCCTTGGATTGGGGAGGTGATTTGACCTCCGCGGTGCCGGAGAGCTTTGGCAATCCTCCACACGTCGCCATCCTCGAGCCTCAAGCGGGTCATAGTCTCCTCCCACGCTCGCACCCTGTGCTCGCGTAGTCGGGTCCGGACCTCTCGGCGTAAACGCCTCAGGAGTGCTCGGTTATGTGGCGTGCGGTGACGCTGGTATAGTCTGCGGGCAGCCCAGGAACGGCGTACAAGCAGATGGAGTTCTAGGGGTAGGACATCTATGTGTAGAGGAGCTGGGGTGTGAACAGTTAGGTTATGGGCAGTTCGCACCACGATTGAGGTAAAGGATTGGACCGCAGCCTCTAGGGATGGGATGTCTGTGATCCTAGGGTTCGGCGGGATGGAGTCGTTGAGGCAAACCCTGACGCATTCCCAGTCAACGTCTCGGTTTTGAACCGAGACGTCGTGACTGGCAACCCGTGTGTTAACCTCAGCTAACACGGGATTATGATCGGAATGAAGTGCGTTGATCGATGTGAGAGATGTATGAAAAGGGAATTGTTTGATGATCGCGAAGTCAATAACGGATGCCCGTCCTTGACCTCGTGGATGGTGTGTGGGTTGCCAGGGGCCCTCTACTCTGAGTTGAGGGTCCGCATCTATCATGCGTATGTTATCATTGCCTCGGGCGTCCGCCCGGGGGCCGCAATGCCAACGCGGGTGTTTGGCATTGAAGTCCCCGGCCAGGATGACATTAGGATGAAGGGCTAGGATGGAAAGGTAATCGTTTAGTACGAACTGCCTATGGGGTGGATGGTATACAGACACCAGTAAAACTTCCGTACCGCCTAGGTCAACACAGACAGCCGTGGCTTCCATGGTTTGAAGAGGTGGGAGCTGGATGGGTTTGTGGACTACCCTGTTTCTCACGAAGATCGCTGTGCCACCTCCTCGGCGGCCCACACGATCCACTCTGAGGCAGTTGTAGCCCGGAAGTCGGAAAGGGGTATCTGGACGGAGATGTGTTTCGCTGACTAGCACAAGGTCTAGGGCAAATGAGCCGGCAAAATGCTGGAGCTCACTCCCCTGACCGATCAGGCCACACGCGTTCCAGAACGCGAATCGAAAAGAGGTACGAGACCTATTTCGACTCGCCATTCTGGGCGGTCTGGACGATCACGGTCAGGAGGGCAAGTCCCTCCATGGCGACAGCCATCTTTGCGGCTGGGTCTGTGGCATATAGGAATCTGACCAGCAGATCACAGATGCTCCGGCCGTGGTTCAGCAGTAGCTGCTGTATCCACGCCATCACATCCGACATCTGCAGGACAGGAGGAGTGGTGGGGGTTATGTTTCTGGGTGAGGGTGTAGGAGTGCTTCGGGGCGCCGGCACGCCGCCAGCCGCCTCCTGCCCCTGCTGTCGCTCGGGTACGGGAGTGCCGTTCCCTTGCGCAGCCCTGGGGGAGAAGTTAGGCTGCCTGGCCGGCCAGCGCACCTTAGCTTGGGTGGGGGGAACAATTGCAAAATGTCCAAGACATGCTGAATTGGACCAATGTATGGTGCACAGAGCCTCTGTGCCTCAGTCAGCATGTGTGAGATTTTATATATTTTAGAGGCTCTGCGTAGGTGTATAATAAATCAAATTGTTCACAAATTAACTGCAAAACAGCATTTTGTTTAAATTGACAATAGCTCTAACCCCGTGCAGTTAGAGGTGAGTAACTGGTGAAAGGCATCTCTGAGTCACAGAACTGTTCTGTCCATAATGAAAAGGGGTTAATGTAAATAGCTTGAATTTCCTGTCACAGACTAAAAATGAAACCATGCAACAAGGACAATTTTGGTCTAGAAATTATGGTTTATATGAATGGCAGCAAATCTCAGAATATAATTCCCAATTTAAAAAATACAAATTTTGCCTTTGATAATAAGAAACTTCTATCATGGAATCTATGTTTTGATTTTTTAATTGATTTTTGAATGTAATAAACTATGCATTATGGTATGGTATCTGTTAACTAATCTAAAAAAAGTAGTGCCAAAAGAATTTGTATGGTGTATTGCTCATTCTTTCAAAGCAGTTTTAGATTCAGGCTAGTATTATGGGACAATAATCCATAAATAAAGGATTAATAAAGAAGTAATAGGGATCTCTAAAGGAGGTGTGAATATCTTTGTAAGAATAACATAAGCTTCAATGTAATTGATCTTGAGAAATACTATCTGGAACAAACCTTTGAATGTTGTGCTGTTCATATTAACATGGTAAACCAACTAATTATATTAGCGGTATATAGTGCTCCCACAGAAAATCTTACATACCAAAAGAGCTGTGAGAATCTAGGGATCTACCTGCAACATGCACTGCAGCGTAACATTGAGGGCAAGCTATTGTGGCTGAATTAAGATTTGGAAATGAAGTAGCAGGATGCAAGTGATGTATTAGCTACCAAGCTCCCCCTCCAGCTCTGCTCTGAGTTTTGTGGTTGAGTATGCACGTGTACTCTGGCTCATACGAGTTGAATTGGAACAGCCTACTGTAAAGAAATCACTGCTATATTTCATGGGGTTTTGAATTTAAAGATACATGCAAAACAATGAGGGAAGAGGGATACTGATGCAGCCTGTAATGTTACAGAGATTTCTGAAGGTAAGTTCATTTTCATCAGTGAAACATTTTTCTTAAATATTAATAGGAAAACTCACAATGGAATGGGTCATTTATATTCTGTTAATCTAATTTGTGTCTTCAGTTTATAGACTTTGCTTACCCATTGTCAAGGGGTAATTCTCACATTGATGTCACAGGTTGACTGCAATTTTTACTTTAGCACCTATGTACAGCATACATAGTAGATAGAGAAGGTAATTGTATTTCAGTCAAAAATTTGATGCCAAGATATCACCAGAAATACATGTTTTAACACCTGCTGAATCTAGAAAAAGTTCTGTGTGTGTGTGTGTGTGTGTGTGCTTGTGTGCTTGTGTGTAGCATAGCTCAAAAATGAAAAATCTGTAATACCATATTTGGTGTTTAAGTATAGTAACTGTACTGCAAGCTAGCCTTTACATGGGAAATGTTTTTGAAAATGTTACCTTTCTCAAAAATGATTAAAATACTGTATATTAAAGATATTTACATGACAAATAAAATGTATATCTTCAATTTTCTAGAAATAGGCTCTGAAGACCTGTTTATTCTGGATGAATTTTATGTAATTGGTAAACCGTGAGAGATACACAAAAAACTTATTACACAAAATATGTGGATCTTGTCAAAATATAAAGTTTATGTCATATATAATTTTTTTTTTTTTTTTTTAAAGTTAATTGTTTCTGAGATGTTCCTTGTTATTGGTTTCAGTTTTAAGCTATTTAAACTTTTCTCATACAGGAGATCATCTTTCATTTCATCTCTCTTTCGTTTTACTCCTGGCTGTACAAAGCAAACTGAATTTCAGTTGTTTCACATAGTAACCAACTTTTTAAAAAAAAAAAAATTGACTCACTTTAGCTTAGTGTTTTTTCTTATTTCCCTTCTACTTAGAAGGAACTAAATTGCTAATGTTTATCTTGATTACCATGATGTAGATTAGTAGTAGCAGCATCTGGAGAGAAAGTCATGTGAATAGAAGACATCAATGTGATAATGTCCCTTGGGAGAATTGACCCAATTTGAATTAAAACTATGATATTTTAGCATCCTGTGCTGTGGGTTGGACCATGGAATTCCAGTTTTTTACTATGGAATGGACCCTGTTTTGATTCCAATCATAGGGATAGGGATGAGGATTTTTAGTCCCTGTTACAGGATCAGTGTCCACTCAGCATCTTGAAAGTGAG
The DNA here is from genome assembly GCA_030762935.1 of Hymenopus coronatus. Classification (NCBI taxonomy): domain Eukaryota; kingdom Metazoa; phylum Arthropoda; class Insecta; order Mantodea; family Hymenopodidae; genus Hymenopus; species Hymenopus coronatus. The sequence continues at coordinate 40,493,846 of CM060899.1, forward strand.
GGCTGTGATAGACAGCGAGCAAACTCTCCGGGATGCATAATATTAACCACATTAATTTCCCATATCAGTTGAATGGCGACCTACCTCTGCTTTGTGTATGTGGGCTGGCCCTGGCCTCTCATGTGCTATTGCACCAAATGAATAATAATAGTAATAACAACAATTGTTATTGGTAAAGTAAATTACATGTAATAAAATGCCAGTTTTCAATGTTAAAATAAATTTACTTTTATTATTAAGTACCAACCGCTGAATGTCGCCCTCTGTGGTGTAGTGGTTTTCATGCTAGCTTCACATACCCACGGTCACAGATTCAAACCTGGCAAAGGACAGTGGATTTTTTTCAGGTGTAAAAATCCTTAGCATGGCTTCCTTTGGAAGGGAAGTAAAGCCGTTAGTCCCATATCATAGGTTTATGGCATGTAAAAGAACCTCAAGCCTGATAAAATGGCCTCTGAGCAAAATTAAGCAGCCTTTCATGCCCAGTATAGATGGGACGCTGAGAACCACAGCAGTTAAAGAGCATCCACAAATAAAATCATTTAATTTAACCAACCGCTGAATACTTGAATAAATTATCTAAAAAACATACAAATTACACAAGATATGACTGGTACTTTCATGATGTAAAAGTCATAATGCATAAAGTAAAATTTACTTCAATGCTTTTAAGATAGCTGTCGTAAAGCACTTCTGCATCAGTTGACATTAAATGAACGTAAGGGAACTTAATTTAGGCCTTTATTTTACAGATTCATTTCAGTGTTTATATATTGTTAGACATTTAGGACATTGAAAATTCAGGGTTTTACATTTTTTCATGTGTAGTCACTTTGAAAATGTTTTTGATATATGGAAGCACTCTCCTTACATTCCCTCAGTAACAAATGGACACTCGCTTAACATAAACTCAAACTTATAACAAGATGAAAACTTGGACTCAAGTTTATGAAATATCTCAGGTTAACATTATTGATGAAAATAAATGATTTCTTTTCACAGATTTTAAAAACTCAATATTTTCAGAGTTTATGAAATTTGTTGTTTTTATTACATTTGCAATTAACATGCATTTAAATAAACAGAAACATTTTGCATATGAGTATTGATTTATGACTGTAAACTAAAATATGGCACATTTTATTGTTTTCAGTTATTCTAATTTTTTGAGTTTAATTTCAATTGCAAAATCTGCAAAATTTGAACTTAACTGAAATATCATTTCAGAATTTTGTCTGTTTTATATGAAATGGCCCTTTGGTAAAATATAGTATGATTGTGTGAAGCTAGAAATGCCCGCCGTTTTTATATTATCATTAGTGACCCAATTAGTAAATCTGTTTTATTTTATATTTGCATTTTTAAAGATGTGGCAATTTATTGTATTTATGATTCTATTTTGTGTGTGTGCTTTCAGAATTATGGCAACCCTAAACATTGAGAACTGTATATCTCTCTCACAAAACAAAGCATGAAATGATATGCTTGTGATTACTGGTTATCTGTAGAATTAACTTATATTGGAATTTTTTTATTATAGCATCATTACGTCATTTGTTTTTCAAATATGGTAATTATTTGAAGTTCCGGACGCCGGATGACTATTCAGAAAATAGAAATTATCCGCGTGAAGGCGTTTGCACCAATGAGAAGAAGCTTCTTTGTATTCAAAACATACTACTTTGCCATGTCTTTAGAAGCATGGAATTATAGGTATTTAAGTGGTTGTAGAAGGAATAAATAAAGCAAAAGGCGTTTCGACTGGCTTGGTTTACTATTTAATGTTAAAGTTAGACAAAAGTATCTCTTCTCGTTATTTCTAGAAACGGTGTTCGTTATACACACTTGGCAACGGTGTATCTATAGGTCGCAAGATTTACATTTTTGCAGATTTGTCTAAACAGTTAAATAATAATATGGTTTCTGCAGAAACAGAAAACTTCTGTTCTTAATAGTGTCATATAACCGTTTCACTATTTTATGAACGATGCTTAATTTTGGTATATTAGGGACTATATCATGAGCGTAGGTATATCAACAAAGCGAAGCGATCAGCTGAGAACACAAAACAGAAAACGCCATATTATTTTAAACTGTCAGTTTATCAAATATCATCGCTTAATTCCAGAGATTAAGAAGGACCAGCGAAATTGGTTGAATAGTAGATAAACATCTTCCTGGACGCATCCGGGTGAGTGCGAACAAAATGTAACATTTCATTACAATTTGGAGTTTTGTAATTTAAAATTAGTGTGTATACCTTTGCTAAAGATTTATCCTTGGATTTTTGCGAGCTAACACCAATGCAATATATTTTGCAAATACTATTAAGCAGTACAAGGTCTCGCTTAGTTTGAATTAACGGGCAATTTCATTCAAACAGAGGCGTGTCCTGCTGTTAATAATTTTTTAGTAGGCCAGGTCATAACATAAAAAAAAAAAAAACAAATTTTCCAGTAGCAAAACCACCCATTAAAAACTTTAGCGATACTTCATTGTTTTATTTTCTTCCTTCCTTTCCTTTTTATTTAAGACGCACTGAGATATCTATATCTCTTTGGTGTCTTTCTATCCAATATACGAGCATAAAATTATTCAATTCGTTAAAATATTGGATTTAAAAATTATTTTATGACCTTCATTTAATCGTTCATCAACGGTTTAATTATTAATTTGTTCATACGCAATTTTTCATTCGGTTTGTTATATCTTTATATTTTTTCGTTATTAATATCTTTGTTTCGGGTTATTTGTTCTTTATTATAGCTCTTTTGTTTTTAATAATTCAATTGGTTTTGAACTTTTTTGCACCAATTTAACAGAAAATACCTCAATTTACACTTCAATAATATTGCTTTCTTTAAACATTCTTTTTTCATTTTTATTTAAATTCTTCATATTCCATAAACATATATTTGTTTCTTGATATTTTTTGTTTTCATGATGCTTTCCATTCTATATTTCAGTGAGAGAATTTCCTTTCCTTTAACATTATTCATTGTTATTGAATTTCCAAAATTTAATACCTTGTGCTTTTCAGTGATGCAATTTTAACACCATATCGTACATTAATTCCAAAACATTTCTCTTCCAAATTAATATAACTTCTCTACTCCATTTTTCAACCTGAACCCCAATTGTGTTTTCTATATTGAACTTGAAGTGATCACACGACTACTAACCTAATCATTTTAATAAATTGTTCTGAACAAAAAATGGACTGGTAAAATTTTAATAATCATCTGAAAACACAGTTAAGGATAGAGGTGGGTAAAGGTTGCAAATCTATCCATTAAATAGAACTCCATCTTATTGAAGATTTGGTAGAGGAACTGAAGTAAGGAAAGAAAGACAGAAAAAATGTATCTCACTTTTAACAGAATTATAATGAACTAATACCTGTGTACTTCTCATTTGCTATTTGATTTTGCCTTCGCTCAATTTTGAATGATTTTTAACATGTGACTCCCAATGTATATAGCATGCCACCAATTGGCAACACTTTTGAAAAGCACATAAAGCCCAACACTGATCGGATTAGTTTGCATCAAAATATTTTGAACTCTTTTCAGGGTAGTCACAAAACCAAAAAGCAGATTTTTTTATGTTTTCTATAATCAAACCCTTATTGCTTAGTTTGAAATCACATCTAGGAAAAATTGTGTAATTAATGTGAATGAAAAAATGAGTGTTAATGAATATTACAATATGTAATGGATGTAGGTATCTGAATTTTTTGGTTGATAGTCATATGAATGGTCGCATCAGTTTTTTATTTTAAAATTAAAAAACACTGCCTGTTCATTTGCTACTGTCCATTTATTTGAAATTCAGCTTAAGGTCCTTGTTAAGTAAACATTAAACATTCAAATGTAACTGTTCCACACTTAACCCTGCAAACTTACTTCATGTTTTGGTTGTGTCTTTCATATGGAAGAGCCACCAATGCTAAACTGCCTAAGCTGCAAGCTGGGGGATGTTTATGAGTAGATGTTTTTTTATAAGCAAAGAAATCATGTCATGGGTAAGAGGTCTGTGAAGCTAAATCCCAATAATCCTAAGAAGTTAAAACCTTGCCAGTCTAGCAGGTTTCACTTCCTCCATTAGGTTGCCACTGCACATGTGCCATTATTTTCCCATAAAAGAAAGCATCCTAAAAATGTGAGTTGGAGGGTAATGGGCTTGCGAAATTTAAAATGATTCAATTAAGAGTAAAACAGATTACACTCAAACTTCACTCTTGAAATAAAGTAACCTACTTTAGACATGTTTTGGTGGCTGTTACCACCATTTTCAATGGAGAATTAGTTACTTCACTATGCATTCCCATTAATATTTTAATTAAAATTATTTGTTTTTATTTGATGACACTAAATTGCTAGGATCATGTCAGCACCACCGGTGTGCTGGAATTTTTGTCCCACAGGAGTTCTTTAATACGCTAGTCTACTGACATGGGGCTGTCACTTTTAAGCACACTTAAAAACCACTGTTCTGGACTGGGGTTGAACTCTCGACCTTGAATTCAGAAAGCCAGCATATAACCAACTGAGCTACCCAGTGGGTTGCTTGCAAGTTATTCACATCTCCTGAACAGTGTAACACATGTATTTTCTTTCTTTAAATCATTCCTTGCAGATTTTCGTTAAACGTTAATTATGGAACTATTACCTTTAACTGCAATACACCATTTGGAATTAAATAGCACAGATATGAAATGCTGTGACTTGCAATCAGGCTAAGAGCTTGGGATTACTCTTATTCATATTTTCCTTTAGTATAGTATAGATAGATAAATTGCAGTGGGAAACAGCAGTTCTACTAAGAAGCATCTATTAACCATACTCCTTAGTGTACAGATTGTCTAGATCCAGGGAAACAAATCGCACAGTTGCAAAATAGTTCCCTTTTCCCAAAGTGTTTTTCTACAAATTTATCATAATTGCACTTTGCACTTGTCAAAACTATCACCAGTTTAAAATTATCTGCACCCCCTCAGTTAGTGCAGAGGGGAAAGAAAGAACAAAACATCTTAAAGGACCTACAGTATCTTATTTTTACTTTCTCTATTACTGCAATATAATAGTAGGTAGAAAAGGTATTGTGTTCTATCAACAAACTTGATACTGGGATTTCACTGGAAATACATATTTTGAGGACTCCTGAATGAAACTTACTTTTAGAAAAAGGTTCATATGTGCAAGTGGTCTGTGAATACAAAAAGTTGATTAAGTACCAAACTTGGTATTGAAGTTAAGTCTAAGGATGCAATCTGAAAATTTTCAGGAAAAATGCCTTCAACCCAAACTACTCTTTGCATGGAAGCTCTTTCAAAATTTTTGATTCTATCAGAATTGGCTGTAACAATTTTGATTAAAATACCATATCATAAATATACTTACATGACAAAATGTATATCTTGAGTTTCCTAATAGCCTCTGAAGCCCTCTTCATTTTGGATGACTTGCATAACCGGTAACCATAAGATAGACAAAATCTTTTTGGTAGTATACTATGATGTATATGTCATTGTGACAGGGTTTTATATTACCCATATTATTTATTTATTTTAATTATACTGTACATTGTATTATTACATTTACAGCGCTGCCACTGGGCCGTGCCCTAAGCAGTGAAATAAAGTATCTATCTATACAAAAAATGTAAACCTCGTTAAAATACACAACATATGTCCAATACATATGCTTTGTGGAATTAACTATTTTCGAGATATTCCTTGTTAAATGTTCTAATACATATATATACTTTTTTAAATGGGAAGTCATTCATTTCTGTTTATTTTTACTCCTAGCCTGCAAAAAGAATTTCAATCTCCTCACATAATGGCCAACTTCTGAAATATTTTATTGTTGTTTTAGCGTAGTGTATTCCCTTATTTCTCTTGTATCTACAACAAAATAAGTAATACTATTTCTGTTAGTGTTTATCTTGATTTGCTTGAAGTAGATACAAGAATAAATTTTTGTGAGAATACTTTACTGCAGAATGGTAGAGAAAATCATGGGAATGGAATATATCCATTATTTTTTTTTTTCTAATGTATTTTCATTGGAGTGTAATGAAATATGGATGCAGAATGGTAGAGAAAATCATGTGAATGGAATATATCCATTATTTTTTTTTTCTAATGTATTTTCATTGGAGTGTAATGAAATATGGAATACTTTTGTAAGTAGTAATTCATGGATATCTGAGGCACTAACAATTAAAAATAAAAAAGAAAAAGAAAAGTTTGAGAAGTTTATCAGCTGCAAAATCTGCAGACCATTGCAAACCACTTTTTGCAACTGAATAAAAAGGTTCAGGCCTACTAAGGAATATTTATGTATCTATAATGGCCTAATACTTGTAAAATAAAATTTATAAACTTGGAGCATAAGAAAAGAATTACACACCCACAATATTAGAAATATTGAATATACCTTGCCATAAACTAAAAAAATAAAAAAAAAAAAAAAAAATAGTAATTGAAAAAAGCTCCCTAGTGCACTCCCTAATGGAATATGTAACTCAATGCTTTAGAAATTCAAGAATAGGTTGTATAAATGGAGGCCTATTGAAGCAGCAAATGTTTATAACAAGCATTTGTTTCAGGGAACTGGGTAATGATTTGGTCTCAGAAAAATGTTTTGCATCTTGAAAAAAAAGTAGCAACCTTACCCTTTAAAACTGCATATAATTTAAATTTTCTGCAACTGTAGTTCCATAATTTGAAATTTTTCAAATTTGAGTCCACTTTCTTTTGAACCATTGAACCTATTGTGAATTTACTGCAGTTGCTTAACCATGTACTCTGTAAACATAAGCCATTATTATTAAAAAAAATATCTAAAATTTAAGAAAGTTATTTGTGTAAAAGTTTTTTAAAAATAATGTATCAAAGGTCAGAATTTTTTTCTCTTGAATAAGTAAGAAATATTTAAGTTAATTTGTGTTTCAAATGGGTTATAGACATTACTTAGTGACCCCAAAATATTAAAGAAATATGTTAATTGCAGTACACTATTTTAAAAACATGTTTTTAGTGATGACCTTTGTGGCCATCACAGAAATCAAAATTAATTACTTAAAAAATTTCATTAAAATCTGAGCAGTAGAGGTGTAGAAATGCTCAACTAAAGTTATGAATTGAAATCATATAATAATAACCAGTACCCAGTCTCCTTCAACATGTGTCTGATGCAATACATGGTCATCCTTGATGTGAATCAGCAACTGGTATTGGTTACATTGAGAACATTTGGGATACATTTGCACATTTCCAAGGTGAGGTTCCTTGCTTCCTTTCAGTTCCTAGGCTCAGGCTGAGTATGTCACTATATTCCACAGATTGATACTACATGCTCACCCCACCCTTCACACTCTGCTTATGCAACCATTTGCTGTGACCAATCATCATTGCCTGCATGCTGTGTCTTGTCTGAACTGACAGAGAAAGCATGGCACTTGAGCAGTGAGGTTAACTTTATATAGTGTGAAACTGAGAGAGTTTAAACATAATGTAAGTACTAAAACAGGAACAAATGAAGTGCATTATGTGGTTTAATTAAGATAATACATCTGAAATTTGGAAAATCCACAGTATATAAGATATCTTATTGTAATTTCTACCAATTATTATACACAAAAGTGACATTTTTGCCCTGTCTCAAAATTCTATATGGCAAGGTTATTTAAATAATAAATTTGTCTAAATTCATTGTTCTAATTAAACTAAGCCACGTGATGCATTTTTAAAAAATATTCCATTACTAAAATCTAGTTTTATTGCAAATGTGTTTATAAATAGATCTGTCATATTACATTCTTTTATATTAGCGCTAGTTAAAGGAGAAAAAGTATTACTTTTCTTTGTCTTCAAAACTCTTGATTTTTCTAATTTTTTTCAAAACTGGAGCATTATTTCAAAAAGTAGTATAACTAATTTCTATAATGTGCTTTTGCGATGCAGCATAACATTTTTGAAGTAAATTAGTGAAAAGTTGCATCATGCAGAACATTTTGAGTGGGAAAAGTGTTGGAAATAATTGTGAGAAAATAAGGTTAAAAGTTGGAAGTGCTTATTAATAAGCATGTGCTTACCTATTTATTGCTTCACTTAAGTAGTGCTTTTAGTGCACTAAGTGGAAAAAGAACATTTTCTTAAAGTTTAAAATGCAATCATTTTATTACGAAACAAAATGTTTTAATTTTTCACAATTTGTAGTCAAATTTAACAGATGCATCACTTTAATACTTGCATTTCGTAGATACTTTTAAAATAATGTAGTGATGTATATATCAGTTTAGCTTTTCTTTGTTAGATATAAGACTGAAATTGGCAAATTGTGAATCAGCTTTGGTAACATTTACATCGGTTACAGCTAATATAACGTAATTAAGAATTGAAACTGCCCTTATTAATTATCCACTGCAAAGTGTCCATAAACCACAATGTTTATAATACATTTTCTTTTGTATAAGTTTTAAAGGTACAAAGAAAGACTAGTTTTGTGTGTGAAAGGAATGGTACAAGGAAAGGATAGCTGTTAATTAAATGCATTTGAGAAGTGAAACATACATTATCATCACTCCAGAGTGTCTAAAAGTAGCAATGTTATACTGCAAGATATATCATTACATTTTGTAATGCATTAATTTTAAAGGTGCAAGGAAAGGATAATTTTGCATATGAAAGGAAATAAATCATGTGTTTTATTGAACCTTAAGACCAAAAATAGACCTGAGAATTTATTAAAGATTTTTTAATACATTATGGTGAGTAAATGTGTATAATACACAATAGATTTAATGGCAGTTTCAGCGCTGTTAGTGATGCAAACTAGAAATTAACTCTTTACTGTAAAATATTATAAATTTAGAAATTCCCAATTCTAAGGCAAATTGGAGTGAGGCTAAGGAAATTGAGTTTTATTTATGGACTTTAACTGCTGCAATTCTCAACATCACATTCTATATTGGGCATGAAAGACCACTTAATTTTGCTCATAGACCCTTTTTATCAGGCTTGAGATTCTATTACATGCCATAAATCTACGACACAGGACCAATAGCTTTACTTGCCTTCCATAGTAAACCATGCTGTAGATTATTACGCCAAGTTTGAACCCATGACCTTGGGAACCAGAGGCTAGCATGTTACCCCAAATTGAAATTGATTGGATGGTGAATTGAATTGAATACCTCCTTGAAACACCACTATGAGGGCCACTATTTTATATTTTGAGCCTTGGCAACGCTGATTGCTGTAGGTGCCATCTGGTGTTTCCACTGGAAAGATTGTCATTATTGACCTTAACCTACTTCAGATATTTTGTCAATAGAGTGCTATTTGTGTTGTTTATAGTAACTTTAAAATTGTAAAAAGCGAAAAGATGGAATTAACTCGTGAAAATGTTGTGTGATTTATTATGATTTTCAATATGGATTATCAAGACAAGGGTGCATTGATCAACTAATACTACGTTTGGCTATGAAGTTCCATTGTTTGCCACTGTGAAGCTCTGCTATAACAAGTGTAATTGTGGCTGCCATTGGCTTAGTATCAAAGTTTGTGAAAGTCCAAAATCACTTGTGCCAGAACACATTGATGCTGTGCAAAGACTGATAGAGCAAGATTGTTGTGCCATATACTGTGAGGTAGAAGTAACCCTGGGCATTAGCTCCAGCAGCATGTATAAAAATTGCATGATCATTTAGCCATGAAAAAGATTTGCTCTTGTTGGATCCCACATAATTTAACACAATCTCAAAAGGATGCTCGTATTGATTGGTGCACACAAATGCTCAAGTAATATAATGGTGGGGCTTCAAAAGATGTATATAAAATTGTAACAGGTGACAAATTGTGGGTCTATGCATATGAGCTGGAGTAGTCGACTGTATGGGAGTTTCAAGATGAATCAAATCCAACAAAAGTTGTTTGCACTTGAAAAACTTTCAAACAAATGGTTGCCTGTGGTGTTGTTGGTTTTTATTTATTTGTTGATTGTGTTTTTTTTTTTAAGAAACACTAGCCATTTGGCCAACAGAGCCGTTTGTGGAATGTAAAAAGATCAATTCTGAATAGTGCATAACCATTTATTTGGTGGAAAGGAAAACAAAACAAGTGCAGTTGAATTGTTCATCAAGACAATGCAAGCACTTGCACATCTCGTCTAGCAACAGACAAAAAATCAAATGGATGACTCATCTGCTGTGCAGTCCTGATTTGGCACCCAATGATTTTTTTTTCCCAAAGAATAAAATGCACAGTCAATTTTTGTAGCAGAAGCCATATTTTGGAGGTTTCTAAACATATTGGAAAACATGCTATGACAAGGGTTCGAACGCATGCTAAAGAGTATTGATCATGAAGGAGAATATTTCGAGAAATAGTAAAGCAAATTTTAAATGACAAATTACTAATTATTATTATTATTGTTATTATTATTATTATTATTATTATTTATTAGGCTCAAAATATAAATAATGTCTCTCATACATTACTATTTAACTTCAAACTGCTTTATTTATGATTTTAACACTTCAAAACAGATTACGAAAAGCAGTATATTTCAGGAAGGGCAACTACTACATTAATGTGTGCTGCAGTACTGTGACCATCCCAAAATAAAAAATACATTTGAGGTAAACTGTTGGCTCCTTCAGCAGCTGAAAGAACGGAAATAAGTCTGGACTGTAGGGAGGGTGGTCAACTGGTGTCCGTTTCATTTCTTCCAATTTACATCATGGAGAAGGATGGCTTCTCTTATGGCTAGCCAAGTCGTTTGCTGTGACAAGCAAGTTAAATCTCTCGCAAATGGTTACAAGAAAATGCTTCATTAATTGTAGAAAATTGATAAACCAAATTCCAGTGCTGTCGGAAAATGGTTGCACAATTGAGACTTGGCTCTCATTTTTTAACCATCCACAACCTTCCTCGAATGCCTAATGGCAAGCAAACTCATGAAAGGGTCTGTGCACCAAACTGTGCTGCCAGTCTCTTCTAAAATTCTGTTGGTTTCTCGCCTTCAAGAACAGGGGATTTGATGATGAATTGTGCAGTAGAAACACTTTCCTCTTGCTCAGACATGTTGAGTAGAACTAACAAATGAGTCTACAGAGGCCAATTTCTCATCCCCACTCTCAATGTCCTCACCCAAATCATCATGCTCTGTTGGAAATTACGCACCCAGAACATACAGGCTGCTTGTTTGATTTGCCCTTATACTTGCATAAAAACATACAATTGAATATCTTGATTATCCATTTATTTTAGCTGATTGAGAAGGATTATTGTATTACAAATTGATTTTATATTATGAAATTATTATAAGGAATCTTATAACACCTCAGTATTAGGATGCATGGTTTGGAAAGCACTGCCCACCGCCGTATGTATTTAGCGTATATTATTCCATCTATAATAGAGATATTTACAGTAAGTAAAAAATATCTGATGTGTTCATTCACATGACTTCTTTTACATCGCTGTAAAAATTATTGTTGAAAAGCTTATTCCTCTATCTGCTTAATGCTGGAGATAAACATTAGCAGAAATGGTCTTATTACTTGCTTCCTTGTAAGTAGAAAGGAAGTAAGGGAATGCACTAGGTTGAAGTGAAAGTTAAATATTTAAAACTGTTGCCATATGGTTGAAACCCATTTCTTTGCATGATCAGGAATTGACAAATTCCTGTATGAGAAAAATTTTAAGTAATTTAAAACTGAAACCAACAAGAAATATCTCAAATTGTAAATTCTACAAAAAAAATGTATGAGATAAATTGTGTGTTTTAATGGGATCTACACTTTTTGTGCAGTAAGTTTTTGTCTATCGCAGTTTACTACTTGTGCAAAATTCATCCAGAATAAAGAGCTCTTCAGAGGCTATTCCCAGAAAATTCAAAGTATACATTTTATTTGAGATGTAGATATATAATTAATATACAGTTTTTTAATTAAAATAGAGGAATTTTTGAGAAAACGATGCTTTAAAAATTTTTTCCATGTAAAGGGCAGTTTGTGATAGGGAGATTTTTCTTAAAAATCTTTGTTTCACATCCGTGGGCGATACTTAACATAAACACCAAGTTTGGTAATCAACAGTCTTTGTTTTTGAGCTGCTCACAGACACACACATGTGCAGACCTTTTGCTAAAAGTGTTTTTTTTTTTAACTTGGGGGGGGGATCTCAAAACACACAACCTTCTTTAGCTACTATGTATATTGTATGTACATACATGCTAGAGGAAATAAAAATGAACCATAATTGCTTACATAGAGGGCAGAAAAGGCTTCAGTAATAGAAACCTCATTACATAAAGTTGTAGCACAACATTAAAATGCACATTATTCAGAGATATTGATGTTTATTGTGAATTGTACTATGCTATAACTAAAACATATCTGCAGTATTTGAATAAAATCTCAAAGATATAATATTATCATTGATAGCATTAATGTCATTGTTGTTAGTTGTCTATTTTATCTTATGTTTATATTGCAGCCATCTACATGCTTGTGTGTTTATAGACCAATTTGATTTAATTTTTATGTGCATTCTTAGTGAAGGACTAGAAACATTACTATAAAAAGGTTATTTATCGATGCTTAATTTAAACGTGATTGCTTTGGTTCGTTGGGTGTAAGTAGCAAATGAACAGAAAGGCAGACCTACTCCCTAGGTTCTAGGTTGAACCTCTACAGTTTGCTGCAGTAACATTTTGAAAAAAGTGAATGTGGAAGTGGTTATACAACCTAAAAATTTACTCATGTGAATTTCAAAAATGTGAAAATCCTATTTTAGTGTGCATATTAGGACTATTGTTACATAAAATTTAATTACCCTTAATATCAAGTTAAATATCACAACAAAAGAATTAATGTAAATAGACAAATAATAAAAATAGGAAGATATTGAATGGAAATGAAAAATAGCTATTTACATAACTGTTAGAAATAAGTAAATTTAACATTAATGTCTTTAAATAACACAAATATTTCCTTTATAGTGTTCACAGGATCTCCTACATTTTCAAACAATTTTTATTGCTGCTTTTATCTTGATTGAGCACAACAAATATGCTATTTATATCTTTTTCTGCTGAAGAAATGGAGACACATCTATGTTCTTGGCCGTTTCTGTTATTAGCCTGTAAAATTTAGAAAAGGTTCAAATGATATGCCATTTAAAAGAAGTGAATAAGACTCCAGTTCTTCTCTAATAATTTGACAGCTTGAGTTGTAGTTGGATAGTGCCAATGATCTTGTAGCTTGGGGAGGGTTACTGGTCATGTGTCTGCACTGCTGAATTCTTTTAGCTCAATTCACAATTTTGTGTGTACTTATTGCAGTTTCTTGATGATTAAATATACTAACCTCATTGGTCTGCTGGAAACTGGATAACTTGACAGCACAGCAATTTAAGCAGGGGGGGGGAGAGACAGAGAAGGAGTTTTATGGAAACATGTGACCACAGTTCCCTCAGTTTTTGACTGCAGGACCCATCCAATACAACAAAGACATGGGAATTGTCAAAAATTTGCATTTTTAGCCTCTTACACAAAAATGGCATGTCATTTGTAACTTTTCTGAATCTTTATACCTACTGCATTTTCATAAGTATACAGATTCTTTTAATATTAATGCTTTTCAGTTTTGAGAATCCAAAAATCTGCAGGTTTCTTTTAATTGCTTTCTTTTTGCTATATACTCAGGATATAAATCATAGTATATACAAGTCAAGTTAAACCATTGAGATATTAATTTTGTTTTATTCATAATTAAACAGTTTTTGATATGCAACATAAAATCCTCCTTGATACCCTACAGTTTATCATATCAACCTCAAAATTTTAATTTGAGCTTAGTATACAAATTTAAAGAAATCATTCTGCAAGCTTTTCTTAATTTCAATTAATTCAAGGAAAAGTGTGTATATATGGTGTTGAATGTTTTAATTACCAGTGCACAATTTTTAAATCCATAATTCCTGAAGCTATCCTGAAAATGTTGAGCTAATATTTATATACTGGGTCCAAGGAGCATTTTTGAATAATAAAAAAAATGTTGGGCAACACTGCATCCAAATGGCAAAACTGCTTGCTTCTCACCAGGCAGCCTTGGTTTGATCCCAAGGGTATAGAATATGAGATTTGTGTTGGACAAAATGACATATGGGTGGGTTTTCTCTGGTTTCCCCCACTAGTCATACCACCATCTGCTCCATGACCATCTTTCCATTCATCCTCCTCCTCATTTCATTTAGTCTTCTTCCACACTCTCGCCAGGAGTCAGGCTCATCGCTCATCCTGGCTACTCTCTCTGATCCAGAATCCATCTGTTCAACATACATTAGCCTAGAAGTTGGCTTGTAAGTCCTCCAAATGAGGAGGGTAAATAGCAAACAAGAAGGAATGAATAAAAGAGGATTTTAAAATTTCAGGGCTGTGCTTTATCCAAAGGTAAAGGACTGATTTAAGTCATTTGTAGCTTTAAAACTGCTGATATTTAAAAACCAGTTTTTTAAAATGAAACCACAATTTACACTTGAAATGTTTTTACCAAATTTCACCAATACATTGCTTTAACAAATAGCACACGCATTGGTGCAGTTGTATTTAATTATTTGTGGGGGGACCTATATGCATAATAGATATATTTTGATGGCTGTGAAATTTCTTATAAATTTTTTGTGTGTTTGACAGACAATAGGCCTTAAATTGGGCCATTCTTGAGGTGTAACTGGGGTCCAGTAAAGTGACATCACAGGAATGGACCTGGGCCAGCCGGATGCCATCCATCCCTTCATTCAGCTGAATGAGGCATTGATGCTGGAGAACAAATTCCAGCCACATCTTCAGCTTCCATCAGTCACGCAGGTAATGGAAGCCAACTTTGATACTATAAAACAAGTAGAAGTTTTAAAAAGTTATCAGCTTGTTATAAAATTTATATCTTGAAAATTCTTCACATTATGAATTCCTCTAATCTTTCCTAAATAAGAAACACACTTGAGATAAATAAAGACAATAGGCAGAACCAAGCACGTGGCCACAATGATTGTTTTCATTGGTCTCTGACTGCATCATCATCCTAAGGGTAAAAAATATTCCCAGCTGTTTCTTTGTGCACTTTCAAAATGCGCTAATGTATATGCTTAAATTTTTCATTGCAATGTTGTATATTTTTGCTACAATTTGTAAATATTGTGTGATCAGCATAGAGTAGAACAGGTTTTGTGGCTCTTAGTAAGCTGGCAGTGCTGCTTGCTATGCGTGTTGAGTGGGAGACAGTACATGCACAGTAAACATACTATGTTTGTAGCATTCACTTATTTCTAACAAAGAAACAAAGTAAACACTTAAAAATAAAAGTATTCACATACATGAAGTCGGGAGATGTTAGAAGTGCCTACCTTCAATATTCCAGCATTTCTACCACATGCTTAGGAAATTGGCAATTACACTCTGCAGTTCCTTCTGAAAAATGGCAGCAATTTCATGACAATCTTCTTTTACATTCCTCTAAAGTATGTGAATTTGTTTTGTAAACTATCTCTTTTAATCCCTCCCAGAAATATAAATCACAGGGTGTTAAAATCTGTGGAATGCCCCTCACTTGCAAATTCTACACAAATGCATGAATAATAAATGAATACTTTTTGTAAAACCAAATACCTGTCTCCAAATAAAGCCTTTTTCACTTAATACACACTGTATTGCATCAACTAACAAACACACGTACCACATTTGCAAGAGTTCAACTCGTGCTCCACTCCAGGCTGCTTACGAGCCGTGAAACCTGTTCTGCTCTATGCTGATCACGCAGTATAAAATAATCAGTTTAATGAAACTCGCTGGGGCTCAGAAGTTGATTACTCAAAAATATTCAAAAATTACCTTATATTTGTGAAAATATGAAATAAAAATGTGCAAAAAGTGAAATTTAAAAAATTTAGCATTACAGTAAAGAGCCTAGGCATTTGTAATGTCTTGAACTTGAAGGATCGTCCCTTGTCCTGAAGAGTATTTCTATACTTTGAAAAACTTCTTTCCACCTCAACTGATGTCCTGTATGTGTGCGAGTGCTCAGCTCACCGCAGAAACAAGCTTAGAGTAGTATTTCTAATAAACTGAGTAACTTCCTCTCATCTATCTCGATGTGCTCTGGATTAACATGAAATAGAAGAATAAGCTTTTTCAAGAATAGTAGTTTTTTTGAAGAGTGGTTAAATGGAGACATCTGTGAATGTAACAGCAGATTTTTATGACACTTTTTAAGAGGTGTAGAATATGGACTAAAATCTGTATATGAACCTGGAAGTGGTGTTGTTTGCTTTAATATCTATGTATCTGAGGTGGTGGGCTCTTGTATGAAGTGAAGTAACTATGAAAGGAAATTTAGGAAGGAAACGTTTCAGGCCTAAGCACTAACTTCTCAGCTGATTAGCAATTAACAAAATTTCATTTAAGAATATGTGAAAATGGTTTCTGCTGATTTTACTTGCATTTAATTAAAGTTATAATCTTGCAGGATTTGAGTGAGATAACTGCTGGTATCAGAGATGGCTCTGCCCATGTGCTGCGCTGCCTGAAAGTGTGGTATGACTTGCCATCAGATGTACTTTTTGTTGCCATCAGCCTTATGGACCGCTTTCTGACAAAAATGAAGGTAGGCTGATAAAGCTCACACTTTGCTGCATATTCATTAAGTTTAGCAGGTTATCTTGCATCCTTTGCACCTCGAGCTTTGTGTTGTCAGGCATGCAACCTACGAAAACAAAATTTAGCAGAATTTCAAGCTGTCATTTGCTGGGTATGAAGTTGGTACTACATATGCATAATTTTTATAATGCGTGGATAAGTTGGGAAATCAATGATTTATGTACCATATTTATCTGAATACAAGGCAATGTTTTTTTCCAAAATATTAATGTTCAGACCTGGGGGAGGGGATGGGGATTCGTCCTGCATTTGCAATATTTATTCTATGAATACTATGTGGGGGGGAAAAGTAAGTTTCAAACTTTGCAGTTATGGCAGTGTCAAATCCTGGAGGAATTTATAAAGATTGCTGCCAAGGTTGTGATATATTATGTGGCAGATTTTGTGTGTTTCATTTCAAGCCAAAATTAGTTGTTCATGGGTCTATGGGCATTCTCATTGAAAAAACAAATTTCTCTCAGATACTAAAATAAAATTAGAGGACTTCCTTTTACATCGGTAGTTGCATGTAATGTATTGGGAGCCAGTCAGCCAACAGTCAAGCAGAAAGAGAGGTTAGCTGCGCATCTCCACTGCTCATGCAGCACATATACAAGTACATTTCCATTTCCTCTGCCTCTCTGTTCCACCCTCAACATGAATTATGCACAAATTTCAATTAGGTAAAATGTTATATGATGTATAGTATATTAAGTTGTAATAGAAAATCACATCCATAATCATTGCTGTTGTGCTGCTGCCACCACTGCCATCATGTTTCTACCATCACACATTCCATACATCTACGTACTCCGCTCTCCTATTCAAAATGTGGAATTTATGCACAAATTCAATTACATAAGAAGCTTTACAATGTATGATATTAAGTACATTGTTTTAACAGAAAATCACATCCATAATCATTGTTACAGCTAAGCTGCCACCATTATCACTTAGCACGAACTTACCGGTACATTTCCATTCTCCCTTCTCTGCTTCTCTCCCACTAACAATGTGAATTTCTGCCCAAATTCTTTGCCGTTCAATGGTGTAATGATTACCATGCCAAATTCATATACACAAAGTTCTGGGTTTAAACCAGGTGGAGGACGATGGATTTTTTCGGGAGTAAAAATCCTTAGTATGGCTTCCTTTGGAAGGGAAGTAAAGCCGTTGGCCCATGTCATAGATTTACAGCACATAAAAGAACCTCAAGCCTGACCAAAAAGGCCTCTGAGCAAAATTAAGCAGTCTTTCATGCCCAGCATAGAATAGGATGCTGAGAACCACACCCAAGTTAAAATTGGGTTCAAATTTTTAGTGTTAAATTGTCTTGTCTAAATAGAAAACCATATCCATCATTGTCATTACAGCTACACAGCTGCTGCTACCATCACTGCTGCCATCATGTTCTATCATCACTCACATACCGTATATTTCTGTACTTCTCTCTCTGTCTTTATCCCGCTCAAAACATGAATTTCCATGCAAATTCTAATTATTAATTTAGGTAAAACTTTTTACAATGGTGTGCTACATTTAGGTATGTTGTTTAAATATGTTATCATTGTTTGAATTGTGCTGCCATTGCCACCATCACCTTCTTTGGTCACACATATACCGGTTATTGTGTCTCCTATCCACCATGTGAATCTCTGCACAAATTCAAATTAAATAAATAAAGGGGGGGAACTTAATCAGCTGAAGTGTCCCTTAATTTGTTCAAAATATATAGCAAAACTTTAAATTTCATTTAAAAATTAAGTTATGTCTTCTTTTTATATAGATGATATTATGCTAAGTTCAAAAATTAAGTTCTGAAAAATGGAGGTTGTCTTGTATTTCAGGTCATCTTCTATTTGGATAAATACGGTACATATGGATATATGGTAGTCTATTCATTACAGAATAAATAAGGGCCCCACTATATACTGATGAAATGTACCTAATTCATTTGCCTCATAACCTGAAATAACTATTAAATTATATGCTCGTGTAATTCTGCAATATTGAATTAACCTTAAAAAATGTGGATATGTTTCATAGTATGTGTTTATTTAAGAAATGCAAAAATCTTCCACAAAGTTGCAGATGGTAGTTAGCCAGTAATCTGGAATAACTTTTTGAAGCCTAATACTAAATTAACCTTAAAATCTGGATCTCTTGCGATGCATTTAACAAATACAAAGTTCTATTATGGTGACAGTGTGCTTATATCTCAAAATAATTAAGTCGTAACTTCATGCAATATGAAATTAAACCTTAAAATCAGAATGGTTCATAATGTTTGTTTAATAAATAATGCAAAGTTCCATCATCAGAGTTAAAGGTGGCAATGTGTTTGATAAATGGTATGCTTTCACAATCTGGTATTTCTGAAATTAAATTTTGCCAATTTTTCTAGCGATTACAATTGATTTCAAATATGGTTGAATTGTAATTAACATCTAAAACTAAATGACTAAAAGAAATTATTCAAACTGTCATTGTTTATAAGTGTGCTAAGCTTCCAAAAATGTGGTACCAAGATTTCACCCAAAATAATCCCTGAACTAAAAAAAAAAGTTTTATTGAAAAGGTCTGTGTTTACATGTCAGCATTTCTGTTAATAGTAGAACTCAAAAATCAAAAGTTGGTTAAGTACCAAACTTGGTATTTAAGTTCAGTATCTTTCAAGGATGCAAAACTTAAGATTTTTCAGGAATATCCCCCCCCTACTACCCTTTATAAGGAAGATTTTTCAAAATTAGGATTTCCTCAAATGTGCCTCTTAACTTTAAACCTGATTGGTCATATCAGACGGCAAATGAAATCAGATGGAAATGATGCTGAAATAATTTCGGGTTCATGCTGCTTAATCAACATTCATCTTCTGAAGATAAGAGAAAACCCCAAAAAACCTTATCTGGGTAACGTACCCTAAGCAAGATTTGTACTTGCAACTTCTTGAGTGTGAGGCAAACATGCTACCCCGACACTACAGAGGCAGGCTTTCTAATGATTTTGATAAAAGTGCCATATGTTAAAGAAATTTGACAGACATATATCTTGAATTTTTTGGGAAAAGACTCTGAAGCCCTCTTCATTCTGAATGTCTTGCGCATAACTAGTAAACCATATGAGATAAACAGAATCTTAATACACAAATATGTAAATCTTGTAAAACATTTTTTGGTAGAGTTGAACCATTTCCGAGATATTCCTTGGATATGGTTCAATTTCCTAAATATTTTTGTTTTTTTGGTTTAAATTTTCCAATGTTCACACTTTTCTCAAATGAGAAGTTGTTTGTTTTCTTTCATTTTGGTCGTGCAGATAGAATGGAATTTCAAGACCATCACATAGCGACCAACTCTCTAAAAGATTTGTTTATCACTTTAACCTACTGTATTCCCTTTTTTAACCATAAGAAAATATGAAATAAAACCATTTTTGTTAATGTTTTCTTAATTAGTATGATGTAGATAGAAGAATGTTTTGAAGAATAAGTAAATAAAGTCCTATGAATGTAATAAATTTTATTTGTTTTTGTTTTCTAGGCACGTCCAAAGCACATGGCATGTATATCTGTTAGCTGCTTCCACTTGGCAGCAAAGCAAGTGCACCAGCACCAGAAGGGGCAGGGTATGGAAGACGTGGTGCCAGTCCCGGAGGCAAGAGACCTTGTTGCCATCTCTCAGTGCAAGTGCACCCTTGGAGACCTAGCACGCATGGAAGGCATCATCTCAAGCAAGTTGGATGCAGAACCAGGGGTGGTGCCTGTCACATCACTCACTTTCCTGCGGTTGTTCACTTCGCTGTTTGCAGCAGCTACCGAACAACTAGGGGTTGGAGCTCTCTTCAAGAAAGTGGTGACCGACCCTTCACTTTGGCTCAAGCTGGAGATCCTTGCTTGTGATTCTGCCTGTGCCAATTTCCGTCCCAGTGAAGTTGCACTGGTATTGCTTTGCACACAGTTGGACAAAGTTGCTGATCTCAGCACCAGGCAAGACCCCAGTGTTGGTGCTGAGATCATGCAATTGATCAACTTTGCCATCGAACTTCAAAAGACTTGTAAGGTAAGGTTTTAAAATACAATATTAAGATTTATGAGTAATATAGGGTCATTAAAGTATAAGGTAACCCCCTCTCGCAGCCTCTTTCCATTATGCAAGAGAACTGAGTAATGGGAAAAGTGGTGCCAGCAAAGGCACACTAAAATCTTTACCTAATAGTATATGCTGGTAATGTTGACCTTCTGCTCTCAAACAGACAACATATCTTCAGCTGCATAAACTCAACAGCAGGAATCCTTGTGATTTCTTGCATGATGTTATCACCAAGTTCCTGTAGCATATGAGGGTTAGGATGATGTTTTTTGGCTTACAAAGAATCCCATAAATAAAATCAACACTAGTAGATTGGGGAAACGAGGGGACCACAAATAAGTAATATTAACCTCTTCAGTGATATGGATATGATATGATGTCCTGTGCATGACTTAACTCTTTTTACAAATAGATAACTCTATGAAATGACGCAAACTTTGACATCTGGATTTATGGCCATATGGTCTAAGGCAAGATAGGAGTAGCTAGCCTATCAAACCAAGGATTATGGAATTGAATCCAGTCAAAATGTATGTTCTACATTCAAGAGAAACTGTAGAAAAGGATGGGGAGGGCCCAACTAAAGCAATGGGTGTGATAATATGGTTGAATGCTGATGGGTTTCTATTGAATGCAGGAATGCTTATATATAAATAAAATTGACTCATTATTATGCAGCATTATAAGCTCAAATAATAGTGTGGTTATTGTGTTTCTGAATGGCTGTGCAGTATAAGGCATGGTATGTGAGAGTTGACCATACTGGTATTATAGGTTCACTCCCTATTGTAGCAAAATATTGTTTTAATTAATTAATTTATTTTAACACCTCGCATCCATTATTAGGTATCATTGAAAGGGTTAAAATAACAATTTGCAACAGAACTGCATTTATCTTTATAAATTGTTATAGTAATATTTGTGTTCTTTCTGTTACTAGCTTCTGTGTTTACCTATTATAAGTGCTTATAAATTCATGAAAGACATCTCTTATTTCATTTAAGGAAATCAAGTCGTATTTTCAGTTATGTTTGAAACAAAATTCTGCAATAATATACGTGGCTATGAAATCAATAAGTGAAATATGAGCGATGTTTTATGACATATATAAGTCTAATAAGTGCACCCTCAGTCCCCCTACCTAACTAGTTGTGATTTTTATTTATGGGGTTCTTTGAAAGACAAATTATTTTTCTAACCCTCGTACACTACAGGAACTTGGTAATAACATGCAAGATATCACAAGGATTCGTGCTGTTAAGCTTAGGTGAGTGAGTAAGAAAATTTGTACAATATTTTCTGCCTGTTTGGGAGCAGAAGGTCAATGTTTCCAGTATTTACTATAAGGAAGGGACTTAAGTGTGTCTTTGTCGGCACAACTTTCTGGTGACTGTTCTCTTGCACTGTGGAAAGAGGATGTGGGAGTTATAGTTTAATAACCCTATATGTTTGCATTCTTATCAAATTCAACTCTTGGAGGTATATTTATCAGTCTAAGCAAACAGCACATTTATTTGAAGTGGCTCTAAAGCTTAATTATTTTCTGTATTTATCTGAAAAAAAGAAAACCTTAATTGCATGATGAACCCCTTTTTTTCAGAACTTTGGGATTTAGTACATCATCTACACAAAAAATAGGTAACTTAATTTTTAAAAGAAGTTTTGCATATATATTATGAACAAACTAAGGGACACCTAACTGCTGAAGTCCTTTTTTAAAAAACCTATTTCAAATTGTGCAGAAATTCATGTGGTAAGTGGAAGGGAGAGGGGAGAATGGAAATGTACCAGTATGTGAGCTGTGGGGGAAGCTGACGACTGTAATGGCAACTGCAGTACAGCTGCAATGACGATAATGAAAAACATATTTTATTTAGACAGCATTCCTAATATAAAACATCGTAAAAAGTTGTACCTATTTCAAATTTATGCAAAAATTCATGTTGTGGGTTGAAGAAGGAAGAAATGTACAGATATATGTGATGAGAGGAGCAGAAATGTGCAGCTAAACCTTTATCTTTCTGTTTGATCATTGACTCCCAATATAATATTATGGACACATGTCTGCCTCACATTCAAGAGGTCCTGAGTTGAAATTTGGTTAGGGTGAGTTCCTTATATAAGGTTTTTTTTTTTCAGGAATTTTCCTTATCCTGAGAAAACAAATATTAAGTAACTTTTAAGCTCTATGGACCCAGAGTTTGAGCATCATTTCACTGATTTCATTTGTCTGATTTGACCTATCATGTTAAAGGACATAAAAGAAAGAAATAGGCACAATCACTGATGTGAAAGGAAATCCTCTATTTTTATTTTTTTTTTTTTTTTTTTTTTTTTTTTTTTAACTCTTCTAGGTCCATTAACAACTTAACAACATGAAATGAAACACACAAAAATCTGCCGCATATGTCACAAGGTTGGCAATAGTGTTACATGTATTGTTTGTTGTTGGGTTTCTGATTTTCTTTAATTTTATTCGTTATATCATGCACACATTACTCTCATTCATACTTAGACTCTGGTGAGGATCGAAGCTGGAACACTTAGCACAGCAGGCAGGAGCTCTACATGCTGAGCTACAGGAGCAGCCAAGTATTGTCTTGTATTCAGATAAATACAGTATGTAATTAACTGTAGAGAGCTGTAAAATTTGTGACTTCAAAGTTTTGCCATATACTTTGAACAAAATAATGAGCACTTGAGATTATTATTATTATTATTTTTATTTTACTTATTTTAATTTGCACAGAAATTCACATTTTGAGCCATTGGCGGAGAAGGGAGTATGGAAATGTACGGTATGGGTGGGATGGTACAACTTGGCAGTGCAACTGTAACGACGATGATGGGCATATTTTTTCTTTAACTTACTGTAACACATTGTACAATTCTTTTTACCTAATATGAATTTCCACAGAAATTCACACTGCAAGCGGGAGAGAAACGAGAAGAGAAGAAGGAAAATAAATGTACCAGTATGTCTGTGTTCAGTGGTGATGGCATCAGCTTAACAACGATTACAAAATGATTTTCAAATACTTAATATATCAAATGTTTTACCCAATTTGAATTTGTGTATTAATTCATGTTTAGAGTGGGAGAGGCAAAGAGGAGTGTACGGAGAGTGGGGAATGTGCATGATAGAACGTGATGACGGCAGTGGTGGCGGAAATCTTATAAATGTATTTTCTATAAGACAACATACTTAATATATATATCTTAAAATGTATTATTGAATTTGCCATAAATTCACATTGTGGATGGCACAGAGAGGCAGGGGGAAAAATGGAAAGTACCTGTATAGGTATGTGCAGCGTGAGGAGGGAGAAATGTGCAGGAAATCCTTTAATTTTATTTTAGTTTTGGAGAATAAGCTTTTTTCCAATGAGAATGCTCATAGGCCCATTAACAGCTAATTTTTTAGAGAAATGAAACTCACAAAATCTGCCACATACATTGCGACCTTGATGGAAATTCCTAGGCTTTGCCATTGCAGTACCCACGACGTTTGAAACTTAATTTTTCCCTGCATGGTGTTTGGAAAACATATTGCAAATGCAAGACGACTCCCAGTTCTGAACATTAATATCTTGGAAAAAAAAAAAACAAACATTATCTTGTATTCGGATAAATATGGTATGTTGTCTAGATGTTGAAACATATATATTATCGTTGTTAGTTAAGCTGCTGCCACCTCAGTCATCACGTTGTACCATCGCACCCATACCATACATTCTGATATCTCCGTCAGCTGCACTCAACATGAATTTCCATGCAATTTCAAATTAAGTAAAAAAAAAAATGGCTTAAGGGCCCATTAGTTTGTTCAAAATATATGTCAGACCTTTAAATTTCATTTAAACATTGTTATATCTGCTTTTTATATAGATATGCTGAATTCCAAAATTAAGTTCCGAGGTGATCTTGTATTTGGATAAATATGGTAATTTTATCAAGAGCAAACAATGATGATGTCCTAAAAATTAAAATATTTATCATTTTATATCTCCTAATTTGTTATTTTTTATGCCTATAAAAGCATATTTTGAATTATTAAGAAAAGAGAAGAGATAAAGTGCAGGAGAAAAATAAATATTTTTCAATAGCCTTAAATAGCAGTGCAGATATTTCCCTATTTGGTGATAAATTCATAAGATGATATTGAATTGCTAGACCTATTGCAGCTGAGTTTCAAAGTTCTAGCATATTTATAGTACATATGACAATAGTGTGCTCCATTTAACATATACTGTCTTCTAAAGTTGAGATGTACTTTAAATTGTATACAAAAGAAATCCGTACTTTTATCTAAGAATCGGCAACTGTCACTGTATTCATTGTCTGTGTTTCTTCATCTACTGGATCATTTCAAACTATGCGATGGCACTGACGTTGCTTGTGTGTGTCAAGTGGCCTAGTGTATTCCCTTATTTCCCTAGTTTCTAAAAGAAAATTAAGTGATACAAACATTTCTGCTAATGATTACCTTGAATAGTATAAAGTAGATAGAAGAATAAGCTTTTGTAAGAATACTTTGTTGCAGAATAGGTAGAGAAAGTCGCATCATAATTTTTTGTACCTTGCAACATTAGTCTTCTTTATGTGTCATACTGTTTTCTTGACATCTTTGCTAACAATTTCAGCACTGTCTGTTCTCAGAATTTCCTCTGGTTCTGCAGAGTCCATTTCTAAGTAATTCAGATAATATGTCATTACATTAATCCATACAAGGCTTCTGCTTTATATTTATATAATTTCCATCACAAGGAACAAGGGTGGTAGCAGTGGAGTATTGCAAAATTGTTATTCCACTGAATGTGAAGATTTATAGTTAGAGCTGCCAGTGTTTAAAACTCTTTTAGTTCATCTGTCTAAATTAGGTATTCTGTAAATTCAGATGGTTTATCTTTGTCTTCTAATCGCTGTATCTTTTTTTTTTTCAGATTCCAGAAACTACTTTTTTCTGCTGCCATGAAATAGTAATGTCAATTCTAGCCCGCTATAATGCCCAGTGTCAGATGCCACACAGACAGCGCCTAGTCTGGAAACTGTCGCAGCGTACACTGAGATATCTGCGACCTACAGATAAGCTCACTTCCATACTACCAACAATTAATGAACATGGGCAGTTGCAGTTGCCCTCCCGCATAAGGTAAACATCATATTTAATAATATGCCAACATTGCTTTGTTTCATGTACAGGATCTTTCAGTAAGGAATAATACTGTGTTTATCTGAATTCAAGATGTTTTTTCCAAAATATTATCAGAACTCAGGGTCGTCTTGTATTCGTGATGAAGGTTATGCAAATACCATATGGGAAAAAACAAGTTTCAAATTTCGTGGGTAAGGCAGTGGCGATGCTTGGAGGAAAAGTATAGATTACCGTCAAGGTCATGATGTATGCAGCAGATTTTGTGCGTTCCATTTTGCGTCAAAAATTAGCTGTTAACTGACCTATGAACATTCTCATTGGAAAAAGGATTACTCTCATATTAAAATAAAATTAGAAGGTTTCTAAGTATGTTAATAGATAAAAGCATCCATAATCATCGTTACAGCTACACTCCCGCCACCATCGCTGTCACGTTGCACCTACAATTGCACACATTCCATATGTTTCCGTACTCCCCTCTCTGTCTATCCCATCCAAAATGTAAATTTATATGCAAATTCAAATTAGGTTAAACATCTTAATTGAAAATCACATCGATAATTACCCTTATAACTTAGCTGCTGCCATCACCACCAAACACAGAACATACTGGTACATTTCTGTTCTCTCTTGTCTCCTGCTCGCAATGTGAATTTCTGTGCAAATTCAAACCGGCAAAAAAAAAAAAAGAGTACAATATGATATAGTATGTTGTCTAAGCAAACCATATCCACTATCGTTGTTACAGCTACGTTGCCGCTGCCACCATCACCACATTCTATCATCGCACACATACTGTACATTTCCATTCTCCATCTCTCCCACTAACAATGTAAATTTTTGCACAAATTCAAATTAGTAAAACATTAAATATATCTACTTACAAAATCATATCCAGCATCATTGTTCTCGTTCTCTGTCAATCACTCAAAAAGTGAATTTCTGCGCAAATTCAATAACATAGATAAAAATAAATAAGTAAAATAAAAAAATAAGGGACTTAATCAGCTTAAGTGTCCATTAGTCTGTTCAAAATATATGGCAACCTTTAAATTTCATTTAAAAATTATTCTTTTTATCCTTTTAAACATGTCTTTTTATATATTAGATAATAAGCTAAATTCCAAAATTAAGTTCTTGTATTTGGATAAATTTGGATAAGTACTTACAAATGTCTACACACCTTAAATTTAATATTTTGTAAGGGAAAATTTACATAAAAAATCAGCTATTATTGTACAATTTTTTTGGGATAGTGTTTAACGCCCGCTTATACTACAAATGACATCGCAAGCGATTATTGTACAATGTGTGACGTTAACAAAAATTTTAAATGATAGCATTTTTTTTTTTTTTTTCCCCTCCCTTCCTCTGAAAGGTAAATTATTTTATTTAGTTGCATCAGCAATTTATCTAATACAATGCTATGGAAATAGTTCATTGTTGACTTGTTTAACACTTTATATGAAAACTTTGTTATGGAGCTTTGAAATATGGATGTGTTTAAATTGAGGATCAGGAAAGAATGCAGTGATATACCACTTGAGATAATTGAAACTTTTCAACGAAAACTCATGTTTTAATTTGCCCACTGCAGATTGTAAATGCAGAGCATTTTAAACAACTAATAAATAATTAGAATTTCATTTTTTACAGTAGTGTGCAAATTTTGGAAAAAATGGAAAAGATAACCTTTCAGAAAAAAAGAAAAAAAATATGTTGCCATTTAAAAACTGTCAATGACATCACACCCTATACAGTAACAGTTGAGCATTTTGTTTCTTCTTTGTAAAATATTTCTTTCAAAATGAAATGTGAGTTGTCAGAAGTTTTTAAAAAAATTAGTTAATTTTAGTTCCATTTGCATTATTCTTTACTCATTATTTGTATACTGGAAAGGTAGTGTCAGACTGAAAAATTCAACGCTATAGCTGAGATTTGAACTGTTACTTGAAAAACAATAATTTCCAGATTTAATATTCTTAAGAAAAGGTTTAATTTATGCCCTCTATTCTGTTCCTGTATAATTGTGATATTGTGCTGAATTTAATACTGAGACTATATTTTGCTTAATTTTTACAGGTCTGGAAGCGTCAGTTCAGACGAAAGCTGTGATTCTGAAAAAGAGGATGTGGCAACTGCTGAGTGGAGCCCATCTCTGAATCCTGTGGACTGGGCCAGGGGAGCCATGAATACCCTTCCTGAGGAAGAGGAAATTTCCGATGGCTCTGCAAAGTTTCTGCACAACACAATGGTAGCTTAAATAAATTCCACTTGGGCCTCAACTTAAAAGTATTTATAATTTTGTGCTGTGTCTGTTATAAACAAGAAACGGCAACAAAAAAATTTTACAAAAGCTGTGAAAAGAATTTAAAAAAAAGTACAAAATATATCTGTAAAAGCGCTCATAAAAATTTTTTGTACCTATTAAATATGTTATTGTAAACAAAAGTTGGCTTTGTAGTTAATTTAACCAACATGATTTCTACTTTTCTCTGTTCTCACAGCTATACTTTTCTAATAAAGCTTTGTGTTGCCATGACGGAGAAAAATCTCAGTGTTATGCTAGTCATGTTGTTACCAGCAATTGTTTCATAGTGGCATTTCTCTATGTCTGGTGTAGCAGCATATTTTGTACGATATTGAAAATGCAAATAAATGCTCCCACCGTAAAATGAGGCATTACATGTTGGTTAAATTTATAATCAATTTAAAGTCACTGTCATCGTAAGGCAGTTCCATTGGTGCCAGATTACACAGCTCTGTTGGTGTTTAAGTTAATAGCATTTAAAAATCTCAGGGGGAAGTAAAAATATTACTGGACCATTAAATTTATGTATATGCACAATGAGCCAAAACCGAATGAAGAGTACAAATATCATGGCAAGGTGCAAATCGACTGCTGGTGGCATAGTTTCCACCACTATGTTTTGGTTTCATGTGCATTTAAAATACATGTAAAGCCTAAGAGCTGTGAAATACTGTTAGACTGTGTACATAGTAACCATTGCAAAATGTTAAATCCTTTTAGAGCATATCATTTTTTATTATTATGTTTTTTTTAATTTTTATAAAATTGTTTGTGCAGTAGCCCTTTTGTTTACAAATAAAAAATGTAACATAGCTATTGAGTGAGAAAATGTTTTTATAATGTGTTAAGTCAAGAAACATTCTGTATGTGTGTGTGCATGTATGTGTATGAGAGAGATATTATGACTAGCTGAGAAAGTAAAGGAGTTTAATTATCCTTTACTTTCTATTTCAGCACAAGGCAGTTCAGTGTGTTTATGTACATGCCAGTGGGTGATACTTGTGTGTATTGTTATTCACTTTATGATGCAAGTGTAGAAGGAAGAAAAGTTATTTTTTATTTGAATTTAAATAATGTTAGTGAAGTATTTTCCTAGTTTAGTAAAGAAGCAGTGTTCCTATACTGCAGATGAAGGCCAGCGATGTATGTATACACTCCGTAAAATTACTTATTGTAAGCTAATGTTGTCTCTCAAAAGAAAATTTATGTATGTACAGATATTTAATTTAATCTACGAAACAAATATAACATCAAATTGCCACTCCAAAATTTTGTAAGAATTATTTTGTAGTCATCCAGTGCATACCAGGTGGTGCAATTGCTCTATGCAGACATTGCTCCATGCGTTAAAGGTGATGTTGAGCTCAGTGAGGCTGTTTCAAATGAAAACCAGTCAGTGAGGAACTTATTTGAGTGACCTTTGTTTTACCCCTCTTAAGGTATTATTGAGCAATCTTATCAAAATTTTTCTGAATCATAAGGGAACCTGCTGTGAGCAAAAAGTGGAGGTGAAAAAAAGTTAAATGGTAGCACAAAATGTATATACAAATATATACATTAAAAAAAAAAAAAAAAAAAAAAAAAAAAAAATGAAATTGTTAGTGAATTTTGTTAACATGTTTTCTTTGGTTCGAGACATTCTTAAATGTATGTAGAATGATCTGAACTTGGAAAGTTATGCACTGTACATTTTGAAGTTTAAATCAGTTTTTTCTTTCAGTGGGGATGGTTTTTGTTCAGTATTTATGTACAAATTTTTGTCTTTTGCTATTTTCCAAAATTTTTTGCTCTACTTTGCTTCAGAACAAAGAGTATTTAATTTCCTTTTATTGGATATAAGATACAACCATTTAATATGCAATATAATGGATCTATTATTTTTTGAAAAAACAAAAAAAAAAAAATATGGAAAAATCACTAAGTGGAGAAAATTAGGGACAAAATTCTAGATTTGGTTGAATTCTTCACTATTTCATAGCAAAATAATGACAAAAATGCAAATAATGGCCAATTAAAACAAGATATCATATATAAACTATATATCTTTGTAGTGCAAAAAGAACAAGAACCAGAAAATGCCAAAATTTAAAAACTCAGTTTAGACCAAAAGTCATTTTAGAGGGTCATGAACACCACAACCCATTCAAGGATACCCAATAATGGAGGTGAGGTGTTAAAATAAATAAATAAAAGAACAGCTTAAAAAAAATATTTTGGTACTTTGGGGCGCAAACCTTCGACCATACTGTATAGTGCACTCTGATACCATGCTTTAGACCTCATGGTCATTCAGACTCATAATTACAGTATTATCTGAACTTATAATGCTGTATAATAATGATAAATTTTCTTTACCAAAACAAAAAAAAAGGGGGGGGGGAAGGGGGAAAAAATGTAAAATGCAAGCATCTGCATTCAGTTAAAACCTGTTAGCATCCAACCATTTCACACTGATTGCTTTAGTTGGGCCCTCCCCATCCTTTCAGTTCCTCTTGATTGCAGAACATACATTATGTCTGGATTTGATCCAGCAAATCTTGGTTTGATAGGTTAGCTACTCCATTTTGCCTTAGATCATATGACCATAAATCCAGATTTTGAGGTTTGTGTAATTTCCTGGAGTATTCAGATTTATCCATTGGTAAAGTGGGTTGTTTAAATCATGCACAGGTGGTCGTTTCATGTCCATATTGCTGAAGGAGTTGCTGAATACAATCTGCCCACCAACTCTGCTGATATTCAAGAGGGGTAAAACAAAAGTTGCTCATGCCAGTTCCTGTTTGACCAGTTTTAACTTGAAATAATCTTATTGAGTTCTGCAACTCTTCATATACAAAGAGTTATCTGCACACATCAAATATATGGCAGTTGGACCACCTAGTGTTAAGCATATTAATGAGGCTTTAATCCTTTCCTTAATATCATACATTAGACTAGATGCATCTAGCAGTGACATTCTGGTTTAATTTGGCCTTTATAATTTTATATATAATGCATTGAAGTTTTAAGTTGTTACATAAGTTAGACTGCCTCCAAAATTTGGCCCTTGCCACTTTTAAGATGGGCAGTCCACTTAAGTAAACAATTATATTTTACAATAATTTTAGTTCTTATATTTATAACTACAAATTATTGTTCCTTTCTTCTTTTAACAGTCTATTTCCATTTAATGTTTACTTTAAATAGTGTCCTATGTTCCTACAATTTTATCTAAAATTTGATTTATATTAATAAAACTCCTATTCAATCTAGACCATACATTTGTTTATTTTCTCCAAAACTCTGTTTACCTGCATTCAAATATTGTATTGTACATCTTCTTTTCTCCCTCATAGTGAACGCTCACCTTGCGGATAGCTATTTTGTGGCCCTTTTAGTCTCCACAATGATGATAATCGTGTCTGGCCTCTGAGAAACCATCATATAGGCTCCAAGAGTCCTTTGTACTCCAAGGCTGGTTCACAACCAGGAAAGAGAATAGGAATGTTAAAGTACACGTATTTCAGAGAAGCATTCACAACTGCAGTTCGTGATGTATTTGAAGAAAGCAGGCGATTTTAAATTTTCAGAGATTGATGAAAGAATTTCTGACATTGACATAAGTGAGGAAGATATTCATTCTAACATCAGCGCTGAAAATGCAACCGATAACAACTGACCTTGTACGTATGCAAATAATCGGTACTTATCAAAATGTTATTTACAGAGGTGTAACCAGATGATGAATACAATGTGAATTAACCATTCAGCTATGCGATAACACAAGTGCTAAATTGTACAATGTACATCATATTTGTGTCCTATTGCTTTATGCGGGTTCATTAATAGCAGTATTGTGTGTGTTTTTGGTGATTTTTTCCAGCCTTCAGGTTATGTGAATTCATTTTGGTATTTTAAAAAATTACACGCCAGAACCAAACCGGATTTCTTTTACTTTTCATATAATTAGCCTTAATTTTCTGTATAATAACGTTTTGTGTGCCTAATTATTGATTATTTTGGGATTTTTAATTTTACTCTCAAATTTTTCCTTAGCTTTTAATTATTTAAAAATATTGAAGAGACTTCTCGTCCATATAATGCATATTATTCAATAGACAAAAGGGTTTACTAAAAATGAAAAAAATATTTAGTTCTCTGTTATTTGGCAATCATTTTATTATTAATAACATACAACCCTAGATTCTCCTTAAAATTGACTTGGCACTTTGCTATTCAGGCTGGCACTTTTAATACTTGACGTGTCCTTTGATTTTTACAAGTTCCATTACATAATTGGGCATTAGGGGTTGGAACACACATCTTTGAGATCTTGAAACCATGCTTGAATTAAAGCTAATATCAAGTATTCTTTTGTGGAATAGTAAAAGTTTACAAGTTTCTTTTTGTAAATAGTTCACAAATTTTCTATGGCTTTAATGTTAGGCATATTCCCTGGGCATTCAAGCACACAAACATGGTTATCTTTGAAGAATTTCTTCACTTTCTTAGAAGTGTGGCAGGGAGCTGCTAATCTTACTAAAAAATTCTGTCGCCTTCTGGAAACCTTTTCTGGTCATAAACAACTCTCATAAGTACTGTGATGTACTGATCAATTTTCAGCATGCCTTCAACTGGAATTAAAGGTCCTAGTTCTTCATAGGTGAAACAGCCCCAAAAATGTTCTTTTCAGGGTGTTTTACAGTGGTTCAAAATGTGCTGAATTTGCAGATTTATTATTTGCTCAGTGCACTTACTGTATACTAGAAATTCTGCAAAGGTAATGTTCATGTGCTTGAATGGCTGAGAAATTTACCTGACATTTAACCCCATAGAAAATTTGTGGGCAATTTGCAAAAAGAGACTTGCAAAATATTCCTCTACCTATGCACTAAAGTAGAGAAAGTAATAAAACTTAGTGTCAAACATTTTGTTACTATGGGAAGCATGGTATTCTCCTTTATCCTTGGACCCATGACACCATAACCCTCAAAAGTTATAAATTATATAAACACTCAAATGTTTACACTTATAGTTCAGGAGCACTGCTAAATATTAAGTGTTGTATAAAACTAGATCCAGGTGTTAAATGCCATACTAAAGTTAGACAACCTCAGTATTAATGAAAAAGGACATCTTATCTTACTGATTCAGTTAAATCAGTAAAAATGCAATATTGTGATATAAATGTCTAAGTCTTTTTTGCACATACTTCAGCAATAAGCAGAGCTAGGAAGTTCGTACCATTCATTGTTCTGTATTTAGGTTGCGACTGACTATTTCGTCACATCAAAACAAAAAAACAGCAAGGGGGAGAGGTAAATGCGTTGTCAAGTAAATGGTACTGTTTCCAGAGAAGTAAAAGCAGATCATTATGTACAACATACAAATTGTTACATATATAAGGCTGACTGGCTGATATCCTTCTTTACATATGTATATTATGAAAACACCCAAGAATTATAACATAAATTGTAATAGTCACCGATTGAATGTAAAATAATATCCAAATAATAAAATTAACTTCTTAAATATCTTCAGACTCTTAAAGGTAGAAACAAAAGCAGGAATTAAATAAATCTTTATTCATCTGCAGCAGTAGTACTGAAAACTATTTGTACTTCTGAAGCCTTTCAAATGAAAACCTCATTCAGCGTTCCGACAAACAAGATTTGTAAAGTGAAAATGTTTGTTCCATTTCACATGATGTATCAGTATCACCAAGAAAATAGCATTTGTTGGGATCTAAAAGTGCAGCTTGTATGCAAT
Organism: Hymenopus coronatus; assembly: GCA_030762935.1. Lineage (NCBI taxonomy): Eukaryota > Metazoa > Arthropoda > Insecta > Mantodea > Hymenopodidae > Hymenopus > Hymenopus coronatus. The sequence continues at coordinate 40,527,857 of CM060899.1, forward strand.
ACATCACACTGAACCCTGCATTCTTTTCAATTAGACCTTTTATTTTCATCTTTATTTCAGGTAGGATGCTTGTGGATTAGTAGATCTGTCTTGACAGTTACATTACAGGTATTCCCCGCCAGTGTCTATGAAGTTTTTCCAACATTCTGGCACTTTCGTATTTGCGTAGCAAACCATTCTTTGGGGGTATTCCGGCGTCACTGTTAGACAACTGCATGAAGTTCGTATGGTGGTGAACTGCTTACCCCGCATAACCTTTTTTCATGGCCGCGCCGTGGCCGAGTTGTTAGACCACTCGCCTCTCACCTAGACGGCTCGGGTTCGATCCCAAGCGACCGCATGTGAGATTTGTGGTGGACAAAGCGGTGCAGGGGCGGGTTTTCTCCCCGCCATCGCATTCCAACGGTGCTCCTATCTTCATGCCATATATCACCCGTGTTATCGCCTGCGTTGCCACAAGTAGTAAAAGCAGGCGTTAAACACTACCAAAAAAAATCGAGTCGAGTAGAGCATAGTCACTAGGAGTCAGCTCCGGCGAGTATGGAGGATGTAGCAGCACAGGAAACCCTAGTTCACGAATGGCGACTGGCATGTGGTCGTGCATTGTCTTGTTGGAGAAGAACACCTCCCCTTTTCCGTAGCGGCGTTGTTGAATGCGTCGGCGGATTTGTTGCAGTGAATTGCAGTATAAGGTCGTGTAGAGAGGGAGCAAATCCACCAGAAGTATCCCTTCCTGGTCCCAGAACACAGTTGCTATTTGTTTCCGAACGAATAGCCCCGGCCGTGACTTCTTGGGACGAGGGCTCCCAGTATGCTTCCACGTTTCCTTTCTGGAGTCTCGACGGTGATCAGCTTTTCAGCGCGGTCGCAGCCGTCTTTGGATTCAGACACCCAACAAAACACGGATCTGCGACTTGGTTTTTGAGACATTCCTTGTTTTTGGTTTCAGCATTGAAAAACTTATACTTTTCTCGTACAGGAATTTGTCAACTCCTGTCCATACAAACAAAGGAACTTCAATCACATAGCAACCGGCTTTTGGCTATCACTTTAACCTATGGTACTCCCTTATTACTTTCTCTAGCCCCGTATGTACAATGTACATAGGGATAGAGAAGTATTGTATTCCACCCAAAAATTCGATGTCGAGATTTCACCGGAAATACATGTTTTAGGACCCCCTGAATAAAAAAAAAGCATTTACAGAAAAAGGTCCGTGTGTCTGTGAACACGATAACTCAAAACGAAAAGTAGCTGAAATACCAAACTTGGTATTTAAGTTCAGTATCTTCCAGGGATGCGACACGAAGATTTTGAGAAAAATCCCCCCACCCCAAACTACCCTTTACATGGAACTTTTTTCAAAAATTTTGATTTTCTTAAAAATGGCTCTAACGATTTTGATTAAAATGTCGTATATTAAAGATATTTACCTGAAAAATAAAATGTATATCTTGAATTTTCTGGGAATAGCTTCTAAAGACCTGTTTATTCTGGATGAATTTTGCTTAATTTGGCCTAACTAGTAAACCGTAAGAGATAGACAAAAACTTACTGTACAAAAAATGTAGGCCTTGTTAAAATACACAACTTACGTCTTATACTTTTTTTCGTGGATCTTACCGTTTTCGAGGTATTCATTGTTATTAGTTTCAGCTGTGAAGTACTTATACTTTTCTTAGACGGGAGTGTCCGTTTTTCTTTTGTTCTACTCCTGACCAAGAAAAGAAGCGATTTGTAATGACAATCGCATAACGGCAGTTTGTAAAACATTTGACTATCGATTTAGCCTAGTGTATTCCCTTATTTTCTTCCTACTGATAAGGAAGTAAGTAATAAGAACATTGTGCTGAATACCTCGATTAACAAGGTGCAGAAAGAATAATCTTATGTAAGAAGTTTGTTGAACGGCTAGAGAAAGTCATGTGGGTGTAACACATCAGATTTTTTTGCTTCTACTTACAAGGAAACAAGTAATAAGACTTTCTGCTAATTTTTTCACGATTAGTATGAAGTAAATAGAAGCATAAGCTTTTTAACAATAATTTGTTGCAGAGATGTAGAGAAAGTCATATGAATGGAAGGCATAAGATTTTTTTTTTTACACATCTTTTATTGTTTCATTTGTATAGCCCCCTGTAGTTTCTATGGCCATATTTTAACTTGTTATTTCGCCCAAAATTCGATACCGAGATTACGCCGGAAATACATGTCTTGAGACCCGCTGGGGGGGGGGGGGAAGCATTTTTAGCAAAAGGCCAGTATGTGTGTCTGTGTGTATCTGTGCGTTTATGAACAGCATAGTTCAGAAACGAAAAGTCTGTTGAATACCAAACTTGGTATTTATGTTTATTATGTCCCAAGGATGGAGCACGAAGTTTTTCAAGAAAATCTCCTCACACCAAACTACTCTTTACATGGAAAAGTTTTCGAAAATTTTGATTTTCTAAAAAATGGCTCAAGCGATTTTGATTAAAATATCATATACAAAATGTGTATCTTGAGTTTTCGGTAATAGCCTCTGAAAACCACTTTATGCTGGATGAATTTTGCATAACTGTAAACTGAAAAAGATAGACAAAGATGTAGATCTTGTTAAAACACATAATTATGTATGGTGTAGAGCTGACGTTTTGGAGATATTCCTTATAATACTTATACTTTTGTCAAACGGGAATTTGTCAATTCCTGGCCACACAAACAAAGGAATGTCAACCACATGCCAGCCACCTTTTAAAAGATTTGACTATCGCTTTAGCCTAGCGTATTCTCTTATTTCCCTTCTACTTACAATGAAGCAAGTAATAAGACCATTTCTGCTAATTTTATCGCGAATAGCATGAATTTGAAGAAGAAAGCTTTTTAACAATTTGTTACAGAGATGTAGAAAAAGTCATGTGAATGGGACACACCAGATTCTTTGATATTGCTAGATGTTTTAATTTTAGTATAAATGTTTCGATATTTAACAACTTTTAAATTATTGGATATTTTCCGTCAGTTTAAATGGACGGGTTTGTGGTGGCGGAGATTAAATGACAGATTACTTTGTATGCGGATTATTAACTGGCAACCCATCTTCAAGGTGACAGTTGAAAGCGAAAAAGCTTTAGCGAATACATAATTATGAAATGATACAAAGGTTTTTTGGTCAACTTTCACATATGCATCACTTTAATATTGATTTTTTTTTTATTGTCATTTAGTAGCGTTAAGAACTTTAATCTTCGTCTCCACGTCGCTGATGAAAGCTCGCATATAATTGCAGCTTTCACCCAGTTCAACCACACATGCAAATAATAATTCTTCCCCCCTTGCTATAGAAGGCTTTTCTTGTGTAACAATCGTGGTGAAACCCTGTCATAGAGACCGTATTCGAACCACTCTTTCATTCCACAATATAGGCATTTTTATAGGCTCAGTTTTATAGCCCTGTTTGCTTTTCAGCCAGTCGCATACAGAAGTGACACCGACTGAAAGTGGATTACCTGAAAGCGGAAAGGTTACATATTATTGTGATCTAGAAGAATGAGCCACCTTTTATGCATGAAAGTGTACTTCGCACACTTAAAACGAGGCAAGAATTTATACCCAGCAGATTCTCTGAACAGAGATTGCATGTTAAATTAAGACCTGGCTCTATGCATTAAACACAGCCAAGCTCTTGCTATTATGAATAAACAAAATGTCATTGAGACATCTGGATCGATACAGCTGCGATTCTCTGATACAACTAGGCCTGCCCTGCTAAACCTCCTTTCGGTTGCTACTCTACTGGCGGGAATGCAAAGTTTTTCTTTGGCAACTTTAGAGAGTTTCGGCAAAGAATAGTTTGTTAATCTGGAAGTATTTATACTAGCAATGTGATATTGTACCGCCGCTGTATCTCCAGCCTTGAGGGTTTGCGAGGGTAAAAAAAAGAGATATCAGAATGACCACTTTTAGGAATACTAGCGCCGTGAACTCCCACAGTAGAGGACGTTATTCTGATTTGTTTCAACAGATATATCGGACTCTCATTTGATTTATTGTAATGTTTTAATAAATATAATTTACTGTTATTGCTTAGAGCTTTGTTGCAGGCAAAATGAAATGCGAAAGAAAAGAAAAGAAAATCAGGCAAGGTTTGCAGTGCTGGGTAGACCCACACCAAAGGGTAGAAGTAGTAACCAATTACATGCAATCTCCCCACGCGTGTGCACTGCATTTTCCACTATGTTGCCAATTTTCTAGTAAGCGTTGTCAATAGCTGTTAGGTTTAGTTCAGGGAAAGCTGATTTTTGTGCGCGTGCGATTTATTGCATTATCCATGTTATAGTTATTTTAATTGTTAAGGTTGGCGTAATTATTGTTTTAGTTAACGTTACGTCTTTAATTTTTTGCAATTTACGAAGAGATAGCGCATATATACATAATACTGATAAGAGCTGGCAATACTGCCGCTCTTGGTGGCGCAAAATGTCAGAGCCAGAGATACAGTGACGGTACTATAATTAAAACATTAATTGTTAGCACCTAAATAAGAAATGAAGAGCGAATATTAGGTTAACTATATAATGTATGGATGACCTTCATTGGCCTTACGTATATTCAGGTCACAGCAACATAGTGTCGCTGTTTGACGGCAGGTCGTGGACACGTAGTTTGATGCGTCCATGAGGTTGTCAACAAACAACCATGTAAACTCCAGGCACATGCAAGAAAACTAAAGTCTCATTCGCAGTGAAATGGAAGCGCAGACGTAACGCAGTATAAGCACAAGCGCGAGACAAGACCATTCACAATGCAGACGTAAGCATAACACAAGAAGTGGCACGGGGTTCTAGATCAGTAAATTGTGAACATGCGGTTATCTTTCAAGCGCTTCCAAGTTTCAAACCGAATAACATAACCAAAAATACCGAATAAGAAAATTCACTCAATATTTTACAAATAAATGAGTTATAAAAATAACAACTAAAATACTAATAACTGACGTTCGCGATAGTGACATAACAATTATCGTTTATCCAAAAATATTGAAAATAATGTAAGCATAGACATTTAGAAAGTGATAAAAATACATATTTAATGAACTGTAGATTACCTCTTTGCGCCTTATGATTTAGGATTGCCAAGAAATCTAGACAGAGATGCTGGGTACATCCATTAAATCAAAAGAGAATTCGTAAGGAGACTGCCATAACCTCTTGATGGAAATGAGAGATGGCGCGGCACGCGAGATTGTAGATTCTAGTTTAGTTTTAGACTAAGGCTCCTTCCTGAGCCTTTCCTATTAGTTACGCAGACAATATGTTTACGTGACGGGTGAACGACAGGTTTCGAGATTTCGTCGAGGATAGGCTACGTTAGGTTAGTCGCCTTCCATGGCGCGATGGTTACCATGCTAACTTCATATACCCAAAATCACGGGTTCAAACCCGGCGGAGGAGAATGGATTTCTTCGGGTGTAAAAATCCTTAGCATGGCTTCCTTCGGAAGGGAAGTAAAGCCGTTGGTCCCGTGTCGTAGATTTAGGGCACGCATAAGAACCTCAAGCCTGATAGAGAGGACTCTGGGCAAAGTTAAGCGGTCTTTCACGCCAATTTAGAATGGGACGCTGAGAACCACAGTAGTTAAAGAGCGTCCATAAATAACACGCCATTTTTTTCGAAAGTAAAAATCCTTAGAATGGCTTCCTTCGGAAGGGAAGTAAAGCCGTTGATCCCGTGTCGTAGATTTACGGCACGCAAAAGAACCTCAAGCCTGATAGAGAGGACTCTGGGCAAAATTAAGCGGTCTTTCACGCCCAATTTAGAACAGGATGCTAAGAACCACAGTAGTTAAAGAGCGTCCATAAATAACATGCCATTTCAATTTTAAGTTATGTTAGGTGTTTGTAAATGAACTTGATCGAAATAAGGGGTAAAAATGGACTTTCTGAAAGACGGTTCTGCTTTCCAATGCGAAATGCACAATCTTCTGTTCGTTCTGTCTGCTTGCGCGTCGGCAGGCATGTTGGTCAATCGACCAATGGTAGAGTCAACTCTAAAACCGAACTAGAATGTGCAATGTCGCGCGCGGCACGGCCAAAAAGAAGAGCATGTATATACAGTAGAAGCTGTAAAATCTCGCATTACGATCGTCTGTTGTTGAACAGCAGGCAATGTATAGAGGAAGGAATGCAGAATTATTTCTCTATATATGCAATGCAAGGATAAAGTTTGGAGTTTGCAAACGTTTGCGTTGCATTGTATTGCGTTGCGTGTTGCGTGTGTCTACACTTTATGTAAATGACATGGGTGCAAAATCTTGCGCTTACTCTCATTGTGAATGGGGCATAAGGGGACTATAACTGAATGCTTTATTGATCAACATCATAAATAGAGAGCGGAAGTTGTGTCACTAAAAGTAAAGTATTAGGTGCTTAATCGTTGCATTTCTAGGAACTACAACAGTGATGTATGTGATTTAGCGATGTTAATATGACTTAATGTGTTATGTTGACTTTAAAACAAACCCAATACATTTTACAGTTAGGATCATTGCTGTAGTTGGCTTCACAGAGAATAGTAAGCACTTTCTCTACATTATCCGTTTATCACAAAGTCTTATTTTATCGCTGATATCTGCTACTGTATATCTCGTAGTGGACGTTGGTTCAAGAGGGCTCTAAGAGTCCTCTTGAGTTGTTCTTTAGAGCTTATTGTCTTGCTCTGTTTAACGGTATAGGCGTTTAATAATCATAGTAGGCCTTAATGATGCGAGTATAATACAGGGCAAATTAGCAGAAATAAAACAGAAATAGGAATGTAACATAGGAAAAATAGGCTAAACTAGAAAATAGGCACTTAAAATATACTTAATACATTTACAAACATGTAAATACAAAAGGCGCGATAAAACTGTTATAAAAACAATAGTATTTCCTAAAATCCGCTATATATCATAAGCAGTATATAATAGTCCGCCATTTTGACTCAAGAGAAGCTTGAACAAGAAGATCAAATTTCAGATTCGCTTTATCTACTATTCTAATAAAGTGGTAAATAGAAGTCAATGCCTGTTTTACTAAATTTTTATTTGAGTTTATCTACAATATAATGTGCTGCTGGGTACCAATTTTTTCCAATGGAACTTATAAAGAACATAGATTATTCCGAATCCAGAAGTGTAACATGGTTCCAAAATTGCAGGCGTGATAAGCGGAAACTCCCTCGTCTAGGATCTGCAACACAACTGCCACTTTTTTTTGCAACAAAACAACAAACTATGCTGTATTTGCTGTTTATTCCGTTGAACATGTCATTTTGAGCTATTACATTTCAGAAAATTTCGAGACTGAAGTTTAATTGGAACACCATTTCTGGATTTAAGAGTTAGCTGTAGAGTTAAATCCAGTTCCTGGAAGGGATTGTCCGGAGGAAGAATCTTGAAGTGTCTGAGTAATGTGGCCAATGTTGTCTTCAGTTCGTGCATTGCAAATTTGTATCCTGAAAATACACAAATTACATACAGTTTTATATAGCAACGTGTGTTATGGTAGGTAATTATGTGTGTAGAGAGATAACTTCCATTGCAGAGTAGATAATAGAAGAGATATCAAGAGGCATTGCATTCGGGATGCATAAAGACTGAAGTTCACTGCACATTTACCCCCCCCCCCCTTCTCTGTGTCCTGCGTGCGCTTGTGCATATGTGTGTCATTCTGGAAGGGGTTCCAAACTGTATCCACTATGGACTTATTGCAAGTCAGACCGCAGGAGGATAGGATGACATTAGAGTTTCCAAGGGACAGTCGAAACCGACCGCGGATAAAGAGCCACCGTAGTGGGTGCTTAGCATAGTCCGAGCAGTTCTTCATCTCAACGCGAGGAGCGCCAGGAGCTCTTGGGTCCGAGTGGACACTAGCTCGATGTGATATTAGATCAACACTTATTATGGCATAAACATGTACAACAAACAAAAGGAAAAGCAATAACTAGGACAACTCAACTCTATCCACTACTCAAGTCAAATGCATATCGATAAAATGGAAACTATAATTCTTCAAAACTCTGATCCTACCAATACTGGTTGCACCGATATTTCTCATGTATAAAACATTGTTTACTGTTTCTTATTATTGTAATCTATGATTGTCAGCTAGTTGTAATCATTTATATTATAATTTCTATTTATGCGTATTTAATACACATTGCTAGCATTATACTGTATATATAAGGAATCTTATTTCGAGAGGAAAATATGTACGCTCGTTCGAGACTGCGTAGTTTTTTGTCAGAAAGGAGAAAGTACGAGGGGCCATTCAATAAGTCCTTAGAAAATCCAAGAAATTACACTCGTAGTATCGAAAAAAGTTTGTATTTAGGAACCGCCGTCTCTTACACGAGCCGCCACTGATTTCGTTAGGGAATGTTAGAAGCATTGCTGAGTATCATGGGAAAGTTAACTTTTAGGCCAGTATTCCAGCAAGATATAAGTTAACTTAGTTAAAAGTAATTTAGTATTACCTTAGTTTTAAGCTGATAGCTTCAAGTGACTTGTAAATAGGTACTTTAGAGAAATAAAGGATCACTAGTTATTGAAAAACCAATTGTATGGTATGTAAACTAAATTTCTTCTTATATATCAATTTGTTTTAAATATGGGCCATTTCCAAATACGTATTTTCAAATATGTTTTATATAGTTATAATTTTATTAACGGTTGTTTTTATTTTTTACAATTTTAATTGCCATTGCATTTATACCCTTTTGTGGTTTACTATGCATTGTTTGTGGCAGCCTCCAAGTGGAGAAACCTGAATTTCTTAATAGATTATAAATGTATAACGTTTTGGTAATGCTAAAATTCTAAACATTTGTCACGCGTCTATGTACAACCTGTTTACCGCGGCTTTCGTTTTTCTTTTGTCTTGTTTTTGTTTGGCGTGACGATTGCTCTCGAATTTCCTTTGAAACTGAAGCTCGCTGTTTTGTACAAGTGATTCGCATTTGTTTATATGTGGTAGGTGACTATTCATATATACTAAATTTGTCTGTAAATTAATTTCTTATTTAGCTCAACTCAGTTCTGACCTGATCTGATCATTGGAAATATCTGTGCCCATTTTATACTACTGATTCTTACACGTGCTTCCACAAACGGGAAATAAATTATGTGTTTATATATTTTTCATATTTAGTTTTAAGGTTATAATGTTTTATATACATTTTTAGTCATTAGGCAAGGTAAAAAGCCCGGGCTGTTGCCACCTTGTTTCCGAGAACAATACTTGTGTCCGATGACATTTTAATTTAATCTTTATTGCATTTAGTAAGCTTGTATTTTGGAGGAGGCTAACATTTACTTTGGGCGTGTTTACCCATTAATGTTGAAAACGGAAAATAGGTGTGTTAATTTCAAGCTTTAAGGATTCCCAGCAGGGAATTAAAAAAGTCTCCATTTTGAAGTTAATTTTTTTTAGGAATTTAATACATCAATCGGAATTTAGTATAAAATATGTAGACCAAATTTCATGCATATTTCTTAGTTCCAGAGATATTCATATGTTTAAAGTTCTTTTTATTGTTTTGAAAAATTGCTCCACAGGATTTTGTGAAAAAATTAATTATTCATTGTAAATCTCTCTAATAGTATATAAATAAATTGTACATATGCGTTTTTACTTTATCTAGTCCTTATGTACATATAATATAACTATAGAGTAGCTAGAGAAGGTATTAAATTCTACCCAAAAAATCGATGTTGAGATTGCATCGGAAATATATATTTTGAGATCCTCTGAGTCCAAAAAAGCATTTTTAGAAAAAGGTCCATGTGGGTGTCTGTGTGTGTGTGTGTGTTTGTGTGTGTGTATGTGAGAGTATGTGGCAGCATAGCTCAAAAACGAAAAGTCCGTTAAATACCAAACTTGGTATTTAAGCTTAGTATCTTCCAAGGATGCGACACGAAGATGTTCAAGAAAATCACCCCACCCCAACTACCCTTCACATAGACAAATTTTCGTAAATTTTTATTTTCTCACAAATGGCTCTAACGATTTTCACCAAAACATCGTATATTAAATATATTTACAAGACAAATAAAACGCATATCATGAATTTACTGGGAACAGTCTCTGAAGACTTCTTTGTTCTGGATGAGTTTTGCAGAATTTTTCATAACGGTTAAACCGTAAGAGATAGACAAAAATATAATACACAAAAATGTAGATCTCGTTAAAACACACATTTTATGTGAGACATGTTTTTCTTGTGGAGTTGATATTTCTTGTTTTCAAGATATTTCTTGTTATTTGTTTCAATTTTAAACTATCCACATTTTCTATGCGAAGTGACAAAACCTAACCTCAGTTGTTTCATATAGCGATGAGCTTTTAAGTTTTGACTATCGCTTTAGCCTAGTGTATTCCCTTATTTCCCTTCTACTTACAGGTAATAAGCAAATAATAAGATCATTACTGTTAATATTTATCTTGATTAATATGAAGTAGATAAAAGAATAATGTTTTGTAAGAATAATTTGTATATGGAACAGCTAGAGAAAGTTATGTGAACGGAACACATCAGATTTTTAATTGTCTTGTTACTTAGTTTTGGAGAAAAAAATGTTGAATAATAGAATTAATTTTTTTTTGCTTAAATATTTACACAAAATATTATTTATTGATGTCTTAATTACGCATATTAACAAACATTACTCTTGAAATGTTTATCTTCTCTACTACGTATGGTAAGCAGAGGAAGTATTGTATTCCATTACAAATTTCAATGCCGAAATGTCACCGGAAATGTGGTTTTGAGACCTCCTGAATAAATTTAAAAAATCTGAAGCTTTATATGCAGAAGAATCTTTAGCTGTTCAACAAACAAGCTTCTTACAAAACATGTTTCTTCTTTCTACACCTATCGAGATTAGCATTAGCAGAAATGGTCTTATTGCTTAGTTTCTTATAGGTAGACGGGAAATAAGGGAATACACTATGCTAAACTGACAGTCAAATGTTTAAAGGTTGTCGCTATGCGATTGGCATTGAAATTGCTTCTTTGGCTGACCAGGAGTAATATAAAAAACATGGGCAACTTCCTCTCTGCGAAAACATCAGTATTTTAAAATTGAAACCAATAACAAGGAATATCTCGGAAACGGGTAGCTTCATAACAAAAATGTAAGGAACATATATTGTGTGCTTTGACGAGATCTACGCTATGGCATGGCAACATTTCGTCCATCGCTTACGGTTTACCAGTTATGCAAAAATCATCCAGAGTGAAAAGGACTTCAGAGGCTATTTCCAGAAAAATCGAAATATACATTTTATTTGCATGTAGATATCTTTAATGTACGGCAATTTAATCCAAATCGTTAGAGACATTTATGAGAAAAATCACAATTTTCTATGTAAAGGGTAGTTTGGGGTGGGGGACTTTCTTGAAAATCTTCGTGTCGCATGCTTGGGAGATACTGAACTTAAATACCACGTTTGGTATTTAATGAACTTTTTCGTTTTTGAGTTATGATGTCCCAGATACACGCAGGCACGCACAGACACACACAGCAGACAGAGAGAAGGATAGACACACACACACACACACACACACACACACGCACACTTAGACACTTTTCTAAATGTATTTTTTTATTCAGGGGATTTTAAAAAATATATTTCCGGTGAAATCTCGGTATTGAATATTTGACTGGAATACAATACCTACCTTCTCTATGTAGTGTATATGCGCTAGACAAAATATTAGGAAAATGGTCTGTGTCGGTACTTGTGTCTGTGAACAGCGTAACTCTAAATCAAAAAGTCGCTTAGAAAGCAAACTTGATATTTAAGTCAAGCATCTTTTAAATATTTTCAAGGATATCTCCACCCCAAACTATCATTTACATGGAAAAAATTCCTAAAAAATGATTCTAACGATTTTGATTAAAATACCATATTTTAAAGACATTTATACAACAAATAATCTGTATAATTTGAATTTTCTGGGAATATCCTCTGTAGACCTCTTAATTCTAGATGAATTTTGTACAACTGGTAAACCGTAAGAGATAGACAAAAACTTACTACAGAAACTATGTGGATCTCGTTAAAACACACACTTTATGTCATTTTTTCGTGTAGTTGGCTGTTTTTGAGTTATTCCTTGTAATTGGTTTCAGTTTTAAAATACTTCACATACGGAGATTTGTCAACTCCTGCCAATGCAAAGAAAGGGGTTTCAACCACATGTCAACGAGATTTTAAAAGACTTGACTATCACTTTAGCCTAGTGCATTCCTTTATTTCCCTTCCACGTGCAAGTAACAAGACCAATTCTGCTAGATTAGCACGATGTAGATTATTTTATATGTGTAGCAGCTAGAGAAAGTCACGTGAATGGAACACATATTTTTACCCCTTATTTTTACCAAGTTCTTATACACACTAAAACTAACCTAACCTCGCCTAAATCTCGAAACCAGAGGACTCTATGTTTCGCTGCGGCTCGCCACAGCCTAACGGTCTCGGCTTGTCTCAAAGTGGTTTTTCATAAGCGTTGATAAATATACAATATTATACGTTACTTCAATAGGACAAAAACCCCATTACAAACACTCTCGCTTTGAGAAAGAAAGAAAGAACGCAAGAAAGAAAATAAAGAAAAATAAAGACAGAAAGAAAATAAAAGGCATAAATCACTAGAAGGCCATTGTCATCTTCAGTTTCCATGGGGGATTGAAATCGATTTGAGTACACATTCTCTATTGAATATTGCGTGCAAACGTGGATTCAGATCGTATTAATCTTGGATCCCATCCTCTTAAAAAATGAGATAGGAAGGTGATCGGATCGAAGTATTTTGAATGGAAATACCCCCGTATCCAAATCATATTGAATACGCTAAAGATACTACATATATTCTACTTTACTCTTTGGAATATATTGCATGCTCATCATTTTTTCTTCAATAAACTCGCCAATAACTGGCGTAATAAAACACACAACAGAACCATTTTTATTATTTCCATAATTTCTCAATTTATTCTTGGCCCGCCAGGGTAGTGAGGTGGTAGCGTATCTGCCTCACATTCAACAGGTCGCGAATTTGAATATCACTTAGGGTGAGTTACCCGGATAAGATGTTTTTTGGGGGTTTCCATTATCCTAAGAAGACGAATGCTGAGTAACTTTAAGATCCATGGTCCTAGAAATTATTTGAGCGTCATTTCACCAATCTCATTCATCGTCCGATATGGCCAATAAGGTTAAGGGACCTTAAGTTACAAAAAATATTCACAAACATCAAAAACTGCTTATAATACATAGACCTGTGTTTAGCAGATCCGTCAACATAAATCCAAGTCGACTATACAAATGTGTGAATTATTTTTCTCGAATCTTGCGTATTCAAGACGAATTCAATTCGTATTAAATTTAACACGTGAAAGGCATTCAGATAGAATAGACTCAAAGCGACTTCAATTCCCCAAGGAAAACGTAGTAAATGTTGTTACAAATCGAACTATCTTTTTTAATTTTATATTTTTGGTGAAGTTAGATCGAAAATAAAAATACCAAAAATATTTTATCCACCAAAACAATCACAAATTAGAATGATCCGCTAATAGTATCTAATACCTTGAATATATCTGTGTTTACCAATAATGACTACTAAACTGTGCACTTTTTATCTCATCAGCATTTTTCTTGGAAGCACCCATTACCGAAGGAAAAAAAAAAAAAAATTGAAACTTAACTGTGACCGATTTTGTCTTCGCGACATGAAATCTTGATTGTAAGTTATGTATGCCGCGGTCTTGCGAACAGATGCTTGTAGCTTCCTCGCGAGCGAAGTTCACTATCAGAACCTTGTATACTACAAGAGAGCTGATCGTTGGGCGGAAGACATACCTAAAGTCAGCCATTATAACTTAGAACTTTATTATTTTCTTTCGCCGGTTAGAGACCCCATGGGAAAGCCGAAATACAAATATTTTTGTTTCCGATGTATTTTCAGTTTAAAAATCGCAGCTCAATATGCAACATTAATGGTCCCTTGTCAATGCAGGCACAATTTTGTCATAAGCTGCGGCTTTCTGATAGAGGCGCAGAATCCACAATATTAATCCAAAGTAGTAATTTAAATAAATGTGTATAGTTGGTAAAGTCTTCGAGCTAAGAATTGGGGTAGGTTCCATCCCTCCCAACCAGGCTCGCCCGTCGGCGTGTGTATAAAGATATTTCTGCAAAGCTTGTTATATATATGTCAAGTGGTCTTAGTTATGCACATTTTAAGAACAAATATAAATATTTGTTAAAAATGCTCTTTACAATGCAACTTTTATACGTTTTATACATAATGCAGACTTTTTTCTTTATTGAACTGAAAAACTAGGTTGGTGAGAAACTTTTAAACTTAAATATTTTGTTAAATATATTTTTACATGAAAGATTTATGTTTTTCACAATTTTTTTATGAATAAACAAACCAATGTTTTAAAATATTCTTTAAATTGAGTTTTGGTGTAAACATTGATTATTTTCAGAGGATAAGCCTTTGTCCTTCTTTACTTAACACCTCCCCCCACAAACTGTTCCAAATTTGCTGACCTTTGTTGTACTTGTCAGCTATACATAGTAATTATTGTTTAACAAGTTTTAATAATTATTTATAGGGGAAACCAAACCTTAAATTTCACAGTAATACCTTCAAAATTTCATTACAAGGAACTGTTTGGTTTGAAAAAATTCGAAAATACTACAACCGAAAAAAAAAAACGCATTTGAACTCACCCACATGTGTCTCCCTCTCTGATAACGATATTTAATTTACAATGTTTCTAGGCCAATTTTAATTCATATAAATACATTTTGGACGAAAATGATGATAAAGAATTAGGATTATCTATAAGCCAAATAGCTTAGCATGTACTTACTTTTTTTAAATACAATTTTCTCCAATTTTCACTGATTGATCCCCTTAAAGCTCAGTTAATTTTGTTTATGCCTGTATTAAAGGGCTACTATCTGCCTCCAATGCCTGGTGATGCTCACTACTTGAAAAACAGTGGGTATTCTTTACTTTCAAATATACTTTATTTCCTTTCAATGAAACTAAGTGATTGAAGGTGCACTTTTTGAGATAGAGAGCGCCAGGGCTCATACATCACACCAATCTGTGGGGTTCTTATTATAAAGTTTTGCAGAAATGCTAATTTTTTAAGTTTTATGGCCTCCGCGATTTTTTGATCTGACACCTCCTACTATTTACATTGGGGGAAGTGCTGAAGTTTAGTCTACTTAGACGCAAACTTAACAGATTTCTTAACTCGCGGAACATTATAACCAATTGAATTACGTTCCTAGGGAAATTATGAGTGCACGGAATGCGGAGCGACTTCTCGATGAACCTGTGGTTATATCTAGAATGTTGATACGTACCGACACAAAATCTGGGTCCACCTCCAAAAGGCATATATGAGTAAGGGTGTCTTTCTACACCGTTCTCTGGTAGGAATCTGTCTGGATCAAATTTCTCAGGATCCGGAAAGTAACGAGCATGACGATGTAACATGAACGTATTGACGAGAATCTCGCTTCCTGCTGGGATTACCAGTTTATCTAAACAAAGAAATAAATAAACAAAAAACATGTGAGTGTATAGGATGGAAAGTAAATACATGCATGCACCTAACGTATTAATTCAAAACAATGACTTGAACTAAGGATGGGCAGAAAATAACTTACGGTTATATTGTAATGGTTGCCTCAAGATATCTTGTCGAAATTAATACAGCTTGTTACACAGAATAAGTGATATTTTTGCAAAGCTTCAAACTTCTGCTTGTATGGTTGTCTAAAAATATTTTTTTGCACATATATTATCTTTCTCTATGTAATATATGGTACGTAGGTAGAGAAATTTGATATGTCTGTGTGTCTGTGAACACGATACCTCAAAAACGAAAAGTCAGCAAAATACCAAACTTGGTATTTAAGTTTAGTGTCTTCCAAGGCTGTGATAAGAAGATTTTTAGGAAAATCTCCTCACCCCTTTACATGGACAATTTTTCGAAAAATTTGATTTTCTCGACAATTTTGATTAAAATACCGTACTATATTAAAGATACTTACAAAAAATTCTGATGTATTCCATTCACATGCCTTTATCTACACCTCTGTAATTTACTTCATGCTAATCGAGAAAAAATTCGCAGAAATAGCCTTATTACTTGCTTCCTTGTAAGTAGAAGCGAAATAAGGGAGTACCATAGGTTAAAGTGAAGTCAAAATCTGGTTACTCTGTGACTGAAGTTCCTTTGTTTGTATGAACAGCAGTTGACAAATTCCTGTATGAGAAAAGTATGTTTTTCAAATCTGAAACCAAAAACAAGGAATATCTAAAAAACGATCAACTCCACGAAAAAAATGTATATTATATAAATTGTGTGTTTTAGCGTGCTCTACATTTTTTGTGTGGTAAGTTTTTGTCCATCTCTTACAGTTTAGCAGTTATGTAAAATTCCGCAAGATTCATCCACAATAAAGTAGTCTTCAGAGGCTATTCCCAGGAAATTCAAGATATACATTTTATTTATCAGATAAATATCTTTAATATACAATATTTTAATCAAAATCGTTAGAGCCATTTTTAAGAAAGTCAAAATTTTCGAAAAAAGTTCCACGTAAAGGATAGTTGGGGGTGGGGGATTTTCTTGAAAATCTTCGTGTCGCATCCTTGGAAGATACCAAACTTAAATACCAAGTTTGTTTTTCAACGGTATTTTCGTTTTTGAGCTATGCTGTCCACAGACAGACAGACAGACACACTTACACGGACCTTTTTCTGAAAATGCTTTTTTGGGATTCAGGGGTCCCAAAACATGTATTTCCGATGAAATATCGGTATCGAGTTTTAGGTGGAATGTAATACCTTCTCTACACTATTTACATAGTACGTGTAGAGAAAGTAATAACATGTAACTTGGAATAGCTCCGAAGAGCTCTTCATTCTGAATGAATTTTACATGACTGGTAAACCGAAAGACGTAAACAAAGCTTGCTACACAAAAAATGTAGGCAGATCTCGTTAAACAGACAATTAATGTCCATTATTTTCTTTGTGGAGTTGACTATTTTTGAGGTATTCCTTATTGGTTTTAATATTAAAATACCATTAATTTTTCTCATACGGGAATTTGTCATGTTTTGGCCATGCAAATAAATAACCAAATAGCAACTAACTTTTAAAATACTCTTATTTCCCTTCTACTTACAAGAAAGCATTTCTACTAATGTTTATCTCAACTAGCATGAAGTAGATAGAAGAATATACTTTTTAACAATAATTAGTTTACAGAAAAATGTAGAGAAAGTCATATGAATGGAACACGTCAGATTTTTAAAAAAAAGCAGTAAAATATTTCATAATTTGGAGCCGTTTGATTATGAAAGATGCTGACAAAAGTTTGGGGGAAAACAAAGTTTAAAGTTGAACTTATATATTTATAAATTCGCACTTTTCCATTTATAGCTTCAGTTAATTGGTAATTTAAATGCGCTAAAAGAGCATGTGATATTCCTAAAAGTTAGAATTCATGCCATTTTATTATGAAAAACATATATATTTTTTTATGTTTCAGAGATTTTGGCTGAATTTCACAGATGCATTGCAGTAATGTAATGTTTACAGAAATTACGAATTCAGAAAGCAACTAGTTACCCAAATAACGGTTACTAAAGAAACGAAGAAGTAACTGTTACTAAAGCACTCACCACTGTAAGTGCATTGCTATTGCTTCTCGGGTTCTTCCTCTCTATACACAGTATTAATATCCTGCGCAAGAAATCGTGAGTGGCATTATCACTCCAATTAGCGATGGGCACTATCGAATGAAAACTATCAAATTACTCGATAGTTGCTTATCAGTTATTCGATTATTGTCCTAGTATTCGGTTTATCATTCGGATTTAACATATTATGCACTATTGTTTGCTTGGAATTCGATAGTCCCCCAATTATTTCTGGAATCGCTTTTTTCGATGCACCAATGCAGATATGATACAAACTCTATTCCAGAGCGTATGAAGTACCTACTACTTTATTTTCTTTATTTAACAGTTTTAGCAACTCATCATAAGCCTTACACTACAGGATTCTATATACCAACTACCAAGTAATAACATAAATATGAGGGCATACTGTTTGTTCTAAGCATGTGTATTAATATTGTTCATCTTGACGGAGATGTCACCATTTTGTGGTGGGTACAGCAATCACCCAGTTTTTATAAATAAAAACCAAAGAGTTAATTCCAAACCTTAACGCAACCTCTATTTTTGCATAGCAGAAGTTAAAGTTGTAGTAATGTTGTTGCTTATTGTTCCCTAGCTAGCTAACAGCCCCCCCCCCCCAAATACTGTTGTAGCTCTCAACATGTTTGTGTATTAAAATCGAGAAGCACGTGGTCACATGGAGCTTATAATGTTAGCTATATCTTGCATTCAAATCAACTCAAAGTATCATTTAGAGAAATTTATGACCGTGTACAACAAATTCAAAATAAGAACTAATAACTAAATTAAGGTCTCCCCATATTGTGAGGGATATTTATTTTTACCTCAAATCAAATGGATACGAAATAATAATACGATATAACCTATATAACATAACCTCAAACTACTGCACCATAACCTATACTTCTGAAACAGGTTGATAACCTTAGAAAGGGATATATTTTGTGTATGTATCTTTATTTAAAAATACAGAATTCCTTTAAATAGTTATATGTGATAGTCTGATTGAGAAATGCTGTGGTTTCACAATCCGATATTCTTGGAATTAATTATCGCTTTAATTACTAGAGAACAACTGCATGCGATAATGTGTTTTAATGTTGCAAAATAATGTGCACCAAATTATTTTTTTATAACTCGAAAGCTAGAACCCAATTACATTATACTTTTCAATCCGAATGAAAACTGGTACTACTTCACGTATTTCGCGAAAACAAAGAAGTTTTAAAATGCGAATGAAAAACTGAATCTTTCCATAATTATTTCTCACTCGATTGTCGATTGTCGAAAGCATTCTACAGTGCCCATCACTAGATGTAATATAATACCTGGCGAGTAAAATGCCTACTAATTTTCCGCTTTAGTACATACCAGGTGGCTCGTATTTGACGTGTGTAGGCTTCTCTTGGTGCGCTAAAAGAATTGCAGACCTCAACGAGGCTATTTCAAGTTAAAACTGATCAGTGGGGAACTCACTTTCACGAATATAAATAAGAAAGACTTCTCTTAGGCAGGCATAAACTTAGGAGTCGATGGCTTGCATGTTGGAATGCTTTCTGTTCCCGACATTATAAACTGGTACGTGACACTATGGCTTCGACAAAAAGTAGAGCCAGTTAGTGACTCCTGATTTAGTACCCACTACGAAACGTGTAAATGGTTAGAATTTGTAGTTGGACAGCGAATTTCTTTGTAGTGTATATCTCAACTATGGTTTCACCATTTCAGCTGGGGTCGTTACAAAAATCAGAACCGCAGAATCAATAATAGCTGAGAAGGGTCCGGTTTGGCCAATACTGTCAGGCAGTAACTTGGCAGAAATTGTTGCGCAGGACGCTGAAAGGAAGAGTGCAGAACTCATACGAGTTTGGATCATCAAATGGAGGACCAAACACGGTGAGTTACTAAACTCTTCTTCTTATTTCTTTACTGCATTCAGTGCTTATGATTTATCCTTCACCAGACTTGGAGCTTGAATACTGACTGGTATTACAGAATGACTTGTAATGAGAAAGGAGCACATTTAAATATTAAACAACAGCTTTCAAAATTAGTAAGGCAGTGGAAGTGAACGTTTCGTAAAAGTTTACTTTGACTACAGAACGAATTTATTCATTTTTGCTTTCTCTCTTAATGCTTAGTACATGGGTATTGTATTCCACCAAAACGTTCCATATCAAAATGTCATCAGAAACATATGTTTTTGGCTCCTCTGAATCCAAAAGGAGAAAGCTTTTCAGAAAAAGGTCCTGAGTATGTGTGCGAGAGGTAAATCAAACATGAAAAGTCTGTAAAACACCAAACTTGACATTTAACTTTAGTATTTTCCAAGGTTGCGACGCGAAGATTTTGAGGAAAATCCACCCATCTCAAACTACTCTTAAATGGAAAAAATGTTCGAAAGTTGCCCAAAAGATTTTTATTAAATACCATATAATAAAGATGTTTACGCGACAAATAAAATGTATATTTTGAATATTCTGGAAATACCTTCTGTACCTCTTCATTCTGGATGAGTTTTTCATAACCGTAAGAGATAGACAAAAACTTACTAAACAAAAAATGCATGTCTTGTTCAAACGCAATTTATGTCATATACTTGTTTCATGCAGTTGACCATTTCCAAGATATTCCTTATTATTGGCTTCAGTTTTAAAATACTTAAAAATTTTCTCATACGACAACTTGTCAACTTATGGCCATGCAAAGAAGCGAATTCAATTGCATGGCAACCACCTTTTAAAATATTTGACAATCACTTCAGCCTTGTGTGCTCCCTTATTTCCCTTCTGTTTGCAAGGAGCTAAGTAATAAAACTATTTCTACTAATATTTATCTGACTTAGCAGAAATAGAAGAATAAGCGTTTTGACAATTTGTTACAGAGGAGTAGAGAAACTCATGTGAATGGAATACATAAGCAGTTTCAAGGCTGAGGTATATTTACCATTTAATTATGACCATGTTATTGTATACTGACTGGTTTGCAAGAATTTGAGTTTTGCGCTTTTTATCGATTTATCGGACTACAACATTCTCTATCGATTGAGCGATGATGTTATGATCTCTTTGGCGAATTTTCCATATCTAATGGCATGAGACGATGTCATAGCCAATTTGATCATATGACGTGCTCATAGTTATTTTGGCGGATTTGGCTAGTTAACAGCAGCTAAAGGAACCAGACTTATGGTATGATGACGTCTGGATCGTCGTAAGCTATTTTCGATGTCTTGAGTTTTGGATATTCGGCGGAGTACTTGCTCAAGTGTAAATATAACCCATTGGTAAGGTTATGTGCATTTTTAGAGCAGAATTGACTTTGTATTCGAAAATTATTCAAGCTAAGTTGGCGAAATTATAACCAACATAAGATGTTTAGGAGAAAGCAATACAATAAGGAGTTTCTGGAAAAAACAAAACTAATTCTCTGATATTCGTTCTGTAGTTAAAATCAACTTTTACCGCACGTTCAAATCCATATTTTAAAGGAATTGTGACATAGCTTAGCTGTGTTTTTAAATGTTGATTCAATGGTTGCACACAAGAAAATAAATCAAGGGGGGAGATGTTTCGATTATAACAGCACTTTTAACTAATCTATGGCAACCATTCACTGATGAGCTTGAAATAATGGATTTATATCACCATCGAACTCTTAAAAATTTCTTTTATTAGCCAAATACATTTATTTGATACTACTGATTAAGCCATATTTCAGATGTTTCAACCCTATATAAAGTTGAAATTACGAGCTCTGTTAATAAGAGCATTAGTTAAAAAGAATCCCCTTAAGACATTTAATGTTGAGGAAGAGGTTTACAAAATACACACAAATTATTATATAGATTACATAGCAACAGATCCAGTTATACACTACTAACTTATTACTGTTAAATAACGGGCAGCCTAGCTTTATATTATAAAGAAATTATGATTGCATACCTATACCACAGACTATTCTCGGGACAAACTTGGTCTTGAGGTGAATGCTGCTACTGTTTATTGTGCAGAGAAGCTTATGACGCATATCGGGTTCAGTGAAAAATAAATGGAGAGTTCGTGGCTACCCAACTCAATTCCTTACCTTTGATTGGGTAGATCTCCCTCAAATAATTAAGGTAGGGTGTGAAACCATCGCGGATAGACCATATATTCCAATTCCGCTCAGGTGCTATAAGTGTCAACTGATTTCTGTAACGGTGAATCTACCTGCGTCAACTGCTGTGACATCTCGCACGATGGTTTATTACCTCATCTCCAAAGTGCATGGATTTCAATTGAGAACACCTATAAAGTTCTCGCGATAGTCTCCGTTTTGCAGAGGAAAGAGAGACCCGAGTTAGGGAGAAGGTGTCCTTCTCGGGAGCCCTGAAACTCCTGCGCCAACCCTCTGTCCGAAACTTATAATTCAGCTGCAACCAAATTGGTACCGAGACGGGAAATCGCAACTTAGACCAGTGTTACTGATGGGGCTACAGTTTTTTAAAATATTTTCATAGCTAGACTATTGCCAAAGCCTTCCACGTCTACGCCTACATCAGCATCTGCCAAATCCTCCAACGCAAAGAGCAGTGCAGCAAAATTGTCAGCCAAACCATCGACCTCGGGTAATAAGACTGACCAGTCCGTTACAAATAATGCACCAGAGATAAACATCAAGACCATTTATGTTAGAACCGACTTCCTCAAAGAAGATGTAAAGTCTGCTCCAAAACAAAAGGGAAGTATAAAAGTTCACGATACTCCCTACGGAGATCCTCTTCTGGAGAATCTTCTGGGAGAAACTCAAATCGACGACAAACATATTCGCCGAGCACTACATCTAACCGCATCACTACATCTCACTGTCAGAAGATCATGAGTAAGCGGCAGGATCACAGTCCTGTAAAAGGTGTTAGTCCGACACCAAATTGAACCGACCACCGCAGCCCTTCAAGTAGAAATGTCCTGCATTTTAGAACTTATCCCTTACTAAAGATCATCATACAGCAGGACATACGCGGAATTGGAATACATCGACCAGACCTTGAATTGGTGCTCAACAAGAATGAAATTTTGGCCTATACTTACAAGAGCTAAAGCTCCGTCTATAAGACAACTTTAAAATCAATTCTCCTGTACAGTGTAAATTTACCACCGGAAGAGGGTGTTCCTGAACACGGAGGCACTGTGATGCTTATAAGAGATGATATGCATATTTGCAGAATATGTGTCCTTACACTCTGACATCCACCCTGCCATTCATCAGATTTATCATTTGGGGTATCCATTTGCCTTCATCTGATGACCATTCGTTCATTGATTTAGAATATCTAGTTTCCCAGCTACAAACACCTTTTCTGTTGGTAGGTGACGTGAGTGCCCACTCACACTTTGCGGCTCACCTTGGTATTGTGCAAGAGTAAGATAACTGCCAATTTCTTGGAAAATTATAATCTAACTCCACTAAACACCGGATAGCGTGTATTTCCTTTTGATGCCTTCAATAGTTTTTCTAATCTGATACAGCTGTTTGTTCCCCACATTAGCAATTTTCTTACATCTCTGATTTACATTATAGTGACCACTTTCCATGTCTTATTAGTGTCTTAACTCAAGATACATGTTCCACGCGTGCTTAAATCAAGCCAACTAGAACCTATACTCCCAGTTGACTGTATTTAATTACAACGAGCATAACTCTGTGAATGTTTTAGTCAAACGTCACTGAGACAGTTCTTTCTGCTGATGAGCAGTCTATTCCGCGATCGACTGCCCAATCCCGTCAATTTCCGGTGGGCGGACGAAGGCCGGACTCTTAGCGTTTTCCACCCTACTCTGAAGGAACCTGCGCGCCATATCTAGACAGGTTATTAAGGATAACAAAAAGACACCTTAGAGCATGTTTGTAGCTTCATCTAATCGATATACACCTCCGTCTGCCATATGGTGTAAGTTAAGGCGTGTGACCGTAAAATTGAGTCGTAAGCCAATTGCCGGTCTAAAACAACTACAGGGGCTCTTATTTATACGTTTGACATGGTTAACACTTTTGAAAGTGCCTTCGCTCACATCTAGCTCGTCTGAGTTTCTTCAAGTTAAGGCTCAGGTGAAATCATAAGGTTTCCCCTTTCGTTCTGGAAATCTTGAAGACTACAATTGCCTTTTCACCATGGTGAAGTTAGACCATGCAAATTCATCTTTGCAAAACTGTGTACCAGGTCCAGATGGAATCCACGTCCAAATGTTGCAACACCTCTGTCCTAAAGGCAAGACTTTCCTGCTCGAGCTCTATAATCGTGTTTGAGTTGATACCAGTTTTCATTCCCATTTTGAAAACTGGAAGGGACCTAAACAGCTGGAATATATGTGGACGCTTACGGTTGTTTACTCATGAGGTTTTGAGGGACCGCGTTTTCCGAGTAAAGGTTGGCTCGGTTTTTTGAATCTTTTTGTTCAAGAGTGCCTCAGAGATCGATATTAAGCTACAACTGTTTGCTACAGCAATTCATTCTATCCAGAAATGTGTTCCTCCTGGTGTATCGTCCTGCTTATTCGTTGACGAGTTTGCCGTCTTTTGTAATTTTCAGCCTACGCCGTTTTTGGTACGCCGTCAGCAGTAGTGTTTAGACAGTCAGATTCGATTCTAGAAAAGATTTTAGTTTCTCAACTGTAAAGTAACTCTGCGTTAACTTCTGGCGATTAAAACCACTGCTCCGATCTGGTCCAGATTTACTACTATTTGCAGATGAAGCGAGATCCCTTGGGTTGATAATTCGATCGAAACTTTGCTGGTCACCACCTATAACACAGCTGAAAGCCCGATGTGACTGTTCTGTGAATATTTTATGGATACTAAGTGGCAAATCTTGGGGAAGTGAATGTAATTACTTTCTCTACACGTACTATGTACATAGTGAATAGAGAAGATATTGTATCACATCCAAAATTCGATACCGACATTTCACCGGAAATGTGTTTTGAGACCCCTGATTCCAAAAAGCTAATTTTTTAGAAAAATGTCCGTGTATGTAACTGTCAGTATGTCTATATGTCAGTGTGTGTGTATGTCAGTGTGTGTATCTGTGGGCAGTATAGCTCAAAAACGAAAAGACCGTTACATACCAAACTTGGTATTTTCTTAAAAATCTTTGTGTCGCATCCTTGGAAGATACCAAACTTAAAAACAAAGTTAACGGTCTTTTTGTTTTTGAGCTATGCTGCCCACAGACACACACACACACACACACATACGGACCTTTTACCAAAAATTCGTTGTTTTTTCTTTTGGTTTCAGAGAGACTCAAAACATGCATTTCCGGTGAAATCTCGATATCGAATTTTTGGGAGCAGTACAATACCTTCTCTATACACTATGTACATAATACGTGTAGAGAAAGTAAACATTGTGACAAATTAAAAAAAAATGTTTCACAATAAAATGATATGGATTCAAATCTAAAGAAATAAATTGCTTTTCTCGTTTGGGGAACTTTAACTATCAATTAACTGAAGCTATACTGTTTTCTGTATAACCGATAGCCCTCAAACGGAACCGCTCCCCACTACCATTGGGCGACAACCATTAGCAAACAAAAGAAGGCTGTGTACTAGGGGAGAGAGGCAACATAGTAAAACCTCTATTTCCTTTAGACTCTGTAGACTGTTCCGTTTCATGTTAGTACGTGTGAATTAATACTCAGCATGTTAAGGGACCAGTAAGTGGAAGACTGCGAGAGTTGGGTTCCAGTCGCACACCTCATAATCTCAGACTTAAAAGAGGGTGGGGCTCTGAAAAAATACCGTAGATAGGTAGGCGCATTCTTATTAATAGGCACTCCCAACTTTACACCTTATTTTCTCGAACACTTTTTCCAATACGAAAATGTTCCACACGATGCTATTTTTCATTTATTTGTTTCAAAATTGTTATATTGTCTGTCCAAAGCACATTAAAGAAAATGGTAATATTACTTTTTCGAAATAATTGTCCAACTTTGTTAAATTAATAACTTTTGAAGAGTTTTAGAGAGTGCCAAAGGTAGTATTTTTTCTACAATACTTAGGACTAAGTCCGCCTGGGCAATGTGGTGGTAGCGTGTCTATCTCACATGCAACAGGTCGCGAGTTCTAATCTCGCTTAGGGTGAGTTACTCGGATAAGTTTTTTTCGAGGTTTCTCTTATCCTGAGAAGACGAATGTTGAGTAATGTTAATTTTAAGCACTATGAACCCCGAGATTATTTGAGCATAATTTCATTCATTCATCGTCCGATTAACAACCAGGTTAAAGGTCTTAAGCTACAAAAAAAAAAAAAAAAAAAAAGGGGGGGGGGAAAGAAAGAGGACTAATATAAAGAAATAGCAGAATTGTATGTAAACTCATTTACTGTAAAACTGGACCTTTTTATGTGAATATTTTTAAAAATGCATCGCGTGGCTCATTTTTACTAAACAATGAATTTAGACAATAACAAATTATTTAAATAAGCAAGTAACTAGAATGTGTAAGCCAGAATGTTGATAATGGCCAGAAATACCAGTATTCTTATGTACAATAACTTATATCAATTAAAATAAGATATGTATTTTGTGCATTTTTCAAATTTCATAGATACATCCCCTTAAGATTGAAACCTGGAATTGTAATCATTATGCTTCTGAGACAATATTAATTTTGTAACACTAGACTTAATTAGTTCCTGGCTAGTTTTTCTCGATTTATTTTACTGCTACAACTAGTTTTGAAAAAAAAGTATCTGCATATTTGTAGTGTCAAACAGTGGTGTGTTGAGTCCGCACTACCTTCTTGTTGATTGTTCTTGTCTGAGATAGAAAATAGATGAGGATAGCAGAGGAATGAGATGACCTACAGACTTTGCTGTGGACCCCGAGCCAAGTTGGGTCTTGGGGATACTCCACACCCATATCGAAACTGGCTTGGGTTGGCACACTCATATTAACTACTTATCAAGTCAAATAAATAAAAGCTTATTATTATTATTATTATTATTATTGTCACTTAGATATAGTGTCTCCCATTGTACTCTTGTTACAGTGTATTATGTTCATGTTCATGGTTAGCTAAGTTATGGTATCTGTTGTGGGGTATTCATACCTCTACCGGCCAGTTATTTGTTCTCCGGAAGAAAACTGTACGTATCACTTTGGAGTTTCACCAAGAACTCACTGTAAACCACTTTATACGCAACTTGGTGCACTGACATTTCCTTCACTGTTTGTTCTGTATTCCCTCCTATAAGTTAAAACGAATATTAATGTTTTCTGAATATGTTACTCTGTTCATAATTACCCCTCTCGAAAATGCTCTGATATTTATATTAACAAATGTAAATATAGTAAAGCTCTTAACAGTTTCTCATGTATGTCAGTTAATATTTTCAACACCTTCGGAATATCAAGAGGAGGACCAGAACAACCTTGAAGGTAAATCCTTTTCATAGTATTTCAGACATTTATGACATGAAATAGGATTCATTTTATTTCTTTTTAAACGTATTCTCTTAATATTATTGTATGTAGTGATGTTTAATTGATTTTTATTCTCTCATGACGCAGCCTAAATATGTTTTATACTTAATGCCTGAAAATAATCTATCCGTCGTCCGTCCGCCCGTCCGTTCGTCCATCCATCCGTCCGACTGTCTGTCTGTATGTCTATCTGTGAACGAAACCACTACACTACTCTGGCGCCTGACAGCATATCTACATATATAAAAGAAAGTCGTGTTAGTTACACTATTTATAACTCAAGAACGGCTGAACCGATTTGGCTGAAAATCGAGGGGAGGTAGCTTAGAACCAGGAGGAGGACATAGGATACTTTTTATCCCGTTTCCGTGGGACGTGACATATAACGCAAACGCAACGTGGTGTAACAAAACGCAACAGACAGCTAAACACATTGTTGACAATGGTGTTTGTTTCGAGTTTCTATTAGCTTATTGTGTCGATATTATCATTATCAATGCCGCGACCTAGACAATCGAATCTTTCCCGACAAAGCCGTAATGCAACTAGAATTCGATACATTGCGAATGAAATTGGACGTGAAGAGCAACTATCCAATCAAATTTTTAAACTCCTTGGATGTGCCTGGCTTAGCATCGCACAATTTACGACTAAAGGTTAGCTGTCGCCCTTCGAGGTGTAATGGTTACTATGCTGACTTCATATACCCAAGGTCGCGGGTTCAAACCCGGCGGAGGACGATGGATTTTTTTCGGGTGTAGAAATCCTTAACATGGCTTCCTTCGGAAGGGAAGTAAAGCCGTTGGTCCCTTGTCGTATATTTATGGCACGTAAAAGAACCTCAAGCCTGATAGAGAGGCCTCTGAGCAAAATTAAGCGGTCTTTCACCCCCAATTTAGAATGGAACGCTGAGAACCACAGCAGTTAAAGAGCGTCCATAAATATCACGCCATTTACATTTTTTTAAAGGTGGTAAGTAAATTGATGAACAATGTGATTTACGCGACGATACTCAAAGGAAAATTCGAAGGTGAGGAAGTTCTTATTCCGAGGATCCCGTTGATCCCAACCGATTTGCCGTTTGAGTTTAAACGACTTCAATTTCTGATCCGTCTTGCTTTCGCCATGACCATTAACAAATCACTAAGCCAATCCTTGAAAATTTGTGGTCTGAATCTAGAAAATCCATGTTTTTCCCATGGTCAATTATATGTGGCATGTTCACGGGTCGGAAGACCATCTGCGTTATTTGTTCTTGCGCCTGATAACAAAACAAGAACTGTCTATCACAAGGTGCTTCACTGAAGAGTGCAAGCCATGCACCAAAATACACGGCCAATAAAGAATCATTAAAATACTTGATTTTTTGTATTTATATTTATTATCCTAATAAAAAATTGTACTTAATAAAATCCAAAATCTGCTCATTTATTGCTTCTAAGTTCGCCGCGTCAGCTAGTAAATAGATAAATGTCTGTTCCACATTTTACTTACCTGTAATGAAGTCTTCGGTTAACTGTCTTGCAACTATTGGCGCTGGAGGAAACAATCTCATGGATTCTTTAATGACCCGTTCCAAATATTTCAACTCATGAAGGTCGCGTGGCGTAGCGTGATGAAGTGAATCGCCAAAAACATTTTTCAGCTCCTCTACTAACTTTTCCTATAAAACAAAATCAGCTTTTAAAAGATTTGGCTATCACTTTAGCCTATAGGATATAGATATCGCTATATCCTTCTTCTAGTTATAAGGAACTTAATAATTAGAAAATTTCTGCTAATGTTTACCTCGATTAGCTGAAGAAAATACAACAGTGAGATTTTTAACAATCATTGTTACACAGATGTAGAGAAAGTCATGTAAATGGAACACATCAAATGTTTATAATAGTTTTTCGTATCCTTAAGCATCCATAGAGAATCACAATTTATATTCCCCGCCCCCCTTCCCCTTTTCATCGGGCTTTACAGCCATTTAAAAGGTCGTACAACACATCTGTTTCCTAGCATAGATTTTATAAAATCAACGTTTTTCTCAAAACTACATTTACGCACCTTCAAAATGATCCACACGTGTCAATTTCTGTTTAAATAAAACTAAAATTTCCCAGTAGGTACAGAGGTGTCTGTTGTAATATTATAGATGAAAAAGTTGTTTAAACACCAATAGTAATCATTCAAAAATATATTTATAAAAATGACTCATTGTTACTTTCTGTACACTTACTATGTACATAGTGTATAGAGAAGGTATTGTAATGCACCCAAACATTTGATACCGAGATGCCACCGCAAATACACATTTTGAGACTCCCTGATTAAAAACAACAACACATTTTTAGAAACATGTCCTTTCCTGTGTGTGTGTGTTGTGTGCGCGTGCGTCTGTGGGTAGCATAGCTCAAAAACGAAAAGTCGGTTAAGCACCAAACCTGGTATTTAAGTCGATTTTCTTCCAAGCATGCCACACGAAGATTTTCAAGAAAATACCCCCCCCCACCCAACTACCTTTATATGGAACATTTTATTGAAAATGTTGATTATTTCAAAAAATGACTCTATCGATTTTGATTAAAATACTTTATGATTCAAATATTTTTATGACAAATGAAACGTATATCTTGAATTTTATGGGAATGGCCTCTGAAGACCTCTTCGTTCTGGATGATTTTTGTATAACTGGCAAACCGTAAGAGATAGACAAAACTTTCGAAACAAAAACATGTAGTTCTCATTAAAACACAATTAATGCTATGTATATTTTTTTGCAGAGTTAATCGTTTTCGACATACGTCGGATGGTATCAATTATAAGCTACTTAAACTTTTCTCGAACGGGAAGACATCTCTCTTCTCGTTTCTCGATTGTTTACTCCTGGCAAGAAAAGAGAATGGAATTTCAATTGTTTCACATAGTGACCGTTTTTAAAGAACTTGACTATCGCTTTAGTCTATGCATTGTAAGATTGCAACTGATTTAGGGGATTAGTTTCCTGCAACAGATGGCGCTGTCAGCTACGTGGAAGACGATTGTTGTTAATCCGGAGGTCACTAGTATTGTGCTGCGCAAAGTTGGCAAGACAGAGACGATCGGGAGGGCAGAGTCGAGATCCGAACGTCGAGGAGAAACAGTCAGCCATGAAGTAAGGCTACGTAATGCTCATTAAAAATCTGGTGTGTACCATTCACATGACTTTCTCCATATCCCTGCGACAAATTATTCTTAAAAATCTTATACTTCTATTTACTTCATGCTAATCAGAAAAAAAAAAAAAAAAGTAGCAGAAATAGTCTTTTTACTTGCTTCCTTGTAAGTAGAAGCGAAATAAGGGAGCACCATAGGTTAAAGTGATAGTCTAAAGCCGGTTGCTATGTCAATGAAGTTTCTTTGTTTGTATGGACAGGATTTGATAAATCCCTGTATGAGAAAAGTATAAGTTTTTCAAAGCAGAAACCAAAAAACAAGGAATGTCTCAAAAACGATGAACTCCACGAAAAAATGTATACAACATAAATTGTGTTTTAACGTGCTCTATATTTTTCGTGGAGTAAGTTTTTGTCCATCTCTCACGGTTTAGCAGTTATTCAGAATTCCGTAAAATTCATCCAGAATAAAGCACTCTTCAGAGGCTATGACCAGAAAATTCGAAATATACATTTTATTTGTCAGGTAAGTAGCTTTAATATACGGCATTTTAATCAAAATCATTAGAGCCATTTTTGAAAAAATCAAAATTTTCGAAAAACGTTCCATGTAAAGGGCACTTGGGGGTGGGGGGATTGTTCTCAAAACCTTCGTGTCGCATCCCTGGAAGATACTAAACTTAAATACCAAGTTTGGTATTTTACGAACTTTTCGTTTTTGAGTTATCGTGTTCACAGACACACGGATACACACACACACGGACACACACACACACACACGCGGACCTTTTTTCGAAAATGCTTTTTTTAGTTTAAGGGGGCCCTAAAACATATATTCCCGGTGAAATCTAGGCATCGAATTTTTGGGTGGAGTGCAATACCTTCTCTATACACTATGTACACAGTGCGTATAGAGAAAGTAAAAAGACTCATTATGCAAATGTGGATAAGTCTTTTTGAACACCGACGAGAAGGGGAGAAGTATTTCTTCCTCTGTGTCGTGTGACCGGTTCAAAGGTCGCGGTACTTAAGTATAACCATTTTTGAGTTAGCGTGTCTTGACGTGCTTATCGCTGTCCGTCGGAATGCTGTGAAACATAGTGGCATTCACGCATGGCTTCATCAATGGAATAACGTGTTGTAATAGATGGGATCTTTTGGAGCTGAATGAGTTTTTCCTTGGTAAGCGGCGTGGATCCTCTGCAGCCGCCATGATGGGAATCACCAGGAGGTTGACATGGCTTTTCGAGATTATGATGAGGGTTTCGAACATCGGACAGCTACAGAATACAAGGGTAGGAAGTTAATGTCGCTGGCCAAGTTTCGCGGGAAAAGTGCAGTGAAAGCGTAGTGCGCGAGACGGTCACATTTATGGCATAATATCGGCCATATGTGTAAATATAATTTATATTTCAGGATTGAAGTACGTTCTGTTTAAATTCCTGAGTGTATGAGAAAGATTGAAGTACGTTCTGTTTAAATTCCTGAGTGTATGAGAAAGATTGAAGTACATTCTGTTTAAATTCCTGAGTGTATGAGAAAGACTGAAGCACACTCTGTTTAAATTCCTGAGTGTATGAGAAAGACTGAAGTACACTCTGTTTAAATTCCTGAGTGTATGAGAAAGACTGAAGTACATCTGTTTAAATTCCGGAGTGCATGAGAAAGTTTACATTTCCACTTTTCTTTAATTTTAGTGTTATTGTTTAAATGCCTACGGGTCTGGTTTATAATTTTGTATGGTGATGGTTTTAATTTGAGGAAATCTTTATACACATGTGATGATTATTTTCATTCTTACGTGGAAGGCCCACGAGGGAAAGTTATATGAATACAACATTCTTCCTGGAAAAGTGGACTGTGTTTAATATAGAAAGTGTAATGTTTCCTGTGGATATAAGTCATTTAGGTGATTGTAAAGACTTTGATGACCACTAAGGACTTAGGAGAAACGAAACCTGGGTCGCGGCGAACATATCTGGTCAAAAGAACTTGTAGCGTGTTTGAATGGAGAACGTGTCTTTACTGCAGCCCGCGTTGAAAAGCGTGGAGGCTGAAGTTTGATAAAGGGTCATAGTTCTCGAATGCTAGTCACCGACGTCACAAATAAATGGCTTAGACGAAACCTATTAAAGCAACTAATCTCGTTACAGCATTCCTTTATTTCCCTTCTACTTACACGGGAAAAAGTAATAGAACCAATTCTGAATATGTTTATCTTGAGTAGCATAAGATAGCTAAAAGATTAATCTTTTGAATAATATTCTTTGCGGAACAGCTAGAGAAACTCATGCGAATGGAACTATTTTGAATTTTATAAAAAAATTATAGTAATTCATTAACCAAGTCATTGAAATATTACCGCGTAATTTTTTTGTAGTAAAACGCTCAATTAAAAAATCCGATGTGTTCCTTTCACATGACTTTCTCTACATCTCTGTAACACATTGTAATAAGCTTATATCTCTATCTACTTCATGCTAATCGAGATAAACATTAGCAGAAATGGTCTTATTACTTGCTCCCTTGTAAATAAAAGGCAAATATGGGAATACACTAGGCTAAACCGATAGTCAATGTTTTAAAATGTGGTTGCTATGGAATTGAAAATTCCATTTATTTGCTTGACCATGAATTGACAAGTTTCCGTAAGAGAAAAGTATTTTAAAATTGAAATCAATAACAAGGAATATCTTGAAAACGGTCAAACGCACGAAAAAAAAATACATATGACATATGTTGTGTGTTTTAAGCTCTAAATGTTTTTGTCTATCTCTTACGATTTACCTGTTATTAAAAATTCATAAAAAATCGTCCAGAATAAAGAGGCTATTCCCAGAAAATTCAAGATATACATTGTCAAGTAAATACTTTAACATATGAGATTTTAATCAAAATCGTTAGTCATTTTTGAGAATATCAAAATGTTTGAAAATTGTCCATGTAAAGGGTAATTGGTAGTGGGGGGATTTCCTTGAAAATCTTCATGTCATACCCTTGGAAGATACTCAACTTAAATATCAAGGACTTTTCGTTTTGAGCTATGTTGCTCACACACACACACACACACACACACACACACACACAACTAACAGACAGACACACACTCAGGTATATTTTTCTAATTTTTTTTTTGATTCAAGAGGTCCCAAAGCACTTATTTCCGGTGAAATCTCGGTATAGGAATTTTGGGTGCAATGCACTACTTTCTCTATACACTATGTACATAGTAAATGTAGATAAAGTAAAATTGCCAATTAATTCTTCAAATCTTAAGGAACGTGGATCGTTTTTATTATGCAATATATTTACATAATACAATTTATGCAATCATTTATATATACATTGGAAAGTATTTATCCAATTTGAATTAAATTGATACTCATATTAACATTACAGGAATGCAATCACAGTGACATTTCAGAAAACATTTTATTTAAGCACATGTTAATGATTTTTGTCGCCCTCCGTGGTGTAATGGTTACCATGCTAACTTCATATACCCAAGGTTGCGGGTCCAAACCCGGCGGGGGATGGATTTTTCGGGTGTAAAAATCCTTAGCATGGCTTCCTTCGGAAGGGAAGTAAAGCCGTTGGTCCCGTGTCGTAGATTTAAGGCACGTAAAAGAACCTCAAGCCTGATAGAGAGGCCTCTGAGCAAAATTAAGCGGTCTTTCACGCCCAATTTAGAATGGGACGCCGAAAACCACAGCAGTTAAACAGCGTCCATAAATACACGCCATTTACCATTTATCAGACAAATTTGTAATTTATATAGAAATATAGAAATTTGAAATGTCGTCCCAGTGTCCTTTAAGTAGTTCTTAGATTTAAGCGACACTTATAGTGACTATGAATACCGAGCCTTTAGAGAAATACTTTTGGAAAGTAAACTAAGAGGTCTTGAAACAAGAATGCCTAAAGCATGAAAAGAGAGCGAATAAAGGAAGTCCAAATTTCTAAAGGAATTTATTAATTGTGGATTACATAAGAGTTTCAATGCTCACCTGTACATCCTGATGTTGCGCCAGTAACCAACAAGTGAAACTCAAGTTGACTGCTGTTGTATCATGACCCTGGAACAGTAACTTTTTTATAATATTGGTATTTTACCATAAATAGGTATATAGTATTCTATTATACCTCCTACATCAGCCATTAGCATGGCTCTCAACTTAATCACCAGTAACATATCCTGCTAGACGCACAGCTGATCTGGAATGTCCATATTACTGGCATAGTCTCATTTATTTCTTCTGTTGACAAACAGGTGTTCCAAATTTGGGCTGGAATACTCAATGCTATTATATAAATCACTGATACGCCCACTCATCACATAAGCAGCCCCTGTGTGAGGTGCAGCCAGCAAAATATATTCCTGGTCTACAGGTTCTGCAAAATAAATTCATTCAAATTGCCACAAATTATCTTTGGTTCGTAAAAAACAATCAACTCCATCAAGAACAAGGATTTCTTCCGTTACAGCAATACACCAGGGAACTAGCAAAGTCTTTCTACAACAAACTTTCTCAAGTCTCTGAAGCTCAGAAATATCACATCTGAACAAAAACTCGAAAGAAAAAAAGGTTAAAAAGGAAATTACCCCAGTACTCAGCCAATCCGATGGCAGCGATTTTTCTCACCTTGAATAAATACTTGCAGCAAATGTTATACAGGTTTTGTATGTATGCATAGCCTTACTTTCATTACTTAATTGTAACCGTCAATATTGTATTTTATTTGTTACTTAAATGTTCACTATCTACTATTGCTTATAAGTAGACATTATTCAATGTATCAGTGATTATGTTTTGTAAAATACACATTTTGTTTTTTTACGATAGAGGAGCCTTATAGGTCAACCTCAGCGTGTAATTTATTACTGTTACATTATTAATTGTTCTCAATGGCCTGTAAAGCAATGCTGCTGATAACTCAAAAATAAATTATTACAAAAAAGTATGCAGTACATGCATGACGTAACTTACCGCTGCCATAACCGTATGTACCTCGTTCTCAATATCTTCATTAGTTAACTTTTCTTCGTTTTTTGCCCGGAGCAAAAGGTGGTCTAAAAATGCTTTCTTTTTTTTGATACCTGCGAAAAGAAATATTTTAACAATCAACTAACCATCAATACATTTTATTCAATATATTAAAAAATCTGAGGTGTTCCATTCACATAACTTTCTGTCTAACTATTCCACAAATGAATTTTTCTTACAAATGATTATTCTTTTATATACGTCATGCTAATCTAGATAAACATAGTAGGATTGGTCTTATTACTTGCTTCCTTTTAAATACAAGGGAAATAAGGGAATACATTAAGGCGATAGTCAAATCTTTTAAAAGATGTGAAACAATTGAGGTTCGGTTATTTTTGCATTCTCCCGTTAATTAGTTTAAAATTGAAACGAATAACGACGAATATCTCGAAAACGGGCAATTCCATGAAAATATGTACATGAGATAAATTGTGTGTTTTAAGAAAATTCACATTTTTTGTGAAATAAGTTTTTATCTATCTCTTGCGGGTTACCAGTTATGCAAAATACAAAAAAGTTTACCCCGAAAGAAGAGGTGTTCAGAGGCTATTCCCAGAAAATTTAAGATACACATCTTACTTATCAGGCAAATATTTTGAATATAACAGATTATAATCAGGCTTGTTAGAGTCATTTTTGAGAAAATAAAAATTTTCGACATTTTTTCCATGAAAACGTCAGTCGGAGGAGTGGGGATTCTCTTGAAAATCTTTGTATCGCAGCCTTGTAAAACACTGAACTTAAATATCAAGTTTGGTATTTAACATACTTATCGTTTTTGAGGTATGCTGCCCACAGACACACACACAGACTTTTTCTAAAAATGCTTTATTTGGGTTCAAAACATGCATTTCTGGTGAAATTTTGGTATTGAAATTTTGAGTGCAATACAATACCTTCTCTGATGTGTCCAATTCACAAGCCTTTATCTACCTGTTCTGAAGCAAACTATTCTTAAAAAAATATTCTTTTATCTACATCACGTTAACCAAGATACACGTTAGTAGAAATGGTCTATTTCTTGCATAAGCTTCGGCGGCTAGTGTCCATGGTATCTTGGTCTTCCGGGAAGGCCGCGTCTTGGCTTGAAATGTTGCCGACGTTTCGCCTCACTATGTGGGGCTTCCTCAGGGCGTGTGCTCTCATCACGACAGTGCCAGGTGAACTGTGTTCCGACATTTTTTTTTTTATTTTCTAGTGGAGGGGAAAAATCCACCTTATGGACTAACCCGGGCAAGCCCGGAGTGTTGGGGTCTCCCATGTGGGCATACCGACTAAAAAACCCCTCCACCGGTATTAGAAGGAAGAAAGGAGAGGCGGTACCGCATGATTGCACCCGCGGATTCAAGGCGATAATATAACTGACTGCAGGGTGCAGTCAGAGGGGTGAAATGAGGGCCGGGAGACAGACTTGACCGAGGCCCAGACTGCCACCGCGGAGTATTCGGGGAGAGGAATGAAGGAATTCTAGGGTGAAGGATGGAGTTAGTGCTGGTTGACTCTGTTGAGCCAGTCGTCGTATCCTGTG
Source organism: Hymenopus coronatus (assembly GCA_030762935.1). Classification (NCBI taxonomy): domain Eukaryota; kingdom Metazoa; phylum Arthropoda; class Insecta; order Mantodea; family Hymenopodidae; genus Hymenopus; species Hymenopus coronatus. Next base: position 40,564,818 of record CM060899.1, read on the forward strand.
ACGTTTTCGAGCCTAAGCCCTTGGCGTCTACTTTGGATGTTGAACTTGGAAGTTTTAGGTGCCTACTTCTCCAGTAGAGCTCTCACCTCCTCCCTGAAGGTGAGTCGGATGTCGGTGACTGCTGTTTGGTGAAGTTCTGGATGTGAAGTGGTGCTGTGTTGTTCCTGAAGCCTGTCCTCCAAGGCCGTCAGCTTAGCCGTAAGAATCAGGACCTCCGCGTGGAGGTCCTGAATGGCCTCACTTAGGCCCTGGATTTCCTGCTGCAGGATGGTTGTTCAGTCTGCGGAGATGGCTGTGTAGATGATGGTGTCCGGGCTGGTTTAGGCGATGAGTGCCTGCTCTTTGGGTAGCTGGGGCACTGGGCTTGCCCGGTGAAATGTCCCGTACCACCACAGGTGGCACAGAACCGGCGACGGCGGCGGAGGTCGTGCCCAGTGCACTCCGAAGTGAATGCGTTGGTGCCCACAGTAGTGGCACTTCGGCGGCGAAGAGTAGTCTTCTTGGCTGTGCCCGTAGGCACAGCAGCGACGGCAGGGCCGCTGTCTTTCCTGTCTGCTTGCCTCAACGTGCAGAAGTCGCCCTAATAAGGGCAACCCTGACGCCAAGGCAGCCTCCAGGTCTGATCGGTCGTGTAGCTCCACCCTTACTAGTGGTGTCGGGCCCCGGTCACAGATAATTCTAGTGGCCCTCGAACATGAAGGCCATCTAGATTGTGCAGCGGCGAGGAGGTGCCGGGTGGAGAGATACCGAGGGACCCCCCTAACCATGGCACTGTACCGGGGCGGCGTCAGCGTGGAGCTCAGCGGTGGCGGCGATGAAGTGTTGGCTGCCGGTGAAGCAGCGGCGGTCGGCGGCGGGGGTGATGGTGAGCGCGGCAAAGGTGCAGCGCTCACTGCCGGTGTAACGGCAGGTGGCGGAGATGCCGGTGAGCGCTTCCTACCGGCGGATGCCGGAGAAGCGGTGGCTGCTGTAGGAGCTGCTGGTCTGCGTTGATGCTTCCTCTTCGGCATCTCGAAGCGAAGGACCTGTTCCGACAGCGCGGCCGCGCGCTCTTTATACTGTGGTGGGAGGGGGCAAAGGTCGGCCCCTCTCGCGCCTATTGGCTGGTGGTCTGCCAATCCCCGCATTCCTAATTAGGGTCTGCCAGATTGAGCCGAGATGTTTGCCGTGGTCTCGGTTTAAGGTGTGTTGTTGTTTGTAAATTTCTATGCTTTCCCGTACCATCCTGTGTGGGAAATTGTCAGAATGTGCCAGTAGCTGTATCTGGTCGAAGTCTATGTGGTGTCCTGTGGCTATGGCGTGCTCTGCAGGTGCTGATTTCTCTGGTTGGTGCAGTTTTAAGCTTCTAATGTGCTCTTGTCGCCTGGTTGTCACCGATCTGCCTGTTTGTCCAACATATGATGCTCCACATTCACAGTCCATCTTGTAAACTCCCGGGTTGGACAGGGGGTCACGAGTGTCTTTAATTGGACGTAGAAGAGATTTCAGTTTCTTGGAGGACTTGTATCTGGTATCAATATTGTGTTTGCGTAACATTCTGGCTGTTAATTTCTGGCTGTCGTGATGAGAGCACACGCCCTGAGGAAGCCCCTCATAGTGAGGCGAAACGTCGGCAACATTTCAAGCCAAGACGCGGCCTTCCCGGAGGACCAAGATACCACAGAAATTGTCTTATTTGTTGCTTCTTTGTAAGTATAAGGGAATACACTGGGCTAAAGCACGAGTGAACTCTTTAAAAATCTATCACTTGAATTTTTATACAAATATTTTTAAAAATGTATCATGCGACTAATTTTTACCTTTTCTTTTTCTAGGAATAGCCTCTAAAATCCTCTTCATTCTACATGACTTCTGTGTAACTTTTGTATAGCTGGTAAACCGTAAGAGATAGCCAAAGGTTTACTGCACAATAAATGTAAATCTCTTTAAAACACACAATTTGACCTATATATTTTTTGTAGAATTAACCGTTTTCGAGATATTCCGAATTATTGGTATCAGTTTGTTACTTAAAACGTTTCTGAAACGGGAAGTCTTCTTTCTTTTCGTCTCTCTTTTGTTTACTTGTAGCAAATAAAGAGAATCGAATTTAAATTGTTTCACATAGCGACCAGCTTTTAAAATATTTGACTATCGCTTTAGCCTAGTATATTCCAATATTTCCCTTCTGGTTACAAGGAACCGAATAATAAGAACATTTCTCTAATGCTTATCATAATGTAGATAAAGAAATAATCTTTTGTATGAAAAACTTTTTTGCGGAACTGCTAGAGAAAGATACGAGTGTGCAACACACCAGATTGTTTTATTTGTTTCCAAAATCTGTATAAAATCTAATTTTGTGATGGGTTCTACTTTCTCTACTATTTGTCAGTAGTATACGTAAAGAAAGGTCATCTATTTAGCGTGGTGGTCGTGTTACTGCTTGCCAAGCGGGAGACCTAGATTCGATTCCCAGTACCGGCGTGCGGGTTTTTCCTCCGGGGTGCACTCAGCCTCGTGAAGTCCCTGGGGGGGGGCAGTTGAGGAGCTACTTGATGGAAGTAGCCTCCAGGTTATGAGGACCGCATTAACCGGCCGGGGGATTCGAGGCGCTAACCACGTCTCGCAGCACCCCATCCATGGTGTCTGTCATGGACCGAGATGGGGGACGCAGCGGCCGGGCGGTAGCTTAAGGTTTCTTGTGAGCTGTCGTGCCATGGAGTTATTATTACATGTAAAGGAAGTAGACGTTTTGAGGTACCCTAAAACCAAAAATAAGTTCACCTTTTTCCATTCTACTTTAAGGAAGTAAGCAATAACACAAATGTGCTAATGTTTATTATAAGGTAGATAAAAGAATAAGCTTTTGTAAGAAAACTTTTTTGCGGAACAACTAGAGAAAGTTCTATTAATGGAATAGCCAGATTTTTATTAGAACAATTAATCTTATTATTATTATTATTATTAGTATTAGTATTAGTATTGTTGTGTTTAATAATTAGTATACATTTAAATAAGATGTGTTACATTCTGTGGGCTTTCTAGATTTCACAGATAGATTACCTTAAGAAAGAATCCCCGATGACAGAAAAGACTGGACCATGTAAGAAGCTTGAAAGAAAAGAAAATGCAAGCGAATGAATGTGCAGCTTGTATAAACGCAGAAATTAGAATGACTGTAAACTAAAACATTAAAAGTTACCAACCATTGTCCTGCTCCCAGTTGTCGGCATTTGATGTCTTTTCAGTGGATGAACCGAATATCTCCTGTTTCCTTGCTTGTATAACGGCTTTGGTCAAGTTCTTTACGACAGATAAATATTTAGCTTGTTGACGACCAAGCGATGTCATCTTGAAGATTATATCGGGGTGTAACCATGGTAGCACGGCCCTTCTGAACATCAAATCCTCCAAACTACAAGAAAACCATAGAAAAACAAATCTTATATGTTACATTCGCATGACTTTCTCTACATCTCTGCAACAAATTATTGTAAAAAGCTTATTCTTGTATTTACTTCATTCTAACCGAGAAAAAATTGGCAGAAATGGTGTTATTACTTGATTCCTTGTAAATAGAAGGCAAATAAGGGAGTATCATAAGTTACAGCGATAGTAAAATCTTTTAAAAGCTGAGAAAGGTTCCTTTGATTGTGTGGCCAGGAGTTGAATTTTGCATAACTGGTAAATCGTAAGAGATAGACAATAACTTGTTGTACAAAAAATGTAGATCACGATAAAATACACAATTTATGTCATATACATTTTTTTCGTGGAGTTGGACGTTTTCGAGATATTCCTTGTAATTGAGTTCAGTTTTAAAATAATTAAAACTTTTCTCATACGGTAACTTGTCAACTCTTGGCCACGCAAAGAAACGAATTTCAATCCGATTGCAATCACATTTTAAAACACTTGATTATCGGTTTAGCTAGTGTATTCTCTTACTTCCCTTCCACGCATAAAGGAAGTAAGTAATAAAATATTTTCTGCTAGTGCTTTAGCATTAAATCGATATAAGAATAAGATTATTAACAATAATTTGTTACAGAGATATAGAAAAAGTCATGCGAATGGGGCAAATCAGATTTTTTAAAGTTAACCAGTTTTTTGATATTATTTAATTGTATTGTAAATGTATAAGAAAATAAACTATTTTGGCAACTGTATCCTGATTTAGAAAACTAGATGTCCCGATTAAGGTGTTATACTAATGATGTATAATATTTACGAGACCATTGAACATTTTCTGTCTTTTGATACCGTTAGATGCTTTGGCTTTATGCATATCAATGTTTACTCATTTTCCAGTTTATAGATTCTTACATGTTCTCAATCAGTTCAAAAGGATGTGTTTGAGTTAACGGAAATTAAAAAGTACCTACTGTGCGAGTAGGTGCGCATTATTAAACTAAGGGTTACTATAATCGGTAAAAAAAAATCGCAAATCGCTTTTTTATGGCAAATAGTTGTTGGAAACTATAGGCAGCCATAAAGAATCTCACCCCGACCCTCGTTGTTTTGGACTCTGCTGTCATATAAAGGTATACCTGTTTCTTATCATGTCTTTTTTTATAAAACAAGATTTTTCTCAGAACTATATTTTCATACTTTCAAAATATTCCAGGCGTCTCAGTTTTTACTTGAATAGAACTACAATTTTCCAGAATGTGCAGAAGTATGTTTTACTTTCTTTACACGTACTATGTAGATATATAGTGTATAGAGAAGGTATTGTGTTGCATCCAAAAATTCGATACCGAGATTTCACGTGTTTTGGTACCCCCTGATTCCTAAAGAAGCATTTTTATAAAAATGTCCTTGTGTGTTTTTGTGTGTGTGGAGTCTGTGGACAGTACAGCCCAAAAACGAAAAATCCGTTGAAAACCGAACTTGATATTTAAGTTCAGTATCTTCCAAGGATGTAACACGAACATTTTCAAGGAAATCCACCTACCCTTTACAACATTTCGAAAAGTTTTGTTTTCTCAAAAATGGCTCTATCGATTTTGATTAAAATCTCTCATATTTACGATAATTAGCTGATAAATAAAATGTATATCTGAATTTTCTGGAATAGCTTCTGAAGACCTCTTTTTTCTGGATGACTTTTCCTGAATTTTGCATAACTGATAAATCTTAAGAGATAGACAAAAACTTACTTCACAAAAATTTGGATCTCGTTAAAGCACACAATTTATTTAATATATTATTTCATGGAGTTTACCTTTTTTAAGATATTCCTTCTAATTGGTTTCAGTCTTAAAATAGTTAAAACTTTTCTCATACGGGAATTTGTAAACCATCTGCCATGCAAAGAAACGGATTTCAATCCCATAGCAACCCCATTTTAAAACATTTGAGTGTCGGTTTAGCCTACTGTATTCCTTTATTTCCCTTCTGCTTATAAGGAAACAAGTGATAAGACCGTTTCTGCTAAAGTTTATCTCGATTATCGTGAAATAGGCAGAAGAATAAGTGTAATAATAAAATAAGAATAAGCTTAATAATAAATTGTTAGATATGTAGTGAAAGTCATTAGTTTTTTTGTTTTTTTTGTTTAATATTGTAACTGCTTTGTAGGCCCATAAAACGCCGCACGTGTTTTGGCTGTTCTCACGTTTGCAGAAGCCTAGGTGGAGCTGAAGGCGTTGGAATGCGATAAACACAGGAAGAGCGACTCCGGTAACTGGAAACCTTGGAATGCGATACATTGACGCAATGGATACCCACCAGAAGCTTCGGCTTTCACTACTAATTGGCGTCATTCATAGCTATATAAGACACAATTACCAGCCAAATTAGTCAGTCTTCGACTGCGAGTGTTAGCGCCCAGTGCCGTGAGAAAGTCATTAACTGTCTACCGTCGAAGTGTAGATTGAATTGTTTGCAGCGGTGAAATAGACAATTATTTTTTGACCAATATTGAAGCAAATAAAAACATTTGTTACAATGTTATAGGCGAAATAATTATCCTAATACCGATAGTAATTTTTAAAAAAATATGTTTTATAAGCATTTATTAATTTAAGAAATTAAAATTCCCAACTTCTTAAAAAAGGTTGTCATAATTCAGTAGTCAAAATTATTGAAATATTACCCCGTAAGATTTTTGTGTATGCTTCAAAGATTCAATTCAAAAAGTGTCAATCAATTTTCTCAAATTTTGAGGCGCTTGGAACTTTCTGATAATGCAATAAATATATTTGTATAATAAAATGTATGGAATAATATATATATATATATATTACAAAATATTGATCCAGTTTGAATGATATTTGCTATTATTGTTATTATTATTATTATTATTATTATTAATATAACAGCAATGTAATCACAGTAATCTCGTCAGAAAAATCTGATAAATCAAAGAGCTTTGCCAGAAATATAGAAATGTAAACTTACACTCGCAAAGTCCCTTAAGACAAACGCAAAAAAAAAAAACAAAAAAAAAAACACACACACACACACAGGCAAATAAATAGCTATGAAACTCTATGTAAACATCTAAGTCATTTTCGTATATTTACACCGATTCCATTTTGTAAGAAAAGTGGAATTTATGTAGTATGAAAAAATACTAAAAGTATTAAAATTATAAAACTTTAGTAACATTTTTATAAATCAAATTTTGGGCAAATTCTTTTTTTAAAGTTTTGAACGGTTGTACGCACAAGGAATAACTCTGTTAATAATAATAATAATAATAATAAAAAATTAAAAAGCAAAATCACTTTCAAAAGTTGGAAAAGTTTGCTATGATTACTAGCTATTATCAAAACGAAAAATGTTGTTTAAAATAATGTTTGACAAATCCTAATGAAAACAATTTTAAGGTGTGAAGTTTTACTTCATTAGCACTCTGGAGCATATAATCCTATAAAACAATTAAATCTAACGGTTATAAGCATTAGGATATCGCATTATCTTTAGCCTTGCTATTGTCAATAGAATCTGAATCATTTTACATATCTTGAATACACATTATTCTTTGGTGATGAACAAGACATTTCTAAATACAAAAAAAAAAAAAAAAAAAATTGCAATTAATAAATACAAAACTTAACCTTTCTAAGTACAAAGGCATACTACAATTCGCTTTAAAAGACCTATATTTTTTACGGAAGTGAAGGATGGACATTGAGGTAAAAATATGAACACAGAATAATAGCTAATGAATTGAAATTTATGAGATGGTTAGTGGTGTATACCAAATTGACTCACAAACGTGATGAAGACGTAATGAAGGAACTACTGACTGTTTAAAATATCAGCAGGAGAACTGAATAAGCTATATACATCGCATGCGCACAAATAGAATCCCAAAAGTCAGGCTTCACTGTCGTCCAGACGAGAAGAGATCTTTTGGTCGCCCAAAGAAGCACTGGGTTGAAAATTCGAGAGATATGAGATTGTAAGAGACATAAGGCCTAATCCTTGAAAAGAAGAAGAGAAAAAATGTATCGTATTGTAAGAACATACATAAAAGTTTAGCCCTTTTATAGTCAAGAGTATAAGGGGCAGGTTCTCCAATCCTGACCTTAGCTCCTGCCGGCAGTTAGTATGAACCAGATTTCTTGACTTGTCCAGTATTGAAGAAGCCTTCCAGCCTATGGATAGGTGGCCCGCGAGAATGTGGCAATTATAAGTATATTCAGGAGGTAAAAACCGCAGAGTTTTACATCTCTATAATATCAATTCAGGTATAATAACAGTCATCGTACTAACCTGTTAACAGCTTCGAAGTATGCTGAATCATTGTCTAATATGGAGTCTACTTTTATTCCCATTGCGAATTCTGAAACATTCATATTGAAATATAAATTATAGTAAGTAGCAATGGCGGCTCAAGCATGGATTCACTGGTTGTGTCAAAATTACTTTCCAAAATTGTTTTTATGAGACAATATGTACTATTACTAATGCTACTACTACTGCTACTACTACTACTACTGCTGCTGCTGCTGCTGCTGCTACAGTGCCTTCGTTTTATGCCAAGGCCGTGTATCTCCCGAATGCACACAGTCTATTACAATGAGGGGTTTTCCGTTCCGTAACTCCCGCGTTACTTACTCGCGAGTATTAGTAGCATTTGTAAGTGTTTTTATAAGTGATCTACATCTGCGCGAAGACATTCTGGATATCGTCGGATGAAATTACCACTCACACGCATAAGTTCTTCTTACGTAATGCTTAAAATTTATGCACTATAATAACACAGTAGGGTTTCAGTTAGACAAGTTTAGTAGCTGTATGAACAGAGGTTTGTGAAACACCCACTTGCTTTTCAACACGGCTGAGAGACTTCTTAATGAGCGTTCGAATGCAGCACCAATGTTGTCTAGCTTTTTCTCCATTAGAAAAGCATCTTTGGTTTAGCGTTTGGTGATCCCGTTGTTTTAAATGTATTGACCAAACATCTCACAGTGCCTGCACCCAGGACTGGATAACCAAGAGATTGCTGCTGAAAAACGTCTACACACCTGCCTATGATTCAGTTTTCATGAATGTTTCGTAAATAAAAGTTCGCTATTCAAGCGAGGATTTGTTAGCAGGTATTTCCGTGAACTAATAAGAGAATACGTTCCTAAGGAAGTCACACACAACACAGGTATTGCCGAAACACTTGATACGTCCTGTGCCGCTTCTGAGCAGTGACATAATGCCGAGGTCACTGCCGTCTCGGCCGATGCCCATATAAGGCAGTTGTGGCCTTGGCATAAAACGAAGACACTTCTACTACTACTACTACTACTACTACTACTACTACTACTACTACTACTACTACTACTACTACTACTACTACTACTACTACTACTACTACTACTACTACTATTACTGCTGCTGCTGCTGTTCTAACTGCTTACCACCTACTACTGCTAGGAGAATAATTATCACCAACAAAGAGATCGCATAGAAAGCAGAATAAAGTGTTTGGGCTTCACATCCACAGATCCATTTTTTTCCGTGTAAATGTTCCTATTAAATTTTCTATCGCGGTATACTTATGTGCGGATGAAGAGCAATTCTCCCCATGTATTTACCTTTTACTTTATCTTCAAATGATAATGTAGAAAATAGGCTACTTAGTAAAAAACGAACTTTATTCCTGTTACTTAAAGACAACAGCACATAGCACCCATGCTCTCCAAGTCTTCTCTTTCAATCATCTGCTGGACTGCAAACAGTACAGAAAACATTGTTGGAAAGTGATGTTAGGCCTGAGCAATGGAAAATGAATGACAAATTTGATGTACAACACATTTTTTCGCTTTTACACAGCAAATTATTGATTAGTTCTTATTTTTTTTTTTGTTCTCAGAGTAACTATTTTGGCATATAAATGTATGATAATGTTGGTAGGCATACTAATGATTGGCATCTGCTGCCAAGAGCCGTGACAGGTACTAGCTGGCACGAATTTTGACTCTCCTCTTGTCCTAAATTCTCAAAATGCTACGAATCCGTGCCACTGCTAAAACATAATGGTGCAAACTTGCGATTCCCTCAGCGTCTATGGTTTTCGATTGTCAGACAAGCCGTTTCATTGCGTGTTGAAGAATAATAAGCTTGATATAATCTTCATGACGATAACCACTCATATGAATGCGTTTCTTCATGTTATTAGAGTAGTGTCATGACACGAAGGCGTTAACTCCCGGAACCGCCCATTGTAACTAGCTTGATTTTGTAGCTCCTTCTTTATTTAGTCAAATTTTGTGCATCTCCCATAGACGAGAAAGAGCGTTTATGTCTAACAATGAGCTCTTTAGCTGTGAGGTTTGCTTGAATGAGGGGCGTTCAATAAGTCCTTAGAAAAAGATAGAAAAACAAATTATTTTTGGTAGATTTTTTATTTCTATTTTTCAACATAATCTCCTTTTTGCTCGATGCTCTTCTCCCAGCGTTTCTCCAACTGTTTGAAGCCTTCCAAAATAGGTTTTCAGAAGGTCCTGAAAATAGATATCTGTTTGGGAGATCACCTCTTCGTTAGACGTGAATCGTTTTTCGCCGAGCCACTTTTTCAAGTTTGAAAATAAAAAAAATTCACTGGGAGTCAAATCTGGTGAATGTAGTGGATGTTTGGGTAATTCGAACCGTAATTCTACAGCCGCGCAGGTGTGCACCCTTGCATTGTCTTAATGAAAGAGGATCTTGCGTTTTTCTTGATTTCTCCGTTCAACCGGTGCATAAAGTATGCATAATAATCTTCATTTATCGTTCTTACATTCTGCAAGTAATCAATGTGGTTGATTCCGTGTGCATCCCAAAAAACCTAGGCCATCACCTTGTCTGCAGATTTCACCCCTTTGCCTTCTTCGGAGCCGGTTCGCCTTTTAAAAACCCACTGTTTCGACTGTGCTTTTGTCTCTGGAGTGTAGTAGTGTATCCATGTTTCATTCACAGTTATGTATCGACACAGAAACTCGTAAGGGTTGCGACAAAAAAGTGCCAAATCAGCTTCTGAATCGATCATACGATTGTGTTTATTTTTCATCTAGAGTAAACGCGGCAACCACCTTGCCGAGATCTTTGTCAGATCTAATTTTTGGTGCAAAATTGAGAATATGCGATATGCGTGTGACCTCTAGTATTTCGCGAACTTTGATTCGTTGATCACTCAAAATATATCTTAGTTTTTGCCAATCATTTCGGAAGAAGTCACTCCTACTGGACGTCCGGAACCATGCTCATCATTTGTGGATGTACGGCCACGTTTAAATTCATTTATCCAATTGTAAATTGTTGCAAACCCAGGAGGAGATGTGGCATGAACTTCATACAACTCGGCTTTTATCTCTTTTGGTGTTAAGCCTTTTAAATAAAAGTGTTTAATTACCGCACAAAACTCGTTTTTCTCCATCTTTCTAAATAAACACGAGATTGTTGATTCAATCACCTATGGCAACGAAACAACGTGATGGATATAGCTGAAACTTTAACTACCATCTAGTAAGAGATGACAGTTGCTAAATACAAACGTTTTTCAATGCTACGAGTGTAATACTTTGGATTTTCTAAGGACTCCTTGAACGCCCCTAATAATATAACGGGCCATAAACCGAGCATTACGTTTCGCATTTGGCAAAGAATTCCCATTTAACAAATTATAATTGGCACAGCGAACTCAAAAGATCTCAGTTTTTTCTTGGTAATGAATGTCGTGAAAGACGCCCAAAGACTGATGAAAATAATGCCGCTGTTCGAGCAATGCTTGAAAAAGAGTGAGGTCATATTATGACTATAATCAACAATAGACGTTAGAAAACTTTGTTATCGATGGATCCCACATAAAGTGACTCCCGCTAAAATAATAGCTCATTGATTGTGCAGATAAACCTTGGACACATTTTTAATGCGGCACTTCATATTTTATTTGAAATTTCGTTACTGGTGATCTTGCGTTGGGTTGTTATGATCCTGGAAAGGTGTCAAGCGGCTCAATAGAATTAAAGTCTATAACGTCTAACGAATTCACAGTGCTGGTAAGAAGATGGTTGTTATTTTTTAGCTTTCTCCAGCCATATGTACTATGTACATAGTGGATAGAAGGTATTATATTCTAACCCAAAATTCCATACCGAGATTTCACAGGAAATATGTGTTTTGAGGTCCAAAAAGATATTTTTAGAAAAAGATCCATGTGTGTGTTCATGGTGTGTGTATGTGTTTGTGGACAGCATAGCTCAAAATTTGATTAAATACCAAATTTTGTTTTCTCAAAAATGGCTCTAACGATTTTGATTAAAATGCTATACTTTAAAGATATTCACATCACAAATAAAATGTATATTTTTAATTTTCTGGGAATAGCATCTGAAGATCCCTTTATTCTGATTTAGTTTTGCATAATTTTGCATAATGGTTAAACCGTAAGGGATAAACAAAAACTTACTCCACAAAAAAGTAGATCTCGTTTCAACATATCATTTATGTCATATAGGTTTTTCTTGGAGTTTACAATTTTCGAGATATTCATTGTTATTGGTTCCAATTTTAAATTAACCTTTCTCAAACCTGACTATGCAAAACGGACCGAACCTTAATTGTTTTACTTAGCGATCAGCTTTTAAACGATGTGACTATCGCTTTAGCCTAACCCATTCCTTTACATCCCTTGCACTTACAAGAAGCAAGAATAATACCAACTCTGCTAATGTTTTTCCAGATTAGCACATAGTAGATAAAAAAAATCTTTTATAACGAAAATGTGTTTGTGGAATAGCTAGAGAAAGTCTTGTGAATGGAACACATCACATTTTTTTCCTAAAAGGCCCATCTTGTTACTATAGCATTATAAGATAGACTTACTGTTACACCTGATTGATGCCTGTTTACCACAAAGTTCTGAAAAAGTTCGTGATAATCGTATTAAGGGAAAAATAATTTCACATCATGACAACGCATAGTTCATACAGCAAAACTAAGAATTGAGTATTTGGGGAGGTAAAGTGTAACGTCTCTGCATTCCACCTGGAGTTATCTAGACTGTTGCTCACCATGCAAAGTACAACAGTGGCGGAACCAACTCAGCGAGTGACCTAGTACTAAAATATATCTTGTAGTCTTTCTTACTCAAATAGGGCTTTACAAACCTTTTTTTCGGGCACATTGTAGTAGGCTGCCAGCTTTTTCTTAACACAAATGTATCAATGTCGGGCTTAATTGTAGACAGATAGACGCAATATTGATAGAAGGGATTCAGCTCAAGCTGTAGTGTGAATCACTCTTGGTATTGTCCAATTTAGAAAATATATGCTCATATGTGTATGTGGTACCAAACATTGCAACAATACAATCTGTAAATTCTGTCAATTTGGGGTATGTATCGATTGGTAACATTTGGTCAAGCTACAAGCCGTGTTTCGCTGTTGCCTTAAGAGAATTACTGCACTATAACGTAATTAATTCTAATTCTAAACTGCAATGGGGCATCTATTACATTGAAAACATGAGTTGCAAAATAGTTACATATATTTTTTCATACTGATAATTGCTGTCAATGAAGCGTTACTAACTGCCCGCTGTGTGTTGTTATTCGTCATGCACACAACTAAGGAGGCACAGTTGAGTGGGTAAGGAAGGGGCAAGCTATCCAAAACCAATTTAGGGGAAAGAACGCGTTGAGTTAGTTTCCTCATGTCTGTATTAAATACTTACACGACAATACTTACCACATATCACGGCTAGAGAATAACTGCTCATTAATGAAAATATGTCGAAGCTTGGTCCATTTTGTTGTTCTGAAAGCTTCCTCACGAGCACGTCTAGGTTAGGATCGAACACATGGAAGAACTGCTCAAGTAAGTGACCACTCAAGGTAGGAGCGATTATCTTTCTGTGTAGCCTCCAGGTTTCACCTGAAAGTACAGATCTCTTTAAGGTCTGGAACTTTATGGATGTATTAATTCATTGGAAATCTTTATGGTTAGCAGAAGATATTTAAGAATAAGTGTTATACTAATGCACCAGAGTGGATAGGAAATGCCGGATTTAGATAATCTAAAATACAGTTACACGTACTCAGCTGTTTGTTAACCACGCCCTCCTGTCAGCCAACTTGATTTATGAATTTTGTGGTGTATGAGCCTTTTATATTATGCTTCATGCAAACTTTTAATGCATAACTATTTAGGCTTTGCTCAATATAATAATACATTGTCATACCCCATTTGAAGGAGGGAAGTATGGACTTCAAACTTAACTCCTTCAAATGGTGATAAGACAATTTATGGCAAGTATAGTTGAAAATGCAGCCTCTCTCAGTGCAAAATCACTGCAATCAACTATCCGTGTACCGGCGGGTAAACTGAAGCCTGAGGCATGGAGGAAATGTCAGCCTAAGCCGAACATCAAATTGTTTCTAAGGATTTTGGTAGTAATTTTGTAGGTGTGAAACAATTTGTAGTTTTTCAACTGTTAAGAGCACGGAGGAATGTTCAGTAAAAGCTGTCACGACAGGTAGTAAACAATTCACCGCTGCCTGGAACGACGTAAGCTGGCCATTGGATTTTGGAAGGCCGCACCGACATCTTTGGTAGTATCGGAGACTCCTAAAAACAAGATCGGATTTGAAGACAGGCAAGACATTAACCGAAGAGCGAAAGAAGCTCACCGAAGAAGGATGCGGGAATATTGGGCGACTGTTAAAGTTGAAGACAGAAAACATCTGATTCATAATTTGCAGAAAAAAAAAAACAACGGAAAACTAATAATTAAATTTTGGGGATTAGTTTTCGGAATATTACAAATAACAATAAAGAAAACCTCCCAAACAAAACAATAGTATATAGCCTAGTCGTAGATACCTGAACTCATTATCAGTCCCTTTCCCAGCCATGGTTCTCCAAACTTGAACAACGTACTTTTACTGTTATGCTTCATGCTTCCAACCAGGAGCTGTAAAAGAGCCAACAAAACATCATTAATGACAGAAATTCATAGTTATTTTTGAACAGCATACTGACATTGTATGTAACGTGGAGTCGAACTCAAACATAGAAAGCCAGCACTAAATCAACTTTGTCAATCAGGTGTGCACTAACTTCACTGGAACGTACTGATTATATGAGTCTCCAGAAAGTAAAGAACGATTTGGCATATGTAAATGATAGCGGAACATATTAACACCAAACTTTATTTACGAAATTACAGTTCTTTACTCTATTTCTTAACGATATCGCCACTGCTACAAGGCACTTATTGCAGCCTGATAGCAATTTTTCAATGCCGATTTTGTACTCTTCTACCGCCAAACTTCTGTCGTTTTGAGGTGCTCGTCGGTTAAGAACTTTTTTTCACCTAAAAAGTGATTTAAGGTGCCCAAAGTGAAGTGCTGGATTGCCTGATTTCTTTCATCAACATTTGTTTTTAACTCTTCCATAACGAGTGATGAACTTCCATTCTGGACTTTATCGTGCACACTGGTTCTGACTTGATTAAACATTATGCACCATTTCCTCACTAAGACACGTAAGATGTGTTCACTGCATTATCACCATACAGCGTTATTTGCCTATAAAATTCGATTGACCGAACTTTTTGTGTATTCAAAAAACTAATCAGATCTTTGACGGTAGAAGAGTATGGCACTGGCATTTTAAAAACTGGTGCCAGGTTACAATAAATGCCTTGACTGCAATGGCGATTACATCGAGAAATAGGACAAGGTGTGTGTGTGTGTGTGTGTGTGTGTGCGCGCGCGCGCGCGCGCATGTGTGATGTCGGAGGGGATTGCGCACTGCAGCTTATTGAATGCCAGACCCCAGGAAGATGAGTTGAGTGTAATTTCAAAGAGCGGCCGAAACCGGACGACGGAAGAATGCCACAGTAGAGGGTCCCTAACAAATTCCAAGTAGTTCTTCATCCCGACACAGGGAGTGCTAGGAACCCGCGCCCCAGTTCTGAACAAACTTCATCGGTCTGCAGGCGACTTCCAGTGCCATCCCGCCGCCGAGCGCTGTATTTCCAGAGTGCAGTCACCACCACGGAAAGACACCACCACTGTAGTCCTCGCCGACACTTAAAACCCTGAAACAGGCCGGCTGGATGAAACGGAGATAAAATAAAGGGACAGGAAGTCCGAGTAAGTGAAGAAACCTCCCCAAAATTATCCTAGTGACCTGGGAACCCCTCCCCCCCAAACCCATGGGTCAGACAGGCTGGCCGCGGGAATCGATCCCACGATATCCAGAATACCAGTCTCAGGCGAAGCTGAGTACCTTAATCAATAGATTAAGGTGCTATAGCTTTGTAAATAAAGTTTTATGTTGATATCTTTCTATATTATTTAGTTATGCCCCTTGCTATCTAGTACTTAACCGTAAACTCGGTGGTACTTTTATCATAACTTGCACATTTTATGGCATATTTCTGCAGCTTTATAATTAGCAATTGAAACTTGCTCTTTCATTCAATAAATATTCCTAAATAAATACATGCACCTTTATGTTTTAAATATGACCATAATTTAAATTTTCTCGGAGATGTTTGCAAATACATTTCATGTTTAAATTAATTGTATTACTCAAGATAGTTTTCCAGGCCTTTCTCTAAGCATTAACTCTCAAATTATGTTTATTACGAATACATAGTTATGGCGTGATGCGTAATTTACCATAGATAGGTTGTGTTGCCTTGGCAAGATGTAAGGGTTCGGAGGAATGGCGGGAAAAATATTTGCCGCGATTTTTTACCACTGCGAATGTAGGGATAGAAGCATGTTGGACGCTACTGGCAGGCACAGAAAACAAGGACGGGCTAGGTAAATTTATACTTAAGGCAAGACAGCTGAGATCTGAGGAGGCTGCCAATAGAGAAGGGGGGGGGATAAGATCAACTAAACAAAAGTGACTACAATGTTCTACATACATATATATATATATATATATATATATATATATATTATCATACTTAGGTCACTGTTGTGCTAGGGTTGTATATATTATGTGTATATATGTCTTTTAAGTGTAATTATCTATTATAAGAGGGTGCATTTATGAAGGCGTACTCTGTGCTGTAAATTTAAATTGCTATATTTGAATATCTTTGTATCTTTATTTTCGAATTCACTCTTAATTTTTATTGTTGTTTAATATTGCTTTTGACTGTGTATTTCCTTTGTCTTTTTATTTTCGTGTTTACTCTTTTAATTCTTTGTTGTGGATGTTGTTTTCAATATTGCTTGTAATGTGTACTACAAAAGCACGTACGGTCTGTGGACCCGTGCGACTGTTGAAATTCTATGTATGATATTGCTATGTTAATAAATACACTTATTCATTCATTCATTCATGTTTCTTAACAGTGTTAATGTGCTGCAGCTATTGTATCAATGTTCATCTTTCTTTTGTTTTCTTATCTTTTATCATATGTATGAAATCTCAGACCTGATTAAAAAACTATGATGTGTTCCATTCACATAGCTTTCTCTACATCTCTGCAATAAATTATTGTTAAAAAGTTTATTCATCTGTTCACTTAATTCAGTTAATGCTAGTAGAGAAAAAAACTCAGCACCTTGTTTTCTTGCTAACTTTTTACTTTCTCTAGCCCATATGAACAATATACATAGTGGATAGAGAAGATATTATATACCACTCAAAATTCGATGTCAATATTTCACCGTAGATATATATTTTGTGGTCCTCTGAGTCCTCTGTCTGTGGACAGCGTAGGTCAGTTCAAAAACGAAATACCAAACGTGGTATTTATCTTTAATATCTTCCAAGCATGTGACCGAAGATTTTCAAGACCCCCCCCCACAAACGAAATACCAAACGTGGTATTTATCTTTAATATCTTCCAAGCATGTGACCGAAGATTTTCAAGACCCCCCCCCCCCCCCACAACACAAACTGTTTTACATGGATTTTTGCTGTTGAAAGCTTCGTTTTTCTCAAAAATGACTCAACGATTTGATTAAAATACCGCATATTAAAGATAGTTACCTGACAAATAATATGCATATCTTGAATTTTCTGGGAATAGTCTCTGAAGACTACTTTATTCTGGAGGAATTTTGCATAACTGCTAAACCGTAAGAAATGGACAAAACCTTACCTCACAAAAAATGTAGAGCACATTAAAACACACAATTTATGTTATATGATTTTTTTTCGAGGTGTTGATCATTTTTGAGATATTTCTTGTTTTTGCTTTCAGCTTTGAAAATCTTATAATTTTCTCATACAGGAATTTGTCAATTCGTGTCCATACAAACCAGCTTTTGACTTCTTTAACCCATGATACTCCCATATTTCGCTTCTACTTACAAGGAAGCAAGTAATAAGCCTGTTTCTGCTAATTTGTTTCTCGATTAGCTTGAAATAAATAGAAGAATAAGCTTACTAACAATAAGTTGTTACACAGAAGTAGAGAAAGTCATGTGAATGGAACAGAGCAGATTTTTTTAATACTCAAAATGCTCCACATGATGCAATTTGTTTCAAAGATATTATACTGCCTCTCAAAAGACATTAAAGAAAATTGTCATATTATTTTCCCGATGACGAATTTCTCCAATTTTGAGAAATAAATGATAAAATTTTGAAAAAATCAAGCGTTATCTAGAGTACGAAAAGAAAAACTTATTTTCACAATAATTGTGCTAATATAAAATATAAGACAGATCTATTTATATATTTATTTATTACAAAAATTAAGTGTCTTTATGTCAGTACTTTTAAAAATGCATTATGTGGCTCATTTTTATTAGAACAGTGAATTTAGACAGTAAAACATAACTATTAAATATCCATGCACGCTAGAATTTTGAAACAAAGCAAAAATATCACTGCAGTTTGTGTTATAAATTTCAATAAAATATCTTATATAATGTGCATTTTCCGAATTTCAAAGATGCATCACCGCGCACCTTGACTTTAAATCCACAACACCAAGCCTACAACCATTCAAAAATATTCCTGTGCTTATTCTCTATCAAGCGATACCTAGGCTCACCAAAAGCCTAGCTGATGACTAGGCTTAATTAATTTATCCTTTGGGGTAAAATAAGTCTAGTAACAACATCTTAGCATTAAATCAAATATGGAACTGTGCTTACCTCAATATAATGGGGATCCAATAAAAGAACTGTTAACCGAGGTCCAATCCAAATACGTGAGACTGGTCCATATTCCTTAGTACACCAATTCAAGTGCTCAAATATACCTTACATAAAGCATACAAAATAAACGCATTATGTAAACAATTTGCATTAAGTATTTATTACTTTCTCTACAGTACTATTTACATGATCGATGTCAGGATTTCACCGGAAATATGTTTTGAGGTCCCCTGAGTCCGAAAAAGGTCTACGTGTGTGACTCTGTATGTATGTATGTGTGTGTATCAAACTTGGTATTTAAGTTATCTTCCAAGGATGCGACATGAAGATTTTAAAGAAAATTCGCCACATGGAAAACTTTTCGAAAATTTTTATTTACTCAAAAATGGCTCTAACGATTTTGATTGAAGCACCGTATATTTAAGATAGTCAAATCATAAATGAAATGTATTTTTTAATTTTATTGGAACAGCCTCTGAAAATTCTTTATTCTGAATGAGTTTTGCAAAATTTTGCATAACGGTTAAATCGTAAGAGACTAACAAAAACTTACTACACAAAAAATGTATCTCTCGTTAAAACACATAATTTATGTCATATACGTTTTTCTTGTAGAGTTGGACGTTTTTTGAGATATTCCTTGTTATTGGTTTCAACTTTAAACTACCTACCTTTTCACAACCGCGACCATGCAAAGGGAATTGAACCTCATTTTTTACTTAGCGATTAACTTTTAAAGGATTTGACTATCACTTTAGCCTAATATCTGCTTATTTCCCTTCTATTTACAAGGAATCAAGAAATAAGACAAATTCTGCTAATGTTTATCTCGAAAATGTAAATGGCGTGTTATTTATGGACGCTCTTTAACTGCTGTGGCTCTCAGCGTCCCATTCTAAATTGGGCGTGAAAGACCGCTTAATTTTGCTCAGAGGCCTCTCTATCAGGATTGAGGTTCTTTTACGTGCCGTAAATCTACGACACGGGACCCACGGCTTTACTTCCCTTCCGAAGGAAGCCATGCTAAGGATCTTTACACCCGAAAAAAATCCATCGTCCTCCGCCGGGTTTGAACCCGCGACCTTGGGTATATGAAGTTAGCACATAGTAACCATTACACCACGGAGGGCGGCTGTTTATCTCGATTAGAATGATGGAGATAGAAGAATGTTTGGTAAGAATAGTTTGTATATGGAACTGCTAGATAAAGTTATCTGAATGGAACACATCAGATTTTTTTTCTAACTTGTATTAGTCAAAATACTTACTTTTTGAGGACAGTCCAAAGCTCAAAGCATTTCCGACAATGGGAAGAGGTGTTGCTCCAGGAATTTTATTCCCATTCTCTCTTAGAGCGCGCGTTTTCCGCAGATATTTCCTCCTCAGAAGATACAAAGCAATAAAACACAGTGTCGCCAGATAAATGAACATTTCCCTGTAAGAGAGGGTACACAGAATAGAATTTCGACCATTTATGTAGGGAAGAAAGAAGAAAGATTTCTTGATTTGTTGGTACTGCTCTACAAATTAGAGCATTTTATATTTGGTGAGTGAATGCATTTATTTATTATTGTTAATCACAATAATGAATGAATTTATTTATTATTGTTAATTACAATACAACATTTGTTACATTTCATAGCACAATATACTCCGCCGTTTTTGAAAATTGCAACATCAAGAAAGAATTTCCCGAATAACATCAAACTTGGTGGAAGTTTAGAAGAGTGTGCAAGCAATAAGTGATTAGGTTTGCAGAGAGATGGGGTACACATAGGACCTAGCAGAGCCCCGTCGTATCGGTCCTACAAGGTCAGTGTTGCTCCAAGTGAAGTCATTGCAGAGCTGTCAAACAAGGTGGAAACAATAAACTGAGTGCCCATATGTCTCGTCGACTTCAAATGGAGCCATATAGGCATGTGAGTTCGAACGGGGAAGAATGATCGGTCTCTGGGAAGCGGCTTTGTCATACCATGACATTTAGGCTTGTACAGGGCATGCTACTACGAGTGATGCATGTGTGGAAGCAGTGGATAGATGAAGGTAGTACGCAGCAAAGAGCGGGTACTGGATCACGGAAGATGACCACAGCATGGGATGACCAGTATCTTATCCTCATGGCCATAGTGGACTCTACAGCTTCATCCACAGTGTTGGCTCGATGGTGGAGCACTACAACAGGTGTGAACTTGTCGCCGTCTGCTGCAGGTTGGACTGGTTGCACACTTGTCATTACGTCGGCTTCCATTGTCTAGGAACCATAAGCTCCTCCGACTGCAAAGATCACGTGAACACATCACTGGGGTGCTGAGTGGCAAAATGTAGTCTTTTAGGATGAGTCCAGTTTCAACGTGTCCTACAGGCAATCATGTCCGACGATACCGTGGTGAGCACAACCTGGACGGCTGCATTGTTGAGCGGCATAGTGGACAAACACCAGGTGTGATGATTTGGGATATCATTGGTTACAACAACCGATTTCGCTTCCTACGAATTGAGGACACTTTGAACAGCAACAGCAACCTACAGGTGGTTGTAGAGCCCGAGGTACTCCCCTACTTCAGGCATCTCCACAGGTCAGGGCAATGCTCGGCCACATACTGCGAGGAACGTACACGCTTTCCTGGCCTGTACGTTCGTCTGACATCTCGCCCATCGAACATGTCTGGGATTTGGTTGGTCGGCACCTGGTACGTCAGATCCTCCAATAATCAGTGTTACGGATATGTGGGCTCAAATACAAACTGCGTGGAGGGATCCCTCAGGAACTTATTCAGAAACTTTTTTTTTCAATGCCAGGGTGTATGACAGCTCTAATTGCAGCGCATAGAGGTCACACAAAATACTGAATATAAGGGCTCAAAGGTCATGTTTAGATTTGAAAAGTTTACCATTTGTTACTTGTCATGCACCTAATCTGTGGTATTAAATTCATTGGTGTTGCAATTTTCACAAACGGAGGTGTACATTTCTTTTTCATTTAACACATTCAGCGAAGTTTCTTCTTGGAAGCTGCTTATTCCTTTGGATCTTAAACACACTAACACACTAGTTATTGGTGTATAAGAATGCTGTTTAACTAATGCTATATGATCCCAATCTCTTCCCTACTCATTTTCTATTCCTTACACTGCTTCACAATTCTATACCATTTTTAATTTTTCCATTGTGCCTATACTAGGCATAGAAGGTATTGTAGTTCACTCAAATATTCGATACCGAGATTTCACCAGAAATATATGTTTGAACCCCCCGAATACAATAAAAAGCATTTGTAGAAAAACCAGTGTGTCTGTGTGTGTGTGTGTGTGTGTGTGTGTGTGTGTATGTGCGCGCGCACGAAGTATAGCTCACAAACAAAAAGTCTGTTAAATACCATATTTGGTATTTATGTTCAGTATCTTCTAAGGATACGACACGAAGATTTTTAAGAAAATATCCCTACCCCCCAACTAACTTTTACATGAAACATTTTTCGAAAAATGTTATTTTTTCAAAAATGACACTAACGATTTCGATTAAAATACCATATGTTTAAAATACTTTCATGACAAATGAAATATGAATGTTAAACTTTACTGGAATAGCCTCTGAATACCTCTTCATTCTGGATGACTTTTGGGTAGCTGGTAAACGATAATAGATAGTCATAAACTTTCAATACAAAAATATAGATTTCTTTAAAACACACAATATATGCCACGTACAACTTTTGTAGAGTTATCCGTTTCCAAGATGTTCCTTGTTGTTGGTTCCAATTTTAAACTACTTAAACTTTCCTCAAACGGGAAGTCATCTTTCGTTTCATACCTCTTTTGGTATACTGCCATGCAGAGAAAACCGAATTTCAATTGCTTCACATAGAAGTAGCTTTAAAAGATTTTATAATCACATTAGCCTAGTATATTCGTATTTCTCTTCTGCTTTAAGGAAACGAGGAAAAAGTTTCTGCTAGTGTTAATCTCGATTAGCATGCTGTATATATATATATATATATATATATATATATATAAATGAATAGCCTTTGTAAGAATAGATTATAAGAACAGGTAGAGAAAACCATGTGAATGGAACACATCCGACTTTTTAGAAATAAGTCCGTGTGTTTGTGTACACGATAACTCAAAAACGAAAGGTCCTTTCGATACCTAACTTGATATTTAAATTTAGCATCTTTGAATGAGAGGATAAGAAGATTTTCAGGAAAATTCCCCCATCTCAAACTTTACATGGAAAAAAATCGAAAATATTGATTTCTCAAAAATGACTCCCACGATTTTGATTAAAATTCCGTATAATTATTAAAGATATTTACAGACAAATAAAATGTATATCTAGAATTTTCTGGGAATTAGTACCTAAGACCTTTTCATTCTGGATGTATTTTGCATAACTGTTAAACCAAAAAATGTAGTTCTCGTAAAATACACAATTTATGTCGAATACGTTTTTGCGGAATTAACAATTACCAAGATATTCCTTGTTATTGGTATCAAATTTAAAATAATTAAACTTTTCTATAAGTTGAATATGTCATTCCTGAAAATATTCTTTTGCTCCTGACAACAAAATTTCAAACTCATAGCGTCCAGTTTTTACTTGCTCTACACGTACTAGGTACAAAATATATAGAGAAGGTATTGTAATGCACCCAAAATTCGATACCGAGATTTCACTGGAAATTTATGCTTTGGGTGTCCCTGAATACAAAAGAAAACAAACAAAAGCTGTGTGTGCGAGTGTGGTCTGTGCGTGTGTATGGGTGTTTGTGGGCAGCATAACTAAAAATCTGATGTGTTCCATTCATATGACTTTCTCTACAATGTTGTAACAAATAATTGCTGAATAGCTGTTCTTCTGTCTACTTTATGAAAGGCGAGATAAAGATTAGCGGAAATTGTCTTAATTACTTGCTTCGTTGTAAGTAGAAGGAAAATATGGGACTACACTAGGCTAAAACGATAATCAAATCCTTTAAAAGCTGGTTGTCATGTGGTTAAAATCCGTTTCTATGCAGGGCGCGGATTTTACAGCTTTCCGTGTAAGGAAAGTTTAAGTATTTTAAATCTGAAAAAAATAACAAGAACTATCTTAGAAATGATCAATTTCATGAAAAAAAAAAAACGTATGTGACATAAATTATGTGTTTTGGCTTGATCTATTCTTTTGTGTAAAACGTTTTTATCTATCTCTTACGGTTTACCAGTTAGGCAAAATTAAAAAAAAAATCATTCAGAATAAAGAGGTCTTCACAAGCTATTCCATGAAAATTCAAGATATACCTTTTATTTGCCATATAAATGTAAATTACATACGGTACTTTAATCAAAATGGTTTGAGCCATTTTTGAGAAAATAAACATTTTCGAAACTTTCCCTTGTAAAGAGTAGTTTAAGGGTGGGGGGATTTTCCTCAACATCTTCGTGTCGCATCCCTGGAAGACACTAAACTTAAATACCAAGTTTGTTATTGTACCAGCTTTTCGTTTTGAAGTTATCGTCTTCACAGACACACGGACAAACGGACACACTGACACATCACACTCATACACGGACATTTTTCTGAAAATACTTTTTTGGATATAGGGGACTCTAAAACGTGTATTTCCGATGAAATCACGGTATCAAATTTTGGGTGGAATGCAATACCTTCTCTGTACACTATGTACATAGTACGTGTAGAGAAAGTAAAAACGAAAAAACTGTTGGATACCAAACTTGGTATTTATGTGTGGTATCTTCCAAGGATGCGACACGAACATTTTCAAGAAAATCCCCGCACCCCGAACTACCCTTTACATGGAACATTCTTCGAAACATTTTATTTTCTCAAAAATGGCCATAAAGATTTTGATTAAAATATCTTATGTATAATATATTTTAATGACAAACGAAATGTACATATATATATTGAATTTTCTGGGAATAGTCTTTGAAATGATTTTTATATAAGGGCAAACCGTAAGAGATATACAACTTACTATACAAAGGATCTAGGTCTCATTAAATCACACAATTTATGTCATATACATTTTAAATTTCTCTACACGTACTATGTACATGTGTAGAGAAAATAATGCATTCTACCCAAAGTTTCGATACCGAGATTCCACCGGAAATATATGTTTTAGGGTCCCCTGCATCCAAAAAAAGCATTTGTAGTAAAAGATCCGTGTGTTTGTCTGTGTGTCCGTGTGTTTGTGAACACGATAACACAAAAACGTAAAGTCGGAAAAGTACCAAAATTGGTATTTAAGCTTATTATCTTCCTGGGCTATGACACGAAGCTTTTGAGAAAAAAACCCCTATTCCAAACTACCCTATACATGGAAGAAAAGTTTGATTAAAATCCCGTATATTGAAGTTATTTATATTCCAAATAAAATGTATGTCTTGAATTTTCTGGGAATAGCCTCTAATTATCTCTTTACTCTGAATGTGTTTCACTGAATTTTGCGTATCTGGTAAACCGTAAGAAATAGGCAAAAACTTACTTCATAAAAAATGTAGATCGCGTTAAAACACAGAATTTATGTCATATATGGTTTTTTTTCGTGGCATTGATAATTTCTGAGATATTTCAAGTTATTTGTTTCAGATTTAAAATATTTAAAACTTTTCTCACACGTACATAATGTATTGAGAAGGTATTATATTCCCTCCAAAACTTCGATACCGAGATTTCACCGGAAATACATGTTTTGGGTTCTCTGAATCCAAAATATAGCATTTTTGGAAAAAGGTCCGTGTGTACGTGTGTATGTGCATGTGGACAGCATAGCTTCAAAACAAAAAGTCTGTTAAATACCAAACTTGGTATTTAAGTTTGGTATCTTCCAAGATTGCGACACAAATATTTTCAAGAAAATCCACCCACTCCCAATAGAAGCGGGCGTTAAACACTACAAAAAAAAGAAAAAAGGATGAATTTTACGGAATTTTAAATAACTGCTAAACCTTAAGAAATGGACAAAAATGTAGAACACATTAAAACACACGATTTATGTTATAAACATTTTTTCGTGGAGTTGATCGGTTTTGAGATATTCCTTGTTTTTGGTTTCAGCTTTGAAAAACGTATACTTTTCTCATACAGGAATCTATCAACTCCTGTTCATGCAAACAAAGGAACAGTCACATAGCAACCAGGTTTTGACTGTCACTTTAATCTATGGTACTACCTTATTTCGCTTCTAATTACAAGGAAGCAAGTACTAAGACTATTTCTGCTAATTTTTACTTTCTCTAGCCTACAATGTACATAGGGATAGAGAAGTATTGTATTCCACCCAAAAATTCGATGTCGAGATTTCATCGGAAATACATGTTATAGGACCCCCTGAATCCAAAAAAAGCATTTTCAGAACAAGGTCCATGTGTGTGTGTGTGTGTGTGTGTGTGTGTGTGTGTGTGTCCGTGTGTCCGTGTGTCTGTGAACACGATAACTCAAAAACGAAAAGTAGCTAAAATACCAAAATTGGTATTTAAGTTCAGTATCTTTCAGGGATGCGACACTACGATTTTTAGAAAAATCCCCCCCACCCCAAACTACCCTTTACATGGAACTTTTTTCGAAAATTTTGATTTTCTTAAAAATGGCTCTAATTGATTAAAATATCGTATATTAAAGGTATTTACCTGACAAATAAAATGTTTATCTTGAATTTTCTGGGAATTTTTTTTTTTGGTAGTGTTTAACGCCCGCTTTAACTACTTATGGCACCGCAGGCGGTCTTTTCTGGGAATAGCTTCTAAAGACCTGTTTATTCTGGATGAATTTTGCTTAATTTGGCATAACTAGTAAACCGTAAGAGATAGACAAAAACTTACTGTACAAGAAATATAGGTCTTGTTAAAATACACAACTTACATCATATACATTTTTTTCGTGGAGCTTACCGTTTTTGAGGTATTGATTGTTATTAGTTTCAGTTGTGAAGTACTTATACTTTTCTCAGACGGGAGTGTCCATTTTTCTTTTGATCTACTCCTGACCAAGAAAAGAAGAGATTTGTGATGACAATCGCATAACGACAGCTTTTAAAACATTTGACTATCGATTTAGCCTAGTATATTCCCTTATTTTCTTCCTACTTATAAGGAACTAAGTAATAAGACCATTGTGCTGAATGCCTCGATTAGCAAGGTGCAGAAAGCAGAAAGCACTTTCTTGTGTAAGAAGTTTGTAGAACGGCTAGAGAAAGTAATGGGAGTGTAAAACATAAGATTTTTACTTTCTCTACACGTACTATGTACATAGTGTATAGACAAGGTATTGCATTGTACCAAAAAATTCGATACCGAGATTTCACCGGAAATACATGTTTTGAGACCACCTAATTAAAAAAAAGAGCATTTTTTGAAAAATATCCGTGTGTGTGTCTGTTTGTCAGTCTGTCTGTATGTCTGTGTGTGTATGTGTGTGTCTGTGGGCAGCATAGCGCAAAAACGAAAGGACTGTTAAAGCCCAAGCTTGTTACTTAAGTTTGGTATCTTCCAAAGATGCGACACAAAGATTTTTAAGAAAACCCCCCACCCCAAACTACCGTTTACATGTAAAACTTTTCGAAGTTTTTGATTTTCTTAAAAAATGACTAACGATTTTGATTAAAATATCGTATTTTAAAGATATTTATCTGACAAATAAAATATATATCTTGAATTTTCTGGGAATAGCCTTTGAAGACTACTTTATTCTCGTTGAGTTTTACGGAATTTTGCACAACTGCTAAACCATAAGAGATGCACAAAAACTTACCACACAGAAAATTTAGAGCACATTAAAACACACAATTTATGTTATATAAATGTTTTGTGTGGAGTTGATCATTTTTGCGATATTCATTCTTTTTAGTTTCAGCTTTGAAAAAACATACACTTTTCTCATACAGTAATTTGTCAACTCGTGTCCATGCAAATAAAGGAGCTTCAGTCACATAGCAATCAGTTTTTACCTGTCACTTTAATCTATGCTACTGCGTTATTTCGCTTCTACTTACAAGGAAGCAAGCAATAAGACTATTTCTGCTAATTTTTCTCGATTAGCATGAAGTAAATAGTACATAAACTCATAAGCTTTTTAACAATAATTTGTTACAGAAATGTGGAGAAAGTCATGTGAATGGAACACATCAGATTTTTTTTTCTGAAAACCTTCGTGTTGCATCCTTGTTAGATGCTGAACTTAAATATCAAGTTCGGTTTAACTGAATTTTCGTTTCTGAGCCCCCCCCCCCTTACATATAGACAGACACATTTGGACCTTTTTCTAATTTCTTTTTTTTGGGGGGGGGATTCATCAAAACATATTTCCGTTGAAGTTTCGGTATTGAACTTTTGGTGAAATACAATACCTTCTCTATCTATTATGTACACTGTATGTACATACATGCTAGAGAAAGTACAATCTCTATAAAAATATAGAAATTTGAAATTTCACTTCCAATGTCCTTTAATACTAATCAATATATCAAAATTAGCAGAAATGGTTTTAATAAATATTTCCTTGTAAGCACAATGGAAATAGGGTAGTAATAATCGATAGTCTCCACTTGCTTGTGCAGTAAGATTTTAGCTATCTCTTATGGTTTTCTAGCTAAGCAACATTCATCAATATCGATAAGGAATTCTTAGTCTATTCCCAGAGCATTTAAGATATTCATTTTAATTGTCATGCCAGTGTTCTAAATATTAAAGTATTTAAAAAAAATCGTTAGAGCCTTTTTTGAGAAAATCAAAAGTTTCGAAAAATGTTCTATGTAAAGGGTAGCTTGGTGTGGAAAAATTTAGTGAAAATCTTAGTGTCGCAACCTTGGAAGATTCTGAACATAAATATCATATTTGGTGGTTACCCGAATTTTTGTTTTTGAGCCAAGCTGTTCACACATACACTTGCGTCACACCTTTCTCGAGAAATGCTTTATATTTAGGGAACCTCAAAACGTCTGTTTCAAGTTAAATCTCGGTATCGTATTTTCGGGTAGAATACAACACCTCCTCTACCTAATATGTACAAGGTAGGTGAAATTTGCTGGATAGTGGAAAAAGACGCTACTTACGTGGATTTACTGAAGTGAATTCAAGTAGTCACTGTACAAATGTTGAAAATAATTCGCATCCGCTTTTATTTATAAGGTTGAAGATCATTATCATTACACAACGTCAACCTGTTGACCGTGAAAAAGAATGCCTCTTCCCTTCACTTCTGACTTCAGTGTGCAGTATTTTGTTAGCATGTTTAAGCGTTTAAGTTAAGATAACAAAACTTTTGCCTTTTATTTTCTCTAGCACGTATGTACAGAGAATGTACATAGTAGCTAGAGAAAGTGTTGTATTTCACCCAAAAATTCGATGTCGATATTTCACCGCAAAATATGTTTTGAGGCCGAACCCGGGCTGCCGAGATTGAAGGCAAGGTTTAACCACTCGGCCATGGCACCGCCTGCTTTAAATTATTTTATTAAACACTCAAAGCTACCTCCATTAGCATCTAAACATTAGGCAATTCTTTTCGAAATGTTTTTTCTAACTGTTAACGACATACAGGGGCTAATAGTGCGACAAACTTCACGGATTTAAAATTACTTATTCTCTTTCGTTGTAGGTGCTTTAAAGATGACTTTCTGTTATGCACCCCCATAAAAACAAGCCCAGTTGTGTTAAGTCGGGTGAACGAGGAGGCCGGATGATAGGTTAAGCTCGTCTACTGCACCTATCACCAAATTTCTCATTTAGAAGTTGACGTCTGTATTTTGGAAAATGTGGTGGTGCACCATCCTGCTGATAACACATTTCTCTTCTCACACTGAAGGACAAGTTTTCCAATAAGGGAGGTAATTCATGGTTGAAAAAATGGCAATAGGATTCTCCAGTGATTGTGTCTTCAAAAAATAAAGGATTGATGACAAGGTTATCAAGAATTGCACACTACATATTTAGTGACCAACAATTCTGAAAAGTCACATTTGGAGTTTTCAGATACCCAACAGTGCATATTATGTCTATTAACTTGTCCAGTAGTTCAGAATGTTGCTTCATCGGAAAATATGTTTGCCAAGAATGAAGAATTCTCTGCAATAACATTAGATAACCACTTGCAAAAACAAATCGATGCTTAAAATCTCTTTGTGTGAGCTCTTGATGCAAACACTTGTGATCAGGGTGATATTTCTGTTGCTTCAATATCCGCTGTACAGAAATGCGGCTAATCCCACTGTTTTTGGATTAGCCTCATTGACTTACCTGTGCATTTACTTCTACAGCAGCAAAAATATTAATACTATTTTCAACATTCACTTTTTATTTCACTTCAAGCAATTATTGTTCTTTACACTTCCAGGCTTACGTAGTAGTGTTTCCAGTCGTTTGAATTTCATAAGCAACATTTGCATCTTTCATTGAACACTGCCGATGCCGTCCGATAATTTTTCCTGCATTCACCTACCAAAATCATATCCACCTCTACATCAAAATCTGCAGATTTTACTTATCTAGCCCACATGTACAATTTACATAGTGGATAGAGAAGGTATTACATTCCACCCAAAAATTTCATGTCGAGATTTCACTGGAAGTATATGTTTTGGTGTCCCCTGAGTCGAAAATGCATTTCTAGAAAAAGGTCCTGTCTGTCTGTGTGTGTCTTTGGACAGCTTAGCTAAAAAAAAAGAGTTTAATACCAAACTTTGTATTTTTTTAGTATCTTCCAAGAATGTGACGCGAAGATTTTCAAAAAAATCCCCCCCACTACAAACTACCCTTGACATGGAAAATTTTTCGAAAATCTTGATGTTCTCAAAAATGGCTCTAACCATTTTGATTAAAATGCCATATATTGAAGATATTTACATCCCAAATAAAATGTATGTCTTGAATTTTCTGGGAATATAATCTGAAGACCTCTTTATTCTGGGTGACTTTTGCTTAACTGGTAAACCGTAAGAGATAGACAGAAACATACTGCACAAAAAATGTAGATCTCGTCAAAACACACAATTTATGTTCTCTACGTTTTTGTTGTGGAGGTAACCGTTTCCGAGATATTCCTTATTATTTCTTTTGGGTAGTGTTTAACGTCCGTTTTACTACTTGTGGCACCTCGGGCTATGACACTGGTGAGACATGAAATAAAGGTAGAGCACCGGCGGCATGCGATGGCGGGGGAAACCGGATAACATGGAGAAAACCCGCCCCTGCGCCGCTTTGTCCACCACAAATCTCACATGCGGCCGCTTGGGATCGTCTATGTGAGAAGCGAATGGTCTAATCACTCGGCCACGGGGCGGCCTCCTTGCTGTTGGTTTCAATTGTAAAGTACTTATACTTTTCTCAGGCAGGAAGTGTCCGTTTTTCTTTTGTTCTACTCATAGCCAAGCAAAAAGCGATTTGCAATGA
Source organism: Hymenopus coronatus (assembly GCA_030762935.1). Lineage (NCBI taxonomy): Eukaryota > Metazoa > Arthropoda > Insecta > Mantodea > Hymenopodidae > Hymenopus > Hymenopus coronatus. The sequence goes on from CM060899.1 coordinate 40,595,760, forward strand.
CAATCGCATAACGATAGCTTTTGACTGTCGATTTAGCCTAGTGCATTCCATTAGTTCACTTCTACTTATAAGGAACTAAGTAATAACAACGTTCTGCTAATGTTTATCTCAATTAGCATGGTGCAGAAAGAGTAATACTTTTCTTTAAGAAGCTTTTTGTAGAGCAGGTAGAGAAATTTATGTGAGTGTAACAACTCAGAATTTTTAATTTTGAAGACTGAAGTAAATAATCAACATGGCTAACTACGCAGAGTGTTCTATTTTAGGAGTTTAGGAAGCTTTGAAATCACTGTACCCATGTTCTTTCATTTGATTATTTTCTCACCGAGTGTATAAGGGAGATTTTTCCAAAGAAAACATCATATAACGTCTCGAAAATTAATTATAGAAAACAAATGTTTTAATAAAAGTTGCTTAGTATATTGTGGGGAACCAGAATATACAAAATGTAGTATTTCATTTAAAATTCTAAGGTTGACCTCGTAAGCGTATAAGGTTTCATGCGACAATTTGTCATCCTCCGTGGTGTAATGGTTACTATGCTAACTTCATATACCCAAGGTCGCGGGTTCAAACCCGGCGGAGGGCGATGGGTTTTTTCAGGCGTATAAATCCTTAACATGGCTCCTTCGGAAGGGAAGTAAAGCAGTTGGTCCCGTGCGTAGATTTACGGCACGTAATAGAGAGGCCTCTGAGCAAAATTAAGTAGTCTTTCACGCCCAATATACAATGAGACGCTGAGAACCACAGCAGTTAAAGAGCGTCCATAAATACAACTCCATTTCCATTTCATGATAATTTGGAAGACCTTTCGCTCCTGTAGGACTTGGAATTTATGAATTTGTTTTTTCTTTTCTGGGTTTTACTTTCTCTACACGTGTTATGTACATAGTGTATAGAGAAGGTATTGCATTCCAACAAAAATTCGGTACCGAGACTTCACTGGAAATAGCCGTTTTAGGGTCCCCTGTATCCAAATAAAGCAGTTTTAGAATAAGTCCATATGAGTGTATGTGTGTGTGTATGCCCGCGTGTCTGTGAACACGATAACTAAAAAAGTCGATAAAATACCACACATAGTATATAAGTTTAATATCTTCCAGGGATGCGGCACGAAGATTTTGAGGAAAATCCGCCACCCCAAACTACACTTTACATGGAACATTTTTCGAAAATTTCGATTTTCTCAAAAATGGCACTAACGATTTTGATTAAAATATCGTATATTAACGATATTTACATAACAAATAAAATGTAAAATAAGAACTATAGCTTTCCTGGCGACGTGTTAATTCAAAATCTTCTCGGGCTTCTAGCCAGGTAATAACTTGGCTTGACACCAACGTTTCGAAGAAGTGCATCTTCCTCGTCTTCAGTTCACCCTGAAGACGAGGAAGATGCACTTCTTCGAAACGTTGGTGTCAAGCCAAGTTATTACCTGGCTAGAAGCCCGAGAAGATTTTGAAATAAAATGTGTATCTTGAATTTTCTGGGAATAGCCTCTGAAGCCGTCTTTATTCTGAATGAGTTTTGCTGCACTTCTAATAACAAGTAAACCGTAAGAGATAGACAAATCCTTACCAAACAAAGAATGTAGATCTCGTTGAAATACATAATCTATGTTATATTCATTTTTTTGTGGAGCTGACCATTTTTGAGATATTCTTTGTTATTTGTTTCAGCTTTTCTCATACGGGAAGTTGTCAACTCCTGTCCATACAAACAAAAGAACTTGTCACATAGCAACCAACTTTTGACTATCACTTTAGCCTATGGCACTCGCTTATTTCGCTTCTACTTACATTGAAGCAAGTAATAAGACGTTTTCTACTAATTTTTTCTCGATTAGCATGAAGTAAATAGGAGAACATTAACAGTAATTTGTTGTAGAGATATAGAGAAAGTCATGTGATCGAACATATGAGATTTTTAAAGAGACATTCACCTATAACATTTTATATGGCCTACTCTGTATAATTTTGCTTTAAAGATTTATTATAACCAAAGTACGCTTTTGGTCCGAAACGACACCTCAATACGTCATTGTGGTATTATTCACCTCATATTAAAACAGATTTGAAACAAATCGGTACGGGTGCTAATGCAAATAAATACACCCAAAAAGTTCTGACGTCCTTCTGGAACATGTAATTGTCTTCATTTGGCACCCCTAGAATTGCTTTTAATTAAAGGAAGGAGACTGCAAGGTCTTTCTAGACGTGACCCTGAAAACAAATAATGTTATAATTTATAGTTAAGAACTTCAGAATGTTTGGAAGCAGATAGTTGCAGAGAGGCGTGTGAAATGCTTGGCCGGATGTTCGTTAACTACTAACAGGTTTGTTGTAATTGGTCGTTAGTAACTGTTTACATGCACGTAGCGATTCCAATCTGCTGTCGTCAGCAGCTTCTAAAATTCCTTAGGATTCGCAAGCTTATTTCATTTAGATGTTTCTTTCATACCATCATCAGCAAATTTTATGGGGCATTAACTCTAATGTATATACTTTTAGACGTTTTCCCAAAAACTATTGCCTCACAGAAAAGAAAAACCTGTTGTGTTCCATTCACATAACTTTCTCTACATCTCTGCAACAAATTATTGTTAAAAAGCTTCTGCTTCTGTTTACTTCGTGCTAATCGAGAAAGAAATTAGAAGAAATAGTTTTTTAACTTGCTTCCTTGTAAGTAGAAGCGAAATAAGGGAGTGCCATAGATAGTCAAAAGCTGGTTGGCCCGCCTGTGTAGGGTGGTGGCAGCGTGTCTGCTTCACATTTAAAAGGTCGTGAGTTCGAATCTCGCTTAGGGTGAGTTGCCCGGATGCGTTTTTTTCGGCGTTTTCCCTTATCCTGAGAAGACGAATGTCGAGTAACTTTAAGCTCCATGGACCCCGAGATCATTTGAGTATCAATTCACCAATTTAATTCATCGTACGATATGACAAAGGACACTAAGCTGTAAAAAAAAAGTTGCTATGTGATTGAAGTTCCTTTGTTTGTATGAACAGGAGTTGATAAATTCCTGTATGAGAATAGTATAAGTTTCTTAAAGCTGAAACCAAAAACAAGGAATATCCCAAAAACGATCAACTCCATCTCGATTTCCTAGGTGTAGCAGTTATACAAAATTCCGTAAAATTCATCCAGAATAAAGTAATCTTTTGAGGCTATTCCCAGAAAATTCAAAATGTACATATTATTCGTCAGGTAAATATCTTTAATATACGATATTTTAATCAAAATCGTTAGAGCCATTTTTGAGAAAATAAAAATGTTCGTACATGTAAAGGGTAGTTTGGGGTTGTAGGATTTTTCTCAAAACCTTCGGGGCGCATCCCTGGAAGATACTAAACCTTAAATACCAAGTTTTGTATTTTACCCCCTGTTCGTTTTTGAGTTATCGTGTTCATAGACACACGGACACACTGACACATGGACACACATACGGACCTTTTTCTGAAAATGATTTGTTTTGGACCCTTTAACATATATTTCCGGTGAAATCACGGTATCGAATTTTTGGGTGGAGTGCAATATCTTTTCTATACACTATGAGAAAAGTGTAGAGAAAGTAAAAATCTATTGTGTTCCATTCACCTGACTTTCTCTATCTGCACTGCAAGTAAAATATTCCGGTTAAATCTCGGTATTGACTTGTTGTATGGAGTGCAATACCTGCTCTGTCTATGTACGTGTACTATGTAAGGAGAGAAAGTAAAAGTGTATGACGTGGTCAATTTTGTTAGAATAATGGCTATTTCGGAAATGGCTTATGCCTTAAAAAATTATTTGAAATAAATGTTTTAAAGAGATCTATATGTTTTGTGTAACATGTTTTTGTATAGCTTAATGTTTAACAGTTATTGCTTGCATATAATTTTCTTTCAGAATAAAAAGGACTACATAAGTTATTGCAGAAAATTCAAGGTAACATTTTATTTGTCATGTAAATAATGTTTGTTATACACAGCAAATAGGAGTAAACTATGTATTTAGACAATAAAAATTATAATTTAAATAACCATGCAAGCTAGAAGTTTGTTAATTGCAAAAATACAACTTAGGTATAAATTAAAAAAAAAAATCTTACATGCTAAGGATTTTCCAAATTTCACAGAACATCACCTTCAAGTTCTCCCGTCACTCTCCGTGGTGTAGTGGTAACCAAGCTAACGTCATATACCCAAGGTCGCGGGTTTAAACCCGGCGGAGGATGATGAATTTTTTCGGGCGTAAAAATCCTTAGCGTGGCTTCCTTCGGAAGGGAAGTAAAGCCGTTGGTCCCATGTCGTAGATTTACGGCACGTAAAAGAACCTCAAGCCTGATAGAGGGGCCTCTGAGCAAAATTAAGCGGTCTTTCACGCCCAATTTAGAGTGGGACGCTGAGAACCACAGTAGTTAAAGAGCGTCCATAAACAAAAAACGCCATATCCATTTAATCAAGAAGAATTTCCAGAAATCGTGTTATTACTTGCTTCCATGTAAATAGAGACACACTATGTACTTAGTGCATAGAGAAGTTATTGTGTGCACCGAAAAATTCGGTACCGAAATTTAACCGAAATACCTGTTTTGAAACCCCCTGATTAAAAAGGACTTTTTAGAGAAAGGTCCGTGTGTTCTGTCTATCTGTCTGTGTGCGCGTCTGTGGGCAGCATAACTTGAAGATGAAAAGTCGGTTAAATACCAAACTTGGTACTTTAGTTCAGTATTTTCCGAGGATGCGACTCGAAGACTTTCAAGAAAATCCCCCCACCCCTAACTACCCTTTACATAGAATATTTTTCGAAAATTTTGATTTTCACAAAAATGACTCTAAGGGTTTTCATATAATAACCTTATGTTTTAGTTATTTTTATGACAAACAAAATATATATCTTGAATTTTCTGGGAATAGCCTCTGAAGACGTCTTCATTCTAGATGATTTTTTGTGTAACTGACAAACCGTAAGAGATAGACAAAAACATGCTGCTCAGAAAATATAGATCTCATTAAAACACACAATTTATGTCATTTTTATAGGGTTACCCGTTTTAGAAATACTGCAGATTCCAGATTATTGATTTTAATCTCAAGGCACTTAAACTTTTCTCGAACGAGAAGATATCTTGAGAGAGATGGAGAGAGTGGAATGGAAGTTCAACTGTTTCACATAGCGACCGATTTTTAAAGGGTTAGACTATCACTTTAGTCTGTGCATTCCTTTATTTCCTGCTACTTATAAGGACGCTAGTAATGAACCTAATTTTGCTTATGTTTATCTTGAGTAGCATAATGCAGATAAGATATTAACCTTTTGAATAGAAGGTTTGTTTGCCGAACAGTTACAGAACGTCATGTGAATGGCACACATCAGATGTTTTCCCTTCTACTTACAAGGAACCAAGCAATAAGGATAATAATTTCTGCTAATGTAAATATCGATTATGATGCAGTAGAGAGAAGAATAAGCTTTTTAGCAATAATTTGTTACAGAGATGTAGATAAACGCATGTGAATAGAACACATCAGGCTTTTTTATTAATCAAAGGAGCAAAATTCCTGCAACTGTAGTCAAATGTAACCCTGTCAGCATCCAAGCGTACCATCCCACCGCATATTTTAGTTGGGCCCTCTCCTTGCTTTACCATATGCACATTTGACTGCAGTCGCTGGGACTGGAACTCGTGACCCTCGGCTTTGAAATAATGGCCAGTCCACATCGTATCGCACTAATGATCACGGCTATTCAAGTCGCTTCAGTAGTGATGCCGTGAAAGGGATCCAAGGCCATCACTTTGTCTGCAGATTGACCCACCTTTGGCTTTTTCGGAGCCGGTTCGCCTTTAAAAACTCACTGTTTCGTATGTATTTTTGTCTCTAGAGTGCACTAGTGTATCCACGTTTCATCCACAATTATGTATAGACGCAGAAACTCGTCAGGATTGCCACGGAAAAATGCCAAACCGGCTTCCGAATCGATCACCTGTTGCTTTTATTCTCCGTTGAGAGCAAACGCGGCACCCATCTTGCCGAGACCTTTGACAGACCTACTTTTTGGTGCAAAATTGAGAACTCTGCATCTTGTGATGTGCCTGTAGGTTCTACTATTTCGCGAACTTTGATTCGTCGATCACTCATAACCATATCCTGAATTTTGTCAACTATTTCGAAAGCCACTTCTACTGAACGTTTGGAATGATGTTCATTATTTGTGGATATACGGCCACGTTTAAATTCATTTATCCATGATGAGCAGATGTGCCATGAACTGCACCCACCTGGGCTTTTTTTTTTATCTCTTTTGGTGTTAAGCCTTTTAGATAGAAGTGTTTAATCACCGCAGGAAATTAGCTTTTTCCGCATCTTTCTAAAGAAGCACAAGATTGTTGATTAAATCTCCTATGGCAACGATACCACGAGATGGATATAGCTGAAACTTTAACAACCATCTAGTAAGAGACGACGGATACTAAATACAAACTTTTTTCGATGCTGTGAGTGTAATTTCTTGGATTTTCTAGGGACTTATTGAACGACCCTCGTACAAAGGTCATCCAGAATGAAGAGAACTTCAGAGGCTATTTCCAGAAAATAGAAGATATAAATTTTGTTTGTCGTCTACATAGCTATTATATACGTTATTTTATTGAAACTGTTACAGCCATTTTTGAGAAAATCAACATTTGCAAACCATTTTCCTGTAAAGGGTGTTTTGGGGTGGAGAAAGTTTCTTGAAATTCCTCGTGTCGCACCTTTGGAAAACACTGAACTTAGTTATCGTGTTCGGTAGTTAGCCGACTTTACGTTTTTATGTTGTCAAAGACTCACCCACACACTCGCGGACACACTTACAGAAGGACCGATTTTGTAAAAATGTTTTTTTTTTTTATTCAGAGGACTTTAAACTATGCGTTGCCTTTGAAATTCCAGTATCTAATTTTTGGGGGATTCAAGTTCAGTTTTTTAAAGTCACTTCCCTAAGGTGCTTTAGTTCATCCTCCTCTTCTACTTCACTGATGCGATTTAGTTCAAGTTTTTAATATCACTTCCTAGAGATTTAGCTCACTCTTTACTGGCGCTTCATGGATGTGATTTAGTTCAGTTTTTAATATCACTTCCATAAGGTTATTTAGTTCACCCTTCACTTTTAATTCACTGGCGTAGTTTGATTAAGTTTTTAATGTCATTTCCTTTAGGTGCTTCAGTTCACCCTTCACATTTAGTTCATTGATGTGAATTAGTTCAGTTTTTTATATCAGTTCCCTAACGTGACTTAGATAACCCTCCAATGTCACTTCACTGCTGTGATTTAATTTGGGTTTTTAATTTTACTTTCCTAAGGTGATAAGTTCTCCTTTCATTGTCAGTTCATGTGATATAGTTCAGTCCTCAACGTTAGTTCACTACTGCGATTTAGTTTCTCACTTCGCTGTAATTTCACTAGTGTGATTAGTTCATCTCTCTGAGTCAGTTCAATAATGTGATTTAGTTCACCTTCAAGGTCAGCTCACTAATGTGATTTAGTTCACCCCTCAATGTTAATTCACCTGTGTGATTTAATTCACCCCTTAGAGTCAGCTCTCTAATGCGATTTAATGCCAGTTCACTAATGTGACTTAGTTCACCCCTCAATGTCAATTCACTAATGTGACTTAGTTCACCCCTTAATGTGAGTTCACTGATGCGATTTAGTGCATCCCTCAATGTTAGTTTACTAATGTGATTGAGTGATTCAATCTTTTAAATTGAGTTCAATCTTTGCTGTTGTTTCACTAATGTGATATAGTTCATCATTCACTGCAATTTCACTAATATGATTTAAGTTGCTGCTCACTGCCATTTCATTAGTGTGAATTAGTTTAGTTTTCACCATCGTTTACTTTTTCTCGGGTAGCTGAGCAATTAAACGTGCAAAGCAGACTTAATTTCCTTCCGCATAACTTACTGGGGCATCGAACACATACCTCTCTAATCTCTCGCAGTAATAGCACTCACTGTATGCCACAACTATTAGCATTTTAGGTAACATCAAGAACAAATGGCTATTTCACTGACTGGCTGCGCCGTGGCCAAGTGGTTATAACCACTCACTTTTCACCAACAGATTAGATCCCAGGCGACCACAGGTGGGATTTGCGGTGGACAAAATGGCGCAGGGTAGGGGTTTCTCCGGGTTCTCCGGTTTCCTCCGCAATCGAATTCTATCTGTACTACATCTTCATTCAATACATCGTCAGTGTCATCGCCGGGCCACGCCGTGGCCGAGTGGTTAAACCACTCGCATCTCACGTAGTCGGCCTGGGTTCGATCCCAAGTGACCGCATATGGGATTTGTGGTGCAAAGCGGTGCAGGGGCGAGTTTTATCCGCGTTTTCCGGTCCCTCCCCCCCCGCAATCGCATTCCACTGGTGCTCCATCTTCATTCCATGTATCACCAGTGTCACCGTCTGCGGTGCTACAAATAGTATAATTTGACGTTAAACACTACCCATGCACACACACACATCACTGACTGACTTACTCGCGAACACGTCCGCTTATATACAAGTGCGCAGATGCCGGATTGTTCGTGGGAGGTGAAGAGGAAAACGTTCAGGAAGAACCTAGTTATCTGTTGGTAGTTTACGTTGGGTATTAAGGCTGCTCGGTATTCTCTTCAGAGCTCTGCAACGCGTAGGTATCATCGTGTCTGCTACTTGTCACTAGCGAAGGAGAGCGGCACGCTTGAGCGGGCTACTGTGACGTTACGTGCTGTAGATGATGCTCTCGGGTCTAACCGGACCAAAGTATCGAAGGCTCATCTCAAAGTATTAGACATACTTCAAAATACCGAATAGCGAGAGTATCGAAGTCTCGACGGAATCGAGATCCCACCCCTACTCTCTCTATTTCAATTCGACGAGCGTGCAGCCCCTGGTCCGTTTGCTACAAGTTGCCAACCTTTATTATACACGTTGATAATAAATATTGTACAGGATTTGCATGTCACGTAAGCGGAGTACGTGCCTGATCGACAGTGGACTTTGGAGCTCAGATAACGGAACACCGTAGCGTCGCTCACAAAGGCAATTAAGTAGAGCAGGCGAAGTCCTCCTGGACACTGAAGAGATAGCCTCAAAAGATTTTCGTCCTCATTAACCAAGGCTTTTGCAAACTCAGGTCTGTAACCTGGCAGATATGCTGCAGTATTTATCGTACTGTTTCTCACTGCTAACCTCAAACTAGGACAGTAATTAAACATCAGATGTGTTGCACTCACATGGCTCTCTCTCTCTCTTCTGTTTATTAGTGGGTATGTAAACTATTGTTATGAAACCTCTGCAGAACACATTTCGTTATAAATACAAACAGAGAATAGTGATAGTCAATGTGAAATTGAGTTTTATTTATGGGCGCTCTTCAATTGCTGCGGTTCTCAGCATCCATTTCTACAATGGGCATGAAAGACCGATTCATTTTGTTTTGGGGCCTGTTTATTAGGCTTGAGGTTCCTTTAAGTGCCGAAAATCTACGAGGACGGCGCCGTAGTTGAGTGGTTAGCACGCTCATCTCCTATCTAGGTAGTCCGGGTTCGATCCCAAGTGCCCGCATGTGGGATTTGTGATGAACGAAGCGCTGTCCTCTGGTTTCCTCCGCCACTCATTCCACCAATTGCTTCATCCTCACCTTTCCTGTAATCAATTTCGCTTACGTTTCATGTCATCCATTTCCTCATATTCATGCCTGGCTACGGGCTGACCCCTCGTAACAGGTTTTCATTTTGTGGTTTCGTGCAGTTTGTTCCCCGACAGGCTTTTGACTATAGGCATTGGCTTGTGATTCCTAGGGGGTGTCAGCCCTACGAATACGGGGAGGGCAAGCCGATTACGAAAAGAAATCTACGACATGGGACCGACGGTTTTTTTTTTTTTTTTTTTCGCTTCCGAAGGAAGCCATTCTAAGAAAAGAAAGTCAACTAACGCTAATCTTGCTTTAAAATTCCAAATTCTCCATGCTATCTAGAGAAGGAGAGCCAGACTGAAAAAATCAATGCCATAGCCGGTTTGAACCATGGGCCTCCTGGTTTCTGTCCACTGAGATAACATGGCAACATGCTGGCTCTATGTTTACTTTCTCTACACGTACTATGTACACCCGTGGACACAAAAAATGAGTCATCCCCAGACTCCATGTGCCGATTGAAGAGCTTCGTGTATCTTCGTAAACTCAGTGTTCACAACTTACGCGAAAGATCTGTACAGTGGTATGTGAATGGCAAGCGCAGAGGTTAACTTGTGTGCACTGAAAACAGATCAAGGAACATGGTGGCCGGGAGGTTAAGAAGGCCTTGCTTCCACTAATAAGTTCCTGGGTTTAATTCTCGTGCTGTTTATCGTTTTGTTTATGTTTGATAATTTTATGAACTGGATATGTATAACATAATATTGCGTTGATATAACTTTGGCATTCAAAGATTAGGGGCCCATCTATGCACACAAAAATATAACTCTACTAACACTAGTGTTAAATAACTAACAAAAAAATATGTGTAAATAAACTGTTATCTTCTAAAAATAAAACACAAAAAATAAACCTAATTAATGTTGGGTGTATGAGCCCTCAATCTTCGGGGTACAGACAAAATAAATGCCCACAGTAATGTGGACGAAAAGCTGCAAGAGCCGAGGCTTCTTGAATTTTTACACAGAATCCATCTTTTGTCCTTTGCCCATTTACGGGTAATTGGAGCACAGCTCCCCTTTTACCACATCCCACACATTCTCACAGAGGGAATCAAAATATTACCCAGTATTACCGTGTATTGTACACCGTTCATTGTTTCGTCAAGCTCCCATAACACATCTAGATCATCCCTTGATATTCAACCCCAACACGATACAGATATGCGACCATGATGGAATTGTGAAGCCACCAAATTACTACCTCCCAAAAACATCAAATTTGCCCAAAATTGGATATTAATAAATGTTTCAAAACATTGGTTTTATTAACAATATTTTAGTCTTTCTGCGCACAAATGCTTTCGTGGGAAGCATATTAATGTTGGTAGAGGTGGATTGAAGTCGTGTTTGAAATAAGTATGTGAAATAAATAGCCGCTTTGCATTGATTCAAGATCATTAAGAGAAAGGGAAAAAATGTTTGCTAATGCGAAAAGCGAACCTGCGACCCTCGCCAGAAGAGTAACCTACGTTTTGTCACAGCGCTTCGATGAACACACATGGAAATTGGCAAGTTTTACAGAGTATCACGTTTTGTTTCAATATTTTTAGTTAATATTGATAGTTTTATTGTTGCAGAAGCGTAAGTTATGTATTTGATTATGATTATTAATAATATGGGTTAGTAATATTAAGATTTGGAACTTGTGACAACTTGTTGCTGCCGCTGAACAACTGTATCGCAGATGTTGTACATGAGACGCTGTGCCGTCAGGGACTTAGACTAATTTGGCGTTCTAGACATAACAGTTTTTGCTTTTTTTGCAAAGGGTGTACATAGTGTATCGAGAAGGTATTGTATTACACCCAAAAATTCGATACCGAGATTTCATCGGAAATACCTACATGTTTGAGACCCCCTGATTCCAAAAAAGATTTTTATGAAAATGTTTGTGTGTATGCGTGTGGATGGGTGTGCGTGTCTGTCAGTGGACAGCATAGCTTCAAAACAAAAAGTCCGTTAAATACCTAATTTAATATTTTAAGTTCAGTATCCTCCAAGGATGCGACACGATGATTTCAACAAAATCGTGCCACTTTTAGCTACATGGAAATTAATCGAAAATTTTGATTTTATCAAAAATGTTTCTAATGATTTTGATTAAGATCTCTTATATTTAAGCTATTTACATGACATATAAAATGTATATCTTGAAAATTCTGGAAACAGCCTTTGAAGATCTCCTTGTTCTGATGCATTTTTTTAAATTCTGCATAACTAGTAAACAACAACCTTACTACACAAAAAAGTATATCGTTTAAACAGACAATTTAGGTCATTTAGGTATATTTTTTCGTGGAGTTGACCGTTTACGAGATATTCCTTGTTATTGGTTTCAGTTTTAAAAAGCTTACATTTTTACTTTCTCATCACGTACTATGCACAGAGTGTGTAGAGAAGGTAATATAATGAACCAAAAATTTGATGCCGAGATTTCTCCGGAAATACGTTTTGGGTCTCGCAGAATCAAAAAACAATTTTGAAAAAGGTCCGTGTGTGCGAGTGTGTGTCTGTGTGTCTGTGTGTATGTGGACAGCATAGCTCAAAAACGAAAAGACCGTTAAATACCAAACAAATCCCACCACCTCAACTACCCTTTACATGGAACTTTTTTCGAAAATTTTGATTTTCTCAAAAACGAGAACGATTTTAGTTAAAATATCGTATATTAAAGATATTTACCCGACAAATAAAATGTATATCTTGAATTTTCTGTGAACAGCCCCTGAAGGCTTTATTTTGGATGAATTTTACAGAATTTTGCGTAAATGTTAAACCGTAAGAGATAGACAAAAGCTAACTTAACAGAACATTTAGATCTCGTTAAAATACACAATTTGTGTTATATACATTTTTTCGTGGAGTTGATCGTTTTTGAAATATTCCTTGTGTTTGGTTTCAGCATTGAAAAACTTATACTTTTCTCATATGGGGGTTTGTCAACTCCTGCCCATACGAACTTCGGTCACATAGCAACCAGCTTTTGAATATCACTTTAACCTATGGTACTTCCTTATTTACCTTCTACTTACAAGCAAGCAAGTAATAGGGATAATTCTGATAATCTTTCCTCGACTATCACGAAGTAAAGAGAAGCATAAGCTTTTTAACAATAATTTATTGTAGAGATGTAGAGAAAGTCAAGTGAATGGAACACATCCGATTTTTCTCATACTCCTGGCCACGCAAAGACAATGACATGTTTTAAGGAGATTTAACATTTATGTAGTAAGTTTTTGTCTATCTTTTAGGTTTACTAGCTATGCAAAAGTCATCTAGACTGAATAGGTCTTCAGAGGCTGTTCCCAGAGGCTACTCATTTGCCATAAAATATCTTAAACATATGGTGTTTTAATCATTATCGTTAGCAGCCATTTTTTAGAAGAAAAAAAGTTTCGATAAATGCTCTATGTAGGTACATGGTAGTTGAGGTGGGGGACTTTCATAAAAACTTTGGTATCGTACCCTTGAAAGATGCTGAACTTAAAAACGGATTTTTCGTTTTTGGTTTATACTGTACACACACGAACTTTTTTATAAAAATGTTTTATTTTGGATTCAGGGGGTCTCAAAACATTTATTTCCGGTGAAGTATCGGTGTCGAATTTTTTGAGTGGAATGCAATAAATTCTTTACGTACTGTGTGTATTGTACATATGTGGTGAGAAAGAAAGAATTCGACTAGTGCGTCCAGATGATACTTAATACACTCAACTATAGTGCAATCTCACTGTAAAGCAAATAACGTTAAGGTTAGTCATATAACCATAACCTCACTTTCGCTCAGTATGCTGTCCAGAAAGTGACGTTGATTACGGTAACTGAAACAAAAGCCTTAATCAAACAAGAGCTTAGCTGTCCTCACAAAACCGGCGGATATAGTGCGACGCTAATCGATCCAACTGGTATGTTAATGACAGGAACAAAACAGGCGACGAGCGACAGAACGAGGGGGCTATTGTAATTTTCCTGGTGCACTCTGACACGCATAAACATAAAGCTTTAGTCCCCCGTGTAATCATACACACATTCATTTACCTTTCCGACCCACTTCAAAACAAAACAAAAATATCAAATCACACGCGGATATCCGAATTAGCGACCGGATTAATTAACTTTTTTTTAAAACCCTTTGAAAAATTACAGTAAAAACACTTTAAAAGTAAAACCATATAATTGCATGAATTAGCCGGAATAATAACGGAATTAATTATCTCTATAGCAATTTCATTGTGAACCTCAATGAACTATCTGTTAAGGATATTTGAAAACTATACCTACAAGCTATCATAATGAACATTTTACCGATTATAAAACACTTCTTCTAATTCAGAAACCATAGTCAAATCATAACTGAGGATAATAATTGCTAACTTGTCCATATTTCAATAAACAAGAACATTTGAAAAACATTTCACACTTTAGTTACACTTTTTTGAAAAAGTGTAATAGATAGAGCTGTGCTTTTTTGCGCATATACAACATGTATTGCTCTAAACAGCCGGTGAAAGCTTTTAGTCACCTTTTTATGAAAATACCCCCCCCCCAATATAAAAATCTAAAATAAATTTAAAAAATCTAATGTGTTGCGTTCACATACTTTCTCTATATATTCTACAAACAAACTATCTTACAAGAGATTATTCTTCTACCTATATTATCTAAATGAGATAAATATTAACACAATTGGTCTTACTACGTAGTTCCTTATGAGCAGAAGCGAAATGAGGCAATACACCAGGCTAAAGCGATAGTCAAATCTTTTAAAAGCCGATCGGCATGTGAACAATTAAAGTTCGGTTCGCTTTCATTTCCACAAAAACAAAAGAGAGATGAAGCGAAATGAGCCCCGTTTGAGAAGAGCGTAGTTTAAAATTGAACCAAAAACAAGGAATATATCAGAAACGGTCAGCTCAACAACAAAAATGTGTATGACATAAATTATGTATTATAATGAGATCTACATTTTTGTATAGTGTGTTTACGTCTATCTCTTCTAGTTTACCAGATATACAAAATTCAGCAAAATTCATCCAAAATAACAGGTTCTCAGAAGCTATTCCGACAATTGAAGATATACGTTTTATTTGTGATGTAAACAGCTTTAAAATGCGGCAATTTAATCAAATACACCAAAGCATTTTTGAGAAAATCAAAATTTTCAAAAAGTTTTCCATGTAAAAGGTAGTTTGGAGTGGGGGATTTTCTTGAAAATCTTCGAATCTCATCCTTTGGAGATACCAAGTTTGGTATTTAATAGTCTTTTTGTTTTGAACTATGCTGTCCAGACACACACACACACACTCGAACCGTTTTGTAAAAACGATTTTCTTGGATTCAGGGGACATCAAAACAGTTATTTCCGGTGAAATCTCGGTATCGAATTTTCGGTGCAATACAATACCTTCTCTATACGCTGTAAAAGTACGCGTAGAGAAAGTAAAATGATTTAAAGTCTTAATATTAATTTATAATGTAATATTTAAATATACAATATTCATTGTACATACTGTAGGGAACCTGATGGTCGTTTTGAATAAATTATATTTAATTCCAAATTTTCTCGGGCTTCTAGCCAGGCTAGAAGCCCGAGAAAATTTGGAATTAACACGTCGCCAGGAAAGCTTCAGTTCTTATTTTAAATTATATTTAATTTAACAGGAGGTAATGTTGCAAAAGTTTGAGCAAGCGACATCGGTAGCAAGATTCGTATATGCTGACATTGCGTGGCCTCATAAGCATAACCCTGGTATAAGCACGGTTTTAGCTATTAATAGTCTGAAACTATGTCACGAAGAGCCCTTACATCATAGCTACAGACATTGCCGAACGCACTCTGGATCGAGGTTGATAGAAAGTGTTTATTACAGAGTGTTTAACCTCCAGAAGATCAGAATGTACCTGATGAGCTCTGTGGAATGAGAGCAATCCATTGGGCGTTTGGCTTAGCTCCCTAACCATGAGTGATGATGTTGGTTGGTGTTTAAGAGCGATCAAGTACTAGGTCATTAGCGCCCTCCTAACTGTGTACGATTATTATTATTATTATTATTATCATCATCATCTTCATCACTAATTCCTCTAAGCGAAAGTAAAAACACTGTGTCTCCTCGCACCCTTGGTGTACTTATAGTTCCCCGATCTTTCTCCAAATGTACATAAACCTTAGAGTCTGAGTCTACCTGCTTTCCTCTGCGCATGCGCGAGATAGCTATATCCTGAACCTATTGTCCCCTAACGGCGCACAATGACAGGGGGTAACTCCTACATCACACTGGGTATTGTGACAATAGAGTCCGTGTGTGCGACCTCTCCCATGTTTGCCCTGGTATGCGGCGGGAATTGTAACATGAGTCATGCCAGCTGGGACGCGTAAACAATGCGGAAGAGGATGTAACAGAAACCTTCGGGAACGCCACTCTCGATTGTTCTCCAAGCTTCAGTTTCAAGTACTTTCGGCGAGTTTCCAGATAATTTGTGACGTCATTTTCCTCTTATAAAAGGAGGAAGGAGAGCAGTGCAAGGGGTTGTGATTTGTACTGAGTCGTGAGTACATGAAGTGTTATTGCGTAGTGGTGCGCGAGCCGCTGACGTCGTGCAGCTTTAAACTTTCTAATCGCGAAACATCTAGTGAAGTATTTGTTGCAGTGAATCAAAGACTGAAGTTGTAAACAATTTTTGAGCCAATAAAGACACTAGTTACAGTATCCTACATCTGATGGAGGCACACTGAGAACGAAACTAGGCTGACGAAATTTATAAATGTTCTTAGACCTGTCTGCACTTCTGAGCTGGCATGACTTCAAAAATTCTGTTTGATATTTCGACACTTTGCCTAAGGTTAAGTTTTGACTAGGACTTCCTACTTCTTATGTAATCTGGACTTTTCCAATAAGTCAAGGCAATATGCTACTGCAAAATTAGTAGTAATAACTCCTAGTAGTCAAATGGACTATTAGGAAAGTGCTAATAAAAAATTCTGATACATTCCATTCACATGACTTTCTCTATATCTGTAACAAATTATTCTTAAAAACATATTCTTCTCTCTACTTCATGCTAATCGAGATAAACATTAGCAGAAATGGTCTTATTATTGCTTTTTGTAAGTAGAAGGAAAATAAGGGAATCATTAGAATTAAGCGACACTGAAATATTTTAAGGCTGGCTGTTATGTGATTAAATTTTTTTTCTCTTTGCATGTCCAAGAGCTGACAAATTTCTGTATGAGAAAATAAAATCTTTTAAAATTGACATCAATAACAAGGAATATCTCGGAAATAGCATATTGTGTGTTTTAACGAGATCTATATTTTTCGCGCAGTAAACTTTTTCTGCCTCTTACAGTTTACCTGTTATGGAAAAGTCATCCAGAATGCAGAGGTCTTCAGAGGCTAATGCCAGAACATTTTCATAGAAATATTTTAATTTTTCGTAGTCGACTTACCCTCCCCGTAAGTAGGATTGGCACCCCCTTAGGACTTGTAAGCAGGTGTCTAGGAGTTAGAAGAATGTTGGAGATCCAACAGCACGTAACCACAAAATGGAAAAACTGTTACGAGAGGTCGGCCCGTAGCCACGCATGAGCGTGAACTGAATGATATGAAATGGAAGCGAAATGGATGATAGGAAAGATGGTGATGGCGCAATTGGTGTTATGAGAGGCGGGGAAAACCGGAAGACTTGGGGTAAACCCGCTCAGATGCCATTTGGTCCACCAGAAATCTCATATGCGGGCGCTTGGGATCAAACCCTGTCGCCTGAGTGGGAGGCGAACACTGCAACCACTCTGCCATGGCGCCGCCTATATCTTAAACATATAGCATCTTATTCAAACTCGTTAGAACCATGTTTGAGAAAATCAAAATTTTCGAAAAAAATTCCTTGTAAACGATGGTTGGGAGTGAGGAATTTCCTGAAAATCGTGTCGCGTCCTTGGAAGAAATTGAACTTAAAGGCAGTTTTAGAAAAAGGTTCCTGTGTGTGTGTGTGTGTGTGTAGGCTTGTCTTGGAACACGATAACTCAAAAACAAAAAGTTGGTAAAATGCAAAACTTGGTATTAAAGTTTAGCAACTCCAAAAATGCGTCACGAAGATTTTGAGGAAACCCCACCCTCACCCCAAACTATTCTTTACATGGAAAAAAAAATCGAAAATTTTGGTTTTCTCAAAAATGGTCCTAACAATTTTGATTAAAATACCGTATATTAAATATATTTACATTAAAATAAAATATATTTCATAAGTTTTCTGGGAATAGCCTCTGGAGATCTCTTTATTATTGACGAATTTTGCTGAATTTTATTTAACTGGTAAACCGTAAGAGATAGACAAAACTTGTTGCACAGAAATGTAAATGTCATTAAAATACACAATTTATGGCATATAGATTTTTTCGTGAAATTGATCACTTGTGAGATATTCCTTATTATTGGTTGAGTTTAAAATACTTAAACTTTTCATTTACGGGAGTTTGCCAACACTATCGCTTTAGCCTATTTATTCCTTTATTCCCCTTCTGCTTACAATAAAGCAAATAAAACCAATATGGATAATGTTTATGTCGATTGGCACAAAGTAGATAGAAGAATAAGGTTGTTAACCTAATTTGTTACAGAAAGTAAAGAAAGTCATGTGAATAGAACACATCAGATTTTTGAGTTATGCTGTCCACAGACACAGATACACACTCACACACAGAGAGAGAGAGAGAGAGAGAGAGAGAGAGAGAGAGAGAGAGAGAGAGAGAGAGAGAGAGAGAGAGACACACACACATACAGGTCGCTGATTGTTTTCTAACAATGAAATTTTATGGATTCCTGGGATCCTAAACTTGTATTTCCGGTGATATCTCGGTATCGAATTTTTGGGTGCAATACAATATCTTCTCTATCTAGTACTACCTACGTGCTAGAAAAAGTAAAAACGCTTTTATAAGAATAGTTATAGAATGGGTAAAGAAAGTTATGTGAATATAAAACTTCAGAATTTTTGTGATGATGATGATGATGATAATAATAATAATAATAATAATAATAATAATAATAATAATAATAATAATAATAATAATAATAATAATAATAATAATAATAATAATAATAATAGAAAGGTCTATTAAACTTTCAGCTTCCCTTATTTGGAGTTGCCATTATAGACAAAGCGCACTAATTTTTTTTAGAATATATACAAAAATGTATTGATTGGCTCCATGGTCGAGTGGTCAGCAACCTGACTTCTCACCCGGAGATCCCGGGTTCGATTCCGGCTGAGGCGGGAAAGTTTTCTTTAACCAGAGTCTGGATGTATGAATGTGAGAGTGGATGTGTGTGTTTAGTGATATAAAATTGATTAACCTAATGTTCTAAAAGCTACAGTAATACGAGTTGTTTCACAAGTCAAAGCCCCCGATTATGACCATTGAAGTTAAAGGGAGATATACAATTGGAGCAATTGAAAAAAAAACCGCACTGAATATAGATATTTTAAAATAATTACACATGAAAAATATTTTAAAAATAAATACAACATGGAAATTTAACAAAAGAAAGAACGTATATATATATATATATAAATAGTATTCAATTAAGCGTATATGAGTAGAAAAAATTATCTACCATAGAGGTGATTTTTCAAGATTGCAGCTACCGCTATGTCTTTCAAGTCCTTTTTAATGTCGAACTGTTTAGAAAATTTGACCAGCAGGCGGGGTATGGTCCCTCTAGCTCCGACATGAGTCCAATAACTTGGAGAGTTCATGCTACATTCTGCTGTTTCGATCTTCCTGGTTACAGAGGTGGAATATTTAATACGGTTAAACGTTGAATAATGTTACAACTTTTTTTTTCCATGCAAGTAACACCTTTACACCGTGGGTGTGTTAGCAGCATGCCCTGCTTTTGTATAAAATGCGAAGTAAGAAAGAAGCTGCCTGAAGATAAAGCTCCTGACAGGTAAATCCTACACATCACATCTCTCTGAGGTTTAGACTCTTGGAATTACGGGCAGATACACCACCCTTCTTTATGAAGGCCTTCCTTTCATCTCTTTTCGCAGATGCAAGACAGCTGTTCATCAACCGCAAGCACTTTATTTTCTGTGCTTCATTTCCTGCTGCATTTAGAGTCCCAGAGCTGGTTTAACTAGAGCATTAGAGAGAGAATTTGTATAATCCCCAAAGAAGAATATTTATGTCTTTGCGCTAGTATCTCTCTTCTTCCTTACAGCTATAAGCATGAAATATGAAGAAGTGGGCATTGCTGATCTTTAATTGTGAATTTAATGAGTTACTCTATCTTTTATAAAAAGAGCATATCGTCGTTGATTCTATGAAACCTCCTTTGTGACGTGATAGGCTGATTCAAAGCTGTGGTGTAGGTGGACTCTGCTTTCCAAGCCCTACAATGTGGTAAAAATGTAAACAGCGTGTTATTTATGGACGCTCTTTAATTACTGTGGTTCTCAGCGTCCCATTCTATACTGGGCGTGAAATACCGCTTAATTTTGCTCAGAGGTCTCTCTATCAGGCTTGAGGTTCTTTTACGTGCCGTAATTTCTACGACACGGGACCAACGGCTTTACTTCCCTTCCCAAGGAATCCATGCTAAGGATTTTTATACCCGAAAAAATCCATCGTTCCTCGCCGGGTTTGAACCCGCGACCTTGAGTACATGAAGTTAGCATGGTAACCATTGCCCCTCGGAGGGCGACATACAATGATGTAAACCTTATATGGATAAAGGGATACGTTGAGTTCTAAATTGCATTGAAAGTTATATAGGGTCTTCAGATTTATTCCATCGTCCTCTGCCGGGTTTGAACCCGCTACCTTGGGTATGTGAAATCTCGGTATCAAATTTTTGGGTGGGATACAATATCTTCTCCATCTACTACGTACGTGGGGGAGAAAGTAATAAGGGTTTTATTGGTCATTAAAAATAAGAAAACAATTTCCTAGTTACTTTCTCTAGCCCATATGTACAGAGTACATAGTGGATAAAGAAGGTATTGTAGTCCAACAAGATTTTACTGGAAATATGTGTTTTGAAATCCCTGAGTCCGAGAAAAACATTTTTAGAAAAAGGTCCGTGTGTGTCTGTGGACAGCATAGCTCAAAAACGAAAAGTCGGTGAAGTACCAAACTTGGTGTTTAAGTTCAAAATCTTCCAAGGATGCGACAGGAAGATTTTCAAGAAAATCCCTCTCACCACAAACTACCCTATACATGGAAAATGTTTTGAAAATGTTGTTTTTCTCAAAAAAAGGCTCTGACGATTTTATTTAAAATACCCGTATTTTAAAAATATTTGCACACAAATAAAATACATATTTTTAGTTTTAAGGAAATAGCCTCTGAAGACCTCTTTATTCTGTTTGAATTTTGCATAACGGTTAAACCGTAAGAGATAGACAAAAGCTTACTACATAGAACATGTAGATCTCGATAAATACGTAATTTATATCATATATGTTTTTTCTTGTTGAGTCGACCGTTTTAGAGATATGTATTGTTATATTTTTCAATTTAAACTAATAATTTAACAAACGGGACCATACAAAGCGAAGAACATCATTGCTTAATATAGGGACCAGCTTTTAAAATATTTGACTATCGCTTTAACCTAATGTTTTTCCATTGTTTCACTTCTACTTACAAGGAAGCAATTAATAAAACCAATTCTGCTAATGTCCATCTAGATGTAAGAGAAATTTGTGTGTGGAACAGCTAAAGAAAGTTATATGAATGGAACACATAAGATTTTTAAAAGCTAACTTTAGAAATGTTATGTACTCTGCTATTTTTTATCGAATTGCAGGAATGGCATATCATTACAAAGATGTGTACTTGAGCACAGATGCAGATTTTCACTGCCCTTTGTGGTTTACTAAAGAGAATGCATGTTTCAACTTCAAATGTTTAGAACAAAGGGTAGTAGAAGTAATGTTTGCAATTCCCAGAATCAATGAGCTATTCAGCTATTAGACAGGAATTTCCCTCGGTAATTTGCCACGGTTTTAGTTGAGGTTAGCTTTACGCATGAGCTAGCCGGATAAAGCATAACCATATATGAATTAAATTGCCTTCCCACTGGTTTCGGGAGAGCAGTGGATAGCAATATGTTTCTGCCATTAGTGCAAGTTTTGCAACAATTAATCCCAACGTAGATAAACGATATTGCCGGCCTCCTACGATTATAGTAATAATAGTACTAGATCCAGTGCTTCCAATATTCAAAGGGGTCAGCAGACCGTACATGCTCTTTAAAAATACTTGAATTTACAATATTGCCTAACACTATTTTGCAAATACGCACATTGCAAATACGCACACAAAACAGCAGACAAACAAAAGAAACAGCACTCAGATATGACGCATCCGTATACTCGCACTCACCCTATACCCGCATATTCACACTTATAAATGCTCGTACACAAAATATGCCTAAACAATATTTACACAAACACCTTATCTCTTAGTACACGCACCCCTATCTAGTATTCGCTCAAACTTGATCAGTTGCAAGTTCGTCTGTTGGAAGCAAAAATGGGCAAATCCTCCTACCAGCATCATCAAATACCTTACGAGCTTTTGAGTCTCCAACCTAAGTCACGCTATTCCCGTCCTCTGTTTCATACCTAATTCTAAAATAAACGTTTCTTTATCCCACCTAAATTTGATTTCACTTAGTAGCACCAATGATGATTTATTCTACATTCAGGTTCTATTTCTTGCCTGTTTAAATCACATACTCGTCTTTATACCTTCTACTTTCTCTATCACGTATGTACATACAATGTACATATGTGTTAGAGAAGGTATTATATTCCACCCAAAATCGATACCGAAAATTTATCGAAAATACATGTTTTGATACCACCTGAATCCAAAACAGCATTTTTAGAAAAAATTCAGTGTGTGTGTCTGTCTGTGAGTGTGTATATGTGTGTGTGTGTGTGTGTGTGTGAACAGCATAGTTCAAAAATAAATAGTCTGTTAAATACCATAGCTGATATTTAAGTTTAGTATCTCCCAAGGATGGAACACAAAGATTTTCAAGAAAACCCAACTACCCCTTACATGGAACATTTTTCGAAAATTCTTATTTTGTCAAAGATGGCTCTAACAATTTGTATTAAAATACCATATGTTTATTTTTATGACTAATGAAACCTATATCTTGAAGTTTAACGAAGTAGCTTCTGAAATTCTACTCATTATGGATGAATTGTACATAACTGATAAACGTAAGAGAGAGAAAAAACACTTATTTCACATAGAATGTGAATTTCGTCGAAAAATATAATTTATATGAAATACTTTTTCTTTTGCTTTGAGTTTTATCACTTCCGAAACGTTCTTGTTATTGATTTGAATTTTCCACAGTTATACAATTCTGAAATGGGAAGCTGTCATTTGTTTTTATTCTGTTTTTACTCCTGGCAAAGCAAAGAGAACTGAACTTCAATATCATCACATATTGACCATCTTTTAAAAGATGTAGCTGTCGCATTTCTTTACTTCCATTGCAACTACAAGGACATACGTAATAAGCCCATTTCTGCTAATATTTGTCACAATTAGCAAGAAATAGATAGAAGAATAACCTTTTGCAAGAGTAATTTGCTGCAGAACAGGTAGAGAAAGTGTGTAGAAGTTATTTTTCTATCTAGGTACTAAACGTCTTCCGATTCATCTAATACATTCACCGTTTTATCTAACATGTGTTTTAAGTTGAACTTTTTGTTTTCGATTTGCTAATATCATTGTAACGGCGTCACGGACCGAGCGAATGAACACAATATCAATGTTACTTTTCTGTAGTTCAAGTAAAACGATCCCGAAGGTTCGTAATCTCGATATCGAGAACAATTCATTTCTGGAACTATTTGCATCGTGACTCTGGTGACTTCGACGACTGCAACTTTTGGAGTCCGGCTACGGGATTATATATGCGGGCCGACAAGCGTTGGCCGAAAATCTAAAAAGTCAATCTGGCGAGTGAAAAACATTAAATCAGTGAATAAACGTGCATTGACAGTGGGCAGTGCTGTCAATCGTGAGTCTTGATTCAATTATTTTGTTAACCAAGTATGTAGCGTTATTGTTACAGGTGTAACGTGTTATATTACGTTTAGTGCCAATATAGTGCGTTTAGCAGAAATTGGTGTTATTTTCTGCAATATTTAATGATAATTCTTAGTATAGTGAAGAAAGTAAAAATAAAATCTCTTTTCCAACTACATGATTTTTCTCTTCTTTCTTTGTAAACAAACTTTTCTTACGAAAACTTATTTTTCTATTTACATGTCCATCGAGATAAAAATTATCAGAAAATATGGTTTTATAATCTAGTTCCTTAAAAGTAGAAAGGAAATATGGGGATATACTAGGCTAAAGTGATAGTCAAATTCCTTAAAAACTGGTCTCCATATAATGCAATTGAAATTTCCTTATTGCATGACCAGGATGAAAAAATATATGATATATTCCATTCACATGACTTTCTCTACATCTCTACAATAAATTATTGTTAAAAATGTATTCTTATATTTACTTAATGCTAATCGAGAAAAAATTATCAGATATGGTCTTATTACTTGCTTCCTTGTAAGTTGAAGAGAAATAAGGAAGTATCGGTGGCTAAATCGATACTTAAATCTTTTATAAGCTGGTTGCCATGTGAGTGAAGCATCTTTGTTTGTATAGACAGGAGCTGACAAATTCCCGTATGAGAAAAGTACAAGTATTTTAAAGCTGAAACAAACAACAAGGAATAACTAAAAAATGATCAGCCTCACGAAGAAAATGTATGTAACATAAGTTGTATGTTTTAACGAGCTCTACATTTTTTGTATGGTAAGTTTTTGCCTGTCGCTTGCAGTTTACCAGTTATGCAAAATTCATCCACAATGAACATGTCTTCATAGGCTATTACCAGAAAATTGAAGATATACATTTTATTTGTCTTGTAAATATCTTAAATATAAGAGATTTTAATCAAAATTCTTAGAGCCATTTTGAGAAAATAACAATTTTCAATTTTTTTCCATGTAAAGGGTAGTTGACGGAGGGAGAGTTTTCTTGAAAATCTTCTTTCCGCATCCTCAGAAGATGCCAAACTTAAATCCCAAGTTTGGTTTTTAACGGTCTTTTCGTTTTTGAGCTATGATGCCCAAAGACATGCACACAGACACATACACACACGGACATTTTTCTAAAAATGCTTTTTTTTAGATACAGGGGGTCTCAAAACATGAATTTCCAGTGAAATCTCGATATAGAATTTTTGGGTGCATTGCAATACCTTCTCTATACACTATGTATATAGTATGTGTGGAGAAAGTAAAAAGTGAATAAGGATTTCATTTCAGAAAAAACTCATCCACATTGTGTGTTTATACGAGATCTACATTTTTACTTTCTCTACGCGTACTATGTACGTAGTATATAGAGAAGGTTTTGCATTCCACCCAAAAATTCAATACCGAGATTTAACCGGAAATACATGTTTTGGGTTCCCCTGAATCCAAAATAAGCATTTTTAGAAAAACATCCTGAGTGCGTGAGAGTGTGTGTCTGTAGACAACACAGGTCAAAAACGAAAATATTGGTATTTAAGTTTGGTATCACCCAAGGATGCTACACGAAGATTTTAAAGAAAATACTCCATCCCCAACTACCTTTTACATGGAACTTTTCTCGAACGTTTTGATTTTCTCAAAAATTTGAGAAAAATTTGAATTTGATTAAAAGTTCGTATATTAAAATATTTACTTAACAAATAAAATGTATACTTTGAATTTTCTGGGAATAGCCTCAAAAACTACTTTATTCTGGATGAATTTCAGGGAATTTTACATAACTGCTAAACCGTAAGAGATGGACAAAAGCTTACCACACAAAAAAATTTAGTGCACGATAAAACACAAAATTTGTACATTTTTTTCGTGGACTTGCTTGTTTTTGAGATATACCTTGTTATTGGTATCAGCTTTAAAAAAAAACGTATACTTTTCTCATACAGGAATTTATCAACTCCTATCCATACAAAGGAACTTCAGTGACATAGCAACCAGCTTTTGACTATGACTTTAACCTATGGTACTCCCTTATTTCTGTTCTACTTACAAGGAAGCAAGTAATAAAGCTGTTTCTGCTAACTTTTTTTTCTGGATTAGCATGAAGTAAATAGAAGCGTAACCTTTCCAACAATAATTTCTTGCAGAGATGTAGAGAAAGTCTTGTGAATGGAACACATTCACTATCTACCTATAAAGTTCGTGTGGAGAAAGTAAAAGTGGTTTCGGATTCAAGGGTCCTCAAAATATGTGTTTCCGGTATCGAATGTTTGTATGGATTGCAATACCTTGTGTACTTACTACGAACATACAAAGTGTTTGGAAAAGAAAGTGATAAGTAATTACATGTAAATGTTTTTGAAGCTGTAATCAAAGGATGCTTGGCTTCTGTGTGAGGAGGAACACCGCCCCAGAGTAAGAGGTTTACGCATTGTGGATGGGGGAGCAATCTCGTAACTCGCCTTTAAGGAAGAGTCGAGGATGTGATAAGGAGAGTGCTAAAGAGGAACTTTGAGTGGATATGATTATAGAGCGGTAGGGGGATGTCAACTTCTATTACAAGATTCTCCAGAGATGAAGGCCTTAAGCACAAAGTGTAAATGAGTCTCGTATCTCTAACCTGGTTAGGACGCTGTATGCAATCTTTATTGCTTTATGAACTTGCCAACTGTGAGATAACCCAAGTCTGAAGCAAATGAATCTATGTGTAAACACCATCTAAATCTAAACTTAACATGTTTAGCATTGAACAAGTTGATGTACATCACAGCGCTCGAGATACAACTGTAATTACTAATTATACGAAAACTAAGGTAATGCATTTTTGAAATTTAACAAAATATTGTGGACATATTTTTTTTTTACTTTCTCTACATGTACTATGTACATAGTGTATAGAGAAGGTATTGCACTCCACCTAAAATTCGATACCGAGATTTCACCGGAAATATATGTTTTAGGTTCCCCTGTATAAAAAAAAAAACATTTTCAGAAAAAGGTCCCCGTGTGTCCGTGTCTCTGTGAACACGATAACTAAAAAACGAAAAGTCAGTAAAATACCAAACTTGGTATTTAAGTTTAGTATCTTCCAGGGATGCGACACAAAGATTTTGAGAAAAATCCCCCCCACCCAAACTATCCTTTACATGGAACTTTTTTCGAGTTTTTTTTTTGATTTTCTTAAAATGGCTCTAACGATTTTGATTAACAAATCGTATATTAAAGATATTTACCTGACAAATAAAATGTATATCTTGAATTTTCTGGGAATAGCTTCTGAAGACTACTTTATTCTGGATGAATTTTACGGAATTTTGCATAACTGCTAAACCGTAAGAGATGGACAAAAACTTACCACACAAAAAATGTACAGCACGTTAAAACGCACAATTTAAGGTATATTCATTTTTTTCGTGAAGTTGATCGTTTTTTTAGATATTCCTTGTTTTTGGTTTCAGCTTTGAAAACATACCTTTCTCATACAGGAGTTTGTCAACTCCTGTCCGTACAAACAATGGAACTTCAGTCACATAACAACCAGCTTTTGACTATCACTTTAACCTATAGTACTCCCTTATTTCGCTTCTACTAACAAGGAATAAGACTATTTCTGCTAATTTTTTCTCGATTAGATGAAGTAAATAAAATAATTTGTTGCAGAGATGAAGAGAAAGTCATGTGAATGGAACACATCAGATATTTTCTTTCTCTAGCCCGTATGTACATACAATGCACATAGTGGCTAGAGAAGTTATTGTATTCCACCCAAAGATTCAATGTCGAGATTTTGGTGAAAATATATGTTTTGAGGTCCGCTGAGTCCAAAAAATCATTTTCAGAAAAATATCTGTGTGTCTGTGGACTGCATAGCTCAAAAAATGGAACTCCGTTAAATACCAAACTTGGTGTTTAATTTTAGTATCTTCCAAGGACGAGAAACGAAGATTTTCAAGATAATTCCCCACCCCTAACGACCTAATACCTAATTCCTTCTAAAACTTACTACACAAACTTGTAGATCTCGTTAAAACACAATCTTATTTATGTTATATACATTTTCGTAGAGTTGCCCGTTTTCGACATATTCCGAGTTGTTGGTTTCAGCTTAAGATATATGAAGGTTTCTCAAAGAGAAGTCACTCTTAGCGAGCAAATAGAACCGAATTTCAATTGTTTCACATAGCAAGCGGCTTTTAAAAGTTTTGACCAGCGTTTTAGCCTATGCATTCACTTATTTCCCTTCTACTGACAAAGAAGACAGTAATAAGACCAAATTTTGGTATTGTTTATTTTGATTAGCATAATGCAGATAAAATAATACTCTTATGTAAGAAAAGTTTGTTTGTGGAACAGCTAGAGAAAGGCATATGAATGGAACACATAATGTTTTTTTTTTTAGTAAAATAATATAAATTCTAAACTTTAAGAACATATATCGCTTTTCACATTTGACTTACTTTAGCCAACAATTAACTGCATATAGGTAGCCATGTTCTTATTAATAGACACCCCCAACTTTAAACCTTGTTTTCACGCAATTTTTTCTAACCCTTTTCCAGACTCAAATGCTCCACAAGATGAAACTTTTCATTAGTTTGTTTCAAAAATGTTATACTGCCTCTCAGAAGTGCAGTAAAGAAACTAGACGTATTTTCGAAATAGTGTTCAAATTTTAAGAAATAAATTATTACATTCTGAAAACTCAAAAGTTTTTTAGTGTAAGAAAAATAAATGCTTTTCTACAACAATTAGGTATAGTATAAAAGTATATTAAATAAATAAATAAACCCACCATAAACTACCTTTTACACGCAAACAATCTGGAAATATTTTTCTCAAAAATGTCTCTTAACTATTTTGATAAAATACCGTATATTAAAGATATTTACATCACAAATTAAATTTATATTTTAAATTTTATGGGAATAACCTCACAAAACCTCTTAATTCTGGATGAGTTTTGCAGAATTTTATTACGGTTAAACTGTAAGAGATGGACAAAAACTTAATACACAGAAAATGCAGATTTCGATAAAACACATCATTTATGTTATATCTGTTTTTCTTGTAGAGTTAACCGTTTTTTAGATATTCCTTGTTATTGGTATCAGTTTTAAACTACCTAACTTTTCTCAAACGGGACCAAGCAAAGCGAACCGAACCTCAATTGTTTCACATAGCGACCAGCTTTTAAAAGATTTGATTATCGCTTTAGTCTAGCGAATTCCTTATTTCCCTTCTACTTTCGAGGAATCAAGCAGCAAGACCAATTCTGCTAATTTTTATCTCGATTAGCATGAAGTAGGCAAAAGAATAATCTTTTACAAGAATGGTTTGTATCTCTAACAGCTAGAGATCAGAATTTTTTTTGATACAGGGGACCCTAAAACGTGTATTTACAGTGAAATCCCGGTATCGAATTTTTAGGTGGAGTGCAATATCTTCGCTACTTATATACCAAGTATTAGTAAAAAAGTAAAAATCCGTATCGTACTTCAGGGATCCTCTAAGTGCGTATTTCAGTGGAAATTTCGGTGCCGAATTTTTGGCTGGAATAAATTATTTCTCTATACCTACTATATGAGGTACCGAAAGTTAACATCTGATGTGTTCCATTCACATGACTTCCTCTACCTATTCTGTAACAAATTATTCTTATTAGTTATTCTAATATTCTTTCTATTTCTTCTAATCGAGATAAATATTAGCAGAATTGGTACTATTATTTGCTTCCTTGTAAGTAGAAGGGATAATAAGGAAATACTATAGGGCTAGACTGATGCTATATATATATATATATATATATATATATATATATATATATATATATATCTAATCACTATGTTTTGCAATTGATTTTCCCTTTTCATTGCATGATCAGGATGAAAATATGAATAATATCTTTCCGTTGAAGAAAAAAATCTAAAATAAAAAGTAAGGGGAAAAAACCATATAAAATACATTATGTGTTATGGCGAGATCCAAATTTTCATATAGTAAGCTTTTCGCTATCTCTTACGGTTTACTAGTAATGCAAAAGTCATTCAGATGAATAGGTCTTCAGAGAATATTCTCAAGCAGTTCAATATATACATTTTATTAGTCACGTAAATCTATCAACGCTATTCTAATCAAAGTCATTGGTCATTTAAAAATATACAACATTTCAAAAAACTTCTAATAAAGGTGGTTTCGAGTAGTGTGGAATTTTGTTGAACACACTCACACACATACATGAACCTTTTGGATTATTATTTTCTCTATATATACTACGAGTATGTATAGAGAAGGTATTGTATTGCATCCAAAAATTCGATACCGAGATTTCATCGGATATACATGTTTTGGGACCCCTGAATCTAAAAAGAATATTTTTAGAAAAAATGCACGAGTGTGTGTGTGTGTGTGTGTGTGTGTGTGTGCTTTTGGCCAGCATAGCTCAAAAACGAAAAGTCCGTTAAATACCAAACTTTATATTTAGGTTTAGTATCTTCCAAAGATTTTCAAGAAAATCCCTCCACCTTCAACTACCCATTACATATAAAAAAATTAGAACATGTTTATTTGCTCAAAAATGCCTTTAAAGATTTAGATTAAAATATTCCATACTTAGAATATATATATGACAAATAAAATGTATATTTTGAATTTTAGGTCGAAAAGCCCATGAAAACCTCTTTATTCTGGATGACGTTTTCTAAATTATGCATAACTGGTAAACCAAGAGAGATAGAAACCTACAAAAAAATGTAGACTTGTTTAAAACATACAATTTATGTTATATACACTTTTTTCGTGGAGTTGACCGTTTTTTTAGATATTCCTTGTCATATATTTCAGCTTAAAAATACTTACACTTTTCTCATACAGGAATTTGTCAACTCCTGTACATACAAACAAAGGTGCTTCAATCACATAGCAACCAACTTTTGACTATCACTCTAGCCTATGGTACTCCCTTATTTCCCGTCGGACTTCGTGGTGTAATGGTTACTGTGGTAATTTCATATACCCAAGGTCGCGAATTCAAACCCGACGGAGGACGATGAATTTTTTGGGGTAAAAATCCTTATCATGGCTTCCTTCGGAAGCCGCTGGTCTCGTGTCGTAGATTTACGGCACGTAAAAGAACCTCAAGCCTGACAGAGAGGCTTCTGAGCTAATTTTTTCTCAATTAGCATTAAGTAAATAGAAGAATAAGAGTTTTAATAATAATTTATTCCAGAGATGTAGTAGAGAAAGTCATTTGAATGGAACACATCAGATTTTTTTATTTGGATTCGAGAGCTTCGAAACGTGAAATGTAGCTACCAAGTTTTTGGATGAAATACAATATCTTCTCTACCAATTACATACATTATATGTTATAGAGAAGATAAACATATAATTGTATTAAGTATAATCAATGATCTATAGAGAAATGTATGATAAATCCATTTGACCAAGGAATTTACTTTTGGCAAAGAGATGAAAGATTAATTGCAAGGACCGTGTTCTGCCTCTTGTAACATAAAAGGACGCTGAGAGGACCCAAATACCTTTCTCACGCTGTAAAAAGCCAATTAATGGATCAAGAAGTTGGAAATAGAGACGAGGTGACAAGAATAATGATACCGTTCTGCTTCCTTCAGAATGGAACACCATTAATCTTATGTGGGTCGTATCTTCAACCTAGGGAAGTAGATTATGTTCAAGATTAACGGTGCGGTTTGTGCCCGGCTGTGTGGAACATCCAACCCTAGCAGTGGAGTAACTCAAGTGGATAAGACAATTTCGTACCAGACTAATCATAAGGTAAGCTAGTTATCACTAGGGACAGCAATTAGTCCTCTTATAGTACACATTTAAGCTTTGAAAACTTTCAGAATATGCACATAAATATTCTAATAAAATCTGATGTGCTCCATTCACATGACTTTCTCTACATCTCTGCAACAAAGAAAGCTTATACTTCTCTTTACTTCATGCTAATTGAGAAAAAATAGATGAAATAGTCTTATTACTTGCTTTCTTGTTAGTAGGAACTAAATAAGGGAGTACAATACGTTAAAGTGATAGTCAAAGCTGTTTGCTATGTGAGTGAAGTTTCTTTTTTTTTTTTTTGTATGGACAGGAGTTGACAAATTCCTGTATGACAAAAGTATAAGATTTTTAGAGCAAATGTACCATGTTAAAACCTGCCGTTTGGCCGTGTTCTAACGTGAACCTCTTGTTACTAAACCTTTGATTTTGAAACTAGTTCTCTAAATAAGTATTAAGGAATTGTAACAAATTGCTCTGCTGGTTACCATGCTGGGCTCTAAATCCCAAGATTGCAGGTTCAAACCTGGCGGATGGTGATGGTGATGGCTTTTTTTTCGGACGCAAAATCCTTATTGTGGCTTCCTTTGGAAGGGAATTAAAGTCGGTGGTCCCGTGTAATGTTTATTTGCACGTAAAAAACCCATACCTTGGAAGAAGAAGGTTTCTTGCCAAAATTCCTCCATTTCGGCTCCGCGAGGCGTGATTTTGTCCTACAGTGCTATCTATGGGGAAGGAGCCAATCCCTCTTCACCACGGCGCATAGTGGCGAACTCACGGAACTAGAAATACAAATCGGATGTTGGAAACATCGTAACGATGCCCTTTGGGCCACTTAGGGGATACAGAAAATACTACTACCAAATTTAACAAATTGGATAGGTAGAGTCAAATTGAAAAATTCTGTGCCATAGCCGGGATTTGAGCCACGAATATGCCATTACATTTCTCTACCGACTCGCACGTTTCCCGGTAAAACACAAGGTGTTCTCAAATGATTCTCAGACGACATACCCTAATGGCGACTTACAATTCGTAAGAACTTTAAGTCCCAGGCTTCCTAGTTTAACGAACTATTAGGTCAATTTAAGTTAGTTTAATTGTTTTTCACACAAGCTGCTTGTAGGACAGGAGTTTTGTTGTGTTCCAAACGCAAGTCATTCCAGAAACAGTTTTCTCCTTTCTCTGTTTTATACTTGGTATACTAACAAATAATAATGTAAAACTAATGCATTGTTTGAAAGTCAATATAGGTTATGTATTGCTGAATTATATGTACTAACAACGTTGTTTCTGCATTCTGTTCCAATAAATTTAACTCAGAGGTTCTGACATCATGTAATATAAGAAATAAACTGATCTAGTGGTTACGTTGGCAGAACTGATTGCTAACGCATTATGCTATCAAACATGTTTTATTCATCGAAAACTTAAAACTTTGGGACGATAAATGTCTTGGAAGAAGAATTATAGAATTTTGGGTAGTCGACGCCAGCAGGAAATAAATTGCTCCTATTCTCATCCAGGACCTCGAGGCGAGATTCAGCAATTCCTGAGATCCTTTTGTTTTATATGACAGGGTCCAAAGCCTCTCCTTTGTTTAGTACTTGGAGAATTTCGAGGGGAGAAATGGAAAGATGAAGGTGGTTGAGGGGGATCTGTAGCGTCTCCTCCTACTTCTGTCCCTCACATGCACACATCCACTTATTGTATTCTGAATTATGCTCAGTGGCATTTGAATATAGGAAAGTGGAACAAGTTGTGTATCATTGGACTTTTCTTAATCCTCTAAATTCATTTTACACTGTCGTGTTTATATGCATGTGCATATCATTTTACCTTTTATTTTCTCTTCACGTACTATGTACATAGTGTATAGAGAAGGTATTTTATTCCACCCAAAATTCGTTGCCGAAATTTCACCGGAAACGCACCTATTTGACTACCCTGTATAAAAAAGCATTTTCAGAAAAAGGTCCATGTGTATATGTGTGTGTGTATTTATCCG
Organism: Hymenopus coronatus; assembly: GCA_030762935.1. NCBI lineage: Eukaryota > Metazoa > Arthropoda > Insecta > Mantodea > Hymenopodidae > Hymenopus > Hymenopus coronatus. The sequence goes on from CM060899.1 coordinate 40,629,349, forward strand.
GGTGTCCCTGTGTCTGTTGACACGATAACCGAAAAACTAAAAGTCGGTAAAATACCAAACTTGGTATTTAGGTCTAGTATATTCCAAGGATGGGACACGAAGATTTTGAGAAAAATAGCTCTAACGATTTTGTTTAAAATGCCATATATTAGAATAGTTAGGTATATGGCAAACAAAATCTATATCTTGAATCTTCTGGGAATAGTCTCAGAAGACCTTATTTTTGGCTGAATTTTGTACAGCTAGTAAACCGCAAGAGATAGAAAAAACTTGCATCGTTTATGTCTTATACATTTTTTTCGTTGAGTTGATAATTTCTGAGATAATCCTTGTTATTGGTTCCTGTTTTAAAATTCTTAAATTTTTCTCATACGGAAATGTGTGAACTCCTTGGCCATGCAAAGAAACGGAATTCAACCACATGGCAATCAGACTTTATAGGATTTGACTATCACTTTTGCCTAGTGCATTACATTTTTCCTTTTTACTTACAATAAAGCAAGTGATAGGATCATTTCAGTTAATGCTTATTTCGATGAAGTACACGGAAGAATACGCTTTTAAACTATATAGAGAAGTAGAGAAAGTCAATTGAATTTAACACCTCAGGTTTTTCGACAACATACCTAAACATCTGATGTGTTATATTCACATGATATCTCCCAGCATTATATGCTTCCGGCGTTAATGTAGAGTGTACATGGAATCCTAGTCACGTTGGATTCCCGGGTAATGAACTGGCGGATATGGCAGCAAAGACGACAACCACAGAACTCAGTTCTAAAATTTATTGTATAGCATCGGAAGACTTTAAGCTTGTTGTGCTGGCATGAAGAGTGATCAGCTCTCCGTGGAAATTAGCTTAGAGTAATGAAGGACCTTCCAAATATACAGGGTAACTTCCTCTCGACGGGAGGAAGTGATATTTGCTCGATTGCAAATTAGTCACTACAATTTAACGCATAGTTACTTCTTAAGAGGAAACCTGCTCCTGTCTGTCTGTCCGTCATGTGCTGCTAGAGCGTGTTCTTCTAGAACATATTTGGGAATATCTGCAACTGCCGGCCAGTCTTGCAGAGGTTCCTGCAGTCGATAACGGAGCGGTAGATACGATTTTTAAATTTTTATCAAAGGTAACCTTTCAATTGAGTATTTTTCTGAATGCCCTATCTATGGCTTTTGCCGTGATTATCTTCATATACATTGAATTTTAGATTTAGCTTTGGTTATAATTTATATTTATGACATTTTTTATATGTGGCTTTTGCCATGATTTGTTCCATAAGACGCTGATGACCTTGTAGTTGAGCGCCCTTAAACACTAATTATCATTATCATCATCATCGTTTGCTACAAAAGCTTATTTTCACTTTCTCTGGCACATATATAAAATGCACATAAAGGGCAAAGAAGGTATTGCATTGCATCCAAAAATTCAATAACGATATTTCACCAGAATACATGTTTTAGGATTCCCTGAATAATAAAAAAATGCATTTTTACTTTCTAACTTATTACATAGATAGATAAATTATTGCATTCCACTCAAAAATTCGATATCTATATTTCTATGGAAATATATGTTTTAGGGTCTTCTGAATCTAAAGAAAGAATTTTTAGAAAAAGGTCCGTCTGGGTGTGTTTATGTGTGCATAAATGAAATGAAATTGAGTTTTATCTATAGGTACACTTTAACTAAAGGTAAAGGGACAGAATAAAATAAAATAAATATGCTAACTAAATCCCGGCGTCTAAACATTTTACGACAGGACAGCTGCATTCGGCATGACTTTTAAAGGAAATGTTAAGAATTCGTTTCTTGCAATAAATATAACCTACACAATTACTAAGTTTAAAAATACTAAAATTTTGTTTCAGACATGTTGATTTAAAATTTGTAGTAACAATAATTTTAATTATTGTAAACACTTCTTACTTCTACATGTGGTGAAACATTTGTATTCTAAGAGTCTTCTCTTCTATCGGTTGTTCTGGCCTCATCATCATATTCTTCTTCTTTCTCCTCCTCTGAGAGGTGCCTTCTTGTTGACATCCAAATCCACAAACTTCTGTTGCGGATAATTGAAGCGGACTGGCTGGTCGTATCCTGTCGTCTTATAAACGCTGTGGCTGTTGTCCGGAGTTTATTTTCGAGGATCTTCGAATTGGTGTCTTTGGAAAGTTGTCGATCCTTCTTCTTGTTCCATTTCGGTTTTCTGTATTACGCTCCTCAAAACGGGTTTTCGATATACATATAGTTAAGATGTTCATTGCTTGAATATCCTCCTTATTCCTAAGAATACGACCTACTTGTTTTCCTTCTAATTCTTCTCTACTGCTTCTTGCCAAGTGGCAATATTTAGAGCATTCGAAGGTGTCGTGTTCAGGAGTTTCCAAAATGTTACAGTGACCACATTTATCCGTATCTGTTTTGCCAAATCGTTTGAGATAAATATTGTATGGACCATGTCCTGTTAAATAATGGAGCGTCCCTTGTGTTGGATTACAGTGTCTACATTTTCTTCTCTCATTTATATTCGGCTAAATTTCGCACGTTCTTCTTCCCACCTTTAGCGTATCCCATTCCTCTTATCATTGTAGATGAAGTTCTCGCATTATTTGTTTTTAGTCATGCATGGTCTTCCTAGAATAGAATTCAATTGTTCATCATCTCCTTCTTTACACCAATAAAATAGGGCTATATAATCAATCAGTTGAATGTCAGTAACCACGAGTGATGGCATCGTAGACGTGATGCTTGCTGCCCCCGTAAATGTAGTATTATCTTCCTTTGTACTTTTCTTAAGGGGACCCGGTAAGGCAGTTAATAACAATGTTAAAATTTAAGCTTTCAAAGAACATTTTCTCATAAACTATTATTGTACGTACACAGCTCATTATATGGACTTTTGTTCACACTTTAATATGTTTTTTGTTTGATAGAATAATTATTTGAAGAGTAAACAATTGGTTTGAAGTAGTGAATTTTTTCATTTAAAATATCATACTAATCTCTTCAAAATTTCAAAACTATAGATAATTTTAAAAAAATCTGATGTGTACCATTCACATGACTTTCTCTATATCCCTGCAACAAAGTGTTCTTAAAAAGCTTATACTTCTATTAACTTCATGCTAATCAGTAAAACATTAGCAGAAATAACCATATTATTGCTTCTTTGTAAGTAGAGGTGAAATAAGGGAGTACCATAGGCTAAAGTGATACTCAAAAGCTGGTTGCTATGTCACTTAAGTTCCTTTGTTCGTATGGACAGCAGTTGACAAATTCCTGTATGAGAAATGTATACGTTTTTCATAGCAGAAACAAAAATAAGGAATGTCACAAAAACGACGAACTGCACGAGAAAAATGTATATAACATAAATTGTGTGTTTTAACGTGCTCTACATTTTTGTGTAGTAAGTTTTTGTCCATCTCTTACGGTTTAGCAGTTATTCAAAATTCCGTAAAATTCATCCAGAATAAACTACTCTTCAGAGGCTATTCCCAGAAAATTCAAGATATACATTTTATTTGTCAGGTAAATTTTAATCAAAATCGTTAGAGCCATTTTTGAGAAAATCAAAATTTTCGAAAACAGTTCCACGTAAAGGGTAGTTGATGTTGGGGGGATTTTTCTCTAAATCTTCATGTCGCATCCCTGGAAGATACTAAACTTAAATACCAAGTTTGGTATTTTACCTACTTTTCGTTTTTGAGTTATCGTGTTCACAGACACGGACACACGGACACACACACGGACCTTTTTCCGAAAATGCTTTTTTTAGATAAAGGGGACCCTAAAACATATATTTCCGGTGAAATCTCGGTATCGAATTTTTTGTTGGAGTGCAATACATTCTCTATACACTATGTACATAGTGCCTATAGAGAAAGTAAAAATGGCCCTGTTAAAATGTTTAACAATTATATAAACATAATATCTGAAAGTATGAGCCTTCTATGTCTAACAGTTTCTGAGAGAAAATGTTCATTATGTATCAAAAAATTTGATGTGTTCCTTTCACATGACCTTCTCTACATCTCTGCAAAAAATTATTGTTAAAAAGCTTAGGCTTCTCTTTACTTCATGCTAATTGAGAAAACATTAGCAAAATAGCCTTATTACTTGCTTCCTTGTAAGTAGAAGTGAAATAAGCGAGTGTCATAGGTTAAAGTGAAAGTCAAAAGCTGGTTGCTGTGTGACTGAAGTTCTTTTGTTCGAATGGACAGGAGTTGACAAATTCCTGAGTAAAGTATGTTTTTCACAGCTGAAATCGCCCTCTGTGGTGTAATGGTTACCATGCTAGCTTCATATACCCAAGGTCGCGGGTTCAAACCCGGCGGAGGACGATGGATTTTTTCGGGTGTAAAAATCCTTAGCATGGCTTCCTTCGGAAGGGAAGTAAAGCCGTTGGTCCCATGTCGTAGATTTACGGCACGTAAAAGAACCTCAAGCGTGATAAGAGAGGCCTCTGAGCAAAATTAAGCGGCCTTTCACGCCCAGTATAGAATGGGACGCTGTGAACCACAGCAGTTAAAGAGCGTCCATAAATAACACACCATTTCCATTTCCATTTCACAGCTGAAACCAAAGACAAGGAATATGAAACGATCAACTCCACGAAAAAAATGTATATAACATAAATTGTGTGTTTTAATTTGCTCTACATTTTCTGTGTGGTAAGTTTTTGTCCATCTCTTACGGTTTAGCCGTTATCCAAAAATCCATAAAATTCATCCAGAATAAAGTAATATTCAGAGGCTATTCCTAGAAAATTCAAGATATACGAGTTCATTTTATTTGTGAAGTAAATATCTTAAATATACGAGATTTTAATCAAAATCGTTACAGCCATTTTTAAGAAAATCAAAAATTTTGAAAATTTTTTAATGTAAAGGGTAGTTGGTATTTAGCGGTTTTTACATTTCTGAGCTATGCTGCCCACAGAAAAACACACACACATACACACAGACAGATAGACAGACAGACACACACATACATGGTCATTTTTCTAAAAATGCTTTTTTTTTTTGTATTCGGGCGGCCTGAAAACATACGTATAGAGAAAGTAAAAATGTAATTTTTAAATATCGAGCTTCAAAGTTAGAACTAATCTTTCCAATACACTCCAGTACCATAGGAGAGGTTGTCAGGGTTATGAAGAATATTTCTTATTTCAATAATACTATTTTCATCGGCATCTTTCAATAAATTATTATATTCATTTCCATAGTTCTGCAGTTTCTATTTAGAACACTTGACATCATCACTATTTCTTTTACCTACATCAGTGTTCATTTCAACAACCACATGTGAATCTGTAATATCAACATTATTTGCAGTGATATCTTTTGGTTTTCCAGCATTCTTCCGTTTTCTGAAAACCCTATTACTGTGTCGTGGCACTGTAAACAAATTTAAGTAACAGCCAAACACAACAAAATGTTTATAAGCACGTCAATAACAAAGTTGTTCACACAAAACAAACTGGCTAGGTTAGTTTGTCATGATAAATCAGTAATCCGTGTTACCAAAAATCAGTATGGCCATTTCAAAAATTTCCCACAACATTTCCTTCCTAAAAAAAATGGGAACTTTAAGTATACTAATTCCGTTCATAGCAAAAGAAATGACCGACCACGCCCACTAAATACAGCGCTCTATAAAATCCTTAGAATAGTGATATCAAGATAAAAATTGAAACAGTTTCCTCGAAAATTCTCTAGAATTTTTACATACAAAATACAAACATGTATTTTTACTCATATTTGCCTTACCGGGTCCCCATGGTCTTCCTAGTATGGAATGCAATTGCTCATCATCTCCTTTTTTACACCAATAAAATAGGGTGCCTCTGTCTTTCACTATATAACCAATCGGTTGAATGTCAGTAGCCATCGTATAGTGTAGTATTTTCTTCTTTTGTACTTTTCTTAAAGTAGATTTTACAGTCGTGTCGTTTTCTTTTTTTTTTTTTTTTTTTTGTGCGCTCAGACACCCGCACCATATGCTATTGTGCCCACAAAGATGCTCATATGATAATCCCCCTACCCCAAACTACCCTTTACATGGAACATTTTTCGAAAATTTTGATTTTCTCAAAAATGGCTCTAACTATTTTGATTAAAATCTCTTATATTTAAGATATTTACATGCCAAATAAAATGTATATCTTGAATTTTCTGGGAATAACCTCTGAAGACTTCTTTATTCTGGGTCGGAATTTTGCGTATCTGCTAAACCGTAAGAGACGGACAAAAGCCTACCACACAAAACATGTAAAGCACGTTAGAACACATGATTTATGTTTTATACGAGTACAGTTTTGTGGAGTTGATCGTTTTTTTTTTTAGATATTCCTTGTTTTTTGGTTTCAACTTTGAAAAAAATTAAATTTTCTTATATGAAATTTGTCAACTCCTGTTCATACTTCCAATAAAGGAACTTTAATCACATAGCAACCAGCTTTTGACTATCACTTTAATCTATGGTACTCCCTTATTTCGCTTCTACTTACAAGAAAGCAAGTAATAAGACTATTTCTGCATTTTTTTTTCTCGATTAGCATGAAGTAGATAGAAGCATGAGCTTTTTAACAATAATTTGTTGCAGAGATGTAGAGAAAGCCATGTGAATGGAACACATCAGATTTTTTCAATTGTATAGCAAAAGTTCACTATTTCAGGTATTTTCATTGTTTATCCCTGGTTCATTAAATATATCTGCCTTAATTGGGAATGCTTCTAAATTTTGTTTTGAATCCAATTTTGAAATTAATTGCAAATTGCTGGCGTTCTTCAACAACACTACTTTTACATGCACTTAATTAATTTTCACAGAGGCCTTCATTAACATTATTTACTGCCAAGTCCGCTTTCCTCTTACATGTACTTTTCCTCTTCAAAGTCTATTTCGTTGTTTACGCCTTCATTAAGATTAATTAATTAAATTCGTTCGCTCTTAACTAAAATCGGTTAGGAATAATCCGCGGGAGAAAGTGGTAAAGAATGCTTCTCAATCAGAATCAGCAATGAAGCGTTTGGTCAGTTTTTACCAGCTTCAACTTCTTTCAAAACCTTCCCTCCCCACGCAGCTTATCAAATTATCTTGCATCTCTTTTAATTTTTCCCTCATCTGGAAACTCGCTATTACATTTCCTCAGTTTTCAAGTTCTAATTAGGGACGACTGTTTTGTTTATATGAAGGAGCTGAAGCATAAAGGTTCTTTTAAAGACGTTTATTTGTTCTCACTTTTTACTTTCTGTACTACGTATAGTAATTAGAGAAAATCTTGAAGTTCACCCAAAAATTCGATATCGAAATATACGATTTCAGATCCCTGGATACTTGAAAATAGCTTTTTTAGAAGAAGTGTGTCTGTGACTGTAAACAGTATAACACCAAAAGTTACTTGAAATTCAATTTCTGCATTTTACAAGAATACGACACGTAGATTTTCAAGAAAATACCCAGCTCCAGATTACTCTTTACACTGCGCATGTTTAAAAAATCTTGATATGATCACAGTTACTCTAATGACTTTGATTAAAATACATGTTTAATATATTTTCATGGACAAATAAAATATATCTTGAGTTTTTTTGGAATAGTCTCTGGAGTTCTCCATTCTTAATGACTGGTGCATAAATTGTAAGCAGTAAGAAATAGAAAAAAAAGTGCTTGCTACACACAAAAATAAATCTCATCAAAACACACAGTTTATTGCACATGCAGGTTTTGGGTATTTAAACATTTTCATAATGTAAATAAATACAGAAAGTGTATGAATGTAACACTGTTACATTCTTATGTATGCGCAACTTACATGGTAGATAGAGAAGGTATAGTATTTCACCCAAAAATCGATATGGAAACTTCACCGCAAATATATGAAAGTAAAGTATTTTTGGAACAAATTCTGTGTGTGTGTATGAACAAAATTACTCAAAGCTTGGCATTTAGGTTCAGTATCTTCCAAGGATGCTGTCCAAACTACCCTTTACGTGAAATTCAAGAAATGCATTTCATTTGTCATGAAAACATCTTAAACATACTCCATTTTTGAGAAAATATAAATTTTGGTAAAATGATCCATGTAAGGCGTAGTTTGGGGTGAAGTGATTTTCTAGAAAATTTTCGTGCTGCTTCCTAGGAAAATGCTGAACTTAAATATCAAGTTTAGTATTTAATCGACTTTGGGTTTTGAGCTATACTATTTAGGAATACACTGACCTTTATCTAAAAGTGTTGCTTTTGGATTCAGGAGACCTCAAAACATCTCAAAATCCAATTTTTGGGTAGAGTACAACACCTCTTCTACCTACTATATACATAGTATGTGTAGAGAAAGTAATAATTTCAATTATTGTAGTATTAAAACAATAAAACATCAAACTCCTTAACCTGGTTAGTACCATTGTAATCATATTGTATCGCCAGCAGTACGATAATTAATATATAACGAAAAACTTTCACATTTATAGTAGTGAATATGAGCTTGTATCTTGGTAATTTATTGAGACCAAACAAAATTAAAAAAAATTCTTCTCCTTGGTAACCATTGTGCTGACTTACATTGTGTGCCTAATGACGCAGTAAATTAAACTTTGCACAACATTGCCGCAAACTAAACTCCTATTCTACCACTTTCAATGAATAAAAATACTCCTTCAAGGCAGGCATGAACATAGGAATCGATGGCTTGCGTGTTGTTTTCTTTCGGTTCCGGGCGTTATAAGCGGAAACACGACACACTGTACCTGCTGTCGCTTTTTTACACACTGCATGCACGAAGGCGTGCTTGCTGCAGGACAAAATTAAGCAAGTTGTTGATGCCTGATTTAGAGGATATTACGCTGGCAGAGGGTGGTGCTATATTTGTCAGTACCGACATTAACTATTGTGTTTTATTAAGGTCGCCTTTTGGCATATCAATATACGTAAATAAGCGAAAGATAGATGGAAGGTAAATTGTGAACCTACCAGTAATGATTCCATTCACATAATTTTCTCTATCTGTTCTACAAACAATCATTACGAAAGTTTATTCTTTTATCTTCTTAATGCTAACAAGATAAACATTAACAGAAATGATCTTGTTCCTTAATTCCTTATAAGTAGAAGGGAAATAAGGGAATACACTAGGCTAAAACGACAATAAAATCCTTTAAAAGCTGTCGCTATGCGTTTTAATTGAAATGCAGTTCTTCTTCCAAGCCCAGGAGTAAAACAAAAGAGATGTGGAACGAAAGATATCTTCCCGTTTCAGAAAAGTTTAAGTAGTTTAACATTTAAACCAGCAACAATGAATATCTCGGAAATGGTTAACTCTACAAAAAATGTTATGGTATAAATTGTGTTTTAATGAGATCTGCATTTCTTGTGTAGAAGTTTCTGTCTGTCTCATAGTTTAGCAGTTAAACAAAGAGTATAACTTCATCCGGAATTAGGATGTCCTCAGAGGCTATTCCCATAAAATTCAAGTAATACAGTGTTACCATATAGCATAATTCAATAATAGTTTTACAAAGATTGGGAACTGGTTCCTTAATCGAAACAAAAATGTTCATATAAAGAGGTCCCAAAACCCTTAGTTTTCGAATTATCGAGGTTCAAAATTTTATTAATCAAAACATTTTAAAGTTACACATTGTTTTATTTTTGACGTAAACTTGTTAGGAGATGTTCAACCAAACGCCACTCATGCAAATGCTGGAAGTGTCCTCCTCTTGCATCTAGACATGCATGCACTCATTAAAGCATGAACTGTCAAATACTTCCTGTCGGTGTCGTTTTCGCAAGCTTACATGATACGTAGATTAGGAGTTTCTTCATGCATGATGTCTGCTGCACAAATCAATTGTTTAAGGTGCCCCAAAGGATTGAGGTCAGAAGGACGAGCAGGTCATGGGACTGGTTCTCCTCTACCAATCCATCTCTCAGCCAGTGCATCTTGGACGATGAAATTAAAATATGCTGAGGCCTCATCATGCATGAGCCACATGTTTCTTCTTATTTGCAGGGGCACATCTTCTAGTAAGTCTGGAAGAATGAAGTCTCCTGTAGACAGCATCTGTAAGGTGTGCTGGGATTTGTTAAATAACTGTAAACAATCAGCCATGACAACACAAGGCCAACTTCCTAGGGTAAAATGGGTCAAAGCCTTCTATGAATCAGTGCATAGATAAATGATGTTGGGCTGGACTCGGAAAGTCATTGAATGAAAACTTTCATTAATAAATTGACAACACGAAATTGAAGGGTTTTAGAGCATATGTTTATATGAACCTAATTTTTTGTTTTGCTGTAAGGAATCCATTCCCAAATGTTGTAAAAGTATTTTTGAATCATCCTGTACATGATCTAAATGAGGGGAAGTGATCTGTAAGCGGAAGTCAACTGGTCGTCCATCAGTAAGTGAGGTAAATGTGGAGCGCGTGAGAGAGAGACCGTTTCATACGAAGTCCACAGCCAGTAGAGATATTAAACATTCCCCCAACAAACTGTGTGGACGATTTTATAGATACGTTTGAAATTTCATCCACGTCATCTGCAAATAAAGCCCCTCGTTTTGCAGCCAGCGTACCACTTATGGATATTGGGCTAATTAGGTGAATTAACACCAAATTTTCTTCTAAAATTGCGTTATACAGTGACAATAAACTGGAATATGTGAAAATCTAGCACACAAAATACCATCTTGTCTTCGTTTGCAGCCATTTTTCTGTTACATCTTTTTGTAGCAACGAAATTAATAAATATAGAACAGGTTCATAAACATAACAAAAAATATTTGAGTTCCATTGAAACCGATATCATGTTTCTAACTGCCTCCTAATGCTAGTTATTCAAGTTTGTAATCGGAAAAATCATTTATAGTAACACTGTATATTTGTATGTAATAACACATCTTAAACACATGGTATTTTTATAAAAATCATTACAACCATTTTTGAGAAAATAAAATTTTTCGAAAAATGTTCCATGTAAAGGGTATTAAGGGTAGGACAATTTTCCTGACGCATTATTGGAACATAACAAGTTTGGTACTTAACCGAATTGTCATTTTTGAGCTATGCTGTGCATAGACACATACGGAGCTTTTTATAAAAATGCTTTTTTTTTTTTTGGACACAAGGTGTATTAAAATGTATTTCCGGTAAAATATAGGCATCGAGCTTTTGGGTGGAATCAATACCTTCTCTATTATCTGTATGTACGTTACGGAGGGGTACTCCACACGGCAGCTGGCTTAGCTTATTGTACACCATACCCCTGGAGGAAGGATGAAATGAGTAAAATTTCAGAGGGTGGCCGACATCCCGACAGATAGAGAGCCACCGTGAAGGGTCCATAACAGTTCAGAAGCAGTTCTTCATCTCGGCACGGGGAGCGCGAGGAGCCTGTGGCTCAGTTCAGGATAGACCACCTGAATCCGCAGACAACTAATGGGTGGCTATCCCTCCACCGAGAACTGTATTTCCAGAGCGCAGTCACCGCCACGAAATGGCGTCTCTGCCACAGTCCTCGTCGACACTTACAAACCTGAAAGAGACCGATTGGGATGAAATGAAGGGGCAGGAAGTTTGGGAGAATTAAGAATCCTCCCCAGCATTCGCCTAGTAACACAGGAAAACCCCGAAAGAGCCAAAGAGGTCGGCCGCGAGGAATCTATCCCACGACCTCCCGAATTCCAGACCCAGACAAAACGTCTGAGTCTCGGTCTATGTACTATGTACATTGTACACACGTGATAGAGAAAGTGAAAACATTTCTTCTGTGGCGAGAAATACATCAGAGTGGAATGTTATTTCGCTGTGTATCATACGCTTTACTACACATGGTGATGTTTGCTGTCGTTTCCCCGAAAGAAGTGTTTTTCCATTACTGCAGTAACTGAAAGGAGTGTGTCAGCTTGTCTCATATACCGCAAACGTTTCCTCTCCTTTTTGTAATGCGCTTTTCTTTCAACTACACCCTTGTATTTTGTACAGCAAAACTTTAGCTCTTGGTTAATACAAAACTTTCTTGCAGGAAACGCAATCTACATTCCACATGCTCCCCTTCTCCCTAATTTTCCAATGACGTCATACTTCCTTCTTTCAAATTTATGCCGTCTATTCCGCTGTCTGAACCTGATGGTAAGCGTTGGTTTTACGAGTATTCTTTCTCTCCTGTACTGGAGTGTGCGGAGAATGTAAAGCTGAGGGGGAAGAGAAAATGAAAAATAAGCGCCCGAAATTCAGCAAACAGAAGTTGATTTCTGCGGCAAAGCAAACTAAATTTAACGGCGGCAGCTTCTGCGAAGTTGGGGCAGCATAACCACATGCTCATTTCAGTAATCAAAACGTCAGGCCTTTGTTTATGCTCTGGCGAACATTTGAGGCAACACAGGTTATTTTGGGTGTGGCAAGAAACAACATACTGAGTGTTGAAAATTTAAAATACACTAGTGATATTAATTCTGCACAGTTTTTCTTAAAATATCTTTCTGATTTCAATATTGCATTAAATTTTTTTTTTCAGAATTATTCTGTTTGATAAATTATAGCAAGGATTGAACGTTTTAAAACTTTATTTTTAACATTATTGAGCCTTTTAGCACCAAAAGGAACTAATTTGACTCAGATTTTGAAAATATACTATTTTATAAATATATACATATATATTTTATTACTTTCCCTACACTTACTGTGCATATAAAAGGTAGAGAAATTATTGTATTGTAAAATGCCGGTGTCGAGATTTCACTGGGAATAAATGTTTTGAGGCCTCTGAGTAAAACAAGTGTGTGTTCAAATTACATTACTCTTTCTCTGTCCCACATATAAAGTATTATTACAAAAGATGGCTTTTTAATGTACATCATGCTAATAGAAATAAACATTATCAGAATTGGTCTTATTACTTGATCCTTTGTAAGTAGGAGGGAAATAAGGAAATATACTATGCTAATGCAATAGTAAAATATTTTAAAAGCTATTATGTGCAGCAATTGAAGTTCGGTTTGCATTGCATGGGCAGCAGTAGAATATGAGAGACGAAACAAAAGGCGTCTTTCCGTTTCAGAAAGGGTACGTATTTTAAAATTCAAAACAATAACAAGGAGTATCTCGAAAACGGCCATCTTTATGAAAAAACCAGAAAAAAAACACGTATATGACAAATTATGTGATTTAATGAGATCTAAATATTTTGTGGAATAATTTTTCGTCTTTCTCCTACGGGTTACCAGTTATGCAAAATTCAGCAAAAGTCATTGCCAAAAATTCCAAATGTACATTTTATTTGTCATGTATATATCTTTAACATATGTATTTTAATCAAAATCGTTAGAACCGTTTTTGAGAAAATCAAAATTTTCGAAACTTTTTTCTATGAAAAGGGTAGTTTGGGATGGGAGGATTTTCCTAAAAATCCTCGTATCGCATCCTTGGAAAATACTAAACCCAAATACCAAGTGTTCACAGACAAATGGGCATACTACTACTAGTAGTAGTAGTAGTAGTAGTAGTAGTAGTAAATGTAAATGGCGTGTTATTTATGGACGCTATTTAACTACTATGGTTCTTAGCGTCCCATTCTAAATTGGGCGTGAAAGACCGCTTAATTTTGCTCAGAGGCCTCTCTATCAGGCTTGAGGTTCTTTTATGGGCCGTAAATCTACGACACGTGACCACCGGTTTTACCATGCTAAGGATTTTTACACCCGAAAAAATCCATCGTCCTCCGCCGGGTTTGAACCCGCGACCTTGGGTATATTAAGTTAGCATGGTAACCATTACATCACGGAGGGCGAAGTAGTAGCAGTACCAGGAGCAGAAGCAGACAGCGAAGGTATTGCATTCCAACTAAAAATTCGACACCGAAATTTCACCGGAAATATATGGTTTGAGACCCCTAAATAAAACAAAATTAGAAAAAGTCTGTGTATGTGTTTCTGTGTGTTTGTGTCTGTGGACAGCATAACCCAAAAAATAAAACTCCGTTAAATACCAAACTAGTAAACCGCAAGATATAGACAAAACTCACTCCACAGAAAATGTAGATCTCGTCAAACACACAATTTATGTCCCTTACATTTTTTGGTAGAGCTAACCGTTTCCGAGATATTCTTTGTTATTGGTTTCAATTTTAAACTACTAGGGTTTTTTCAAACCGGAAGTCATATTTCGTTTCGTCTTTCTTTTGTTTTATTTCTGGCAACCAAAGAGAACAGAATTTCTATTCTTTCACATAGCGATCAGCCTTTAAAAATATTTGACTATCGTTTTAGTCTAGCGTACTCCCTTATTTTCCTTCTACTTACAAAGAGTAAAAGTAAAAAGAAGAATTCTGCTGATGTTTATCTGTGTTAAAATGATATAAAAAGAATGATATTTTATAACAAAAGATTGTTTGTGGAACAGTTAGAAAAAGTCAGTATAATGGAACACATTCGATTTCTTACTGAATTTATTCTTCTTGATCTCGCCCAGTAAAAGAACAAAACAATAACAAGTGACTGTCTAGAATAGTACGAAATAATGCTGTTCGTGCTAAAGGAAATGGAGAATAATGAAGATACCACTATAAATTCTCTTTGAAAGCGAAGTGGATTTGCTAACACGTTTTTCTGGTATTCATACTTGTTCGCAGCTTTCACGAAAGAACCCAAGGAATACCAGATATGTCAACCTTCTTCATCTTGCATTAGAGTTGGCACGGGCAACGTGATAAAATGATGCAGACTTTGGATCTCATTTATCATTTTTCCTGCTGTCATGATTACCATTTCAAAACAGCTTGCAACAGGTGATCCTCTGGTAAACAGGTGACGGGGTATCCAAAAAAAAAAAAAAAATCGCATGTGTTCCTTTCACATGACTTTCTCTACATCTCTGTAACAAATTATTGTTAATAAGTTTATTACTTTCTTTACACGTGCTATGTACATAGTGTATAGACAAGGTATTGTAATGCACCAAAAAATTCGATACCGAGATTTCACCGGAAATACATGTTTTGAGACCCTCTGAATAAAAAAAGCAGTTTTAGAAAAATGTCTGTGTGTGTCTGTGTGTGTATATGTGTGTGTGTCTGTGGGCAGCATAGCTCAAAAACGAAAAGACCGTTAAAAACCAAACTTGGTATTTAAGTTTGGTATCTTCCAAGGATGCGACACGAAGCTTTTCAAGAAAATCCCCCCACCCCCAACTACCCTTTACATGGAACTTTTTTCGAATACTTTGATTCCCTCAAAAATGAATCTAACGTTTTTGATTAAAATCTCGTATATTTAAGGTATTTACATGTGAAATAAAATGTATATATTACATTTTCTGAGAATAGTTTCTGAAGACTACTTTATTCTGGATGAATTTTACGGAATTTTGCATAATTGCTAAACCGTAAGAGGTGGACAAAAACTTACCACACAGAAAATGTAGAGCACATTTAAACATACTTTATGTTGTATACATTTTTTGTGGAGTTGATCGTTTTTAAGATATTCCTTGTTTTTAGTTTCAGCTTTGAGAAACTTATACTTTTCTCACACAGGAATTTGTCAACTCGTGTCCATACAAACAAAGGAACATCAGTCACATTGCAACCAGCTTTTGACTGTCACTTTAACCTATGGTACTCCCTTATTCTGCTTCTACTTACAAGGAAGCAGGGAATTTCAGCTAGTTTTTTCACAATTAGCATGAAGTAAATAGAAGCTTACGCTTTTTAACAATTATTGTTGCAGAGTTGTAAAGAAAGCTCTGTGAATGGAGCACATACGCTTTTTATATCTATTTCAGGCTAAAATATTAGCAGAAACAGTGTTATTATTTAGATCCTTGTAAGTAGTTCTTTTAAAATGTGGTTGCTCTGGGATTGAAATCCGATTTTGCGTGGCCAAGCATTGACAAGTTTCCGTATGAGAAAGGTTTTAAGTATTTTAAAACTGAAATTGAATTGACGTGTAACACTCACATGACTTTCTCTATCTACTCTACAAATAAACTTCTTAGGAAAGATAAATCTTCTTCAACATCATGCTAAACGAGATAAACATTAGACTTTTATTACTTAATTCCTTATAAGTGGAATGGAACAAAGGGAATGCACTAGACTAAAGTGATAGTCAAGTGCTTTAAAAACTGCCGTTTTGCGATTGTCATTGCAAATCGTTTCTTTGCTTGACCTGGAATAGAACAAAAGAAAAACGTACGCTTCCCTCTGAGAAAACTATAAGTACTTCACAATTGAACAAGGAATACCTAGAAAACGGTAAGCTCCACGAAAAAAAAATGTACATGTCATAACTTGTGTATTTTAACGAGCTCTACATTGTTTGTTTTGTAAGTTTTTGTCCATCTGTTACGGTTTACTAGTTAAGGCAAATTAAGCAAAATTCATCCAGAATAAATAAAGCTGTTCCCAGAAAATTCGAGATTTATAGCATGTTTGTGATAGAAATGGCTTTAATATGTGATATTTTAATCAACATCGTTAGAGCCATTTTTAAGAAAAACAAAATTTTCGAAAATTGTTCCATATAAAGGATAGTTAGGGGTGGGGGGATTTTCTTGAAAATCTTCGTGTCGCATCGTTGAACGATACCAAACTGAAATACCAAGTTTGGTGTTTAACCATCTTTTTGTTTTTGAGCTATGCTATCGACAGATACACACACACAGACCTTTTTCTGAATTTTTTTTTGGATTCAGGGGTTCCTAAAACATGTATTTCCAGTGAAATCTCAACATCGAATTTTTGGGTGGAATACAATACTTGTCTATCCCTATGTACATTGAGAAAGTAAAGAGAAAGTAAAAATGTATATGACATAAATTGTCTTTTATCGAGATCTGCGTCTTTTGTGTTAATACTGTTTACCAGTTATGCAAAATTCAATAAAAATCATCCAGAATAAAGAGGTCTTCAGAGGCTATTCCCAGAAAATTCAAGATATGCACTGTATTTGAAATGTAAATATCTTAAATATAAGAGCTTTTAATGAAAATAGTTTTTGAGAAAAACAACATTTTCGAAATTTTTTCATTGCGGTTGGAGGGATTTTCTTGAAAATTTTCGGGTCGCATCCCTGGAAGATACCGAACTTAAATATAAAGTTTGGTATTTTAGATAAATGACTCGTCAGTTTTGTCTACAAAAAATATAGATCACGTTAAAACACACAATTTATGTCATATACGTTTTTTTCGTGGAATTGACCATTTCTGAGATATTCCTTGTTATTTGTTTCAGATTTAAAATACTTAAACTTTTCTCACACGGAAAGTTGTAAACTCCTGGCCCTGCATAGAAACAGATTTCAACCACATGGCATTCAGCTTTTAAGAGATTTGACATTCGTTTTAACCTGGTGTATTCCCTTATTTTCCAACTACTTATAAGGAAGCAAGTAATTAAGAACATTTCTGCTAATGTTTATCTCTATTATCACACATTAAGTAGAAGAATATGCTTTTTAACAAGAATTTGTTACAACGATGTACATAAAGTCATGTGAATGGAACACATCAGATTTTTGTATAAATAATTCTGAGAACAGCTTCACTCAACGTGACCGATGTGAATGCTTTCATTGGTTTGAGAAGAAAGCATTCAATTTCAGGAGAGAAAAATAGTTCAATCTTTACATAACATTATTGCTTGTAAAAGACAAGTTTAACTGTAGCATTGCAATGCGCTGTATTTTTTCAGATGTTTGGAAATGCAGATATATTCATTCACAAGAGATAAGCGGTTACTTTGGCAGGAGAAAAGCAAATGAAATGTCAGTGAGGAATAATGCGGCAAACTATAGTAAAGGTTAGTGGGGGTGAGGGAATGTTCTTGAAAATCTTCTTGTCGCATTCTTGGAAGCTAATGCACTTAAATATCAAGTTTGATATTTAACGGATTTTATTTTTTTGAGCTATGCTGCTCACAAATACACACGGACATTTCTATAAAACTGATTTATTTTGGATTCAGTTGGTTTCAAAACATGTATTTGTGGTGAAATCTCGGAATAAAACTGATTTATTTTGAATTCAGTTAGTTTCAAAACATGTATTTACGGTGAAATTTCGGCATCAAATTTTTGGGTGCAATACAATACCTTCTCTGTACACTATGTACATATTACGTGTGGAGAAAGTAAAATTGTGCTTCTAAGAACGGATAGACTTCAGTAAATATTCGAGCTGTGTGGGAATTAATAAAATCAGGACGTGTGTAGCGGATAAAAGGTATTATTAAGAACGAAAAGAGGATATAATGAGGAAAGATCTCGTTAAATACAAAACGCATATTTCTAGAAGAGAGAGATTTGAATGACACAGTACGTAAACAAGAGAATGGCAAATGTGAAGCAAATTTTGAACGCTCCAGTGGAGATGGAAAAACGTTTCTGCTCTACTGAGCAATACGGCAGAGTGGAGTGTTATTTTCCTGCGTATGATATCCTTGTACATAGCTCCACATGCTGTTCTTTGTTACTATTTGCTTCTGTTTCCCCGGAAGAAACAAGTATATCTGCTTGTTTGATGTAGCAGAAATGCATTATTACTCACTTGTCCGACCACTCCCTTATTTTTCTTATGCGAGAGTTATTGCGTTAAATGTGTAGACTCTTCTCTCTTTTTACTTTCTCTGCACGTATCATGTTCATAGTGTATAGAGTAGATATTGTATTCCAACCAACAATTCGATGTCGAGATTTCACCGGAAATACACGTTTTAGGGTCTCCTGTATCCATAAAAAACGTTTTTGCTTTCTCTACACATACTACGTACATATTGTATAAGGAAGGTATTGTCCATATAACAATTTGATGTCGAGATTTCACCGGAAATACACGTTTTAGGCTCCCCTGTATCCCCTCAAAATGTACATGTACATAGAGTATTGAGAAAATATTAAATTCCAACCAACAATTTGATGCAGAGATTTCATTGGAAATACACATTTTAGGGTCGCCTGTATCCAAAAAGTATTTATAGAAAAAGTCCATGTGGTCCGTGTATTTCAAAAATGAAGAGCCGGTAAAATACCAAACTTGGAATTTAAATTTAGTATCTTCCAAGGATGCGACACTAAGATTTTGAGAAAAATTCCCCCACCCCAAACTACCCTTTACATGGAAAAGGTTTTGAAAATTTTGATTTTCTCAAAAATTGCTGTAACGATTTTTATTAAAATACCTTACCTATATTAAAAATATTTATCTGGCAAATAAAATGTTATCTTGGATTTTCTGGGAATATCCTCTAAAGTTCTCTTTATTCTGAATGAATTTTGCTGAATTTCGCGTAACTGGTAAACCGTAAAGAGATAGACAAAAACTTACTACACAAAAAATATAGATCACGTTAAAACACACAATTTAGAATATGCGTTATTTTTTTCGTTTAATTCACCATTTCTGAGATATTCCTTGTTATGTGTTTCAGATTTAAAATAAATAAACTTTTATTACATGGAAAATTGTAAATGCCTTGTAAACGGATTTCAACCATATGGCAACCAGCTTTAAAAAGATTTAACTATGACCTTAACCAAGTGTATTCCCGTATTTCCCTTCTACTTAAAAGGAAGGAAATAATATTTCTATTTCTATCAATATTTATCCTAATTATCATAAAGTATATAGAAGAATATGCCTTTTAACAATAATTTGTTACAGCTATATAGAGAAAGTCATGTGAATGGAACATATCAGATTTTTTCTCTACACGCATTATGTACATAATTTATAGAGTAGGTATTGTATTCCAACCAACAAGTCGATGTTGAGATTTCACCGGAAATACACGTTTTATGGTTCCTGTAGAAAAAAAGAGCATTTTTACTCTCTCTGCACGTACTAGTACACATTGTATAGCAAAGGCATTGAATTCCAAACAGCAATTCGATGTGGAGATTTCACTGGAAATATACGTTTTAGGGTCCCCTGTATAAAAAAAAAACATTTTTACTTTCTCTGCACATACTATGTACATATTGTATAGGGAAGGTATTGCATGTAGCTTAATTATCCGATGTCGAGATTTCACCGGAAATACACGTTTTAGGGCTCCTGTATAAAAATAAAAAACACATTTTTTACTTTCTCTACATATACTATGTACATAAGGTATAGAGAAGGTATTGGATGCAACCCAACAATTCGATGTCGAGATTTCACCGCAAATACGCCTTTTAGGGTCCCCTGTATCCAAAAATATAATTTTACTTTCTCTACACCTACTACGTACATGTTGTATAGGGAAGATATGGCATTCCTCAAACATTTCGATGTCGAGATTTCACCGAAAATACTTGTTTTAGGGTTGCCTGGGTCCAAAAAAGCATTTTTACTTTCTCTACACGTAGAGAATATATATATATATATATATATATATATATATATATATAGAGAGAGAGAGAGAGAGAGAGAGAGAGAGAGAGAGAGAAGGTATTGAATTCCTCCCAACAATTCGATGCTGCGATTTCATCCCAAATACACGTTTTAGGGTCCCCTGTATTCAAAAGGAAAATCTGATGTGTTTCAATCAAATAACTTTCTCTGTCTGTTCTACAGATAAACTATTATATATATATATATATATATATATATATATATATATATATATACACACAATATATGACTTTGTCAGATATTATTTTGTCATTTAGTTCCTTATAAGTAGAATTAAATAAGGGCAGGCTGAATTGAATAATCCGTGGTGTAGTGGTAGCCATGCTAGCCTCTAGAACCCAAGATTGCAGGTTTAAAACTGGCGGAAGGTGATGCATTTTTTCGGACACAAAAATCCTTATCATGGCTTCCTTTGGACGGGAAGTAAAGCCGGTGCCACCATGTAATGTTTATTCGCACTAAAATAACCTCATACATAGACAGAAGGAGGTTCCTGGGCAAAATTACGCCATTTCGTGTTCGCAATTTGTGATTTCGTCCTAAAATATCATCTATGAGCTACGAGTTGGTCCCTCGTCACCATGCAGCGAAATCGCGAACTAGAAATTCAAATCCGATCATGGAAATCGTAACGCTGCCCTGTGTTCCACTTAGAAGTTACAGGAAATAACTAAATTGAAATATATTTTAAAAACTATCGTTGTGCGTTTGTTATTGAAATTCGAGTATCATTAATGGACAGGAGTAAAACAAAAGATATATAAAACTGATGATGGCTTCCCTTATGAGAGAAGTTAAGTATTTTAAAATTGAATCAATAGCACGGAATATCTCGGAAATGGTCAGCTCTACAAAAATGTATATGACATGCTTTAACGAGATCTTCATATTTGTGTGGCAAGTTTTTCTGCGTCTCCAGTTATGCAAATGTCATTCAGAATGAAAAGCATTTCAGGGGCTATTCCCAACAAATTCAGACATATTCAGAAAAGTATAAGTATTTTAAAGTGAACAAATAATAAGTAATATCTCAGAAATTGTCACTTCTACGAAAACATTTTTTGTGTGGTAAGTTTTTGTCCATCTCTTACGGTTACCAGTTATGCAAAATTCAGAAAAATTCATCCAGAATAAAGAGATCTTCAGAGGCTATCCCTAGAAAATTCAAGATATACATATTGTCTACAATGTGGATATCTTTAATATACGATATTTTAATACAAAACATTAGAGCCATTTTTGAGAAAATCAAAATAATCGAAAATTTGTTCATGAAAGGGTATTTGGGGATGGGGACTTTTTTAAAATCTTAGTGTTGCATCCTTGTATATACTTAAGTTAAATACAAAATTTGGTATTTATTCCACTTTTCGTTTTTGAGCTGTGCTACCCATACACATGCATACTGGCCTCTTTCTAAAAATGTTCCTTTTAGGATTCAAGGATCTCCAAAAATGTATTTCGGTGAAATTTTGGTATCAACATTTTGGGTGAATACAATACCTTCGCTCCCTACTATTGTACAAAATTAGTATGGCAAGGTTTAAATACATGTTAGATAACGTTCCAATAAAGATAAGAAAATAAAGCAAAAGAATAAGGATTAAATAATTAATGTTGTTATTACCACTTTCGAAAAACATTTCTGAACGAACAATAACACCCTGATGGCTATCGACTGTATCCACAAGTATCATAAGATATTGATTAAACCAAAATAAGTCATGGAACGATCTTCTTAAAAGGCATGGTACAGAGTTGCATTACGTACAAATTGATTTTGAACACATCACTTACCAAAAGTTAAGAATTTTCGTGATACAGCAATAAAATACTGCTACAGGAAGCTATGTTTAACAATGTAAAAACATTAGAAATACCGAGTCTCCAGTACATTTCTTGTTTATACAAAACATAGAAGTATCCTTCAATTGTTACTATAATTAATAAATTGCTAATTATGCTCCATCTGTTACTTTAAATAATGGCAAAATCATAACCATATAATATTGCAATTAATATGTCAACAAATCTTTTTCTTTACACATTAGGAATTGTCAGAATTAAAACACATAAAAGTAAACAACAATAATTACATAATATCACAATGACGGGTGGTGAGTGCCGCCATTAAACATACTCCTCGACTAGTTTAACTATCCCGGGACACTTAAAAATCAACATTTATACTCATCTTACGGGAGCTACCCGCATCAACAAAATAACATTTGTGTACACAATATTAAAACTCTGCGTAGTTTTCCAAAGTGCATGTTCCCTAGATTACTACCTGATGGGACCCTGCGGTTTCCCCAGCAAATAAAATAATCCTTATATTTCACTACAAATATAACCTATCCCAAGGTTTTTGTCCACATCGATTAATGTTTCATGAGACCTCGCGGTTTACTCAGGAAATTAATTAATCGGAAATTGATCTCTCATAAAAATATTCTCACACAGATTTAACTCTTCATGGAGCCCTGCGGCTTTAGCCATAAGGAAAATAATCTGATACAATTTACTCGATGTATGTTCTTCCACCACTCTTTGCTTTAACATTAACGGCATATCCTTTGAGGAGGATATTCTTGTTGCTAAAGAGTTTGGTCATCATCTCCTATTAGGAATGGATTTCATGAACAGATATAAGGCCCTAATTGACTTGGAAACTTACACAATCACTCTTAAATTTCCAGACTCATCCCAATTAGAACTAAATTGTGGCGAAAAATTAGGTTGTCCGTTGGCACAAATTACAATGGAATCGGACGAGGAAACCGCGGTGCCACAAAAAGCATGTTGTATACAAGATATTCGCATTCCCCCTTTCACATCAGTAAACGTTAAAGTTAAATTACCTTCTAATGTAACGGGTAGAATTCTCTTAGAACCAAAAGGAGCTATTATGCAGAAGAAAAATTTGCAAATATCCCCTATCTTTTGCGAAGCTCGCAAAGAATGTGTCATTCCAGTACACAATAATACAGCGGAGCCTAAAACAATTTTCTCTGGAACCACTCTTGCACATGCGCATGAGGTAGCGCTAATACAAGCTGCAAATTGGTCCCCAGAAGATACACACTCAACCGACATTGGAAATGCAAAATTTA
The DNA here is from genome assembly GCA_030762935.1 of Hymenopus coronatus. Taxonomy (NCBI): domain Eukaryota; kingdom Metazoa; phylum Arthropoda; class Insecta; order Mantodea; family Hymenopodidae; genus Hymenopus; species Hymenopus coronatus. Next base: position 40,652,868 of record CM060899.1, read on the forward strand.
ACTTGAACTCACAACTCACACAAGAGCAACAAATGCAATTAAGTGCATTATTGCAGAAATACCGACACGTATTTGCTACAAAACTAAAGGAGCTAGGAAAAACTAACATAGGAGAGTTTAAAATTCAAGTCACTGATGACAAACCTATAAAACAAAGACCCTATCGTGTATCTCAGGCACAAAGAGAAATTATACAATCTCAGGTGCATGAGATGCTCGATGCAGATATTATTAGAGAAGAGCATAGCCATTGGGCTTCCCCTGTTGTCTTAGTTAAGAAAAAGAACGGTGAAATGCGATTCTGTGTCGACTATCGAAAGTTAAATGCAGTAACAACGACTTCATCTTACCCCTTACCCCTTATTGACGATCTCCTTAGTTATTTGGGAAATTCTCAATGGTATTGCACTCTAGACTTGCTCAGTGCATATTTTCAAGTCCCGATTGAGGAAAATAGCCAACAATACACAGGGTTCTGCACAGACCAAGGCCATTTTTGTTTTCAAAGGTTAGCTTTTGGGTTACGCAATGCCCCAAGTTTCTTTTCGGAAATATCCAGTAAACTACTAGGTGATTTAAAATTCAAAAAGGCATTGGTCTATCTCGATGACATTGTTGTATTTGCATCCACATTCCCCGAAATGCTTAACAATTTAGAGGAAGTATTTCGCAAACTGCAAAAACACAACTTTAAATTAAAGCCTGAAAAATGTTTCTTTGGAATGTCTCGAATTAAACTTCTTGGATTCGAAGTTTCGGCTAAAGGGATTGAGCCGGATTCTGATAAAATCCGTGCCATCACACAATTGCCGACTCCCAAAAACGTACGTGACGTACGCAAAGTATTGGGTTTATTTAGCTTCTACAGAAGATTTGTACAAAATTTTGCTTCCATTGCAAGCCCCCTTCACGAGCTTACACGAAAGAACAAAGATTTTGAATGGACTCAAAATCAACAGGACGCTTTTGACAAATTAAAACAATTGATGACCCAAACACCCATTCTTGGACATTTCCAGCCAGGTGCATACACAGAGATACATGCGGACGCCAGTACAGTTGGCATAGGCTGTGCACTTTTACAAAGAATAAATGGAGAACTTCACCCCATAGCTTTCTGCTCTAGATCCTTAAACAAACACGAAAAGAATTATAGTATTTCCGAATTGGAATTACTTGCTATTGTGTACGGCTTAACTCACTTTAGACCCTATATTTATGGGTTCCCCGTCCATGTTCTAACTGACCATCATGCATTGTGCCACCTACGTAACCTTAAAGATATAACAGGAAGACTGGCTAGATGGGCCCTTAAACTTCAAAAATATAATGTCATAAGAATTTAGAAGATCGGTACTAAAAATATTGTAAAATTAATGGTTCCTTTATCACATACGCGACACTATCTCATTGTACATACGTGTTAGGGAAAGAAAAAACACATTTTTAGAAACATGTCCCTGTGTCTGTGAACACAGTAACTCAAAAACGAAAAGTTGGCTAAATACCAAAAGTATGATACGAAGATTTTCAAGAAAATTCCCCCCTCGCTCCAAAAAATTACCGCTTTTATGCAAAAATGTTCAAAATGTGGTTTTCTCAAAACTTTTTCTAACGATTTTGATTAAAATAGTATATAAAAATAACTTCTTGACAAGTAAAATTATGTCTTATGTGGTTTTCTCAAAACTTTTTCTAGCGATTATGATTAAAATAGTATATAAAATAACTTCTTGACAAGCAAAATTATATCTTGAATGTTGTGAGTCACTGATCCTCTGAAGTCCTCTTCATTCTGGATAACTTTTGCATAACTGGTAATCCGTAGCAGGTAGACAAAAATGTAGATATCGTTAAAACACACAATTTATTCATGTTTTCTATGGAGTTGACAATCTCTGAGATTTTTCTTGTTACCTACTTGTTTTGGTTTTAAAACACTTAAACTTGTTTCATACAGGAACCATGCAGCTCCTTCCCATGCAAAGAATTGGATTTCAATCACATGGCAATCATCTTTTAAAATATTTGACAATCGCTTTAGCCTAGTGTACACCCTTATTTTCCTTCTAGTTAAAAGGAACTAAGTAATAAAACTATTTCTGTTAATGTTTATCTCAATTACCATAATAAACATGTAGATAAAGGAATAACCTTTGTAAGAGTAGTTTGTCAGCAGAACAGCCAGAGAATATCATGAGAATATATCACAAGATTTTTTTGAGTTAACCATTTCCGAGATATTCCTTTCCTTAAGCGGGAATTTGTCATTCCTTTTTCTTTTGCTTTACTCCTAGCCATGCAAAGAAAACCGAATTTCAATCATAAAGCAACCAGATTTTAAAACATTTGACTAATTCTTTAGCACAGTGTATTGCTTTATTTTCCCTCTACTCACAATGAAGCAAGTAATAAGAGCAACTCTGCTAATGTTGCTATCGATTACCATTATGTAATTCTAGATAAAAGAATGATATTTTATAAGAGTAATTTATTTGCAGAACAGTTGAGAAAGTTATGTGAATGGATTTTTTATCGACTTAGCCATTTCCAGAACATTCCTTTTTATTGGTTTTAATTTTAAAATACTCAAACGCGAATTTGTCATTCCCTTTTCTTTTCTTTTACTCCTGACTATGCAAAGAGAACCGAATTTTAATCATAACAACCAGCTTTTAAAATATTTCACTAATACTTTAGCCTAGTTTATTCCATTATTTCCCTTTTAATTATAAGAAGCTAATGTTTGTCTTCATTAGCATGAGATAGATATGAAAATAAGCTTTAAGAATAGATTGTTACAGAATAGGTAGAGAAAGTCATGTGGATGAAACGCATCAGAATTTTTAGATTTTAATATCCCAGACCAATGACTGTACTTAACACTTCACATTCATTACGTCAGGATTTGCATTTTATTTGAGGCTTTTGAACCGTTCAACGAATAGGGAGGAATCCGTTTAAAGCTTTGCAGAATACCACTAAATTAATCGCCTTGATTGGAGGTGCTTCCAAATATTGACTTTTGTAGCCAAGGTTGAAGCTAAATCGAGTTGGTGGTTCTCCTTCAATTAGACTGTCCCTACCTGCAGTAGTTTACTTTTCATAGAAATGTTCTTGGTATTAGACCCAGCGTTACATAACTTTTTTCAAGGCTTTCTATCACATCTTTATATGGGAACCTACGTTTCAAACCTCAATGCTATAAAATTGTCTTTTATTTTTACACTCTGCACAGCGTGTCGTTTATCTGTCTGTCTGAATAAAACTGTAAAGCAAATTACCAATGCACAATGAATTGAGAAGAATATTAGGAAACACGTCAATTTAAAATATCCTTATTGTTTTCCATCCATCCATCCATCCATCCATCCATCCATCCATCCATCCATCCACCCATCCATCCAAGCGTCCGTCCGTCTGTCCGTCTGTCTGACATTTACTCTCTACTACTAAGCAAAAGAAGTGTTGCATTTTACTCAAAATTCGATACAACATTTAACCGGACACAATCGTTTAAAACTCCCTGAATCGAAAAGGGAATTTGTAGAAAAAGGCGCGCGCACGCGTGTGTGTCCTTGAGCAGCGTAACTCAAATACGAAAAGTCGATTAAATACCAAACTTGATAGCATCATTAATCTTCTGCTATAGGATACGAAGATTTTACAAGCAAACCCTGTAGAGGGTTTTTCAAATTTTGAATTTTCTCAGAAATGGCTATAGCAATATTGAATACAATGTCATAGTGCGATATATTAAATATATTTACACGGCAAATGAAATTTATGAGGCGTATCCAGGAAGTAGCTGCTACTTTAGAGAAAAAAGTATAAAATATTAGCTTTTACAAATACATTTATTTGCACATGTAAGCGCATTCCTTAGCCTATTTTTGACGTAGTTTCCACCACTGAACAGCATTTGTCATAGCGGGCCATCAACTATTGTATGCGCTCTTCAAAGAAAACTGTACTTAGTGAATACAGCCACTGTTAAACACCTTGTTTTGTGGAAACATATCATAAGACATTATTATTGTGTACCGTCTGTTCAACCAAAACATCAGTGACAACAGCAGGGCGACCACCGTGCTACATTATTATCATTGGATCGTCCATCATTGAATTGCCTAAACCATTTTCTTACCATTTCAACTGTTATTACATTTTCACCGTAAATTTCTAAAGTTAACGATGAATTTCAGCTGGTTCAACATTCCCTGCGTTCAAAAACCGCATTACGGAACGCACTTCAAAATCGGTGGGATCAGAAATTGTCTTAAACTTTTTGAATGATCACTAACGACTGTAAACACAAGATCGGTTATAATATGTTAGTTGAACAGACAATGGACCGCAGAGACGAGTGCGCATGCGTGGAATTGCAACACAATGTTGCGGTGGTCGTAGAAAGAAATGTTACCTATTTTCCGGACACGCTTGTATATCTTGAGTTTTCTGATAATACTCTGAAGTCCTCTTAATTCTGGATGGCTTTTACATAATTTTTAAACTAAAAGAAGCAGATGGAGTCTTACAATACCAAACATGTTGTGCCCATTAAGGAGAGTCGAAATGTCCTATCTTGTCAATGTTAAAGCTTGACCCATTATCTCAGCAGCTATTTAAGATAATGAGTTATATTTTTCAAGATATATTCACCAATACCTTTACTGTTAATTGATGAAAAGTAGAATACCTCTTTTAATTAAAATGAAAGATACGATTTTTTTAAATGAAGCTCTTAAAATTTTATTGAAAAATGAAGATTTTTAAATTTTATAAAAATAACTAATGCATGTGCAGAAACATTTTTGCATTAAAATAAAACCTCGTTAGGTGCAAATGTGTGGTTAAAAAGTTCAGCCGTTAGTGTCGATTAGTTTCTGAGCTAATGGGACTTTTGTGTAGAAAATTTTACTTCAGAAACTGCTTTCAAACATTAAATTAAAAAATAATGTAACCTAACTTTCTAAACACAACTTCGCAATACTTCAAAAACTCTCAGATGAAGGAAATATGAGCAGCATGCCAATGATTCTGATCAAAATAAAACAATCTGATGTGTTCCATGACTTTCTCTACTTATCTGCAACAAATTATTGTTAAAAAGCTTATGTCTCTATTTACTTCATGCTAATCGAGAAAAAAATTAGCAGAAATAGTCTTATTACTTGTTTCCTTGTAATTAGAAGCGAAATAAGGGAGTACCATAGGTTAAAGTGATAGTCAAAGCTGGTTGCTATGTGACTGAAGTTCCTTTGTTTATACGGACAGGAGTTGACAAATTCCTATATGAGAAAAGTAAGTTATTCATAGCTGAAATAAAAAACAATGCATATCTCAAAAAAACGATCAACTCCACGAAAAAAATGAATATAACATATATTGTGTGTTTTAATGTGCTCTATATTTCTTGTGTAGTAAGTTTTTATTTAGGTCTTACGGTTTGGCAGTTATGCAAAATTCCGTAAAATTCGTCCAGAATAAAGTAGTCTTCAGAGGCTATTCCCAGAAAATTCAAGATATACATTTTATTTGTCAGTTAAATATCTTTAATATATGATATTTTAATCAAAATCGTTACAGCCATTTTTTAGAAAAACAAAATTTTCGAAAATTTTTCCATACGAAGGGTAGTTGTGGATGGGGGGATTTTCTTGAAACTCTTCCTGTCGCATCCTTGGAAGATACTGAACTTAAATACCAAGTTTGGTATTTAACGGTCTTTTCGTTTTTGAGCTATGCTGCCCACAGACACACACACATACAAGCAGACAGACAGACAGACAGACAGACATACACACGGCCATTTTTTTAAAAATGCTTTTTTTGGATTCAGGGGGTCTCAAAACATGTATTTCCGGTGAAATCTCGGTATCGAATTTTTGGGTACAATACAATACTTTCTCTATACACTATATGCATAGTTCGTATAGAGAAAGTAAAAAAAGATCTCTACTCTAACACTAATATTTACAAAGTTATTGATGTTTCACCAAGTAAGTTACTAAAAAGTTCTAAAAAAACTTCTATGCAGGATTATTGTCAACAATGTTTTAAACTATTTACAATTGGGGTGCCTGTATGAAAGTTAAAGTAAAATGAGCGGGAGGCTGAACATTTTCATATGCAGTTAAAACATGAAAATGGAACATAATTATGAAAATCCCATTACGATACTCCTTAAAGTCGACGTACTTATTAATTGCATTTTTTCTTGGAGTTAAATATTTTCTAGAGCCGCACCGTGGCTCTAGAAAACTCGCCTCTCACTAATGTGGCCTGGGTTCGATCCCAAGTTACCGCATGTTGGATTTGTGGTGGACAAAGCGGCACAGGGGCGGGTTTTCTCCGGATTCCCCAGCCATCGCATTCCACTGTGAAGTCCTCTTCATTCTGAATGACTTTTATGCAGCTGGTAATCCATAAGATAGGCAAATAACTTAGATGCTACATAAAAAGTAGATCTGCTTAAAAAACACAATTTGTGATATATTTTTATTTATTTTCCTAATGAAGAGGATTTCAGAGGCTATTTCCAAGAAATTCGATATACATTTCGAGATACACCTTGTTATTTGTTTTAAAATTTTCAATGCATAAGATTTTTCTCAAATGAAAAGTAATTAAGCATATTGTTTTATCCTGGTCATGCAAAGATAAGGGAAAATCAATTGCATCACAGAGAGACCTCTTTAAAAACGATTTGACCATCAATTGAGCCCAGTATATTCCATTATTTATCTTTTATTTATAAAGAACTAAGAAATACAGCCATTTCTGTTAATGTTTATTCCGAATAGAATGAACTAGAGAGGAGGGTAGGCTTTTATAAGAATAGTATGTTGCAGAATAGGTACAGAAAGTCATGTGAGGGGAGCACATAAGATTTTTAACTTTTCTGCACGTATTATGCATATAGTAGGTAGAAAAGTGTTGTATTCCACCCAAAAAATCGATATCGAGATTTAATCAGAAACATATGTTTAAGGACCCCGTAAACGGAAATAAGGGAAATCGAGTACACGAGTACATTAGGCTAAAGCAATAGTTTTGAAGCTGGTCGCTATTTAAAACCATTGAAAGTTGGATCATTTGCATCACCAGGAGTAAAACAAAATAAATATGAAACTAAACATGACCAAGTACTTTAAAATTGAAATCAATAACAAGGTATATCTCACAAAAGGTTAACTACACATGACATTTTCTTTTGTATGTATGTATGTATGTATGTATGTATGTATGTATGTATGTATGTATGTATGTATGTACGTATGTATGTACGTACGTACGTACGTATGTATGTATGTATGTATGTATGTATGTATTTATTTATTTCTCTGCAAGTGGGTATCACCGGGTGACAGAGTTATAATGTATACAAGATATATAAACAATAAATTACAGCTGCCACTTTATGGCTTTGTAAGCTAGATACAACAGCTATTTACAACAAATATGAAAACATGAATTTTTCTCTCAATTCAGATTAATTAATTTCATAATTAGAATCACCAACCAATTTAACATTTGTATTTACAACAATATAAAATCACAAGCATTTCATTTAAGGAATATTTACAAAAATTATCCAACATTAATATCAAGATTTTTCCTAAATTTCTTCAGAGACAGAGGACAACCCCGAAAGGCTGCTCCAGGCAGTTCATTCCAATCTTTTATGGTTCTATGTTTTCGTAAACTTCCACGGCCAATATTAAAATTATCTTGGTCCAGAATTTCCGGTGTAGACCGCGTCTTAAGGCTAAAATCTGCCGACGTTTCGCCCATCTTATGATGAGGCTTCCTCAGGGCTAACTGCGTCTGGTCCAGCTGGCGTACCTTCTTTTATACTGTAGTTGGGACATGCCAAGTACCGCCCTCCTGTGTTGCCATTGGTTATCGTTTGGCCAATGGATGGGGTCGCTGCTTTCTGTATTCCTATTGGCTCGCTGGCCGCAAGGTGGGATGCTTTTTTTAGCAGAGGTCTCCAGATGGTGTTCAAACTTTTTCCATTGTCTCTGTTAACTTGATGTTCTTCTTTAATTATTTCTATGCTTTCGCGTATAATGCGATGTTTGTAGTCTTCACGCGGTCTACACCGGAAATTCTGGACCAAGATAATTTTATGGTTCTATTTACAAAGGAGAACTTTCCCACGTCAGTGCTGTATCTTCTACCCTTAATTTTGAACGGATGATCGTTTCGTGCATAGTAAGTTGGGTTTCCAGTTTGTCAGTAACGTCCTCCCATACGTTTAAGCCAGCGTAAGCTTTAAATAAAGCGCACAACCTCTGTTTCTCACGCCTAACTTTCAACGGCTCCCATTTTATCTCCTCAGCGTTTGTAGGCCCAAAATATTTACCCCTTTTTATGAATTTTATAGCCCTTTTCTGGATCTTTTCTAACCAATCAATTTTATTTACTCTATACGGTTCCCAACAAGTTACTCCAAATTCCATGACCGGCCGCACTAAGGACTTGTACGCGATTTCCCTGGACTTTGCACTCCCCTTTTTTAAAATGCTCATTAGGAAGTGCAGTGTTTTCCACGCTTTCTTAGATACAGAATTTACCTGCTCGTCCCATCCAGCGTTACTCGCCAAGTAAACTCCTAAGTGTTTGCAGCTGTCCACCTGTGGAATTTTCTCCCCACCCATGTGATAGTTTTGCAGAATGTTTTCCCTGGATCTATTAAATGCAATTGACTTACTTTTGCCAGCGTTAATTTTCATTTTATTTGGAACAGCCCAATCACTAATTTCATTTAAATCACCCTGAAGAGCAGTCTCATCTTCAACATTTCTAATTTTATTGTACAAATAAAAAAATCATCTGCAAACAATTTTTAGTATTTCGGTCGGTATATTATCAGGCCCCCTCGACTTTCGATTTTGTAACATTCTGATCCTTCTGCGCAATTTGGATGCCATTATTTGAAAAACGGATCTTCCACTATCCTCAATTTCCAGTTTTGTAATTATAATCCGCTTTGTTAAAAACAGACACAAAATGTAAATTTAATGCGTTCGCTTTTTCCTTATCGTTCAATATGGCAATGCCATTTTCCTTGAGTTCTGGTATACCAAGTTTATTTCCCCTGCGTCTACTTACATACTTGTAAAAAATTTCCAACTATTATTGGTCCCACTAAGAATTTGTTCTAAGAACCGCTCCTGGGCTTGCAACGTTTCGTCTTTCAATTGTTTAGCTAATTCTTTATATCTGTTAAAATGCCAATCTGACTTCTTCCGTTTATGAAACGCGCGCCTAGACTTTCGTTTAAGTATTCTGATGGATCTTGTATAATATTCTGGATCATTGTTTTGTTTGATAACTTTGTATGGAACGTATTTCTTTATTGATTCCGAAATAAGTATTTTGAAACTATTCCATGCTGCATCTACATTTGTTGTAGATTTTACAAACAGGCAAAATTGCTTTTTGAGAAAAGTCTGAATTCCATCTGCGTCTGCTCTGCAGAAGTTAAAACTAATAATTTCCTCTCCTTCAAACCGGTTTCGCAGCTTCCAGTTTGGCTAATTGTACACTGCTGTGGTCACTTATACGTGGCAAGACCTCACATGCGCTAAACAATGACTCAGGTCTGCATAGAAACACGTCCAGTACAGCCGATTTCCGGGTATCTGTTTTGACTACCTGCGATAACCCATGATCCCAAACCAGAAGGTTACAACATATTGAACTTCGCCTCCTAATAACTGCCCAATCCAGTTTACATTTGGCAAATTTAGATCTCCTGCTAAAATAACATTTTTTCCCGTTTCCGAAGACATTTTTTCCACTAGTTTATGAAGAGTTTTAAAGTTAGTTTCGCCAGGTGGTCTGCAACACGCTATTAATGTAATGTTATTTGCTTCGTTTTCGTGATCGATAATTTCAATGGCCATCATTTCTACGTCTTTTTCCACCCACAATATCTTACTGCGTAACTCTAACTTGGTATAAATAAAAATTCCCCCTTCCCTACCTTCCCTGTCCCTCCTAAGCACCCTGTAATCTGATTTAAATATCTCCGCGTCATTAATATCAACACTGAGCCATGACTCCGTACCTATAATCACACTTGGGTTACTTATTTCCATTAAATTCCAAAATTCTAATGTTTTGTTTATGATTCTATGGCAATTTACCTGTAACAGCCTTAAGGAATGTGCCCCTACCTGAGAATCGTCGCTTCCCCGAAGCCGTTGTCAGTGCTGCCCGGTGCCACCGCTCCACTCGAATACCCTCGCGAACAATGCTGCCAACTTTGAAGTTCCTCTTCTGTTTAGGTGAACACCATCCCGTCCATAGTCCCAGTCGTCAATCCACGAATTTGAGTCCACAAACTGCACATCCAGTCGTTCAGCCACCCACGAAAACGCGTCGTTTACCTGTATTACCTTCCTCCAGTTGATATCGCGTCGCCTCAAAACTCCACTGATGACAATGTTTGCTGAGGGAAATAGTGCCTTTGTCTTCTTAACTAAATCATACATGTTTCCCATCACATAGTCAGAACTCCTTCGTAGGTCATTACTTCCAAAGTGTAATACGATCGTCCGGTAGTTGCTTTCTTCCTCCTCTCGCTTCTTCTCAATTTCCCTCAGTAGGCCGTCAGTCTTTATGCCAGGATAGCAAGCTACCTTTGCATTTGTAGTTCCCGCGTGTCTAACGATAGAGTCGCCGATGATCAAACATGGTTTCTCCTCTTTCTTTAGGTCATCTTCCCTTGTCTCCCTCAGTAAGCGGTTTTCTTCTTTAAGCTTCCGAATAACATCTTCCGCTGTTTTCAGCTTGTCGCGTAAGTCTCGTAGTTCCTCCTGCAGCTGCTCCAATTTTTTATCATTTGCGGTGACGGTCACATCTCTCCTGCAGTCCTTACATGACCAGTTTTCTTCTATGTTCTGTTCTCTCTTAATTTTTTGACAGCCAAAAGGGTACCATCTCGCGCATGAAATACAAAGAAGTCCGGTCCTCAGTGCTTTGTTGCACCTTCCACATCTTTCATCTCCTACAGGTCCTGGATTTATTTCAATTCCTCCTATCACAAGCAGGGCTAGTAATACAAAAGCCATAAAATAATAATTCTTCGTAGTTTCCGTAGCTCCTGTCGCCTCTCTACCTGCTTTCCGCGGTCGCCTGCCCGACCACATTCCTACCCTCGCCCGGTAAACAATCCGATCCACACCCATTGTTCTGCTACTACCTGCCTCCCACTGGTACGTCCGCACTGCTCGAGATCCCAAGCCAGAATGTGAGATCTACATTTGTTTAGTAAGTTATTGAATATCTCTTACAGCTTATTAATTACAAAAAAGTTATCCGGAATGAAGAAGTCTTCACACACTATTCAATATATGCATTTCCTTCGTAACAAACATATCTTAAACAAATGGTATTTTAATTAAAATCGATAGCCATTTTGATTGTTTCAAAAAAATGTACCACAATCGTATTTTTGCGTGGAATAAAATACTTTCTCTATCAACTGTGTACATTGTACATAAGTGCTAGAGAATGTAAACATATCTGATGTATTCCATTCACATGACTTTCTCTACATCTTTTTAACACATTATTGTTAAAAAGCTTATTCTTCTACACACTTCATACTAATCGAGATAAATACTAGCAGAAATGATCTTATTGCTCCCTTATAACTAAAGGAAGTAAGGGAATACACTAGGCTAAAGCGATAGTCAAATCTTTTAAAAGCTGGTTGCCATGTGGTTTAAATACGTTTCTTTGCATGGTCAGGAGTTTACAAATTCCCGTATGAGAAAAGTTTTAGTACTTTAAAACTAAAACCAATGAAAGGAGCATATCTCGGAAATTGTCAACTCCACGAAAAGCATATGTATGACATAAACTGTGTGGTTTACCGAAATCTGCATTTTTGTTAGGTAAGTCTTTGTATATCTCTTACGATTTACCTATAATTACCTATAATATAAAATTCATCCAGAGTGAAGAGGTCTTCAGAGATATTCCCAGAAAATTCAAGATATATATGTATAACATTTATCTTGTAAATACCTATAACATATAGTATTTTAATAAAAATTGTTAATGCCTTTTTGAGAAAATAAAAATTGTCGAACTTTTTTCTATATAAAGGCTAGTTGTGGGTGGTGGGATTTTGCTCAAAATCTTCGTGTTGCATGCTTGGAAGACACTAAACTTTAACACAAAGTTTGATACCTTACCATCTTTTCGTTTTTGCGTTATCGTGTTCACAGATACACGGACACAATCACACGGGTAGTTTTGTAAAAGTGCTTTCTTTATACGCACTATGCATATAGTGTTTAGAGAAGGTAGGTACTGTAATGCACCCAGAAATTCGATCCCCAGATTTCACCGGAAATACATGTCTTGAATACAAGAACAATTTAGAAAAAGCTCCGTGTGTGCCTGTCTGTGTATGTGTGTGCATAGCTCAAAACGAAAAGTTCGTAAAATACCAAACCTGGTATTTATGTTCAGTAACGTCTAAGAATACTACACGAACATTTTCAAGAAAATTTGCACTAGCCCCCAACTGCCCTTTACATGGAAAAACGTTCGAAACTTTTAATTTTTTCAAAAATGCCTCTAACGATTTCGATTAAAATGTCGTATATTAAAGATATTTACATGACAAATAAAATGTTTATCTTGAATTTTCTGGGAATAGCCTCTTAAGATTCTTTATTCCAAATGAATTTTCTGAATTTTGCATGACTGGTAAAGCTTAAGAGATAGACAAAAATTACTACACAAAAATGTAGAGCTCCTTAAAACACACAATTTGTACTCTATACATTTTTTCGTGGAGTTGGCCGTTTTTTTTGTTGCTTTTTTTTTTTTAGATATTTCTTGTTATTGGTTTCAGCTTCAGAATACTTTATTTTTCTCTTACGGGAACTTGTCAACTCCTGGTCACACAAATAATCGGATTTCAATCCCATATCAACCCCATTTTAAAACATTTGACTGTCGGTTTGGCCTACTTATTTCCCTTCTACTTATAAGGAACTTGTAATAAGACCGTATCAGTTAATGTTTATCCTGTTTAGTATGAAGTAGATAGAAGAAAAATCTTACTAACAATAATTTGTAACAGAGATGTAGAGAAAGTCATGTGAATGGAGCACATCCGATTTTTTATTTATTTAAGTGGTCTCAAAACTTGTATTACTTGTGAAATATTGGTATTGGGTGGAATACAGTATCTTCTCTATCTACTATATACAGTGTACGTGTAGAGAAAATAAATATTTCATACCAAATGTACGAGTTTGAAAATCTGGTCCCGGTGTCTTTTAAGAAAGGGCAATATTACTGGCTATTTATAATCTCTCAACCAAAGGTATGGATACATCTACCTTAGAGGACAAGATAGGATCTTAGAAACACTCAGGCATGTAAAATACGTTGCTTACGTCATTAACCTCCAAGAGAGCTGTCGTGGAGAATTCAGTGACGTGTACTGAGAGACAAGGGTCGGAGGTAATGTGACGTCACACGTCATGTGTGGAAGACGTAACTTTGGTGATAAGCTTAACGCTTGAGGCTTCAGATCTTGGCTGACGTGAAGCAAGTTCAGATAGGGGCTTCAGGAACCTGCTGCTGATGTCCAACTTATTTCTAGAGTTACTAATATCGTTACAAAGTGAATGTCGGTTTTTGTCGAGTGGTCTACCACGATTCGTATTTGTCGTTTCTGAGAAAGAATTTCAAACCTTCTTTTTTATTGTTGGCAGATCAGCATTCATGCTATACAGGCCATAGATAACAAAACGATTAAATACATTATATGCAATAACATTTGAGGTTGACCATGTTGGCTCATCTAATATAAACAGGAATAGTTATTAGTTCTGAAATGATAATATAATTTTACAAATAGATGTTACAATTGAATGAAAGCATAAACTAATAACAATAATACATTTTAAGAAAACGAAAGTACATGATTATGAAATTTATGAATAATTATTAGCAGGAGTGCTTTGTGTCACTTATTAAGAAATGTGGTAATTTTCAAACCTTCTTTTAACATTCGAATTCTGGGCAAATTTGATTATTTCGGCAGAATAGGGCTTTGTTCTTTTAGCTCTTATTTAATACAAAGTGCATAGATAGAGAATACCATAACATCTAATATGTTTCACTCACATGACTTTCTCTATATCCCTGTAACACATTTTTGTTAAAAAGCATATTCTGCTATCTACTTTATGATAATTGGGATAAACATTAGCAGAAATTGTCTTAATTTCTGGCTTCTACTTACTACACTGATCTAAAGTGAGGGTCAAATCCTTCAAAATCTGGTTACCATGTGGTTGAAATCCGTTTCCTTGCAGTGCCAAAAGTTTACAACTTTCCGTGTGAGAAGAGTTGAAGTATTTTAAATATGAAACAAATAACAAGGAATATCTCAGAAATGGTCAATTATACGAAAGAAAAACGTAATGTTACATAAATTGTGGGTTTTTAACGATATATACATTTTTGTGCAGTAAGTTTTTGTCCATTTCTTACGGGTTATCAGTTTTGCAAAAGTCATCCAGAATGAAGAGGTCTTCAGACGTTAAACTGGTAGGTATACTGATATATAAAAACTTACTACACAAAAACTGTAGATCTCATTAAAACCCACAATTTATGTCATATACATGTTTTGTCGAGTTAACGATTTCCGCGATATTCTTTGTTGTTGGTTTGAATTTTAAACTACTTAAGGGAAATCGAAATGGAATTTTCATAATTTGTTTCCATGTTTATGTTTTGATTGCATATGAATAGTTAGAATCTCCCCTCATTTTGATATAACTTTCATAAAGATAGGCTAATTATAAATAGTTTACAAATATTGTTGAACATAATTCTGAGCAGTAGAACATTCTGGTACACTTTCTTGGTAAAACAGTAATTTTTGAATAAGTAAAAGTCTATGCAAATAACCCAATTATATCAGAAACTAATTGACACTAAGGACTGAAATATTACCACACATTTACACCTGAACAGGCTTTGTGTTAACGACAAGTTTTTACTTTCTCTATACGTACTATGTACATAGTGTATAGGGAAGGTATTGTAATGAACCCAAAAAGTCGATACCGAGATTTCACCGGAAATACATGTTTTGAGACCTCCTAAATAAAAAAAAAGCATTTTTAGAAAAATGTCCGTGTGTGTCTGTCTGTCTGTTAAAAACCAAACTTGATATTTAGGTTTGGTATCTTCGAAGGATGCGAGGCGAAGCTTTTCAAGAAAATTCCCCCACTCCTAACTACCCTTTACATGGAACTTTTTTCGAAAATGTTGATTTTCTAAAAAATGGCTCTAACGGTTTTGATTAAATATCGTACATTAAAGATACTACTTTATTCTGGATGCATTTTGCATAACTACTAAACCGTAAGAGATGGACAAAAACTTAACACACAAAAATGTAGAGCACGTTAAAACACACAATATATGTTATATACATTTTTTTCGTGGAGTTGATCATTTTTAAGGTATTCTTTGTTTTTGGTTTCAGCTTTGAAAAACTTATGCTTTTCTCATACAGGAATTTGCCAACTCGTGTCCATACAAACAAACGAACTTCAGTCACATAGCAACCAGCTTTTGGCTTTCACTTTAACCTATGGTACTCCCTTATTTCGCTCCTACTTACAATAAAGCAAGAAATAAGACTATTTCTGCTATTTTTTCCCGATTAGCATGAAATAAATAAAAGAATAAGCTTATTAACAATACTTTTTTACAGTGATATAGAAAAAGTCATGTGAATGGAACACATCAGATTTTTTATGTATATGTATTAGTTATTTCTTTAAAATTTAAAAATAATCGTTTTTTATAAAATTTAAGAACTTTATTGAGTAAAACGTACCTTTCCTTCAAATCAACAGAAGTATTTTATTTTTCGTCAATAAACAGCAAAGGTATTGCTGAATATACCTTGAAAAAATTAGCTCATTATCTTAAATAATAGTTGTTGAGATAATGGGTCAAACTTTAACATTGGCAAGGGCATTTCGACTCCCCTTAATTTTTTTCCAAATAATCGAGTTGTCTTTCATCTTTATTTATATCTTTTTTTTATTCTGATCAGGCAAAGAAACCCAAACTTCAGTTGTTTACATCACAGCCAGGTTTTAAGGGATTTGACTGTCGATTTAGCCTAATGCATTCCCTTATTTCCGTACTACTACTTTCCATACTACTTTCCGTTAACGTTTATTTCAGCATGATGTATCTAAAAGAAGACTCGTCTGTAAGAAGAGTTTATTTGTGGAACAGGTAGTGAATGGAGCTCATCAGATTTTTCACACAAGTGTAAACTATTTTGCGACAGGCTGTTTGTTGCAATGAGCGGCTGTGGTTTATAATGAGCAATATTTCATCAACAACGCTGTTAATTAAATACCCGGAGCATATTTCGTTTATTCGCGTCCATTAGCAGGAATATCAATGTGATTATCCTGAGTAATGAATGAATGCTGTTTGCTTTCATTTCCAGATTAATTTAATTAAACACGGTTCTTTAGCTAAATTAATGCTTGGAAATACCTGTAAATTAAACTACCAGCTCTATCATAATTGCCATGTATTACATACAAGTTGCAACATAAATAGTGAGGATGATATATGGGCTATATGTGTCTGTCTTGCAGTTATCGAATTCTCTCTGCAGCTCTTTATATTCTAATGTAGCAATTTGCATTACACGCGCAATGTTTCAGATGATATCATCGCTCATCAATCCAATGAATACGTTTCATTGCCGATAACAAAAGCCTTGATGTAGTTGCATTATCCGTGTTGTAGCATATGGAGGTTACATAGCATAAGTGTATATAGCATATGTGGGGTTAAGTAGCATAAATGTATGTAACATATGTAGGGTTAAGTAGCATAAGTGTATGTAGCATATGTGGGGTTACCCAGCATAAGCGTACATAGCATATGTGGGGTTAAGTAGCATAAATGTATGTAGCATATGTAGGGTTAAGTAGCATAATTGTATGTAGCATATGCAGGGTTAATTAGCATAAGTGTATGTAGCATATGTGGGTTAGTTAGCATAAGTATATGTAGCATATGTGGATCAGTAGGCATAAGTGTATGTAGCATATGTGGGGTTAGCATAAGTGTATGTAGTATATGTGGGGTTAGCACAAGTGTTTGTGACATTTGCGGGGCTAGTTAGCATACTTGTTTGTAATATATCTGGGGTTAGTTAGCATAAGAGCATGTAGCATATAACGATTAGATTAAGTTTATGTAGCATATGTGGGGTTCGCATAAGTATATGTAGCATATGTGGGATTAGCATAAGTGTATGTAGCATATGTGGGTTAGTATAAGTGTATGTAGCATATGTGGGGTTAGTATAAGTGTATGTAGCATATGTGGGGTTAGTATAAGTGTATGTAGCATATGCGGGGTTAGCTAGCATAAGTGTATGTAGCATGTGTGAGGTTAGTCAGCATAAGTGTATGCAGAATATGTGGGGTTACCTAGCATAAGTATATGTAGCATATGTGGGTTACCTAGCATAAGTGTATGTAGCATATGTGGGTTACCTAGCATAAGTATACGTATCATGTGTGAGGTTAGTTAGCATAAGTGCATGCAGAATATGTGGGGTTACCTAGCATAAGTGTATGTAGCATATGTGGGTTACCTAGCATAAGTGTATGTAGCATATGTGGGGTTAGTTAGTATAAACATATGCAGCATATGTGAGGTTAGTTAGTATAGGTGTATGTAGCATATGTGGGGTTAGTTAACATTAGTGTATGTAGCATGTGTGAGGTTAGTTAGCATAAGTGTATTTTTGAAGAAATCTCGACATCGAATTTTTGGGTGGAATGCAACCTTCTCTAGCTGCGATGTATATTGTATGTACATTCGTGCTCAGAAAGTAAAAGCATTCCATTATGTCGCATAGGGGCATACCCCAGTGCTTTGCACGGATTGTAATAAGTTACTGCCCTTTTCCCTCTGCGACTTTATTTTAGACATGCCTGCGCTAGAAGTTTTTAAATATGCTGCTTTGCCATCACGTGTAACAATAGTTTTGCATGTTTGAATCTATTTATTTACAAAAGATCCAGGGAGTGTATTTATATGGTAACAAAAACATTTTTTTTTCTTTTACTTTCTATAGCACATATGACGTCCAACGTGCATAGTTGCTAGAGAACTGTCCAGAAACACACTGGCATTGCTTCTGAAGAGCTCTTTGTTCTGGATAAATTTTACTGAATTCTGAATAACTGGTAAACCGTGAGAGATAGATAAAACTTATTACACACAATGTAGAGCTGATTCAAACATCATTTATGTCATCATGTTTTTTTGGTAGAACTGGCTTTTCTGATATATCCCTTGTTATTGGTTTCAGCTTTAAAATACTTATACTTTTATCACAGGAAAATTTATCTACTCCTGCCACACAAACAAAGGAGTTTCAATTACATAGAGACCAACTTTTTAAATTATTTGACTATCGCTTTAGCCTATGGTACTCCCTAGTTTCCTTTCCACTTAAAAGGAAGCAAGCAATAAGATAATTCCTGCTAATTTTATCTCGATTAGTATGAAATAAATAGAAGAATACGCTGTTTAACAATACTGTTTATAGAGATTTAGAGAAAGTAGTGTGAATGAAACCAGTCAGATTTTTGAATATTGCTTTCATATGTCAACAGGTGGCTGTAGAGTATTTCTAGGTCCGCTTTAATTATATAGGCCACTATGTCATTAATAAGTGAAAAAAGCATCCTAGTATCCAATAGATGGGATAGATAATTTCATACAGTGTATTTTTAATTGAAAGTGTCATTTTAATTTCTTGGAATAGATATGAAACTAATTTCCGTGTACAACAATGATTTATTGTTCTAAGACGAAATGTGCTACCTATAAAAAGAAACATTTCTAATACGTTCTTTCCACATGAATTTTTCTTCCTATTCTGCAACAAATTAGCCTTACAAAAGTTATTCTTCTATATACTACTTGCTAATCAAGATAAACTTTAACAAAAATGGCTTTTTTCAAGCTCTTTCCATGTGGGAATATTAAAAGTATTGGAAAGTTTATAACAATATCGAGGAGTATCTTCAAAGTGATTAACTTACAAAAACGTTTCTGGCAGCAATATGTGTGCAGTAAATTTTTCTATCTCCTAGGTTTTATCAGCTATGCAAAAATCATCCAGAATGGAGAAGGCTTCAGAGATTATTTCCAGCAAACTCATAATATACATCTTATTTGTCATGTAAATATCTTTAATTTAAGACATTTAAATCAGAATTTTTAGTGCCATTTCTACTTTCTCTACATGTATTATGTACATAGTGTATAGAGAAAGTATTGTAATGCACCCAAAAATTCGATACCGAGATTTCACCGGAAATACATGTTTTGGGTCCCCCTGAATCAAAAAAAAAAAAAAAAGCATTTTGTGCAAAAATGTCCATATGTGTGTGTGTCTTTCTGTCTGTGTGTCTGTGGACAGCATAGCTAAAAACCAAAATACCGTTTATTAGCAAACTTAGTATTTAAGTTTGGTATCTTCCAAGAATGCGACACGAAGATTTTCAAGAAAATCCCCCAGCCCCACCAACCCTTTACACGGAACTTTTTTCAAACATTTTGATTTTCTCAAAACTGGCTCTAGCGATTTTGACTAAATATCGTATAATAAAGACATTTACCTGACAAATAAAATGTATATCTTGAATTTTCTGGGAATAGCCTCTGAAGCCTACCTTATTCTGGATGAATTTTACGGAATTTTGCATAAGTGCTAAACCGAAAGAGATGGACAAAAACTTACCCCACAAAAAATGGTTGGCATGTTAAAACACATATTTTATGTTATATACATTTTTTCGTGGAGTTGGTCGTTATGGAGATATTCCTTGTTTTTGATTTCAGCTTTGAAAAACATACTTTTCTCATACAGGAATTTGTCAATTCCGTCCATACAAACAAAGAACTTCAGTCACATAGCAACCAGCTTTTGACTATCACTTTAACCTATGGTACTTCCTTATTTTTGGTTCTACTTACAAGTAAACAAGTAGTAAGACTATTTTGCTAATGTTTTCTCGATTGGCATGAAGCAAATAGAAGCATTATCTTTTTAACAAAAATTTGTTGCAGAGATGTAAAGAAAATCATGTGAATGGATCACATCAGATTTTTGTTTAGAAAAATCAAGTTCAAAAAATGTTCCAGGTACTGAGTAGTTTCCTTAAAATCCTCGAGTCGCAGCCTTAAAAGCTACTTAACTGATTCACCAAGTTTGATATTTAACGTTACGTGTCGGCCTATAGCTTATTTGTTATTAAGGATAAAATCAACATCTCAAACTTGACTTCATAAAGCGGTTAATATCCCAGCATTATAATATTTGAGTTTTTTAATTATAAAGATAGATTTTGTGCTAATTTTCTTTTAGAAAATTCTTTATTTGTATCTATCTCTGAAGGATATTAGTTTATTTAACTTAGTCTTAATATCTAATGGGACCCGGAAATCCCTATACTTACAATGGTAAATTTACAGAAGTTCAGGTATCCTCTCTACTAATCTATTTACTCTATGAACCAAAATTTATATTTTTTATTCGTAAATGTGTAACATTTTAACATAAGAGTTTTAACTTTTATAAGTTTTCATATGAAGTATTCATTCTTATCAATAGGACTGCTTTTTCAATTCAAAATGTTTAACACTATGCAATATAAAATCATAATCTGAAAATCATTTTTCAAAATCCTGTGTTAAAATGTGTATCTATATGTTACAAATAGACACACGAAATTTCAGCTTAATAGCTTTTATAGGTTTTGAGAAAAATATACTTTTGTACATGAAAATTAAACTTACGGAAATTGAAGGTTAAAGTTTCAGTAGAATCCTGGTCATAAGAAGGGTTGTCTGTTGAAAAAAGTAAGCCAATTCACAGCATAATATTTCCCTATGTGAAATTAAAGTTCATAAACATAACTATACTCTTTGAGAAAGTGGGATTTTCAAAATTATTTATAATAAACAACATTCAGCTAAGAACCATATTCTGCTACGCCCACAACTTGAACAAACATATATTTAAAAAGAACTTTTAAACCCTTAGAATTGAGATATTGAGGTAATTTTTGTGCCACTTTGAAGAGAGAATATTGTTATTCAACAAAGAAGTAAAAATTGTCAATCGTCATGATCTTTGCGATTCCAGGTTCCCTCAAGAATTAATATATATATATATATATATATATATATATAAAAATCGCTGAAATATATTTACGCGTATCACCTCCCAACGACTGCATCAAATTGAACAATTCTTTTTTGTTGTGTTCGTTATTGTCACGACAAGGTTTGTGGAGATGAAAATGTTTAAAAATAGTACGGGAAAGTATTTAAAATCTCATAATGTATAAATTATATAGTAAAATAAAATAAAAATATACTAAAATATAATAAAAACCGTGCTAAGTGAACGCATTTCAGTTAATGGCCACCAGATGGCAGTAGTACAAGTTATTTGTTGCTAAATGGTCGTAGTACTCCTATATATTTCACTTCCCATTCAATGTTAAGGTAACGCACCAGTTTATCGACACAATGACGTAATGCAGTAGTGAAATTCAAATACATTTTTATATATTAACTGTCCTTTCCTTACTCCTATCGTTTAAAATAAAGAATCAATGAAGTTTTCCTAACATGAACACCTAGAGTAAGTAGTTATTTATTTTCGGATGTATAGCAATAGTAGTATTTTTCCTCCCCATCCAATGTTAAGGTAACGCAACAGTTTATCGAGATGACACAACTCAGCAGTGAAATTCAAATACATTTTTATGTATTAACTGTCCTTCACTTACTCCTATCGTTTAAAATAAAGAAGCTTTGCTGGCGTCGAATACCTGAAATACGTACTTATTATTTGCCATCAGAAGGCCGTAGTACCTACTGCTACATTTTTCTTCTTCAATGCTAAGGGAATGCACCTGGTTATAGAAACAATAACGCAATTTAACTGTGAAAATCAAATATATTTCTTATGTATTAACTATCGTTCCCTTGGTCACATCGTTTAAATAAAGAAATAAGTATATTTATGCTATAATTCTTTAAAATGAACAAGTTATAAACTATGTACATAACCATTCACCCTTCTTAAAATCTGAAAATAACAGGATCCGTTTTAGGATTAACTTCCTTTTGCAGATGTTGGTTATTTGATGTTATGTGATACATGAGCTAGCTAAAGAACATGAAAATACCTGCGTCACCATCACACTACAATTGCGGTGTTCTTAATACATTTGATCAAGTAATATTTTGGGTTAAATGGAGAGATTTAATACACAAAGCTATCATGAAATAAAAACGTATCAATTGACTAACTGGATCTGCTTGCTCTTTAGTTACGTCATTGTTAGCCTTCGAAATTGCTGTTTTGACATAGAAGAAAATAAAGAAAGAGGTGGAATATATTAGGAGTAAAGGAAAGAAAGAGATTCGGAAGAAGCATGAATGTTACTTTGTGACTTTCTCCTTAATGTAATTCATTACCTATGCCAGCGTGTACCCACCACACTATGGATGCGCTACCATTACTGTTATTATGCCAACGACATCTTGGTTGCCAACGCTGTTACCTCCATATGTCATCCTTTCCACACTACCTTATGGGATTTGCCAGGATTCCCGCCACACAATTTACAGCCTAAGGTTGACTCGGTGATAATTATACGACGCAATATCAATCAGCCGAAATATGCAGCAGAACAAACTCACTGTTAAAACATTGTGAAAATTTTGATTTAAGTTACTATAACATGGGAAAGTTAAAGGTGAGGATATACTTATTTCAAGAACACCACTAATGTCAACCGACTTTCGTTTTGAATTTAAGCGCGCCTTGTATTCGCAATGACAATAAATCCCAAGATCAATCGTTACAAGTGTGTGTAATATACCTTGAGTTGTGTTTTTCGCATGTTGTACGTTGCGTGCGCAAGAGTTGGCAAAGTATCGGCGCTATTTGTTTTCTCTCCGGAAGGAAAATTGTACATTACAAGGCATTACAATAAAGTGCTGTCAAATTATTTAATTGTGCTTTTATTTCATTGCATGGTTGTACTGTAAACGGAAGATTTTATCTGAGTTTTTTTCGTTAGGTACACCACCCGTGCGAAGCCGGGGTGGGCAGCTACTATTAATAAAATGATTGGAATTATCATTTTTAAGTTATGTTGTTCAGAGGTACATAGAAGTATAGAGGTTTTTTAAAAGTGCTTTATTTTGGCTTCAGGAAGCCTCAAAACATTTCCGGTTGGTATCCAATTTTTGAATATCGCTTTTATATTTAGATAGTTACCTCTAGAGTCTTTTCTAGCGGCTTCGTTAATTGGTTAAATAGAACTACGTTGTTATTTAATTAATAAATGAAACAGCGTCCGGAAAATTGGATAGCTAAACTCACACATTTTTATTACATTCTCTACACGTATTATGCGCATAGTTTACAGAGAAGGTATTGCATTCCACTAAAATTCGATAAGAAGTATTCACTGAAAATACACGTTTTAGGGTCCCCTGTATCCAAAAAAAATCCTTTTGGGAAAAAGTCCATGTGTGTGTCCGTGTGTCTGTAAACACGATAACTCAAAAACGAAAAGTCAGTAAGATATCAAACTTGGTATTTAAGTTTAGTATCTTCCAGGATGTGACACGAAGATTTTGAGAAAAATCCCCCACCCCAACTGCCCTTTACTCGGAAAAAAATTCGAAAATTTTTATTTTCTCAAAAATGGCTCTAGCGATTTTAATTAAAATACGCTATATTAAAGATATATATGGCAAATAAAATGCATATCTTGAATTTTCTGGGAATAACCTCTAAAGATCTCTTTATTATGAATAAATTTTGCAGAATTTTGCGTAACTGGTAAACCGTAAGCGATAAACAGAAATTTACTGCACAAAAATGTAGAATCACGTTAAAACACACAGTTTATGTAATATATTTTTTTCGTGAAATTGACCATTTCTAAGATATTTCTTGTTATTTATTTCAGATTTAAAAGACAAACTTCTCTCACACGGAAAGTTGTAAACTCCTGGCCCTGCATAGAAACGGATTCAACCACATAACAACCAGCTTTTAAAAGTTATGACATACATTTTAGCCTAGTGAATTCCCTCATTTTCCTTGTACACTTACAAGGAAGCTAGCAATTAAGAAAATATCTGGTAATCTTTATCTCGAAGCTCATAAAGTAGATAGAAGAATATGCTTTTTAAGGATAATTTGTTGCAGCGGTGTTGAGAAAGTCATGTGAATAGAATACATCAGACTTTTTTCAATCGAAACCGCCATTTTAATTTCATAGAATAAATATGAATCTGTCATGTCCGTGTACAACAATGATTTATTATTCTAAGACAATATGTGTTGCAGATAAAAAAAAAAACAAAACAAAAACGATTCATTTGCAACAGCATATGTGCCCTAAGTGGTGGTACTACCGAATTCCCGGCAAGCAGCTCGACATTTGATGAATAATGTGTAAGAGTGTGAAGTCATTAATCTTTCTCCTGGGGATCAGCCCTTTGAAATTAAGGGCGGGGGGACATGGAGGGTTGCGGTATATTGTGTAGAATTCACGGCTTTTGATTATAAAACACGAGTTATAAAGGGAGACAGAAATGAGACTTTGAAGCTTTGAAAGCAAGCGACACTTTCAACATAGTTACTATAAAATTAATTCCTTGTCGCAGTATGTATCATAAAGGACACACACACACAAACACACTAGAAACAGAATTCTGTATTAATACGGAGGACTTTTCACCCTCCAAAGGATTTTATTTCTATAAATGAACGAATCTGCAGCAGGTAAAACCAAGGAACATTAAACATATTTCGAAAACCGAAGAAAAAATATGATGTATTCCATTCACATGACTTTCTCACCTTTCTGCGAACAAAATATTCTTACAACCGATTATTATTTTATCTACATTATGCTAATCAAGACAAACTTTACCAAAAATAATCTTATCACCAGTTCCTAGTAAACTGAAGAGAAATAAGAAAATATACTAGACTACAGCAATAATCAAATCTTTTAAAAACTATCGTTATGCGATGGCAATTTGAAATTCGATACTCTTTCCATGGTCAGGAGTAAAACAGAGGAGAGATGAAACCGATGAGCATTTCCCGTCTGAGAAAAGTGTAGATATTTAAAAATTGAAACTAATAACAGGGATGATCTCTGAAATAGCTTTATAAAACTGTATATGATATAAGTCGTGAGTTTTAACAAACTCTACATTTTTTTGTGCAGCAGATTTTTGTCTATCTCGTACGGTTTACCAGTTATGCAAAAGTCATACAGTATGAAGAAAAATTTAGCGGCTATTCCCAAGAAATTCAAGATATAAGTTTTATTTGCATGTAAATAACTGCACTATACGGAATTTTAATAAAAATTATTACAGCTATTTTTTAGAAAATCGAAAATTTCTAAACATTTTCTATATGTATTTTCTATGTGTAGTTTAGGTTGGGGTAATTTTACTGAACATCTTCTTGTCGTATTATTCGAAGATACTGAACTTAAATGCCAAGTTTGGTATTTAACCGAGTTTTCATTTTTGAGCTATGATGTACAGAGGCGCGCGCGCGCGCACACACACACACACACAGTCAGATCACACAATATACGGAGCTTTTTAGTTTCTCTAGCCCGCATGTACAATATATATAGTGGATAGAGAAGGTATTGTATTCCACCCAAAAATTCGATGTCGATATTTCACCGGAAATATATGTTTCGTGGTCCGAAAAAAATTAGAAAACGGTCCGTGTGTGTCTTTGTATGTGTCTGTGGACAGCATAGCTCAAAAACGAAAAGACCGTCAAATACCAAACTTGGTATTTAGGTTTGGTGGATATCTTCCAAGGATGCGACACGAAGATTTGCAAGAAAATCCCCTTCACTACAAACTATCCTTTACATGAACAATTTTTCGAAAACTTTGAATTTATAAAAAAATTACTAACGATTTTGATTAAAGTCCCGTATGTTAAAGATACTTATATCTTTAATAACATGCATATCTTGAATTTTCTGGGAATATCGCCTGAAGACCTCTTTATTCTGGATGAATTTTACCGAATTTTGCTTAACTGCTATACGGAAAAGATAGACAAAAACTTACTACACAAAAAATATAGATCTCGTCAAAACACACAATTTATGTCCTCTACGTTTCTGTTGTGAAGATAACCGTTTCCGAGATATTCCTTGTTTATTGGTTTCAATTGTGAAGTACATATACTGTTTACGGTGAAATCTGGGCACTGAGTTTGTGTAATGGATATAATACCTTCTCTACCTGTTATGTGCGTTATTTATAAGTGATTGAGGAAGGTCTAATGGATTAGCTATCGTCATTTCAAATCGAATTCTATCACGTCATGTATTTGGCACACGGAAAATACATAGTTCTGACATTTTCGGAAGGAATACACTCTCTCAGCTTTCTTATTAAAAATATTTCCTTTTTTATTAAGATATTCAATATGAGAAGTCCAGGTTAATTGGCTATCAAAATGAACGCCTAAAATTTAATATTAGTCTGATAGAAATTAACTGTATCAGTCTCTAGAGGTTTCAAAGTAAAAAGAACAGTGACATTTTTGTCTTTATTTAAGTGCAAACTCTTAGCTCCGAACCATTCAGATGCATTTATCATAATAGCTTCACATGGTTTATTCAGCGATTTTTTATCAAATCGTTAAAGCAATTTTTGAGAATATAAACATTTTCGAAAATTTTCCTTGTGAAGGGCAGTTTGGGGTGGGGAGATTTTCTTGAAAATCTTTTTGCATCCTTGGGAGATACTTAACTTAAATACCAAGTTTGATATATAACGTATTTTTTTTGGCCTTGCTGTCTATAGGCGCGCACACACACACACACACACACACACACACACACAAACTGACTTAATTCTATAAAAATTGTTATTTTTATTCAGGGGGCTCAAATACGTATTTTCGGGAAATCTCGGTGTTGACTTTCTGGGAGGAATAAAATACCTTCTCCATTCCTATGAATATAATAATGTAGAGAAAATAAACACTATTATTTAATATATAAACATGCAACCTAGAATTTCTGTACATAACAGATATATCACCATTATTCTGTATAATACCTGGTCTATATTTGAAAAAATATATCTTTTATACTGTGGATTTTTCAAATTTTACACATACATCACCTTATATACCTAGTTTGGTAACTAACCAAATTTTCGTCTCCGAGTTATGTTGTTCACACTTTTTCTGAAAATCCCTTTTAGGATTCAGGGGTTCACAAAAATGTTTTTTTTTTTTTTCAGTGAAACCTCTACCTTCCGTGTACCCTGAACATGGCAGAGAAGCTTAGAAAATTGCACATACTGCAAAATTCGAAAGGTAGTGATTCCGGATGAGAGAACACAAAGCACATCTGCAGAAGAGGCCAAATAAAAAGAAATCGTTAAAAGCTACTGCTGCTGCAGGACTCGGTGGAAGTGATGTAGAAAGCTAGAAGGAAGAAACCGCCTTCTCGAGTGTGTAATAAACGTTAGGAAAGAGCAGCTCTCTCAAACTGATCGTTCTTCGTGACCACCGGGAACTCAGAGAACATTTATAAATTTCCTCTTCAGCAGTATACTTCTTTACGATCAGCTGATATTTTCTTAGATTTTACCAGACACACAAATAATAATTGCTACGTCTGTAGCACTTCTTAAGCGTGCTGATACGCAGAAACATGCACAGCAGTGCAGGAACTCAAGAATCTACATTAAGTGTAATACAAATTTGATGTGTTCACATGACTTTCTCTACTTATTCTGCCAAAAATTATACCTACAAAAACTCACTCTAATTCGTGAAATGGAAATGGAGTATTATTTATGGACGCTCTTTAACTACTATGTTCTCAGCGTCCCATTCTATACTGATCATGAAAGACAATTTTGCTCAGAGGTCTCTTTTATCAGTCTTGAGGTTTTTTTTTACGTGCCGTAAATCTATGACGTGCTTTTCTTCCCTTCCAAAGGAAGCAATATTAAGGATTTTGAACCCGAGATCTTGGGTATGTGAAATTAACATAGTAACCATTAGACCACGAGGGTCACTATTTTTACTTTCTCTACACCTACTATGTACATAGGGTATAGAGAAGGTATTGTAATGCACCCAAAAATTCGATATCGAAATTTCACCGGAAATATATGTTTTAAGACCCTGCTGAACCAAATTTTTTTTTTTTTAAAAATGTCCATATGTGTATGTGTGTGTGTCTTTGTGCAGCGTAGCTAAAAAACGAAAAGTCCGTTAAATACCAAACTTGGTATTTAAGTTCAGTATCTTCCAAGGATACGACACGAAGATTTTGAAGAAAATCACACCCAGCTATCCTTCACATGGAAAAATATTCGAAAATGTTGATTTTCTCAAAAAGGTTTTCACTAACGATTTTGATTAAAATATCGTAAATTAAAGATATTTATCTAACAAATAATGTATATCCTGATTTTCTGGGAATAGCCTATTAAGGCCACTTTATTCTGGAGGAATTTTACGGAATTTTGCATAACTCGTAAACCGTAACAGATAGACAATAACTTACACAACAGAAAATGTAGAGCACGTTAAAACAGACAATTTATATTATATAGATGCTTTTCGTGAAGTTGATTGTTTTTTTAGATATTCCTTGTTATTAGTTTCAACTTTAAAATACTTATACTTCTCTCGTTCGGGATTGTCAACTCCTGTCCATACAAACAAAGGAACTTCAGTCACATAGCAATCAGCTTTTGACTATCGCGTTAGCCTATAGTACTCCTTTATTTCCCTTCTACTTATATGGAAACAAGTAATTCTGCTAATTTTTTTTTCTCGATTAGCATGAAGAAAATAGAAGCATAAGCTTTCTAATACTAATAATTTGTTGCAGAGGTGTAGAGAAAGTCATGTAATCTATATTGTTTCTGAGTCTGGTCGGGACTCCAGCGCTGTATACCCCTTTTTACATTTTTCCTAAATTTACTGTTTTCTTTTTAATTACTGTTTTGGTGTTCCAATACACACAGGTACACATTTCACAAACATATAAACACCCATGCCCAAGGCGGGACTAGAACCTACGATCCCCTGCGCCACGAAGCACCAAAGCGAGATACTTTAGTGAGCGCGGACATTGGGACCGGCCTAGTTTGTGTTAAGCGAGATAGATCAGCAGAAATTGTTGTATTATACTTAGTGCCTTCTAAGTAGAATAGAAATAAGGGACTACATACGCTAGGCTACAGTGATAGCCAAATCTGTTAAAAAGCGATCGCTATGTGATGCAATTGAAATTTCGTTCTTTGCATGACCATAGTGAAAAAAAAGCGAATAATGACATCCCATTTAACACAAATTTAAGTGTTGCGTATTTTAAAACCACTAACAGGAAATATCTTGGAAATAGCTTTACAAAAGTAAGTATATGAACTAAATTCTATGTTTCAACGAAATCACATTTTTGTGTAGTGAGTTTTGTCCATCTCTTACGGTTTATCAGTTATGCAAAAATCATTTAGAATGAAGAGGACTTCAGAGGTTATTCGCAACAAATTCTATATACGTATATATAAATATAAATATATACGCTTTATTTGACATGTAAATATCTTAATACAGCGTATTTTAATTAAAATCGTTAGAGGTATTTTTGAGAAAAGTTTTTGAACATTTTTCTATGTAAAGAGTAGTTTAGGATGGGAGGATTTTCTTGAAAATTTTTATGTTGCATCGTTGGAAGTCGCTGAACAGAAATATCAAGTTTGATATTTAACCTAATTTTCGTTTATGAGCTATCATGTTCACAGGCTCACTAACACACACTAACACACACACACACACACACACACACACCAATTTATAAAATACCTTATTTTAGATACAAAGGACCCTAAAACGAGTATTTCCAGTGAATGTTGTTATAAAATTTTGGGTGAAATACAGTACTTGTGTTAGGTACGATGTACATTGTAGGAGGTGGTTGAGGCATTTCGACTGGGATGACTTTCGGGATGTCGTCGATCCCCGCGGCCGATCTCTCCGGCCCATGGATTTTTCCTCACCAGACGAATGCTGGAGAGGATTCTTCATTCCCCCGAACTTCCTGTCCCTTCATCTCTTTCTATTTCATGGTTGTAAATGTTGACGTAACTGCGGTGATGAATGCGCCTTAGAAATAAGCTGATTTCGGCAGGGTGGCGTTGGAGTCGTCTGTAAGACTTGGGAAGTTCAATCAGCCCCAGGATCCGGCTTCTAGCGCTCCCAGCGTTGAGATGAAGAACTGCTTGGAGTAGGTTAGTAACCCACCTCGGTGGCTCTTTCGCCACGGTCGGTTTCGACTGCCGGTTGGTTTACTCTCTTGTAACCCTGTCCTCTTATGGTCTCGACAATAAGCCCATGGTGGCTGCAGTGTGGAAACCGCTCCGGAATGACACACACAAACGCACGCGCCCGCGCACGCACACACACACATCTTACATCGTTTTGGAAGTAAAACTAATTTATTTTTGGTTTCAAGAAGTCTCAAAACGTATATTTTCGGTGAAATCTGGATGTCAAATATTTGGGTGGAATAGTTACATAGTAGAGGGAGGGTTACAAAATGTGTTATAAATAATGTAATATGTGTAACTAATATAAATTAATGTAATAATTCTCCTCCAGTCGATATAGTGCTGCAACCTTCTCAATAGAATGTCGGGCTGAGTGGCTCCATTGGCTAGGCGCTGGTGTTCTGAAACCAATAACGCGAGTTTAACCCCTCAATGGTTATTAAGTGGACTTAAAAGCGACAACCCCATGTCAGTAGACTTACTGGCATGTTAAAGAACTCCTATGGGACGAGGTTGCGGCACACCGGCGGAGCTGGTCCTTGCAATTGCCAGTGTCACTAACAAACAAAATATTTTTTTAAATTCTCAGTAAGAAGAACTTAGTCATAGACGCAACCCTCAATGAAATCACATTGTCTTTTACTAGTACCGAACATAGTTATTTTAATATAAAATCAAACTGGAAACAATGTTTTAAGTATTTACATTTTGTCATGAAAATATCTTTAATATACGACAGTTTAATCAAAATCGTCAGAGCCATTTTTGATAAAATCAAAAAGTGAAAAATCTTACATATAAAGTGTAGTTGGGGGTGGAAGATTTTTCTGAAAATCTTCGTGTTGCATCCTTGGAAGATTCTACAAACGGATTTTTCGTTTTTTAATTATGCTGTACACACAAACACAAACAAACATATATAGACTAACACAAACGCACACATGACACACGTGGATCTAGAGTGTATACATAGTGTATAGAGAACGTATTGCATTGCGCCCAAAAATCGATACTGAGATTTCACCGGAAATACATGTTTTGATACTTATTTAATCCAGAACAAACCTTTTTAAAAAATCTGATCGTTCCATTCACATTACTTTCTCTACAACTGTGTAACAAATTTTAGTTATAAAACTTATTCATCTATTTACACCATTCGTATGGAGATAAACATTTGCTGAAATGGTCTTATTGCTTAATTCCTTATAAGTAGAAGGCAAATAAGGGAATACATATAGGCTAAAACGATAGTCTTAAATCTTTTAAAAAGTGGTTGTTATGGGATTGAAGTACTTTTTTTTTATTTTATTATACATGACCAGGAGTTGACAAGTTTCTGTATGAGAAAACGTTAAGTATTTTAAAACCGAAAGTAATAACAAGGAATATCTCGGAAACGGTTAACCCCACGAAAAATATTGTATATAACATGAATTATGTATTTTAAGGAGATCTACACGTTTTGTGCAGTAAGTTTTTGTCCATCTCTTACGGTTTACCAGTTATACAAAATTCAGAAAAAGTCATCCAGAATAAAGAGATCTTCAGTCATCTTATTTATTATGTATATATCTTAAATATAAGAGTTTTTAATCAAAATCGTTGGGCCCATTTTTGAGAAAACCAAAATTTTCGACATTTTTTCCATGTAAATGGTAATTGGAGGTGGAGGGATTTTCTTGAAAATCTTCGTTTCGCATCCTTGGTAGATACTGAACTTAAATATGTTTGGTATTTAACGGACTTTTCGGTTTTAAGCTATACTGCCCACATGTTAGAGAAATTAAAAACGTGATCTAAATAATGGTATCTGTAATAGTTTAAATTAAAGAAATAACTTCACCTTCATCCGGTGCATATGTGATCTTCTCAAAAGAAGTTATATACATAGATGCAATGCTCAGCGAAGACACAGTCTTTTATTAGCGCCATAAATACTCATCTTATTATAAAATGAAACACGAAGCGATGCTTTTTACTTTCTCTACACGTATTATTTACATAGTGTATAGAGGAAGTATTGTATTCCACCCAAAAATTCGATACCGAGTTTTCACCGGAAGTACATGTTTTAGAACCCACTGAATCCAAAAAAAGCATTTTCAGAAAAAGGTCCATGAATGTGTGTGTGTGTATTTGTATGTGTGTGTTTGTCGACAGCATAGCTCAAAATCGAAGACCGTTGAATATGAAACTTAGTATTTAGATTTGTATCTTCTAAGGATGCGACAGGAAGATTTTCAAGAAAATTCCCCACTACCAACTACCCTTTACATGGAAAAAAAAAAAACATCGAAAATGTTGATTTTCTAAAAAATGGCTCAGAGGATTTTCATTAAAATCCCGCACATCAAATGTATTTACATCCCAAATAAAATGTACATGTTGAATTTTCTGGGAATAGCCTCTGAAGACCTGTTAATTCTGGATGAATTTTACCGAATTTTGCTTAACTTCTAAACCATAAGAGATAGACAAAAAAAAAAAAAAAAAAAAACCTTACTGTATAAAAATGTGAATCTCATCAAAACACACAATTCACGTCCTTTACGTTTTTGTTGTGGAGGTAACCGTTTCCGAGATATTCCTTGTTATTGGTTTCAATTGTGAAGTACTTATACTTTTCTCAGACAGGAAGTGTCGGTTTTTCTTTTGTTCTACTCCTGGCCAAGCAAAGAAGTGATTTGTAATGATAATCGTATAGCGATAGCTTTTAAAACATTTGACTATCACTTTAGCCTAGTGCATTTCCTTATTCCCTTCTACTTATAAGGAACCAAGTAATAAGAACATTCTGCAAATGTTTATCTCGATTAGCATTGTGTAGAGAGAAGACAATCTTTTGTAAGAAGTTTGTATAGCAGCTAGAGAAAGCCATGTGAGTGTAACACACCGGATTGTTATTTACTTTGCAAGTACGCCGCACTAATGCGTTCTGCCTGATCACCCTCACCCCACTGTCTCTCTCACACGCACACAAACCCATACAGACATAATTAAAAATCGCTCTCTGAGGGGAATGGCGCTAATGAACCGTGAGGAATTTCAATTTTGTAATTCACATGAATTCTACACGGATTCTATGAATATGTTAATTTAGTACATGTGTATTCATTAGCACATCAAAGGCAGCTCTGGATTTATTTTGCAGTATTATTGCCCGGACATGAATATATAAATATAGTTGCATTTTGATTACATAAATCACAGATAACATTTATGAGACAATTCCACATTAATTAGACTTCTGCTTGAATATAATGCATAGCGTATAGCGGATCTGCACTACGGATTTAAAGCCTTTCGTTTAATAATATTTCTGCTCGTTTAGCTTATTATAGCACATGGTTTAGCGTTTATCCACATTTATCCAACTGTTACAGCAATTGCGAACAATAACACTATCGTATACATTAGTCGGACACTTTTATCAAAGGTTACCGATTGTTTTTTACTTTCTCTACACGTACTTTGTACATAGTGTATAGAGAAGGTAATGCACCCAAAAATTCGATACCGAGATTTCACCGGTCCCCCTGAATCCAAAAAAGCATGGTTTCCTTTGGAACGGAAGTAAAGCCGTTGGTCCCGTATCGTAGATTTACGGCACATAAAAGAACCTCAAGTCTGATAAAGAGGCCTCTGAGCAAAATTACAGACTTTCACACCCAATATAAAACGGGACTCTGAGAACCTCAGTAGTTAAAGTGCGTCCATAAATAAAACTCCATTTCATTTCCTTCTTAAACGGAAAGTCGAATTTTGTTTCGTATATCTTTCGTTTTACTCCTAGTTATAAAAGAGAACTGAATTTCAAGCATATAGTGACCAGATGTTAAAAGATTTGCCTATTGCATTAGTCTAGTGTATTACCTTATTTCTCTTATATTTACAAAAAATCAAGTAATAAGACCATTTCTGCTAACGGTTATCTTATTTAGCAAGAATTAGATAAAATAATAATATTTTGTCATAATAGTTTGTTTGCATAACAGTCAGAGAAAGTCATGTGAATGAAATATAAAGACTTCTGTAGTTGTTTTAGATTCAGAAACCTTTGAAAAGTATATTTGCAGTGAAATCTTGGTATCGAATTTTTGGGTCGAATAAAGTGCTTCTTCTATCTATTCTATAGTAGCAGAGCAATCTGCATCAGATGAAAAAGGAAAAGCTGATGTGTTCTATTCACATGACTTTCTCTACTTCTGTGTAACAAATTATTGTTAAAACGCTTATTCTTCTATTGACATCGTTCTAATCGAGAAAAAATTAACAGAAATAGTCTTATTACTTGCTTCCTTGTAAGTAGAAGCAACATATGGGAATATCATAGGTTAAAGTGAAGTCAAAAGCTGGGTACTAAGTGACTGAAGTTCCTTTTTTTGTATGGACACAAATTGACAAATTCCTGTATGAGAAAAGTATAAGTTTTTCAAAGCTGAAACCAAAAACAAGGAATATCTCAAAAACGATCAACACCTCGAAGAAAAAAAATCATATAGCATAAATTCTGTGTTTTAATGTGCTTTATATTTTTTGTGCGGTAAGTTTTTGTCTATTTCTTACGGTTTAGCAGTTATGCAAAAGTCCTCCAGAATAAAGTGGTCTTCAGAGGCTATTCCCAGAAAATTCAAGATATACATATTATTTGTCAGGTAAATATCTTTAGCATACAATATTTTAATCAAAATCGTTAGAGCCATTTTTGAGAAAATCAACATTTTCGAAAAACGTTCAATGTAAAGGGTAGTTGCGGGTGGGGGCTTTTCTTGAAAATCTTCGTGTCGCATCCTTGTAAGATACCAAACTTAAATACCAAGTTTGGTATTTAACGGCCTTTTCGTTTTTGAGCAATGCTGTCCACAGGCACACATATACACACACATGCACACACACATGAACCTTTTTCCAAAAATGTTTTTTTTTTATTCAGGGTGACCCAAAATATGTATTTCCGGTGAAATCTCTGTATCGAATTTTTGGGTGCAATACAATACCTTCTCTGTACACTATGTACATAGTACGTGTAGAGAAAGTAGTAAACAAAACATTAAATTTATCTACATAAATTATACCAGCAATTAGGATTTCAAACTTCCAAAGGCATCCATGAATATACTATAAAGCAATGGAATGAAAGCTAGAGAGCATTGATCCACCAAATCAAACCATCTGGATAATAGCCAAATACCCCACACGAACATACACAAACATACCGTCCCACCTTCCATGATAGAAACCGAATAGCTGAAACTTCCCGAGACAATGCCGAAGCTTTTGCAGATGCCCTGAAGAATGCAAACAGAATGCTGACCCGGGTGCATTTTCCGAATGAAACGGAAGCAATATTGCAAAACGTAGGAATGTCTAAAATACGCAATAAACCAGTGAGAATAAATTAGTAGAACACATGCATTCACCGAAGAGCGAAGCTCCGGTGTGAGCCAAAATTCCTAAAGCGAATTGAAACATAAGAAACACTGAAAGCACTGGCTATACTCCGGATATTATAAGGAAGGTTTATGTGAACTGATGCTTGATATTTCATTCCCTGGCTTCTGGATGCAGACCCATCATCTCTGATGTGCCTATAGCCTACAAAGAGTCTCATAAGGTGAAAAATACCTCTATGATACGGGTTTTTATTGAAGGATATGAACGAAGCAGAGTGGGAAGGAAGCCAAAAAGAACGGCAAAACGGATAAGAATCATTGCATTTGAAGGCTCTAAGGGTATGATGGATTTTTGATGGAAACTCTGTAAGAAAAGCAGAAGCAACATCAAGTCTTTGACGTTCACTTAGAACTTGTGGAACAGCAAGGTGCAGATACAGAAAAAAGTCAGCCTTAAAAAACGAAGCAATATAATATAATATTTCAAAAACAATTATTTTACAATCAAGAAAAAGAAATGCACGGGATTTTCACCGATTTGGGCTTCAAGGAATAATTGTCCAAAAGAAAACTTAAGATAATGACAGCATTGACCCGATTTGGAGTATTATTTTGCACTAAGGTTTCAGTGTCTTCATAGATGTCAGTTCACCTGTTGCAAAATAAAATAAATTGAAATTAAGTATTGTTTATGGACACTCTTTAACTGCTGTGGTTCTCAGTGTCCCATTCTATATTGGACATGAAAGAGCTTAATTTTGCTCAGAGGCAATTTTATCAGGCTTGAGGTTCTTTTAGGTGCCGTAAATCTGCGACACGTAAAATAACCCAATAGAATACAAGAGAATGGCTGCGTTGACCAGCTTTAGGGGTTTAAATTGTACCCTACATAAAAATGTGTCTTCAATAGTGATGCCGGTTCACCCAATGTACAAAAGAGTATAATAATATGAGTTTTAACTAGATTTGAAGCTGTAGTTCTAACTTAAGTAACTATGTGTCTTCACCCCACACCAGGTGGCTCCGTCAGTAACTGGCTATTAGGGAACACCATGCACTCTTCCCTGGAATTTTCCATGTTTTCCTGGAGCCGCCTAAGCAAATGCTTCTACTACGGTTCCTTTATCTTTCATTCCTTCATTTCATTTCCCTTCTTCATCTTTCAGGTCGGTGTCAGGTGTGTCTCGAGGCTTTGCTGGCAGATGTCACAATTGCTTGCTCCTAGTAATACTCTCTTCCCCCTGGATGCGCTGGTTGAGACTAGGCGCTGTTTTAGAGGTCTCCTTCCGGCCTCTCATCCCCTGTATAGCCTCCGTGGTGCGCCAGGGCTGTCTTCTGTTAACACTGTTAGGGACTTCTGTGCGTCTCTGCGCTTAGCTCCGTCATTTCCTGGTTTCCCTTCCTCTCAACCCTTCCTGTAGGGGAAGTGGTAGGCCACAATAGATCAGTACCCGCCATAAATATGCTCATACCTCGTACGTGTCTATACTAGTGATGTCAGTTTGTCTGATGTCCAAAGAACATAAGAGAATGGCAACACTGGCCAACTTTTTAGCTCTAATTCTCTCCTAAGTAAATATGTATCTTCTCTAATGATGCCGGTTCACCTAAAGTCCAAAGTACTTAAGAGAAAATCCAGAATTTCACTAGTTCATGATATCCGAAAGAACACAAGCAAATGAGAGCGCTGACTTTAATTTTACCCCAAGTAAATACATATCTTCACTAGTGTTGCCAGTTCATGTGCTGTCCAAAGGAACCTAAGGTTTATTTTGTACCAGGTGGCCCACTCAAGCCGTCCTTCGCTGAAGTTAGTTACTCCAGGATAATGCGGACGCCGAAAGGTTTGTCTAGGCTTGCCATAAAGGGGGCGCGATACCAACAGAGAGGAAATTTTGCTAACGTAAGACGAGAGCTTGAAAACAAAAACTAAACTATTACAACTGGTTTCATAGCTCATCGCTAGAGTACTTGCTCACTGTGGTGCAGTGCCGGGTTTGATTCCTGGGCTCAAGAAAGAATGGGCGTAGAAGAATTATTGTTTCAGCACCTGTCCACAGATGCTTCAGTAACAGACAACTGTATCTCCAAGTGATGGGCATGCGGCAACTTCAGCACGTGTCCACAGAGGCCTCAGTGCAAGACAACTGTATCTCTAAGTAATGGACATGCGGCAACTTCAGCACGTGTCCACAGAGGCCTCAGTGCAAGGCAACTGCATCTCTAAATGATGAACATGCGGCAATTTCAGCACCTGTTCACAGAGGCCTTAGTGCAAGACAACTGTATCTCTAAGTAATGGACATGCGGCAACTTCAGCACGTTTCCACAGAGGCCTCAGTGCAAGGCAACTGTATCTCTAAGTGATGAACATGCGGCAACTTCAGCATGTGTCCACAGAGACCTCAGTAACAGGAAACAGTACCTCTAAGTGACAGACATGTGGTAGCTTCAGCACTTGCCCACAGAACTGCTGGTGCTATGCAGCTGTATCGCTACTTCTACACCGGTTGGATGCATTTAAAGGCTATACAGTCTACCTGATTTCACATTCTATTGATACGTAGCAGAGCATGCGCTATTACCATCTCTTTCCTTCTAAATTATTGTTTTGAAACTAAGGTGGAACGTTGGATATGTGATATTAAATATCCAATCCCATATTTACGTTGGAAACTACGGCACACCACGAAAAAAATCTGACGCGCTCCATTCAAATGACTTTCTCTACATCGCTGTAAAAAATTATTGTTAAAAACCATATTCTTATACCTACTTTATGATAATCAAGATAAACATTATAATAAACTGTCTTAATTACTTGCTTCTTTGTAAGCAGAAGGAAAATAAGGGAATATACTAGACTAAAACGACAGTAAAATCTTTTAAAAGTTGGTTGCCATGTGGTTGAAATCCGTTTCTAATCAGGACCTTCCATGTGAGAAACGTTTTAAGTACTTTAAATCTGATACAAGTACCAAGGAATATCTCAGAAATCTTAAATTCCACGAAAAATACGTATATGGCATAAATTGTATGTTTTAACGTCCTCTAAATGTTTTGTCTATCTCTTACGGTTTACTAGTTGCGCAAAATTCAGCAAAATTCATTCAGAATAAAGAGATATTTAGAGGCTATTCCTGGAAAATTCAAGATATGCATTTTATTTGCATATGAATAATTTTAATATACGGTATTTTAATCTAAATCGTTAGTGCCATTTTTGAGAAAATTAAAATTTTTTAAACTTTTTCCTTGTAAAGGATATTTTGGGGTGGGGGATTTTCTCAAAATCTTCGTGTCTCATCCCTGGAAGATACTAAACTGAAATACCAAGTTTGGTATTTTATCAACTTTTCGTTTTTGAGTTATCGGTTCACAGACACGGACGCGCACACACACACACACACACACACACACACACGGGCCTTTCTAAAAATTATTTTTTGGATACAGGAAACCCTTAAGCGTGTATAACCAGTGAAATTTGGTATCGAATTTTGGGTGGAATGCAATACTTTCTCTATGCACTAAGTACATAGTCCGTGTAGAGAAAGTAATCACCTTTCGGTTCGTGGGATTTGAACCCAGGACTGAGGTTACTGCCTGAGCCAAGAGAAGTAATGCCGTGGCTCCCGTATCGTAGATTTACGGCACGTAAAAGAACCTCAAGCCTGCTAGAGAGGCCTCTGAGCAAACTTAAGCGGTATTTCACGCCCAGTATAGAATGGGACGCTGAGAACCAAAGCAGTTAAGGAGCGTCCATAAATAAAAGTCCATTTCCGTTTTCCTGAGCCAAGCCACTCAGTATTACTAGTCTTGTTGCATGCAAATGAATTACTTTTTAAGCAAGGAGAGATGCATTTATCTT
Organism: Hymenopus coronatus; assembly: GCA_030762935.1. NCBI lineage: Eukaryota > Metazoa > Arthropoda > Insecta > Mantodea > Hymenopodidae > Hymenopus > Hymenopus coronatus. The sequence continues at coordinate 40,692,651 of CM060899.1, forward strand.
TGTTGTTTACTTCATCACGGTTCCTCCCAACAAATTTCCCACTCTACGCAATTACTACAACTAGTTTAATGGCAATGGTAATTAAACTGGCGCTGTATGACATTCTTAATCTGGTTTTACTCAGCCATGAAATCCAATCTAGTCTGAAACGTGGTAATGAACTAAACAGGAGTAATAATGGTTATAGTGGAAGTTTGTGGAGAATTCGCTCGTCACACCTTACTTGTTAATATCCTCTTATTGCGCCTTTACATTTCGTTTGGGGATATTACACAGTTTATCACTTTGACAACGCGTAAACTAAACCGGTTTTAATGCTCGGTGCCCTCTACTTTAATGAAAATGAGACCAGAAGCGCAATTAAGTAGAATATGTGCTATAAATAACATTGTCTACGACAATATCAGGGGCTTATGCTATTACGGTGCAATGAACATTTTTTTCTTTCTCTACTTGTACTATGTACATAGTGTGTAGAGAAGGTATTGTACTCCACTCAAAAATTCCATACCGAGATTTCACCGGAAATACATGTTTTGGGTCCTCATGAATCCAAAAATATAATTTTTGGAAAAAGGTCCTTGTGTGTATGTGTGTGTCTATGTACACCATAGCTCAAAAACCAAGGACCGTTAAGTACCAAACTTGGTATTTAAGTTTGGTATCTTCTAAGGATATGACACAAAGATTTTCAAGAAAATCCCCCATCCCAAACAACCCTTCACATGGAAAGCATTTAAAAAAATGTTGATTTTCTCAAAAATGGTTCTAAACTTTTGATTAAAATCTCTTATGTTTAAGATATTTACATGACAAATACAATGTATATCTTCAATTTTCTGGGAATAGTCTCTGAATACGTGTTTATTCTAGATGAATTTTTCGGAAATTTGCATAACTGGTTAACCATAAGAGATAGACAAAAACTTACCGCACAAAAAATGTAGATCTCATTAAAACACACGGTTTATGATATATACTTTCTTTCGTGGAGTTGGGTGTTTTTGAGATATTCCTAGTTACTAGTTTCAGCTTTAAAATACTTACCTTCTCTCATACGGAATTTGTGAGCTTCCGTTCATACAAACAAAGTTACTTCAATCACATAGCAACCAGTTTTATTTCCCTTCTACTTACAAGAAAGCAAGTAATAATATGCTTTCTGCTAATTTTTTTTCTCGATAGCATTAAGTAAATAGAAGAGCAAGCTGTTTAACACCAATTTATTGTAGAGATGTAGAGAAAGTCGTGTGAATGGAAATATCATATCGTTTCTCTTTATACTTCCTTTTACTCGTTCATTTCCAATAATAATCTGATGTTTCCCATTCAAATAGTTTCTCTACCTGTTCTGCAAACATACAAGATCATTATTTTGTGCACATCATGCTAATCATGATAAAAATTACCAGAAATGATTTTATTACTTTTTTCTCTTTAAGTAGAAGAGATTAATTTAAAGCGATAGTCAAATTCTTTAAAAGCTGTCGCTATGCGATTGTCATTAAAATTCGGTTCTCTTTACAAGGCCAGAAGTAAAACAAAAAAGATAAGAAACGAAAGATAAATTCCCGTTTGAAAAAAGTTTAAGCAGTGTAAAATATAAACTATAACAAGGAATATCTCGGAAACGGTTAACTTTACAAAAATGTATATCTCATAAATGGTGTGTTTTAATGAGCTCCACCTTGTTTATGTAGTGAGTTTTATCTGTCACTTACGGTTTACCAGTTATGCGAAAGTCATTCAGAATGAACAGGTTCTCAGAAAATTCAAGATATACACTTAGTTTATAATATAATTATATATAATAACATTGTTGGAGCCATTTTTTATAAATTCAAACATTTCCAAAAAAATTGTTCCATGTGAAGGTTATCTGGGGATATGAAAATCTTCTTGTCGTATCCCTGGAAGCTACTTAACTTAAATAACAAGTTTGGTATTTAATCGACTGTTCGCTTTTGAGTTATGCTGTCCACGGTCACATACATACACGGACCTCAAAACGTGTATTTCTTGTGAAATATAGACATCGAAGTTTTGGGTGAAATCCAATACTTTCTCCAACTAGTTTTTACATTGTACCTATGTGATAGAGGTTTGATACACATTCACATGACTTTCTTTTTTCTCTATCATTTCTTAATTAGTGTAGTGCAAATATTTAAGGAACTTTATATTTCTATAGACTTCATTTTAACTCAGATAAACGTTTGCAAATTGGGCTAAAATACGCATTTCGTTATAGATAGAAAGAAAATAGCGATAGTCAAAGTTTTACTTTCTCTACCACGTATGTACAATGTACATAGTAGGTAAAGAGGTAATTGTATTCAACTCAAGAATTCGATACCTGTTTGTGTGTGTGTGTGTGTGTTTGTGTGTGTATTTTATGAGCAGCTAGCTAAAAACTAAAAGTCCGTCAAACACCAATTACTAAAGATTGGGTTATCCAAGATTGCGACACAAACAAAATACCCTTTATACGTTTCATTTTTCCAAATGTTGACTTTCTAATATTATACTAAATATATTTACATGGCAAATAAAACTAATACCTTGGATTTGCTAGACATAGCCTCTGAGGATATCTTTATTCTGGAGAACTTTCACATAACTGCCAAACCTTATGAGATATATAAAAAGTTGCTGCACAAAAATATAGATTTCGTCAAAACACACAATGTATGTCATATAATATTTTTTGGCGTTAACAATTTCCGAGATACTCCTTCTCATTGGTTTCAATTTTAAAATGTTTTCTCATACAGGAATAGGCCCACAACTGGTATGCTAATAGAACTGAATCCCAACCACATAGCAACCCGCTTTTAAAATATTTGATAATCGCTTAGCCTAGTGCACTCCCTTATTTCCCTTTTACTTACAAGAAAGTAAGTAAAATACTATTTCTGCTGATGTTTATATTGATTAGCATGAATTAGTTAGAACAATATGTTTTTAAGAACAATTTATTACGGAGCGGAATAGAAAGTCGTGTAAATGGAATACTACAGTTTTTTTAAGAACTGGACGCTATAAGCTGGCCTCAAAAGTTCGTACTTACTCCATGCATTCGCGAGATAGAAGTGAAAATCGATAAGGTTTTAAAAGCCTTTATCAATTCGAAACTTAATACCTAAAGGATATCTTATAAATGGCTTACTCCACAAATTGAAGTATTTAGAATAAATGGTGTTTTTATAAGAAGATCCAAATTTGTTGTGTTGTAAATTTTAGTTTGTAATAGTTATGCAAGATTACAAAACACTCCAACGTATGATTACAATAAATTTCAGGATAACGTTTCATTTGTTATGTAATATTGTTTCTTTCTCAACACGTATTATATGCATAGTGTATAGAAAAAGATTTGTAATGCACCCAAAAATTCGATACCGAGATTTCATGGGAAGTATAGGCTTTGAGACTATCTGAATCCAAAAAAATAATTTTTTAAAAATGTCCGTGTGTGTGAGTGTCTGTAGGCAGCTCAAAAACAAAAAGTCCCTTATATACCAAACTTGATATTTAGGATTAGTGTCTTCCAAAAATGCGACTCGAAGGTTTTCAAGAACATCCCCCCCCTACTACCCTTTACGTGGATAAATTTTTAAAAATTTTGATTTTCTTAAAAATGGCTCTGAGGATTTTGATTAAAATATCGCATATTAAAGATATTTCTACGATAAATGAAATGTAAATATTGAATTTTCTAGGAATAGCCTCTGAAGACATTTTTATTATGGATGAAGTTTGCGGAGGTTTGCATAACTGGTAAACCGTAAGAGATAGGCAGAAATTTGCTACATAAAAATGTAGAGCTCGTTAAAACACACAATTTATGTTTATACATTTTTTTTCGTGGAGTTGGCCATTTTTTAGATATTCCTGGTTATTGGTTTTAGTTTTAAAATACTTGATACTTTTCTCATACGGGAATTTGACAACTCCTGGCCATACAAACAAAGGAACATCAATCACATAACAACCAACTTTTAAAACATTTGACTATCACTGTACCCTATGGTACTCACTTATTTTGCTTCTACTTACAAGGAAGTAAGTAGTAATACAATGTTTGCTATATTTTCTCGATTAGCGTGAAGTAAATAGAATAAGGTTTTTAACAGTAATTTTTGCAGAGCTGTAGAGAAAGTTACGTGATTGGAATACATCAGATTTTTAATATATGTAATAAGTTATTTTTCTAAAAATGCTTTTTCTTTCATTCAGAGAACCTCTCAATATGTATTTCCGGTAAAATCTCGGTAGAGAATTTTTGGATGTATTGCAGCCTTCATGAATTACTATATACGTGTTGGAAAAAGTAAAAATTAAAATACACTATGATACAATATCAAATATAAGCGTTATTTCAGTTTAGTTCTCTATTTTTATTTCTCGAATATTTATCTAGGTGTAGTGAGTAGAGCAAATAATGCATTGCATCGAAAAATTCTTTATTATTTTCGGTGCACGTACACGTTCTGAGGTATTTGAATCCAAAAAACAAAACAAAAATTAGAGAAAGTTTTTGTGTGTGTCCGTATTTGGGAACAGAATAACTAAAATCTGAAGAGTTACATTCCCATGTATTTCTCTACCTAGTCATTAACAAAGTATTCCCACGAAAGCATATTCTTCTATCTACAACATGCTAAACGGGATAAAAATTAACACAATTACAACTTAGATCGTTATAATTAGAAGGGAGATAAGGAAATACACCAGGCTAAAGCGATAGCAAATCTTTAAAAGCCGATCGATATGTGAACAATGGGAAGTTCTATTTGCTTTGTATTTTCAAAGAAAACAAAAGAGAGATGAAACGAAATATAACGCCGTTAGAGAAGATGTGTAGTGTAAATTTGAAACTAATAACTAGGAATATCTCGACAACGCTTGACTCTGTAAAAAAAAACTTATATGACATAAATTGTGTGTTTTAACGATAACTACATTTTCTGTGCAGTAAGTTTTTGTCTATCTCCTTACGGTTCACCAGTTATGAAAAATTCAAAAAAATTCATCCAGGATGAACAGGTCTTCAGAGGCTATTCCCAGAAACTTCAAAATATACATTTTGTTTGCTATGTAAATAAATTTAATATGTGGTATTTAATCAAAATCGTTAGAGCTGTTTTTGAGAAAAATAAAATTTTCAAAATTTTTCCATGTAAAAGTTAGTTTGGGGTTAGGAGATTTTCTTGAAAATCTTCGCGTGGCATCCTTGGATGATACCAAACTAAATACCAATACCTTTCTCAAATTTTTGGGCCTCAAAACACACATTTACTGTGAAATCTCGGTATCAAATTTTTGGATGGAATACAATACTCTCTCTATACTCTATGTACACGTTAAAGAAAGTAAAACACGAAAACTCAGGTGGCATCACTCTTGATATATGAGCTCAACAGCTTCCAATGATGAGAGATAAAGATTTGCAAGAAAATTCCCCCACTCCAAACAAATCTAATTTAGTCGTAAATCCTTGGTTTGGTTGGCAAGATTATCCATTCTGAGTTTCTATCTCACATTTTAATTCTTCATACGCTCACTTCGTTCGCCTCGAAACTTACCTCTCATTCGTAACCCAATAACTACCATTATTGGATCGTTGCATAAATAACTATTATTTGTGTTCTTCTCCTATTTTAATATTGTCAAGTTTCCCATCCATGTATATTTCATGCATAATATTTTTTGAAAACATTCTTCCTAATTTATAAACTAACATCCTGATATATAATGTATTTTTGTTACTAAAGACAAATTTTGCTTAATATATTGTATTAATAATTATTTCAAATAATTTAAAACAACCGTAATCATGAAGAAATATACATATATATTATTTTTTTCAAAATAGTTCTAAAATTTTTCATTCAAACTGCATACTAACGTACTGAATGATAAATGGAATATGTGTGCGTAAAAAAATGGCATTTTATTTATGGACGCTTTTTAACTGCTGTGGTTCTCAGCGTCCCATTCTATACCGGGCGTGAAAGACCGCTTAATTTTGATCAGAGACCTCCCTATCAGGTTTGAGGTATTTTTACGTGCCGTAAATCTACGACACGGGACCAACGGCTTTACTTCCCTTCCGAAAGGAGCCATGCTAAGGATTTTTACACCCAAAAAAATCCATCGTCCTCCGCCGGATTTGAACCCGCGAGCTTGGGTAAATGAAGTTAACATGGAAACCATTACACAACGGAGGGTGACATATGTGTGTGTGTGTGTGTATTTGCATTTTCTAATTTAGGCTGTGAAGCCCTCTTAAATTATTCGTTGTAGTCGGCTTATTAAGCGCATGCTATGGGAATGGACGCAACTATTGCTGCTAGGGTCTATTTTCCGATGAAGAGCAGGCTAGATTTGCATGGTTACCAAATGGCAGACAAGCACGATAATTTTCACCTTATTACTTTCAGAGTATAAAGTGTTGCCTAGCTACAGAAATAATAAGAACAGGTGAACCACCTTGTATAAACGAAAATGCAGAGAATGTCGGGTTTAATGAATGTTCGTTTAATAGGTCACCCGCAGTACACAAGAAGCGAAGAAGCTGCCGCTACATTTAGGCATCTCATTCCCTGTACGGGAATTGCTTGCTTAAAGCCAATGCTAGTTAGATATGAACCAATTAAGCATTTTTTGTTTTATTCAGGCGAATAAATAAACTGAATTCAATGACTATGCGGTACAGCGCGAGATCCACTCGGCAGGTTCCGGGTTCTTTTCCCATTGGCTAGTCACTACATATGGTAGTAGGGGGAGCATTGTATTCCACCCAAAACTTCGAGCGAGATTTTATTGGAAATATTCGTTTTCAGTCTTCCGGAAATCCAAAAAAGCATGCTTAGAAATAAGGGTACTGTGTATGTATGTGAACAGCATAGCTCAAAAACGAAAAGACGGTTAAATACCAATGTTGGTATTCAAAGGTTAGCATCTCCCAAGGTTGCGACACGATTTTTTTTTTTTTTTTTTTTTTTTTTTTTTTTTTTTTTGGGCCGCGCCGTGGCCGAGTGTTTAGACCACTCGACTCTCACCTAGACGGCCGGGGTTCGATCCCAAGCGACCGTATGTGAGATTTGTGGTGGACAAAACGGCGCTGGGGCGGGTTTTCTCCGGGTACTCCGGTTTCTCCCGCCATCGCATTCCACCGGTGCTCCATTATTATTCATGTATCATCAGTGTCACCGCCTGCGGTGCCATTAATAGTTAAAGCGGGCGTTAAACTCTACAAAAAAAACGAAGATTTTTAAGAAAATTCCTCCACTGAAAACTACCCTTCACATGGAAACATTTTCGAAAATTTTGACTTTCTCAAAAATGGCTCTAAAAATTACGAATAAAATATCGTATACTAAAGATATCATCATAAGATAAAATGTATATTTTAAATTTTCTGAAAATAGCCTCTGTAGACCTCTTTATTTTGAATGAATTTTACATAATTGGTAAACTAAGATATAGACAAAAATTTACTACACAAAATGTAGATCTCGTTAAAATACATGTAAAGTTTATGTCAATTACTTTCGTTTATTATTTATTTATTTTAGAGATGAACATTACTGAGATATTCCTTGCTATTTGGTTTTAGCTTTAAAATACACATACTTTTCTCATACGGGAATACTTCTAGCTATAAAAACAAAGGAACTTCAATCACATGATAACCACCTTTTATAGGGTTTGACTATAGATTTAGCCTTGTATACTTCCCTATTTCGCTTCTACTTACAAACAAGTATGTATTTAAACCATTTCTGCTAATTTTAACTCGATAACATGAAGTAGATAGAAGAATAAGCTTTTTAACAATAATTTGTTACAGAGATATGGAAAAAGTCATGTGATTGGGACACAATAAACTTTTACTTTCTCTACACGTACTATGTACATTGTGTATATAGGAGGTATTGCGCTCCACCAAAAATTCAATACCGAGATTTCACCGGAAATATATGTTTTAGGGTCCCCTGTATCCAAAAAAGGTATTTTCACAAAAAGGTCCGTATGTCCGTGTGTCAGTGAACACGATAACTCAAAAACGAAAAGTCGGTAAAATACCAAACTTGGTATTTAAGTTTAGTATCTTCCAGGAATGCGACACGAAGGCTTTGAGAAAAATCCCCCCGCCCCAAACTACCCTTTACATGCATTTTTTCGAAAATTTTGATTTTATAAAAAATGGCTCTAACGATTTTGATTAAAATATCGCATATTAAAGATATTTAACTGACAAATAAAATGTATATTTTGAATTTTCTGGGAAGAGCCTCTGAAGATTACTTTATTCTGGGTCAATTTTACGGAATTTTGCATAACTGCTAAACCGTAAGAGATGGACAAAAATTTACGACACAACATATGTAGAGCACTTTAAAACACACAATTTATGTTATATACATTTTGTTCGTGGAGTTGATTGTTTTTGAGATATTCCTTGTTTTTGGTTTCAGCTATAAAACATACTTTTCTCATACAGGACTTTGTGAACTCGTGTCCATACAAACAAAGGAATTTCGGTCATATACCCACCAGCTTTTGACTATTACTTTAATCTATGCTGCTCCCTTATTTTGCTTCTACTTAAAAGGTAGCAAGTAATAACACTTTTCTGCTAATTTTTCTGATCAGCATGAATTCAATATACGTATAAGCTTTTAACAATAATTTGTTACAGAGATGTAGAGAAAGTCATATGAATGGTACACATAAGATTTTATTGATTTATTTATAGAATAGGTTTGCCCGTACTTATAAAGCGTTTGTCCTCTAAATTTTAATCTGTCTATAGGAATAATTTTTGCGCAGAACACGTTCCAGTGCTACAGAACTAATGATGCTATAAACTTTATTGATTTACAGTGTACCAGTCCTTGAGACGCCACAACACACTTCTGTTTAAAAAATAAATGTGCTAAAAGGTCAAGGGTTATAAACTTTTCTGACCTCTCTGAGCTATATAATCTAATATTCCAGGGTTCCATGGTTCTAACACAATTCTTCGCTTAGCTGAAACTTTTGCTACCGGTGTATTAGTTTCTATAGATATTACAAAACTGAACCCAAGTACAAGCTATCAAAGGATGTTTTAGGTAATCAAGTAAATGCTTGAATTTCCTTGTGTTATTGATGCAGTTTATTTGTAGAAACAAACACAAAGTAATAGTGAGAGAATTAAGATTTTAATAATTGGTCATGAAAGCAATTTTTTTGTTTACCATAACAACAGTTGCAAAATGGAACAAAATAATGAAATCTTTGAGATGCCACAACAAAGAGAAATAAAGTTTAATTTAAAAATGTTTACGATGACGTCAAACAGTACACAAAAATGATATTAAGAAGGGTTTTTTACTTTTTCTAGCCCACATGTATTTAGTGGATAAAGAACTATTGTATTCCACCCAAAAAGTTGGTATGTACCGAGATTTCAACGGAAAAATGTTTTGATGTCCTCTCAGCCCGAAAAAAACGATTTTTAGAAAAATGTGTGTGTGTGTGTGTGTGTGTCTTTAGACAACATAGCTCAAAAATCAAAATACCATTAAATATCTTCCAAGAATGCGACACGAAACTTTTCAAGAAAATCCCTCTACCCCTTCATATTGAAAAACATTTGAAAATGTTGTTTTTCTCAAAAATGGCTCTAACAATTTTGTCTAAACTGCGGTATATTAAAGATATTTACATTAAAAATAAAATTATATTTTAAATTTTCTGAGAATGGCATCTCAAGACCTCTTCATTCTGGGTGAGTTTTGCATAACTGCTAAACCGCAAGAAACACACAAAAACTTATAATATAAACATTAAAATCTCGTCAAAATACACAATTTATGTCACATACGAGACATTGTTAACCGTTTCAGAGGTTATTGGTTTTAATTTTAAGCTATCTAAATTTTTCTCATACGGGAGGTCATCTTTCGCTTCATCTCTCTCTCTCTCGCTCCTCTCTCTTTTTAATTGCTTCATTTATTTCCCTCCTTATTAGAGGGTCCTTTCGGCGGCATCTCTTTTGTTTACTGGTGATCGTGCAAGCGAACCAAACTTCAATTGTTTTATACAGCTATCGGTATTTACTTTCTCTAGCACGTGTGTACATACAATGCACATAATAGCTAGAGATTGTGAGTTATTCCACCCAAGAATTGAAGTGAGATTTTACCGGAAATGTTTTGACGTCCCCTGGGTCCGAAAAATGCATTTTTAGAAATAGGTCCGTGTGTGTCTGTGGACAACATAGCTCAAAAACGAAAAAATTGTTAAATACCAAACTTGGTATTTATGTTTAGTATCTTCCAAGGATGCGGCACGAAGAATTTTAAGAAAATCCCCCACTACAAACTACTCTTTACACGAAAATATTTTGAAAATTTTGTTTTACTCAAACATTGAAACATTGCTCTAACGATTGAATTAAAATACCATGCACTAAAGATATTTACATCAAAAATAAAATGCATGTTTTTAATTTTCTGGGAATAGCCTTTGAAGACCTCTTTATTCTGGTTTTGCAGAATTTTGCATAACGTTTAAACTGTAAGAAATAAACAAATGTTTATTTCACAAAAAATGTGGATCTCATTAAAACACACAATTTATTCCATATAAATAATTTTTACTTTCTCTTCACGTACTATGTACATCAAGTATAGAGAAGGTATTACATTCCACCCAAAAATTCGATACCGAGATTTCACCGAAAATTTATGTTTTGGATTCCCTTGAATCCAAAAAAAGTATTTTTGGAAACTTGTATGTTTGTGTGTGAGTCTATCTGTCTGTCTGTCTGTCTGTCTGTCTGCCTGTGTGTGTTTGTGTGTATGTGTTTGGGTGTGTATGTGTTTGGGTGTGTATGTCTGTGTGTAGCATAGCTCAAAACGAGAAGACCGTTAAATACTAAACTTGGTATGTAAGTTTGGCATCTTCCAAGGATGCGACACGAAGAATTTTTAAAAAAAAACCCACCCCCAACTACCCTTTACATGAAACGTTTTTCAAACATTTTGATTTTCTCAAAAATGGCTCTAACAATTTTGATTATATATCGTTTATTAAAGATATTTTACCTGACAAATAAAATGTACATTGAATTTTCTGGGGATAGCCTCTAAAGACTACTTTATTCTGAATGAATTTTACGGAATTTTGCATATCTGCTAAACCGAAGGAGAGGGACAAAAACTTACCACATAAAAAATGTAGAACACGTTAAAAAACTATTTATGTTATATACATTTTTTTTGGAGTTGAGATATTCCTTGTTTCTGGTTTCAGCTTTGAAAAACTTAAACTTTTCTCATACAGGAATTTGTCAACTTCTGTCCATACAAAAAAAGAAACTTCAGTTACATAACAACCAGCTTTTGACTACCACTTTAACCTGTGGTACTTCCTTATTTTGCTTCTACTTACAAGGAAACAAGTAATAAGGCTATTCCTGTTAATTTTTTCTCGACTGGCATGAAGTAAACAAGAGCCATAAGCTTTTTAACAATAACTTGTTGCAGAGATGTAGAGAAAGTCATGTGAATGGAACACATCAGACTTTTAACCGTGATATCCAGAAATCTTTGAAAATGTGGAAATAGGTAAGTTTCCTATCGGTTGCACTTGAGAAAAGAATTGTTAGAATTTCTCTTATGGCTTACGAATCATACGTTCGAATAATCGCAAATTCGATGCTGGGTTTCTAAAGAGGGTATAGTCAAAGCGGTGAATAGAAACGCTAAGCGGCTTACTGCGAAAAATACACTATGGCCTGCGCATTTGTTGAGGGGGGGGGCGAAAGGCAGCTAACCAGCTTTGGCAGTTGGATTTAATATCACCAATGATACCCTGGAATGAGGATAATCACCGAAGTGGTGTCGGTTTTGTTTGCAGTAAGGTAAGCTTATAGCATTGGAACGTATTGTGAATGCTTTCAACCTATTGTTTGCCCATATTATGTAGTTTTGGTTTATAATTCCTAACTTTTTGAAAATAGTGCACCATCACCGCTAAATAATTGCTATCTTTATATTTTAGAATTATATCGATCGAACCGGTTACGTCAGCCACACCATAGTTACTCGAGAAGTCCGGGGTTCAATTCCCTGTGACCACTACTGTGACCTACATGATTTTTCGTAGTTTCTACGGATCGGCAGAAGAATCCACCATGATATCCTTCTCATTATTTTCCCCCCACTCCGTTACCTTTTCAGGCATGGGGACAAGTTAAGTAGAGAAGGAAGATACCTCACTCACACAGAGTGAGCAAGTTTACTTGGGCGCTCGTCGTCCGTTTTCATTCGGTAGCTTTCGCGCAATTTCGGAAGTAAAATGATAACATCGTGACGTGAAGTACGCTCTATGTCACCTATGTTTTCACTTTCTCTACAGTACTATGTACATAGTGTATAGTGAAGGTATTGCTTTGCACCCAAATATTCGATACCGAGATTTCAACGGAAATACATGTTTTGGGCCCCCCTGAAACCAAATCAACAATTTGTGTGTGTCTGTGGACAGCATAGCTCGAAAACGAAAAGTCCATTAAACACTGAGCTTGGTATTTAAATTCAGTATCTTTTAAGGAGGTGACACGAAGATTTACAAGAAAATCCCCTCACCCCAAACTACCCGAAACATGGAAAAAACTTTGTTTTTCTCAAAAATGGCTGTAACGATTTTTTATGAAATATCGTATACAAAATACGAGATATTTACCTGACAAAGGAAATGTATATCTTGAATTTTCTGGGGATAGGCTTTGAAGACTACTTTGTTCTGGATGAATTTTACAGAATTTTGCATAACTGCTAAACCATAAGAGATGGACAAATACTTACCACACAAAAAATGTAGAGCACGTTAAAACACAGAACTTATACACAATTTATATACATGTTTTCGTGAAGTTCATCGTCTTTGAAATATTCTTTGTTTTTAGTTTCAGCTTTGAAAAACTTAAAACTTTCTCATACAGGAATTTGTCAACTACTGTCCGTACAGTCAAAGGAACTTCAGTCACATAGCAACCAGCTTTTAATTATCACTTTAACCTATGGTGCGCCGTTTTTCGTTTCTTCTTACAAGGAAGCAAGCAATAAGACTATTTCTGCTAATTTTTCTCAATTAGCATGAAGTAAATAGAAGCATAAGGTTTTTAACAATAATTTGTTGCAGAGATGTAGAAAAAAAGCATGTGAATGGAACACAGATTTTTTTTTTTGTGGAGTTGACCGTTTTCGATATGTACCTTGTTATTGGTTTCAGTTTTAAACAATCTTTTCTCAAATGGGAAGTCACCTTTCGTTTCATCTCTCTTGTTGTATTGCTGACCTTCAAAGCGAATCGAATCGATTTATTACTGTTCGCCTTTTTTATACCTGTTGTTCACATGAGAGGAAACAGGTGCATGTGCAAAACCACCGCAGGTGTGACAAACTCGCGGGCTTCGACGTTAAAGAACCTTCCAACGCCAAACGTGTGCACTCGCAAAGGTTTAACAATCACAACTGCCATGTCGAAAGTACTTGTCGCTAATGCACATGTAACAATGATTGTCAACAATCAGGTATGACTTATAAAGCGAGCCGCACGCACACGTTCGGCGATTACGGCCGCACGGTGTAGTTAAAGTAACTAGCTGTTGCTGACCTTAGAAGCACCCTAAAATATGAAAAGGAAACTAAGTGAAGGAGAAATAATGGCAAAAGAATCGTGATTGATGTAAATTCACATCATTATTTTCCTACCGACCCGCAGAACCCACGAAAAACCCATGGATCAGAGTGGTAGGTCACCAGGGATCGAAGCCAGGCCTCTAGAATTTAAGTAAGTATGGTGTAACTAAGAACCGTAAAGAAGGATATAATTAGAACATAGAATGACATCAATTATCTAGTAGTGGTAGTGCACTTCATCAAAAAATCAGATGTGTTCCTTTCTGATGATTTTCTGTACCTGTTCTACTAACAAAACTATTCTTACAAAACATTTATGTCATACAAATCGACATGCACATTAGCAGAAATTGCCTTATAACCCTTCTAAGTAGAAGGGAAATAAGGGGAATACACTAGGCTAAAGCGATAGTCAAATTAGCTGTGATTCGGTTCGCTTTGAATGGTCAGGCCATCACTTAGTGACAAGCCCTTAAAATATTTGACTATAGCTTTAGCTTCTTGAATTTCCTTATTGTCCTTGAATATATAAAAAATAAGTAAAATATAATTTCTGATAACGTACCTATATCATGATTAATGTGAAATAGATAGAAGCTTAAGCTTTTACAAGAAGATAGAGAAAGGCATTTGAATGTAACGGAAACAATGTGAAGTAACAATCCCGAAATATAGGTTGAACGTTGTGCTATTTAGGAGGTGACTGCAAACGCAATACTCTTCTGGGAAAATGCTCTGATCATTAACATTAGGCTAAGAGCAAATTACCAACTAATAGGGCACAAACTCCCAGCACGAGGCGCCTTTAAAAACGCATACACAGGTGCGTTTAATAGCGAAAGCCGTTGCTCCAAAAATAGTGTTGTTGAAGCTTTTACCCGTCGCTAGGGTGTTTGTAATGGCTAGTGAGTCCAACATCTCTTCCCTATCTCCGGTCCTGATAGTGCTCTTGGAGAAAACCAAATAGCAAAATGTGCGAAAACATCTCATCCATAACTTTCTCTACATCCCTGGAACAAATTGTTGTTAATAAGCTTATTCTTCTATCTCTTCATGCTAATTGCGATAAGCATTAGGAGAAGAGGTTGTATTACTTTGTTACTTAAAAGTAGAAGGGAATACCCTAGGCTAAAGCGACAGTCAAATGTTCTAAAATGTGGTTGCTATGGGATTGAAGTCCGTTTCTTTGTATGACCAGGAGTCGACAAATTCTTGTATGAGAAAAGTATTTTAAAACTAAAACCAATAACAAGGAATATCTCGAAAATGGGCAACTCCAGGAAAAAAATGTATCTGACATAAATTGTGTGTTTTAAGGAGATCTAAATTTTGTGTGTAGTGATCTAAATTTTATCTAACTTTTACGGTTTATCAGTTATGCAAAATTAAAAAAAACATCCATAATAAAGAGGTCTTCAGGGGATTTTCCCAAAAAAATTCAAGATGTACATTTTTTGTTATGTAAATATCTTAAATATAAGAGATTTTAATCAAAATCGTTAGAGCTATTTTTGAATAAATCAAATGTTCGAAATTTTATCCATGTAAAGGGTAGTTGGGGGTGGGGGATTTTATTGAAAACATTCGTGTCGCTTTCTTTGAAGTTACTGAACTAAAATATCATTTTTGGTGTTTAACGGACATTTCGTTCTTTGAGATATGCTACCCACAGAAAGACACATACACACACAGACATTTTTATAAAAGTCCTATTTTTTGGATTCAGGGAGTACCAAAAGATGTATTTCCGGTGAAATCTCGGTATCGAATTTTTGGGTGCAGTACAGTACTATGCACATAGAGAAAATAAAAATTACAGGTTTAGATTTTTATGTATGCTTACAAATTTCCTCTTTAACTCGGGATGTGTTTTATCATTGTGGACAGAATATATGTATCCTTTTTGTTTTCTATATATATATTTGTATTTCACCCAAAAAGTCGATATTGGAAATATATTTTGAGGCACTCTAAATCTCCCCCAAAAGCATATTTAAAAAAAGGTCCGTGTGTATGTCTATGTGTGTTTCTGAATACATAATTCAATAATGAAATTTCAGATAAAAAACATAATTGGCATTTAGATTCAGTATCTTAGCAAACTATGACTTGGAAATTTTCTGTAGTAATTGTATGACTGGTGCTTCATCTTACTGATAATTTGGCAAAGCTTGCGGTCTCGTGAAATTATGCTGGTAAAATGAAACCAGGAGTGCAATTCAATAAGACTATTTCACGATTAAACTTAAGTATTTGACAAAGTAAAGTTTCTTACGTAAAACTATAAACACATGTATTATAAACACATGAAAGACATATTATTATTTCAAGTTAGTTTAAAAAAACTCTATGTATCATGACCTACTAAATGATAAATTCTATAGGTCTAACTGTTGCCAACTATTGATAGTGGGATTAATAATCAACACTACTTAACCTAAAAAATTCAGTAATATAATTTAAGATATATTAACCAAAGATTAACTGCATATCAACAGAGTAAAGGCAACAAAAGTTTTAATAACACAAACAGTTTTTAAAAATACAATTGCGCTAAACAAACAGTGATGACGTATACTGAGCTGACTTAAATATGTTCAGTATTGACGAGATGTTATCGTATAAGACAACCATGATTTAACATTGTCATATAATTCATTGGTCCATTTTCTGATGACGTCACAAGGTGGAATAGTCTAAAAAATCTTACTTAGCCCGCCTGGGTAGTGTGGTGGTAGCATGTCTGCCTCAGATTCAAAAGGTCGTGTGTTCGAATCTCGCTTAAGGTGAGTTGCCTGGATGAGTTTTTTTCGGGGTTTTCCCTTATCCTGAGAAGACGAATGTCGAGAACTATGAGCTCCAATGATCATTTCACCAATATCATTCATCCTCCGATATGACCAACCAGGTTAAAGAATGTTAAATTAAAAAAAAAAAGCCCTTACACCTCAGCTACACTTTACACGAAACATATATCGAATTTTTTACTTTCTCCGAAATTTTTCTAACGATTTTGGTTAAAATATTTACATGAAAAATGAAATGTATATCTTGAATTTTCCGGGAATAATCTCTGAAGTTCTCTTCATTATGAATGTGTTGGTTTGCATACTGGTAAACTGCAAGAAATATGCAAAACTCAGTATTTAAAACACATCATTTATGTCAAATACTCTTTCTGGAGTTAATCATTTCCTAGATATTCCGTTTCATTGTTTTCGGTCTTACCATAATTACATACGCTATTCTCAAATAGAAAGTCGTTATTCGTTTTTATTTACGATGACCAAGTAAAGAGAGTAGAATTTCAAAGTCATCAGATAGCGGTCAGCTCTTTAAAGATTCGACTATCGCTTAAGCCTCCAGTTCCCCCAATCCTGCCATTCCCCTAACCCCAACTTATCTGCAAGGAAACGTATAATAAAAGTATCTTAATAAACATGAAATACGATGGCCGTTTTTATTTTCAACCTCCTATAGGCTATAAACAAAAGACAAGTTAATAGAAAACAATTATTTTATTACTAAAAGTTTTGTGCACTTATGGTTACTTAAAAGATTGAGAAATTTATCGTACCTGTGCACAAGCTTTGCATTACCCGCTTCAAAAAATGTTGCCTCCAATGATTACAATTGAGCATTAACGTTGTTTTGAAGACCTTCGCTGGTTTGAAACTGCTGCCCTCCTAGCCACGTCTTCAGTTCAGGGAAAAGGTGAAAGTCGCTTGGTGCCAGGTCAGGACTGTACGGCGGATGATCAAAAATGTCCCATTGAAATTGTTCAAGGAGCCGATGGGTTGTGCCAGCAGTGTGTGGACGACCGACATGGATCAACACAATTCCTGAAGTCAGCATTCCTCTTCGTTTGTTTTGAATGACTCTCCACAAACGTCGTCAAGTTTCACAATAAACAGCTGCATTGATAGTGGTTTCGCTCTGTATCATTGGCGGCAACATTTCTTGAAGCGGGTATAGCAAAGCTTGTGGACAGGTACGATAAATGCCTCAATCTTTTTGGTGATTATATTGAAAAGTAACCATAAATGTACAAAACTTTTAATAATAAAATAATTGTTTTCTATAAACTTGTCTTTTATTTATAGCCTATCGGAGGTTGAAAAAAAGAAGGCCCTCGTAGATAGAAAAGTAAACTTTTTTAGTTTCTCCAGCAGATACATAATACGTAACGAAGCTGTTGCGTTCTACCCGGAAATGGTTACCGATATTTCGCTGGACAAAAAAACATTTTTAGAAAAAGGTCATTGTGTCTATGAACAGCATAATTCAAAAATGAAAATTCGGTTAGATACCTAAGTTGATAGTTAAATTCAGCATCTTCCAAGGATGTGACTCGAATATATTTACAGGTTAATCCACCCACCCGAAATATAGAACAATTTTCGAAAATGTTTTATTCGCTTTCTTTCATCCCAGTCATGCAAAGAGAAGGAAATATCAATTTGCAAAACATAGTGAGCAGATTTTAAAAGACTGGCTATACATTATTCCTGTTCTACTTAGAAGGATCTAAGTAGTAGAACCATTTCTGTTAATGTTTGTCTCAACTAGCATGAAATAGATAGAAGAGTAAGCTTTTGTAAAGCTAAATGATTTGTTGCAGAATAGGCAGAGAAAGTCTTGTGAATGGAACACATTAGCTTTTTAAAAATCGTACAGCATGTGGCATCTTGTACTCTGAATTTTGCACAAGACTACACACTCCTCAAATTCTTGCAGTAAAGAAGTACATTTTATCTCATTTTTAAGGGAAGTTTTTAGCTGAAAATTTGTAGCATTTCTAAATAAGGCTTTTTGTTTTTTACATTATATTTTGGTATTTTCCTCTACTTTTACTTTACGTGGTGTTTTCTCTGCAAGCTTACATTTTCTCAGTAACTGTTGAAGATAGCCAAATTTAATTTTTGAATTATAAAATGAACACCAATATTTGTTTAATTTTTTTATGTTTATACATTCGTTGTTTAAGTTTTGAAAAATTAATGGCGTATAAATGTCCATAATAAAACACATTATCGTCAAAATAGCACTAATACTGTCAAAAGTGTATTCCATTACCCTAAACGGTTTTTGAGAGGCTTAAAAATAAAAGTCGGCACTGAAAACAGCAGTAAAAAACACTCCGTTATGACTACCCAATGTCCTTAAAATGTCGGAATACTTTTGAAACATTCCATGTGTGTAGCTTTTGATCAACAACGTCTGTCGCAGCGCCAACTTCAGGCTGTATTGTTTTCAACGTTCATTAATTACTGTTGACAGCTTTCTCGGTCCGTCACTTTGCTGCGCTCTGTCCAGCTCCGTCGAAACACCACCTTTTTATTGCCATTGTTATGGGGGAAATTCCACATGGTGCATACGACAGGCCACCAAGGAAGATAAATGATTTAGCTAGATATATATATATATATATATATATATATATATATATATATATATATATCCATGGATACCTCAGCCAAACTTTATGACGTGAACACTCTCTCCTTTCCTCGTAATATTTCCTGCTTGCCGGCTTTGGTTCTCTTTTACGCTGTCTGATTATACTGGGCGTTCATTTTTATCCGCGACTTCCCGCGCAAGAAATGTCGCTATCGATGTCATCGCTGATAAACCGAGTTTACGTACAAATTGGGGCATAAACATCTTACGGTTTTTAATCCAATCTGAACACTATGTGCTTGGTCAAAGTTATGAGGGCATAATTAAATAATGACGAAAGATATCAAAAGAAAGCCTTATTTACAAAGTTACAGTTCTTTACTCTAATTCTAAATGTGAGTTCCATTCTGTCAAGGTATTTATTGTCACGTGGCACTAGCTTTCCAATGCCGTTGTTATATGTTTCTAACCGCAAAGAAGAACAAAATTTTCGGTAAATCGAAGGTTATATGAACGAGTTTTCAGTGAGAAAACGGTGCATGCTTTACGAGTAATCAAGGAAGAGTATTCACGATTAAAACCGGAATGGGAGATTATTAGTGTTATGGAGGAGTTGAAAGCAGATGTTGATAACAGAATTAATAGATAATGTTTCTCTTTGGAAACCGTACAGGATCTTTAGGTTAGAAAAGAATTCCCAATAAATGAAGACCTCAAAGTGGCAGTGACATCTTGGCTCAGATCTTTGGCGGAAGAGAAAAACCATTACCACCTGACAATTTGTGCCTTAACAGAATGGAGATTACGTTGAAATACCAATACACTATTGTTACTTTCTAAATAAAGTATTGTGTGGATATCTTACGTTATTATTTAGTTATACCAAATCGTTCTTTGCCCTCTGGATGGTTCTCGTATGTTATAGTCATGTTTCAATGAACACAATGGCGTGGAGTTTCAGATCATATGGTTCACTAATGATTTGATTTATTCTTCTATTTGTTATAGGTTGGTAAAACAGTTGACAGTTGTGGATGTGATCTAACAGTGCACTCCTTCCAGTTCAGTTGCGTGGAGGTTGGACTGTATCTGAGAGTATTCATTCAATCAGAACAAACTGAGCTATAGCTGTTCAGCGGCAACTCCGGAGACACGTCAATAGACGCAACGCTCCTTCCAGGAGTACTGTGTTACTGTGAGTTAGAAAATGGCCTGACGAAGGTTCTGTATAAACAGAGTTTATTCACGTAAACGGTTCTACTGAGTGAGTGTACTCTGATAATGGCCAACGCTTCACGACACTGAACTGGAAACACGTACTGTCAAACCATAACCACAACTATCAACTGCGTTACCAACCCAAAAGTAGTCTGATGTGTTCCATTCACATGCCTTTCTGTACAAACTGTTGTTACAAAGGATTATTCGTTTATCTTCATCGTGTTAATCAAAATAAACATTAGCAGAAATGGTTGTATTAGTTCCTTCTAAGTACAAAGGAAATAAGGTAATACAATAGGCTAAAGCACGGCCAGAAGTAAAATAAAAGAGAGATGAAACGAAAGATGACCTCTATTTTGAGAAAAGTATGTCTTGGAAACTATTAACTCTACAAAAAAGTGTATATGACATAAATTGTATATTTTAAACGAGACTTGTATGTTTAGTAAGTTTTTGTCTGTCTCTTACTTTATCGGCTATACAAAAGTCTTCTAGAATGAATAGGACTTCAGAAGCTATTCCCAGGAATTTCAAGATATACATTTTATTTGCCATGTGAATACATATCTTTAATATATGATATTTTATTTAAAGTCGTTACATTTATTTTTAGAAAAACAAAACTTTCAAAAAGTTTTCCATATAAAGGGTAGTTTGGGGTGGCGAGATTTTATTGAAACTCTTCGTGTCGTATCCTTGAAAGATACTAAACATAAATACCAATTTTGGTATTTAACGGACTTTTCGTTGTCGTGCTATGCTGTCCATAGACACAGAGTTCTTTTTGTATTCAGGGGGGCTCAAAATATGTATTTTCGGTGAAGTTTAGATATCGAATTTTTGGATGGAATAAAATACTTTCTCTACTTATGTACATAGTACGTGCAGAGAAACTAAAAAAAATCAAATTAAATCATCAGTGAAGAATGTGATCTGAAACGCCATACAATAGTGTGCATTGTCATAAGACTGAAATACATATTTGATAAATCACACAGGTTTTGACTGGTTTACAAACCATCATGTGTTTATGCCTAATCTTGTACTTCCCGTCTAGTGATAGATTAATGCATAGCTTCCTTATGAGGCGCAATGGATATTGTCACTCTAGTGAGAGAAGTACATACTTAATATGAGGCCATCCTGATATGGCAATTTAGATACGTCTCTCAAACTGCTGGTGTTTACATTAATTTGATGTTTCGGAATAGTTATCCTATTTATAGCGATATAAATCTATCTAAACATCACTCCTATTTTGACATAACACGTGTATGTATGTGTGGTTACATTCACTGTTTTTCAACAAAGCTCAGAGCAACTTTGAATATTATTCATTACTGCACTGAAAGGGAGCGTGGGCAGGCTGGTTCTATTGGCAGCTAAACGCATCAAGAGGGTAGTGGTTTGCTTTTTCTACTACAAAACAATCGTCGATCTTTCTAGGTAGAGGTCGCAGTGAAAGATTTGCTTTCCTCAAATGATCACCGCTCCTTCTCTGTGGAGAGTGCTATGGCTTCAATGTAGGTTTACCTATAACTACCTATAATGCCATTCTTCCTCTATTGGCGCGCGGAAATCACAGATTAAAATGAACACCTCGTATATTTATTTGTTTATTTTTCTGTATATTTATTTACAATATATGTCCCATATCTCTTATATTTCGGGCACCGTCTAATTTCAGTGGCTTCACAGGTTTCCCTTTAGAAGATCTCGTAATCATCAGAGCCTTTACACTAGGCTGTTTTAGCTTCACCGCACTAAAGAGCAACGATTTACACACTTACTGGGAGGAGTATTCCTGCTAAATTCAATTCACCTTATCAGTGAGGACAAACTATCGACCCGGCTGAATCAAGTATTGGAATACAGCGCAAGCTTGTGTTATGACTTCCGCCCAGTGGCGTTTTGGCTATCACCTTCCCCTCTAGCCGGGCTCCGTGGTTTGTGGTTGAGTAAGCGCGAGTACTTATACACAGACGCACTCTACTACAACTTCGGCATGGATCTTGGCTTCCAGGTCGTGGTATAGGTCCTCCACTGCTGCGTCCATTACTCTCTTGATTTCCTTCGCCTGCTGGTCCAGGCACACGTCCATTTCGGCCTCTGTCATCCCCGTGTTTTCTTTCATCTGCTCCTTTAGCCGCTTTCTTGCTGATGTGGACGCTCTTCCGCAGTAATAATGTTATATTCCAGACACCAGTTTCACAATGTACACAAGCTTTCCTAATTGTAATCTTTGTTTGTAATTTTCAAAAATCCGTTTCGCAATAAGTGTTTATAAAGTTGAACTTTACAAACACCGATGTTGGATTAAGATTAGTTATGGGTGTAGATGTTCATAAACTAGGTCTGTTCGACCTTTAAAATCTTTAAAAACTTATATGTTTATATGTAAACTTTTATACAGTGTTTTGTTTTCAATCCTATAGTATTTCCACACATTTGTATTTTGTGTTTGTAAAGTAAGCAGTTTACCTAAAAGTGGCTTAAGGCTTGTAGAGTAACCTGTTTTTAAATATTTGTGAGCAAAAATTGCATAGAAAAGTATACAATTAAGTATACACCACAATATATCTGAAAACTGCATAAAATACCATTTATAGCAGTTACAGAGATTCAGATGATGTTCATGAACGCATAAACATTATATGTTCAGAATTAATAATAACTTTATATCTCTTTAAGAATACGAGAACCATTATTTATATTTTGAACATTGGCAACAGCGATTCCTATAAGTGCCATCTGGTGTTTCCACTGGAAAGTTTAACATTTGCTTTTTTGCAATATAATTTATTTTGGGTCGCTTTAACAGCATGGTCATATCTCGACCTTACAAATTGTACATAAAATAGTTTACACCTTAATCTAATCAGATATTTTGTCAATAGAGCTCTATTTGTTAAATTTGCAGTGACCTTAAAATTGTATCTCAGCGAAAATATGGTATTAGCATGTGAAACTGTTCGTGCGAATATTTATTATGACTTTCACTTAGATTATCAGGTCAGGAGGACACTGATAAACTTAGTACTACATATAGCGATGAAGTTCCATCTTTTGAGAATGTGAAAAGCTGATGTAACGAGTTTAATCGTGGCCGTCGTTCGCTCACTAACGAAATTCGTGAAGGTCGTCCAATCAGTTGTTGCGTCTGAAAATATTGATGCTGTGCAGAAACAGATAGTGCAAGATTGTCATTCCACACACTGTGAGATAGAGGTAGTCCTAGTTCTACCAGCGTTCTTGTGCATGATATATTGTGCAGTTTTGGCATTAAATCGTTTTTCATTTGTATATTTATGTAATGTTGTTATAATGACTTTTATTGCTGACTCTAAATTTATCTATGTAATTTCAGTTTATATTTATACTGTTTTGGTATGCTTTGTGGCAACCCATTAATTGTATGGGAAGCTGTTATTCTCTTGAATAAAACATAATAAAATATTACATGATCATTTAGCCGTGAAAAAGGTTTGCTCTCATTGGATCCCACATAATTTGACATAATCTCAAATGGATGCTCGTATCGATGTATCGATTGGTGCACACAAATGTTCAAGGTGGAGCATTAATCTATGCACATAAGCCGGAACTTAAACAGAAGTCGACTGCATCGATGTTTCAAGATGAATCAAATTCAACAAAAGTTGTTCGCACTCGAAGCACTTCGAAACAAATGGTCGCCTGTTGTTTTTTTTTTTTTTTTCGGAAACACTGATCATGTGACAACAGTGTCTTAGAGGAATGTAACCCGGCCAATTTTGTTTGCCGGAAGTTTTCGGTGAAATAAGGAAAACAAGTGCCTTCGAATCGTTCTTCATCAAGACAACGCGAGCGCTCACACATTTCGTCTATCAGCCGAGTATTTGAACACTCAAACAATGGAACTGATGACTCATCCGCCGTACAGTCCTGATTTGGCACCCAATGACTCCTTTTTGTTCCCAAACATATACGTGGACAACTATTTCTAAACTCTATCCACTATTTCATAAACACACAACTCTTGGTCTTGAATGTTCCCTTCTTCTTTATAAATCTCTTGTTCGACCCATCTATGCTTCTCAAGTCTGGGGCACTGCTAAAAACACTCACATACGCCGTTTACAGGTGATCCAAAACAGATTCCTGAGAATCGCTACCAATGCTCCTTGGTTTGTCAGGAACCAGCAGCTACATCAAGAATTCGGTCTCCTTCCAGTTCTCAAGTTTATAAGCAAGATCGCCTCTCGCTTCTTCTTACACTTGCGGGACGTTCCAGGAGCTGTGACGTACATCAGCCCACACGCCTGAAGAGACGACTACCACAGGATCTGCTACTCAGTAACTCCGATGACTCCGATCACTAACTACACTTTACTCTCACAATATCACTTTTAATCACTATACAGTTCTTTATCCATGTTTCATAGTTAAAAGGAACCTCTTAGGTTTTCCTTAAATGTTATTATTAATTATGTATTTATGTTCTAACATTCTCAGAGATCTGTAAAGCATATAAGGCTGATCGATCATTAATAAAATTAAAAAAAGAAAAAAAAATCGTCGGCAGAAGAAGTTAATGCATTCAAAAACAAATTTTGGAGGTGTCTGAAGAATATTGAAAAAAAAAAAATGCGATACCAAAAGGTTCCAGCGCATGCAAAATATGTTGATCATAAAGGAGATTATTTCGAGAAACAACATAGCAATTTTAAATGACAAATTACTGCTTTTTACTTTCTCTACACGTACCATGTACATAGTGTATAGAGAAGATATTGCACTCCACCCAAAAATTCAATGCTGAGATTTTGCCGGAAATGTATGTTTTAAAGTCCCCTGTATCCACAAAAAAAGCATTTTCAGAGAAAGGTCCGTGTGTCCGTGTGTCTATGAACACGGTAACTCAAAAACGAAAAGTCAGTAATATAACAAACTTGGTATTTATATTTAGTATCTTCCAAGGATGTGAGACGAACATTTTTAGAAAAATCACCACGCACCAAACTACACTTTACATGGAACTGTTTTAGAAAATTTTGATTTTCTAAAAAATGGCTGTAACGATTTTGATTAAAATATCGTATATTGAAGATATTTACCTAATAATTAATATTTATTTTGAATATTCTGGAATGTATTTTGAATATTCTGGAAATAGCCTCTGAAGACTACTTTATTCTGGATGAATTTTACGGAATTTTGCACAAATGCTAAACCGTAAGAAATGGACAAAAACTTACCACACAAAAAGTGCACATTAAAACACACAATTTATGTTATATAATTACTTTCTCTATACGTACTACATATAGTGTATAGAGAAGATATTGTATTGCACCCAAACATTTTATATCGAGATTTCACCGGAAATATATGTTTTGGGAACCCCTGAAAAAAAAGCATTTTTAGAAAAATGTCCGTATGTGTATGTGTGTGTCTGTGGGCAGCATAGCTCAAAAACGAAAAGACCGTTAAATACCAAACTTGGTATTTAAGTTTGGTATCGTCCAAGGATGCGACACGAAGATTTAAAAAAAAATCCCTCCAAACTACCCTTTACATGGAAAAACTTTCGAAATTTTTGATTTTCTTAAAAATGGCTCTAATGATGTTGATTAAAATATCGTATATTAAAGATATTTACCTGACAAATAAAATATATATCTTGAATTTTCTGGGAATAGCCTCTGAGGACTTCTTTATTCTGAATGAATTTTACGGAATTTTGACTAACTGTTAAACCGTAAGAGATGGACGAAAACTTAAAACACAAAAAATGTAGAGCACGTTAAAACACATAATTTATATTATATACATATTTTTCGTTGAGTTGATCGTTTTTAGATACTCCTTGTTTTTGGTTTCAGCTTTAAAAAACATATACTTTGCTCATACAGGAATTTGTCAACTCCTGTCTATACAAACAAAGGAATTTCAGTCACATTGCAAGCAGCTTTTGATTATCTCTTTATGCTATGGTACTCCCTTATTTAGTTTCTACTTACAAGGAAGCAAGTAATTAGACTATTCCTGCTAATTTTTTTGTTGATTTAGAATGAAGTAAATAGAAGCATAGCCTTTTTAACAATTATTTGTTGCTGAACTGTAGAGAAAGTCATGTGAATAGAACACATCCGATTTTTTATAATTAGGCTCAAAATTTAAATAGTGTCCCTCACACAATAAGAGGTTCGGGATGATACCCTTAGCGATGGAATTGTTATTGCAAGATATAAGACATCATATTTAGCATGAATTGGCGAAAGTGGAGTCCTAACCACAAAACAACAGAAGTGCACATAGAGTATCCCGGATTTGCGCTTACAGGAATCTGCGCAATGTCCATGTAACAATGCTCACTCTGCAAATATCCAAACAAATCACAGGTCATCAGCACAGCTAGTATATTAAAATGTGGGATCGGGCATTGTTAAATTTTGATATCTTTGAATCTTCATAAGATTAAATAGCTTTATACAGTGTATTTCAGATTAAATACACACAGAAAACTTATCAAACGTGCTAGACATACGGAAACACAACTTAGATCTTTAGTATCTTTTGCAAAACATGGTTGGGGGCGCTTTGAGCCGGGAATATCTCATAATGTATACTTGTATATTGAATATCTGGATTTGCAAAGTTCCTCAAACATTACAAGTTGACAAACATTCATTGTGAAACAGAATTTACAAGCAGTTGTAATCTTTCCCCTGTTATTACTTTCTTTACACGTACTATGTACATAGTGTATAGAGAAGGTATTGCACTCCACCCAAAAATTTCGTACCGAGATTTCACCGGAAATACAGATTTTAGGGACTCCTGTATTCAAAAAAGGTCCGTATGTGTGTGTTTGTGTGTATGTGATCACGATAACTCAAAAATGAAAAATCCTAAAATACTACACTGATATTTAAGTTTAGTATCTTCCAGGGATGCGGCGCGAATATTTTGAGAAACATTTGCAAACTATCCTTTACATGGAAAAAATTTCGGAAATTTTGATTTTCTCAAAAATGCCTCTAACGATTTTAATTAAAATACCGTATATTAAAGACATCTATATGGCAAATAAAATGTATATCTTGTATTTTCTGGGAATATCCTCTGAAGATCTTTTTATTCTGAATGAGTTTTGCTGAATTTTGCGTATCTGGTAAATCGTAAGAGATAGACAAAATCTTACTACACAAAAAATGTAGATCAAGTTAAAGCACACAATTTATGTCATATACATTTTTCCGTTGCTTGATCATTTCTAAAATATTGTTTGTTATCTGTTTCAGATTTGAAATACTTAAACTTTTCTCATACCGAAAGGTGTACATTTCTGGTCCTGCATAGAAACGGATTTCAACTACATGGCAACCAGCTTTTAAAAGATTTGACTTTCGCTTTAGCCTAGTGTATTCCCTTATTTTCCTTCTACTTACAAGGAAGCAAATAATTAAGACAATTATTCTCATAAATAGATATAAGAATAAGCTTTTTAACAATCCTTTTTTACAGAGATGAAGAGAAAGTCATATGAAGGGAACACTTCAATGTTTTCATATATAAACCGTAACTATTATGAATATATTATGAAATATGCCCCAGGTCAGATTACGTTTATTGTAACTCCTTTACGATGTCGTCTTTAAAGCCTTTCAGCGTTGCATGTATCTCCGATTTTACAGCGTCAAAGTCGGAACCAAGTTGGGATTTCATTTTCTGTATTTCATGCTTCACACCCTTCATTACACTTTTCATCTCCACCATTCCGGATTTCACCGTCTCCAATCCCAATTTCATTTCCGTCACTATCCTCTCAATTCCGTATTCTTGTTTGCCTCTATTTTCTCCATTCTGACTTATGCTTGTCTAAGCATTTCTTGCATCGTGGCACTTAAATCCCACTCCTGACACCAGGACAGATTTTTCAGCATCCCTTCACTTTCTTCGTGACGTTTATAATATGTATCTATATAATTTTTCTGAGGACAGCCTGTGAAGTTCCATTCATTCTGTATAACCGTTTTATTTTCTCTACCACATACTATGTACATACATAGTAGGTAGAGGAGATATTTTATTCCAAACAAAACTTTGATAGCGAGATTTTTGCAGACCAGAGAATAAAAAATCTTATGTGTTCCATTTACACGATTTCGTCTACCTATTCTGCAAATAAACTGCTCTTACACATATTATTCTTCTATCTACATCATACTAAACGAGATAAACATTAGCCGAATTGGTCTTACTACTTAATTTCTTATAAGCAGAAGGGAAATAAGGGAATATACTAGACTAAAGCGACAGTCAAATCTTTAAAAGCCGGTCAATATGTGCACAATTGAAGTTAGGTTCGTTTTACATCCCCCCGGGCCTCAAAAGAGAGATGAACCGAAGGTGACCCCGTTTGAGAAAATTCCCAGTTTAAAATTGAAGCCAATAACAAGGAATGTCTCGGAAACGGTCAAGTCTGCGACAAAAATGTATATGACATAAATTGTGTGTTTTAACAAGATCTACATTTTTTGTTTAGTAAACTTTTGTCTATCCCTTACGGTTTGCCAGTTACGCAAAATTCATCCGGAATGAACAGGTCTTCAGAAGATATTCCCAGAAAATTCCAGATATGCATTTTATTTGTGATGTAAGTAGCTTTAATTTACGGTCTTTTAATCAAAATCGTTAAAGCCATTTTTAAGAAAATAACATTTAATTTTTTCTCTCTCCATGTAATGGGTAGCTTGGGTTGGAGGAATTTTTTTAAAAAATCATCGTGGCGCATCCTTGGAAGATACCAAACTTAAAAATCTTTTTTTTTTTCTAAAAATGCTTTTATTGAACGCAGGTGACCTCAAAACATATTTCCGGTGAAGTCTCGGTATCGAATTTTTGGGTAGAATACAATACTTCCTCTATACACTATGTAAGAGTACATAGTATGTGTAGAGAAAGTAAAATATTTAGAAGAAGGTGCTCGCATGCGTGTGTGTGTATGTGTGTTTCTATGTATAACTGAAAAACCAATTGTCGGTTAAATAACAAATTTGGTATTTAAGTTTAGTAATTTCTAAGGATGTAACACGAAGATTTTAAGAAAAATTTACAACCCAAAACTACTCTGTAAATGGAACATCTCAAAATGGCTAACGATTTTGATTAAAATACTATAGGTTTAAGATATTTTCACCACAAAAATGATACCTATCTTGAGTTTTATGGGAATAGCCTCAGAAGCTCTCTTCATTGTGTGTTGCACAGCTGATAAAGCATAAGATACAGACAAAAGCTTAGTATATAGATAAGTAGAACTTGTTAAATTACACAATTTATGTCATATATATCTTTATTTTCTCTAGCGCATATGTACAACGTACTTACATTGTAGAGATAGTGTATTCCACCCAAAAGTTGGATTCCGAGATTTCACCGAAATTATGTTTTGGGGCACCTTGAATAAAAAAGAAGAATTTTTAATAAATGTTAGTGTGTGTCGGTGTATGTCTGAGAGACATAACTCAAATACGAAAAGTCTTTAAATACTAAACTTGGTGTTTAAGTTCAGTATCTCCCAAGGATGCGATACGAAGATTTTCAATAAAAGCCCCGCCCCCACTTCAAGATATACTTATATGGAAAATTTTTTCAATTTTTTTTTCAAAAATAGCTCTAACAATTTTGATTAAAATACTGTTTATTAAAGATATTTAAATGACAAATGTGTACCTTGAATTTCCAGGGAATAGCCTCTAAAGACCTCTTCATTCTGAATTATTTTTTCCTAACTGGAAACCGTAAGAGAATAGTCACAAGGAAGCAAGTTAAGACAATTTTTGCTAATGTTTATCTCAATTAGCATGATGTACATAAAAGAATAATCTTTTGTAAGAAAAGCTTGTTTGTGGAAATGTCAAAGAAAGTCATGCGAATGGAATCAGATTTTGTTTTGTAAAGTTAACTGTTTTTGGGATCCTTCTTGTTATTGGTTTCAGTTTTTAAATAATTAAAAACATTTCGTAAATAACTTACTTCTATTTCACTTGGAATGGAATGTTTAATGTACCAGACCGAGCATCTCTGGAAACATTTAACTGCTATTTTAGCCTAGTATATTCCCTTATTTCTTCGTATCTAGAACAATGCAATATTTTTTTTTCTGCAAACGCTTATAGCATATACGTGAAATAGATACAAGTATAAGCTTGTGTAGCAATAATTTATTGCAGAACAGGTAGAAAATTCTGATGTGTTCCATCCATATGCCTTTCTCTACCTATTCTGTAAACGACTTACTCTTACAAAATAGTATTCTTTTATCTACAACATGTTAATCGAGATAAATATTAGCAGAAATGGTCTTATTACTTGCTTCCTTGCGAGTAAAAGAGAAATAACAGAATGCACAAGGTTAAAGCGCTGGTCAAATCTTTTAAAAGCTGGTTGACATGTGGCTGAAATCCGTTTCTTTGTATTGCCGGTGTTGACAAATTCACGTATGAGAAGATATCATATTTTAAAACTGAAAACAATGACATAGAATATTTGGGAAATGGTCAGCTCTGCGAAAAAAATGTAGGTATATGGCATACAATGTGTGCATTAGCGAGATCTATAGTGTTTGTGCATTGCTTTGTCTATCTCTTACAGTTTACCACTTATGCAAAATTCATCCAGAATAAATAAGTCTTCAGAGGCTGTTCCCAAAAAATGTAAGAAGTATCTTTAATATACGCTATTTTAATCAAAATCGTTAAGTAATTTTTGAGAAAATGATAACTATCAAAAATTTTCAATATAAAGGATAATTTGGGGTGGAAGGATTTTTCTGAATATCTTCCTGTCCATCCTTGGAAGGTATTAAACCTAAAAATCAAGTTTGCTTTTTAACGGTGTTTTAGTTTTTTTGCTATGCTGTCCACAGATAGACAGAAAAACAGATACACACAAACTCACACATGGACCTTTTTCTAAAAATGATTTTTGGATAGGAACCTCAGATATTATATATATATATATATCCAACTATATTTTGACGTCGAATTTTTGGGTGGAGTACATTACGTTTTCTACTTACACAGTAGCGTAGAGAAAGTAGAACTTATAATCCCCCACTTCTGTACAGCAGAGAATTGCAAATCGAAGATGACGAGTATGAGGAATGCCTATTTGGAGCATTAAATTGCTGCCATTGGCGCAGGAGGGGAACGTACAAAAGCAAAACACACAATTATTCTATCTCTTTCGCATCATTTAGAAGCACAAAGACCTACATCGATCCTCCTCTCTAGAACTCCATCCCATCCATTCGGGTAAAAGGCTAACATTACTGCTTTTCCACCACGCAGCAGAGCTCTCATTTTATTGCTCCATCAATTTCAGTAATTGATGATGCTGGGGGCCTTGGTAACCGAACAAAACAAATGCTGTAGGTATCGATATCCGCTTCTAGCTACTCCAGTTGACTTTTGGGGAGAAGTGTTTAACCGTCTGTTATTATGCCTTCAGTGATATTATTTTGTTCTTTAAGATATTCAGATTTCAATATCCTGCTTGTGGTTATCCGGTTGACTTTTGACTTTTAAACAATATGATTATGGCTTCAGTTGAAGTATATAATCTCATGAAATTATGCCTTCAGTGATATTCTTTTGTTCTTTAAGATATTCAGATTTCAATATCCTGCTTGTGGTTATCCGGTTCACTTTTGATTTTTAAGAAAGTATTTAACCGATGAGGTTATGGCTTCAGTTGAATTTTGACTTTAAGGGAGAAGTATTTAATCTCATGAGGTTATGACTTCAATGATATTCTTTTGTTCTTTAAGATATTGCGATATAGGTATCTGGATTTTAGCTAATCCAGTTGAATTTTGGTTATTAGGCAGAAGTATTTAACCTCATGAGATTATGACCTTAGTGATGCACCTTTTGTTGACTACGATATTGAGATTTCAGTATCCGGAGTCTAGCTATTCTAATTGACTATTGACTTTTAGGGAAAAATATTTAACCTCATGAGATTATGAGTTTAATGATACTCCTTTTTTTTTGTTTATGATATTGATATTTCAGTATCCGGCGTTCTAGCTATTACAGTAGACTATTGAATTTTAGGGTGAAGTATTTAATCTCATGAGATTATGACTTTAATGATGCTCCTTTTGTTGTTTATGATACCGAGATTTCAGTATCCGGCATCTAGCTATTCTAATCGACTATTGACTTTTAAGGAGAAGTACCCTTTAACCTATGAGATTTATGAAGTGTTGGTACATAATATTGAAATTAGAAAAACAGAATATTATCAAACAATGTATGTTAATGCAAGCGAGAAGCAAGTGGAAAGAATCATGGATATATAAAATCGGAAGTTGGTTTAAGAGTAATGCAATTTGATAGAGAAAGAATGGAAAAGGGATGGTGGAAAGAGGTAACAACCAGAATAGGAGATGTAGAAAAACAGAATTATGGGCTAATCTTATTGACCTAAAATCTCTGAAACTATACAGATAATTGGAAATGGATAGGGAAAGAGAAAAATATATTGACATTTGTGAAAAAGCGAAGGGACGGGTTGGCATGATTCAGAACAGGGATAACTTATTTAAGTGGGATATATGTGCATATTAAGGGAAAATTTCTATTTTGTGAAGAGGCAGAAAACTCATGAGATTTGTATTCTAGAATACAAAAAAACTGAAATTTGAAGGAATGAGCTCCTTTTACAAAATTGGAAGAATTTACCAAATGAAATAAAAGATATAATTTTTTTAATTTAAGATCAGAGAAAAGTGGAAAAGAACAACGGAGATAATTTTGATTGAGTTACATTCATTTCAACATTTTCCAAGAGGGGTATAATATAATCCCATTATATAGAAGGCCTAGTGTTAGATATAAAATACTGTATTACTAATGTTTATAAAAGTTGAAGCTGATATGTTTCCATATTATAGATATAAACAAATATCTTATGTATTACGTAACTTTTGTATTGAGGAATATTCATTCATTCATTCATTCATTCAACAGCATGCGATTATGGCTTCAGTGATGTTCTTTTTGTTGTTTAAAGATACTGCGATTTCTATATCCTCCTTGTAGCTTCCAATTAACTTCTGACTTTTAGGGAGAAGTTTTTAACCCCATGAGATTTATGGTTTCAGTGATATTCTTTTGTTCTTCAATATGTTTAGATTTAGACATACTGCTTGTAACTATCCAGTTACCTTTCACTTTAAGGGAGAAATATTTAACTGAATGAGATTATGGCTTCAATGATATTCATTTGTTCTTTAACATATTGGGATTTCAGTATCTGGCTTTTAGCTATATCGGTTGACTTTTGTGTTTTCAGGAGAAGTATTTAACTTAATGAGATTATGACTTCAGTGATTCATTTTTGTTAAAGGAGCATAAAATCTGGTCCATAACGGAACGGAACTGTTTATGTTGGTATTTATCCTTCTGCTTAAAAGGGAAATAGTAATTAGAAAATTCCTGCTGTTTATCTCGGTTAACATGATATAAATACAAGAATAATCTTTTGTAAAAAGAGCTTGCTTACAGAATAGGTAGAGAAAGTCATCTGAATGGAACAAATCATATTTTTTTTTCTCTACTTCGTGCTACATGAGATCACTAGCAGAAGTGATTGTATTGCTTGGTGGGTTTTAACGGCAGGTACATTTTGTGTGTGGTAAGCTTTTTCTATCTCTTAGAGTTTACTACTTATGCAAAAGAAGAGGAGTCAAGAGGCTATTCGCAGAAATTTTAAGGTATACGTTTTATTTGTATATATATTTAGTATGCAACACTTTAACCAAAATGTTAGTAATTTTTGAGAAAAACAACATTTTCGAAAAAGTTTCCATGTAAATGGTATTTTGGGGCGAAGGGATGTTCTTGAAAATATATGTGTCACATCGTTGGAGAATGCTGAACTTAAATATCAAGTGTCGTTTTAACCGACATTTCGGTTTTAGGTTATCGTGTCACAAACCCCCACACACATGGACCCTAAAACGTATATTTCCAATGAAATCTCGGTATCGAATTTTTGAGTGGCATGCAATACCTTCTCTACCTATGTACTATGTATAAAGTAGAGAAAATAAAGATTAGTTGGAATAAATTACGTATTTTAAAGAGATCTAAATTTGTGTATAAAGTACGTTTTCGTTTATCATGTAACTTCAGATTGAAGTGGACTTCACAGAGTATTCCTGAACATTCAGGATAAACATTTTATATACCATGTAAGTATCTTTATTATTAGGGATTTTAATCAAATCACGGGAGCCATTGTGATAATACCGAGAATTTCGAGAAATCTCCCATGTAAAGGTAAGCTTGAGATGGAGGATTTTCTTAATTTTCTTGAACATCTTCGTGTCGCTCCTTTGGAAGTTACCGAACTTCAGGCTATGCATCGGCTTCCAATATCGGTTGCTCAAACTAATGCAACGTTATATCTTTCTTCATGACATAATTAATTTACTCTGCATGTCAATTGGTTAACCTACAATATGATGTTGAAATATATACGTTATTACATACCCCAATTATATTTTTGCCATTTTTCGCAGTCCTATCTTTCATGCTTATTTGTATAAATTTAGTATCTCTAAATTCATTATTTTGTAATAAAATGCTCCATACGATGGATTTATAAAAATAAACAAATAAAAAAGTTCAAGTTTTACAGTGAATGTATTTTATAATACATCTATTATTCCGATATTTTATATTAAATCCTAAGTATTGTAGAAAAATCAATATATTTATAGTATCCAACGCTCACAGTTTTTCAAAATTTAATAATTAATTTTTCAAAATTGGAGCATTGTTTCGAAAAAGGTGCATGGTTATTTTCTTTAATGCACTTTTGAGAGGCATTAACATTTTTGAGACAATTTAGTGAAATTTGCATCATATTTTGGAGTATTTTCAGTAAGCAAAAATGTTGGAAATCGTTGGAAAAAATATCTTACCACAAAATAGGGCCTTTATCATGGTTGTGGCAGCGTCCCTTGGTCCGGATAAGGTGATATAGCCACACCAGATCACCTTGCTAAAGTTTCGGCTGTTGGCCTGAGGGTCTCGGTATTCTTTCGGTTCGAGCTTAGTTGTCGGGCCATCTCAAGCATGACGTGGAATCGGTCTACGAGATGCTCCAAGTAGTCGGCCGATGGCTGTTCTGTCTCAGGAGGATTCCCAAACATCGAATCGCATAGTAGGGAACTCCCAAACATCTGATCAAACTGGCTGGTGTCAACCCGGTGTGTTGTAGGTGAAGAGAGGATGGCCAGCAAGAAAAGTGGTACTCTTATATCCCAGTTTCTCTGGTGAATGGTCTCAACCTTCCTCAAATGTTCTTTTAGAGTCCTGATGTGCCGCTCAATCATATGACTGAAGAGTCTGACTATGGGTGAAGAGGTGTAGTACACGTCTTGTGCTCTGCTCCTAGTGTTTCCCTCATGAGGTTGCAATCAGTTGGTGCCCTCAGTTGCGCCATTGGTACCCCCAAGTTCAGAATTCATATTATTTCATTGTGAGAAAAAGGAACCTTTTTAATTTTATCATTTTTGGTCAGACTTCACTTGTGCATCACTTTAAATACTAAGTTTAGTATTTAATTGATAATCCCATTATGAGATTATTGTTCAGACATAAATACACATATACATATGCACGCGGGCATTTCTCTAAATGAAATGTCAGTATCGACTTTTTGGGTGGATTGCAATGCTTCCTCTACTTAGAGGAGTAGAGAAAATAAGAACAGATCAGGATTAGAATTGAGACACGTATGAAGGGGACTGGACATTGAACCAAGACGGCCAGAACCATGATCTCTACAGTTTCCAGATTGAGGCACACCAACAATCGCACAACTAAATAGGGAACCCCGCTCCACATTGGGGACAACGTCGAAGTCGGGGGACGGAGATAACCACTTGAGCATCCTTTTTCCCTGCCATACCGCACCGAGCACCAACGCCGACACTTCCGAACCTGAAAGAAACCAATGAACAAAGGATGAATGATATGACAATGGAAATGACAGGGGGACCGGAAATTCGGGGGATGAAAGAAATCTTCCCATCATTCGCCAGGTGACCTGGAGAAACTTCTGAAAATAACCGGTGTCAAGTAGGCCGACCATACAACATGGGAAGAAAATGACACAAAGCCAGCGCTGCAGACTGAGACCACATCATGGAACCGCCTGAGACTGTCAACGTCATCGCCGTCCCAGCCTCTTGGGCCACAGTCAACGATGATCGTAGCCTACCGCCAGCCATAGCCACCACCGAACAAGAACAGCCTCGCCGGCACATGACACCCCATTAGTTGATATATAATCTAGGTTGCAATCGCCAACTTCCCATCTGTATCGCTCATCGTTGCCGCGGGTCAGCGCAGTAGTGCGCGGGATTTCACCGGCAACTTCCGGATGGACTACTCTACAACGCCATCAGACACCTACACACCCTCAGAGGACCGTTACCGCTGGTGAGGCTGGAGTTCTGGGGCGGAGTGGACAACCGGGGTGCCTTGGATGCCTGCTCTCGGCAAGGTACTCAGGCCGAGCCCAGCCAGAGAGTGCCCGCACCGGTGTTGCCAGTACAGACACTCATCCGAGACCTGCACAGCCGCAGCCCGAAGTCACTACTGTGGTGCCGGATGCCTCACATCCAACTGCACCAACCACAACCTGACACACTCTCCCGTCTGCTGTGCTACTTACAACAATGCAGGTCATTACTGGTCCAGGCGGCATTTTCTAGGAACCCCAGTAGACAAACACTAGCAGGCTATTTTCCTCATCCAGTCCCACATACGCCACTAAATGACGTCACAACCTCGCAGAAATATGACACCGAATTTCATTATTAAACCTACAAAACAACATTACAGCCAACAAGGACGTAATCCAGCAACTTCGGGAGAACATACAAACCTTCACCGGCCACATCATCATTGAGAGGAAGCCCTGAGCCACACTCTCGCGGACATTCTGGAAACTGCTCTCAACCTTCAGCCAACTCTACCAGCAGCAGTACACCGGGCGAACAACTCCTTATGAGATAACTATAACAAGCTGTTCGACAAGGTAATTGAGTGCATTAAAGACTCCCAGATCTGCAAAGTCCACAAACAACTAGATGAAATGCTCCAGCAACACACCCGTGACTTAACCATGCGCCTACTCTATCTAGAACAACTCCTTACATATTCCAAACCACTCAAGCGGTCCGGGTTCAATCCCAAGAGTCCGTATGTGGGATTTGTGGTGGACAAAGCGGCTCAGGAGTGGGTTTTCTTCGGGTTCTCCAGTTTTCCCCTAACTCGCATTTCATTTTTGCTCCATCTTCGTTCCAATATTATCAGTGTCGTCGCCTGCGGTGCCAAAATAGTAAAAGCTGGCGTTGAACACTATAAAAATCTCCCGGTCAAGAACAATGCATCTTCTGATGGAACAGAGTAACCCAACTGCCACCTTAATGACATTCCACCACAGATAAAGAAAATAACCCCAATAAGTATGTCTCCGTCAGGGGTTTGAACCATGGCGTCTACCTACACCCAACAGGCAATCCAGCCCGCCATTTTAATTATCGCCCGCAAACACCCGGTTTACTCCGGCGGTACCAGTTCTCATGCCACCGAAACGGTCCCAGCAAATAGTCACCATAGTACGAGGGCCACTATTTATAATTTGATCCTTGGCAACTCTGATTGCTGTAGGTGTCATCTGGTGTATTCACTGGAAAGTTTGACATGTTGATCTCAACCTACTTCAGATATTTTGCCAATAGAGCGTTATTCGTGTTGTTTACAGTGACTTTAAAATTGCGTCTTAGAGAAAAGTTGGAATCAACTACTGAAATGTTTGTGCGATGATTTATTATGATTTTTAACACGGATTAGCAAGAAGAGAGCTGTAATCAGCCTAATATTACATTTGGCGCTATTTATCCTTTGCCTCTGTGAAACGCTGGTATAACGAGTTTAATCGTGGCCATCGTTCGCTCACTGACGAAATTCATGAAGGTTGTCCAAAATCACTTGTGCAAAACCTGATAATGAAGTATCGTCATTTCACTTATTGTGAGACAGAGACAATCCTAGGCATTAGTTCCACCAGCACATATAAAATATTGGATGGTCAGTTAGCCATGAAAAAGATTTGTTCTCATTGGATCTCACATCATTTGACAAATCTCAAAAGGATGCTTGTGTCGATTGGTTCACACAAATGCCCAAGAAATGCAATGGTAGGATTTCAAAAGATATATATATATATATATATATATATATCAGATTATGATAGGTGACGAATCATGGATCTATGCATATAAGCCGGAACATAAACAGCAGTCGATTGTATGAGTGTTTCGAGATGAGCAAAATCCAGCAAAAGTTGTTCGCACTGAAGCACCTCGAAACAAATGGTCACCTTTTCTCCCAGAAATATTGGTTATGTGGCAACAGTGCCTTTAGAGGAACGTAAGGTACACAACCATTTATTTACCGAAAGTCTTAGGTGAAACAAGGAAAACAAACAAATGATGTGGATCGTTCATCAAGACGTGCCAGCGCTCACACTCTCGTCTAACAACTACTTGAACATTAAAACAATTGAATTGACGACTCATCCCCCGCACAATCCACATTTTGCTCTCAATGATTTCTTTTTGTTCTCGGACATCAAGAATAAAATATATGGACAACAATTTTCGTTGGCAGAGGAAGCCGATGCTCCAAAAATCGTTTTAGAGGTGTCTCAAGCAGATTGGAAAAAAATTCTCTGACAAATGGTTCCAGCGCGTGCAAAACTGTATTGATCATAAAGGAAAATGTTTCGAGAAACAATAAAACAATTTGCAACGACAAATTGCTGTTTTTATTACTATGCTAAACATATTATCAGTACTCCTTGTAAATCATCCTTTCTTCTTTCTTCCAAGATACGCTTAAATAGCTGTTATCAATGAAACCCTTATTCCTTTTTCCCTTCTAAAAACCGATCACGCGGATTTAACTCATTGACCTCCCGAATGCGGGACACAGACGAAACCACCGATCTGTAAATAAAAATATGTATTTTTATACCAAAGCTGATTTTAATTAGGTACTTTGTTTAAATTAAATGTTACTTATTTTGTACTCATAAGCTTTATATTAGTGAAATAAAAAACATTTTATTCCTCTTCAGCTTATTTTCAGTTCCCGTTACGTAAACGTCATCGGTAATCACTCAAGAGAAAATTTATAGCTAGTTATGCCTGAAGAAATGTCAATATGGCTTGTTTCTCTTGAACGGATATTGTGGAAACAAAATAGCTTGGTGAAAAAAGGAAATTTCGAAAAGAAGTCATTAAGCCGTTCGGAGCTGGTGAAGATGAAAGCTTCACGAGAAGGGAAAATAAGAAAGTTAATAAACCGCCTACGTCACAAGCAGCAAACTCTCCACCCATCAGGGGATTAAAATAAGCGGGTGGGGGGGGGGGGCAGAGAGAGAAAAGCGTGGCTTCTACAACACAATCGTTGTGCACGGTCCCTTCATCCATCTCCACCCATTAACCCTGCTTTTACTTTACACTCCACGCCTTGCTGAAAATAAACTGTGGCAGGAAAACAAAAAAACGTGCAGTATGCTGCTGGGAAAACAATATTTAATTAGTCTAGGGAATTCAACTTAAAGGAACTGTCTTAGGTAACGTCACAATGAATACAATGGAAACACAACTCCATTACCATCCGAGTATTCCAGACCAGAATGGGCATTCTTGACCTAGCGAGTCAAGCAACTTGCACCTCCCCTCCGTCCACTTGATTGCGCACTCTGGCCCGGGTTTTTCCCGTGGTTTTCCTGGGGCCACTTAGGCGAATGTTGGGATGCTGTATATCTACCACTATTCCTTTCCCTTTCATTCCTTCATTTCATTTCCCTTCTTTATCTTTCAGGTCAGCGTTAGGTGTGGCTTGAGGCTCTGCAGGCAAATGGCACGGTTGCTTGCTCCGAGTGAAACTGCCTTCCCGATGGTTGAGGCTAGGTGCCATTGTAGAGGCATCCTTTCGGCCTCCCGGCGCAGTAAAGCCTCCGTGGCGTGCCAGGGCTGCCATCTAGTGGCTGTTAGGGACTTCTGTGCGTCTCTGCGCTTAGCTCCCTTATGTGTGCTGACCTGTATCCCCTCCTCTCATCCCTTCCCCCAGGGACGTGGTAGGCCGCAATAGGTCTGTGCCGGGTCGCAGTTGTCAAATTGTCCTCCGCTGCTAACATGATCTACCCGTCATCCCACCCCTTCGCGCTTGTTGTTTGCAACACATAAGCTTGCCTATGAACAGTGTCCAACCAGCGTCGGAACCTACTGCAGTGTACTTGTACTACATACATGAGGGGAGGTGAATAAATGCAAATATTTGTATCAGCGTTTGATGAAGCATGATAATCCAGTCTTTCCGTTTTTATCGCTATTTTCTAAAGTTATTTTCATAAGGAAAGCTTTACGATGTTTTTAGGATGGAAATTGTTCTCTATTGCAGATGTTCGGTAATTACTTATGTAACAGATCACAGGGTTGATCCCTCTCTGCCCTTCGCTCTGCCCGACTGTGGGTGTTATGATGTGAGGGTGGAATATCGATCGAAGAAGATTTTTCAGGAAAATTAATAGTGTTCTAATTTTTCATGAATAAATAATAGTCTAATAAGCCATGCGTAATACGCAACGTTTTATCCTATCCTAATATTAACTGAATTATCCTTATATTTATTAATATTAATATTATTAGAGTCGTCGTTTTGAGGAACTGCATTTTAGTCGTGACCTAGGCAGTGTTTTGTTTGTTCGTTGCTCCATAACCCCGCCGGAATAGGCAGTTTCAACTCTGGTTGTTTAATCTGCACCAAATAAAGCAATACATGAATGAAATAGATTATGTTAAAGAGCTTGTACTTAGTTTGTTACCCGGAAAGTCGAAGTATTTATATGACAAGGACTTTTCATTATTTAAATAATGGGGAGCTGCCAAACGAGTTAAAATAATCTACAATCATTTTTGTTGTTTCCTAGGATACATGAAATGTATATATGAAGTTTATAGGATAGGCTAAAATACTTTATTAAAATGTATGCCTTGTATTTTCTGGGAATAGCCGCTGAAGACTTCTTCACTCTGGATGACGTTTACATAACTGCTAAACCGAAAGAGACAGACAAAATCTTAGAACAAAAAATATGGATCTCGTTAAAACACGCAATTTATATCATGAACATTTTTTGTAGAGGTAACAATCCCCATGATATTCCTTGTTATTAGTTTTAAAATGTTTAGTACTTAAGGGAAGTCATCCGTTTCATGTCTATTTTGTTTACTTCTGGCCAGGAAAGAGAACCGAATTCCTCGCAGCGGCAGTTTTACCGATTTGACTATCGCTTTAGCCTAGTGAATTCCAATATTTATTTTATATTTACAAGGACGCTAATAATAAGATAATTTTGCTAATGTTTATCTCGATTAGCTTGAGGTATACAAAATAATAGTCTTTTGCAAGAAGAGTTCTTTGCTCAACAGGAGGGGAATGTCAAGTGAATGGAACACATCAGCATTTTCTTGTGGAGTTAACCATTTCCTTGTTATTGCTTTAAATTTTCCAATACTTAAATTTTTCTCAACTGGTAAGTATTCTTTCGCATTTCTTTTGTTTGTTTACTCTAAGCCATAAAAACCCCTAATTTCAATATGATAGCATGGTGATCTGAATTTAAAATAGTTGGCTAAATTTTTAGTTTAATGTGGTCAATTATTGCCCCTGTACCTATTAGAAAATAAGACCATTGCTGCTAATGTTTGTCTCAATTTGTATGAAAATATGGAAGACTAACCTTTTGTAAAAATAGCTGGTTGCAAATGGTAGAGACAGTCATGGGAGTGTCATACATTAAATGCTTAATTTTTCATAAATTTTGGCAAAGTATCATATACACATTACCTTGAGATAGGGGTGGATAACGTATAACACACATAAAAAATGTGATGTATTTAATTCACAAACCTTCTCTGCTTGTTTTGAAAATAAACTATTGCTAGTAAAGAATATTCTTTTATCTACATCATGCTAATTGAAATAAACATTCGGAGAAATTATCTTATTATGTAATTGCTTATAAGTATAAGGGGAATAAAGGAATACACTAGGATAAAATGATAGTCAAATCTTTTAAATCTGGTTACTATGTGATTGAAATTCGTTATCTTTGCATGGCAAAAGTAAAACAAATGAGCGGGAGTGAGAAATACCCGTTTGAAAAAAGTTTAAAGTACTTTAAACTGAAAACATTAACAGAAACATCTCGGAAATGATTATGTACATGACATAAATTTGTGTTTTACAAGCTCCACATTTTTGTGTAGTAAGGTTTTGTCTACGTCTTGCGGTTTACCAGTTATGCAAAAGTAATCCAGACTGAACATGTCTTTAGAGGTTATTCGCAGAAAACTCAAGATATAAATTTCATTTCTCATGTAAATATTTAATAGTCGTATATGGTATTTTAATGAATGTCGTTAGGGCCATTTCTAATAAAATCATAATTCTCTAAAAAAAATTCCACATAAAGGGTAGTTTAGGTTCGGGGGGATTTTCCTGAAAATCTTTGTGTCGCTTTCTTGGAAGATACTGCTTAATTATCAAGTTTGGTATTTAAGCGACCTTTCGTATTTGAGTTATTGTGTTCACACAGACACACACACACGCAGGCGCACACACTCAAACACAGACACAAACTCTCACAGACAGACATAGTCGGAGCTTTTTGTAAACAGGCATTTATGGAGTCAGGGACCTCGAAACATGTATTTTCGGCGAAATCTCGGTATCTAATTGTTGGATGAATTATAGATACATTGCACATAGTGGTAGAGAAATTAAAAAAAGTTGATATGTTGCATTTGAATGACCTATTCTACTCCACTTGTTAACAAAAGATTACTGTTTTATTTGCACCGTGCTAATCGAGATAAACATTTGCATAATTGCCCTTATTACTTTATTCCTTGTAAGAAGAAGGGAAGTAAAGAGCTAAAGCCATAGTC
The DNA here is from genome assembly GCA_030762935.1 of Hymenopus coronatus. NCBI lineage: Eukaryota > Metazoa > Arthropoda > Insecta > Mantodea > Hymenopodidae > Hymenopus > Hymenopus coronatus. The sequence goes on from CM060899.1 coordinate 40,736,079, forward strand.
AAGTTTTTTTAAAAGCTGCTAGCTATGTGGAACATATGAAAGGAGGTTCTTCTTTGCAGGCCAAAGGGTTCACTTCGCCCTTGAGAAAAGTCTAAGTAGTTTAAAATTGAAACCAATAATAAGGAATATCTAAGAAACAATTAACTCCACAAAAAATGTTTATAACATTAATACCGCCGGTCCCCGTGGCTCGCTAAAGCGTCTCGCTTTAGTGTTTCATGGCGCAGGGGATCGTGGGTTCGAGTCCCGCCTTGGGCATGGGTGTTTATATGTTTATAAAATGTGTATATGTTTGTGAATTGGAACAAAAAACAGTAATCAAACAGAAAACACAGTAAATTTAGGAAAATGTAAAAAGGGGTATACAGCGCCGGAGTCCCGACCAGACTCCGGAACTGTATTTAAAAAAAATGAGATGTATAATTTTTGGTAGTAAGCTTTATCTATCTCATACGAGTTATACTACAGACATCCAGAATTAATAAGTCTTCAGAGGTTATTACCAGAAAATTTAAGGTATAAATTTGGTTTGTCATGAAAGTATCTTAAACAAATATTATTTTAATCAAAACTAGACTTTTCGTTTCTGAGTTATACTGTCCACGACACACACACATGGACCTTTTTCTATAAATGATTTTTATGGAATCAAAGTACTTCAAAACTGTATTTTCGGTGAAGTCTCGGTATCCAAACTTTGGGTGGAATACAATACTGTCTCTGCCTACTATGTACTTTGTGCAAACGTGCCAGAGAAATTAAAGACATACATTAATGGGAGAAATACTCGGGAAGTAACTGCAGAAAACTCACAAGAGGTTAAAAATAAATAAATAAAAAGGCAAGAGGCAGGAAAGTTTACCTCGGTATGCTCCTGGCGAACTCTTAAGTGAAATACTCCTATCTCTCCCTCTTTCTCTCTCTCTCTCTCTCTCTCTCTCTCTCTCTCTTCCTTGTATACAAACACACATACCCGTGTGGACTGCGCCCTTTAATTTGCCTCTTTCTGTTTTCTTTTGTTGGAAGTAGGTCAGCCTTAGTGCTGACTCGCGGCACTGGAAACTTAAAAAAGGAATACCGAATCTCTCTACTTTGCAGAGCTGTTAGATGGATTAAAACACTTTTTGCTACCTCGCACTTTTTCAGGCTTCAAAAAATAAATCTTTGTAGCTCGTAACCTAATTCACATAAATCGTAAGTGTATTTGGGTGATGTATATTCAGCAGTGAATAACGCTGCTCTGAAAGGCTGTTTTTAAAATATAGGTAGAAGGGTTATAGATATCATTCAAACCAGCGCAACATTTCAAGAAAGGTACTGAACGACTGAGTTTGTTCCTATATTACAAAGCCGTCTAGAAAAAAAAATCTGATGTGTTCTATTCACATGGCTTTCTCTACAACTCTGCAACAAATTATTGTTAAAAATATTATGCTTCTATTTCTTTCATGCTAATCGAGACAAAATTAGAAGAAATGGTATTTTTACATGCTTTCTTGTAATTAAAAGGGAAATAAGGGAATACATTAGGCTAAAGTGATAGTTAAATCTTTTAAAAGCTGGTCGGCATGTGATTGAAGTGCCTTTGTATGGCCAGGAGTTGACAAATCCCGTATGAAAAAAAGTATAGGTATTTTAAAGCTGAAATCATTAACAAGGAATATCTCAAAAACGGTCAATTCCAAGAAAAAATGTACATAACATAAATTGTGTGTTTTAACAAGCTCTACAAGTTTTGTATAGTAAGTTTTTGTCTATCTCTTACAGTTTACCAGTTATGAAAAAATCATCTAGAATAAAGATGTCTTCAGAAGCTATTCCCAGAAAACTCAAGATATACATTTTGTTTGTCATGTAAATATCTATAATATACGATATTTTAATTAAAATCGTTGCAGCCAGTTTTGAGAGAGTAAACATTTTCGAAAATTTTCCATGTAAAGGGTCGGTAAGGGTGGAGGGATTTTCTTGAAAATCTTCGTGTCGTATCCTTGGAAGATACCAAACCAAATACCAAGTTTGGTATTTAACGGTCTTTTTGGTTTTGAGCTATGCTGTCCACAGACATACACGCACACACATACGGATCTTTTTCTAAAAATTCTTTTTTTTGGATTCAGGGTACTCAAATTTCGGTATAGAATTTTTGGGTACAATACAATACCTTCTCTATACACTTTGTACATAGTATGAGTAGAGAAGTTAAAAATATTTGTTGCATTCCAATCTTTATCTCTTCTGCAACAAACTTCACTTCCAAAAGTTTTTCATAGTCGGTTTACCTTCCCCGTATGTAGGACTGACACCCTCTTAGGACTTACAAAGGAATGCTTGGTGACCATGAAGTCTGTCGGGGAGCCAATGGCACGAAACCACTGAATGGAGATCCTGTAACGAGTGGTCGGCCCGTAGAGCCAGACATGAGCATTAGGAAATGGATGATATGAAATGGAAGCGAAAAGGATGATAGGAAAGTTAATGAGTGGAGGAGGAAACCGATACCCGGAGAAAACCCGCCCAGACGCTGCTTCGTCCACCACAAATCCCACATGCGGGCGCTTGGGATCGAACCAGGACCTCCAAGATGGAAGGCGAACGGCGTAACCACTCAGCCACGGCGCCACCTTAATCCTTAACTACGGCTCAGTTTTGGCTCAGTGGTAGAGCAACCGGCTACAGACCGGGAGATTCTGGTTCAAATCCCGGCTATGGCATTGAATTTTTCAGTCTGACTCTTATCTATCCAACTCCTGTCCTACACATGGTTTCTGTGAGAAAACAATAAACTATCACAATTGTCCATATTAGTTGACTAAAACTATGAATCCTGGGACTTAAAGTACTCATAACATTGTAAGTCGCCATTGAGGTTGTCATCTCAAAATAATTTTAGATCGGGAAACATGCGCGTCAATTGAGAAATGCAATGGTATGCCGGCATGTTGCCTTGTTAGCTCAGTGGTAGAGCAACCGACAAGAAACCGCGAGATTCGTTGTTCAAATACCGGCTATGGCATTAATTTTTCATTCTGACTATGCAGTTTCTGGTTATATTTATCTTGATTACCAAATAGAAGAATACTCTTTTGTAAGAATAGTTTGAAGAACAGGTGGGTAAGGACATGTCAACGGAACGCATCAGATTTTTAAAAGAATTGGTTGTTGAAGTCATGTTAATGTAACATCACAATTTGTATGACCGTTTCTTAAATTCCAAAATACTTTTTTGAAGTTCGGCGGCCCTTTACTGAGAAGTGTTGAACAAACCTGATCTTATTGATTTCTTTGATAGAAGTGCAGCATCGCCTAAGGTTTGTCGCAGAGCAATATAGCAAGGCTCTTTTATCAGACAGGCCTTTGCTCAGGAAAAAGATTTTTCTTCCTTTCGCTCCGAGAGCCTCGCACTATCTCGAAGTTTCTAAAAGCAAAAGCATTTCCTCTCAGCTTACGTTACTCCTACGACAGATAAGATTACAGAGCTGCAGCGTTAAGGCACTAGACAATACCAATCAAGATTTAGAAAATAAATCTGTTAGAATAGGATCTTAAACCTGTCTTCCTGTGCATTTATTTCCTTGCGGTTTCATGCAAAAGTACAACTAAGAATTAATAGTATATATAGTAAGAAGAGGAAGCATTGCCTTTCCCAAAAATTCTATACCGAGATTTCACCGAAAATACCCGATTTGAGACACTGAATAAAGAAAACCCTGATATCTTTCACTCACATGATTTTTCTCTTAAAGGATTTGTTACAAAAGACTATTCCTTTATCTACATAATTTAGTGTAGATAAACTTTGGTTTATCGCTATGTGAGGCAATTAAATTTCGCTTATCTTTGGATGACCAGGAGTAACATAAAAATTTATGAAACGAAAGATGACTTCCCGCTTGAGAAAGATTAATTACTTTCAAACTGAAACTAATAATAAAGAATATCTCTCACAAGTTAACTCTACAAAACATTGTATTACATAAATTGTTTATTATAACGAGAAGTACATTTTGCGTAATAAATTTTTGTCTATCTCTTACGGTTTACCAGTTACACAAAAGTTATCCAGAATGAAGAACTCTACAAAGGCTGTGTCCAGAAAATTCAAGATATTCATTTTATTTGTCATGTAAGTATCCTTAATATTGGGCATTTTAATCCAAATCGTTAGAGCCACTTTGAGAAAAACAAAATTTCCAAAAATGTTTCCATGAAAATACGAGAGCCGTTTTCTTAAACTTCCGATAGGCTATAAATAAAGACAAGTTCATAGAAACAAATTTTATTATCAAAAATTTTGTACACTTATGGTTACTTTTCAACATAATCACCGAAAAGATTGAGACATTTATCGTACCTGTGCACAAGCTTTGCAATACCCGCTTCAAAAAAAGTTGCCGCCAATGATTTCAAATGAGCATTGACGTTGTTCTGAAGATCTTCATTGGTTTGAAAGTGTTGCTCTCCTATCCACGTCTTCAGTTCAGGGAAAAGGTGAAAGACGCTGGGTGATGTCCCATTGAAATTGTGCCAGCAGCATGTGGATGAGCTTTGTCATGGATCAACACAATTCCTGAAGTCAGCATTTCTCTTCGTTTGTTTTGAATGGCTCTCCCCAAACGTCGTAGAGTACGAAGATCTTCAAAACAACGTCAAGAGTATGTACATATAAACCAGATAGTAGTTATAGAAGGTATTGTATTCCAACCAAAAATTCGAGGATGAGATTTCATACGAAATATGTATTTTTTGGTGTTGCCTGAGCCCCCCCCCCAAAAAAAAATCATTATTAGAACAATATGTGTGTGTTTGTGGACTGCATACTCAAAAACGAAAATATTGTTAAATACCAAACTTGATAGTAATGTTTAGTATCTTCCAAGGCCACGACACGAAGAGTTTCGAGATTATGCTCCATCACAGATTTCTGTAATGGTTGTTTTTCTGACAAACGGCTCTAACGTCTATGATTAAAATACCGTTCATTAAGGATATTTACATTGTATAGAAAACGAATATTTTGAATTTTCATGGAATGGCCTCTAAAACCTCTTTAATCTGGATGAATTTTGCTAAACGGATAAACGGTAGGGGATAGACAAAACGTACTATAGAAGAAACGTTAAAACGCATAATTTACACCATATACGTTTTTCTTGTATATTTTACTGGTTTCGAGATATTTCTTTTTATTGATTTCAATTGTAAAGTACCTTACTTTTCTCAAACGGGACTAAGCAAAGCGAACCGAATCTCAATTGTTTCACATAGAACCAGCTTTAAAAGATTGGACTATTGCTTAAGTGTATTATATTCCTTTATTTCTCTTCTACTTAATGAGATCAGTTCTGCTAATGTTTATCTCGATTACCAAAATGTAGATCAAATAATAGTACTTTTTTAAGAATATTTTGTTTTTGGAACAGCTAAAGAAAGTTGTGTGAATGGAACACATCAGTTTTTTGCTTCATTCTAACTCTATGTGAATGCACATTTGATATGGTATTGAGCACAAGAATAAATTTCGGGTAGTCGATCATTTAGGAAGACTGTATTTACTACGGAGTGAACTATACAGGTTAGTTCACGAATAGTTTAATTTATTACCTTTGCGACTATATTAAACGTGAAATAACTTAACAAAAGTTACATATTAATACATAGGTCATTCACACTTATGATTCTGCTTTTTTAATCACTTGTTCTTGACGTTATAATACTCGACATTTAAGTTTGAAAATTGCTTTCAAATTATAATGTTGGTACACTAGCTAATTGTTTTGTGATGTGAATGCTTTGAATGCAGATGGTGCAGTGTTCAAATCTTTTACTCATTCTTTTTCGTATCCATGACGAAAAACAATAACTTCTAAGTACAATACATCTGCTTTCATTTGTCCTTAATCTCTATGTACAACAAATGTAGCCATACTGAAATTAGAATGATTTACATTATCAATTTTATTAGTTATTTACATAGAATGTGGCAGAGTGGCTAAATCATCCACCTAGGCGGCCTGGGTTCGATCCCAAGCGCCCGCATGTGAGATTTGTAGTGGGTTTACCCACAATTCATACCACCAATTGCTCCATCATCATCCTTCCTATCATTCATTTCACTTTCATCTCATGTCATCCACTTCCTCGCTGGCCGCTCGTATAAATGTGATTCTTACAATTCATATTTTTATATTCTAGTCCTTTATATTTATTATCTTTTTATGGTACGAGGATTGCAACAAATAAATATATCATTTTTGATTCCCAATCAACATTCTCTTGCATAAAATACAATCTATTTACAAGGATAAATTACTTATAATTGGCAAATATATGTTATAATAGTTACATAATTTGTTTGGGCTGCAGGTTTATTCCCGTTACAACACCAAGCAAAGATTATCATCACTCATACGTTCCTCTGGTTGCAGCGTGTAAAATAAGGAGGACTGAATCGAAGTAGGATTTATAAACCGCTTGGAGTCATTTCTCTTGGAGAAGTAAGGTTAATGGTGTCGTTAAAGTAGTGAAGCACACCTATAAATCTCACAAAGGCCGATAAATCAATATTCTACCCCTACTTCATACGTGTAGCATCCTAACTTACCGGCTTTTCACTCAGAGCTGATTCTTTATTGCAGCCGTGCAGAAGGCTATAACTGGATGTGAAATCTGGAAGTTAGCCCGAGCACCACAGTAAGACCTCAGCCATGTGAATGAAGCACATCAGATTTTTACTATTTGTGTGTCCATTTCATCTGTAGTTGTTAATATTTATAATTATTTCACATATTCGTATACTTTCAGATGAGCATTTGTTTATAGATCTGTTTTTTTTACTTTCTCTACACGTATTATGTACATAGTATATACAGAAGATATTGTAATGCACCCAAAAATTCGATACCAATATTTCACCGGAAATACACGTTTTTGGTCCCCCTGAATCCAAAAAAAGAATGTTTGGAAAAAGGTCCGTGTGTGAGCACGCGCGCGCCTGTTTGTGTGTATCTGTGGTCAGCATAGCTCAAACTTGGTATTTAAGTTCAGTACCTTCTAAGGATGCGACACGAAGATTTTCAAAAAATTCCCCCCACCCCCAACTACCCTTTACGTGGAGCTTTTTTCGAAATTGTTGTTTTTTTAAAAAAAAAAACCTCTGAAAACTACTTTATTCTGGATAAATTTTAATGAATTTTACATAGCTGCTAAACCGTAAGAGTTGGACAAAAATGTAGAGCACGTTAAAACACACAATTTATGTTATATACATTTTGTTCGTGGAGTTGATTGTTTTTTAGATATTTCATGTTATTTGTTTCAGCTTTAAAAATCATACACTTTCCTCATATAGGAATTTGTCAACTCCTGTCCATAGAAACAAAGGAAATTCAGTCACAAAACAACCATATTTTGACTATCACTTTAACATATGGTACTCCCTTATTTTGCTTCTAATTTCAAGGAAGCAAGAGATAAGACTATTTCTGCTAATTTTTTTTCTCGATTAGCTTGAAGTAAATAGAAGCATTAGCTTTTTAACAATAGTTTATTGCAGAGATTTAGAGAAAGTCATGTGAATAGAATACATCAGATTTGTTTCCTTTCTTTTATGCTGTTTAAGAAATTCGCTGCTCATCTATTTATATTAAAATAAAATGATATTTATATTAAGGTATAAACAGTATGTTTTAATTTTCGTAAGTAAATTAAATTACGCTTAAAACTACATATGGTACATGCCGGTTTAAGCGTTGTAGTGTATTTCTTACGAGTAGTAGGTATTGCGTAAGAAGGGAGGTTTATATAAAATTGTTGATTAGTTTATAAGTAAATAAACCAGAAAATAAATGATTAAAACCATGTTAATAATTTAGTAGCTTAATTTGGCATCATTAATCCGGTGCAAAATATCTTGATCTCGAATTGCATTCCTTATTGAAGAATACTGATAAATAATTATAAGATGGGCATATATATTCCGGCATTCGCATTTACTGATCTTGAAGAAATGAAATTAATTTTTATTTATGAACGCTCTTTATCTGCTGTGCTTCTCAGCGTCCCATTCTACGTATACTGGGCGTAAAAGACCGTTTAATTTTCCTCAGAGGCCTCTCTATCAGGCTTGAGTTTCTTTTACGAGCCGTAAATCTACGACACGGGACCCACGGCTTTACTTCCCTTCCGGAGGAAGCCATGTTAAGGATTTCATCGTTTGAACCCATCGCCTTGGGCATATCTTTAAGAGAAACAACCTGATCAAAAGTCTTGAAAATGTTGATGTTTTGATTTTAGCATAATAACAGTATACCGTGGTCCTTGTAAATTAATATGCTGAAGTTACTTGCAATTTAAATACTTGTCACGTACCTTCTAAATGGTTTAAGTAGTAACAGATGGCATTTCAAATGTTAAAAGGCTTATTTGCCTAAATCATTTTTCAACGCATGTAAAGCCTCCTTGCAGTGTACATTTCTGCTAATCAGTTTGCTAATTTAATTAACAAAATTAGTTAAATATTTATATTAACAAAATTAATTAATCCACAAAAATAATTAAAAAAGTATAAACCAATATTTTATCATACATTTCCTGCAGTACCATTTAATTAATTTGAAACTCATTAGATAATTTTGTAGTGACATTCCTGGAATGAAAATATAACGTTTTGTTACAAAATTTTAAAACTGAAGCGCAAGTAGCTTTTTTGATAGAGTAGCTAATATTTTTTCTCTAAAGATAATCAATGTATTGGTCTCAAATATTTAAAATTAATTACACATAAAATAAAGATATGTGGTGAAAATGCTCAAGAAACATTGAATTTGAACTGTTCACAGGTTGGTTCCCTTAAGTAAATAAATTTGAATTAAAAGTTAAAAATAATCTGATGCGTTCCAACTACTTGACCATCTACAGATCTAACAAATTATTATTGATATGCTAATTTTTCTATCTACTTTATGCTAATCGGGATAAAAATTAGCAGAAGTAGTCTTATTACTTCCTTCTTTGTAAGTGGAAGCGAAATAAGAGAATACGTTAGGCTAAAGCGATAGTCAAACCATTTAAAAGCCGGTTGCTATGTGATTGAAATCCATTTTATTGCATGACCAGGAGCTGACAACTTCCTGTTTGAGAAGCATTTAAAACTGAAACCAATAATAAGAAATTCTAGGAAAAGGTCAGTTCCACGAAAATATGTATATGTGTAATTCATCCACAATGAAGAGGTTTTCCCAGGCTATTCTCAGAAAATGTTTTATTTGTCATGTAAATGTTTTTAATAAACAGTATTTTAATCAAATCTACATTTCTCGAGTAGTGAGTTTTGTCTATGTCGTACAGTTGTACAAATGTTATTCAGAATGAAGAGGAATTCAGAGTATATTTCCATCATATTCATTTTAGTCTCCATTTAAATATCTTCCATATGCGGCATTTTAGTCAAGATCATTAGAGTCAAACTTTGTATTTAAGTTCAGTATCTTCTAGGATGCAATAAGGATATTTTCAAGAAATCCCCCCCACCCAAATCACCTTTTATATGGAAAATTTTTCGAAAATTGTAATTTATTCATGAATTATCAAACCATATTAATGTATCGCATATTAAATATATTTTCATGACAAATGAAATGTACCTACATAATTTAATTTTCTGGAAATAACATTTAAAGTCATCTTTCTCTGTCTTTTCAGAACTAGTATCGTAAGAGATGGACAAAATTTTACTAAACAAAAATGTGTATCTCGTTAAAGCACAAACTCTGAGTTAAATAAACTATAAAGCTAACCATTTTCGAAATAGTTCTTATTATTGATTTAAGTTTTTTAATAATAATCTATTCCTGAAATGGGAACTGTTTTTCGTTGTTAACGTAACACACACAATGTATATAGTACCTAATGAAGGTATTGTGTTCCACCCAAAATTTTGATGAAATTTCTCCAGAAATATGTTTTTAGGCCCCTGGGTCCAAAAAAAATCATCTTTATAAAAAGGTCCGTGTGTCTGTGAACACAATAACAAAAATGAAAAGAAAGTCGGTAAAATACTAAACTTGGTATTTAAATTTAGTATCTTTCAGGAATGTCACATGAATATTCTCAGGAAACATTCCCACCCCTTATATGGAATATTTTTCGAAAATATTGATTTTCTCGATAATATCTCTAACGGTTTTGATTCAAATACGGTATGCTTAAAATATTTTTATGACAAACGAAAGTGCACCTTGAATGTTCTAGAAATAGCCTCTGGATGACTTCTGCATAATTTTTGCATATCTGGTAAACCGTAAGTTATAAACCAAAACTTTGTGCTCAAAAAATGTAGATCTCGGTAAAACACACAATTTGTCTCTCATACATTTTTACTTTCTCTACACGTACTACGTATAGAGAAGATATTGTGTTGCACCCAAAAATTTGATACCGAGATTTCACCGGAAATACATGTTTTGGGCCTTCCTGATTAAAAAAAAGTAGAAAAAGGTCCGTGCGTGTCTGTCTGTCTCTCTCTCTCTCACACACACACTTTCTGGGTGTGTGTGCGTGTGTTTGTCTGTGCGCAGCATAATTCAAAAACGAAAAGTCGGTTAAAAACCAAATTTGGTATTTAAGTTGAATATCTTCCAAGGATACGAAACTAAGATTTTAAAGAAATCCCCCCAAACCACTCTTTGCGTGGAACATTTTTCGTAAATTTTTATTTTCTCAAAAATGGCTCTAACGATTTTGATTAAAATACCGTATGTTTAAGATATTTTGATGACAAATGAAATGTATATTTTGATTTTTCTGGGAATAGCTTCTTTACATTCTGGATGACTTTTGCATAACTGGCAAACCATAAGGGATAGACAAAATCTTACTACACAAAAATGCAGATCTCATTAAAACACACAATATATGTCATATACTTTTTTTTTTTTTGTAGAGTTTGCCGATTTCAAGATATTCCGGATTATTGGTTTCAGTTTTAAGTCACTTAAATTTTTCTCAAACGGGAAGACATCTTTCTTCTCTTTTCTCGTTTGTTTACTCCTGGTAAGCAAAGAGAATGCAATTTCAACTGTTTCACATAGCAACCGGTTTTTAAAGTATTAGACTATTACTTTAACCTGTGCATTCCATTATTTAACTTTTACTTACAAGAAAGCTAGTAATAATACTAATTCTGCTTATGTTTATCTTTATTAGCATATGTAGATAAAAGATTAAAGTTTTGAATAAAAGGTGCGTTTGTCGAATAGCTACAGAAAATCATGTGAATAGAACACATCAGATTTTTTCCCTTCAACTTACAAGGAACCTAGAAATAAGGACAATTTCGGCTAATGTATATCTAGATTATCATCAAGTAGTTAGAAGAATAAGCTTTTTAACAATAATTTGTTACAGAGATGTAGAGAAAGTCACGTGAATGGAACACATAAATTTTTTTTGTAGAGTTAACCGTTTTTGAGATATTCGGAGTATTTGAGTGTTAAGCTAATTATTTTTCTCAAATGGGAAATGATTTTTCATTTCGTCTCTCCTTTGTTTACTCCTAGCAAGCAAAGAGAACAGTATTTCAATTTTTTCTTACAGCGATCGGCTTTTAAAGGATTTGACTGTCACTTTTGCCTGTGTATTCCCTTATTGCCCTTCTACTTTCAAGAAAGCAAGTAATAAGAAATTCTGCTAATGATTATCATGGAGCAGATAAAAGAAACATCTTTTATAAGAAAAGATTGTGGAAAGTCATGTAAATGGAACACATCAGTTTTTTTCCTACTACTTAAAAGGAAGGAGGTTATAAGCACATTTCTGCTAATGTTTATCTTGCTAAGCATGAAGTAGATGGAAGAATAACCTTTTGTGAGAATATCTATTTATAGAATAGATAGTGAAAGTCACGATTAATGAACACATTTTTCTAAATCTCATAGTGCTGCTTTAAAGCAAAATAAAGCCATAGGAAGTTGATTGTGCACTCTGCTCCAAAAATCCTGGCTAGGATTTTAATATTATGGACCTACTGCAGCAAAGCCTGACCCGAGGCAAATGCAGAAATATTGATGTGCTAACGAAATAACCTAGAGCATTCTGGTGATTGGTTTAGCTTTTCCTGCAACATAAAACAAAATAAACATAGGAGCGCAGGGGCGATATCATGCGAATGTGTTGTTTTGTTTATACACACATTGTAATTTAGGGGTGGTGTATTTGATTTACGTAACCCCAGCCTTGTAATGGTATTTGTTGAATATTCAGTACACGAACATCTCACCTAGCACTCTAAATACGCTGCTGATATTTCCGGTTTGCAGCCATTTGCGTTTAATTTTCAGCCAATGATTTGGATAATGTGATAAAAAATCTGATGTGTTCACTTCACATGACTTTTTATACATTTCTGCAAAAATATTATTAAAAGGCTTATGCTTTTATTTACTTCATGCTAATCGAGAAAAAATTATCAGAAATAGTCTTATTACTTGCTTCCTTGTAAGTAGAAGCGAAATAAGGGAGTACCATAGGTTAAAGTGATAGTCAAAAGCTGGTTGCTATGTGACTGAAGTTTGTACGGACAGGAGTTGACAAATTCCGGTATGAGAAAGGTATGCATTTTAAAGCTGAAACCAGAAACAAGGAATATCTCAAAAACGACCAACTCCACGAAAAAAATGTATGTAACATGAATTGTGTGTTTTAACGTGCTCTACATTTGTGTGTTATGTTTTTGTCCATGTCTTACGGTTTAGCAGTTATACAAAATTCCGTAAAATTCATCCATAATAAAGTAGTCTTCAGAAGCTATTCGATAAAATTCAAGATATACATTTTATTTGCCATGTACATATCTTTAAAAATCGGCATTTAATCAAAATCGTTAGAGCCATTTTAGAGAAAATCAAAATTTTCGAAAAAAGTTCCATGTAAAGGGTAGTTTGGGGTGGGGGATAGTCTTAAAAATCTTCGTGTCGCATTCTTGGAAGATACCAAACCTAATAGCAAGTTTGGTTTTTAACGGAGTTTTCGTTTTTGAGCTATGCTGTCCACAGACACACACACAAACACACACACAGACACACACGGACATTTTTCTAAAAATGATTTTTTTTATTCAGGGGGTGTCAAAACATATATTTCCGGTGAAATCTGATGTCAAATTTTTGGGTGAGATTCAATACCTTCTCTATACACTATGTACATATTTCGTATAGAGAAAGTAATAATCTTACATGTTCCATTCATATGACTTTTTCAACCTTTTCTGGAAAATTATTCTTGCATAACCTCTTCATTTTCTCTACTTCATCCTATCCCAGATAAACTTTTTAGGAAATAGTCTTTTTAGACAGCTGATACTAAAAGTAGGTTTTTTTTACCAGATTTCAGTATTATTAAAAGTAGAAAATTCTGTCACTCAGCATTATAAAATTATAACACTCCAATGTAGCCAACCAACTTTGGTTTAAGCGTTCACAGCCTCATTCAAGAACCTATGACTCTGAAAGCTCATATCGATCCATAAAATTGCAGATAATTTGATGTCATGACATGGAATCTGATAAACCAGACGAAATTATGCAAGTAGCGGAGAGAGCAAAATTACAACTGCTACACTGCCTCCGTTGTATAGAATATTTTCGTTTTGTACGAGTAAGTATCATGTTGTCAGCACTGATGCTAAGGCAGGCAACATCTGAGCATCATAGACCATTTCGTGAAATAGGTAAACGCATCTATTTATAATTATAATACGTCTATAAATGTTGAGAACTATCTGAAATACTGGATAACACATGTTAAACTTGTTTCATATTCAGCCTACTACCAAGCTTCCTACTCACAATATAAAACACATTTTTACCACTTATATATAAATAACTATTTTACTTAGTTTCCTGAAAGTAGAAGGGAAACAAGTGAATACTTTAGGTTATCCTGATAGTCACATATTTTAAAGGCTGATGTGACCTAACAATCCGTTCTGTTTGCATGACCAGGATGGAAAAAGTGAACAAAGATTTTCATTTGAGAAAAGTCTAGGTATTGAACATTTTAAAACCGATAACAAGGAAGAATACATTGGAAACAATTTGCTCAAAAAAAAAAAAAACAAACAAAAAAAACAACAACAACAACAAAAACCTGAACTGTTTTATTTTGATGAGATCTACATTTTTGGTGTAATAAGTTTTTGTATCTCTGTTGCACTTTACCAGTTTACAAAAGCCGTTTAGAATGAAGAGGACTTCAGAGACTATTGCCAGATAATCATTTTATTTTGCATGTAAATATCTTTAATATACTGTTTAATCAAAACTGTTGCGGCCATTTTTGAGAAATACAAAAATGTCAAAAATGGTAGTCAGGAGTGGAGCAATTTTTCTGAAAAACTTTGTGTCGCATCCCTGGAAGATTCTAAACTTAAATAACACGTTTGGTATTTAACGGACTTTTCGATTTTGAGTTGCTTGACCTTCTCCGCACAAAGATACACAAATATGCGTTAGGCATTTTCGAAATATTTCGTGTTGTATATTTACACGTTGCCCAATAATTGGCATCTAACAATAGCAAAAGGTTGTGCGATCCTCTTTTTTTCTTTTTTACTTCTTCTACCGCGTATGTACAATGTACGCCGTAGGCAGAGAAGGTATTGAATTCCATAAAAATCCGATACCAGGATTTGAATGGAAATACATGTTTTGAGGACATCTACTCACCCCAAAAGCATTTTTACAAAAAAGTCCGTGTATGTGGCTGTGTTTATATGTGAGTGTGTGTGTGTGTATGTGTTTCTGTGAACAGCATAACTCGAAAACAAAAAGTCAGCTAAGTACTGAACTTTGTATTTAACCTGGCCAAGCAAAGACGCGATTTGCATTTACAATCGCATAACGCTAGCTTAAAACATTTTACTATCACTTTAGCATAACACATTCCTTTATTTGACTTCTAATTATAAGGAACTAAATAATAAGAACATTCTGCTAATGTTTATCTCGATTAGAATGGTGTAGAAAGAAGCATAATCTTTTCTAAGAAATTTGCAGTGCAGCTAGAGAAAGTCATGCGAGTGTAACACATCAGATTTTTTTAAAATGTTTTTATTCATGGAATCTCATTTATAGAAGAAATCCCGGTATCAAATTTTAGAACGGAATACGATTCTTCCTCATGTTCTAAAGGTTACTAATAAAGAAGCTCAAAACACTGGAATAAATCTGTCACGCTGCTTTCACTGCTTTCATAATAAATAGAATCAAACACGTACGTGCTCAGGCATGCCGAAAAAACGATAGCAGCAAAACGCGTTTGAAATCCTGAGATAACTCCATATCTGCTCGCTGGTAAAAGTCTGTGCGAAGATATTTCCGTTGGGCTCAACGAACTGGCATAATCCATTCTCTGTGTTTTAAAACAATGGCATGTACGTTAAGCATCGATTCGCACCGGTGAAGTTACAAATCCAATTTCCCGGAGGAATTGACCCTATTGGTTTTCCGTTATTTCAGGTCGGTTAATTTGCATATTATGGTGTAATTGGATAGCAGTTCCCATTTTTTCAATTTTGCAATAAACTGTTCCTAATATTAATATAGAAAGGAATTTTTGTGAACTGTGGGATAGTTTGGTAGGGAATTATTGGTAATATTTGCAACAATTGGCAGAATTCATATATTTGCCCTTGCTATCCCTCCTATCCTCTTCACTCCTCTTTCTTTCCATTTCTGTTTTTCTATTTTTCTCTCGCTTTCACTTCTGTTAATGAAATCGGCAGCAAAATTTCTCTGCGGCAATGGTAGAATTTAACTAAATGTAAATACATTTTTAGAGAGTTGCTGGTGAAAGTGGGGTTTCTGATAGACGTCAGTACTGTTAAAAGTACAAAATCCAGTCACCTGAAGAGGGCTATAGAGTTATCATGGCCGAAAGCTCGAGCGATTTTATCAATATCACACGGCTGGTAACCAGATAGGCTCTAATCAATAATTATCGCCGTCAAATCTAATATCAGTCACTTAGTGTTATAAAATAATAACACTCCAATGTAGCCAACTTTGGTTTGCTGAATGTGAACACGGCCTCATTCAAGTAGGCCGTGAATCTTACAAAATGTTTGTATCGATCCATAAAATGGCGAATGATAAGAATGTCTTTGATAGGGAATGAACAGAACGAAATTTTGCAAGCACCGGACAGAATAATGTTATAATTGCTACCAAGGAAGTGAAGAAATCAATGAGGCTATAATAAATCATATAATCAATAATTTAATTCCCATTTTCTCTGCCCAAAGAATAACTGTTTCAAATTTCAGTAATTATTAAATAAACATTATAGTTCGCAAGAAGATTAGTAAGTGTAGTGAAATTTGTAACCTCTTAATAAATTAAAACGTTGTTACATTATTTTCATTGTTTTATTATTTTGACTCATTATGTTGTCAACACTGATGCTAAGCAATGTAGCAACTGAACATCGCAGCACGTTGAGCATCAAGTCCGTGAAATGTGTAAAACAAACTATATATAATCTATAATATACCTATAAATATTCAGGACTATCTAAAAACAGTGTATACCATTCGTGTTCAAATCAATTTTATTCTGTGAGCAGGAGTGTTTGCGGAACGAGCGTAGCAAGTGGAGGTTCTTTATTTTCTCTACACGTAATATGTATTTAGTGTATAGAAAAGGTTTTGTATTGAACCAAAAAATTCGATCCCGAGATTTCACCGGAAATACACGTTATAGGACCCCTGAATAAAATTTATTTTAAAATGGTGTGTGTGTGTCTGTGGGCAGTATAGCTCAAAAGCAAAAAGTACGTTAAATACCGAACTTGGTATCTAAGTTCAGATCTTCAAAGGGTACGACACGAAAATTTTGAAGAGAATTCTCCCCCCCCCCCTCCACATCCCGACTAACATTTACATGGCAAAAATTATGAGTTTCTCAAAAATGTCTCTTACTATTTTAATTAAAATGCCGTATATTAAATATATTTACATGACATATAAAATGTATCTCTGTAATGTAATTTTCTGAGAATAACCTCTGAAGATCTCTTCACTGGATGAATTTTGCTGAATTTTGCATAACTGATAAACCGTAAGAGAGAGATAAAAACCTCCTTAACAAAAAACGTAGATCTCACTAAAACATACAGGCCTTTTTTCGTGTAGTCGATCATTTTTGAGATATTCCCTCTTATTGGTTTCAATTTTAAACTATTTATACTTTTCTCATGCGGGGATTTGTAAACAACAGGCCATACAACAAAGGAGCTTTAGTCACCTGGCAACCAGCTTTTAAAAGATTTCACTATCGATTTATCGTATTGTACTCTCTTATTTCCCTTTTACTTGCAAAGAAGCAGCTAATAAGTCCCTTTCTGCCAATTTTTTTCGACTAGCATTAAGTTAATAGAAGAATAAGCTTTTTAATAATACTTTATTGCAGATATGTAGAGAAAGTCATGTGAATGCAACACATTAATGTTTTTTTTAAATTTGTGTTACTATTATTAAGTGTAAAATACTTACTGTAAGTGAATTTTGTTCATTTAACTGTGCCAGCTGGCAGTACCCAATTACAGAGAATAAGCATTTACTTACACTCTAGATTACTTTTACATATCTGTTAAATTGTAGGAGAAAGAAAGTCTTACTACACAAACATTAGAACTCGTTAAAACACACACTTTTGTCCAATACATTTTTGTGCAGTGAAACATTTGCGAGACACTCCTTGCTATTGGTTTAATTTTTCCAATTTTTCCTCATTCGGAGTCGTTATTCGTTTTCTAAACCTGACCTTGCAAAGAGAACGTAGTTTTAATATTACCACATACCCCTAGAGAAATCCCTTATTCCCCTTGCACAATTTCTGTTAATATTTATACCCATTAGCGCGAGGTAGATAGAAGATTAAAAGCTGTTGTAATAATATTTTATTGCAAAATAAGCAGAGGAGGTCATGCGGATGAACACCTCATGTGTATTTCTCTTGTTTGAATTGTATCCGACATAAGGGCAACAGTGATCAGGAAGAGCAAGTGAAATGTATTTGTTTTCAAATCTTCCTAGTGCAATTCCGTAACCCTTGGTAGCGTCTTCGATACACAGTCGTGGCATCCTGGCCAGCTTTTGTCGATATTCCTTTGTGGAACATGTCTCCCAATATTTACTTGAAATTCCCAATATATTACCATGCTGAAAGGCTTCTTATACATTGGGAATGTCACTTACAGTAATTCCAATATCGTTCCGATATTGGAACATTTGATGCAATACAAGAAGGCCATAAACTTTCTACACCCAATTTGTATCATTTTAAAGCGGAATTGCGAATGCCTCTTTTAAGTCCTAATTTCTCATCATTTACACTGTAGGTAGAGAAGCATTGTATTACACTAAAGTTGTCGACGTGCGTGGTGTAATGGTTACCCGGCGGAGGATGATGGATTTTTTCGGGCGTAAAAATCCTTAGCTTGGCTTCCATCGGAAGGGAAGTAAAGCGTGGGTCCTGTGTCGTAGATTTACGGCACGTAAAAGAACCTCAAGCCTGATAGAGAGGCCTCTGAGCAAAATTAAGCAATCTTTCAAGCCCAGTGTGGAATGGGACGCTGAGAACCACAGCAGTTAAAGTGCATAAAGAAAACGCCATTTCATTTCATTTACACTAAAATTGGATAGCAATATGTAACCAAAGTGCTAATTTTGAGGACCTTTGAATCCAAAATGGCATTTTACTTCCTCTATCACGAACATTGCACATACTTGCTAGAGAAGATATTACAGTATTCTCAAAAAGCGTTTCGATACGGAGATTTCACTGCAATTACAGGGTGTGGTGTCCTCTGAAACCAAAATAAATATTCTTTCTTTCTCTAACACGATACGGGTAATGTACATAGAAGCTTTTACTTTCTCTACACGTACTATGTATACAATATATAGAGGAAGTATTCTATTCCACCCAAAAATTCAATACCGAAATTTCACCGAAAATATATATTTTAGGACCTCATGTATCCAGAAAAAGCATTTTCAGAAAAAGGTCCGTGTATGTCAGTGTGTTTGTGTGTGTGTCTATGGACAGCATAGCTCAAAAAACGAAAAGACCGTTAAATACCAAACTTGGTATTTAAGTTTAGTATCTTCCAAGGATGCGACAAGATTTGCAAGAGAATCCCAAACACCCCAAACTACCCTTTACATGGAAAAATTTTCGAAAATTATGTTTTTCTTAAAATGGCTCTAGCGATTTCGATTAAAATACATCGTATTAAAGCCATTTCCATCACATATAAAATGTATATCTTGAATTTCTGAAAATAGCTTCTGAAGACCTGTTTATTCTGGATGAGTTTTGCTGAATTTTGCATAACTAGTAAACCGTAAGACATAGCCAAAAACTTACTACACAAAAATCTCGTTAAAATACACAATTTGTGTTATATACTTTTTTCGTGGAGCTTACCGTTTTCCAGATATTCCTTGTTATTAGTTTCAGTTTTAAACTACTTATACATTTCTCATGTGGGAATTTTTCAACTTCTGCCCGCGCAAAGAAACGGATTTCAATTCCATAGCTACCGCATTTTAAAAGATTTGACTGTCGGTTTAGCGTAGTGTATTCACTTATTTCCCTTCTATTTATAAGGAACTAAGCAATACGACCGTTTCTGCTAACGTTCATCTCAATTAGCATGCACTAGATAAAAGAATAAACTTATTAAAAATATTTATTGCAAAGATGTAGAGAAAGTCATGTGAATGCAACACATCAGATAGTTTTGTTAGCCTAACGTCCTTTATCCTGGTTGGTCATATTGAACGATGAATGAAATTGGTGAAATGCTTTTTGATAGTGTTTAACGCTCATATATAATACTCTGCCACCGCAGGCGATGTCACTAATGGTTACGTGGAATGAAGATGGAGCACCGGTGGAACGTGAAGATGGGGGAAACCGGAGAACCCGGCAAAAACCCGTCCCGTGCCGCTTTACCCATCACAAATCCCACATGCGGTCGCTTGGGATTAAACCCGGGCCGCCTAGGTGAGAGGGGAATGGTCTAACCACTCCACCATGGCGCAGTATCACTGAAATAATACTCAAAGGATCTCGGCGTCCATGGAGCTTAAAGTTACCGGATATTCGTCTTCTCAGGATAACGGAAAACCCCGAAAAATTCTTATCTGGGTAACTCCTTCTAAGCGAGATTCGAACTCACGACTTGTTGAATGTGAGGCAGACAGGCTACCCTCACACTACTCAGGTGGGCAAATAGAAGGTGTTACATTCCATCCAACAATTCGATTTCATCAGAAATTCATATTTGGAAAATGCTTAAAAAAAAAAATAGAAGTCCGTGGGTGTGTGTGTTCATAAACAGTATAACTCAAAAATCCCGCTTCTATAGTGAGGTGGTAGTGCTCCAGCCTCACATTCAAAAGTTCCAATCACTGTTGCGGTGAGTTACCCGGATAAGAATTTTTCCGGGGTTTTCCCTTAACCTGAGAAGACGAATGTCGAGTAACTTTAAGCTTATTACTTGCTTCCTTGTAAGTAGAAGGGAAATAAGGGAGTACCACAGGCTAAATCAATAGTTAAATATTTTAAAAGCTGGACGCTGTGTGATTGAGGTACCTTTTTTTGTATGGACAGGAGTTGACAAATTCCCGTAAGAGAAAATTACAATTTAAAGCTCAAACTAATACTAAGGAATATCTCAAAAACGGTCAACCTCATGAAATAAATGTATATATCATAAATTGTGTGTTTTAGCGAGCTCTACATTTTTAGTGTTTTAAGTTTTTGTCTATCTCTTACGGTTTATCAGTTATGCAAAATTCCGCAAAACTCATCCAGAATAAACATGTCCTCACAGGCAATTCCCGAAAAATTGAAGATAAACATTTTATTTGTCATGTAAATATCTTAAATATAAGAGATTTATTCAAAATCATTAGAGCCATTTTTGAAAAATAAAAATTTACGAATTTTATTCCATCTAAAGGGTAGATGGGGATGGGGGATTTTCCTGAAAATCTTCGTGTTACATCCTTGGAAGATACTAAACTTACATACCAAGTTTGATTTTTAACGGCCTTTTCGTTTTTGAGCCATGCTATCCCCAAACAGACAGACACACACACACACATACACTCACAAACATTTTTCTAAAAATATTTTTTCGGACTCAACATAAATATTTCTCGCAAAATCTCTACATTGAATTTCTGGTTAGAATACAATTCTTTCTCTGTATACATGTGTGCTAGAGAAAGTAAAAAATCGGATGTGTTCCATTCACGTGCCTTTCTCTATATCTCTGTAGCTAATTATTGTTAATAAGTTTGTTCTTCTATCTACTTCTTGCTAATCTAAACATTAACAGAAATGTTCTTATTACTTGGCTCCTTTAAGTAGAAGGGAAATAAGAGGATATATTTCGCTAAACCGACAGTCAAATGTTTTAAATGTGGTCCCTGTAGAATTGACATCCGCTTCTTTTCGTGGCCAGGAGTTGACAAGCTCCCGCATGAGAAACCTCAAAGTATTTTAAAAATGAAACCAATAACTACGAATATCACGAAAATGGTCAACTCCTCGAAAAAAACGTATATGACATAAATTGTATTATTCAGTGAGATATACATTTTTGTGCGAAAGTGTTTGTCTATCTCTTACGGTTTCCCAATTATGCAAAATTTATAAAAATTCATCCAAACTAAAGAGGGCTTCAGAGGCTATTCTCAGAAAAGATTTCATTTTGTCACGTAAATATTTTAAATATAAGAGATTTTAATCAAAATCTTTAGAGCCGGTTTTGAAAATCCAAAATTTTGGAAATTTTTGGCATGTAAAAACATTGTAGTTGGGCTAGGGATTGTTTTTTAAACTGAACTTAAATATCAGGTTTGGGAATTTAACGGAATTTTCTTTTTTGAGCTATGCTGCCCAAAGACACACACATACATGAACATTTTTCTAACAATGCCTTTCTTCGATTCAGGTGGTCCCAAAACATATATTTCCAATGAAATCTCGACATCGAATTTTTGGGTGGGAGAGAATACCTTCTCTAGCGAGTGTGTACATTGTAAGTACACACGTGCTGGAGAAAGTGAAATACAATAAAAACAAACAGCATCGGGATGTCTTTTGCTGTTGGTTGGCGCTTGTCTGATTAGCTCGGGTTTTGCAGAGCTTGATTCAGCGACTTTAGCTGCGGGAGGTTGTCTTGCGTCTGTGCCAATTCCAACGGTTCCAAACACGCATGTAATTATGTCGTGGCGTTTCGGTCCCTTGTCATTGGACGTAATACCAGCTTCTGGACAGACAATTTCATCCCCCGGATCTGTGTTGTACTACATATTCAAACTCCTACCACATCAGGCTGTAGCTTCTAGCCTTCCTGGTGGTTCTCGTACTTTTAGACGCGGGGTCTGTCACTAATTTTAATTTCTGTAACACGTATATTCAATGTACATAATAGCTAGAGAAAGTATTGTATTCCACCAAAAATTCAATTCAGAGATTTCCCCGGAAATACATTGTTTACGACCCCTAGATGAAAAAATAGAATTTTGCTTCCTCTAGCACGTATATATTATGTAGGTCGTTCGAAGGCTGTCCAAAAAGTACCGGATCTAACATAGAAAGCACACAAATTTTGGGGGAAAACACCTTTATTGCTCTACATAGTCTCCTTTCAGCTCAATACTCTTTTCCCAGCGATGTTCAATAGCTTCGATACCCTGTTTATAGTGAGAACTATCGAGGTTTGCAAAATAGCTATCAACTGCAGACTCCACTTCTTCATTGTTGGCTAATCTTGTACCACCAAGCCATTTCTACAAGTTTGGAAACAGAAAATAATCAGAGGGGGTTAAATCTGGCGAATAGGGTGCATGAGGAAGCAATTCGAACTTTAATATTGATTTTGGCCATGGCGATTATGGACGTGTGAACTGGTGCATTGTCTTGATGAAACAAAACTTTCTTTTCATTAAATGCGGCCGTTTTTGCTCTAATTCATCACTAAAAAAACCTGTAACAAGTTCGCGTAATATTCGCCATTGATTACTTTTCCTTTTTAGAGATAATCAATGAAAGTTATCCGCGTGCGTCCCAGGAGCTGACACCATGACCTCGACTGCAGATGGAACTGTCTTCGCCTTCTTTGGAGCCGATTCTCCCCTTTCAATCCAGTGTTTTGAATTTTCCTTCATCACAGTTGTGAAGTGATGGACCCAGGTTTTATCAATTGCTATGAATCGACGCAAAAACTCAACTTTATTGCAGCGAAACATTGCCAAACACTCGACTCATCCTGACGACGCTGTTAATGTTCTATTATGAGAAAACGCGGCACCCACCTTGCACACGACTTTCTTATATACACATTTTTAGTCAGTATGCGCTGTACAAAACTTTTTAAAATGCTGCAACGTCTGCTAATTCGCGCAATTTCAGTCGACGGTCATCCAAAGCCATTTTGTGGATTTTCTTTACAATTTCTGGACTGGTAACCTCATTTGGTAGCCACTGCCATGTTGGTCTTGGCCGCTCTGAAACGCTGCCACCCAATATTTCACTGTTGAAAACAAAGGAGAAGACTCCCCCAAAGTAGAATCTAGCTCAGCTTTAATATTAGTTGGACTAAGACCCTTCAAATGAAAGTATTGTATCACATAACGATGATCAGTTTTATCCATGTTTACAAATTCGCTGAGAGCATTCACTAATGATAGCTACCAAAAAATGCTAAACAATGTAAAATCGTCAAACTTCAAACTTAAGCATTCTAAGGTTGGTACTTTTTATCATTGTTGTTTGAAATAACAATCACTATCTATATGTCAGGTCGGGTACTTCTGGGACAGCGTTCGTTTGCAGTAGATAAGGTAGTGTATTTCACCCAAAATTCCGATACCGAGATTTATTCGGAAATACATGTTTTGAGATCCTCTGAATCAAAAAATAGTAAAAATGCATTTTTGCTTTCTCTAGTACGTATGCATGATGTACATAGTTGACAGAGAAGGTATTGTATTCTATCCAAAAATCCGATACCAACATTTACACTGAGATCCCCTGAATTAAAAAAATAGCATTTTATTTTCTCTAGCAGCATGTACAGTGTGCATAGTAGATAGAGATGGTATTCATTTCACCCAAAGCTCCGATCCAAGATTTACCCGGAGTAATGCATTTTGAGGACCCCTGAGTATAAAATAGTATTTTTATTTCTCTAGCTCTTATGTACAATGCACATAGTAGATGTGCACTTTATATATTGCATGTAATGTTAGTTTTATGTTTGAATTTCATTTTAATTACCTCTCACTTTTTGTATGTGTTTTTCTCTTTTGTCTGTTGTTATTTTGCAATAACCAAAATAACGTCTTTAATACTTATTGGAAATATCAAAGGATAGGAATGGTTGTTGCATATTTCCAAGTTTAAACTAGCATTTTTTGGCAATAAAAGTCCTTCTACTGAAAAAATAGACAAGGTATTATACCCCACCCAAAATTTCGACACCGAGATTTTCCCGAGAATACAAGTTTTGAGAACCTCTGAATCCAAAATAGCATTTTACTTTCTCTGACACTATGTACAATGTACATAGTAGATGGAAAAGGTGTTGCATTCCATCCAAAAAATTCGATATCAAGATCACACCAAAAACAGATGAGTTCAGACTCCCTGAATAAAAAAGAAAGAATTTTAGAAAATTGTCCGTGTGTGTATGTCTGTGGGCAGTATAGCTCAACAACGAAAAACCGGTAAAATAGCAAACTTTGTATTTAAGTTCAGTATATTCCAAGGATGCACCGCGAAAAAAAATCAAGAAAATTGTCCCATTCCAACTATCATCTTTAGAATATTTTGAGTTTTTAAAGTTGGTTAACAAGAGCGATACTTTTATTGTTTTCTCACAGAAACCATGTGTAGGACACATGTAGGACAGGAGTTGGTCAGGTAGAGTCAAACTGAAAAATTCAACACTATAGCCGGGATTTGAACCACGGATCTCCCAGTCTCTAGTTGGTTGTTATACCACTAAGCTACCATGGCAATGTACCAGCATGGCATTGAATTTCTCAACTGACTACAACATTGTAAGTTGCTATTGGGGTTTGTTATCTCAAAATAATTTGAGCTCACCTTGTGGTTTACCGGGAAACCTGCAAGTCAGTTAAGGAATTTAATGGCGTACCGGCATGTTGCTATGGTACCTTTCTCATACGGGAACTTGTCAATATCTGGCCATGCAAAGCCTGGGATTTCTTAATACAGCAACCACATTTTAAAGCATTTGACTGTCAGTTTAGCCTAGCGTATTCCCTTATTTCCCTTCTACCTATAAGGAATTAATAAAACCATTTCTGCTAACGTTTATCTCGATTAGCATGAAGTAGATAGAAGTTTTTTAACAATAGTTTTTTACAGAGATCCAGGGAAAATGATATGAATGATGCATATCAGAGTTTATTTTTAAGGTTACATTAAAGTTACGCTTAATTTTCATCGTAAATGTGTTTTAATCGAATATTCGTAGGCTTTCACTGCACTTCGATGTTGCACGAACGAACAATTGCGTTTGTAGTTTGTTAGACTTTACTTGGATCAAAGCGCAAATTAGTAGAACTCGTAGCCACTAATGCAAATTTAAGGACCATTTATGCCATTTATAGACAACGAAAAGGCCGCCCATTTTCTCGCTCAGGCTTCCCAGAGAATCGTTTTTCTTTTATCGTCTCTGGCACTTTTAGAAATGGAAGTGCGGCTTTAAAACGCTGCAGCTCCCGCAATTGAAAACCAAGAAGAGTAAAAATTATTTAACGTTCTAAATGGTTTCATTTGCTTCTTTGTTCAGCAAATAAAAATGTAACCATTGGGAGGAAATAATAGCCAGGTGGACTCATAAACTGTATTATAGTGGGAATGCTGAAATGTTCTTGTTAGAAAAAGCATTTAGATTTTACGACACTGCAGCAGAAACACAAGCGTTCCTTTTATCTTCTGCGTAGCTTTGCAACGGGAATAAACCTGCAGCACAAGCAATTTAAGAATTATACATCTTTTTTTTATTATTACTTTCTCTACACGCACTATGTATGTACATAGTGTATAGAGAAGGTATTGCACTCCACTCAAAAATTCGATACCGAGATGTCACCAGAAAAATATGTTTTAAGGTCCCCTGTATTAAAAAAAACATTTTCAGAAAAAGGTCCGTGAGTATGTCCGTTTGTCCGTGTGTGTGTCCGTTTGTCCGTGTGTCTGTGAACACGATAACTCAAAAACGAAAAGTCGGTAAAATATCAAACTTTGTATTTAAGCTTAGCATCTTCTAGGGATGCGACACGAAGATTTTGAGAAAAATCTCTTCACGCCAAACTACCCTTTACATGGAACTTTTTTCGAATATTTTGATTTTCTCAAAAATGACTCTAACAATTTAGATTAAAATATCGTATATTAAGGTTATTTACCTGACAAATAAAATGTATATTTTAAATTTTCTGGGAATAGCCTCTGAACACTGTTTTATTCTGGATGAATTTTGCATAATTGCTAAACCGAAAGAGATGGACACAAACTTACCACACAAAGGTGTTGAGCACGTTAATATACACAATTTATGTAATATACATTTTTTTTTCGTGGAGTTATCGTTTTTTAGATATTCCTTATTTTTGGTTCCACCTTTAAAAAAAACTTTTTTCTCATACAGAAAGTTGTCAGCTCTTGTCCACACAAATAAAGGAACTTCAGTCACATACTAATCAGCTTTTGACTCACTTTAACCTATAGTACTCCCTTATTTCTCTCTACTCACAAGGAAGCAAGTAATAAAACTATTTTTTCTCGATTAGTATGAAGTAAATAGAAGCATAAGCTTTTTAACAATAATTTGTTGCAGAGATGTAGAGTAAGTCATGTGAATGGAACACATGAACTTTTTTTTTTATTTTACTTGTGTTAGGGTACGAGGTAACTAATCTGTCCCTTTGCTGTTTTTTCCTTTTTTATACCTTGCACATTCATATCTTTTAAATAATAATAATGTAGTAATTACAAAGCATTTGTAAATGTTTTAAAGACAGAATTAAACACTCACTAGTGGTTGTTTTGTAATCACGTGGGGGTAAAATATTCCAGGTGAAAGTTTAGGCTCCACATGATTAAAAATTAAGTACTTTTTTTTTTTTTTGCATGTGGTGAAAATGCCTTTTTTTCTAAAAAAAAAGATGCCACTTGATGTGGTTCAACACAATTTTTTACCCTCGGAAGACAACTGAACTAAAATACTAAGTTTGGTATTTAACTGTGTTTTAGTTTTTATGTTATGCTGTCTATACATACACAGACACACAGAGGCTTTAGTGGTTTTTTTGACTCAGTGGATCTCAATATAGTTTTTTCTGGCGAAATCTCGACATCGTATTTTTGGGTAGAGTACAATACCTTCTGTATACACTCTACATAGTACATACACTGACATTTTTTCGGTCTCATTCATTAAAGCCATATTTATACTCATATATAGTCACCTTCCGTGGTGTAATGGTTATCATGCTAGCTTCATATACCCAAGGTCGCGGGTTTAAACCCGGCGGAGGATGATGGATTTTTTCGGGCGTAAAAATCCTTAGCATGGCTTCGTTTGGAAGGGAAGTAAAGCCGTTGGTTTACGGCACATAAAAGAACCTCAAGCCTGGTGGAAATGCTTCTGAGCAAATTTAAGCGGTCTTTCACACCCAATATAGAATGGGACGCTGAGAAACACTGTAGGTGAAGAGCGTCTATAAATAACTCGTCATTTACATTTGCTCATATATGCTCTTGTCTTACTCCTGTATGAATTTCTGTCAACTGCGATAATTTATTGTTAAATTGTACTGATTTAGGCTATTAAGGGAAACTACGAAAAACCACATGGTCGGAGTGTGTCTTCACTGGGAAACGAACCCGAGTTCTTGGAGGGGTATAGAAGCCTCGTCTTTTGGACCTGTAGCTCGGGAGTATAAATGTGAGGTGTTGATGCACATAATCCTTCCAGTCCGTTTCCTCTCTGCGTCAGCGATCCTAATCCTCTGCTGGAATAGACCGCTATATTGGTTCACTCCTGTAAGCCATGCTCTCCCCAAGGAAACGAACAGTTTATGGCCGTGGACCAGTACTTAACTTCCTTCACGTGTATCAGGTGCTGAGTGCCAAGTAAATGGACCTTATCCGGAATTAGAACTCCGCTGGAATTGCACCAGCTGTCCAACTCGGAAGCATTAATCAGACTAGTCCTTCAATACGATTATCTTGCGTTTGTATGAAACATATACGAAACTTGATCAATTATTGCGAAAAACTGAAGCATTTCTCTTATTATTAACATAATATGAATTTTAAATTTTAAGAAAAAAAGATCGGTTTTACTTTCTCTACCAACTATGGTTGCGCATTGGACCTTGCGTTTTTACTCACAGTTGCCTACTTAAAAACATCTGATGTGTTCCATTCTCGTGACTTTCTCTTCATCTCTGTAACAAATTATAGTTAATAAGCTTATTCTTCTATTTCATGCTAAAACATTAGCAGAAACGACCACTTGCCTCTCACCTAGACGGCCGGGGTTCGATCCCAAGCGACCGCATGTGAGATTTGTGGTGGACAAAACGGCGCTGGGG
The DNA here is from genome assembly GCA_030762935.1 of Hymenopus coronatus. Classification (NCBI taxonomy): domain Eukaryota; kingdom Metazoa; phylum Arthropoda; class Insecta; order Mantodea; family Hymenopodidae; genus Hymenopus; species Hymenopus coronatus. Next base: position 40,764,793 of record CM060899.1, read on the forward strand.
CGGGTTTTCTCCGGGTACTCCGGTTTCCCCCGCCATCGCATTCCACCGGTGCTACATCATCATTCATGTATCATCAGTGTCACCGCCTGCGGTGCCATTAGTAGTTAAAGCGGGCGTTAAACACTACAAAAAAAAACACTCGGCTAAACCGATAGTCTAATGTTTTAAAATGTGGTTGTTTTGGGACTGAAGTCCGTTTCTTTGCGTGACAGGAGTTGACAAGTTCCCGTGTGAGAAAAGTTTAAGTATTTTAAAACTGAAATAAATATCAAGAAATATCTCGAAAACGGCTAACTCCACGAAAAGAAAATGTATATGACATAAGCTGTGTGTTTTATCGAGATCTACATTTTTTGTGAAATACTTTTTTTTTTCTATCTCTTACGGTTTATTTACCAGTTGTGCATATTTCAGTAAAAACCATCTTAGAGGTCTTCAGAGGCTATTCCCAGAAATTTCAAGTTACACATTTTATTTGTCATGTAAATCTCTTAAATGTGACATTTTATCAAAAACATTAGAAGAGTCATTTTTGAAAAAATCAAAATGTTCGATAGCTGGGGTTGGGGGGATTTTCTTGAAAATCTTTATGTCATATCCTTGGAAGATACCAAACTTAAATAGCCTTTTCGTTTTTGCACTATGCTGTCCACAGACACACACGCACACGCATATATAGACCTTTTTCTAAAAATGCTTTTTTTTTGGACTCAGAGAGACCCAAAACATTTCCGGTGAAATCTCGGTATCGAATTTTTGGGTGCGTTACAATACCTTCTCTATACACTATGTACATTGTACGTAGAGAAGTGTAGAGAAAGTAAAAAAGGCACCTGCTCCTATCTGTGCGCTCTGTAGCGAAGCATGTCCGTATTTCCTGTGCTATTGGAGTGTTCTTCTATCATATTGGAACATCTCTGCAAATGCCAGCTAGTCTTGCAGAGGTTTTGGTGGAGATAACAAGAGCTCTGTCCGGTGTCACGAGATTGCCGGATTATGTTTCGGTGCACACAGAGTATAACTATAACATAATGGAGTTATGCTGTTTCTACAGCACGTTTCGAAAGTGTTACACTATCATTGCTCATTGCCTGATCTGTTCATTTCCTGCTAGTAGACAAACCAGTGAACACTGAAAGAGAATACAGATTGAAAAATATTGAAAGTACCAAAGGGTAGGCAATCGACACTGAATAAACTTGCGGATGATTCAAACATATTTTGGGTGACAGGAACAGAGCAGTTTCTCGATACTGAAAAGATGTATTTTATAATGAGTTTTGAGTGAGTTTGGTTGATTTATATTCATTGTCTTTTCAAAGCTCTGCGCATTGTTATTCTCATTTTTTGTATCAAGTTTTATACTCTTATTTGTAAAATTACAAGGCGTTTTTATTTATTTCATATGATAATGTAACTGTTTATTGTGTTACTTTATGAATTAGATGCATATAGTACCAATACATATAATGAGCTACTTTTGGAACGGATTATACCTCGACGTGTGAATGCTTACGCTACAAACCCCTTCCCACTATCCTCTCTTTATATCGCGACTCTCTGTGTGTTCGTAACTTGTGCGCTTTGGAATCCAAAACCGAACTATAATGATAACAGAGAGTCAATTAACAATTACAAAACAATACTTTTAAACTAAAGATTTAGTTTGTTTTGTTCATCTGATGGGTTATCATGAAGCACTTGGTATGGGGTTTTTTCAAAATTTTAATTTTTTTTCTATTTAAATCACATGTGATCTTTTAATATTTTCATTTTAGCCATTTCTATTCCCCCTTTTCGTTCCATTGTTCCTGATAGTTTTATAGCTTCATCTATATTCGGTTTTAACTTGATATATAGTTTTTAATTTAACTGTTTCAAATCTGTTTTTCAAATTAATTAATGGTAACAATGCACCTCTTCGGTAATACTCCTCGATAGTGTCACCAGGAATATTAGTGAGATCTTTTAGTTAAGAAACATTATTTGGTTGTGTTAGCATTATTTCTATCTCTTCATTCATATCCTCAATGAATAGTTTTTAAACTATTGATTTGTTTTCTACATTTTTTCCAGTTTTTCGGCTAAATTCGTCCAAGAGTTCGTAACCGCAGGAGACCTTCCGGAGAAATGTTTTAATCCACAAGGTAAGTACTACTTTCTTCATTTTAAATTTGAAAGTAACAGTGTAACATATTAACACACGCTTTACATGGAAGTGCCATTTTCAATTAGTAAGCCTCAGATCTAGGTAAGGCTACGACTTTCCCTATGGAGTCTTATGGAGTTCCCCACCCCCCTAAAATGTGCACACAAGACACGTAATACTGCTCTTTAATTTACACTAACTTTAATACATATCGCAAAAGGATGGCATAAATGCAAATTAAAATTATATAAGGACACTATAATACTTGACTAAAATCTCTAGAAAACCTCTTGTACTTCGCAGCTCAATAATTAATTTCTCAATAGTATAACTATGAATCCTGGTAACTAAGTACTTACAACGTTGTAAGTCGTCATTAGGGTTGTCATCTCAAAATAATTTGTGAACACTTTTTGGTTTACCGGGAAACATGCGAGTCAGTTGAGAAATTCAATTCTATGCCGGCATATTTGCCTGGTAGCTCAGTGGAAGAGCAACCCGCTAGAGACCGGGAGATCCGTGGTTCAAATCCCCCCAATGCAATTGCATTTTTCAGGTCTGACTCTACCTATCATGAATAAAATATTTTATTTCGTATAAGAATTTTCTGTTTCTATAGTGTATAATTCTTTACATTTTTCATTGACAAATGAAACAATGAAACACGCAATGGTTGTATCCAATTAAAATTAAGTATATTCGTGCTTAAATGGGCGTCGCCGTGGGTGAGGGGTGAGACCGCTTGCCTCCCATCAAGGCGCCCGGGTTCGATCCCAAGTGCCCGCATGTGGGATTCGTGGTGGACGAAGCGGTGTCTGGGCGGGTTTTCTCCGTGTCCTCCGGTTTCCCCCAGTTCTCATTCCACCATTTGCTCCATCATCACCTTTCCAATCATAAATTTCGCTTACATTTCATATCATCCACTTCTTCGTGTTCATGCCTGGCTATGGGGCCGCGCCGTGGCCGAGTGGTTAGACCACTCGCCTCTCACCTAGACGGCCGGGGTTCGATTCCAAGTGACCGCATGTGAGATTTGCGGTGAACAAAGAGGCGCTGGGGCGGGTTTTCTCCGGGTACTCCGTTTCCCCCGCCATCGCAATCCACCGGGGCTCCATAATCATTCATGTATCATCAGTGCCATAAGTAGTTAAAGCGGGCGTTAAACACTACTACCTACCGACAGGCTCTCTATTCTGTGGTTTCGTGCCGTATACTCCCAGACAGGCTTCTGACTCCTAGGCATTGTAAGTCCTAGTCAGTTCTACAATTACGGCTTGGGTAAGCCGATTATGAAACGAAACGTGCTTAAATACTACCTTAAGACTATGTTAACATTTCTTTGCAAAAACAAACTGTTTTCCTGCCATGATTAGTTTTATGATCACTGCAGCTCAGCGTCCACACATACACAGTAAAACAATTAAGCTCATGTGCGCTGCAGTTAATTGTTTAGGAGTAAACGATCCAAAAGTTACAATTTGATGAACAGCAAAACAGTAGTACTATACAGTATATCTACCGGCCGTTTAGTCTTTGTCAACCAAATGCATCTTGCGTATGGAGAAAATAAATAAACCTAGCACCTAACTGTTACAGAGATCGTGCCAGTGCTAACATTTCGCCAGCAAACGCCCCTAGCGGCAAGAGCAGGAAAGTTTTTCCGCTAGTGACTACGATTACTGTATGCAATATAGCTCGCATTTGTTCTGAGTAGACGTATAGAATTTGAGATAGGGCTACCAAAACTAATTTGCGTGTCTGTGGACCTTTTTACAAAAATGTGTTTTTTTTTTTTTGATTCAGTGGGACCCAAAACATGTGTTTCCGGTGAAATCTCGGTATCGAATTTTTGGATGCAATATACGTACCTTCTCTATACACTATGTGCATAGTAGTGTAGAGAAAGTAAAATGAAGCTTGACCGACAAATAAACCCTTTGAAATCGTCATCACAAATAAAAGATCAATCAATTGCACTTAGTTTCATTCGATTTTTCGAGCGGCCCAAGTTCTACATAATAACCTAAAAGAATACTCTTTTGTAAATAAAGTTTGTTTATGGCACAACTATAAGTTAAATATTTTAAATTAAATAATTGAGGTTAAATACAGCTCTATAGTTGAATTTCGGTAGCAATGAAGCTTGTTCATATGTTTGTACAGCTCTGCTTTAAACGTCGCGTTTGTTTAGTGAACGTGAATATATGTAAGTGATTAACTTGCCCAAACATTGCCTGTGCACAGTATTTCCCGGATGATCTCCCTTGAGTCTCACCAGAACCGCCTTCAGCCATTGGGGATACCGGAGTTTCTAGGGTAATTAATTTGTACATGTACACACGTTGCCAAAGAGTTCTAGGGAAAGTTTCGTCTCTGGCGGTAGGTACTGCAAATCCCTTACGAGCGCGGTACATCTTCCCAAACAAACTTCTCTGTCTAAAATCCTCTGTATGTGTAATAGTCTCTATAGTCCTCTGGTTTATGACTAAAGTGTAAGAAGAATATAATGCCACAAGTGAGATAAAGGCTAATTTCGCCAGCCTGTGCAGTGTGGTGGTTGCGAGTTCGAATCTCGATTAGGAGAGTTACCTGGAGAAGCTTATTCGGTGGTTTTCCCTTATCCTGAGAAGACAAATACCGAGTAATTCTTAGCTCTAAGAACCCTGGGCATTCCATCCATTCATCATCGTCTGACATGACCTATCAGGTTTAAGGATGTTAAATTACAAAAAGGCTGATTTTAACTTAATGTTTATCACAAGTAATGTCATAAGGGCTGACCCAACCGATAAATTCTTTAACAGAGAATCTATCTGGGAAGATCAGACTGGTGAATGATATTTATCTGGACTATTTCACAAATAAAATATGAATTTAAATACTATATCGCAAAAAATTGACCAGAAAACGTTAAATTCTATAAAAAAATGTATATGTTCCATTAATATAACTGTATCTACCTTTTCTGCAAGAAAACTATTCTTTATCCTGAAAACTGAGATAAGCATTAGCAGAAATTGTCGTATTACTTGCTTCGTTCTAAGCAGAAGGGAAATAAGGGAATGCACTAGGCTAAAGTGATAGTTCAAATCTTTATAAATTTGGTCGTTATGTGAACAATTGAAATTAGGTTTGCTTTGCAATGCCAGCAGTAAAATAACATGTGAACGAAAAGTGACTTCTCGTTGGAGAAAAGTGCGCTGTTTAAAATTGAATCCAATAACAGGAATATCTAAGAAACGCTTAACTCTGCAAAAACAAAATGTATATGACATAACTTGTGTGCATTAATGAGAGCTAGATTTTTTTGTGTAATTAGTTTTTTGTCTAGTTTTTGTAGCATGGTTTGTAACGGAAATAATCCTAAGCTCGGAGTAAAGCTAAATACATTTAAGAGAAAAAGGTAATTGTAAATACTGATAGACATAAATCTACCATTTTTGTCGTGTAAATGCATTCTATATAGAATGAATGAGTTTAAACTTTGTACAAATACTCATATTTTAAAATATGTTTTGTTGCAATCCTTAAAATTATAGAGATAATATAGAAAATGAAGTGTAAAGTCCAAAATTGCAACTAATAGGGAATATTTTCATGTATATTTTATTATGGAAGGAGCTGTAATGTTTGTGAAAGTAATTAAAACATGTGTTTAAATTAGCAAAATGGCTACATATGTAGAAGAAAGGCGAAACAAATGTATGGAGATGTTCATTTTTTAGACATAGTAACGAAAAAAAAAGTTGGGAAATGTTGATTTTGTACAAACTAAAATTATGCCTTAGCAGTAAGACACGTTTCGGGTGCAGAAAGCAACAAGCGTTGTAATAATAATTGCATAATAAATCGCGATTATTCAAAGGTTATTATTAAAACATTATTTATGTGAGAGGATTGCTTCGATGAATAGTAAAATTCATAATATAAAGTAAGTAATAGAGTTTAAAAAAAGTGTCTATTGTGTTATTGTGTTTTCATCGTTAAAAGTTTCATAAATCCATTAAAAGTTATAAATTACAACTCACCTTCAATAGTTCTTATTCCACAAGGATAGTTTCCGAACCAATCGCCCTGAAAAAGAACTCGTGCTAGAATAAATAAATAAAATAAAATACCTCGCTACGCCACGCTGTAAACTCAGCTATACAACTGGAATAAGATGACGTTGGAATGAGAAACTATAAAGGTTGGCCGCCACAGTTTGTCTAACTGTGCAAGCTAAAATTTCCTTCCTCCCTTCGTACCGAAAGCCGCCGCAAGGTTCCAACTAGGATATGGAAGCTGAAAGGTTTGAGAGGAGTGAGGCAGGGACTATGTACACTAATTTATGGGGAGGATGAATTGCACATAATGTTTAAATCTGTTTAAATGTAAAGGAACGAATGAATGGATAATGAAGCTGATTAAATGGAAGTCGTTAGGGAGAGGTAAAGAAAATATTCAAGATCCAAGGTTAGCTACGAGATTTAGGAGAATTCTTTTGGAAAATTAAGATGAAATGGACAAGCCTAAGAGATAAGTTTTAATTACGTATTGAGAGCACATTGTGAACTTATTTTATTGTAAACACAACACAGTGATTAAATATATATTAAAACGGAGGTAGGTGGCATATCTGGATAATGGCCTAAGCTAGGTGGTTGCTAACATTGTATTAGACTTAACACTCAAATAAATTATTATTATTATTATTATTATTGCAACGGCGTCTCGTGAGCCTGAACGTCCACTGAAGGGATCCCTGCCTGGCCCGCTCTAATATTAGAGCGAACGGACACAATAACTGGGCAAACAAAGGCCTTTGTATGTTTCCCTGCAAGACTTCTCGTACCTTCTATATCCACAAGCCCAGAAAATGCCACTTCCAGAGTAATTTCTTTCTAAATGAATAAAACGTAATTTTCCCGTAATTTCTAAGACTGGTACCTTCGGAGTCCACTAGGGAATATATAAGGGGCCGACAAGTGCCGGTGTGTGAAGTGAGTTAAAAGTCAATCTAGTATGTGTCGCATGATAAGACAATGACGTGAATGCAGTGACTCAGATATTTGTGTATCAGAAGTGAAAGATGTTGTATTGTGTGAAGTGTCCTAATGACGAATAAAGTAAATTTAACAGAAATGTTCATCATTCTTTAAGGAGTACCCCTGCTATCCTTAACGGTAGAGAAGATGATGGTGTTGGAACCTGCAAATAAAATGCGGCGAGATGAATGACACTGTGCTCGTCCAGATAATAACGATTCCTCCTATAATCCAGGATGAATAATGAGAGACAAGAGTGGGTTGTGATTCATTATGACAAACGAGGCCTTCCTATGACAGTTACTGATCGAAAACATCCGTTAGCTCTGATCGCAGTTCTTCATAAACCACACGGCGTTATCTGCTTTTAATTTGACATATTTGCTGGTTCCCCGAGTAGCTAAGAGGTTGGGGAACCCAAGATGGATTATCTTGAGCTCTGGGGGGAATTCCCTCTTATTTGGTTTCTATTTCGTGCCCCTAATTGTGAGTTAGTTCGATGTATATACGCCTTTCTTAATATGGAGCGCAATGTTGTGAAAGAAACTGCATATTATACTCGTCTAACGCTAGCAATGGCTCTGAGATAAAATATATTAAAAGAAAAAAAAAACTAAGGCTAGATTAAACATTTATTTGTCTTTCTTTCTTCATAAATTGCACCTTGGGTTAGTGAAAGGAATACTAAATGACGAAAATAGTAAATGACGATATTTTGAGCTTTTTACTTTCTCTATCATGCAAAACAGAGGAGGTATTTTATTACACCCAAAGATTCGATGCCGAGATTTCACCGAAAATAAGTTTTGAGGCCTCCTAAATAAAACATCTGATGTGTTCCATTCACATCTTTCTATACTTGTTCTGCAAGAAAATTATACACACGAAAGATTAATTAGGTGCTTTTAACTACATCATGCTAATCGAGATAATCATTAGCAGAAATGGTTTTTTTACGTACAATATGCGTTACATTCCATACAAGTAGCAGGGAAATAAGAGGATGTATTAGGCTAAAGCAATAGCAATTTTTTTAAAAGCTGTCGATATGCGATTATAATTAAAATTCGCTTCTTTGCACGGCCAGGAAAAAAACCGACTACTTCCTGCTTGAGGAAAGTGTAAGTGTTTTAAAATTGAAATAAATAACAAAGAATATCTGGGAGTAGTTCCCTCCACAACAAAAATGTAAAGGACATAAATTGCGTGTTTTGACGGATCTAAATTTGATGTGTAGTAATTTTTTGTCTCTCTCTAATACTTATCTTTGCAAAAGTCGCTCAGAATGAAGAGGACTTGAAACTATTCCCAAGAAATTCGAAAAAGTATTTGTTATGTAAATATACTTAATATACATGTTTTATCATGCAAATATATTTAATATTGGTACGCGTTTTAATAAAAAAATCTGATGTGTACCGTTCACATGACTTTCTCTACATCTCTGTAACAAATTATTACTAAAACGCTTAAGCTTCTATTTACTTTATGCTAATCGAGAATAAATTAGCAGAAATAGTTTTATTACTTGTTTCCTTATAAGTAGAAGCGAAATAAGCGAGTACGATATGTTAAAGTGATAGTCAAAAGCTGGTTTCTATGTGACTGAAGTTCCTTTGTTTATATGGACAGAAGTTGACAAATTCCTATATGAGAAAAGTAAGCTTTTCATAGCTGAAACCAAAAACAATTAAAGTCTCAAAGAAGATCAGCTCCACGAAAAAATGTATATAACATAAATTGTGTGTTTTAACGTGCTCTACATTTCTTGTGAAGTAAGTTTTTATCTAAGTCTTACGGTTTAGCAGTTATGCAAACTTTCCTAAAATTCGTCCAGAATAAAGTAGTCTTCAGAGTCTATTCCCAGAAAATTCAAGATATGCATTTTGTTTGTTAGGTAAATTTCTTTAATATATGATATTTTAATCAAAATCGTTACAGCTCTTTTTGCGAAAATCAATATTTTCGAAAAAAGTTCCATGTAAAGGGTAGTTTGGGTTGGGGGGATTTTTCTCAAAACCTTCCTGTCGCATCCCTGGAAGAAACTAAACTTAAATACCAAGTTTGGTATTTTACCGACTTTTCGTTTTAGAGTTATCGTGTTCACAGATACACACACATACACACACACACACTCACACACACACACGGACCTTTTTGTGGGAATACTTTTTTGGATATAAGGGACCCTAAAACATATATTTCCGGTGAAATCTCGGTATCGAATTTTTGGGTGGAGTGCATTACATTCTCTATACACTATGCACATAGTGCGTGTAGAGAGAGTAAAAATTGTTAGAGCTTTTTTTAAAAAATCAACATTTTCAAAAATATTTCCATGTAAGGGGTAGTTTGGGGTGGGGGCGTTTTGGAAAAATCTTTGCGTCACATCCCTGGAATATACTAAACTTAAATACCAAGTTGAGTATTTTGCCAACTATTCATTTTTGGAGTTATCGCGTTCACAGACACACATACACACATACACACACATACGGACACATACATATGAAATTTTTTTAAAAAGAATTATATAAGACGTATTTCCGGTGAAATCTCGGAATCTAATTTTTGGATGGAGTGGGGTGCCTTCTTTACCTATATACTATGTACTAAGTTGAGAAAATAAAATTAAAGGAGGAAAAAAGAAAGAATCGCTATCTTTAAAGCATGTTCATCATATGACAGATAAGGATAACCCTTTCAACGCAGAATATCTTAAAACGGCTAACTCAACGAGAAAGTGTAATTCACACAAATTGTATAGTTTTCTGGCCTGTGAGTGTTTTCTGCAGTAAGGCTTTTTTCATCTCTTATGAGTTTTGCATAACTGGTAAGACTTATGAGGCTCTACAGAAAAAATTCAAGATACATTTCATTTGTCAAGAAATTACATTCAACATAAAGTGCTCTAATCAAAATTGTTAGAGCCATTTTTGAGAAAATAAAATTTTCAAACATTTTTCAGGTAAAGGGTAGTTTGGGGTGGGAGGATTTTTTTTTGAAAATCTTTGTATCGCATCCTTTGGAAGGTGCTGAACTTAAATATCAAGTTTGGTATTTAACTGAGTTTTCATTTTTGAGTTATTGTGTTCACAGACACACGGACATACACACAAAAATGCATGGAGCCTCTTTTCTATTACTATTTTATTATTCAGAGAATCTCAAAACATATATTTTCGGTGAAACCTCGGCATAGAATTTTTGGGTGAAATGCTATTCCTTCAAGTATTTCTATAAAAAATTTCGTGTGTCTGTAAGTAGTATAGCTCAAAACGAAAAGTCTGTTAAATATCAAACTTGATATTTAATTCAGTATCTTCCAACGATGCGACGCGAAGATTTTCAAGAAAATTCCCCCACCACAAACTACCCTTTACATAAAACAAACTTTCGATAATGTATGTTTTCTCAAAAATGGTCTAACGATTTTGATTAAAATGTACTGTGTTTAAGATATTTACATGAAAAATAAGATGCATATCTTTAATTTTCTGAGAATAGCATCCAAAGACCTCTTTATTCTGGATGACTTTTATTGAGTTTTGCATAACTATGAAACCGCAAGGAATAGACAATAACTTACTACACAGAAATGTATATCACGATAAAACACACAATTTATATCATATAAATATTTTTCGTGTAGTTGGCCGTTTTCGAGGTATTCCTTGAGATTAAAATACTTATACTTTTCTCATACGGAAACTTGTCAACGCTTGGCCACGCAAAGAAATACGGACTTCAATCCTATAGCAACCACATTTAAAACATTTTATTGTCGGTTTACCCTCCCTTATTTCCCTTCTACTTATAAAGGAACTAAGTAATAAGACCGTTTCTGCTAATGTTTTAGCATTAAATACATAGAAGAATAAGCTTACTAACAATAATTTGTTACAGAGATGCAGAGAAAGTAATGTGGATGAGACACATCAAATGTTTCTAAAATGCTTTTATTTAATTTTTTTGATACAGGCGATCCTAGAACAGGTATTTCTGGTGAAATCTCGGTATCGAATTTTTGGGTGGAATGCAGTGCCTTCTCTATACACTACGTACAAAGTACGTGTAGAGAAGGTTAAAAAAATCTGATGTGTTCCATTCACATGAGTTTCTCTATATCTCTGCAACAAATGATTGTTAAAAAGCTTATGCTTCTATTTACTTCATACTAATCGAGAAAGAAATAGCAGAAGTAGCCTTATTACTTGCTTCCTTAAACATAGAAGCGAAATAAGGGAGTACCACAAGTTAAAGTGATAGGCAAAAATCTGGTTGCTATGTGACTGAAGTTCCCTTATTTCCTTGGACAGGAATTGACAATTCTGTATGAGATAAGTGTAAGTCCACGAAAAAAATTTCTGACATAAATTGTGTGTTTCAACGTGCTCTACATTTTTTGTGTGGTAAGTTTTCGTCCATTTCTTACGGTTTAACGGGTATGCAAAATTCTGTAAAATTCATTCAGAGTCTTCAGAGGCTCTGCCCAGAAAATTGAAGATATACATTTTATTTGTTAGATAAATATTTATAATATACGATTTTTTAATCAAAATCGTTAAAGCCATTTTTAAGAAAATCAAAATTTTCGAAAAAAGGTCCATGTAAAGAGTAATTTGGGGTGGGGGATTTTTTTTTTCAAAATCTTCGGTTTGCATCCCTGGAAGATACTGAACTTAAATACCAAGTTTGGTATTTTGCCCACTTTTTGTTTTTGGTTTATCGTTTTCACAGACACACGGACACACGAACACACACACGGACCTTTTTCTGAAAATACTTTTTTGTATATAGGGGACCCTAAACGTATATTTCCGGTGAAATCTCGGTATCTAATTTTAGGTGGAGTGCAATACCTTCTCTATACATTATGTACCTAGTACGTGTAGAGAAAGTAATAAATAAAAATGATGTGATGGAGCAGTAACCCGACCAAACGAACAAATCCGTTGGATCCTTTCAGTAGGCTGGTGCCAATTTTACACACTCCCTTCCTTGCGAGCTAGGGCGTTAGTGGATGCGCCACTCACTCGCGCCAACCCCAAAGGGAAGACTACCGAATATCTTGGGGGGGGGTGACTTGGCTGATATAGATTTAACTTCTAATGTAAGCCATTCTAATATTCATAAAAGGTTAGATTTCTAGGCATTTATCTTCAAGGTAATTTGGGATGGGAACATCACAATACCTATATTTCACGTAAAATTAGTAAAGGCGTATTTCTTTTAACAATTCTAAAGCAATATCTTCCGCGTGAATCTTTATTAAGTGTTTATTATGCACAGGTACATAGTTATCTTACATATGACACTCTACTGTGGGGCAACCGTTCTTCAGCAAGTAAATGATTAACTCTCCAGAAAAAGCTTATAAGAATTATGAGTGGACCTCCAGAAGGAACTCACTGTAAACCATTATTTATAACATTGAATATTTTAACCTTGATTCTGGACTCTTTAATCTATGTGAAGAGAAACATTAACAATAATTCAATATACACAGCTGTTTATAATTCAGCACTAGTAACTGCTGTTACATCTATGTGCAACACATCTTCTAAGATCAAGATTAGTTTTGAAATTCAGTCCATAAACTTGTTTAACAGTTTAACAAATAATATAAAAGCTTTTTGGTGTTTAGCTTTCAAGAGATCTATAAATTCAATATTGTTATCTAATCCTTTTTATAGCCTTAAAGAATTTGATGACAGCAGAATATTTTAATGCTTTATGTAACGTATTGAAATTTTAGTGCATTTATTCGACGTTGCTATACAATTTTTATTGTCCTGGCGAATAAAAACATCCATCCATCTATCCATCCATCAATCCATCCATCCATTCAGTCCAGTCCAGTCCAGTCCAATCCAATCCCATCTCATCCCATCCCATCCAATCCAATCCCATCCATAAAAAACCTACGTAACATTCGCCTAGTGACCTGCGGAACTCTCCGAAAAAACCCATGGGTCAGGTAGGCCTACCTGGGACTCGAATCCACGACCTCCTTAATGTGAATTGGTCGAAAATACTAGAAATTGTTCACAATAACGCAATTTATTTAGCAAGCTTTGTCGATTTAATTTTTCATAAATTGCTATGATCTTGGAGACTATGCAGATACGAGGATCATCCAGAAAGTGACATAACTAAACAATAACGTAAGTTATCAACGCAAAAATTTATTTACAAAGTTACAGTATCTTACTCTATGTTTCAACGTAATCGTCATTGCTATTATGGTATTTATTGTCACGTGGTAAGCTTTTTCAATGCAGATGTTATACTCTTCCAGCCCTAAAGTTATGAGCCAAGATGTCACTGTGACTTTGAGGTCTTCATCGGTTGAGAAATCTTTTTTTGCATCCAAAAAGTCATGTACGGTATCCAAAGTGAAACACCTGTTTTTCTTAATACTTTTATCAACATTTGCTTTCAACTCCTCCATAACGATTGATGAACCTCCACTCCATCTTTATCATACACACTGGTTCTTCCATGTTACTCGTAAAGTATGCACCATTTCCTCGTGAATATTCGTTCATTGCATTATCACCATACACTTGCATTATTTGCCTATAAAATTCGATTGGCGGAATATTTTGTGCACTCAAAAAACGGATAAGTTCTTTGGTGGTAGAAAAGTATAATCTCAGCATTGAAAATCTGGTATTATGTGACAATAAATGTATTGGCAGAATGGAGATTATACTGAGAAATAGAGTAAGGTACTGTAATTTTGTAACAAAGGTGTTGTGCTGATGTCTTTCGTTCTCGTCTGTAACTTCCTGGATGACCCTCGTAGATGGAAAGAAATCTGTTTTAGGAACAGTACGGACATATAATACTAAACGTTGGTTTGGGATCCTACACTCTCTAACATAAGGGTGATGTAGAAATAACATCTGTGCTGTTGTGACGTAAATCATCAGAAATATCATTAATGATAATTAAAGATCCCGAAACTGCAGATATAAGGGAGATTTACTATCTATATGTTTACGGCTAGCAATATTTTACCATTCCATTTTCATTATTTCTGCAAACGAGACAGGGCTAAAATGACAGTTGTAACCTAAAGAAATATGACACTTTACATGCTTTGTGCGTCTAATTTAAATTTGTGACCTTAGTTTAATAAAAATATAACAAAAATCCTCTGCCATCTCTGCATCTTTTCTCTTAGAAAGTTAGTTTTAGACAACATTAAGACATTTAAACTAACAAGGGAAGTATACAGCCTGCCCCTAAGGTCAAGTATCCAGAGGTACAGGGTTCAATTCCCAGCAGGGATGAGAATTTTTTCTTTAATTACAATTACCCCCTATCCCACACAGTGTCTGGAAATATGCATGTGAGAGTGAATATGTATGTTATAATAAAATACTGAAAAAACTAACGTTAATAAACCCTACAGTCAGAGAGAAAACACCAGCAGCTGCTTCTAAAGCAAACCACCTGTACAGCCATAGAAGATAAAGGGGGGCACATAAATGAAACAATAACAAATCTTAGGTGTTCTATTCACATGACTTTCTCTACCTGTTCTGCAAACTAACTTTTCATTCTTTTTTATTTTCTCTACACTATGTACATAGTGTATAGAGGAAGTAGGTATTGTATTCCACCCAAAATTTGATACCGAGATTTCACCGGAAATGCATGTTTTGAGACCCCATAAATAAAAAATCTAGAAAAATATCCGTGTGTGTATTTGTGGGTAGCATAGCCCAAAAACAAACTTGATATTTAAGTTCAGAATCTACCAAGGTCGCAACATGAAGATTTTCAAGAAAATCCCCTGACCCCAACTACCCTTCACATGGAACAGTTTTTAAAAAAAACTTTATTTTCTCAAATATGGCTCTAGCGATTTTGATTAAAATACTTTGTGTTTAAGGTATTTTAATGACAAAAGAAACGTATATCTTGTTTTTCTGGGAATAACCTCTGAATACCTCTTCATTCTGGATGACTTTTGTATAACTGGCAAACCGTAAATGATAGATAAAAACTTACTCCACAAAAAATGTAGATATTAAAACACACAATCATAGTCTGGATTATTGGTCTCAATTTTAAGCCACTTAAACATTTCTCCAACGGGAAGACATCTTTCTTCTCGCTTCTTGTTTGTTTACTCTTGGCATTTAAAGAGATTACAATTTCAAATATTTCACACAGCAACCGGCTCTTAAATAATGAGACTCTCGCTTTAGCCTGTGTATTTTTTTATTTCTCATCTACTTACAAATAAGCTAGTAATAAGAAATGTTTATCTTAATTAGCATGATGTGATAATACACTAATGTTTTAATAAAAGTTTTTCTTTGCCGAACTGTTAGAGGACATCATGTGAATGGAACGCATTAGATTTTTCCCTTCTTACAATAAACCAAGTAATAAGGACAATTTCTGCTAATTTTATCTCAGATAGCATGTTATAGATAGAATAATAAGCGTTTTAACAATAATTTGTTACAGAGATGTAGAGAAAGTCTTGTGAATGGAACACATCAGATTTTTTTTTTATTGGCGGCTTACCCTCCCCGTATGTAGGACTGACATCCCCCTCCTAGAACTTGTCTAGGGATCAGAAGCTTGTCGGGGATCTAGTGACATAATGGAGAACCTGAAACGAGTGGTCGGGCCGTAGCCAGGCGTGAGCCTAGGTGGATGATATGAAATGCAAGAGAGACGGATGGTAGGAAAGGTGATGCTGGAACAATTGGTGGAATAAGAGGCGGGGGAAAACAGAGAACGTGGAGAAAACCTACCCAGACGCCGTTTCGTCCACCACGAATTCCACATATAATCACTTGGAATCGAACCCGGAACGCGGGAGGCGTGCGGTCTAACGACTCAGCTATGGTGCCGCCTACTAACTGTTCTTACAAATGCCCCACCTGCTTCATGCTAATCAAGAAGCTAATCTTACTACTTGGCTCCTTATAAGCACAAGGAAAGTAAGGGGATAGTACACATGGCTAAAGCGATATTCAAATGTTTAAAACCTGTGATTAAAATTCGGTTATCTTTGTAAGGCCAGGAGTAAAACAAAGTAAACAGAAATGGCAAATTCCCCTTTGAGAAGGCCTTCAAGTGGTTTAACATTGAAAACAAAAACAAATAACAAGTAGCTAACTACAGAAAAAATATCTGATATATTCCATTCACAAGACTTCTTCTACATCTCTACAACAAATTATTGTTAAAAGGCTTATACTTCCATTTACTTCATGCTAATCGAGAAAAAAATTAACAGGAACGGTCTTATTACTTGCTTCCTTGTAAGTAGAAGCGATATAAGAGAGAACCATAGGTTTAGGTGAAGTCAAAAGCTGGTTGCTATGTGACTGAAGTTCCTTTGTTTGTATGGACAGGGGGTGACAAATTCCTATATGAGAAAAGTGTAAGGTTTTTAAAGCTGAAACCAAAAACAAGTAATATCTCAAAAAGATCAACCCCACGAAAAAAAATGTATATAATATAAATTGTGGGTTTTAACGTGCTCTACATTTTTGTGTGGTAAGTTTTGGTCCCTCTTACGGTTCAGCAGTTATTCAACATTTCGTAAAACTTTTCCAGAATAAAGTAGTCTTCAGAGTCTATTCCCAGAAACTTCAAGATATACATTTTATTTGTCAGGTAAATATCTTTAATATACGACATTTTAACAAAATCGTTAGAGCCATTTTTGAGAAAATCGAAAATGTTTAAAAAAGTTGCTTGTAAATGGTAGTTGGGGGGGTATGTTATTGAAAATCGTCGTGTCGGATCCTTGGAAGATACCGAACTTAAATACCAAGTTTGGTATTTAACGCTCTCTTCGTTTTTGAGCGGCTAGCCACAGGCTCACATACACACACACACACACACACTCACACACACCACACACATACACACAGAAACACACGAACATATTTTTAAAAATGCTTTTTTTGGTTTCAGGGGGTCTCAATACATGTATTTCTGGTGAAATCTCGGTATCGAATTTTTGGGTGCAATACAATACATTCTCTATACACTGTGTACAGAGTACGTGTAGAGAAAGTAAAAATCTGATATGTTCCATTCACATGACGATCTCTAGCTGTTCCGCAAACATACATCTCTTACAAAAAATTGTTCTTTTATCTACATCGTGCTAAACAAGATAAACATTGGTCTTATTACTTGCTTATTTTTAAATAGAATGGTAATAAAGGAATGCGTTAGGCTAAGGCGACAAAAAAAAAAAAAAGTTTTAAAAAGACAGTAGCTATAAGCGATATATATATATCTTCCCGGTTAAGAAAAGTTTAAGTAGCTTAAAGCTGAAAGCAATAACACGGAATATCTCGGAAACTGTTAACTCTAGAACAAAAACGCATTATATGAACTGTGTGTTTTAACGAGATCTGCATTTTTTGTGTGGTAAGTTTTTGTCTAACTTTTAGATTTACCAGTTATACAAAAGTCATACAGAATGAAGAGGTATTCAGAGGCTATGCTTAGAAAATTCATTACATTTGTTTGTATTAAAAATATGTTAAGAATTTAATATCTTAATCAAAATCGTGAAAGCCATTTTTGAGCAAATGAACATTTTTGAAAAATATTCCATGTAAGGGGTAGTTTGAGGTAGCGAGATCTTGCATCTTGCATCTTTAAAAGATACTGAACCAAAATACCAAGTTGGTATTTAACCGACATTTCGTTTTTGTTATGGTATTCACAGACATACACACGGACCTTTTTCTAAAAATGCTTTCTTTTCGTTCAGTGGACCCTAAAACATATATTTTCGGTACCTCGGTAACGAATTTTAGGGAAGAATACAATACCTTGTCAATCGAGTATGTAAATTGTACTAGAGAAAGTAAACATAAACTGTGTTTTTTAATGTCTAGTTTTTTGTCGCTTACCGTCCTTTAACCTGACTGGATTATATCGGACGAAAATGAAATCGGTGAAATTGTGTTCAAATGATCTCGGTATCTATGGAGCTAAAAGTTACTCAACGTTCATTTCTTGAGGATAAGGGAGAAGCTAGGGAAAAAAAAACAAACAACAACACCTTATCAGGTAACTAACCCTAAGTGAGATTCGAACACGCGAGCTCTTGAATGTAAGCCAGACATGCTACCTCCACACTACATGTTTTGTATAGTAAGTTTGTATCTACCATTTATACAAAGCTATTACATAATAAAAAGGTCTTCAGAGGTTTTTCCCAGAAAATTCAGATGTGCATATTATTGCCATTTGTAAATATCTTTTTATGTATGTCATTTATTTGTCACATGCTTTTGTAGATATCTTTAATATTCAGTATTTTAATTAAAACTGTTAGAGCCTTTTTTCAAATATATGAATATGCATTACTCAGGTTATTATTTTCAACAGTTTCAATCTGGACTAATTATGAAAGCTTTACCATGGAATTCAAGTTTCAAACGTGATATCTCGTGATAGGCGGAAAATCAATTTGGATGACCTTTATTGTGGTTTTATTCTCACAATATACCGATTTAAGGGGACCAACTTGTAAAAATTCACCAAAATTCTTGAAAAAGTTGATTTTTGAATTTAAGCACATTAATATACTAGGTTCTTGTAGATTAATATGCCGAAGTATTCTCAGTCACTTGCAATTTAAACATTTGTCGTGTCGTCTTCTAAGCGGAAGTTTTAATAGCAACAAATACCTCTTCAAAAATTAAAAAGAGTGTTTTTAATACATTTTCCAACATATGTAAGCGTTCAAAATCCTCCTTGCGATACACATTTCAAACATTCTCTTTGATTTTTCTACCAGAGAACCTTAAAATAATAAGTAATAAAATTATAATGAATGTATAATGAAGTAAAATTAATTATAGGTTTGTATTAAGAATATTAATTAATCCACAAAAATAATGAAAAATCTATTAACTAATAGTTTATCATGCCTTTTCCTGAAGTAATATTTAATTAATTTGGAATTCATCCAATAATGTTTAAAAGTGATATTCTCGGAATGTAAATATGAAGGTTTGTTACAACATTTTGGAAACAGCAGCGCAAGGACCTTTTTAGGTAGAGTAGTTAAAAATATTTTTTTTTAAGAAATCTTGATGCATTTGTCTCAAAATTTCAGAATTAGTTACACATAAAAATAAAGGTACATGGTAAAAAACCTGAAGTGTTCTATTCACATGACTTTCTTTAGCTGTACACATTTCCTTACAAAAGATTAATCTTTTATCTACGACATACTAAACAAAGTAAATATTAGCAGAAATTATATTATTATTTATATTATTACTTTCTTCCTAGTGAGTAGAAGTGACATAAGAAAATACTCAAGGCTAAATCGATTGTCAAATCTTTTATAAGCTGGTCCTATGTGAAACAATTGAAGTTCGGCTCGCTTTGCATGGCCTGCAGTAAAACAGGAGAGATGAAACGTAGCTTTTCTCCGATTGAGAAGAGCTTAAGTAGTTTAAAATTGAAACCAATATCTATATGGTAAGTTTTTTTCTATCCCTTACGGTTTAACTGTTACGCAAAATTCTGCAAAACTCCTTCAGAATAAAGAGGTCTTCAGAGACTATTCCCAGGCAATTCAAAATATACAGATTATTACTGATATAAATAACTTTAATCAAAATCGTTAGAGCCATTTTTGAGAAAAACAACATTTTCAAACATTTTCCATGTAAAGAGAAGTTTGGTGTGGGGGATTTTTTTTATAATCGTCCTGTTGCATCCTTAGAAGATATTTAACTTAAATACCTAGTTTTTTTGTTAAAGGTTTTTTTGTTTTTGAGCTATGCTGTCCACAGACAGAGAGACAGACACATACACACATATACACACACGACACAGGCACACACGCGGACCTTTTTCTAAAAACATTTTCTCAAACTCAGGGTACCTTAAAACATATATCCAGTGAAATATAGACATTGCATTTTTGGGTGCCATACAATACCTTCTCTATCCACTATGTACCTTGTACATACGGGCTATAGAAAGTAAAAATGAGCGTAATTGCTTAAGAAACATAGAATTTGAACATTTCACAGGTTGATCCGCTTAAAAAGAAATCGAGCTTAGGGTACTTCCTTTATTTGTCGTATTAGTTTAAATGCCTTTGTTATCTAAAACAAACCTTACAAGTACCTAATTCATTTCGAAAGCGCAGAAATGCAGAAACAGCACAGGAGTTTTGATTCATTTTTGCCGGTACTTATTGCATTCCAGCAACAAATTGGAAAGCGAAAGTTCACTTGAAATACTCTTTTAAGGTCCCCTGAATCAAGAAAGCATTTTTAGGAAAAGTATGTGCGTGTGTGTGTATATGTGTGTGTGTGTGTGTGTGTGTGTGTGTGGACAGCATAACGGAAAAACGTTTAATATCAAATTTGGTATTTAAATGTAATATCTTCCAAGGATGCGACACGAAGAGATTCAAGAACCCCCCCCTCCCCGCCATCCCAAACTACCATTTAAATGTGAACATTTTGAAAATTTAATTTGTCTCAAAACTGATTTTAAAGTTTTCTATTAAAACAGTGTATATCAAACATATTCACTTGGCAAATAAAATGTATATGATGCATTTGTTAGGAATAGCCTCTGAAGCCTTCTTCATTCTGAATGGATTTTGCATAACTGCTAAACCGTACCAGATAGACAAAAATTCACTAATCAAAAATTGTAGATCTCTTTAAAACACATAGATTACGTCAAGTTAATTTTGTTGTACTGATGACGATTTCAGAGATATTCCCTGTTGTTGGTTTCAATTTGAAAATTCATACTTAAGAATTTTCTTAAACGGAAGTCAACTGTTTATTTTGCTTTTTATTGTTTTTATTCAAAGAGAACAGCATTTCAATCACAAACACATAGCGATACCTTTTATGAAATTTTCCATCGCTTTAGCTTAATGTATTCCCTCAGTTCCCTTCTATCTATAAAGCTAACCAGTAATACAATTCTGGTAATATTTATCTTGATTAGCATTGTAAAGATAAAAAGAATTATCTTTTGTAAAAAAAGTTATTTGCAAAACAGATGGAGAAAATCATGTGAATGGATCATTTGAGAATTTTCTTTTCGGTTTCTTTTGCTGTTAATTTTTCTGTGAACTGGATTTTACGGAAACGAGTCGCGTACACAGGGATTCACGTACATGCTCCACATAAATGTTAGGATCTTCCAAAGCCCATATCCATGTTTTTTTGTTTTTTTTCCACTTTTCCTAGTGGCTTTATCACTAAACACCAATGATGCAGTGAACCATTCAGTTTCCATTCTGGGTTGCTTCTCATAGAAACACTATCACTTGGCTCTGGTTTCAGAGTCTGCAAAGATTGCAGACGGTATGGACGGAACTTCAAACGCTTCCGTAAAATCTTCCACAAGGGTTTTTTGGGGGATGTTTAATTCTGTACTGGCTCTTACGCTGGATTTCTGTGGACTTCGTGTGAAACTCTCTCTCACACGCTCCACATTTACCTCACTTACCGATGGACAAACAGTTGACTTCCGCTTGCAGATACATCCCCTCGTTTTGAAGCCAGCCTAACACTTATGGATACTGAGTCCATTGGGTGGATCTTCTGCCACCAAGCCATTTCTTCATGTTTGGAAATAGAAAATAATCAGAGGGGGAAAAACTGGCGAATAGGGTGCATGAGGAAGCAATTCGAACTTTACTCTAGATTTTGGCCATGACAGTAATGGACGTGTAAACTGGTGCATTGTCTTGATGAAACAAAACTTTCTTTTTCGCTAAATTGCGGCCGTTTTTTTTCTCGATTTCATCACTCGAACGCTGTAAATGTTTCGCATAATACTCGCAATTGATTAATTTTCCTTTTTTAAGATAATTAATGATAATTATCCCGCATGCGTCCCAGAAAACAGACACCATGCCCTTACCTGCAGATGGAACTGTCTTCGCCTTCTTTAGAGCCGATTCTCCCCTTCCAATCCACTGTTTTGATTGTTCCTTCGTCTCAGATTTGAAGTGATGGAACCAGGTTTTATCCATTTTTATGAATCGACGCAAAAACTCAGTCTTATTTCAGCGAAACATTGTCAAGCACTCAACTGAATCATCCTCACGATGCTATTTTTATTCTATTATGAGCAAACGCGGCACCCACCTTGCACACAACTTTCTCATATCCAAATTTGCAGTCAGTATGCAATGTATGGAAGTTTTTGAAATGGTTGCAATGTCTGCTAGCTCGTGCTCTTTCAGTCGACGGTCATCCAATACCATTTTGTGGATTTTCTTTACAATTTCTGTACTCTAATCTCATTTGGTCGACCACTGCTATGTTCGTCTTGGCAACTCGTTCGGCCGCGCTTAAACTCTGCCACCCAATGTTTTACTGTTGTAAATGAAGGAGCAAAGTAGAATGTAGCTCATTTAATTTTAGTTGGACTAACACCTTTCAAATGAAAGTATTGTATCACATAACGATGACCAGTTTTATCTATGTTTACAAATTTTCTGAGAGCATTCACTAATGATGACTGCCAAACAAATGCGAAACAATGTAAAATCGTCAAAACTTCAAACTTAAGCTTTCTAAAGTTGGTACTTTTTACCATTGTTGTTGTTTGAAACAGCAACCGCTATCAGTATGTCAGGTTGGGTACTTCTGGGAAAACCAAAGTATGTGTAAATCTAGCACATAAAATGCTACCGTGTCTTAGTTTGCAGGCATTTTTCGATTATATCGTCTCGTAACAATGAAATTAATAACTACGCAACATAAAAGTAGTTGAGTTTCTGTTTCCAGTGATACCAATGTCATGTGTCCAGGTGTCTCCTAGCGATAGTAAATTCAAGTTTGTAATGGGAAATATCATCTATAGAACACTATTTCATTCATTTGTCCATTTCATTACACCTCGTTTGTAAGCAGCTATTTTCAGGCAGACTTATGGTGCATGTTCGCAATTGTGGTGCACAGTATCCCTTTTACGCGTTACTAAGGCAGCGAGAGATAGACCGGATTCAGCAATAATTTCAATTTGCACTGTAGCAGAACAGAAACGCGGAAGCAGAAGCATCATCATGTATCTCTATTGTCTCTCAAATTTGCGTACTGAAAACGTTAATTACATGCCTTGATTAGCTGCAGTCAGCCATTTGGTCTGATTAAAGCGCTCATAGCAGTTCGCAACCCAGTCCTATCTTCTCATAACGTGAATTTTATTTTATCTACGACCTAGAGTAACTAGAGTAAGTGTTGTATTAACTCTAAAGATTCGATACAGAGATTTAACCGGAAATATATGTTTTGAGGACCTCTGAATAAAAAAATCTTATGTGTTCCATTCACATGACCTTCTCTACACCACTGTAACAAATTATTGTTTAAAAACACATTTTTCTATCTTCTTAATCGAAATAAACATTAGCAGAAATTGTCTTAATTACTTGCTTCCTTGTAAGTAGAAGGGAAATAAAGGAATGCACTAAGCTAAAGTGAGAGTCAAATCTTTTAAAAGCTGGTTGCCATGTGGTTGAAATCTTTTTCTATGCAAGGCCAAGAGTTTACAACTTTCCGTATGAGAAAAGTTCAAGTATTTTAAATCTGAAACAAATAACAAGGAATATCTCGGAAATGGTCAATTCCACGAAAAAAGTGTCTGTTATAAATTGTGTGTTTTAACGTGATCTACAGTTTTTTTGCAGTAAGTTACTGTCTATCTCTTATGTTTACCATTTACGAAAATTCAGCAAAATTCATTCAGAATAAAGAGGTATTTAGAGGCTATTCCCAGAAAATTCAAGATATACATTTTATTTGCGATATAAATATCTTTAATATATGGTATTTTAAACAATATCGTTAGATCCATTTTTGAGAAAATAAAAAAGTTATAATTTTTTTTCCATGTAAAGTGTAGTTTATAGTTGGGAGATTTTTTCTCAAAATCTTCGTGTCGCATCCCTGGAAGAAACTAAACTTAAATCAAGTTTGGCATTTTACCGACTTTTTATTTTTGAGAAATATTGTTCACAGTCACACGCCACATGGACCTTTTTCTACAAATGCAATACCTTTTTGGGTGAAATGCAATACCTTCTCTATACACTATGTACATAGTACGTGTAGAGAAAGTAAAAGGCATTTTTGCCAAAATGTCCATGTTGTGTGTTTGTGAACAGCATAACTCAAAATCGAAAAGTTGGTTAACTACCAAACTTGGCATTAAAGGGCACCAACCTGAGAAAACTTCAAATTCAATGTTTTTAAGCAATTATGTTCATTTTACCATATATATGTTATTTATAGCAAATTCTGAAATTTTGAGACAAATAAATCAATTAGTTTTTGAGAAAAATGTTTTTGTTCTTTCAACTACTCTACCAAAAAGGTTTCTTGCGCTTCAGTTTTCAAAATGTCATAGCAAAACTTCATATTTACTTTCCAAGATAATTACTTATAACAATTATCAGATGTGTTTGAAATGAAGTAAGTAAACCTGCAGTAAAGGTATTAATAACCTCTGAAGACTACTTTATCCTGGATGAATTTTACGGAATTTTTCATAACTACTTAACGTAAGAGATGGACAGAAACTTACCACACAAAAAATGTAGAACACGTTAAAACACAATTTATGTTTTACTCGTATATCTATCTGTCTATCTGTGTGTCTGCCTGCCTAGTTATCTATTTACTCGTATATAGTACATGTAGAGAAAGTAAAAATAAAAAAAGCTATCCGGATGACTCGCCATAATCGAGATTCGATCTCGGGTTCCTTTTAAATTGGAGTTAGACCCATTACCTGCACACTGCAATCGGAAACTAAGATATTTTGCCTCTTATTCTGTTTCCAGCATTTTAACCTTCTGGTGGTTTTGAAACAGTTATCTCCATTTTGTATATTATTGCATGGAGATGATGATAATCTAGAGTCACGTATTCCATTTACCAGAGACTGCATCTCGGTTTGTGGAAAGTTTTAGCCACGGCTGTTTGCTCAACCTTAATCAAATATTCCGCTACCTCGAACATAAACATGTCCTGTAGCCGGAGCAGGTCATGTAAATTTAATGGTAGTGGCGCCAGTATCCCTTGCCGTCTGATAGCCTTACCGATTCTGTACTTGAGATGCTTGCTGCCTTTTCTTTATGAGATGCTTCCATGCCACATTTTCTGCAAGGGGCGAGATAACCACTAAGGTCAAAAGTTCGAATAAACTAAACTCTTAAGAAATTAATATTATAAATAAATCCAAAATAGCGTTTCAAAGTTAGTATGACATCATAAGTAAATACATCAAACGTTGAACTCGGTTTGATGGCTTGAAATATTCCAATACTTAGGGCTTTTAAAGGACATGTTTCATATATACAGAGTGATTAAAAATAATTTTACAACGTTTGGGGATGGATTCCTGACATCGAACAAGAAAATAGGTTTATACAAACATATGCTCTAAAACGTTTCGTTTCCGCGCTATCAATTTATATATACTGCCTCATAAGTAATGCCGCTTTTTTAAGAAAAAAAATAATTTGAAATGTGTTCTGACATGCAATTAACTAATCTTCAAAGTACAGACCATTAGATTCTATGGTCTTGAGCTATCTTTCAGAGAGGTTTATTATCCCACGATGGTACCAGTCTCTAGTTTTTGATGCGAAGAATTCGGTGAGACCCACTTGCACTGTTTCAATGTTGTTAACGTTTCTTCCATGTATCGAAAAAGATGATAATCTGATGGTGCGAGGTCAATACTGTATGCTGGGTGTGGTAGCAGTTAGATTCCTCCCAATTCCTGATTTTTTCCATGGTTGTTCGTGCAGTATGGGGTCTTGCATCGTCTTGTTGCAATAGAACTCTATTTCGGCTAACTAAAGCTGGGTATCTCCGTCTCAAAATTTCATGAACTCGTTCCAGTTGTTGAGAATAATGATCCGCATCAATCGCCCACCGTTTGGAACAAGCTCCCAGTGAATCGCACCTTCAAATTCCACCAGACACACAACATTACTTTGGGACCAAACCGATTATTTTTAACGATGACTTTGGCAGATTGACGGGGATCAAACCACTGTTTTCATCACAAGTGACAATTCTCCTGACAAATCTATCATCCATGGAATTAAGGATAAGCTGACAACACATATCCACTCTACGTTGAACCTGTTGAGGTGTCAGTTCATGAGGTACAGATCTACAGCTTTGGTATGATTTTTCAAGTGTCTTAATGTGGCGATGTATGGTACCTTTTGCTGCACCAAGTTCTTCTGAAAGCTTACGGGTACTTCTTTACGGATTTTCTCGCAAAACTTGGTGTGTTTAGTTTTTTCGTCTCCATTGTTGTAACGTTGGAACCATCGTTGTGCCACACGCTCACTAACGATACCCTCCCTCTGCACTTCGCATATTCTTCGAGCTGCGGCAGCGGCTTTATAATCTTGTTTCCAGTAGTGCTTTAGAAAGACTCTAAGTTCAAACTTTGTTATCTCCATTTTGTGATTGTTTATTAATAAGTGAAGACGGATACATGCTCGCAATGTACGCAACACTAGCCATGGCATCCTGTAAATGGCATTGCCAAACCAAAGAAACCCAATACATTTTCAAAGCACCAACATCAAAAAAACCGACATCACTCATGAGATAACCTAATATTAATGAAAGTCACCTTCAACGGCTTTCCGGGTCCAACCTAATAGCTTCATTTAGTTATATACTCATTCATAGAAGGCTTTGACCCATTTTACCCTGCAGAGTTGGCCTTGTATTGCCGTGGCTGCTTGTTAACATGTGTAATTTATCAGATGTGTAATACATTCCCCCAGCAGGCCTTACAACTGCTGTCTACAGGGACTTCATTCAGAACACTCTCCCAGACTTATTAGAGAAAGAGCCTCTGTAAATAAGAAGAAACATGTGGTTAATGCATGGTGCTCTAGCACATTTTAGTCTAATTATTCGAGGTGCAATGGCTGATATCTAACATGGCAAATGGATAGGTAATGGGGGACCAGTTCCGTGGCTTGCAGTTCCTCCAACCTCAATCCTTTGGAGTTTTATGGTTTGGGGAACCTTAAAGCATTAGTTGATGCAGCAGACATCTTAGACGAAGAAACTGCTAATCTACATATCATGTAAGCCTGCGAAATCATACGACACAGACTGGGAGTGCTTGACATGCCATGCTACGACGGCATGCGTATCTAGACGCAAGAGGAGAAAATTTGGGTCATTTTCTATAAGAGGTGTTTCCGTGGAACACCTAACAAGCTGATAGTATAAAAATAGAATAAAGTGTCACTTTAAAATGCTTTGATTAATAACATTTTGAACCCAATCAATCGAGAACGTAGGGTTTAGGGACAGTGCTTATATGAACATTTTTTCTTGTTTTGATGTAAGGAACTTGTCCCCAAACTTTGTAAAAGTATTTTTGAATCATGTATATAAACGTTATTAAAAGTTGGTGTTTACATTGACTTTCGCTATCTATTTTTAGTAAAAAAGTCCTTTTTTTTTCTTTTCTCTATTTCACATATAGACATAGGTAGAGAAAGTGTTTAATTCCACCTAAAAGTTTGATACAGAAATTTCACTAGAAATATACATTTTAGGGTCCCCGAGAAAAAGAAATATATATTTTTAGATAAGAGTCCGCATGTGTTCGCGCGTGTGTGCGTATACGTGTGTGATAATTGCAAAACTCAAAACGAAAAGTCGGTTAAACACAAAACTTGATATTTAAGTTCAGGATCTTCCAAGGCTGCGATACGAAGACTTTTAATAAAATTTCCCCATTCCGAACTACCCTTTATATGGAAACACTTTAAGATGTTTTGATGTTATAAACAATGGCATTAGATTTTGATTAAAATGCCAAATATTAACGATATTTACATAAAAATGGATATATTGAATTTCCTTGTAATAATGTCAGAACTCTTATTTGTTCTGAATGAATTTTGCACTACTGGTAAACCGTAAGAGATAGACAAAGTTTTATTGTACAAAAATGTAGATCTCATAAAAATACACAATTTATGTCTAATACATTTTTGTTGTAGAATTAACAGTTTCTGAGATATTGATTGTTATACTTACATTTTTCTCACATGGGAAGTCTTTAATATATTTTTTTCATCCTGGGCAAAAATAGAGTACCCTATTTCAATATATTCACATTGCAACCGGTTTTAAAAAGTGGATTATCGCTTTCGTATACGTGTTTCCTTATCCGCATGTACACTCAAAAACATTAAAATATGCTTGGAAATTCTTTTTGTAAGATGAGGGCTTTTCGTTGTCTCCACCCATGTCTTCCTCCTGTTTGCTATGCTCTTAAAAGCTTATTGGACAAGCCACGTTACCGAAGGGGCTGCATATAAAACGTAACTTGCGTCAAATGAAGTTTTGAGTTTGGAAACTGGTGATCCACCCCTCTCACCGGTTGCTACGACATTTCATTGATCTTTTCTCTACGCTTCATACCGAAGTTCCAAAATCAAGACAATTCGCGCACATGGTGAACTCAATTAGCACATTACTTTTACAAGTCAACCTGTTCTGTGGGAGCGTCGAACGGGGTGGAGGGATGAAGGGGTGGATTGCCCATTCGGTTTTGACTTTTCTTACTCGCGCGGTGTGTTGTGCCAATATGGCACCAATGAAAATCAATGGGGTCCCCCGTCAAATGTTACATTTTCAGCATAACCACAAATATATATATTCCCCCGTCAAATGTTACATTTTCAGCATAACCACAAATAAATATATATATATTCCCCCGTCAAATATTACATTTTCAGCATAACCACAAATATATATATATATATATATATATATATATATATATATATATATTTGTCTTTGAGAGTGCAAGGAAATGGCCTGCCTTGGTAGTGTGGAAGCATCTGTCTTGTTCACATTCAAGAGGTCGCGAGTTCGAATCTCGCTAAGGGTGCGTTACCTGGACAAGGTTTTTTTTTTTTCGAGAATTTCTCTTATCCTGAGAAGACGAATGTCGAATAACTTTAAGCTCAATGGACCCCAAGATTATTTAAGCATTATTTCACCGATATTATTCATCGTCCAATATGACCAACCAGGTTAAAGGACGTTAAGCTCTAAAGAAAAAAAAATGCTGGTGATACATGGAATGAAGATGGAGCACCGGTGGAATGCGATGGCGGGAGAAACTGAAGAAACCCGGAGAAAACCCGCCCCTGCACCGCTTTCTCCACTACAAATCTCACATGTGGTCGAACCCGGGCTGTTTAGGTGAAAGGCGAGTGGTTTAACCACTCGGCCTCGGCGCAGCCTCCGAAAAACGTATAGTTGCGTACCAAAATTGGCTGTTTTGCGCTCCTCTAAAGGCACTGGTGCCACATGACCAGTTTTTCTGAAGGGAAAAAAAAAAAAAAATAAAAAAATAAAAAAAAACAAAAAAAAAACTAAGCGACCTTTTGGTTCGAAGCTTTTAGTGTAAACAATTATTTTTGGATTTGCTTCGTCAAGAAACACCCATACAGTCGACTGTTGTTTACGTTCCGGCACACATTCGTCACTGTTACAATCTTATATGCGTCTTTTGAAGCCCCGCCATTGTATTTCACTAGCACCCTTTTGAGATTGTGTCAGATTATGTGGGATCCAAGGAGAGAAAACCTTTTTCAGGGCTAAATGATCATGCAATATTTTATATATGCTGATGGAATAATGCTTATGGTTATCTCTATCTCACAGTATATGATATGATGATCTTTCATTATTAGTTTTTGCACACCATCAATGTTTTCTCACACAACTGATTTTGGACGACCTTCACGAATTTCGTCAATATGCGAACAGCGGCCACGATTAAACTCGTTATACCAACGTTTCACAGTGACAAAGGATAGAGTTTCATCACCAAGTCCAATAGTATATTGATCAATGCACTCTTTACTTGATAATCCAGTCGAAAACCATAATAAATCATCACAAGAACATTTTCACGAGTTAATTCTTTCTGCTGAGACACAATTTTAAAGCCACTATAAACACAAATAACGCTCTATCGGCAAAAGTAGGTTAAGATCAACAATGTCAATTTCTCCAGTGACAACGCCAGATGACACCTACAGTAACCAGTGTTGCTACTGCTCAAAACATAAATAGTGTTTTTCTTAATTTAGTAGTAACAGTATGACAGAATTAAGCAATATTGAAATTATAAATCTTAATTTTCAATTTTTATGACTCCACCTATATCTTAAACCTTTAATTTTTATTCACCAAGAATGCGAAAAAATAATCTACTTTAAATTTCTATTTTATAAATAACTTTTTATTAATAATCATAATAGTAGTAATTTATTAAAATTATTAACTAACTCTAAAATGATGAAAGAATGTAAAACAGTAACATATACATTATTATAGTTATTAATATTATTTTATTACTCAATTTTGTAACAGTAAACAAAAATTAGTTGATATAACGTACATTTGCAGTTTTTATGACTATGAACAAACATTTGCTATAAATACCTTAAACTAAAAATTTAACTAACAATTTTGAAATAAATTGTGAAACTAATAGCTTACCTTCAAACTATCGCACTGCACCTGTGAAATCTCTTTTGTTTGGAAGTGATGCATTACATTTGCACACTGTATAAACACATGTAATGCACTATTACCGAATAAATAATAATGGAGAAGAGTACACCAACTGTGCAAAATACAATACATGAGCTTAGTAATAATGCATTTAGCTGTCATTGCTATAAGCAGCGACAGATTCACATCGTTTTTTACACTTGCGTATACGGTATTTTTCACATTTCTCTGAGCACAAAACAGATACACATCTAGCGACAAGTCATTTGAAACTTTGAGTATCCCAAAAATTTGTTGAATCTACAAGAAAATATGTAATAAAATTACTTCTTCAGAAGGTATTGTAATGCACCCAAAAATTAACCGGAAATACATGTTCTGGGTCCCCCCGAATCCAACATTTTTTTTTTTTTTGGAAAAAGATCCTTTTACGTGTGTGTCAGTGTGTGTGTGTGTGTGTGTGTGTGTGCGCGCGCGCGCGCGTTTGTGTCTGTGTATGTGGACAGTATAACTCAAAACGAAAAGGCCGTTTAATATCAAACTTGGTATTTAAGTTTGGTATCTTGCAAGGATACGACACGAAGATTTTCAAGAAAATCCCTCCACCTCTAACTACCTTTTACCTGGAAAAATTTTTGAAACTTTTTACTCTCTCAAAAATGGCACTAATGGTTTTGATTAAAATATCGTATATTAAATATATTTACCTGTCATATACAAAGAATATCTTGAATTTTCTGAGAATAACCTCTAAAGACCTCTTTATTCTGGACGATTTTTAATGAATTTTGCATAACTGGTAAACCTGAAGAGATACACAAAAAACTTACTACATAAAAATGTAGATCACGATAAAACACACAATTTATGTGATATACGTTTTTTTCTTGGAGTTGATCATTTTTGTGATATTTCTTGTTATTGGTTTCAGCTTTGAAAAACTTATACCCCTCTCATACAGGATTCTGTCAACTTCTGCCCAAACAAACAAAGGAACTTCAGTCCCACAGCAACCAGCTATTGACTATCACTTTAACCTGTGGTGCTCCCTTATTTCCCTTCTACTTACAAGGAAGCAAGTAATAAGACTATTTCTGCTAATTTTCACTTTTTCTACACGGTATAGAGAAGGTATGCATTCCACCCAAAAATTCGATACTGAGGTTTCAAGGGAAATTCATGTTTTGGGTCCCCCTGAGTCCAAAAATAAGCATTTTTACTTTCTTTACTGTACTATGTACCTACATAGTGTAAAGAGAAGGTATTGCATTTCAGCCAAAATTCAATAGCGAGATTTCACCGGAAATACATGTTTTGGGGCCCTCTCAATCAAAAAACAACTGTGGGCGTCTATGAGCGTGTGTGTGTCTGTGTGTGTGTGTGTGTGTGTGTGTGTGTGTGTGTGGACAGCATTGCTCAAAAACGAAAAGGCTGTTAAATACCAACCTTGGTATTTAAATTTGGTATCTTCCAAGGATGCGACACGAAGATTTTCAAGAAAATCCCCCACCTCCAACTACCCTTTACATGGAACTTTTTTCGAAAATTTTGATTTTCTCAAAAATGGCTCTAACAATTTTGATTAAATTATCGTATATTAAAGATATTTACCTAACAAATAATATGCATATCTTGAATTTTCTGGGAATAGCATTTGAAGACTACTTTATTCTGGATGAATTTTACGAACTTTTGCATAACTGCTAAACCGTAAGAAATTGACAAAATCTTACCATACAAAAAATATAAATCACATTAAAACACACAATTTATGTTATTTATATTTTTTCGAGGATTTAATCCTTTTTTAGATATTCCTTGTTTTTGTTTCAGCTTTGAAAAACATAATTTTCTCATAAAGGAATTTGTCAACTCGTGTCCATACAAACAAAGGAACTTCAGTCACCTAGTAACCAGCTTTTGACTTCACTGTAACCTATGATACTCCCATATCTCGCTTCTGCTTACAAGGAAGCAAGTAATGAGACTATTTCTGCTAATTTTTTCTCAATGAGCTTGAAGTACATAGAAGAATAAGCTTATCAACAATAATTTGTTACACAGAAGTAGAGAAAGTCTTGTGAATGGAACACATCAGATTTTTAACAATAATTTGTAGCAGAGATGTACAGAAAGTCATGTGAATGGAACACATAAGATTTTTCCATCTACACTGTAGATTCCCTACAGTTGAACTAGGGGAAGACATTAATTCTGGATGAAATTTTCTGGAAATAAGTTAGGGTGTCACCAGACTGAGAGAAATATCTGTTAGGTAGGATGAGATAAAAGCTAAAGGATGCAGTGTTTTACCGAGACAGAGATAATTTCTTCTCGTAAAGACGAAGAACCTGAAAACGAGATAAGAAACAGTTGCAGCAGGGAGACCGTGATTAATGATAGCCACGTGGAACAATCGTCAAGTAGGTACAACCAGCCGTTTCACTGAACTGAGAAATTATAATGCGTCTGAAGCTTCCAACATTTTAAACATATCATATGTCTCCATCGATGCAAATAATGAGGTCCGTGAGGCCCAGAAACTGCAATGTCTTGTAGATATTCTTCTGCTGTAGCTCCAGTGGTAGCCGAGAATTTTTTCTCAGGGCATTTGTGGATGGGACGAGAATGGACAGTACCAAAATAAATTTGCTAAGAATATTTTTGGACGATACACTAGTTTCTATTACTTACCGATATTTTGTATTTGTTTATTTACCTTCGCTTAATTCAAATTTCTTTTTGCGATATAAAAGCAGAACTGTACAACAGCTAATTACAATACAAGTCTTTAGAACACATTACATAAAGTCATTACAGTGTATGGAAATCATTACAACGAATTGCAATAAAATCATTAAGGTAAACGCATCTGTGAAATTCCTAACTCCAACAGTTTTCAACTAATCAGCCTGAAATTTTGAATCTGCATTTATGTTCTACAGTAGTTACATGCTTTAAAGTTTGGTTTATGTATCATAAGTAGTTTTTGAGTTATTAATGTTTAAATTAAAAGCCTGGCGCCAAATTCAAATCGCTTCACTCGATAAAAATGATGAAAAAATTTTTTTTTTTTATTTTTCAAAATATGTATTTAAGTATCAGGAACAGAACTACAGTATAACTTTATTTTACCACAATTAGTTCAAGAGGTAAAATATTTAAGCAAGATGTAGACAAAAATTCAAGTAATTTTATAATATTATTGAATTTAAAAATCAATATTTACAACAATATTAGGAATTTTAAAAAATCATATAACAACCATTTTTTGCTTATTAGGAACCTATCCTAAAAATTTAAGAGAGCTTGAATAAAAGCTGCATCGTGTGGAACATTTTGAATGACAAAAAATATTGAAAAAACTGTAAACGAGTACATCAAGTTTTAAAGTTCAAAACATTTTCCCTCTAAGTTGCATACCTTCAAACAGTCTAAAACCCTTCAGACACATAAGTAACAGGAAATTGAACTACAAGCATTACATTATTTAACTAGGCAAAAAAACATTTTTTCATAGTTTGTACTTTTTGATCAAATTTCACAGATGCGTTACTTTAAGATACAATACATGAACAGCGTTTAACAAAGGAAATTCTGTATGGATGTTTACAGTTACAGTTTGTCGTATAGTGCTGTTGAATGAAGACATTTTAAGACACTCTGAATCTTTTTTTTTTTTTTCATTGAATATTGCTAAAAAGTGAATGGCCATATTTTCCTCATAAACTGGGCATTCTGTGAAGATGTACTTGATGGTTAAAGTCTTTTGACATTCTGGCCTGACTCCTTCAGGAAAATGGCGGTGTGGTGAGTTTTGTGTGTCCAATACGAAGTCTTGATATCACCACTTGGTCTTGTCGTTTTAAATTTGATAATAGAGTGGGTGATGAGTATTTGTTAGATATGTCATGCAACTTGGTTTGAGAAGTAGTAAGCCATGTATTGGCCCAATTAGCTTTTATTTCATTTTTCATGTGGGTGTTAACATCCTGGTATGTGCTAGGTAAAGCAAAGGGTGTTTGGTAGCTTCTCGTGCTGCAGAGTCTGCTTCTTCGTTGCCTTTAATACCGACATGAGCTGGTATCCATCCGACTGTAATTTGTTTCTCTCTGATCTTAATACTTTGTGACAGCTGTTGTATTTCCTGAACGATGGCATTACGCAAGTATCTGTCTTCTAAAGCTTTTATTGCACTCATACAATCTGTAAAAATTATAAAGCTATTACTGTGTTCTTGCTGTATCTGTACAAGCCTTTATTTTATGGTAAATAGTTCGCATGTGAATATGGTATAGAAATCTGGCAGTCTGTAGAGCATTGTAAAGTCAGGATATACAATCGCAGCTCACGGATATTGTTGTTACTGGACGTAAGCTAATATTCCCATATACAACTTGGTTTCTGTGGGAACAAAAGAAATTGAAACACTGATATAGACTCAAAAAGCACACGTGTGGTAAGTAAAATAGTTGCAATATTTATTTTTATATATTGAACGTAGAAACACAATTAATACAATTATTGAATATTTTTGCGAAAACTATCCATTTTCTTCAAGCACTCCACTCTCCAGGTTTCTTCTAATTCTCTGTCCTTTCCTTACATTTCTCCATAATAGAACTGTCAAAGCAATTCTAAATAGGGTACTACAGATAAAAATGTTTACAAAAATTGAAAAACCACATAACAACGACTGCCAATGTTTCTTATTTATAGCTATTTGCATTAAACCAATAATTTAATTCATTTATTATCTTTTAATTAATTTTGATACTTATCGTCCAAAACTAGTATGCGATACATGTGAGTTAAGTGTATTGGAGAATTCCATTTTCGTTTCGTCTTTTCAAACTTTCCCTCGATTCTGCAATAGTGCACTTCCCACGCTTATATCGCAATATACTATAATGGAGACTAATAAGTGATCTGTTTAGAGCGAGTGGTCGATTGTTTTAAGATGAATAATCATCAAAATCTTCCTGAATTAACCACGAAGAATAAAACTGCGTCGTATCAAATCTGCGCACTTACCGAATATAGCTTTACGTTGCCTGCCAAATTAGTTTGAGTCGTAAACTAAAGAGTTAAACTTACCGTGACCCGCTAATCTGCTACACGGCGAATCCCTTAACGATCACCAATAAATGGATCATAAGCCTTGCACTGTGCGCTACGCCCATTTTGACCAGAGTAGCTAACGCGAGAAATGTGAGAGTAACGAAACGGAAAATGCACCAGAATGTGTGTGCGTGCTTGCGTGTGTGTGTGTGTGTGTGTGTGTGTGTGTGTGTGTGAATTCAAGCAAAACAACTTCTTTCATTAACTTATGTCCTGCCTGCCATTGACTATAATAGTTTGCAGTAAAGGCAGGGAAATACATGTAAAAGGAACACATCAGATCTTTTTAAAATTTACTTTTCCAAATGCATTTGTAACACATTTTCTGGTCTAAAGTTTTCTAGAGTGGATAGTCTTTTATTAAATAAAATGTTTTATATCTCAAACTGGAAAAAAAAAACTGCAAACAGTGCCACTTGATTATACTCCTTAAAAACTACAACCAGATATCTTATTACACAGATTTATCACATTCTTAGTTTCTCTGCACGTACTCTGTACATAGTTTATAGAGAGGGTATTGTAATGCACCCAAAAAGTCGATACCGAGATTTCGCCGGAAATAAAAAAAAATACAAAAAAATACCATTTTTTTAGAAAAATGTCTGTGTATGTGTCTGTCTTTGAGTGTGTGTGTGTCTGTGGGCAGTATAGCTCAAAAACTAAAAAAACGTAAAATACCAAATTTGGTATTTAAATTTGGTACCTCCCAAGGATGCTACGCGAATATTTTCAAGAAAATCCCCCCACCCCCAACTACCCTTTATATGGAACATTTTTCAACTTTTTTTATTTTCTCAAAAATGGCTCTAACGATTCTGATTAAAATCTCTTATATTTAAAGTATCCATGTGGCAAATAAAATTTATATCTTCAATTTTCTGGAAATAGCCTCTGATGACATGTTTATTCTGAATGACTTTTGCGGAATTTTGCATAACTGGTAAACCGTAAAAAAATAGACAAAAACTTACAACCCAAAAAATGTAGAGCTTATTAAAATATTTATGTTATATGCATTTTTTTTTCGTGGAGTTGACCGTTTTTGAGATATTCCTTGTTATTAGATTCAGCTTTAAAATACTTATACTTTTCTCATACGGGAATTTGTCATCTGCTGTTCATACAAAGGAACTTCAGTCACATAGCAACCAGCTTTGGACTGTCACTTTAACCTATGGTACTCCCTTATTTCGCTTCTTCTTACAAGGAAGCAGGTAATAAGACAATTTCTGCTAAATTGCTCTCGATTAGTATTAAGTAAACAAAAGAATACGCTTTCTAACAATAATTTGTTGCAGAGATGTATAGATGTCCCCTTAATGGATACTTCTTGACAGTTTCTTTTGAGATACATTTACATAACTTTACTTTTTTCATATTTTCCATTCCCTTCTCGCAGTTCTTCTCCCCATACTATCATACGTCTCTGTATTTCCCCCCACTATCTGTTATCAGTATGATGTCAAGTGTATAAATATGTGCCGGTACTTGAATTGATCTCAAGTTTCAAAATCCTCTCTGAGTCTTTGATGTCTTTCTTTTACAGATTTTAATTGCTTTATCCATAAAATTAACCAACAAACTAATGGACTGAGACTATCCCCCTGTTTTATTCCCTTTCCATACTACATTATTTATATATTCTTCCTTCTATTCCAACAATGCTCTTCGGCCGTTTAAACACGCTTTGGATTACTATTATTAGCTGATATGACACATTTTTCTTTATTAAGGTTGCCCAAAATATTTTCTTTGGCTGCTTTCACAATAAGAGCATAACTTTAAATTAATGCAACTACCTTTTAAGAATTATGATTGAGTGGAATTAATAGTTTTGATGACCAAAGTGTGAGGATCATTCCAAAAGTTTTAGCATGGACAACATTCGAATTGTGGTAAGCCAAAGCAGCTTTTCCTTACACAGATTGAAGTTGAGATTGCAACATGTGCAAATATGGGTACACTCCAATAATGTGCCTCTTCAGCATCGCAGGTGTTGCTGCGCCGTAAGTTAGGATGGATCTCAAGCGAGAGCATTTCTGTACTATGACTTTACAGTTAGTTGAGGAAAGAGAGAATTTCTTAAGACTGATGGTGCATTTGAGTACCTTTGTTCTTCGCAAATTACCATTTATCGATGGTATACAGAGTTGTTTAGAAGAGGAAGGGATTTCTTCGAAGACGAAGACCAAGCAGGATGACCGGCTACGCAACAATGGATTAAATGTGTAAAATCAGAGCACATGTTGCGAAAAGATTATCGTTGCACACATTATCAGATTGAAGAAGCCCATAACATTGCATCGATAACAATGAAAACAATCCTGAAAGAAAACTAGACATTAGGAAGGTCTGCAGTCACTGGATCCCCCATCATCTCACAAATGAGCAGAAACAATTACACGTGCAATGGTGCCAGGAAGTGATTGAAAAATGTATTGAAGGAAAATCCAAAAACATATTTGGTGACGATAGCTGAATTTACCAGTCTAGCCCCGATATACTAAACGTCTCAACGATGTGGGTCTTCCCAGGAGAAGATCCCCTAACAAAAGTGAAGTGAACGAAAAGTGTTGGCAAGAAGATTATCTGTTCCTTCTTCTCAGCAACTAGCCAGATTATGATGATTCCACTCGAGGGACAAGGTACTATTACCGCCAGATGGTACACCATAAAATGTCTGTATAGTGTTTAATGAACTGAGAAAAAAGTACTCCAAGAATGGTCTAGTGGAATTTTGTTGCACCATGACAATGCCTCCGTCCACGCTGTACAGGAAAACCCCATTTCTACAGAAGTCAGATATTTGTCCCTTACCTCGTACAGTCCAGATGTTTTTCTAATTCCCAAAACGAAAGAAAAATATTTGAGGTAAGCGATTTGAGTCACTTGAAGTCACAGTTGCTGCTTACGAAGTATGTGTTTACACTCTTCCCAAAGAAGTGGCGTTCAGTATTTGAAATATGGTTTTAAAGAATGAGATGGTGTATACAATGCAATGGAGAATATTTTGAATAGATGTAATGATCAGATCTAAATGTTTCATATTTTATTGCGTTCATTCTCAAAAATGTTGGAGTAACTAGTTGATTGGTAGATTCTGGAGGGAGTTCCACACCGTTGTCACCATGGGCTCGTTGTGCATCAGATCCCAGGAAGATAGACTCCGTAGTGGGTTCCTGATATAGTCCAAGTTGTTCATCTCGACGTGGGGAACACTAGGAGCCCGCGCCCCAGGTCTTGCTGAACACTACAGAAGACTACAACGCCACCCTGCCGCCGATAGCTGTATTTCCAAATCGCATTCATCACCACGGAAGGTCAGCACCACCGCATTCTTCACCGACGCTTAAAACCTTGAAAGATACCTATTGGAATGAAATAATGCAACAGGAAGTTCGGGGGTATAAAGAAACTTTGGCAGCATTTGCCTAGTACCCTGGAAAATGCCCGGAAAACCTATGGGCCAGAGAGGTCGCCCGCGGGAATCGAACCCACGTCCTCCTGAATGACAGAGAGTCTAAGATCTAGTTCGGTAGATGATGATAGTATCTACCAATAATCAGTAAATATTATATCTTATACTAATAGGCACACCAGTGTTCCTTGCAGAGTGAAAAGCAGATCAACGATTCAGTTGTGTTTTGAGTTTTATTTATAGAGTCGGGAAAGAAAATCTGATGAATAATTGAGAACTGTCACTGTGTCTCCCAGGAGACAAGACCGTATACATATCTCACACCGGTCATATGTATGTACCGCCAGCTTTCAATTTCCCAGGAGTAAACCCTTATCGACCATGGCCCAGGTTCATCGAAAAGGTTCATGCCCTAGTGCCTGGGCTAAGGGATTAGCTGGCCTTGTAGGAGTTTTTCCTCTCTAAGAGGATTTATTTTCCGCATAATCCCCAAAATTTCACGGGTGACAAGCTAGAAACTTTTGCACGGAGAGATATTAGGAAACCTAAGAGGAATTTTGCACTTTTCCTCCTAAATTAATTAGTATGGTTAATGTTTTCGAAATTGTGGTCATGTAAAACCGTCGTAAACTCCTTGATTATGTTGAAAATACTATCTATCCTGCTTAAGGGTAGACTAAAAAATCTGCCAAAATGTCAACCTTTTGAGATTCTTATGCACTATTATATGGAATTCTCTCTTTGTTTTAATACACATTTTGAGTTTCTCTACACTACTATGCACATAGTGAGTAGAGAAAGTATTTTATTGCACCCAAAAATGTAATGTTGAGATTTCACCGAAAATGTATGCTTTGAAGTTTCGAGTTAAAAAAATTATTTTTTTATAAAAAGGTTCGTGTGCACAACTAAAAACTTAAAAGACCACTAAATAAATACCAATTATGGTATTTAAGTTTAGAATCTTCCAAGGACGCGACACGAAGTTTTTCAAGAAACTCCTCATACACCAAACTACCCTTTGCATGAAACACTTTTTGAAAATGTTGTTTTTCTCAAAAATGCCATAACAATGTTATGTGGATAACATAATATAATGTGTATCTTAAATTTTATGGGAATGGCTTCTTAAGACCTTTTCATTCTGGATGACTTTTCATAACTGGCAAAGTGTAAGAAATAGAAGTACTGTACAAACATGTACATCTCTTTAAAACACACAATTTATATTGTATATGTGCTTTTTTTAGTTGTAGATTCACCCTTTCCGAGATATTCCTTGTTATGGGTTTCAGTTTTAAACTAAACAACTTTTTTTTCAAATGGGGTTACCTTTCGTTTCTTCCTGTTTTGCTTGTCTGGCAATACAAAGCGAACCGAACTTCAATTGTTCACATGCCGACCAGGTTTTAAAAGATTTGTCTTCCGGTTTAGTCTAGTGTACTCCCCTATTTCGCTGCTGCTTAGAAGGAGGAAAGAAAGAAATAAGACAAGTTCTGCTAATGTTTATCTCAATTAGCATGGTGTAGATAAAAGAACAGTCTTTTCTAAGAGTAGTTTTTGTTTACAGAGCAGGTAGAGAAAGTCTTGTGAAAGGAACATATCACATTTTTTTTCACTGCTGACAATACCCGTATATTTTAAATATTACTTTATCTGCTTCCTTCATGGTACATAGAGGGTAAAGGTATTGCATTCCACTAAACATTCAATACAGAGATTTCAATGAAAATACAAGTTTTAGTGTCTCCTAAATTAAAAAAAAAACACTTTAGAAAAAGATGCATGTGTGTGTCCTTGTGTGTATCTATTAACAGGATAAATAAAAATGCTATATGTTCCATTCATGGCTCAAGAACTTTGATTATAATATTATATATTTAAGATATTTTTGTTCCTAATGAAACATATATCTTCAATTTTCTGAGAGTAGTCTGCGAAGGCACTTCATTCTGTATTAATTTTGTATAACAGTTACACCGTAAGACAGATAAAATCCTACTACATTAAAATGTCCGTAGAGTTAAAACAAACAATTTAAGTTAAATATATCTCTTATATGGTTAACCGTTTTCGAAATTTTCCTAGTTATTAGTTTCTCTTTTAAAATCCTTATACATTTCTCAAATGGAAAATCGTTATTAAGTTTCCTTTCCCTAGCATGTATGTAAAATGTACATAGTAAGTAGAGAAGGTATTTTTTTCCACCGAAAAATTCGATAGAGATATTTCACCAAAAATAATTCTTTTGAGGACCCTGATTCCAAAAATAAGCAGTTTTAGAAAAATGACAATCTGTGTGGCTGTTTCTCTTTGTTGGTATGTATACGAGCGTGCGCGTGTGCGCGTGTAAGTCCGTAAAAAGTATAAATAAAAACCGAAATGTCAGTTAAATACCATTTTCGCTATTTAAATTCAGTATCTGCCAAGTATGCGGCACAAAGATCTTCAGGAAAATACCCTTTATATGGAAAGACTTTTAAACATTTTGATTTTCTCAAAAATGGCTCTAACAATTTTCATTGAAATACCGCGCGTTAGATATTTACATATATATCTTCAATTTTCTGGGTATAGTCTCTGAAAACCTCTTTATTCTTGATAAATTTTACATAAAGGTTAAACCATAAGATATAGACAAAAACTTAAGGAACAAAATAAAGCAGGTCTCATTAAAACACACAATGTATTCCATATAATATCTATTTCCGAGATATTCATTGTTATTGGTTTCAATTATTATAGTCACACAATAGTCAATTATTATAGTCACACAATCGCATAGATGATCAAATTTTTTAAATGCTGGTTGCTATGCGATTTAAATTCCTTTGTTTGTATGGCTAGGAGTTGACGGATTCCGTATGAGGAAAGCATAAGTATTTTAAAGCTGAAAACAATAACAAGAAATATCTCGAAAACGGTCAACTCTACAATAAAAACCTATATGACAAATTATGTGCTTTAATGTGATATACATTTTTTGTGTCGTAAGCTTTTGCCTGTCTCTTACGGTTTAACGGTTATGCAAAATTATGCAACATTTATCAAGAATAAAGGGGTCTTCAGAGGTTATTTTCAGAAAATTCAAAACATACATTTTGTTTGTAATGTAAATATATTTAGCGTACAGTATTTTAATAAAAATCTTTAGAGAAATCGATTTGAGAAGTACATTTTTAAAAAATGTTACTTATTAAGAGTAGTTTGTAATGGGGGGATTTTGTTGAAAATCTTCGAGACGCATCCTAGGAAGATGCTGAATACAAATACCAAGTTTGGTATTTAATGGTCTTTTCGCTTTTGAGCGATGCTCTCCGTATACACACAAACACATAAACCTTTTCCTAATAATATTTTTTTTTGACTCCGATGGCCTCAAAACATATATTTCTGATGAAATCTCGACCTCAAATGTTTAGGTGAAATGCAATACTTTCGCTAGCTACTATGCACATTGTACTTGCATACATGCCGTTGTAATCCCTTTAAATGACTTTCTCTATATCTCTGCAACAAATTTCTGTTAAAAAGTTTATGCTTTTATTTACTTCATGCTAAGTGAGAAAAAATTAGCAGAAATAGTCTTTTATTACTTGCCTCCCTGTAAGTAGAAGCGAAATAAGGGAGTAACATAGGTTAAAGTGATAGCAAAAGATGGTTGCTATGTGACTA
The DNA here is from genome assembly GCA_030762935.1 of Hymenopus coronatus. Lineage (NCBI taxonomy): Eukaryota > Metazoa > Arthropoda > Insecta > Mantodea > Hymenopodidae > Hymenopus > Hymenopus coronatus. Next base: position 40,807,786 of record CM060899.1, read on the forward strand.
AAGTTCCTTTGTATGGACAGCAATTGTTAAAATTCCTGTGTGAGAAAATAATAACTTTTAAAGCTGAAACCAAAAAACAAGGAGTATCCCAAAAACGATCAACTCCACGAAAAAAATGTATATAACATAAATTGTGTGCTTTAATGTGCTCTAAATTTTCTGTGTGGTAAGTTTTTGCTTATCCTTTACGGTTTACCAGTCACAAAATTCCGTAAAATTCATCCAGAATAAAGTAGTCTTCAGAGGCTATTCCCAGAAAATTCAAGATATACATATTATTTGTCAAGTATATATCTTTAATATATGATATTTTAATCAAAATCGTTACAGCCATTTTTTAGAAAATCAAAATTTTCGAAAATTTTTCCATGTGAAGGGTAGTTGGGGTTGGGGGGATTTTCTTGAAAATCCTCGTGTCGTATCCTTGGAAGATATGGAACTTAAATACCAAGTTTGGTATTTAACGGTTTTTTCGTTTTTAAGCTATGCTGCCCAAAGGCACACAGACACACAAACGGACATTTTTCCAAAAATGTTTTTTTTTTGGATTCAGGTGGTCTCAAAACATGTATTTCCAGTGAAATCTCGATATCGAATTTTTGGGTACAATGCAATACCTTCTCTATGCACAATGTACATAGTACTTATAGAGAAAGTAAAAAAGAATCTGTTTCAGGATGATGACAGTTCGTTAAATAAAATTGAAAAAGAAGCCAAAATATGTCAAAATGATGAATTGGACGACGTTGACACTTATGAACTAGCCTCCAGTTTGCCCCAGACAAATGCCGCTCTGATGCGTGTCTCTTCTGTGGAGACTTTGGTTCGTAATGGAGAGTTGTGGTATCGATACATCCTGTGTTCTAGATGGGTTCCTGTAGACTGCAGTGCAGCTGATTCTGCAGCTAACTTCAAATTTGACTACTACCTTAGTAATAATTAAATTTAAGGGGATGTTTTCAAGGGTTATAAATAAGTTAATTTCATTTGGAAAACGATATTACTTTAACAGACTAAGGAATCTGTCTTGTATCACAGACATGCATTTCTGAATTTCTCAGCATTACATTTATGTATAATTTCAGTGTCTCCTGTGCGCGTCAGAAACAAAAGCTTCCGAACCGGCTGCGTGGGTTTTTGTCTGTCCGCGCCCTCGGCGCTCGTTGCCGTCTGCCGATATCGTAGAAAGGCGAGGATGAAACCATGCAACTTTTTAAAACTACTTTTAAAGGCTTTACTTACCAATGTAAATTGTGTGTGGGTACAGCATCTGGGTGTTATGTTTCCATGTGCGTAGTGGAAAACACCACGCAGCGGTTCGGAAGTTTTTGGGTGTTGATTCTTTTCGAGGCAAAAGTTGTCGATGTACATACGTGAATACAATTTTGCCCCTTTTTAGAGAATACACAGGCAGGGAGCTTGATTTTGCCTTTTTTCAATAATACTCTGCAACAGCTCATACAGCCAATCTTTCAATGAGAACAATTAGAAATGTGTTTCAGGATAGAATTATTAGTAGCGATTTGTGGCCCCTTCGGTCTTCCGACCTAACCCCGCGATTTCTACTTTGGTTATAAGTTAAGAGTAGTATTCTCCAGTAATGGTTTTTACCTTTTTCAAGATAGTCAATCAACAAATATTCAAATGCAGCTTCTTAGATTTACAATATAGAATAAACTGTGTTCAGATGCATTAACATACCCTATTATAGTAGACAAACATACTTAAGAGAAATATATACACACAGTACTAACACCACAACAAAACATTTCTAGAAAAGTATGACATAAAATATATGTATGTAAAGCACTATAATCACCCTCCCCCCTCTTCAATATTATGAGCCTTCTCAGATCTTAGCTGTGTTGCCATAAGTAGAAATTCATCTAGTCCGTCCGGGTCTCCTGTGCCTGCCAGTAGCCTCCAACATGCTTCTAACTCTACATTCGTGGTGGTAAAGGTTTGCGGTAAATTCTTTTCCTTCCATTCCTCTGTACCCCTATGTCTTGCCAAGATATGGGTCCATGACTCTTCCTCCTCGCAAATGGGGCAGATTCTGATACCATTCTCTACAGTAATTTTTATCATCCGCCATTCACCTGGCCTAATAACGTGAGCCCCTCTCTAATGAGTTTGGTTCCTATTATGAAGTGCGGCTCCATACCCCACTCCGATTTTAGCCCAGACTGTACTTCCAAAACACAAATGCCATGGACGTGCAGTTGCTATTAAAATCACATTCAGGGCTCACATCAGTTTATGAATTAAACCTGCTCGCCAGGCTTTGCGTGAGGTCTGCAAGGAGTATGCATAAATAACGAAAGTGTGGAGAGATATTAGTGCCATAAAATGTCTCTTATGGCCATTATGCTCGGCCTGGGGACTCTTTTCATTTCCTTGGAGCTGAAGTAATGTTACCATTATACGCAAAGTAGAGTTAGGCGGTGCAGTAAAGTGCGGGAAATTGCATCTGCCACGAGAAAAACAGAAAGGAAGAAGTACGACCCACTTAAACGCGATTGCTCCCCAAGGTTCTCCAGCCCTTATATTTTCAAGGGAAGACGTGTAATTAAAGGTGAACGTGCGCCATATAGCTTGTCCGGCAGTACGTCAAAATTTGCGTTAAACACGGAGATTTGTCTCAGTTATGTTCAGCATATGATATAACTGGATGTTTTTAGTGCAATGACATTTCACCAACCTTTCTCTGGCACGTATGCACAATGTACATAATAGAGAAGCTATTATTAGGTTGTCTCATAAGTAATGTTGGTTTTTTGAAAATGTATTGGGTTTCTTTGGTTTGGCAATACTATTTACAAGATGCCATAGCTAGTGTTGTTACATTGCGAGTTTTCAGTTGTTAATAAACAATCACAAAATGGAGACAACAAAGTTTGGACTTGGAGTCCTAAAGCCCTACTGGAAACAAGATTATAAAGCGGCTGCCGCAGCTCGAAGAATATGTGAAGTGGAAGGAGAAGGTGTCGTTAGTGAGCGTGTGGCACAACGATGGTTCCAACGTTTCAACAATGGAGACGAAAACACTCAAGATTTACCACGTTCTGAAATACCTAAAGTATGGAATATTGAGGGTACACCTCAAGTTTTGCTAGAAAATCCGCTAAAAGGTACCTGTAGGCTTTCAGAGGAACTTGGTGCAGCGAACGATACCACACATCGCCACATAAAGACACTTGGAAAATCATACAGAAGCTGTAGATCTGTACCTCATGAACTGACATCTCAACAGGCTCAACGTAGAGTGGATATCTGTCATCAAATTTTCCGTAATCCCATGGATGATAGATTTATCAGGAGATGATAATGAAAAATGGGTATATTACCAAAACCCTGATGCCTCGAAACAGTGGCTTAATCCCCGCCAATCTGCCAAAGTCATCGTTAAAAAATCCGTTTGGTCCCAAAGTAATGTTGTATGTTTGGTGGACTTTTGAAGGTGTGATTCACTGGGAGCTTGTTCCAAACGGGCGAGCGATTGATACGGATCTTTATTCTCAACAACTGGAACGAGTTCATGAAATTTTGAGACGCAGATACCCAGCATTAGTTAACTGAAATAGAGTTCTATTGCGACTGGACAATGCAAGACCCCATACTGCATGAACAACCATGGAAAAAATTCGGGAATTGGGAGGAATCTAACTGCTACCACACCCAGCATACAGCCCTGATCTCGCACCATCAGATTATTATCTTTTTCGATCCATGACCCATTTTCTAGCTGGAAGAAATTTTGATAACATTGAACCAGTGCAAGTGGGTCTTCGCATCAAAAACCAGAGACTGGTACCATCGTGGGATAATAAACCTCGCAGAAAGATGGTTCGCCGAATCTAATGGTCTGTACTTTGAAGAATAGTTGATTGCTTGTCAGAATACATTTTAAATAATTGTTTTTCTTAAAAAACGACATTATTTATGAGACAGTATCTATTTATTATTCCCAACATTTTTATTCCGAGAGTTCACCGCAAATGCACGTTTTAGAACCCCCAAATCTGATGTGTCCCATTCGCATGATTCTCACTGCATCTCGGTAACACGTAATAGTCAAAAAGGTTATTCTTATATCTACGTGCGTAAGTGCCGTATCCAGTTCCTTTCTTGCACGACCTACAGTTTATGGAACAGGTATCAGCCTAATGGAAAAACCCAAGAACTAGATCCCTGGATCGTACAGCATACCTAAACAGTCAGATAATTGCTGCATGTCTTATTAGTAGTAGTTATCCATTTGTATTAACGTCACACAAGAAATAAAACTAATCCAGAAACTCAGTTCTATTAATAGCATATAGATAAGTTACATCTTGCAAACATTTTAACCAACAGGTTATAGCTAACGTTTCAAAATGTATATGTATTACAAAGTAATTATCTATATGCAAGTTTCATATACCCAAGGTCACGGATACAAACGCGGCGGAGGACGATGGATGTTTTCGGGTGTAAAAATCCTTAGCATGGCTTCCTTCGAAAAGGAAGTAAAGCTGTTAGTCCAGTGTCGCAGCCTGATAAAGAGGCTTCTGAGCAAAATTAAGGGATCTTTCACGCCCAGTATAGAATGGGATGCTGAGAACCACTGCTATTAAAGAGAGTCCATATGTAAAGCTCCATTTCCACCACATCCATGTCAAAATAAAAATTTAAAGCTAAATTTACTATACCGTAAATTCATTAAGCATACGCTAAAATGTACAAATAATCTGTAAGTCGTTAAGTATAAGTTAAACTAAACTATTTTATAATAATATAACTAATGGGTATAAATCAAACTGTAAATCATGTCAACAAATGCACTAAGGAGAGATCCCAAGTAAGTAGCATTGCAGATAATGTAATAGAACATGCTAGTCTAATAAAGGTTACAAAATAAAAATAAAAATATCTGACGTACTCCATTCACATGACTTTCTCTACATCTCTGCAACAAATTATTGTTAAAAAGCTTATGCTTCTATTTACTTAATGTTAATCGTCCTTTTACTTGTTTCCTTGTAAGTAGAAGTGAAACAAGGGAGTACCATAGGTTAAAGTGATAGTCAAAAGCTAGTTGCTATATGACTGAAGTTCCTTTGTTTGTATGGGCAGGAGTTGATAAAGTCCTGTGTGAGAAAATCGTAATTTTTCAAAGATGAAACCAAAAACAAGGAATATCTAAAAAACGACCAACTCCATGAAAAAAATGCTCATAGCATAAATTGTTTGTTTTAAAGTTTTTGTGTGGCAAGTTTTTTTCCCCATCTCTTGCGGCTTAGCAGTTATGCAAAATTCCGTAAAATTCGTCCCAGAAGAAAGTAGTCTTCAGAGGCTATTCCCAGAAAATTTAAGATATACATTATATTTGTGAGGTAAATATCTTTAATAAATTGATATTTTAATCAAAATCGTTAGAGCCATTTTTGAGAAAATCAAAATTTTCGTAAAAAATTCCATGTAAAGGGTAGTTTGGGGTGGGGGGTTTTTTCTCAAAATCTTCGTGTCACATTCCTGGAAGATACTAAACTTAAATACCAAGTTTGGTATTTTACCGACTTTTGGTTTTTGTGTTATCGTGTTCACAGACACACGGACACGGACACGGACACACACACACACACACATACACGGACATTTTTGTAAAAATGTTTTTTTTTTTTTGGATGCAGAGCACCCTAAAACATATACGTATTTCCGGTGAAATCTCGGTATCAAATTTTGGGTGGAGTACAATACCTGCTCTATACACTATATGCATAGTACGTGTAGAGAAAGTAAAAATAAGAAAGAAATTGGATGTGTTCCATTCACATAACTTTCTCTAGCTGGTCCATATACAAACTATTCTTACAAAAGATTATTCTTCTACTTCATACTAATTGACATAAACATTAAAAGAAATGGTCTTATTACTCGCTTCCTTGGAAGTAGAAGGGAAATACAGTACACTAGACTTAAGCGATAGTCAAATCTTTTAAAAGCTGATCGTAGTGTGAAACAATTGAGCTTCGGTTCACTTTGCCTGGCCAGCAAAGAAACAAGAGAGATGAAACAAAATTGGCTTCTGGTTTGAGAAAAGTTAGGTAGTTAAAAATTGAAATCAATAACAAGGAATATCTCGAAAACGGTTATTTCTAGTGTATATGATATAAATTATGTGTTTTAACAACATTTACATTTTTGTGCAGTAAGTTATGGTTTAACAGTAATACAAAACTGTGTAAACTTCATCCAGAATAAGGAGGTCCTCAAGGAATATTTCGACATATTTCAAGATTTACATTCTATTTGTCGTGAACAGATCTTTAGTACACTGCGTTTTAATCAAAATTGTTAGCAATTTTTGAGAATATCAACATTTTCGAAAACTTTTCCATATAAAGGATAGTTTAGGGTGGGCGGATTTTCTTGGAAACTTTAGTGTCGCATCCTTCTATGCTACTGAATTTTTTCCCAGTGAAATATCGGTATGCAATTTTTGGGTGAAATGCTATAACTTATCTACCTATGTAATGTGCATGTTACAAAAAGTAATACGCTTTCATCAAAATAGCTTTAGTGGCTCTACAAATATAGGGTAAAGAAATTCGTATACATATAGACCATCATATGATTTAATGATCAATAATACCACCACTCTCTAACTTAAAAATCTGATGTGTTCCATTCACATGCCTTTCTCTATCTCTCTGTAACAAATTGTTGTTAATAAGCTTATCTTTTATTTATTTCATATTAATCGAGGAAAATTAGCAAAAATAGTCTTATTCCTTGCTTTATTGTAAATACAAGCGAAATAAGGGAGTACCATAGGTTAAAGTGAAAGCCAAAAGCTGGTTGCTATGTGACTGATGTTCCTTTGTTTGTGTGGACAGGAGATGACAAATTCCTGTATGAGAAAAGTATAAGTTTTTCAAAGCTGAAACCAAGAAAAAGGAATATCTCAAAAACAATCAACTCCACGAAAAAAATGTATATAACATAAATTGTGTGTTTTAACGTGCTCTACATTTTTTGTGTGTTAAGTTTCTGTCCATCTCTTACGGTTTAGTAGTTATGCAAAATTCATCCAGAACAAAGTAGTCTTCAGAGACTATTCCCAGAAAATTCAAAATATTCATTTTATTTGTCAGGTAAATATCTTTAATATATGATATTTTAATCAAAATCGTTAGAGCCATTTTTTAGAAAATCAAAATTTTCGAAAAAAGTTCCATGTAAAGGGTAATTTGGGGTGGGGGGATATTTCTCAAAATCTTCGTGTTGCATCCCTGGAAGATACTAAACTTAAATACCAAGTTTGGTATTTTACCTACCTTTCGTTTTGGAGTTATCGTGTTCACAGACACACTGACACACGGACACACGGACACACACACACACACGGACCTTTTTGTGAAAATGCTTTTTTTAGATAAAGGGGGCCCTAAAACTTGTATTTTCGGTGAAATCTCGGTGGAGTGCAATACGTTCTCTATTCACTATGTGCATAGTGCGTATGGAGAAAGTAAAAACTTGACTCTATGGCACAGCAATCCGCAAGGGACTAAGACCTACCGCACGGCCACTGCATCCCCCATATCGACCCGAAGGCATCATGAATAGGGTGCAGTGCTGGAGGGTGAGACTTGATTAGTGCCTCGAGTCCCTCCCAGCTGGTTAATGCGGTCTTCTGATCTGGAGCCGCTACTTCTCAATCAAGTAGCTGCTCAATTGCCCCCCAGGGACCTCACGAGGCTGAGTGTACCCAAGACCAGGTATCCCAGCGGAGGAAAGTTCCCTATACCGGTACCGGTCTCCCGCTAGGCAAGCAGCTACGCTACCACCGCGCTAAGGAAACGACCCACACTTAAACTTACGGACTATTACACTCGTAATGTAGATAGGGAAGGAATACGGTTCTTAAAGCATCCTGTAAGTGTCACAATGAACAGCATATTTCCGTAATTGCATATTTGCATGTGCATTTATCTTTTATACATGTAAATAAACATACTATGCGCTCTCAAGCTCACATGAAATTTTGATTAACGACTTCTAAATGTTATTTACGATCAAGGCAGATTGCTGTAAGGATGGGGTTTAACGATCTTTTGTGCAATATACATAGTTGGTACAGAAGATACTGTCCACCCAAAAATTCGATACTGAAATTGAACCGGAAATAAATGTTTTAAGACCCCCTGAATCGAAGAAAACGCATTTTTAAAAAAAATGTTCGGTGTAACAGCGTCTCAAACTGAAGAGTCCATTAAATACCAAACATGGTATTCGTATAGGTTAAAGTCATAGTCAAAAGCTGGTTGCTATGTGACTGACGTTCCTTTGTTTGTATGGACACGAGTTGACAAATTCCTGTATGAGAAAAGTATGTTTTTCAAAGCTGAAACCAAAAATAAGGAATATCTAAAAAAACGACCAACTCCAAGAAAAAATAAATATATATTACATAAATTGTGTGTTTTGATGTGCTCTATATTTTTGGGATAAGTTTTTGTCCATCTCTTTCGGTTTAGCAGTTTTGCAAAATTCCGTAAAAGTCATCAGAATAGTCTTTCGAGGCTATTCCTAGAAAATTCAAGGTATACATCTTATTTTTCAGGTAAATAATTTAAATACGAAATTTTAATCAAAATCATTACAGCCATTTTTGAGAAAATCAAATTTTTGAAAAAAGTTCCATGTAAAGGGTTGTTGGCGATGGGAGAAATTTTTTAAAATCTACGTGTCGCATCCTTGGAAAACGCTAAACTTAAATACCAAGTTTAGTATTTAACGGTTTTTTCGTTTTTGAGCTATGCTGTCCAAAGGCCACACACACACACACACACACACACACACACACACACACACACACCTACCTTTTCCCAGAAATGCTTTTTTTTTATTCAGAGGGACCCAAAACATGTATTTCCAGCGAAACCTCGGTATCGAATTTTTGGGTGGAATACATTACATGTATGTATATAGTACATATAGAGAAAGTAAAAAAGACACACAAACCTGCTTCTAAATATGCTCCTTTTGATTATATATTTCTTGCGAGATTGCGACATCTAACCGACATCGACATCGGGTGGGATACAAAACTGTGTGTGTGTGTGTTTGTGTGTGCGTGTGTGTGTGGGTGTGTGCGTGTGTGTACATTACGGAGGTGTATTCTACACTGCAGACCTCCACGAAATGATGCTTCTGCCGCAGCCCTCGTGGACACTTACGGCTGTGAAAGAGACAGGTTGAGGTGAAATGAAGGTGAAATTAAAGGGCAGGAAGTTCGGGGGAATGAAGACCTCCCTTAGTATTCGCCCAGTGACCCGGATAAAGGCCTTAAAAACCTATGGATCAGTGAGGTCGGACGTGGGAACTAATCTCAGGACCTCCGGAATGCCAATTCCAGACGAAAGGTCTGAGCCACCTGTCTCAGCACTTACCATATGTAGTAGAGAAGGTAAAATTTGAATACGCTATTAAGCTGTTGTATAACTTTCTCTACACGTACTATGTACATAGTGTATAGAGCAGGTATTGTATTCCACTCAAAAATTAGATTCCGAGATTTCACTGGAAATACACATTTTAGGTCCCCTGTATCCAAAAAGTATTTTTAGAAAAAGGTCCGTGTATGTGTCCGTGTCTCCCTCGGTAAAATACCAAACTTTGTATTTAAGTTTAGTACCTTCCAGGGATGCGACACGATTTTGAGAAAAGTCCCCCCAGCCCAAACTACCCTTTACATGAAAAAAAATCGAAAATGGCTCCAACGATTTTGATTAAAATACCAATATTAAAGATATTTATATGGCAATTAAAATGTAGCTATACCTTGAATTTTCTGAAAATAGCCTCTGAAGATCTCTTTATTCTGAATGAATTTTACTGAGTATTGCTGATAAAACATAAGAGATAGACAAAAACTTACTACACAAAACATGTATATCACGTCAAAACACAAGTTATGCCATATACGTTTTTTCGTTGAATCGACCATTTCTAAGATATTCCTTGTTATTTGTTTCAGATTTAAAGTACTTAAACATTTTCTTAGATGGAAAGTTGTAAACTCCTGACCCTGCATAGAAACGGAATTCAACCACATAGCAACAAACTTTAAATTTTTTTTTTTTTTTTTTTTTTTTTTTTTTTTTGTAGTTTAACGTCCTTTAACCTGGTTGGTCATATCGGATGATGAATGAAATTGGTGAAATGATGATCAAATGATCTCGGGGTCTATGGATCTTAGAGTTACTCGACATTCTTTCTTCTCAGGATAAGGGAAAACCCCGAAAAAAACCTTATCCGGGTAACTCACCCTAACTGAGATTTGAACTCACGACTTGTTGATTGTGAAGCAGACACGCTACCTCCACACAACCCAGGCGGGCTTTTAAAAGATTTCACGATCGTTTTAGTCTGGTATATTCCCTTATTTTCCTTCTGCTGACAAGGAAGCAAGTAATCAAGACAATTTCTGCTAATGTTTATGTTGATTATTATAAAGTAAATAGAAGAATATAGTTTTTAAAAATCACTTTTACAGCAATTTAGAGGAAGTCATGTGAATGGAACACATGATATCTTTTCTATTTGTTCTGTGGTAGCGCAATTTCGCATGAAATTGTTATGACGGCAGTTTAAATTCGCTGCCTGCAGAAATTACTTCTTTATTTAATTTCAGCGTCTATATTTGAACGCGGCATGTTTTCATCGCATAAAAGCTTATGCTACAAAGAGCGCTCAAGCGAAGCAGCACAGGGAACTATAGCGGCGGCAGCAGCAGTTACAAACATATGTTACTCAAGTTTAGCACATTATTCTATTAAAGAGTAGTGAAGCGTAGCATTTGAAGTATCAGAACTGAGAATTTCGAGTTTTATTATGAGATTTACAGTAAAGACTTTGTAAACAGAGATGCTTGTTAAATAGATTACTTTATCATAACTTGGAAATTCAGTCCTTCAAACAAATTCAACAGATGCATCTAATATTCCATGTAGCGGAAAATCCCTACAGGCATTCCTTAGCTATAGGTGTTGCAATTGTGGCATTATGAAGTTTAAAGGAGATTATATGAAGGCCAAGCCTGTGTAGCTAGAAATGTTTGATTCATAGCAGAAATGCCTCCGGTTCCGTCCATACGTTACGTTTTAAAATACCTTCTTGACTGGTAGGTGTCTACCATCACACGAAAAAGGTCCGGTGTCTGTGAACACGATAACTCATAAACGAAATGTCGGTAAAGTCCCAAACTTGGTGTTTAAGTTTAGTATCCTTCAGGGATACGACACGAAGATTTTGAGAAAAATCCCCCCACCCCAAACTACCCTTTACATGGAAAAATTTCGAACACTTTAATTTTCTCAAAAATGGCTTTAACGAACTTGATTAAAATACCGCATAGTAAAAATAATTATATTCCAAAAAAAGTATATATCTTGAATTTTCTGGGAATAGGATCTAAGGACCTCTTTATTTTGAATAAACGTTGCTAAATGATGCGTAATTAGTAAGGGATAAACAAAAACTAACTTCACAAAACATGTAGATCTCGTGAAAACACACAATTTATGTCATATAACATTTTTTTTTCGTGCAGTTGACCGTTTTTCAGATATTGCTTGTTATGGTTTCAGTTTTAAAGGATTTATACTTTTGTTATTCGGGAGCTTGTCAACTCCAGGCCACGAAAGAAACGGATTTCAATTCCCTAGCAACCATATTTTAAAACATTTGACATCCGTTTTAGCCTAGTTTATTCCCTTATTTTCTTTCTAAGCAATTAAAACATTTATGCTAATGTTTAGCTCGATTATATAAAGTAGATAGAAGCATAAGTTTTTTTAACTATAATTTGTTTAGTGAAATAGAGAAAGTCATCTGAATGGAACACATTAGATTTTTAATTTCTCTAGCCCATATGTACAATGTACATAGTGAATGGAGAAGGTGTTGTATTCCACTCAAAAATTACATACCGAGATTTGACCGGAAATACATGCTTTGAGACTCCCTGAATTAAAAAGAAACATTTTTACGTTCTCTAACACGTATCACTATGTATATTGTGGATAGAGAAGATGTATTCAATCCAAAAATTTGATACCGAGATTACACCGATAATACAGGTTTGTAGACTCCCTGATTCAAAAAAAAAAAATGTTTAGAAACACGTCTACGATTGTGTCTCTGTGGGCAGCATAGCCCAAAAACTGAAAGTCGGTTCTCTAGCAAACATGGTATTTAAGTTCAATATATTCCAAGGATGCGACACGAAGATGTTCAAGAAAATCCCCCACCCCCAACTATAGTTTATATGGAACATGTTTGAAAAATTGAATTTCTCAAAATGGCTCAAACGATTTTTATTAAAATGTCAACTGTTTAATACATTTTCAAGACAGCGAAATGTGTATCTTGAAATTTCTGAAATTGAATAGCTTGTGAAGAGCTCTTCATTCTGGATGACTTTTGTATAATTTTTGCGTAACTGGTAAACCGTAAGAGATAGACAAAAACTTAATACATAAAAATACAGTTCTCATTAAAACACACACTTTTTGTACTATATATATTTTTGTAGAGTTAATCGTTTTTAAGATATTCCGAGTTATTGGTTTTCATTTTAAGCTACTCGAAGCTTTCTCCAACAAAAGGATATCTTTCTTTTTGTCTCTCTTGCTTACTCTTAGCAAGCAAAGAGAACCGAATTTGAATTGTTTCTCTTAGTGACCGGCTTTTAAAAGATTTGACTATCGCTTTAACCTTATTTCCCTTCTACTTACAAAGAAGTAGGTAATAAGGCCAATTCTTGAAATGTTTATTTTAATTAGCATACGATAGTGGGACAAATGCCTGCTGGTTACACAGTGTGTTCGAGACTAAACGTTCTAATTTGAGCTTAATGAACATGATAAACAACCCAGACAATTTTATGTTATACATATTATATATCTTGTAGAGATATATGCTAACAATCTTACTCAAGGGTTTCTTAACTTAAAGATAGTTAACAACCGTTTTACTTTTCCCACACGTACTATGGACATTGTAGGTAGAGTAGTTTCTTAATTCCACCCAAAATTCGATTGGTGTCCCCTGAGTAAAAGAACATTTTTGAAAAAATTCCCTATGCTGTCTCTGTATGTTTGTGAGCAACATAACCCAAAAATCAAGTTATTTACATAGGCACGTAACTTGTTATTTAAGTTTAGTATCTTCCGAGATTGCGACATGAAGGTATTCAAAAAAATTCCCATACCTCAAACTACCTATTACATGGAAAAAAGTTTTGAAAATTTTGGTTTTCTCAAAAATGACTCTAATAATTTTGATTAAAGTATGATATGTTTAAGATATTTTAATGACAAATTAAATGTATATCTTGAATTTTCTGGAAATAGCCTCTCAATATTTCTTCATTTTGAATTGCTTTTTATATCTTGTAAAACTACACAGTTTATGTCATGTATGTATTTTATAGACCTAACTATCTGAGATGTCCCTTGTTATTGGTTTCAATTTTAAAGAACTTATGCCTTTCGAAAACAGCAAGTCGTCCGTGCGTGTTTAGTTTTACTCCTGGTCATGCAAAGAGGTGATTTTCAATGAGAATTTCAAAGCGACAACTTTTAAATAATTTGACTTTCGCTATAGTCTCGTGTATTCCATTACTTTCCCTCTACTTACAAGGAAACAAGTAACAAGACCAATTCTGTTAATGTTTTTCACGATTAGCATGGAGTAGAAAGAAGAATAATCTCTTTTAAGATGTGTTTAATGTGTGTTTGTGGAAAACATCGGATTTGTTTTGTATTGATTTTTATCTCTGACTTTTACAATGGTTTGTTTGATAAGGGCACCAGTGACCTAGTAGTTAAGCGCCCTTAAACCCAACATCTTAATATTTTGGTCTCCCCCTCATCTTTATATCACTGGAGTCACGTAAGTCGCAGAGGTCCCCAAGACCGTATGTGCATTGTTCTGACCCAGTGACTAGGTTCCTTGTCCATAATACGAGGTCATTTCAGAAATCATGGCAACTATTTTTTATCAGTCAACAAAGCTGCAGGAAACAAAACTCAGGATATAGACTAAAAGTTGCTGGAATGTTCTTCTCAATTTTGGTACTAAACAAGGGTTTATGCATACGGGACATTGAAAGCTGCACAAACAGTGATCATTGTTTTGATCGTATTACATATGCACAAAAGAGTACGCGAGCTAACGACCTTCAAAACAATTCCCCAAGGCTTCCACACACACATTTGACACTCGCTTTCTCTACACGTACTATGTACATAGCGTATAGAGAAAGTATTTTACTCCACCCAAAAATTCCATACCAAGATTTCACCAGAAATATATGTTTTAGGGTCCCCTATATCTAGAAAAAGCATTTTCAGAAAAATGTCCATGTGTGTCTATGAACAAGATAACTCAAAAACGAAAAGTCAGTTAAATACCAAACTTGGTATTTAAGTTAAGTATTTTCCAGGGATGCGACACGAAGATTTTGAGAAAAATTCCCATACCCCAAACTACCCTTCACATGGACCTTTTTCGAAAATTTTGATTTTCTCAAAAATAGCTCTAACGATGTTTATTAAAATGTCGTATATTAAAGATAAAAATATATATCTTGAATTTTCTGGGAATAGCCTCTGAAGACTACTTTATTCTGGATTAATTTTAAAGAATTTTGCATAACTTCTAAACCGTACGAGATGGACAAAAAATTGTCACACAAAAAATGTAGAGCACGTTAAAACACACAATTTGGGTTATATACATTTTGTTCCTGGATTTGAGCCTTTTTGAGTTATTCCTTGTTTATAATTTCACCTTTAAAAAACTTATACTTTTCTCATACAGGAATTTTTCAACTCCTGTCCATACGAACAAAGAAACTTTATTCACATAGCAACTAGATTTTGACTATCACTTTAACCCTTGGTACTCCATTATTTCTCTTCTATTTACAAAGAAGCAAATAATAAGACTATTTCTGCTATTTTTTTCTCGATTAGCATGAAGTAAATAGAAGCATAAGATTTTTAACAATAATTTGTTGCAGAGATGTGGAGAAAGTCATGTGAAGCTTTAATGACATTCACTTTGGAACACAGACTCTAGGATATTGATGTTTGCATGTGTCTACTAGCACCTACCAATGCACTCAGACGTCATCTGGTGGTGACATCCCATTCTGTGTACAACATGTTTTCAATTGTATTCAGTTATTCGGAATATATAAAATAGTTGCCATGACTTCTGTAATCACCCTCGTAAATACTAATTCCAATGAGCAAGGCTTCCTCCTCAGTTGCAATAACCTATTTGCTACGTCTTATTTCTTTCTTTCTCTTAGTCATGGAGATTTTCATACCTCCTCTCTTCTTTAAGAACAGCATGGCAAAGCCTTTCATGACGCAAGCACCTTAGCTGCAAATCCAATAGACGAAATTCCCTTTTCGATTCTTGATTTTGCTTTGAAGCATTCTCGAAATTCATTTCCTGAAGATAGAATCAAGAACTAGAAAGGATGGAATAAAAAATGGAACATATAATCCATCTTCCCTCCACATGTTATTCGCCTTTAACAAAGAGGACCACTTCAAAGAGTACTGCGATGGAAAAGCTTGACCTTTAAATCCCATAGCGCTGAGAACGTAAAATTCGTCGAGATAAAAGGTTATTAACTTTGTTTCTCCTTCGTGATCAGAAAGGGTTCAAAAGGTAAAAAATGGGCTTAAGCGCAAGAGAATTCTAAACATCCATCATGCCTAGCGAATAGTTTCTTTTTATCTCAGTAATTGCATTTTCTGCATTTGCAACGCTGAACAGCAGTAGGTTCAGCCAACATCAAGCTCGAGACTTATATTATCATCCATTCCAATTATTGTCCCGGAAGTAATGTTTTATGTTCTCGGAAGAAGCTAATTTAAAACATAAAATCTTTCTTAGCTACTTCTCTTTTCACCTCTGTAGTGGGGGTAGTGTGTCTACCTCACATCCAAGAGGTCCCGAGTTCGACACTCTATTAAGGTGAGTTACCCGGATAAGGCTTTTCCCGATATTTTCCCTTATCCTGAGAAGTTGAATGTCGAGTAACGTTAAGCTCCATGGCCTTCGATTTAATTAAGCATAATTCAATTTCAATAAATCAACCTACGATAGGATTTAAAAACTCTAATGTGTCAATTCGCACAATTTTATCTACATCTCTGTTACAACTTATTCTTGAAAAGTGTATTCTATTTACTTCATCTTAATCGAGATAAACATTAACAGAAATATTCTTACTACTTAGTTCTTTATAAGTAGAAGGGAAATAAGGGAGTACACTAGGATGGTTGCCATGTGACTGAAATCCACATTTTACATGACCAGAAGTACAAAAAGTTCCGTATCAGAAAATTTTTAAGTATTTTAAATTAATAACAAGGAATGCCCCAGAAATGTGCAACTCCACAAAAAATGTATATGACTTAAATTTTGTGTTTTAACAAGATCTATATTTGTTGTATTGTAAGTTTTTTTTCTATCTCTAACGGTTTACCAGTTATGCTAAACTATTTAGAATAAACAGATCTTTAGAGGCTATTTCTAGAAAATTCAGGATATACATTTTAATTATCCTGTATATATCTTAAACGTACGATATTTTAATCAAAATCGATAATAACCATTTTTGAGAAAATCATAATCTTCGATTTTTTTCTTTGTAAAGGGTAGCTTGGAGTGGGGGAAATTTTCTAAAACTCTTCGTATCCTTGGAGGGTTCTAAACTTAAATATCAATTCTAAAACATAAATTTCGAAATTTTACTGACTTTTCGTTTTTGAGTTATCTTATTCGTAGCCCTGTTTCTAAAAACGCTTTTTATATACAGAAAACTCTAAGGCGTGTATTTCTGGTGAAATCTCGGTATCGAATTTTTGGGTGGAGTATACTACCTTCTCTACCTATTTATTATATAGAGAAGTAATAAAGCTACTTATTTTCCAATAAAAAATTCGATACCCACATTTCACAGGAATAAGATTTTGAGGTTTGCTGAACCCCAAAACCGATCTAAGTATCTCAATTAGTTAGACACTCGTCTTCTGATCCTAAGGTCCCGGGCTAAAACCCTACATCTGCGAAATTTAACCAAGAATTTAATTTCGTTCACCCAAATAACTTTCTCTACTTATTCTGCAACAAACTATTCTTAATAAAAGTGTATTAATCTAACTAGTTCATATTAATCCAGATAAACATTTTCATAAATGTCTTTTTACGTATTTCCTTGTAAACACAAAGGAATAAGGGTACACACTAGGCTAAAGTTAGTTATTTCCTGTAACTCCTAAATGGAGCACAGGACATCGTTATGATGTTTCCTTGATCAGATGTAAATTTCTAGTTCGCGAGTTCGCTGTTATGCGAGGGATTAGCTCGTCGCCCACAGATGGCAGTTAGGACGAAACCACGATTAGCGGAAGCGAAATGGCGGAATTTTGCCCAGGAACCTTCTTCTTTCAAGAAAGTTCTTTTACGTGCAAATAAACATTACATGGGACCACTGGTTTTACTTCCCTTCCGAAGGAAGCTATGCTAAGGATTTTTGCGTTCCAAAAATTCTGAGCCACCGCCAGGTTCGAACCTGTTATCTTGGATTTTATGCTAGCATAGTAAACACAGTGGGCTAAAGCGATAGTAAAGTATTTTAAAAGCTAGACGGTGTATGGTAGGTTTTACTCTTTGCAGACCAGGAACAACAAAAGTTAATAACGACAGCTCATTTTAGAAAGCTATAGACATTTCAAAATTGAAACTGATAATAAGGAATATATTGCTTAAATTGTGTGTTTTAACGAACTCTACATTTTTTGTTTAGTAAGCTTTGTCTATCTCTCACGGTTTACCATTTATGAAAAATATGCAGAATGAAGAGGACTTTAAAGGCCGTTCTCAGAAAATTCAAAATATGAGTTTTATTTGTGATGAAAATGTCTTAAACGTGTGATATTTTAATCAAAATAGTTAGAGCAATTTATGATAAAATCAAAAATTTCGAAACATTTTCCTGAAAAGGCTAGTTTGAAGACGGAGGATTTTCTTGAAAAATCTTTGTGTTGCGATCTTGAAAATGCCTAACTTAAATACAACATTTGGTATTTGGTGGATTTTTCGCTTCTGTGTTATTCTGTTCTTGTACGGACGGACGGACGGACGGACGGAGACATGCGCGCGCGCGATATTTGTCTTGACTTTTCCATGAAGAGCCCGAGAAGTGCTCTTAGTTTTGAATTGATTTTGTATGATTTGCACAAAAAATGTAAATGTCAAAACCCAAACTCATATTAAATATTTTTGTAGTGTTAACGATTTCCAAATTGTTCTTTGTTATTGAGTTGGATTTCAACAGACTTAAACGTTTCTGAACCCCTAAGTCGCTAATCGTTTATTTAGACTTTCTCTACTACATACATAGGCAGAGGCAGTACCATATTGCAACCAAACTTAAATGTCAAGATTTCGCTAGGAATATGTTTTGAGGCCCTCGAATAAAGACTTCTGAAGTGTTACATACCTTTCTCTGCCTACTCTGCAATAAACCATTCTTACAAAGGCTATTCTTCCATGCGCTTAATGCTAATCAAGATAAACTTTAGAAGAAATAGTTTTATTTAAGATGTCCTTGTGAATAGAATAGAAATAAGGGAGTAAAAAAGCTAAACGGATGGTTAAATCTATTAGGAGCGGTTTCCTACGTGATGCAATTGAAATTCTCTTCCCTTTTTATGACCAGGATGGAAAAAGTGATTAAGAATTTTCCAATTGATAAAAGTCTTAATCTTGTAAACTTTAAAACAAGTAACAAGGAAATTCGAAAATAGTTAACTCTAAATAAATGCGTCGTTTAATGAGATCCACATTTTTGCATGGAAAGCCTTTGTCTATCACTCACGATTTAAAGTAAGCCAAAGTCATCGGGAATAAGGAGTGCTTCATGGGTTATTTCCAAAAAGTTCAAGATGTACATTTTATTTCCGATGAAAATATCCTAAGCAAAATTTTAGAAAAAGTTTTCATGTAAAAGGTAGTTTGGGGTAGTGGATTTTCTTGAAAATAATTCTGTTGTATCGTTGAAGAATGCTAAAATTAATTGCCAAGTTTGGAGTTTAACATATATTTCGTTTTTCAGTTATAGCTGTTCAGACACAAGAACAGACACACATACATACATACACGCACGCTTACGGACTTCTTTCCAAAACTATCCTTTTTGTGGATCACAAAATATATTTCTCTACATGGAATTTGTGAATGGAAAACTAAGTTTCTCTTATGCATGCTATATTTATAGTGCGTTGTAGAGAAAATACGACATGACTGTAACGAATTATTTTTAAAAACATTCTTCTAGCTAATCTAAATGGTCTTATTGCTTGCTTCATTATACGCAGAAGAGAAATAAGGAAATACATGAGACTAAAACAATAGTCAAATATTTTTAAAGCTGGTTGCTATATCATTGACATTCGTTTCTTTTCCTGCCCAGGGGTTCATAAATTCCCGTATGAGAAAAGTTTAGGCATTTTACAATTGAAACTAACAATAAGTAATATCTCGGAAACGACTAAATCTAAAAAAAATGTATACTACATAAATTATGTATTTTAACGAGATTTACATTTTGATGTGGTAAGCATTTGTCTATCTCTTATGGTTTACTAGTTATGGAAAATTCAGCAAAATCTATCTAGAATGACAGGCCCTCAAAGCTATCCCCAGAAATTTCAAGATGTACATTTTATTTGTCATGTAAACATTTTTAATATATAATAATTTAATCATAATCGTTAGAACCATTTTTGAGAAGAACTCCATATAGATATAGATTAGTTTCGTGTAGAGGGATTTTTTTTGAAAATCTTCTTGTCACATCTTTGAAAGATACTAAACTTTAATACCAAATTTGGCATCTAACGGCATTTTAGTTTTTGAGCTATGCTTCCACGATGCACACACAGACAGACAGACATATATACTGATCTTTTTCTAAAAATACACTTTTTTCTGGGGATCCTAAATTATGTATTTCCGGTGAAAACTTGGTATCGAATTTTTGGGTGGAGTTAAATATCTTCTCTCTATACAACGTACACAGCACGTGTAGAGATAGTAAAAATCTATGTGCGTGAAAAACAGCATAACAAAAAAAAAAAAAAAAAAAAAAAAAAAAAAAAAAAAAAAAGAAAGATAAATACCTTTTGGTGTTTTAAGTTCTCTTTCTTCTAAGAATATGCTACGAAGATTCTCAAGTACATTTCCCACTTCAAGCTATCCTTTGCTACGAAACATTTTTATTATTTTTTCTTTTCCAAAAATTTGCTTTAAAGGTTTTGATACCATATGCTAATGTTTAAGATTTGTTCATGACAAATAAATTCCATATCTTATTTTTCTGGTCAAATATTTATATCATCAACTACAAAACCGCTATTTTTTGTTTTTTGTTTGTTTACTTTCTCTACCGAGCATTATGTAAGTATGTATTAGTTAGAGAAAATATTTTTTCCACCGAAAATCCCCTTTGCGGGGTTTCCCCGGAAATATATGTCTTTAGGATCCTTGAATTCAAAAAAAAAGAGGAAAGAGAGCTGTTTGCCTACCTGCGTGTGTGTGTGTGATTGTGTGTGTCTCTGTCTGTGAGTAGAATAACTCAAAAATGAAAAGTCCGTTATATACTAGACTCATTATTTAAGTTAAGCATATCCAAGGGATGCAAAACAACATTATGTAGAAAATATCTCACCCCAAACAACACTTTACATGGAAAAAGTTTCAAACATTTTCATTTTAAAAAAAATTTACTGTACAGATTTTGACTAAAATACCGTGTATTACAGATACGCCTGACAAAACGTATATTTTGAATTTTCCGAGAATAGCCTTTGAAGTCCTGGTTGTTTTCAATGTCTTTTGCATAGCTGGTAAACCATAAGATATAGAAAAATCTTACAAAACAATGTACATCTCGTTAAAATACAAAATTTATGCACCATACTTTTTTGCAGAGGGAACTATTTCCGAGATATTCCTTGTTATTGGTTTCAATTTTAAAATACTATGTACATACACTGTATCCAAAAATTCGATACCGAGGTTTCACCGGAAATACGCATTTTAGGGTCCCCTGTATCCAAATAAGCATTTTTGGAAAAAGGTCCGTGTGTCTGTAAACACGATAACTCAAAACGAAAAGTCGTTGAAATACCAAACTTAGTATTTAAGTTCATATGCCAGACATGTGTCACGAAGATATTGAGGAAAATCTCCCTACCCCATACTACCCTTTACATGAAAAACAAAATCGAAACTTTTGAATTTCTCAAAACTGACTCTAACAATTTTGATTAAAAATTCGTACATTGAAGATATTTACATGACAAGTAAAATGTATATCTGGATACGTTTGGGAATAGCCTCTAAACGCCTCTTTATTCTGAATGAATTTTGCTGAATTTTGCATAACTGGTAAACCGTAAGAGACTTACTACACAAAAAATGTAGATCACATTAAAACAGACAATTTACATCATATAGTTTTTTTTTCGCTCAATTGGCCATTTCTGAGATATTCCTTGTTATTTGTTTCAGATTTAAAATACTTGAGTTTTTTTCTTACGTAAAATTGTAAACTCCTGACCGTACATAGAAACGGATTTCACCCACATGGCAACCAGCTTTTAAAAGATTTGACTATTGTTTTAGCCTGGTGTATTCCCTTATTTTCCTTCTACTTACAAGGAAGCAAGTAATCAAGGCAATTTCTGCTAATGTTTATCTCGATTATTATAAAGTAGATAGAAGAATATGGTTTTTAACAATAATTTGTTACAGCGATATAGAGAAAGTCACACATCAGATTTTTAGATATGCTGTCCGCAGACACACACACACATACACATGGACCTTATTCTAATAATGTTTTTTTGTTGGTCTCAGGGGACTTCAAAAGATATATTTCCGGTGAAATCTCTACATCGAATTTTTGGTGGAACACAATACCTTCTCCAGCTACTATGTACATTGTATGTACGTGCTATAGATGAAAAACAACCATCAGAGTGTTTCCTGTTGGTGTTTTATTCGAACAGGAACAAGGCAAATCTGACCGGGAATAGCTGATTTCCGAATCTAAGTTAAATATGCAGTACCGGAATGCTGGCGATCAATTGATTACAAATTTGTGTATGATAAATGACAGTCGGGAATCTATAGCAAACAGATTAACAGACTGCAAATTAACTATATTTAATTTTGTACTGCTACATGAGTGGTACAAAGAGTGGTGCTATGTTAGTTGTAGAATTCAAACAGTTGTATACATATACATGTACCCATCCCATGACCTTATCATGCTTTTTCCGTACCTGGAACCTTACCCTATAAATAAAAATCTAATGTGTTCCATTCACATGACTTTCTCTACATCTCTGCAACAAAGTATTGTTTAAATGCTTAGGCTTCTATTTACTTCATGCTAATCGAGAAAAAATTAGCAGAACTAGACTTATTACTTGCTTCTTTGTAAGTAGAAGCGAAATAAGGGAGTACCATGGGTTAAAGTGATAGTCAAAAGCTGGTTGCTATGTGACTGAAGTTCCTTTGTTTGCATGGACATGAGTTGACAAAGTCCTGTGTGAGAAAAGTGTGAGTTTTTTTAAACTGAAACCAAAAACAAGGAATATCTCAAAAACAACCAACTCCACGAAGAAATGCATTTAACATAAATTGTGTGTTTTAATGTGCTCTAAATTTTTTGATTGGTAAGTTTTTGTCTATATATTACGGTATAGCAGTTATGCAAAATTCCGTAAAATTCATACAGAATAAAGTAGTCCTTCAGAGGCTATTCCCAGAAAATTCAAGATAAACATTTTATTTGTCAAGTAAATATGTTTAATACATGGTATTTTAATCAAAATCGCTAGAATCATTTTTGAGAAAATAAAACTTTTCGAAAAAAACTTCCATGTAAAGGCTAGTTTGTGGAAGGGGAATTTTTTTCAAAATCTTCGTGTCGTATCCCTGGAAGATACTGAACTTAAATACAAAGTTTGGGATTTTAACGGCTTTTCGTTTTTGATTTATCGTGTTCACAGGCACACATGGACACACACATACATACACGGATCTTTTGTGAATTTTTTTTTTTTGATACAGGGGACCCTAAAACATATATTTTCGGTGAAATCTCGGTATCGAATTTTTGGGTGGAGTGCAATATCATCTCTATAAACTATGTCATAGTACGTGTAGAGAAAGTAAAAAGGTAAATGTCTGCATAGGAATACAATGGAAGAAAATCTTTTGCGTACTATTCACATGACTTCCCCTACCTCTGCTGCAACAAACTAAACTTAATCAAGATAAACGTTAACAGAATTAGATTTATTACACATTTTCTTAAAATAGGTTCCGGGATAATAAAGGAAGTCACTTGGCTAAAGCGGTAGTCAAATTCTTTAAGAGTTGGTGGCTCTGTTGGCCTTGAAATTCAGTTTTATTTGCATGACCAGGATGGTGATAAAATCTGATGTGTTCCATTCACCTGACTTTCTATAGCTGTTCCACATGCAAACTATTGATACAAATGATTTTTCTTCCATCTACATCTTGCTATTCGAGATAAACATTAGCAGAAATTGTCTTATTACCTACTACCTTGTAAGTAGAAGGGAAATAATGGAATACACTTGGTTAAAGCGATCTTTTAAAATCTTGTTGCTATGTGGAACAATTGAAGTTAAGTTTGCTTTGCAGGGCTAGGAGTAAAACAAAAGAAATGAAACGAAAAAGGATCTTCCGTCCGAGAAAAGTTTAAATAACTTAACATTGAAACTAGTGACAAGCAATATCTCGGAAATAGTTAACTCTACAAAAGAAATGTTTATGACATATATTGTGTGTTTTAACGAGATTTATATTCTTGTATAGTAAGTTTTTGTTTAGCTCTTACTGTTTAACAGTTCTACAAAATTCATCCAGAATGAAGAGCACCTCAGACACTATTGCCAGAAAATTTATTATATTCATTTTGTCATGTGTATATATATTTAATATACGGTATTCTAATAAATAGTTGCACCCATTTTTCAGAAAAACAAAATTTTCGAACAACATCCCATGTAAAGTGTCGCATTTTTGAGATGAACTCCACTTAAATACCAATTTTTTAGCTATTCTGTCCACTCACACACATGGAGTTGTTTTTTTTTTTTTTAAATGCTTTTATATTGGATTGAAATGAAATGGCGTGTTACTTATGGACGGTCTTTAACTGCTGTGGTTCTCAGCGTCCCATTCTATACTGAGCGTGAAAGGAGGTCTCAAAACATGTATTTCCAGTGAAATATGAGTATCGAAATTGGGTGGAATACAATATACCTTCTCTATCCACTATGTTCAAGTTCATTGTACATGCGTGCTAGAGAAAGTAAAAATGCACCTAAAGAAGAAAATACGTGAACAATTTTGTAAATTTTTTCTTTAGTTACCAATTATTAACCTAAATTATGGTTTGACTATGATTTTCGAACTAGAAGTGATAACAGTTTCATTATTATAGCTTGCATTGATATTCTGTCTCTACAAAGTGTCTTTAAGACCCGGGTATAAAACTTGTGACCTCTCAACATTGCGAGGAAAATGAAGAAAACGAGGAACTGCGATAGGGAGTATTTCTGGTCATAACAGCTTACGTTCCATCTGATGGGTGGATGATGCTGGCCGCATCATCGGTTGGATGATCGTCCATATTTTCCGTGCGTGTGTGCGAGGTCCTAGTCCCGTAATGGCTGTAGCGGCAAGGATTATTTAATTATTTTATATTTCAAAAGTGCAACACGAACATTTTCAAGACAATCCCCTATCCAAAACTAGCCTTAAAAAAGCACATATTTCGAAAACTGTAATTTTCTCAAAATTGCTTATCTGTTTTCATTAAAACACAATATGTTTAAGATATTCTTATGGCAAATGAGATTTACATATTGGGTTTTCTGGGAATACCCTCCGAGTCGTCTTCACTGAAGGTGTCTTATACATAACTGATAAACTGTAAAATATAAACAAAATGCTAATACAATAAATGTAGACCTCGTTTAAACGCTCAATGTACGAAATGTTAAGTACACTTTGTTTTTTGGATTAAGCGTTTCCAAGATATTCCTTGTTTTTGGTTTAAATTGTACATTATCTATGCTTTTCTCAAATGAGAAGTCGTCATTTGTTTCTCTTTTCTGTTTTTATCATACTCATGAAAATAGAACGGAATCTTAAGGCCCTCACTCAACGACTATAGCTTTAGTTCAGTATGTTGCAATAATCGCAAGAAAATATGTCGTACTTCGTGATCTGGGGTTAATATGCCGGCTTCTGGATCTCAAGGTTGTGGGTTCAAACTTGGTGGAGGGAAATTGATTTTTTTCAGGTATAAAAATCCTTAGCATGGAATCTTTCGGAAAGAGAATAGGGCTATTGGCATGTAAAAGAACCTCAAGCCCGATAAAGAGGTCTCTGAGCAAAATTAAGCCACATTTCATGCCAAATATAGAATAGCACGTTAAAAACCGCAGCAGTTGAAGGTTGTCCATAAATAAAACTCAATTTAATTTAATTTTACAAGAAAATATGTACCAAAACCATTTCTACTACTATGTATTTTGATTAGAATGAAGTATATACAAGAGTAAGCCTTTGTAAGAATACTTTATTGCAGAATAAATAACCAAAATCACGTGAATGTAACATATCAAACTTTAGTTATGGTCCTCACTCATTAACATATTTTACTTTCTCTACGCGTACTATGCATATAGCAGTCAGAGAAGGTATATTAGGCCGCGACGTGATTTCTCAACTAGGCGACCCGGGTTAGATCCTAAACAGCCACATGTGAGATTTGTGGTGGACAAAGTGGCGCAGTGGCGGGTTTTCTCCGGGTTCTGCGCTTTACCCTCGCCATCGCATTCCACCGGTGCTCCATCTTCATTCCATACATCATCAGCGTCATCGCTTGCGGTGCCATATGTAGTAAAAGCGGGCGTTAAACACTTTATACATATAAAAAAGAAATTCATGTGAATAGATCAGATCAATTTTTTACTTTCTCTACGTGTACTTTGTACACAGTATATAGAGAAGGTATTATAGTGCACCCAAAACTTGATACCGAGATTTTACCAGACATACATGTTTTGGAACCTCTGAATCCAAAAATGCATTTCTAGAAAAAGGTCCGTGTGTGTCTGTGTGTGTATGTGTGTGTGTGTGTGTGGAAAACATAACTCAAAAACGAAAAGTCCGTTAAATACCAAACTTTGTATTTAAGTTCACTATTTTTCAAGGATGCTACACGAAGATCTTCAAGAAAATCCCCCACCCCCAACTACCCATTAAATGCAAAAGTTTTCGAAAATTTGCCTCTAACGATTTTGATATATATATATGTGTGTGTGTGTGTGTGTGTGTGTGTGTGTGTGTGTGGAAAACATAACTCAAAAACGAAAAGTCCGTTAAATACCAAACTTTGTATTTAAGTTCACTATTTTTCAAGGATGCTTCACGAAGATCTTCAAGAAAATCCCCCCGCCCCCAACTACCCTTTAATTGCAAAAGTTTTTGAAAATTTGCCTCTAACGATTTTGATTAATATATATATATATATATATATATATATGTATGTGTGTGTGTGTAAATATATTTACATGACAAATAAAATGTACATCTGGAGTTTTCTGGGAATATTCTCTGGAGACATCTTTACTGTGATTGAATTTTGCTAAATTTTGCATAACTGGTAAAACGTAAGAGATAGACAAAAACTTACTGCACAACAATTGTAGAGCTCGTTAAAACACACAGTTTATGTTGTGTGTATTTTTTTTCTTAGAGTTGACCGTTTTTAAGATATTCCTTGTTATTGATTTCAGTTTTTCTATTCCACAGTAACCACGTGTTAAAGCATTTGACTGTTGGTTTAGCCTAGAGTATCCCCTTATTTCCCTTCTGCTAGTGTTTATCTTGATTAGAATGAAGTAGATAGAAGAATAAGTTTCTTAACAATAATTTGTTACAGAGATGTAGAAAAAGTCATGTGAATGTAGAACATCAGATGTTTAGGTTCATGGAGCTTCTTAATGTGGAAAAATCGATATAAATGTTTTAGGTGGAAAACAATACCTTCCTTACTTAACATGTATGTGTCAGAGAAAAATAATTGAACAATAGTTATGTAAGTCAGTTTTCTAGGCAGTGCATCCGAACCCGGGAACTGAAACAGACCCAAGCATTAGCCCTGACCTCGACACTATCACAGAGAAACTATCAATTCTCTACTATTCTGCAGCAACACGCCAGCGTTCAGCGCCTGCAGTGACAAAGTTCGGAACTATTGGTTCTGCTGGTGCTGCCAACATTTCCCAAAGGATTGCTCGGTGATAGACTCCCCGTTCCTTGCAGTGAACTTGGCAGGAACAATTTGTGGCAGAGTACGTCTTGTGTTGACTCGTTTAAACACGTTTACACCCCAAAGTGGGGTTTGCTTACATCCGTAGGTGCGCGGCTTCTGGGGACTTTTGTATCGATCAGCTTGCGTCTCGCGCCCTGGCATTTACCGAGATCAGTTGGTCGCCGGCGAGCACGGCGTGTACACGTCAGGCTAGAAACAATCGACTACCTAAGGGCGTGTTGCCATTTATCGCGAGGGTCTCACAGTGAATTTCCTACAACTCCTTACTTGGTGTACTGTTTTTTATAGCTGTTTAAGCAATCTCAGTGCTATAAAGTGTAAATTAGAACCTGTCACCGGAAAGCCGGCTTTTTATGCCTCGCCCCTGTCAACCACAGCGGAAGAAATTTCATATACCGGCTTCTGCTGCTTCATCCAAGGTTCGTTAACCAAAATATATGTATTATTTATTGTGATGTATGTATATATTATGAGAAAAAAATCTGACGTGTTCCATTCACATGACTTTCTCTACATCTCTGCAAAAAATTATTATTAAAACGCTTATGCTTCTATTTACTTCATGAAAATTGAGAACAAATTAACAGATTATTGCTACCTTGTAAGTAGAAGCGAAATAATGGAGTACCAAAGTTAAAGTGATACTCAAAAACTGTGACTCCTTTGTTTGTAAGGACAGGAGCTGACAAATTTCTGTACGCGAAAAGCATGTTTCCTTAAAGCTGAAACCAATAAGAAGGAATATCTCAAAAACGATCATCTCCACGAAAAACAGGTAAATAATATAAAGTGTGTGCTTTAACGTACTCTACAGTTTTTGTGCAGTTGCAAAATTGCGTAAAATTCATCCAGAATAAAGTAGTCTTCAGAGGCTATTCCCAGAAAATTCAAGATATACATTTTATTTGTCTGGTAAATATATTTAATATACGGTATTTCAATCAAAATCATTAGAGTCATTTTTGAGAAAATCAAAATTTTCGAAAAACGTTCCATGTAAAGGGTAGTTGGGGGTGTGGGGAATTTCTTGAAATACTTCGTATTGCATCCTTGGAAGATACCAAACTTAAATACCAAGTTTGGTATTTAACGGTCTTTTCGTTTTGAGCTTTTTTCTACAAAAACACACACACAGAAAGACAAGCACGGACCTTTTTCTAAAAATGCGTTTTTTAATCAGGGGTACCCAAAATATGTATTTCCGGTGAAATATCGGTATCGAATTTTTGGGTGGAATGCAATACCTTCTCTATACACTATGTACATAGTACGTGAAGAGGAAGTAAAAATCTGATGTATTCCATTCA
The DNA here is from genome assembly GCA_030762935.1 of Hymenopus coronatus. NCBI lineage: Eukaryota > Metazoa > Arthropoda > Insecta > Mantodea > Hymenopodidae > Hymenopus > Hymenopus coronatus. The sequence continues at coordinate 40,836,622 of CM060899.1, forward strand.
CATGACATTCTCCAGCATTTCATTATAAAATATTATTTTATCTACGACATGCTAATCAAAGTAAACATCAGCAGAAATCGCCTTATTACTTGCTTCCTTGTGAGTATATAGGGTACTAATCTAAATCGATACTTAAATCTTTTAAAAGCTGGTCCTATGTGAAACAATTAAAGTTAGGTTCGCTTTGCATGGCCAGTAGTAATATAAAAGAGAGGAAACGAAACGTCACTTCCTGTTTGAGAAAAGTTTACGTAGATTAAAATTGAAACCAATAACAAGGAATATCTCAGTAAGGATTAGCGCTACATTAAACGCATATATGACACAAATTATGTGTTTTAACAAGGTCTACATTTTTTGTGGAGCAAGTGTTTGTCTATCTCTTACAGTTTCAGCGTTATGCAAAATTCATCAAGTTTCATCCAGAGGCTATTCCTAGAAAATTCAAAATATACATTTTACTTTTCGTGTAAATACCTTTAATATACAATATTTTAATCAAAATCGTTAGAACCTTTTTTGAGATAATTAAAACTGTCGAAATTTTTTCTATGTAAAGGGTAGGTGGGGAGTAATTTTCTTGAAAATCTTTGTGTCGCATTCTTGGAAAATACCAAGCTTAAATACCAAGTTTGGTATTTAACAATCTTTTCGTTGCACATACGACATACGTACATACACACAAACACACAATGCACTAACACACACGGACCTTTTTCTAAAAATGTTTTTTGGATTCAGGGGGACTCAAAACATGCACATATTTCCGGAGAAATCCCGGTATCGAATTTTTTTCTATACACCATGTACATATTATGTGTAGAGAAAGTAAAAATGCCTCAGAATATAGGTATTTTTACTGAAAATCTAGAAAAAACATTTTTACTTTCTCAATCACGTATGTATTATGTTCATAGTTAAAGAAGGTATTGTATTCCACCTGAAAATTCAAATCCGATAATTCACCGGAAAAATATGTTTGAGTACCCCAGATCCATTAAAAAAAAACATTTTTAGGGAAAGGTCTGTTTGTATGCGTCTTTTCTGTATGTCTGTGGACAGCATAACTCAAAAACAAAAAGTCGGTTAAATACCCAGTTTGATACTTAACTCAGCATATTCCAAGGATGCTATACGAAGATCTTAAAGAAACTTCCACACCCCAAACTACCCTTTACATGGAATATTTTTCGAAACGTTTATTTTATTAGAAATTTGATGAAAATATCGTATATTTAGTGAGAAGTAAAATGTAAATCTTGAACTTTCTGGAAATACCATTGAAGTGCTGTTCATTCTGGATGCATAATTGGTAAACCGTAAAGAGACAGATAAAAGTTTAGTATACAGATACCGTAGATCTCGTTAAAGTACAGACTTTATGTCAGATGTTTGTTGTTGTTGTTGTTTTGTGGTGTGTGGACTTAATCTTTTACAAGATATTCCTTGTTATTGGTTTAAATTTTCCAATATTTATACTTTCTAAAACGGGAAATCTTCATTTCGTGTTTATCCATCCCGGGTATGCAAATGGAATGGCATATCTAGGCTCACATAACTTTGAGCAACTAAAATATTTAGCTATGGCTTTAGCATAGTGTTTTCCCTTATTTCCCTTGAAGCTACATATGACGTACATATATAGTAAAAACTCATTTCTATGAATTCACGTGAATAATTTTTATAATTGTTTACTTAATCTTGGTGCTCTGAAGTGTAAGTTAGAACCTGTCACAAGAAAGCTGGCCCGTGGTCGAGTGGTCAGCGAGCTGACTTCTCACCCGGAGGCTCCGGTTTATATTCCGGGCTGGGGCGGGTAATTTTTCTTTAGCCAGATTATTCCTTATCTGCCACTGAGTCTGGAAGTATGTGTATGAGAGTGAATGAGTGTGTGGTTAAGGAAAATAAAACGATTTAAACCCAATGTAAAGAGCCTACAGACAACGAGTTGTTTCAAGTGCAAAAGCCCCGATATGACCTTAGATGTTAAAGGGGGTTATATAAATGAAAAAAAAAAGATCTGGCTCCCTATGCCTCGTCTCTGTCAACTAGAGTTGTAGAAATTTCATATACTGGCTTTTGCTGCTTCACCCAAAATTGGTAACCCCCCCAAAAAACTACTTATTTTCTGTAATGTATGCAAATATTAAGAAAAGAGGGAATTTGTATGAGTGCGTGCGCACAGGCACGTGTAGTTGTGCTTACTTGTGAATTCAGGATAATTTTGAAAACCGTTGTTCATGTTTTATGATTCTTTGCAGCTTTATATTCGTTATTCATTATCAAAGTCAACAGCATGAAAAATTATGCTCCAAAATTCAATCACCCAGAAAATGGTTAAAACAGATAACGTTCAATATTTAATTTTTACTTTCTGTATTTCGTACATAGCACATAGGTGGAGAAATATTGCATTCTATCCAAAATTCATTTCCTATATTTTACTGGAAATACATGATTTGGCTCCCCTGTACTAAAAAAGAAAATATGTTTACTTTGTCTAATAAATACTACATTATTATATAGAAGACAGAGAAGGTATTGTATATCACACAAAAATTCAATACCCAGATATCACCGAAAATGCATTTTTAAGAAATGGTCCCTGTGTGAGTGTGTGTGTTGGTGTGCGTGAGTGAACAGCAGACAGCATAACTCAAAAACGAAAAGTTGATTAAATACCGAATCTGATATTTAAGTTCGTATGCTCAAGAATGCGACACGAAGATTTTCAGGACAATCCACTAAAAATATTAATAGGATTTTCATTAGAATACCTTAAGTTTAATATACGTTCATCATAAATAACATTTACATCTGAATTTTCCGTAAAAAACCCTCTAAACTCTTATTCGTTCTGGATTACTTGTATACAACCGTAGAGATAGACAAAATATGACTGCACAGCAGTGGTACATCTCGTTTAAGCACACTAGCTACGTCAGGTACACTTTTTGTGTGGAGTTAACTGTTTCTGCGATATTCTAAGTTATTGATTTAAATTTTCCATTACTTATATTTTTCTCAAATGAAAAGTCACTATTCCTTTTTCCTTTTTCATGCTGTTGATGCAAATGGAACGGAATTTCAAGCACCCAGTGACTACTACCTGTTCCCAAATCTCAAAAAGTATCTTAGAGGAGGAAGATTTCACAGCAACGAGGAGATCATTGATGCGGTAGACAGCTATTTTGAGGACCTTGATAAATTGCTCTACAGAAATGGTTTAATTAAATTAGAACACCGATATGACAAATGTATTAGCCTTTCTGGAGATTATGTTGAGAAATAAAGCAAAAAAAAAATGCTGTATTCATTCCATGTATCACCAGTGTCATCGCCTGCGGTGCCTTGGTAGTAAAAGCGGGTGTTAAACACTATCATAAATAAACTCAGAGAAATGAGTTTACTGTATATGCACTGTCTTGTATCTAGCTTCAAAGGAAATAAGGGAATACACTAGGCTAAAGCGAGAGTTAAATTTTGTAATAGCTGGTTGCTATATATACTTATCAGCCGACCCTAGTACATAGCGACCAGCTATTAAAATTATTGAATAACGTTTTAGACTGGCAGTTTTCCTTCTTTTCGTTGAACCTACAAGAAAATTTATTGTAAATACATTTTTGTAAATTCCTTGGAAATTCTTAATAAGGTAGGATTTTTAGTTGTTAATCAGTCTGTCACCTATATCTCGAAGAAATTTTATATACTGGCTTCTGATGCTTCATTCAATGTTCGTAAATCCAAAGCTCTATATTTTGTATCTAATGTAAACAAATATGAAAGAGAGAATTTGTGTGAGTGCATGTGTACACACGTGTTATACCTGCCTGTGAATTCAGGTTAATTTCGCACACCGTACGTTAGAATCTTATAATTCTTGCGCTTTATATGCATTATTCATTACAAAAAGTAAAAATCCTAATAGTATGACAAATTGTGGCTTAAAATTGACTCATTCATCAAAGACTGTTTCAAAATGTCACAATACTATTACCTGTTAAAACAAATTACGCTCAATATTTTATTTTTCCGCTTAATGCATAGTATGTAGGAATAGAAGATATTGCATTTCATAAAAAAATCAATACCTATGTTTCATTGGAAATACACGTTTTAGGCTCCTCTAAAACAAAGGCATTTTTAGAGAGAGAGAGAGAGAGAGAAAACCGCGCCCGCATGAGTCTTTAAACGGCGTAGCACGAAAACGAAAAATCATTTAAATATCAAACTTGATATTTAGGTTCAGTATCTTCCAAGAACGCGTTTCGAATATTTTCAAGAAAACATCCCTCCCGCAATCTACCGTTTATATGGAATATTTTTCAAAATATTTTGACTTTCTTAAAAATTGTTCTAAAATTTTTGATTAAAATGCCGTATGTTTAATACATTACATGTAAAATAAAATACACATCCTGTATTTGTTTGGTATAGCCCTTGAAGAACCCTTGATTCTGAAAGACTTTTGTACAGCTGGTAAAGCGTAAGAGATAGACAAAAACCTACTACATTGAAATGTAGTTCTCGTTAGCACACACTTTGTCGTAAGAAGTGATTTTTAACGATAGCCTTTTGCGAGATATTACTCTTTATTGGCTTCAGTTTTAATATACTTATACGTTTCTCAAAGAGGAACTCCTCATCCTTTTCATAAATTTCTTGTTTTACACCTAAATGTGAACTGATTTCAATGACAGCCCGTGGCAATGGCATTCAAGTCGCTTTAGTGAATTTCCTTATTTCACTTCTACTTATAAGAAACTAAGCAATAAAACAATTTTGATTATCAAGATGTAGTTAAAAGAACAATATTCTGTAAGAATAGTTTGCAGAACAGATATAGTAAATGGAACACATAATATTTTTTTTTTCAATTTCACAAAAACCGTTAGTATCTTATTCTAAAAATGTATATTTAATATTTGAATGTATTTAGTTTCTTATTTTCCTCATTTTCAATGTATATTTTCTCTTCATTCTTCATTTGAGTTGAAAAGTGTTCAGTTTTTTTAATATTTATATTCAACCCTCATGTTTGTAATCCTCCATTAATTTCCGCAAAATGTATGCTGCAATTCAGTATTCGACGTATAGTAGTAGTAGTAGTAGTAGTAGTAGTAGTAGTAGTAGTAGTAATAATAATAATAATTAATAACAATACTTAACAATAACCCTATCATATTTTTACTTTTTCTTAATGTTTAAGCTAATAATTTCCAAGGAAGTGACATAAAGGCTTTCAAAAAATCCCACCATCCCAAACTACCCATTATATGGAATATTTGCCGAAATTTTCAAATTTACAAAAAATGGCTGTAACGGTTTTGATTAAAATTCCGTATAATAAAGATGTTTACGTGGCAAGTAAAATTTATATCCTGAATTTCTTGGGCATAGCCCTTGAATTTCTCTTGCTTCTCAATCACTTTTGCATTACTGGCAGACCGTAAAAGACAGACAAAAAACTTATAACACAGAAAATGTTGATTATATACAGTTTTTGTAGCGCTAACCGTTTCAGAGACATTCCCTGTTATTGTTTTTAATTTTAAAATACTTAAACCTTTCTGAAACAAGCAGCTGTAGTTCGTTTCATTTCTGCTTTGTTTTACTCCTGGCCTTGGAAAGAGAAGCGGATTAGAATGAGAATCCCAAAGCGACAGGTTTAAAATATTTGATGGTTGCTTTAGTCTCATTCCCTTCTACTTATAAAGAACTAAGTTATAAGATTTACTAAAGTTTATTTTAAATAGGGTAATGGTGATAAAATAATAATCTTTTGTAAGAATAGTTTGTTTGCTGAACAGATAGAGAAAGTCATGTGAATGGAACACATAAGATTTTTCATCTTCATAACCCTATCTTTGAGCACCTTCTCTGTGACATTTTTCGCTGTCCTTATTCTTTCAGTAAACATATTGCTTTTCTTCGAAATGTTTGCTTTTATTTGGTGAGCCACTCACAGACTCTGTTATTCTTCCATCCGAAGCTTCAACCCTGTCGCCTTGGAAACCTTTGTTATCGATATTTCCCTCTTCCTGATAATACCAGCCTGTCCCTCATTTCACCACCATTCCTCTCTTCCAGATTTTAATATATTTTGAACTACCTCCTCTCTTTGCCTTGCTTCCTGAAATGGACGATAAAGTATCCATCAAACCATGTGAGATCAATATGATGCCTTCTTCTTCTTCTTCTTTCGACTATTTTGTTCATTTATAAGCGATCTAAAAAGGTTTAACCATTTGTTGCCTTAGGTACCTAAAAGTCATGCTTGGTTTAAGCCTTACTTTATAAATAATGTTTACAGTCTAGGTTAAATTTCATGTTAAACTAAACTGTAACCATAAAATACGAGTAACTCAGAATGTTTTATGTTGTAAAAATATTACACTATATTACATTTTTGCAATAAAATTGTCATGATTTTTACTTTCTCTATTGTACTATGTATTTAATGTATAGAGAAGGTATTGTATTCCACCCATAAATACATATTTCGAGATTCCCTAAATTCAATAAAAAGTCTTTTTAGAAAAATATCAGTGTGGATGTGTCGTGCTTCGGACAGCATAGCTCAAAAATGGAAAGTCTATTAAGTACCAAACTTGGTATTTATATTGCATCTTCCAAGGTTGCGACACAAAGATTTTCAAGGGAATCCCCTCCCACCAAAATACCCCTTACATGGAATAATTTTTTAATATTTTAATTTTCTCAAAAATGGTTGTAATGATTTTAATTAAAATACCATATTTTAAAATAGTTTATGACAAACGAAATACGTATCTTAAGTTTTCTGGGAACAGCTTCTGAAGAACTGTTTATTCTGGATAAGTTTTTCTGAGTTTTTCATAACAGTAAAACGTAAGAGATAGTAAAAAACTTGCTACACAAAAAATGTAGATCTCATTAAAATACACAATTTATGGCACATTTTCGTGGAGTTTAACGTTTTCAAGATATTCCTTGTTATTAGTTTCAACTGTAAGTACTTATATTTTTCTCAGACAGGAAATATTCGTTTTACTTTTGTTCTACTCCTGGCCAAACAAATAAGCGATTTGCAATGACAATCGCATAACCATAGCTTTTAAAACATTTGACTATCCTTTAGCATAGCTCATTCCTTTAGTTCCCTTCTACTTATAAGTAACTAAGCAATAAGAACATTCTACTAATGTTTATCTCAATTAGCTTGTGTAGAAAGAAGAAGAATATTTTTTTAAGAAGTTTGTCTGTACAGCAGCTAGAGTAAGTCATGTGAGTGTAACACATCAGATATTTTTTTACAGTATTTAACGACCGCTTTTACTATAATGGTGCCACAGGCGATGACACTGATAATATTTGGAATGAAGATGAAGATGTGATGGAGGGGAAAAACCTGAGAACCCAGAGAAAACCGCTTTTTCCTCCAAAAGTCTCACATGCGATCGCTTGGGATCGAAGCCGTTCCGTCTAGGTGAGAGGCGAGTGATCTAATAAGGTAACTAAGAGTTAAAGGTCATTAAGCCTACTTATATTCAGGACAAACGTAAACTACTATTATCGACACTATTAATAAGTGAGCTGAATTTGTCTTTATTTGAAGTACAGTATATACATGATGACAGAAGTCCCGATTCGCAGATTTAGCTGCAAATTATAGGTTACTGGTGTTGAAAAAAATATATTTATTTATCAAGAATGTTTGCCCTGCCTCTGTAGTGTATGGATAGCATTTCAGCCTCATATTCAAGAGGTCCCGATTTCGAATCTCGCTTAGGGTGCATTTTTTACTTTCTCTACTTCGTACACAGTTGAAAGTATAGCATTCGAAGCAAAATTCGATACCGACATTTCACGTAAATACACGTTTTAAAAGCCTCAGTGCGTGTGTACGTGAACACAACTCAAAAACGAAAAGTCGGTTTGTTAAAAATGTATTTTATTCAAGGGCCCTCAAAACATGTATTTTCTTTGAAATCCCTGTATCAGTCTTTTAGAGGAATACAATTTTACTCCAAGGGTCTCTTAATATCAATTCAGTAACAGCAGGTAGACAGAACTCTCCTTTGCTATTCTTGTTTTGTGACCATATGCTGATGATCAACGTGTAATTTATACCTGCATATTCGTTCTGCCACTTCAAAGTGCCAGCAGCTAGTTATTGGAGAAAAATTGAGTATTGTAATGTGTAGAAAGAACAAACGATATTATAGTGGACATGTTCCGACGATTTCCAAACATTTTCATTTGATTAGCATCATAATATGCTGGATATTAAACCACTTTGTCAACGCTTTAATATGCGGCATTTTCAAAATTAACTTACTTACATTTCATAGAGTGTTTGTTGTGGTGTAGCATCATACCTGAACCTTTTATCAGCAGTGATGTTTATCCAGTGGACCCGAAAAAAACTGTATGTCATGAATAATAAACACTTTTTCTGAATTTTCTCGTTAATGCCCCTAAGTTTTTATATGTCACAGGTATTACCATTATTATTAATTACTTACTCTACACGTACTATGCATACAGTAGGTACGAAAGGTATTGCATTCCACCTAAAAAAATCAATGTCGATATTTCCCCTAAATACATGTGACAGTGTCGTCTTTAGCAGTGGTTCTTATCTTCACCTTGGTATGCGAGTAATTACAGTTATTCCGCGTAAACAATACCAAAGAGTGGCGCGCTGTAACAAGAACATTCGAAATGCGAGACATCATGATTCTTCTGGGTATTCGAGATGTTTCTCCAAGCTTCTGCTTAAAGTCTCTTTGTCGAGTTTCTAGAACGTTTGTGACGTCATTTTCTAGCTATAAAAGGAAAAAGATAAGCAGTGTGTTGTGAATTGTACTGAGTCGTGAGTGACGAGTGTTAGCGCACAGTGGCGCGCGTGCCGTGGATGGCGTGCAGTCATAAACTGTCTGGGTGTCGAAACATCGAGTAAATTATTTGCAGCAGTAAATCAAATACTGTATTTGTTTAGGCAATATAGACATTTGTTGCACTGGTGTCAGAAGTGGGATTAAGAAGACAAGATAGAAGGTTCTTGTTACATCGCGCAAAAAAGCATTTTTAGAAAAAGTTCTGTGTGTGTCTGTGTCTATGTAAGTGTGCCTGTGGACAGTATAGCTCAAAAATGATAAAACCGTTAAATACAAAATTTGGAATTTAATTTTAGTATCTTCCAAGCATGTCACATCCTCCCACCCCAACCAACCCTTTAAATGGGATTTTTTTTCTCATAAATGACTTATACGATTTTGATTAAGAGACTGTAAATTTAAGCTATTTTCACGGATAACGAAATATATATCTTGAATTTTCTGGAAATAGCCAGAACTCTCTAGATGAATCTCGCATTACTAGAAAACCGTATGAGATGGACAATAACTTGCAAAACAAAGAATATAGATATCGTTAAAACACATAATTTGTGGTAAGGTTTTCCATTCTTTGTTATTTGTTTACATTTTAAGCATTTCTCAAACGGGTTATCTCTCGTTTCATCTGTGTTTTGTTTTACTCCTGGCCGTCTAAAACGAACCGAATATCAATTGTTTCACATAGTGACCATCTTTCCAAAGAATTTGACTTTAGCTTTAGCTTGTGTATTGCGTTATTCTCTTGTACATTGTAGTAACTAATACAAGCATTTCTGCTGTTTATCTCGATTGCAACGATGTAGAGGAAAGAATAACCTTTGTAACAATAGTTTGTAGAGAAAGTCATGAAAAGACACACATCAGATTTGTTTACTATATACACACATACTGACAGCCAAATACACAATAAACTAAATATCCTTTCTTTTCATCACGGAACTAAAAATTCGATACCGAGATTTCACCGGGATTACATGTTTTAGGTTCTCCTGAATAAAAAAAAAATTCTGGAAAAAGATCCGCGTATTGGTATTTAAGTATTTAAGTTTGGTGTCTTCCAAGAATGCGACACAAAGATTTTCAAGAAAATATCCTCACGCCCAACTACCCTTTACATGGAATTTTTTTCGAAATTTTTGATATTCTCAAAAATGGCTTAAACATTTTTGATTAAAATATCGTACATTAAAGATGTTTACCTGACAAATAATATGTATATCCTGAATTTTCTGGGAATAGAATCTGAAGACTACTTTATTCTGGTTGAATTTTACGGAGTTTTGCATAACTGCTAAACCGTAAGAGATAGACAAATACTTACCATATAAAGATGTAGAGCATATTAAAATACACAATTTATGTTATATAAATTTTTCGTGGAGTTGTTCGTTTTTGAGATATTCTCTGTTTTTGGTTTCAGCTTTTATCAAGCAAACTCTTCCCATACGGGAATTTGTCAACTCCTATCCATACAAACAAAGGAACTTCAGTCACATAGCAACCAGCTTTTGACTATCACTTTAACTTATGGTACTCCCTTATTTTGCTTCTACTTACAAGGAAGCAAGTAATAAAGACTATTTATGCTAATTTTTTCTCGATTATCATGAAGTAAATAGAAGCATTAGCTTCTTAACAATAATTTGTTGCAGAGATGTAGAGAAAATCATGTGAATGAATCACATCAGATTTTTTGTGGTAGTTTTACGTCCTTTAACCTGGTGGCTCATATCGGACGATGAATGACAATGGTGAAATGATGCTCAAATGATCTCGGGGTCCATGGAGCTTAAAGTTATTAGAGATAAGCCTTCTCAGGATAAGGGAAAACCTCGAAAGAAACCTTATCCGCGTAACTCACCCTAAGCGAGATTTGAACTGAAAATCTTTTGAATGTGAGGCAGATACGCTACCAAACACACTACCCTGACGGGCTTTATTTTTAATTATTCCATAGCCACCTTCAACTTCTATGGTCATATCGGGAGCTTTTACTTGTGAAACAACGCATCTGATCACGGTGGGTTATTGCCATTAGATTTTTCATTTTATATCATTAAACACACACATATTCGATGCCACAGGCATGCTTCCAGACTCTGTGGAAGATAGTGGATAATTCAGGTTAAAGAAAAATTCCGGGAATCGAACCTGGGTCCTCCGGCTGAGAAGTCAATTCACTATCCACTCGACCACAGAGGCAGTTGGTAATCTATAATGATCCATGCGCATCTCATTCCACGGTGGTGCATCTCTGAAATTTGACCAACGATTGTGAAACATTTAAAAACTATTTTATTTCATTATGACATTATGTGAATTCTAAAGTTTAAAAAAATACATCGTTTTCACTTTTGGCGAACTTTAACTACTAATTAACTGAAGTTATCAATGGGTAGGCGCATGCTTAATAATAGGTACTCCCATCTGTGCGGCGCATGGGCGGGTTTTTTCTAGATTCTCCGGTTTCCCCTGCCATCGCATTCCACCGGTGCTCCATCTTCATTCCATATCACTAGTGTCATCGTCTGCGGTGCCACTAGTAGTAAAGGCCCAACTGTAAACATTATTTTCTCGCAAACTTTCTCCAACTCTTTTCAAAATGATCCTTACTATGCAATTTTTCATTAATTTGTTTCAAACTTTTTACAATCCTCTCAAATGCACGTTAAAATGGTCATTTTACCTTTTAATTTTTCTAGCACGTATTTCTCATATATCTACATAGTAGATAGAGAAGTTATTGTATACCAGGAATTCACCGTAAATCATGTTTTGTCCTCTTCTTTCTGAATGACTTCTGCATAACTGAAAAATCAAACAAAATATACAAAATCTCACTTCACAAAACATTTAAATCTGATCAAAAACACTCAATTTAATGTCAAATCAATTTTGTTGTGGAGCTAAACATTTCAGAAATATTACTTTACATAGAATTAAGTTTTCTAATATTTATACATGTCTCAAACGGGAAGTGGTTATTCATATTTTTATCCTGGTCAAGCAAAGCGAACGGAATTTCAATACCATCACTTAGCGACCAGTTTCGACTGAAAGCTGAAACATTTTTAAAAGTGCTGACTATCGTTTTAGCTTATTGTATTTCCATATTTATTTTCTGCAAGGAAATAATATTCTAGTAAAATCATTTCTACTAATGTTTATCTTGATAAGCATGAAGTAGATAGAAGAAAAAACTTTTGTAAGAATAGTATGTTGCAGCATAGATAGAGAATGATATGTGAATGTAGCACATCAGATTTTTTTTTTATTTCTCTTCTTATGTGATTGTCCCATAATTAACCATTCATGTGTGAGATAACAGATTCCCTTTCCTTACTTGCCTTTAATTTCAGTATCATTTCTTCCATCATCTGTAATTTTAACACAAAATAGTTATTTCAAATGATTTTTTTGCATAAACGTTAACATTACTACAAGCATCTAAGTCAATTCTGTAAATATTGGATATAAAGATATAGACAATCGGTAAATCAACAAACTCTGTCGTCCCTCTCAAAGATGCCGGTCCCCGTGGCCGCGCTCGCTCAAGTGTCTCGCTTTGGTGCTTCGTGGCGCAGGGGATCGTGGGTTCGAATCCCACCTTGGGCATGGGTCTTCTGTGTGTTTGTATATGTGTATGTGTATTAGAAGCAAAAGGCAAGATAATCAAACAGAGAAACAAAGGAAACGTTGGGAAAGGGAATACAGAGGAACGTCAGCTAACGTCGAAGAGGTTAGATTCCTCACCCAACGTTCGTGCGTTGTTGATTGTATACAGTATAAGGCGCACGTAAAGATTCTCGTCCCGTGTTCGAACACTGCATGACAGCATTCGGTACCGCGTAGATGCCTAAAATATTGAGTTCAAATCAAACATTTAATGAAGTGCCAATTAAAATATAGAATTTCAACCAAATTAATGTTTGTTTTATTGGCCGTTTCTGAACTATTTTAAGTTAGAAGTGTAAGGTAATGAATCTGTGAAACTTTGAAAATTTACAGTATATAACACAGCTTGTTGAAATTTATACAATCTATTACACAAAATAGGTGATAATTTTTTCATTTTATAACATTTCAGCTTGAGTAATTATTTAAATAAGTTTTTTTTCTGTGTAACTTCATTGTTCTAATAAAAATGCTCCCTTGATAAACTTTCTTTATAAAACTATACATTAAAATTAAGGTTTTACAAAAAACATTTCAGATAATTTTATGAAATTATAATAATTGTTGAAAATAATTAGTTTGCGTTTTTTTCAGAACTCTTGATTTTTTAACAAAATATCATTTATTTAACCCTCTATTACGCATGAATTGAAGTATCTAAATTTTAATGATTCAAATGTTGAAACGTTGCTTAGGAATATACATAAAAGTGATATCCAAAATCAAACATTTTTTTATTTTCAGTCTTTCAAAAATTAGCGTTCTTATCTCGAATAGCATGATATATATATATAATATTATAAAGAGTCTCTTGTAAGAATAGTTTGTTTTCAGAATAGGTAGAAAAAGTCATGTGAATCGAACACATCAAATTCCTTTAAAAGCTCTTACGGCGATTGTCATAAATTCGGACATATTTCCATCTCCAGATAAAATAAAAGAGGTGCGACAGGATGAGGACCTACCGTTTGAGAAAGGTTTAAAGCACTTTAAAATTAAAACTAACAACAGGGAATATCTCTGAAATGGATACATGTATAAAAGCTGTTTAGCATGTAAGTTGTGTGTTTTAATGAGACCTACATTTGTGTGGAAACATTTTGACTAAATTGTACAATGTGACAGTTATTCAAAACTCATTCAGAATGAAACAGAAACTATTCCCCAAAAAACTCAAGATATACATTTTATTTGTCAAGTAAATATTTTAATATACCATATTTCAATCTAAATCATTAGATTCATTTTTTAGAATATAAAAAATTTCGAAAAATGTTCCATGATAAGGGTAGTTTTTGGCGGCGGATTTGTCTAAAAATGTTTGTGTAGTATCGTTGGATGCCAATATTTTGCATTTCTTGAGGTACATATATTGTCCACAGACACACACACACACACACACACACACTTGGATATGTTTCTAACATTGTTTTTTTTTTTTTTTTTTGATTCTGTGGTTCTTAAAACAGATATTTCAGGTGAAATCTCGGTGAAAAGAATACCTTCTCTACCTACTCTGTGCATACGTGCTAGAAGGAGTAAAAAGGAAAATACTCGTAATTGTGGAGAGGCATGTCACGCTCCATAGAGATTGCACAAAGCACAAGATTCAATACTCGATCTTCTACGTCGCTAGTCTTAAATAGGAAATCCAGAATCAGACAGCGCTTTCTGGAAGATCTTGAGAACAAATATCCTGCTTTATCTTCCCACACTTGGAGTAGGCTATTGGAAACAGCTATAGAAAATTGGGGTCAGAACTCCATCAGAGAGTAGAAAGGAAAGCCAAGAAGTGTGCGGAATACAAAACCTATAAAGTTGCGCGATGAGAAAGAATGAAGGAAACAGAACAACGCTTCCAGGAAACTGCCTCACTTAGAGGTAAAACTCGACTATGAACCACCATTCTTATATGAATATCACTTTATGCTAGAGACTCTTCATCGATTTTAAGAACAAAACAAAAGAATGCAGTTCATCCTTCCTGGCATTTGATTCGTTCAAATGGAGCTACAACACGTCCTCTCAATTCCAAGTTTGTTGACTAACTTCCTGAATAACTTCGTCTGAAATTTCATAATAAAATTTCCCCCTCCTAAGGAAAATAGGAGCGTAGCTGTAATAAAGATAGATGGGTTTTGGTTTCTCCTTCATTCTCCTTTATTATCTGTGTGAAAGCATTTTATTGTTCTAAGGAAGTTTTTACAGCTCTTTGTCTAAGTATTCCAGTAACTAACTACAGTTCTTAATGCTGTATTTTAGCCACCATAATTTTACTTTCTCTAGCACTTATGTGCAAAATAAAATCTGTAATACAACATCCTGGCTTTTGGTTCCCTATATCAAGCCGTATATTGCAAACTTTATAATTTACATATTTCCCATTTTAAATTCTTTTTACACATCATTATTTTATATACTTATAACTAAAAGTTAATTACAACAAAGTGAAGAAAATTAACATAAAATAAAGGCAGTAAAGTAAATTCCAATCATAAAATAATTTTCACTCACACTAAATCACATATTATTAATTACTGGAATGCTGGAGCGCCTACTTGTATACTGTGGGAGGCACCGCCCTCGCTTGCCCTGATTGGTCCGGGTTGCGATTCCCTGCATCGTGATGTGTCTGATTGCTACGCTGGAAATATCAATTAAAATTCCTATATGCTGAATTTTCTGAATGGGAACGAACACTATTAGCTACTTAGGAGCGAAGCCTGATACGGTCGTCACTTTTGGGGAGCACATCAGGGAACTGAGGTGTCGAGGCACTGGGTCTGCGGCCTCCTTGTACCTGATGCTGAAATCCACGATGCCGGTTCCACTTAAATTGCGTCTTTTGTGGGCTCTTATAGTCTCCATGCTTATCTCACCTGCGAGACCTGGGGCATGGCAGCAGGCTCCAGTCATCCAAAATGAACAGGTTTTCAGAGGCTATTCCCAGATAATTCAAGAGTTACATTTCATTTATCACGAAAGTATCTAAAGCATATCGCAGTTTAATAAAAATCGTTACAGCAATTTTTAAGAGACTCAGCATTTTCAAAAAATGTTCCATGTAAGGGGTAGTTGGGGGTGGGAAATTTTCTTGAAAATCTTCGTGTAACATTCTTAGAAGATACTGTACTTAAATACCAAGTTTTGTATTTAACCAATCTTTCGTTTTGTGCTTTCCATTCCACAAGCATACACATGGACACATACGCGGACATGTTTCTTTTCTTTTTTTGTTTTTTTTTTGGATTCACAGCTACCCCAAAACATGCATTTCCGGTGAAATTTCGATATCAAAATTTTGGGTGGACTACTATACTTTCTCTATCCACTATGTACATTGAACATATGTTTTTTTTTTTTACTTTCGCTACACGTACTGTGCACATAGTGTATAGAGAAGACATTGTAATGCACCCAAAAATTCGGTACCGAAACTTCACCGGAAATACATGTTTTAGGATCCCCTGAATCCAAAAAAAAAGTATTTATAGAAAAATGTTCTTGTGTGTGTCTGTGTCGCCCTCCGTGGTGTAATGTTTACCATACTGTCTTCATATACCCAACTTCAAACCCTGCGGAGGACAATGGATTTTTTCGGGCGTAAAAATCCTTAACATGGCTTCCTTCGGAAGGGAAGTAAAGCCGCTGGCCCCGTGTTGTAGATTTACGGCACGTAAAAGAACCTCAAGCCTGATAGAGAGGCCTCTTAGCAAAATTAAGCTGTCTTTCACGCCAGTATAGAATGGGACGCTGAGAACCACAGCAGTTAAAGAGCGTCCAAAAATAAAACGCCATTTCATGTTTTTTTTTTGTGTGTCTGGGTGTATGTGTGTTTGTCTGTGGGCAGCATATCTCAAAAACGAAGAGCCCATTAAATACCAAGCTTGGTATTTAAGTTCGGTATTTTCCTCCCACCCCAACTATCCTTTACATGGAACTTTGGGGCTATAAATTGAATTGCAATTCATTTTGGGAAAAATCCTAAAAATGGTGGTAGACCAAAGTTTTGATTTTCTCAAAAATGACTCTAACAATTTTGTTTAAAATATCGTATATTAAATATTTACCTGACAAATAAACTGTATATCTTGAATTTTCTGGGAATAGCCTCGAAGTCTACTTTATTCTAGATGAATTTTACGGACTTTTGTAGAGCTGCTAAACCGTAAGAGATGGACAAAAACTTACCACACAAAAAATACAGAGTACGTTAAAACACACAATTCATGTTATGTACATTTTTTCGTGAGTTGGTCGTTTCTGAGATATTCTGTGTTTTTGATTTCTGCTTTGAAAAGCTTACAATTTTCTCATAGAGGAATTTGTCATCTCCTGTCAAAGGAACTTCAGTCACATAACAACTACTTCTTGTCTATCACTTTAGCCTATGATACTCCCTTATTTCCCTTCTAGTTAAAAGGAAGCAAGTAATAGGACTATTTCTGCCAATTTTTTCTCAATTAGCATGAAGTAAATAGAAGCAAGAGCTTTTTAACAATAATTTGTTGCAGAGATATTTTTACTCAGGGGACCTCAGAACATATTTCCGGTAAAATCTTGATATCGAATCTTTGGGAATACAAAGCCTTCCTTATACATCGTATACACGGTACGTGTAGAGAATGACCTTTATTTTCTGATTTAAACAGTTTGGCAGCTAGTGGGTTATCGTGTATGTTCGTAGAATGGGAATCTATATTACAGGAAGCCGAAGAGATTACTCACATTCATATTCATCCTATATGCATACGTGGTGTGGTAAGTGCTATTTGACATCAATACATCTGAGATCATAAAGGCCGTGATTGTAATAATGACCTTAATGCTGCCATTGCTGTCAAAACTTGAGCTCAAATTTATGGACTCTCGGCTTATCTAATATTAGATCCCATATGCGAGCTAAAGCTATTACTCCTACCAATCATGCAGGCTGTAAGGTACATAAGTGCAGATATTTGTATTGGTATTTGAGGACAGTGCAGTGAATAACATTACAAAATTGTTCGCCGATTTTGATAGAAAGTTCCGTTTTCAGATTTTCCGTTCCGGATTTCATTTATTCCTTCATTTTTTTATTTAGACCAACAAAAATTTTATCTTCTCCATCTTAATGAAAAATCCCACTTCTGACACCAATTTAACGGAAGTCTTTACTTGCTTCAAAATTCGTTACAAAACGTTTGACTCTTTTATTTCACTCCTGCATCACAATGTTTTTACGTGTGAAAAGTGACTCAGACATGACCAACTTGGCTTGCAACTCTTCATTATATAGCTGTGAATGACGTCAGCAGATATTACTGGAAGCTACTGAAGCCGAAGCTTGTGGCGAGTGCCTATGCAATATTTAGCTTATTCAGCTTTGTTAGAAGGAATAAATGGAATTGGTACATTAACAAAAGATTAAACACAATGTAAGCATTTTTAGAAAAAAGGTCCGTGTGTGTCTGTGGACAGCATAGATCAAAAACGAAAAGTCGGTTAAATACCAAACTTGGTATTTAAGTTCAGTATCTTCCAAGGATACGAGACGAAGATTTTCAAGAAATTACTTCTAACTACCCATTACATAGAAAATGTTTTCGAAAATTTTGATTTTCTCAAAATTGGCTCTATTTTGATTTACCGTATATTAAAGATATCGCATCATAAATAAAATTTATATTTTGAATTTTCAGGGAATAGTTTCTGAAGAACTTTATTCTGGTTGATTTTTGCAAAGTTTTGCATTACGCTTAAACCGTAAGAAATAGACAAAACCTTACTGCACTAAACATGTAGATCTCGTAAAAACACACACAGCTTGTCATATACGTTTTTCTTGTAGAGTTAACTGTTTTCAAGATATTCATTAATTTTTGTTTCAATTTTCAACTATTATTTTTCAAACGTGATCATGCGAAGTGGAGCACCCTCAAAGCAATCAGCTTTCAAAGTATTTCACTATCGCTTTAGTCTAACGTATTCCCTTATTTCCCTTATATTTACAAGGAAGCAAACAAGAAGACCAATTCTGCTAATGTTTATCTTGATTATTATGACGTAGATAAAATAATACTTTTTTGTAAGAAAATCTATTTGTAGAACAGTTAGAGAAAGTTATTTGAATGGAACACATCAGATTTTTTAAATTTCGTGACTAAAAATTATAAGCTATTACGATCGTTATTTAATAAACAATGCCTGCAAGGAGAATATATGGGAGAATTAGTTAACAATTTAATCACTTTTTTGTAGCAAGAGGGTACTATTAAAATGTGTACTGCTGATTAAAATATAAGCCGATTAGCAAAACACTTTGAAATAAGGCAAAATATACTTGTCTTAAATAGAGCTTAGGAGTATAATTTACTAAGCATCTAAATATATTGTGCTGATTTGTCGCACTCCAAGGCGTCTAGTTGGTACGCTACGATCACCAAGGGTTCTGCGGACGTGAGAACGGCCGCATACGGCATTGTCACAATTTCATTTTCGACCTAATATATACAGGCCCTTGAGGCATAAGTGTAGATGTTTTTAATTTTATTTGAGAACAGTGTTTAGATAATGAACATTATTACATCATATTTTATTCATTTGGGGACCTAAATTGCTTATTAAGAGTAGAAGTTTTCAGGTTGTTTAGAACCTCCAAGTAGGTGTAGCACACGCAAGATATACATGTTTATTTTCCCTGAGAAAGACGTAACTAGAGTGGGCGGGCCTCATTTTAACGATTGTTATACCGGAACTGAGTTTGCTTTCTGCAAGGTTAATGGTACCACAATATCTAGGCCAGCAGATTAGAACTGAGATGTGAAAGCTTAAAGCAAATCAAATAGTCTATATTGCCTAGCGTTGTTCATTTCGCTGCGCAGTAACGACCATGTAAATACAATACTTAACCTGTTATCAAATGCGAATTAGTTATTTCTGTCTCTTTCTTCTGGTGAAGCAAAGTGAACGAAATGTGAAAATCATGGTACAGAAATTCGGTTTTATCTGATCTGACTACTGCTTTAGCCTATTGCATTGCCTTATTTCCCTTCTGCTTACTAGGAAGCAAGTAATAAGACCATTTCTTCCAATACTTTCTCGATTAGCTTGAAGAAGATAAAAGAATAACTTTTTTTAAGAATAGCTTGCTTCAGAATGGATATAGAAAATCATGTGAATATATCATGACGTTTTTGTTTATAGGTATGTTATTAAGTATGAATCATCTAGTGTCCATATCTGTAGGTATTTGGTGTATAATACTGATGATTAAAATCATTTTACACGAATTTTTAAATGTTCCTGCGCACACAAGGGTAACCCTTTAGAATTTAGAAACTGCTTTTCTCTTGTTTTGTGTTATTTCCTACTTTTTTACTTGTTCAAAGTATTCCGAACGATTTTTAAAAATTTTTCCTCAGGTTGTATGGAGAAACACCAAAAGATTAGAAGTATAAAATATTAGGCGTAACATATATTTATCGGTTATCATTGGAGGAATATTAATTGGGATATGTCTTTTAACATTACTAAAATTAGTGAACATTTTTTCTCACAAGTTTTCCTAACACAAATGAAATCCTAGGGCCACAGTTTTGTCAAATATTTCTTAGAGTCAGATATGTATAGCTATATCATTTTTATTTGCCATTAAAATAGTCAGTGTATATCTATCTATCTATCTATCTATCTATCTATCTATCTATCTATCTATCTATCTATCTATCTATCTATCTATCTATCTATCTATCTATCTATCTATCTATCTATCTATCTATCTATCTATCTATCTATCTATCTATCTATCTATCTATCTATCTATCTATCTATCTATCTATCTATCTATCTATCTATCTATCTATCTATCTATCTATCTATCTATCTATCTATCTATCTATCTATCTATCTATCTATCTATCTATCTATCTATCTATCTATCTATCTATCTATCTATCTATCTATCTATCTATCTATCTATCTATCTATCTATCTATATTATAGTGTACCTGGTGTAGGGTAGGAGCCACCCGTACACTCCGCATCTTAGGGGATATTAGTTTCGGAGGTAAACGCTGATGTGGTGCTCGCCTCAGGGTTAAAATGCAGTAAGGTGCAATATGCTTATGATCTTGTGTCTTACTTACTATAAAAGGTAGTATAAATTTTAAAATTTTACCTGTATGGACAAATAAGTGGGTGATAGCTTATTTTTCTTAAATAAATAATGATCAGTTTTAATCACAAGAAGTTGTAATTGTGAAAGCGATTCTATCTTACTCATTGGCTAAGTGGTATTAATATTCTGCAAACATTTTAGTCAGATATCTTTCAGAAAATGAATAATTGACAGATTTAACATTAGCAGGGTGGTTTTTTAACTTATTCGCAGTTTGAATAAAGTGCAGGATTCCTCACGTACGACAGAGGAAGCTAAATTTGGGGCATGCGTTTCTTAAAAACGTGTATATATGCATATTCAGCAATACCAATGAAAACTAAGTTAAGTTATTTTCAGTAAAGAAAACCGGAAACTATGAATCTGAATAGTTCAAACTTCGTTAATTTTATGAGCTAACATTCAATTATTTAGAAAATTGTTCACGTGTTTTAAATATATTTTAAATGAACACATGTGCACAAACTTTTCTAAAACATGCATTTTGCGTCATAATAAAATGAGTTGCAAATTAATATTTTAAAAATCTGATGTGTTCCATTCACATGACTTTCTCTATATCTCTGTAATCAATTATTATTAATAAGCTTATTCTTCCATTTACTTCATGTTAATCGAGATAAACACTAGCCGAAACGATCATATTGCTTAGTTCCTTATAAATAGAAGCGAAATAAGGGTATACACAAGGATAAACTGACAGTCACATGCTTTAAAATGGGGATGCTATGGGATTGAAATCCGTTTCTTTGCATGAGCATAAGTTGTCAAGTTCGCGTATGAATAATGTTTAAATATTTTAAAACTGAAACCAATATAAGGAATACTTCGAAAACGGCCATCTCCAGGAAAAAAAATATATGACATAAATTGTGTGTTTTAAGGAGCTCTACACTTTTGTGTAATAAGTTTTTGTCTATCTCTTATGGTTTGCTAGTTATGCAAGATTTTAAAAAAAAATCATACGGCATAAAGAGGTCTTTAGAGACTGTTCTCAGAAAGTTCAAGATGTACATTTTATTTGTCATGTAAATCTCTTAAATATAAGAGATTTACATCAAAATCGTTAGAGCCATTTTTGAGAAAATTGAAATTTTCAAAAATTTTTCCACGTAAAGGGTAGTTGGGGATGGGAGGATTTTCTTGAAAATCTTTTTATCGCTTCCTTGGGAGATACTGAAGTCAAATATCAGGTTTGGTATTTAACGGACTTTTCGTTTTTAGGCTGTGTTGCCTAAACACACACGCGCGGAGCTTTTACTAAAACGTTTTTTTTGTTTTTTATTTAGTGGGTCCCAAAACATGTAGTTCTGGTGAAATCCTTGTATCGAATGTTTGCAATACAATACCTTCTCTATACACGTTGTACATACTACGTGTAGAGAAAGTAAAAACATGTTTTTCTAGGCAGCAGCCATTTTGTAACTTTTACAATATTCACAATAAATAATTTTCTTTCTTTGTTACAGGTAAGCAGATGTTTCGTTTCAATAGCTGCGGGTATGTATTGCTATAATTTATTTTTATATATTTTATATAACAACATTACTTTTTATAGAAAATCACTGTAATTACTATCCTAGATACAATATTATATTTCTAAACATGACCAGATAATGCTGAGTTACAGTATCTTCGTAACACGTGGTTTTGCATCTAGGTAGCACGTCATGTTACGAAATAGAAATTGAGTTTTATTTATGAACGTTCTTTAAGCTGCCGTGGTTTTCGGCGTCCCATTCTTTACTGTACGTGATAGACTGACTATTTATGCTCAGAGGCCTATTTATCAAGCGTAAGGTTATTTTACGCGCCGTTAATCTGACACGGGACCAACGGCTTTACTCCCCTTCCGAAGGAAGCTATACTAAGAACTTATCACCCCCGAAAAAATCAACCTTCCTCTGCCGGGTTTGAACCCGCGACCTTGGGAATATGAACTTAGCATGGTAACCATTACACCACGGAGAGCGACTACACATGCTACAGTTTGACCTCGTTTCTTAAATATGTATTTCTGCATTTTTACCTTCTCTATGCATCTTATGTAAATAATGTATAGAGAAGATACTGTACTCCTCAAAAAATTCGATACCTAAAATTCACCGGAAATGCATGTTTTGCGACCTCCTGAATAAAACATGTTTAGAAAAATATCCATTATATTGCGTGTCTGTGAAAAGACCGTTTAATATCAAATTTGGTATTTAAGTTTATTGTCTTCCAAAAATTTGACATGAATATTTTCAAGAAAAGCACCCCACCCCAAACTATACTTTACACATGGAAAATATTTGAAAATTGTGCTTTTGACAAAGCTGACTCTAACATATTTGATTAAAATGTCGCACATTAAAAATAATTACTTAGCAAATAAAATTTATACATTGAATTTTTTGGGAACAGTCTCTGAAGACCCATTTATTCTGAGTGAGTTTTGAAAAACTGATAAACTCTGAGAGATAGACAAAAACTTCGTTTCGTAATCGGCTTACTCTCCCCCTATTTGTTGGACTGACACCCCCTTGGGACTTACACGCCAATGCCCAGGGGTTGGAAGCCTGTCGGGGAGCTAACGGCACGAAACCACAGTTCGGTCAGTACATTATGTTATCTTCCTTCATCATCTGTAAAATATATGTGCATGGAAATGGAACTTCTGATTGCTATGCTAAAGTTTATGTACCGTCAGGTATATGTTCAATTTGGCTTGGTTCATGCGTTAGACGATGTGCTTTTCTCAGGTTCAGAGAGAATTAGAAATTCATTTATGCTAAAAGGACTTTCGTTAATGGACTTCGTTTGCTATGTGTGTGCACCCTTTGTCATGTCCGGCTTTGAGGGAAGGAAGCCAGTTCCATTCCCAACAAAACCACACCCAGAGTCCCTATTCTATCTTCACTGATACCTTCTTATTTCCAGTCTATCAACTGAGGCGTTAAATAGATGATGTAATCCGAGAAGTATAAGGAAATCATAATGCATGAAAGCTAGTTATGGTTGTGACATTCTAGCTGATGACAGAAGATTTAAAACTGCAGTTGGAAAAATCTTACGCGTTGCATTCACAAGATGTTTTCTATATATCTGTAAGTAATTATTGTTAGAAAGCTTATTTTTCTATCTCATTCATACTAATCGAGATAAACATTAGCATAAATTATCCTATTACTTGCTTCCTTGTAAGTAGAAGGGAAATTAGGGAATACACTGGGCTAAAGTGATAATCAAATCTTTTAAAAGCTGGTTGAAATCCGTTTCTTTGTATGACCAGAGGTTGAAAAATTCCCGTATGAGAAAAGTTTAAACCTAATATATCTGAAATAGTCAATTCCACGTATAAAATATGACATAAACTTTGTGTTTTAATTTCTTCGTGGTTTTTGTGTGGTTAACTTTTGTATATCTCTTACGGTTTACAGGAGTGGGGCGTGGAGCAATACATCAAAACAGGTACCAAACTCATTAGAGAGGGGCTCGCGTGGATTAGACTAGGAGCATGGAGGAGCACGAACATTTCTGATGAGAATGGTACGAGAATCTGTC
Source organism: Hymenopus coronatus (assembly GCA_030762935.1). Taxonomy (NCBI): domain Eukaryota; kingdom Metazoa; phylum Arthropoda; class Insecta; order Mantodea; family Hymenopodidae; genus Hymenopus; species Hymenopus coronatus. Next base: position 40,860,886 of record CM060899.1, read on the forward strand.
CCATTTGCTAGGAGGAAGAGTCGTGGACTCACATCTTGGCAAGATGTAGGGGTACGGAGGAATAGCGGGAAAAATATTTACCGCGATTCTTTACTACCGCAAATGTAGGGCTAGAAGCATGTTGGACTCTACTGGCAGGCACGGAAAACATGGACGGGCTAGGTAAATTTATACTTAAGGCAAGACAGCTGAGATCTGTAGAGGCTGCCAATAGAGAAGGGGGGGGGATAAGATCAACTAAACAAAAGTGATTACAATATTCTACATATATATATATATATATATATATATATATATGTTGTGTTATGGTTTTGTATATTGTGTATATATTATGTGTGTATATTTCTTTTAAGTGTAAGTATTTATTATAAGAGGGTGTATTTATGAAGGTGTACTCTTTGCTGTAAATTTGAATTGCTATAATTGAATATCTTTGTATTTTTATTTTCGGGTTTACTCTTAATTCTTTATTGTTGTTTTAATATTGCTTTTGATTGTGTATTACACTTGTCTTTTTATTTTCGTGTTTACTCTTTTAATTATTTGTTGTTTTAATATTGTTTTTAGTGTGTATTACAAAAGCCCTTACGGTCTGTGGACCCGTGCGAATGTTGAAATTCTATGTGCATATGATAGTGTTATGTCAATAAATACACTTATTCATTCATTGATTCGTTTAGTTATGCAAAATTGAGAAAAATTCATCCAGAATGAAGAGCTTTTCAGAGGCTATTCACAGAAAATTAAAAATATACATTTCATATATTATGTAAATGTCTTTAATATATTGCATTTTATCAAAATCGTTATTAATTTTTGAGAAAATCTAAATTACCGAAAATATTTCCAAGTAAAGAGTAGTTTGGGATGCGGGAATTTAGCTCAAAACTTCGTGTCGTAAGCTTAGAAGATGCCTACTAAACTTAAATACCAATTTTGTTATTTTACCGACTTTTCGTTTTTGCGTTATCGTGTTCACAGACACGCGGACAGGAAAACTTACACAAGGACCTTTTTCTAAAATCCTTTTTTCATGCAGTGGATCCTAAAAAAACTCGGTATTGAAATGTTGTGTGCAGTGCAATACCATCTCTACCTACGTAATATATATTAAGCACAGAAAGTAAACATGTTATTCTGGAATCCGGGACCTTAAAACGTGTATTCCGGTGAAAACTCGGTAAATAAATTTTGTGTGGATTGGAATTCCCTACCTACCTATGTATTAAGTAGAGAAAGTAAAAATGGGAAAGCAAAATATTGAAGAAAATGTACGGACCGATAAAGGATAAAGAGGGGTGGAGAATACGCACATACATGAAATTAAATCTGACGTATATAAAATCTGATGCGTTCCATTCACATATCTTTATCTATTCTGCAAGAGACTTCTTACAAAAGATTATTATTCAGTATACTTCAAGCTAATCGAGATAAACATTAGCAGAAAACGGTCTTATTACTTAGTTTTTTTATAAGTAAAAGGGATATGCTGGAGTGCATCAGGTTAAAGCGACAGTGAAATGTTTGAAAACTGTTGCTGTGCAAATGTCATCGAAACTCGGTTCTCTTTGATAGCCAGGAAAAAAAATCTGATAAGCTCCATTCACATGACTTTCTCCTCATCTCTGTGGCTAATTATTGTTAGTAAGCTTATTCTTCTATTTAATTGCTAAAACATTAGCAGAAACGGTCTAATTACTTAGTTGCTTTTTAAGAAGAAGGGAAATAAGGGAATACACTAGGCTAATATGTTTTAAAATGTGGTTGTTTTGGGATTGAAATCCATTTCATTGCTTGGCCAAGCGTTGACAAGCTCCTGTATGAGAAACGTTTAAGTATTTTAAAACAGAAGTCAATAACAAGGAATATCTTGAAAACGACCAACTCTACGTAGAAAATGTATATTGTGTTTTATCTGCATTTAATTTACACTTATATGTAGTAGGTTTTGTCTATATTTTACGGTTTACCAGTTATGCAAAATTCAATATAAATCATCCAAAATAAAGAGGTCTTTAGAATCTATTCCCAGAGAAATTAAGATGTACGTTTTATTTGTCATGTAAATACCTTAAATATAGAGATTTTAATCAAAATCGTTAGAGCCATTTTTGAGAAAATCAACAATTTCGAAATGTTTTCCATGTAAAGGGTAGTTTGGGGTGGGGAATTTTCTTAAAAATCTTCATGTCGCATCCTTGGAAGATACCAAACTTAAATACCAAGGATGGTATTTAACACACACACACAAACACTCACACTCACACACAAACTCACGCACACATGGGACCTTTTTCTGAAAATTCTTTTCTGGATTTAGGGGGCCCAAAACATGTATTTTTGGCGAAATCTCGGTATCGAATTTTTGTGTACAATACAATGCCTTCTCTATACACTATGTAGGTACACATTACGTGTAGAGATAGTACAACATCGGATATAATTTCTGTACTCGTTCTGCCAACAAACTATTCTTAGCAAACATTCTTTTATCTACACTATGATAATCGAAATAAATATGAGTATTGTTAGAAATTGTCTTACACATGCATATTTCTAAGCAGAAAGGTAACAAGGTAAACATATACACTTTTTGTGCAGTAACTTTCTGTGTAGCCCTTACGGTTTACCTATTATACAAAAATTTTCCGGAATGAAGAGGTCTTTAGGACTATTTTCAGAAAGTTCAATATATACTTTCCGTTTGCGAAAAAGTTAAGTGCTTATTTAAAATTGAAACCAATATCAAGAAATATCTCGGAAATGGTGAACTGTGCCGGAAAAAAGTATATGGCATTAATTAGGTATTTTAACGGGATCTATATCTTCTGTGTAGTAAGCTTTGTCTATCACTTACAGTTTACCAATTATAAAAAATTCACCAAAATAAAGAGGTCTGTAGAAACTATTCCCAGAAACTTCATTCATATTTGTGATTAAATTTCTTTAATATACGTTACTTTAATCAAAATTGCTAGAGCAATCTTTGAGAAAAATTCACTTTTCAAAAACTCTTCCATGTAAAAATAGTTTGGTGAGAGGAATTTCTTAAAAAATCTTCGTGATCCAACTTTGGAATATAATAAAGTGAAATACCAAGTTTGGTGTATAAAGGTCTTTTCGTTTTTGAGCTATACTGTTCACAAACGCATATAAATACACGAGCCTTTTTCTAAAAATGCTTTTATGGAATCGGGAGACCTCAAATTGTACATTTCCGGTGAGATTTCCAAATCGAATTTTTGGATGGAATGTAATACATACATACCTTATCTGGCTACTATATGCATTATATGTGCATGGGTGCTAGAGAAAGTATACATGCTCTATTTAGATTCAGAGTCAATCAAACACGTGTTTCCAGTGAAATTTCAGTATACAGCTTTTGAATGAATTGCAACAGTGTCTCTACGTTTTATGAAAGAGAAAGTAAAAATGTTTAGCTATACAGGATGTTTCAAAAATACTTGGCATAATTTCAGGTATGTATTTCCCACATGTAGGCGATCAAATTAGTTCATTATAACATGTGTCCGGAAATGCTTCATTTCCGAGTTATGGCCTTCACAACATTGAAATTCACTGCAACGTTTTTCTTTCCGCAGGTTATTGTCATTACAGACGATATTCAAAATGTCCACCTCCTGCTTGAATACAGACCTCACATCGATGTCTCATTGACCTGCGAACACGATTCCAAACTCCAGGAGTATTGCGTATGTCCTCACAACTTGCCACAATTCGATTCCGAAGGGATTCCAAATCCGGCACCGGAGACGAATAAACCAATGATTTTAAATGACCCCACAAGTAGAAATCGAGAGGGTTCAGATCAGGTGAGCGTGGAGGCCAAGCAATTGGGCCACCTCTACCTATCCATCGATCAGGAAACCTTCGATCCAAGTACCGGCGAGCCGTAAGACTGAAGTGTGCAGGAGCGCCATCATGCAAGAAGTGAATGTGTTGATGATTGATCAGTGGAGTGTCTTCGAAAACGTCAGGTATGGTGTTTTCCAGGAAGTTTGTGTACGCCTGCCCCATAAGTCTGTTTACAAGTACATGGGGTCCAACTAATCGATCACCAATGATACCGGCCCACATGTTGAGGGAGAACCGCACCTGGTAATGAGATACAACAGTTGCACGTGGGTTTTCATGCGACCATACATGCTGATTGTGGAAATTTGTTATGCCATCTCTTGTGAACTGTGCTTCATCTGTAAATAATACGACGGCAGAAAAGTTCGGATTTACACCACACTGCTGCAAGAACCACTGACAGAACCTAACTCGTGCAGGGTAATCTGCTGGTGAAAGGGCCTGTACACGTTGCAAATGATAAGGATACAATTGATACTCGTTCAACAGTCTCCAGACAGTCGTATGAGGAACATTGACTTGCAACGCTAACCGTCGTGTGCTGATAGAAGGAGTCCTGTCCACAGCCTCCAGAATCTCCTCCTGCACTTCTGGAGTTGTAGATCTTGGTCGTCCCCTTCCCAAATCAGGAGAGGTGAATGTTCCATACTCGCACAGACGGAAATGGAGACGTACAAATGTCTTCCGATCTGGACATTGTCGCTGTGGGTACCTCTCCTGGTACAAACGACGAGCCAGCGCAGCATTGGCGTCCGCCTTACCGTACATGAAGTGTATCTCTGCCAGCTCTTGATTTGAATACATGTCGCACAGTCTTAACGCCTAAAGAACACTGAATGTAACCTTCCTCAGAATGAACTATCAGAGCGCCCTCCTAATGTCTCCTTTGACGGCAAAGACCTGCGGAAAGAAAAACGTTCCAGTGAATTCCAATGTTGTGAAAGCCATAACTCGGAAATGAAGCATTTCCTGACATGAACTATTTTGATTGTCTACAGGTGGGACTTTCAATGTTGTAAAGGCCATAACTCGGAAATGAAGCATTTCCGGACACATGTTATAATGAACTATTTTGATTGTCTTCATGTGGGAAATACATACCTGAAATTATTCCCCGTAATTTTGAAACAGTCTGTATATCAAGGATACCACTAATAAAGAATTACTGGCGTTTCTCTTAATATGTGCCTCTCATTATCATAATATTTGCTTATAATGTTTATTTTCTCTACGCGTACTATGTACATAGTGTATAGAGAAGGTATTGCACTCCACCTAAAAATTTCATACCGAGATTTCACTGGAAATATACGTTTTAGGGTCCCCTGTATCAAAAAAAAAAAAAAAAAAAAAGGTATTTTCAGAAAAAGTTCCGTGTGTCCGTGTGTCTTTGAAAACGATAATTCAAAAACCAAACTTGGTATTTAAGTTTAGTATCTTCCCGGGATGCGACACAAACTACGACCCGGAACTACCTTTACATGGAACCTTTTTTTTTTTTTTTTTAAATTTATGATTTTCTTAAAAATGGCCCTAACGAATTTGATTAAAATATCATATATTAAAGATATTTACCTGTTAAATAAAATATATATCCTGAATTTTCTGGGAATAGCCTCTGAAGATTACTTTATTCTTGTGAATTTTACGGAATTTTACATAACTGCATAACCACACAAAAATGTAGAGCACATTAAAACACACAATTTATGATATATACATTTTGTTCGTGGAATTCATCGTTTTAAAGATATCCCTTATTTTTTGTTTCACTTTGAAAAAGTTATACTTTTCTCATGCAGGAATTTGTCAAATGCTGTCCATACAAACGAATTTCATCACATAGCAATCGGCCTTTGGCTATCAGTTTAAGCTATGGTACTCCCTTATTACGCTTCTACTTACAAAAAGCAAGTAATAAGACTATTTATGCTAATTTTTTCTCAATTAGAATGAAGTAAATAGAAGCATAAGCTTTTTAACAAAATTTGATGCAGAGATGTAGAGAAATTCGTGTGAATGGAACACATCAGATTTTTCTCTAATGACTTGGAGGTTTTGGTCAAATTTGTTTATGTTTTTGAACACTAAAAACGTCCCTTGTGACAAAAAAGAAATTGTTTTAATACATTTACCTTAGGTTCACAATGCATCTACTTTTTAAAATGTCTTTTTTGGTTTAGGCTCCAAAAATGTTAAAGTTATGAATATGCTTTTTTTGTCATAAAAATACAATATTTACGTTTGAAAATTGAAAACATATACTTAAATTCATCTGTTAGTAAAACGATGGGCATTTGTTATTCATTGTACCTCTGTGAGCATGTACAGCAACGTTTATTTGTGTAACAGATAAACTGCACCGCAAGAAGCATTTTACAGGAAGAAAAATGTTAAAAACATCAACAGTGAGAAAAAAAAAATTGAATGCCTGGCTTTAAATCCATCAGGTTGGTAGGCTGGATCCTTAGCATTTCTTATCCTCTCTTCTGCTGCTGCATTTCCTTTCCTTTCCTTCTTGCATTGCTGCTTTTCATCTGCACTATTTCGTTACTGTGCATGATGCAAATGCGATATGGTGGAACTGAAAATTGTCTTGCCGTGTCCAGTATAGTTTCACCTCTAAAACTTTGCTGCATTCAGGAATGTTTAAATTATTCTATGTAATTAAAATAAAAATCACTTTCTGTGATTTTTCATGAAATATCAGACAAACATAACCCTAAGAAAGAGTTTGGTACCATTTGGAGTACTAACCTTTACGAAATGTAACATATGCAGAACGAGGATTTAAGTAACATTTTCGTGCAGTAAACGTGACCGTTATACCATTACGACTGGGGTAATTAAATTGCCCCCACCAACAAACTGCCACAGATTTGGTCGCTCACGAGGGAAGTAAGTGCTCCATCACCCCCACATGCCAGGGGAGATGTAAGCCGTTAAGACGATTTCTAGAACGGTCATTTCAACACCAAAAGAGGCTTGTTCAAGACAGTTGCTAAGCTCCATTGGATATTTTAAAAATAAATATTAAGAAAATGAGAGGTATACATTAAGAGAAACACCAGTAAATCTGTTTTAATGGTATTCTTGATGTATAACTAAGCATTTTTACTTTCTCTACATGTACTATGTACATTGTGTATACAGAATGTATTGTATTGCACTCAAAAATTCGATACCGAGATTTCACCGGAAATACATGTATTCTGTATCTATAAAAGGAATTTTTAGGAAAAGGTCTGTGTGTGTGTGAGTCCGTGAAACGAAAGGTTGGTAAAACACCAAACTTGGTATTTATGTTTATCAACTTCCAAGAACATGACACATAGATGTTGAGAAAAATCCTTCACCCCAAACTACCCTTTACATGGAAAAGTTTTCAAAAATTTTGATTTTCTCAAAATGGTTCTAATGATTTTGATTAAGACACCACACTTTTAAAATATTTTTATGAAAAAAAAAAGAAATTTATATTTTAAATTATCTGGAAACAACATTTGAACATCTCTTCGTTCTGGATGACTTTTGTATAAACGGTGAACGAACGAAAGAAACAAAAACTTGTTACACAAAAAAATGTTTATCTCGTTAAAACATACAGCTTGTATCTATACATGTTTTGTTAAGTTAACTATTTCCGAGATCTGCTTTTTATAGATTTAAGTTTTTCAATACTTTTCTCAAATGGGAAGTCATTATTCACATTTTGTTCATGCTATTCTAGAAAACAGTACATAACGACCGGCTTTTATATGATTTGCTTATCACTTTTGCTTATTGTATTACTTAATCCCCTTTGTACAAGTAAATAATAGGTAATAAATCCATTTCTGCTAATATTTATCTTGACTGTTTCCTTCATGACACGTAATTGTAGGAAGTGGCCAATGCAGTACATTGTCGCGTAAAATTCCAACCAGTCTGAACTTATTATCTCTGCATTTTAATTGTTTTTTATTACACCCATATGCAATTGTTTTTCTAAATTTATCGCACCCTCTAAACTAATGTTCGTTTTATAATAATAGTATCAGAGTGCACTGATATTCCCGTACATAATGGCGGAAGTTCCAAAACGTTTTGGAGAAAGGTCTATCGCTGAAATAGATATATTAATTGAAAACTCCAAGCCGCAGAATACTAAAAACAACAGAGAGTGTGTGGAACCAGTTTAACGAATTCTGTAAGCAATGACGCTATGCTTTATGATATGGACATCAAGTTGCAGTGATTTCGGTACAAATATACGTCAAGACAAATGGGAAAATTAGGAATATTTTTCTTCGTGTCCATATAGGCTAATCATTGTTATTTTATTCACGAAATAGCCTTATTAAATACAACTCGAACTCCAAGTTGCTCGCAAATTTATCCATAAAAGTTGCAGCTCTCGTTATATTACTTACAATAAACAGAAGTAGATAGAAAGAAAGCTTTTGTAAGAATACATTGCTGTACCATAGTTAGAGAAGGACATGTGAATGTAACGCATAATATTTTGTTGGTCTCTCCTGTAAAATTTGAAAGTATTGACTCAGCGTGATCTTTCTGCAATAACCGAGTGAATTTTAGATGGAATGCAAACCTTCCTCTATTTAAAGTTCGCAACAGACAGTAATCTTTCAAAACACTTAAAATTGTAAACCGTTGTAAATATTAAAACATTTTGAGATAGAAAAGATATAAAAGAAGTCACAAACTAGGCAAACAGTGGGATTTTATAAACCATTTGGAAGATGTCCTTCGCTGTTTTGTTCAAGGGACACCATTCTTTGTGCGACTCCACGCACAGTATTTTGCAGAGATGTCTTGGAATATCAGCAATTTTTTTTGAGATAGCGTCTTTCAGTTGGTGTCGGATTGTTGAACGTGTAAGGAAAACTCGTTCTTTGGGGTAACCCCTCAACCAAAGTGGGCAGGATCGAGAAATGAAGATCGCAGGCACCTTAGTTGGAACTTTGGTAATGGAACATGCGCCTGCTCTTAAATTGTTAAGTTATACATTTTCTCAGATCTTGGAGAAAAAAGAAGCTCCTCTTTATTTCATAATAGCACTGAATCAGCTGCATTCTATCATTTAGTGATAGAATCATGATTTGTAAGCTATACATTCCTATAGCAATATGAATAAAATTACTAATTTTTCATTCAACAAAACTGTACCCGTAATAACAATGAACTGAAAAAAAGCAGCAAAAGAAAACCAAACCCCATTGCTTCCCAGTTTTTTACTTATTTTATGTTTACTTTCTCTATATAGTACATGTTTTATAGGTAGAGAAAGTATCGCAATCCATCCAAAAATTGAATACCGAAATTTCACCAGAAATATTTGTTTTAGGTCGACTTTCTGCAGGTCCGAGTGTGAAAGAGGACGGTCGTGTTTTGTGTCTTGCTCGTAGCTACCTGGAAGAAGTTCGACAATGGAGAGCGTACGAGAATTCATTGAACAGTTGAGGCAGGAAATGCGTTTAGGATTTGAAAAGTGCAGCCTAAAATCGTTGGAAAGTGCCATGGAGAATGTGTCAGTTCGAATGCGTGCTCTGGAAGAGAAAATGGATTATTTAGAGAACCAATCTCGTAGAAATAATATTGTGCTATATGGTGTGACAGAAGAAACGGGAGAGAGTTGGGAGGTGACGTAGGAAATAGTGAAGAGTGTCATCTCACAAATAGGAATCGAACTCCGCGAGTTTGATGTGGAGAGAGCCCATCGTGTAGGTCGACGTGGCAATGTAAGGCGACCTATTGTGTGTAAACTGGCCCATTATAAACTCAAGGTGGCCATCCTTCGAGATGCTCGTTATCTACGGGGAACGGGAATAAGCATTAGCGAGGACTTTAGCCAGCGCGTCAGAGAAGAGAGAGAGTTCTTAAAGGGACACATGTTTGAGGCCAGGAAGCAGGGCTGTCTTGCCGTATTGCGCTATGACAAGCTCTTCATTAACGGGCGAGTCTGGAACCGACAGGAGCTGGAGCGCATGGAACAGCCTAGAAGTAGTGCGGAAACCGAACCCAGGACAGGGCAGCAAGAGCAGGTAGTCAATGCATCAGCCCAGCAGGTAGCAGGTCCCTCAGCAGAACAACATCAGGTGCCTCAAGTTATGTCGACAGGAAGGGGCAAAGAGGAGAGGAGGGTGAGACAATCTTCGCCGGAGAAGCCAGCAACAGCGCCCCTCCGTGCCCATAGGCTGACAACAGCTCGACAAAGGGTCAGCCAAGTTCTAGGAAGACCAACAGCAAAGAAACAATTGGACCACACCCCTTCTCTGAGGATTGTCACATGGAACATCGAAGGCTTCAAAAAAAGGTGGGGTAGCGAGAATTTCTTGTATTTCCTTAGTGATTTTGACGTTGTATGCTTAACAGAAACTTGGTTGAAAAACGGAGAAAATGTAACACTTGCTAATTTCCATAGTTTTAGTACGGGAAGGGAGACACGGGGGAGGAGGGGAAGGTGGCCAGGGGGGGTATCAGTTTCATTCAGGTCTGAGCTGGAGATAGAGATAACTAAATTAGAAATCAGTTTGGAAAGGGTGATTGCTCATTTTCGGCACAGGGGGGAGTACATATAATAGTTATAGGATTATACAACCAGCCAGCAACGTCCAAGTATGCAAACCGGAATTTCTTCAGTGACTTAACCGAAACGTTAGTGCAGTTACAGGAAAAGTTTCCAGGAGTTGAATTAATTCTCTTATGAGATTTTAATGCGAGGTTAGGAGGGGAGAATATTTCTCTAACGGGGGGTCATCAATGGGGGGAGGAATTCCGCGAAGGTCAACGAAAGAACAAGGATAGTTTCATTAATGGGGAGGGCAGACAATTACTTGCTTTCTGCGATACCTTCTCTTTAGAAATAATGAATGGCAAGTACGGTGAGGATCGAGAGGGAGAACTCACTTTCATAAATGAAAATGGGGGTAGTGTAATAGATTTTATTTTAATAAGTCAGGGTTTAATTGGCAGAATTAGATTTTTGGGTGGGGGATCGTATCGAGTCACATCACTGTCCTGTTGCCCTGGAACTGAATATAGAGACGGCCATGGTGGCGCATGCACCTGAAGAGGGGCAGGGGGACGAAGGGAGATTCATTGGTAGATTTATATGGAAACCGGTAGAAAAAGAAGTATTTGTTGATAAATTAGAAAGAAGATTAGGGTAAAGGAACATAGAAACAGCGGAGGAACTAACGCATATAATAGCAACGGCTGCGGGGACAGTGAAAGTCCAAATGCATGGTAAGTTAAAACGATTCAATGGTTGGTATGATCAGCAATGCAGAGCTGTAAAGAAACAAGCAGAGGAGGCTGTGTCAAAATTCAGAAGGGAGGGGGGAGATGACTTTAGGAAAATTTTTACAAAAAAGCGAAGGGAGTATAAACAGCTCTTACGGGAAAAGAGAACTACGTGGCAAGACAAAATTACTCAGAAAATAAGTAATATTTTAACACGGGGGGATAACGCTGAGATGTGGCAGGTAGTAAAACATTTAAGAGGCAACCGTCAGGCGCCCAACGAAATTTCTCCCAGAAAATGGGCAATGCATTTTATGGGAATATTCGGGAAAGGTGAAAGGGAAGAAATGTTTATAAAGGAAGTGCAAATTTTAGGAAATCTTGAGATCCCAATGCTGGACGAAGAAATATCAGCACGAGAAATAGCACAGGGGCTGAGGAGTCTGAAGGGAGGCAAAGCTCCAGGGTTGGATGGGCTGCCCCCGGAAGTTTTTAAAGCCGCAGCCAATGTTAATGAGTTTGGTAGGAGTATGCTCCAGATATGTGACAGATTGTTTGTTGAGGCGAATTACCCTACCTGTTGGGGAAAGGGCATTATTCATCCCATTTATAAAGGGAAGGGAACTATTGGACATCCGGATAACTATAGGGAGTTTACTCTGTTGCCAATTATGGAGAAAAATTATTGTAGAGTGTTATAGAACCGGATAAAGGACTGGGAACTTTGGACTTTGGCAAACTTTCAAAATTTCAAATGGGTTTCAGAGAAGGACACAGTACCATAGATGCCGCTTTTATATTAGACACTTTAAGGACGAAGCAACTGTTAATTAAGCGGGGAAAGCTTCATTGTGCTTTTGTGGGCTTTAAGAAGGCATTTGACTCTATCAATCGAAATGCATTATGGTACAAACTAGGCAGAAAGGGGTTATCAAGTAAAATGGTTAGAGCATTGCAGGCAAAGTATCAAAATGACGAATTCTGTGTGAAGTACGACAGAAACAGAGTGTCCGAGAGCTGCCGAAGCTATAGGGGAGTGAGGCAGGGTTGTATTTTAGCTCCCTTGCTATTTAATCTCTTTGTGGATGATATTACTGATACAATGATAGCAGAGAATATTCAAGCACCAGTAGTAGCGGATTTGCAGATCCCTACACTTTTATACGCAGACGATTTAGTATTGTGCTCTACGACAGTACGGATTGCAACGAGGACTGGACAAACTTAAGAATTATTGCGATGAATGGCTACTTACAGTTAATGTGAATAAGACTAAAGCAATGACTTTCAAAAAGGGTTTGGTTTATAGCAGGGAGGAGACTTGGACATATGCAGGACAGATACTGGACAATGTTAAATCTTTTGTGTACTTAGGACTCACATTTACAATGAACGGAAAATGGACAAAACACATTGACATTACGAAACACAAGGCAAGGGTGCAAGCGGCGGAAGTTCTCTGGATACGCTACAGAATACCGAATATATGCATAACCTTACTGGAAACTGTATACGAAGCGACAGTTAGATCCACGATAACATACGGAGGAGAAATATGGGGGTGGGAACAAACAGGGAATCTGGATCAAGTGAGGACCCAATTTTTGAAAGCAATTCTGGGTGTGGGGAGGGGTACGGCAAACTGAGGAGTAATGAGGGAATTCGGGGCACATAGTGAAACGATAGAGTGCAAAATCTGAGCAGTTAAATATTGGATGAGAATCGTTCACGGAAACCAATCTCTAATTAGGGCAGTCTGCTACCGTGAACAGTTGCGAATGGAAGGTTATTCGACGTGGGAATCAAAATTAAAGAAAGGGTTGTAAACCATTGGATGGGATACATTTGGATGGCGGAGCAGGAAAACAAGCGAAGTATTTGGAGAAAAATTAAGAACCGCCTCTGTGATATTGACAGACAGCAAATAATTGCGCAATGCAAAGAGAAGGTGTCATTAGAAGTACAGTCTGGGCTGAAATCGGAGTGGGGTATGGAGCAATACATCAAAACAGGTACCAAACTCATTAGAGAGGGGCTCGCGTGGATTAGACTAGGAGCATGGAGGAGGACGAAAATTTCTGACGAGAATGGTACGAGAATCTGTCCCATTTGTGAGGAGGAAGAGTCGTGGACTCACATCTTGGCAAGATGTAGGGGTACGGAGGAATGGCGGGAAAAATATTTGCCGGGATTTTTTACCTCTGCGAATGTAGGGTTAGAAGCATGTTGGACACTACTGGCAGGCACGGAAAACATGGACGGGCTAGGTAAATTTATACTTAAGGCAAGACAGCTGAGATCTAAGGAGGCTGCCAATAGAAAAGGGGGGGGGGAGGAATAAGATCAACTAAACAAAAGTGACTACAATGTTCTACATACATATATATTATGTCATACTTAGGTCACTGTTGTGCTATGGTTTTATATATGGTGTATATATTATGTGTATATATGTCTTTTAAGTGTAATTATCTATACAAGAGGGTGCATTTATGAAGGTGTACTCTGTGCTGTAAATTTAAATTGCTATATTTGAATATCTTTGTATTTTTATTTTCGGGTTTACTCTTAATTATTTATTGTTGTTTAATATTGCTTTTGACTGTGTATTTCCTTTGTCTTTTTATTTTCGTGTTTACTCTTTTAATTCTTTGTTGTTGTTGTTTTAATATTGCTTGTAATGTGTATTACAAAAGCACGTACGGCCTGTGGACCCGTGCGTCTGTTGAAATTCTATGTATGATATTGCTATGTCAATAAATACACTTATTCATTCATTCATTCATTCGTTTTAGGTCCCTGTCCCCAAATGAGCATTTTTAGAAACAGGTCCGCGCGCGCTTGGACGATAACACAAAAACAAAAAGTCGGTAAAATACCAAAATTGATATTTTAAGCTAAGTATCCTTCAAGGATGTGAAACGAAAATTTCGTAGAAAATCCCCCATCCCAAACTACCCTTTACATAGAAAAATATTCGAGAACTCGATTTTCTCAAAAATAGCTAAAACGATTTTGATTAAAATAGCATAACTTAAAGATACTTACATCACAAATAAAATGTATATTTTGAATTTTCTGGAAATAGTCTCTGAAGACCTGTTTATTCTGAATAAATTTGTCTGAATGTTGCATAAGTGGTAAACCGCAAGACATATAGAAAAGCTTACTACACAGAAATGTAGATTTCGTTATCTCATATACGTTTTCCTTCTTTTCTTATTAATTAAGAGTTGACCGTTTCTGAGATACTTCTTTTCATTGGTGTCCGTTTTAAAATACTTATAACCTTCTCGTACGGAAATTGTCAACTCCTGGCCATAATACAAAAAAAATTTCAAGCCCATAGCAACCAGCTTTTAACAGATGTAACTTTCGCTTTAGCCTAATGCATTCTCTTATTTCCCTTCTACTTAAAAAGAAGCAAGTAGTAAGAACATTTTAGCTAATGTTAATCTCGATTTCTATGAAGTATATAGAAGAGAAAGCTTTTTAACAATAATTAGCTACATAGATGTAGAGAACAACATATAAATAAAACACAAGATTTTATTCAACAAAACTTTACCTAATATAACGATGAAATGGAAAAGGAACAAAAGAATACCAAACCCCATTACTTACCCAGTATGTGAATTCTTCTGTTTTTTTACTTTCTCTACACGTACTATGTATATAGTGTAAAGAGAAGATATCGTATTGCACCCAAAATTTCGATACCAAGGTTTCTCCGGAAATACATGCTTTGGGACACCCTGAATCCAAATGAAAAAAAAATAGATAAAGGTTCATGTGTGTGTGTGCGTGTGTGTGTGTGACTGAGGGCAGTATAGCTGAAAAACAAAAAGACCGTTAAATACCAAACTCGGTACTTACGTTTGGTATCTTCCAAGGATGCGACGCAAATATTTTAAAGAAAATTCCCCCACCCCAAACTATCATTTACATGGAAAAAAATTCGATTTTTTTTCTCAGAAATGGATCTAACAATTTTTATTCAAATCTCTTATATTTAAGATATTTACTTGCCAAATAAATTGTATATCTTGAATTTTCTAAGAATAGCCTTTCAAGACCTCTCTATCATGCATGAGTTTTATTGTATTTTGCATAAATGGTAAACCGTAAGAGACAGACAAAAACTTAGCACACAACAAATGTAGAGCACGATTAAAGACACACTTTATATTATATACTTTTTTCGTGGGGTTTGAAGTTTCCGAAATATTCCTTGTTATTGATTTACGTTTGAAAATACTTAGATTTATTATACGGGAACTTGTAAACATCTGGTCACGCAAAGAAACGATTTTAAAACATTTGACTGTCGGCTTAGTATAGTGTATTCCCTTATTACTTTCTCTAGCCCCGTATGTACAATGTACATAGGGATAGAGAAGTATTACATTCCATCCAAAAATTCGATACCGATATTTCACCGGAAATACATGTTTTAGGACCCCCTGTATCCAAAAAAAGTATTTTGAGAAAAAGGTCCGTGTGTGTGTTTGTGTGTATATTTATGTGTGTGTGTTTGTTTGTGTGTGTCCGTGAGTCTTTGAACACGATAACTCAAAAACGAAAAGTAGCTAAAATACCAAACTTGGTATTTAAGTTTAGTATCTTCCAGGAATACGACACGAAGATTTTGAGAAAAATCCTCCCACCCCAAACTACCCTTTACATGGAACTTTTTTCGAAAATTTTGATTTTCTTAAAAATAGCTATAATGATTTTGATTTAAATATCGTATATTAAAGATATTTACCTGACAAATAAAATGTATATCTTGAATTTTCTGGGAATATCTTCTGAAGACCTGTTTATTCTGGATGAATTTTGCTTAATTTGGCATAACTAGTAAACCGTAAGAGATAGACAAAAGCTTACTATACAAAAATGTAGGCTTTTTTAAAATACACAAGTTACGCCATACACATTTTTCTCGTGGAGCTTACCGTTTTCGAGGTACTCATTGTTATTAGTTTCAGTTGTGAAGAACTTATACTTTTCTCAGACGGGAGTGTCCGTTTTTCTTTTGTTCTACTCCTGGCCAAGAAAAGAAGCGATTTGTAATGACAATCGCGTAACGACAGATTTTAAAACATATGACTATTGGTTTAGCCTAGTATATTCCCTTATTTTCTTCCTACTTATACGGAACTAAGTAATAAGAACATTGTGCTAATGAGTACCTCGATTAGCAAGGTGTAGAAAGAAGAATTATCTTATGTAAGAAGTTTGTAGAACAGCTAGAGAAAGTCATGTGAGTGTAACACATCAGATTTTTTCCCTTCTACTTATAAATGAACTAAGTAATAAGACCGTTTCTGCTAATGTTTTAGCAGTTAATAGATAGAAGAATAAGCTTATTAACAATAATTTGTTACACAGGTGTAGAGAAAGTCATTTGAATTGTACACATCAGATTTTTAGCTCAAATATAATAATACTTATATCGATGTAAAGTCTGAAATGTTTTGAAAAACCCTATACAATGATCAGAAATAGGACCAAGAGGTTGAATTTAAGTTACATTCCCACTAAAGGCTAGAATCTGATGTAGGGTCAACAGAATAACATTCTGTGGTGGTTTGTGAACAGACTGAAGGGGCTTTAGCAAATCGTTTTTGGGAGGCTGGGAGTCCTCTGTAACTAAATCCCAGAGTAAATCTTTTAAGCTCTTTAATTCATTCAGGCATGGTCCTTTCTGAACGGCTTTCAATTGAAGATAGTAAATATCGACTGTGCCAAGACCGTTGATTAAAACGAGTAAAGGTTCACCAACCTAAGGCTACCAATAGCCGAAATTTCTAAACTCTATACCTATTATAAACATAGTTTTGTAATGTATATGGCAAGTAATACACCAAATCAAAATAAGCATGCAGACACTTTTTCATTGCAATATCAAGCTTGATCTTCAGGCTATTAATTGATTATTTTAATGGCAAATAAGAATGATGCTTACGATGAAAACATTAACATTTTATAGTACAAATATTTCTCTTGATCTTAAGAAATATTTAAGAACAAATGTTGGAAACACATACTTTAGTTTTTGAGAAAGAAATATAAACTTATGAGCAGAGCTCGGTTTTAGGTTCCGAAGCGCACACAGTTACGAACACACAGAGATGTCAGAGGTGTAAATAGAGGCCAGTGGACCGGAGTTTGTAGTGTAAATATGTATACGTTAAGATATACTTTGCTCCAAAAGTAACAACTCATTGCATGTATTGACATTATATATGTTTTAACTTCTAATTCATAAAGCAACACAATAAACCAGCTTTCATAGTATGATTAGTGAATAAAAACGACTTGTAATTTTACAAATAAAGGCATAAAGCTTGATACAAAATATTCAGGATAATAACGTGCTGAACTTTGAAGAGACAATGAGCGTAAATGTGCCAAATTTACTCAGATGCATTGCAGTGAATTACAAGATACAGCTTTACTGTATCGAAAGAAAAGGCTCTCCTCCTGTCACTCTAAATATGTTTGAATCATCCACAAGTTTGTTCAAGTGTCGAACGCCTACCCTTTCGTATTTTCGACATGTTTCAATCTGCACTCTCTTACAGTGTTCACTGGTTTATATACTAGCAGGAACTGAACGACGCCAGGCAGTGAGCAATGCTATATAGTGCAACACGTGTGAAACCGGCTGTAGAGACTACGCCGACTACATCACAACATAGTTATACTCTGTATGCACTGAACTTCAATCCGGCAATTTCGTGATCCCGGACCGTGCTCTACTTATGAGAAACATGTTTCACAAATGTTGACGTATTATTTAGATATTCTAATTAATACTTTTCCAGTGATAGTCAATAAAGAAAAATCACTCCAAACATATAAATACTTATAGCTTTGGGAGTAAATCTATAACATTTGATGAAAATTGAACAAAACTTGCATCGTATGGAACATTTGAACGATAAATATGTAGGAAAAACAAAAACTGAGCTGTCTGGTTTTGCGCGCAGGCACAATTACGTCTATTGATCAGTAATAGATACTAAAACAGATTGTGTTACTAGATGATTCAGTCCTAAAAATAGACCTATAAACAAAAATGGAATTTTTCAGGGATTTCGTTCAGTTTTACTTTCTCCATACGCACTATGTACATAGTGTATAGAGAAAGTATTGCACTCCACCCAAAATTTCGATACCGAGATTTTACCGGAAATATATGTTTTAGGGTCCCTAATATCCAAAAAAAGCATTTTCACAAAAAGGTCCGTGTGAGTGTGTGTGTGTGTGTGTGTGTGTGTGTGTGTGTGTGTGTGTCCGTGTGTCTGTGAACACGATAACTCAAAAACGAAAAGTCGGTAAAATACCAAACTTGGTATTTAAGTTTAGTATCTTCCAGGGATGCGACACAAAGATTTTGAGAAAAATCCCCCCACCCCAAACTACCCTTTACATTGAAATTTTTTCGAAAATTTTGATTTTCTCAAAAATGGCTCTAAGGATTTTGATTAAAATTTCGTATATTAAAGATACTTACGTGACAAATAAAATGTATATTTTGAATTTTCTGGGAATAGCATCTGAAGATTACTTTATTCTGGATGAAGTTTGCATAACTACTAAACCATAAGAGATGGACAAAAATTTAACACACAAAAAATGTAGAGCACGTTAAAACACACAATTTATGTCACATACATTTTTTCGTGGAGTTGATCGCTTTTGAGATATTCCGTTTTCTTGGTTTCAGCTTTGAAAAATTTGTACTTTTCTCATACAGGAATTTGTCAACTCCTGTCCATACAAACAAAGGAACATCAGTCACATAGCAACCAGCTTTTGGCTTTCACTTTAACCTATGGTACTCCCTTATTTCGCTTGTATTTACAATAAAGCACGGAATAAGACTATTTCTGCTAATTTTCCTCGATTAACATGAAATAAACAATTCAAAATCTTCTCGGGCTTCTAGCCAGGTAAAAACTTGGTTTGACACCAACGTTTCGAAGAAATTAATACGTCGCCAGGAAAGCTTCAGTTCTTATTTTAAAAGAAAAGCTTATTAACAATAATTTGTTACAGAGAGATAGAGAAAGTCATGTGAATAGAAAACATCAGATTTTTCATTCATATGCTCCCTTAAAATCCATGTCTTATTCTATTGCTTCGTTTCTCCTTTAATGCCAAACATTTCTGCTGCAGTTTAGCAATTTTAGATACAAATAGAATTACATTGCATCTCTTAGAATAATAGCTATTGTAGAGTAAAGTATTGGTCAACAAGGATGGATCAACGAGTCTGTTGCAACTTCAAGAGTTTAACTGGTCTTGGCTTTTTAAAAATGGTCTGCATCTTTGGGATCATAATACAATTTTTGGGAGTCTATAATCTGGCATTCTCATTATGCGTTGATACCAGTTGGGTATCCAGGGTTCATTTAGGCTATAAATTTGTAGTTTTTTTTTCTACATTTTTCTTCTGATTTGATAATCTATATCCAGTAAGTGATCTTAGGGATTTCATCTCTGAGCTTTCGGCCCTCTCCTTAGCACGGTAGTAGCGCAGTTGCTTGCTAAGCGGGCTTCACTCCCGATACCGGCGTGGGGATTTTTCCCTCGCTGGGAGATCTGGTCCGGTGTGCACTCAGCCTCGTGACCTCCCTGGGGGACCAATTGAGGAGCTACTTGCTGGAGAAGTAGCGGCTCCAGGTCGAAAGGACCGCATTAACCGGCCGGAGGGATTGAGACGCTGACCACATATTTCCCTCCAATATGGCACCCCATTAATGACGACTGTCCTTGACCGAGATGGGGGACGCAGCGGCCGGGCGGTTGGTCAAGGTTCCTTGCGAGCTCTTGTGCTATGGAGTTATATATCTCTGAGGTTAAGGTCCATTTTTCACTTCTGAAACAAAGGCATAGTAGTGCCATTGTTTTGTAAAGTTTTAGTTGTGTAGCTCATCTTGTTTTATTCATTAGAATTCTTCTAATAGCTCCTGAATAGTTTGTAATTTACTGAATCTTGTATCTATGTGAATATGAAATACTAATGCCCAGATAACCGAAACTGTTCACATATTCACTGATTTTATTATTTTCTCTAGCACGTAAGTACAATGTACTTATAGGTAGAGAAGGTATTGTATTCCACCCAAAAGGTGATACCTATTTCACTGTAATTACGTGTTTTGAACAATTCTGAATCGAAACAAAGCATTTTTAGTAAAAGGTCAGTTGTGTTTGCGGACATCAGAATTCAAAAATGAAAAATCGGTAAGATACCAAACTTGGTATTTAAGTTCAGTGTCT
Source organism: Hymenopus coronatus (assembly GCA_030762935.1). NCBI lineage: Eukaryota > Metazoa > Arthropoda > Insecta > Mantodea > Hymenopodidae > Hymenopus > Hymenopus coronatus. The sequence continues at coordinate 40,881,310 of CM060899.1, forward strand.
TTAAGGGATGCGACATTAGGATTTTCAGGAAAATTCCAACCCCAAACTACCTATACATGGAACATTTTTCGAAATTTTTTATTTTTTAAAATTAGCCCTAACGATTTTGATTAAAATGCGTCATATTAAAGATCCTTATATGACAAATAAAATGCATGTCCATAACTTCTTCGGAATAGCCTCTGAAGACTTCTTCATTCTGAATGACTTGTATAACTGGTAAACTGTTAGAGATAGACAAAAGCTTACTACACAAGAAATTTAGATATTGTTAAACCAATTTAGTTTATGCTTATATATATTTTAGATCTGACCATTTATTGGTTTCACTTATAAAATATTTGGATTTTCTCAAATTTCCCTTCTACTTATAAGAAACTAAGTAATAATACAATATTTGGTAATGTATATCTTGATTAGCATTGTATAGAAAATAAAACAATCTTTCATAAGAAAAGTTTGAATGCAGAACAGATAGAGAAAGCGAAGTGAAGGGCACACAACACATTTTTTAAATTTTTGCTACAAAAGATGTCCATTTTTTAAAGTACATATTTGCACTATTTGACTCTCGTAGGGCGGATATAACACATGTTTTGAATGCCATTTTAAAGCGTTGCGGTGTTAAAAAACTGTTCAAATTTTAAAGCCATTTTTCTCAGGTTGTTGTCATTTCATAATACTCGTATTCAAAATCTATCTTCTCCCAAAAAATATAGCAAAACCTCTGATAAGTTTTCCCAAAGTACTGTACATGTAATAAAATGTCTGTTCAGTATGTTTATATAAATTTTAAAAATCTGATGTGTTCCTTTCACATGACTTTCTCTACATCTCTGCAGCAAATTATTGTTAAAAAGTTTATGCTTCTATTTACTTCATGCTAATTGAGAAAAAATTAGCATGAACATTCTTAGTACTTGTTTCCTTGTAAGTGGAAGCGAAATAATGGAGTAGATACCATAGGTTAAAGTGATAGTCAAAAGCTGGTTGCTATGTGACTGAAGTTCCTTTGTTTGTATGGACAGGAGTTGGCACATTCTTGTATGAGAAAAATATAAGTTTTATTCAAAGCTGAAACCAAAAACAAGGAATATCTCAAAAACGATGAACTCCACGAAAAAAAGTAATAACATAAACTGTGTGTTTTAAGTGCTCTACATTTCTTGTGTGGTAAGTTTTTGTCCATCTCTTACGGTTTATCAGTTATGTAAAATTCCGTAAAATTCATCCAGAATAAATTAGTCTCCAGAGGTTATTATCACAAAATTCAACATATACAGTTTGTTTGTCAGGTAAATATCTTTAATATACGATATTTTAATCAAAATCTTTAGAGCCATTTTTAAGAAAATCAATTTTCGAAAAAAGGTCCATGTAAAGGGTAGTCGGGTGTGGGGAGATTTTCTTGGAAGATCTAGAAAATACCCTTATCACTTTGGTGTATCCTTAAGTACTCTTTGACATATTATTGATGTTTTAATGTTAGAAAAACACATCGTGGATCAAAAAGTCCAAAGCGGCAGTTTATATATCCATCACGCATACAAAATCTAAGGCCTATAAATAACTTGGTGGCTAAATATGGCCTCCCCCATTCCGAGACACATAACGCTAATGCTAAGTTGAGTCATATAACGCCACGAGATTTAAATCCGTTGTAATGGGACTCGTATTAGCTCAGGTCATTTTATTCTGGTTTACCGCTGCGGGTTTACCTCACAAGGGATTGGGACCTGATACTACTAATTGAGGGCCACCTTGATTAATCGTAGCATCGACTAATGACCCCCATTAGATCAAGTAAACGTAGGAGCAGAAACAGAAGCTGACAACACTAGCTGTATTATGGCTTAAACTTCATTTCCAATGAAAAACGGGATTAGATACAAATAAATGCAAGACTTTGCAGCCATGTTATTTAATGGAAGTATTCACATAGAGTCCCAACTTAACGCAAGAGATTAAAAATTTTATGCTTGTGTACGAAGAGGAAAAATTATGCATTTCTTTCTTCACACAATGCTAGCTACAGAATAGCTTAGGATCGTGATACAAGGTTTTATGCCAGGCACTGATTAGGAATATTTACCGAATCTCCAGTTTTATACGGCCGTTAGCGCCAGTGGGTTAATGATACATTCACTATGAGATGCAAGCGCAGACGTAATGCAGCATAAGCGCAAGCGTGAGGGAAGACCATTATCAATGTAGTCGTAAGCGTAACGCAAGAAGTTGGCACGGGTTTCTGGATCTGTAAATTAAATACCTTCCAAGGGTACCGCAAGTTTCAAATTGAACAACATAACCAATAAGAATACCCTTAAGAAAATTCACTCAATCTTTTATAAATAAATATGTTATAAAATCTTACATACTAATAACTGGCGCTCCGGCAGCGACGTCACAATAATTTGTTCATTCAAAATTGTAAATAGTACAAACATAGAGACTGCAGAAAATGATAAAGCTACACATTTAATGAATTAGAATTATCTGTCTGCGCCTTCGATTTATGACACCCAAGAAATTTAGACGCAGATGATAATGACATAAATCAAAGGATTCGCTCGGAGACTGTCATAACCTCTTGAGGGAAATTAGAGATTGCGCGGAACTGCACGGTCAAATAGAAGAACATACATGCACATCAGGCCCTGTAAAATGTTGTAGTGCGATCGTCTGTTTTTGATTTCATAGATAATGCATGGAGAAAAGAAGCAGACTTCATCCTCTTTGCACACAACGCAAGGATAAAATTTGGAGTTTGCAAACTCTTGCGTTGCATTACATTGCGTCTTGCGTGTTTCTATGTGAATGCTTACATTAAATAATATGAGTCCAAACTCTTGCGCTTGCATTTCATTGTGAATGTAGCATTAAATGCATGACGTCATCATAGTTCAGCGAGCCTCTTGCCTCAAAGAGGAGGTAGGGAATTGAATCTTAAACTGCATACATTGCCGAATTCATAAACAGGTTGATGCACTTGGCGATACCACAATGTTTTTCACCAGGACATTTTGCTTCTGCTTTAGTTTCTGTGTTTTGTTAGTTTATTCTGAGTAGGTAGGTCAGTTCTCATTTACAGTTGTAAAGACTATGAACATGCCTTAATTGTAATGTGGAAGTTTTACCATTAAAGCCCTCTAAGTTACCATAACTGTCCAAATATTTGAGTTATCTATCAGCATATATGCTGCAATTGCGGGTTTACGAAGCGTAAACGAATGTTACAAATGTAAATATTGGAAAGATACGATACAAGTTCCATTTCACTAAGGTGACCACCAAACTGTTGACATCCACCTCTTCTACTCATCGTTTGCTAATCCGCTGCAAGAGCAAATGCGTGATAAACTCGCTACCTGTATTGTGACGCCATGCTCGGATGAGCATGCATACGGGTTGTTAATGAACTACACCGAAATAACTTGCGAGATTGTGCACCTGACTGATATAAGTAATTTGAGATGGGCGATGCATGGTCCCTGGATAAACATAACGCAGCTACATAGCATTAAACGTGTGGGTATCAGGTGCTGATACGTCAGTGTTAAAGCAAAGCAGGTAGAAAAAATGGGTTAGAATGTCTTTAAAACTGATGCCTGAGTATAAAAAATTCATTTTTAGCAGCTCGTTATTAGCGTCGCAAAAATCTGTAAAATCTCGAACTAATCACTTGACAGTGCGACACTGAGCATTCAAGAACTCGGAAACTTTCACTTGAAAGCCAGTATCATAACTACTACGCTAGAGGGGTACGCTGTAATATGTACCTTCGTTTTTCGTGTTCTGCTCTCCAATGGTTGATAAATTAGCCAGTGGCGTACTGGCACTTCAGAAACTTATAGCCGTTACTTCGACATTGTAATAAACAGGCCATAAGTCTCCTATCTCAAATTACTTATTTAAGTAATCTACATATTCTGTGAAAATGTTTCGGTATAGTTCATTAACATCCTGTATATATTCCGTATGACGTAGGCCAGATCCCTTAGGGTGCAGGGTCCAAAAAGGTTCATAAGGTTGACGCAGTGCAAACTCCAAATCCTTGATTTCTCAATAGCGCTGTTTCTCTCTTTCATTACACTTTTCGCACCAGTCCCACCAGGCTCCCCCTGCCTTACATTCCCCCCTTAACCTGTTCTTCACTGCGAATTTTCCTGAGCCGAGCGACCGATGCACGGTGCACAGAAACTCTCATTTCAGTTTGCACGGGTGAAATTTTAGGTTTTTGAAAGCCCCAATAATATTAGTAAACAGTATCGGCTCATAACAGAGTTCCAAATTGAAAGTCGCCATAACAGACCTTTAAGTCTGCATATAAATAGTTGGCCTTCCGCGTTACAATTAATCTTTGTAATTGGGACTAACGTCCTGTTGAATGGGAATAAATAAGTAAATATAAACACTTAAATGACCTTAACCAAAAAGGGAAAAATCAAAATATAAAAGCTTTGCCGTGTAGTTTGAGCTGTAAACATCTGTAGTGTTCCATCTCGGTAGCAAATTATTGTTATAAAGCTTATTCTTCTATCTACATCATGCTAATCGCGCTAAACACTAGCAGAAATGCTCTTATTACTTGCTTCTATACAGGGACCCTAAAACGTGTATTTCTCTACCTATATACCATTTCGTATGTACAAAAAACATTTTAATATACGACATTTTAATCAAAACTTTCGAAAAAAAGTTCCACGTAAATGGTAGTTGAGGGTGGGGAATTTTATCAAAAGCTTCGTGTCGTATCCCTGGAAGATACTAAACTTAAATACCAAGTTTGGTACTTTACCAACTTTTCTTTTTTGAGTTATCGTGTTCACAGACACACGGACACACACGGACCTTTTTCTGAAAATGCTTTTTTTGGATACAGAGGACCCTAAAACATATATTTCCAGTGAAAGTTCGGTATCGAATTTTTGGGTGGAGTGCAATACCTTCTCTATACACTATGTACATAGTGCGTATAGAGAAAATAATAAAAAAAATTACAAGAGGGACAGGTGTATAACTTTCCCTCTTTACAATCCGCCTATAATATAAATTAGTACGCGGAATCAACTATTCCCTTACTACAAAATCTAAAATAAACAATTTGCTGGTAAATAGTTTTAACCATTTTGTAAATCCTATGGATTTCAAACCTGCAATCGTAGAACTGGATTTGCAGCTACAATATGCTTAAAAATCTGATGTGTTCCATTCACTTTCTCTACATCTCTGCAATAAATTGTTGTTAAAAACTTATGCTTCATTTATTTCATGCTAATCGACAAAAAAGTAGCAGAAATAGTCTTATTCCTTGCTTGCTTGTAAGTAGAAGCGAAATAAGGGAGTAGCATAGGTTAAAGTGATAGTCAAAAGCTGGTTGCTATGTGACTGAAGTTCCTTTATGTGTATGGACAGGAGTTGACAAATTCCTATATGAGAAAAGTTAAGTTTTTCAAAGCTGAAACTAAAAACAAGGAATATCTAAAAAACGATCGACTCCAGGGAAAAAATGTATACAGCATAAATTGTGTGTTTTAATGTGCTCTACAATTTTTGTGTGCTAAGGTTTTGTCCATCTTTTATGGTTTAGCAGTTATGCAAAATTCCGTAAAATTCACCCAGAATAAAGTAATCTTCAGAGGCTATTCCCAGAAAATTCAAAATATACATTTTATTTGTCAGGTGGATATCTTTAATATACGATATTTTAATCAAAACCGCTAGAGCCATTTTTGAGAAAATCAAAATTATCGAAAAAAGTTACATGTAAAGGGTAGTTTGGGGTGGGTGGATTTTTGTCAAAACCTTCGTGTTGCATCCCTGGAAGACATTAATCTTAAATACCAAGTTTGTTATTTTACAGACTTTTCGTTTTTGAGTTATCGAGTTTACAGACATACGGACACACATACACACACAGACCTTTTTCTGAGAATATTATTTTTGGATAAAGGGGACCCAAAAACACATATTTCCGGTGACATCTAGGTATCGAATTTTTTGGTGAAGTGCTATACTTTCTCTATACACTATGTACATAGTACGTGTAGAGAAAGTAGAAATATCTGATGCTTTTCATTCACGTGACCTTCTGTATCTGTTCTAAAAAAAATAAAAAAACAAACAAACAAACAAAAAACTTATTATTTCTTTTTCATTATAAGATAAATGTTACCAGAATTGGACAATTTTTGGGGGCATTACAAATACCTTGTCTATCGACTATGCACATAGTACGTGTTGAGAAATTAAAAATATCAACACTGATATTTGTGGAACCGCCCACATAGCAGACCAAGTATGAGATGTGTACAGCAAATTTTAACCTCATTAGAGCGGAACGAGCCCTTTGGTCTTAAAACCCTGCAGTTGGTAACGAGGAACATATAAACATCAAGTTCTGCATTTAACTACGCACAACCTTTCGCTCCTTGTATCATGAGTGTCAGGCCGCACTAAAGTCTGTACATTTCCAGTTTAGAATGTCAGTCCTGCTGCAGGTTAAATGCTGCGTCGACAAGTGGCTCAAAGGGGCAGAAAATGTGGAGGTAACTAGAGGCACATCCTACTCTGACGGTGTCGTCATTATACGAGAACGCGAAAAGTTGGCACACAGCTAACGAGGGCGGACGCCCTGTGAAATTCAACACAAGTCAGTGCAACTTGATGTTGCGTCATTGTTACGGACTCCAAACAACTCTGCTACAATTTGTAAATGTTATCATGTCTACAATCTTCCATGACAGTCAAAACCCACAGGCTAACGCAGTACATATGTATATGAGCTTGCTATCGTATCGCATTTCCCCCAAAACATACTGCAATGCTAACAATCATACTCTAAACCAACCTGAAAGTCATAATGATATCAAATACTAAACATTATTTACATAAAATCTGATGTGTTCCATTCACATGACTTTCTCTACATCAAAGTATTGTTAAAAACCTAATGCTTCTATTTACCTCATGCTCATTGAGAAAAAAATTAGTAGAAATAGTTTTATTACTTGCTTCCTTGTAAGTAGAAGCGAAATAAGGGACTACCATAGGTTAAAGTGATAGTCAAAAGTTGGTTGCTATGTGACTAAAGTGCCTTTGTTTGTATGGACAGGAGCTGAAAAATTCCTGTATGAGAAAAGTGTAGGTAAGTATTTTAAAGCCTGAAACTAAGAACAAGGAATGTCTCAAAAACGGTCAATCTTACGAAAAAAAAATGTAACACAAATTGTGTGTTTTAATGAGATCTACATTTTTTGTATAGTAAGTTTTTGTCTATCCCTTACGGTTTACCAGGTTTGTAAAATTCAAAAAAATCATCCAGAGTAAAAAGGTCTTTAGAGGCTTTTCCCAGAAAATTAAAGCTATACAAATTGTTTGGCATGTAAATATATTAAATATAAGAGATTTTAATCAAAATAGTTAGACATTTTTGAGAAAATGAAAATGTTCTAAAAATTTCCATGTAAAGAGTAGCTGGGTGTGGGGGATTTTCTTGAAAATCTTCGTGTCGTATCCTTGGAAGACACCAAACCTAAATACCAAGTTTGGTATTTAACGGTATTTCGTTTTTGAGCTATAATGTCCAACGACACTCACACACACACACACACACACACACACACACACACATACACACACTCTCTCGGGCCTTTTTCCAAAAATGTCTTTTTTTATTCACTGTGATCCAAAACATGTATTTCTGGTGAAATTTCGGTATCGACTTTTTGGGTGCTATACAATACCTTCTCTGTACACTATGTAAATAGTACGTGTAGAGAAAGTAAAACTTGTTTTATTACCTACGTTTTATCCAGCCCTAGTATGAGGCACTAAGAATTTGGCAATGGTTATCTTGATTTAAATGACAAGTTCTTATATTTTGTCATAGCTATATACAGTTCAGTTTAATAACAACAAAGTAATTTCCTGTTGTGTGATATTATATCTGCATGCTTCCGCAGCTAAAACATACCTGAAACAATAGCAGAACGAGGGACAGGAGCTTATAAAGCGCTTCAAAGCCAAATGTAATGAAAATCGATTCGTCTGTTGGTATTAGGTTTCAAGGGAGGACATATGAAAGGACATAGAGCTAGGAGAATACAAAAAAGCTAAAAAACGCTTTACAGTGACAAACTGTCCGTATACACGCTCAATGATCTGCTGCTGAGTGATCTAAAGCTTTATTCGGGGTTTTGGAGAGGGCAAAGGCTGCCATGTATCCCATAGATTATTCTGTTTAGCTTGGACAGTTTATACGCTGGCATACAAAAGCGAGGTATTCAATGCTGAATGCCATATCAGTGGAGGTGGAAACTCTTACGGCTTCAAAGTGCGATTATACCGCGCCATATGCAAACCATAGTCTTCAGTAACACTGCCAGTGCTCATAGTTTTTTTTTACTTTCTCTGCACGTACTATTGTATTGCACCCAAATATTCGATACCGAAATTTCACTGGAAATAAATGTTTTGGGTCCCCCTGAATCCAAAAGAAAATTGAAAAAAGGTCCCTGTGTGTGTCTGTGGACAGCACAGACAGCACTAAAAACTTTTAAGTACCAAACTTAGTTTTTAAGTTTGATATATTCCAAGGATGCAACACGCAGAGTTTCACGAAAATCCCCATACCCCAAGCTACTCTTTCTATGGAAAAAATGTTTGATTTTCTCAAAAATGGATCGTACGATTTTGATTAAAATCTCTTATATTTAAGATATTTACATGCTAAATAAAATGTGTATCTTGAATTTTCTGGGAATAGCCTCTAAAAACTTCTTTATTCTGGTTGATTTTTATTGAATTTTGCATAACTGGTAAACCGTAAAATATAGACAAAAGCTTACTACATAAAAAATGTGCATCACGATAAAACAAACAATTTATATCATATACATTTTTTTCGTGGAGTTGGCTGTTATTGCGATATTCCTTATTATTGACTTCAGTTTTAAAATAGTTAAACTTTTCTCTTACGGGAACTTGTCAATACTAGGTCACACAAAGAAACGGATTTAATCCCATAACAACCACATTTTAAAACCTTTGGCTGTCAATTAGCCTAATGTATTCCCTTATTTTCCTTCTACTTATAAATCAACTAAGCAATAAGACCGTTTCTGCTAATGTTTTATTATTAAATAGAATAATACGCGTATTAACAATAATTTGTTACAGAGATGTAGAGAAAGTCATGTGAATGGAGCACATAAGATTTTTTCGGTAATTTAAACGAAGTTTAAGAATTGTTAGCTTTGTTTAGCAAAATTGTTATAAACTAACTTATAAATTAGTTAATAGAACTACACAAATACCATAAAAGGAAAATCTGATGTGTTTCATTCACAGGATTTTGTCTAGCTGTTCCGCAAACAAATATTTTATGTATATCATGATAATCGAGAAAAAAATTAGCAGAATTGGTATTTTTGCTTGCTTGCTAAAAGGGAGTACTCTAGGTTAAAGCGATAGTCAAATCTTTTAAAAGCCGGCCGCTATGTGAAATTATTGAAATTCGGTTTTGTTTGTAAACAAAAGAGGTGATAAGAAAAATGGCTTCCCGTTTGAGAAAAGTTTAATTAGCCTAAAACTGAAACCAATATCTTGGAATATCTCAAAAAACTATTAACTAAAAGAAATGGCATACCTAAACTGTGTGTTTGAACGAGATCTACAATTTTTTTTTTTATTGCAGCTTAGCGTCCTTTAACCTAGTTGGTCATATTGGACGGTGAATGAAATCGGTGACACAATGCTGAAATGATATCACGGTCCATGGAGCTTCAAGTTACTCGAAATTCGTCTTCTCAGGACGAGGGGAAAACCCACAAAAAACCTTATCCGGGTAACTTACCCGAAGCGAGATTCGAACTCACGACCTGTAGAATGTGAGGCAGACACGCTACCACCACACTACCCAGGTGGACGTATGCTTTTTGTCAGTGTTATTTATTAAAATTTTTACAAATAAATAACAAATTAGATAATAGAACTACACGAAAATCTGATGTGTTCTATTAACATGACTTATTCTAGCTGTTCCACAAGCATAATTTTCTTGTAAAATATACCCTTTTACTTGCATCATGTTAATCCAGACAAACATTAGCAGAAGTGGTCTATAAGCAAATGCGCAGGCTGAAGCGATAGTCAAATCTTTTAAAAGTCGGCCACTAAGGGACAGAATTGAAATTCGGTTTTCTTTGCTTGGTAGGAGTAAAAAAAGAAACGATAAGAAAAATCTAATATGCACCATTCACATGACTTTCTCTACATCTCTGCAACAAATTGTAGTTGAAAAGCTTATGCTTCTATTTACTTCATGTTAATCGAGAAACATTAGCAGAAATAGTCTTATTATTTGCTTCCTTGTAAGTAGAAGCGAAATGAGAGAGTACCATAGCTAAAATGATAGCCAAAAGCTGGTTGTTATGTAACTGAAGTTCCTTTGTTTGTATGGGCAGGAGTTAACACATTCCTGTATGAGAAAAGTATGTTTTTCAAAGCAGAAACGAAAAACCAAAAATATCTTAAAAATGATCAACTCCACGAAAAAAATGTGTATGACATAAATTGTGTGTTTTAACGTGCTCTACAGTTTTTATGCAGTAAGTTTTTGTCCATCTCTTACGGTTTAGCAGCTATGCACAATTCCGTAAAATTCATCCAGAATAAAGTAGTCTTCAGAGGCCATTCCCAGAAAATTCAAGATATACATTTTATTTGTTAGATAAATATATTTTATATATGGTATTTTAATCAAAATCGTTAGAGCCATTTTTAAGAAAGTCAACATTTTCGAAAAAAGTTCCATGTAAAGGGTAATTTGGGGTGGGGGGATTTTTCTCAAAATCTTCGTGTCGCATCTCTGGAAGATACTAAACTTAAATACCAAGTTTGGTGTTTTAGCTACTTTTCGTTTTTGAGTTATCGTGTGCACAGACACACGGACACACGAACACACGGTCACACACAAACGGACCTTTTTCTGAAAATGCTTTTTTTGGATACAGGGGGTACTAAAAGAAGATGTATTTCCGGTGAAATCTGGGTATCGAATTTTTGGGTGAAGTGCAATACCTTCTCTATCCCTATGTACATTGTACATACGGGGCTAGGGAAAGTAAAAATTACTTCCCGATGGGAGAAAAGTTTAAGTAGCTTAAAACTGAAACCAATAATCTGGAATATCTTGAAAACGGCTAACTGAAAAACTAACAACATATAGCCTGCCTAAATTGTGTAGTTGAACGAGATCTACATTTTTTTTTATGTTGGCTTAACGAGCATTAGCCTGGTTGGTCACATCGAACGATGAATGAAATTGATGAATTTATACAAATGATCCCGAGGTCCAAGTTACTGGACATTCGTCTTCTCAGAATAAAGAAAACCTTATTCGGGTAACGCATCCTAAGCGATATTCCACCTCGCGGTCTGTTGAATGTGAGGCAAATACGCTACTACCACACTACCCTGACGGGCTCTAGCTAAGTTTTTGTCTATCTCTTATGGTTTACCAGTTATACAAAAGTCGTACAGATTGAAGGGATCTTCAGAGGCTATACCCAGACATTTCAAGATATACATTTTGTTTGTCACCAAAATATCTTAAACATATGGCATTTTAATCAAAATCGTTAGAGCCATTTTTGAATAAATACAAAATTTCGAAAAACCTTCCATGCAAGGCATAGTTGGCATCCTTGGTAGATACTGAACTTAAATAGATCAAGTTTTTTTAAAGTTATTGTTTTTGAGTTATATTGTACTCGCGCGCGCAGACATGGACCTTTTTCTAAAAATTATTTTTATTTTTTTATTCAGGAGACGCTAAAACGTGTATTTCCGTTTAAGTCTCGGTTATCGAATTTTTGGGTGGAATGTAGTACCTTCTCTAGATACTATGTGCTTATATAAACGTGCTAGAGAAAGTAAAAATTAGCATCTGTTAAAAAAATAGTCACAGAAACCCTTAGTTTCATCGAGTCTCAGAATTGGAGGCGAGGACCCCGTAGTTGCGAGGCATGAGCGTTATCCTCTGATATTCCTTTGGCTAATCAATATACGATTTAAATAAATCAGTTGTAACATTTGGAGCAGCACAAAGGAGATAAAATCCATCATAATAAATCGAGTATTAAATGACACACTGTGTGCCTTTATTCTATATTTACCGCACTGAGCAAGAGTAAAACAAATGACAGGGTACATTTGTAGAGCAGAACCCCCTAGAGAGAGAGTGGTCAGAGCCGAGGTTGCGGTTGCAAGCACGGTCGTGCTCCATGTTCACCTCACATCTATTTGAACCCGTCTCCTGTGCAGTCAACCGTCCAGTGTGCGCAATTTCCGCACTTGGTTGAGAGAAATACTCCCTTCCAGCTTCCATCGCTCTATTTTCTACCGCCGCTTCGTACGAAAGCTTATCATGTAAAATACGGGGTTGTTAATATTGTAAAGCCGATGTCCCACGGTCAAAATTTGGTCCAAAAATGTTTATACAACGTGAACGTTGTGTGCAATTTCTCCATTCCATTCCAACCGGAGTGTGTATTGGTCCAGATATTTCTCACATGCACACGAACAGCTGATAGAAAATGGTGGAGGTTGCTGATCCACAATTATTTTCGTTCGCTGTCGTAAGCTTAGTTTATGTATCCATTGCAAGAGCATATTATAATAGAAAGAAAAAAATTAATAAAGAGGTGTTAGTGGACTAGACCATGGTTAGAACATAGGAATACAAGTCAAGGAAGTTGGTGTACTACATATGCTGCAAAGTAAACTCGTTTCTAAATTATTTTAACTTCCTTAGAATGGACGAAAATTTGTTTGGAAAGTTGCTGCCCTTAGTTGAGGCAAAAATCACTCGCCAAGACACAAATATGAGGCAGGCCATACCAGCAGGTGAACCAGCAATCACGTTTTTATATTTTTGCTGAGAAAAGAGGTTAGGTACAATTGGGTCCGATAAAATGCATTTGCAGGGATTATAAATACCCGAGTCATTATTTCATAAATCTCTGCCGCACAAAAAATGTGTATTTCAACCATAGCTCAGATACTATAACCTTATTATTTAGGAAAAAGTCTACAAGGTACAGCAAAGTTTCACACAAAAATTCACGTTGCGGGAAGGAAGACCCAGCGCTAAATGCCATCTTATTACGTCATTCCCACCAGGTCGCTCATTGGTTGATTTCATACCTTTGGACCAAAAATTAGAAACCGCTGTATCCTGTTGGAGCAAACTGGAATTGGACCAAAAATAGGGCGGACATTGTATACAATGAAATTATCCGATGTCCCACGATCCACTTTGTAGTTTGAAGAGTATTGGACTAAAATATTTGACCGTGGGACAAGGGCTTAACTTTGTATGGGTAAATGCTACATGTTAAGGGGTAGAGCAGTAGGACACTGAAAAACCTAAAGTTGATTACAATCTATGAGCTAAGCTGGAAAGAGCAGTAAAACTGTCTATAAGAGAACAATCAATAAATGTAACTGGAAGATAGATTAATATAGAAATGGTATATTTATTAAAGATTGACTGAGAATATATTATCATAAGTAATAACACGAAAAGTATTTTATAAGACAAAATAGACTATTAATATTGGTTTAATTGTTTTCTTTTTTTTTCACACAAACCTTGTGTAGGACAGAAGTTGGATAGGTAGGGCCAGACTGAAAAATTCAATGTCATAGCCGGAATTTGAACCACGGATCTCCCGGTCTCTAGCCGGTTGCTCTTCCACTGAGCTACCATGGCAACTTTGGGTGTAAAAATCCTTAACATGCTTCCTTCGGAAGGGAAGTCCTGTGTCGTAGATTTATTGGTACGTAAAAGAACCTCAAGGCTGATAGAAAGACCTCTGAGCAAATTTAAGCGGTCTTTCACGCCCAATTTAGAATGGGACGCTGAGAACCACAGTAGTTAAAGAGCGTCCATAAATAACACGCCATTTATATTTTTATTTTATTTATTTATTTATTTATTTATTTTTGCCGGCATAGCATTTAATTTCTCAACTGGCTCACATGTTTCCCGGTATACCACGAGGTGCTCTCAAATTATTTTGAGATGACAACCCCAATGGCGACTTAAGATGTGGCAAGTACTTAAGACCCAGAATTTATGGTATAGCCAACTATTATGGTAAATTGGTATTGGTTTAATGTATTTTTCACTAGCCGTATGTAAGACAGGAGTTGGATAGGTAGAGTCAGACTGAAAAATTCAATGCCATAGCCGGGATTTGAACCACGGATCTTTCGGTCTCTAGCCGATTGCTCTTCCACTGAACTACAATGGCAACATGCTGGCATAGAATTGAATTTCTCAACTGACACATGTTTCCCGGCAAACTACGAGATGCTCTCAAATTATTTTCTGTTTGACTCTACCTATCCTAGGCTATCAATAATTTATAATATACACGAGGGTGGTCTAAAAAGTTCTCGGCCTCACCAAAAGATTGCGGCACTATTTGCATGCTTTTTTTCCTTACGTTGGTACACATGTTAAGATACCTATGTAAAATTACAAGTCATTCCAGACAATAGTTGACTGTGGCAGTTGTTTGAAGCAGTGGAAGTGCGCATTGCTTTGAAAATGGAGAAATTCGAGTGTCGTGCTGTGATAAACTTCTGTGTAAAAGAAGGTTTAACACCTACAGAAATTCATTTGCAGATTTAAATGTACTGTAGTGACTCATCACCTTCAGTTTCCACTGGAAATAGATGGGCGACCGATTTTAAACGTGGCCGTGAAAGCGTCCAAGAAGATCCACGCGAGGGACGTCCAAAAGGTGTAACCATACCGGAAATCATTGAAAAAGTGCATGACATGATTTTGGAAGATTGGCGTACAAAGGTGCGTGAAATTGCTAATGCTCTTCGAATTTCAAAGCAACGTATTGGTCACATCTTGCGTCAGGAATTAAACATGAAAAAGCACAAGATGGGTGCAGCGTATCCTCACTGTGGATAACAAACGCATTCGCACGACACTTTCTGAAAAGTGCTTAGCGCATTTTCAGAAGAACAGAAGTGACATTTTGTCCCGATATATCTCAATGGATAAAACATGGATTCACCACTACGCACCCGAATCCAAGCAGCAGTCGAGACAGTGGACAGAAGCTGGTTCTTCAGCTCCAAAGAAGGCGAGGATGGTACTTCGGTGGGAAAGGTCATGGCGTTAGTGTTTTGGGATGCCAAAGGAATTTTCTTGATTGACTATTTCGAAAAAGGTAAAACCATTACTGGAGAATACTACTCTCAACTTCTAACCAAACTGAAAGCAAGCATTCGTGAAAACAGACCCGGGTTAAAGAATAAAAACATTGTTTTCCATCAGGACAATGCACTTGCCCACAAAAGAGTTTTGGCAATGAGGAAATTGAGAGAGTTGCACTATGAAGTGCTGGAACATCCACCCTATTCCCCAGATTTGGCTCCCTCGGTCTTCCATCTGTTTCCAAAACTGAAGCAATTCCTCGCTGGTAGGCGCTTTTCGTCCAATGAAGAAGCAATTGCGGCTGTAAATGGGTACTTTGCAGCACTTCCAGAGGAACACTACATAGAGGGGATAAAGGCAGTGTAAAACCGCTGGATAAATGTATCGATATTAGAGGAGATTATGTTTAAAAAATCTCATTTGTTCCATTCACATGACTTTCTCTATATCTCTACAAAAAAAAATATTGTTAAAAAGCTTATGCTTATATTTACTTCATGCTAATCAAGGGGAAAAAACTAACAGAAATAGTCTTATTACTTGCTTCCTTGAAAGTAGGAGCAAAATGGGGGAGTACCATGGTTAAATTGATAGACGAAAGTTGGTTACTATGTGACAGAAGTTCCTGTGTTTGTATGGACAGGAGTTTACAAATTCCTGTATGAGAAAAGTATAGGTTTTTCATAGCTGAAACAAAAAAACAAGGAATATCTAAAAACCAATCACCTCCACGAATATATATAGTTTTATATATATATATAACAAATTGTGTGTTTTAAAGTGCTCTACATTTACTGTGTGGTAAGTTTATGTCCATCTTTTACGGTTTAGCACTTACGCAAAATTCTGCAAAATTCACCCAGAATAAAGTACTCTTCAGAGGCTATTCCCAGAAAATTCAAAATATACATTTTATTTGTAAGGTTAATATCTTTAATATACGATATTTTAATCAAAATCGTTAGAGCCACTTTTAGTTAATCAAAATTTTCGAAAAAAGTTCCATATAAAGGGTAGTTTAGGGTGGATTTTTTTCTCAAGATCTTCGTGTCGCATCCCTGGAAGATACTAAACTTAAATACCAAGTTTGGTATTTTACCGACTTTTCGTTTTCGAGTTATCGTGTTCACAGACACATGGACTACGGAAATACTGACACATGGACACACACATACACACGGACCTTTTTCTGAAAATACTTTTTTTTGGATACAGGGGACCCTAAAGCATATATTTCCGTTGAAATCTCGGTATCGAATTTTTTGGTGGAGTGCAATTCCTTCTCTATACATTATGTACAGAGTACGTGTAGAGAAAGTAATAAAACTACTTTGGAAGCATGGTTTGTCGTTTTTCACTGCCAGGCCGAGAACTTTGCAGACCACCCTCGTATGAAGGGAGATTTTATCAGGTTATAATTGTAATACTTATATTAGTCCTCAAATAGCAGATTACGCTTTCGACCGTGCTTATTTACCGAAATCTTTTTTTTTTCTTTCTTCACTGCCTCCTGAATTATGATATAGCCTATCCAATAAACGAATATCGATAGCAACGTTAGAAATAGGAGCAATTATTTTAGTTCAGCTTTTAATAAGCAATACATGAAATGGAAACAAAGTTTATCTTATTTGAGGTTTGCACTCATTTCATACATAAGAAATACAAAAAGTGACTATTTTCACTGGTTTTTTTTAACTAAATATGTTATCAACTGGATAAAGCTTTAAATAAACATGTAACTGAATTAATTGAAAGTACAATTGTGGAACTGGCAGTTATTAAAAGCGAAACTTGGCTGACTAGATTGTCACCTTGTTATCAATAACCAAGACAGGAGTTTAAAGCCGCGCCATGGCTGAGTGGTTAGAGCATTCGCCTAGGGTTCGATTCATAGCGACTGCATGTGGGATTTGTGGTGGACAATGTGGTGCAGGGTGGATTTTCTGCGGGTTCTCCGGTTCCCCCGCCATCACATTCCAACGGTGCTCCATCGTCATTCCATGTATCATCAGTGTTATCGCCTGCGGTGCCATAAATAGTAAAAATGTTCTAAACATTTTCCATATAAAGGGTGGTAGTTCAGGAGTGGAGCG
This sequence comes from Hymenopus coronatus, assembly GCA_030762935.1. Taxonomy (NCBI): domain Eukaryota; kingdom Metazoa; phylum Arthropoda; class Insecta; order Mantodea; family Hymenopodidae; genus Hymenopus; species Hymenopus coronatus. The sequence continues at coordinate 40,898,653 of CM060899.1, forward strand.
TTTGCTTAAAAATCCCCCCACCCCAAACTTCCTTTTTCATGAAGAAATGTTTGAAATTTTTGTTTTTCTGAAAATAACTCTTAACAATTTCAATTAAAATACCCCATATTAAAGATTTTTACATCACAAATAAACCATATTGTGAATTTTCTAGAATAGCCACTGAACGTCTGTTTATTCTGGATGAGTTTTGCAGACCTTTACATAACGGTGAAGCCGTAAGAGATAGACAAACATTTTCTACACAAAATAGTAGATCTCGTTAAAACACATAATTTGTCAAATACGTTTTTACTTCTCTACTCGTACCATGTATATAGTGTATAGAGAAGGTATTGTAATGCAACCAAAAATTCGATACCGATTTTTCACCGGAAATACATGTTTTGAGACTCCCTATATCCAAAAAAGCACTTTTAGAAAAATGTCCGTGTGTGTCTGTCTGTCTCTTTGTCTGTCTGTATGTATGTGTGTGTGTGGGGGGTGTGTGTAGGTAACATAGCTCAAAAACGAAAAGTCCGTTAAAAACCAAACTTGGTATTTAGGTTTGGTATCTTCCAAGAATGTGACAAGGAAGATTTTCAAGAAAATCCCCCCACTCCCAACTACCCTTTACATGGTTGAAACGATTTTGATTAAAATACCGTTTGTTAAAGATATTTACCTTACAAATAAAGTGTACATCTTGAATGTTCTGGGAATAGTCTCTGAAGGCTACTTTATTTTGGATGAATTTTGCAGAATTTTGCATAACTGCTAAAGCGTAAGAGAGGACAAAAACTTATCAGACAAAAAATGTAGAGCACATTAAAACATACAATTTATGTAATATAATTTTTTCCGTGTAGTTGATTGTTCTTTAGATACTGCTTGTTATTGGTTTCAGCTTTGTTAAACTTATACTTTTCTCATACAGCAATTTGGAAACTCCTGCCCATACAAACAGAGGAACTTCAGTCACATAGCAACCAGCTTTTGACTATCACTTTAACCTATGGTACCCCCTTATTTCGCTTCTACTTACAAGGAAGCAAGTAATAAACTATTTTTTTAAATTTTTTCTCGATTAGCATGAAGTAAATAGAAGCATAAGCTTTTTAATAATATTTTTGCAGAGATGTAGAGAAAGTGATGTTAATGGAACACATCAGATTTTTCTGAATTATTCCTTATTATTGGTTTCAATTTTAAACTACTTAAGCTTTTCTCAAAGGGAAAGCAATGTTTCGTTTCATCTCTCTTGTTTAACTGCAGACCATGCAAAGCGAGCCAAACTTCAATTGTTTCACATATGATCAGTTTTAAAAGAAATGACTATCAATTTAGTCTAGTGTATTCCCTTATATCCCTTTTACTTACAAGGAAGCAAGTAATAAGACAATTTCTGCTAATGCTTACCTTGAATAGCATGTCGTAGACAAAAAAATAATCCTTTGTAAGAAAAGTTGTTTGTGTAACAGCTAGAGAAAGTCATGTGAATGGAACACATCAGATTTTTCTTCTAGGATATTCTTTGTCATTGGTTTGACTTTTCAAATGAATTTTTTTCAAATTGATATTAACGATCATTTTATTTCTAGTTGTTATGCAAAGAGTATAGTACTTCAAAGTTATATTTATTCAACAATTTAATGTATAAATATAAACTGAAAGTTCTTTTGGATATCAAGAAGTAGCCATTATAATAAGCTTTTGTTATAATAGTGCATAGCGTATAGAGAATGTATTGCATTCCACCCAAAAATTCGATACCTACATTTCACCGAAAGACACGTTTTCGGGTCCTCTGTAATAAAAAAGAGTATTTTTAGAAGAAGGTTCCTGTTTCTGTTCGTGTGTCTGTGAACACGATAGCTCAAAAACGAAGAGATGGTAAAATATCAAACTTGGTATTTAGGTTTTAGTATATTAAATATATTTACATGGCAAATAAAATGTATATCTTCAATTTTCTGGGAATAGCCTCTAAAGACCCCTTTATTCTGGATGAATTTTGCGTAACTGGTAAACTATAACAGATAGACAAAAGCTTACTACACAAACAAATCTTATGTATTCCATTCACATGACTTTCTCTACATATCTGTAACAAATTATTGTTAAAAAAAGCTTATTATTCATCTAATTCATAATAATCGAGATAAAAATTAGCAGAAATTGTCCTTATTACTTGTTGCTTGTAAGTAGAAGGGAAAAATATAATATGATCCATTCCAATGATGTCCTCTAGCTGCTCATCTTACTAAGAGCATTAATCTGTTATCTACATCATGCTAATCAAGATAAACATAAGCAGAATTAGTCTTCTTATTAGCTTCCTTGTGAGTGGATGGGAAATAAGGAAATGCACAGGCTAAAGCGATGGGCTCATTCTTTAAAAACCGGTCGCTATTTGAAACAATTAAAATTCCAATTTCTTTGCTTGTCAGGAGTAAACAAACGAGAAACGAGAAGAAAGACGTCTCCCCTTTCGAGAAAAGTTAAGGTGGCTTAAATCGAAACAAATAATCCGGTTAACTCTACAAAAATATGTATAAATTTTGTGTTTTAATGAGATCTACATGTTTTGTGTAGTAGGTTTTTATATATCGCTTACGGTTTGCTAGTCACATAAAAGTCATCCAGAATGAAGTGGTCTTCAGTGGCTATTCCCATAAAATTCAAGATGTATGTTTTATTTTCATTGCATCTATCTATAATATACGGTATTTTAATGAAAGTGGTTAGAGTAATTTTTGAGAAAATCAAAGTTTTCGAAAAATTTTCCATGGGGGATTTTTTTTAAAATCTTTGTGTCGCATGTTTGGGAGATACCAAGGTTGGTATTCAATCGACTTTTCGTTTTTGAGCTATTCTGCACACACAGACGGATCTTTTTGTAAAAATGCTTTTTTAATCAGGGATCCCAAAACGTGTATATCCGGTGAAATCTCGGTATCGAATTTTTGGGTGCATTACAATACCTTATCTATATACTATGTACATAGTTCACGCAGAGAAAAGTAAAAATATAAATCTCGTGGGTTTGTGAATTTCTGAAATATTCCTTGTTATTTGTTTCAGATCTAAATTAAAATTTCATCTCAAGGAAATTTGTCAACTCCTGGTCATGCATACAAACGGATTTCAACCACATGGCAACCAGCTTTTAAAAGATTTGACTATCGTTTTAGCCTAGTGTATTCCATTATTTTCCTTCTGTTTACAAGGAAGCAAGTAATTAAGACAATTTCAGCTAATGTTTATCTCGATTATCATAAAATAGATTGAAGAATAAGCTGTTTAACAATCATTTGTTACTGCAATGTAGAGAAGGTCATGTGAATGGAATACGTCAGATTTTTCTTTCTTTTCTTTATCCTTCCTAGACATATAATACAACTGGAATCCCGTAAGCTAACCTGTTGTCTGTGAAATACTAGACAGGAACGCAGACTGCTTTAGTCAACTGAGCTACAACACAGGAATAGTTTAGCAGCCTCTGGAAACTAGTGGGGAAATGCAAGCTCCACTGAAAAGCGTGTTTGGACTGCATTTCAAAGGTTAAGCACAGTTTCAACATATACACTAGTCAAGTTAACATCAAACAATAAACAGCTTTTCTAGTGACTGGTTAGTAGCAAGAGTTCGTGCTTCGTTCCCGACCATTTTCCCGAAAACATTTACATGGATAGGATAGGTGACGGCTGTAGGGGGCTCGGCACCAAACCTGAGGGGGGAATGAGGTGAGAGATACACCGGGTGACCGTAACCAGGAGCAACGGCCCAGCAATAACAAGGTCTCTATAGTTTCCAGATTAAAGTACCCCGAGAATTTCTTCCCTTTGAAGTTTTAAAAGTAAGAAGACTTAATTTTGGTTTACAAGACCAATGTTTTATTTTTAAACTATTAAAACATTTAATGTTAATAATATTTTATTTGACAGAGAGACCGGGCTCCTCGCTCCATAGTGTCTAACGCCGCAAATAGCCGTAGTCGAGAGACGAAAGTAGCCAGTTTAAGCTTCCTTTTCACTGCCACGCCGCACTGAGCACCATCACCGACATTTCCAACTCCGAAAGAAACCAACGGGATTGAAGGATGAATAAACTGACAATGGAAACGACATGGAGGGGCCAAGAAAGACTGAAATCTTTAAAAAAAAAAAAACTGTCCACAGGAGGCGAATCCGTACAGGTTGCTCCAATTCCCTTTCTTTGGGGGCAGGACGAATAAATTAACCTCCAAGGATGTAACGCTGCAATTCTGTTGGAAGCATGCTCGGGCCATAATCCAGAGGTCTGTGAATTGAAACCACGCTCTGCTACCAGAATTACAGAACTACACTCCTGTAGATGAATATCTGTGACCTCCCGAATACAAGACGCAACCCATTAGCCTTTCCGCTTGGTACTCACCCTGAATATTCACTATCACGAATGGAATACACCGCGAGTGCACATTTTTCCCGAATCCGTTTGTCTGAGGCGATTGCCCAGTATGATCATTATTACTGAATTATAATTTCCTTGAATGGGAAATAATGTATCTGCTAGCCTCGAAATGTTCTATCCTTATCTTGGTAATTTATTTACTTGGGCATGTACGAGTTAACCGTTTCCGAGATATTCTTTGTTATTGATTTCAATTTTACACTACTCAGCAGAAGTCGATTTTCGCTTTACCTCTTTTGTTTTACTCCCGAGAATGCAAAAGAGAGCCGTTCACATAGCGAAAGGCTTCTAAAAGATTTGACTATCACTTTAGCCTAGTGTATTCCCTTATTTCCCTGCTACTTACTAGAAAACAAGTAATAATGCAATTTCTGCTAGTGTTTATCTCGATTACTATAGATAAAAGAATCATGTGTAGGGAGAGTTTTTGTGTAGAACATTCAGAGAAAGTTATGTGAAAAGAACACATCAGATTTGTACTTTCTCTACACTGCTATGTATGTACAAAGTGCACAGAGAAGGTATTGTACTGCGCCCAAAAATCAATGTCGATATTTCACCGGAGATACATGTTTTGAGACTCCCTGAATAGAAAAACACTTAGAAAAAGGTTAGTATGTGTGTATGTTTGTGTCTCTAGACAGTATAGCTCAAAAACACAAAAACGTTGCATACCAAATTTGGTATTTAAGTGCTAGCATATTCCAAGGATGTGATACGAATATTTTCAAGAAATTTCCATAACCCAAACTACCTTTCACATGGAGACTTTTTTTTTAATTTTTTTATTTTCTTATAAATGGCTCTAACGATTTTGATTAAAACACTATATTAAACATGTTGACGTGGCAAATAAAATGTATATCTTGAATTTTCTGGGAATAGCCGCTGAAGAATCCTTCCTTCATTCTGGATGAATTTTGCATAACTAGTAAACTATAGACAGGCATGGCAAATTTTGGTCTCTCGAGACAGCTCCTGGTATATGACGTAAATTCCACGTCACAGCATCCCTCTCTTCGCTCAACCCTTTCCCCTAGTTCAGGCAGGGGTATGAGTAGTGGTTCATTCTGTTTTCTAAATAGTGCGTGTTCCACTGACGGAATATTTTCAAAACCACGGAAACGTCGTTGTGTGAAATGTCACAAAGATCTACATATTTAATAGTAGTAGTAAAAATAATAATAATAATAATAAATAATCATAGTAATTATTAATAATAAATAATTATAATAATAATAATCCTTTTCCTACTTTTAATTTCCTTTTCTATTGCTATACAATGAAAACTGTCGACATTTTATTATCTTTATAGAAGAGTTTCAAGTTTTTTTTTTTTTTTTTTTTTTTTTAGATAGTTAATTTATAATTTGTCTGCTTTACTCTGTCCTTGTTGGCAGCCAATAAATATGGGGATTTGTTATTGTTATTGTTTCAATAAATAAATAAAATAATTTTAGTATTGACTTAATATGTAAAACCATTCACCTCTCACCGAGACGGCCCGGGTTCGATCCCAAGAGACGGCATGTGAGATTTGTGGTGGACAAAGCGGGTTTTCTCCGGGTTCTCCGATTTCCTCCGCCATCGCGTTCCACCGATGCTCCATCTTCATTCCATGTATCACCAGTCTCATTGCCTGCGGCGCACACAAGTAGTAAAAGCGGGCATTAAACACGCTACCAAAGAAAACAAAACTAGGAGTGGAATACAAAGACGAAAAAGTCAATGCCATAGCCAGGACTTGAACCACGGATCTCCCGGTCTCTGGCCAGTTCCTCTACCACTGAGCTACCATGGCAACATGCCGGCATAGCATTGAATTTCTCAACTGACTCGCATGTTTTCGGGTAAACCACAAGGTGATCTCAAATTATTTTGAGGTGACATTGAATTTTACAGTCTGACTCTATCTATCCAAGCCCTGTCCTACACACGGCTTGTGTGAAGAAGCATTTAAACCAATAAACGTTATTATTATTGTTATTATTATTATTAGCATCAGTAGTAGGAGGGGGGGGAGTTGGCCTACTAAAATTAACCATTACGAATTACTTATTTTACTATGGTCACTATAACTCAAGTTAGCTAATGCAACATATGCCTGCTCTTTCAGCGAGGCCATACTTGAGGGATAGAGTACGAAGACTGGGTTAGTAATTTGGCTTTCACAGCAGATTTTTTGAACATTTGAGCAAGCTGAACTGTCGACTTCAAGGCCGGGTCAGTGCACTGTTGACATGCATGATGAGGTGAATTCATTTTCCATAAGACATGTTTGCAATGTGCAATTAAAGCAAATTTTAATTTCATAATTTTCCTTGTCTGAAGTCACTCTCAAATGTTCCTGATTCTCGATCATATAAATTTCATGATATCCTGGAATTTTGCTTACAGAATTTAGAGATAGTCGGTTCTGTAGTTTTGCAAAAAATGGAAAATGATTTCTCTCTTTTTGCAAATCTCTTTGATACGTTCCACTGTGAATGTAAGACCAGATTTGCAATTTTAAGTTGCTGATCTCCAAAACGAAGCTTTTGTAAAAAGTAAAATTAAGAAATGTTTTGCTTTATATGTATGTATTCAAATATACTGTCTCTTCTAAATAACCGCACCTCCGATCATTTGCTGCCAGAATCGAAGCTATGTACGTTTCTGTGTACACAGCGAACAGATTTTCTCTAAATTAAATACATTAAAGTCGAGAAGAAAACACGCTTAACTGATGCCGACCTTCAAGCACAATTAACACTAGTTACTTATGATTCAACTTCAAATTTGGAGAGTGTCGTCATTATGCCGTAGTGAAAAAGTAAAATAAAATAAAGTAATACAGATACAATGTAATACTCTAAAAAGTCTTTATTTTTTTTTTATTTCCTTGTAATGCATACTATTGAGCAGTATCGTATGATAGTGACGGTCACACGCCACTGCCGACTCGCTTACTGCGCCCACCTCTGCCTTCACTTTGTGCGTGGCGGGTAGTATCTGTATTGCGTCATGAGTTTGTGACCTTAAGCGACCTCTGCCGTAAGATATAGACAAAAACTTACTACATAAAAATGAAATCAAGTTGAAACAAACAATTTATTTCATACATTTTTCTTGGAGTTTGCCATTTCCGAGATATTCCTTGTAATTGTTTTCAGTTTCAAAAAACTTAAACGTGGCATTTGTCAGCCTTTGGCAATGAAAAGTAACGAACAGGTTTTAAGAGATTTTACTATCGCTTTAGCCTAGTATAATGCCCTGTTTCTCTTTTACTTACAAGGAAGCAAGCAATAAGACTATTTCTGCTAAAGGTTATCTTGATTAGCATGGAGTAGATAGAAGAATACACTACTTGAGAATAATTTTTACACAGGTGTAGAGAAAATCATGTGAATGGAGAAAATCAGATTTTTTCTTTTCTGTTCAGGAATCAATTCGAAGACCAGATTCTGCTTGCACCTACAGTTAATGTCCAGTGGACTTAAGTATTTACGAGCCCCATATGTGCTCTCTAACTATTGGTATATTATTATAGTGAAGCTTTGTATTTATTTGGCCTTTAGAGCCAGTGGGTTCAAATGCATGACATTATTATGAGTTCAGCGAGCCCCTGTCTCAAAGGGGAGGTAAGGAATTAAACCTTGGATTGCATGCATTACCAACTTCATAAACAGGTTTGTGTACTGGGGGGTGCAGAACTGTTTTTAACCAGGATATTTTGTGTGTTATCTTAATTTATCTGTGTAAGTCAGGTTTAATTTTCTACTGTAAACAGTATGAACAAGCGTTTATTGTAATAGGGAATTTGTGCAACTAAAGCTATGTTACCATTACCGTCCAATTATTTGACGCTAATGCTGCGATTGCTGATTTACCAGACGCAAGCGAATGCTCCAAATGTAAATATTGGAAAGGTATGATAAAAGTTCCATTTTACTGAAGTGACCTCAAAACTCTTGACATTCACCACTTCTACTCATCGTTTGCTAGTCCTCTGCAAGTGGTAATGTGTGCTAAACTAGCTACCTATAATGTTTTTCAAATGGGAAGCGTTCTACTCTGCAGCAAATGAGATGCGTTATCGTGCTCTGCGTTGCCAGGTCATATTTCCCTCTCACTCGCACCCTGAGCATGCAAATCTGCCTAGCGACATAATGTTTATTCAGTGTATCAAGAAAACTATCTGAGCTAAAAATCGGTGTTTTTTAGGGTTCTGTTACAAATATTACTCCCTATCGTCCTCGTGAATTACTTTTTGCAACTTTGAATATTTTGTCTTAGCGTAAGTAGTATTTATGAGAGACGGAATCACTTAGTGCGTTACTCCCCAGTTAAGGGGACAAGGTAGTCTGAACGTGCGGAAATTACACCTTAAGTGAGCTGCATTATCACTGTTCCAAAAAGTTGTATGAATTATTCTATAAATCTTGACAATTATTTCAAGTGGTTGTTTGCATTAATAGCTTATGTGTTGAGTCTATAAAAAGCAGAAAAGTAATAAAACGTAGTCTTAAAATCTTTTTCTCTGATACTACTTGCAATACATGAACACATTTTTGCATGCTTGTTCTTAGTATAATCAGCTATCTTCTGAACCTCAATTATTTGGTACAACTCCAGTAGACATTAAAAAAATAGTTATTTGCAAATTCAAAAAAGTAAAAATGTGCAAAATTTACAATGATGTTGCTTTCTTAATATGATCAATATACCTTAATCTCCTCCTCCTGCTGATCAAAAAAGATGTATTTAGATTTCGGTCACATAAAAGTATGGTAATAGCTCCTGCTAAACCTGGAAATAATAATAATAATAATAATAATAATAATAATAATAATAATAATAATAATAATAATAATAATAATAATAATAATAATAAGAGTGCAGTAATACCAACCGATCAAACATAACATCAAGATTGTGGTTCAGAAAGCTCAACTATGTATTGTATATATCCATGTGCTGAAAATTTCAGCTTTCCAACTCTCATACTTTCTGAGAAAAAGGTATATAAGTATCCAAAACTGCTATTTTGAGAAAACTGAATATAAAGATAAAAATGTCCTAAAATGAGGCATTGCACGGCAGCTTTAAAGAAATGCAGACTGCCATTTAAATTATATTTAAATTGATTAAAATCCTCTTAAACCCCCAAAAGTATATATTTTTTTGAAACCAGAAATAATAGAGATTTTGTTACTGTCTGAAACCAAACATGTTATTTTCTACCATTTCAGAGTACCTTGTCCTTAAACGGGAATGTAATGTGTCAACACAGCAGCACTCTGGTTGGCTGCCGGCCTGGTGACGCTCAAGGTCAAGCCTCATCCCGTTTGAAAATCACTGTAGTATTGTCTTACGACTGGTAGCAAAGGCCGAATAAATCTGAAACCCCCATATAAATTCGCTTCGATTGCTACCAGATTAATCAATTAATAAATCCTTAAATTGATAACATCGGTGAGAGTAGACCAGTACGTTTCTGATTTTGGAGCTCAGTTTCTCTGAAGCTGTGCTATTTGCTGATTGTACTCAGAGGTCTTTACCAGGATTTTTCTCTTGTAGCATGCAGGCGAGATAACGAATCTCCCTTGACGATACTTTCCTCCCCTCAACACGTGCCTTCAGTCAAGTAACCACGATGCGGGAAATAGATAATGGAAGGGAACCCTCTCCTTCAACCAAGAGGAAAATGCTGCTACAATTCTTCCCGTATACCAAATAGAAAGAAACAAAATTGCGTCTCCTTGTGTGAAGAGAAGACATCGTCAGCTGATCTCGTTTGATAAGCACCCAGTAGCAAAGTTTGTGCCAAAGGTCACATAAGGCAGAAAAATGAAAATTCAAATGAGTTAGTATTGTAACCGAGCAATGAAAGGTAAGTATGAGTGCCGTTTTTTATTCAACGTCCGATAGACTGTACATAAAAGACAAGCTAATAGAAAACAATATTTTATTACTAAAAGTTTGATACACTTATGGTTACTTTGCAACATAATCACCGAAAAGATTGAGACATTTATCGTACCTATGCACAAGCTTTGCAATACCCGCTTCAAAAAATGTTGCCACCAATGATTTGAAATGAACATTGATGTTGCTTTGTTGAAAGTCCTGCCCTCCTAGCCACGTCTTCAGTTCAGGGAAAAGGTGAAAGTCGCTGGGTGCCAGGTCAGGACTGCATGGCGAATGATTGAAAATGTCCCATTGAAATTGTTCAAGGAGCCGATGGGTTGTGCCATCACTGAGAGGACGAGCGTTGTCATGGATCAACACAATTCCTGAAGTCAGCATTCCTCTCGTTTGTTTTGAATGGCTCTCCGCAAACGTCGTAAAGTACGATCTCTGGAGTTGTCACTTCTACAGGGCGTCCAGAGCGAAGCTCATCACTAGTGCTCGTACGTCCCGTTTTAAGCTCTGCAACCCACCTTTTAATCATTGAATATGAAGGGACAAAGCCTTTCAATGTGCTGTCCATTTCCTCCTTGATTTCTTCAGGCATTAAGTCTTTCAAATGGTAGTATTTAATCACTGTTCGTTTTTCCAAATGCTCCATTTTCGTGAAAACTCTAAAGTTGTTTTGTTTAAAATGCTGTCATTCGAAAACTAAACAAGCTATTGACCAGTAACTATGGATACAAGCTAGTCTAGAGTTAAACCAAGCGATTCTACCGTCTAACTGGCCTAGCGGCTCCATATCTGTGAGGCCCGAGACTTATCAGCCAACCCTCGCCCTTAGAAGGGGGCAAGTAAGACAAGTTGTGCTAATGTTTATCTCGATTATCATAACGTTGATAGAAGAATATGATTTTTAACAATAAGTTGTTACATCGATATAAAGGAAGTTATGTGAATGGAACCTATCCCATTTTTATTCGTTGATAGGGTTGTTCACAGCCCCTCACAGTATATATTAAACGGGGAATTTCCCTTCCAAGAGCTCCGTAAGGATATGAAAAGGGGAAGGAAACTAATCAATGAAGCCATTCGGGAGTTCTTAAGGAGTTATAGTGCTGATCTCTGCTGCGTCTTCAAGATGCAACAAACTCAATTATCGTACATTATACTTGTCTCACTACATGAGAACCGCTTACAGATAATGATGAGAACAAAGCTTAAAGAGGGTCGAAATTAGATTTTCGTAATTTTTACTATCTCTACACGTACTACGTACATAGTGTATAGAGAATGCATTGTATTGCACCCAAAAAGTCGGTACTGATATTTCACCAGAAATCCATGCTTTAGGGCCCCCTGAATCAAAAAAAAAAAACAAAAAAAAATTTAGAAACATATTCTTGTGAGTGTGAGTGTAAGTGTGTATGTGTGTGTGTCTGTGGGCAGCATAGCTGGTATTTAAGTTCAGTATCTTTCCAAGGATGCGCCATGAAGACTTTCAAGAAAATCTCCCCACCCTGAACTACCCTCTTCATGGAAAAGTTTTCGAATATTTTTATTTTATCAAAAATGGCTCAAACGATTTTGATTAAAATATCATATATTAAAATGTTTACATGGAAAATAAAATGTACATTTTCAATTTTATAGGAATAGCCTCTGGAGACATGTTTATTCTGGATGAATTTTGCGGAGTTTTTCAAAACTGGCAAACCGTAAGGGATAGACAAAAAAAAATGTAGAGCTCTTTAAAACACACAATTTATGTTATATACATTTTTTCGTGGTGTTGACCCTTTTTGAGATATTGCTTGTTATTGGTTTCAGCTTTAAAATAAGTATACTCTTCTCTCGGGAGTTTGTCAACTTCTTTCCATACAAACACAGGAACTTTAATCACATGGCAACTAGATTTTAAAAGATTTGCCTATCGCTTTAGCCTATGGTAATCTCTTTAGTTCCCATGTACTTACAAGGAAGCAACTAATAAGACCCTTTCTGGTAATTTTTCCTGATTATCAGTAAGTACATAGAAGATTAAGGTTTTTAACAATAATATACTACAGAGATGTACAGAAAGTTATGTGAATGGAGCACATCGACTTTATTCCATTGTCATATTTTAATTGCATATGGTTATATCAAGTCTCGTGCTCATTTTGGTATAACTTTCATAGAGGTACGGTAATTAAAACTAAATTAAAATGTTGTTGAAAATAATCCTGCGTAGTACCCTCTCTTGCTAAAACATCAATAACTTTGTAAATATTAGTGTTAGAGGAGACACTTTAATTGTTATTTTGTTCGGAAAGTTTTACTTTAGCTTTTGTCAGCATTGGCAAACCGTTCATATTGCCTTTATGTGAAAGTTTTGAGGTACTGCAAAGCTGTGTTTGGAAAATTAGATTACATTTCTTTTTAATGTTGTGTTTGAAAGCAATTTCTGAAGAAATAAAGTTGTCTATACAAGTGCACCATTATCTCAGAAACTAATAGACACAAAGGGTTGAAATTTTATCACACATTTGCACCTACATATGCTTTACTTTAACGAAAAACTTTTTATGTAAATGGCTTAGTTATTTTTTTAAATTTGAAAATCATTTTTCAATAAAATTGTAAGAGGTTTATTAACAAAATCATACATTTTCTTCTAATGAACAGAAGTATTCTATTTTTCATCATTCAACTGTTAAGTTAATGCTGAACATATCCTGAAAAATTTAACTTATTTTCTTAAATAGTTGCTGAGATACTGGGTCAAAGTTTAACATTGGCAAGTTAGGACTTTTCGATTTCCCTTAAGAATAAAATAATACAGAGTGAAGATGGCGACGTTGAAAGCTCTTACAGAGACTAGTTGGCAAATTTAGGTATTTTGTACAGTGTTGTAAAATGCCTTTATTTGCTCAAAATTGTTTACAAATAAGTGTTTGATTCACTATTGCAAGTAATTCACTAGAAGTTTCGACGCTGCACACCATCCTTGGATTGTGCGCTAACATTCGCTCACTAAAATTCACAACAACAACATTGCACTGCAATCCTTCATCCTTTTATAGCTAGAAAATGTCATAAAATTACCTAGTAGCTTCTGGGAGCCGAAAAGCTTCGAGATTCGCGTTCCCGAAGGTTTCGACTACCATCATGTCACAGCTAATTGCGATGTCTCATTTTCCAGCTCAAACGCCGCATACCAGAACGAGAGAGCGGTCACGGACAGTATCGTCACTGTATTGCTAATTTGAATTTGTTCTTTAATGTGATTTAGAGCATCTTTCAAAAGTAAGTTCAAACATTAAACCGCTATTATAATATTTGACATAGGGAAAAAATAAAAAGTTTATGATGGGCAAAAATGCATTCATAACAATTGGGAAGATATATATATATATATATATATATATATATATAAAACATTATGTGACATAAATTACGTGTTTTAATAAGAACGACACTTTCTGTGTAGTAGATTTCGTCCCTTTCTTACAGTTTACCATTTATTATAATGCCATTCAGAATGTAGAGTACTTCAAGGGCTATTCGCAAGAAATTCAGGATATACTATAGTCATATTGGGGGCCTTTAACTTGTGAAAAAATTCTACATTAACTGTAGGTTATTTATTTATATTTTATATCATTAAACATACACATATTCACTTTTACATTATACTTCCAGACTCTGTGGGAGATATGGAATAATTCCGGTTAAAGAAATATTCCCTGCACCAGCCGGGAATTCACCACTGACAATTCGACCACGGAATCAGTTTATATACATTTTATTTGCCAGGTAAACATCTTTAGTATAGGGCATTTTAATCAAAATCACTACATCCATTTTTAAAAAATCGAAAATTAGGCAAATGTAAATAAAGGGTAGTTTTGAATGGGGGGCGAGTTTGCTCAAAAATTTTCGTGTAGCATCCTTGGAAAATGCGTAACTTAAATACCAAGCTTAATATTTCAGGGACTTTTCATTTTTGTATTATACTGCCCCTCCCCCCACACATGCGCGCGGATGTTTTTCCTTTCTCTACACTACTATGTACATAGTGTATAGAGAAGGTACTGTATTGCACCCAAAAATTTGATACCAAAATATCACATATCACATGTACATTCAAGAAAATCTCCCCTCTCCAAACTACCCTTTACATAGACAATTTTGATTTTCTGAAAAATGGCTCTAACTATTTTATTAAAATGTCACATATTAAAGCCATTTCCATTACAAATAAAATGCATATCTTGAATTTTCTGCGAATAACTTCTGAAGGGCTGTTCATTCTGGATGAATTTTACTGAAATTTGCCTAACTGCTAAACCGTAAGAGATAGACAAAGATTTACCACACAAAAAATGTAGATCTTGTTAAAACACACAATGTATGTCATTTACATTTCAGTTTCTCATGCGAGATCTCGTTAGCTTCTGGCCACGCAAAGAAATGGATTTCAATCTCATAGAAATCACATTTTAAAAAATCTGATGTGTTCCATTCACATGACTTTATCTATATCTCCACAACAAATTATTGTTTAAGAGCTTATGATTCTATTTCCTTCATGCTAATCCAAAAACAATTAGCAGAAATAGTCTTAATACTTGCTTCCTTGTAAGCAGAAGTGAAATAAGGGACTACCATAGGTTAAAATAATAGTCAAAAGCTGGTTTCTTTGTGACTGAAGTTCCTTTGTTTGTATGGACAGGAGTAGTCACACTCCTGTGTGAGAAAAGTATAAGTTTTTCAAAGCTGAAACCAAAAACAAGGAATATCTCAAAAACGATCAACTCCACGAAAAAAAATGATGTAGCATAAATTGTCTGTATTACTGGGCTCTACATTTTTTGTGTGGTAGATTTATGTCCATTCTTACGGTTTAGCAGTTATGCAAAATTCCATGAAATTCATCCAGAATAAAGTAGTCTTCAGAGGCTATTCCCTGAAAATTCAGGATATACATTTTATTTGGCAAGTAAATACCTTAAATATAATAGAATTTAATCAAAATCGTTAGAACCATTTTTAAGAAAATCAAAATGTTCGAAATGTTTTCCAAATAAAGGATAAGTTGGAGTAGTGGGATTTTCTTGAAAATCTTCGTGTCACATCCTTGGAAAATATCAACTCTAAATACCAAGTTTGGTTTTTCACGCTCTTTTCGTGTTTGATCTATGCTGCCCACAGACAGACAGACACACAGACTCACACGGACATGGTACGTATAGAGAAAATATAAATTGGATTGTCGGTTTAACCTAGTTTATCCCCTTATTTCCCTTTTACTTACAAGGAACTAAGCAATACGACTGTTTCTGCTAATATTAATCTCAATTGGAGTGCAGTAGATAGAAGAATAAACTTACTAACAATAATTTGTTATAAACATGTAGAGAAAGTCGTGTGAATGGAACACATCAGATGTTTTATAGAGGTATGCTGTTTTGGATCAAGGGATCCTAAAAACACGTACTTCCTGTGAATCTCAGTATTGCATATTTGGTGGAACATAATACCTTCTTTGATTATCAGTATGTTGGTTTACCTGAGAAACGGTAAAATTGTTTCCGTCCAATAATATTCCCTTTCCGTTGCTATAATGCTTCTTCAGTAGCTTTCAATTCTGGTTAATAAATTTATATTTTATGTATGCGTGGCCAGCTAGATATTACTTTCTCTACACGTACTATGCACATAGATAAGATATTTTATTGTACCCAAAAATTCGATACCAGATTTTACCGGAAATACATGTTTTGTGTCCCCCAGAATTCAAAACAAAAACCTTTCTGGAAAAAGGTCCGTGTGTGCGTGTGTGGATAGCATAACTCAAAAACGGAAAGACCGTTAAATACCAAACTTAGTATTTAAGTTTGGTATCTTGCAAGGATGCAACACGAAGCTTTTCAAGAAAATTCTACCCTTTATATGTAAAACATTTCGAAAATATTGATCTTCTTAAAAATAGCTCTAACGATTTTGATTAAAATATCTTATGTTTAAGATATTTACTTGTCTAATAAAATGTATATCTTGAATTTCGTGGGAATATCCTCAAAGACCTCTTTATTGTAGATGATTTTATTGAATTTTGCATAACTGGTAAACCGTAAGAAATAGACAAAAACTTACTCCACAAGAAATGTATATCACTATAAAACACACAATTTATGTCATATACATTTTTTTTCATGGAGTTCTTTGGTTTTGAGATATTTCTTGTGTTTAGTTTCAGCTTTAAAAAACTTCATACTTTTCTCATACGGGAATTTGTTAACTTCTGTCCATACAAACAAAGGAGCTTTAGTCACTATCAATGTAACCAATGGTACTCCCTTATTTCACTTCTACTTACATGAAAGTAAGTAATAAGACTATTTCTGCTAATTTTTTCTCGAGTAGCATGAAGTAAATAGAAGCATCAGCTTTTTAACAATAATTTGTTGCTGAGATGTGGAGAAAGTCATGTGTATGGAAGACATCAGAATTTTTTAAATATATAATTTAATTGCATGGACCCTTTGCTCAGGCGATTAGTACGAGGAGTAACTTGCCAATGAATAAATTCGTAAGTTTTAGAATTCAATAATAACGTTTTATTTCACTCACGAACTTTGAGGAACGAAAATTAAATTAAGTTAACACAACTATAATATAATAAATTAACACTTCTATAACCTATAAGACGATGTAGTTTTTCTCAATAGCCTGTTTTAATATGCACAGTTGATTCTCTTATTGCTTACTTTAGTCCCTTCACAAATCATGTTCATCTTTCACATTTTATAGGTTAAATTATGTCCACTAATTTTTGTATATTATCTTCTTATTTGAATGTATTTCTTTAATAATTAATTATTCTCTAAGTTTATGCGACACAAATAAATGTAAATGGCGTGTTGTTTGTGGACGCTCTTTAACTGCTGCGATTCTCAGCGTCTCATTCTCAGAGGCTTCTCTATCAGGTTTGAGGCTCTTTTACGTGACAAAAATCTACAACACGGAACCAACGGCTTTACTTTCCTTCCCAAGGAAGCCATACTAAGGATTTTTACGCCCGAAAAAATCCATCGTCGTCCACCGGGTTTGAACCCACGATCTTGGATGAAGTTAGCATGGTGACCATTACACCACGAAGGGCCACATTATGCGACATATCGTGATATTCAACGAAAAATTCCAATCGCATTTCTTCTTCTTGTTTCTTTCGTCTCTAAGCACAACGTTTTAAACAAGAGCAGGAGACAATATAATCCTAAGTCTTTTGTTCTTTCCTTAAGGAAACAAGATTTGTCGTTCATAATCTTTTATATGTAGATTATTCTTTTTAACCCTTAGTTGCCTGCACTAGTATACTACATATGCCCTTTTTACTTTAATTCAAGTTTAAAACTAGAGTTATAGTAAAAATATTTGGGAATAAAATTGTAATATAAAATAATAGAGAAAATACAAATGAAAATAAATGTAGATCCTTTATTAATATTTTCTTCCTAATTAAAAGTTTAAATTCTTCTAAACCAGTTTTCATAATTCTGCCAAAGGCACTACCAAAAAAGTAGCTCAAACGGCCATGATGGTTAGATGATAAGTAATGGACTGGCCCTCCATTAAAAACCAAATGTTGCAAGTTCAAATCCCAGTGATTGTGGTGAATGACGGGGAGAACCCAAGTTAAATAATCGGTGTGATGCTTGGAAGCAAATGGGGTTACATTTGCCTGTAATTATGTGGGTTTTCTCTTCTATTTATTTAAAAAAATCATTGTAATTTTAGGGCAAAAGTTGTACATATTTTTACAATATAAAGCAGTCTTGATTACTTGCGTTTATGGTTGAAGGTTAGTATAGCATGAAATTAATCCTAGAGCACAGCCCTATTTGTATAGTCACGCTTAAAACAAGCGGAACTTATAGGTACCGACAGGCAACAAAGAGTTAACTACTATTACTAAAAATTAGTGGTAGTTACGTAAAATTGCACAATAGCTTTCCGATGCAGTACATAACTAGTATTTGGCAGAGAAAGTAATGCAGGGCCTAAAATATTGCGCCTCGTGTATTGCTTTACCCGTGCTCATCACAGAAAGCGGGTGGAGCTCGACAATGGGTGTGAATTTTAAAGAGCTGGGCTTATGTAGAGCCGGGCAGGCACACAGACAGACCCCTCTGAAGAATAAGCTGGGGAGAAGTGCCTCATTTCCATTGCATATCACCGGCCTGAGGCACCACATGCTCTGATTGCTACTTCTTATATGTGTGTTCTGGACCATACAATTTTTCGCAGTCTTCCTCATCCATAGGAAGTATAAGGGGGACGCTGAATATTTTTACAAAATCAAACAAAGATTGGTTTTAAAGACTTTAAATCATTTTATTGTTTATCAAAATATTCCCATTTAACATCAATACATTTCTGTATTCGATTAAACCAATTCTTAAAGCAGTGATGCCATTCTTCCTTAGACACTCTACAAACCAGGCATTTATAATATTCCACTGCTTCTTAAGATGTCAAAATATTTATGATACAAGTGGTAAAAATCTGATGTGTTCCATTTACATGAATTTCTCTACATCTCTGCAACAAATTATTGTTAAAAAGCTTATGCTTCTATTTACTTCATTCTAATCGACAAAACATTAGCAGAAATTGTCTTATTACTTGCTTCCTTGTAAGTAGAAGCGAAATAAAGGACTACCATAGGTTAAGTGATAGTCAAAAGCTGGTTGCTATGTGATTGAAGTTCCTTTATTTGTATGGACAGAAGTTGACAAATTCCTGCATGAGAACATTTGTTTTTTCGAAGCTGAAACCAAAATCAAGGAATATCTCAAAAACGATCAGCTCCATGAAAATATTGTGTGTTTTAATCTGCTCTACATTTTTTGTAGTAAGTTCTTGTCCATTCCTTACGGTTTAGTAGTTATACAAAATTCACTCAGAATAAAGTAATCCTCAGAGGCTATTCCAAGAAAATTAAAAATATACATTTTATTTGTCAGGTAAATATCTTTAATATATGATACTTTAATCAAAATCGTTAGAGCCACTTTTCAGAAAATAAAAATTTTCGATAAAATTTCCATGTAAAGGGTAATTTGGGATGTGAAGATTTTTCTCAAAATCTTCGTGTCGCATCCCTGGAAGATACTAAACTTAAATACCAAGTTTGGTATTTTACCGACACGGTCACACTGGCACACGGATACATGAACACACATACACGCACACGCATGGACGTTTTTCTGAAAATACTTTTTTTGGATACAGGGGACCCTAAAACGCATATTTCCGGTGACATCTGTGTATCGAATTTTTGGAAGGAGTGCAATAATTTCTCTATACACTATGTACATAGTACGTGTAGAGAAAGTAAAAATGGTGTTTTATATTGTGAGTAGGAAACTTGCGAAACGAGGCCACAGGCCGAGATCATGCACTATTATTTTCTCTACACGTACTATGTACATAAGTATAGAGAAGGTATTGTATTGCAGCCAAAATTCGATACCGAGATTTCACAGAAAATACACGTTTTGGATTCTCCTGAATCCAAAAAAGCATTTTCAGTAAAAGGTGCGTGTGTGTGCGTGAATGCGCGTGTGTGTGCCTATGTGTCTGTGGACAGCAGAGCTCAAAAACGAAAAGACCGTTAAATACCAAACTTGGTATTTAAGTTTAGTCTCTCCCAGGGATGCAACACGAAGATTTGGAGAAAAATCTCCCCACCTAAAACTACCCTTTACATGGAATTTTTTTAGAAAATTTTATATTTTCTCAAAAATGGCTCTAACGATTTTGATCAAAATGTCTTATATGTAAGATATTTACATGCCAAATAAAATGTATACCCTGAATTTTCTGGGAATAGCCTCTGAAGACCTATTCTTTCTGGATGGTTTTTATTGAATTTTGCATAACTGGTAAATCATAAGAGATAGACAAAGATTATAAAAAAACTGTAGATCAAGATAAAACACAATTTGTGTCATATAGGTACACTTTTTTGTGGAGTTGGCCGTTTTCGAGATATTCCTTATTACCGTTTTCAGGTTTAAAATACTTAAAAATTTCTCATACGGAAATGTGTCAAATCCTGCTCACGCAAAGAAAGGAATTTCGATCCCATAGCAACCACATTTTAAAACATTTGATTGTCAGTTTAGCCTACTGTATTCCCTTCTACTTATAAAGTAACTAGTTATAAGACCGTTTCTGCTAGTCCTTTAGCATATATAGATAGAAGAATAAGATTATTAACAATAATTTGTTACAGAGATGTGGAGAAAGTCATGTGAATGGAGCACATCAGATTTTTTTAGACAGTTGTTAACATTTATAGACATGTTATAATTATAAATAGATTGTTTTACCTATTTCAAGGAGTTCATGCTAAACGGTCTGCGATGTTCAGTAGTTGCTTACTTAGCATCAGTGCTGACAGCATGATGACATTCGTACAGAACGGAAACATTCTTTACAACGGAGGCAGTGAAAATAATAAAATAATAATTCTATGTCATGCTGATTTATTGACATTTTTGGTAGCAGTTTTAATTTTGCTTTTTTCGGTGCTTGCATACTTTCGCTTGGTTCAGCAGATTCCATGTTTCAAATCATCCGCAATTTTATAGATCGATACTAGCTTTCAGAGTCATAGCCTACTTGCGTGAGGCCGTGGACGCATAAACCAAAGTTGGCTACATTGGAGTATTATAAATTTATAACACTGAGTGACAGATTTTTACTTTCTCTACACGTACTATGAAGATAGCGTATAGAGAAGATATTGTACTCCAACCAAAAATTCGATACCGAGATTTCACCGGAAATATATTTTAGGGTCTCCTGTATCCAAAAAAAAGCATTTTCAGAAAAAAGTCTGTGTGTGTATCCGTGCATCTGTGTGTCTGTGAACACGATAACTCAAAAACGAAAAGTCGGTAAAATACCAAACTTGGTATTTAAGTTTAGTATCTTCCAGGGATGCAACACGAAGATTTTGAGGAAAATCCCCCACCCCAAACTACCGCTGTTTTAGAAAATTTCGATTTTTTCAAAATGGCTCAAACGATTTTTTTTTTAATTTCATATATTAAAGATATTTACCTGACAAATAAAATGTATATCGTGAATTTTCTCGTAATAGCCTCTAAAGATTACTTTATTCTGGGTGAATTTTACGGAATTTTGCATAACTGATAAACCGTAAGAGATGGACAAAAATTTACCACACAAAAAATGTGGAGCACGTTAAAACACACAATTTATGTTATATACTTTTTTTTTCGTGGAGGTGGTCGTTTTTGAGATATTCCTTGTTTTTGGTTTCACCATTAAAAAGCGCATTTTTCTCATACAGGAATTTGTCAACGCTTGTCCATACAAACAAAAGAACTTCAGTCACAACTAGCTTTTGACTATCGCTTTAACCTATGGTACTCCATTGTTTCGCTTCTACTTACAAGGGAGCAAGTAATAAGACTATATCTGCTAATTTTTTTCTCGATTGGCATTAAGTAAATAGAAGAATAAGCTTTTTAACAATAATGTGAATGGAACACATCAGCTTTTTCTACTTTTAACACTAGGCATTTGGTAAAACACCTACTTTTATTATCAACTGCCTTAAACAAATCATTTCACGGATTTGTATCAGCATGTATGGTGGAGGGTATATGGTGCTGACTTTTAACGGCCACTTTTAGTGTTATTTCGAAGTTCTATATTACTTTCTCTATCACGTTATGTATGTATTGTGACAATGCCATCCGTGTGGCGCGACCTCTCTTGCGTTCTTATTTGCTAGAGGAAGTAAATGTCAGATATACAGAAATTGCATTTGTTTTTAGAAACATGCTATTCTGAACATTTTCAGCGTATCTCTACTACAGCGGCGACTGTTGCTGGTTTTATTCAGATGACAGTGCCTATCACTTCCCAACCGAAACTCTTTGATCTTTTGGTTTCATCTAAATGAGATTGCGTCTGACGTAGAGATGGGGATACCTGCAAGAAGTATTGATTCCGTAGGAGCAGCGTTTCCGGTCGTTTCGGTTCTCCTTTTTAGTAACCTCTAGCATATACACTGACGTTCATTAAAGGTGGTCCATTCCTGTAGATCAGAAATGTTTTTCTCTCCAAAATGCTTCCAACTTCAGGTAACCAGCTCCTGATTCTACTTAGCCGGTATCAATTTTCTGTATGACTACCCTGAAAAAATAAAGAGGTATTCTTTGAGCGACTGGAAAGTATCAGAGCTACGGAGATTACTGGTGTTAAAGACACATGTTTGGAGTCAGTACTCTCAGTGTCCGCTCGTGATCATTGAGGTGATAAATTTAGCTGTTCTTCCTGCTTTCACTTGTTACTGTATTTAGTGCATAGCACATACGTAGTGAAGAATTGCATGTCTTGGATGCCTGTACCAGTATTTCACTGGAAATACACGATTTAGGGTCCACTGTATAAAAAACATATTTTTGAAAAGGTCTGTGTGCGTGAACAACATAACTCATAAACGAAAAGTGGGTTAAATACCTATCTTCCAAGGATGCAATACAAAGACTTAAAAATAAATAAAAAATAAAAAATTCCCTCACTCCAAGCTACACTTAACACAAAGAAAGTGATTTTCGCAAAAATAGCTCTAACGATTTTGATTAAAATATCGGATATTAAAACTAAAGTGACAAATAAAATGTATATCTTAATTTTCCTGGGAATAGCTTCCTCATTATGAATGACTCCACGAAAATAAACGTAATGACATTAATTGTGTGTTTTAACCGGATCTACATTTTTTGTGTAGTAAGTTTTGGTCTATCATTTACGGTTTACCATTTTCGTAAAATTCAGCAAATTCCATCCAGAATGAACTCTTATTCCCAGAAAACTCAGATAATGTAAATATCTTTAATATACGGCATTTTATTTAAAATCTTGAGGGTCATTTTTAAAAAATCAAAGTTCTCGAAACTTTTTTCCATATAAAGGATATTTTGGGGTGGAGATTTTCGTTAAAATCTTCGCGTTGCATCCTTGAAATACTTTGAACTTAAATATCAAGTTGGGAATTTTACCGATGTTTCGTTTTTGAGTTATCGTGTTTACACAACCATTGACACATAGAGCTTTTTATGCAGAGGACCTTAAAACATGTATTTCGGTGAAATCACATATTTGGATGGAATTCAAACCTTCCTTACCTACGTACCATATACTATGTAGAAAAAATGAAAAAACACTGAAGAGAGAAAAATTCTACATTTTTTGTAGGTTCTCTCGTTTAAAACTTTTCAATCCAGATGTATGCAAGGAATTAGATTTTATGGAATAATTTGGTTTTTACGTACTTTTACATGACATATATAATGTTAAATGTTCTAGGAATTGCCTCTGAAGAGCTCTTCATTCTGGATGGGTTTTATTGAATGTTGCATAACTTTTAAACCATAAGAGATGGACAAAAACTTATTTCACAAAACGCATATCCCGTTAAAACACACAATTTATGGCATATATTTTTTTTCGGGAGTTGACCATTTTTGAGATGCTCCTTGTTGGTTTCAGTTTTAAAACAGTTAAATGTTTTACATAGGGGCATTTGTCAACTGCTGACAATGCGTAGAGACGAATTTCAGCCACATAGCAACCAGCTTTTGAAAGATTTGACTATCGCTTTAGCCTAGTGTTCTCCTTTATGTCCCTTCTGCTTACAAGAAAGTAAGTAATAAACCATTTCTGTTTATGTTTATCTCGATTGGCATGAAATAGAAAGAAATATATGTTTTTCAACAATAATTTATTACTGAGCTGTAGAGAAAGTCATGTGAACGGAACACATCAGATTTTTTTTTTGTCAAATTGCATCTATGAGCCGAGATGCAGATACTTTTGTTTTCGATCTACATTCACTAAAACAAATTTCAGCTCGATCTGAAACCTAATGTGATAATGATCCGTTGTCAGTGCTAGTAAATCGTACGTCTGCTGTTATACGAGGGGTCAGATTGTTGCTTCGACAAGTTTCTACAGAGACCCTAGTGCTAGGCAACTGCACCTCTAATTCTACACATGCCACGATGTTGACTTTAGGCTGCCCACCACTCTACCTGGCTTTATTATCTGTAGATGATTACAGAGCTAATGCTTTGTATTTAACCTTGGGTCCCGGTATTAAAATATCCAAACCGGCATTACCTCGGAGACTGAGGGAAACCTTTATCAAGAAACACAGATTGGTCAACCCACGGTATTTCAAACTAGAATTTCCCGAATCTTACCGCCTCAACCATGCTGTTTGGTAATGACTTCAGGTTTTGTGAACATAAACATTTAATCTAACGAAACCCCTAGAGTAAAAAATAATACTCTTCTGACAAAGCAAACATTGTTGTGTTGCAGCGTTTGGGAATCATAGCAGCAATCTCACTCCATTCCAAATATGATTAGCGTGTTAAACAGTGTGTACACTTTTCAATGCCAGATGAATTAGACATGCGATGAGTTAATTATTGGAACTGGTAGAATTTACGCCCGGAGCCTGCAAATAATTACAACGAATCCGGAGGCCCAACAAATATAAACTATTTTCCACTTCATTGAGAGGAATATATGTTTTTTCAGCTCTTTGGTTTCCGGAACCGGATGCCCCCCCCCCCTTCTCCATAATGCATGTACACGATAGTCCTAGAAAGTTCGTTGTTTATGAAAGCTAACAAAATCGAGTTCATTATTTCAGCTTTACGTAATGAATTACAATCGCTATTGCGGCATATAATATTACGAGGGATGATGAGAAACTAAGCTTCCCGGCCCATATTCTTGGTGTCTATCACAGCGAACTTAGTAGTGTGCTGTAGTTCAAATTCATGCGGTTAGCAGCTGTGTAGAGCTCAGCCAATTGCCACCTACAGCGCTACTGCAAGGCAAACACAAATAGCGACTCGTTAGCAAAACTAGTCTCGCGAAGAAATCCGCTCACTTATTCGACTTCAGTGAGCGAAACATGCAACCGCGGCTGACATTCACCGATAACTAGTAGAGGTTTATTGACAGATTGTAATGTCTCGCTAGCAGCATGTCGCAGAAAGTAGTCGAAAGTTTTCGACGGTAGAGAAAATGACACCGACGAAGATCGCAATGGCCAACCCAGCACGGTATTCACAGATTTGAATACAGCTCGAGTGGAGGAGCTGATTTAGGACAACAGTAGGATCACATTGCGACTTATGGTGATAGAACTGGGTATGGCTTTTGGAAGCATGCATCACATTGTTCACGATATTCTACAGTACCGAAAAGTTTGTTCCCAAAGGGTTTCACAAAATCAGTTCAGTCAACATAAGGAAACTGTAAGGGGGCAAGTTTGAAACTTTTGCAATGGTTCTTCTCGCATTGTCACGGGTGACGAAGCATGGATCCATTGCTACACCCCAACTGTAAGCGGTCGTCAGTGGTGTGGAAACACTCCTCTTCTTCAAAGACAAAGAAGTTTAACGTGGCGCTATCTGCGGGAAGCTGTTTAGGGACAACGCGGGCGTCATGCTCGCGGAGGTTTTGGAAAGAGGGCATGCAGTGACCGCTGGCCGATACTGCGAGACCATGACGCGATTATCGAAGAAACCAGGAGAAAACGGCCAAAACTTCTGAGAGTGCCATCTTCTTTCACGAGAGTGCGCGACCTCATACAAACCTGAAGACCACCGTGTTGTTGAAGCAGCCTACAGCCCGAATCTCGCTCAAATGTCTTTCACATTTTTCCTCACTTGAAGAAACACCTAGGAGGCTGACGATTCACTTCAGACAAGGAGGTGTAACACTTCACTACAAAGTGGCTGAAGACGTGTGTATAATAACTATATAATCTTAAAAAAAATATCTTGAATACTGTCCATTTACCAAATTTCACATATACATCACCTTCAAGTTCCCTCGTCGCTAACTTCATATATCCAAGGTCGCGGGTTCAAATGCGGTGGAGGACGGTGGATTTTTTCGGGCGTAAAATCCTTAGCATGGTTCCTTCGGAACGGAAGTAAAGTCGTTGGTCCCGTGTCGTAGGTTTACGCACGCAAAAGA
The DNA here is from genome assembly GCA_030762935.1 of Hymenopus coronatus. Classification (NCBI taxonomy): domain Eukaryota; kingdom Metazoa; phylum Arthropoda; class Insecta; order Mantodea; family Hymenopodidae; genus Hymenopus; species Hymenopus coronatus. The sequence continues at coordinate 40,925,071 of CM060899.1, forward strand.
ACCTCAAGCCTGATAAAGAGGCATCTGAACAACATTAAGCAGTCTTTCACGCCCAGTATAGAAAGGGACGCTGAAAATCACTGCAGTTAAAGATCGTCCATAAATAAAATTGTGTGTGTTCCATTCTCATGACTTTTTCTACATCTCTGTAATAATTTATTATTAATAATCCTATTCTTCTATTTCATGCTAATCAAGATAAACATTAGCAGAAATGGTCTTATTGCTTATTTCCTTATAAGTAGAATGGAAATAATGGAATATACTAGGCTAAACCAGCAGTTAAATGTTTTAAAATGTGGCTGCCAAGGAATTGAAGTCCGTTCTTTGCGTGGCCAGGTGTTGACAAGTTCCCGTATGAGAAAAGTATAAGCATTTTAAAACTGAAACCAATAATAAGGAAAATCTCAAAAACAGTCAACTCCAAGAAAAAATTGTATATGTCATAAATTGTGTGTTTTAACGAGATCTACATTTTTTGTATAATAAGTTTTTGTCTGTCTTCTACGGTTTACTAGTTATGCAAAATTCAAGAACAATCATCCAGAATAAACAGGTTTTAGCGGCATTTCCCAGAAAATTAAAGATATCCATATTGTTTGGCATGTAAATATATGAAATATAACAGATTTAATCAAAATCGTTGGAGCCATTTTTGAGTAAATGGTAGTTTGGGGTGGGGGCATTTTCCTCAACATCTTTGTGTCCCATCCCTGGAAAATTCTAAACTTAAATGCTATTTTTGATATTTTACCGACTTTTTGTTTTTGAGTTATCGTGTTCACAGACACACGGACACACACAAGGACCTTTTTCCAAAAATGCTTCCTTTTTCACTTTCTGTATACTACTATGTACATAGTGTATAGAGAAGGTATTGTATTGCATCTAAAAATTCGATACCAAGATTTCACCGAAAATATATGTGTTGAGACTCCCTGAATCCAAAAAAAAAAAAAAGCATTTTTAGAAACATGTCAGTGTGTGTGTCTGTCTGTCTGTCTTTGTGTGTCTGTGTGTATGTGTGTGTGACTGTGGGCAGCATAGCTCAAAAACGAAAAGAGCGTTAAAAACCAAACTTGGTGTTTAAGTTTTGTATCTTCCAAGGTTGCGACACGAAGATTTTCAAGAATATCCCCCACCCCAAACTACCCTTCATATGGAAAAAATGTCGAAAATTTTGATTTTCTTAAAAATGGCTCTAACGATTTTGATTAAATTCTCTTATGTCTAAGATACTTACTTGCCAAACAAAATGTATATCTTGAATTTTCTGGGAATAGTCTCTGAAGACTACTTTATTCTGGATGAATTTTTCGTAATTTTGCATAGCTGCTAAACCGTAAGAGGTGGACAAAAACTTACCATACAAAAAATGTAGGGCACATTAAAACACACACTTTATATTACATACATTATTTTCGTGCAGTTGATCCTTTTTGAGATATTTCTTGTTTTTAGTTTCAGCTTTGAAGAAACTTATACTTCTCTCAACAGGAATTTGTCAACTCCTGTCCATACAAACTAAGGAACTTAGTCACATAGCAACCAGCATTTGATTATCACTTTAACTTTTTCGCTTCTGCTTACAAGGAACCAAGTAATAAGACTATTGTTTCTGGATTAGCATGAAGTAAATAGAAGAATACACTTTTTAATAATAATCTGTAACAGAGATGTAGAGAAAGTCATGTGAATGGAGCACATCAGATTTTATTCAGGGGACCCTGAATAAAATTTCGGGGTGAAATCTCGGAATTGAATTTTTGGGTGCAATACAATACTTCCTCTGTAGACTAGTACGTGTAGAGAAAGTAATAAAAACATAAATTTCTCCATATGTCTGTGGTTTTATTCATTCTAACAAATTGTTCACTCTTTATCTACTGGTATACATTTAGATGAAGTAACATTTTGTTTTCATTGGTATCAAGTACGTAGTATATTAAATATTTGCTGTGTTCTCTCTGTATGGACCATTGGACGAGCGGTATTGCAGTTGGGCACATAAATACAGCGATGAAGTGTTTGTATATAGCTACAAGCCGGCTTTCCCATAATGCTGTTTCTGTTTGTGTTGTAATCGTCAACATACGAGTTCTGCTGTGTTCTACCACAGGCTGAATCAATATTACTTTGTAGTCAGCTTGTAATGTGGCATCTGTCCATATAGGAAAAATCTGACGTGTTCCATTCACTTGACTTTCTCAACATGTCTGTAACAAATTATTGTTAAAAAGCTTATGATTCTATTTACTTCATGCTAATCGAGAAAAAATTAACAGAAATAGTCTTATTACTTGCTTCTTTGTAAGTGAAAGGGAAATAAGGCAGTAGCATAGGTTAAAGTGATAGTCAAAAGCTGCTTGCTATGTGACTGAAGTTCCTTTGTTTGTATGGACACGAGTTAACAAATTCCTGTAAGAGAAAAGCATAAGTTTTTTAAAGCTGAAACCAATGACAATGAATATCTCAAAAAACTATCAACTCTACGAAAAAAATATATATGACATAAATTTTGTGTTTTACTGTGATCTACATTTTTGTGCAATAAGCTTTTTTCTATCTCTTACGGTTTAACAGCTATGCAAAATTCATAAAAATCATCCAGAATAAAGAAGCTTTTAGAGAATATTCCAGGAAAGTTCAAGATATACATTTTATTTGCCTTTTAATATCTTAAACATAAGAGTTTTATAAAAATCGTAAGGGCCATATTTTGAGAAAATCAATATTTTTTAATTTTTTTCCATTTAAAGGGTAGTTTGGGGTGCGGGTATTTTCTTGAAAATCTTTGTATCGTATACTTGGAACATGCTGAACTTAACTGCCAAGTTTGATATTTAACAGTCTCTTTGTTTTTGAGCTATGCTGTCCACAGACACACATACACACGCACACGCACATGGAATTTTTTTCAAAATTACTTTTCTTGGATTCAGGGGGATCTAAAACATATATTTTCGGCGAAATCTCGGTATCTAATTTTTGGGTACAATACAATACATCCTCTATACACCATGTACATAGTACGTGTAGAGAAAGTAAAAATTTGATGTGTTCCATTTACATGACTTTCTCTACATGTTTGTAACAAAGTATTGTTACAAAGGCTTATACTTCTATCTCCTTCATGCTAATCGAGATAAACATTAACAAAAATTGACTTGATTACTTGTTTCCTTGTAAATAGAAGGGTCATAAGGGAATATATAAAGCTTAAACTGGTTGGCATGTGTGTTTTGTACTTTCTCTACAACTACTATGTGCATAGTGTATAGAGAATGTATTGTATTGTACTCAAAAATGCGACACCGAAGTTTCATCGGAAATACATGTTTTGGGACCCCCTGAATAAAAAAAAATATTTTTAGAAAAATGTCCGTGGTTGTGTGTGTGTGCGTATGTGTGTGTGTGTTTATGGGTAGCATAGCTAAAAAAATAAGTCGTCAAATACAAAACTTGAATTTAAGTTCCAAGAATGTGACACGAAGATTTTCAAGAAAATCCCCGCACCACAAGCTACTTTTTACATGGCAAATTTTTCGAAAATTTTGGTTTTCTCAAGAAAAGGCTGCAATGATTTTGAGTAAAATTTCTTAATTTATGATGTTTACTTGACAAATAAAATGTATACCTTGAATTTTATGGGAATAGCCTCAGAAGACCTTTTTATCTGGATAATTTTTATTAAATTTTGCATAACTGGTAAGACTTTGAGGAAAATTCCCCCCACCCACCCTTTATGTGGAATATTTTTTCGAATATTTTGATTTTATAAAACATGACTTACGATTTTTATTAAAATGTCGAATATTAAAGATATTTACATAACACATAAAATGTGTATCTTGACTTTTGGGGATAGCCTTTAAACACATCTTTATTCTGGAATTTTGCGTCATTTTAGATAACAAAAACATACTACGCAAAACTGTAGAGCTTGTTAAGACACACAATTTATGTTATATTCTTCTTTTCCTGGAGTTAACCGTTTTAAGATATCCTTGTTAGTAATTTCAGTTTTAAAATACTTAATACTTTTCTCATATGGGAACTTGCCAACGCCTGGTGATGCAAAGAATCGCTTTCCATACCATAGCAACCAAATTCTAAAGCATTTGACTGTAGTTCAGTTTAGCGTATCCCCCTTATTTCCCTTCTACCTATAAGGAACTGGGTAATAAAATCGTTTCTGCTAGTGTTTATCTCGATTAGAATAAAGTAGAAGAATAAACTTATTAATAGTAATTAATTACAGAGATGTAAAGAAAGGCATGTAAATGGATCACATTAGATTTTTTAGGTTTGTTTCAGAGGATTGGATAGGTATAGTCAGACTGAAAAATTCAATGCCATAGCCGGGATTTGAACCACCGATCTCCCGATCTCTAGCTGGTTGCTCTTCCACTGAGCTCCCACGGCAATATGCCGGCATAGCACTGAATTTCTCAACTGACGCGCATGTTTCCCCGTAAACCACAAGGTGATCTCAAATTATTTTGAGATGACAACTTCAATGGCGACTTACAATGTTGTAAGTACTTAAGTCCCAGGATTCATAGTATAGACAACTATTATGGTCAATGGGTTGAGAAATTCAATGCTATGCCGGCATGTTTCCATGGTAGCTCAGTGGTAGAAGAACCGGCTAGAGAACGGGAGATCCGTGGTTCAAATCCCAGCATTGAATTTTTCAGTCTCACTCTACCTATCCAACTGCTGTCCTACACACGGCTTGTGTGAAAAAAACAATTAAACAAATACATATTTACCTTAAGTTTATATAGCTGCCCTGTATAACCTAAGTACAATAAATTATTACCCCGCCTGGGTACTGTGGCGGTAGCGTGTCTGTCTCACATTCAACAGGTCGCGAGTTCGAATCTCACTTAGGGTAAGTTACCCGGATACGTTTTTTTCAGGGGTTTTCCCTTATCTTGAGAAGACGAATATCGAGTAACTTTAAGCTACTTGGACCCCGAGATTATTTGAGCATCATTTCATCAATTTCATTCATCGTCCGATATGACCAAACAGGTTAAAGTACGTTAAGCATACAAAAAAAAAAATCTGAAGTATTCCATTCAAATGACTTTCTCTACTTCTCTGCAACAAATTATTGTTAAAAAGCTTATGCTTCTATTTACTTCATTTTAATTGGGAAAAAATATCAAAAATAGTGTTATTACTTGCTTGTTTGAACGTAGAAGAGAAATAAGGGAGTACCATAAGCTAAACTGATAGTCAAAAGTTGCTTGCTATGTGACTGAAGTTCCTTTGTTTGTATGGACAGAAGTTGACAAATTCCTGTCTGAGAAAAGTATAAGGTTTCCAAAACTGAAACCAAAAACAAGGAATATCTAAAAAACGATCTACTCCATGAAAAAATGTATATAACATAAATTGTGTATTTTAATGTCCTCTATGTTTTCTGTATGTTAAATGTTTGCCCATCCCTTGCGGTTTAGCAGTTGAGCAACATTTCGTAAAATTCATCCAGAAAAAATTAGTCTTCAGCGGCTATACCCAGAAAATTCAAGATATACAATTTATTTGTCAGGTAAATATATTTAATATTTGACATTTTAATCAAAATCGTTACAGACTTTTTTGAGAAAGTCAAAATTACCAAGTTTGGTATTTAACGGTCTTTTCGCTTTTGAGCTATATTGTCCACAGACACACAGACATACACACACGGACCTTTTTGTAAAAATGCTTTCTTTTGGATTCAGGGGGTCCCAAAACTTGTATTTCCGGTGAAATCTCGGTATCGAATTTTTGGGTGGAATACAATACCTTCTCTCTACACTATGTACAGTATGTGTAGATAAAGTAAAAAATATTATATTACTGCCAGTGAGAAAAGCATTTATTACACGTTATTGACTTCATAGCTACTCAATGTAGGCTTTTATCTCTAAAGAGGCTTCTACATATAATCAAGATGCATTTGATGGAGTGAGTATAGGCAATCCTAATGCAGCTCATGTAAAGAGAAATCACGTCTCCCTGGAGTAGTAGCAATTTCGACGATGGCATTTGTAATTCCTAATAGCTCGCCGAATTTGACTTTGTAATGAGTGGTGGTGGTGATGATGAAGGTCGGGAGTTGCAGATAGAATCCGAGGGCAGATGCGGGTGAAGGGTTCAAGCTGTGACTTCTAAACGAGTCGCAAAAATTAGTTAATAGCTCCCAGCTTTTATCAGTTTCTGCCAGCCTCATAAACGATATTTGGTAAAGGGGTAAGGAAAATAAATATTACGCCATGAATACTGTAAAAGACGACTATGCAATATAAACAGGTAGAAAATAGAATATGAAAGTAGTAAAAAAATGATATACAATTTGGATGGGGTTAAATAAACATATATTTGAGAATTGGTTATGACACAAAAGGTCTGGAACAGTGTGGCTTAGGTTGGGAGTGTGGAAAATTCGTAAGAAGCTGGTAGGAGGAAATGTAAATGAAATGGCATTTTATTTATGGACGTTCTTTAACTGCTATGCTTCTTAGTGTCTCATTCTATACTGGGCGTGAAAGACCGTTTAATTTTGTTCAGTGGCCTCTCTATCAGCCTTGAGGTTCTTTTACGTGCCGTAAATGTACGACGTGGGACCAACGGCTTTACTTCCCTTTCGATAGAAGCCATACTAAGGCTTTTACGCCCGAAAAAAATCCATCGTCCTCGATCTTGGTTATATGAAGTTAGTATTGTAATCATTACACCGCGGAGGGCGATTGGTGGGAGGATATGACCATTATGCGGCTATCACAAAGACTGGAGGCAGCTGTTAGGCAAAAATTACTGCCGGAAGTATTTTTAGCTTCAAACAGACGAAGGACAGCATTCTGGGATTTGATTCTGGCCAAGCCTGGGCACATACTTAATGGAAGTTCATGCACTAAGAGATAAAATATTTGTGTAAATATTGTATAGACTCATTTGGTGTTTGAGTAATCTATATGTGTAAATACGTGATGTATTTGTGAGTGCAAGTGTGTGTACATGTGTGTGTATGTGTGTGTGCGTAAAGATATATAAAATAGATATGTAGGTAATATTTTAAATTCAAGCATTTTAGACAGCATGACTCTAATTATTACTACTTTTTCTACATGTACTATGTACATAGTGTGTAGAGAAGATACTGCATTCCACCCAAAAATTCGATATTGAGATTTCACGGAAATATACCTGTTAGGTTCCCCTGCATCCAAGAAAGCATTTTTTACAAAAAGTTCCGTGTGTCCGTGTAGCTGTAAACACGATAACTCAAGAACGAAAAGTTGATAAAACACCGAGTATTTTAGCATTTACATGGAAAACTACTCTTTACACGGAAAAAGTTGGAAAATATTGATTTTCTCAAAAGTGGATATGACGAATTTTATTAAAATACCATATACTAAAGACATTTATATTGCAAATAACACTTTTATCTTGAATTTTCTGGCAACAGCCTCTAAAGACCTCTTTATTCTGAATGAATTTTGCTGAATATTACGTAACTGGTAAACCGTAAGAGACAGACAAAAAATTACTACACAAAAATGTAGATCACGTTAAAACACAAAATGTATGTCATATATGTACTCGTTTTCGAGGGATTGAACAATCAGAGATATTCCCTGTTATTTTGTTTCAGATTTAAAATACTTAAACTTTTCTCACACGAAATGTTTTAAACTCCTGGCACTGCATAGAAACGGATTTCATAGCAACCAGTTTTTAAGAGATTTGACTATCTCTTAAGCCTAGTGTTATCCCTAATCATCCTTTTCCTAACAAGGAAGCAAGTAATTAAGATAATTTCTTGTAATATTTATCCCGATTGTCATAAAGTAGATAGAGGAATATGCTTTTTAGCAATAATTTGTTACAGCAATGTAGAGAAAGTAGTGTGAATGGTAGGCATCAGATTTTTTATCATTATGACATATTATAAATATTTACATGGCAAATAAAATGTATGTATTGAATTGTTTGGGAACTGCCTCTAAAGTTCTCTTCATCCTGGATGTTTTTTGCATAACTGGTAAACTTTGAGAGATAGAGACAAAGTTACCATGGTAAAATATAGATCTCGTTAAAACACACAACTTATGTCAAATATATTAGTTTCTCTAGTATGTTTGCACAACGGTATATCTAGGTAGAAAAGGTATGACTTTAGCATAACTAGTAAACCCTAAGGGATAGACAAAACTACCACACAAAGAATAAAAATCTCTTTAAAACACACAATTTATGTAATTTATTTTTTTGTAGATCAAACCAATTCCGGGGCATTTCTTCTGATTATTAGTTTCAATTTTAAAATAAATACATTTTTTTTTAAACGGGAAGTTGACTTTCGTTTCATATTTCTTTTGCTTTACTCCAGCCCTTAGATAGAGAACCGAATGTCAAAGGCAAATGCATAGCAATAGTTTTTAAAATATGTGACTATCGCTTTAGCCTAACTTATTCCTTTATTTCCCTCCTACTTATAAAAGAACTAAGAAATAAAACCGTTTATGGTAATGTTTATCTTGATTAACATTATTTAAACAAACGATGATCTCTTATAAGATTATTTTCTTTTCAAAATAGATAGAAAAAGTTTTATGAATGGAGCACAGCAGATTTTCACTTTCTCTACACTACTATGTAGTAGGGTATAAAGAAGGTATTGCATTCCACCCAAAAATTCAATACTGAGATTTAATCGGAAATACAGGTTTTAGGGTCCCGTGTATCCAAAAGAGCATTTTTGGATAAAGGTCCGTGTGCGTGTGTATGTGTGTCGGTGTACGCGATAACTCAAAAACGCAAAGCGGTAAAATACAAAACTTGGCGTTTAAGTTTTAGTATTTTTCAGGGGTGCAACACGAAGATTTTGAGAATAATCCCCCCACCCAAAACTGAAAAAAATTAGAAAATTTTTATTTTCTCCAAAATGACTGTAATGATTTTTATTAAAATGCCGTATATTACAAGTATTTGTATCAGAAATAAAATGTATATCTTGAATTTTCTGGGAATAGCCTCTAAAGACGTCTTTATTCTGAATGAAATTTGCTGAATTTTGCTTAGTAGCTAAACTATGAGATAGAAAGGAACACTACACTAAATATGTAGATCATGTTAAAAACAAAAATTTATTTCATATATGTTTTTTTCGTGGAATTGACCATTTCTGAGGTATTCCCTGTTCTTGTTTTCAGGTTTAAAATACTTAAAATGTTCTAACATGAAACGTTGTAAACTCCTGGCCTGCATAGAAACGGATTTCAAACACATGGCAACCAGCTTTTAAGAGATTTGATATTCGATTTAGCCTGGTGTATTCCCTTGTTTACCTTCTACTTACAAGGAAGCAAGTAATTAAGAACATTTCTGCTAATGTTTAACTCAATTATCATAAAAAAGATAGAAGTATATGCTTTTTAACAATAATTTGTTACAGTGATGTAGAGAAAGTCATGGGAATGGAACGCATCAGATTTTTACTTTCTCTAGCCCCATATGTACAATGTACATAGGGATAGAGAAGTACTGTATTCCAACCAAAAATTTGATGCCGAGATTTCACCGGAAATACATGTTTTAGGACCCCCTGAATCCATAAAAAGCATTTTCAGAAACAGGTCCGTGTCTATGTGTGTGTGTGTGTGTGTGTGTCTATGGACAACGTAGCTCAAAAACGAAAAGACGGTTAAATACAAACTTGGTATTTAAGTTTTGGTAGCTTCCAAGGATGCGACACGAAGATTTTCAAGAGCCCCGCCCACCTCTGACTACCCTCTACATAGAACAATTTTCGAAAATGTTGTTCTTCTTAAAAATGGCTTTAGTTACTTTTATTAAAAAACCATTCATTAAAGCCATATCTATCACAAATAAAATGTATATCTTAAATTTTCTGGGAATAGCTTCTAAAGACCTGTTTATTCTGGGTGGATTTTGCTTAATTTGGTATAACTAGTAAATCGTAAGAGATAGACAAAAACTTACTCTACAAAAACTGTAGATCTTATTAAAATACACAAGTTTTGTCATATACATTGTTTTCGTGGAGCTTACCGTTTTTGAAGTATTCCTTGTTATTAGTTGAAAATGTGAAGTACTTCTACTTTTCTCAGACGGATGTGTCCGGATTTGTTTCGTTCTGCTCCTGGCCAAGCGAAGAAGCGATTTGCAATGACAGCTGCATAACGACTGCTTTTAAAACATTTGACTATCACTTTAGCCTAGTGCATTCCCTTAGTTCCATTCTACTTATAAGGAACTAAATAATAAAATTCTGCTATTGTTTATCTAGATTAGCATGGTGTTGTAACAAAAATTATTTTTGTAAGAAGTTTGTTTGTAGAGTAGCTAGAGAAAGCTACTAGAGTGTAAAGCATAAGATTTTTAATCATCAGTTATCCTGAGTTCAATTTAAGATATTTGTTTCGCCACGTTGAGAGAGCAAATTAAGCCACAAATAACTTTCGAATGTATGTTCTGAAAAGGCTATATTTTGGGATGACCCTAATGAGAGAATGTTAAAAGCGAGATGGTGAAGCTTTATATGCATGTTGTTGGGGGGGGGCGTGTTTCCTGTTGGGGTACATATTACCTCCCTAACCAGAAAAAGACTGCGACATAGCAAACCACAGGAAGCGCTGGTCGGCAGAGTATTTTTAATTTCGCTACTCCGAGGGTAACAAACCGCCAAACAGCGGCCTTAACCCAAGGCCTATAATTAAAGCGAGAAACTCGTGGGAAAGGGAAAGAGGGAAAAATACTGTTGCAGCTGTGCCACATGTCTAAATCTAGGGAATGAGTTATGGAATACTTAATCACTTTATAATATAATTAGTTCTCGATCCCGTTTTTCCCAGGAAATGCTGGCATTTTAGCCAAATGACTAAAATAAAAACTTATCTAATTTCCTGAGTCAAAAGTGAATGTTGCTGCCGACTTCACATCTGTGGTCATTCTTTTTACTTTCTCTAGCACGTATATACGATGTACATAGTGAATAAAGAAGGAATTGTATTCCACTCGAAAATTCGATACCAAAATTTCACCGGAAATACACGTTTTATGGTCCCCTGTATATAAAAAGCGTTTTTACTTTCGCTTCATAGTGTAAAAAGAGGGTATTGTAATGTACCCAAAATTCGATATCGACATTTCACCGGAAATACATGTTTTGAGACCCGCTGAATAAATAAAAGAATTTTTAGAAAAAGGTCAGTGTGTGTTTCTGTGGACAGCATAGCTAAGTCAACTATGAGACCGTTTAAACACGAAATTTGGTATATAAGACTGGTATCTTCCAAGGATGCAACACGAAGATTTGCAAAAAGGTCCTGCACCCAAGCTACCCTTTAAATGGACAAATCTTTGAACATTTTGTTTTTCTAAAAATGGCTCTTACGATTTTGATTAAAATACCGCACATCAAAGCTCAGGATGAATTTTTCTGAATTTTGCATAACTGTAAACTGTAAGAAATACACAAAAACTTAATGTAGATCTCATTATAAATCACAATTTATGTAATATACACTTATTTCGTGGAGCTCACCGTTTTCGAGATATTCTTTGATATTATTTTTTCTCATACGAACTTGTCAACTCCTGGGCCCGCAAAGAAAAGGATTGCAATGCCATAGGAACCATATTTTAAAATATTACCCTTTTACTTACAAGGAAATAAGTAATAAGACAATTTCTGCTATTGTTTATCTCGATTAGCATAATGTAGAAGAATAGGCTTACTAGCAATTTACAGAAATGTAGAGAAAGCTATGTGAATGGAAAATATCACGTCTATAGAAAAAGTTCCGTGTGCGTATCCGTGACTCAAAAACGAAAAGTCGGTAAAATACCATACTTGGTATTTAAGTTGAGTATCTTCCAGAGATACAACACTAGGATCTGCATAAAATCCCCCCCCCAACTATCCTTTGCATGGACAATTTTTCGAAAAGTTTGTTTTTGTTTTCGTTTTTTGATTAAAAATCTATATGTTTAAGATATTTTCATGAAAAACGAAATATACTATTAGCATTTTCTGAGAATAGTTCCTGAAGATCTTTTTATTTTGTGTAACTGATAAGCCGTAAGAGGTAGACAAAAACCTACTACACAAAAATGTAGATTTCTTTAAATGACATATAAATAAAAGAATAATCTTTTATAAGAAAATTTGTTTTTGGAACAGCTAGAGGAAGGCACGTGAATGGAACACATCTGATTTGTCTCTACTTGTGCTGCAAGTAAACCATTCTACCCAAATATTAATTCATCTACATCATACTAGCCGAGATAAACATTAGCAGAAATTGTCTTATTATTCTTTTTCTTATAAGCAGAAGAGAAAAAGGGAATACACTAATCTAAAGAGACAATCCAAAATATTAAAAAGCCGGTCACTATGTGAATCAATTGAAATTCGGAGTAAAAAAAAAAAGAGAGCTGAAACGAAAGATAAGCTCCCATACGAGAAAAGCTTCAGTAGCTTAAAACTGAAACCAATAACGAAACGGTTAACCGTGCAAAAGCTGTTTAATACATATATTGCCTATTTAAACGAAATCGACATTTCTTGTGTAGTAAGTTTTTGTCTATCTCTAAGGCCCCAAAATGAAGAGGTCTTCAGATACTATTCCCAGAAAATTCAAAATATACATTTTATTTGTCAATTAAATATCTTTGAGATACGGTATTTTGATGAAATCCGTAAAACCAATTTTACTTTCTCTACACGTACTATGTACATAGTGTATAGAGAAGGTATTGCATTGCACCCAAAAATTCGATTTCACCGGAAAGATGTGTTTCAGGGTCCCTTACATAAAAAAAAAGCATTTTCAAAAAAAAAAGTTCTAGTGTATATGTGTGTCCGTGTGTCTGTGCACACGATAACTCAAAAACGAAAAGTCGGTAAAATACCAAACTTGGTACTTAAGTTTAGTATCTTTCAGGGTTGCGACACCTCAAGCGACCGCATGTGGGATTTGTGGTGGACAAAGCGGCGCTGGGGCCGGGTTTCTCCGGGTACTCCGGTTTCCCCCGCCATCGCATTCCAAAGGTGCTCCATCATCAATTATGCCTCATCTGTGTCACCGCCTGCGGTGCATTAAGTAGTTAAAGCGGGCGTTAAACACTACCCAAAAAAAAAGGATGCGACACAAAGATTTTGAAAAAGTTCCCCCACCACCTGCTACCCTTTACATGGAACATTTTTCAAAAATTGTGATTTTCTCAAAAGGGACTCTAATGATTCTGATTGTAATATCGCATACTAAAGATATTTATCTGACAAATAAAATGTACATCTTAAATTTTCTGGGAATGCCCTCTGAAGAATACTTTATTCTGGATGAACTTTACAGAACTTTGCATAACTGCTAAACCGTAAGACGTGGACAAAAACTTACCACACAAAAAATGTAAAAGCACATAATTTATGCTATGTACTTTTTTTGGTGGTGTTGATCGTTTTTGAGATATTTCTTGTTTTTGATTTCACCTTTAAAAAACTTATAGTTTTCTTATACAGGAATTTGTCAACTCCTGTCCATACAAACAAAGGAACATCAGTTACATAGCAACCAGCTTTAGGCTTTCACTTTAACCTACGGTACTCCCTTATTTCGCGTCTACTTATAAGCAAACAAGTAATAAGGCTATTGCTGCTATTTTTTTTCGATTAGCATGAAGTAAATACAAGCATAATTTGTTAAGGAGATGTAGAGAAAGACATGTGAATGGATCACATTAGATTTTTGAGGAAAAGATTTTCCAATTAAAGGGTATTTTGAAGTAGAAGCAACAACACGGTGAAGCCGGTGATCAGCGTGTAGGCGAACAAAGGCTTGCAGGATTTTGGCTATTATAGGTATTACCTTGTTCTGAAAGGATTGAAGTTGGGGAAAGCACAGCCCCACAACGGCTCACGTATGGAAATTGAGGTCGTACTAGAGTTTTGTAGAGGGTCAGGTCGGGCTTAAGACTCAGGGCGTGGTGAGGTTAATGAGGGGATACAGCTTCCTTGTTGGGCATTGGCATGTTTTCGGGATCTATCTGTTTTTTCCAGGTTAGACGCTCTAGGGACTATCTACTGGATGAGGGAAAACATCAGATGTGTTTCACTCACATGACTCTACAAACAGACTTCTTACAAAAGATTCTTCTTCTTTCTACACCATGCTAATCTAGACAGACACTAGCAGAATGCACATATTACTTACTTCCTTATAAGTAGAAAGAAAGTAAAGGAATGCGTTATGCTAAAGTGAAAGTCAAATGTTTTAAAAGCTGTCGTTGCACGACTGTCATTTTAATCGGTGATTTTCTTGGGTAAGAGTAGAACAAAAGAAAAACTGACACTTCTGTCTGAGAAACGTATAAGTACTTTACAATTGAAACCAATAATACGAGTAACAAGGAATATCTCGCAAACGGTTACCTCCACAACAAAAACGTAAATGACATAAATTGTGTGTTTTGACGAGATCTACATTTTTTGTGCAGTAAATCTTTTCTATCTTCTACTATTTAACAGCTAAGTAAAATTCGCCAAAATTCATCCAGAATAAAGAGGTCTTCAGAGGCTACTCCCACAAAATTCAAGATATGTATTTTATATGGAATGTAAATATTTGAATGTACGGTATTTTAATCAAAATCGTTATTCATTTTCTTGAGATTAAACATTTCGAAACTTTTTCCATGTAAAGAGGGGGGAGGGTATTTTCTTGAAAATCTTCGTGTCGCATCCTTGGAAGATACCAAACCTGGTATTTAACGGTCTTTTCGTTTTTGAGCTTGCTGTCCACAGACAAACACACGCACACACAAGGACACTCGGACTTTTTCTAAAAATGCTTTTTTCGGACTCAGGATATCCCAAAACCTTTATCTCCGGTGAAATCTCGACATATAATTTTGGGTGGAATACAGTACCTTCTCTATTACTATGTACGTTGTACATGTGGGCTAGAGAAAGTAATAAAGTTCAGAAAATTGTAGAGTAGAAAGGCAGCATGTAAATTAGTATTTCGAGGATATGATTTAAGTGTTACAGAAACAATTTACTGTACTGTTACTGTTTCTAATTGTAAAACCGTTATTGGCTTGTCATGTAAACAAATCCACTCCTTTACTGTACAAAAGAGTTTTCTTTTATCTGTATCATTCTAATCGAGATAAACCTTAGCAGAAATGTTCTTATTACTTGCTTTCTTACAAGTTGAAGGGAAAGTGATGGTCACATATTTTTAAAGGCTGATGTGTTCCATTCACATTATTTTCTCCACATATCTGTAACAAATGTTGGTTATTAAGCTTTTTATTCTAATTCACGCTAATCAAGATAAATGGTCTTATTACTCAGTTCCTTATAAGTAGAAGGGAAATAAGGAAATACACTAGGCTAAGCCGACTGTCAAATGTTGTAAAAGCTAGTTGCTATGGGATTGGTATTTGTTTCTTTGCATGCAAGCAGTTGACAACTTCTCATATGAGAAAAAATATAGTATTCTAAAGTTGAAACGAATAACAAGGAATATCTAAAAATAGTCAACTCCACGAAAAAACTTATATGGCTTAAATTGTGTATTTTAACGAGATCTACATTTTTATGAAGTACGTTTTTGCCTAAAAGCTACGGTTTACTAGTTATGCAAAATCCAGCAAGATTCATCCAGAATGAAGAGATCTTCAGAGGCTATTCCCAGAAAATGTGAGATCTATATTGTATTTTCTATGTAAATATTTTTAGTATACGGCAATTTAATCGAAATCGTTAGAGCCGTTTTTGAGGAAATTAAAAATTTTGAAGTCTTTAACCACGCAAAAGGTAAACTGGGGTGTGGGAATTTTCTACAAAATCTTTGTGTCGCATCCATGGAAGATACGTAACTTAAATACCAAGTTGGTATTTTACCCACTTTTCATTTTTGAGTTATCGTGTTCAAAGATGCACTTACACACAAGGACCTTTTTCTAAATATGCTTCTTTTGTATACAGGGACCTCAAAACGCGTATTTCCTGTGAATGCAATACCTTCTCTTTACGCCATCTATATATACAGTACGTGTAGATAAATTAAAACATGTCACTATGCGATTTACATGGACCTATTTACATTGATTTGATTCTGCTTATATGGACAAGAATACATAGGTATATGCTTTCAAGTATTTTAAAACTGAAACCAATAACAGGAAATATCTTGGAAGTCGTTAAATCTACAAAAGATGTACGGCATATATTGTGTTTTAATCACATCCACATTTTTTATCTTGTAAGAGTTTCTCTCTTTTACGTTTTACCAGTTATGCAAAAGTCATTCAGAATGAAGGGGTTTCAGTGGCTATTCCCAGAAAATTTGAAATACGACTTTTATTTGTGGTTAAAATATCATTAATACACAGTGTTTTAATCAAAACTGTTAGAGCCAAGTTTGAGAAAAATAAAGTTATCATAAAATGTTGCATGTAAAGGGTAGTTTGAATCATTGGGGGGGGGGGGGATCCTGAAAATCTTAGCATCGCGCCCTTTGAAGACACTGAACTGAAATATCAAGCTTGATATTTAACGATCTTTTCGTTTTTGAGGCACAAATACATACACGCGGACCTTTTTATAAAAATGCTTTTTTTTCTCGTTTCTTTTTGGATTCAGAGCACCTCAAAATATTAAATTCCGCTGTAGTCTCGGCGTCAAATTTTTGGATGGAATATAGTGCTTTCCCTAACCTTCTATATTACGTAGTATGGGTAGAGAAATGAATAAAGTTCGGAAAATTGTGGAGAAGAAAAGTAGCATGATAAATAAACATTTTGAAGATATTCATAAGGAAACATTTTACTGCGTTATGTAGGTCAACATAAAGCCCGCCAAGTTACTGTCCCCAATTGCAAAAAATACCTGTTTGTGGCGTGTCATGTAAACAAGTCCATTGTTGTGCAGTCCTAAAAAGATATTAGAACTTTTAAGACTGCCAGTTTCTTAAAATTAACATTTATTTATATCGGTCAGTTACTTTCTAATGTTTTGCAAGTTGATTACTGTGTGAATCACCATCATTTAAAGATTATGTGATCACCCAAAATTGAATTTGATTAGAGAATGTTTTTGTGTTGCAATTTTTAATGGTTTTAAATATTACTAACGCCTAAAAATGTGGTGATGGGCATTTGACTAAGAATCCCCATCTATGGCAGTAACTTATAATTACTTCTGGGAATTCATAAGGGGTCGGTTTTTCCATAGTGATGAATTGTGTAAATGACACCAAAGAACTGCTGTTACTGATGAACAAATCTATGTGTTCAGTTCCCATGATTTCTCTACATTCGGTAACTAAATTATAGTTAAAGAGCTTATTATTCTGTCTACCTCATGCTAATTGAGATAAACATTAGCAAACATAGTCTTATTGCTTAATTTCTTGTAAATTGAAGGAAATAACAGAACACACTAAGCTAAAGATGTAGTCAAATGTTTTAAAAGCTGGTTGCCATGTGAATTAAATCCATTTCTTTGCATTGCCAGGAATAGGTCAACTCCACGAAGAAAAGGTATGTGATAAAAGTGTTCTATATTTTTCGTGGAGTAAGTTTGGCCTGTCTCTTACGGTTTACTACTATGCAAAACTCGGCAAAATTCATTCAGAATAAAGAAGTCTTCAGAGACATTCTCAGCAAATACAATATATATAAGTATCTTTAATATACGGTATTTTAATCAAAATTATTAGAGCATTTTTGAGAAAATAAAAAAATTTCCATTTAAAGGGTAGTTTTGGGGGACATTCCTCAAAATCTTCGTGTCACATCCTTGGATGATGCTAAACTTAAGTACCAATTTTTATATTTTATCGACTTTATGTTTTTTCAGTTATCGTGTTCACAGTTACTCGGTCACACACGCGGATCAGTTTCTAAAACAATTTTTTTTGGACATAGGGGGCTCTAAAACGTGTAATTTCGGTAAAATCTCGGTATTAAATTTTTAATGAAGTGAAATATCTTCTCTAAGTGCCATATACTATATAGAGAAAGTAAAAACGAAGAGTCTGTTAAATACCAAATTTGGCATTTAAGTTTAATATCTCCCAATATTAAGATTAATATCTCATGTGATTATTTTCAAGAAAATCCCCTACCTCAAACTACCCTTTACACGGGAACATTTCGAAAAATGACTATTTTCTCAAAAATAACTCAAACGAGTTTGATTGTACAAGGAATCATCGAAACTAAACCTGCAGTGAAACAATAATATTTTATATCGCACAACAATATAGTCATCTGATAGTATATACATTACGTTTTTCCCACATAATCTCCATTTCGTGGGATGGGTTTGAATACTCCCTCCTCATGAAAATCTTTTCCTTGAGTGTTCAGCCTCGTTGTCGTGAAGTGTTACACCCCATTATCTGAAGCGAATCGTCGGCCTTCTAGGTGTTCCTTCAAGTGAGGAAAAAGGTGAAAGACGCTTGGAGCGAGATCCGGCTGTAGGCAGGGTGGTCGATGATATCCCAGGGAAACTGGTTCTTCTGGGTTGTATGAGGACGCGTGTTGTCGTGAAAGAAGATGACACCCTCGGTTAGGATGTAGTTTCCTTCTGATTTCTTTGCGCAGTGGGTCCTGTGGCCTTCTTTCTAAAATCTCCAGAGTTCAACATCCGCGCTGTCTCAGAACACTGTTTTAATCACCTTCCTGTCAGATGGCGCCACCACTACTTTGTCTGTGGTGAAGAGGGGGGAGGGTTGCACTCCATTGACGACCCTACTGCTGCGGCGGGTATAGTGGTGAATCCATGTGGATCAAACGTGGCAATGTGGTGATGAAAACTGCTTTCTTCCGTGAAGAACCGTTGCAAATGTTGCAGACTTGCCCCCGTGCTCTTCTCCATGTGTTGGTTGGACAGATTTCACGGATCCCATCGGGATGAAACTTTCCGATACTGTAGAATAGTGTGATCAATGTGATGAATGCTTCCAAAAGACATCCCCAGTTCTACCACCATATGTGGTAATGTGATCCTCCTGTTGTCCTGAATCCCCTCCTCCACGCGAGCTGTATTCAAATCTGGATGACGTCCTGGGTCGACCACTGCGATTCCTGACGGTGATGTTTTCTCTACTGGCTGCAAACTTTGAACACCATCCTGCGACAACCTTGAGAGGCATTACAGTCTGAGTTTAAACTTCTACGAGCTGTCGGTGAACGTATGTCGCGGGTACATTTTTCGCCCACAGAAATCGGATTTCTTTGCGAGATAGTTTGCCATTTGTGTTTACCTTGCAATAGCGCTGTAGGTGTCAGAATGCGGAAATTCTGCATAGTTGCCAACCGCATATATTAAAATTACCGCATACTACTAAGTTCGCTGTGAAATATGAAACACCAAGAATATGGGTCTTTTAACCTTTGTTTCTGACCATCCCTCGTACCTCTATTGCGGTTGAAAAATATATTTTCATATCACATTGGATCTGAACAATAAAGTCCACATCTTAATTCGGTGTCGTATATGAAATATATTTAAATGAAAAAATGAAATGTATATCTTGGTTTCTATGGGAATAACATCTGAAGTCGTCCGTTCTAGAATAATTTTACATGACTGGTAAACCATAAGAGATAAATAAAAGCTAGTAATGCGACATTTTCTGATAATATTTATCTAGGTTAGCATGAAGTAGATAGAAGAATAATCTTTTGTAAGAAGTTTGTTTACAGAGCAGGTTGCGAAATTCATGTGAATGGAACACATCCGATTTTTATAGCCAGCAAATGTTATAGTTATAATGGATGCATGTGCGTTGAGATTCGAAGGTGCAGCGAGCGAAAATAAACGAACTTGAATTTGGAGGGCATGGAAAGTGAAATGTAGAGATTCGAGCGTAAAGCAAGAAGGGCGTATTTGGAGGTTTGGGGACCAGAAGCGTGACCTCTATGAATACGCAATGGCCATATCTGTTTCCACTACATTACATAGTCGTAAGATACTTTCAGCCTTAATCTGGACCCATGAAACTTTCCCTCTTCTCTCTCAAATGAATATTATGCCTACAGAAGCCCGCTTTTTTATTGGTTTGTATAAGTGTATAGCGCACATTTCGTAGCATCAGTCTATGTAACCCTTCCGGCACAAAGTCCATCAACTCCCGTAGAACGGAGATTAAAGCTCTCCATTTGGCTTCATAGTCTTCATAAGCAAGGAATAATGCAAATAAAACTTAAATTAATTCAATAAAATCTCATGTTCCATTTACATGACTTTCCAAACTATTGTTGACCCGCCTGGGTAGTGTGGTGGTAGCGTGTCTGCTTCACGTTCAACAGGTTGTGAGCTCGAATCTCGCTTAGGGTGAGTTACCCTGCTAAGGTTTTTTTCGGGGTTTTCCGTTATCCTGAGAAGACGAATGTCGAGTAACTTCAAGCTCCATGGACTCCGATATCTTTTGAGCATCATTTCATAAATTTCATTTATCGTCCGATATGATCAACCAGGTTAAAGGACGTTAAACTAAAAAAAAAAAAATATTGTTACAAAAATCATTTTATCTTCATCATGCTAGCAGCAATAGTCTTATTACCTATTTCCTTTCTACTTATAAGGAACTAAGGGAATGCACTAGGCTAACGCGACAGTCAATGTTTTTTAAAAGGTATCGCTATGCATATTTCATTGAAATTCGGTTCTCTTTGTATGGCCAGAATTAAAACAAACAGAGGTGAAATGAATGAGGACTTCACTTTGAGAAAAGGTAAAACACGTTAAAATTGAAACCAATGACAGTGAATACCCCGAAAATGGTTATATCTACAAAAAGTTTTTAAAAATGTAGGTAATAAGCTTTTGAGTATGTTTTATGGTTTACCGGTTATGTAAAAGTCATTCACATTAAAGAGGTTTGTTCCAAGAAATTCAACATACAAATTTTAATTTCCATGTAAATATCTTTAATATATCTACGGTATTCTAACCAAAATCACTACAGACATTTTTGAGAAAATCGAAAATTTCGAAAAATGTCCCATATAAAATATAGTTTGGTGTGGGAGGCTTTTCCTGAAATTCTTCGTATCGCATTCTTGAAAGATACTGTACTTAAATACGAAGTTTGATATTTAATGTACTTTTCCTTTTTGAGGTATGCTGTCCACACACACACACACACACATACACACACATACACACGAGTTAGACCATTCACCTTTCACCCAGGCGGCCCGGGTTCGATCCAAAGTGACCACATGTGGGATTTGTGGTGGGCAAAGCGGCACAGGGGTGTGTTTTCTCCGGTTTCCTTCACCTTGCATTCTACTGGTGCTCCATCTTCATTTCATGCCTCTTGGCCTGCTACCTATTTAGTAAAAGTGAGAGTTACACACTATCAAAAAAAAAAAAAAAAACGACAACAAAAAACACACATACACGTGCGAGACTTTTTCTAAAATTATCTTTTTTGGATACAGGGGTTCACAACACATGACTTTTCGGTATAATCTCGGTATTGGAATACAAATACGTGCCAGAGAAAGTAAAAAGTATATTACCTGTTTCTTTAGTGTACTTTTTAAGGACAATATATAAATTTGGAAGGAAATTAGTAGAAAAATGTAACGTGCGAAGCATTTTGTGTATGGAAATGTGTTGGAAAAGAATTAGGTAATAAACATGTTTTAAATTTAATAATAAACAGTCGCCTGCCATTTATACCTTCAGGAATTTGGCATTTAAAGTGCTCCAAGTGGGAGAAGAAAATTCAAGATATACATTTGGTTTGTGATAAGAGTATATCAATTATATGATAATTTAATCAAAATCGTTAGAGCAAGTTTTGAGATAAACAAGTCTTTCGCAAAACGTAACATGAAAAGGGTAGATGGGGTTGGGGAATTTTGCTGAAAATCTGATTATCGCATCTTTGTGGTATATTAAACTTAAAATAAACTTAAAACTTAAATAACGTAAAACTTAAATACTAAGTTTGGTATTTAACAGCCTCTTCGATTTTACTTTCTCTACATAGTAGGGAAACACATAATATCATCTTTTTCTTCTAGAGTTGACCGTTTTCGAGATATCCATTGTTGTTGGTTTCAGTTTTAAACAAATGGGGACCATGCAAAAGAACCGAAACTGAATTGTTTCACATAGCGACCAGCTTTTAAAAGATTTGACTGTTGCTTTAGTCTAGAGTATTTGCTTATTTCTCTTTTACTTATAAGTAAACAAGTAATAACCAATTCAGGTAATATTTATCTAGATTAGCATGCTAGATATCATGATGTAGATAAAAAATCGGGTGTGTTCCATTCTCATGACTTTCTCTACATCGCTGTAACGAGCTATTGTTAAAAAACTTATTATTCTATCTACTTTAAGATAATCGAGGTAAACATTACCAGAAATTGCCTTAATTGCTTGCTGGTAAGTTGAAGGTAAACAAGGGAATACACTAAGAGATAACGACAGTAAAATCTTTTAAAAGCTTGTTGTTACGTGGCTGCATGCCAGGAGTTTGCAAATTTCCGTGTGAGAAAAGTTTAAGTATTTTGATACTGAAACAAATTACAGGAATATCTCAGAAATGGTCAGCTCTGCGTAAGAAACGTATATGACATAAACTGTGTTGCAACGAGATCTCGGGCTGCGCCGTGGCCAAGTGGTCAGACAGCTCACCTCTCACCTAGGCTGCTCGAGATTGATCCCAAGCAACTGCATGTGGGATTTATGGTGTGAACAAATCGACGCAGTGGCGGGTTCTCCGGTTTCCCCCACCATCGTATACTACCGGTGCTCCATCGGCATTCCCTGCATCATCAGTGTAATATACTGCATTGCTATTTGTAGTAAAAGTGTGCGTTAAACACTAAAAAAGAACAAAAAAAATAAAAACGAGATCTACATTTTTTGTAGTTCTTGACTATCTCTTACGGTTTATCAGTTACACAACATTCAGCAAAATTCATCCACAATAAACAGTCCATCAGAGCCCATTCCCAGAAAATTCAAGATATACACGTTGTTTGCCATCTAAATATCTTTAATATACGATAGTTAAATAAAAATCGTTAGAGCCGTTTTTAAGAAAATGAAAGTTTTCGTAAAGTTTTACATGTGAAGGGTAGTTTGGGGTGGGAGGATTTTCCTCAAAATCTTCGTGTCGTATCCTTGGAAGATACTAAATTTATATATCAAGTTTGGTATTTTACCGAATTTTAGTTTTTGAGTTATTGTGTTCACAGACGCACGACACACATGGATCTTTTTCCAAAAATTTTTTTTTTTTTTTTTTTTTTTTTTTTTTTTTTTTTTTTTTTGGACACAGAGGAACCTAACACGTATATTTCCGGTGAAATCTCAGTATCGACTTTTTGGTTGGAATGCAATACATTCTCTTACACTATGTACATAAGTATAAATAAAATTTAAAGTGTCATTTGAAGTCTTTGTTATTAACGTCACATTCTGTACATTAATAGCTGAGTTAATGTTAGTTTTATTTGGATTATTCCCTACCTATGAAAGGTCTTGTATAAATATTGTGTATTATATCCTTTATTACGAATACTGCGGAACGTTAGTGCAGATATTTTACGCCACTGAATGAGAAGCGACTGTTTCGAGGGCTGATGTGTGTTTTCCTAGCAATTTGGACAGCAGGGTCTGCAGATTTGTTGCCAGTCAGCTAGTGTAGCGATCCGTATTTGTAATTAGAGTGGCGCGGAAGATAATAGAGGTAATTAATATCTGATTCCGAAGCAGTTGCTGCCTCATGAGAATCAGCCACTCAAAAGGGGGGAAGGAAAACAAAGAGATGAGACGACAATGAGGGTGGAGAATTCCGACATGACGTGACCAGCATGGCTAGTCTTCATCCTCTACACCAGCCACGGCTTACGTACCGAAAACAAAGAACAGGCGTTGCTCAACTTCCAGCTGTGGTTTCACTCCGTCTTCTTTTCTTACTCTTAGAAGAAAAAAATATGTGTTCCAACCACCTTTCTCTACTTCTCTGCTAAAAAGCTTATACTTCTATCTACTTCATGCTAATCAAGATAAAGATTAGCAAAAATGGCCTTATTACTTAGTTCCATGTAAGTAGGAGAAAAATAAGGCTAAAGTGATATTCTAATCCTTTAAAAATTGTTGCTATGTGTGTGAAATTCCTTTGTTTGTAAGGCCAGAAGGTGACAAATACTCGAATGAGAAAAGTATAAGTATTTTAAAGCTGAAACCAATTAGGAGTGTAGAAATCTCGTTAGAAGATAATGATGCTGGCAATGGAATTTACTCGCTATGTGGGGAACAGGAAAACTGGACGCATATTTTGGCAGATTGCGTGCAGATGGAGGATGCTGGGAAAACATTATTACTGGAGATAAGCTTAGCTTCAAACTGGAGGAGGACAGCATGCTGGAACGTATTGTAAATGGATAAACCTGCCAAGGCACATACTTAATAGAAGTGCATGTGCTAAGCGATAAGATGCTCGAGTTAAGTTATTTAACATATGAACATCTATATATGTTAATACGTAGGTGTAGGTCTGAGTGCGAGTGTGTGGAGATGATATCAGAGTATAATTTCTTTTATTGGTCTGTTGTTTTATTATTGTAGTATGTGATTTATAACGCTGTTAATATAAAGTGCGGCTAGGTAATATGGTCAATTCAAGATTTTAGGGCGCATGTAGAATCTGCTGACACATGCCACTGTTGGACGCAATTGATTTAATACTATACACTTAATAAATACTACTGCTACTACTGCTGCTGCTGCAGCTGCTTACATGAAGTTCAAAGAAATTATACATAATTAAATAACCCTGTCAAAGTTACTTAATAAATATTCCAATTATTAACGAACGGAGCTGTGTATGTGACAATACGAGGGGCGTTCAATAATTCCTTAGAAAAAGATACAAAAATTATCTTTTAACATAATCTCGTTTTAGCTCAATACACTTTTCCCAGCGTTTCTCCAACTGTTTTAAGCCTTTCAAAAAGTAGGATTTTGGAAGGTCCTCAAAACAGGCATCTGTTTGGGAGAGGACCTCTTCATTAGACGTCAATCATTTTCCTCCGAGCCACTTTTTCAGGTTTGGAAACAAAAAAAGAAAAGTCACTGGGGACCAAAGCTAGTGAATACGGTATGTGTTGTAGTAATTCGAACCTTAATTCTACAATTTTCGCCATCGAAACTGCGCAGATGTACACCCTTGAATTAACTTGATGAAAGAGAAACCTTTTCTTTGGCAGTTGAGGGCGTTATTTCTTGATTTCTCCGTTCAACCGGTACAATAGCGATGCAAAATACTCTCCTTTTATCGTTCTTTTTTCTGCAAGTAATGTAGATGATTCCACATTTATCCCAAAAAACCGAAGCCATCTCTTTTTGCTGCAGATTTGGCCACCGTTGTCTTCTTCGGAGCCGGTTCGCCTTTAAAAACCCACTGTTTAGATGTACCTTTGTCTCTGAAGAGTAGTAGTGTATCCATGTTTTATACACATTTATGCATCGACGCAGAAACTCGTCAGAATAACGATGGACAAGTGCCAAACCAGCTTCCGAATCGATTACTCGATAGCGTTTATTCTCCATTGAGAGCAAACGCGGCACCCATCTTGCCGAGACCTTTGTCAGACCTAATTTTCGGTGCAAAATTGAGAACACTGTACCTTGTAATATGCCTGTGGTCTCTTCTATTTCGCGAACTGTGATTCGTCGATCGCTCAAAACCATATCCTGGACTCTGTCAATAATTGCGAAGGTAGTCACTTCTACTGGACGTCCGGAACGATATTCACCATTTGTGGATATACGGCTACGTATAAATTGATGTATCTAATTGTAAATTGTTAGAAACGCAGGAGCAGATGTGCCATGAACTTCATCCAACTTGCCTGTATCTCTTTCGGTGTTAATTCTTTTAAATACAAGTGTTTAATCACTGCACGAAACTCCTTTTTTTTTTTTTTTTTTTTTTTTTTTCATATTTCTAAAGAAGCACAAGATTGTTTATTCAATCGCCCATGGCAAAAAAACTACATGATGAATATAGCTGAAACTTTATCTGCCAACTAGTAAGAGGCAACGGTTACTAAACACAAACTTTTTTCGATGCTACGAGTGCAATTTCTTGGATTTTCTAAGGACTTACTGAACGATCTGTGTAATGTTCTTGATTACCAGTATAAATATCTGCATTTTACCCCTAATATTCGATATAACAGCGTCATAATATCACTGAAATTTTGAGAGATCTAATTTGGATTAGATGATCATAAAGTTTAAGCAGAATTTGAAATGTTAATGGAGGTTAATTTACGCGGCCGTTTTGTTCCCGCTTGAGATGTGCCCCTGAAGTAATTTTAAGCGCCAGTGTTGCAATTTCCTCGGCATTGTTACAGGCCCCAGTCGTGTTGTTAGTGGCGATCTATTTGATGGAGGCTACATTCACGTGTTCTTATGCATTATGCATATATGTACCCGGGAATGCATAGAATCGTGGCTTATGTTGGTGGCAAAATGCAGGGTCTGAAACGATACAAGTCGATGGGAGCGACGAGTTCTTTATCCCTGGGCACTATCAGGCTTTCATGGATTAATAATCCGGCGTCGTAGAATTTCAGTAGGTTGTCTTCTCTAGATAAATCATTTTTACTTTCTGTAGCCCCATATGTGCAATGTACATAGGAACAGAGAAGTATTGTATTCCACCCAAAAAATCGATACCGAGATTTCACCGTAAATACATGTTTTAGGACCCCCTGTATCCAAAAAAAGCATTTTCAGAAAATGGTCCATATGTGTGTGTGTCCGTGTGTCTGTGAACACGATAACTCAAAAACGAAAAGTAGCTAAAATACCAAACTTAGTATTTAAGTTTAGTATCTTGCAGGGATGCGACATGAAACTTTTGAGAAAAATCCCCCCACCCCAACTACCCTTTACATGGAACATTTTTTGGAAAATTATGATTCTCTAAAAAATGGCTCTAACGATTTTGATTAAAATTTCGTATATTAAAGATATTTACCTGACAAATAAAATGTATATCTTGAATTTTCTGGGAATAGCTTCTGATGACCTGTTTATTCTGAATGAATGTTGCTTAATTTGGCATAACTAGTAAACCGTAAGAGATAGACAAAAACTTACGCTACAAAAAATTTAGGTTATTTTAAAATACACAACTTATTTCATACACATTTTTCTCGTGAAGTTTACCATTTTCGAGGTATTAATTGTTATTAGTTTCAGTTGTGAAGTACTTATACTTTTCTCAGACGGGAGTGTCTGTTTTTCTTTTGTTCTACTCCTGGTCAAGAAAAGAAGCGATTTGTAATGACAATCGCATAACGACAGATTTTAAAACATTTGACTATTGGTTTAGCCTAGTGTATTTCCTTATTTTATTCTTACTTATACGGAACTAAATAATAAGAACATTGTGCTAATGAGTACCACGATAAGCAAGGTGCAGAAAGAAGAAGAATCTTATGTATGACGTTTGTAGAACAGCTAGAGAAAGTCATGTGAGTGTAACACATCAGATTTTTTAAACTTCTTCTTTTACACGCACTATGTACATAGTGTATAGAGAACGCAATGCGTTCCACCCAAAACTTCGAAACCCTTATTCCACCGGAAATAGATATTTTAGGGTCCTCTGTATCCCAAAAAAATCTGATGAATTCCATTCACATGACTTTCTCTACAACGCTGTAACAAATTATTGTTAAAAAACATATTCTTCTATGTACTGTATGATAATCATCTGCTGAAACTGTCTTAATTACTTGCTTCCTTGTAAGTAGGAGGAAAATAAGGGAATACACTAGGCTAAAACGATAGTCAAATACTTTAAAAGCTGGTTGCCATGTGGTTCAAATCCATTTCTGTACAGGGCCAGGAGTTTACAAATTTCCGTGTGAGAAAAGCTTAAGTTTTTTTTTTTTTTTTTTTTTTTTTTTTTTTTTTTTTTTTAAATCTGAAAACAATAACGAGGAATATCTCAGAAATGGTAATTCCACAAAAAAAAAAAAAAAAAAAAAAACGTATACGACATAAAGTATCTGTGTAACCTGATCTACATTTTTTGTGTAGTAAGTTTCTCTCTATCTCTTACAGTTTACCAGTTACGCAAAAATCATTCAGAATAAAGAGGTATTTAGAGCCCATTCTCAGAAAATTCAAGATACACATTTTATTTGCCATGTAAATATCTTAAGTATATGGTATTTTAATCAAAATCGTTAGAGCCACTTTTGATAAAATCAAAATTTTCAAAAATTGTCCATGTAAAGGGTAGTTTGGCGTGGGAGGTTTTTTCTCAAAATCTTCGTGTGGCATCCTTGTAAGATATTAAACTTAAATAAACAGACTTTCGCTTTTGAATTATCGTGTTCATATGCACACGGATACACGGACACACACAAGCATACACACACACACACACACACACACACACACTCAAGAACCTTTTTCTGAGAATACTTTTTTTTTTTGGATACAGAGGACCCTAAAACTTATATTTCCGGTGAAATCCGGGTATCTAATTTTTGGGTGGAGTGCAATACCTTCTCTATACACTATGTACAACATACGTGTAGAGAAAGTAAAACACAAATTTTTAGAAAAAGGTCCGTGTGTGTATCCGCATGTCAGTGTGTCCGAGTGTCTATGAACAGAATAACTGAAAAACGAAAGGTCGTTAAAATACCAAACCTGATAAATAAGTTTAGTATCGAAGATTTTGAGGAAAATCCGCCCGCCCCAAGCTACCCTTTACATGGAAAAATTTCGAAAATTTTGATTTTCTCAAAAATGGCTGTGACGATTATGATTAAAATACCGTATATTAAAACACTTACACGACAAATGAAACATATATCTTGAATTTTCTGGGATTAACATCTGAAGACCTCTCTCTTTATTCCGGATGAATTTAACTATTAAACCGTAAGGGATACTCAAAATCTTAACTACGCAAAAAATGTAGATCTCGTTAAAACACACAATTTATGTCATATAATTTTTTTTCGTAGAGCTGACCATCTCTGCTTGTTATTTGTTTCAGTTTTAAAATACCTAACTTTTCACATACGGGAATTTGTGAACTCCTGGCAATGCGTAGAAACGGATTTCATCCACATTGCAACCAGCTTTTAATGTTGTTTTAGCCTAGTGTATTATTTTATTTCCTTTCCGCTTTCAAGAAAGCATTTCTGCTAACATTTATCTCGATTATCATGAAGTAGATAGAAGCTTAATCTTTTTGACAATAATTTGTTGCAGAGATGTAGGGTTAGTCATGTGAATGGAAAACAGAATTTTACTTTCTCCACACTTACTTTGCACATAATGAATAAAGAACATACCTATTGTATTCCACCCAAAAATTCGATACCCGTATTTCACCGGAAATAGACGTTTTAGGGTCCCCTGTATAAAAAGAAAAGCATTTTTAGAAAAAGATCAGTGTGTGTCAATATGTACGTATGACAGTGTGTACGTGTGTCTATGAACAGGATAACTCAAAAATAAAAAGTCGCTAAAATACCAAACTTGGTCCAAGAATTTGACACGAAGATTCTGAGGAAAATCCCCTACTGCCGTTTACATGGGAAATTTTTGAAAATTTTTATTTTATCAAAATGGTTCTAACAGTTTTTATTAAAATACCATATATGAAAGATATTTACATGACAAAGAAAATGTATATCTTGAATTTTCTGGGCATAGCCTCTGAAGACATATTTACTCTGGATAGATTTTGCATAACTAGCAAACCGTAAGAGATAGACAAAAACTTACTACACAAAATCTGTAGATCTCATTGAATACGCAGTTTATATCATACATTTTTTTCATGGAATTAACCATTTTTGAGACATTCTTTGTTATTGGTTTTAGTTTTAAAATACTTAAAACTTTTCACATACGGGATTTTCTCAACTCCTGGCAATGGAAAGAAACGAATCTCATCCACATGGTAACCAGGTTTTAAAAGATTTGACTATCATTTTAGCCTATTGTATTCCATTATTTCCCTTCTATTTATATGAAAGTATGAGATATTATTTTGTCCATGTTAGAAGCAAAGTTTTTGGAACTCATTGTGGTACAGATGTTAAGGGTAGCTTGGGGTGGGGGGATTTTCCTGAAAATCGTCTTGTTGCTTCCTCCCCAAACTTAAATACCAAGATTGGTATTTAAGGTACTTTTCGTTCCCGACTTATACTGCCCACGGATAGAGAGAGAGAGAGAGAGAGAGAGAGAGAGAGAGAGAGAAAGAGAAAGGCAGAGAGAACATTTTCCTAAAGATGCTTTTTTTTATTCAGGAGTCCTCAAAGCATATATTTCCGCTGAAGTATTGGTATCGAATTTTTGGGCGGAATACACTATCTTCCCTGTTAACTATGTACATTGTACATCCATTCTATAGCTGAAGCAAGTAATTACCGTCTTGCACAATTTATTATTAGTAAGCTGAAGCGCCATCTTGCTGAAGTTTGAATTCATAATTATGCTGTTCATTCTGTTATTAAATATATGCTAATTGCATGTCTATTTTTATTCACCGCTTTTGCAGGCGGCAAAAGAAAAGTTTTAACATCTTTGCTCCGACATGAATTCACTTCTTTTTATCTCCCCCCCCCCATTTCCAAAAGTTTTAGTATTCCGTTTTAGTACTCTGCGTTCTGGAACAGTTTGTGAGAGAGATTTGTTTTGCGTATACTGTGTTTTGCATTTTTATTTTTATGCTTTATCAATCTGCTGCCCCTTGAGATAATAAAAGAGATAATAACATTTGTTTAGTTCTGAAAACGCTTGGAGGGCAGTGCTTGAGGCAACACGGGTCTGTTATAGAGGTATTGGAGAATTACTTTTTGCAACCAAGACCGTAAAATTGTTCTATTGTTTTAAGTAATTTCTTTTCTGCCTCTTCAGACGTTAACTCTACCCTGTTTAAAGGGGTAAGGAAAGCCGAATCTTGACGATGTTAAAATGGTTCATATGTAAGGAATATTTTCTTAATAACTACTCAACCTAGAAAGCTAAACTTTTTAGAGCCTCTAATAACTGAAATAAGTTATTCAAAAAGTTGAATATTTTTTTAAAGCTATTGTTTTTTCTTCTAACAGTTTTGACCCACATTGTGAAGTACATATTTGTTAAAAACATTTGCAATTAAGTATTTTCAAAACCCTTATTCCAGTGCACGTAAAACACCAACACAAAGATCTCCTAAATATTTCAGAGCCAAACATTAATTAAGAATTGAGAAAATTTTCTTTATGTGAGGAAAATTTGAAATGATGCTCCAAAGTTGAAAATCAGTAGAGGCCTGCACCAGAGTCCTCTGCATTTTCCAGTTATATCTTCCTTTTGTAACTCTTTTGAATGTTTTGTTTGGCTTAAGAGTTTTTAATGTTAAATTAGATTAGATTAGAAAGCATTCTATAGGTTCGTTTTGGCCAAGAAACCACTGAACATGTCGAGGCATATACGTGTATACGTATGTTTATATACTACGAGAACAGCAGAATTGACATATAATGACGTCGTTTGGCTTTTAACGCCTGTACGTCTCTGCACTATACTTGATGTGCTCAACAAAAGTATATTTACTTCCTCATTTGCATGCACGTATAAACAAAAAGTATCAAAATTACTGTTAAAATCTATAAATAAATATCATCTCATTATGTAACACTGATGTAATGTCAGATAATGGTTTTCTAATTATCAATAGTTACTTGTAGCAGTAATTATAAAAAACTAAAATGTGATTATTGTATCATGTACACTCCTAAATGCTTACCTGTTACAATTTAAAATACATATTTACAAATATGTTACCGTATTTACAATGTAAAAACGCACAAATCTACAATTATGTACAAAAGTGTAAAGTATCATTAGATCTGACTCTATAGACCTTGTGACATTGCTAAATACTAACAAATTCATCTGACATAATTGTGTAAGTCTAAGTATACAACAGTTTAATTTGTGTATAAAACAGACACACACTAATATGCAAAAAAATACAATACATTATAATACTTATAAAACATTAATTATTAAGATGTTTATCACTTAAATATTCATCTATGGAGTAAAATGATTTATTGCATAGGTACTCCTTAAGAGAAGCCTTAAAAACCCTGAAACTGCTAACATTTTCCTTAAGATTATTGAGGAGAGCAATAAATATGTAGATTGTTTCATAATATACACCTTTCTGAAAGCAACGAAGATAAGCATTGGGTTCTTCTTTGTACTCCTGAGTCTCTCTTCGTCTAAATGAAATGAAGTTTTATTTATGAATGCTCCTTAATTGTTGCGGTTCTCAGCGTCCCATTCTACACTGGGCGTGAAAGACCGCGTTTAGTTTTGCGCACTGCCTCCTTATCAGTCTTGAACTTCTTTTGCGAGTCGTAAATCTAGGACACGGATTTTACCAAGGATTTTTACACCCAAAACAATTCGTCTCTCTCGCCGGGCTTGAACCTGCGGCCTTGCGAACTACAGGATATCATGTAATTCCTCTCTTTTTTATAGTGCTTAATGCCCCGTTTTAGTACTCGTGGCACCATAAGCGATGACACTGATGATCCATTGAATGAATATGGATAATCTGTGGAATGTGATGACGGGGGAAACCGGAGAGCCCGGAGAAAACTCGCCCTTGCTCCGCTTTGTTCACCACAAATCTCACATGCGGTCGCTAGGGATCGAACCCGGGCCTCTAGATTCCTAGACTGTCTGTTACCTCTAGGCTCTTATTATTATTATTTTTTTTTTTTGGTAGTGTTTAACGCCCGCTTTTACTGCTCTATCACCGCAGGCGATGACACATGATATATGGAGATGGAGCCCCGGTGGAATGTGATGGCGGGGGAAACCGAAGAGCCCGGAGAAAACCCGCCCCTGCTCCGCTTTGTTCACCATAAATCTCACATGCGGTCGCTTGGGATTGAACCCGGGCCGTCTAGCCCATAGACTCTGCCGTCTTGCGTAGTGCCGGAAGCAAGGCCAGATTAGAAAAGCATTAAATGAAGGAATTTAATGATAATATAACAAAATTGTGTGCAAACATTCCCATATTTTAATAATCGACCTACATCTAGGATCGATATCTAGGAAATTCAAATGACATAATAAAGAAAAGGCTTCTTAATTTTATATAAGATAATAATACAAAAATTTAATTTTTTTACCGAAAATCTATTCCGTACTGCCTTAATCATATAGCTTTTATTCTTAATTGCAACTACCTTATTTCTGACTTTATAGAATATACGAGGGCCGTTTTTTTCAGCCTCCGATAGGCTATATATAAAAGACAATTTCATAGAAAACAATTGGCTTGTGTGAAAAAATAATTAAATTAAAACTAATTGACCATAATAATTAGTTATACTATGAAGCCCGGGACTTACAGTACTTACGGTATTGAAAGTCGCCTTTGGGGTTGTCATCTCAAAATAATTTGAGATCACCTTGTGATTTACCGCGAAACATGCGAGTCAGTTGAAAAATTTAATGTCATTGCCGGAATGTTGGCATGGTATCTCAGTGGTAGAGAAACCGGCTAGATATCGGGAGATCCGTGGTTCAAATCCCGGCTATTGCATTGCATTTTTCAGTCTGACTCGAGAACGCTAGGAGCCCGCGGTCCAGTTCTGACCGCGCTCTAAAATCTATTTCCAAAGTGATTCCGGCAGCGAGAACTGTATTTCTAGAGCGCAGTCACCACCATAGTCCTCGTCGACACTTACTACAACCCGGAAACAGACCGATTGGATGAAATGAGGGGCCAGGAAGTTCGAGGGAAAGAAGATTAGGCCGCGCTGTAGCCAAGTGATTAGACCACTCGCATCTCACCAAGGCAGCACGGGTTCAATCCCAGGTCACCGCATGTGGGATAATTTGTGGAGGAAAATGCGGCGCAAGGGCGGATTTTCTCCGGGTTCTCCGGTTTCCTCCGGCATCGCATTCCACCGGTGCTCCATCTTCATTCATCGCCTGCGGTGCCATCAGCAGTTAAAGCGAGCGTTAAACTCTATAAAAAAAATCTTATGTGTTTCATTCACATGACTTTATCTACATCTCTGTATC
This sequence comes from Hymenopus coronatus, assembly GCA_030762935.1. Lineage (NCBI taxonomy): Eukaryota > Metazoa > Arthropoda > Insecta > Mantodea > Hymenopodidae > Hymenopus > Hymenopus coronatus. The sequence goes on from CM060899.1 coordinate 40,959,230, forward strand.
AAATTGTTGTTAAAAAGCTTACTTTTCCATCTACTTTATGCTAATCGGGATAAATATTAGCAGAAATGCTTCCATGTAAGTAGAAGGAAAATAAAGGAATACGTAGACCAAAACGATAGTCAATCCTTTTAAAAGGCGATTGCCATGTCGACGAAATCCATTTCTTTGCATTTCCATTTCTTGCAAAGTCCCGCACCTATGTGAAACGTTTTAAATCAGTAACAAATAATATCTTAAAAATGATCAATTCTAGAAACAAATGTTCTATTTGACATAAATTGTGTTTTTCAACGAGATCTACATATTTTGTGTAGTAAGTTTTTCTTTATCTCTTACGATTTACTAGTTATGCAAAATCCAGCAAAATTCATTCAGAATAAAGAGGCCTTCAGAGGCTATTCCCAGAAAAACCAACATATACATTATATTTGTCATGTAAATATATTTCATATACGGTGATTTAATCAAAATCGTTAGAGCCATTTTTGAGAAAATCAAAATATTCGAAAATGTTTCCATGTAAAGGATAGTTTGAGGTGGGGGATGTTCGTCGTGAATCCTTGGAAGATACTAAACTTATATATCAAGTTTGGTATTTTACTGACTTTTCGTGTTTGAGCTATCGTATTCACAAACATACGATATACATGGACGTACTGGCTTACGGACACACACCTTTTCTATTAATGTTTTTTTTTTTTTTTTTTTTTTTTTGGTTCAGTGGACCCTAAATCATAAATTTCTGGTGAAATCTCGGTATCGAAATTTTGAGAGCAATGCAATACTTTCTCTATACACTATGTACATAGTATAAGAGGAGAAAGTAAAAAAAAAAAGGAAGGAAGAAACCTCCCCAGTGCTTGCCTAGAGACCCGAGAATACCCCCGAAAAAAAAATGGGTCCGCCGCGAGAATCGATTCCAGGACTTCTCGTGTGTCAGTCTCAAACGAAACGCTTGGGACACCTGGCTCGGTAATAGTCGCTATAACAAATTGTTGTCCGGAATTGATCAGGTGATATTTGTGGCACGAACTGAAGTAGAAACGTCAAGTGGAGAACGAATGAACCGAGATTCAGGTAAATGAAACGCAACTAAAATCAAATCTAGGACTGGTGTAATAACGACGCGATGCCAATTAGCGCAATTTGGTTACGCAGTTGTTTCTGAATCAGTGACTTTGTATTGCTGTTAATTCCTACATATGAGGCGAGACGTAATATATTACGGTTCAAAAGCTTAACATGTATCAACACTCAACAAAAATCTGAAATATTACTTACACATTACACTCACTACCCTCCATCGTTTATTACTGGGTAGATGTACAAACTATTCTTAGGAACACTTAATTATTTCCTCTACTTCTACGTAGTATACAGGTAGAGAATCCGTTGCATTCTACCCAAAATTCGATACAGAAATTTCCCCACAAATACACGTTTTAATCCAATTAAAAATCTGGCACGTTCCATTCACGTAACTTTCTGTAGCTGTTCCATATACAAACTATTCTTACAAAAGATTATTTTTAGACAGTTGATGCTAAAACTAGGTACTTCACTAGACGTCAGTAGTGTTAATAATAGAAAATTCTGTCACTCCAATGTAGCCAACTTTGGTTTAGTGTCCACGGTCTCATTCAATTAGGCTGTGACTCTGAAAGCTCGTATCGATCCATAAAATGGCGGATGATTTGAATGTCGTGAACATGGAATCTGCTGAACCAGACGAAATTATGCAAGTAGCGGAGACAGAATAATTACAACTGCTACACTGCCTCCGTTGCATAGAATGTTTTCGTTCTGTACGAGTAAGTCATCATATTGTCAGCACTGATGCTAAGCAAGGCAACAACTGAATATCGCAGGCCATTAAGCATGAGCTCGTTTTGCAAGCTTCCTACTCACAATATAAAAACCATTTTTACCCTTGTATCACAAATAATTCTTTTTATCTACTTCATCGTATCCGAGATAAGCATTGGCAGAATTTTTCTTATTACTTGCTGCCTTGTAAGTAGATAAGAAATAAGTGAGTACACTAGGCTAAACCGATAGTCAAATGTTTTAAAAGTTGGTCGCTATGTGAAATAATTGAAGTTCGATTCGCTTTGCATGACAGCTGTAAAACAAGAGAGATGAAACAAAAGGTGGCTTCCCGTTTAAGAAAAGTTAGTTTAAACTTGAAATCAATAACAAGGAATATCTCTAAAAGAAAAACGCATATCATATAAATGCTCTGTTTTATCGAGATCTACATTTTGTTGTAAGTTTTGTAATCTCTTACGTTTAACATTTATATAAAACTCTGCAAAATTGATCCAGAATACAGAGGGCTTCAGTAGCGATTTATAGAAAATTCAAAATATACATTTTATTTGAGGTATATATGTCTTTAATATACGGTATTTTTAACAAAATCGTCAAAGCCGTTTTTGAAAAAAACAAAATTTTCAAAAACTGTTCATGTAGAGTAGTTTGTCATGGAGGGATTTTTTTGTAAATCTTCGTGTCGTGTAACAAGTTTTGTATTTAACGGTCTTTTAGTTTCAGAGCTGTGCGTTCCACGAACACATACACACAGACAAACGCATAAGGATCTTTTTCTATAAGTGCTTCTTTTTTTGGTCGCAGAAGACCTCAAAACATATAGTTCCGGTGAAATCTCAACATCAAAATTAACAGCTTCTCTAGCTACTATGCACATCGTATGTACAAATGTGCCAGAGAAAGTAAAAAGGTTCGTGTGTCTGTAACCAGGATAACACAAAAACGAAAAGTGTTAAGAACCAAACTATACGCTTAATTTCAGTATCTCCCACACGAAAAGTTTCAAGAAAATCTCCACACAAAAAATAAGCCATTACTTGGAAAAATTCTATAATTTTTTTATTTTCTCAAACCTGGCTCTGGCGATTTTGATTAAAATACCGAACATTAAAGATATTTACATGGTCAATAAAATATATATCTTGAAATTTCTGGAAATAGTTTGTGAAGCCCTCTTCATTCTGGAGGATTTTTGCATAACTGGTAAATGGTAAAAGATAGACAAAACCTTAAGTTCACAAAAATGTAGATCTCGTTAAAACACACAAATCATGTTATATGCAATTTTTCATGGAGTTAACCATTTCAGAGATATTCTTTTTTGTAGGTGTCAATGTTAAAAAAAAAAATCTCATACGGACATTTCTCAACTACTGACATTGCAAGAGAACGTAGCGATGGCTTTTAAAAGATTTTACTATTGGTTTAGCCTAGTTTACTCTTTATATGTTCATCTCGATAGCATGGATTATATAGAAAAGTAAGCTTTTTAACAAAAATTTGTTAGAATCTAGGGAAAGTAATGTGACTGTAACACATCTACTTCGGTTTGATCAGGCTAAACTTTTGCAGAAGTAGCTACATTACACATTTCAATTAATGTTACAAACAGAATAGCGACAGTCAAATGTTTAAGAACAGAATACAATATGGTGGCATTAAGGTTCCAGTCAATCAAAAGAAACAAGGGAAAATCAACAAGACTTAAAAAGAAGACAAGAGTCAATTTATTACTCAAACAACTCTTTGTTTCCTTTCAAATTATTAGAATAAAAAACCCCGATGTTTTCCATTCACATGAGTTTCTCTACATCTCTGCAACAAATTATTGTTAAAAAGCTTAAGCTTCTATTTACTTCATCTAATCGAGAAAAAATTAGCAGAAATAGTCTTATTACTTGTTTCCTTGTAAGTAGAAGCAAAATAAGGGAGTACCATAGGTTAAAGTGATAGTCAAAAGCTGGTTGCTATGTGACTGAAGTTCCTTTATTTGTATGGACACGTGTTGACAAATTCCTATATAAGAAATGTATAAGTTTTTCAAAGCTGAAACCAATAACAAGGAATATCTAAAAAAACAATCAGCTCCACGAAAAAAATATGTATAACATAAATCGTGTGTTTTAATGTGTTCTACATGTTTTATGTGGTAAGTTTTCGTCCATCTCTTACAGTTAGCAGTTATTTAAAATTCCGTAAAATTCATCCGGAATAAAGTAGTCTTCAGAGGCTATTCCCAGAAAACTCAAGATATAAATTTTATTTGGTATGTAAATATCTTAAATATAAGTGATTTTAATCAAAATCTTTAGAGCCATTTTTGAGAAAATCAAAGAAAATCCATGTAAAGGGTAGTTTGTGGTGGAGGGATTTATATATGTGTGTGTTTAAAGTTAACCGTTTTTGAGATATTTCGAGTTATTGGTTTCTGTTTTAAGGTGCTTACTTTTATCAAACGGGACACATCTTTCTTTTCGCCTCTCGTTTGTTTAATTCTAGGAAGCAAAGAGAACTGAATTTCAATTGTTTCACTTATCGACCGGCTTTTAAGAGATCTGACTATTGCTTTAGCCTAGTGTATTCTCTTATTTCCCTACTACTTACAGTAATAAGTCCAATTCTGGTAATGCTTATCTTGGTTAGCATGACGTAGATGAAAGAATAACTGTGTTTATGCAAAATGTGTTTGTGAAACAGCTAGAGAAAGAGACGTGAATGGAACACATCAGAATTGTTTGTACACAGTGAAGTATTTCCGATGAAATCTCAGTATCGAATTTTTGGGTGGAGTGCATTACTTTTTCTTCCTATGCATTAAGTAGAGCAGGTAAAACACATTTTCTTTCGAAATTTTGGCGGACAGAATTTAAAAGATAGTAGAAATTATGTTATCTGGCAGAGAAAAAATTCCGCATAGGATGTGCCAAAACTGAGAATTATAAAAACTTAATATTTACACAATATTATTAGCAACTTGGCAACAGCTCGAGAGTAGAAAAGGACAAAGCTAATGGCAACATTAAATAGAGACAAATATCCCAATTAACATCTAACTGTATTTTAAGGTTGAGACAGTCTATAAAATGATTACCCTATTATGACTCTTAGATTAGTATCTATTTTTATATGGACATTTATAGGATGGTTATGTTATAAGGTAACCCCTCTTGCGGACTACCTCTCCTTCGCTCTTCCTTGGCCATCTACCGGGACTTTAGACAACCAATTCTTGCGTAAATGAGCATTGTCACCATATATCACTGTTATTGTTGCTTCAGGTCTAGTCAGTCAGGTGGTCTATCGTTACAGTTAACATGCTACGTTTTTCACATAAACGTGTGTTTATGTGAAAAAGTTTACTTTAACCACGAATCTGCTCGCTGTGTACGCAAGAAGTTGGTTGAAAGAAAAAATTATACGTTCGATTCTGTATAGGTTCGCAGCTTCGGGTTCGGTATCAACCGACAAATCTCAAGGAGAATATCAGCTTTAACAGAAAATAAACTGGATGAAATCGCTGCCAGAGTAGAATGATCGCCTCGAAAATCATTAAACAAATTAACTCAACCATCAGGCGTGTGTCTGTCATTTGCGAGAAATGTTACACGTGTGTTAAAGCTGAAACTCTATTGCTATATATGATGTACGACATTGTAACACACACGTTGCCAGTTTTGGAGCAGAAGGTCAACATTTCCAGCATTTATTATAAGGTAAGGACTTTAGTGCGTCTCTGCTGACACCACTTTCCCGGTGACTCTCTGTTCTCTCACTCAGTGGAGAGAGGCTGTTTACTATCAGAATTATCTGGCTGCTATGCTGCTCCTTCTCTAATTCCTAAACTATCTTTCATATCTCTTTCGAAGGCGCCACAACCAAAGAGGTTCAAATAGGCATAAGTATTAAGGCAATAGGTGATTGCCTGGCCATCCATTAAAAGCCAAACGTCACGAGTTCGAATCCCAGCAACAGCAGTCAAATATGTCTGTGGTAAAGGACGGGGAGGGCCCAATTAAAATAACCGGTGTAATGACACGGTTAGAAGGAGATAGGGTTTTGATTACAGTTGCGTATATTTTGTTTAAAAAAGAAAAGAGTATCAGTACAATTTTATTGCTAAAGTTAATACATTTGCAATATAAAACAGCCTTAGATACCTTTATTTTATTGTTGAAGGTTTGTTAACCCTAGAGCACATAGTAGCACCTCAAAAGTAGCGCATAAAACAAGCGAGACTTATATAACCCGACAGTAAATAGAGGTAAATGGCCCTATAGATATCTTCATAGGTTTGGTAGTCGCATCATGTCAAAAAAAAAAAAAAAAAAGTTGGCAAACACAAGTGAATTGAACACTAACGCTACGAGTGTAATAATTAATTTGTTAATAAACTCTTTCACATTTATAGCAGTGAATAATAACAGGCAACTTACTAATTAATTGCCGTCTAACACATTTCACTACAGCGTACTTAATAATTAACGCATTACTAAATACCTGAAACGCAATCAATATACACCAGTTAAATAAGAAAGATTGCTCTCAGATAGGCTAAACGTAGGAGTCGATGGCTTGCATGTTGGATTTCTTTCTGTATCCATTGCAGTATGCAAAATCAAGCGAGGTGGTGATGTCTGTACTATTGCTATATTGACAGTTGATATTTAACTAAACCTCCAGTCACACAGGTTTGTAAAACCGAGCCTTGGTCTTATGTTGGAAGTATTGGCTTAGACTGTATCGTCATCTCTAGCGAAGCAGCATCAAAGCAGCCTTGTTTTGTTTCAAAGCGTGAAAATCGATAGGAAACGTTCACTTTATGTCGGGGCAGACGCCGTGAATGTAAAATACTGTCGCTCTGGTTCCTAAGTCTCTCTATGGACGCAGTTAGTTTAGACGGCCATGCTTTAATCCCTGCAGAAAACACAAAAGATATTGCGGCTATCTGAGTATAAGTGACATTAACTTTGCTTTTTCTCTATTTAGCTGTCCTTTTTACTTTCTCTACACGTACTATGTACATAGTCTATAGAGAAGGTATTGTAATGCACCCAAAAAGTCGATACAAAATTTCACCGGAAATACATGTTTTGAGTCCCACTGAATCCAAAAAAGTAATGTTGGAAAAAGTTCCGCGTATATGTGTGTGCGTGTGTGTAGGTGTGTATGTCTGTGGACAACACAGCTCAAAAACGAAAAGTCCGTTAAACACGCAACTTTGTATTTAAGTTCATAATCTTCCAAGGATGCGACCCGAAGATTTTCAAGAAAATCCCCCTCCCCCAATTACGCTTCAAATGGAAAAGTTTTCAAAAAATTTTATTTTCTCAAAAATTGCTGTAACGATTTTGATTAAAATATCGTATATTAAAGATATTTACCTGATAAATAATATGTATATCTTAACTTTTCTGGGAATAGCCTGTGAAGACTACTTTATTCTGGATAAATTTTACGGACTTTTACATAACTGCTAAACCGTAAGAGATATACAAAAACGTACATAACAGAAAATGTAGATCTCGATAAAACACACACTTTATGTTATATACATTTTTTTCGTGAAGTGGATCCTTTTTGAGACATTCCTTGTTATTGGTTTCAGCTTTAAAAAACTTTTACTTTTCTCATACGGGAATTTGTCAACTCCTGTGCGTACAAACATAGGAACTTCAATCACATAGCAACTAGGTTTTGATTAATAGTTTAGCCTATGCTATTCCCTTATTTCCCTCCTACTTGCATGGTAGCAGGTAATAAGACTATTTCTGCTATTTTTTTCTCGATTAGCATGAGGTATATAGAAGCATAAATATTTTAACAATAATTTGTTGCGGAGATGTAGAGAGAGTCTTGGAATCGAACGATCATATTTTTTATTTTTCGCTTTCCTAACGGGCAAGCATTCTCTCATCCAAGAGAATTTGTATGGGTGTGTTTATCTAATGTAACGTAGGCAATAAAAATCGACAAAACGAAAGAAACGCAACCAAAGGGGGTGTGGAGATGGCGGCTGATTCCGAGAAAAGTAACATTATAGTTTCCCAACTCATGCTTTTGGAACTGAAAAAAAAAAACATTATAAGACGGGCTGTACACTGTCTTATAACTAAAATACAAAACCCAGAGAGAATCGTAAAAAAATAATCTATGTGTTACATTCACATGAATTTCTCTAGCTGTTCCACAAACAAACTTTTTTACAAAAGATTGTTCTTTTATCTAAATCGTGATAAACATTAGTGGAATTGTTCAATTTCCTGCTTCTTTGTAAGTAGAAAGAAAGGGAATGCACAGGGCAATGCTGTCGCAATGTGAAACAATTGAGGTTGCATGGTCCCGTTTAAGAAAAGATGGATTAAAAATGAAAGCAATAGCAAGTAATATCTCAAAAAAGGTGAACTGTACAAGAAAAACATCGATTTTATTTGTTGTGCAAATATCTTTAATATACAGTATTTTAATCAAAATTTTTAGAGCCATGTTTGAGAAAAACAACATTTTCAAAAATTTTCTCGAAAATCTTCGGGATGCATCCTTGAAAGATACTAAACACAAATACCTAGTTTGGTATTTAACGACATTTTCGTTTTTGTGCTATGCTGTCCACAGACACACACGCGCGCGCGGACCTGTTTCTAAAATGCTTTTTTGGATACAGTGGACCCTAAAATTATATTTCGGTGAAATATCGGTATCGAAGTTTCGGGTGGAATGCAATACCTTTTCTATACATTATCTACATAGTACTTGTAGAGAAAAGAAACACAAGCTTCTTTGAAGATCTAGGGAGAAAGCTTACAAGAAACTGTAAAGAAACTTTGGCAGAGATTAAAAATTTATTAATTTGAAATCTTTTAACAAGCAACCATTAAAGATATAACTGATTTTACTATTAGTGCAGATTGCTTAGTTTTACATTTGTAATTTACAGGCCCTGAAATAATAATTTGAAAACCAAATCTTGTGATGAAGAAAACGACTGCTTGTCCCGGCTAGCGAAGTTATTCGAAAACTAAACAAACTATTGACTTGTAGCTATGGATATAAGCTAGTCTAGAGTTAAACTATACGATGCTACCGTCTAACCTAATGGCGCCATATCTGTGTGAGCCCCGGGACTTATAAGCGGACCCTCGTACATAGTGGATGGAGAAGATACCTCTTGTACTCACCCAAAAATTCGATATCGAGATTTCATTGGGAAATATATATATATTTTGAGGTCCCCTGAGTCCGAAAAAAAGTTTAGTAAAAGGTATGTATGTCTGTCTTCGAACAGCATAGCTAAAAACGAAACGTCCATTAAATATCAAACTTGGCATTTAAGTTTAGTATCTTCCAAGGATACGACACGAAGATTTCAAGAAAGTCCCTCACTCCTAACTACCCTTTACATGGAACATTTTTCAAACATTTTGATTTTCGCATAAATGGCTCTACCAATTTTTATTAAAATACTGTGTATTAAAGATATTCACATCACAAATAAAATGTACTTCTTGAATTTACTAGGAATAGCTTCTGAAGAGCTTTTTATTCTGGTTGAGCTTTGCAGAATTATGCAAAACCGTTTAATCGCTACTACACAAATAATGTAAATCCCGTTAAAATGCACTACTTACGTCATATACGTTTTTCTTGTAGAGTTCACCGTTTTCGAGATATTTGTTTTTTTCATTTCAGTTTTAAATTAATTACGTGCAAAGCGAACTGAACCTCAATTGTTTCACATAGCGACTAGCTTTTAAAAGATTCGAGCATCGCTTTAGACCAATGTATACTCTTATTTCCCTTATAATTACAAAGAAGCAAGTAATAAGACCAATTCTGCTACTATTTGTGAGATTAGCATGCCGTAGAAAAAAGAATAATCTTTTGTAAGAAAATGTTTGTCGAACAGCTAAAGGAAGTTATGTGAATGGAATACATCAGATTTTAGCCATGCTTTTTTGGACTCAGGGGACTTCAAAACATATATTTCCTGCGAAATATATACATACGAAGTAATATGATGCTGAGTAGATCGTGGAAAATTAACACATCTTATCTTCACAAAAATCTACCTGCATTCATGTAATTTCTCAGATGAGATATTCTTGTCTGGTACATGGCAAAGTGCCATAGTGATTTACACTAATACGTATATGTTGCAATTATTTTAAAAGCACTGTGGTCGTTTAATTTAGCTTCAAGCTATACTGAAACCTTTTATCATTATGGAGCGGGGCCAATTATGTTGAAACCTCAGATTTGGCAGCAAATAAAGTTCTAGGTATTAAATATGCATTATCCGATTAGCTAGACCTCAGCTGACAAATTTGCTATATTAGCGAGGTATAGTAGAGCAGTAAATTGGCAAGTAAATTCGCTGCTTTTGTACTCTTAAGTAAACAAAACACACATTAATTACGAAGGAAAATTTTTCACGTTTACGTTTTATAAATGCTCGCCCATTTCTCTCAGTTAAGAAAAAAATCTGATGTGCTCCGTTCACATGACTTTCTCTACATCTCTGCAATAAACTATTCCTCTATTTATTTCATGCTAATCGATTATAGATTGACAGAAAGGGTTTTATTACATGCTTCTTTATAAGCAGAAGGGAAATAAGGGAGTACCATAGGCTAAATCAATAGTCAAGTATTTTAAAAGCTGGTTGCTATGTGTCTGGGGTTCTTTGTTTGAATGGAAGGGGTTCCCGTATGAGAGAACTATAAGAATTTTAAATCTGAAACTAATAACAAGGAATGTCTCAAAAACAGTCACCCCACGAAACAAAAATGTATATAACATGAATTGTGTGTTTTAACGAGCTCTACATTTTTTCTTGCGGTTTACTAAGTATGCAAAATTCCGCAGAATAAAGATGTCTTTAAAGGATATTCCCTGAAAATTGAAGATATACATTTTATTCTTCATGTAAATATCTGCAATATTTGATATTTTAATCAAAATCGTTAGAGCCATTTTTGAGAAAATCAATATTTTCGAAAATGTTCCCATGTAAAGGGTAGTTGGTGTGGAGGGATTTTCTTAAACATCTTCGTGTCGCATCATTGGAAGATACTGAATTTAAATACCAAGTATTGTATTTAACGGACTTTTCGTCTTTGAGCTAAGCTGTCAAAAGATACACACGCACATCCGGACCTTTTTCTAGAGATACTTTTTTGGATTCAGTAGGTCCCAAAACATGTATTTCCGGTGAAATCTCGGCATCTAATTTTGGGTGCAATACAATATATTCTCTACACACTATGTACATTGTACAAGTATAGAAAATAAAAAAAGGATGCTGACTCCAGATTCCAATATAGAATCATTCTACTAAAAGTAAACAGACATGATTTTAAACTTTAAGTGAAAAGTTTAGTTCAGTACCCAGTTAGAAGTTAGTTAAGTGATCCTTTCATTTCATCCTTAATTTCCCATAAAATTTTCCATACATTACACTGCAATAACACAAGATTTCCTATTAAAAACAGTCTGTAATTAAAGATGCGCCTGATGGTATAACAGCGAGAGATTATACCAGGATAAAGCGATAGTCAAATCCTTAAAGAGTTGTCGTTATGCAGTGACCTTGAAATACCCATCTGTTTGCCCAACCAAGAATAAAAAATCTATGTATTAAATTCACATGGCTTTTTCTACATCTCTGTAAAAAAATTAATGTTAAAAAGCTTAATTTCTAATCGAGATAAACATTAGCAGAAATGGTCTTATTATTACTTGTTTCCTTGTAAGTAGAAGGGAAATAAGGGAATATTATAGCTAAAGCAATAGACACACTGGTTGCTAGTGATTGAAATCCGTTTCTTTGCATGGCTAAGATATGACGAGTACTCTATGAAAAAAGTTTAAGTATTTTAAAACTGAAACCAATAACAAGGAATATCTCGAAAACGGTTAAATATAGGGGGAAAATGTACATGACATAAATTTTGTGTTTTAACAAGATATACATTTTTGTATTATAAGTTTCTATATCCCTCATGATTTATGAGTTATGAAAAGTTATCCATATTGAAAAGGGCTACAGAGGCTATTCCCAGAAAATTTAAAACATGCATTTTGTTTATTATGAAAATATATTAAACATATGGTATTTTAATTAAAACCGTTACAGGCATTTGTGAGAAAATCAACATTTTCTAAATTTTTTCCATGTAAAGGGCAGTTTCAGCTGGGGGGATTTTTCTCAAAATCTTAGTGTCGCATCCTTGGAAGATACTAAACTTAAAAACCTAGTTTGGTATTTTACCGACTTTTCGTTTTTCAGTTATCGTGTTCACAGACATACGGACATACATACACAAATACGGATCTTTTTCTAAAATACTTTTATGAATAGGGGACCCAAAAATAAGTATGGTAATCCAGTACGGTGGAATGCAATATCTTGTCTATACAGTATGCACATAGTATGTGAAGAGTAAGTAAGAAGTGTCCCTGTTAAAACAGGCTATAATTATAAATGCGCATGACGTCATTAGCAGTGAGAGATTAAGGGAATTTACTACAATAAACCGACTTCAAACATTTAAAGAGTGGTTGATATGTGACGGCCTTGAAATTCTCGTCATTTTGCTTGAGTTGGTTTCATGTTAATTAAATATTAAACAGCTATATAAGTTCAGTATCTTCCAAGGATGCGATACGAAGATTCTTAGGAAAATCTCTCACCTCCAACTACCCTTTACATGGAACATTTTTTAAAATTTTGATTTTATTAAAACTGGCTCTAACGATCTTGATTATTTTTATCACTAACAAAATGCATCTTTTGAATTTTCTGTGAATAGCCCTTGAAGATCTCTTAATTCTAGATGACTTTTGTATAACTTTGGTGTAACCGCAAATGTAGAGCTAGAAGCATGTTGGACAATACTGGCAAGCACAAAGACGTGAACGGGCTAGGTAAATTTATACTTAAGGCAAGACAACTGAGATCTGAGAAGGCTGACAATAGAGAAGGAGGGGGGAGGACAAGAATAGCTAAACAAAAGTGATTACAATGTTTTACATACATATATTTTGTCATTTTTGTGTTGTGTTGTTACATATTTTCTATATATTATGTATATATACATATTTCTGTTAAGTGTATTTGTCTATTTTAGGGTACATTAATGTATCTGAAATAGGTGTACTCTGTGTTGTAATTTTAAATTGCTGTATTGAATATATTTATTTTTATTTTCCTGTTTACTCTTTTAATTCTTTGTTGTTGTTGTTTTAATGTTGCTTACTATTTTGTGTTTGCAAAAGCACGTGCGGTCTGTGGACCCGTGGGATTGTTGAAGCTCAATATATTATAGTGTTATGTCAATAAATACACTTATTCATTCATAAATTAACCTTTGGTATAACTTTCTTTTTGTATAGCTAACCGTTTCCAGACATTCCATGTTTATGATTTCAGTTTTAAGCTACTTAGTTTTCTCAAATAGGAATACATCTTTTTTTTCGTTTCTATTTAGTTTAGAACCAAACTTCAATTGTTTCACATAGCTACCAGTTTTTAAAAGATTCGATACTCGCTTTAGCTTCATTTACTCCTTTGTTTCCCTTCTACTTAATTAATAGACCTAATGTTTATCTCGAGTAACATGATGTAAATAAAGAACAACCTTTTGTAAGAAACATTTTAATGTGGAACGGCTAAATAAGGTAATACGAATGCAATACAACAGATTTTTACTTTCTCTACACGTACTATGTAGTGAGAGTGTATAGAGAGATATGTATTCTACGAAAAATTCGATCCCGAGATTTCAACGGAAATACATGTTTTGGGTAACCCTGAATCCAAAAGGCAAGACTGTGTGTCTGTGGACAGCATAGCTCAAAAATGAAAAGTCCGTTAAATACCAAACTTGGTATTTAAGTTTGGTATCGTCCAAGGATGAGACACGAAGATTTTAAAGAAATACCCCCACCCCAACTACTCTGGACATGATTTTTTTAGCGAAAATTTTGATTTTCTCAAAAATGGCTCTAACGATTTTGATTACATGCCAGATAATATGTATATCATGAATTCTTTGGGAATAGCCTCTAAAGATTACTGGATGATTTTTGGATGAATTTTGCTTAACTGCGAAACTGTAAGAGATGGACAAAAATTACCACACAAAAAATGTAGAGCACGTTAAAATACACGATTTATGTTATACACATTTTTATCGTGGAGTTGATCGTTTTTGAGTGTTTTTGGGATCAGCTTTAAAAAACTTAAATTTTCTCATACAGGAATTTGTCAACTCCTGTCCGTACAAACAATGGAACTTCAGTCACATAGCAACCAGCTTTCAACTACCACTTTAACCTATGGTGCTCCCTTATTTCGCTCCTACTTATGGGAAAGCAAGTAATAAGACTATTTCTGCCATTTTTTTCTCGATTAACATGAAGTAAATAGAAGCATTAGCTTTTTAACAATAATTTGTTGCATAGATGTAGAGAAAGTCATGTGAATGGAACACATCAGATTTTTTATCATTAAATTGTTTATGCTGACTGATGTGAAAGCAAAGCAATGAGTAGTAATGCATATGTGCCACAAGCATGTCAGATAAATGTGTTGGTTTACTAAGTGATTAATATATCAAAAACCACAAAGTTTAAAACAGCAGATTTAATGAAGTAGAGTGTTAGTTATTCCAGTTGTGTTAAACAGGAAAAACCGCAGTGTTAAATATTTTTAGTGGGCTGTTGTAGTTCAAAGCAGAAGTTCCCTTTAAGAGCGGTACATTTGTCATTCTCGTGGTTTTCTGTGGCACGTTGGTGTGGTGACATTGAGCGACGGGGGGACACGTCCCAAAAATAATTACAATTCACTTTATTACCGCTGAAAGTCCAATTATATTTTCTGATACCTCTCTCTGGACGAGACACAGCGATGTGTCCATCACAGCAGATCCTCTTCTGAGCTCTTGTTGATTTAAATGTGGAAATTCATTTTCCTTTTAGATCTAGAGCGCTTCTACTGCGAGCGAAATTTTTCATCACAGGTGTTGTAATTACAGATAGACGCAAAAACACCTAAAAAGTTGGCACTAATATAAGCTCACTCAGTAAAGATTAACATTGAAATATGCAGTCATTTATTACTTTCTCTAAACGTACTATGTACATAGTGTATATGTATAGTAATACACCCAAAAGTTCGATACCGAGATTTCCCTGGAGATACACCTTTTGGGTCCCCCCGAATCAAAAAAAAAATCTGATGTGTTCCATTCACATTGCTTTCTCTACATCTCTGCATCAAATTATTGTTAAAAAGCTAGTACTTCTATTTACTTCATGCTAATCGAGAAAAGAATTAACAAAAATAGTCTTATAACTTGCTTCCTTGTAAGTGGAAGCGAAATAAGGGGGTACCATAGGTTAAAGCGATAGTCAAAAGCTGGTCGTTAGGTGACTGAAGTTCCTTTGTTTGTATGGACACGAGTTGATAAATTCCTGTATTATAAAGGTATAAGTTTTTCAAAGCTGGAACCAAAAAAAGGAAAATCTAAAAACGATTAATCCACGAAAAAAATGTATATAATATAAGTTGTGTGTTTTAACGTGCTCTACATTTCTTGTGGGGTACGTTTTTTTCTATGTCTTACGGTTTAGCAGTTATATAAAATTCCGTAAAATTCACCCAGAATAAATAGTCTGTAGAGGCTATTCCTAGAAAGTTCATGATATACATATCATTTGTCAAGAAAATATTTTTAATGTACGATATTTTAATCCAAATAATTAGAGCCATTTTTGAGAAAATCAAAAATTTCGAAAAAAGTTCCATGTAAATGGTAGCTGGCGGTGGGGGTATTTTCTTGGAAATCTTTTGATTGCATTCTTGCAAGATACCAAGCTTAAATACCAAGTTTGGTATTTAACGATCTTTTCGTTTTTGAGATATGCTGTCCACACACAGACACACACATGCACTCACACACACACACACACACACGGCTCTTTTTCAATAAAATCCCCTCACCCCTCCCCTCATCCTTTACATGGGAAAATTTTCGAACATTTTGATTTTCTAAAATATGACTAACGATTTTGATTAAAATATCGTATGCTAAAGATGCTTTCCTGGCAAATAATATGTATATCTTGAATTTTCTTTGAATATCCTTGAAGACTACTTTATTCTGGATAAATTTTACAGAATTTTGCATAACTGGTAAACCCTAAGAGATGGACAAACACTTACCACAAATGTAGAGCACATTAAAACACACAATTTATGTTATATAATTTTTTTCGTGCAGTTGATCGTTTTTGAGGTATTCCTTGTTATTGGTTTTAGCTTTTGAAAACGTATACTTTTCTCATACAGGAATGTTCCTGTCCATACAATCAAAGGAACTTCAGTAACATAGCAACCAGTGTTTGACTATGACTTTAAGTTATGGTGCTCCCTTATTTCCTACTATTTACAAGAAAGTAAGTAATAAGACTATTTCTGCTAATTTTTTACTTTCTCTATACGTACTATGTACATAGTGTATAGAGAATGTATTGCACTCGACCAAAAAATCGATACCGAGATTTCAACGGAAATATATATTTTAGGGTCCCCTGTATCCAAAAAAATATTTTCAGAAAAAGGTCCGTGTGTGTCCGTGTGGCCGTGTGTCTGTGAACACGATAACTCAAAAACGAAAAGTCGGTAAAATACCAAACTTGGTATTTAAGTGTAGTATCTTCCAGGGATGCGACACGAAGATTTTGAGAAAAATCCCCCACCCCAAACTACCCTTTACATGGAAATTTTTTCGAAAATTTTCATTTTCTAAAAAATGGCTCTAATGATTTTGATTAAAATATCATATATTAAAGATATTTACCTGACAAATAAAATGTATATTTTGAATTTTCTGGGAATAGCCTCTGAAGACTGCTTTACTCTGGATGAATTTTGCATAACTACTAAACCGTAAGAGATGGATAAGAGCTTAACACACAAAAAATGTAGAGCACGTTAAAACACACAATTTATGTTATATACATTTTTTTCGTGGAGTTGGTCGTTTTTGAGATATTCCTTTTTCTTGGTTTCAGCTTTGAAAAACTAATACTTTTCTCATACAGGAATTTGTCAACTCCTGTCCATACAAACAAAGGAACATCAGTCACATATCAACTAGCTTTTGGCTTTCACTTTAACTTATGGTACACCCTTATTTCGCTTCTACTTACAATAAAGCAAGAAATAAGACTATTTCTGCTAACTTTTCTCGATTAGCATGAAATAAATAAAATATAGACTTATTAACAATAATTCGTTATAGAGATATAGAGGTCATGTGAATGGAACACATCAGATTTTTTCGATTAGTATGAAGTAAATAGAAGCATAAGCTTTACAACAATAATTTGTTGCAGAGATGTAGAGAAAGTCATGTGAATGGAACTCATCAGATTTTTTACCCCTTGTAAAGCATTACCACATAAGCGATCTATTCTAAATCCAATTTGTTATTCGAGTAACGCTTCTGAAGTTCAGAGCATGGCCTGTATTTCACGATCAACGCCATGTGTGTTTCACGGACAGTTTATCAGCGGTACTCCTCCCTCATTTGTTTTTATAGCATCACATTTGCTGCTACATGCACACGCACCTCTTCTGTACACAAGTCTATTGACAACCAATGGAAGACCATAAACAGCCAGGAGGTTATAAAACTCCTGACGGAATGGACACGTCGCTTGGCTATAACAAAGATATAAGTTCCTATATTGGCATCTGTTCTTTTGCGAAATGAAGAAATAGGATATCACTACACAAGACAAAGGGCAGCTGTAGTGTACGTGCTTTCACTAAAGTACAAATCACAAGAGAAAAATCTGATGTGTTCAGAAATGGTCTTATTACTTTGTTCCTTGTAAGTAGAAGGGTATACCTACACTAGGCTAAAGCGAGAGTCAAATATTTTAAAAGCTAGCTGTCATGTGGTTGAAATCCATTTCTTTACATGTTTAGGAGTTGATAGATTCCCATATGAGAAAAGTTTTAGGTATTCTAAAACTGAAACCATAATAAGGAGTATCTCTGAAATGGTCCACTCCACGAAAAATATGTACACCACATAAATTATGTGTCTTAACGAGATATAATTTTGTGCCGTAAGTTTTTTGCCCATCTCTTACGGTTTACTAGTTATGTAACATTTAGCAAAATTCATCTATAGTAATGGGGTCTTCAGAGGCTATTCCCAGAAAATTCAAGTTATGTATATTTTATTTGTGATATAAATTTCTTTAACATACGGCATTTAAATCAAAATCGTTAGAGCAATTTTTCATAAAATCAAAATTTCCAAAAATTTTCCATGTAAAGGGTATTTTGGGATGGGGGAATTTTCCTCAAAATCTTCGTGTCGCATCCTTGGAAGATACTAAACTTAAATACCAAGTTTGGTATTTTACCGACTTTTTTTGAGTTATCGTGTTCAGGGCCTTTTACTAAAAATCTGCTGTATTGCATTCGTATAACTTACTCTAGCCTATCCATATGCAAATTATTTGTACAAAAGATTACTCTTTTATCAACATCATGCTAATTGAGATAAATTTAGCAGTATTGCTTGCTTCATTGTACGTAGAAGATAGTCTTTTTTTTTTTTTTTTTTTTTTTTTTTTTTTTTTTAAGCTGGTCCCTAAGTGAAATAATTGAAGCTCGGTTCGCTTTGCAATGTTCCATTTAAGAAAAGTTAAGGTAGTTTAAAATTAAAATTAATAATAAGGAATATCTCCGATACAAATGAAATGCAGTTTTATTTAAGGACGCTCTTTAATGCTGTGGTTCTCAGTGTTCCATTCAATACTGGGCGTGAAAGACCGCTTAATTTTGCTGGGAGGCCGGCCTCTTTTTCATGCTTGAGGTTTTTTTACGTGCCGTAAATCTACGATACGGGACTAGCGGCTTTACTTCCCTTCCGAAGGAAGCCATGCTAAGGATTTTTCACCCGAAAAAATCCATTGCCCTCTGCCGGGTTTGAATCCGCGATCTTGGGTATATGATAACCATTACACCACAGAGGGCGACTATCCGGACACAACCAACTCTACAAGAAAAACGTAAATTATGCGTTTTAACGGGATATACATTTTCTATGTAGCAAGTTGTTATCTTTTACGGTTTAATCGTTATGAAAAATTCTACAAAATTCATGCAGTATAAAGAGGTCTTTTGAGGCTATGCCCAAAAAATTTAAAATATGCATGTTATTTGTGATCTAAAAGCTCTAATATACTGTATTTTAATAAAAATAGTTATAGCCATTTTTAAGAAAAACCAAAATTTCCAAAAGTGTTTCATGTAAAACATAGTTGCAGTGGGTGGATTTTCTTGAAAGTCTTTGTGTCGCATTCTTGTAACACAATCAAGTTAAATACCAAATTTTCGGTTTTGACCTACGTTACCCATAGACTTGCATACGGATCTTTTTTCTAAAATGCTTTTTTCAACCTCAGGGGATCTCAAAACCTATATTCCAGTGAAATATCGACATAGAAATTTTGGGTGGAATACAATACCTATCTTCTCTAGCTACTATGTAAATACATTCTATGCACATACGGGCTACTAGGGAAAGTGTATATCGCCCTTCGTGATGCAATGGTTACCCTGCTAACTTCATATACCCAAGGTCGCGGGTTCAAACCCGGCGGAGGACAATGGATTTTTTCGGGCGTAGAAATCCTTAGCATGGGTTCCTTCGGAAGGGAAGTAAAGTAGATTTACGGCTCGAAAAAGAACCTCAAGTCTGATAGAGAGACCTCTGAGCAAAAATAAGCAGTCTCACGCCCAGTGTAGAATGGGTCGCTGAAAACCACAGCAGTTAAAGAGCGTTCATAAATAAAATGTCATTTCATTTAGGGAAAGTATGCTTTTCTGGATACAGGGGACACTGAAATGTGTATTTCCGGTGAAATATCGGTATCGAATTTATGGATGCAGTGCAATACCTTCTCTACCTACGTTCCATATACTATGTAGAGAGAGTTAAACGTTTAAGAAAGTAAAATTTTGCACTTTTTCACGTTTCACGAAGATAACATTGTAAAGCTGTATGTGCAGTAGAAGGTAACATTCCAGGCCGTGATTATAGATATTCAAGTGTTATTTGTTACAAATGTACTAATTTTAGATTACAAATTTAAAAATGTTGTATCCTACCCTACTCTTGCTATGGGTAAACAGTGTATTTGGAGATATGCGTTGTTTATATATTATAGCTTAACGTCCTTTAACTTGGTTGGTCATATCGGACGATGAATGAAATTAGTGAAATGATGCCAAATGATCTCGGGGTTCATGGAGCTTAAAGTTACTCAACATTCGTCTTCTCAGGATAAGGGAAAACCCCGAAAATATATCTTATCCGGGTAACTCACCCTAAATGAGATTTGAACTCATGACCTTTTGAATGTGAGGCAGACACGCTACCACCACACTACCCAGGCGGGCCAGTTTATATTTTGAAATCTCCTAAATTGAAGTGTTTACAGAAATACGTTTTCGTCTTCTTCTGTATGATGAAATTCGACAGAATTGTGCACGTAACCATCAGCGACGAAGAAGAAGAAGATTATTTCGGTATGACAGTAATACTGAATCCGAAGGTATAGTGGAATTAAATAAATGATTCCTAATTAACCATTAGAAACTGATATTGCCACCGAATAACGTAGACCAATACTTATATTACCAATATATTATTAATACCTATGACTATTTTTACTTTCTCTACAGAGTACACGGTACATAGGCAGAGAAGGTATTGTACTCTACCCAAAAATTCTACACCGAGATTTCCCATAAATTCACGTTTTAAGGTTCCCTGTATCTCAATTTTTTTTTAAAGAAATATGCCTGTGTATATGCGTGTATGTTCGTGTGTGTCTGTGAACACGATAAATCAAAAACGAAAAGTCGGTAAAATACCAAACTGATGTTAGGTTTAGTGTCTTCCAAGAATGCGACACGAAGACTTTTAGGGAAAATGTTTATATTCTCAAATCTAACGATTTGATTAAAATACATATTGAAGATTTTGCATGACAAATAAAATGATTACCTTGAATTTTCTGGAAATAGCCTCTGAAGACCTGAATGAATTTTGCTGAATTATGCATATCTGGTAAACCGTAAGTGATAGTGGAACATTTAAATTACTTAAAATATAGATATCGTTAAAACACAATTGGTATCCTATACATTTTTTGTGGAACTGACCATTTTTGAGATGTCCCTTGTTATTGGTTTCAGTTTTAAAAATACTTATTTTTCATACAGGATATTTTCAACTCCTGCAGTGCTAAGAAACATGGAAACCAGTTTTCAAAATATTTGACTATCGCTTTAGCCTAGTGAACTCCTCATTTACCCTTCTACTTACAAAGAAGAAAGATAAGAAATGAAATGGCGTTTTATTTATGGACGCTCTTTAACTGCTGTGGTTCTCAGCGTCCCATTTTATATCGGGCGTGGAAGACCGCTTAATTTTGCTAGGAGGCCTCTCTATTAGACTTGTGGTTCTTTTACGTGCCGTAAATTTACGACCAGGCACCAACGACTTTACTTCACTTCTGAAGGAAGCCCGAAAAAACCCATGTCCTCCGCCGGGTCTGAACCCGCGACCTTGGGTATGTGAAGTTAACATCGTATTCATTACACCACGGAGGGCGACAGCAAAATAAGACCATTTCTGCTAATGTTTATGTCGATTAGTATGAGGTAGATAGAAGAATAAGATTTTTAACAACAATTAGTTACATTGATGTATAGAAAGCTATGTGAATGGAATATTTTCAGAGAATTCAAGATGCACACTTTATGTGCCCTGTAAATATATTTAATATACTGCATTATAATCAATATCGTTTGGGTCATTTTAGAGCAAATTGAAAATGTCGAAAAGTCTTCCATGTAAAGGGCGATTTGGGTTGGGAGGATGTTTCTAAAAATCTTCGTTTCGCATCCTTAAAAAAAAAAAAAACATAAACACCAAGTTTGGTATTTAACCTACTTTTCGTTATATATTTATGTTGTCCACAGACACACACACAAAACACACATAGGAACAGACACACATGGACTTTTTTCTAAAAAATGTCCGTTGAATACAAAACTTATATTTCCGGTGAAATCTCGACATTGAATTTTTTGTTAGAATACATAACCTCTAACTACTATATAATTTAAATAGCACGTACAGAGAAAGTAAAAAAATCTAAAGTGCTCCATTCACATGAGTTTCTTTACAAACTATTGTTACAAAAGATTATTCCTTTGTCTACATCGAGGTAATCGAGATAAATATTGTCAGGAATTATTGCATTAGTTAATTCTAAGTAGGAGGGAAATAAGGCAATACGCTGGGCTAAACCGGTGCTCAAATCGTTTAAAAGCTGGTCTATACGTGATCAATTGAAATTTGATTCGTTCTGCATGACCAGTAATAAAACAGAGAGTTGAAAAAGTGACTTCGTTTGAGAAAAGTTAATGCAGTTTAAACTCGAAACCAATAACAAGTAGTATCTCGGAAATGGCCAACTATACAAAAACTGTCAAGGATATAAAGTGTGTGTTGTAACGAGATCTCAAATTTTGTATAGTAAACTTCTGTCTACCTCTTACGGTTTACCAGTAATGCAAAATTGAACAAAATTCATCCGGAAAGAAGAGGTCTTCTAAGGCTATTCCTAGAAAATTCAAGGCATAGATCTTATCATATAAGTACCTTTTAATATACGGTATTTTAATCAAAATCGTTAGAACCAATTTTGAGAAAAACAAGAACTTAAAAAAATGTCCATGTGAAGGAAAGTCTTGAAAATGTTCGTGTCGCATCCTTGGAAGATACTAAGCTTAAATACCAAATTTAGTTTTTGATGATCTTTTCTTTCTGAGCTAAGCTTTCCAGACACACACATCAGATACACTCGGTCCTTTTTCTAAAAATGATTATTTTTGGACTCAGGAGACCTCCAAATGTATTGTAACAATGTCGTCCATGTATGAGACCTCTCTCACGTTCGCCTAGGTTTGTGAATCATCGCTGTTGCATGCGTAAACAACAGGAAGAGCGACGCGTCTGTAATCAGAATCTTCGGGACCGCGACACTCGATTCTTCTCGGCTTCCAGAGCCTTCCAGGAAGTTCTGTGACGTTATTTTCTAGCTATAATAGGAGGATGGATTGCAGTGTGGGGTGGTTATTGTTATCGGTTAATGTTGTGAATGAGGCTGATTCGTGTACGACTGGAGTGTTAGTGTGCAGTGGTGCGCAAGCCATGGATGGTGTGCAGCCATGAACTGCCCATGTGCCGAAACTTTGAGTGCAGCAGTGAATTTAACGGTTTATTTGCAAACCACTTTTGAGTGAACTATATGCGTCAGTGAATTTATCGGTTTATTTGTTAACCATTTTAATTAAATTTTGAATTACGGTATATTTCCGGTGAAATCTCTATATTTTGGGTGGAATACAATACCTTCTCTACCTACTACATTTGCAAAGTAGCTTCATATACCCAAGGTCACGGGTTCAAACCCGGCGGAGGTTGATGGAGTTTTTCGGGCGTAAAAATCCTTAGCATGGCTTCCTTTGGAAGGGAAGTAAAGCCGTTGGTCCCGTGCCGTAGATTTACGGCACGTAAAAGAATCTCAAGCCTAATAGAGGTCTCTGAGTAAAATTAAGCGGTCTTTCACGCCCAGTATGGAATGGAACGCTGAGAACCATAGTAGTGAAAGAACCTGTAAGTACCTTTAAATAAAACTCCATTTCCATTTCATTTGCACAGTGAAAAGGTCAAGCCAACTCAAGGCCACTGTCTGTTGTTATTTTTTTTTTTTTTTTTTTTTTTTTTTTTTTTTTTTTTAATGGCATGGTACCCCCTTTGGGAATTAGGAACTTTATTTATTTCAGGAGAAGCAGGAGCTCTACATCACAACAGGACAGCATAAAGAGGAATAATGCATGTTATTGCATCCAAGATCATCCCGGATCGATATAGAATCAATCAGGTGCTCATATCCTGTATATCCAGGGTTTAAGGGGGTTGATTCTGTTGTCTCGAATCATCCGCCACCTCTCTGCATACAAAAAACTTCGTAAAGCTGGAACCACACAGTCAGCTGGCGTGTCCAAGGTACTAAGCCAAGCATAGGTACCCATTACTGTCCAAATAAGAGCTCTCCACAATGCAGGACGCGTCCAGGGAAAATTCAGGTGCAAAATATCCGTTGCTGAAGGCTGCCAGGTGTCACCAGTCCAACCCCGACATCGGCTCAAGAGCCATGTCCATATCAGTCCTTTACCTGAGCATTCCAAGAGTCGATGTGCGAGCGAATCCGGGGCTTGGCACGTTGGACAAGCGGGAAGAATTGCCAGATGATGTCTGTGTAATTTATCTGCAGTTGGTAGGATTTCATTGACAATCTCATATGCCACCGAGACCCATTCCGTGTTGATTTCCGGTATAGCAAAGCCACGCCAAATTTGCCTCCAGGGCAATTGTGGATACTTAACTTGTATATGTGGAGTAGTAGGTTCCCTCCGTTGAAAAAAGGTATAGACTTCCTTAGCCGCCCGAAAACGGCCATTAGCCACTTCTGCTGAAGGTAGTGTGCTCAAGTCACGTAGGAGATCACGTAACATTTTAGGAATCTTATGGAGTTCTCTCCGTTCCCAAAACAACTGATAATGCCGTTGTACTAGCACCTCTACACTATCACCCTGTCCATCCAGTGCTTGCAGAATCATTTTTAAGGAAAGTGCTTTACATTGCATCGCCACATCCAACAACCCCCAGCCACCCTGGCCTTTTGGAAGACGTAACTGAGTACGGGAAATGCGATATAATTTTCCTGTCCATATGAAGTATCCTATTATTTGCTCAATTCTTTGGCTGTGCCGTTTTGTTGGAGGCAGCACGTGTTCGTCATGTACACAGCTACGCATGTAAAGTGAAGTGAGAAAGGAAGGGGTGGTAGGTAATCTTTGCACTCCGATGAGAGCAAATTACCCAGGTCTGCTTAAGTATCTCATAAAACGTGTTATATGTTTACAGTAAAGAACTAAGACTCCAGGTCGCAGACAGTTTCTTACCCCCTGAGGGCAGAGTCGACCAGGGTTTTTTCGGTTGAAAGTTGAAGTACTACCAGCATAACCCTTACGGGAACACTGTGTGTAAACTGCATGACGTTGTAACCTGAGTGATGGATCAAAAGAAGAGATGGTTGTATGCGCCTTTGTCAGTGCATGTGTACCAAAGTAGCTAATTCTTTCTTCTTTGTGCACAGCGCCTCAAGCTTTTGTCCCTTTCAAAGCGGCGCTTCTTTGTTTTCCTTTTTCCCCTCATAAAAAGTGGGTTTTTTTTATACTACGATGTTTAAAACAAGAATTGCTTTAAAACAAACTAAAGTAAAATTGTGTACTTGTATTAGACAATTCTATATATTTCAAATTTACATGTAGTTAGTGCAGGGATAGCGCTTAAACCACCTAAGAACATATTTAATTCTCTTATTGCCCGTCTCTGTAGTGTGGTGGTAGCGTGTCTGCGTCACATTCAACAGGTCCTGAGTTTGAATCTCCGTTAGGGGGAGTTAACTCATTTGAGCATCACTTCACCCATTTCATTCATTCTCTGATATAACCTATCAGGTTAAAGGACGTTAAATTATTACAAAAATAATTGCTTTGAATAGTACGAGAAGATCGTATTACACCTAAAATGCGATACCGAGATTTCATTGGTAATAGATATTTTCAAGCCCCTGAATCTAAAAGAAATGTGCTTAATTTCTCTAGCACGTATTTACATACAATGTACATAATAGCTAGAGAAGGTATTGTATTTCAACCAAAAATTCGATGTCAAGATTACACTGGATATATGATTTGAGGTCCCATAAGTATTTTATCCACACGTACTATATACATAGTATATATAGAAGGTATTGTATTTCATCCAAACATTCGATACCAATATTTCATCGGAAAATATGTTTTGAGTCCCTCTGAATCCCAAAAACTAGCATTTTTAGAAAAAGGCCCGTGTGTGTCTGTTAACAGCATAGCTCCAAAACTAAAATACCGTTAAATACCAAACTTGGTGGATAAGTTTTTTTATCTTCCAGGGATGCAACGAAGTTTTTAAAAAAAAAAAATACCCCCACACCAAACTATCCTTTTACATGGCAAAAAAATTGAAAAGTTGGTTTTTCTTAAAAATGACTATAAAGATTTTGAATAAAGTGCCATATATTGAAGTTGTTCACAAAACATACAAATGCATAGTTTGAATTTTCTGGGAATATCCTCTGATGAGCACTTTATTCTGTTTGGTTTTAGCAAAATTTTACATAACGGTTAATCTATAAAAGATGGACAAAACCATACTACACAATAAATGTAGATCTCGATAAAACACACAATTTATCTTATATGCATTTTTGTTGTAGAGTTGATCGTTTCCAAGATATTCCTTATTTTTGGCTTCAATTTTAAAATACTTATAACGCATTTTTATTATACAGAAACTGTCAGTTTTTCTTTTGTTCTATTTCTGGCTAAGCAAAGAAACCAATAACGATAGCTTTGAAAATATTTGACTATCGCTTTAGAATAGCGCACTCCTTTAGCTATCTTCTACTTATAAGGACTAAGTAATAAGTACATTCTACTAATACTTATCTCGATTAGCATGGTATAGCAAAAAAAAAAAATCTTTTGTAAGAAGTAGGTTTGTATAGCAGTTAGAGAAAGTCGTAAGAGTGTAAGTAATCAGATTTTTTAAAAAGGTCCGTGTGTGTTTGCCTTTGGACAGCATAGCTCAAAAACGAAAAGACCCTTAAATACCAAACTTGGTATTTATGTTGGTATCTTTCAAGGATGTGACATGAAAATTTTCAAGATAATCCCCAACCACAAACTACCATTTACATGCAAACATTTGTGGATTTTTTGTTCTTCTCAAAAATGGCTCAAACGATTTTGATTAAAATGTATGTTTAGGATATTTATATCTCAAATAAAATATACATTTATAATTTTCTGTGAATAGCCTCTAAAGACCACTTTATTCTGGGTGAGGTTTGCAGAATTTTGCATAACGCTTAAACCTAAAGACATAGAGAAAAACTAACACAAGAATGTAGATCTCGTTAAAACACATAATTTATGTCATATATATATATATTTTTTTTTTTTTTTTTTTTTTTTGAGTTGACAGTTTGAAGATATTCCTTGTTATTGGTTTCATTTTTAAACCACCTAACTTTTACCAAACGGGACAATACAAAGTGAACCTAACCTCAATTGGTTCTCATAGCGACCGACTTTAAGCAGTTTGAGAATCGATTTCATTTAGTGTATTCCCTTATTTTACTTCGACTTAAAGAGAAGTAGTTACCCACGACTCAGTTTAAATCACAACAATCACACGCACTGAATATTCCGTGCTTTTAGAAGGAAACATGATGTCACGAGTTTTCTGGAAACTTCTCGAAGTAGAACACTCGAGAAGCACCGGGACCCGCATTCCAGAAGATTCTGGTTACATCTGCCGTGCACTTCGGCCTTGTTTACATCGGTCTCCAATTCCGACGTCTCACATTCCAGCTCTCGCGGCCGCGTGCCTCCGCGAACATCAGACAAGGTCACACGCGTGGACGGCGTTGTCACACTGCTCCCTCCTCAGGGCTGGCCCTCCCGACCAGCACCATCGTAGCTGGCTGGACGATGCAAGTGTACTATCAGTTTCTTCCCTCGGGGTAGCCTCTGGATGTGGCAAAAGTCATTTATTCTCTTTACCACAAGGTACGACCCTTGCCATAATTTTGAAGCCTGGGGCAGCATCCCTTGGTCCGAATAGGGCGATACAGCCAAACCAATTCACCTCGCTGGAAACCTCGGCTGTTGGCCTGCCGCTCGTTATTTTGATGTTTTGACGGGCCATCTTGTGGATGTTATGCAGTCAATCTGCGAGATAATCCACGAAGTCGACTGCTGGCTGGTCTATCCCAGGAGAACTCCCGAATATCAGGTCGCATGGTAGTCGTAGCTCTCTGCCAAAGACCAAACTGGCAGGTGTCAACTCGGTGGTATCGTGGGTTGAAGAGCGGTAGGCCAGCAAGAAAAGTGGCATCCTCACATTCCAGTCTCTTTGATGATTGGTCACAACCTTCCTCAGATGTTCTTCTAGGGTCTTAATGTACCACTCAACCACGCCGTCTGCCTGTGGGTGAAAAAAATATAGTTTTTATTTTGGACGCTGTTTCACTGCTATGGTTCTCAGTGTCAAAATCTATATTGGGCGTGAAAGATTTTGCTTAATTTTGCTTAGAGACCTCTTTTATTAGGCTCATTAAAAGCCGTAAATCTACGACACGGGACCAACGACTTTACTTCCCTTCAGAAAGAAGCCAGACTAAGGGTTTTTACGCCCGAAAAATGCATTGTCCTTCGCCGGATTTGACCTCACCACCTCGGACATATGAAGTTAGCATGGTAACCATTACACCACGGAGGGCGATACCTGTGGGTGAAGAGGGTTTGTGCGCGTCTTATGCACTCCGAATCGCTCCAGTGTTTCCTTCATGAGGTTGAACTCAAAATTGCTTCCCTGATTGCTCTATAGCTCCATTGGTACCCCATAACGACAAAACAGTTCTTCCACGAGGCAGTTCGCGATGGTCTCTTGGTTAGGGATGGCATACACCACCGGCCACGTGTTCAAGTAATCCATGGCTATCAGCAGATATCTGTCCGACTCTGGGAAGAGGCCTGCTACGTCGATGGCTATAAGTTCAAGGGGCACTCCCTTGTTATACTGCTGCATATGGCTCCAGCTCCTGGTTTTCGGTCCGCGACTTGCCGCACTCACATGACATTGGCGGCACCATCCCTCAGTGTCTGCTCGTGGTCTCAGCCAGTAGTACCATTGTCGGAGCTTGTTTATTGTTCGGTTGGGTCCCAAATGTCCCTCCGAAATCTCCGCATGTACTTCCTGCAGAACTTCCGCGACCTTACTCCGAGGGAGGATCAGCTGTTCTCTCTGGGCTTTTCCATCAGGTGTCTCCCATACTCTAAACAACACCCCGTCCTTTATCATCTTCAATGATTCCCATTGGGACCAGTAGGGCTTGTACACAGTACTCCTTGGTACGATGTCCTCCCAGCTCGGCCTAGTCCCTGCCTCCACTTCTCCCAGGACTAGCCCCAAGTCGGTGTCCACCAGCTGCTCCTTCCTTAGTCCTGCGTTATCCCAACCAGCTGCAGGCACCGCAGAAATAACACGGACAGCTGCAGCATCCTCCTTTTCTTCAACCTTAGTGCAGTGGTCACACTCCTCTGGACAGGGTCACCTGGATATGACATCTACACTGTTGTGGCTCCTTCCTATCCGATGTTCGGTTGTAAAGTTGTATTCTTGCAGCCTCTGGACCCAACGGGCGGCCTGTCCCTCCAAGCTCTTGAAACTTAACAGCCAGGTGAGGGCGGAGAGGTCAGTCCTCATTGGAATGGTTGTCCATATAGGTACTTGTGTAAGTGTTCCAGCGACTTTAGTTCTGCCAGGAGCTCGCGCCGAGTAATGCAGTAATTCTTTTTTGCTTTGGAGAGCGTCTTGCTGTAGTAAGCAAATACCCGCTCCTGGCCTTCCTAGATCTGTGACAGAACGTCGCCGCTGGCATCGGTGTCCACAATGGAGTTGCCAGAAGGGTATGGAAATCCCAAAATAGGAGCACTGCAGAGTGCCGAGCTTTAGCGCCTGGAACGCGCACTCTACTTCTTCTGACCACATGTAAGGCCGATGCTCTTCCGTGAGACGGATGAGAAGTTTCGTTATATTGGAGAAACCTCTTACGAACCGCCGAGAGTGCTGCATAGACCCAGGAAACTTCGGAGATCTCGTTTTTCTTTTGGGCGGGGCCAATTTCTCACCGTTCGAGCCTTCTCCGAGTTCGTGACCACTCCAGAAGGTGACACTAGGTGACACAGGTAGTTCATTTTCTTGCTGAAGAGTTGGCACTTATTCACGTTCAACTTCAAGTTACTTGCCCGCAGAATTTGCAGTTTCTTGGTCAGGTTCTCGAGATGTTCTTCGAAGTTACTACCAACAATGATGATGTCATCCAAATAGACCAGGCAGGTGTCATAGGTGAACCCTCTCATCACTTAATCCACGAGACGCAGGAAGGTGACTGGTATTGCAGAGGCCAAAGGGCATAACTGTAAATTGTCAAAACCCTTGGCCAGTCGAGAATGCAGTCTTCACATGTCTGTAGGATCTAAAGCTACTTGCCAGCATCCCGATTCCAAATCTAAGGTCATGAACCCCTGGCCGCCAGCAAGTGTGTCCAGAGTGTCATATATCCGGGGTAAAGGGAAACAATCCTTCTTGGTGACGACATTCAACTTCCTGTAGTCCTCGCTGAAGCGTAACTCGCCATTCTTTTTCTTCACCAAGACTACAAGGGAGCATCAAGGCCTATTGGACTCTTCAATGATTCCCTTGACTTCATGTCCTCCAACATGTCCCGTACTTCTGCTTGCTTCGCCAAGGGACCACGCCTTGGTGATTGCCGGATAGAACGCACGTCCCCGGTGTCAATGTATTGGAGTACTCGGTTACTACATCTGTAATCGCCGTTTCCTTCGCTGAAGATGGACTCGGCTGAGCAGATGCTGGACTTTCTCCAGTTGTGAAGTTGTCAGATGGTGGGCCGCCCTCTTCTGCAAGTCTTTCAGCCGATGACCCAGGCCTTTCGATGATGCTAACTGTTTGTCTCTCCGCGTTACACTAACAGCTTCCTTAACTCCGTCCCAACCTGGATGTTCTGTTCGGTGTCCATTGGGTTCATTACTTCTTCCCGGCAGGGTAATAATGCTCGGGCAATACATAGTTCGTTTAGTGATGTCTTCCGGTCCAATACCAAGTTCCTTGACCTTTGGCCCTCCAGGTGCGCCTTCACTACCACCTCGCTTCTCGTGGTCACAACTACATCGTCTTTCAAGAGCAGTCTGCAAATCTCTCGTTCTTCTTGTGTGCTACGGAGCAACATCTCATATCGGCCGAGTCACAAAACCCTCCGGCCGACATCGACGGCAGCCTCGTGGCTCCTGAGGGAATCTAACACCAGGATTACATCCTCAGTCACCCTCGCGACGAAAAACCACAGCTTCACAGTGCTCCGTCCCAGGGTCAACTCCAGCAGGGGCTCCTTCTCCACAGGTAAGATGTCGCCCGACGCTGTCACTAGTTGCTAATGCCGATGGGTGTTCATGTCGGCAAGCCCTTCTTCACCACTTCAGGTCTGATTACAGTCACGGCTGCACCTGTATCTATAAGTACCTGGCGCAGCTTCCCTTGTATCTTCCAGGCATCTGTGATTAGGCTGTCGTCCAATCGTCCCCAAGGCACGAAGCGTCACTCTAGGGGGTGGTGAAAATTTACCCGACGTGCCCCTCGTCATGCCGGTTATGCTCGTTTTTCCGGCCGCTCGTCACCTAGCGAGGGTTCACACCACGGTTTAAACATAACGTTGCGCTTATCGTCGGTTTCAAAAGGCACTGTCTCAGCCAATGAAAAGAGCTGAAGAAACAGTATAGTTACCAACCTTCAATAATTTATGTATCGAGTCATGCTTGACGAACATTCATCTTTATATTCTCTACATGTACTATACACATACTGCATAGTGAAGGTATTGTATTGGACTAAAATTCTATAAAGAGATTTCACCGAAATATATATTTTTAGGTTCCCTGAATAAAATAAATCTGATTTGTTCCATTCACATGACACTTTCTACATTCCTGCAACAAATTATTGTTAAAACGCTTATGCTTCTATTTACTTCGTGCTAATCGAGACAACATTAGCAGAAGTAGTCTTATTACCTGCGTCCTCGTAAGCAGAGGCGAAATAAGGGAGTACAATACGTTAAAGTGATGGTCAAAAGCTGGTTGCTATGTGACTGAAGTACCTTCGTATAGACAGCAGTTGACAAATTCCTGTATGAGAAAAAGTAAAAGTTTTTCAAAGCTGAAACCAAAAACAAGTTCTTCTAAAAAACGATCAACTCCACACAAAAAATTATTTCACATAAATTGTGTGTTTTAATGTGCTCTACATTTTTTGTGTGGTAAGTTTACGGTTTAGCAGTTATAAACAATTCCGTAAAATTCATCCAGAATAAAGTAGTCTACAGATGCTATTCCCAGAAAATCAAGATATACATTTTTTGTTTGTCAGATAAATATCTTTAATATGCAATGTTTTAATCAAAATCGTTAGATCCATTTTTGAAAAAATCAAAATTTTAGCAAAAAGTTCCATATAAAGGGTAGTTGGAGGTGGTGGGATTTTCTTGAAAATCTTCGTGTCGCATCCTTGGAAGTTACCAAACTTAAATACCAAGTATGGTATTTAACGATGTTTTCGTTTTTGTGCTATGCTGTCCACAGACACACACACGCACAAACGCACACACCCGCACACATACGGCTGTTTTTCCAGAGACCCAAAACATATATTTCCAGTGAAACTCAGTATCAAATTTTTGGGTGGAATACAATAACTTCTCTATACACTATGTACATAGTACGTGTAGAGAACGTAAAGAAACATCTTAAGAAAAATGTCCGTATGTGTCCGTCTGTCTGTCCGTCAGTGTGTTTGTGGGCAGCATAGCTCAAAAACGAAAAGCCAATATCTTCCAGGGATGCGACACGAAGATTTTCAAGAAATTCCTCCAACTAGCCTTTACATGGAAAATGTTTTTAAAATGTTGATTTTCTCAAAAATGGCTCTAGCAGTTTTGATTAAAATATCGTATATTAAAGATTTTTACAATACATATAAAATGTTTATATTGAATTTTCTGGGAATAGCCTTAAAGATTTCTGATGAATTTTGCGGAATTTAGGTAAACCTTAGAGATAAACTAAAACTTAACAAAAAAATGTAGACCTCGTTAAAACACACAAGTTATGTTACATACATTTTTTCGTGGAGTTAACCGTTTTTAAGATAGTCCTGGTTATTGGTTTCAGTTTTAAAATACTTATACTTTTCTCATACGGGAATTAGTCAAAACATTAAAACAGAGAAATTACAATCACATAGCAGCCAGCTTTTGAAATATTTGACTATCGTTTTAGCCTATTGTAATCCCTTATTGCCTTTCTACTTACAAGAAGGCAAGTAAGAAGACATGATATAGAGCACAACAGAGTTTTTACTGTCTCTACTTACACATAATGCATAGCCAGAGTAGGTATTGCATGCCACTCAATACTCGATATCGAATTTTCGTTGGGAATACACGTTTTAGGCTCCCCTGTATCCAAACAAGCATTTTAAAAAACGGTCCCCGTGACGCTTGTGTGAACACGATAACTTAAAAACGAAAAGTCGGTTAAATACCAAACTTGATATTATGTTCAATAGCTTCCAGGAATACCCCACGAAGATTTTCAAGAATATCTCCGCACCTCAATCTATCTTTTATATGGTAAAAATTATGAAAATGTGTATTTTCTGAAACATTTCTCTAACGAATTTGATTAAAATACTTTATATTAAAGATACTTATGTGACAACATATATATCTTGAGTTATCTAGGAATAGTCTCTGAAATGCTCTTCTTTCTGAATGATTTTTGCATAACTGGTTAACTGTACGAGATAGACAAAAGTTACCATACAAAAAATGTAGATGTCGTTAAAACACACAATTAATGTCATATATTTTATATGGCGTTTACCATTTCTGAGATATTCCTTGTTATTGGTTTAAATTTTAAAATAGGTTCTTAAAATTGTTCTCCTATGGGAATTTGTCAACTCCTAATCATACAAGAGAGCCGAAATTCTATTGCATAGCGAAATCTTTTAAAATAGCTGACTCTCGCTTTAGCCTAGTGTATTCCTTATTTCCCTTCTACTTATTAGAAATAAGAAATAATATCATCTCTGCTAATGTTTATCTTGGTTAGGATGAGGTAGAGAAAAGAGTAAGTTTTTTTTTTAAGAATAGTATGTTACAGAGAGAGGGAAACTCGTGTGAATGAAACATGTCGAATTGTTTTCTTTAATATATAGATGTATTACAATGCAAATTTACTAATTATAACCTTGTGGTACACTCAAAGACAATAAAAACACCCTGGCGCTGTGATTTTGCTGAAAATATGAACGTTTGACGAGGACTCGGGTCTTACCATGATTTTTATTGATGCTATTCTGGTACAACTTACCACGAGAGTGAGAAAAGGCAAAACCAATTGGACAATCTACCCCTCCATCCCTTTACTCTGCTCGACGCTCCTCAAAACAGGTTGACTTGTAGAAGCAATTTATTAATTTAGTCGGCCACGTGTGCGAATTACCTTGGCATTAGGACTTCATTATGTAGCGCAGAGAGAAGATTAACTTTATTTTGTATCACCCGGTGAGAGAGGTGGATTATTGTCCAACCAGGAAGTTTAGGGATCGCCAGTTTGCAAGTCAGAACTTCATTTGTCATAAGTTACGTTCGATGTCCATCTCCTTCCCTTCGGTTACATGGCCTGTCCAATACGCCCTTAAGAACACAGCAAAGAGGTGGAACACATGTACGTAGTCAGCGAATATACCTCGTCTTACGATAAGTATTTCCAGGCGTATCTTTAATGTCTTTGAGTGTACACTGGCCAGATCCTGTTCACAACTTTGTTTGACAACAGTAGATTAAAAGTGATGTTTGAGAAGAGAGTTACATTACATTCTACTCCCAACAGTTAACGGGAGTAGCGCAGGTTTAAACTTACGTGTTGCGCGTATCTTTGCTTTCAAAAGGCACAATCTCAGCCAAAGAAAAGATGTGTAGTAACATTACCATTGCTTGCTTTCATAAATTTATGTAACGAGTCAACATACTTGACGAACTATTATTTTTTGTGATTGTTGTTGACAAAGCGTTAGTTTAGTTCGCTAAATCTTCCGACGGTTGTTGAAACTTGGCAGGACAGTGTTAAAATCACACGTTTTGCAGATAAAACAATTCAACCTCTACCATATTCACTCTTATAATTCTCCCAGAAAGACAAATACATAGTAATAATGAAATCCGCGGGGAATGAAAAGCCAATTAGGAACTAGGACGTAACAAATGAGAATGAAAGGAGGGGAAGAGTGATAAGAGCTAACTTGGCAGGCAATTCCGTCCCTCTTTAGTACAAACGATCCTTTGTTTGCAAGCATACGTTATTGTCCAAGATCAACTCTCTACCATTACATGGTGCTACAAAACGTTCTTAACTGATCTGCTCTTTATTAACAGTAAAAAATGTGGAAGTGAGGTTATTAAATGCACTGCAAATTATTAGTTGTAAATAAAAATCTCATTTGTTCCATTCACAGACTGTCTCTACCTGTATTGAAAATAAAATATTCTTAGTAAACATTACTCTTCTACCGAGTGAGTCAAAAACCTCAGAACCGGCTGCGTAGTGCTTTTTCACTGGGCGTGTGGACATATGATTCCGCGCTGCTGCTGTAAACAAGGTCACGCTTCTGGCGCAGGTTTGCTCTGTTCTGCAACTGTAGTATTGAGTTGACAGTGATATGGTGTAGTTCAGTTATTACGAGTGATTTATTATTGTGTGCTGTACTTAAGTCACAAAGTGTATTATGGCTCAGTATAAGCTTTCTACTGCACAGGGTGTATTTATTTATGATTCGTGTGTGTTAACTCAGTCAGCTCGCCAAGAAAAAGTACGATTTGCAGAAAGATTTTCAAGTGTAAAACTACTAGGCTTTACAACAATCCATGAACAGTTAATAGGCCAATCTGTCAATAAGAATAATTAAAAGTAGCCCGCATGGGTATTGTGGTGGTAGCGTGTCTGCCTCACATTCAAAAGGTCGTGAGTTCGAATCTCGCTTAGGGTGAGTTAAACGGATAAGGTTTTTTTCGGGGTTTCTCCCTTATCCTGAGAAGACGAATGTCGAGTAACTTTAAGCTCCATGGACCCCGAGATCATTTGAGCATCATTTTACCAATTTCATTCATCGTCCGATATGACCAACTGGGTTAAAGGACGTTAAAATAAAAAAAAAAGTTTGAACCAGGACAGAAGTATTAGCAGAGATTTGTGGCCCTCTCGGTTCCCCTTGCGATTTATATCTCTTGGGTAACTGAAAACATAAAGTGTACAAGATAAACCCACACACTCTGGAAGAATTAACACATAATATCCGCTAGGAATTTGATTCCTCAAGATCAAAAAGAGGGGCCAACAATATATGGATAATGACGTTGGTCAGTTTCAGCTTCTCCTTTCATAATGTTGGTAAGTAAAGCCTTTAAAAGTGGTTTGATTCGCGCCTTTGTATGATAGCGGCAGACGGCAATGAGCGCTGAGGACGCGGACGGGCAAAACACCGCGCAACCGGTTCGGACGTTTTTGCCTCACTCGTTAATTGCTTTATGCCAATCGAGATAAACATTAGCAACACGTATTTTACTTAGTTCCCTATAAGTAGAAGAGAAATAAAGGCTTCCACTAGATTAAAGGGACAGTCAAATTTTTTTAAAATCTGGTTGCCATATAATTGGTTATGAAATTCGAAACTCTGCAAGGCCAGCAGTAAAACAAATTATAAACGGATAAGAACTTCCCTTTGAAAAAAGTATAAATACGTATTTTAAAATATAAAATAATAACAAGGAGTAACTCGGAAATCGTTAACTCAACGAAACAATGTAATGACATAAATTGTGTGTTTGAACTAAATATACATTTTTAGTACAGTCTTCTAAAGCTATTATCCAGAAAATTCAAGATATATTTAATTTGCATGAAAATATATTTAATATAATGTATTTTAATCAAAATCCTTAGAGTTATTTTTGTTAAAATCAAAATTTTCGAAAAATATTCCATGTTGGTGTGATTGGATTTTCCTGAAACTATTCGTGTTTCATTCATGGAAGATGTTTAACTTAAATACCAAATTTGGTATTTAAAAGGACTTTTTGTTTTTGAGTTATGCTGCCCACAGATAGACACACACACACACACACACACACACGATTCTTTTTTTTATTCAAGGGATCTCAAAACATTTCCGTGAAATCTATGCATCGAATTTTAGGTGGAATACAATACCTTTACTATTTATTATATACATTGTAAATACGACCATGAGAAAATAAAAATATAAAAGAAAATATTTATGATAGTTTGCGTAAAAATAAATTGAGCTAGGATTGCCAAATTCTAAATTGAAAATATAAACCACACTTGTAGTTCCAATACTCTTTCTTTGGTGATTAATAAGTATTGCATTCCACCCAAAATTTAAATGCCGATATTTCGCTGGAAATATTTGTTTTGAGGTCCCCTGAATAAAAAAATCAGTTTTACTTTCACTACACTAGTATGTATATGGTGTACAGAGACGGTATTGTATTGTACGCAAAATACCGAGATTTCACCGGTAATATGCTTTTGTTGCCCCCTAAATCCACAAAGCATTTTTAGAGAAATGTTTGTTTATATCTGTGTGTGTGTGCGTGCGCCTGTGGGCAGTATAGCTCAAGAACGAAAAGTCCGTGAAACACAAATTTGAAATTTAAGATCCGTATCTTGCTAGGATACGACACGAAAATTTTCAAGAAAATCCACCCACCATTAACTACCCTTTACATGGATAAAATTTTGAAAAGGTTGGTTCTTTCAAAATGGTTATAATTATTTTGATTAAAATCTCGTATATTTAAGATATTTGCATAGCTGGTAAACCGTACGGGATAGAAAAACTTACTGCACAAAAATGTAGATTTCCTTAAAACCCACAATTTATGTCATACAAACTTTTTTCATGGAGTTGACCATTTTCGAGATATTTCTTGTTATTGGTTTCAGTTTTGAAATACTTTTCTAATACGGAAACTTGGTAACTCCTGGCCGCACAAAGAATCAGATTTCAAACTCTTAGTAACCATATTTTAAAATATTTGACAGTAGGTTTAGTCTGGTGTATTCTCTTATTTACCTTCTACCTTTAAAAACTAATTAGTAAGATCGTTTCTGCCAATGTTTGTCTCGATTAGCGTGTAGTAGATTGGAGAACAAACTGATCATTACTTTGTTACAGAGATGCAGAGAAAGTCATGTGAATGGAAAACATCAGAGTTTTAGAAAAATGTCTGTATGTGTGTCTGTGGGCAGCATAGCTCAAAAATGAAAAGTCTGTTAGATACCAAACTTGATAGTTAAGTTCAGAATCTAATTTTAAAATAATTAAAAGTTTTCTCATGCGGGAACTTGTCTACAGAGAAATAGAGAAATGCATGTGGCTTTAACAAATCAGATTTTAATAAAAAAGTTTGTACGCGCGCGTGGTATGTTGGGAAATACAGTTGAAAATGAAAAGCCCATCAAATACCAAACTTGGTATTTAAGTTTAGATCTTCCATTCATGATACACGGAAATTTTCAAGAAAACCCCCACACCCCAAACTATCCTTCACATGAAAAATGAACGAAAATGTTTATTTTCTCAAAAATGACATTCTCGAGTTTTAACTAAAATACCGTATATTAAACATATTTACATGACAAAAGTTATATCTTCGATTCCCTGAGAATAGTCTCTGGTCTTGTTCATTATGAATGACTTTTGCATAACTGGTAAACCGTAAGATATAGACAAAAACTTACTACACAAAATGTTGATCTCATTAAAACACACAGTTTATGATAGTCAATTTTTGTTTTTAATTAACTCTTGCCGAAACATTGCTTGTTATAGATTTCTAATTTTCTAATGGAAAATCGTTATTCGTATTTTTTTTCATCCTAGTCAAACAAAGAGAACGAAATTTTTACACCATCATATAGAGACCGGCTTTTGAAAGGTCTGACCTAGTAACACCAATCTGACTGACAATCACATTAGCTGGTTGTATTTCCTTATTCCCCTTGTATAAGGAAATAATAGACATGTTTACGCCTATATTTATTAACATGAAGTATATAGAAACGTTTGCAAGAATACATTAAATACTTGGTATGTTAGTTAATCAGTTTGAAACACATATTTGGTAATGTAAGCTAAGTTTACAATTCATTTATTAATTGCTAGCCAACAAGCACTATAAGTATTTACAGTAAGAGTTTGAGAGGTCATTAAAACTTACAGTACAATTAGAAAATGGCGTAGCACTCAATACATGTGCTACTTCAAGTAAAGGATCCATTGAAAAATGCATTAGCAAAAGAGTGTATCAGAAGGTTTTCTCCATATAATTTAGATGTAGCCTTTCATTTGTTGACATAGAGAACTCCTATTTTCTTAATGTTCAATAAAATATTGATAAGCAATTCTGATTTATTAATGCTTTTACTTTCTCTAGACATACTATGTCCATTGTGTATAGAGAAGGTATAGTAATTATTGCACACAAAATTTCGGTACCGAGATTTAAACGAAATATATGTTTTGAGAACCCCTGAATCCAAGAAAAGCAAAATGACCGTGTGTGCCTGTGTCTGTATGTGTGTCTGTGGGCAGCATAGCTCAAAAACGAAAAGACTGTTAAATATCAAACTTGGTATTTAAGTTTGGTATCTTCCAAGAATGCGACACGAAGATTTTCAAGAAAATCCCCCCACCTCCAACTACCCTTTACCTGGAACATTTTTTTGAAATTTTTTATTTTTTCAAAAATGACTAACGATTTTGAATAAAATATCGTATATTAAAGATATTTACCTGACAAATAATATATATATATATATCTTGAATTTTTTGGGAATAGCCTCTGAAAACTACTTTATTCTGGATGAATTTTATCAAATTTTGCATAACTGCTAAGCTGTAAGAGATGGACATAAACCTACCACATAAAAAATGTAGAGCACATTAATACAGACAATTTATGCTATATCATTTTTTTCGTGGAGTTTATCGTTTTTGAAATATTCCTTGCTTTTGGTTTCAGCTTTAAAAAACGTACACTTTACTCATGCAGGGATTTGTCAACTCCTGTGCACACAAACAAAGGAACTTCAGTCATATAGCATCCTGCTTTCGACTATCACTTTAACTTATGCTACTCCTTTATTTCGCTTCTACTTACAAGGAAGCAAGTAATAAGACTATTTCGGCTAATTTTTTCTCGATTAGCACGAAGTAAATAGAAGCATTAGCTTTTTATTAATTATTTGTTGCAGAGATGTAGAGAAAGTCATGTGAATGGAACACATCAGATTTTTTCTTAATGTTCAATAAAATATTGATAAGCAATCTTGATTTATTAATTTTTTTGTTTTTACAGATTTTTAAAGTATTTCAAAAAGTAATTGGCTAACCACGAACTGTAAGTTATTTATCAGATCTCGAATGTTTGAAAAAACTCGGCCGTGCGGACCTCGTATTCCCAATATGCACTTTCAACCTGATAAGTATAACTTGGAGTTCTTACGCAATATAATATTTGATGTAGTATAGGTAGAGGAAATTTTATGAATTTAGCACATCAGATATTTTTGGAAGGTGGAGTTCTCCAGTGCACATACTGAAAGAAGAAACGTTGGTCTTTCATGCGTTAAAAAGAAGAACCTCTGGGAGATTCACCACCTACACAATTTTATCTTGGTGTTGCTAAGTTTTCAATAGAAGTTTCTCTTACTTCCTGAGGCAATATATTTGGTAACACTTCGCCACACTTTTGGGCGCACGACAATGTATTTTCCCTGACATTCGATAAGACGCCGAAAAGAGGTGTGAGTTATTGAACATACAAACGACCACTCCATCTTCCGCAGGACACACCGTGCCAGTTCTTTATCCCTTGGGATACTTAACTTCTGCGTTTCTATTGAGTTACTGGCGACCTAGCAGTCAACCTTATTCTTGAGGAGTTAACTTAATTTTCTTGAAATTTGGCAAAGATCCAGGACTGCTTCTGAAGAAACTTTGATCTACTTGGATTCCGAAATTTTGTTGATTCTCAACCTGAAATAAATTAATTAAAACAGACTGAAGAACACATACAAATATTTCAATGAAAGAGATTTAAGAATCCAATACAACATTTACTAATGGGATAATTTCTCTTACATTTAATAGGAATATTATTAGTTGGTATATGGTTTAGATCTTCAAACGTAATAAAGATAGAAAATGCACAGTAAAAGAAACCAAATAATACTTTTTTGCAGCAAAAAACACACACATATATAATTAATTTCTCTACACGTACTATGTATATAATGTATAGAGAAGGTAGGTATTGTATTGCACCCAAAAATTCGATACCGAGACTTGTTATTTAAGTTCAGTATCCTCCAGGGATGCGACAGGTAGGCTTTCAAGAAAATCCATCCATCCCCAACCATTCTTTACATGGAAAGGTTTTCGAAAATGTTTATTTTCTCAAAACTGGCCCTAATAATTTTGATTAAAATATCATATATTAAAGATGTTCACATGGAAAATAAAATGTACATTTTGGATTTTGAGGGGATAGCCTCTGAAGACATCTTTGTTCTGGACGAGTTTTGCGGAGTTCTGCATAACTGGTAAACCGTAAGAGATATAAACTGTAGAGCTGGTTAAAACACAGTAAATGTTATATACATTTTTTTCGTTGAGTTGACCGTTTTTGAGACCTTTCTTGTTGTTGTTTCAGTTTTAAAATATTTATACTTTTCTTATACGGGAATTTGTTAACTCCTGGTCATATAAACAAAGGAACTTCAGTCACACAGCAATTAGATTTTAAAAGATTTGATTATCGCCTTAGCCTATGGTACTCTTTTATTTCTCTTCTACTTACAAAGAAGCAAGTGATTAGATCATTTCTACTAATTTTTTCTCGATTTGCATGAAGTAAATAGAAGAATAGCTTTTTAACAATAATTTGTTGCAAATATGTACAAAAAGACCTGTGAAAAGAACACATCAGGGTTTTTATTTCCATTTGTGCAAATAAATAAACGTTTTAAAATATTCAGAAAAATTAATTGTGTGGTTCCTACAAGATTTACCCAGAAGCAAAGACTGAGCAGATCGTTTCTGGCCTTCCAACCAATGTTGATCTACTCCACATTGTTTCTCAACACTGTGATAGCGCCCTCGATACAAATTGCTGTGTATTCTGTGATTGTTTTAAAAAATATTCAGTCTTGCTGAATACAAGGTGAGAAGTGTTAATCAGCTAATTTAATCCCTTAAATTGAACCTTTCAGAAATTTACCTTTAACTAAAAGATTCGTATGGTGCTATAATAATGAACAAAGTTTAAGAGAAAAACCGGTGTGAAGTGTTCAACAATTGAAGGAAAATATATTGTTTACATATTTTTAAAATGTATTGTAACAAAAAGTTTAGAAATTCAAAACTGTTTACATATAATTGCTTTTATTTTAAAGCTGTATCGCAATTTCTCTCTCATCACTTCGACGCTCGTAGACTGTTGATTGCTCTCTCTCTCTCTCTCTCTCTAAAGCAACTACGCGCTCTCAGAACTCCTAGTCGAAACTAACTTCTTTTGCCCAAGTTGCGCCCTTTTTATTTCAGTCGATGTCGTGGTCAGACATTTTCTAAAGTAGAAATCGGTTTACACTGTGTCTACTACACAGGCATTCCAGGGCTTTGAGGTACTGAGCCAACTCTTCACGTGTTAAGTTTATGACCCCTGCAGCAAAGAGAGTGGCTATGTAAATAAAACCGACAACGCAGTGCAGCAACGGGGACGGAGCCTTCACACACGTACGGAGATTACGGCCGGCAAGGCATATGTACGTGCATGCGGCGCATAGTCTCAATATTCTTCTTCACGTTAATCGAGATAACCATTTTCAGAAATGATTTTACTCCTTCTGTTGCAATTGGGTAACCATCGAGATTGATAAATTAGTTGGTCAACGACAATGTCTGGCCGCACCGTGGCCAAGTGGATAGACCACTCGCCTCTCACCAAGGCTCCTTGCCGATAACTACAGAGCGGTCGATAGAGTTTTTAACTTTTTATCGAAATTGACCGGTCCATTCAGGATTTAGCTTTTAATTTACTTTACGGGCTGTAACGGAGCGGAAGTTCATGGGTTTTCAAGATTTTAACTGTTTTAGCACCTAATCCTTTTACCCATTTGACTGAGCTTTTAGTATATTTTCTACTTTTCGCTCCTCTTGGATATATTTTACGTTTACCTGCAGTTTTGGCTCCTTTTCGTTTTGTTTCACAGCTTTAATTGCCTTTCTTTTTTGTGTTTCATTTGTGTTTTATATTGTTATTTTGTCTTTGTGTTTGATTCTATTTTATTTTATAGGGGCGCTAATGACCCTAGCAGTTGAGCGCCCTTAAACATGACAACTCAATCAATCTCACCAAGGCGGCCCGATCCCAGGCGACCGCCTGTGGCATTTCTATTGGAGAAGCTGCGCAGGGCGGGTTTTTACTAGGTTCTCCGGTTTCCTCCGCCATCGCATTCCACACCATCTTCATTCCAATGTATCATGAGTGTTATCGCCTGCGGTTCCGTCTGTAGTACACGCAGGCGTTAAGTGGGTACTATAAAAACAATGCCCACCATTACTTCTTGAAAAAGCTGCTTGTACAGATGTCGCATCTAGATTAATTTAAAAACTTTGCGCACTTATTTCTGTTATCTGCCACTAACGGAGAATTTTGAGAGTGCTTTTCACTAAAGCTATTTTACATGAATAATTATTTTCTCGCCACTTTTTAGGGGTTATCATGCTTATGTTTCACTATACCGCTATGACATGCTTCCGTCATTACTTGTAAATGG
Source organism: Hymenopus coronatus (assembly GCA_030762935.1). Classification (NCBI taxonomy): domain Eukaryota; kingdom Metazoa; phylum Arthropoda; class Insecta; order Mantodea; family Hymenopodidae; genus Hymenopus; species Hymenopus coronatus. The sequence continues at coordinate 41,002,902 of CM060899.1, forward strand.
AAGGAACAGTTTATTAGGTACTGACAACGCATGCACACTATTACGCGAAGAAATGATTAAAATTCAGTAAAGTTCGTTCTTTAATCTTCATATTATGTCATTTAAACAAGAGTGTATAGTTTAATACTAAGGATGAAAGTAATATTAGCATGCTGTGCCACTGTCAAGTAACATAACTCGATGAAGCTTGAAACATATATAGAGAGAACTGTTACAATATACTAAAGTAGGCAACTAAACGAAATGTGCAATAAGACGAACAGAAATGAAACTTTTTTCATAGAAAATAAACTACATTAAAGTCACTACGTCATATGATGGTCTTGTAGATTTACATAAACAGAGACAAAGTGCTTAAAAGGGTGTATGGTCACCACGGACAGCAATGCATGCTCTGCATTGTGCCCCCATGCTGGCCACAGGTTTGATAAGGAGTTTGTGGTGGCGCGTTGCATTCCTCCATCAACGATGTTGACAACTCTTGGGTGATCGTTGGTGCATGTGGACGTGTTGCAATATACGCCTCCCACACGTATTCAATGGGATTTAAATCGGAGGAACGGGCAGGCCATTTATACGCCGAATATCCGAATAGGCAGTAATGTATTTGTTGATAAACTTGCAAAACAAGTAAAAACAAGTGGCAGAACACCTATAACAGCGTAATAAGGAAAACTTGTGAGACGAAGTAGTAAGAAAATTGGAAATAGAATGAGAAAACACAACACATCCATCATTAGTGAATGCTCTCAGCGAATTTGTAAACAACGATAAAACTAGTCATCATTATGTGATACAATACTTTTTTTTGAAAGGTCTTAGTCCAACTAATATTAAAGCGATCCTACATTGTGGGAATCTGCTCCTTCATTTACAACAGTGAAAAATTGGGCGGCAGAGTTTAAACGCGGCCGTATGAGCTGCCAAGACGAACATCGTAGTGGTCGACCAAATGAGGTTACCAATCCAGAAATTGAAAAGAAAATCCACAAAATGATATTGCATGAGCGTCGGCTGAAAGCGTGCGATCTAGCAGACATTGCAGGCATTTCAAAAAGTTATGTACATCGCATACTGAATTAAAATTTGGACATTAGAAAGTTGTGTGCAAGGTGGGTGCCGCGTTTACTCACAATAGAGCAACAACAGCGTCGTGAAGATGTTTCAGTCGAGTGTTTGGCAATGTTTCGCTGCAATAAAGCTAAGTTTCTGCATCGATTCATTACGATCGGTGAAACCTGGGTCCATCACTTCACACCTGAGACGAAGGAACAATCAAAACAGTGGATTGGAAGGGGAGAATCGACTCCACAGGAGGCGAATACGTTCCATCTATAGGAAAGAGATAATTTTCATTCATTATCTTAAAAAAGGAAAAGTAATCAATGACGAATATTATGGAACTTGTTACAGGTTTTGAGTGATGAAATCGAGCAAAAACGTCCGCATTTAGCGAAAAAGAAAGATTTGATTCATCAAGACAATGCACCAGCTCAAACGGCCATTATCGCCATAGCTAACATCAATGAGTTAAAGTTCGAATTGCTCCCTCATGCACGCTATTCGTCAGATTTAGCCCCCTCTGATTATTTTCTGTTTCCTAACTTGAAGAAATAGCTTGGTGGTAGAAGATTTGCCAACAATGAAGAGGTGGAGTCTACAGTTGACGGCTATTTTGTAGACCTCAATATTTCTCACTATAAACAGTGTATCACAATTATTGAACATCGCTGGGAAAAGTGCATCGAGCTGAAATAAGACTATGTAGAGAAATAAAGGGTTTTCTCCTCTAAATGTTTGTGCTTTCTTTGTTAGGTCAAATACTTCTGGGACAATCCTTGTAGCGGTCATTTTCTGTTATTTACTGACCGTGATAGAGCACTTCCTCTCCTTGGGACAGCAGTACCTGTGGTTTGGAAGCTTCTCCATGCAGGTGAAAGAATGCTGTGAGCAATACCAAACTTCTGGGCAACACTCATTCTGATGAATCTTCCCCGTAGAACATGTTGTAAAGAAAAATACCATTACAGTGCAGCGTAACAGCTCGCTGATTGGCACACACTGTCTTGTCCTGATTCTTCAACTGCCCCGTGTTGCGGGGGCAGACCCATTTGACGCTATAGTCTCGCTATATTCACGCCATGTGACGTCCAGCTTTCTAAGTACGTGTGAGAAACCTCAACAAGCTCCCGCACTTTCATCAAGTAGTTCATACGTTAATTTATCCACCTCTTCCTTAAGGTTTGCAAACCAATGTACTTAAGTTTACACAATAGTCAAATATTTTAAGAGCTGTCACTATGTGAAAGTTTTGGAATTCTGTTCTCGTTACTTAACCGAAAGAAATAAAAAAATACTTCCCATTTAGTAAAAGTGAAAATTTTAAAATTGAAAACAATCACTAGAAATATCTCGGGAAAGTTAAACACACAACAAAGTATTTAACATGAACTGTGTGTTTAGGAGATCTACATATGTAATGGCTGACTTTAGTTCTGTCATCCGCTCCACGATCATCTGTTTGGTAATATGAAAAGCGCTGATAGCGAAACTTTTCCGCACAGAGGGTGTGAGTATCGCAGCATAGGACCGCAATAAAGATAACTTACAATCCAGAGTTCACTATCGGCCGCAGATGTGTTTCATTTTTCAGGCGATGGGTGGCTGAAGAAAGAAAGAAAGAAAGATAGAAAAAAAACTGATGTGTACCATTCACATGACTTTCTCCATATCCCTGCAACAAATAATTCTTAAAAAGTTTATACTTCTATTTACTTTATGCTAATCAGAAAAAATTAGCAGAAATAGTCTTATTACTCGCATCCTTGTAAGTAGAAGCGAAATAACGGACAACCATACGTTAAAGTGATAGCCAAAAGCTGGTTGCTATGTCAGTGAAGTTCATTTGTTTATATGGATAGGAGTTGACAAGTTCCAGTATGAGAAAAGTATACGTTTTTCATAGCAGAAACGAAAAATAAAGAATGTCACAAAAACGACGAACTCCACGAAAAAATGTATATATCATAAATCGTGTATTTTAATGTGCTCTACATTTTTTGTGTAGTAAGTTTTTGTCCATCTCTTACGGTTTAGCAGTTATTCAAAATTTAGTAAAATTCATCCAGAATAAACTACTCTTCAGAGGCTATTCCCAGAAAATTCAAGATATACATCTCATTTGTCAGGTAAATATGTTTAATATCCGAAATTTTAATCAAAATCGTTAGAGCCATTTTTGAGAAAATCAAAATTTTCGAAAAAAGTTCCATGTAAAGGGTAGTTGGGGGTGCGGGGATTTTTCTCAAAATCTTCGTGTCGCATCCCTGGAAGATACTAAACTTAAATACCAAGTTTGGTATTTTACCGACTTATCGTTTTTGAGTTATCGTGTTCACAGACACACGGACACACGGACACACACACACACACACACACACACACACACACACACACACACACACATGGACCTTTTTGTGAAAATGCTTTTTTTGGATATTGGTGACCCTAAAACATATATTTCCGGTGAAATCTCGGTATCGAATTTTTGGTGGAGTGCAATACTTTCTCTATACACTATGTACATAGTGCGTATGGAGAAAGTAAAAAGAACGAGAGGAGGAAGGAAGGGAAGGAGGAGGGAGGAAGGAAGCAAATAAAATTTGCTCATTTTCAAAATGATCTCATTTAATACTTTCGAAACATCAATATATACAAATGATTAAATTCTTAGTGAATCATTCTAATTTGGAAATATTTGTTTTTATCAAACTTGAACCTAATTGAGGGCAAGTCGAGAAATGAGTATTTTTTCGATCTACTTTCACTACAAAAATCTCAGCTCAATCTATAACAACAATGTGACAATCACTCTTTCTGAGTGAAATTTCAAATAACATGTCATGTTTCCAGTGTCTTAACACGGTTGTGGGAAGACTTCGTAAATCGCAAAGTGTAAAAAAGGAGTTATTCAAACTTTATTCCCTTGAAGCGTTACTTAGCATTTCCAACGAAGAAAACACCAAGGGATTCTGAAACAGGAAATGACAAAAAACTTTGTTTCAACAAATTACAAATCTGGAAAGTATCATATAAAGATTAAAGCTTGGAGAAAGAGTAGCAATAAAAAGAAAGGAAAAACGTTTTGTAAAGCAGAGCGCTTAGTTCTGGATTGCCTTTGATATTGCATCAAAAGAAAAATCTTAACCTAAAATATATATCTGTAGAAAGGAAAACATCCAAGGCAAATGGTGTTCTTACACTACACGTTATTTTTGTTAAAATACCTGCCTTGGCAAGATGTAGAACTGAATTTATTGAAATCGTATTTCTTAACATAATAAATCATCGTTATATTATCATTATTTTACATTCAGTATTGTAATGTACAAAGATATGCTTAAATCTAGTGCCCATCGTGAAACCATATTTCGTAATATGCCAAATCTTTGTTAGAGTATCATTATTTTACAATAAGTATTGTAATGTGCAAAGAATTGTTCAAATTTAGTGACCATCATGAAATCATATTTCGTAACATTTTTAACAAAATCGTGAGAGCCATTTTGAAACAATCTGATGTGTTCCTCTCACATGACTTTCTCTTCCTCTCTGCAACAAATTATTGTTAAAAATCTAATGTTTCTTTTCACTTCATGCGAATCAAGGAAAAATTAGCAGAGATAGTCTTATTACTTGCTTCCATGCAAGTAGAAGCGAAATAAGGGAGTACCATAGGTTAAAGCAATAGTCAAAAGCTGGTTGCTATGTGACTGAAATTCCTTTGTTTCTGTTGACAGGAGGTGACAAATTCATATATAAGAAAGGTGTAACTTTTTTAAAGCTGAAACGAATAACAAGGAATATCTAAAAATGATCAGCCTCGCGAAAAAATGTATATAACATAAATTGTGTGTTTTAGCATGCTCTACATTTTTTGTGTGGTAAGTTTTTGCCATGTATTATGCTTAAGCAGTTATGCAAAATTCTGTAAAATTCATCCAGAATAACGTAGTCTTCAGAGGCTGTTCCCAGAAAATTCAAGATATACCTATTAATTGTCAGGTAAATATCTTTAATATACGACATTTTAGTCAAAATCGTTATTATTTTTGAGAAAATTAAAATTTTCGAAAAAAGTTCCATTTTAAAGGGTAGTTTTTGGTGGCGGGATTTTCTCAAAATCTTCGAGAAGATTTATTTAATTAAGATTTAGATAAACTTAAATACCAAGTTTGGTATTTTACAGACTTTTTGTTTTTGAGTTATAGTGTTCGCAGACACACGGACACATGGTCACACACACAGACCTTTTTCTGATTTTTTTTTTTTTTTGGATTCAGGGTACCCTAAAACATACATTTCCGGTGAAATCTCGGTATCGAATTTTTGGCTGGAGTGCAATACCTTCTCTAGTCACTACGTACATAGAACGTGTAGAGAAAGTAAGAAGTAATATCCCGGAATATCTCTATCAAGAATATATGTCAAAATTATGTCTTTTAATCAGCTCTGATTTTTTTTTTTTGTATTAAGTTTTTATCAATCTGTTACGGTTTACCAGTTATGCAAAATTCTCAATAATGATGAGGTTTTCTGAGGCCATTCCCAGAAAATTCAAGGTATACATTTCGTTTGTAATTTTAAGGGAAATCATTAGACCCATATTTGAGGAAAAAATCTAGAAATGTTTCCATTATAAATAAGGGTATAGGGGTAGCGGGAATTTGCTGAAAAGTTTTGTGTAGCATCCTTGGAATTTACTGAACTTAATAAATTCGATCATTAACACAATCTTGGAATTTTAGTTAATCTGATCTCTCTATCTTTCCCGCTCTTTCGCTCGCCCTCTCTGTCTCTGTCTCTCTCTCTCTCTCTCTCTCTCTCTCACACACACACACACACAAACACACATATACACACATCAGAACCTTGGATTGGATTCTGGGAGGTCAAAAACGAGTATTTCCGGTGCAAGCTTTGAGCCGACATTTTGGATGGAATGTGATACTTCCGCTAAAACATAAAAAAAATCTGATGTGTTCCATTCACGTTAGTTTCTCCATCTGATCTGCAAGGAAACTATCTTACAAAATCTCTTTTTTCAATATCGCCAATCGAGATAAACATTAGCTTATTACTTTCTTCCTTTTAAGTAGAAGCGAAATGAGGGTTAAAACAATAGTCAATAGCTTTAAACCCTGATTGCTGTGTGATTGAGACTCAGTTTCCTTTGCATGGCCAGGCATAAAGCAAAACAAAACAAAAATGAATGAAAATTCTCATTTGAGAAAAGTTTTGAAGTATTTTATAATTGAAGCCAATAACAAGAAAGTAGTTCACTCCTCAGAAAACGTACATGGCATAAACTATGTATTATAACTAGATATATATTTTGTGTAGTAAGTTTTTGTCTATTTCTTACTGTTTACCAGTTATACAGAAGTAATCCAGAATGAAAATGTCTTCAGGGGCTATTTTCAGGAAATGTAATACAACACTACATATTACATATAATGCAATAAAAACACAAATTGTATTTATTATGCAACATATCCATTTTTGAAAAAAGTATAAATTTTGACTAATTTTCTATGTAAAGGATAGTTTGGAGTGGGGAACTTTTCTTGGAGATCTTTGTGTCGTATCCTTGGAAGATTTTTAAGTTAAATTCACTTAGTTAAATTGCACACACAAACATACACAAACGGGCCCTTTTTTTTTTCAAATGCTATTTTTCAGAACTCCTCAAAACTCTAATTACTGTTGAAATTTCGGCATCGAATTTTTGCAAGAATACAGTACCTTCTCTGCCTATTGTGTATAAAGAGGAGGAGAAAATGCTAGAGAAAATAAAATTTGAAGGTGTATACAGAGTAAATTTGAATAAGCTATTGATTATTATGATTCTAATTATATAACGCAAGGAAATTTGCATGCAGCTAAAAAGAAAACGAATAAGTGCACGCAAGAGGATAACATTGTGTAGCACGCAGAAAACAGGATGTTTAGGGTACCGGCTCCAAACTAAATTACCTGCTTCGTGTAACAATGCATGAAATAGCCTAGGGCGGTATTCGGCACCAATGAGTTCAGAGTTATAAAGCCCTATGTGACCTAAACAACAACTGACCGAATTAGCTGCACCCGAAAATGTCCGCGCTATCCTATATGCAACAGGCGCGGATGGTAACTTTAGGTCTACAATTCTACAATTTGAAATGACTCTAAAATGAGCCCTAGATCCATTGAGCTTAGGTACTCAACATCCGTCTTCTAATCATAAACTAAAGCCCGCGAAGTAGCCTTATCATAACTCCCCTAACGGAGATTCGAACTCGGCACTTCTTGAATGTTAAGCAGAAATGGGACCGCATAGATATTTATGTGATGTTTTTATGTGAAAATAAAAATAATTTATGGTTTTAATTTATATAATGTAGAACGCCTTTTGGGGTAAAATATATTAACTAAAAAGAGCTACTTTCCTTTTTACAGCTTCCTGCTCTTGGGTACAGAGAAAAGAAAACGTGTCACGTCATTAAGGTAAGTAGTACAACCATTTTAATTATTTTCACTTAACATCCAAAAATGCACACTTGTTTTTAAACTATACATAGTGGTGATAAATGAAGAAATGTAGGTGAATTGCGTACTGTACTTGGGAAGCTAACAAAGTGGGTATTTTTAATTTGTTTGTTACATCTAGTAAGTAAGGGAAATGATTTCTTTCATCCAAAAAATCCAACAGGTAAAGTTTAAAACGCTGAAAGTACCGAATATCGCTGATTCCGGGCCGGCACGTATGCTCTTGTTAGGCAATGCTGTGGCTAGAAGGTCTCGATGAATTCTCTTCTCTCATGCCATGCAGACCTTGGAATTACACGCTCGGAGAGAGATAACGTAAGGGACCTTTCCAACTCGCCGTAATACATAACAGCACAGAGTATGTATGCGCTGTCTCCTGGCTTCCGTCTACAAATGTTACCTAACATCAATTTGTGGTCATTTAAATACCACAATGCACCATCAAGAATGGAAAAGCAAGGCAGGGGTTCTGACTTAATATAAATACAGCTCATATGTTCCTGTAAGTTACAATATAAATAAATTGACGTGCTCCATTCACTGATTGTATCTATTTTGTAACAAGTTATTCCTAAAAAAAAAAAGCAAAAAAAAAAAACCTATTCTTCAATTTCCTTAATTCTAATCGAGATAAACATTAGCAGAAACGGTATTATTTCTTTGTTTCTTATAAGTAGAAAGAAAATACACTAGTCTAAAGCGATAGTCAAATCTTTTAAAATCGGTTTTGAAATTCGGTTCTCTTTGCATGTTCAGTAGTAAACCAAGAGAGATTAAGAATGATAAATTTCTGTTTGAGAAAAGCTTAAGTATTTTAAAATAGAAACCAATAACGAAGAATATCTCGGAAATGGTTAACACCAAAAAATATGTATAAGACATAAATTATAAATGTTAGGAGGTCTAAATTTTCTGAGTTTTTGTCTAGGTCTTACGGTTTACCAGCTGTAAAAATGTCATCCAGAGTGGAGAGTATTTCAGAGGCTATTCCCAGAAAATTCAAGGTATACATTTTATTTATAATTTAATCAAATTTGTTAGAGCCACTTCTTATAAAAACAAAATTTTCAAAATATTTCCATATAAAGGGTAGTTTGAGATGAAGGAATTGTCTTGAAAATCTTCCTGTCGCCTCCTTGGAAGATAATAAACTTAAATATCAAATGTGGTATTTAACGATCTTTTGTTGTAGAGCTATGCTGTCCACACACACACACACACACACACACACACACACATGCGCACAGACTTTTTTCTTAAAAGCCTTTTTACTTTCTTTACACTTACTATGTATATAGTGTATAGAGAAGTAATTGTATTGTACCCAAAATTCGATACCGAGATTTCACCGGAAATTCTTGTTTTGAGACCCCCTGATTCCAAAAAGAAGCATATTTAGATGCATGTTCATGTGTGCATAGCTCAAAAACGAAAAGTCCGTTAAATACCAACCTTGGTATTTAAGTTATCATCCAAGGATGTGACGAAGATTTTCAGGAACATCCCCCACCCACAACTACATTTTACATGGAATATTTTTCAACATTTTGGTTTTCTCAAAAGTGACTCTAACGATTTTGTTTAAAATGGCTGATGTTTAAGATCCTTTTGTGATAAACGAAGTGTATGTATTGAATTTTCTGGAAATAGCCTCTGAAGACCTCTTTATTCTGGATGACTTTTGCATAACTATTAAACCACTGTAAAATATAGTTCTCATCAAAACACACAGTTGATGTCATATACAGTTTATATAGAGTTAACCGTTTTCAAGATTTCCAGGTTATTGTTTTCAATTTTAAGTTGCTTAAACTTTTCTCGAATGGAAAGACATCTTTCTTCTCGTTTGTCATTTGTTTGTTCCTGGAAAACAAAGAGATGGAATTTCAGTTGTTTCACATAGCGACCTGCTTTTAAAGGACTTGACGATCACTTTAGATTGTGAATTTTCTTATTTCCCTTCTAGTTATAAGGAAGCAAGTAACAAAACTAATTCTGCTTATGTTTATATTGATTGGCATGATGTCGATTAAAGATTATTATTTTAGATAAAAGTTTTGTTTGTGGAAGAGCTAGTGAAAGCCATGAGAATAGAACCCATCATATTTTTTTGGATTCAGGCTACTTTAAAACATATGTTTCCGGTAAAATCTAGGACATCTTAGGTTTAGGTGGAATACAATATCTTCTGTACCTACTCTATGAGTAGTTCGTGCAGAGAAAGTAAAAAATATTTCTTTTTAGTAATATATTGCCTATCTGTTGCGCAAAAGTCGTCTAGAATGGAAAGGACTTCAGAGGCTGCTCCCAAAAAATTCAAAATATTTCCATTGAAAATGAAATGTATATCTTAAACATGTGGTACTTCAATCCAAATCACTAGAGCCATTTTTCTAAAACCAAAATGTTGGAAAAACATCTACGCAGAGGGTAGTTTGGGGTGATTGAAGGTGCAGAACCTAAATATAAAGTTTGGTGTTTTTATTTTAGATGAAAACGTACACAGTTTTTTCTAAAAATGCTTCTTTTAGGTTCAGATGACCTCAAAATACATTTCTGTTGAAATCTGAACATCAAATTTTTATTCGTATTAAGGAAAGTAAAAATTTGATGTGTTCCATTCACATGAATTTCTCTACCTCGCTGCAACAAACTATTGTTAAAAAGCTTATGTTTCTATTTACTTCATGCTAATCGAGAAAAAAAAATTAGTACAAATAGTCTTATTATTTGCTTCCTTGTAAGCAGAAGGTAAATAAGGGAGTAGTATAGGCTAAACTAATAATCAAAAGCTGGTTGCTATGTGACTGAAGTTCCTTTGTATGGACAGGAGTTGACAAATTCCTGTATGAGAAAAGTATAAGTTTTTCATAGCTGAAACCAAAAACAAGGAATATATCAAAAACGATCAACTCCACAAAAAAAAATGTATGTAACGTAAATTGTGTGTTTTAATTTGCTCTACATTTTTGTGTGTTAAGTTTTTGCCCATCCCTTAAGGTTTAGCAGTTATGCAAAATTCCGTGAAATTCATCCAGAATAAAGTAATCTTCAGGGGATATTCCCATAAAATTCAAGATATACATTTTATTTGTCATGTAAATATATTTAATATAGGATATTTTAATAAAAATCGTTATAGCCATTTTTAAGAAAATCTAAATTTTCAAAAAAAGTTCCTTGTAAAGGGTAGTTGGGGGTGGGGGGAATTTTCTTGAAAATCTTCGTGTCGCATCCTTGGAATATACCAAACTTAAATACCAAGTTTGGTATTCAACGGTATTTTCGTTTTTGAGCTATGCTGTCCACATCCACACACACACGCACACGCCTTTTTCCAAAACTGATTTTTTTTGGATTTAGCGAGACCCAAAACATGTATTTCCGGTGAAATCTCAGTATCGAATTTTTGGGTGCAATACAATATCTTCTCTTTACTCTATGTACGTAGTACGTGTAGAGAAAGTAAAGAATGAAACAGCGATCTAGTTTCGCAAATCATAAGCGACTTGAACCGCTTTTGGATTTTGTTATTCAGCACGTCGTATTTGTTTCAAGTGCATTTAAGCCCAGCGGGGATGAGGCTTTCAACCTCTTGAAGAGAGATTACCACGGCCTCGCTTGTAAACATTAATTTACCAGTTGCAAAACAGCCCATGCTGCTGCAGTCAAGAGGCACGTCGAGCAATAAGTAAAGTAAACAGAAACGTACTTGAAGAAAAACAAGTTCATCTCATCAGAAAAATGTGTTGTATTATGACTTAGAGACAGCATTGAAGCCATAAAATATGTTTAGGTATATATTATGACACTTCAGTACAAAATTCCCTCATTAAATTTCATTCTCAAGTCTACAGAATTAAATATTCTTTTACGTAAAAATCGGATGTGTTCCACTTACATACCTTTTTGTACAAATTATTGTTATAAAAGATTGTTTTTTTACCTTCATCGTGGTAATCGAGATAGACATTAGCGGAAGTGGTTGTATTGTTTTCTTCTAAGTAGAAGGAAAATACAGTAAAACTCTAGGTTATAGCGAAAGTCAAAACGTCGCAAGATACCTCTTTGACGAAATATATTGGTCTATAGTCTTACAGGATGTACCCGTTCCATATTAATTTCATTCGTGCTAACTAGATGCCGATAGGATGCTTTCATCATCTGTAGTCAGATGAGGCGTATCAATCATCACAGCATCTATTTTAAATGCTTTCACCATCCATAATCAGGTATCATGGCCTCTAGAGTAACTTCTTTAACCATCCGTAGAGAGATGGCGCGTGTATCATTGTCTCTTGCCTAGCTGCCTCCACTATGCACAGTCAGATGATAGAGTTCAGCCAGTCCTTAGAGGTCACATCCCCTTGTTCCATACCACATCAGTAAGTAGATGGCATTCAATATAGCTGCTTTAACTATCTGCAGATAGTTAACAGCGTAGTCACATTATCAAGTAATTTTGCTATTGCGAATCAAATATTTAAAATATTGGGTAGCACACACCAGCCCTTGAATTTGGTATAACTATAGAAATTTGACTTTTCTTGAAGTGTAAATAGTAATACTTATATCTAGAAGCGTTTTTAAAATGTTTGCTGATGAACCGTGAAAATTGCCTTCTTCACTCATTTTTACTTTCTCTACTTAGTGCAGAGTACGTAAGGTAGAGAAGTTATTCCTTACAACCAAAACTTCGATACCGAGATTTCACAGGAAATACTTGTTTTAGGATTTCCTGTATAAAAAAAAAAAAGCAACAAAACATTTTACTTTCTACTCACCTATTATGCACAGCGTATAGAGGAAGTATTGTATTCCACCCAAAAAAATCGGTACCGATATTTCACGGCCATATATATTTTTATATCCGCTGAGTCCAAAAAAAAGATTTTTTAGGTGAAGGTCTATGTGTATGTGTATGTACGTGTGGAAAGCGTAGCTCAAAAACTAAAATCCCATCAAATACCATGCTGTAGATAAAAGACTAGTGTCTAGGGATTTGAACCACGATTCTCAATATCTTTAGCCAGTTGCTCTACCACTGAGCTACCATGGTAATATACCGGCATGGCATTAAATTTCTCAACTGACTCGCATATTTTCCGGTAAACCACAAGGTGATCTCAAATTATTTTGAGATGACAAACCCAATGGCGGCTTACAATGTTGTAAGAACTTCACGTTACAGGATTCATAGTTTAGCCAACTATTATGGTCAATTAGTTTTAATTTAGTTGTTTTTCACACAAGCCGTGTAAGGGACAGAATTGGATAGGTAGTGCCAAAAATGCAATGCCATAGGCCGGGATTTGAACCACGGATCTGAAAATAGTATTGACTCTACCTATCCAACTCCTGTGCTACACCCAGCTTGTATGAAAAAACAAACAATTAAATTAAGACAATTCTTGTTATGTTTACTTCAATTAGCATAATGTACATAAAAGTATCTTTTGCAAGAATAGTTTGTTTGCGGAACAGGTAGAGAAAGCCATGAGAATAGACCACATCAGATTTTATGGAAATAAAATGTTCTATAAAACAATTTCAGGAAGAAAGCAGGAGATAGTGCCCAGTTTGTTTTCCAGAGCAGCTAGATAACTGCATGGTCCTATATGTTTTGAAATCTTAAACTGAGCTGGACCTTCATGCTTGTCACGCTGCCATTACCATTTCAATGCTGTTTGCAACAGGTGGTCTTCAAGAGCGATCACATCAGGAAAATCGCTGCAGGAAAAGAAACATGTAATCTTTCGATGCCCCAACTGATAGCCTGCTTGTAGGTACAGGATGTTTCTTAATGATATCGAAGTAACAGCATTATAACGTATACTTGAACTAGTCCCATTTTGTTGCCACATCTTCGAGACCCTTTTAGATATTGAAAACTACATCATCTGGAGTTAGGCAGCCTTGCATGAAGCCGTAGTGTGTCATACCCACAGATTCACACCTCAGAGAGTGTTTTTGTCAAGTATTTGTCATAAAAACAAACGGTTTTTTACTTTCTCTATACGTACTATGTGTATAGAGAAGCTATTGCACTCCACCCAAAAATTCGATGCCGAGATTTCACCGATAATATATGTTTTAGGGTCCCTGTATTCAAAAAAAGCATTGTCAGAAAAAGGTCCGTGTGCATGTGTGTGTCCGTGTGTCTGTGAACACGATAATTCAAAAACGAAAAGACGGTAAAATACCAAACTTTGCATTTAAGTTTAGCATCTTAGAGGGATGCGACACGAAGATTTTGAGAAAAATCCTTCCCCCCAAAATACCCTTTATATGGAAATGTTTTCGAAACTTTTCTAACGATTTTGATTAAAATATCGTATATTTAAGATATTTGCCTGACAAATAAAATGTATATCTTGAATTTTATGGGAACAGCCCTTGAAGACTACTTTATTCGGGATGAATTTTACGGAATTTTGCATAACTGCTAAACCATAAAAGATGGACAAAAACTTACTACACAAAACATGTAGAGTACGGTAAAACACACAATTTATGTTATATACATATTTTTCGTAGAGTTAATTGTTTTTCTTTTATATTCCTAGTTTACTGTTAACTTAACACAACAGTCCTCAAGGGACCAAGTGCAACCGCCCAGCCGCTGCATCCCCCAATTGACTGGAAGGCGTCTCGAATGGGGTGTAGTGCTGGAGGGTGAGGCGTGATCAGCACCTCGAGTCCCTCCCAGCCGGTTAGTGCGGTCTTCTCGATCTGATCCGCTACTTCTCAATCAAGTAGATCCTCAATTGGCTCCCCCCAGGGGCCTCACGAGGCTGAGTGGACCAGGGGCCAGGTCTCCCAGCGGAGGAAAATTCTCCACGCCGGTACCGGGAATCGAACCTAGGTCTTCCGCTTCTACCACCGCGCTAAGGTGACGACCTTTCTTATCGTTAGTTAACAGAAAACCTGTCCTAATTTCAGGTAAAGGAGCAAAAGGCAACTTATGACTTAGGTCATTTCGAGGTTGCTCTTGAATGTGAAACATACCTATTTTCCTCTAACCAGGAGTAGTGACTGCGCGTGCGCGCCTGTGTGTGTATGCGTGTGTGTGTGAAGGAGGTGTGTATCTGAGCAATATAACTCAAAAATAAAAAGTCGGTTAAGTACCAAACTTGGCATTTCAGATAAGAATCTTCCAAGAATAAGACAAGGAGATTTTCAGGAAAATTTGTTCCAAATTATGCTTTACATGGAATATTTTAAGGATATTCGATGTTCTCAAAAGTGGCTTTGTTTTGATTAAAATATCATATAGTAAACTTTCATTATATATTTACATGGGAAATAAAATGTGCATCTTGAATTTTCTAGGAACAGCCTCTGAAGCCCTCTTCATTCTGGATGACTTTTGTATAACCGGTAAACCGCAAGAAATAGACAACAAATGTATTTAGATTTCGTTAAAACGAACAATTTATACCAGACTTTATTTTTACTTTCTCTATATGTACTGTGTGCATAGTGTATAGAGGAATTATTTTATTCCATCAAAAAATTCGATACCGAGATTTCACCGGAAATACATGTTTTAGGACCTCCTGGATCCAGTCTATCTGTCTTTGTGTCTGTGGACAGCATAGCTCAAAGACGAAAAGACCGTTAAATACTAAACTTGGTATTTAGGTTTAGTATCTTCCAAGGATGCGACACGAAGATTTTCAAGAAAATCCCTCAACATGGAACAATTTTCGAAAAATTTAATTTTCTAAAAAATGACTCTAATGATTTTGATTAAAATCCCGTATATTAAAGATATCTACATACCAAATAAAATTTATATCTTGAATTTTCTGGGAATAGCCTCTGAAAAGCTCTTTATTCTGGATGAATTTTGCTAAATTTTGCTTAACTGCTAAACCGTAAGAGATAGACAAAAACTTACTACACAAAAAATTTTGATCTGATCAAAACACACAATTTATGTTGTTTACATTTTTGTTGTGGAGGTAACTGTTTCCAAGATATTCCTTGTTTTTTGTTTCAGTTGTGAGTACTTATTATTTTCTCAGACAGGAAGTGTCCGTTTTTCTTTTGTTCCACTCCTGGTCAAGCAAAGAAGCGATTTGCAATGACAATCGAATAACGACAGTTTTTAAAACATTTGAGTATCGGTTTGGCCTAGTGTATTCCCTTATTTTCTTTCTACTTATAAGGAACTAGGTAGTATGAACATTCTGCTAGTGATTTTCTCGATTAGCAAGGTCCAGAAAGAAGAATAATCTTATGTAAGAAGTTTGAAGAAGAGCTAGAGAAAGTCATGTGAATGGAACACATCAGATTTTTTATTTTGGAGCGAACCATTTCTGAGATACACCTTGTTATTTGTTTAAATTTTAAAATACTCATATAATGTTTTCAAACTTGAATACGAAACTTGATATTGAAGTTCAGTATCTTCCAAGGATGCGCTAGTTTTTACATGGAAAGGTGTTCGAAAAATTTGAATTTCTCAAAATTGATTAACGATTTTAATTAAAATACCGCGTGTTTAAGATATTTTAATGACAAACGAAATTCATATCTTGAATTTTCAGTAAATAGCCTCTGAAATGCTCTTCAATCTGGATAAGTTATGAATATATTTTAAACCGTTAGGGATACACAAAATCGTATACTGATTTTGTGTTTGAATAGTATAATCTGGTAAAAAAATGGGCATAATGTAAGGTTCTCTATTGCCTTTTACTGTCTATTTTAGCTATTTATCATGCCTTTTTTCCTGGATTTTTAAGATCTTAATGCATAAACATGTAATCTCGGTTTCACTCCCGAAACCTGTAACGAATATGTTACTTGCAGAACACTTCCATAGTGTATAGAGTGAGTATTGTATTCCACCAAAAAATTCAATACTGAGATTTTATCGGAAATACATGTTTTGATACCCTCTGAATAAAAACATTTTTAGAAAAAGGTCAGTGTGTATGCCTGTATGCGTGTCAGTGACCAGCATATCTGAAAAACGAAAAGACTGTTAAATACCAAATTTAGTTTTTAAGTTTACTATCTTCCAGGAATGTGACTCAAATATTTTCAATAACATTTTCCCAAAAACCCTTTACATGGAAATTTTCGAAATGTTTTATTTTCTCAAAATTGGCTCTAACAATTTTATTAAAATAAGTGTATTAAAGATATTTACATCACAAAGAATATGCACATCTTAAGTTTTCCGGGAAAAAGCATCTGGACACATTTTATTGTGGATGAATTTTACTGAATTTTGCATAACTGGTAAAGCGTAATTTTTTTTTATTATTTATTTATTTATTTTTAGAACTAGCCGTTTCTGAGATATTACTTGTTATTGTTTTCAGCTTTAAAATACTCATATTTTTCTCATACGAGACCATATAAAGCGAAGCGAACCTCAATTGTTTCACATATCGACGAGCTTTTAAAGGATTTGACTATCGTTTTAGGCTAATGTATCCCCCTATTTCTCTTATATTAAAAAGGAAGCAAGTAATAAGGCCAATTATGCTAATACTTATCTCGATTAGCACGATATATTACTGTGGGATTGATAAGTCCCAGGCTTGTAAATGAAAACAGCATTTAAAAATACGTTTTTTGCTTTATTTCTCAACATAATCTCCAGAAAGGCTAATATATTTTTCATATTGGTGTTCTAATTTAATTAAACTATCTCTGTAGTGCGATTTATCAAGGTCCTCAAAATAGCTGTATACCGCACCAATGGCCCCCTCGTTGCTATGAAATCTTCGTCATCTAAGACATTTTTTGAGATTTTGGGAACAGGTGATAGTCACTGGGTGCTAGATCTTGTGAATAGGGTGGATGTTCAAGCAATTCGAACTTTAATTCTGTTTCCTTTTGCAATGACTGAACGATGGGCCGGAACGTTGTCGTGATGAAACAAGTTTTTTCTTTTCCAAATGAGGTGTTTTTCTTTCACCTCATCACTCAACGTTGCAGTAAGCTTGCGTAGTAGTCACCAGTGATACTTTTGCCCTTTTCCAAATAATCAATAAAAATAATTCCCTGTGCATCCCTGAAAACACTCGCCATAACCTTGTTAGCTGACAAAATTGACTTTGCATTTTTGGAGTTGGTTCACCTGGCGCAATCCACTGTTTTGACTGTGATTTACTTTCTTGGGTGTAGTGATTTATCCAAGTTTCATCCATGGTAATAAGCCGTCTCAAAACTTCGCTAGTATTTTTACGGTAGAGCTCCACATTCTTAACAGAAACAGTTTTTCTTTGCAACTTTTGATCAGGTGTCAACAAACACGGCACCCATCTTTCACAGGCCTTATGAAAGCCCAAAACTACTTAAAATATTAGGTGCACGTTCTTTTGATATGTTTACAGTCTCTAATATCTCAAACAACTTTAATCTGCGGTTTTTCAGTACTAAACGATGATTTTTTTCTTCTCAAAAATCTTTGGAGTTGTCACTTCTACAGGGCGTCCAGAGCGGAACTCATCACTAGTGCTCGTACGCCCTATTTTAAACTCCAGAACCCGCTTTTAGCCATTGAATGTGAAGGGCATAGCCTTTCAATGTACTGTTCCATTTCCTCCTTAATTTATTCAGGCGTTAATGCTTTCAAAGAAAGTATTTAATCACTGATCGCTTTTCCAAATCCTTCATTTTCGTGAAAACTAAAGTTGTCATGCTTAAAATGCTGTCACTCGAAAACTAAATAAGCTATTGGCCTGTAGCTATGGATACAAGCTAAGTCTAGAGTTGAATTATATGATGCTACCGTCTAACTGGCCTAGTGGCGCCATATCTGAATGAGGCCCGGGACTTATCTGTTGACCCTCGTAGATAAAAGAAGAATCTTTTGTAATAAATAGTTTGTATTTGGAACAGGTAGAGAAAGATATATGCATGGAACACATCAGATTTTTAATTTCTGCAAGGGGTTCCAGTTATTATAAATCCAGCACTGTAAATGTATGTGATTTATATAACGATTTCTGGATTGGGAATTTATCCCCAGTCTCTGATTGAATGGAAGAGAATTTGTTGTATCAAACTCCCTATTCTACAACTTGTGTGCTTGAAGTTTTGCCCTATGAGAGGCTAAAGATGGGTTGTATATGTTTCTGCTAACACAAATGTGTTAAACAGTAAAGGAAGCTCTTCACTTGTTTCCAGATCCGAAGTTAATGGTAAACTGTGTAGTCTCATGTTAGTTGGAACTATTGTCTACAATAGTTCAGAGAGCTTCAAGTTTAACGGAGAGATATTTCAACTCCCTGTTCTACACTTCGTGTTATTTGCATTCAGAATGTTTGTAAGCGCTATTCGAATAGAATGCATTTAGCTTACTCAAACAAGATATTAAAGGTTTCGTTGAACCTATAAGCTAGGCATCCTTTTTAACCCAAACCAAACCAACTTTTACATTAATATTGTTTGTTATATTTTTACTTTCTCTACACGTACTATGCATATAGTGTATAGAGGAGGTATTGTGTTGCAACCAAAAAGTCAATACCGAGATTTCACCGGAAATACATGATTTAGGTTCCCCTGAATCCAAAAAGCATTTTTTGGAAAAAGGTCCGTGTGTGTATGTATGTGTGTGTGTGTGTGTGTGTGTGTGTGTGTGTGTGGACAGCATAGCTAAAAAATGAAAAGACCGTTAAATACCAAACTTGCTGTTTAAGATGGGTATCTTCCAAGAATGTGAGACGAAGATTTTCAAGAAAATCCCCCCACTCCCAACTGCCCTTTACATGGAAAAAATGTTGAGAATTTTGATTTTCTCAAAAATGGCTCTAACAATTTTGATTAAAATCTCTTATATTTAAGATATTTACATGACAAATAAAATGTATATTTTGAAATTTTTGGGAATAGCCCCCGAAGACCCCATTATTTTGGTTGAGTTTTGCAGAATTTTGCATAACGGTTAAACCATAAGAGATAAACAAAAACTTACTACACACAAATGTAGATCTCGTTAAAACTTATAATTTGCCATATATATTTTTATGTAGAGCTGACCGCTTCTGGAATATGCTAGTTATTGTTTTCAATTTTAAAATGCTTAAACTTTTCTCAAACGGGACGTGACGTTTCGTTTCATCTTCCTTGTTTTACTGCAGGTCATGCAAAGCGAACCGAAATTCAGTTGTTTCACGTAGAACCATCTTTTAAAAGATTTAACAATCAACTTAGCCTGGTGTATCGCCTTATGTCGGTTATATTTACAAGGAACTAAATAATAAGACAATTTCTGCTAATTTTTACCTTGATTAACATGGAGATAAAAGAACAATCTTTTGTAAGGAAAAATGTTTGTTTAACAGCTAGAGAAAGTCATGTGAATGCAACACATAAGATTTTTCATAATAAACTGATATGAATTCTAAACTTTAAGAAAATATCGTTTTCACCCACTTGGTGTACCTTAATAGCCAATTAATTGAAGTTATAATTAACAAACAGGAGGAGAGACAATATCCAAAAGAAATCTGATGTGTTGCATTCAATTTATTTTCTCTACATCTCTGTAACCATTTATTGTTAAAAGCTTATTCTAATATTATTAGAAGTGATCTTATTAATTGCTGGAAACGTATTCTAGGTCGGATAGTAAATATACAATCCTGTTATTATTATTATTATTATTATTATTATTATTATTATTATAATTATTATTATCTGATAACCAGAAAAAATCACTCTGCCCACCAATGTGTCCATATTTAAGCAGAAGTAGATTCAAACTATTAACACATGGTGCTATAAAGGGAGACTTGATCTGCCCAGCAAAGTTACAGGCGATGTAGACATCAGCGAAGCGTTTCCAATGGTAACTGTCTGCACGAAAGTGGAAATGATGACATCACGTATTATATTGAGGAAGTTCGCTTCATGTCGGCCTGACTGCAGCAATACAGCAGTCCTGAAGAAACAGACCAACTCACGTAAATGGCCCTTACTGCTATTTCTCTACGTTCCATCCCCCTTTTGCTCTGTAATCGCTTCCTCTCACAGTTCTTCCGTTTTCTGGGTCATTCCAATATTTTATTTCTAACAATTTTTTTTTTTTTCTTTTTTCGATTCTCTTGAGATTCTTATAGTGTTCATCTTTATCTTCCTATCCTCGACCATTCCCCTACATTCTTTCCGGAGTTCAGTCGTTATCCACTAAAGTAGTTTTCTAGGTTAGTATGTTGCTCAGTCCCTCTATGTCAGCCAGGCTCTGCAGCATTTATCCGAGAGTTGCATAGTATTTTATAATGCGTTGCTTACTTTGTGGCTCTATAGTGGCAGCTCAGTTGGTTAGGCGCTGGCCTTCTCATCCCAAGGTCGCGGGTTCAAACCCCGCCCAGGCCGATGGTTTTTAAGTGTGCTTAAAAGCGAGAGCCTCATTATTGACATGTAAATGAACTTTTCTTGTACAAAATTCTGACACTAAATTAAATTAAATTGAGTCTTTAACTGTTGTAGTTCTCAGCATCCCATTCCATATAGAGCGTGAAAGACGTTTAAATTTGCTCAGAGGTCTCTTTTATCAGGCTGAAGGTGTTTTTAGTGTCATAAATCTACCACACGGGACGAACGGTTATACTTCTCTTCCGGAGGAAACAATGCTAAGGATTTTTACGCCCGAAAAGATCCATCACCCTCCACTGGGTTTGAGCCTGCGATCTTGGGAACCAGTGGCTAGCGTGCTACCTCAGATCACCGAGGACGACACACCCAAGGTTCGGGGTTCAAACCCGGCGGAGGGTGATTGCATTTTTTCAGGCAAAAAAATTCTTAACGTGGCTTCCTTTGGAAAGGAAGTAAAGCTGTTGGTCCCGTATCGTAAATTTACGGCAGTAAACGAATCTCCAGCCTGAGTAAGAGGTAGCTGAGCAAAATTAAGCCCAGTATAGAATGGGACTCTGAGTACCATAGAAGTTAAGGGAACAAGGTACTCTGAAATGGTAAAATATATCATTTTTGTTTTTGTTTTAGACACTAATAAAACCTCTATTATTTCTAGTTTCAGAAAATATATACTTTTGAGGGGTTAAGAGGATGTTTTATCAGTTTCATCTTGAAAGATACCAAGCTACCAACATTACCAGAAACGGCCTTATTACTTAGTTCCATACAAGCAGAAGAGAAATACAATAGGATAAACCGACAGTCAAATGTTTTAAAATGTGATTGCTGTGGGATTGAAATCCGTTTCTTTGGTGGCATTGAGTTGACAAGTTCCCATATGAGAAAGATTTTAAGTATTTTAAAACTGAAACTAATAAAAAGAATATCTTGGAAACAGTCAACTCCAGGAAAAAATGTATAGGACATAAATTATATGTTTTAACGAGCTCTACATTTTTGTGTAGTAATTTTTGTCTGTATCGTACGGTTTACCAGTTATGCAAAATTCAGAAAATGTCATACATAATAAAGGGTCTTCAGAGGCTCTTCCCAGAAAATTCAATATATACATTTTATTTGTCATGTAAATATATTAAATATAGGAGATTTTAATTCAAATTTCAACATTTTTCTGAATGTTTCCATGTAAAGGGTAGTTGAAGGTTTCTTGAAAATCTTCGTGTTGCAACCTTGGAAGATACTGAACTTAAATATCAAGTTTGATATTTAACAGACTTTTATTTTTGAGCTATGCTGCCCCCAGACACACATGCGGACATTTTTCTAAAAATGATTTTTTTTTATTCACGGGGTCCCAAAATGTTTATTTACAGTGAAATTTTTGGGTGCAATACAATACCTTCTCTATACATTAAGTAGGTACATAATACGTTTAGAGAAAATAAAATTGAATTTTACGGATTCAATGAACCTCAAAACATGTATTTCCAGTAAAATCAAGGTATCGTCTTTTTGGTACAGTACAATACATTCTCGACCAACTATGGACGTTGTACATACGTGCAAAAATGTTTTGATGTGTTACATTTACATTACTTTTCTACCTACTCTTACAAAAGTTTATTCTGCTATTTACTTTGTATTAATCGAGATAAACATTAGCAGAAATAAACTTAGTAGTTAATTACTTATAAGTAAGGTGACACACTAGACAAATCTTGTGAAAGTTCGTCATAATGTGAAACAATTGAAATTGGATACTCTTTTCCATTACCGGGAGTGAAGCAAAAGATAGATGAAATAAAAATTGACTTTCTGCTTGAGAAAAGTTTAGGTAACTAAAACTGAAATCAATAACAAGGAAGTAAGTGAAACGGTCACTTCTATAAAAATATGTATGAGACATATAAATGTGTGATTTAATAAGATTTTTATTTTTTGTGTAGTAAGTTTTGGTCAATATCATACGATTTTCGAGTTACACAAAAGACATCCAGAATGAAGAGGTCTTTAGAGGCTATTCACAGAAAATTCAGGATGTATATTTTGTTTGTCATTTATAATTTATCTTACATGTATTGTATACATACGATATTTTAATCAAAATCGTTAAGAAGTTACGAGAAAATCAAAATTTTCGAATATTTTTTTTGAAAATAGTAGTTTGATGTGGGGGGAAACTTTCTTGAAAGTTTTCGTGTCGCATGCTTGGAAGATTCTAAACTTAACTACCAAATTCGGTATTTAAGTTTAAAACTTCCGTTTTTACTTTCTTTACACCTACATAGTATCTATAGAGAATGCATTGCATTCTACCTAAAATTCGACACAGAGATTTCACTGGAAATAGACGTTTTAGGGTACCCTAAACCAAAAAGGTCTGTGTGTGTCCGTGTGTCTGTAAATATGATAGCTCAAAAACGAAAAGTCGGTAAAATACCAAACTTGGTACATAAGTTTAATATCCTCCAAGGATGCGACACGAAGATTTTGAGCAAAATTTCTCACCCCATGCAAAACTACACTTATATAGAAACATTTTTGAACATTTTGATTTTCTCAAAATTGGGACTAACGAGTTTTATTAAAATTTCGTATATTAAAGATATTTACACGAAAAATAAAGTGTATATCTTGAATTTTCTGAGAATAAAGACATCTTTATTCTGGATGATTTTGCGGAATTTTGCATAACTGGTAAACCGTAAGAAAGAGACAAAAACTTACTTAATAAAAACTGTATATCTTATTAAAATACACTATTTATGTTATATACATTTTTTCGTGGAGTTGACCGTTTTTGAGTAATTTCTTATTAGTTTCAGTTTTAAAACACTACTTTTCTTATAGGGTATTTTGTTAAATCTTGACCATGCAATTAAAGGAATTTCATACACATAGCAACCAGCTAATAAAAATCTTGACTATCACATTAGGTTATGGTACTCCCTTTTTACTTTCTCTATATGCACTATGTACATACTGTGTAGAGAGGGTATTGCACTCCACCCAAAAATTCGATACCGAGATTTCACCGGAAATATATGTTTTAGGGTCACCAATATCCAAAAAAAGCATTTTCACAAAAAGGTCCGTTTGTGTGTGTGTGTGTGTGTGTGTGTGTGTGTGCCCGTGAGTCCGTGTGTCCCTGTGACTGTGAACACAATAACTCAAAAACGAAAAGTCGGTAAAATACCAAACTTGGTATTTAAGTTTGGTATCTTCCAGGGATGCGACACGAAGATTTTGAGAAAAATCCCCCACACCCAACTACCTTTTTCATGGAACTTTTTTCGAAAATTTTGATTTTCTCAAAAATGGCTCTAACGATTTTGATTAAAATTTCGTATATTAAAGATATTTACATGATAAATAAAATGTATATCTTCAATTTTCTGGCAATAGCCTCTGAAGAGTAGTTTATTCTGGATGAATTTTACTGAATTTTGAATAACTACTAAACCGTAAGAGATGGACAAAAACTTACTGCACAAAAAATGTAGAGCACGTTAAAACACACAATTTATGTTATATACCTTTTTTTCGTAAGTTCGTCGTTTTTGAGACATTCCTTATTTTTGGTTTCTGCTATGAAAAACTTATACTTTTCCCATACAGGAAATTGTCAACTCCTTCCATATAAACAAAAGAACTTCATTGACATAGCAGCCAGCTTTTGACTATCATTTTAACGTATGGTAGTCCCTTATTTCGCTTCTACTTACAAGGTAGCAAGAAATAAGACTATTTTTGCTCATTTTCTCTGATTAGCATAAAGTAAATAGAAGTATAAGCTTTTTAAGAATAATTTGTTGTAGAGAAAGTCATGTGGATGGTACAAATCAGATTTTTTCCCTTCTACTTATAAGGAACTAAGTAATAAGACTGTTTCTGCGAATGTTTATCTCGATTAGCATGAAGTATATAGAAGAAAAAACGTATTAACGATAATTTGTTACAGAGATGTTGAGAAAGCCATGTGAATGGAAACATCAGATTTTTTAGGTATGCTCTCTACAGACACAAAAATAGACATACACACACGGACCTCTTTTCAATACTGTGATCAATTCAAATGACTTTCTCTACCTGTTCCACATATAAACTATTCTTACAAAAGATTATTCTCTTATCTACATCATGCTAATCGAGATAAACATTAGCAGGCATTCCCATTATTACTGCTTCCTTGTAAGTAGAAAAGAAACAAAGGAATACTACTAGGATAACGCGATAGTCAAATCTGTTAAACGCTGATCGCTATGTAAAACAATAGGAGTTCTGTTCTCTTTACATGGTCAGCAATAAAACTAGAAACAGAAAAGAAATGTGGCTTCCTGTCTGAGAAATATATGCTGAGTTCACGTAGTTAAAAAACTGAAACCAATAACAAGAAATTCCTAGAAAACAGTCGGCTCTACAAGAAAAAACTTTATGACATAAATTATACGTTTTGACGAGATTTTTGAGTTGTAAGTTTTTTCTAACTCTTACGGTTTAACCATTATGCAAAATACACCAAATTCGCCCAGAATAAAGAAGTACTCAGAGGTTATTTCCAGAAAATTAAACATTTACATTTTGTTTGCCATGTTAAATATCTTTAATTTACAGCATTTTAATAAAACCCGTTACAGCCGTTTTAGAGAAAAACATTTTCAAACAGTTTTCCATATAAAAGGTAGTGTGGGTTAGAGTGATTTTATTGAAAATCTTCTTGCCGCATCCTTGAAAGAGAGCCGCACTGTGTCCGAGTGTTTAAACCGCTCGCCTCTCTTCTAGACGGCACAGGTTCGATCCCAAGCGACCGCATGTGAGATTTTTTGTGGACAAAGCGGCTCAGGGGCGGGTTTTCTCCGGGTTCTCCGGTTACCTGCAATCATATTCCACCGGCGCTCCATCTTCATTCCATATATTACCAGTGTCATCGCCTGCGTTGCCACAAGTAGTAAAAGCGGGCGTTAAACACTACCAAAAATAATCTTTGAATAAATTTGAATACCAAGTTTGGTATTTAATGGTCTTTAGTTTTTGATCCATACTATCAACAGAAAGACCTTTTACTTGATGCTTTTTTTGGACTCAAAGCATATATTTCCGTTGAAATTTCGGTCCAAATTTTTTGGGTGGAATATATCTTCTCTATACACTATGAGCATATAGGTACGTGTAGAGAAAGTAAAAAGATTTTTATGGATTAAGTGAACCTCAAAATATATATTTCCGGTGTAATCTGAAAATCATATGTTTGGAGGGAATACAAAACCTCTATCTGTTGTGGGCATTGCACAAATGTGCTAGAGAAACTAAAAAGAATACCCTTCATTGACGTTTAATTATCCATTACGACACAAGACTCAGTGGCAGCAACAGAATCAGCCCCAGAGCCATATATCTCATATTGTGTTAGTGGTTTCAAGCAATAAATGTAATATTGGCATTTCGTAGTGGGAGTTAATTGACAAGCGGACAGATACCTGGGTGCTCTAACCAGATACAGGCGCAAATTCTATCAGCCAACCAATCAATTCACCATCCATTTAGTAGAAGCGTTTCACATGCATTCATGTCATATCGTTTAAACTACCATATAATTGAGGAGCTTTCGAAAAAGGGGTATACAGAGCAATAAGGCATTTTTCGATATTTGCTTCTCAGATTTAAAGTATGAGTCTGTGAAGTTTGACCAAAATTGTGAAGATTTACAGAGTTATTTTTCACAATAAAATAATATTTCTAAACTTTAAGAGAATGCAGATTTTTCGCTCCTTCTCTAGCATGTATGCACAACGTACATTATAGATGGGGAAGGTATTGTATTCCACCCAATGATTTTATACCGAGATTTCACCGGAAATACATGCCTTGCAATCCACTGAATCCAAAATATCTGATGTGTTTCATTCATATAACGTTCTCTAGCTATTTCCTATACAAATTATTCTTACAACAAATTATTCTTATCTACTTCTTGCTAATCGAGATCAACATAGTAGAATTGTTCTTAATACTTGCTTCCTTGTAATTAGAAGGGAACTAAGTGAATAAACTAGGCTAAAGCGATAGTCAAAACTGTTAAAAGCTAATCCCTATGTGAAACAATTGAGTTTCAGTTCGCTTTGGATGGTCCCGTTTGAGAAAAGTTAAGTGGCTTAAAAATGAAACCAATAACAAGAAGTATCCTGAAATTGGTCAACTGTACAAGAAAGCATATTTGATATAAATTGAGTGTTTAATGAGATTTACATATTTGTAGTAAGGTTTTGTCTATCGCTTACGGATTAACGTTATGCAAAATTCGGCAAAATTCATCCAGTATAAAAGAGGCTTCGGAGGCAATTCCCTGAAAATTCAAAATAGAACTTTTATATGTGATATAAATATTTTAATATGTGTTATTTTAATCAAAATCATTGAAGCCATTTTTGAGAAAAACATAATTTTCAAAAAAAAATATGTAAAGGATAGTTTGTGGTGGGGAGAGTTTCTTGAAAATCTTCATGTTGCATCTCCTGAAGACACTAAATATAAACACCAAGTAAGGTATTTAACGTCTTTTGTTTTTGAGCAATGTTGTACACACACATACACACACGGACACTTTTTCTAAAAGTGTTTTTTTGGACACAGGGAACCACAAAACATATATTTCCAGATAAATCTCCAAATTGAATTTTTGGATAGAATACAATACCTTCTCTGGCTACTATGTACTAGCAATGTATACCGCGAGAGTGTCCGTCTGTATCTCTGAAAAACATAACTTAAAACCCTAAAACGAACGAAAAGTTGGTAAATTCTAAACTTGATAACTAAGATCAGGATCCTTGGACGCGAGACGAAAAAAATTCCACAAACCAAACTACCCTCTACATGAAAAAAATTTCGAAAATGTTTATTTCCTCAAAAATGGTTCTAACGATTTCAATTAAAATATATTAATAGTATATTCCGTACTAAGTACTGTAAGTTATACTTTTCAGGTCAAGAATGCATATTGGGTATAAGAGGTCCACAGGGCCTAGTTTTCCCAAGCATTCGAGATCTGATAAGTAATTTACAGTTCGTAGTTAGCCAACTACTTTGCAATATTTTATTGAACATTAAGAAAAATTTTGTGGTGTTCCATTCACATGACTTTCTCTAGATCTCAGCAACAAATTATGGTTAGAAAGCTTATTCTTCTATTTATTTCATACTAATCGAGAAAAAAATATGCAGAAATAGACTTATTATCTGCTTCCATGCAAGTAGAAGCGAAATAGGGAATACCATAGGTTAAAGTGATGGAGAAAAGCTGGTTGCTATGTGACTGAATTTCCTTTGTTTGTATGGACAGGAGTTGACAAATTCTTGTATGAGAAACCAAAAACAAGATATAACTCAAATCGGTCAACTCCACGAAGAAAATGCATATAACATAAATTGTGTGCTTTAACGTACTCTACATTTTTCTCTATGGTAAGTTTTTGTCCAAATCTTACGGTTTAGCAGTTATGCAAAATTTCGTAAAATGCATCAACAATAAAATAGTCTCCATAGGCTGTTCCCAGAGAATTCAAGATATACATTTTATTTGTCAGGTAAATATCCTTATTATACGGTATTTAATTAAAATCGTTACAGCTATTTTTGAAGAAAAAAATCAAAATTTTCGAAAAAAGTTCCACGTAATGGGTAGTTTGGGGTTGGGGATTTTTCTCAAAATCTTCGTGTCGCACCCCTGGAAAATACTAAACTTAAATACCAAGTCTAATATTTTATCGAGTTTTCGTTTTTGAGTTATCGTGTTCACAACACACGGACACACCCAAACCTTTTCTGAAACTGCTTTTTTTGGATACAGGAGACCCTATAACATATATTTCCGGTGAAATCTCAGTATCGAATTTTTGGGTGGAGTGCAATACCTTCTCTATACACTATGGACATAGTACGTATAGAGAAAGTAAAAATGAATTCTCAACGTGAATAAATGAGAGGCTACATCTAAATTATATGGACAAGGCCTTCTTATTCACTCTTTTGTTAATGAATTTTGCAAGAGATTCTTTACTTGAAGTAGCACGTGTCTTGACTGTTACGTCATTTCCTAATGTTATTGTACTGTATTAATGACCTCTCAAACCCTTAAGCTACATTCACAATGAGATGCAAGTGTAGACTTAATGCACCATAATCGCAAGTGGCAGGGAAGACCATTCACAATGTAGTCGTAAGCGTAACGCATAAAGTTGGCACGGGTTTCTGAATCTGTAAATTGCGTACATAAGGATATCTTCCAAGCACTCTGCAAGTTTCAAATTGAATAACATAACCTGCAATAGCATATAAGAATATCCACTCAATCTTTTACAAATAAATAGGTTATAAAATCACATACTAACAAATGATGATCAGGCAGACGTCACAATAATTGCTCATTCAAAATTATTGAAAATAGTACAAGCATAGAAACTGCAGAATATGATAAAGTTACACATTTAATGAATTATCTCTCTGCGCCTTCGATTTATGAGAACCAAGAAATCTAGACACAGATGATAGTTATAACCATTAAATCAAAGAAGGATTCGCAAGGATAACACATTGAGGGAATTTGAATGAATGAATAAGTGTATTTATTGGCATAAAAGTATCATATATTGAGCTTCAACAATCGTACGGGTCCACAGACCGCACGTGCCTTTGTAATACAAAAAATAGTAAGCAATATTAAAACAACAACAAGGAATTAAAAGAGTAAACACAAAAATAAAAAGACAAATACATTCAAATACAGCAATTTAATTTACAACACATTAATGTACCCTATTATAACAGACAAACACACTTAAAGAGAAATATATATACACACACAATATATAAATAATATATAAAACCACAACACGACAATGACATAAGTATGAAGCTGGCGCGGCACTGCACGGCCAAATAGAAGAGCATGCATGTACAGCTGGCCGTGTAAAATCTTGCAGTGCGATCGTTTGTATTGAATTCATGGGCAATGCATAGAGAAAAGAAGCAGAATTCCTCCTCTCTGCACGCAACGCAAGGATAAAGTTTGGAGTTTGCAAATCCTTGTGTTGCACTGCATTGCGTTGCGTCTTGCGCGTTTCTATATGAATGCTTACATTAAATAATGTGAGTCCAAACTCTTGCGTTTACGTTACGTCTGCGCTTGTATCTCATTGTGAATGTAGCATTAGTGTAAGCACTTACAGTGCTTGTTGGCATAACAATTAATAAATGAATTGTAAATTTAGCTTATATTATCAAGTATATTTTCAGAATGATTAACTTACATATCAAGTACTTCAAACAGATATTTACAGAACAAATAACAAACGCACCCTAGTGAATATACAATAAGGTATCATTTACCAAAATATCTGTATCTATACCCCTAACAGACTTTATGTAGTAAAGAGAGAAACCCCAGCATATAGATCCAACGTCAAAAACAGATCATTTAGAAACAAACAGTATGTTCGAGTACACAGATGTTTTCACGATACAAGGAAACAAACTGAATCGCAGCTGATGACCACAAAAGGAGACTGGGCTCCGGTAGATGGGATGGGATTAAAACCGTGGACCACAATCATGGCAGGGAGCTAATCCTCAATAACGATAACACTTAGGGGATAGGAGAGCCAAGCAAAGCAACAAAGCGCGGACTCGAAACCCAAAATTGCCTAAAATACACAGGTCTGATATGGCTAGAACAGCACTATAAGAACTTTAAGTGTAGGTACAGCTATTTCTACAGGGCAAAGGAAAACAAAACACAAAAGCTCTGTTGTGTTCCATTTACTTTTTCTAGCTGTTTCTACATGAAACTATTCTTATAAAAGATTATTCTTTTATCTACTTAATGCTAATCGAGATAAACATTACCAGAAAATATCGTATTACATAGCTCCTTATAAGTAGAAGGGAAAAAAGGAAATACACTAGGCTATAGTGATAGTATTTTTTTTAAAAGGTGGCGGCTATGTGAAACAAGTGACGTTCGGTTCGTTTTGCATAGTCAGAGCAGTAGTGTACGGTGATTGTCCAGGTAACCGAAGCACTTCACATTATGATTTTTAAGTAACCGTTATAAATTAAAGTTTGATTAACCTTCGTAAAATGAGAATTTTAATGAATATTTGTTCAAAACACGCAATAAATTACATATAGACAAAAAACTAGTTTAGAACATTAAACTTCTAATTTTTAATCACCTATGGCACAAACTGCAGAAATATTAGCACAAATTCCGTCCTGAGATAAAAATTTGGCAGTTACCTCATCAAAGAACTGGTCCTTTTCTCTACAGTCTTCTAACAAACGCGCTTCAATTGAAAGAATTCCAGAATGTGATAGCCTCTCTTCTCCAGTAGAATTTCGAGAGCAAGTTTTGATTCTCTTCAGCGGTAAAAATGACCTCTCTATCCAAGAAGTGCTCACTGGAACTGTACACAACAATGACACTAACAAATTAAACTGTCGAAAACTTCTTTTAGAGTTGAATTAGTGGTGAACAGTTTTGAAAGTTCACTCATGGTTTTATTTTCAAATTCTTCACTATTGAACACTACAATCAGCTCATTTTTAAACCGAATGGCGTTGAAATATTATCCATAAGAAGCTAAGACACTTCAAAGGCAGCTTTCATATTTTGAGTTATGCTGTCTACAAATACGCACAGACAGACACATGGACATATTTCTGAAAATGTTTTTTTTTAGATTCAGGGATCTTAATCGTGTATTTCTGGTGAAATATCTGTATCGAATGTATCCTCTATGTACATTGTACATACGTGCTAGAGAAAGTAAAAGATCTGATGTGTTCCATTCATATGATTTTCTCTGCATCTGTGTACAAATTATTATTAAAACACTAATTCTTCTATTTGCTTCATCCTAATCAACATCATATTAAGAGAAATGGTCTTACTATTTGGTTTCTTGTAAGTAGAAGGCTTATAAGACAATGCACTAGGCCAAAGCGATAGTCAAATGTTTTAAAAGCTGGTTGCCATGTGGTTGAAATCTGTTTCTTTGCATTGCGAGGAATTCACAAATTTCCCTATGTGTAAAGTTTAAGTATTTTAAAACTAAAACCAATAACAAGGAGTATCTCAAAAATGGTCAACTCCACGAAAAGAAATGTTCATTTCGTTTCGTGATCGACTTACCCTCCCCATATTTGTAGGACTGACACCCCCATAGGACATACAAGCCAATGCCTAGGGGTCAGAAGCCTGTCGGGGAGCCAACGGCACGAAACCACAGAATGGAGTATCTGTTACGAGGAGTTGACCCGTAGCCAGGCATGAACATGAGGAAGTGGATGATCTGAAATGTAAGTGAAATTGATGATTGGAAAGGTGATGATACAGCAAATGGTGGAATGAGTGGCAAGGGAGGACCTGGAGAAAACCCGCCCAGAGGCCGCTTCGTTCACCACGAATCCCTCATGCGGGCGTTTGGGATCGAACCTAGATGCGAGGTGAGCGGTCTAAAAAAAATGTATATGGCATAAATTATGTGTTTTGAAGAGGCCTATATGTTTGTGAAGTAAGTTTTTGTCTATGTGTTACGGTTTACCAGTTATGCAAAATTCATTCAGAATGAAGAGCTCTTCCCAGAAAATTCAAAATATATATTTCGTTTGCATGTAAATATAATTTTAATATGCGGTATTTCAATCAAAATCATTAAAGTCATTTTTAAGAAAATCAATGTTTTCAAAAAACCTTCAATGTAAAAAGGATAGTTGTGGATGGAGAGATTTTCTTGAACATTTTCGTGTAGCATTCTTGGAAGATACTGAACTTAACTACAAGCTTTGTTACTTAACCGACTTGTCGTTTTTGAGTCATGGCATCCACAGATATAAACAGTTACGTGGAGCTTTTTCTAAAAAATCGTTTTTTTTTTCACAAGACCCTAAAACAATTATTTTCGGTGAAATTTCTGTAACGAACTTTTGGGTAAAATACAGTACCTTCTCTATCTACTATGCACATTGTAGAGAAAGTAAAAATGGAGTCGCCATATTTGATCACTGTGGATAGTACCTTAGTCATCTTCATAAAATCACACTGCACCGCAGTCTAATGGGTACTCAATATCAACTAAAATAATGGATAGCTATCAATCATTCCATCATGAATAAAAAGTCCGTTTCTCTAATTTGAATAATTAATGCATTTTCTTAATTACCACATTTGCTAATTAATGAGCTAATTAGCTTTAAAACAAATAACAGATTTAAAGCTAGAGTCTGATTAAGCTGAAAAACAACCCACCCCCCTCACAAGCCTTTGACCTACACCATGCACTGGGTGTTCAATTTTACTTGTTCTACCATGTGCGATGTATATACTAGGTAGAAAAGCTATTTTTTTCCATCCAAAAGCAGATACGAGATTTCACGGAAATGCATATTTTGATGTCCGCTGAGTAATAAATGCTATTTACGATACAAGTGGTAAAAATTGTGTCTTAGATTGTGAGTAAAAGCTTGCGAGCTTGTAGGCCGAGTACAGTAATCCTACGAACATTATAAAATAATTTTAACACGTGTGTCATACACTATTTTTAGACAGTTCTCAATATTTATAGACATATTATCATTATAAATGGATTGTTTTACCTATTTTACAGAGTTCATACTTAATAGTCTGCGATATTCAGTTGCTGCCGTGCTTAGCATCAGTGCTGACAACATGATGACTTACTCGTAGCACAAAAAATATCTGTGAACAAAATAACTCAGAAATGAAAAGTCAGTCAAATACGAAACTGATAATTAAGTTCAATAGCTTCCAAGGATGCAACAGGAAACTCCCCTACCCCAAACTATCCTTTACATGAAAAAAAGTTCGAACATTTTTATTTTATTAAAAACATTCTAACGAGTTTGATTAAAATACCGTATATCAAAGATATATATATCACATGGCAAAATATATGTCTTGAATTTTCTGGGAATAGCCTCCGAAGGCCTCTATACTCTGGATGAGCTTTGCAAAACTGGTAAATCGTAAGAGATAGAAAAAAACGTACTGCACAAAGATGGATCTCCTTAAAACACACGATTTAGGTCATATACAGTTTTTGTAGGGTTCAACCATTTCGGATATATTCGAGATACTTAAAACTTTTCTTATATAGGAATTTGTCATTCCTGTTTCTTTTGTTTCACTCATGGCCAAATTTCACTCATATGGTAACAAGCCTTTAAAATATTTGACTATCGCTCTAGCCTTGTGCATTTCCACATTTCCTTTCTACTCATTAAGGACTAAGCAATAAGCATTTACGCTAATGTTTATCTTGATTATGTTGAAGTAGCTAGAAGAATAAGCCTTTGTAAGAATAGTTTGTTATAGAATAGATAAAGTGGTTTCAATAGAACACCTCTGATTTTTTGGAAAGGTTGCGTATATGTATGCTGTGTTTGTGTGTCTCCGTGCTTAACCTACTTTTCGTTTTTGAGTTATCCTGCTCACAGAAACAACTCTTGTTTTTTGGATTCCGGGATTCTAAAAACACATTTCCACGAAAATGTCGTAATAGGAATTTGAGTAGAATACAATACTTTCTCTACTTACCATGTATATTGCACATACGCGCTAGAGAAAGAAAAATTGAAAGTTATTTGACTACTTACTATATCTGCTGCTGTCTTTGTTATTAATACTATAAAGTTCTTTGTGAAGTGTTCTTTATGAGGTTAAGTTTTAGGTTATGTTATATGAAAATGCTGCACATGAGTGGCCTAAAACAATAAAGTAAATGTGTTTATACATCTTTAACATAACGGCGCAAACAGAACAAAGTATGAACCATTTTGCTCCTGCAGTTGCAGTCCATGTTGTTAACGTTGGGTATCCATTTTAAATTGGGATAAAATCTTTGACTTTAAATATGATGATATCACGTGATCAAAGTTTTAGCACATTTTGTGGCACAGAAATGTAATCACGTAGATATGATAAAACAGTTTATGGTGTAGTATAGCATATTTGACCACATCTAGCTGTTACATACTTCGGTAATAAATGTTATACCTACCTTTTTTTTTTTTTTTTTTTTTTTTTTAGTGTCTAATAAAGGCAACTCTTTGAGCGAGAGTGCTGTTTTTTTTTATTTGTTATTTTTTATTTAGTTTGTAATGGCATGGTACCCCCTTTGGGAATTAGGAACTTTATTTATTTCAGGAGAAGCAGGAGCTCTACATCACAACAGGCCAGCATAAAGAGGAATAATGCATGTTATTGCATCCAAGATCATCCCGGATCGATATAGAATCAATCAGGTGCTCATATCCTGTATATCCAGGGTTTAAAGGGGTTGATTCTATTGTCTCGAATCATCCGCCACCTCTCTGCATACAAAAAACTTCGTAAAGCTGGAACCACACAGTCAGCTGGCGTGTCCAAGGTACTAAGCCAAGCATAGGTACCCATTACTGTCCAAATAAGAGCTCTCCACAATGCAGGACGCGTCCAGGGAAAATTCAGGTGCAAAATATCCGTTGCTGAAGGCTGCCAGGTGTCACCAGTCCAACCCCGACATCGGCTCAAGAGCCATGTCCATATCAGTCCTTTACCTGAGCATTCCAAGAGTCGATGTGCGAGCGAATCCGGGGCTTGGCACGTTGGACAAGCGGGAAGAATTGCCAGATGATGTCTGTGTAATTTATCTGCAGTTGGTAGGATTTCATTGACAATCTCATATGCCACCGAGACCCATTCCGTGTTGATTTCCGGTATAACAAAGCTACGCCAAATTTGCCTCCAGGGCAATTGTGGATACTTAACTTGTATATGTGGAGTAGTAGGTTCCCTCCGTTGAAAAAAGGTATAGACTTCCTTAGCCGCCCGAAAACGGCCATTAGCCACTTCTGCTGAAGGTAGTGTGCTCAAGTCACGTAGGAGATCACGTAACATTTTAGGAATCTTATGGAGTTCTCTCCGTTCCCAAAACAACTGATAATGCCGTTGTACTAGCACCTCTACACTATCACCCTGTCCATCCAGTGCTTGCAGAATCATTTTTAAGGAAAGTGCTTTACATTGCATCGCCACATCCAACAACCCCCAGCCACCCTGGCCTTTTGGAAGACGTAACTGAGTCCTGTCCATATGAAGTATCCTATTATTTGCTCAATTCTTTGGCTGTGCCGTTTTGTTGGAGGCAGCACGTGTGCTAAGTACCATATACGACTCAACGCAAAGGCATTACAAAACCACACACGTTGTATCAAGTTCAGCATCCTCGACTTTTGACCGTATAGTACACCACGCAAAGTATTAATGCATGACGTCCAATTATAGTCTCGCAGGTCTTCGTCGTCTCCACTGAAGTATATCCCAAGAATTTTTGTGCGTTGCACAGTGGGTATTCCTAACACCGTGGTATCCGGAGGATGCGGTCCAATGGGAAGACTTTCAGATTTCCTCAAATTAAACGTCATCCCCGCACATTGGGCATATTTCTGTAAACATCTTCGTAGATACGTGACATCCTGCTCGTCGGTAACCATCACCGTAAGATCATCGGCATATGCCCTAACGGCTAGTTTCTTCCCATAGACCTCCAGACCCGTTATCGTAGATTGCAGCTGTCGGAGCAAAGGATCGATGTACACAGCAAATAACAACATTGATAGGGGACAACCTTGGCGGACGGATCTGTTGACCGGTATGGCGGCAGTCAGAAACCCATTGCATTGAATCCTTGATAACGCAGTGCCATATAGTGCCCGAAGGAGGTGATACAACTTGTTCGGCACTTGCAATGACTCCAAACGTGCCCAAAGACCCTCGTGAACCACATTATCAAATGCTTTCTCAAGGTCCAGGTTTACCAGCGCAGCAGAGCGGGTTTCTTGGCGACAATGAAGAATACAGTCTCGCAAAGCTGCCACGGTATGGTGCATAGCCGCACCTCCGCGCACCACAGCCTGCTGCTCACTAAGCAAGGGCACTAGCCATACTTGCAGCCTACGGGCGATTATTTTTGCAAACAATTGAGTAAGGTGATGGGCCGATAATCTGCAGGCCGGCTGGGGGCCTTCATACCTTTGATCACATCTGTGATTAAAAAATAAAATGGCAGACATTACACATGTGGCTACAGCCTAACCACTCATTTCCTATTATGAATCAGATGAAATGCTTCTCAATTCAAAACATAACATTGTTATAAAAGCAGAAACAAAAGACTGAATAACACAAAATCATAGCAAAAGTCATTATGAAGTGCATGAAGGATAAACGGATAATTATGCCAGGAAAAAGTTAAATACATTGAGAAGCCAATATTTAGAAGAACAAAATTTAAGTTTTTATGACAGCCATTAATTACCCCTTTTTGCTGCTTTGTTATTCATGCTCATAAATGTAGTATTAATTAACTTCTTTCAGAGATGGACTTATTGAGGTTAAGTTTTAGGTTAGGTTATACGAAAATATTTCACGTCGCACATGAAAGTAATAGTAACTTAAAGTAAGTTGTTTTATAAATATTCATTATAATGAGACAACTAGCATTCTAAATGGCACAAAACAAGAACCATTATTACAGCTGATGGTTTTAACTGTTGGATATGCTTTTTACTTTCTCTACACGTACTATGTACATAGTTTGTAGAAGAGGTATGGCACTCCACCCAAAAATTCGATACGGAGATTTGACCGGAAATATATGTTTTAGGGTCCCCTGTATCCAAAAAAAGGCATTTTCATAAAAAGGTCCGTGTGTGTGTGTTCGTGTGTCAGTGTGTCCGTGTGACTGTGAACACGCTAACTCAAAAACAAAAGTCGGTAAAATACCAAACTTGGTATTTAAGTTTAATATCTCCCAGGGGTGCGACACAGAAATTTTGAGAAACATCCTCCCACCCCAAACTACGCTTTACATGGGACTTTTTTCGAACATTTTGATTTTCTTAAAAATGGCTCTAATGATTTTGATTAAAATATTGTATATTAGAGATATTTACCTGACAAATAAAATGTATATCTTGAATTTTCTGGGAATAGCCTCTGAAGACTACTTTATTTTGGATGAGTTTTACTGAAATTTGCATAACTACTAAACCATAAGAGATAGACAAAAATTTACAACACAAAAATGTAGATCACGATAAAACACACAATTTATGTCATATACATTTTTATCGTGGAGTTGATCGTTTTTTAGATATTCTTTGTTATTGGTTTCAGCTTTAAAAGAGTTATACTTCTCTCATACAGGAATCTGTCAATTCGTGTCCATACAAACAAAGGAACTTCAGTCACATAGCAACCAGCTTTTCACTAATACTTTAGCCTATGCTACTCCCTCATTTCCATTTTTCTTGCATAGAAAAAAAGTAATAAGACTATTTCTGCTATTTTTTCTCGATTAGCCTGATGTAAAAAGAAACATAACCTTTTTAACAACAATTTGTTTCAGAGATGTAGAGAATGTCATGTGAATGGGAAACATCAGATTTTTTAATTTGTAATAAAATAATTGATAAAAGGTTTGACATTGTATAATATACTCGACAGCTTTAATGTGATCACAATATGTGATCAAAGATTTTATCACATTTCGTGACACAGAAATGTGATAGGTAGCGTAATATAGACCTAAAGGTTTCTAATAAATCCGGGTGATTCTCCTGAACCCAGATGTTTACCTCTGGTTGTAGATGCCAAGAAGAAACATATACCTCTCCCTCGAGTGCATTATTCCGTCAGAACCCCAAGAGCCCAGCTGTTCTATTGTCCGGTAGCTGCCCGCAAGGATTAATTCATCACTCTGAGAACATCTACCGTAGTTACCGTGTTATAGTTTCTACCTGAATGCTTAACATGACCATACGAGAATACAGAATGCTTCTCTACCCCAATTCAGTTTTACTTTCTCCGCACCTACTATGTATATTGTGTATGAAGAAGCTATTATATTCCCCCAAAAATTCGATACTGAGATATCCCAGAAATACGCGTTTTGGGGCCCTCTGTATCCATAAAAAACACGTTTACTTTCTTTACTTTCATGGTACCAAGGTAGAGAAGGTTTGCACTGCATTCAAAAATTCTACATCGAGATTTCACAGGAAATATTTTTCTTTTGGGATTCCCTGTATCCAAAAAAAAAAAATTAGAAAAAGGTCGGTGGTGTGTTTGTGTGTCAGTGTATCCGTCTATCTGTGAACACGATAACTCAAAAACGAAAAGTCGGTAAAACATCAAACTTGGTACTTAAGTTTAATATCTTCCAGGACTGCGACACGAAGATCTTGAGAAAAATCTCCACCGCTACACTTTACAGGGAAATAACTTCTAAAATATTAATTTACTGAAAAATTGCTCTAAGAATTTTAATTTAATTGCCGTATATTCTCGTACAGGAGTTTGTCAACTCCTGACCGTGCAGAGAAACAGATTTCAACTACATGGTAACCAGTTTCTGAAAATGTTACTATCTATTTAGCCTAGTGTACTCCCTTATTTCGCTTCTACTTACAAGGAAGCAAGTAATAAGACTATTTCGGCTATTTTTTCTCGACTCGATTACGAGGGGCGTTCAATAGGTCCTTAGAAAATCCAAATACAATCGTAGCATGGAAGAAAGATAGTGTTTAGTAACTCTCGTCTCTTCCTAGGTGGCAGTCGCCTTCCGTGATGTAATGGTTACCATGCTAACTTCATATACCCAAGGTCGCGGGTTCAAACCTGGCGAAGAACGATGCATTTTTTCGCAAAAAACCTTTGCATGGCTTCCTTACGAAGAGAAGTAAAGCCGTTGGTCCCGTATCGTAGATTTACGACACCTAAAAGAACCTCAAGCCTGATAGAGAGCCTCTGAGCAAAATTAATCGGTCTTTCACGCCCAGTATAGAATGGGACGCTGAGAACCACAGCAGTTAAAGAGCGTCCATAAACAAAACTACATTTACTAGGTGGTAGTTAAAGTTTCAGCTATATCCATCATGTGGTTTCGTTGGCATAGGAAATATGAAAAAAACGAGTTTCATGTGGCGATTAAACACCGAAAGAGATAAAAACCGAGTTGGATGAAGTTCATGGCACATCTGCTCCTGCGTTTGCAACAATTAACAATTGGATAAATGAAATTAAACGCAGCCGTACATTCACAAATGATTAACATCGTGCCGGTCGTCCAGCAGAAGTAACTTCCCTCGAAATGATTGACAAAATCCAGGATATGTTTCTGAGTTATCGACGAATCAAAGTTTGCGAAATAGTATCAGAGGCATATCACAAGGTACAGTGTTCTCAATTTTGCACCAAAAATTAGGTCTGATAAAGGTCTCGGCAAGATGGTGCCGCGTTTGCTCTCAATGGAGAATAAACGCAATCGTGTGCGGACCTTCACGTGGAGATCCTGAACGACGGCGCTGTTTAGCTGCCCTGGACGAGGCATTCAGCAGTGTCACCCAGAAACTTCAGGAAGTGCAAGCTTCCACCCCCGCAGTCGTCTCTACTCATCAAACAACAGCAGATGGACAGCAACACTCAGCAGCTGAATTAGGTTCTCCTGCAGCCCATCCGCTGAGATCTTTCGTTCGAGGAGCCAACAGTACAACACCGCTCCTCTTTCTGCACAGTAGAGTTGGTCGAGCGATTCATTTTCAGTAATCGATTCATGCGATTCGTTCATCCAATATGAATCGTTTCCTACGATTCATTCACGATTCATTAATCGTCGCCAAGCCTTTTCTGTGTTTGAGTTATATTGTACACCGGGATGAGTCATGTGGTAGATCCTTTGGCATAAAAACAATAATTTACATAAAAACGTTCTACTCTTTTCCATCTATTGCAAACATAATTGGTAAAAGTTCCTCCATTACTTGAAAAAAACCCATAAAAGTTAGTTAAAACTGAGACCTAAACTTCGACTACATGGTGGTATTTGTGTAATGTTAATACGCAAAGTAACTATTATTCATCACTGCCGTAATTGTGCGCCACTAAGTCATGTAATTTTCATAAATGCTCATTATAAAGCAACGCTAGTAGCCAGAATAATTATTATTTTCTTCAGGAATATTCGAAGTAATTTTAAGCATTAGAATAGTATGTTTCTATACCAATTATATTGGAACATAAGTGCTTTATTTGTCGTAAAATGTTATTTCTGAAAGTCATATCTTGCTAATGTAGTGACAATTTAGCTGTACATATATTATATTTAAGACATTACAAATATATCGGCAGTGTTCGCTTTCTTATGCATATTGTACTATAAATAATGCATATAATTTATATATTTTATTTTAAATATTTATATATTCTTATATTTAGCTTCATGGCCTCAGCATTATTTTTTTTTCTCGCAATAAAATAAGTTGTTATAAATCCCTACACATCATCGTGCGCACTCGGCAGTTTTCGTCGAAGCTCGGTTTGGTACTTCGACAGGTGGAAGCAAAAGAAAAACAAACTCCAATACCTTAGCACGATTCCTCAAATCTGCGATTCTTTTTGAACGACGATACTTGCTATGGTTGACACGATTCATGCTATTCTTTTCGATTCATGAGATTCTTTTTGAACGGCAATTCATGTTGAGACAAGCACGATTCAAGTTATTCTTTCCTTGTAGTCGTTCAAATGAAGCATTCGTTCATGAATCGCCCCATGTCTACTGCACAGACTGCAGACCTACGGGAGTCAACCACCTGGAAGGTGCCCCGGAGATTTGCAGATCAGTACCACAACAGACCACTACAGTAGCATTCTTCATTCATCTCTTTCCATATTTCCATCTTTTAATTCCTCCCACTATCACCTCTAATCCCTAGGCTGCAGTCTCAGGTTTTCATGGCTGTAACGTAGAAACAACCTTTCACTCTTTTCCTATCTTTCACATACCAAGGCGGGTGCTACACAGGACCGCGCTACGC
Organism: Hymenopus coronatus; assembly: GCA_030762935.1. Lineage (NCBI taxonomy): Eukaryota > Metazoa > Arthropoda > Insecta > Mantodea > Hymenopodidae > Hymenopus > Hymenopus coronatus. Next base: position 41,044,770 of record CM060899.1, read on the forward strand.
TTACACAGCACACATCTGTAATCTACGTTTTATTACGTAGAGGGGTTTTTAGTGGGTATGCCGTAGTGGAGCGCAGAGCCCCACATATTGTACTTTGGCTGGGGTTGAATTCAATAATGCATTTTTCCCATCTACGCTAAAAAAGAGGATGCGAAACGAAGATGTTTAACAAAATCTCCCTTCCCCCAACTACCCGTTACGTGGAAAACGTTTTGAAAATTTTTATTTTCTCAAAAATGGTTCTAATGATTTTGATCAAAATACTGTATATTTAAGATATTTGTTTGCAAATAAAATTTATATCATGAATTCCCTGGGAATAACCTCTAAACACCTCTTTATTCTGAATGAATTTTGCTGAATTTTGCGTAACTGGTAAACTGTAAGAGATATACATATGCTTGCTTCACAAATAAATGCAGATCTCGTTAAAACAATGTATGTCATATACATTTTTGTTGTAGAGATGATCGTTTCTGAGATATTCCTTGTAATTAGTTTGAGCTTTAAAATTCACTTTACTCATAAAAAATTGTCAAATCCTGGCCATAAAAACAAAGGAATTTCAGTCATATAGCAACCAGCTTTTGACTAACACTTTAACTTATAGTACTCCCTTATTTTGCTTCTACGTATGAGAAAGCAAATAATGAGACCGATTCTAGTAATACTTATCTCGATTAGCATGAAATAGATAGAAGAATAAGCTTTTTAATAATAATTTGTAAAAGATGTAGAGAAAGTCATGTGAATGGAATAATCTGATATTTTACTTTTATTTTCATGATTCATTACTATGAAGGGAGATTTATAATTCGGTTTTATATAGTTGTGGAGTTCTGGTGAACAGTTAGTGCTGGATATTGTCACTTTGTCTCGCCTAGAGGCAACTGCCAAGTTTGCAGACCTCTGCACCTTTTAGAAATAAACGGCGCACGATGAAATACCAAACCACCATATTTCCCCTCCGAGCTAGCTATCTGCAGGGAACAAGGAAGAAACACAGTAATGCCTATTTTCTGCACCACTGAAAGTCAGGACAGAGGGTTGCCTAGCTCAGATTTAGTGGCCTCGAGCAGAAATTGCTAACGTGGACCAGGCCGATCGTGATCTGGCCCAAGTTACCGTCAACGCAAGCACTACCAAGACAAATGACTGCTACTTTTTCTTTATCCTTTTGATATATGCTTCGGCTTAAAGTTATTTATCGTTTTAATTGCAATCGTTTCTCTCGCGTTACAAATATATCTTCTATATATGTCGTAAGAGCTCGGTATTTATGTGCACCCTTATAGATTTGTTTGCGAACGTGTACTATGAATATTTAAATATTTATTTAGATCAGCAACTTAAATACTTCAGAAATATGAGGGCAGGACAGAACCTTTTTACTTTCTCTACTTAGTAGAGAATATATTGCACTCCATTCAAAATTCTAATGCGAGATTACACCGGAAACACACGTTTTAGTGTCCCCTACATCCCAAAAAAGCATTTTTAGAAAAATGGCCATGTGTGTGTCGGTGTGAACACTATAATTCAGAAAAGCAAAGTAGGTAAAATACCAAACTTGGTGTTTAAGTTAAGTATCTTCCAAGGATTTTTGAGCAAAATCTTCCTATCTCAGATTACACTTTACTAGGGAAATTTTTAATTTTTCTCAAAAATTGCTTTAATGATTTTGATTAAAATATTATATTTTACATAGCAAATAAAATGTATATATGGAATTTTCTTGGAATGGCCCCTGAATATGGTATTTTTGCCTTGTCAACTTTTGCAGCTTCTTTTTTCTTTGCCTTCCTCTGGACTTTGCCTCCAAATTTTCACTTTCATCCATTGCAAAAATAAGGCAAACTAACAGAATGCTTCTTACACTTATGGCTGATCAAGATATCAGTTTAACTAGCTAATGAATTTAGGGAAAGCATCCTTTGAAAAATGGATATGGTTTGCAACAACAGCCACTTTTCACAGTCCAATTACACACACGGAGAGAGAATATGATTTCACGCGAACAGAGTTCACAACGTCAAAGAGCATGCAGGCGAATTCATATAAAACTTGATTTTTCCAGAGGTGGATATAATACGGTTTGCAACGATACTCCTCACATAATAATGAACTATACTCGTGTGCAGAACTATCCTTGTTGCACGTCATTCCGATAAAATGACAAAATGGCTAGGTAATTTAATTAGGATGGAACAACATCCAGTCCCTAAGAAGCAGGAGTCCTTTGAGGATGAGGTCTGTTGGGAAGGCTCGTGTAAGTCAGGATGCAATTCAAGATTTGTATTTGGTGAGTCGCAGCGCAGGAGAGCAACTGGGGACGCCATGGTCCGAAAGCGGGCCGAAGCGCCATAGAAGAAGAATAAGAAAAGCTGATGTTTTCCATTCAGACTTTTTCTACAAACTATTATTACAAACGAGTATTCCTTTATCTAAATCGTGGTAATTGAACTAAACATTATCAGAATAGGTTGTATTAGGAAAAAATCTGATGTGTACCATTCACATGACTTTCTCCATATCCCTGCAACAAATAATTCTTAAAAAGCTTATACTTCTATTTACTTTATGCTAATCAGAAAAAATTAGCCGAAATAGTCTTATTACTCGCTTCCTTGTAAGTAGAAGCGAAATAAGGGACAACCGTAGGTTAAAGTGATAGTCAAAAGCTGTTTGCTATGTCAATGAAGTTCCTTTGTTTATATGGTTAGGAGTTGACAAGTTCCTGTATGAGAAAAGTATACGTTTTTCATAGCAGAAACTAAAAATAAGGAATATCACAAAAACGACGAACTCCACGAAAAAAATACAAACATAAATTGTGTGTTTTAATGTGGTCTACATTTTTTGTGTAGTATGTTTTTGTCCATCTCTTACGGTTTAGCAGTTATTCAAAATTTAGTAAAATTCATCCAGAATAAACTACTCTTCAGAGGCTATTCCCAGAAAATTCAAGATATATATTTCATTTGTCAGGTAAATATGTTTAATATCCGAAATTTTAATCAAAATCGTTAGAGCCATTTTTGAGAAAATCAAAATTTTCGAAAAAAGTTCCATGTAAAGGGTAGTTGGGGGTGGGGGGAGTTTTCTCAAAATGTTCGTGTCGCATCCCTGGAAGATACTAAACTTAAATACCAAGTTTGGTGTTTTACCGACTTTTCGTTTTTGAGTTATCGTGTTCACAGACACACGGACACACGGACACACACACACACACACACACACACACACGGACCTTTTTGTGAAAATGCTTTTTTTGGATATTGGTGACCCTAAAACATATATTTCCGGTGAAATCTCGGTATCGAATTTTTGGGTGGAGTGCAATACTTTCTCTATACACTATGTACATAGTGCGTATGGAGAAAGTAAAAAGGAATGCACTAGGCTAAAGCTATAGCTATATCTTTCAAAAAGCGGGTTGCTATTTGAAACAATTGAAATTAGGTTAGCTTTTGCATTCCCGGGAGTAAAAAAGAAAGATAAAACGAAAGATTACGTCCCGTTTGAGAAAAGTTTAAATAGCTTAAAATTGAAACCAATAACAAGAAATATCTCGGAAGCGGTTAGCTCTAGCTAAAAAATCATATATTATATATTTGTGTTTTAACGAGATCTATATTTTTGTGTAGTAAATGTTGTCTATATCTTACGGCTAACCAGATATGCAAAATTCTCTCAGAGTGAAGCGGTTTTCAGAGGCTTTTCTCAGAAAATTCAAGATATGCGTTTTATTGTTCAAGTAAATATATTTAATATATCGTATTTTAATTGAAATCGTTAAGATCCACTTTGGAGAAAATCAACTTTTTTGAAAATATTTCCATGTATACGGTAGCTTGAGGTGGGCGGATTTTCTTGAAAAAATCTGATGTTTTTCATTCACATGACTTTCTCTACATCTCTGAAAAAAAGTATTGTTAAAAAGCTTATGCTTCTTTTTACTTCATGCTAATCGAGAAAAAAATAGCAGAAATAGTCTTATTACTTGCTTCTATGCAAGAAGAAGGGAAATAAGGGAGTAGCATAGGCTAAAGTATTAGTCAAAAGCTGGTTGCTATGTGACTGAAGTTTCTTTGTTTGTATGGACAGAACTTGACAAATTCCCGTATGAGAAAAGCATAATATTTTAAAGCTGTAACCCATAATTAGGAATATCTCAAAAGCGATCAACTCCACGAAAAAAATGTATAAACATAAATTGTGTATTTTAACGAGTTCTACATGTTCTAATGTGTAAGTTTTTATCTATCTCTTACGGTTTGTGAAAACTCCGTAAAATTCATCCAGAGGCTATTCCCAGAAAATTCAAGATATACATTTTGTTTGTCAGGTAAATATCTTTAAAATACGATATTTTAATCAAAATTGTTAGCCATTTTTGAGAAAATTAAAATTTTCGAAAAATGTTCCATGTAAAGGGTAGTTGGGGGTGGGGAAATGTTCTTGAAAATCTTTTTGTCTCATCCTTGGAAGATTCTGAACTTAAATATCCAAGTTTGGTATTTAACGGACTGTTCACTTTTGAGTTATACTGTCCACAGACACACACACACACGTACACAATATGGACCTTTTCCAAAATGCTTTTTTGGGATTCAGGGGGACCCAAATCATGCATTTCCTCTGAAATTTCGGTATCGAATTCTTGGGTGCATTACAATACCTTCTCTATACACTATGTACATAGTACGTGTAGAGAAAGTAAAAAAAAATCTTCGTGTCACATCCTTGAGAGATAACTTAAATACCAAGTTTGGTATTTAACAGTCATCGTTTTTTAGTTTTGTTTACAAGCAAATACACACTCACTCATCTAATGACCTTTTTAATTTTATTTATTCAGGAGGTCACGAAATATGTCTTTCTGGTGGAATCTTTGTATCGAACTTTAGGACGCAATACAATGCAGTCTGTATGCACTATGTACACAGAACATGTAAAGAAAATAGCAATGAATTTAAGACGACATAACTTAGGAATCACCTCTTAGTAAAGACATTCAAGCAAACGCATAATCTTGTGAAAGCAGACCTCTGTTAGTGGTAGACCTCTAATGCCCAGATTGAAACCATGTTGGATTAGCTTGTTTCCGTGTTGCTTAAGGATGGGATAATCGCCTCAGTCTGAGCTCCCTCTCTCTCTAGCATTAATTAGATTACCACCCAAGTTGCCTAAGATGCTCGTCGCTTTGTCAAGATCAACACGCTGTCCAGCTCCCTCAGATAATTAGACAAGGAAATTTAAGCCACGTTATCAAAAACTCTTGATGGTTTCTGGCTGCTGATCCAATTTGGTCCTCAGAAATGGCCCCAGAGCATAAGTTTCAAATAGTTGTAAACAGCTAGCTTCAAGGCTTAATATGATCAGCATGGGTCTACAAGAAGTTGTTTGCATGAGTTCAGTTTCAGAATTTCTGCAACATTAGCTTCTTGTTCCATAAGTTGCCAATTAAAATCTGGCTTGAGAATCGAATGAGAGCTCATGTCATAGCTTCCTGGGCATAGCAGTAAACAAATGACGGGCACATTTGTTTTAGAATAACTAAACCCACGTAAAAATTTACATTTGTATGATTTGTCTTACCCTTTCTTCAACAATGTGTAATGTAAAGTCTGTTTCTCAATTGGGTTATATCGTAGTACACTTAACGGCAATAAAAATACGCCTGGCGGTGTATTTTGCTGAAAATGTAAACGTTTGACGGGGACTTGAGTCTTAATGCGATTTCCATTGGTGTCATTCTGGTACAACAACCACGCGAGTAAGGAAAGGCAAAACCAATTGGGCAATACACCCCTTCATCCCTCAACCCCATTCGACGCTCCATCAGAAGATCTATTACCTCGGCGTTAGAATTTCAGTATATAGCGCAGAAAAAAGGTTAAGCTAATTTTGTATCACCCGGTGAGAGGAGTGACGTTTTGTCCAACCAGAACATTTTAGGGACCATCAGTTCACAACTCAGAACTTCATTTATCGGAAGTTACGTTTCATGACTGTCGCCTTACCTTTGATATCGTGGCCTATCCAAATCGTTTTTAAAGAGCATAGTAAACAGATGAAAGACATGGGCGGAGTCAGCGAAAAGACCCTGTCTTACGATAAGAATTTCGAGACGAATCTTAATGTCTTTGAGAATACACATGCTTTTATATTTAGCTTCTCTACAAGTGCATAGTACATAAGTAGGCAGAGAAGATATTGGGCTTCACCCAAAAGTTCAATACCTAAATTTCACCAGAAATAAAAGTTTTATAGTTTTCTGTATCTAAATAAGATAATTTCAGAAAAGCTTCGTGTCTGTCTGTGAACATAACTCAAAAGCAAAAATTCGGTTAAATACCAAACTTGATATTCATGTTCAATATCTTCCAAGAATGCAACACGAGATTTTCTGGAAAATCTCCCCAACCCAAACTACCCTTTATATGGAACAGTTTTCGAAATTTTCGATCTTCTAAAAAATGGATTTAACGATTTTGATAAAATACTGTATATTAAAGGTAATAAATGACAAATAAAATGCACATCTTGAGTTTTCTGGGAATGGCCTCTGAAATCCTCTTCATTCCGAATGACTTTTGCATAACCGGTAAACTGTAAGAGATAGACAAAAAGCTATTGCACAAAAAATGTATATTTCGTTAAATCACACATTATATTGTAAGACATTTCTTTATTTCCTTAAAATTGTTTACAAATACGCCTTGACTCACTGCTGCAAATAACTCATTTGACGTTTTAGCGCGTAGATAGTTTATGACTGCACGCCATCCATGGCTCGCACACCATTGCACGCTAACACTGGCACTCAGTACAATTCACACCACGCCATCGTGCACAGAAAACCCTCCTTCTTTTATAGCTAGAACATGATGTCACAATCTTTGGAAACTTATCGAAGAGACTAGAAGCCGAAGTTTGGAGTAACATCTCGAATATCGAGAAGAATCATGATGTCGATGTGTCGTGTTCTGAAGTCTCCTGTTACGTCGCGCTGTTGTTCACCCACCCAAATGTGATGTCTCACATTCCAGCTCCACCACCGCTCACTAGTACATGAAAGGTATTGCACTCCACTAATTTCACCGGAAATACACATCTTAAGGTCCCTGTGTCCAAAAAAGCATTTTTAGAAAAATGCCCGTGTGTCCGTGTATCTGTGAACACGATAACTCAAGAACGAAAAGTCGGTAAAATACCAAACTCGGTATTTAAGTTTAATATCTCCCAAGGATGCGACACGAAGATTTTGAGAACAATCGTCCCAAACTAAATTACTCTTTACATGGAAAAAATGTAGAAAAATTTTATTTTATCAAAAATGGCTGTAAAAATTGTGATTAAAATATCGTATATGAAATATATTTACATGGCAAATACAGAGTGTATCTTGAATTTTCTGAGAATAGCCTCTGAGGACCTCTTCCCTTTGGATACCTTTTGAGTAACTGCTAAACCATAAGGGGTAGACAAAAACTTACTACACAAAAAATGTAGTTCTTGTTAAAACACACAATTTGTTATATACATTTTTTTTCCTGTAGCTGATGGTTTCCAAGATATTCCTTATTATTGGTTTAAATTTTAAAGTAGTTGAACTTTTCTCATATGGGAATTTATCAACTCCTGACCTTGCAATTAAATTGATTTCAATAACATAGTTATCAACTTTTAAAACATTTGACTATCGATTTTGTCTAGTGTTTGTCCTTACTTCCCTTCTGCTTACAAGAAAACCACTAATAAGACAATTTCCGCTAATGTTTATCTCGACTATGATAAAGTAGATAGAAGAATATGCTTTTTAACAATAGTTTGTTACAGCGATGTAAAGAAAGTCCGTAAATGGAATACATAAGATTTTTAGATAAAGGCCCGTGTGTGTCCATGTTGCTTCTGTAAACACGATAACTCAAAAACGAAAAGTCGGAAAAATACCAAACTTGGGATTTAAATTAAGTATCTTCCAGGGCTGCAGCATGAAGATTTTGAGGAAAATCTACCCACATTAAACTACACTTTAGATGGAAAAAAAATTCGAACCTTTTGATTTTCTCAAAAATGGATCTAACGCTTTTGATTAAAATACCGTGTATTAAAGATATTTATATGCAAAATAAAATGCATATCATGGATTTTCTCAACATAGGCTCTGAAGACCTCTTTATTCTGGATGAATTTTTCTGATTTTTCATAACTTGTAAACTTGCTGCAAAAAAGTGTAGATCTCGTTAAATAACACAATTTATATTATATAAATTTTGTCGTGGATTTAACCATTTTCTAAAAATTTCTTGTTAATTGTTTCAGTTTTAAAAGATCTAAAACTTTTCACATACGAGAATTTATTAACTCCTACAATGCCAAAAAATGTATTACAATCACTTGGCAACCAGCTTTTAAAAGATTTGACTATCACTTTTGCATAATATATTCCATTATTTTCCATCTACTTAAAGAAAGCAAGCAGTAAAATCATTACTGTTAATGTTTATCTCAATTAGCATTAATTAGATGGAAGTATTAGCTTTTTAACAATAATTTGTTACCGAGATGTGGAGAAAATCTTGTGAATGGAACATATTAGAATTTGTTCTACATTAAAGACATTACTTCTATTTTGCGACATAGTTGCCACAATTTTTTTTTATTTTTTTATTTATTTTTTTTTTTTTGTGTCATAACGGGGAATCAACTTTGGATGTCCTCTTCAAAGAAAGCTGCCGCCAGTGAACACAGCTATTGCTCAACACCTTGTTTTGTGCAAACACGCCACAAAGCATTCTTATTGTCAACTGTCTGTTTTCATGAATTGTCTCATTCATTTGTTCAACCAAACCATCAGTGACAACAGAAGGCACTCCGTGATTCATCATGAACATTGAAGCGTCTATCATTGAATTGCCTAACCAACTTTCTCAACATATGGCATTACATTTTCACTGTAAATCTTTACAAGTTGACGAATTTCAGCTGGCTTAACATTCCTTGCGTTCAAAAACGTATTACGGAACACACTTCACAGTTGGCGGGATCAGAAATTGTCTTAAATATTTTGAACGATCACTAGCACATGTGTGTGTTCTGTGGACAACTCAGCTCAAAAACGAAAAGACCGTTAGATACCAAACTTAGTATATATGTTTAGTATCTTCCAAGGATGCGACACGAACATTTTCAAGAACTCCCAACTACAAACTAACCTTGACATGGAAAGCGTTCTTTTTATTAAACTTGTCTCCAAGGATTTTGATTAAAAAGCGTATATTAAACACATTTACACAAATAAAATATATATTTTGAATTTTATAGAAATAGCCTCTAAAAATCACTTTATTCTGCATTTTCTGAATGTTGCATAGCAATTAACCTACGTTTAATATAAATTGTTAATTGCCCCATAAGTACAAAAATAAATTATTCAGTTGCCTGTATTTAAAATGGGTTTAATTTCTCTAGCACCATTTTATTTACAGGAACTAGTTGATTTACCAACACCATCAAATATTTCAACTTGATGAAATTTTGGTTCCCTCTTGAAGCATACCTTCAATAAAAAAAATATTAATAATAATATAAAATATACCAATGAATTTAAAATTTCCTAAAATACTAAGACTTTCTGCTTAAGTTTATGTGGATTAGCATGAAGTAGATTAAGAATAATCTTTTATATGAATAGTCCATTACAGGTAGAATAGGTGGAGAAAGTAATTTGAATACAATTCAGATTTTTACTTTCTGTACACGTGCTATGTGCATAGTGTGTAGAGAATGCATTGCATTCCCCCTGAATCCAAAAAAAGCATTTTCAGAAAAAGGTCCGTGTGTGCGTGTGTGTCTATGTGACTTTGGACAGCATAGCTCAAAAAAGAAAAGACCGTTGAATACCAAACTTGGTATTTAAGTTTTGTATCTTTCAACGATGCGACACGAAGCTTTTCAAGAAAATCCCTTCACCCCCAACTACCCTTTACATGGAACTTTTTTCGGAAATTTTGATTTTCTTAAAAATGGCTATAACCATTTTGATTAAAATATCGTATATTAAAGATCTTTACCCGACAAATAAAATGTACATCTTGAATTTTCTGGGAATAGCCTCCGAAGATATCTTTATTTTGGATCAAATTTACGGAATTTTGCATAACTGCTAAACCGTAAGCGATGGACAAAAACTGTAGAGCACGTTAAAACACTCAATTTTAGTTATATACATTTTTTCGTGAAGTTGATGATTTTATAGATATTCCATATTTTTGATTTCAGCTTTGAAAAAAGTATACTTTTCTCATACAGGAATTTGTCACCTGCTGTCTATACAAAGGAACTTTGCTTTTGACTATCACTTTAACCTATGGTACTACTTACAAGGAAGCAAATAATAAGACTATTTCTGCTAATTTTTTTTGTCGATTAGCATGAAGTAAATAAAAGCAAGTTTTTTAATTAATTTGTTACAGAGATGTAGAGAAAGTCATGTGAATGGAACACATCAGATTTTTGTCTGTGTACCAGTGCTTCAATAGACTTTGAATAATCTATTCAGTGAAGGTTATCTCATTTACAAAGCGTTAACAAATGCTGATCTAAAGAAGTGCTGCTTCTATTTCAATGCTATCCACTAAGAAAGTTTAAACTTCAATGTTGACAAAGCTGCCAGAATTTTACATGAGATAAACTTAAAGTTGCCTAAACAAAGGCCTAAAGATGAACTCTTGGCTGCGTTGTCACCAGTACATTTATTTTGCATGGTATTACGTCATGTGTACATTTTCCCGCGAGTCGGAGGGACTTTGATATCGATCACGCTACGAGTTGTTCCTTCAGCTCTACGAACATCAGTTGTCTGTCAGAAAACGAGGCGAGTGGACGCATCATTGGTCTCTTCCGTGGCAAATTTCTCGTCAGGCGTGTGTCTTAAACACTAGGTTAGTTTTTTTAAACGTTTTATTAACTTAGAAGACTGTTTTCTCAGAAGGCGTGTATGTGTTTCTACAGTTTAAAAATACTTCTAGTGAAGGAAAATTCAACTCTGAATTACAGGTACTATTTTAGGTATTAGGATACAAATAACAATCATTTATTTTTAATAAAGTAAGTGATACGACCTTCTGTACTCACTTATTTTATAGACTGTTTATTATTCTTGTTAATCCAGATGATTCTCCTTTAATTATTCGTTGAACGCTAGGTAAAGCGATAGAATCAGAATTCTTTAAGAACGTGTCACTATATGATAGCTTTAAAATGTCATGCTCTTTGCAACAGCACGTGGAAAAACGAATAAAGAATGACCGTACTGTAAGTACCTATTTGAACATTTAAATTCATAGCATATAATATCTCATTTATAGTTAACTAAAAAAGGCTGATATGTTCCATTCACGTGACGTTCTGTACATCTGTTACAAATTATTGTTAAAAATTTATTATTCTACCTGCTTCATGCTAATAGCGATAAACATTAGCAGAAATTATCTTATTACTTAGTTCCTTGTAACTAGAAGGGAAAGAATGGAGTACACTAGGCTAACGTGAGAGTCAACTCTTTTAAAAGCTAGTTGTTATGTGATTGAGCTTCGGTTCTCTATGCACGGCCAGGAGAGAAACAAAAGCAACGAATGAGAGCATTTAAGAAGAATTTAATTATTTTAAATTTGAACCCAATAGTAAGGAATATCTCAGAAATGCTTAAATCTACCAAAAATATGTCTGACATAGATTGTGAGTTTTAACTAGAGCTACATATTTTGTGATGTAAGTTTTTCTCTATCTCTTACCGTGTACCAATTTCCGAAAGTCATACAGAATGAAGTCTTCAGAGGCTATTCTCAGAAAATTCAAGATAACTTTCATTTGTTACAAAAATATCTTAAATATATGGTATTTTAATCAAAATCGTTGGAGTCATTTTTCAGAAAATCTACATTTAAAAAAATATTCAATGAAAAGTTTAGTTTGGTGTGGGAGATTTTCGTGAAAATCTTCGCATCTTTGGAAGACACGGAATCCAAATATTTTGGTATGTAACCGACTTTTCGTTTTTGATGCATGCTGTCCATAGGAAGAGAACATATACAGACGCGAGGGCGCGCGCGGACCTTTTCTTCAAAATACTTATTTTGGATTCAGGGGCTCTCAAACATATTTCCGGTGAAATCTCGGTATCAAATGTTTGGGTGAAATACAATACCTTCTCTATCTACTATATACGCAGCGCATGCGTGCTAGAGAAAGTAAAACACATGTGTTGCATTCATTGAATTTCTATATTGACTTTTCTATCAATTATTATTGTTAATATAGATAATTTTCATTTAAATTATTCGTTTCACGTTAGGTAAGGCAATACTTAGATTTTTAAGAACGTGTCCTTATATCAGGTTTTGAAATGTCATGTTTGACAAGTTCTATGTTCAGTGGCTTTCTGGCCTAAACGAACCTACAGAATGCTTTCTAATCTATTGTAATCTTTGCAAGAGTACGAGGAAAAAAACTAATAAGGAATTATCTTTAGGAAAATATGTCAATACTTATTTGAAAATTTAAATAAATAATGAAGAACATCTTAGAAATGGTTACCTCAAAACGGTACGATCAAATTGACATAAATTGTTTGCTATAAGGAAACCTCATTTGTTGTGTGGTGAGATTTTGTCAATTATTACGATTTACCGATTATTCAAAATTAATTTAGAAGGAAAATGACTTCACGGGCTATTCTCAGAAACACTGGATATTACATTTTATTGGTCATATAAATATCTGAACATATATTTAAATAAACATTGATAGGACCATTTTTAAGAAAATTAAAAATAAGAGATATGTTATCAATTGCGTTGCTTGAGGTAGATTTTCCTTAAAAACCTCGTGCTGTCGCGTTGTCGAAGTACTGCGCGCGCGCACACACACAAACGCGCGCGGGCCCAATATTTATTGCTAAAACACTTAAAATAATGCAGCTGTGAGATGGAGTCAAGACGTTTCAAAAGTTAAAAAAGTATCATTTCAAATTAGAATAATATAAATCCTAAACTTTAAGAAAATATATAGTTTTTTCCACTTGTAGGTTTGAACTGACAAACTAAAGCTATAATTGTCGCATGTTTATTAATAGACAGGACTAACTTTAAACCTTGTTTTTTGGGGGGGAAATTTTTGCAAAATTTTCCATACTCAAAATGATACACACGATAAAATTGTTATTTTTTGCTTCATAATTTTTGCACTGATTATCAGAAGTCCACTCAAGCAAATTACTATAAAAATTTTTGAACTTGTACTTGAGAAATAGGTTACTAATTTTTGAACAATCAAGAAATTTGCAGACTACAAAAAGAAATTAAAAATCTGATGTGTTCCTTCACATGACTTTCTCTACACCTCTGGAATAAATTATTGTTAAAAAGCTTATTTTTGCTACTCGAGAAACAAATTACAGAAATAGTGTTGTTACTTGCTTCCTTGTAAGTAGAAACGAAATAAGGGAGTACCATAGGTAAAAGTGTAGCTGGTTGCTATGTCACTTAAGTTCCTTTTTGTATATGGACAAGAGGTGATAATTGACTGCCTCCGTGGTTCTGGGGTCAGCGAGCTGGCTTCTCATCTGGAGGTCCCGGGTTCGATTCCCGGCTTGGGCGGGGAATTTTTCTTTAACCATATTTATTCCCTATCCCCCACAGAGTCTGGAAGCATGTATGTGACAGTGAATGTTTGTGTATTTGAGAAAAATAAAATGATTTAAACCAACGTAAAGAACCTACAGACAACGGGTTGTTTCAAATGCAAAGCCCCCGATGTGATCTTAGATGTTAAAGAGAGCTATATAAATGAAACAATTAAAAAAAAAGAGCTGATAAATTTCTGTATGAGAAAAGTATTTTTTTAAAGCTGAAACCAAAAACAATCAACTCCATGAACAAAATGTGTATAACATAAATTGTGTGTTTTAACGTGCTCTACGTGGTAATCTTTTGTCCATCTCTTACGGTTTAGAAGTTATGCAACATTCCGTAAAATTTGTCCAGAGTAAAATAGTCTTCAGAGGTTATTCCCAGAAAACTCAAGATATACATTTTATTTGTCAGGTAAATATCTTTCATATATGATATTTTAATCAAAATCAAATCGTTACAGCTATTTTTGAGAAAATCAGAATTGTCGAAAAAAGTTCCATGTAAAGCGTAGTTTGGGGTGGGGGGATTTTTTTTCAAAATATTCTTGTCGCATCCCTGAAAGATACTTAACTTAAATACCAAGTTTGGTATTTTATAGACTTTTCGTTTTTGGGCTATCGTGTTCAAAGGCACACGTACACAGGTTGAAAATACTCATTTGGGTACAAGGGCACCGAAAACATATATTCCCAGTGAAATCTCGGTATCAAATTTTTGGGTGGAGTAAAATACCTTCTCTTACACTTTGTACTTAGTACGTGTAGAGAAAGTAAAAATATATTTTCTATTTACTATTTTAATTATATACATTTTACACTAGTACTCTGTTATATTATAATACATTTTGGGAAATCTTGAGATCCCAATACTGGACGAATAAATATCAGCACGAGAAATAGCACAGGCGCTAAGGAGTCTGAAGGAAGGCAAAGCTCCAGGGTTGGATGGGCTGCACCCGGAAGTTTTGAAAGCCGCAACCAATGTTAATGAGTTTGGTAGGAGTATGCTCCAGATATGTAACAGATTGTTTATTGAGGGGAATTACCCTACCTGTTCGGGAAAGGGCATTATTCATCCCATTTATAAAGGGAAGCGAACTATTGGAAATCCGGATAACTATAGGGGCGTTACTCTTTTGCCAATTATGGAGAAAATTTACTGTAGTGTGTTATATAACCGAATAAAGGACTGGGAATCTAAATTTGGCAAACTTTCAAAATTTCAAATGAGTTTCAGAGAAGAACACAGTGTCATAGATGCCGCTTTTATATTAGACACTCTAAGGACGAAGCAACTGTTAATTAAGCGGGGAAAACTTCATTTTGCTTTTGTGGACTTTAAGAAGGCATTTGACTCTATCAATCGATATGCATTATGGTACAAACTAGGCAGAAAGGGATTATCAAGTAAAATGGTTAGAGCATTGCAGGCAATGTATCAAAATGTCGAATTCTGTGTGAAGTACGACAGAAACAGAATTTCCGAGAGCTGCCGAAGCTATAGGGGAGTGAGGCAGGGTTGTATTTTATCTCCCTTGCTATTTAATCTCTTTGTGGATGATATTACTGATACAATGATAGCAGAGAATATTCAAGCGCCAGTAGTAGCGGATTTGCAGATCCCAACACTTTTATACGCAGACGATTTAGTATTGTGCTCTACGACAGTAAACGGATTGCAACGAGGACTGGACAAACTCAAGAACTATAGCGATGAATGGCTACTTACAGTTAATGTGAATAAGACTAAGGCAATGACTTTCAAAACGGTTGTGTTTATAGCAGGGAGGAGACTTGGACATATGCAGGGCATATACTGGACAATGTTAAATCTTTTGTGTACTTAGGACTCACATTTACAATGAACGGAAAATGGACAAAACACATTGACATTACGAAACACAAGGCAAGGGTGAAAGCGGCGGAAGCTCTCCGGATACGCTGCAGAATTCCGAATATCTCTATAACCTTAATGGAAACTGTATACGGAGCGACAGTTAGATCCACGATGACATACGGAGGAGAAATATGGGGGTGGGAACAAACAGGGAATCTGGATCAAGTGAGGACCCAATTTTTGAAAGGAATTCTGGGTGTGGGGAGGGGTACGGCCAACTGCGGAATAATGAGGGAATTCGGGGCACATAGTGAAACGATAGAGTGTAAAATCAGAGCAGTTAAATATTGGATGAGAATCGTTCACGGAAACCAATCTCTAATTAGGGCAGTCTGCTACCGTGAACAGTTGCGAATGGAAGGTAATTTGACGTGGGCATCAAAATTAAAGAAAGGGTTGGAAACCATTGGGATGGGAGACATTTGGATGGCGGGGCAGGAAAACAGGCGAAGTATTTGGAGAAAAATTAAGAAACGTCTCTGTGATATTGACAGACAGCAAATGATTGCGCAATGCACAGAGAAGGTGTCATTAGAAGTACAGTCTGGGCTGAAATCGGAGTGGGGTATGGAGCAATACATCAAAACAGGTACCAAACTCATTAGAGAGGGGCTCGCGTGGATTAGACTAGGAGCATGGAGGAGCACGAAACTTTCTGACGAGAATGGTACGAGAATCTGTCCCATTTGCGAGGAGGAAGTGTCGTGGACCCACATCTTGGCAAGATGTAGGGGTACGGAGGAATGGCGGGAAAAATATTTGCCGCGATTTTTTACCACTGCGAATGTAGGGCTAGAAGCATGTTGGACGCTACTGGCAGGCACAGAAAACATGGACGGGCTAGGTAAATTTATACTTAAGGCAAGACAGCTGAGATCTGAGGAGGCTGCCAATAGAGAAGGGGGGGGGAATAAGATCAACTAAACAAAAGTGACTACAATGTTCTACATACATATATATTAAGTCATACTTAGGTCACTGTTGTGCTAGGGTTGTATATATTATGTGTATATATGTCTTTTAGGTGTAATTATCTATTATAAGGGGGTGCATTTATGAAGGTGTACTCTGTGCTGTAAATTTAAATTGCTATATTTTAATATCTTTGTATCTTTATTTTCGGATTCACTCTTAATTTTATTGTTGTTTAATATTGCTTTTGACTGTGTATTTCCCTTGTCTTTTTATTTTCGTGTTTACTCTTTTAATTCTTTGTTGTGGTTGTTGTTTTAATATTGCTTGTAATGTGTATTACAAAAGCACGTACGGTCTGTGGACCCGTGCGACTGTTGAAATTCTATGTATGATATTGCTATGTTAATAAATTCACTTATTCATTCATTCGTTCATATTATAATTATTTAATAACCCTTTCTTCATTTTCTTGGTTATTGTAATGTTTGGTTCTAATTTTTGTAAATGTTTTATACATTTCTGTTGATGTTGTGCTCTTTGTCCCTGGCAGCCAACAGCTAGGAATATTTTACAACAAAAAATGTTTCTGTTCATACGACTTCTCTAGGCTCTGTAGCAAATTATTCATAATAAGTTTGTTCTTCTATATACTTCATACTAATCGAAATAAACATTAGCAGAAATTGTCTTAATTTTTGCTTCCTTGTAAGTAGAAGAGAAGTAAGGGCAAACACTACACTAGCTCGATAGTCAAATGTTTCAAAAGTTGGTAGCTGTAGGATTGAAATCCATTTCATTGCAAGGCCAGGAGTTGTCAAGTACCCATGTGAGAAACGTTTAAGTTTTAAAACTAAAATCAAAACAAGGAATACCTTGGAAACGGTCAACTACACGAAAACATGTTTAAGATATAAATTGTGTGTTTTAACGAGATCTACATTTTTAGTGCAGCGAGTGTTTGGTCTATTTCTTACGATTTACAGCTACGCAAAGGTCATCCGAAGTGACGAGGTATTCAGATACTATTCCCAGAAAAGTCAAGCTATACATTTTATTTGTCATGTAAATGTCTTTAATATAGAGTATTTTAATATAAAATCATTAGGGCCATTTTGAGAAAATCAAAATTTTCGTAAATTTTGCTATATAAAGGATATTTGAATATGGGGGGGTATTTTCTTGAAAATCTCATGTCGCATCGTGTAAGATACTGAACTTAAATATCTAGTTTAGTATTCAACATACTTTCCGTTTTTGAGCTATACTGTCCATATACACAGAGAGACAAAAACTCGGATATTTTTTTTCGATTCAGGGGGTCTAAAAACATGTATTTCCGATGAAATCTCAACATTGGATTTTTTTGGTGGAATACAATATCTTCTCTATACATTATGTACTTATTACGTGTAAAGAAATTAAAAATAGGGACTAATACTGAAAGTATGATGCAATAGATATCTTTCTAAATCTATTGGCTGTAAACCCCAGATATGTATGTGAATATTTTACTCTATCTTCAACGTACTATGTCATAGTAGGTAGAGAAGATATTGCATTCCACCCAAAATTTAATACTGAGATTTCACCGGAAATATATATGTTTTGAGGATGTCTGAACCCCAAAAATTTAGAAAATCGTCCACCTGTGGGGACGGCATAGCTAAAAAACGAAAATTCTGTTAAATAGTAAACTTTCTATTTCAGTTTAGTATATCTTCCAAGAATGCGATAGCAAGAAGGTAATGGAGTGTATTATCATCGTTATTGCACCGGTTGAACGGAGAAATCAAGAAAAAACGCCCTCATCTGGCAAAGGAGCACATTTTCTTCCATCAAGACAATGCAAGGGTGTACAACTGTCCAGTTTTGATGACGAAAATTGTAGAATTGAAGTTCGAATTACAACATCCACCGTATTCACCAGATTTGGTCCCCATTGACTTTTTTTTTATTTCTAAACTTGAAAAAGTGGCTCAACGGAAAAAGATTAACGTTTAGTTAAGAGATTATATCCCAAACAGATGCCTATTTTGAGGACCTTCCGAAATCCTATTTTTTGAAAGACTTAAAACAGTAGGAGAAACGCGGAAAAGTGTATCGAAAAAGTATGTTGAAAATAAAAAATTTACCACCAATTGTTTGTTTTATATCTTTTTCTAAGGACTTATTGAACACTCCTCGTACATTAAGAACGTGTTTTGATACTTACATATAATAACTTTGCAAACTTACTTCTCCACCTTAGACCACCTTACTCCAATATTTTCTTTGTTCCTGCACCTCTGTTTCCAACTATACCACTATTGACTGAAATATTAATGTAGTTCCAAAACTTTGTAATGGAAGTGTAAGTTCTATCTTTGGGAATCATTACATCTTACACATATTTCCAGTTAAGAAGTTTTCTCTTTGCATACGAACCAGCAAAACTCCATCAGATTTTACTATTGGTTATAATTACTGCTTTTTACCTTCTCTAGAACACATATCCAATGTACATAGTAGCTAGAGAAGGTATTGGATTCCACCCAAATAAATAGAATTTGAGATTTCACCTGTAATATTTATTTTTATTTCCCCCGAGTCCAAAGAAAAGCATTTTTAGAAAAAGTTCTATGTATGTATCTTTAGACGGCATAGCTGAAAAATGAAAACTCGGTTGAATACCAAACTTGTTATTTAAATTAAGTATCTTTCAAAAATGGGACACGAAGCTTTTCAAGAAAATTCCCCACCCCCAACTACCCTTTACATGGAATAGTTTTAGAAAATTTGGATATTTTAAAAAGTGGCTCTAACGATTATTATCAAAATTTAAAATGTGACAAACGAAATGTATGTCTTGAAATTTTTAGACCTTCCTCAGAAGATCTCGTCATTTTGAATGACTTTTGTATAACTTTTGTATAATTAGTAAACCATAAGAGACAGAAAAAAATATTATTACACAACAATTTGGATCACGTTAAAATGCTAATTTATATCATATGCATTTTTTTTTGTATTTTTTGTACTTTTTTAGAACTATTTCTTAGATATTCCATGGTGTTGGTTTCAATTTTAAGTTGCTTTAACTATTCTCAAACGGAAGGACATCGTTACTTTCGTCCCTCTTTTTTTTTTTTTTTTACATCTGTTAAGTAAAGAGAAAGAATTTCAATTGTTTCACAGAGACCGACTGTTCTAGACGGCCCGGGCTCGATCCCAAGCGACCGCATGTGAGATTTGTGGTGACAAAGCGGCGCTGGGGCGGGTTTTCTCCGGGTACTCCAGTTTCCCCCGCCATCGCATTCCACAGGTGTTCCATCTCCATTCATGTATCATCAGTGTCACCGCCTGCGGTGCCATAAGTAGTTAAAGCGGGCGTTAAACACTACCAAAAAAAGAAGAAACAGAGACCGACTGTTAAAGGATTTGACTATCACTTTAGCCTAGTGCATTGCCGAATTCTCTTCTATTTACAAGGAATGAAATAAATAGACCAATTCTGCTAATGTTTATCTCAATTAAAATAATGTAGGTGAAATAAACATGTATTATAAGAAACGTTTGCTTGTGGAAGAGCTAGAGAAAGTCATGTGAATGGAACACATCAGATTTTTGTAATCGTATTTATTTAACGTCACTTTAACTGTTTGGTGACACCGCGAGGGTTCTGTTCATGATGCTCAATAGATCTGTATGGTAGATAGAATTCTCATGGTATTTTTCCTTGCCCATACCACTTGGTTTCGTTCAAGCAGATGGTTCAAGGGTGCCATCCAGTCTACCTGCTTTTTCACCATCTTTACTCAGGAAGTATATAGCCAACCTCATGCCTTATACACCATGTTACCTTGCTCTGCGACAAGAAGATGGTGCTGGGGTACCGTCCGGTCTAGCTCTTTTCTCTATCTATGAACAGATGGCTCTGTAATTGCAATTAACATCTATTTTTTAGTTTTACTATTGTATTTGATTGAAAGTGGAACTTAGAGTATTTGGACACCGAGGAAAAGGATAAAACAATCCTTAGTTGGATTGGTTGGCCCACGGAATTTGAACCGACAACCTCCCGAGATCGGACTTAATCACCTTAGGCATTTCGCTCGGAATTACAACTTAATTCAGTGAAATGTTAAATATTTTTGAATGCTATGGCACTCGAACCCATACCCAGATACTTCATTCATAGCCTTTGTTCATTTCCAGAAGATTTCAGACAAGAGAGTCAGAATAGGCCATTGCAAAAAGCTTGTTAATTAAAATGTGTTTTATACTGGTTTGTCACGTTTACAGGTAGATGAAGTAGTCTACTTACACAGAAACGGCATGAACACGCCATTAAATATGATGTTTAGTGATGGGCAAAACGATTCGGCTTCGTGGGCAACGCTCAATGGTTCACTCACTTAAGTGAACCGGATATTTTGAGCGGATTAGTGGCTCACTAACATTTTTTAAATACTATGTCATATATTTTGCATAAAGTTAAACTAAACTGATCGAGAGACAAATATTATAGAGTAAATACATAATATTATTTTCAATAAACGTCGCCTTTCACATGTAATAACATTTGCAAATTAATATTAAAATTATTTTTTGTGAAACAATTATATTTAGATAAAACGTAAATTGTTGTTAGTAAGCAATATCTTACAAATCCCGACTATGACATTGAATGTTTCAGTCTGACTCTGTCTACCCAACTCCTGTCCTACACACGGCTTCTGTGAGAAAACAAATTATCACAATTGACCATATTAGTTGGCTATACTATGTCTTTAAGTACTTACAACATTGTAAGTCGCCATTGGGGTTGTCATTTCAAAATAACTTGAGATCACCTTGTGGTTCACCGGGAAACATGCGAGTCAGTTGAGAAATTTAATGCTGTACCGGTATTTTGCCTTGGTATCTGAGTGGTAGAGCAACCAGCTAGAGACCGGGAGATTCGTGTTTTCAAATCTCGTCTACGAAATTGAATTATTCGGTCTGACTATCTATCCAATATGTTTCTAATTTTATTTCTCGTTAAACTGCTCCTTTTTTTTTCTGTGCATATTTGCCCCGTTGGCATGTATTAATAGTTTTAACCCTACCTTTAAACCAATAACACAACACAGAAGCCGGCAACTGAGCGAACCAATAAAGTGCAAGTCTGAGATGTACTACTGGTACGAATATTGAATCAACTGAACATTGCGATAGAAAGATCCGATTCTTTCCTGAGCGACACGTGTCTGCCGGTGCGAACATTCAATATTCAACCACGGTTCTCCAATCTTCTGTTCATTCCTGATCCGCGGTTCACTTTACCGTTTACTCACTCACTCACTCAGTAAACTGAATCGCTCAAAAGATCCGATTCGTTCCTTTCACCATTTGCATAACTTAAAAAGAATACTTCACTTCCTACAAAACGTGCATATCCATTGGGAAAAGTGCCTTTGAGTGCCAGAAAATTGAATGACTAATTAAAGGAAAAGAGTACGTTGTCTCAGAATAAGCCTACTTTTATGCAGGTATTTCAGTATGTCTAACCGACACTTCTATTGAGGAATAGATACATATGATGGAGAACATTAGATTTCGTTTCATTTATCTCCTTACAGTTAAATCTCTATATTTTCTATTAAGTTTAGAATTTATGTAATTTTATTATTTAAAAGTTTTTGTTCAAATTTCATAAATACATCACCTTAAAAGTTGCACATTTGCTACTGAGCGTATAGATGACAGTATTTGTGTGGCTCAAAACATTTTACCATTTTGATTGGAGTCGTGGTACTCATTAAGTATTAAAATTAGCAATGTATGCATTGGAAATGCATGCATAATCATTAAATCTTCAGTTTAACGTATTTAAATACACACTCATATATTTTTTTCAATGTAAGCTTTAGATAACACCAATAAGGACTATTTGGGCACTAAAATCCGTGACTGTCACCCTCCGTGGTGCTGTGGCTACCATGCTAGCCTTTTATACCCGAGATAATAGATGGATGGATTTTTTCCGACGCAAACATCCTTAGCATGGCTTCCTTCGGAAGGGAAGAAAAGTTGGTGTTCCGTGTAATGTTTATTTGCACGTAAAATTAACCTCATACCCTAAAAGAAAAACGTTCGTGGGTAAAATTCCACCATTTCGCGTCCGTAAGTCTTGATTTCGTCCTAAAGTGTGATATGTGGGCAAAGAGCTGATCCCTTGTCACCATAGCACATAGCAGCGAACTCACAAACTACAAATTCAAATCCGATCACGGAAACATCATAACGATGCCCTACTCTCCACTTAGGAGTTGCAGGAATAACTAACTAAAATCCGTGACTGATAGGTTCCATTTTATTAGTTGCGTTCAAATAACATCAACATTCGCTATAGCAAGGCCTGCCCACTCTGTGTTAGGCCTCTCAACATTCCCCCCGTGTTCTCGGGGAAAATAACATGAATGTGTGTACCACGTCTATTTGAAGGTACCAACAAACGGAAAACATACTACTCTTAATAACTAAAGTTATTAGTCCAAAAATGAAGCATATGTTTATATAATGTAGTTGTTTACAATGTCCTCAAATGACGATATAAACATCTGCACTTGTACATTCGCTATTGCAAGGCCTGCCCACTCTGTTATGTTTCTCAACACTCCCCCCGTGTTCTCGGGGAAAATAACATGAATGTGTGTACCATGTCTATTTGAAGGTACCAACAAACCGAAAACATACTACTCTTAATAACTAAAATTATTAGTCCAAAAATGAAGCAAATGTTTATATAATGTAGTTGATTACAATGTCCTCAAATGACAATATAAACATCTGCACTTGTACCCCTAACAGCTGTATAGCAATCGCTCGCAGCATTAGTACACAAACTGGAACCCAATTAAGCCCACCTACACAGGGTAATAACAATGGAATGATGCCTTAATAGAACAGCAATTAATCCATTGTCAAAACTATTTCTAGCTACACGTTTGCATATACTAGGAACAACAGATGGAAAGCGAGACCAGGTTACCTCTAAGCGAAGTGAAATGCTCGCTAGAAGGCTCGTATCCGCATATATCTTTAAAAGATCTCTTGTGTTGCATTCATATGTCTTTCTCCATCCACTCTTGTGTACACTATTCTTAAAAATGGTTACTCTCCCATCTAGATAAACGTTTGTAGAAGTTCTCTAATAGATATAACAGCAACTGGAAAATAATCCAGGATAAAGGGATAGTTAAATATTTTAAAACCAAGTCGCTAAAGTGATGGCTTTGAAATTCTCTTTACTTTGATCACGAGAAAGTAAAACGCTTAAGGACTTCCTATTAAAGAATAGTATTAGGAATTGCAAAAGTTAAACAAATAACAAGGAATATCTCGGAAAAGGCTAACTACACAAAAATAAATGTATTGGACATAAAATATGTGTTTTAACGAGAACAACATTTCAACTTTCTCTATACGAATTATGTACATAGTATATAGACAAGATATTGCACTCCACCAACAAATTCGATACCGAGATTTCACCGGAAATATATGTTTTACGGTCCTCTTTATCTAAAAAAAGCATTTTCGGGAAAAGATCCTTGTGTGTGTGTGTGTGTGTGTGTGTGTGTGTGTGTGTGTCCGTGTGTCCGTGAGTCTGTGAACACGATAACTCAAAAACGAAAAGTAGGTAAAATACCAAACTTGGTATTTATGTTTAATATCTTCCAGGGATGCGACACGAAGATTTTGAGAAAAATCCCCCCACCCCTAACTACCCTTTACATGGAACTTTTTTAAATGGCTCTAACGATTTTGATTAAAATTTCGTATATTAAAAATATTTACCTGACAAATAAAATGTATATCTTGAATTTTCTGGGAATATCCTCTGAAGAGTAGTTTATTCTGGATGAATTTTACTGAATTTTTAATAACTGCTAAACCGTAAGAGATGGACAAAAACTTACCACACAAAAATGTAGAGCACGTTAAAACACGCAATTCATGTTATATACATTTTTTTCGTAAAGTTCGTCGTTTTTGTGACATTCCTTATTTTTGGTTTCTGCTACGAAAAACTTATACATTTTTCATACAGGAATTTGTCAACTACTGTCCATACAAACAAAGGAACCTCAGTGACATAACAACCAGCTTTTGATTATCACTTTAACCTATGGTCCTTTATTTCACCTCTACTTACAAGGAAGCAAGTAATATTTTCTGCTAATGTCTGATTTCTGATTAGCATGATTAGCATGAAGTAAATAGAAGTATAAGCTTTTTAAGCATAATTTGTTGCAGGGATATAGAGAAAGTCATGTGATGGTACACATCAGATCTTTTCTTTGGTAACATATTATCCATTTCTTACGGAATGCCAGTTATGTAAAGGTCACCCAGATTCAAGATATCTGCAGAGCCTATTTTAATAAAATATAGGATATACATTTTATTTGTGATATAAATATGTTTAGTATTTGTTATAGTTAATCTAAAACATTAAAACCATTTTCAGAAAATTGATACCACGAAAAATGTAAGGTGTAGTTTATGGTGCGAGGATTTTATGAAAATCGTCCTGTCACATCCTTTGATATTTAACGGCCTTTTGACTTTTGATTTATGCTGTTAATAAATACATACACACAAACTCTTTTTGTTTGTTTGTTTGCTGTTTGTTTCAGGTTCCTCAAAGAATATTAAGGAAACTAACATAAAAGCCAACATAACACATTTTTAATTGGTCATTGAGGAATAAGTGATATTTCTGTAGATTTAAAATAATTGACGATCACAAGTGTAAACAGACTGAGCAGCCTACACTTTATTAAATAATGAAAGAATGCACTTGAACAGAAAACTAACAGAGGAAAATGGAATGCGGCCATATGACAATATTTAATTCAAAATAATAAAACGCAGTTTATAATATATGTAAACAAGGGACATTTTGAAACAGACAAACTATGAAGAGTTATTCTTGCAGCTATTTAATGTAATGCTCAAATTAATTTGTATTAAGTAGTTATATTTGTTAAAGAATTAAAATATATATGTAAGAAGCTAACTCTAGTAATATGTGATGGAGTATGCTGTGATAAACAAGTAAATAAATGCGTAATAATAAATGCACCCCCAAAGCATATATTTCCGGCAAAACCTCAGTATTTGCATTGCTTTCTCTACACCTTATGCACTTGTGTATAGAGAAGGTATTGTATTGCACCCAAAATTAGATACCAAGATTTCACCGGAATTATATTTTTTGAGACTCCTCTGAAAAAAGAAGCATTTATAGAAAAATATCCGTGTATGTGTCTGTCTGTCAATGTGTGGGTGTAAGTGAGGGCAGCATATCTTACAAACTAGTCCATTAAATACCAAATTTGATATTTAAGTTCAGTATCTTCCAAGGATGTAACACGAAGAAAGATCCCCCTACCCTCAACTACCCTTTACATGGAAAAATGTTCAACCATTTTGATTTTATAAAAAAATGGCTCTAACGATTTTGATTAAAATATTGTATATTAAAGATATTTACTTGAAAAACAAAGAGAATATATTGCATCTGGTCTCTAAAGGCATCTGGATACATTTTGAGAAATTTTGTATAACTGGTAAACCGTACGAGATAGACAAAAACTTACCTGACAAAAAATGTAGAGCTCCTTAAAACACACAGTTTATGTTATGTACATTTTTTTTGGAGTTGGCCGTTTTCGAAAGGATTGTTTTTTATTAGTTTCCGTTTTAAAATACTTATATTTTGCTCAGTCGGGAATTTTTCAACTCTTGGCCATACAACCAAATGAATTTTAATCACGTACAACCAGCTTTTAAAATATTTTACTATCGCTTTAGCCTGTTGTATTCCCGTATTTCATTTATACTTACAAGGAAGCAAGTAATAAGACAACTTCTGCTAATTTTTTCTGGATGAGCATGAAGTAAATAGATAGATATGCTTTTTATCAATAATTTGTTGCAGAGATGTAGAGAAAGTTATGTGAATGGAATACATAAGATTTTAGGGGTGGAATGCTATACCTTCTCAATCTAAAATGAATATTAAATGTAAATGGCGTGTTATTTATGGACGCTCTTTAACTATTTGTGGTTCTCAGCGTCCCATTCTAAATTGGGCGTGAAAGACCGCTTAATTTTGCTGAGGTCTCTCTATCAGGCTTGAAGTTCTTTTATGTGCCGTAAATCTACGACACAGGACCAACGGCTTTACTTCTCTTCCGAAGGAAGCCATACTAAAGATTTTTAACCCGAAAAAATCCATCGTCCTCCGCCGGGTTTGAACCCATGACCTTGGGTATATGACGTTAGGACGTTAGCATGGTAACCATTACATCAAGGAGGGCGATAATATGAATATTATTTGTGATAGAGAGAGTAAAAATCGCCCTTTGCAAATCTTTGCAATGGGATACCTAATAAATTAGCAAAAACGGTGATATGACAGTGGAATTTCTCCACGGAAGCGAAGAAAGATAATGTCGGATGAAAAAAAGGGGGGTGTTGGGTTTCCGAAATGGACTGTGCCTTTGTTTGAAAACGAAAGAGGGGAGGTCTATTAAGGAAAGGAGAAATCCCGATATTGAACAAGAAAAGCCCTTCTTTACTTTAGCAGAAAGGGGTGTAACAAGAAGTCTGTGTTTAATGAAGGAATTTCATTCCCTTGTTGATAGGCTTGTAATGCAGAGATGAGAAACGGCAGGGAAATTGAACGTTTTCGCTATTTTCTGTTCCTCAGCGCTGATAAGAAGCAGTCCATGCAAAAGAAGAGCAATAACCATACATTTCTACTTTCTCTACTTAGTACATAGGTAGAAAGGTATTGCATTGCATCCGAAAATCTGATGTGTTCCACTCACATGGCTTTCTCTAACTGCTCTACAAATTTCTTACAAAAGACTATTCTTCTTTATACACAATACTAATCGAGATAAACATTAGCAGAATGTTCTTATTACTTAGCTATCGATTGTCATTGCAAATCACTTCTTTGCTTAGCCAAGAGTAGAACAAAAGAAAAACGGTACTTTATCTTTGAAACTAATAACAACGAACATCTCGGAAACGGTTACCTCCACAACAACAACGTATCATAAAACGTGTTTTTTGACGAGATATACATCTTTATATATGAAGTTTTTGTCTATCGCTTACGGTTTAGCAGTTAAGTGAAATTCGGCAAAATTCATCCAGATTAAAGAGGTTTTCAGAGGCTATTCCCACAAAATTAAAGATGTACATTTTATTTGGGATGTAAATATCTTTAATATTCGGGATTTTAATCAAAACCGTTAGAGCAATTTTTGAGAAAATCAAAATTTTGGAACATTTTACCATGTAAAGGCTAGTTTGTAGTGCGGGGATTTTCTTGAAAATCTTCGTGTCGCATCCTTGAAAGATACTAAACCTAAATACTAAGTTTAATATTTAACGGTCTTTACGCTTTTGAACAATGGTGTCCACAGACACACACATACGCACACGCGCTCGCGGACCTTTTTCTAAAAATGCTTTTTTCGGACACTGTGGACCCCAAAACATATATTTCCGGTGAAATCTCGACATCGATTTGGGTGGAATACAATACCTTCTCTATCCATGTACATTGTACATGCGGGCCAGAGAATGAAATATTTTACATTTGCATGACTCTCTACCTGTTCTGCAAACAAGATATTCTTACAAAAGATTATAGATTTATCCACGGGAGGCGTTCAATAAGCCCTTAGAAAAAGATAGAACAACAAAACATTTTTTTAAACATAATTCCTTTTAGCTCCTTACACTTTTCCCAGCACTTCTCCAAATTTTAAGCCTTCCAAAATGTAGGAATTCTGAAGGTTTTCAAAATAGGCAACTAACATCTTCGTTAGACGTGAATTGTTTTCCGCCGAGCCATTTTTTGAAGTTTATAAACCAAAATAAGTCACTGGGGTCCAAATCTGGTGAATGGGAGGATATTGTAGAATTCGAACCTTAATTCTACAATTTTACCATCGAAACTGCGCAGCCGTGCACCCTTACATTGTCTAGATGGAAGAGAAGTCTTTTCTTTACCAGATGAGGGCGTTTTTTCTTGATTTATGTTCAACAATAACGATGCATAATACTTTTCATGTGTCGTTCTTCCTTTCTGCAAGTATTCAATGTTAACGATTCCGTGTGCATATTAAAAAACCTAGGCCATCACCTTCTGTACAAATGTTGCCTTCTTCGGAAGCGGCTCGCCTTTAAAAACCCATTCTTTAGATTGTGCTTTTGTCTCGGAAGTGTAGTAGTGTATCTATGTTTTATGCACAATTATGCATCGATGCAGAACCTCTTCAGGATTAGGATGTAAAAGTACCAAATTAGCTTCTGAATCGATCAGACGATTGTGTTTATTCTCCAATGAGAGCAAATGTGGCACCCATCTTGTCAGACCTAATTTTTAGTGTACAATGGAGAACACTGTACCTTGTGATAAGCCTGTGGCCTTGGCTATTTCGAAAACTTTGATTCGTCAATCACTCAAAATCAAACTCTGGATGCTGTCAATAACTTTGGAGGAAGTTCTTCTACTGGACGTCCGGAACACTGTACATCATTTGTGGTTTAAATTCATTTATACATTTGTAAATTATTGCATACGCAGGACCAGATGTACCATGAACTTCATTAAAACTCGGCTTGTATCTCTTTCGGTGTTAAGTCTTTTAAACAGAAGTGTTTAAATAAGCACAACATCGTTGATGAATCGGCTGTGTCAACAATACCACATGATGGATATAGCCGAAACTTTAACTGCCATCTACAAATTAATTTCGATGCTACCAGTGTAATTTCTTGGATTTTCTAAAGCCTTTTTGAACGCCCCTAGTACTTCATGCTAATCGAGATAAAACTATCAGATATTGTCCTATAACTTACTTTCTTGTAAGCAGAAGAGAAATAAGGGAGTACACTAGGTAAATTCGATAGTCAAATATTTTAAAAGCTATCGGTATATGAAACAATTGAAATCCGTTACTCTTTGCATGGCTAGGAGCAAAACAAAAGAGCTGGTAATGAACAATGACTTTCCGTTTGAGAAAATTTTAAGTGGTTTACAATTAAAATCAATAGCAAAGAATATCCTTCTATAAAAATGTATAGCACATAAATTGTGTGTTTTAACGAGATCTATATTTTTTGTGTAATAAGTTTTTGTCTACCTCTTACGGTTTACCAGTTATGCAAAGTCATCCAGAACTCCTCTTCATTGGCTATCTTGGGGGTGAGGGGAGTTTCTTGAAAATCTTCGTGTTACAACCTTGGAAGACACTAAACCTCAATACCAAGTTTGGTCTTTAAAGACATTTCCGTTTTGTTAACTATGCTGACCGCATACATATGGGCATTTTTCTAAAAATGTTTTTTTTTTATTTATTCTGTGGATCCCAAAACATGCATTACGGTGAAATCTCGACATTTAATTTTTGAACGGAATATATACCTTCTCTATCTACTGTCTATATTGTACATGCGGCTAGAGAAAGTAGATACCAAGATTTCACTGGAAATACACATTCTTTAATGGATTTGTACTAAAGCATTTCTGTATCAGATCTCACAATGCAATGAAAATTTGAATTTGTTGTTCTTTCTTTGCAGGTACGTGTGCTCCCAGAACAATTGACCTTTGTAGTACGTAAGTATTTTCTATTTAATTAGTAACTACTCGTATTATTAATTTTAGTGTTTCAATACCTGCTCTTGCTGCATAGGGGACACAGCCTGTGATCTTGGTGATTTGAACTAGACATTTGCCTACTCCTTATTTTGTTCCTTTGTTTAGAATATTAGAACGGCATCATGGCACAGTAGTTAAATTGCTCCTCTCCCACCGATGATCCGGGTTCAATCCCAGAGGACCTCATGTGGGAATTGTAGTGGACAAAGCGGGTTTTCTCCTAGTTTCCCGGTTTCCCCCGCCACTCTTTCTACCAATTTTCCCATCAACTTTTATACAATTAATTTCGCCTGTATTTCATGTCATCTACTTCCTGACGTTCATAACAGAAAATGACTGGTCTTCCATCTCTGGGTACTCTATCTGATCTATAGCCCGTGTGCTCCTCAACAAGCGTCATTCTCCGTATTCTATGGACAACACGCTAGGCTCCTTGTTTCCAAGGTCAGGGGTTTAAACCCGGTGGAGGTCCATGGATTTTTTTTTTTTGCACAAAAATTCTTAACATGGCTTCCTTCGGAAAGAAAGTAAAGACGTAAATTTACGGTAATAAAAAAACTTCAAGCCTGGTAAAGAGGCCTCTGAGCAAAATAAAGCGGTATTTTATACCCAATATAGAATGAGACGCTAAAAATCTCAACAGTTAAAAAGCGCCCATAAATAAAACTATGTTACTTAATTTTTTTATAGGCGTCTAACACAAGGCGTTCACTGGTAATTTTTGGAGGGTGTATGTGTCCGAGCGGTGTATGTGACCACTCTCAAGTTCGCTTAGGGATGCGGCGGTGTAGCTGGAATGTAGTAAACAAGGAAGTGCGGTGCGACGGTAACAGGAGATTTCGGAACTGGATACATCTGGATTTTTCCAGAACCTTCGGTTTCCACAGGCTTACAGAAAGTTCGGTGACGTTATTTTTTAGCTATAAAAGGAGGAAGAATTGCTAACCATGTGTGTTGTGAATTGTACTTAGCCTTGAGTGACTGGAGTGTTAGCGCGCAGTGGTGAGCGAGCCATGGATGGCGTGCAGCTGTCAACTGTCTACGCATCGAAACGTAGAATGAATAATTTGTAGCAGCCAGTTAAAATTTATTTGTAATCAATTTTTAAGTTAGTAAAGATATTTTTACAATATAAAAAATATAGTCTTCAAATTTATTTTACTTTCGTCGCCAGTTGTTTGTCTGCAAATGAGGTAAATACCAAGCAGTGCTTCTTGCAGAAGACTAACGAATGAGAGTAGAAGGGGTGGTTTTCAACAGTTTCGAGGTCACCTTAGTGAAATGGGACTTGTACCTTTCCAATGTTTACATTTGGAACATTAGCTTCAGTTTCATAAACTCGCAATCGCAGCATTTAGATATGCTGATGGGTAGCTCAAATAATTGAGTGGTAATGATAAAATAGAGGGTTTTAATTGCATAATTTCCCCAATATAGTAAACGTTAGTTTATACGGAAACTGACCTAAATTAAAAAAAAATACACAACAGTGGAGAGCGTTAACTGTATATGTATCGAAATGACAAGTAAATTATTTAAAAAAAACAGATATGTTTATATTTATATATCGGTATGTTTCAGGCATAATAGTAAAATATACTAATTTTAAGGTGTCTATAATAATGACTCATTTTTATAGTAAGAATTTTTATCAAGACTTTTGCTTATCGCAATTTATTTTATTGGAAATTATTAATGTGATGATAATCTTGGTATATTGAAACTAATATTTCGCGATCTGAGTTAATGATTCATTGTTGACAACATCCCAGAGGAAGCCTGTTATATCAGCTTTGTTTTCCTAACGTCAACAGTTAAACTATTTCATATATGTAATAACAAAAGAAGGAGCTCTTAGCACAATAAAGTGCACAGTAAATGGTTAGCTACAAAAACTATTGGTTTATAGTTGGAAACGCTATCACTTTAGTTTTAACTAATCTCTTTTTTTATTCATACAGTAGCTTTATTGCTTTAGGTGAAAACAACACTAAATTAAAAAGGAATAGATTTATTTCATTACAAACGAAATAATAGTATGTTTAATAATACATTGCAGACTTAATAATAATTAAAAACTAGCATTGAAGTGTAAAACGTACTCAAGAGAAGAATTATTTTTAAAACACTGATATGTTCTACTCACATACTTTATAAAACTGTTCTAGAACAGATCTTTTAGAAAACACTTTTCTTCTTTCTACACAGCGCCCATCCAGATAAGTGTTAATAGAATGTTTTATTAGTTAGTGCCTTATAAGTAGAAGGGAGATAAACAAATGCACTGTGCTAATGCGATAGTCAAATGTTGTAATAGCTGTCGCTATGCAATTGTCAATGAAATTCGCTTCTTTGCATGGTCAGAAGTAAAACAAAAGGAACACGGACGGCTTCCTGTCTGTGAAACATAATTATTTTAAAATTGAAATCACTAACAAGGAATATCTCAGAAGCGATTCGCTCCACAACAAAAATGCAAAAAACTTAAATTGTGTGATTTAAGAAATCTACATAAAATTGCTTGTAGTAAACTTTTGTCTTCTTTTACAATTTACCAGTTATGAAGAAGTCATTCAGAATGAAGAGTGCTTCATAGGTTATTCTCGGGAAATTGAAGATATACATTTAATTTGACGTGTAACTATTGTTATTATATGGTATTTTAATCAAAATCGTTATAGCCATTTTTGATAAAATCAAAATTTTCAAACATTTTTCCATGTAAAGGGTGGAGTGGGGAATTTTCTTGAAAATCTTGTGTCGCATCCTTAGTAAATATTAAACTTAAATACCAAGTTTGGTCTTCAAGGGACTTTTCGTTTTTTCGTGATGCTGTCCACACACAGATACACACACTGCCCTTTTTCTAAAAATTGTGTTTTTTAATCAGGGGGCATAAAACATATTTTGGTGAAGTTTCGGCCTTTTTGATGGAATACAGTACCTTCTCTACCTACTATGCACGGCATACATACAGGCTAAAGAAGGTAAAAACTGATCATAGAAGCTATGCAGAGTGTTAGGTATGTAGTCACAGATAGTTTGATAAATGATAGCTTAATATAAACACACTTCGTTGTGCTAGCCGTTTTTTTGTTTTCGTCTAACAGTTTTCTCACAAACCACATAACTTACCACCTGATATTTTTGCATGGTTTTAATGAGATGCATCTGTAAAATTTTGGAAAATTCAGACCATGTAAATTATCTTGTTGAAATGTATAAAATGTATTACACAAAATAATAGTGATATTTTTGTAATGTATCAATATTCTTTTTATATGATTTTTAAATAATAATTGTTATTGTCTAAATTCATTGTTCTAATAAAACTGAGCTACGTGATGCATTTTAAAAAAATTCAAATACAAAACACCAGTTCGCAAATAGTAGTTGTATTATATTTTTATATTAGCACTAACTAGTAGTGAAAAAAGTATTACTTTTCGTACTCCCCAAAAAGTTTGGTTTTCAAAAATAATAATTGATTTATTTAAATTAGAGCATTGTTTCGAAATAGTTTTATGACCACCTTCTTTAATGTGCCTTTGAGAGTCAGTATAAACATTTTGAAACAAATCAGTGAACAGTTGAATCGTGTGGCACTTTTTGAGTATGGAGAAATGTTGGAAAAAACTATGAGAGAAAATAAGGTTTAACGTTGGGAGTACCTACCCAGCCATAGCTTCATTTAATTGGTGATTAAATTGCGCCAAGACCGAAAAAGTATGTTTTCTTAAATGTTAGAGTTAATATTATTTTGTTTAAAAAGAAGATAATTTTTATGAAATTTCACAATTTTTTACCAAATTTCACATATGCATCACCTTGTGAAATAAACTCCTGTAGTATAGACTATCCGTTTTTCTTCCAAGATTCCACACCTCTATACGACACCTGTTGGCCTCGGTAATGTCGGGTCATTGACCTAGCAGAAATTATTCGAATTCAGTTCCTATAAAACATTCGTTACCGCGACACCTGCCCACCTTCTGACCTGCCACTCGTGGGGAAAATATACACTTAAGGCGTATATACCTGCCCTGCGTGGCTCCCTAATAATTTTGAAAAATCATTTAGGTGTCAGTTATTACATTTTTATTTGTACTAAGTTTTTCGTAGTCGGCTTATCCTTCCCGTAAGTATAACTGATACCTTCCTAGGACTTATAAGTGGATGCCTAGAGGTCAGAAGCCTGTGTCGGGGAGCCACAGAATGGAGAACCTGAAACAACGGTCAGTCCGAAGCCAGGTAGAACGTGAGGAAGTGGATGAATGATATAACATGTAAGCAAAATGGTTGATAGGAAAAGTGATGACGGAGCAATTGGTGGAATGAGGGGAAGGGCAAACCGGAGAACCCGGAGAGAACCCAGCCACACACCGTTTCGTCCACCACAAATCCCACATGCGGGCACTTGGGATCGACCTCGGGCAGCCTAGTGGGAGGCGAGCGGTCTAACCACTCAGCAATGCCACCACCTTTGTTATTAAGTACTATTACTAATTCTTTCATGTTTATTTACTTTTTATAAATTAACATAGAGTTATATAATAATTATGTTTTATTTACTTCTTTTCTGTCTCATTAGCCACTTAGTGCATTCTCTTATTTCCCTTTTACTTACAGGAACTGAATAATAAGAATGTAATGGTAATGTTTACCTTAATTAACATGATATACATAAGAAAATAATCTTTTGTAAGAATAGTTTGTTTGCAGAACAGCTAAAGAAAGCACGTGAATGGAACACATCAGGCTTTTTGTGAAGTAAGTATCTGTCTAATTCGTGCGGTTTCCAGTTATGCAAAAGTCATTTAGGATGAAGAATATTTCCAACAAATTCAAGATATACATTTTTTTTTTTTTTTGTCATGCAAACATTTTAGTATACAGTATTATAATCAATGTCGTTAGAGCCATTTTTGAAGAAACCAAACTTTTCTAAGTAAGGGGTAGTTGGTCTGGGGGTTATTTCTTGAAAATCTTCATTTCATATCCTTGAAATGTGCAGAACGCGTTTTTATTTATTGGAGGACCTCAAAACACATATTTGGGATGAAATATCACATTATTTTTATTTTCTCTACACGTACTATGTACGTCTATAGCGAAGAGCGAAGGTATTGTATTGTACCCAAAAATCCGATATCAAGATTTAACCGGAAATATATGTTTTGTGGTCCCCTGAGTCCAAACAATTAGAAAAAGGTCCGTGTGTGTCTGTGAGCAGCAAGTCCAAAAACGAAAAGTCAGTAATATACCAAACTTGGTACTTAAGTTGAATATCTTCCAAGGATGCGACACGAAGATTTTCAAGAAAATCCCCCCACCCCAAACTATCCTTTACATAAAACATTTTTCAAAAATTTTAATGTTCTCAAAAATGGCTCTAACGATTTTGATTAAAATACCTTATGTTTAAGATATTTTTATGACAAACAAAATGTATATCTTGAATTTGCTGGTAATAGCCTCTAAAGACCTCTTCATTCTATATACCTTTTGTATAACTGGCAAACCGTAAGAGAGATACAAAAAGTTACTACACAAAAGATGTAAATCTCATTAAAACACACAATATATGTCATATACATATTTTTAATACTTAACCGTTTTCGAAGTATTCCGAATTATTGGTTTCAACTTTAAGCCACTTAAACTTTTCTCAAACGGGAAGACATCTTTCTTCTCGTTTCTCATTTGTTTAGTCCTGGTAAGCAAAGAGATTAAAATTTCAATTGTTTCACATAGCGAGCGCCTTCTAAAGGACGAGACAATCGCTTTAGGCTGTGTATTGTCTTATTTTCCATCTACTTACAAGAAAGCTAGTACAAAGATAATTCTGCTCATGTTTATCTTGATTAGCTTGATGTAGATAAAAGAATAGTCTTTTGAATAAAAGGTTTGTTTACCGAACCGCTTGAGGACATCATATAAATTGAACACAATAGATTTCTTCCCTTCTACTTAGAAGGAACCAGGTAATAAGGAAAATTTCTACTAAAGTTTGTCTCCATTAGATAGCAGATTTAGCTTTTTACTTTCTCTATACGTACTATGCACATAGTTTATAGAGAAGGTATTGTATTGCACCCAAAAATTCGATACCGAGATTTAACCGGAAATATATGTTTTGAGGCCCCCTGAATAAAAAAGGCATTTTTAGAAAAATGTCGTCTGTGTGTGTGTGTGTCTGTGGGTAGCATAGCTCAAAAATGAAAAAAAAAAAACGTTAAAAACCAAACTTGTTATTTAAGTTTGACACAAGGATGCAACACGAAGATTTTCAAGAAAATCACTCCTCCCCAAATTAGCCTTTACATGGAAAAAATTTCGAAAATTTTGAATTTCTTAAAAATGGCTCTAACGATTTTAATTAAAATATCATATATTTAAGATATTCACTTGACAAATAAAGTGTATATTTTGAATCTGCTGGGAATAGCCTCTGAAGACTACTTTACTCTGGATGAATTTTACGGATTTTTGCATAACTGCTATACCGTAAGAGATGGACAAAAACTTACCACACAGGAAATGTAGAGCACATTAAAACACACAATTTATGTTATATACATTTTTTTCGTGGAGTAGATAGATTTTAAGATATTTCTTTTTTTTTTTTTTTAGATTCAGCTTTGAAAAACTTAGGCTTTTCTCATACAGGAATTTGTCAACATTCATACAAACAAAGGAACTTCAGTCACATAGCAACCAGCTTTTGACTATCACTTTACCAATGGTACTCCCTTATTTCGCTTCTACTTTCTGCTAATTTTTTCTTGATTAGCATTAAATAAATAGAAGCATAAGCTTTTTAACTATAATTTGTTACAGAGTTGTAGGGAAAGTCATGTGAATGGATCATATCAGACTTTTTTTTCGTTTGAATGCGATATCATGCTACTTACAATGGATGTGGTAGAGAAATACAATCCGGGCATAAAGCTGCTAAGTTTAGCTTTGCCAGAGCTGAAAATATTAGCTTCTCTTCAGAAATGAATGAAAATGTCAGGTTTATAAGGGCAATTTCGTTATAACTGGATCTCCTTGTGCGTTTGGTAGGCTCTGTGGGTGGTCTCTGTTTCACAGGCACTACATCCACCACAAGGGCCAACCCTTACGAAAAAGAAACAAGAAAATGTACCTTTAAGAGTTCTGAGGGACGGGATAATGAGATTGAAAGAAGCTGGTAAACATCACAAAGGCAAAAAATAACACAGAGAGGGCTGACTCTGCAAAGGCTGTTTTTCTGCTGAGAACTCTGTGTGTGAAGCAGACAGGAAGAAAATTGACAACTCAAGAGAAATGGGAAACTAAACTAGTGACTGCTTGTCACATTATCTAAATGTGTTTGCGTACCTCTCCAAATCCCATTTACTTGGGCGTTCGTAAGCATTTATGGTATTATTCGTTTGAAATTAAACACTTAAAAACAGTGGCGGCTGGTAGTGCCAAAATTACTTCCTCCAAATTGTTTTACTTTCTCTACCAAGTATGTACAATTTACATAGTTGGTAGTGAAATAGAATGTATTACAGCTCCACATTGGAGTGACAGTTTGAGGGCTTCGGGACTTAAAAAGATGGTTTATAACGAGTTGGTAGGATGCGTTTTTGTACATTATAAAAGTTCTTGTAGGAACGAGTAGGTTTCGTTCTCCTGCCGTTGGTTATTCTGCGTTGAACACAGTGTTTCCAACCAGATTTCATTCTTTTTTTGTACTTTAACGTCCTTTAACCTGGTTGGTCATATCGGACCATGGAATGGAATTGTTGAAATGGTGCTCAAATGACCTTGGGGTCCATGGAGCTTGGAGTTATTCAACATCGACTTTCGTCTTCTCAGGATAACTTTTGAACGTGAGACAAAAACGCTACCACCACACTACCCAGGCGGGGCCCAATTTCTTTGAAAAAACTTTTAAAATTCTGCAGATTACTTTGAGAGTGACAACAATTTCTACAGATATCTTTGTAGGTTTAAGCCGCCTTACGTTAATATATTTGTCTCCAAGATCAGCAATTCTGCGTCTCCTAATGATTCCATTATATGGAACTTCTACAGCTTGTATTAAATTAAACACAGTCTTCAGCTTTATGCACAGTATAGGCCTGTATTACATTTCACTTGTATGGTTATTAGAATTGCATCGAGCATTCCCTGTAACTATTCGTCAAAATATATATTATTACTATTATTTTATTATTATTATTATTATTATTTCTACAAATTTACATCTGTTTAAGTTTCTCAGCCACTGTTAGAATCGTTTGTCTTCCTCTTAAAATCGTACATGGACGAATTCATTTTCGAGATGTTTCAGTTTGTAAAATGTAAATGGAGTTTTATTTATGGACGCTCTTTAACTGCTGTGGTTCTCAGCAGTTAAAGAGCGTGAAAGACTGGGCATGGCTTTTATACTGGGCGTGAAAGACTGCTTAATTTTGCTCATAGGCCTCTCTATCAGGCATGAAGTTCTTTTGCGTGCCGTAAATCCACGGCACGGGGCCAACAGCTTTAATTCCCTTCCGAAGGAAGCCATGCTAAGGATTTTTATACCCGAAAAAATCCATCGTTCTCCACCGGGTTTGAACCCGCGACCTTTTGTGACCGAATGTACCCATGAGAGCTCTTTCGGCATTAGGTAAACTAGCAATAATTTTGTCTCTAATTTATTCCTGTGTTTCGAAAAAATTATTACAATTGTTGCACTTAAGTGTGGAAAACGCAGCAATGGCCTCCCAAAACGAGATACTAACGGATATAATGAGTGCATTTCCCATTTGTTGTAAGAGGACATTTTCTTTTAAACTATAACAATTTTGTTTACCGAGTGAGAACATGGTTGAACATGGATGACAATTTGCATTCAACGGTTTAGCAGCCGGACTCAATCATGACTTAAGTTATTTCAATCTATATTATCGCCGAGTTTTTTAAATGTATAATTATTCGCAAGGAAAACAAATTAGGATGAGATTCTTGTAATATCCCTGGTGTCGGGATGTATGGAAAACTAAATTACAAGAGATGAATTCAGAGTGATGATTTACGTCGTTTATTTTTACGTAATAACTCGGCGAGCAAATTGTAAGTACATTTTTGTGGTTATTATTCCTATATGAATGTTATAATATTGATATTCAATAATTAATTTAGATTTGTTGATTCGGTATAATGTGACGACATCAACGATCGAATATGTGACGTAATTAACGAACGGATTCCAATTCGGAACGTTGAAATCGATTTTATAATAAACAGGATCGTGACGAATTATGAATTGAAATATGAACTATATGTTCTTATTTACTGTGGTTATATGGTAACAAACTGTAGTAGTACTTGTTTATATGGCAAACATTTTCCTTTTGTTTTAATGTTTCGTCATCATATGAACATTTTGTTATATCACAGCGTTGCTAAAACATGCCACATTCGGGACGACAAATAAAATAAATGACACGTTTTATATTGCGCCTATAAGGTTTCTGCACTAACATATTTGCTCTTCTAATACCATATAATTATTTATCGTACATTTTAGGGGTTTAATATTTTGATATTAGAAAGGATTACTCGAACAAAATATACAGATTACATATTTGTTAAATTGTTCTTTAATGTAAATTTGAAAAATGTAAATGGCCTATTATTTATGGACGCTCTTTAACTGCTGTGGTTCTCAGTGTCCCATTCTAAATTGGGCGTGAAAGACCGCTTAATTTTGCTCAGAGGCCTCTCTATCATACTTGAGGTTCTTTTACGTGCCGTAAATCTACGACAAGGGACCAACGGCTTTATTTCTCTTCCGAAGGAAGCCATGCTATGGATTTTTACACCCGAAAAAAATCCATCGTCCTCCTCCGGGTTTGAACCCGCGACTTTGGGTAAATGAAGTCAGCATGGTAACCATTACACCACGGAGGATGAAATGTAAATTTGACATTGAATAAACTGCACAGATATGATTGATATCAACAAATAACATTAATATCATTAAACGGCAACGATAATATATCCGTAGAGAAGGTATTGAATCCCACCATAAAATAGACATCAAGATTGCACTAGAAATACACGTTTTCAAGGATCTCTGAAACATAAAAGCATTTGTAGGTAAAGGTCCGTGAGTTTGCATGTGTATGTGTGTTTGCCAATGGTACAACTTAAAAATGAAAAGCTGTTTAAATTTCAAATTTTATATTTAACTTCAGCATCTTCCAGAGATACGAGATGAAGATTTTCAAGAAAATCCACCGTCTCAAACTACCCTTTACATGTAACACTTTTAGAAAACTGTGATTTCCTCAAAAATGCCTCTAAAATGTTTGATTAAAATGCAAAATGTTTATATAAACTATACAAAAAATGGAGATATTGATAAAGTGTTTTTTTTTTTAAACTGAGCTTTTTCAAGATATTCCTTCTTATTGGTTTAATTGTTCAATAGTTATACTTTTCCCAACTGCAAAGGCGTCATTCATTTTTATTTTGTTGTTTGCCCGCCCCATACAAATATTAAATTTAAATGACATCACTTAGTGACCATATCTTTAAAAATTTGGTTATCGTTTTAATCTAGAATATTCCCTTGTTTCCCTTCTACTTATAAAAAACTAGTAATAGGAGTATTTCTGCTCACGTTTATCTTGATTTGCATGATATAGACAAAATAGTAATTTTTTGTAAGAATAGTTTGTTTGCAGAAGAGATAGAGAAAGTCATGTGACTGGAACGCATGATATTTTTTATAATTTTATTGCATTCTATTGATATGAAACAGTTTCTTCTCACGGTATCATCTTTAAAACATCAGAAAGCTCATTTCTTGGAACTTGAACAAAAATTTGCTTGCTGCTCTTGTAGAGACAGTATTTTAAAACACGAGTCTCTATAAATGTTTTTAAAGCTAGAACATGCACTTAATTGAACCGACAGGACACCTTGAATGTTTCTTTTTGCAGTTTTGCAGCTCATGTATATGTAAATGATATTCGTCGCTAGCGGCATCACCGTGCCAGAGATGATAGAAGCAGAAGATAGAGTAATGAACTTGTGCAGCGATGTACACCCATACTCCACACAGCCTTTGTCACAAGTGATCCCTTTGTGAGACGAAGCCCTTTCTACAATAGCCTCCACTCACTCAAGCTTGCTCTGTACTTCACGAATGAGGGTTCAATCCCTGCGTCTGGGGAATTTGCAGAACTGAAGAGAATTTCCAAATAGAGGAATTGGAATTAAACGGTTAGACGTGCTATATTGATTGCATGCTGATATACGAGGGCCGTCTTGTTTTTCAACCTCCGATAGGCTATAAACAAAAGACAAGTTCATAGAAAACAATTATTTTATTACTAAAAGGTTTGTACACTTATGGTTACTTTTCAACATAATCACCGAAAAGATTGAGACATTTATCGTACCTGTGCACAATCTTTGCAATACCCGCTTCAAGCATTGACGTTGTTTTGAAGATCTTCGTACTTTACGACGTTTGCGGAGAGCCATTCAAAACAAACGAAAAGGAATGCTGACTTCAGGAATTGTGTTGATCCATGACAACGCTCGTCCACACACTGCTGGCACAACCCATCGACTCCTTGAACAGCTTCAATGGTAAGACCTCTTAATTGTGGACCGTAAAAGATAGACAAAAACTTACTGCACAAAAATGTAGATCTCGTTAAAACATACAATTTTGATCCTATACATTTGTTGCAGAGTTAACAATTTCCTACGTATTCCTTATTATTTGTTTCAATTTTAAAATACATTTTTTTCAAATTAGTGTCGTCCTCCGTTTCATATATATATATTTGTTTTACGCCTGGCCATGCAAAGAGACTCGAATTTCAACTGTATCACATGGCAACCTCCTTTAGAAGAGTTGACTATCGCTTTAGCCTAGTCCTTTATTTCACTTCTACTTACAACGAAGCAAGTAATAATATCAAATATGCTAATGTTTATCTCAATTAGCATAGTATAGATAAAAGAATAATCTTTTTACTTTCTCTATGCGTACTATGTACATTGTGTATAGATTCGATACCGAGATTTCACCGGAAATATACGTTTTAGGGTACCCAGTATAAAAAAAAGCATTTTCAGAAAAGGTCAGTGTGTGTGTGTGTGTGTGTGTGTGTGTGTGTGTGTGTATGTATGTGTCCGTGTGTCTGTGAACACGATAGCTCAAAAACGCAAAGACGATAAAATACCACAGTTGGTATTTAAGTTTAGTATCTTCCAGGGATGCGACACGAAGATTTTGAGAAAAATCCTCCCACCACAAACTACCCTTTACATGGAACTTTTTTCGAAAATTTTGATTTTTTCAAAAATGGCTCTAACGATTTTGATTAAAATTTCGTATTTTAATTATATTTACCTGAAAAATAAAATGTATACCTTGAATTTTCTGATAATAGCCTCTGAAGACTACTTTATTCGGGATGAATTTTAGGATTTTGCATAACTGCTAAACCGTAAGAGATGGACAAAAACTTACAACACAAAAAATGTATAGCACGTTAAAACACACAATTTATCTCATATACATTTTTTTCGTGGAGTTGATCGTTTTTGAGATACTCCTTATTTTTGGTTTCAGCTTTAAAAACTTATACTTTTCCAACACAGGAATTTGAGAATTCCTCTCCATACAAAGGAACTTCAGTCATATAGCAACCAACTTTTGACTACCACTTTATAACCAATTGTACTCCCTTATTTCGCTTCTACTTACACGGAAATAAGTAATAGGACTATTTGCACTGAATTTTTCTTGATTAGTATGAAGTAAATAGAAACATAAGCTTTTTAACAATAATATCGTGTTGCAGAGATATAGAGAAAGTCATGAGAATGGAACACATTAGATTTCTTAAGAATAATTTGTTTGCAGAACCAGTGTACAAAGTTATCATTTTTGTACAAATATTGTGTGTTACAATCACGTGTGTTAGCGATATGATTTAGAATGCTTATAGTCGATTGTGACACATGTTTGGGCGACTTTCTTTAATCAGCCGAACTCATTATCACAGGGGCCGTAAATTCAACATGTGAAGAGCGGCGGCAGTAACTAAACACGTTGCAAAACAACACTTCGGCACAATGCATATGTGCTAGAATGTATGCTTTTTCTGGGAATTTCTGTCCACATGGTCGGTAGCTATAAAACGAAGAGCTGCAATCCTGGTGAGTCAGTTTAGACTGTGAGTTCACAGCACGCAGCAGTTGCATGAAAGGGATAATTCCGCTGTCGCGTCTAGGCGACGAAAAAAATTGTGCAGCAGAATTGTTGTGAAAGTTTCGGAACAAAAACTGTGTGACTGCCTCCGTGGTCGAGTGGGCAGCGAGCTGACTTCTCACCCGGAGGTCCCGGGTTCGATTCCCGGCTGGGGCGGGGATGTTTTCTTTAACCGTAATTATTCCCTATCCCCATAGAGTCTGGAAGTATGAATGTGAGAGTGAATGTGCGTGTGTTTAGTAATATAAAGTTTAACCTAATGTTCTGAACCTACAGCTTCACAAGTGAAAGCCCCGATGACCATTGATGTTAAAGGGGGCTATACAAATGAAGTAATTCAAAAAAAAAATACTGTGTGTAATCAGTTTTCAAGTGTAAAGAAAATTTTGTTACGCTAATCTATAACACGCAATACATGGGAAATGGTTAACTATATATAAAATATATTTTATATAAATTGTGTGCATTAAAGAGATCTACATTCATTACCGATTAACAGCTAGGCAAAGGTCATCCAGAATGAAGAGGTTTTCAGAGGCTATTCCCAAAAAATTCAGTATATACATTTCATTAACTATGAAAATATTTAAAAATATGATGTCGTTTTAATCAAAACAATTATTCATTTTTGAAAAAATAAACTTGTTCGAAAAAATGCCATATAAAGGATGGTTTAGGGTGGAAGAATGTTCTTCAAAATCCTTGAGTCGCATCCTTGGAAGATATAGAACTTAAATATCAAGTGGTATTTCATGGACTTGCCTTTTTGAGCTTTGCAGTTCACAGACACACATTCATATGGACCTTTTTCTAAAACCACTTCTTTTTTAATTCAGAGTACCTCAAACACTGTATTCGGGTCAAATCGTCTTATAGAAATGTTGGGTGAAATGAAATACTTTTCCACCTACTTTGTACATTGTACGTGATAGCGTAAGTAAAACACCTCTGATTTTGTTTCAGCAACTATGAATTTTTTCGTTTTGATGCTGGTAAACATTTCCTGTGCTATGGTTTATTCGTTTAAATTCATAATGTCATGGCTGGCTTATTTCAAGCGTTTTTATTCTAGCTACTCCGTAACAAGTAAAGTAACTGAGCTTGTACATTCTCTAGATAGGAGTTCATATACAATATCACATAATTCTTGGCATCCAAATCTCGTTTTCCTCAAGTGTGGCAGAACTTTGGTCATGATTACTAAAAAAATTAATTTTTATCTCTAAAAAT
Organism: Hymenopus coronatus; assembly: GCA_030762935.1. Taxonomy (NCBI): domain Eukaryota; kingdom Metazoa; phylum Arthropoda; class Insecta; order Mantodea; family Hymenopodidae; genus Hymenopus; species Hymenopus coronatus. The sequence continues at coordinate 41,089,495 of CM060899.1, forward strand.
AGCTATGAACGTTCAATTTAATCCCGTTTTATCACCATCTTTCAGAGCTCTTTTAAAGTTTCAACTCGTGAACATTTAAATGCCCATGAACACACAGTCCAATGATCTGTATTCACTTCCAATGTCCTTTACACTACTTTGAGGTATCTACCACGTACACAATTGAGAGGGAAGATATTGTATTTACTCAACATTTCAATATCGATATTTCACGTGAAATTCACATTAGCTGCCCCTGAATCAAAAAAAAAGCTTGAGTATGTTTGTGAACAATAGAAGTCAAAAACGTAACATGGGTTGAATAGCGAACTTGATTTACAATAGTGATAATTGTAGAAATCTCCTTTGTTTTGTTTTTAGATTGCTACAAGGTATTATCATTGTTCAGTATTGAATTTTTTATCATAAACCGGAGTTAATTAGGCTCAAATCGGTTACTTTGGCCCAAATTTGGAAAATGTGTTATTTTATAAATATGCACTGCTTTTAGGAACATACAGATATTTTTACTTTCTCTAGCCCCGCATGTACAGTGTACATAGGAATAGAGAAGTATGGTATTCCATCCAAAAATTCGATACCGAGATTTCACCGGAAATACATGTTTTGGGACCTCCTGTATCCAAAAAAAGCATTTTCAGAAAAAGGCCTGTGTGTGTCCGCGTGTCCGTGTGTCTGTGAACACGATAACTCAAAAACGAAAAGTAGCTAAAATACCAAACTTGGTATTTAAGTTTAGTATCTTCCAGGGATGCGACACGAAGATCTTGAGAAAAATTCTCCAACCCCCAAACTACCCTTTACATGGAACTTTTTTCGAAAATTTTGATTTTCTTAAAAATGGCTCCAACGATTTTGATTAAAATATCGTATATTAAAGATATCTACCTGACAAATAAAATGTATATCTTGAATTTTCTGGGAATAGCTTCTATGAATTTTGCTTAATTTGGCATAACTAGTAAACCTTAAGAGATAGACAAGATTTTACTATACAAAAAATGTATGTTTTGTTAAAATACTCAATTACGTCATATACATTTTTTTCGTGGAGCCGACCGTTTTCGAGGTATTCATTGTTATTAGTTTCAGTTGTGAAATACTTATACTTTTCTCAGAGGGCAGTGTCCGTTTTTCTTTTGTTCTACTCCTAGCCAAGAAAAGAAGCGATTTGTAATGACAATCGCATAACGGCAGCTTTTAAAACATTTGAATATCGGTTTAGCCTAGTGTAGTCCCTTATTTTCTTCCTACTTATAAGGAACTAAGTAATAAGAACATCGTACTAATGAGTACCTCGATTAGCAAGGTGCACAAAGAAGAATAATCTTAAGTTTTTAGAACAGCTAGAGAAAGTTATGTGAGTGTAACACATCAAACTTTTATAATTAGTACCTTAATATTATAAAAATCTGTTTATTTCTCAAAAAACTATTTATTTCTTCCACTGATTACAAACGAAATCTGTTTTCTGTCTTTATTCGATGCTTTCACAAAAATTCTGCCATACGGTTCCCTTTCGATGCTGGCCGCGCCGGTGGTTACTACTGTACACTACAAATTTCCCGTCGATACTGACTCAACTGCTGTACGCTATGCATTCCCAGTTGAAACTGAATTTTCTGCGACGACAACGAGGACAGCCCGAAGGGGTGTTACATTGTACCCATTCTTGCTAGAATTTAACCACGTCCTGTGCAGGATGACGGGCGTAAATGAGGTAGGGGAGTAAAAGGAGATAGAAAGTTGTGCTCCTCAATAGTTGTTAGTTATGGTGCAATAGCACTTGTGCACCGCTGGTGTAATGTCGTTACAAATTGTCCTTATTTTGGAGGTTTCATTTTGAATTGTGACGTCCAAGCAACTCCTGAAAGCATTGTGTAGGAGCTCAGTCCTAGCAGCTGGTGGAGTTTCTGGGTTCGTTCTCTCCTTTTACACCTCTCGATGACGTGGCAAGAAACTTTCAGAAGCAATCGCACGTGCAAACCACTACAGGTGTCACAAATTCACAGAGATGTAATGGTGGCTCCAATGCTAAAGAACTCGCCGACGGCTCATATGTTCACTCATGCAGGTGTAATGAATGATGCACGACAAAATTAGCTGTGGCTCCCAAAACAAGCTGCTCACACACGTGCGGTAATTACGGCCGTAGGACATAGTCACAATGTCTATCCACTTAAGTGTGTTAGTTGATCTTTACTTTCCATAGCACGTATATACAATGTACATAAAAGTTGGACAAAAATTCGATTCCGAGATTTCTCCAAAAATAAATGTTTTGAGACCCTCTAAATTCAAAAAACAAACCTTTTAAGAAAAACAGTCAGTGTGTGTGTGTGAGAGAGAGAGAGAGAGAGAGAGAGAGACTTTGCACAGCAACTCAAAAACAAAAAGTTCGTTAAGTACTAAACTTGGATATTAAGCTCAGTATGTACCAAGGATGCGACACGAAGATTTTCAAGAAAATTCCTCCAACCCAAACTACCCTTTACATGGAAAAATATTCACAAATTTTAATTTTCTTGAAAATACTTCCTTCGATTCTGATTAAAATATCGTATAATAAGGATTTTTACATGACAAATAAAATGCATAGCTTGAATTTTCTGGGAATAGCCTCTTTGGTCCTCTTCATTCTGGATGAAGTTTGCATAACTGATAAACCGTAAGAGATAGACAAAAACATACTATACAAAACTGTAGATACCGTCGGAAGCCTTAATTTATGTCCTTTGCATTTACGTTGTAGAGGTAACCATTTCCTAGGTATTCCTTGTTATTGGATTTATTTTAAAATACCTATGCTTTTGTCAGACAGGAAGTTGTCCTTGTTTCGTGAATATGAATGAAAATTGCTAACGACAGCTTTTAAAATATTTAGCTATTTGTTTAACATACTGCATTCTACTTATGAGGAACTGAGTAATAAGAACATTCTGATAATGCTTATCTCGATTAGCATTGTGTAGAAAACAAGAATAATCTTTTGTAAGAAGTTTGTTTGTAGGACAGGTAGAGAAAGTCATGTGCTTAGAACATATCAGATTTTTCTCTTTGTTTTAATAGTTTTCTCACAAACCAATCACATAATTTGCTATCTGTTGTGTGTTTTGGGTCGTAACTGGGCCGTGAAATGAACAACGCCTGTCAGTATATACTACGCGTTTTGCTTATACATTTTCGCGCCTCAAAACGTGACCTGCCTCAGTAACACGGATCGAACACAGACCGTGTTTTGCATACCACTACTAAGAATATAATAGAAATGTGCCTCAGCGGAGAGAATATTCCAAAAGGTCGATAAGTTGAATGTACAGGTGTGGTAAAATAATGTACAGAAAATTATAGAATAGACAGGCCGTACCAGAAACTATATGGTGTATACAAAATTAAAATCGAATTCAGATAGAAAGCGCTTCTGGTTGCGAACGGAAATTGCAGTTTTTGTTTTATGTTTGAGAGAATGTTTTTGTTTTACTGAAGCCCTACGTCAGGCTGTATAAACCTTCCAGCGCAAAGAAAATATCCCTAGGGCTATATTGGCAGATTCCAATCACTGAATCCTTTGCAAACTGATAACAAAGGGTTTCGTGGAGGAGAGAAAATCGATGAGCATCTGTGTATAGAGTTGTATCAGAGTAAAACGGGTTAGTTGAACCTTTTGTCCAATTCCATTTCATAATCATCATTATCATCATATTCAGCTCCATCAGCTTGTCAAATTTACTCTTCTTTGTAAAATTGAAGTGCAACAGTTACTTTATTTCTTCAAGTACGTATAGTAAATAGGGGAAACATTGTATTCCAACCAAAATTTCAATTATGAGATTTCGCCGGAATTACACGTCTTCACACTCTTTGAATCAGCAAAACAACAGATTTGGATAAAGGTGACAAAACAGAAAGACCGTTTAATATCAAACTTGGTATTTAAGAGAAGCGACACGAAGTGTTTTGGAAATTCCTCACCCCAAACTACCATTTACATGGCACTTTTCGATTGTTTTACCTTCTCCACACATACTATATACATAGTGTATAGAGAAGTTATTGTAATGCAACCAAAATTTGATACCGAGATTTCACCGGAAATACAAGTTTTGGGTCCCCCTGAATCCAAAAAAAGCATTTTTGGAAAAGCGTCTGTGTGTGCGTGGGTGTGTGTGTCTGTCTGCGTGTGTGTGTCTGTGGACAGCATAGCTCAAAAACGAAAATACCTTTCAATACCAAACTTTAAGAAAATCCTCCACCCCCAACTACCCTTTACATGGAATTTTTTTCGAAAATGTTTATTTTCTCAAAAATGGCTCTAATAAGTTTGATTAAAATATCGGACATTAAAGATATTTACCTGACAAATAGAATGTACATCTTCAATTTTCTGCGAATAGTCTCTGAAGACTACTTTATTCTGGATCAATTTTATGGAATTTTGCATAACTGCTAAACCAGAAGAGATGGACAAAAACTTACCACACAAAAATATTGAGCACGCTAAAACACACAATTTATGTTATATACATTTTTTTCGTGGAGTTGATAGTGTTTGAGATATTCCTTGTGTTTGATTTCACCTTTAAAAAACTTATTCTTTTCTCATACAGAAATTTGCCAACTCCTGTGCATAGAAACAAAGAAACTTCAGTCACAGAGCAACTAGGTTTTGACTATCACTTGAACCTATCGTACTCCCTTATTTCCCTTCTATTTACAAGGAAACAAGTAATAAGACTATTTCTGCTATTTTTTTCTCGATTAGCATGAAGCATAGAGAACCATAAACTTTTTAACAATTATTTGTTGCAGAGATGTAGAGAAAGTCATGTGAATGGAACACATCAAAATTTTATTTGGTAAACTTTTCTATACCTCTTACGGTTTACCAGTTATACAAAAGTCGCCCAGCACGAAGAGGTCTTCAGAGGCTTTTCCAAGAAAATTCAAGATATATATTTTATTTATGATGTAACTGTACTGCTATACGGTATTTTAAAAAAAATTGTTTGAGCTATTTTTGAAAGAAAAAAATGTTCCTAGCAATGTTTTTTTTTTTGGGGGGGGGAGCGAGAGACTGATTAGCATTATATAGGTTAAAAAATAATCTTTTGTAAGAATAGTTTTTGGTGTGAAATCAATACAGAAAAGGCATGTGAATGGAACATACCTAAACTTTTGTAAAAGGTGCAAATGGTTATTATATTCATTCGAAAACTTGCATTAGTTTTCGTGCCACAGCGTATTTCCGTGTATCTTCCCACAGATCATAACCATATTCGTATATTCGTTATTGATGAATATGTTACTTGTTTGCCTTCTTGATCTGTTCGAACCACAAGCAGGCAACCACACGACGAAACCATGAATTAAGCAGCTGCACAGAACAAGCACCTCTATAATATCCTTTATCTTCGTGCCTGAGTACCCCTTGGAAAATCAGTAATGCGGCAACTTCTTTGGCATTATAGGCGTGCGGAAAGCATAAAACTGCAAAGAAAGCCTATTTGAATCATTTGGTATACATACAGGCTGTCAGGTGTATGACTGCAGATATTTGTATTGGTAATTGAGAACGGTGTAATATACATTACAACAATATTTGTTTCATTTGCAGACTAATAATGTTAGTTATTAAGACGATTATGTTCAAAATAATTAGTAAGTCCAAGTAGCCGTTCACACAAAAGACAAAGTGTTTATTTTCCCCGAAAGCGCGAGCGGGAAGCATAAAGTAGCGTGGGCAGCCCTCGGGATAACGAATGTCGAAATCGTGTTTACGAACACGGTTCTTACGTGGCAAAATATGTAATTTTTTTTATGAAAATGTAAGTACGTTTCATTAAGGACTGAATGCTCATACTTGCATTTCCAATATATTATTGCTTATTTTAATGGATGAATGAGTTCGATGCATTCTACAAGGTTAATGATCCCAAAGAGTGAACACGTGAATGAAAAATCTTAAGTGTTACGTTCACATGACTTTCTCTACATCTCTGTAAATAATTATTGTTAAAAGGTGTATGCTTCTTGCCAATTGAGATAAACATTCACAGAAATATTCCTATTTACCTTTCTTGTAAGTGGAAGGGAAACAAGGGAATACACTAGACTAAAACGATAGTCAAATCTTCTAAAAGCTAGTTGATATATGATTGACATTCACTTCTTTGTATGACTAGGAATTGACAAAGTTTTGAGTATTTTAAATCTGAAACCAATAACGAAGAATATCTCGCAACTGATTAACTCTACCAAAAAATGCATGTGCCATAAACTGTACGCTTTAACAATATCAACATTTTTTTGTTTTGTATAGCAAGTTTTTTTCTGTCTCTTACGGTTTACCAGTTATCCAGAATTCATCTAGAATGAAGAAGTTTCCAGAGGCTATTTCCAAAAAATTCAAAATATACATTTTATTTTCTATGTGAATATCTTTGTTATGTGTATTTCATTTAAAATCGTTACAAATATTTTGAGAAAATCAACATTTTCCAAATGTTTTCCATATAAAGAATAGTTTGGGGTAGCGGGATTTTCCTTGAAATCTTTGTGTCACATCCTTGGAAGATACCAAGCTTAGTATTTTACCCACTTTTCGTTTTTAAGACACAAGGACCCACCCGAATTTTTTGTAAATTTGTTTTGTAATTAGGGGACCCTAAAACGTGTATTTTCGGTGAAATCTCGGTATCAAATTTTTGGAGTGCAATAACTTCTCTACCTACTATGTACAATGAACACGCGTGCTAGAGAAAGTAAAAATGAATTCTATACTGACAGAAGTTCATTTTACGGTGCAATTTTGACCGTGCACAAAACATGAGGTAGCAAACTGTGTGACGTATTTGTGGGAAAATGGTTAGACGAAGACAAAAAAGGTGTTCATGTGTTCCATTAGCATGAATTTTTCTACTTATTCTGCAAAAATAATTCTTCAAAAATATTTTTCTTTTTTCTAATTCATGTTAATTCAGGTAAAAATTAACAGAATGTTTTATTACTTAGTTCCTTATAAGTAGAAGTGAATTGAGGAATACTCTACGCTAAAGCGACAGTCAAATGTTGTTTAAAAGCTGTCGCTATACGATTGTAATTGTACTTTGCCTCTCTTTGTAAAAAGAAAAGGAGTAAAGGAGTAAAACAAAAAAATCTAATGTGTTCCATTCACATAACTTTCTCTACTTCTGTGTAACAAATTATTGTTAATAAGCTCATTCTTCTATTTACTTCATTCTAATCGAGAAAAAAATTAGCAGAAATAGTCTTATTACTTGCTTCCTTGTAATTAGAAGCGAAATATGGGAGTATTATAAGTTAAAGTGAGGTCAAAAGCTGGTTACTAGGTGACTGAAGTTCCTTTGTTTGTATGGACATAAGTTGACAAATTCCTATATGAGAAAAGTATAAGTTTTTCAAAACTGAAGCCAAAAACAAGGAATATCTAAAAAACGATCAACTCCTCAAAAAAAATGTATATAACATAAATTGTGTGTTTTAATGTGCTCTACATTTTTTGTGTGGTAAATTTTTGTCAATTTCTTACGATTTAGCAGTTATGCAAAATTCATCCAGAATAAAGTAGTCTTCAGAGGCTATTTCCAGATATACATTTTATTTGTCAGTTATCTTTAATATACGATATTTTAATCAAAATCGTTATGACATTTTTGAGAAAATCAACATTTTCGAAAAAAATTCCATGTACAGGGTAGTTGCGGATGGGGGGATTTTCTTGAAAATCTTCGTGTCGCATCCTTGGAAGATACCAAACTTAAATACCAAGTTTGGTATTTAACGGTCTTTTCGTTTTTGAGTTATGCTGTCCACAGAAACACACACAGACACACACACGCACACAGACGGACCTTTTTCCAAAAATACTTTTTTTGGATTCAGGGGTACCCAAAATATGTACTTCCGGTGAAATCTCGGTATCGACTTTTTGGGTGCAATACAATACTTTCCTTATACACTATGTACATATTACGTGTAGAGAAAGTAAACAACAAGACGACTTTCTGAGGAGTAAAACAAAAGAAACACAACTTCCTGTCTAAGCAAAGTGTAAGTATTTTAAAATGGTTATTTCCACAACAAACATGTAAGGATATAAATTGTAAGTTTTAAGGAGATCCTTTTTGTGTAGCAAGTTTTTGTCTACCAATCACGGATTACCAGTTATGCAAAAGTCATGCAAAATGAAAAGGTCATCAGAGGCTGTTTCAAAATAATCAAGGTACATATTTTATTTGTCACTTAAATATATTTAAAAATGTATATTTTTTATAAAAATTGTTAGAACCATTTTTGAGAAAATGAAACGAAATTTTTTCCGTGTAAAGGGTAGTTTAGGGTGAAGGAATTTTCATGTAAATGTTTGTGTCACATATTTAGGAGATACTAGACCAAAACACCAAGTTTGGTATTTAAGGGAGGTTTCGTTTTTGATTTATGCAGCACAGAGACACACAGACCTTTTAAAAAATTGCGTTTTATGTATTTAGGGAACCTGAAAGAATATATTTCCAATGAAATCTTGGTACCGGATTTGGGTGCTATAAAATACCTTCTTTAGCTTCTATGTACATCGTACGTTGCAGAGAAGGTAGGATATAAAATATAGTGGAGCAGAATTTCAGCTCTGAGGCTAAGGTTTATTTCACCTGCTAACCCGCGGGAAAAGGGATCAGCCGAGAGAGTGCGAAGGCCGGGCAGATATCATGGCGGAAAGCATCCCGGATGTCCCTTCGATACTCCACCTTCCCATCCAATGCGACTGGTTCAGGAAAAGTTCTCTCAAGGCAAACCCTTTTTTTATAGCAACCCTGAATATGAGGGGCAAGAAAATTCGTGTACATGTATTACCTAAATTAGTGTTCGATTATCGGCCTGGGAATACCATAAAATTCCCAAGAACATTGTGGTCGTTGCAATTGAAAACATAAACATACTGTCATATATAATACTCAAGAGATGTCTCTCGGCTCAAAAAGAAAATCGTATTTTTGCTACTACATATAATACATAGGTTAAGTACCGTATTCCATTAAAAACTTCGATATCGAGTATCGAGATTTCACCAGAAATAGGTTTTCAGGACCCATGAATAAAGGAACCATTTTTGTAGGAAAAAAGTCCGTGTGCTTGTCTCTCGGTCTTTGGGAAGCATAAATGAAAAAATAAAAGGCTGTTAAATACCAATTATTATTTGTGCATCTTTCAAGGAAACAACTTTAAGATATTCAAGAACATTACCCCACTACAAAGTATCCTTTACATGGAAATGTTTTCGAAATCTTTGATTTAATGAAAAATATCATTTGGATTTTGAGAAAAATACTAAATGTTTAAGACGTATTCGGGTAGTTTTTCATCACCATTATTATTAATCTTTTATTATTTTTAATTTTTTCTTTGATAACTTTAACCAGCACTTCATAATTCAGGCATGGTGTTACTTTCTCTATACGTACTATGTACAAAATACCAAAAATTCGATACCGAGATTTCACTGGAAATATATGTATTCGGGTCCGCTTTATCTAAAAAAAAAAAAAAAAAAAAAAAAAAAAAAGCATTTTCGGAAAAAGGTCCGTGTGTCCGTGTGTCTGTGAACTCAAAAACGAAAAGTAGGTGCAATACCAAATTTGGTATTTAAGTTTAGTATCTTCCAGGGATGCAACACCAAGATTTTAAGAAAAATCCCCCCACCCCAAACTACCCTTTACATGGAACTTTTTCGAAAATTTTGATTTTATCAAAAATGGCTCTAACGATTTTGATGAAAATTTCATATATTAAAGATATTTACCTGACAAATAAAATGTATATCTTGGATTTTCTGGGAATAGCCTCTGAAGAGTAGTTTATCCTGGATGCATTTTACTGAATTTTCATTAACTGCTAAACCGCAAGAAATGGACAAAAACTTACTACACAAAAATGGAGAGCACGTTAAAACACTTAACTTAAGTTATATACATTTTTTTCGTGGAGTACGTCGTTTTTGAGACAATCCTTAGTTTTGGTTTCTGCTATGAAAAACTTATACTTTTCTCATACAGGAATTTGTCAACTGCTGTCCATACAAACAAAAGAACTTCAGTGGCATAGCAACTAGCTTTTGATTATCACTTTAACCCATGGTACTCCCTTATTTCGCTCCTACTTACAAGGAAGCAAGTAATATGGCTATTTCTGCTAATTTTTTACTGATTAGCATGAAGTAAATAGAAGTATAAGCTTTTTAAGAATAATTTGTTGCAGAGATGTAGAGAAAGTCATGTGAATGGTACACATCAGATTTTTTAAAATTGTATAGGTATCTCTGTAAGTAAAATGTCATTTTTCTTTTGCTATTCTCAAGTATACTAATTGTTGTGTGTATATAATAATAAAACATTAATAAAAAAACATATCTTTAAATCCCTGGAATAGGTTCTGAAGTCCTCTTTATTCTTAAAGTTTTTTTTGCATAACTGGCAACTTGTAAAAGCTACGACAAATATTATTACTCAAAAAATGTAGATTTCGTATAAAAATATCACAATTTATGTCAAATACGTTTTTTCACGGTGTTAACTATTTCCTTATTATTCGTTTAAATTTTATAATACATATACTTTTCTCAAATGAGAAACATGTATTTCCGGTAAATTCTCGGTATCGAATTTTTGCGTGCAATACAATACCTTCTCTATACATTATGTAGTAGTCGTGTAGAGGAAGTAATATACATCTTGTTAAAACACTCACTTTCTGTTATATTCAGTTTTTGTAGCGAGATATTCGTTGTTTTTAGTTTCAGTTTTAAAATACTTAAAATTTTCCCATACGACAACTTGTCAACTCCTAGCCATGTAAAGTCGCCCTCCGTGGTGTAATGGTTACCATGCTGACTTCATGTACCCAAGGTCGCGGGTTCAAACCCGGCGGAGGACGATGGATTTTTTCGGGCGTAAAAATCCTTAGGAAGGGAAGTAAAACCGTTGGTCCCGTGTCGTAGATTTACGGCACGTAAAAGAACCTCAAGCCTGATTGAGAGGCCTCTGAGCAAAATTAAGCGGTCTTTAACGCCCAATTTAGAATGGGACGCTGAGAACCACAGCAGTTAAAGAGCGTCCATAAATAACACGACATTTCTAGCCATGTAAACAATCAAATTTCAAAACATAGAACCCAGGATTTAAAGGATTTGACTATCGCTTTGGCCTGGTGTATTTCCTTATTTCCCTTCTACTTACAAGAAAGCAAGTAATATCAAGCATGTAAATACCAGAAATGAAGAAAAAATATGTCTAAAACCCCACTAGATCACATTTATACTGTTGTTCAGAAAATGTATATCTCGTTGAAGCACACCATTTATGTCAAATATCTTTTGTTTTGAGGGGAGTTAACCATTTCCACGATTATCCTTATAGATGACTTAAATTTCCCAAAACCATATTTTTCTGAAATGAGATGTCGTCATTCGTTTTTATACTGTTTTAACTTCCGACTATTCGAGAAAAACTAAGTTTTAAGATCTTCACATAGCGACCATATTTTAAAAAATGTTACTGTTGCTTTTGTCTAGCGTATTCCTGTATTTCCGTTGCACCTTCAACTGCTCCGGTGCGAGCTCCACGTGCCCCAAGCACCCGTGGTACTTCTGACGTTACTAGAAGTAGCCGGGCCGTACATCTGACCCCATCCCGAAAGGGAGCTGTTCGGATTGGGTTGGACTCGACGTGGCATGGCCCGATCGATACCAGTCTGGCCGGGGTTGTAAGACACCTTAATGTCCTCCGGCACTAACCTGGAAAGTTAGTAGATATAAGCTGGTAAAGGTCGGCCCTACCGTGGTTTTCGGTAGTATTCTCCCCGGAGTTGACGGGCGTAAGTGGCGTTTCCACTTCCGTCCCAGTATGCTAGCATTTCGGTACTTACACGCAGTGTATGAAATAGGTACTAGTCTAACGGAAGCAACATGGACTTGTGCCTGGGTTGGCATGCATCCCTAAGTCGTGGGTTTATGCATGCTTGTTTCAGATGTATTTCCGTTGCACCAACAGGGAAATAAATAATAAGATCATTATGGCAATATTTATCTTGATTTCTATGCTGTAGATAAAGAATAAATTCTTACTTTGTCTACACCTACTATGTACATAGTGTATAGAGAATGTATTGTAATGCACCCAAGAATTCGATTCCGAGTTTTCACAGAAAATACAAGTTTTGAGACCCCTGAATCCAAAATAAAACATTTTCAGAAAAATGTCTGCATGTGTCTGTATCTATGTGTGTGGGTGTGTGTGTCTGAGGGCAGCATAGCTCGAAAATGAAAAAACCGTTAAATACCAAACTTGGTATTTAGGTTTGGTATCTTCCAAGGATGCGACTCGAAGATTTTCAAGAAAATCCCTCCACCCCCAACTACCCTTTACAAGGGACATTTTTCGAAAAATTTTATTTTCTCAAAAATGGCTCTAACGATTTTGATTAAAATATCGTATATTAAAGATATTTACCTTAAAATAAAATGTATATCTTGAATTTCCTGGGAATAGCCTCTGCAGACTACTTTATTCTGGATGAATTTTACGGAATATTGCATAGCTGATAAAGCATAATAGATGGACAAAAACTTACAACACAAAAACTGTATAGCACTTTAAAACAAACAATTTATGTTATATACTTTTTTTGTGGAGTTGATCCTTTTTTGAGATATTCCTTTTTTTTTTTTTTTTTTTTTTGTTTCAGCTGTGAAAAACATACTTTTTTCATACAGGAATTTGTCAACTCATGTCCATACAAACAAAGGAACTTCAGTCACATAGCAACCAGCTTTTCACTATGACTTTAACCTATGTTACTCCCTTATTTCCCTTCTACTTACAAGGAAGCAAGTAATAAGACTATGTGTGCTAATTTTTCTCCATTAGCATGAAGTTAATAGAAGCATAAGCTTTCTAACAATATTTGTTGCAGAGATGTAGAGAAATTCATGTGATTGTACATCAGATTTTTTTAAAATTAGTTTGTTGTTGAACAGGGAGAGAAAGTCGGGGGATTTAAAATGTTTTGCTTGGAGTATAATTACATTATTACAGATAGTGACATGATCCTATTTAAAGTTACGTTCCCTATTGGCCAGGCACTAATAAGGTTCAACTTCATGTATACATGCATAACAAAATGGGACCATGCTGCTGCTGTAACGTTTAGTAATTTGATATTCCGAAATGTAATGTCCGCAGCAGATGTAGTTTGCCAAAGTTTAACCTCTGCTGCAGAGAGTGTGGTTGTATCATGGAACAAATACCTGTTGGTGACACAACAGTTAAACACTACTGAATAAGAAGGCTGTGGCTACCTTGAGTCTGTAAGTTCAAGCAAGTGAAACATTAACTGCATACTCGTACTGTTTGCTTCAATATGTAATGTGCAGTGGTACTTAAATCATCAGCTTGTATCTAGAGTTTCAGAAAATCTTGAGTGACATATTTCAACTGGGGTTATTTAAAGTATTTATTGATTCATTACATTCACATGACTCTCTCTCTAACTTCTATCGTTTATCAATAGTATACAAACATTTTTTAGGAAAGTTTATAGCTTTTTCGCTACGCACAACGTACATAGTATGTATGTACGCCCGCCCAAAAATGTAATACCAGATTTCACCACAAATAATGTTTTTCTTTCTCTAGCATGTATATAGAATGTACACAGTAAATAGGGAAGGCATCTATTCCACCTAAAAACTCTATATCGAGATTTAACCTGGAATACTGTTTAAGATTCTCTAATTAAAAAAATAGAAAAATATTCGTGTAAGTGTGCTTTTTAATTTCTACACGTACTATATACATAGTGCACAGAGAAGATATTGCATTCTACCAAAAAATTTGATACCGAGATTTCATGGGAAATACATGTTTTGGATCCCCCTGAATCCAAAAAAAAAGCAGTGTGTGTGAGTGTGTATGTGTGTCTGTGGCTGTGGACAGCATAGCTCAAAAACGAAAAGACAGTTTGAATACCAAACTTGGTATTTAAGTTTAGTATGATCCAGAGATGCCACACGAAGATTTTGAGGAAACCCCAAACTACCCTTTATATGGCAAAAGTTTCGAAAATTTTGAGTTTCTCAAAAAATGTCTCTAACGATTTTTGTTTAAAATGCTGTATATTAAATATATTTATATTGCAAATGAAATGTATATCTTGAATTTTCTGGAAATTGCCTCTGAAGACTTCTTTATTCTGAATTAATTTTACTGAATTTTGCGTAACAGGTAAACCGTAGGAAATAGACAGAAACTTACTGCATAAAAAATGTAGATCACGTTAAAACACATAATTTATATCATTTATGTTTTTTCGTCGAATTGACCGTTCCTGAGATATTCGTTGTCACTGCTTTCAGATTTAAAAGAACTTTTCTCACACGGAAATTTGTAAACTCCTGGTCCTGTAAAGAAAGAGATTTCAACTACAAGGCAACCAGTTTTTAAAAGATTTGATATTTGTTTTAGCCCAGTGTATTCCTTTATCTTCCTTCTACTTACAAGGAAGCAAGTAATTATGAAAATATCATCTAATGTTTATCTCGATTATCAAAAAGTAGGTAGAAGAATATTCCTTTTAACAATAATCTGTTACGGCGATGTAGAGAAAGTCATGTGAATATAACACATCATTTTTTTAATTTCTCTAGCATGTATGTCCACTGTACATAGTAGACAGAGCAGGTATTGTGTTCCATCCAAAAATGCGATACCGAGATTTCACCGCAAACACATGTTTTAAGACCTCTGAATCCCAAAAAAAAAAAAAAAAAAAAAAAAAAAAAAATCTAGAAAACAGTCCATGCATGTGTGTGTGTGCACGCGCGCTACTGTGGACAGCATAGCTAAAAAACAAAACAGCGTTAAACATACATAAAATGTTGTATTTAAGTTTAGTATCTTATGAAGATTTTGAGAAAAATTTCCCCATTTCGAAAATATTGATTTTCTCAAAAATGGCTGGAACGATTTTGATTAAAATACCGTATATTAAAGATATTCACATGGCAAATAAAATTGAAATATTGAATTTTCTGGGAATAGCCTCTGAAGATCTATTTATTCTGAATTTTGGATAACTGGTAAATCGTATGAGATATACAAAAACTTACCAGACAAAAGTGTATATTTCGTTAAAACACTCAATTTATGTTATCGTCGAGTTGACTATTTCCGATATATTTCTTATTATCGGTTTCAGTTTTAAAATACCTGAATTTCTTCTCATACGAGAATTTGTCAACTCCTGTCCATGGAAAGAAACGAATTTCAACCACATAGTAACAGCTTTTAAAAAATTTGACTATCGCTTTAGCCTAGTGTATTACCTTATTTCCCTTCTACTTATAAGGAACTAAATAATTATGTCCATTTCTGCTGACATCTGTTTATCATTATTAGCACGAAGTAGAGAGAAGGATCAGCTTTTGTAAGAATAATCTGTTGTGGAATAACTAGAGAAAGTAATGTTAATGAAACACATGTGATTTTTTTAATTTCTCTGGCACGTATGTGTTATTTACATGGTAAGTGGAGAAACAGAAAAATTCTATACCGATATATCTATTGAAGACCCCCTGAATCTTAACAAAAAAAAATAATTTTCAGTGTGCGTGTGTACTCCATAAATTGAGGATATTTGTTTCATTTGTCATGAAAATGTCATAAGCATGTGGAAGTTTAATAAAAATCGTTAGACAATTTTGGGGAAAATGCAGTTTCTCTACCAGTTCTGCAAACAAACTACTCTTACAAAACATTCTTTATCTATATCACGCTAATTGAAAAGAAAAAAACATTAACACAAATTGTTTTATTACTTGCTTCCTTGTGAGTAGAGGGTAAATAAAGGTTTAACCAAATCTTTTAGAAGCTGCTCGCTATGTGAAGCAATTAAAATTTGGGTTCCCTTTCCACGGCCAGGAGTAAAAGCAAAAGAGATACGAGGTACGTCCAGAAACTAAGTTCCGTTTCAATTTATCTCCGCTGCAGCGCTGCGATCGCAGTTCCACACATGCGCGGTAGACGCTCTGTATCAAGGAGAAGAAACGTGCGCCATTTTGAGATCGCTGTCAGCCACATACGCTTTGTTGTGCTTGTTTACAATGTCGGTGTTGATTGAAAATTCCCCCGCTTGTGAAATTAGATATGTGATTCGTTTTCTGGATGCTAGGGAAATGAAACCAATTGACATTTATCGGTAAATTTGCGAAGTTTACGGACAAAATGCGATGAGTGATTCAATGGTGAGAAGATGACTCCGACAGTTCAATGAAGGACGTAATGAAGTGCACGATGAAGAACGAAGTGGGCGTTCATCTTTGGTTACAGAAGAACTGGTTCACGCGATTGATGACAAGATCCAGGAAAACCGCAAGTTTACAATTAGTGCTCTCGCTATAGAATTTCCCCAAAGCTCACGATCGCTAATTCATGAAATTGTTACCGAAAAACTGAAATTTCGTAAACTTTGCTCACGTTGGGTACCAACGATTCTTACTGAGCAACACAAAACAAAACGGATGGGTAGTGCACTTCAGTTTTCAACCCGTTATGATGAAGAATTTCTGACACAGATAGTCACAGGAGATGAGACTTGGGTTTCTTACGACACCCCTGAAAGTAAGCGGCAATCAATGGAATGGAGGCACACTTCATCCCCAGCAAAGGTTAAGCCGAAACAAATCTTGACACCTCGAAAAATGATGGGACTTGATTTCTTACCGCGTGGCCAAACAATCAAAGCAGATGTTTATTGCGAGACACTTAGGAAATTGCGCCGCGCCATACAGAATAAGCGCCGAGGATTGCTGTCAAAAGGTGTTGTTTTTCTTCACGACAACGCACGACCACACACTGCAAATGTGACGATAAACCTCTTACAGGGATTTGGCTGGGACGTGTTTGACCATCCTCCGCACAGCTCTGACCTCGCTCCTAGCGACTTTCATCTGTTCTTACATCTCAAGTCTTTCCTTGGCGGTCAACAGTTCAACAATGACGAAGAGCTGAAAGAAAATGTTTCCAACCTTTTGAAGACACAGGCGGCAAACTTCTATGAAGAAGGTATACAAAAACTTGTGCCACCCTATGACAAATGCGTGCAAAATTTCGGCAGTTATGTGGAAAAGTAGTTTCAGAGTTGTAGAATTTTGTGCAATAAATAATTATTCTGTATTTGTACACAATTTAATTTTATTACCAAACGGAACTTACTTTCTGGACGTACCTCGTAAAACGAAAGGTGACACCCCATTTGAGAAAGTTTCATTGTTTAAAACTAAAACCAATAATAAGGAATGTCTCAGAAACTGTGAACTGCACAACTAAAGTGTATACTACATAAATTGTGTTTTATCAAGATGTACAGTTTTCTTTAGTAATTTTTTATGTATTTCTAACGGTTTATCAGTTATGCAAAACTCATTCAGAATGTAAAGGCATTCCAAAACTTTTCCCAGAAAATTCAATATAAACGTCATATAAACGTATTTAATATACGGTATTTTAATCAAAATCGTTACAGCCATTTTTAAGAAAAACTAACTTCTTGAAAATTATTCCATATAGTTTGAGGTGGAGAGATTTTCCTCAATATCTTCGTTTTACATCCTTGGAAGATACTAAACTTAAATACCAAGTTTGATACTTAACGGTATTTTCGTTTTAGGGCTATGATATCCATAGGCACATGCACATACGCACGCACACACACGGACATTTTTCTAAAAATGCTGTTCTTTTTTGGACTCAGGAGATCTCAAAACATTATTTCCGTAAAATATCGGTATCGAATTTTTGGATAGAATACGGTACCTTGTCTATATACTATGCACATAGTACGTGTAGACAAAGTAAAATGCCGATGTGGTCCATTCACAAGACTTTCTCTACATCTCTAACAAATTATTACAGAAAATCATATTTCTGTAATTTATTCTATCTATTCCATGCTAATCGAGATAAACATTAGCAGAAACGGTCTTATTATTTAGTTCCTTGAAGTAAAAGGAAAATAAGGAAATACACAGGCTAAAGTCCTTTAAAAGCTGGTTGCTAAGTGATTGAAATCCATTTTTATTTATTTTTTGTATAACCAGAAGTTTACAAATTTCCACATGAGAAACGTTTTCATTTTTTAAAAACTGAATCCAATAAGACGGAATATCTTGGAAATAATTATTTTCACGAAAAAATGCATAAAAAGTAAATTCTGTGTTTTCACGAGACCCACATTTTTGTGTAGAAATGTTTTTGTCCATTTGTTTCCATTTACTAGCTATACAAAATTCAGAAATATTCATTCATAATTAAGACGTCTTTAGTGGTTATTCCCAGAAAATTCAGAATATGTATTTTATATACCATGTAATTATCTTTAATATACAGTATTTTAATCAAAATCGTTAGAGCTATTTTTGAGAAAATCAAAATTTTCCAAAAGTTGCTCCATGTAAAGGGTAGTTTTTGTTAGAGGGATTTTCCTCAAAATCTTTCTGTCCTATTCTTGGAAGATAGTAGTCATAAATACTAGTTTGGTATTTTACCATCTTTTCATTTTTGAGTTATCGTGTCACAGACACACGGACATTTTTCTAAAAATGCTTTTTCTGGATACTGGAGATCTTAAAACGTGTATTTCTGGTGAAATCTTGGTATCAAATTGTGGGTGGAGCTCAATATGTTCTCTACCTATGTACCATGTACAAAGAAGAAGAAGTAAAAGGTAATTGCATACTTAAATGCACTGTTAACTCCTGTGACGTAAACAATTTTTAGATCCCTTTTGAAGTACATAATTTTTATGAGACTTCATCCAGTAAATACCCATTAAGAAGTGCTCAAAGTACTCTAGTGCATAAAAGTAAATCCCAAATAGCTCCTTTAAGTTGAACAAGGATATTACGAAGAAGTATCTGCTAAAGCGCTTTGTATTTTTCTCTCTTAGCTTTTTGTTCGGTCATTTGACTCCTTTCTCCGACTTCTGGCTCCATTTCCGGTATTGGAAAATCGAACGATTAGCTATTATAGCGTGGCAGTCTCGCGAGACGAATAAGACCCAAGTGAGAACAGAAACAATTTTCCTCTCTTTTGGTTGACAGATTGATTTTGAGAAGCTACGGCAATATTTTGTGGCTCTGCTGCTACAAAAAAGCTAAAGCTAGGGGAAAGGTAACTTTATTCACTTCCTATAGTGAGTTCTTGAAAAGGAAAGAATTACTCAACCTTTTTGTTGCCGTTCGTTATTTCATTATTTACATAGAAGGAATTGCGCGCGCATTTGTGAGTAATTGCGCCGCGAAATGAACGCCTATCACCTGTTGTATTTCTCCAACTGGCAACTCTTTTAATTCTTCCACTGAATACTAGGACCGTTCAATAATTCCTTAGAAAATCCTAGTAATTACACTTGAAGTATCGAAAAAAGTTTGTGTTTAGTAACTGTCGTCTCTTACTAGATGGCAGTTAAAGTTTCAGCTATATCCACCACGTGGTTTCGTTGCCATAGGCGATTTAATCAACGATCTTGTGCTACTTTAGAAAGATGGGGAAAAAACGAGTTTCTTGCAGTGATCAACATCGAAGGAAATAAAAGCCGAGTTGGATGAAGTTCATGGCTTTGTAACAATTCACAATTGGATAAATAATTTAAATGTGGCCGTACATCCACAAAGGTGAACATCCTTCCGAAGGTCTAGTAGAAGTGACTTTCTTCGAAATGACAAAATCCAGGCTATAATTTTGAGTGATCGAATAATCAAAGTTCGCGAAATAGCAGAGGCCACAGACATATCTTATAGTACAGTGTTCTCAATGTTGCACCAAAAATTAGGTTTAATAAAGGTCTCGGCAAGAATGGGTGCCGCAATTGCTCTCAATGGAGAATAAACGCAATCAATGATCGAATTTGGAAGCTAGTTTGTTACTTTTCCGTCGTTATTCTGATGAGTTTCTGCGCCCATATATAACTTTGGATGAAACATGGATACACTGCTACACTCCAAAGACAAAAGTACAGCAGAAGAAGGCTAAGGTGGTGAAATCTGCAGAAAAGGTGATGGCCTTGATTTTTTAGGATATAGGCGAATCATCTATATTGAACACTTACAGAAAGGAAGACCGAAAAAGTAGAGCGTATTATGCATCGTTATTGCAAATGTTGAACCGAGAAATCAAGAAAACACGCTCTCATCTGCAAAGAAAAATATTCTCTTCCATCAAGATAAAGCAAGGGTGCACACCTGCGCAGTTTCGATGGCGAAAAATGTATAATTTAGGTTCGGATTACTACAACATGCACAGTATTCACCAGATGTGGCCACCCAGTGTTTTATTTTTTATTTCCAAACTTGAAAAAGTGGCTCGGCTGAAAACGATTGACGTCTAACGAAAAGGTCACCTCCCAAACAGATGCCTATGTTGAGGATCTTCCGAAATCCTATTTTTTGGAAGACTTAAACCAGTTGGATAAACGCTAGGATAAGTGTATCGAGCTAAAAGGAGATGTTGAAAAATAAACAGAAATCTACCAAAAATAATGTTAATATCTTTTTCTAAGGACTTATTGAGCGCCCCTCGTACAAACGATACTATTGCCCTGTATCGAAATTCTAAATTGCATAGTTATTTAAACAATAACGGCATTTCACTACCATCAAAACATATATTTCCGGTGACACTTCGACATCGAATTATTGGGTGTAATACGGTACCATTTCTAGCTACTGTGTACATTGTGTCTACAATTGTGCTAGAGAAAATAACAAATCACAACCCAGCAGGACCTGGCATTTCTCTTGGCGTATATATATAAAAATATACAGTTCTTTTAGCATAAACTTTAATACATATTGAATGCAAAACTGACATCCATGGCATAAGAAAAACAACCAACAAAATTACGAAATAGTAATGAAAAAAGTGTAAATATTTTAATATTTTTGCTAGATGTATTCATATTTTTCCTCCTCTCACATTCTTGAAATTCTTAAGGCCTCGTATATCTTCCTTCTCTTCTTTGGAAGTCTCACGCTGGAGATTTAATAACATGCCAAACGCTCTGGCATAGACTTTTCCTCAGACTGCATTCCACCCTCATACGCTGCATATTGTGCACACTTTGTCTGACGCTTTGATCCTGGAAAAAATAAAGTAAAGATGAAAAGAGCGAAGACAAAATTCGCTATCTTGTATGTTTCACCCTCCAATGTTCGCCTTGCCCGGAAAACCAATTTCACTCCCCAAGGATTTCAACTCTGGTGCTGTTGATTGTGAATTGTTTTATAACATTAAAATGTGTATATTTTCCTCTCTTATTACTTTCTCCACCACGTAAAGAAGGTAAGTACAGAAAATATTGTATTCCACCCAAATATTCTACGACTAAATCCCATTGCATATACGAAGGCTGTCCCAGAAGTACCCGACCTATCAAAGAAAGCTCAACAACTTTTGGAAAAAAGCATCTTTACTTCTCTACATAGTCTCCTTTCAGCTCGAGACACTTTTCCCTGCAATGTTCAATAACTTCAATATTCTGTTTATAGTGAGAACTATCGAGGTCTGTAAAATAGCCTTCAAATGCAGACTCCACCTCGACATTGTTGGCGAATCTTCTACCATCAAGCCATTTCTTCAAGTTTGGAAACTGAAAATAATCAGAGGGGGATACATCTGGCAAATAGGATGCATGAGGAAGTAATTCGAACTTTAACTCATTGATTTTGGCCATGGCGATAATGGCCGCGTGAAACAAAGTTTCTTTTTCGCTAAATGCGGTCGTTTTTGCTCGATTTTATCACTCAAATGCTGTAAAAAGTTCGCGTAATATTCGCCATTGATTACTTTTCCTTTTTTGAGAAAATCAATGAAAATTATCCCACGTGTGTCCCAGAAAACTGATGCCATGATCGTGTCTGCAGATGGAATTGTCTCCACCTTTTTTGGAGCCGAATCTCCCCTTCCAATCCACTGTTTTGATTGTTCCTTCGTCTCAGATGTGAAGTGATGGACCCAGGTTTCATCCATTGTTATGAATCGATGCAAAAACTCAGCTTAATTGCAGCGAAACATTGCCAAACACTCGACTGAAACATCCTCACGACACTTTTTGTTCTGATGTAAGCAAACGCGGCACTCACCTTACACACAACTTTCTCATGTCCAAGTTTTCAGCCAGTGTGCGATGTTTAAAACTTCCTGGAATGTCTTCCAGCTGCGCACTATCAGTCGACAGTCATCCAATGCCATTTTGTGGATTTTCTTTACAATTTCTGTACTGGTAACTTCATTTGGTCGACCACTGCTATGTTCGTCTTGGGAACACGTATGCCGCACTTAAACTCTGCCACCCAATATTTCACTGTTATAAACGAAGGAGCAGATTCTCCCAAAAGAGAATCTAGCTCAGATTTAATATTAGACTAAAACCTTTCAAATGAAAGTATTGTATCACATAATGATGACCAGTTTTATCCATGTTTGTAAATTCGCTGAGAGCATTCACTAATGATGGCTGCCAAACAATGTAAAATCATCAAACTTCAAACTTAAGCTTTCTAAGGTTGGTACTTTTTACTACTGTTGTTTGATACAACAACCGCTATCTATACGTCAGGTCAGGTACTTCTGGGACAGTCACTGTATGTATATATATATATATATATATATATATATATATATATATATATATATATATATATATATATATATATATATATATATATCAGAAACTAAGATTACAAGGCCCACATTTTTGGCGTTTCGTCTTTCACAGCAAATGTTGTAAATTTTCACAGCAAACCTAATTTAAATTGTATGCCGTCACGAACAGCTACTGAAACATTTGACTGTCGCTTTAGCCTAATTTATTCCTTTATTTCGCTTCTACGTACGAGTAAGCAACTAACAATACCAGTTCTGCTTAGGTTTTCCTTGATTAACACGAAATGCTTACACAATAATCTTTTGTAAGAATATTTTGTTGATAGAACAGGTACAAAAAGTTATGTGAATTGTATAAACCGTATGTATTGCACACTAAAATCCAAAAATCGACATTTTTACACAAATCGCTAAAAAAACAGTTCTGTATTCCCTTGAGGTGTCAAATTTCATAGATGCATCACCTTAAAAATTGTGAATAATTAAAGGTTTTTCATGATAAAATTATATGAATTCAAAATGTATATCATTTTTCCCAATTGACGCACTTTAACTGCCAGTTAACTGAAGCTGTAAATGGGTAGACGCATGCTTATAAATAGGCGTTCCCAACTTTAAAACTTATTATTTTCTCTACACGAACTATGTGCATAGTGTATACAGAAGGTGTTATTTGCACCCAAAATTTCGATACTGATATTTCACCGGAAACGCATATTTTGGACCCCCTGAATGCAAAAAAAAAAAAAAACAAAAAAAAAAAAAAAAAAAAACCATTTTTAGAAAAATGCCCGTGTGTGTATGTGTGTGTGTGTGTGTAAATTAAAGGTCCATTAAATACTAAACTTTAGAGTTAAGTTCAGTGTCTTTCAAGGATGCCACACGAAGATGTTCATGAAAATACCCCTTCCCCAAACTAACCTTACATGGACATTTTTCAAAAATTTTGATTTTCTCAAAAATGGCTCAAACAATTTTGATTAAAATCTCTTATATGTAACGTATTTACATGACAAATAAAATATATATCTTGCATTTTCTAGGAATTGTATCTGAATACCTCTTTATTCGGGTTGACTTTTATTGAATTTTGCATAATTGGTAAACCGTAAGACATAGACAAAAACTTACTGCACAAAAAATATAGATCTCGATAAAACATTTATTTCATATAATATTTTTTCTTGGAGTTGGTCGTTTTCGAGATATTCTTTGTTATTGCTTTCAATTTTAAAATATTTAAACTTTTCTCATACTTTAAACTTTTGTCAACGCTTGGCCACGCAAAGAAACGGAGTTCAATCTCATAGGAACCATATTTTAAAACATTTGACTGTCTGTTTAGCCTAGTGTATTCCCTTATTTCCCTTCTACTTATAAAGGAATTAAGTAATAAGACCGTTTTTGCTACTATTTATCTCGATTAGCATGAAGCAGATAGAAGAATAAGCTTATTAAAAATAATTTGTTACAGACACGTAGAGAAACTTATTGAATGCAGCACATCAGATTTTTCTAATATCTTTTCATATCCAAAATGCTCCATGTGTTGAAATTGTTCACTAACTTGTTTCAAAAATTTTATACTGCCACTCCTAGAGCACGTTAAAGAAAATGATCATTATTTTATTGAAATAAGGCTCCAATTATGAAAAATAAATGATTAAATATTGAAAACTCAGCAGATTTGGAAACTACAAAAAGTAATAATTTTCTGCACCTATTAGAACTAATATAAAAAATCTATATGACATTTGTGTTTATAAACTCATTTGCTGTAAAACTGGTTTCTTTTTATGTGAATATTTTTAAAAATGCATCACGTGACCCATTTTGTTAGAGCAATGAACTTAGATGATAAAAAAGTATTGTTTAAATAACTATGCAATTTAGAATTTCGATACAGGGCAAAAGTATCACTATTATTGTGTATAATAACTAAGGATAGCATCTTGGGGACCGCTAGCGCGACACATCCGGATACCGAGTAGAAAACGACCTACATTGGCGACTGCACGCGCCGCATGTAAACAACCTGTACTAACGCGTTGGGGAACGTGCCTCGAAGTAGTAGTATACCATAATGTATATTACAATACTGCTTTACAGATAATTAACATATTTTATGATAATGCATGCTCTTCAATCAAGATTATAAAATTTCTTGCTTCAAACGGATTGTATGACGATTTGCCATTCATACTGAAGAGCTTTGCGACAATAATACATATTTGGAAACATTGAACATAATCGTCTTGAACCCTGAAAGATGTGGCTGAACTTGATCAAGCAATTCATCAGAGACCTGTGACACGGTGTGTTTGTAAACAAAGTCGTATTTTCAATAATGCGTGAAATACGATATGTGCTACGAGGAGTTGCTACGGAAATAATTGCTGATGAAGTATCTTACCCATTAGTCGATGATGTGTCCCATTGCCGTTTTGCTCCAAATACATCTTGTGATGTGGAGCGAACTTTTTCACAATATAAAGCCTGTTTACGTGCCAATCGGAGACGATTCACAGTTGAGATGTTACAAATGTATGTTGTTGTTTATTGCAGATAATTATGCTGATGACTTGCTCCACCATAGCAATTGAATATATGTAAATATTAAAATTGTTATTTCCCGTAAATCTGTGGTATTAATTTTTATACCACCCATCCAACCACAATCGCCTTCCACTGCTAGTGAAAACATCACAGTCGTACCACGCAACCTCTGCTCCATTTTCCTTCTATTATTATTACGTATACACTGCACTGTCAATACATTAAAACTATACATCATGCTGCGCTAACTTCGATTTTGTCCCGTTATCGGTCCCCAAGATGTATCCCTAATAATAACTAATATAAATTTCAATACTATATCTTACGTACTGTGAAATTTAACCAAACATTTTGAGAAATTAAAAAAATTACTTTCCTTGAGAATAAAAAGCTATGAATTCTAAAGTGCAAGAAAATATATCGTTTTTCCCATTTGATGCATCTCATCTACCATTTACCTGAAGCTACAAATGGGTAGGCGCATGCTTATTAATAGACACTCATAAATTTAAACCTTATTTTTTCGGAATTTGTTTTCCACCTAAAATTTTGAAAGCGTTTTGGAGAGTACGAAAAGTATTTTATTCTACAATACGTGGGGGTCAATCTTAAAAAACTGAAGTATTACACTCATATGACTTTTTCTACCTACTCTACAAACAAACTTCTTACAAAAGATAATTCTTCTTTCAACACCACGCTAATCGAGCTAAACATTAGTAGAATTTTGTTACTTAGTTCCTTAAAGTAGATTGGAACTAAGGGAAGGCACTAGACTAAAGTGATAGTTAAATGTTTTAAAAGCTGTCGTTATGCAATTGCCAATGCAAATCGTTTCTTTGCTTGGCCAGGGGTAGAACAAAAGAAAAACGTCTGAGAAAAGTATAACTACCTCACAACTGAACAGGATATACCTCGAAAACGGCAAGCTCCACGAAAAAATTGTATATGACTTAACTTGTGTATTTTAAAAAGATCTACATTTTTTGTTCAGTAATTTTTTGTCTATTTCTTAAGGTTTACTGGTTATGCCAAATAAAGCAAAATTCATCCAGAATAAACAGGTCTTAGAAGCTATTCCCAGAAAATTCAAGATATACATTTTATTTGGCTTATTTAGAAATGGCTTTAATATGTAGTATTTTAATCAAAATCGTTAGAGCCATTTTTAAAAAAATAAAATTTTCGAAAATTTTTCCATGTAAAGGTTAGTTAGGGGTGGGGGGATTTTCTTGAAAATCTTCGTGCCGCATTCTTGGAAGAGGACAAACTTAAATACCAAATGTGGTATTTAATCGTCTTTTCGTTTTTAAGCTTTGCTGTCCACAGACACACACACACATACACACACGGGATTGTTTCTAAAAATGCTTTTTTGAACTCAGGGGGTTCTAAAACATGTATTTCCGCTGAAATCTCGACATCGAACTTTTGGGCGGAATATAATACTCTCTATCCCTATGTATATTGTACATACGGGGCTAAAGAAAGTAAAAATATAACATCAGAGGTCTGCTTGTAAAATCTGTGAAACTTGATTTTCTTTTTGTGTGAAAGCTCTTAAAAACGCATCACGTAGGCCCATTCTTATTACAACAGTGAATTTAGTGAATAAAAATCTGATTTGCTCAATTCACATAACTTTCTCTACCCATTCTGCAAACAAATTATTCTTACAAAAGATGTTCCTTTATCTATGAACAACATGCTAAACGAGAAAAGCATTAGCAAAAATGGTCTTTCTATTTGATTTCTTGTAAGCAGAACGAAAATAAGGCTAATGCGTTATTCACATATTTTAAAAGCTGGTCGCTATTGAAGTTAGGTTAGCTTTGCAAGGCCAGCAGTAAACAAAAGCGAGATGTAAGGAAAGATAACCTCGTTTGACAAAAGGTTCGCAGTTTAAACTTGAAACCAATAACAAGGAATGCTTTGGAAAAGGTCAACTAAACATCAAAGTAGCATGACATGAATCTTCCGTTTTAACGAAATGTACATTTTTGTGCAGTAAGTTTTTGTCTATATCTTTAGGGTTTACTGGTTATGTAAAATTCGGCCAAATTTATCCTGAACGACCAGATCTTCAGAACCTATTCCCAGAAAGTTCAGGATATACATTTTATTTATGAAGTAAATATCCATATTATACAGTACTTCAATAAAAGTTGTTTAAGCAACTTTTAAGAAAAAAAAATGCAAAAAATGTTTCCACATAAAGGGTAGTTTGGAGTGGGGGTTTATGTTGAAGATCTTCGTGTCGCATCTTTGGAAGATAATAAACTTATATACTAATGTTGGTATCTAATGTTGTTTGGTTTACAGCTAGCCTGTCTACAATCAATCACACGTTCACACACACGCACCTTTTTTACTTTCTCTACACGTACTATGTACATAGTGTATAGAGAATGTATTGCATTCCACCCAAAAATTCGATACCGAGATTTCCTCGAAATACATGTTTTGGGTTCCCCTGAATAAAAAACAAAAAGCCTATTTGGAAAAATGCTTCTGAGGACAGCAAAGCCCCTAAATAGAAAAGACCATTAAATAACAAACTTGGTATTTAAGTTTGGTATCTACCAAGGACGCGACACGAAGCTTTTCAAGAAAATCCCCCCACCCTAAACTACATGCAAAAAACTTCGAACATTTTTATTTTCTCAACAATTGCTGTACCGATTTTGATTAAAATCTCTTATATTTAACTATTTATATGCCAAATAAAATGCCTATCTT
This sequence comes from Hymenopus coronatus, assembly GCA_030762935.1. NCBI lineage: Eukaryota > Metazoa > Arthropoda > Insecta > Mantodea > Hymenopodidae > Hymenopus > Hymenopus coronatus. The sequence continues at coordinate 41,117,520 of CM060899.1, forward strand.
GAATTTTCTGCGAATAGTATATGAAGACATGCTTATTTTGGGTGAATTTTGCGAATTTTTGCATAACTGGTAAACCGTAAGAGATAGACGAAAACTTATTACACAAAAAGTGTAGATCACGATAAAACGCACAATTTATGTCATATACATTTTCTTCGTGGATACCATTTTTTGAGATATTCTTGTAATTCGTTTCAGTTTTAAAACTTTTATTATATGGGAATTTGTCTGGCAATGAAAAGAAACGGATTTCATACACATGGCAACCAGCTTTTAAAGATCTGACTATCATTTTAATCTAGTTTATTCCTTTATTTTATTTCTACTTACAAGAAGCCATTTCTGATTACCAGAAGCCATTTCTGATATTGTTTATATGGATTAGTATGAAGCAGTTAGAAGCATAAACTTTTTAATAATAGTTTGTTAGAGAGATGTAGAGAAAGTCATGTGAATGAAGCAGTACGATTTTTTTAACTCGAGTGTTAGTACAATTATGCTTTTTTGTGCATAACTTCATATTCCAAAGTTATATTAATGCAATATTATGTTCTACATATCCAGTCATAATATTAACAAACTTAAAAAAAATCTGATGTGTTCCATTCACATGACTTTCTCTACATCTCTGCAACAAATTATTGTTAAAAAGCTTAGGCTTCAATTATTTCATGCTAATCAAGGAAACATTAGCAGACATAGTCTTATTACTTGCTTCCTTGTAAGTAGAAGCGAAATAAGGGAGTACCATAGGTTAAAGTGAAAGCCAAAAGCTGGTTGCTATGTGATGTTCCTTTGTTTGTATGGACACGATTTGCAAATTCCTGTATGAGAAAAGTACAACTTTTCAAAGCTGGAACCAAAAACAAGGAATGTCTCAAAAACGATCAACTCAACGAAAAAATGCACATAACAAAAATTGTGTATTTGAATGTGCTCTTCATTTTTTGTGTGGTAGGTTTTTGTCCATCTCTTACAGATTAGTTATGCAAAATTTCGTAAAATTCATCCCGTATAAAGTAGTCTTCAGAGACTATTCCGAGAAAAGTCAAGATATACATATTATTTGTCAGGTAAATATCTTTAATATACGATATTTTAATCAAAATTGTTAGAGTCATTTTTAAGAAAATCAAAAGTTTCGAAAAAAGTTCCATGTAAAGGATAGTTTGGGGTGGGGGATTTTTCTCAAATCTTCGTGTCACGTCCCTGGAAGATACTAAACTTAAATACCAAGTTTGGTATTTTACCGACTTTTCGTTTTTGAGTTATCGTGTTCACAGACACACGGACACACATACAGACACACACACACGCGCGCGGACCTTTTTGTGAAAATGTTTTTTTTTTTTTTTTTTGATATAGGGGACCCTAAAACATATATTCCCGGTGAAATCTCTGTATCGAACTTTTGAGTGGAGTGCAATACCTTCTCTATACACTATGTATATAGTACGTGTAGAGAAAGTAAAAATGACAAGCAGCGCGAGATTTGAACCTAGGAACTTTTGAGTGGAAACGAAGCCTTTTTTAACCTCTCGGCCACCGTAACGTTGTTCCGTGATCTGTTTTCAGTACTCAGAAGTTAACCATTGCGCTGTCAGTCACATACCACTGTACAGTTATTTCATGTGTGTTGTGAATACAGCTTTTACGAAGATACCCGAAGATTTTCGACATCATTTTTTGTGGCGACGGGTAAACATAGTACGTATAGAGAAAGTAAAAAGTATTATTTAAATAACCATGCAAGCTAGAATGTTGATATATAGCTAAAATATGGTTACTATTGTATATAATAACTAGAATAAATTTCAATAATATACTTTACATACTCTGGACTTTAAACATTTCTCATCTCGTTAAGCGAGAGGTTGTTATTCTCATGGCGGTTAGCAAGCTGTTTTATTTGTTTTAATAAATGAAAAATTTACTACGAAATGACATTCAGTGATGAATATTATATCAACATAAGTTACACAAAATTTCTATATAGAAAAATAAGGTTGTCTGTGAGGTTGCATATTTGTATTTTAATTGGCTATCGGCATTTCCCTTTAAGCTGGACGCTTGGAAATTAATGAGCCTTGTTGCCCGCTAAACGTCAAGGGACTACGTCATCGGTGCTAGGGCACTAGCGCAGTGTTGGACACGCTTGTTGTGCAACATCCAATTAACCAGAGGCTATGAGCGAAACATCGGGGCTCAGCGGGGATCATACAGTGAGAGGGGGGAGGGAGAAATTAATTCCAGGCCCCGGGAAACCGTGTTATACCCGACTTATCATGAAATATGTGATTCGTATGGGAAACCCAGTGTGGTAAGTAGAAAACTAGTATTTTTTTTGTACCACAAAAATACCTCTCAATCATAATGGCTTTTAAGGGGGAAATCCTAAGTGCTAGAAGTCATTTTCTGAAAGTATTAGAGCTAGAGCTTTGATTTTTACTTTCTCTTTGTAGTATGTTGATGCTTTTATAAGTATAATCCTGTAATTATTATGTATATTTACTCCCCCCCCCCGCCCTTTGCCAAAGCTACAGCAATCACCCCTTCCAAACTGATTTCTAATTTAATTATCTCCGCCTCCAGCTCAGATCCTAACGAAACTGATATCCCCCTCTGGCCACCTTCCCCGTGTCTCCCTTCCCCAACTAAAACTATGGAATTTAGCAAGTGTAACATTTTCCCCGTTTTTCAACCAAGTTCTGTCAAACATACAATGTCAAAATCATTAAGGAGATACAATAAATTCTCACTATCCAATCCTCAGAGAAGGGATTGGGTCCTATAGTTTCCTTGCTGTTCTTCCTACGACTTGGCTGTCGAGCTGTGGTCACGGAGGGGGATGTTGCTGGCTTCTCCGGTGAAGGCTGTCTCGCCCTCCTCTCCTCTTTACACCATAACTTGATACACCTTTTGTTGCTTTGCTGAGGGATATGTTTGTTATAAAAAGACCTCGGCTTTTGATTCCGAAGCGCAAATAGTTACGAACACACAGAACAGTCAGCGGTGAAAAATGAGAGTAGTGGCAGGGATTTGTAGCGTAAACAAGCACACGTTGAGGTGCGATGACTGTCCCAGAAGTACCAGACCTAACAAAGAAAGCACAAACATTTTGAGGAAAAACATATTTCTCTCATAGTCTCCTTCTAGCTCGATATACTGTTTCCAGCGATGTTCAATAGCTTCGATACCTTGTTTATAATGAAAACTATCGAGATTTGCAAAAAAATAAGTCATTAATGCAGACTCCACTTCTTCATTGTTGGTAAATCTTCTACCACTAAGTTTGGAAACAGAAAATAATCAGAGGGGGCTAAATCTGGCTTTAACTCATTGTTTTGGCTATGGCGATAATGGACGTGTGAGCTGGAGCATAGTCTTGATGAAACAAACTTTCTTTTTGCTAAATGCGGCCGATTTTGCTCGATTTAAACATTCAAACGTCGTAACAAGTTCGCATAATATTTGTCATTGATTAGTTTTCCTTTTTTGAGATAATCGATGAAAATTATCCCGCGTATGTCCCCGAAAACTGACGCCATGACCTTGCCTGCAGATGGAACTGTCTTCGCCTTTCTGGAGCCGATTCTCCCTTTCCAATCCACTGTTTTGATTGTTCCTTCGTCTCAGGTGTGAAATGATGGACCGAAGTTTCAGTCATTGTTATGAATCGACGCAAAAACTGAGCTTTATTGCAGCGAAACGTTGCCAAACTCTCGACTGAAACATCCTCTCGACGCTGTTTTTGTTCTATTGTGAGCAAACGCGGCACCCACCTTGCACACAACTTTCTCATATACACATTTTCAGTCAGTATGCGATGTACAGAACTTTTTGAAATGCCTGCAATGGCTGCTAGCTCGCGCATTTTCAGTCGATGGTCACCGACCCTTTTGTGGATTTTCTTTACAATTTTTGGTCTGGTAACCTCATTTGGTCGACTATGGCGGTGTTCGTCTTGGCAACTCGTAAGGCCGCGCTTAAACTCTGTCGCCCAATATTTTATTACATTTTGTTAACGAAAGAGGAGACTCTCCCAAAGCAGAATCTCACTCAGTTTTAATATTAGTTGAACTAAGACCTTTCAAATGAAAGTACTGTATCACATAACGATGACCAGTTTTATTCATGTTTACAAATTCGATGAGAGCATTCACTAATGATGGCTACCAAACAATGTAAAATCGTTAAACTTCAAACTTAAGCTTTCTAAGTTGGTATTTTTTACCATTGTTGTTGTTTGAAACAACAACCGCCATCTATACGTCAGTTCGGGTACTTCTGGAACAGCCACTGTATAATCTATTCCAAAAGTATCGCATTACATGTGTTGACATTGTAAGCTTCGTTCTAATTCATAAAGTAACACAATAAAACAATTACTTTATAATGTGATTAGTAATAAAAACGCCGTGTACTTTTACAAATAAAATGTTAAACCTCGACACAAAAAACCCATGATAATAATGCGCAAAGCTTTGAAAAAACAATAAAAAAATCAACCAAACTCACTCAGAATTCATTGCAATGAATAAAAGATACATCTTTACTGTATCGAAAGAAAGTGTTCTCCTCCTGTCAGTCAAAATATATTTGAATCATCCACAAGTTTGATCAGTGTCGAACGCGTACCCTTTCGTATTTTCGACATTTTTGAATATGCGCTGTCTTTCAGTGCTCGCTGGCTTATTTACTAGCAGGAACTGAACGAGGCCAGGCAGTGAGCAAAGCTAGATAGTGCAACACGATGCGAAAGGGCTGTAAAGACCACGCCTACTCCTTCGCGTCATAGTTATACTCTGTGTGCACCGAACTTCAATCTGTAAATTTCGTGACCACTGACCGATCTCTAGTTATAAGTTGGCAAAAATGCTTATTAATTGCTCTCGGCCGCTAGCTTGACCTCTCGTTGGGTTTATCCTTGACACAGTTTAGTAGTTAATATAACAGACAAGAGTAAATGAAGCCATGCTCTCCGGTTCCACCGCTGGGACGCCATCATTGTGTAAGTGCAGCTTTATTTTGTTATAAAGCCTTTGTTTGTCGAACCATTCTCTTTTATGCATAAAATTGTGCATTTTCCACGACCGTGTACCGTTTCCTCGCAGCCTAGTCCAATCACTCCTGTCCTGGTCCTTTGTTTTTGTGAAAAATGGTAGTTTATATGATAATTTTACAGAGTAGTTGCGACACTATCACACGTGTACAAATAAATAGATAATTAAAAATCTGCAATGTCACACCCCGGTACCTAATTTCTTAAACGTGGACGTGAATTCTAAATTCTTACACTTATATCACAATACAAGCATTATTCCATTATTTAACATAAGTAGCACAATATTAACTAATATTAAACTATAATTTTCACAATTTAAATTATTAGTCATTTAAATAGGTATTTTTATAATCTTTATTACATACTTAATCTCCCTTTTAATCAACTTAATATATTTCCCTTTTAATAATTTCAAATTAACTTCCAATATTTCTATTGTTTCAAATTGTAATAAAGACTTCTGCTATTTTTATTAATCATACATTTTTATGATTATTTTTCTTATTTATAGTCTTTTTTCATTTTTACTTTCTCTGCATAATACATGATACGTAAAAAGAGAAGTTGTTGCACTCCACCCAGAAAGTTGATACCGAGATTTCAATGGAATTATGCGTTTTAGGGCCTTCAGTATCGAAAAACATGTTTTTAGAAAAATATGTGTGTATGTGTCTGGACAGTATGATTAATAATTCAAAACTTGGTATTTAGGTTCAGTATCTGCCAAGAATGTTTCAGGAAACTAACCACACCTCCAACTACCTTTACATGGAACATGTTTCGATAACTTATATTTTCCCAAAAATATTTCTAACGATTTTTATTAAAACTTCACATGTTTAAGATATTTTCATGACAAACGAAATGTATATCTTGAATTTTCTGGTAATAGCCTCTGATGTCTTATATAACTGGTAATCTGTAAGAGATTAACTAAATTTGATTTCATCAAAAATATAGATTTGGTTAAAACACACATTATTATATACATTTTTTAATTTTTTGTAGAGTTAAGGATTTTTCCGAGATATTCCTTGGTTTTAATTTTAAACTACATAAATGTTTCATTTTATATCTCTATTGTTTTAATCCTGACTTTGAAAGATAACCGAATTTCAATGGCGGAAGCATGACAACAGATTTTAAGAGATATAATTGTGCTTTAGCCTTATGTACCTTCTTCTGATAATGATTATCTCGATTATAATTATATAGATAAAGGAATGATATTTTGTAAGAAGGGTCTGTATCCAGAACAGAAAGAAAAAGTTATGTGAATGTAACACATCAGATTTTGTTTATAGTGGCACTACTTGCGTAAGTTCTTGCTACTCCTAGGATGGAAAAGGTGGAACTGATTCAAATACTGCGGAAAATCTCCTTCCACTTGTTTGAAATTAAAATTGGTAATCTGAAATTTTCTGTTCGGACCGCCGGCTTATGACGCAACTTTTTTGAAGTTAAGCAATTCAAAGTTCGCAGAATTCCAAACTTTCTAGACGAGAAAAGAAAAAGGGAAGAGAAAGAAACAGCATAATGATCTCTAGTGATGGAAATTCTTTAAAGCCACATCTATATGCTGATGAAGCAGTACTGTTTCCCGAGCAGTGCTTCCAAAAGCATAAAATCATGAGGGAAAAGAATCCATGAAATTGAATGTCACTTTTAAATTTTAAATATATCTCAGAAAGTAAAATATAAGTATTCCCATATTACCGCCCGTAGCTGTAAGAGAAGTGAAAATACACCACATAAATATTACAGTTTTCACTATGTACTATGTATATAGAAGGAAGAGAAGATATTCTATTCGAACCAAAAATTCGATGTTGATATTTCACCGGAAATATAAGTTTTGAAGTCCCACAAGTCCAAAAAATAGTTTTTTTTAAAAAATACCCATATGCTTGCCCATGTAAAAATGGAAATGGAGTTTTATTTATGGACGCCCTTTAACTGTTGTGGTTCTCAGTGTTCTATTCTATACTGGGCGTGAAAGATCGCTTAATTTTGCTCAGAGGCCTCTTTTAGCTGGTTTGAGGTTCTTTTACGTGCCGTAAGTCTATGACACGGGACCAACGGCTTCACTTCCCTTTCGAAGGAAGCCATGCTAAGGATTTTTACGCCCGAAATAATTCATCGTCCTCGCCGGTTTTGAACCCGCAACCTTGGGTATGTGAAGTTAGCATGGTAACCATTACACCACGGAGAACGACATACATGTATCTGTTAAGACTTAACTCAAAAATAAAAAGTTGGTAAAATATCAAACTTGGTATTTAGTTCACGATCTTTCAAGGTTACGACACGAAGATTTTCAAGAAAATCCCTGACCCCAAACTGCCCTTTATATGGAAATATTTTCCAAATATTATATTCACCAAAATGGCTCTAACGATTTTGTGAAAATACCGTATATTAAATATATATTCATCCTGGATGAATTTTGCGTAACTAGTAAACCGAATGCTTAAGGCACAAAATGAAGAACTCGTTAAAGCACACAATTTATGTCATATACTTCCGTTTCCGAAATATTACTTATTGTCTTTAATTTTAAACTACTCATACTTTTCTCAGACGGGAGGTCATTTTTCTTTGATAGCGCTTTTGTTTTACTTCTAGCCACGCAAATAGAACTGAATTTGAATTGCTTCACATAGCGATACATTTTAAAATATTTGACTAACGATTTAGTCCAGTATACTCCCTCATTTACCTTCTGCTTACAAGAAAGCAAGTGATCAGACTAGTTCTGCCTATGTTTATCGAGTAGCATGATGTAGATGAATGAATACTCTTTTGTTAAGAACAGTTTGTTTTCAGAACAGGTGGAAAAGGTCGTGTGAATGGAACACATCAGAGGCTTATCTATAAGTTTATGCAATTATTCTACAGATAAACTACAATTAAAACTAAATTTAAAAATAAAATAATAATAACACTAAACTACAATTAAAAACAACAATGTAACAATTAAAGTGAACAAAAATTTAATTCCTTTTATCTTCATAATCCTTTAAAATACTATAATTAGTCTATATCAAACTATTTGTAAATTAATAATCTATTTACAATTTTTGTGTCTATTAACACATATTTTATTTACTAATAATTTTATCTTTTAAAATAATATATCATACTTTACATTAGAAGCAGCTGCAACATTCAATGCCACAGCCGGGATTTAAACACGGTTCTCCCTTTCTCCGTGCGGTTAATGTATTTATTGGACTATTGTGACGAAATACCGGTATAACATTCAATCACCCAACTGATTCTGTATTTTTACTTTCTCTACACATACTATGCACATAGTGTATACGGAAAGTATTGTAATGCACCCAAAATTCGATACCGAGATTTTACTGGAAATACGTGTTTTGAGACCCCCTGAATAAAAAAAAGCATTTTTGGAAAAATGTCCGTGTGTGTGTCTGTATGTATGTGCGGGTTTGTGTGTCTGTGAGCAGCATAGCTCAAAAACGAAAAATCTGTTAAAAACCAAACTTGGCATTTAGGTTCGGTATCTTCCAAGGATACGACACGAAGATTTTCAAGAAAATCCCACCCCCAAATACCCTTTAAATGGAACTTTTTTCGAAAATTTTTATTTTTCTCAAAAATGGCTCTAACGATTTTGATTTAAAATATCGTATATTAAAGATATTTACCTGACAAATAAAATGCATATCTTGAATTTTCTGGGAAAAGCCTCTAAAACATATTTTATTCTGGATGAATTTTACGGCTGTTGCATAACTGCTAAACCGTAAGAGATGGACAAAAACTCACTACACAAAAAATGTAGAGCACATTAAAACACCCAATTTATGTTGTATACGTTATTTTCGTGGAGCTGATCGTTTTTGAGATATTCCTTGTTTTAGTTTCCGAGATGTTCCTTTAAAGCTTTTAAAAGCTTTGCTCTTGCTTTAGCCTGGTACCCTTATTTTCTTTCTGATTATAAGGAACTAAGTAGTAAGATCAATTGTATTAAAGTTTATCTCGTTTAGCATGATGCAGATGGAAGAATAATATTTTGTAAGAATAGTTTGTTTGCAGAAAGGTAATGAAAGTCATGTGAATGAAACACATCAGATTCTTTATTATTATTATTATTATTATTATTATTATTATTATATTCATCATCTTTTGTCAAATCATGTTTAATTTTTACTTTCTCTACACTATTGTGTACAAACTGTATACAGAAGGTATTATAATGCACCCAAAATTTTGATAGCGAGATTTCACCGGAAATACATATTTTTGGTCCCCCTGAATTTAAAAAAAAAACATGTTTACAATAAGGTCCGTGTATTTACGTGTGTTTGTGTGTGTGTGTGTGTGTGTGTGTGTCTGTGGGCAGCATAGCTCAAAGACGAAAATACCCTTAAATACCAAACTTGTTATTTAAGTTTGGTATCTTCCAAGGATGCCACACAAAGGTTCTCAAGAAAATTCCCCAACCCCAAACTATTCTTTACATGTAACATTTTTCTAAAATTTTGATTTTCTCAAAAATTGCTCTAACGATTTTGATTAAAATACCTTATGTTTAAAAAATGTTCATGACAAACGTAATGTATATTTTTATTTTCTGGGAATAGCCTTTTAAGACCTCTTCATTCCGGATGACTTTTGTATAACTGTCAAACCATAAGAGATATATAAAAACTTGCTACACAAAAAATGAAATACGCGCAATTTATGTCACGAGTTATGTCATGAGTTAAGCGCTTTCGAGATATTCTGAATTAATGGTTTCAGTTTTAGCTACTTAAACCTTTCTTAAATGGGAAAACATCTTTATTCTAATTTCTTGGTTGTTTATTGCTGGCAAGCAAAGAGATTGGAATTTCAGTTATTGCACTAGCGACCAGCTTTTAAATGACACTATTTTCTTATTTCCCTTCTCCTTACAAGGAAGCTGGTAATTAGAATAATTCTGGTTATGTTTATCTTGATTAGCTTTATGTAGATAACAGATAAATGTTTTGAATAAAAGGTTTGTTTATCGAAAATTTAGAGGATATCATGTGGATGGAATGCATTAGATTTTTACCTTTCTACTTACAAGGAACCAAGTATAAAGGACAATTTCTAATAATTTTATCTTAATTAGCATGAAGTAGATAGAAGAATAAGCTTTTAAACAATAATTTGCTACAGAGATGTATAGAAAATCATGTGAATATATATACATACATATATTTATATAAATGTATATTTATGTACATATCTTTTTTTTCTATTATTTTTTTCTTTCTTTATTCTATCAACTTCTATGCTGTTAACGAACAATAACTATTTTATTTTCTGATAACCAGCTATCTATAAATGAACAATTACGTCTAATTCTACATTATTAACTATATTCCTGGTGAAAATCTAAAACTTTAAAAGTAGCCGGTTCTCATTATCACACTCGCTAAGTGCCTCGCTTTGGTACTTCTTGGCGCAGGGGATCGTGGGTTCAAGTCCCGCCTTGAGAATGTTTGTAAATGTGTATATGTGTGTGTGTGTTTATTTAGGAACAAAGCGGTGATCAAATAGATAAACAAAGCAAATGTTAGGGAAATGGAAAAAGGGGAAAAAGAAGAAGAAATAGAGGGAAAATTTGGAGAAAAAAAAAGAAAAGAAAGTCCTAAACTAGGTTCAATTAAATTTTTCAAGTGGTATAACGAAACAGGCGAATGGCACCAGAGAACTATTTCTCCAGTTTTCGTGATGGTGACCCCATTTATGCTCTTGAGACACGTTGTATCCCTGGAGATTCAGGGCCTTACCTGGCCCGCTGCTGCAATTTTACTAAAAGCACAAACGTACAGCAACTGCTGGTGTGATAATATTTGGATTTTATGGCATAAGACCTAGCGCTGCATAGCATAGTGTTTATACTGTGAGCTTGTACTGGGACTCCATCGCAGCAACGGTGCAGGTTACAAAACACTACGTGTGTACTTTGTCCGTTTAGTAGTGCTAAGAGGGGAACATTAGAGAACAGTACAGTAGTGCCACTAATTAGGGGTACCTTTTTAGATATATAAACCTCCAAATTTGAATATTCTATGCTACTCTAATCTTGGATCATTATGATATTTGCTCCATCATCACCTTTCTCATCATTAATTTTGCTTATATTTCATATGATCCACTTCCTCATATTCATGCCTGGCTATGGGTGTTCTGTGGTTTGGTGCCGTAGGCTCCCCGACAGGCTTCTGACTTAGGCATTGGCTAGTAATTTCTAGGGGAGTGTCAATCCTACACTTACGGGGGGGGGGGGTGTGCCGATTACGAAACGAAACGATAATACATTATAGGGTGGCGCCGTGGTTGAGTGGTTAGACCGCTCTCCTCCCATCTAGGCGGCCCGGGCTCAATCCCAAGCGCCCGCATTTGGGATTCGTGGTGAGCGAAGCGGCGTCTGGGAAGGTTTTCTCCGGATCCTCCAGTTTTCCCGCCACTCATTCCACCAATTGCTCCATCATCACCTATCTCATCATTAATTTCTCTTATGTTTTATATCATACACTTCCTCATGTTCATACCTGGCTACGAGCCGAGCCCTCTCCATTCTGTGGTTTCGTGCCGTTGGCTCCCCAACAGGCTTCTGACCCCTAGGCATTGGATTGTAAGTCCTAGGGGCTGTCAATCCCACAATTACGGGGAAACGAAACGATGATAAATTATATAAATAAATTGTATATACTTTCTCTTCCAAATACCGTGTACACCCAAAAATGTGATACGTAAATACGTGCTTTGAGGTCCCCTGAGTCCAAAAAAGTAGCGTGCTTAGTAAATGTATATCTCAATAAACGAAGAGTTGCTTAAATACCGAACTTAGTATTTAAGTAGAGTATCATCCAAGGATGAGACAAAGATTTTCAAGAAACTACCGTCATGCTTAACAAACATGCGACATTTTTCAAAATTTTGGATTTTTAAAAAAGAAATGTTTCTAACGATTTCAATTACAATACCGTATATTACAGATATTTACATTGTAAATAAAATGTATGTCCCGAATGCTTTGAGGATGGTCACTGACGTTTTCCTCATTCTGAATGAGTTTTGCATAGTTGGTACATTAGGAGATAGATGAAGATCTACTTTACCTATATCTGGTTAAAACACACGCTTATGTCATATACATTATTTGTAGATCTAACTCTTTCCTATTCCTTGTTATTTATTAGTTTTAAACTTTACTTTTTTCATCCTGATCATGCAAGGACAAGAGAATTTCAATTGCATCACAAAGCGATCTACTTTTATAACATTTTATGTCGCTTTAGTCTGATATATTCACTTATTTCTATTCCTCTTAGAAAAAAAACTAAGCAATAAAAGCATATCTGCTAATTTTATTCAATTAGCATGAAACATATGAAAGATAATTCTTTTATAAGAATAATTTGCTACACAAATGACAGAGAAATGTCATGTGAATGAAACATGTCAGATGTTTACTTTATCTACGCGTACTATGCATACAGTAGATAGAGATGGTTTTGTACGTCTCCCTAAAATTTGATACCAAGATTTCACTGGAATTTGTGTTTTAAGGTCCCCTGAGTTCAAAACAAACAATTTTAGTAATAGGCCCATGTGTGTATTTGTTTTATGAACGCTCTTTAACTGCTGTGGTTCTCAGCGTCTCATTCTATACTGGGAGTGAAAGACCTCTTAATTTTGCTCAGAGGCCTCTCTATCAGGATTGAAGTTCTTATACGTGCCGTAAATCTACGATACGGGCCCCGCGACTTTACTTCCCTTCCGAAGGAAGCCATGTTAAGGTGTTTTACGCTAGAAAAAATTCATCGTCCTGCGCTGAGTTTGAACCCGCGACCTTGGGTATCCATTACACCACAGAGGGTGACTGTGTGTGTGTGTGTGTGTGTGTGTGTCTGTGTATGTGTGTGTCTTTGGACAGCATAGCCGAAAACTATAAGACGTTTAAGCCAAACTTGCTATTCAAGTTTAGTATCTTAAAAGAAAGATTTTTAAGAAAATGCTCCCCCGCAAACTACCCCTAACTTTGAAATATTTTCGAAAATTTTGATTTTCTCAAAAATACTATGTATTAAAGATAAAGATGGAAAATATAACGTATATCCTGAATTTTCTGACAATAGCCTCTGGAGACTTCTTCATTGTGGATGAATTCGGCTGAGTTTTGCATAACTGGTAAACCGTATGAGATAGACAAAACCTACTACATAAAATATGTAGATCTAGTAAAAACACATAATTTATGTCATACAAGTTTCTTTTGTAGAGTTGACCGTTTTCGAGATGTTGCTTGTTTGGTTTCAATTGTAAACTTCGTAACTTTTCTGAAACGGGAAGTTATTTTTCGTATTTTATTTTACTTCCGCCAGTGCAAAACACAACCGAATTTGAATTGTTTCACATAGCGATAGCTTTTAAAGTACTCGACTATCGCTTTGGCCTCGTGCATTTCCTTATTTACCTTCTGCTTACAAGGTAGCAAACAATAAGACAATATCTGCTAATTTTATCTCAATTAGCATGACATAGATAAAAGGATGTTTTTTTTTGTTTTTTTTTTTTTTTTTTTTTAACAGTTAAAGAAAATTATTTGAATAGAACATATCAGATGTTTTTACACAGTGGTTTAATGTGTATATCAACACAGCTTTGGTAATGCTGCGAAAGTGCAAAATGTAACATGGCATAGGAAACCGAGATTTTGCGGAGATATGCTGCAGGCTTTTGCAGGAAGGCTGTGACAAACTGTTCCAGTAATATGAAGGAACAACGGAACATCGTCCTACTTCTCTATGGATGTCCGTAATATGAATTATACATTTATCAACAGTACAAACATATTCATTGAATCCGGCCAGGTTATGCTCAGCAGAGGTTAAATGGCGAAAATGTTTAAAAAATAGCATTTTTAGCTTTTCGTGTGGTCTTATTATTCAGAACACTCTCTTTAATTTGTTCCTTACTCCACAAGTATAAACAAAATCTACTATTAAAAAATCTACACTAAAATATCTGATGTGTTTCATTTACATGACTTTTTCTATTTATACTGTAAATAACTAATCTAATAAAAGGTTACTCTTCTATGTATTTCATGCTAATCGAGATGAACATTAGCGGAAAGGTTTGCTACCTAGTTCCTTATAAGTAGAAGGAAAATAATGAATAATTACGTTAAAGCAAGACAAATCTATTAAAAGATGATTGTTATGTGATTGATAATCAGTTTTCTTTAAATGACCAGGAATAAAACAAGCGCAGAACGAAAAAATATTCAACTAATGGAGCAACAATTAGCAGAAATAGTCTTATTATTTCCTTCCTTGTTAGTAGAAGCGAAATAAGGGACTACCATAGGTTAAAGTGATAGTCAAAAGCTGGTTGCTCTACGACTGAAGTTCCTTTGTTTGTATGGACACGAGTTCACAAAGTCCTAAGTTTTATAGCTGAAACCAAAAACAAGGAATATCTCAAAAACGATCAACTCCACGAAAAAAAGTATGTAACATAAATTGTGTGTTTTAAGGTGCTCTACATTTGTTGTGTGGTAAGTTTTTGTCCATCTCTAACGGTTTAGCAGTTATGCAACATTCCTAAAATTGACCCAGAATAAAATGGTCTTCAGAGGCTATTCCCAGAAAATTCTAAATATACATTTTATTTGTCAGGTAAATATCTTTAATATAAGATATTTTAATCAAAATCGTTTGAGCCATTTTTTAGAAAATCAAAATTTTCGAAGAAAGTTCCATTTAAAGGGTAGTTGGGGGTGGAGGGATTTTTCTCAAAATCTTCGTGTCGCATCCCTGAAAGATACTAAACTTAAATACCAAGTTTGGTATCTTACCGACTTTTCGTTTTTAAGTTATCGTGTTCACAGACACACGGACACATCGACATCGGACACAGGGAGCTTTTTCTGAAATTACTTTTTTTTGGATACAGGGGATCCTAAAACATATATTTCCGGTGAAATCTCGGTATCAAATTTTTTGGTGGAGTGCAATATCTTCTCTATACACTATGTACATAGCACGTATAGAGAAAGTAAAAACTGTATATGATATAAATTGTGTGTTTTAACGGGAGCAACATTTTTGTCTATCTCTTAAGGTTTACCAGTTATGCAAATGTAATTTAGTATCAAGAGGACTACAGGGGATATCATCAAGAAAGTCAGCATATAATCTTAAAACGGCATTTTAATGAAAATCGTAATATCCATTTCAAAAAAATCGAAAAATTCTAAAAATATTCCATGCAATGCGTGTTTTGGGGTGGGGGAATTTTCCTGAGAATCTTCGTGTCGCATTCCTGAAAAATACTGAAATTTAGTAGATACCAATTTTGATATGTAACTGGCATTTCGTTTTTAATATCAATAGACACACACACGCACACATACGTGCACGCATACACACACATTCTTCTAAAAATATAATCTCTATTCAGGGGTCCTCAAATTATGTATTTCCAGTGAAATCTTGGTATGGAATTTTTTGGTGCAATGCAATATCTCTCTATCTACTATGTATGCATTTATAAAGGTAAATAGTAATTATTATTATTTTTGATAATTTGCTATTACATTTTGTATTTAATCTGTTTAAAGTTTTAAATTGTCTAAATTAAAATAAATACACGTTATAATATAATGATTAAAAATTAAGTTAATGGATAATATAATTATGTTTGGAGTAATGATAATAAGTTAATATATTATTTTGATTTAAGAGTTGTCTGTATATGTAAAATGTTAGTTAAGATTAATACGGTTGTTTTAATAGCTTTATGAGTTCTACTTACCAGTTTTAAATGCATTTATCTGTAAAATAATGGATGTAGGAAATGTCTTACATGTGTGTATGAATGTTACAGATTTGGAATACATGCCCTGGTTTAAGGAATTAATAAATGCCAGGGTGTGATGTTGCAGATTCTGTTTTGTTTTGTTATATTTTGCTGTACATACGGGTTGGAAAAATAAAATAAAATCTGACATGTTACACTGATATGATTTTCTCTAGCTCTCTACTAAAAGATTGTTCTCCTTTCTATACAATGCTAATCGAGATAAACATTAGCAGAATGTTCTTATTATTAGTTCCTGTAAGTAGTCAAATGTTTTAAAAGCTCTCGTTATGCGACTGTCATTGCAAATCGTTTCTTTGGTTGGCCACGATAAGAACTGAAGAAAAAAGGACACCTCCTGACTAAGAAAGTATAATTACTTCACAATTAAAACCAATAACAAGGAATATATCGCATACGGTCACCTCTACAACAAAAACGTAAAGGACATAAATTGTGTGTTTTGACGAAATCTACATTTTTTGTGTTGTAATTCTTTTTGTCTATCTCTTCGGTTTACCATTTACGCAAAAGTCAGCAAAGTTTATTCTGAATAAACTGGTCTTTAGAGGCTATTCTCAGAAAATTCAAGATGTACATTTTATTTGCGTTGTAAATAGTTTTAATATAGGGATAGTTTGCGGTGCGGGAATTTTCTTGAAAATCTTCGTATGGCATCTTTGGAATATACCAAAATTAAATACCGAGTTTGAATTTAATGGTATTTTCGTTTTTGAGCTCTGCTGTCCACAGACATTCATTCACACACGGACTTTTTTCTAAAAATGATTTTTTTGGGATTCCCAGGACCCCAAAACATATTTCATGTGAAATCTTGAATTTTTGTTATGGAATACAATAACTTCTTTATCCAATATATAGATTCTACATGTGGACTAGAGAAAGTAACAAACAAAAACTCTTATGTGTTCCATTCACATGACTTTCACTACATCTCTGTAGCAAACTATTGTTAAAATGCTTCTGCTTCTATTTACTTCATGCTAATCGAGAAACAATTAGTAGAAATAGTCTTATTACTTGCTTCCTTGTAAGTAGAAGCGAAATAAGGGAGTACCACCGGTTAAAGTGATAATCAAAAGCTGGTTGCTATGTGTCTGAAGTTCCTTTGTTTATATGGACAAAAATTGACAAATTCCTGTACGTTAAAAATATAAGTTTTTAAAAGCTGAAACCAAAAGCAAGGAATATCTGAAAAATGATCAACTCCACGAAAAAATGTATGTAATATAAGGTGTGTGTTTTAACGAGCACTACGTTTTTTGTGTTGTAAGTTTTTGTCAATCTCTTACGGTTTACCAGCTACACAAAATTCCGTAAAATTCATCCAAAATAAAGCAGTCAGAAAATTCAAGATGTACATTTTATTTGACATATAAATATCTTAAATATGCGCTATTTTAAACTACATTGTTACAGCCATTTTTGTGAAAAACAAACATTTCGAAATTGTTTTCGTTTAAAGAGTAGTTTGTGGTATGGGGGACTTTCTTGAAAATCTTCGTGTCGCATCCATGGAAGATACTAAACCTAAATAACAAGTTTAGTATAAGGGTCTTTTCGTTTTTGAGTTATGCTGTCCACAGACAGATAAACAGACAGAAACACACGGGCCTTTTTCTAAAACGGACTCAGGGGGCCCTAAAACATTTATTTCCAGTGCAGTCTCGTAATTGAATTTTTGGGTGGAATGCAGATATGTCGGGCGTCGAGTTTTGAGCTCGGAATCTCCCGAATGCGCGGCACAAACGTTACCAGGTACTTTTGGCTTGTTTCGGCGAATACTCAGCAAACAGAAGTGAGACATGTCCTACATTATATTATGACGGCATTTTCTCGTGCGGTGCTGCTGTTAAATTAGCGGATGTGGACTGTAAAGTTTCATACCCTGGGTTTGCAGGCTCCTTCATCCTTTTTATAGAGCTGAGTTTTACGTAGCCGCTGCATAATGCAAGAACAAGCGCGCTCATTCTGATGGCTTGAGGTTTTGATGCTATAAATTCTGTGCCAAACGGAAGCAGCATTATACATAATGTAACGTGCAAAGTTTTTGTAGCACATCCTTGTATGCTCCATACAGGCGTCGTCAAGCTCTAATGTTGTACTACAAAACAACCATCGTTTCTTTGACCGCTGCTCTGTGTTATATAAAAACTTAACAGGGATACTGAAGAGATAAAAGAGATTTTCAAAAATATTCAAGTTACAGCTTTAATGTACACTTTTTACCTTCTCTACACGTATATGTACATAGTGTATAGGAAAGGTATTGTATTGCACTCATAAATTAGATACCGAGATTACACTGGAAATGCATGTTTTGAGACCCTCTGAATCCAATAAAAAGCATTTAAATAAAGGTACGTGTGTGTCCGTTTGTCTGTGAACACGATAACTCAAAAACGAAAAATCGGTAAAATACCAAACTTGGTATTTAAGTTTAGTATCTTCCAGGAATGCGATACGAAGCTTTTGAGAAAACTGTAACGAATTTGATTAAAATACCATTTATTAAAGATATTTACATCCCAAATAAAATGTATATCTTAATTTTCTGGGAATAGTCTCTGAAGACCTCTTTATTCTGGATGAATTTTGCCAAATTTTGCGCAACTGGTATATGTTTTGATTCCAAAAAAGCATTTTAAAAAAAAATCTGATGTGTTCCATTCATATGCCTGCATCTCTGCAACAAATTATTGTTAAAAAACTTATGCTTCTTTTTAATTCATGCTAGTTGAGAAACATTAGCAGAAATGGTCTTATTACTTGCTTCCTTGTAAGTAGAAACGAAATAATTACCATAGGTTTAAATGATAGTCAGAAGCTGGTTACAGTGTGACTTAAGTTCCTTTATTTGAATGGACAAAAATTGACAAATTCCTGTAGGAGAAAAGTATATGTTTTTTAAAGCTGAAACAAAAAAGAAGGAATATCTGAAAAGCCATCAACTCCACGAAAAAATTGTATATAACATAAAGTGTGTATTTTAACGTGCACTACGTTTTTGTGCGGTAAGTCTTGTCCATCTCTTACGGTTTAGTGGTTATGCAAAATTCCGTAAAATTCATCCACAATAACATAGTCTTCAGAGGCTATTCCCAGAAAATTTATGACATATATTTTATTTGTCAGGTAAAAATCTTTAATATTTGTTTATATGTTTTAATGAAAATCATTAGAGTCATTTTTGAGAAAATCAAAATTTTCGAAAATTTTTCCGTATTTAGGGGTAGGGGATTTTTCTAAAAAATTTCGTGTCGCATCCCTGGAATATACTAAACTTAAATACCCAGTTTGGTATTTTACCGAATTTTCGTTTTTGAGTTATCATGTTCATAGACACCCGGACATACACGGACCTTTTTCTGAAAATGCTTCTTTTGGATACAGGGGTCTACAAAGAGTGTATTTGCGATGAATTCTCGGTAGAGAATGTTTGGGTGGAGCGTAATACCTTATCTACCTACGTACCATGTACTATGTAGAGACGGTAGTAGCGGGAATTTTTTTAATTTTGCAGGCTTCATAAAGCTGATTTTCAAAAAAAATGTTAATTGTTCGCATCCATGCTCCTGATGTTTGTTTGAATGGCTAGTTTATTATTGACAGTCAAAAATATTTCACGTTTTCGAGTCCTCGGTCATTTTGCCATGGAGTAAAGTGCTCGAATTCTTAACTGTGATTTTGTCAAATCTACTACGATTAAGACAAGCGTTTGAGTGGAGTGTGGCGTAATTTGCCCCACACAATTGTCACTACTCTACAACGCAGCACATGGTATCAAGTAGTGACCAGCTCACCAATGAACGGTTGTTCCATATTGGTATGAAGTCTACGACGGATTGTGATCTCTGTGGGCATCCTGCTGCATTGCTTCGAAACCTGCCCGTCCACTACTCCTTGAGCCCTTGCGCAGGATGATATCCTCAGACTTTGAAACTCCCTAGGGCATATTTCGGGTGGTGCCTGTATTTCAGTGTCCGTCATCGGCATTACTTAGTAAAGTGATTCACTACATTGGGCAACTCTTGCTCGATTTATTTGCATAATTTGGACTTTTCTGGTATTTCCTCCCAATTGGTAATCTAGCATATAATTTCAATTTCTCCTTTTATTAGCCATCTTATATTCTGACAGCAACTAGATTCCCTTCAAACTAGATCTGTGATCTCAATTTTGTCTTTGTTTGAACATGTAACTTATTATGTAGTATTGTGGATATATTATGTGTACATTTTATAATTTATTTGACTGTATTAATGTTAGACATGTGCCACTCTGTATATAGGAATACATTTTATAATAATAAAAAATAAATAAACACGTTTCAAAGAAGGTCGAGAAGACGATGAAGAGGACGACCCCCTTGACGTCCTAGCTCTCGATATTGTGGAGGAAGTAAAGAAATGGTTGTGCCTCATGGTCAATATGGAATACTACCTGAAAGTTTGGCGCCGTTTGAATGAAGCAATCCGAAGAAAACGACCAGAATTGTGGCAAAACCACTCATGGATAATGTTCTCCCTCACACCTTAATGCTTCTTCGTGATTTTTTAGCAAGAAATAAAATCGTTATGTTGCTTCAGTCACCATATTCACCGGACTTGGCTCCCTGCGACATCTCTTTTATTCCCTAAGCTGAAGGGAACCAGGAAAGGACGCCGATGAGATAATATCCATTGATGACATAAAAACAGAATCGCTGAAAGAGCTGCCACTATAACGATAAGTAAGCTTCAGAAGTGTTTGCAAGATTGGAAAAAGTGCAATCACAACTGCATTATATCTCAGAGGGATTACTTTGAAGGGAAAAAAGTTGATGTACATCAATAAATATTAAGAAAAATAAATATTTTGTGTCATTTTTATCATAACTCGTATAGGCAGAGAAGCTATTTCATTTCAGCCAAAAAATCGGTATCAAGATGAAATATGTTTTAGGGCCCTTGATTCCAAAAAACGGATTTCAGAAACAGGTCCATGTGTGAGTGGGGGGGCAGCATAACTAAAAACGAAAAGTCTGTTAAATACCATACTTAGTATTTAGGTTTAATATCCTCCAAGGATCAACATGAAGATTTTCAAAACAATCCCCCCACCACAAACTACCCTTTACATGGAAAAAAATTGAAAAATGTATTTTTCTCAAAAATGGCCTTAACAATTTTTATTAAAATACCCTATATTAAGGATATTTACATGATAAATAAGCTGTATCTTGAATTTTCTGGAAATAGTCTCTGAAGACTTCATTCTGGACGACTTTTGCATATCTGTTAAATCGTAAGACATGGACAAAATCTTACTACACAAAAATATAGATTTTGCTAAAACACACAATTTATGTATAAATATAGTTGTAGATTTGACTATTTCCTAGATATTCCTTGTTATTGTTTTAATTTTATAACTTTTATACTTTTCTCACAGGGGAATTTGTCAATTCCTGGCCACCTAAAGAAAGTGCAGCTTTTAAAACATTTGATTATTGCATTAGCCTTGTGTATTCCCTTATTTCACTCCTACTAATAAGGAATTAATTACTAGGGTCGGCTGATAAGTCCTGGGCCTCTCAATGAAAACAGCATAAAAAAAAATTTGCTTTATTTCTCAACATAATCTCCAGAAAGGCTAATACATTTGTCATATCGGTGTTCTAATTTAATTAAAAACCATCTCTGCAGTGCGATTTGTCAAGGTCCTCAAAATAGCTGTTTACCGCATCAATGACCTCTTCGTTGCTGTGAAATATTCGTCCTCCAAGAAATTTGTTAAGGTTTGGGAACAGGTGGTAGTTACTGAGAGCTAGATCTGTTCAAGCAATTCAAACTTTAATTCGCACAGTTTTCCCATTGCAATGACTGAATGATGGGCCGGAGCATTGTCGCGATGAAACAAGATTTTTTTTCTTTTTGCCAAATGAGGTCTTATATTTCCCCCTCATCACTCAAACGTTGCAGTAAGCTTGCGTAATAGTCACAGTGTAATTTTACTCTTTTCCAAGTAATCAATAGAACTATATTCCTGTGTATCCACTCGCCATAACCTTGTTAGCTGACAAAATTGACTTTACCTTTTTTTGGAGTTGGTTCACCTGGCGCAATTCACTGTTTTGAATGTGATTTACTTTCTGGAGTGTAGTGATGTATCCAAGTTTCATCCACGGCAATAAGCCGTCTCAAAAATTCACTTGAATTTTTACCGTAGAGCTCCACATTCTTAACAGAAACAGTTTTTCTTTGCAACTTTTGATCAGCTGTCAACAATCGGGTACCCATCTTGTTCAGACCTTGTGAAAGCCCAAAACATTACTTAAAATATTACCTGCACGTTCTGTTGATATGTTTACAGCCTCTGCTATCTCAAACAACTTTAATCTGCGGTCTTCCAGTACTAAACGATGAATATTTTCAACGATCTCTGGAGTTGTCACTTCTACAGGGCGTCCAGAGCGAGGCTCATCACTAGTGCTCGTACGTCCCATTTTAAACTCTGCAACCCACCTTTTAATCATTGAATATGAAGGGGCAGAGTCCTTTAATGTACCGTCCATTTCCTCCTTGATCTCTTTCAAATGGTAGTATTTAATCACTACTCGTTTTTCCAAATCCTCCATTTTCGTAAAAACTCTAAACTTGACTTGTTTAAAATGCTGTCATGACCTGTAACTATGTATACATAGTGTAGAGTTAAACTATTCGATGCTACCGTCTAACTGGCCTAGTGGCGCCAATATCTGTGTGAGGCTCGGGACTTATCAGCCAATCCTCGTAATAGACAATTTTCTCTCATGTTTATCGATTATTATGAAGTAAATGGAAGAATAAGCTTTTATAACTTTAGTTTGTTACAGAATAAGTAGAGAAATGTATGTAAATGGTACAAATGATATTTTTTGTTTACACGTCTGCGTACTCCACGGATGGTTCATTTCAGAATTGATACAGAAAACAAAAACTTTAACAGCAAAACGCTATGGTAACAATGCTTGGCTTGTAACGATTTTCAAGTTTTTGTTTCCTTCCGATACTCGCAGCATTATTGTTATGATCCTAGTGGCTCTCAACGCCCATACCCAGCTTGGGCACCGAAGCACGTCTCTGTTTATGAAACAAAAGTACTTTTTGTTCCTTGTTTCAAAGCTCGTAATGTTCCTGAAAATAAAACACGAATACCGCAGCGGGTAAATTGATAAAGTGCAGAACAATGTAAGGGGGGAATGAACTCAAATAACAAAAAGTTACAGGACTCTAATGATCAAACTTTGTCTGTATAAAACGGGAAGCTTGTAAAATAGAAATTGCTGAAATGAAGCTGCAGAAATTGCTGCTCCCTTAAAATAAGGTGTGTGAAATTTGACCAAAGGTTGTAAAGATTAAAAATATGTTACTTTTTATAATAACATAACATCAAATGTAAATCCTTTTACTCTCCTAAGCAAAAGGTTTCGTATCTCACCCAAAAATTCGATACCAAGATTTCACCGGAAATATATGATTTTAGATCCCCGTTTTTCAAAATATCAGTTTTAGAAAATGGGCCTTGAGAGTATGAGTGTGTGTGTGGTCTGTCTGTTAAATACTAACTTGTTACTTAAGTTAAGCATCTGCCAGGGAAACGACATGAAGATTTTCAGTAGGTCCTGCCACTCAAAACTACCCTTTACATGGAAAATATTTCGAACATTTTGATATTCTCAAAACCATAAGCTTAGGCTGCTGGTGTCAATTTTATTGTATTGTAAGATATCCAGTATAAGGTAGGTTTCAATCCTACTCTGCGCATACTAGGGAGTGGTAGCTTCAGGGGTAGAACTGTTCGCTCATACTTAAGGGAAGCGGATGGCCTCAGGGTTTAAGGTGCAGGAGAGATAACTTTTGGTTATAAATATCAGCAAACATAAACAAATACGAAGGTTGACACAGGGCTTTTACTGTTAACAAAATAATGTTTGGTTAGGGGATGAGGAAATCCGAGGGCTATCTAATTTCCATTCAACTCACCTGGTTTATTATGAATCTTGTTGTTTACACTTTGAAATAAAAACTATACCGGTTCGGATTGTACGTCTCCCAACGTCTGCAGTTCAGATGAACAATGCTGAACAAGACCAACAAGGCTGAACAGGGCTGAACTAGTTACTTTTGACCTAGTTACTGAAGCTTTTATAATAAAACTCTGCTTATGCTGCCATTGCTTTACGAGGGCACAGCTATGTCAGCATTTTGACATCTTGCCACTAATATCGAGGCTAAAACTAGTGCAACATTACCTCTTACTAAATGAAATATAATTTACTCAAAATGACCATATCAAGTACCCTGCAATATCTAGGTCTTACAGGAACTACTGATGCCAACGTTTCGCCTCACCAAGTTTGTTTGTTTGTTTCGGGGGAGGGATTCTAAGGATAACAGGTGTTTGGGTTGTGTGGGAGGGATAAAGGATGAGTGAAGAAAGGATCTTATGCTGTGGTGACTCTCTTTAATTGAGTTAACCTGTGGTGGAGTGAAGCCTGGTTCGCGGGCACTTAGTAATTTACTGTCGGAACGTCCGACAGTGGTGTGTAGGTCTGTCGGCTTGACATAAGCCCAGACGTAGACCTACTGATTGGGGGTACTGCCTCCCGTTATGGAGACAACTTGTGTTTGCTGAAGGCTATAGTTCTCTGGTTGGTGTTTTATCTTCTGGATTATCTCTTTCTGGCAGTAGGCGATGAGTTCTACGACGTTGTTTACTGTTTGCTTTTGGGTATCAAGAATGAGGTTGTAACATCTGGTGATCTCTGTGTGGTTAACGGCGAGCTTGCTGTTCACCAGGTACTCCAGTGCAGTGATTCGTGGCGGCAGATATAGTACCTCAGCATGGAGGTCCTGAATCGCTTCCATGATCCTGGTGTTTCCTGAAGAAGGGTGTAGATTACATTGAGTTCCAGAAGACGCTCCGACGTGTCCTGCGGTAGCTGCTCGGGTTGTCAGTCTGTGGTGTCAGTCTGTGTTGACTGTGAAAGCGACTTCTGCGATGATGTTGAATGCCTGCTCTTCAGGTAGAGGAGGCACTGGGCTTGCCGGGGGCCCACCTAGGGTATAAACAGACGCTCTGCCGCTCGTCAACACAGTTCATCCGGCACTATCTTGAAGTGAGAAGGCCTGAGAAAGCCCCACTTCGCCATCAGTTTCAGCCTAGGCGCAGCCTTCCCGGAACATCTAGATACAAAATGACAAATAAAATATACATATTGAATTTTCTGGAAATAGCCCATAAACTCCTCTTCATTCTGAATGAATTTTGCATAATAGATAGACGAAAACTTACTACACAGAAACGTAGAGCTCGTTAAAACATACAATTTATGGCATATACTTTTTTTTTACTTTCTCTATACGTACTATGTACATAGTGTATAGAGAAGGTATTGCACTCCACCCAAAAATTCGATACCAGATTTCACCGGAAATATATGTTTTAGGGTCCCCTGTATCCAAAAAAAGTATTTTCAGAAAAAAGTCCATGTGTGTGTGTGTGTCCGTGAGTCCGTGTGTCTGTGAACACTATAACTCAAAAACGAAAAGACGGTAAAATATCAAACTTGGTATTTAAGTTTAGTATCTTCCAGGGATGGGACACGAAGATTTTGAGAAAAATACCCCCACCCCAAACTACCCTTTACATGGAACTTTTTGATTTTTTCAAAAATGGCACTAACGATTTTGATTAAAATATCGTATATTAAAGATATTTACCTGACAAATAAAATGTATAGTGAATATTATTCTGACTGAATTTTACGGAATTTTGCACAACGGCTAATTCGTAAGAGATAAACAGAAACTTACCATACAAAAATGTAGAGCACATTAAAACACACAATTTATGTTGTATACATTTTTTTCGTGGAATTGATCGTTTTTGAGATATTCCTTGTTTTTGTTTTCAGGTTCCAAAAACTTAATATTTCTCATACAGGAATTTGTCAACTTCTGTCCATACAAACAAAGGAACTTCAGTCACATAGCAACCAGCTTTTGACTATCGCTTTAACCTATGCTATTCCCTTATTTCGCTCCTACTCACAAGGAAGCAAGTAATAAGACTATTTCTGCTAATTTTTTGTCGATTAGCATGAAGGAAATAGAAGCATGAGCTTTTTAAAACTAAATTGTTGCAGAGATGTAGAAAAAGTCATGTGAAAGGAACACATCAGATTTTTTTTTTTTTTTTTTTTTTTTTTTTTTTTTTTTGTGCAGCTGGTCATTTCCGAGACATTCCCTGATATTTGTTTCAATTTTAAAGTAGTTAATATTGTAACGCCTGCTGTTATAATTTAAGTAATTGCTTGGCTTGCAAGAGGGATTATCCGGGAACTTTCATTTCAGCCAGCCAGGCATGCATGTGGGACGCAGCTCTGTTCTATCAGAGACCACGAGGAAATAGCGTATGTAATTTAGTAATTTAAACTATTATATGGGCTAAACTACTACTTTAAAGCAAAAATACCACAGAATAACAAATATATTACATTACCTTATACATGATTAGGTAGCGTTCTCCATGGTGACCTAGGTAAACTTGAACAGTCCCGTTAAGTTCTGCAACTCTTTTAACGCACGAAGGGATACCTACCTACTCACATCAAATACAGGGCAGCTAAGCCACCTGGTATAAGGAACTAAGTAATAGGACCATTTTTGGTACTTTTTACCTCGATTTGATTGAGATAGAACAGTAATGCTTTGTAAGAATAGTTTATTTGTAGAACTAATAGAGAAAGTCTTGAGGATAGAATACCTTAGATATTTCCGTTTTATATCTAATATTGCTATTGAATATAGATTATGTTTCTCATAGTTTAAGCAACAAACATGTGTTCCATTCACATGACTTTCTCTACAACTCTGCAACAATTATTGTTACAAGCTTATGCTTCTATTTACTTCATGCTAGTCGAGAAAAAAAATAGCAGAAATAGCCTTATTACTTGCTTCCTTGTAAGTAGAAGCGAAATAAGGGAGTGCCATAGGTTAAAGTGATAGTCAAAAGCTGGTTGCTATGTGACTGAAGATCCTTTGTTTGTGTGGACAGAAATTGATAAATTCCTGTATAACAAAAGTTAAGTTTTTTAAAAACTGAAACCAATAACAAGGAATATCTCAAAAACGATCAACTCCACGAAAAAATGCATGTAACTTAAATTGTGTGTTTTAACGTGCTCTACATTTTTTGTATGGTAAGTTTTTTTCCATCTCTTACGGTTTAGCAGTTATGCAAAATTCCGTAAAATGCATCCAGAATAAACTAGTCTTCAGACGATATTCCCAGAAAATTCAAGAAATACATTTTATTTGTCAGGCAAATATATTTAATACACGATATTTTAATCAAAATCGTTTGAGCCATTTTTGAGAAAATAAAAATGTTCGTAAAAAGTTCCATGTAAAGGGTAGTTTTGGGTGCGGGGATTTTTCCAAAAAATCTTCGTGTTGCATTCCGGGAAGATACTGAACTTAAATACCAAGTTTGGTATTTTTCCCACTTTTCGTTTTTGAGTTATCGTGTTCATAGACACACGGATACACATACGGACCTTTTTTCTGAAAATGCTTTTTTTGTATACAGGGGACCCTAAAACGTATATTTCGGGTGAAATCTCGGCATCGAATTTTTGGGTGGAGTGCAATGCCTTCTCTATACACTATGTACATAGTACGTGTAGAGAAAATAAAAACTTGATGGAATTGGTAGGGAATCGAATGATGGGCCTCACGTAAGATTGAGAAATAGCGACAGAAAGAGAGAGAGAGAGAGAGAGAGAGAAATAAATAAATAAAGAAAGATTTTTACCAGCAATGTTTTACTGAAATGTGCCGCGCTTGTACAGTTGAAATGTAATAAAAATCCTATGTAAGACTTAATATATAGCACAAAGAACGCGGATGGGTGGCCTTAATATGGAACATTTCAGACAAAAATAATATATTGTCGACATCGTTCTCATATTTGCAATCTGGGGCTATTATTTCTGTTCTCAAGCATATATTACTAGACTCTTTATGAGAATTCTGCAATTTCCGAGACTTGAACTTTCCGCTCGGATGTTTTGTAGTCGTTCATATTTCTTTACGTTTCTCTTGTTTGTTTCTCTTTGAGACACACATATCTGTATGTATGTACTTCTCTATCCGAAACTGCTTTACTTTATTTTCCTACTCATCTTCTTTGCTTCACAATTCCATAAACCACAAACTTTTTATGGTGTTTTTATGTTATTGTTGTTTGCAGAAGTTTTATGGTTATACAGTGAAATATGTTGATATTTCTATTCAATTCCATATTTTCACAAGTATTAAAGCCTTTTACAATCAAATAAGTAACACGGAAAAAATCTGATGTGTTCTATTCACATGGTTTTCTCTACCTGGTCTCCAAGTAAACTATTGTTCTTCTTCAATCAAGGATTAGGCTGCTGTCAGTTCCAATCTCACAACAATCCAATTTTTCCTAGGTCTTCTTATTAACCTCTGACCTGTAAGTTTATATACCATTATTTGTTTAATTATTCTTTCGTTGTATATTACACGCGGCTTATTAGACTATTATTAGAACGTGCTCGTGTACTAGGCATCCCTCTCACAAATAATCGCCCTCCGTGGTGTAATGGTTACCATGCTAACTTCATATATTCAAGGTCGCAGGTTCAAACCAGGCATAGGACGATGATTTTTTTCGGGCATAAAATCCTTAGCATGGCTTCCTTAGGAAGGGAAGTAAAGCCGTTGGTCCCGCGTCGTAGATTTACCGCACATATAAGAAGATCAAGCCTAATAAAGCGGTCTTTCACGCCCAGTATAAAATGGGATCCTGAAAACAACTGCAGTTAAAGAGCGTCCTAAATAAAACCGCATTTCCATTTCCACTCACAAATAGTAGAATACTTAACCAACTTATAACATAAATAACTGTTATAGTGAAACAAGAAGTTTATTTTATTGCCTGTAACTCAGAACACTAAATGAAGAATTTGTAGATTTAACAGGGCGTTCTTTTAGGTATTTAGAGTCAGTTGTTGAGAGTCTACTATTAGAATAATTACAAAATGATTAGAATTATTTATAAAGAGAGAGAAATGGAGAAAGAGAATTTTAGATAGGTAACTTTGCCTCTTTACCTGAAATCTAGGACAGATTTGCTGATAACGAAAAAGGAGAAACCCGTTTGTTTTCTTGACGCGTGCTAACCAACATCACCCCCTGAAGTGTGACTATGAGGACATCACAGATTAGTATTTCGTGCGCTGTCTATATTCAAAGTGTTGTAATTTTCAATGTCACCTACATAAGAACACATCTAAAAGAGTTTCGAAGCTGCAACATCAAACTTCGATGTCGTTTCGAAACAGCCCATCTAAATTTCGAGTTCCGTGACGTATAACTTTTCGTAAAGTTGACTTGCAGCGCAGCCAACTGACTGTTTACTTTTCCAGAACTTCCGAAGATTCGCTACTGCCGTCCAAACCACAGACCTTGCAGAGGCCAGCGGCAATAATGGGCTTCTCAGTCGAGTGATCCTTTGCGAGAATTAGAATGCGATTTAGATATATACAATCTGGATATTCAGTAGTGCGCAAGTGGTTAATCAACAACCATTCAGCTTTTTAACATTTTTTTAAAATCTGAAAACGTTTTGAAAAATGCTAATGCTAAAAAAAAAAAAAAAACGATATGAATTCTTAAACAGGCGATGTATTATTTCTCTACACGTACCATGTACGTAGTGTATAGAGAAAGTATTGCATTCCACCCAAAAATTTGATACTCAGATCTCACCGGAAATACACGTTTTAGGGTCCACTGTATCCAAAAAAAAACGTTTTGGAAAAAGGTCCGTGTGTCTGTGTGTGTTTCCGTGTGTCTGTGAACACGATAACCCAAACACAAAAAGTCGGTAAAATATCAAACTTGGTATTAAAGTTTACTTTCCCCCATTCCAAGCTACCCTTTACATGGAAAAGACTTCGAACATTTTTATTTTCCCAAAAACTGCTCTAACGATTTTGATTAAAATACCTTATATTAAAGATATTCATATCGCAAATAAAATGTATATCTTGATTTTTCTGGGAATAGCCTCCAAGACCTCTTTATTCTGAATATATGTTGCTGAATTTTGCGCAACTGGTAAACTGTAAGTGATAGACAGAATCTTACTACATAAAATTGTAGATCACGTTAGAACACACAATTTATGTCATATACCTTTTTTCGTGGAATTGGTATTTCTGAGATATTGGTTGTTATTTGTTTCAGATTTAAAACACTTAACTTTTCTCACACGGTAAGTTGTAAACTCCTGGTCTTGCATAGAAACGAATTTTTTTAAAAATACAGTTCCGGAGGCTTGTCAGGACTCCGGTGCTGTATTCCTTTTTTTTCTCTATTTTTTCTAGTTTCCTATATTTCCTTAGTAGACCTTATCATTCTTAAAGTTTTCCTTTTACATATACATACACAAACATACACACATTTACAAACACAGAGCCCAAGGCGGGACTAGAACCCACGATCCTGTGCACCACCAAGTGCCAAAGCGAGACACTTTAGCGAGCGCGGCCACCGGGATCGGCAAACTTTCAACTACATGGCAACCGGCGTTTAAGAGATTTGACATATGTTTTAACCAAGTGTACTCCCTTATTTCCCTTCTACTAATAAGGAAGGAAATAATTAAGAACATTTCTGCTAATGTTTATCTCGATTACCATGAAGTAGTTAGACGTATATGCTTTTTAACAATACTTTGTTACAGCGATGTAGATAAAGTCATGTGAATGGAATATATCCAATTTTTTTCTGTAGTTAATAATTTTGTTTCTCTGTTATAACTTTCACTACTATGTAAACTGAACGTTGTAGGTAGAAGAGTATTGCATTTCACCCAAAATAATGATACGTAACTTTCACAGAACCCCTGAATAGCAAAAAAATATTTTATACCTACGTGTCTGTGAACAGCATAACTAAAAAAAAGATTGTTAAACATCAACCTTGGTATTTAAGTTCAGTATCTTCCAAGAATACGAAACTAATATTTTCAGTTAAATTTCTCCACCTCAAACTACCCTTTAAATGAAAGATTTTTCGTAATTTTCAATTTTTACAAAATGTATTTAACGATATTGAATAAATCGTTAAATATTAAATATATATTTTTTTAATGTTCTAGAATTTTAATACAGTGAAAATAAATGTTAAATTGATGTTACTATTTGTAGAGAAATAATTTGTTGCTTTTACAATGTTGTTGGTGTTAAAACCTTTTTGTTTTTTCGTTTCGAGGCATTGAATAAATAATCATAAACTTCGTCCTTAAGTCTTTGGATAACACATTTGTAAATATGCATGCAAATGTTCTTACAAATCAGAAAAATGTAAAAACTGAGAAAAAAAAAAAGCATATACAAAAACCCCGAGAGTAAAAATCTGACAACTCAGTTCGTTTCATGCTACCCATGGGTAACTTAGATCGTCTAGGAATGGCATCAGAAGGTACTGGCATCGATTCCTACAGACGTCATCTTTGCACTCTTGTTTTCTTTCTTTCTTTTCCAGCAAATGCTGGAGAGGGTTCTTCACTCCCGCAAACTTCTATCCCTTCATTTAGTTCCGGCCAGTCTCTTTCAGGGTTGCAACTGTCGACGTATTTAATGTGCTTTGGAAATGCAGCTCTCGGCGTCGTGGTGGCGCTGGAGTCGTCTGTAGGACTTGGGAAGTTCAATCAGGACCTGGGCGCGGGCTTCTAGCACGACGCTGTCAAGTGCCAGGATTATATCAGCGCCGTCGGTGAGCCGGAATTTCGTTCCGCAGTTCTTTAACATGCTAGTAAATCAACCGATATGGGGCCAGGTTTGAACCCGCGGTCTAGAGTTCAGAAGGCCAGCACCTAAGCAATCATGCTACCCGCGTTTTTATGAAGAACTGTTTGAACTATGTTAGGGTCCCACAAAGATGGCTCTTTAACCAAGATCGGTTTCGGCTGCCCGTTGGACACTCTCATGACATCCTATCCTCAGGGGTTTGATGCTTCATATGCCAATGCTGGCTGCAGTGTGGAACCCGCCCCGGAATTACACACACACACACACAAAACTATGGATTACCCCTGAGTCTTTCCATTAGAATGCTGCCTATTTTGTATTCCAACCCCCTCTGCTTTCGCCATTTATGTGCGCTAACACCGAAAAAAGTCTACCGAAGAACTTCGCGGTAGGGTCGACAGATATCTAGATACTGTCTACTAGATTTCTAGGTTAGTGTTAGAGGACAATGAGGCGTCACAACCCTGCCCAAACTTAGCCCAGATGTACCTAATCACACATGGGTATCTGAAACCCTACTCTGCTGAACCCAACCCAATCCGAATAACTCCCTTTTGGGAGGTGCTCAGATATTCGATTCCCGTGTACTTACAGTAACCGTAAAAGTACCACGCGTGCTAGTGGTCCAGAGCACTCACACCAAAGCAGCTGAAAGTCTCTAAGGAGAGAACATAGAGAAATTTGAAGCAAAGTTAAAGGATATCGCATAAGCAATCTAAATATGCTGCTGGGCTTTTAAAACTGGCTGATCGTGTAAAAACTTCGGCCAAAATGATTCACGGGTCTCTATAGAATATTTGATAAAATTCCAAAACAGACATTTTTGACATATTTTCCTAAAGCTCAGTCCCAGGTCCCTTAACTGTAATTTCTTCCCTTATTTCTAAAAAGTGTTTCCATTAACGCAAAGTAGATAGAAGAATACGCTTTTTTATTGTTTTAAATAAAAACTTTTCGAATGGGAGCAAGTTATGCGAATTTATTACATCTTATTTTTATTTTCTCTGCTTGGTATTCGTACTTAGGTGGAGAAGGTATTGCATTTTACCCAAAAATTCTATACCGATATTTCACCGGAAATACACGTGTTAGAGTTCCGTGAATAAAAAAAAATATGTTTTTAATGAAATGTCCATGTGTATGTTTATGTGTACCCGTGGGTCTGGAATACAATAACCCAAAAATGCAAAGTCGGGGAAATATAAAGTATCCTCCAAGGATATGACACGAAGATTTTAAACAAAATCACCCACACCCAACTTAGCTTTATATGGAAAGTTTCAATATTTATGATTTTCTAAAAAATGGCTCTAATGATTTTGGTTGAATATCCTGGAAGTAATCTCTGAAGATGTCTTCATTCTGGATGAGATTTGCATAACTGGTAAACCATAAGATATAGACAAAATCTTGCTACACAGAGAATGTAAATCTCCTCAAAACACACAATTTGTATCCTATATATATTTGTTGTGCAGTTCACCAAAATTGGACATCAACTTTAAAATGCTTTACACTTTTCTCAACAAAAGATTTTCATTATTTTTTCTTTCGTTTTACTCCGGTTCATGCTAAGAGAGCCGAAATTCAGCAAAAGCTTTTAAAAGATTTAACGATCGCTTTAGCTTAGTGTACTCCTCCCTTATTTCCCTTCTACTTACAAGAAGCAAGTAATAAGACCATTTCTACTGTTTATCTCGATTAGCAGAAGTAGATAGGAGAATATTTTTTTGTAAGGGTAGCTCGTTTGCAGAACAGGTAAAGAAAGTCATGTAAATGGAACACATAGATTTCTTAAATTATATTTAAAGCAATCTATTGTGCCTACAATATTAAAAAATGTTGTGTGTTCCATTCACACGACTTTCTCTACATCGCTGTAATAAATTATTGCTAAAAAGCATATTCTTCTATCAACTTTATGATAATCAAGTTAAATACTAGCAGAAATTTGCTTATTTATACGTTTCTTTGTAAGCAAAAGGAAAATAAGAGAATACACTAGGCTAAAACGAATGTCAAATATCTTAAAAGCCGATTGTCATGTGGTTGAAATCCGTTTCTATGCAGCACCAGGAGTTTACAACTTTCCGTGTGTGTGTGTGTGTGTGTGTGTGTGTGTGTGTGTGTGTGTATGTGCGTACGTGCGCGTGTGCGTGTGGGTGGGTGTGTGTGCGTGTGTGTGTGGTGGTGTGTGGTGTGTGTGTGTGTGTGTAATAAGTATTTCAAATCTGAAACAAATAAAAAGGAATATCTCAGAAATGGTCAATCCCACGAAAAAAAAAAAAAAGAAAAAAAAAGATATGACAGAAATTGTGTGTTTTAACGTGATCTACGCGTTTTGAGTAGTAAATTTCTGTCTAGCACTTACGGTTTATCAGTTACGCAAAATTCAGAAAAATTCATTCTGAATGAGTTCTTTAAGGCTATTTCCAGAAAATTCAATATATACATTTTATTTGCCATATAAATACCTTTAATATTCGGTACTTCAATCAAAATCGTTAGAGCCATTTTTAAGAAAAACAAAATCTTCGAATTTTTTTCCATGTAAAGGGTAGTTCAGGGTGGGGGGAGTTTTCTCAAAATCTTCGTGTAGTATCCCTGGAAGATAGTAAACTTAAATAGCAAGTTTGGTATTTTACCGACTTTTCGTTTTTGAGTCATTGAGTTCACAGACACACGGATACACACCCACACAGACACACGGCCTTTTTCTGTTTATACAGGGGACCCTAAAACGTATATTTCCGGTGAAATCTTGGTTTCGATCGTTTGGGTGCATTACAATACGTTCTCTATACACTATGTAGATAGTTCGTGCAGAGAAAGTAAAAATATAAAAAGCTAAAGAGTGGATTGCAATTAATAAGACTGCAACAAATAAAAAAATCTGATGTGTACCATTCACATGCAACAAATAATTATTAAAAAGCTTACACTTCTATTTACTTTATGCTAATCAGAAAAAAATAGCAGAAATAGTCTAATTACTCGCTTCCTTGTCAGTATAAGCGAAATAAGGGACAACTGTAGGTTAAACTGATAGTCAATGAAGTTGCTATGTCAATGAAGTTCCTTTGTCTATATGGATAGGAGTTGACAAGTTCCTGTATGAGAAAAGTATACGTTTTTCATAGCAGAAACCAAAAATAAGGAATGTCACAAAAACGACGAACTCCACGAAAAAAATGTATATAACATAAATTGTGTGTTTTAATGTGCTCTACATTTTTTGTGTAGTAAGTTTTTGTCCATCTCTTACGGTTTAGCAGTTATTCAAAATTTAGTAAAATTCATCCAGAATAAACTACTCTTCAGAGGCTATTCCCAGAAAACTCAAGATATACATTTTATTTGTCAGGTAAATATGTTTGCTATACAAAATTTTAATCAAAATCGTTAGAGCCATTTTTGAGAAAATCAAAATTTTCGAAAAAAGTTCCATGTAAAGGGTAGTTGGGGGTGGGGGCATTTTTCTCAAAATCTTCGTGTCGCATCCCTGGAAGATACTAAACTTAAATACCAAGTTTAGTATTTTACCGACTTTTCGTTTTTGAGCTATCGTGTTCACAGACACACGGACACACGGACACACACACACACACACAGACCTTTTTGTGAAAATGCTTTTTTTGGATATTGGGGACCCTAAAATATATATTTCCGGTGAAATCTCGGTATCGAATTTTTTGGTGGAGTGCAATACTTTCTCTATACACTATGTACATAGTGCGTATGGAGAAAGTAAAAGCGGTTTAGCCTCTCTTTAACAACGAGTGCACAAAATGTGTAGAAAGCTCTTGAAACTAATTCAAATAAAGCTGCCATCCGAAACCGCATAAAGTACACAGCTTCTTCTGCTATCCTTCAAGACTTTAAAAGTCACATGACAGGGTTATGAGCAAACTACTTTAAGTTGGCAAGCGTTCTCTCTCATAAGAAAATTTAAGACCGAGCCAGCATGACCCAGTAGAGCCATTATTGCAGCTGAAAGGTTAGAGTTGCACAATCCTGGCGGGAGCCATTGTGGAAGCTAGTGTTAGTATCCAAATAGTCCTCAAGGGCATGCTTACTGAAATTCTGCACTAAGAGGGCATATGAGTAATTTGTTCCATTGATTCTAATGTACTTCTACAGCCAGTGCAACCAACATGTGAACTCTGTTAGGAAAAATAGACAGATATTCTAATAATAAGTATTGGTCCCTTAATAATTATGTTCTAGAAAATACTCCGCGCGCGCGTGCGTGTGTATGTGTGTCTCCGTGCGTCTGTGAACACAAAGTGACACAAAGATTTTCAATAAAATCCCCCCACACAAAACTGACCTTTACATGGAAAACATTTCGAACAGCTTGTTTTCTCAAAAATGGCTCTAACGATTTTGATTAAAATACCGTATATTAAAGATATTTAAATCACAAATAAAATATATACTTTGATTTTTCTGTGAATAGCATCCGATGTCCTCTTTATTATGGATAAATGTTGCTGAATTTTACATAACTTATAAACCGTAAAAGATAGATAAAAACTTACTACACAAATATATAGATTTGGTTAAACCACACATCTTATTCAATATACATTTTTTTTCTTGGAGATAACCTTTCCTTGTTATTGGTTTCAGCTTTAAAAATGCTTTAACTCCTGACCATGCACAGGAAACGGTTTTTAACCACATGGAAGCTAATTTTTAAAAAGATCTGACTATCATTTTAGCTTATGGTACTCCATTGTTTCCCTTCCACTTACAAAAAAGTAAGCAATAAGACCATTTGTGCTAATTTTATCTCGAGTAGCAAGAAGTAAGTAGAAAAATAAGCTTTTTAACAATAATTTGTAACAGATATGTATGTGAATGGAACACATCAGATTTTTATTGCTTTAAATGTTAAACTAGCTAACGTTTCTCAATCAGAACCATACAAAGTGAACTGTACCTCAATTTTTTCACAGAGCGCTCAGATATTAAGAAGAGTTGCCTATCTCTTTAGTCTAATGTATTCCATTACTTTCCTTCTATTTATAAGTAAACAAGTAATGAAATCAATTCTGCTAATTCTTATTTCGATTAACATAATGTATTTAACAATAGTGTATTTATGTAACAGCTAGAGAAAGTTAAGTGAGTGGAACACATCAGATTTTTGCTTTCTTTGCATGTATTATGTGCCTAGTGTTTAGAGGAGGTATTGTATTTCACCCAAAAACTCTATATCGAGATTTTAGCGGAAACACAAACTTTAGGGTTCCTGTATCCAATTAAAGCACTTTTAGAAAAAGGTCCGAATGTGTGTTATATGTATAACGAATTATTGTTAAAAAACGTACTCTACCCATTCATGCTAATAGAGATAAACTTTAGCAGAAATTGTCTATTACTCGCTTTCTTGTAAGTAGAAGAGAAATAGAAAGGTAGACCAGGCTAAAGCGATATTCAAATCTTTTAAAAACTGGTTGCTATGTGGTTAAAATCCGCTTCTTTGCATTGCCAGGGATTGATAAATTCCCCTATCTGAAAAGTTTAAGTATTTTAATATAAACATTAAAAAATAAATATCTGACAGACGGTCAGTTCTACAAAAAAAAAAAAAAAAAGCATATGATATAAACTATGTATTTTAACGATCTACATGATCTGTGTTCTAAGTTTTTGTATATTTCTTACGGTTTACCAGTTACACAGAATTCAGAAAAATTCACCCAGAACAAAGAGTTCTTCAGAAACAATGACCAGAAAATTCAAGATATGCATTTTATTTGTCACGTAAATAATTTAATATACGATATTTTAATCAAAATCGTTAGAGCCATGTTTGAGAAAATCAAAATTTTTGAAAAACATTTGCATATAAAGAGCAGTTTGGGATGGAGGATTTTCTTTAAATCTTTGTATCGCATCCTTAGGAAATACTAAAGTTAAATACCAAATTTGGTATTTAACGGAATTTTCGTTTTTGAGATATGCTGTCTACAAACACATACAAATCTTTTTCTAAAAATGCTTTTTTTTTATTCAGAGAATCTCAAAACATGTATATCCGATGAAATCTCGGTATGGAATTTTTGGGTGGAATACAGTACCTTCTCTATACTCTACATATTAAGTGTAGAGAAAGTACTTTTTTTAATTTAGAGGGTCTCAGAACATGTATTTCCGGTAAAATCTCCATATCGAATAACAGGGGTAAACTATTTCGCCATCAGAAAAGAGAAGGAAATTAATGCAGTAAGGGAAGTTATTTGTTTAAATTACAGCTATTGAGGAACTTTATTTATGTATGGAAAACTGGGTTTAAGCAAAACAGTGGAGAAGCACTGATGCTGGCCGGAAAAGGGACGGAAAGGTTATGAGCGCTACGGAACAGGAAAGAATTTGGAAACTGTAACGGGAACAATGTAAAAGAATGCGTTTTAGGTCAGCAGAAATGGTTGTATTACTTAGTTCTGCTACTGTCTGATTAGCATGGGTAAGAAGGAAGTATAAGCGTTTCTAAGAATAGTTTGTTACAGAATGTGTAGAGAAAGCCATATCAAAGGAACACAGATTTTATCCTTACAATGAAGTGAATAATTTAATGTGCACATACATGGCAAAAGGCAGGTAACAAAGGTCGCCTGTACTCTGGGTACTACATGTAAATTCACCAAATGTCAAATGTCATGAGGGACTAGTCCACTTGACATAAGTTGTTTTTACTGGATTGAGAGAGAGAGAGAGAGAGAGAGAGAGAGAGAGAGAGCGAAAGCGAGGGGCAATCCAGTTTATGCAACGTCTGGCAGCATTTACGGTCTCCCCTCACGGTAAAAATTCGCACAGGAGGACACCACGGAGATTTTGGTCTTCACAGGTGAAGCGCTATGATTGTCTCTGGTGTGGCATGTTTCATCCCCAGTGACAATACTTGTCACCTTCCGCTGTAGGAATGTCAATGCTGCGGCCAGACGTTCATCTGTCAGTTGCCTAAGCACCCATCTTGCACACACTTTGTGAAAATCAAGCCACATCTGGGGAAACTGACAAGAGTGTTCTGAAATTGTGAAGCGCCGGTTCTGCACAATTGCTTGCCGCACATTTTCCAACACTTCTGGTCGGCCATTACATCCTCGTCATGAATATTGATTCTTCCTTCCGTGAATTGCTTGCACCATACTGTCACACATGCACGTGACACAATTGACGATGGATCTCTGCTGCAGATTGCTTTTTGAGCATGCAAAAATCGGATGACTGCACGAACCTCACACGTGGCGGGAGACAATATCGGAGCAGCCATTTTCTCCTAGCGCAGAGTGGTAACCACTGCAGTCACAAAACTAAAACTTTACTGCAATGTTACCATATACTTCCTTTCTTATCCTGCGCACGCGCATTCCTATCCGACTGGTGGTGCCATCTCTGGACGCGATCGGGACTTACTTTCTGAATGCACCTCGTATTTTCCATTACTTTCACCTTTAAAAGAATTTAGATTTTTTGCGGGGTGAAATGCAAATAAAAAACTTATGGTTACTAATGAAACTTCAATTCCAATATTTATGAAAATATACTTTTGGAATTTATACCACATATAGCACACTAAATCATAAGCTAGTACATTTCCATTTCAAATATCTCCAGTGATTTTCCAGTTGCCAATTATTTAACAAATTATCTCAATGGTAAACAAAATATGCTCCACGCTTTAGAAAAAAAATCCTGATGTGTTACATTCACATGACTTACTCTACCTGTTCCGCAAACTAACCTTTTATTCAAAAGATTAATCTTTTATCTACATCGTGCAAATCAAAATAAACATAAGCAGAATTAGTCTTATGACTTGCTTCCTTGTAAGTAGAAGGGAAATAAGGGAATGCACAGACTAAAGCGATAGTCTAGTTCTTTAACAGCCGGTCGTTATGTAAAACAATTGCAAGGAAGAGTCTTCCCGTTTGAGAAAAGCTTTAAGTGTTCTAAAATTGAAACCAATAATCAAGAATATCTCGAAGAGAGTTAACACTACAAAGAAAAAAATGTATATACTATAAATTGTAAGTTTTAACGAGACTTTCTATATATATATTTTTTTTTTTTTTTTTGTGGTAAGTTTTTGTCTATCTCTTACGGTCTGCCAGTTATAGAAACATCAACCAGAATGAAGTGGTCTTCAGAGGCTATTCCCAGAAAATTAAAGATATACATTTCGCTTCCAATGAAAATGTGTTAACCATAAGGTTTTTTGATCAAATTCGTTAGAGCTATTTTGAGAAAAATAGGGGATGCAAATGGGGATTTTCTTGAAAATCTTCGTGTCGCAACCTTAGAAGATACCAAGTTTGGTATTTAACTGTGTTTAGTTTTTTACCTATGCTGTCCACAGACACACACATGGACCGTTTTTTTAAAAAAAAATCTTATGTTCTCAATTCATATGACTTTCTCTATCTCTCTGTGACAGATTATTGTGTATAAGCTTATTTTTCTATTTCATGCTAATGGAAATAAACATTAGCAGAAACGGTTTTATTACTTAGTTCCTTATAGGTAGAAAAGAATTAAGAGAATATACTAGACTAAACCGATAGTTAATTGCTTTAATATGTGGTTGTTTTGGTATAGAAGTCCGATTCTTTGCGTAGCCAGGTGTTGATAAGTTCCCGTATGAGAAAAGTTTTAAGTATTTTAAAACTGAAATCAATAACAAGGAGTATGTTAAAGACCGTCAACGCCAGGAAAAATGCATGTAACAAAATTATGTGTTTTAACGTGCTCAACATTTTTTGTGCAGTAAATTTTTGCCTCTCTCTTACGGTTTATTAGTTATGCAAACTTCCGCAAAATTCATTCAGAATAAAAATGTCTTCACAGGATATTCCCATAAAATTCAAGATATACACTTTATTTGTTATGTAAATATTTGTTGTATACGGTATTTTATTCGAAAGGGTTAGAGCCATTTTTGAGGGAATCAAAATTTTCAATTTTTTTCCATATTAAGGGTAGTTGGGGCTGTGGGATTTTCTTGAAAATCTTCGTGTTGCATTTTTGTACGATACTAAAATACTAAATTTGGTATTTAATGGGTTTTTCGTTTGTGAGCTATGCTGTCCACACACACACATACACACACACACACACACACACGAGGATCTTTTCCTGAATTTTTTTTTTTTTTTTTTTTTTTTTTTTTTTGCATTCAGAAGGTGCCAAAACATGTTTCCGGTGAAATCTCGGTATCGAATTGTTGGGTGCAATACAATACGTTCTCTATACACTATGTACACGGTAGGTTTAAACAGAGTAAAAATCTTTTTTTGGACTCAGGGGACCTCAAAACATATTTCCGGTGAAATACCCGTATCCAAATGTTTGATGGAATGCAATACTTCCTCTATTCACTATGTACTTAGTACGTGTAAAAAAGTAAAAACATGTTTCATTCAGATGACTTTATTTGTTGCTCAAACTGTTCTAACAAAATCTTATTGTTTTATTTCATGCTAAAAAACACTGCTCGTTAAAACACACAATTTATGTCCTATACAAATTGTTCGTGGAGTTGACAATTTCAACTCCTTGTTATTGGTTTTAGTTTTATAATACTTAAGTCATATGGGAACTTTTCAACTCCTGGCTATACAAAGAAATGTATTTCAATCACATACAAACAGCTTTTAAACGATATCGCTTTAGCATAATGTATTCTAGGGTTGCAAGTTTTCTAACTGAAAATAAGGAAGAGCTCAGGAATGGTTTCTCGACAACTTGATACGCCTATCTGTTCATTGCGGCCATTGCCTTCCATGATGTTACTTGCTTTATAGAACCACAAACAGACAAACAAAACACGTGTTGCTCTCTTCAATTCAAAGACGCAAGTGAACGAGACGCGTGCTGCCATTGCTACCAACAGCTAATTAAAATACTGCTGCCAACATTGGGAAAAAGGAACTACAACTTCGTTATATCGCATATCCCAAATATCCTTCTAAAACCCAGAATTCGTGGCAGTGTATGAAACAGGGAGAAATAGTCCAAAATATGGGAGCCGGAAGGCTGAAATACGGCAGACCTGGAACTATAGTGATAACTAATTTGTGTTAATGTTATCTCTATTAGTGTGAATTAGATAGAAGAATAAGCATGTCAATAATAATTTCTTTGAAGATGTAGACAAGGTCTTGTGAATGGAACACATCATAATTTTTTTCACGATATCCTTGCAACTTTAAACTCTTTACGTTCTCTACACGTACTATGTACATAGTTATAGAGAAGGTATTGCATTCCACCCAAAAATTCGATACCGAATTTCACCGGAAATACACATTTTGGGTCCCCTTGAATCCAAAAAAAAAAAAAACACATTTTTTATTAGGAAAAGGTCCGTGTGAGTGTGTGTGTGCGCGCGCGCGTGTGTGTGTCTGTGTCTCTGTGGACAGTATAGCTCAAAAAAAAAAAAAAAAAGACCGTTGAATACCAAACTTGGTATTTAAGTTTGGTATCTTCCAAGGAGCGACATGAACAGTTTCAAGAAAATCCCCCCATCCCCAACTACCCTTTACATGGAATTTTTTTCGAAAATTTTGATTTTCTCAAAAATGGCTCTAACGATTTTGATTAAAATATCATATATTAAATATATTAACCTGACAAATAAAATGTATATCTTGAATTTTCTGGGATTATCCTCTAAAGATTACTTTACTCTGGATGAATTTTACGGAATTTTGCATAACTGCTAAACCATAAGAGATAGACAAAAGCTTACCGCACTAATAATGTAGAGCAAGATAAAGCACACAATTTCTGTTATTTATTTATTTCTCGGAGTTAATGTGTTTGAGATATTCCTTGTTTTTAGTTTCAGCTTTATACTTTTTCTCATACAGGAATTTGTGAACTCGTGTCCATTCAAACAAAGGAACTTCAGTCACATAGCAACCAGCTTTTGACTATCACTTTAACCTATGGTACTCTCTTATTTCGCTTTTACTTACAAGGAAGCAAGTAATAAGACTATTTCTGCTAATTTTTTCTCGATGAGCATGAAGTAAATGGAAGTATTGGTTTTTTAACAATAGTTTGCTGGAGAGATGTAGAGAAAGTCATGTGAATGGAACACATCAGTTTTTTAATTAAAGGTTAAAGTAATTAAAGTTCTAGTTAATATAAACATGTTGTTAAAAGTGCTCTTTCCAACAATATTACAGTGGGGCAGTCTAAATTAATTAACTCTGCACATCATTAGTTGAGAATCTTGGTTGTATACGCAGAAGGCGTGCCAAGGGTCTCATTGTTTGCTTGTCCTGACTTCGTTAAGGCTGCTATCTTTTCTCACGACAATACCTGTGCTGCGGGAGACATTGTTTAGCACGATACACAGCGAGGTAAGCCCATGACAAAGAACTCTGCAGCGTTGTCACTGGACGTGCAAACAGCCTGGATTTATGTGCACGGTTCATCCCTGCTGACTTATTGTACCTCTGTTCGTTTCAATGCTGCCACCTGATGACTCTAACTTTTGTTGTTTATCACCGAGAACGATTTATAAATGTGTTCCGTTGTGATATATTAGAGGATACTTGCATGCAAGCTTAGGGCACTTTTTACTTTTTCTGTTTTCTACATAGTACTCAAATAAAGAGGGTTGCATTCTAGCCAAACTTTCAGA
Organism: Hymenopus coronatus; assembly: GCA_030762935.1. NCBI lineage: Eukaryota > Metazoa > Arthropoda > Insecta > Mantodea > Hymenopodidae > Hymenopus > Hymenopus coronatus. Next base: position 41,161,017 of record CM060899.1, read on the forward strand.
ACCAAAATGGCAGTGGAAATACACATTTTAGAGACCCCTGTATCCAAAAATATAGTTTTAGCCAAAGGTGTGCGCATGTGTGTGAACACGATAACTCAAAAACCTGGACTTAGGTTCAGCGTCCTCCAAGGATTGTCGACCTAGTCTCTAAAACCCAAGATTGCAGGTTAAAACCTGGCGGAGGGTGATGGGGTTTGTTTTTTTTTTTCGGTCGCAATAACCCTTAGCATGACTTCCTTTGGAAGGGAAGTAAAAACCGGTGGTCCCGTGTAATTTTATTTGCACGCAATAGGACCCCTTACATTTCTGGGCAAAATTTTCCGCCATTTCGAGTCCGCAAGTGGTGATTTCCTCCTGCAATGTCATCTGTTGGTAACGAGCTGATCCCTCGTCACCGTGGTATATAGTGACGAACTCACGAACTAGAAATTCAAATCCGAGCAAGGCCACATCGTAACGATGCCCTTTGCTCCACTTACAGGAATGCTAAAACTAACCTTCAAGTACACAACGTGAAGATTTTCATTCAAATTTCTCAAACTACTCTGTACATAGTACAGTTTTCGAAAATATTTATTTTCTTAAAAGGGACTAACAATTTTTGATTAAAATATCGTATATTAAATATATTTAAATGACGAATAAAATGTATATCTTGAATTTTATGGGAATAGTTTCGGAAGTCCTCTTCATTCGCTACTGACTTTTGCATAGCTAGTAAACCTTGAGAAAGAGAGAGAGAGAGAGAGAGAGAAATAAAACTAACATCTCGTCAAATTACACAATTCGTGTCTAGAAATTGTTTGTTGTGGACCTAATCTTTTCCGAGGCATTCCTTGCTAATGGTTTAAATTTTAAAATAGGAAGTCATCGGTGTTTCTTTTGCTCTACTCCTTACCATGCAAAGAAGCGAATTTCAATGATAATTACAAAGCGGCAGCTTTTAAAACATTTGAATGTCGGTTTAGCCTAATGTATTCCCTTAATTCACTTAATCTTACAAGGAACTAAGTAATAAGAACATTCTGCTAATGCTTGTCTAGATTAGAATCAAGTATAACGAAATATAGTATGTTGTAAGAAGTGTGATAAGAGGATGAGAAAGAGGAGGTCAGGAAAGTAATATGAATGGTTTCGTTTCGCTTCGTAATCGGCTTACCCTCCCCGTATTTGTGGGACTGACACCCCCCCCCCTAGGACTTACAAGTCAGAAGCCTGTCGGGGAGCTAACGGCACGAAACCACAGAATGGTGAACCTGTTACGAGCGGTCGGCCCGTAGCAGGCATGTATGTGAGGAAGTAGACGATATGACATGTAAGCGAAATTCATGATAGGAAAGGTGATTATGGAGCAATCGGTGGAAAGAGTGGCGGGGGAAACCGGAGGACCCGGAGAATACCTCAACTCAACTTGGATTGCAATGCTTCCTTTTTGATAGCTAGAACTGACATCACAGAAGAACTTCCTAGAAACTTGTCTAAGCTACCGGAAGATTCTGGCTATGCCAGACGTGACCCGTTCCAAACCCTCCAGTTACCCGCCCTGTGTTTACCACATTCTAGAAACTTGTCTAAGCTACCGGAAGATTCTGGCTATGCCAGACGTGACCCGTTCCAAACCCTCCAGTTACCCGCCCTGTGTTTACCACATTCTAGAAACTTGTCTAAGCTACCGGAAGATTCTGGCTATGCCAGACGTGACCCGTTCCAAACCCTCCAGTTACCCGCCCTGTGTTTACCACATTCCAGACTCGCCGCCGCATACCAAATTTCTGCCACGCTTGGCACTACTAGATAGCATTGAGGAGGGTCTTAAGTAGACGGTGGGCCGTAAGTTGTACAACAGTGGTTTATACGAGGTATACACCTAGTTTATAGCAAGAGCGTGAGAAAAGCATTATTATAGAATCTAGGAATATTTGAAGTCGAGTGCTTTCTATTTCCAAGGTTCTGTTACAGCTTTTACACCTAAGTTTTTCTCGCAATATTCTGTAGGGTCGAGTGTTTTACAATTGTTTTGAATGAATTATTAATTTTAAAAATCTGATGTGTTACATTCACCTAATTTTCTCTGCTTTCTGTAAAAAACTATTCTTAAAAATCTTATCATTTTATCCACTTCATATTAATCGAGATAAACGTGACTGCAATAGGTATTATTACTTATTCCCTTGTACGCACAAGGAAAATAAGAAACACTATGTTGAAGCAATAGTCAAATCCTTTAAAAGCTGGTCGCTGTGGTATTATATTTTACTTCTCTTTATATGGTCAGAAGTTTAAAAAAAGAAAAATAAAGAAAAACGACTTCCCGTTTGAGAAAAGTATTTGGAAATTTAAACAAAAAAACAAGGAATATATCGGAAATGGTTAATTCCACAAAAATTGTATTTAACATAGTGTATGTGTTTTAACGAGATTCACATTTTTGTGTAGTAAGTTTTTGTCTCTCTCTCTCTCTCTCTCTCTCTCTCTCTCTCTCTCTCTCTCTCACGGTATACAAGTTAAAGAAAAGTCATCCGGGATGAAGAGGTTTTCAGAGGCTATTCACAGAAAATTCAAGATACACATTTTATTTGTCATATAATATCTACTTTATACGGTATTTTCTTGAAAATGCTCGTGGCGCACCCTTGGACAATGCTGAACTTAATTATGGAGTTAAATTAAATGAGTTGTATTTAACTGCTGCAGTTCTCAGCGTCCCATGCTATATTAGGCGGGAAATACTACTTAATGTTACACATAGGTATCTTTATCAGGCATTAGGCTCTGTTACGTGCCGTAAATCTACTACCCGGGACCAATGCTTTTACTTCCCTTCCGAAGAAAGCCATGCTAAGGATTTTACGCCCGAAAAAAATCCAACGACCGGCGACCTTGGTAACTAGAGGGTAGCATGTTACCCCTAGACCACTTAATTATCAGGTTTTGTGTTTAACCTACTTGTCATTTTTACTTTCTCCATACGCACTATGTACATAGTGTATAGAGAAAGTATTGCACTCCACCAAAAAATTCGATACCGAGATTTCACCGGAAATATATGTTTTAGGGTCCCCAATATCCCAAAAAGCACAAAAAGGTCCGTGTGTGTGTGTCCGTGTGTCCGTATGTCCGTGTGTATGTGAACACGATAACTCAAAAACGAAAAGTCCGTAAAATACCAAACTTGGTATTTAAGTTTAGTATGTTCCAGGGATGCGACACGAAGATTTTGAGAAAAATGCCCCGACCCCCAACTACCCTTTACATGGAATTTTTTCGAAAATTTTGATTTTCTCAAAAATGGCTCTAACGATTTTGATTGAAATTTCGTATATTAAACATATTTACCTGTCAAATAAAATGTATATCTTGAATTTTCTGGGAATAGACTCTGAAGAGTAGTTTATTCTGGATGAATTTTACTAAATTTTTAATAACTGCTAAACCGTAAGAGATGGACAAAAACTTACTCCCCAAAAAATGCAGAGCACATTAAAACACACAATTTATTTTGTATACATTTTTTCGTGGAGTACGTCGTTTTTATGACATTCCTTATTTTTAGTTTCTGCTATGAAAAACGTATACTTTTCTCATACAGGAACTTGTCAACTCCTATCCATATAGACAAAGGAACTTCATTGACATAGCAACCAGCTTTTGACTATCAGTTTAACCTAGAGTTGTCCCTTATTTCGCTTCTACTGACAAGGAAGCGAGTAATTAGACAATTTCTGCTATTATAGAAGTATAAGCTTTTTAAGAATTATTTGTTGCAGGGATATGGAGAAAGTCATGTGAATGGTACACATCAGATTTTTTTAGTTATGCTGTTCATACAAACATACACGCGCACGGACGTTTTTCTAAAAATGCATCTTGATACAGGGACCCTAACGTTTATTTCCAGAAAAAATCCCGGCACCGAATATATATATATATATTTATACATACGAATGGTTTGTTCACAGGAACGGATTGGTGACGCTATTGACCTAGGTGGAGTTAAAGCTTCTACGTTCCCCTATTGGTGAGTAAACTTTTTTTATGTTCATGGTGTATACAACATTTTTTTTTGCAATTAGCAACTCCAACCAGCTATTAGCATTTGCTCTAAGACAGGCAATTAAAAAGATTAGTCTTTCCTCCCTTGGCGATTCAGATAGGGTAGTATATTATTCGGTCGTTAGGAGCGCTTATGTAGTTTAAGACGTTTTCATTGTTTCCGTCACTATGATTCACTATGGCGGCCGCGAGATGATAAGCTGTGTTCTATACTGACATAAGGGCTTTGAGGCTATTGTACATTTTTAAGCACATAGGAAGATATGCGATTCTATAGCAACTCTGTGGGTTATGGGTGCGCGCTTTAAGCAATAATGCTTTACTTCAAGAATTATTTATAGAAATTCTCTGGAGTTTGTTTTAATTTGGATGTTTTAAATTTATTTTTGTGTAATTTTTTGCTTTCTCTAGCCCCATATGTACAATGTACATAGGGATAGAGAAGTATTGTATTCCACGCAAAAATTCGATACCGAGATTTCACCGGAAATACATGTTTTAGGACCCCCTGTATCCAAAAAAAGCATTTTCAGAAAAAGATCCGTGTGTATGTGTGTGTCCGTGTGTCTGTGAACACGATAACTCAAAAACGAAAAGTATCTAAAATACCAAACTTAGTATTTAAGTTTAGTATCTTCCAGGGATGCGACACGAAGATTTTGAGAAAAATCTCTCCACCCCAAACTACCCTTTACATGGGACTTTTTTAGAACATTTTGATTTTCTGAAAAATGGCTCTAATGACTTTGATTAAAATATCATATATTAAAGATATTTACCTAACAAATAAAATGTATATCTTGAATTTTCTGGGAATAGCTTCTGAAGACCTGTTTATTCTGCAATAATTTTGCTTAATTTGACATAGCTAGTAAACCGTAAGAGATAGACAAAAACTTATTATACAAAAAATTTAGGTCTTGTTTAAATACATAAGTTATGTCATATACATTTTTCTCGTGGAGCTTACCGTTTTCGAGCTATTCATTGTTATTAGTTTCAGTTGTGAAGTACTTATACTTTTTTCAGACGGGAGTGTCCGTTTTTCTTTTGTTCTACTCCTGGCCAAGAAAAGAATAATTTGTAATGACAATCGCATAACGACAGCTTTTAAAACATTTGGCTATTGGTTTAGCCTTGTGAATTCCCTTATTTTCTTCCTACTTATACGGAACTAAATAATAAGAAGATTGTGCTGAGTACCACGATTAGCAAGGTGCAGAAAGAAGAATAATGTTATGTATGAAGTTTGTAGAACAGTTAGAGAAAGTCATGTGAGTGTAGAACATCAGATTTTTTTAAATTCCTTCTGGAACTGTATTAGCTCTATGTTAATGTGCGTGAGTGTGTGTGTGTGCGTGTGTGTGCGTATAATTTCGTTTAATTGGTCTTTAGTAATTTCTACTGTCCTTATCACAGCATGCGAGCGAAGCGAGCAAGCGCTTTGTAATCTCTAGGTACTGCGTATCTGTGTGCAAATAAACTTATTTTCGTGGGTTTTCTTATAACAATTTCCACTCCTTTCACCAAAATATTGGAACAAAAGAAGTATACTCTCTGTTGTGTTAGGTTTAGGTTACTATGAAAGTTTATTTTTCATTATTATTTTATTTATTTATTTTAGATTTAATATTTTCCAATGGTTTCACCAAAGAATCCTAGGGAGAATGCTTTCTATTAGACCTGTTAGTCCCCTGTACCCCAAAAGATGCACTTTCACAAAAAGGTCCGTGTATGTGTGTGTCCGTGTTCTAGGAACACAATAACTCAAAAACGAAAAGTCGCTAAAATACCAAAATTGGTATTTAAATTTGGTATCTTACAGGGAAGCGACATAAAGATTTTGAAAAAAAAATCTCCCCACCCCAAATATGAAAAAAATTTCAAAAGTGTTGATTTTCTCAAAAATGGCTACAACGGTTTTGATTAAAATACCATACTTTAATATACTTATAGGGCAAATAAACTGTATATCCTGAATATTCTGGAAATAACCTCTAAAGACCTGTCTATTCTGAATGAATTTTATATATTATTTTATTTTGTATAACTGGCAAACCGTACGTCATATACTTTTTTTTTCGTGGAATTAAATATTTCTGAGATATTTCTTGTTATTTGTTTCAGATTTGAAATACTTAACACTTTTTTCACACAGAAAGTTTTAAACTCCTGGTTCTGCATAGAAACGGATTTCAACCACATGGCAACCAGCTTTTAAAAGATTTGACTATCGTGTATCCCATATTTTCCTTCTACAAGTAATTAAGATAATTTTTGCGATTGTTCATCTCGATTATCATAAAGTAGATAGAAGAATATGTTTTTAACAATAATTTGTTACAGCTATGTAGAGAAAGTCAGATTTTTACTCTATGGCTGCATCCAATGTATTTGTCTTTTTTGCTGTTGCGAGAGATTGAATCTTTACTTAAGTGCAGAGCCTTTCATATACCCGCATACGTGTTCTATCTGCTTTATACCTCTTCTATCGCGTTTATTTGTTGGGCTCCACTTTAGAGTAGATATCAAGCAATTTGCAGGATATTGTCATCAGCAGTTTTCAGTATCGTGTTCGTGCCTTGCCATGTAACTTTTAATAACGTCATCTTAATCTGGTTTAAAATATGATAGCGCTCCCATGTGACAAAATTACGGTCGAAAATTCTGTTTAAATGGGTTATCTGGCTGCAGTGCACCGGGCGGGAGAGAGAAGCCCGCTCGCGGTAAGGGATTTGATTTCCAGCAAGGCACAGCAAGCCAATAACTGGATCCGTAACACGATTTTTTGGTCGGATGCAAATTCCCATTTCCGCCACGAGCTTGGAACTAAGCGATAACACAACTGTCAGTTATATGCCCTGGCTTAGGTAGCTCGTGGCTTTACAAGCCCCATGTTCGTATCTGTGCCTTTATCACTGCTTACCCACCACGCCGCAAATTAATCCTTTTAAAGGGATTATAATATATAAATATACAGGCTGGAAAGTGTATAAGTGCAAATAATTCGATATTTAGTTGAAAAAATCTTATATGTTCCATTCACGTGACTTTCTCAATATCTCTGCAATAAATTATTTTTAAAAATCTTATGCTTCTATTTACTTCCTGCTAATCGAGAAAAAAATTAGCAGAAATAGTCCTATTTCTTATTTCCTTGTAAGTAGAAGCAAAATAAGGGAGTACCACAGGTTAAAGTGATAGTCAAAAGCTGGTTGCTATGTGACTGAAGTTCCTTTGTTTGTATGGACACGAGTTCACAAAGTCCTGTATGAGAAAAGTATGTGTTTTATAGCTGAAACCAAAAACAAGGAATATCTCAAAAACAATCAACTCCACGAAAAATATGTATATAACATAAATAGTGTGCTTTAAAGTGCCCTACATTTGCTGTATGGTAAGTTTTTGTTCTTTTACGGTTTAGCAGTTATGCAAAATTCCGTAAAATTGACCCAGAATAAAGTAGTCTTCAGAGGCTATTCCCAGAAAATTCAAAATATACATTTTATTTGTCAAGTAAATATCTTTAATATAGGATATTTTAATCAAAATATTTACAGCGATGTTTTAAAAATCAAAATTTTCGAAAAAAAAGTTTCATGTAAAGTGTAGTTTGGGGTAGGGGGATTTTTCTCAAAATCTTCCTGTCGCATCCCTGGGAGATACTAAACTTAAATACCAAGTTTGGTATTTTACCGACTTTTCGTTTTTGAGTTATCGTGTTCACAGGCACACGGACACACGGATACACGGACACAGACACACGAACCTTTTTCTGAAAATACTCTTTTTGGATGCAGGGGACCCTAAAACATATATTTCCGGTGAAATCTCGCTATCGAATTTTTTTGGTGGAGTGCAATACATAGTGCGTATAGAGAAAGTAAAAATCTTATGTGTTCTATTCACATGACTTTCTGTACATCTCTGCAACAAATTATTGTTAGACAGATCATGCTACTTTTTACTTCATGCTAATCGAGAAAAAAATCTGTTGTGTACCATTCACTTGACTTTCTGTACATCTCTGCAACAAATTAATCTTAAAAAGCTTATACTTCTATTCACTTCATGCTAATCAGAAAAAAATTAGTAGAAATAGTCTTATTACTTGCTTCCTTGTAAGTAGAAGTGAAATAAGGCAGTACCATAGGTTCAACTGATAGTCAAAAGCTGGTTGCTATGTCACTGAAGTTCCTTTGTTTGTATGGACAGCAGTTGACAAATTCCTGTATGAGAAAAGTATAAGTTTTTCAAAGCAGAAACCAAAAAAAAATGAATATCTCAAAAACGATGAACTCCACGAAAAAAAAATGTGTATGACACAAATTGTTTGCTTTAACGTGCTCTACATTTTTCGTGTAGTAAGTTTTTGTCCATATCTTACGGTTAACCAGTTATTCAAAACTCCATAAAATTCATCCAGAATAAAGTACTCTTCAGAGGGTAGTCTCAGAAAATTCAATATATACATTTTATTTGTCAGGTAAATATATTTAATATACGAAATTTTAATCAAAATCATTAGAGCCATTTTTGAGAAAATCAAAATTTTCGAAAAAAGTTCGATGTAAAGGGCAGTTGGGGTGGGGCTAAATACCAAGTTTGGTATTTTACAGACTTTTCGTTTTTGAGTTATCGTGTTCACAGACACATGGACACACACAAGGACCTTTTTCCGAAAATGCTTTTTTTAGATAAAGGTGACCCTAAAACATATATTTCCGGTGTAATCTCGGTATCGAATTTTTGGGTGCAGTGCAATATCTTCTCTATACACTATGTACATAGTGCGTATAGAGAAAGTAAAAACAGCAGAAATAGTCTTATTACTTGCTTCCTTGTAAGTGGAAGCGAAATAAGGGAGTAGCATAGGCTAAAGTAGTCAAAAGCTGGTTGCTATGTGACTGAAGTTCCTTTGTTTATATAGACAGGATTTCAGAAAATATTTTAAAGCTGAATCCAATAACAAGGAATATCTCAAAAACGATTCACTCCACGAAAAATGTATATAACCTATATTGTGTGCTTTAACGAGCTCTACGTTTTCTGATCAGTAAGTTTTTGTCTATCTCTTACGGTTTACCAGTTATGCAAGCTTTCGTAAAATTCGTCCAGAATAGTCTTCAGAGACTATTCCCAGAAAATTCAAGATATACGGTTTATTTGTCAGGGAAATATCTTTAATACACCATAGTTTAATCAAAATCGTTAGAACTATGTTTGAGAAAGTCGAAAGTTGTAAAGTGTAGTTGGGGTGAGTGGGTTCTCAAAATCTTCGTGTCACATCTACGATGCGACATGAAAAGTTTGAAAAAACATCGTCCTACCCTAAGCGAATTTTTACGACGAACATTTTGAAAATTTTGATTTTCTAAAAAATGACTAGCGATTTTGATTAAAGTACGTCATGTTTAACATATTTTCGTGAAAATTGAAATGTATATCTTGAACTTTCTGGTAGTAGCCTCTGAAGGCCTTTTCATTCTGGATGACTTTCCCCTGATGGCAAATCGTAAGGCCTCATTTATGCATGCGATTTTGTGTCACCCGACAAGCATGCGATGTGTTGCATATACGTATTGCTGGAATAATCAGTTCTACCAGCCCCTTTTCACATTTGGTTGGACAGCTAGTATCATATACCGCGTAGTGAATGATATTTGTTCGGTTTTACTGAGTTGAACAACTCCAAGGAGCAATACAGTTGGTAATGCTTGCGCATGCGCATAGAGTGAATTTCCATCGATTATTCATAGCGAGTTTGTTCCTAAAATAAGCTTTTGTAGATTAGAAAGCAACATATGGTTAAATTATTTAGTCCAAATGTACTTGATCATCGTCCTACAAATTGTGAAGGGCATAAGCATATAATAGAGTGCAAGGATCATACAAAAAAAATCCTGATGTGTTCCATTCACATGACTTTCTCAACATCAATGTAACAAACTATTGTTAAAAATCATATGTTTTATATACTTTATAATCGAGATAAACATCAGAAATTGTCTTAATTACTTGCTTCCTTGCAGGTAGAACGGAAATAAGGGAATATACTAGGCTAAAACTGTAGTCAAATCTTTTAAAAGCTGGTTGCCATGTGGTTGAAATCCGTTTCTTTGCAAGCCCAGGAATTTAAAAATTTCTGTGTGAGAAAAATTTAAGTACTTTAAATCTGAAACAAGTAACAATAAATATTTTTAAAATGTTCAACTCCATGAAGAAAACGTATATGACATAAATTGTGTGGTTTAACGAAATCTAGATGTTATGTGTTGTAAGCTTTTTGTGTCTCTTACGGTTTACCAGTTACGAAAAATGCAAAAAAATTCATTCAGAATAAATTCTTTAGAGGCATTCCCAGAAAATTTAATACGTAATTGTTATTTGTCTTTAATATACGGTATTTTAATCAAAATCGTTAGAGACCTTTTTTGAGAAAATTAAAATTTTCGAAATGTTTTCCATGTAAAGGGTTGCATCCCGGAAGATACTAAACTTAAATACCAAATTTGGTATTTTACCGTCTTTTCGTTTTTGAGTTATAATGTTCACAGACACACGGACAGACACACACACACTCACACGCACAAACGGGCCTTTTCCTGAAAAAGCTTTTTTTGGATACAGGGGACTCTGAAATGTCTGATTCCGGTGAAATCTTAGTATCGAATTTTTGGGTGCATTACAATATCTTCTCTATACATTAAGTACATAGTACGTGTAGAGAAAGTAAAAACTGTGGAGTAAGAAACACCAAATGTGGGGGGAATTGCGATACGAAGAGTGGATTAGAATGATGTGAGACAGTTCTGTAGCCTATAGATGTTGAGATAATGAACAAAAATTCCAGCTTTCATTTGAACATTATAATATCAACGTTTAAAGAAGCTGCAAAGAATTGCTTCTGACGAAACGTTTTGCTACTGAATTATAAAGCAGTGGTAATTGTGACGACAACGAATTCGATAAAGTATATGATAAAGGTTAGAAATATAAATTTAAGTTTTGTTTACCAGACGATTTCATGCTTATTTTATTAACTTTTATCTCCACAATGAATAATTTATGATACATCATTACCGACTGTTAACTTAAACGAAATCTCTCGCAGAACACTCGGTCATTTCATGCGTGGGAAAGTTTCGCATTCTACATATTTTAGATAGTGTTTTGTGGTTTAAAATAATGGATTTATTTACATTAATACCGTCTTCTTCAGAAAACAACATGGCGACTCTTTACATATGAATAACCATTCCCGCACACATAACTAATAATACTTTAAATAGTGCATAGAGAAGATATTGTATTTCACTAAAAAATTCGATATCGAGATTTCACCGGAAAAGCGTGTTTTGAGACCCCATGAATCCAAATAAAGCATGTTTAGAAACATGTCCATGTGTGTATCTGCAAGTGCGCATGTGTGGGTTTGTGTTTATGGGCAGCATAGCTTAAAAACGAACAGGCCATTAAATACCAAACTTGGTATTCAAGTTCAGTATATTCCAAGGATGTGACACGAAGGTTTTCAAGAAAATGTTCCCAAAATGGTTAAGGATTTTGATTAAACTCTTTAAGATATTTTCATAACAAACGAAATGTAGTTCTTTGACTTTCTGGGAATAGCCTCTGAAGACCTATTCATTCTGGAGGAATTTTATATAACTGGCAAACCGTAAAATAAATACAAAAACTTACTGCACAAAAAAGTTAGGTCTCATTAAAATACGCAATTTATGTCATATACATATTTTGTAGAGTTAACCGTTTTAGAGATATTTCGAATTATTGGTTTCAAGTTTAGCCACTTGAAACTTTTCTCAAACGGGAACACATCTTTCTTCTCGGTTCTCGTTTGTTTATTCCAGCAAGCAAAGGATTTGAATTTCAATAGCGACCGGCTGTTTTAGGACGAGTCTATCGCTTTAGCCTGTGCATTTTCTTATTTCCCTTATACTTACATGGAAACTAATAATAAGACTAACTCTGCTTATATTTATCTTGATTAGTATGATGTAGATAATAGATTAATGTTTTGAATAAAAGGTTTGTTTACCGAACAGCTAGAAAACATCAAGTGAATGCAGCACATTAAATTTTTCCCTTCTACTTACAAGGAACCAAGTAATAAGGACAATTTCTGCTAATGTTTACCTCGATTATCATTAAATAGATAGAAGAATAAGCTTTTCAAACAATAATTTGTTACAGAGATGTAGAGAAAGTCATGTGAATGGAACACATCAGATTTTTATTATTATATTAGATGATTCTCGTGAATTTCTTTATTGCAGTTGAGAGGTGCATGGACACAACAAATGCAATTTTTTGTTGGTAATTAATTTACTGTGCCAACAATGTAAGACAAATCACTTCTAGATAGAAAAGAAACATTATTTTGTAAGAACTTTTCATTTAACAGCATTGTTAGTCAAAGAAGGGACAACAAATTGAGGAACTGCAAAAGGCAAAGTTTTGCCTAATGTTTTATCGACTGCTGAAGCCATTGGTGTAGTTTCCGAGCCCAGCAAAGAGGTAGTCGTGAATGATTAATCATCAATGTTCCCTTAGCTCATTACCCAACTTGGTAATTACTACTGCTTCCTGATTCCAATGGCTGCTGGAGAGAAAGATGCAACCCCAAGCTCGTATCAGTGGGAACAAATTAGTGTGGTGGTTGTTACTACCCTCATTTATTATTTGTACCCTGACCTGCTGATAATAAGATTGGTCAATTTAAACCTCGAACATCACGAGTGGTTTCAAACCACGTAATTATGTTATGTCTGTACACAGGATTCCACTTGCAAACAGATTCATTCCCAGAACTGAGGCACGTAGTCTTATGCTCATCAATGATTAACAACAGTTAAGAGTAAGCGTTTATTGAATATAAAACTATACATATTTAAGTCAGTTTCGTAATACTACATCGACACAAGACTTCCTTGCTCTTATTTTTAAACAATTTAAACTTTTCTCAAATGGGAAGTGTTCTCGCCATGCAAAGAGAATCAACTTTCAATTGATTCACATAGCAAACACTTTTAAAATCTCACTGGCGCTTAACCTAGTACATTTATACTTTCTCTACACGTACTATGTGCACAGATTATAGAGCAAATATTGTATTCTACCCAAAAATTCAATACCGTGATTTCACCGGAAATAGCATTTTTAGAAAAAGACCTGTGTATGTATATCTATCTGTCTGTGTGTCTGTGGAGAGCTAAACTCAAAAACGAAAAGTCTGTTAAATACCAAACTTGGTATTTAAGTTGAGTATCGTCCAAGGATGCGTAACGAAGATTTTGAGGAAAATTCCCCCACCCCAAATTACCGTTTACGTGGAAACAAATTCGTAAATTTTGAGTTGCTCAAAAATGGCTTTAACTTTTGATTAAAATACCGTATATCAAAGATATTTACATCACAATTGAAACGCAAATCTTGGCTTTATGGAAATATCTTCTGAAGATCTCTTCATTCTGGATGAATTTTTTTGAAATTTCGTATTACTGGTAAACCGTAAGAAATAGACATAGGTTTACTACATAAAAATGTAGATCTCCTTAAAACTCACAATGTATGTAATATACATTTTTTCGTGCAGTTCTCCATTTCCGATTCATTCCTTGTTATTGGTTTGAGTTTTAAAATACTGTTTTCTCAATCGGAAATTTGTCAATTCCTGGCAATGCAAAGAAATGGATTTCAAACACATGGTGACCAGATTTTAAAAGATTTGACTATCTTTTTGCCTAGTGTATTCTCTTATTTCCTTTCTACTTACAAGAAAGCAAGCAATAAAAAAATGTTTGCTAATGTTTATCTCGATTAGCATAAAGCAGATAGAAAAATAAGTTTGTAACAATAATTTGTTACGGAGATGTAGAGAAAGCCATATGAATGATACACATCAGATTTTTAGAAAATGGAACCTTCAAAGCATATATTTCGGTGAAATCTTAGTATCACATTTTTCGGTAGAATACAACAAAGAGGTTCTCTGCCTACGATGTACATTGTACGTGGTAGGGGAAGTAAAAAGGAATTAGAAGAATAAGCTTTTGTAGCCATAGTTTATAAAAGGGTGATTAGAGAGACATGTGTTTCCAAACTTACAAAGTTTACAGATTGCCCGTGAATTATTATTCTACTCATTAAAAAGCTCTTGAAAATTACTCGTAAACTTGGAAATTCCTCCACACTTCAGAAATTAAGCTTGTTAATCTTGAGGGGTGCTTCACAGCTAATGGCTTGATATACCTTCATTTAGACCCATTAATAAAATTAGGCTGCTTATATTGCGAATTAGCGCAACACAACAGTAACCTCCTACAAACTTCCTAATGGAGAAAATCTTTCCTTCTTTTAAAATATTATGAGCGTCTAAGCTTATACAATAACAGTATCGCGATAACAGTGAAGCTAAAACATCCGATTCTAACGACTTTATCTATTCTTCGACAAAATATTTTCGCAAAACCTTATTACTTTATCTACAAGTTCGATACCGAGATTTCACCGGAAATATATGTTATAGGGTCCCCTGTATCCAAAAAAAGTATTTTCACAAAAAGGTCCTTGCGTGTGTGTCCGTGTGTCTGTGAACATGATAACTCTAAAACGAAAAGTCGGTAAAATACCAAAGTTGGTATTTAAGTTGAGTATCTTCCAAAGATGCGACACGAAGATTTTAAGAAAACTCCCCCTACCCCAAACTACCCTTTACATGGAACTTTTTTCGATTTTTTTTTATTTTCTTAAAATTGGCTCTAACGATTTTGATTAAAATATCGTATAGTAAAGATATGTAGCTGACAAAATATATGTCTTGAAATTTTTGGGGGTAACCTCTGCAGACTACTTTCTGTATAAATTTTACGGAAGTTTGCATAGCTGCTAAACCGTAAGAGATAGACTAAAACTTACCACACAAAAAATGTACAGCAGGTTAAAACACACAAATTATGTTATGCACATTTATTTCGTAGAATTGGTCGTTTTTGAGATATTCCTTGTCTTTGGTTTCACCTTTAAAAAGCTTATACTTCTCTCATACAGGAATTTGTCAACTCATATCCATACAACAAAGGAACTTCAGTGACATAGTAACCAATTTTTGCGTAGCACTTTAAACTGTGGTACTCCTTTATTTCGCTTCTACTTACAAGGAAACAAGTAATAAGACTATTTCTTATATTTTTTTTCTCGATTAACATGAACAAAATAAAGGCTTAATCTTTTTAACAATTATTTGTTGCAGAGATGTAGAGAAAGTCATGTGAATAAAGCACATTAGATTTTTTATGCACGTCTTGCTAATCGAGAGGAGCATTACCAGAAATGTCAGAATATTATAGATAAATTCGCGATGTGTCTCGATGGTATTGAAATAAAATTAAATATAATAGAAACGTCAGATGTAACAAATACTAATTATTACTCCACCCATTTTAGCTGCCCGTAGCGCTAAATATTCTTATTGATGAGGTTTATGGACAGTGGTGTAATAATGAATAGAACAGGAAAGACAGATATAACATAATGAGTATTCTATTCAACTTAGCTGCACATACCTATTATTAAGCATGCTTGTGAACCTTGGTGCATAAATTTGTTCAACACAAATATAAATAACAATATGCACATTGCTATCTGGAATATGGAATATTCAAGTTGCTCAACACCCAACTCATTTATCCAATGCGCATAGTGTTGTTTTTTTTTTTTTTTGTATGTTTTTATTAATTCCTAACAATATGATAATCTAATTAATTTGTAATATGTTTCATTTAGAGTTAACGGTTCTACTCTAGTTATTTTCCTTTTGATATAATTTACGAGACAATGAAGGTGGTTTTTTACTGTTAATTTTGAGATTCTACTTATGCTTATTTTATAACGGTTTGAATACGGATACAGAATTCCAATACTAGTTTTAAATAATTTAGTCTGTCATCTCTAATATTATTGATATTGATAAATTAAACCCTACATCATTAAACTCCTTTATCGCTCAAGTGGAAGAAATAGTCAAGACCGTAGCTGTAAATAATCATCCAAAGAAGTTTATGCTTAACTTAACAAATCGTAATTGTAACTTCACATCTAAAACGTCACTATTGAAAGTGTTTTTGACACCATTCTAAAGCTGAAAAACAGTTATTGCATGACAGTTATGATTTAAATGTTATTGTTCTTAAATATGCAGCTAAGTTTGTTTGTGAATGTCTGAGGTATATTTATAATTCTTACTTTGATATATTTACCTGAATTGTTTAAATGTGCTGAAGTTGTCCCTGTTCATAAAAAGAGTAGCCAAACTAATTTTCTAATTACAAGCCCATTAATACATCACCTCTAATCTCTAAGAATTTTGATATATACTTCATAGATTATTGCCGTTTAATCAGTACGGCTTTGGAACTAATTAAAACACTGTTAACCCAGTTTTGGATTCATCAGATGAAGTTTAAATGTTTTCAAAGCCAATAATTCAGTATATGGTTTTTTTTAAATCTAACTAAAGCCTTCGATACATTATCCCATGATTTTCTTAAGTCTTAAGTTGGAATACTATGGCTTTGACTGTGAAAAATTAATTTGTTTGACTCTTACCTAAGTGAACGGTATATGATTCGTTATACTCAAATGGTTTTAAATAAGTGTGCTAAATATGTTGTCCAACAGGACTCAATTCTCCGCCCTGTTCGTTTTATTAATTTATATAAATGGCGTTCCTAATTATGTACGAAATGACTCTATCGAAACCTGTTTGTTTCCTGATGATTTAGCACTGAATATTTGCTATAAAATGATGTTGATAAACTCGAAGGTGCCTATCAGAAAATATTTAACTGGTGTAACACAAATGCTCTCGGTATAAATACAAACAAAGAGTTTACATGCTCCTTAAGTTAAGTCATACATTAAAAGTTTCTGAAGGTAGTGTTTAGATATATGGGCATTTACCTTGATGAAGACCCGGATTGGATTTCATATATAGCTCATACACCAAATAAAACTACTAAAGGAATATTCATGCTACGAATTCTTAGGCAAAATATTCACAAAAATCCTTACTGACAGTGTACTTAAGTAATATCATAGTCATCTAATTATGGAGTCTTGTTGCTGGGGCAATCATTCTTATGCCAATAAACTGTTAATTTTATAGAAGAGAGCTGTTCGGATTATCTGTGGAACTCTGTCAAACTATATTTATTGAGCTTGGTGCATTCACACTGCTTTGTACATATGTCATAAATAACTTTTTATTTGTTAAGAAAATTTATGCATAATTATTCACTCTGTAATTACATCCATAATTATCCTACAAGGGCTTCAAATCATATGTATGTCAACAAATTTAAGTACGCCAAAATACAAAATAGCTATGAAATTTTATCACTAAAATTGTTCAACGGTTTGCACGATTCTTTAAAGAAAATGTTCTATAGGTCTTTTTAAAGGCAGAGAAGAACTGTTTTAAACAGTAATCCTCTTTATAAGGTCCAAGAATTATTTACAATTGATTAGTCATGATTGCTATTATTCTTGATGTTGCTACTCATGTGCATGTGTTTTGCATTAAACATTCTATTTAATTTTCACTGTCATTGTTTCAGAGTTCATAACTGGTTGTTGTTTTTCTTAAGTTTCATTAATTTATGCGTGTGTTTATATGAAATACGTCTTTGCTAGCTTTACATATATGAGGACAACCTAATAATTCTATCCATTTTCGTACACAGGAAAAATAAAATGCGTTAAGCACAAAAATGTCCGTGGCAGTCCGTGAGCTTTATTTCCCATTCCTCCGAAAGCTTTACAGTATTCATACCTGTAACCGAGTATGGTGTAAAGGAAAGAAAAAAGAAAGAGCGAGAGAGAGAAATTCCTCCTGTAACCAGGGAGCAAAGTCGAACCAACTTAGCTTGCCCCACCTCTGAGAAACAAACTTCGATAGTGACCACACTCAACACATATGAACCGAATATTGGTGTGTTTTACATTTCGCCAATAGATAACTATGTTTTTAAATGTGAAATTTCATATTTTGCCTGCTCTAGACATGAGCTTCAGTATATTAGGCAACCCTTTCATTAACATTGTTAAGAGTGAGGACACATTCAACATACACAGATGTAAATGGGGAATTGTTCACATTGAAAGGCTATTGTAGTTTTGTAATTTGGGATTAATTGATTACAGAAAGAAAGGGAATTCACGGAACGCTGAATATCATGCCTCTAGGGCATAGTCGAATTTGAAGCGAATTTGCAACAAAAAGAAGAGAAATATTTTTATCATTCTGGTGCCCTTTCCAAACCATGTGTATGAGAATGATTAAATCGTTTACCATTGTGCCACATACAGTGGAAAAAAGGGTTCCAAATAGAGTATCCAATCATTAATTTCTATCCTATTCACATCAGTAAATTGTTCTTACAAACAGCTGATCAACAATCAGCTGTAATTATTCGGTTTGAAAACCTTATGCTTTTCATTTGAAGCGTTAAGCAGTAATCAGCCCATTCAGTAAAACAACTCTTTTTACTTGTAACAAAGCCTATGTGTGTTGGATAGAGGAATTGTTGTATTTCAGGGAGGAAAAGCTAACTTTTGTACTGTTTTTGGCTACATACAGCAGTGGCATTAATTCAGACGCTTTTTACTTTCTCTACACGTACTGTATACATAGAAGGTATTGTAATGCACTCAAAAACTGGATACCGAGATTTCACAGAAATAACATGTTTTAGGACTCCTGAATCCCCCCCCAAAAAAAACATTTTTTGAAAAATGCCCGTTTGTGTGTGGGTATGTGTGTGTGTCTATGGACAGCATAGCTCAAAAACTAAAAAAAAAAAAAAAAAAAAAAAACGTTAAATTTCAAACTGTATTTAAATTTGGTATCTTCCAAGGATGCGGCACGAAGATTTTTAAAAAATCTCCCCAATCCAAACTATCCTTTACATGGAACATTTTTCGAAAATATTAATTTTTTCAAATTCCTTATGTTTAAGATATGTTATAACAAACGAAATGTATATCTTGAATATTCTCGGAATAGCACACAATTTATATGCTATACATGTTTTTGTAGAGTTAACTGTTTTTGAGATATTCCGGATTATTGGTTTCAATTTTAGCCACTTAAACTTTTCTCAAACGGGAAAACACCTTTCTTTTCGTTTCTCGTTTGCTTATTTCTGGCAAGCAAAGAGATTGGAATTTTAATTGTTTCACATAATACTGACTTTTAAAGGTGGACACTGTCGCTTTAGCCTGTGCATTTTCTTATTTCCTTTCTACTTACAAGGAAGCAAGTAATAAGACTATTATGTCTTATGTTTATCTTGAGTAGCATGATGTAGATAATAGATTAATCTTTTGAAAAAAAAGTTTTGTTTGCCAAACATCTAGAGTACATAGTATGAGTGCAATACATTAGATTTTTTCCCTTCTACTTATAAGAACTAAGAAATAAGAACAATTTTTGCTAATGTTTATCATGAAGTACATAGAAGAATAAGCTTTGTAACAATAATATTACGAAAATCATGTGAATGGAGAACATCATATTTTATTAGTTTATTGCCAGAAAATATTAATATAAAATAGCACTGAAGCTTTTGCCGTAAATCAGAGTTAATTTGGTCCGTAATTGATTACTTTGGTTCTACTTGGGAAAATATATACTATTTGTTTAGGTATACACATACTTTTTATTTTATGTTGTAACAATGTGAAAATTAAAATTATTGTTGTCATATTATAACAGAGAAGCTCAAAGTTAAAGAAATCTATTAATTTTAGGATAATAAGTATACATCAAGTAATACACACTTCAAAATACCAGAGTTCCCCGGTTTTAAGCCCCCTTACAATACGAGAGCAATATATAATTATACTTCTTATATATTTCTTATGGAATACATATGAAGTAAAAATTGTAATCTCTCTCATATATCTATCATCTCTCTCTCTCTCTCTCTCTCTCTCTCTATATATATATATATATATATATATATATATATATATGTCGGTCTCCGTGGTGTAGTGATTACCGTGCTACTCTCCAAAACTTAAGATTGCAGGTTCACAGCTGGTGGAGGCATGGCTACCTTCGAAAGGGAAGTAAAGCCGGTGGTTTCATGTAATGTTTATTTACACGTAAAAGAACATTGAAAAAGAAGGTTCCTGGGTAATTTCTTCCGCAATTTTACGTCCGCAAATCATGATTTCGTCCTACAGTGCCATCTGTGGGCAATAGCTGATCTCTCTTCACCACGGCGCATAACGGCAAACTTGCAAACTAGAAATTCAAATCCGATCATGGAAAGATCGTAACAATGCCCTTTGCTCCAGTTAGGAAATACAGGAACTACCTACCAACCATTATATAATATGGCCTCAAAACTGGGGATATCTGTAATTTTTAAGGCTATGGTGTTCAGGGTTTTGAGATGTCATAATTCTAAAAGTACTAGATTTTCTAAAATTTGGATCTCGTCTATGTAATATGGGAGCAATAATTCCAATTTTTATACAATACAGTATAAAATATGTATGTATATATTAATTAAATCCTATATTTTCCAAAGCTGGGCTAAACTAACACATTAATGACCAAATTAGCTCCTGTTTATCGTAAAAGGTTAAGCAGTGTATTATGCTAATACTTAAAGGCTATAATAATCAGATAAGAATGATACTGAAAGAGAATTTTATGCAATATTTAAATTTGAAAGTTAATTTAAATAAAAATTATCTATAACTAATGCCATTACTGTAATTTGAAATTCAGTATTTTAATATTGACTTCACTATGTGCATGCTACTTTACACAGCCAGGTAATAGCCATATTTTATCTAGTTCATATAGTCATTTATTTTCATTTAAACTTGTGTAGTGCAAGAGTTGTGGTTTTATTATTTAAAGTGACCGTACTATATGCAGCTAGTGCTGCTAATTAACTGGGCAGCTAATAACTCTGTCAAAATCGTATGCTAATATTGAGAGAATTTTTAATTACAATAAATTCTGGGAAATCCCAATAAAGCTAATATTGCTCTATTCAGCAAAATATGCTAATTTGAAAACGATACTGCACTAAATATTTTGTATTATTTTTTGAGCTTGTGCATAGACTTTTACTACATTTAATTCAGTAATTCAGAAAAGAGACATCACTATCATTCCAATTGTGGTAAATTGAGAATTATGGAGTAGCAGTAGCTATTTTTACTTTCTCTAGCAAGTACTATGTGCGTATACAGTAGGTAGAGAAGACATTGTTGTCCACTCAAAAATTCCATACCTAGCTTTTACTGGAATACATGTTTTGAAGTATCTAGAATAAAAATGCATTTCAGAGAAACGTCCGGGTAGTTCTCAAAAATCGTAAAGATGTCGGAACATTATATTCTATAATTTTAATTTTTTTTCACACAAGCCGTGTGTAGGACAGGAGTTGGTTAGGTAGAGTCACATTGAAAGATTCAGTGCCATAGTCGGGATTTAAACCTCGGATCTCTCGGTCTCTAGCCGAATGCTCTACCAATGAGCTAGCATGGCAACATGCCAGCACAGTATTAAATTTCTGTCTGACTCTTCCTATTCAATTCCTGTCCTGCATACGGCTTGTGTGATTAAAAACAATTAAAATAACACTATTTGACCATAATAGTTGGCTATACTATGAATCCTGCGACTTAAAGTGCTTACAACATTGTAAGTCTCAAAATAATTTGAGATCACCTAGTGGTTTACCGGGAAACATGTGAGTCAGTTGAGAAATTGAATGCTATGGCGGCATGTTGCCATTTTAGCTCTGTGGTAGAGCAACCGGCTAGAAACCGGGAGATCTGTGGTTTAAATCCCGGCTAAATACCTATACATTTATATTTTATCTTTGGTGCATGAGCAGGAAGATCTCTAAGAATTTTTTTTCTCTGTGTGAGTGTGTGTGTGTGTGAGTGTGAGCAATGTAACCCCAAAAACCTGTTATATTTATATATATATATATATATATATATATATATTATATATTTATATATTTAAGTTTAATATCTTTCAAGTATGAGACACGAAGAATATCCCCCTTCCAAACTGCCGTTAATATAGAAAACTTTTCAAAAATGTTGCGTTTCTCAAAAATGGATGTAACGATTAAAATACCACATATCAAAGATACTTACATGAATAAAAAAATGTATATCTTAAATTCTTTGGGAATATCCTCTAAAGTTCTCTTCTTCTCAATGATTTTTGCATAATTAGTAAACCGTAAGCGATATACAAAAACCTATAACAAAAATATATAGATCTCGTTAAAACATACAATTTATTTTATATACACCTTTTGAGGGGAGTTAACCATTTTAAAGATCTTCCTTGTTATTGGTTTAAATTTTAAAATAGTTAAAACTTTTCTCAAAACGTAAATTTTCCATTCTTGTTTCTTTTCTTTTTACTCCTGGTCATGCAAAGTGAATCAAAGTTCAGTCACATAGCAATCAGCTCTTAAAAGATTTAGCCTAGTATATGTCATTACTTCCCTTCTACTTACAAGAAAGCAAGTAATAAGGTCAACCATGCTTATGTTTTTCTCTATTAGCATCGTGTAGATAGAACAGTGGTCTTTTGTAAATATAGCAGAATAGGTAGAGAAAGGCATATGAATGGAAGACATATTTTTTTTAAAAATATATTAAACTATGATTTTTAAGAGATGAAAAGTTTGTATGTCATTTAATACAGTTTCAAGAAGAATCATGATGATCATCCACAATAAAGAGACACAAGATAGACATTTAATTTAACATAAAGTATTTTAAACCTAAACTAAGTACATAATTCGGCATTCTAGAGGAAGGGTTGAAGAATTACTTGCCCGTGTCGTTAAACTGAACAGCTACGACACTACAATAACAGCTGTTCACCAGCGACATACAGAGGCCGATATTAAGATAACAGCAATGCAGTATGAAAATATAATATTTAAGTTATATTGTTACTCTTTGGAGTTCGGCCATATTGGGGGAGGGGGTTAAGCAATGGCTAGAAATATCCTCGGGAAAAAGAGGTGGTCATATTCGTAGAAAGGGGAGCAAGATGTGGTCAAGACAAAACATAAAGAGCTCTCTATATTAAGGGCCGCATTTTATCCACAAGAGTGTACGTGAAAGAGAAAGTAACAAGCCTACCATTGTTACTTCTTGTAACGAGCTACGTCATGCACGGGCTGATGAGAATAAAGCAAACCTGATAGCGGAACAATTACGACTACTAGAGAAGTTGTACGTATGACAATTCCACGTTTAACTGCTGAGATCGAAAATGGGTCACGAGGGTGGAAGGAGAACAGACCACTCGGTATGACGTCACTGGGGAACTTTCTGACAGTTTCTAATAGCTAAGACATTTCGCAAACAGAAGAAGTAACTATCCACTCTAGTATTTTCCTCGTCCCTTAAGGTGATGCATCTGTGAAATTTGGAAAATTAAAAGCAAGTAAGGTATCTTATTAAAAGTTATATATCTAACAGTTACTATACACAATAATTGCGATAGTTTTGCTATGTATCAAAATTCCATCTTGCAAGTTATTTCAATAATAATTTTTAATGTCTAAATACATTGCTTTAATAAAAAAGATAATAAAATTACATAAATATCTTTATTAGTTTTACAGTAAATGAATGTACAAATAGATCTGTTATACTATATTTTAATTGCTCCGTATAATGGCAGCAACAAGTTCCAAATCTTAATATTACTAAGAAATATGATCAATAATCATAATCAAATACATAACTTAAGCTTCTTCAACAACAAATATTAACGACACAAAACATGATACAGTTTGTACTGTACGATATTATTAAACTTGCCTTGTGTGTTCACTGTAGCACTGTGGCAAAACGTAGGTTACTCCTTTGGAGAGGGTCGCAGATTTGTTTCTCACATGTACGAATTTATTTTTTCCTTCTCTTAATGATGTTAAATGAACACATAGCGGGTATTTATTTTATACATACTTATTTCATATTCTACATTCGGTACAGTTAATAATTTGATAGTTTTTTATGCCTTTTATTGGGTTTATTCTACTGAACAGCAAGCAATATGCTGCCCACGACAGCATGTGGTGCGCAAACGTATCAGGCACGAACAGTTCTCTCTCAATGAAAAAAAAAAGGGGGGGGGGATCTGTATAGTATGAAAAAATACTAAACATATTGTTAAGAAAACCAATGTTTTGATACATTTTTAGGAATCCAATTTGGGCAAATTTGACCTCTTTCTCCCTCTCCCCCCCTCTCTCTCTCTTTCTCTTACTCAACATACCCTTCACAAACCAAAACAACGAAAATTCCATCCGCAGCTGGAATAGCATGATATTCTCAGACGTTCAAAGGAGTCCCGATACGATGCAAAATACGTGGCTTCACAATTCCATCATGGTCGCATATCTTTATGGTGTTGGGGCTGGATATCAAGGAGCGGTCTAGGTGTGCTGTGACAGCTTAACGATACACTGAACGGTGTTGGTCAAGTTGGTCTCAGAGAGGCAATATATAAAGTGGTAGTTTGGCTTCTCTGTTCACTAGGAGCTGAGGTAAGTTGAGCTGAATGTGTGGGTTGGGGTAAAAAGAGAGTTGCACTCCAATTTACCTGTCGATGGGCGAAGGGCAAAAGATGGTTTTGGGGCAAAAATTCAAGAAGCCTGGGAGCTTCTAGCTTCTCATCCACATTACAATCAGGCATTTGATTTTGTCTATGCGCCGCAAATTGAGGGCAGTTTTACGGGCTGAGGGTTCATAACTCGATATTAATAATGTTTATTTTTTGTGTTTTAGTTTTAGAAGATTATGGTTTCTTTACACATATATTTTTTAGACATTTATTACGAGTGTTAATAGAATTATGTTTTTGCTCATAGATGGGCATGTAACTTCAAATGCTTGTTATACAATTATGTATTAATGCAATATTATGTCCTCATGTCCAGTCATAAAATTAACAAACATAAAAAACATAAACAAAAAACATGATAAACAGCGTGAGATTTGAACTTCGTTGAAGTAAGACCTTCTTAAGCTCTCGACCAAAGGAAAGTTCTGTGAACTGTTTTCAGTACTGATAAGTTAACCATTGCGCTATCCGATTTATACTGTTTATTTTGTTATATCTTACAATAAAAATAATAAATATACCTTTTGTAAGAAAAAATCATTTGCGGAAAGGATAGATTAAAATTTTATATTAGCCCTATTAGGTAGCAAAATTATCACATTTTGTACTCACATTTTCAAAATTTCATAATTTGTTCATCAAAATTGGGGCATTCTTTCGCAAAAAGCAGTATAATCATTTTCTTTGATAAACTTTTAAAAAAGCAGTATACAATTTTTTAAACATATAAGGCAAAATTGCATCGTGTGGAATATTTTGAGCATGGAAAAGTGTTGGAAAACATTTACAAAAAAATAAGGTTTAAAGTTGAGAAAATGTTTTAATAAGCATGCGCTTACCCATCTATAGTTTAAGTTAAATGGTGGTTAAACTGTGTAAAACGATATAATCCTAGATTCAAAAAGTCCCCAGAATCAATTATTTTCTCTTTAATGTATACAAAATTAAAGGAAGTTTTATTTTTAGATGTTGGTAACGTCCATGACGACACTTCATTTCAGTTTTCATGCTAATAATGATTGTTATCTTTGTTGTTTATCAACTGTTTTTGTTGTGTATTCATATTCGTTTATTGCATTTCATAATGTTGGCAACGAAGGAGGTTAGAACATAAAATTTTGTGTTTTGTTAAACAAATCTTCCTCAGAGACATTGAGAATGATGAAAAAAGTTTATGGGGAAGCAGCAATAAAGAAAGCCGAGGTGTATGAATGGCATAAACGTTTCAGTCAAGATTTTCGAACGCCGAAGAAATTGTTGTACATGCGACGAGAGCACTACGATAGGTATCTGAAAATGGCTTCCAGTCTCTTTACACACGGCGGCAGAAGTGAGTCACTGCGTAAGCGAACTACTTTGAAGGAAATATGTAAATTGCCTCATCTGTGTATTTCGAAAAATATACTAAAAGAATTGGTAAGGGAACCAATGTTTTGTAACATTTTAACTGTCTTAATGTAAATAAAGCAATAATTTTCTTCAGATCATATTCGAAATATATAATATATTATAATATCTACTAATTATTCAAAATCCAATGTTCATCCAATTTTCCTATATAACCATTATTTACACACTCCGGAACTTTTTGAATGTAGTATATATTTAAAGTTTAGAATTCATATCGCATTATTATGAAGCACAATAATTTTTAGTTGTTTACAATTTTTGGTCAAATTTCATAAATGGTCCCTAGCTGTGCATGTAATTTAAATATAAAACTTCTTATATGAAAACTGATGTGTTGCACTCACATGACTTTCTATAGCTCTACAAACAAACTATTGTTACAAAAGATTACTCATCTACCTACACTATGCTAAACGAGATAAGCATTAGCACAATTGGCTTTTCTAGTTATTTATAAGTAGAAGGGAAATAAGGGAATATACCAGGTTAAAGCGACAGTCAAATGTTTTAAAAGCCAATTGAAGTTCCGTTCGATTTGCATTTCAAGAAAAACAAAAGAGAGATGAATCGAAAAGTGACCTCGTTTGAGAAGATGCATAGTTTAGCATTGAAATCAATAACAAGGAATATCTCGAAAACGGTCAACTCTGCAACAAAAATGTACATGACAAAAATTGTGTGTTTTAACGAGATGAAATTTGTTTGTCTGGTAAGGTTTTATCTATCTCTTACGGTTTATCAGTCACGCAAAATTCAGAAATATTCATCCAGAATGAACAGGTCTTCAGAAGCTATTCCTAGAAAATTCAAGATATGCATTTTACTTGTGATGTAAGTACTTTTAATATGCGATATTTTAATCAAAATTGTTAGAGCCATTTTTGTGAAAAATAACATTTTCCAAAAAGTTTTCCATATAAAAGGTAGCTAGTTTAGAGTGGTGGGATTTTCTTGAAAATCTTCGTATCGCTACCTTGGAAGATGCCAAGCGGCATTTTAGTTTTCGAGCTATGTTGTTCACAGACACACGCACACACACACACATGCACTGACTTTTTTCTAAAAATGCTTTCTTAGACTTAGGTGAAATCTGGTGAAATCTCGGTATTGAATTTTTGGGTGCAATACAATAGCCTCTCTATACACTATGTACATATAACGTGTAGAGAAAGTAAAAATACTCTTTATTTCTTCCATAAATGATTACAATCTGAATCTGTTCACACATAACGGTCTTCAATGCTTTCTAACAATATTCTGCCGTATATTTTCCTTTCGCCACTGTGGCGACTTCTACTCCATACTCAGTCAACTGCTGTTCGCTACACAATTCCAGTTGCAACTGAAATCCTAGCACGTTTCGTTCCCTTTTTGTATCTGTCAGCCACATGGCAGGAAATTTCCAGAAACCGTCGCACGTGCAAAGTACCGTAGTCAAAACTCATTAAGGTGTAACAATTCCAACACGTGTCCACTTGTACACGTGTAATAGTCACAGCTGCGATGACACAAAAGAACTTTGCCGGCATACGTGTTCACTAATAGTGTAAATTGATGCCAACAATCAGCTGTGAGTTAAGAAGCAAGCCGTTCACACACATTCAGCGATTACGGCCACAGGGAGTAGTCACAATATCAATATTTAATTTTATAAAAAGCTGAGGTTCCATTCACATGGCTTTCTCCGCCTATTCTACAACAAACTATTCTTAAAAAAAGCATATACTTCTAGATAATTCATGCTAATTGAAATAAACATTAGCAATGATGGTTTTCTTGCATAGTTGAATGTGCGAGGGAAATAAGAGAACAATCTTGGCTAAAGCG
Source organism: Hymenopus coronatus (assembly GCA_030762935.1). NCBI lineage: Eukaryota > Metazoa > Arthropoda > Insecta > Mantodea > Hymenopodidae > Hymenopus > Hymenopus coronatus. The sequence continues at coordinate 41,189,026 of CM060899.1, forward strand.
ATAATGGAATATTTTAAGAGCTGATAGCTAAGTAATGACGTAGAAATTAAATATCCTCTTTGCAATGGAGACACCAAGAAATCATCAAGAAAAAAAGAAATAAAAAAGAGCCACGACTTCCCATTTGAGAAAAGATCAAGATTTACATTTTTTGTAGGAGGATACGGTTTACCAATTATCCAAAGTCATCCAAAATGAAGAGCACTTTAAAGGCTACTCCCAGAAAATTAAAGATATACATTTATCATGAAAATATCTTAAACATTTGGTATTTTAATAAAAATCGTTGGACCCATTTCAAATCTATGTTTTCGAAAAGTGTTCCATCCAAAGAATAGATAGAGGTGAGAGAATTTCCTGCAAAAGCTTTGTGAAAATTTTATCCCTTGAAAAAATGCAGAATTTAAATTTTGAGTATATATTTAATGGAATTTTCGTGTTTAAGTTATGTTTTTCACAGACAGACACACATGCACGTATATTTTTCTAAAATTGTTTTTATTTATTTAGGGAATCTCAAAAGGTGCATTTTCAGTGAAATCTCGACATTGAATATTTGCTTGGAATACAATACTTCCCCTACTTACTGCACATACTAGAGAAAGTAAAAACATTTATGCAACCAAATAGGAAGGTTGTTACTGTATTCAATATCGTCTATAATTTCGCCATTATAGTACACGTACGAATAACTAGTAATTACGTATTTTTATATATGGTGTAACAACGATTTACAAGTTGCCGTAGATTTTAGAGAACAGATGAAGCCCTTTTGTAATATTCTTTTCTGTAACTAACGTAGATGCAAAAACCTTTGTACATCATCAAATATGGAATATTAAGATTTGACTTAACGTACCTTACTGTGCTGATAATGGGCTACATTACATTCCCTAGGAAGGGAATACATGCAAATGATTGTCTTGTTTATCGGTTCAACACGCCACGTAACAATAACTGAATTGCAGGGAGAGAAGCTAACGTCATTTACGAACATATGAAGACACCTTCACTTATGTTAACTGTATTTACTTAATTATTTCATGATTTTCTTACAATTTATGATGTAAAATGTTGATCCAAATTTTGGTTAATCTGAGTATGATACTTTGTTTACAACAAATTACAACTAAGCAAGAGTTTATCTAGTAATATTTTCTCAAATCGGTTCACTGTTATAGTTTGGCCTTCCGGTGAAGACCCCCAAATTTTTACTCACTAGTTCTTATGATCGCATATTAATTTAAATCTAATGGCTTGGTTCTTTTCAGTCGTTGGACTTCACACTTATTTAACACTTTCAACATTTCTATATTTTCATGATATAAAACTCTTATGCGATATTTCTTTGCAGTCTTTTTTATTTCCTCTTGGACTACGTCAACCTTGAGGTCCCTATGTATGTGGTCACTCCAAATGTACCTTGTGCATTGACTGTTGTTCATAAGAATTTATTTTGGAATATTTGTATGTGCTTGATATTGGTCAATTTGGAGCAGTCCCAGAGCTGTATCCGTAAGTCCAAACTGGTTTCATCGCCTGCTTGTAATCAGTAACTTTCTATGCACATCAAGTTCTGAACTTCTTCCAATGAGCCATAAAGTTTTTTATATTTAATATTTAACCATTTTATTTTATTGTCAGCATTTTTTTTTTCCAATATAACTTTTAGTCCAATGTCATACTTAGATATTTTACTGTTCGTTCTGGCTGAATTATTTGATTATTTATTTTATTGAGAATACAGATTTAGATTCTTTTAGTTTAACACGCAATATCTTTGTCCACTTATTGATTTTATTACAGTTTTGTGAAGTTTGTATAGATCTCTCTATTGTATCTCCTATTGTCATTATTCCTGTATCTTCGTCAATAGTAACCATTTTTTGTGGAATGTCACTTTCTTGTGGAATATCCCTAGTGAATAAAAAGTATAGAATTGGGCCTATTACGGTTCCTTGAGGCACTCCAGTATGATATTTGTGAAAATTGTTGCATTCGCTTGTGCCATAATTATAATTATATCCATTTGTTGGACATCGTTCATTTTATTCTTGTCATGTGACAGTTCGAGATCTGGTCAGCCCGGTAGCATTGCAGTGCTGAATGTTCAATTGCAGTACTTGACCGCAAGTAGATCTAAGGGATATGTTTCACGCAGCATCTATTAATGAAGTAATTGATAACTATCCTTTTCAAGATAATATGAGACATCAAAGGACTGTATTGAAGTAGCAATTAAAATAAGGAACTCCATGTTGTTATAATTAATGAATACTTTTATAATACGAGGGCCGTTTTTTTCAATCTCCGATAGGCTATAAATAAAAGACAAGTTCATAGAAAGCAATAATTATATTTTATTACTAAACGTTTTGAACACTTACTTTTCAACATAATCACCGAAAACATCTTCGTTGGTTTGAAAGTGCTGCCCTCCTAACCACGTCTTCAGTTCAGGGAAAAATTGAAAGTCGCTGAGTGCCAGGTCAGGACTGCACGGCGGATAATCGAAAATGTCCCATTGAAATTGTTCAAGGAGCCGATGGGTTGTGCCAGCAGTGTGTGAACGAGCGTTGTCATGGATCAACACAATTCCTGAAGTCAGCATTCCTCTTCGTTTGTTTTGAATGGTTCTCCGCAAACGTCGTAGAGTACGAAGATCTTCAAAACAACGTCAATGCTCATTTGAAATCATTGGCCGCAACATTTTTTGAAACGGGTATTGTAAAGCTTGTGTACAGGTACGATAAAATGTCTCAATCTTTTCGGTGATTATGTTGAAAAGTAACCATAAGTGTACAAAACATTTAGTAATAAAATAATTGTTTTCTATAAACTTGTCTTTTATTTATAGTCTATCGGAGGTTGAAAAAAAAACCCGTCCTCGTATCTTTAGGCAGCTTTTTGCTCCAAGAAAATAGGCAAGAATCTCATCATTGACGTCACTGTAGGAATCATATTCTATCACCTTCCTCATCATCATTATCATCACCATGCTCATTGTCGTAAGAGTCAGGGTCTTCTAAACTCGAAACGCAACTTTAAATATCTGCGAATCACTTGAAAATATTCGGGATTTCGTTCTTGTGCTAACATTTTGGTACTGGACTCTTTAAAATGTTAGCTCAGCAATTATACACTCACAGAAAAGACAGGCACATTCCATATATTAATATAATAATTAATAATTGTTATATTAATATTTGTGTTACTTCACTGTTACTAGCTTCTTTTTTACATTCCAGTTCAACACTTTTCGGAATTACTGGTATATCACGAAACGTTTAATATGAAACACTTCACAAGATAGCTACTGTAATATTGTTAGGTACTGCTTCACATTCAGGGCTAATTGTCCTCGTACATTACAACCTGACTAAGCTGGCATTTTCACAATGTAAAGTGCATGAATATATTTTACAGGCAGCGAGTTTTAAGCAAATAATTTCCTTATTTTGTATAACCATATAAAAAGCTATTGTAGAAATTGAACTAGCGGTTTTAGAAACATTGGGTTTTCACCAATATGTGCTGAAATAAGTGATTTTTCTTTAGGAACTACAGATTTTCCGAGGCTATCCACTTACGGCCTAATGGAAAAAATCCACGGACTTATGCCTGAGTTGGCATGCATCTCTGAGTAATCAGGTTATGCACACTTGTTTCAGACTGTTGCTACCACTACATCACTAATACCAGAACTACCACCGCCACCGCTACTTGTACTGCTGCTACTAATACTTCTACTACTAGTTATTTTGTTACTACTACTTCTATTGCCTCCATTCTTCCGCACCTCCCTCTGTTTAATCCCTAATTGCACGATTTATTTTGATACGATTTCTTCCTCTAATTCGCAAGCCGTTAGTTATATACATTTTACCGGCACGATAACTGAAGCGACTTGAATAGCAGTGATCTTTAGTGCGATACGTAATGGATTGGACATCCATTCCAAGCCCAACATCGCGAGTTTGAGTCCCAGCGACTGTAGTCAAATATGCCTGTGGTAAAGGATGGGGAGGGCCCAAGTAAAATAAACGGTGTGATGACACGCTTGCGTCCTGACGGGGTTACATTTGACTGATAATACGTTTACAATATAAAACAGCAGCTATAACTAGCCTAATTGCATTGCCGAAAGTAGTGCAATACGAATCTATAAAAAATCCACTAAAAAACTAAAATCTTGTTTAATCATCTTTGTTACATATGTGCAACGTGAGACAGCCTTGTCACGGGGTAAAGAGTTATTCAGAAGAGAAAAATAAATCGTGGCTAATAATATACATTATGCCAAGAAGGGAAATATAAATGTACATTTAAAATAAGCAGGGAAGAAAGATTTTAAACACGTATAAGTAGCCGAGTTGTCCCGAACCGACGAACGACCCCGAAATATACCGTTAAGAGGTTGAGAATACATTGCCCGAGGGAACATAACGGGAAAATAGATGCTACCGCTGGTCAAGGGGTCGCTTTTTGAGGCACTTGGCGCAGGACATTGGTAGAACCAAGATGCGGTATTTGGGCGCGTGGTGTAACCCTAGTTGTGACGGAAATAATTAATCTTAATACCGACCAGAGTACGGACGAGATCACTGCAACAAAATTAATAAATAATAATAATAATAATAGTCGCAGTTGGGTAAAGTGTAATTATATAGTAAAAATTTTGGGAGGAATGTGTGTGTGTTCGACGGCGGAAAAAGGTCGAACTGACTGAATAAAGCACTTGTGTCGTGCCACACCCTGAAAGAGTTTCCATGCTAGTTAAAATCCTGAGCTAGGGCAGCCACATATCCACACCATTCCGAATACCCAAAACCTGCATCGGGGTACGAACCCGTAAGCTCTTACCGCCCCAAACACCATGCCATTAAGGGTTAACCGGCCGCCTGTTGACCGTTTGCCATGTCTTTAGTGGTCTTCACGCAGGAGGTTAATCTGTTTCATTAGTCATCGCTGCTCCCTTAAGCTCTATTCCTAAAGTGCCTTCCGACCAAGTGTTGCAGGAAAGCATTAGAGCCGGACAAATGCCCTAGGAGCAGAAATTGCATTTCTCTTGGGACAAAGTAGAATATCCAATCCAACATGAAGGAGCTAAGTGGAATGCTTTGTGCTACGGGAAGGAAAGGATTTGGGCTGGGAGGAGACCAGGAAGATTATGGGTAGCGCCACCTGTTATTCTCTAACAGCAAATAGATTTACCTCCTCCATTTCTCTCCTCGTATACAGATCAGCAACCTTCCTGTGTGCCTTAGAAGCTCAGATTGAACATGTTTAGCTTTAGTTTGTGTCACAGCCATAATGTGCAGGAAATTAAAGTCATTTCCACAAATTTCACCCTCTTCCATAATAAACATCGTGATTCATTTATAGCTGACTTCCTTTGTCAACCTACTTCTACAACGTACTAGCTAGAGAAAGTATTCCATTCCAATTAAAAAGTCGATGTCGAAATGTCACCGGAAATATGTTTTGAGGTCCCTGAATCCAAACAAAGCATTTTTACTTTCTCTATACGTGCTATATACATAGTGTATAGAGAAAGTATTGTGTTGCATCCAAAAATTCGATACCGAGATTTACCGGAAATACATGTTTTGGGTCCCCCTGAATCCAAAAAAAAGCATTTTTGGACATTTACTTGACATATAAAATGCATATCTAAAATTTTCTGGGAATAGCCTCTGAAGCTTACGTTATTCTGGATGAAATTTACGGAATTTTACAAAACTACTAAGCCTTAAGAGATAGATAAAAACTTACTACACAAAAAATGTAGAGCACGTTAAGACACACAATGTATGTTATATGCATTTTTTTTTTTTTTTGGAGTTGATCATTTTTTAGTTATTCCTTGTTTTTGATTTCACCTTTTAAAGTGTATATTTTTCTCATACAGGAATTTGTTAACTCCTGTCCACACAAACAAAGGAACTTCAGTCACATCGCAACCAGCTTTTGACTTTCACTTTAACCGATGGTACTCCCTTATTTCGCTTCTACTTAAAAGGAAGCAAGTAATAAGACTATTTCTGCTAATTTTTTCTCGATTAGCATGAAGTAAATAGAAGCAAAAGCCTTCTAACAATAATGTGTTGCAGAGATATAGAGAAAGTGATGTGAATGGAACACATCAGATTTTTTATTCAGGAGTCCCTAAAGCGTGTATTTGCAGTAAAATGTTGGTATCAAAATTTTAATTGAAATGCAAAATCTTCTCTACCTATGCACTATCTAAGTGCTAGAGAAAATAATAAATATTGGAATGACAGAGCAGAGGAAACATGATTGATAAAAATATCACGAGACCCATCTACCAGTAAGAAGTAGGCATTTTGGAGAGCCGATATAAAGATGTTAGTTGGATGTTTTCCATTACCATCAGACTCTGCGTGATATGCACGAAGACAAACAGGTTTAGCCTAAACGAGAGAAGAAGAAAAGAAGAAGCCTTTTTTTAAATCAAATAATGAAACCAAGAATATTATTTTATTTCCAGAAATCTGATGTTATATTCATATGACTTTATCTAGCTATTTTGCAAATAAACTGTCTGACAAAAAGCTATTCTTTTATATACGTCATTCTAATCAAGATAAACATTGCTAGAATTGGTCTTATTACTTGATTCCTTGTAAATAGAAGGGAAATGAACAAACTAAGCTAAAGCGATAGTCAGATCTTTTAAAAGTCGGTCGGTAAGTGAAACAACTGAAATTGGCTTCTCTTTACTTGCTATGAGTAAACAAATTAGAGATGAAAATAAGGTTGTCTCCCGTTTGAGAAAATTAGCTTACAACTGAAACAAATTACTCGGTATATCTCGAAAAAGTTAACTCTACAAAAAAATATTTATGTTATAAATTGTGTTATTTAACGAGATCTACATTTTTGTATAGTAAGCTGTAAGTTTGTGTGTATCTCTTACGGTTTACCAGGTGAAGAAAATTCAACCAAATTGAAGAGGTCTTCAAAGACTGTTCCCAGAAAGTTCAGGATATATATTTCGTTAGTCGTGAAAGTATCTACAGCAACTTATGAGAAAAATAACAATTTCAAAACTTGTTCCATGTAAAGTGTAATTGGGGGTGAGGGATTTTCTTGAAAATCTTCGTGTCGCATCCTTGGAAGATACTAAATGCGTGAGCAATACTTACCGAAAGAGGGATTTAACCATTTTTTTCATTTTTGAGTTATGCTGCCGCGGCGCGCGCACACACACACACACACACACACACACACACACGCGGATAATTTCTAAACATGTTTTTTTTATTCAGGGGTCTCAAAACATGTATTTCCGGAGAAATCTTGATATAAAATTTTCGTTGAAATGTAATACCTCCTCTATCCCTATGTATGTTGTACATGAGAAAGTAAAAAACAGGCTAAGCCTAAACGGAGGAGGAAGAAGAAAAGATGAAGCATTAGTTATACTCAAGTAATGAAACCAGGAACAGTAGGTATTTTATTTCCAAAGGAGTGCAGGTAATCTATAGATTCCTTTAAGGATTCTTACAGGTGGTAGCCATTTAAGCGTAAAATGAACGTTTTATTGGTCCAGGCACATAGCCAACTTGCCCCAGCTATTATTCTTGTACAGAGAGCTTATCTTGGAGACTGCACAAATAGTTCGCACTATACTGCCTACTAGAACCTTAAGAAACTGACTGGTTTCAGCAACACCAAACAGTGGTAAATGCAGGTGGTGCATCTAAGATATAATTGTGAAAAATCTTATGTGTTCCATTCACACGACTTTCTCTAATCTCTGTTACAAATTATTGTTAAAACGATTATTCTTCTATTTACTTCATGCTAATCGAGAAAAAAACGAGCAAAAATCGTCTTATTACTTGTTTCCATTTTCGTAGAAGGGAAATAAGGGAGTACCATAGGCCAAAGAGATAGTCAAAAGTTGGTTGCTACGGGTTCGAGGTTCCTTTGTTTGTATGGACAGGAGTTGACAAATTCCCGTTTGAGAAAAGTATAGGCATTTTAAAGGGGAAATAAATAACAAGGAATATCTAAAAAATGATCAACTTCACGAAAAACAATGTATATAACAAATGCTCTGTTTTAACGAGATCTACATTTTCTATTTTGTAGGGTTTTGTATATCTCTTACGGTTTACCAGTTATGCAAAATTCGGCAAAATTCATCCAGAGTAAAGAGGTCTTCAGAGGCTATTCCGAGGAAATTCAAGAAATACATTTTATTTTTATGTAAATATCTTTACTATAAACATTTTAATCAAAATCATTAGAGCTATTTTTGAGAAGACCAAAATGTTCGAACATTTTTCCATGGAAACGGTTGTTGGGAGTGAGGAGGTTTTCTTGAAAATCTTATTATTGCATCCTTGAAAGACACTGAACTTAAATACCAAATTTAGTATTTAACGGTAATTTCGTTTTTGAGCTATGCTGCGCACTCACACACACGAGGACACACACGAGGACACACACACACACACATTGACAGACTAGCAGATACATACACGGAATTTTTCTATTTTTTTTTTTTTTTTGATTCAGGGGGTCTCAAAGAATATATTTCCAGTGAAATCTCGGTATGGAAATTTTGAGTGCAATACAATACCTTCTCTATACACTATGTACATAGTCCGTGTAAAAATGACAAACTTAGTTTAAAGAACATTTACATGCAATAGGAATCTTCAAAGAATTTGAAATTTATGTTATTTATGGATGCTTTTGTGAAGCGCCTAATGTTTAAAGGAACATATTAAGTAACTAGTGAGAAATGAGGAAAAGTAGTTCAACATACAGGACGTGTGATAGAAGGTACATGGAAAGAAGCAACTACAGCGATTACAGTGAAGATAAGGAAAGTGAATGTGATGAAATTATCAGTGAAGAGGATCTAGAAGATGATCTTGGAGTACAGCTACTGCAAACGACCAGCGAGTTATTATGGCAACAGCGTACCGAGACAACCACGTGTCAGCAGGAACGTCAATCATTTCTCACCAATAGAAGATAGCACTTCACCTTGCGGCAGTCGCTCTTTTTCCTTACTATCTCTGATTATTTTATATCATCATGTTTTATTTTATTATTTATATTTGCTCCAGCTAGTTTGCATGCATTTCTTAGCAGGGCGTGAGCGGTAAAAGGTTTCAGAGATAACACATTTGTAACTTTTAGTTTGAATATTTATTTAAACTATTACTAAGAATTGGATAGGTGGAATCAGACTGAAAAATCTAATGCCATAGCCGTGATTTGAACCAGGGATCCCCCGGTCTCTAGCCGGTTGCTCTACTGCTGAGCTATCATGGCAACATGCCGGCGTCGCATTAAATTCCTCAACTGACTCGCATGTTTCCCGGTAAACCACAAGGTGATCTCAAATTATTTTCAGACGACAACCCCAATGGCGACTTACAATGTTGTAAGTAATTTAAGTCTCAGGATTCATACTATAGCCAAATATGATGGTCAATTAGTATTGATTGAATTGTTTTTTCATACAAGCCGTGAACAGGACAGGAGAATATTCACAATTTATATACACTATATTTATCCTATCTGAAAGTAGTTCGATCCCAAGCGACAGTGTGTGAGGTTTGTGGTGGACAAAGCGATGCAGGGGCAGGTTTTCTCCGGGTTCTCCGGTTTCCCCTGCCATCGCATTCCACCGGAGCTCCATTTTCTTGTATCATCAGTGTCATCGCCTGCGGTGCCAGAGCAGTAAAAGCGGGCGTTAAACACTACAAAAAAATATGATGTGCCATTCACATAACTTTCTCTACTTCTGTGTAACAAATTATTATTAATAAGCTTATTCATCTATTGACTTCATGCTAATCGAGAAAAAATTAGCAGAAATAGTCTTATTATTTGCTTCCTTGTAAGTAGAAGCGAAATATGGGAGTATCATAGGTTAAAGTGAAGTCCAAAGCTGGTTACTAGGTGATTGAAGTTCCTTTGTTTGTATGGACACGATTTGACAAATTCCTGTATGAGAAAAGTCAAGTTTTCAAAGCTGAAACCAAAAAAAAAAAAAAAAAGGAATATCTCAAAAACGATCAACTCCTCGAAAAAAATGTATGTAACATAAAGTGTGTGTTTTGATGTCCTCTACATTTTTTGTCGGTAAGTTTTTGTCCATGTCTTACGGTTTAGCAGTTATGCAAAATTCATCCAGAATAAAGTAGTCTTCAGAGGCTATTCCCAGAAAATTAAGATATACATATTATTTGTCAGGTAAATATCTTTAATATACGATGTTTTAAACAAAATCGTTAGAGCCATTTTTGAGAAAATCAAAATTTTCGAAAAAAGTTCCATGTAAAGGGTAGTTGGGAGTGGGGGGATTTTCTTGAAAATCTTCGTGTCGCATCCTTGGAAGATATCAAACTTAAATACCAAGTTTGGTATTTAACGGTCTTTATGTTTTTGAGCTATGGCTGTCCACAGACACACAGACACACACACACACACGCACACACACGGACGTTTTTCCAAAAATGTTTTTTTTTTATTCAGGGGGACCCAAAACATATATTTCCGGTGAAATCTCGGTATCGAATTTTTGGGTGCAATACAATACCTTCTCTATACACTATGTACATAGTATGTGTAGAGAAAGTAAAAAACTAGCTGAAAGTGTACTATACAATTTCAGTTACATTTGAAGCTTAATATATTGCGTAATAATTTCTTACGTAAATACTATACGGGACGATGTACTGTGGTGAACAACTGACGTAAATAAAAACGAACTGGCTCTACAGTAAATAAAGAACTGAACTGTGATTTTTCGTCTGGTATATATCAAACACGCAGGCCGGTCCCCATGGCCGCGCTAGCTAAAGTGCCTAGCTTTGGCGCTCCGTCGCGCACGGGATTGTAGGTCCGAGTTCCGCCTTGGGCGTGGGTGTTTGTATGTTTGTAAATTTGTGTCTATGTATGTGTGTTTGTGAGTAAAAAGAAAAAATCTGATTGTTCCATTCACATGGCCTTCTCTACATCTCTGCAACAAATTATTGTTAAAAATCTTTTGCTAATACTTCATGCTAATCGAGAAAAATTTAGCAGAAATAGTCTTATTACTTGTTTCCTTGTAAGTACAAGCGAAATAAGGGAGTATCATAGGTAAAAGTGATAGTCAAAAGCTAGTTGCTATGTGACTGAAGTTCCTTTGTTTGTATGGTCAGGAGTTGACAAATTCCTGTATGAGAAATGTTAAGTTTTATAAAGGTGAAACCAAAAACAAAGAATATATCAAAAACGATCAACTCCACGAAAAAAATGTATTTAACATAAATTGTGTATTTTAACGTGCTCTACAATTTTTTGTGTTAAGTTTTTGTCCATCTCTTACGGTTTAGTAGTTATGCAAAATTCCGTAAACATCATCAAGAATAAAGTAGTCTTCAGAGGCAATTCCCAGAAAATTCAAGATATAGATTTTATTTGTCATGTAAATATCTTAAATATACGAGATGTTAATCAAAATCGTTAGAGCCATTTTTGAGAAAATAAAAAATTTCGAATTTGTTTCATGTAAAGGGAAGTTGGGGTGGTGGAAATTTCTTAAAAATCTTCGTGTCGCATCCTTGAAAAATACCGAACTTAAATACCAAGTTTGATATTTAACGGTCTTTTCGTTTTTGAGCTATGCTGCTCTCAGACAGACAGACAACACGGACATTTTTCTAAAATTGTTTTTTTTTTTTTTATTCAGGTGGTCTCAAAGCATAAATTTCCGGTGAAATCTTGGTATCGAATATTTGGGTGCAATACAATATCTTCTCTATACACTAAGTACATAGTACGTGTAGAGAAAGTAAAAAAAATATTCGGTAAATAAACTTGGACAAATGCTTCATCTACCTCTGAGACCTGATGTATTACAAACATAACCTGATAAAATCCCCCCTTCCTATATATTATAAAGTATTAATGGTCTATTTCGCTGAATTGTCTTATTAAATACGACTCGTCGCTTCGCTCAGGTCGTGAATTATCGACAAGATTAGAACACTCGTAGTTTTACTTATGAGAATATGTCTTGGGTCTTATGTATTCGGTCTGTTTTGCCATAGGCAAGCAGTGAATGCATGCGATGCTGTAATATTCCTGTTCCGGAATAAATTTATTTTTCTCGCCATCCAGCGCTGCACCTCTCTAGTCTCCGTGCTCCACAGGAATATTCTCCCCTCCGAGTTTTTCCCCTTCGTACCAACATCTAATCTTGTTGGTCGTTTGCTGAGCGACAAATTCGCTAAACTCAATTTTCGCTAACCAGCAAAATTCAAAGAATTTGGTTTCTCCTACCCTTAAACATGCTCCTCTCAGGCGGAAAATTAAGGAGAAATTGAAAACGTAGTTCAGAATATGTAGTGAAATGCTTGTTATGTGATGATGCCCAGATTTTATTGATTGCCGATCTTGCATCCGTAAAATATCTGCCAGAGGGATATATATATGAACCTGCATAGATAGGTGCGGTATGATAGCAATTTTCTCTCACGTGTTTTTTAAACTTTGCCAAAAGCATCACCCTTTATAGTTCGTCAAAACCCGAGTGCATTTCAAGATCAAATTAAAATATATAGTAAAAAATCTGATATGCTCCTTTCACACAACTTTCTTTACATCTCTGTAGAAACTACAGTTGAAAAGCTTATTTTTCTAGCTACTTCATACTAATCGAGATAAACAGCTGAAATTGTCTTATTACTTTCCTCCTTATAAGCAGAAGGGAAATAAGGGAATACTTTAGACTAAAGCGATAGTCAAATCTTTTAAAAGCTGATTGGAATTTGCATGCCCAGGAGTGGGAAATTTCTGTATGAGAAATATTTTAAGAGTTTTAAAGCTGATATCAATAACAATATCTCGGAAATGGTCAACTCTACGAAAAAATTACATATGGCATAAATTATATGTCTTAACGAGATCTACATTTTATCTATCTTTTTTTTTTTATTTGTTACGGTTAACCAGTAATGCAAAATAAGAAAAGTTCATTCAAAATGAGGAGGTCTTCAGAGGCTATTCCCAGAAAATTCAGAATATATACTTAATTTTTATGCAAATATATTAAATATAGGTTATTTTAATCAAATTGTTAGAGCCATTTTTGAGAAAAACAAAATTTTCAAAAATGTTCTATGTAAAGTGTAGTTTGTGGTTGTGGGATTATTTTCTTTAAATCTTCGTGTCAAATCCTTGGAAGATACTAAACATAAATATCCAGTTTGGTTTTTAGCGGTCTATTCGTTTTTGACCATGTTGTTCACAGACACACACGGATCTTTTGTAAAAATGCCTTTTTGGCCTCAGGGAACCTCAAAACATATATTTCCGGTGAAATCTCTACAGGAATTATTGCGTTGAATAAAATTACTTATTCAACTATTAGTTTAATGCTAATCGAGATAAACGTTAGTAGAAATGGCTAATTACTTATTTCCTTGTAAGAACCTGCGGTTATTTTTGCATGGACAGCAGTAAAACAAAAGAAATTTGAAACTACTGATTACTTCCCGTTTGAGAAAAGTAAAATATTCAAAAATTAAAAGCAATAGTCAGGAATTTCTGGGATACGCTTAACTCCACTCTGAGGTGTTTCGTTCACATGATTTTCTCTGTGCGTTCTGCAAACTATTCTTTCAAACGTTTATCTACTTCATGCTAATCGAGACAAACATTAGCAGAGATTGTCTTATTACTTATTTTCTTGTAAGTAGAAAGGAAAAAAGGGAATAAAATAGGCAAAAGCGACGGTAAAATATTTTTAAAGCTATGTAATTGACATTGAAATTCGGTTCTTTTTAATGGTCAGCAGTAAAATAAAACAGTAATGAAACGGATAAGGACTTCCCGTTTATAAAAAAAAAACTATGTTCCAATCCCATGACTTTTTCTACCTGTTCACATAATTAATATACTTTCTCTTAAATAAAGCATGCTAATCGAGATAAAACATTAGCAGAAATAATCTTATTACTTGCTTTGTTTTAAGCAGAAGAGAAATAGGCTAAAGTAACAGTCAACTGTTTTAGAAGCTGACCGGTGTGTGAACAATTAGGGTCGGTTCTCTTTGCATGGCTATCAGTAAAAAAAGAGAGATGAAACAAAAGAAGGCTTCCAGTTTGAGAAAAGATTAATTAGTTTAAAATTGAAGTCAATGAAAAGGAAAATCTGGAAAACGATTAACTCTTCAAAAGGATTTATTTGACAGCAATGGTGCGTTTTAGCAAGAACTACATTTTTTTGTGTAGTAATTTTTGTCCCTCTTACGGTTTCCAGTTATGCAAAATTTATCCAGAATGGAATAGGTCTTCAGGGGCTACTCCCAGAAAATTCAAGCTATATATTTCCTTTGTCATGAAAATAATTTAAACGTGCGGTATTTTAATCAATATGATATTTTGAGAAAATCAACATTTTCTAGAAATGATCCATGTGAACGGTATTTGGGGGCGGGGGAATTTTCTTGAAAAATTTCCAGTCGCATCCTTGGAAGATACTGAACTTAAGTACCAATTTGGAATTTAACCGACTTTCGATTTTGAGGTATGTTATCTACACACACACACACACACACACACACACACACACACACACATACAATGCTTTTTTGGATTCAGGGTATCCCAATATATGTATTTCTGTGAAATCGTGATATCGAATTTTTGTTTGGAACACAATACCTTCTCTATCTACTATGTACGTTGCATATTCATGCTGACAAAAATTGGGTGTTGTAACGTGATCCATATTTTTTGTGAAGTAAGTTCTCTTCTCTTTTGTTTACCAGCAATGCAACATTAATCTAGAATGAAGAGGACTTTATAGAGTCTAGAAAATGCCAAATATAGCTTTCATTTTTCATTAATATATCTTATTATAATCAAAATCGTTGGTCTTTTTGAGAAAATCATAATTTCCGAAAAGTGTTCCATGGAAAGAATACTTTGGGCTGAAGGATTTTCTTAAAAATGTTCATGTCGCTTTCTCGGAAGGTATTGAATTTAAATACCAAACTGATAGAATTTTCGTTTTTGAGCTATATTGTGTATAGACACAGGAACACAAACACACACATACACACACACACACACACACACAAGAAGATGGTGCTTTTTAGACACAGGGGATCCTAAAACTCGTATTTCTAGTGAAATCATAGTATCGACTTTTTAGATGGAATGTAATAGCTTCTCTACAAACTTACTAAGAGAAAAAGTAAAACTATATCTTCTTTAACTTAAGAATTTTATTTGTTTTACTAAGAAAACAAAATACTTTTTGCTAATGATTGGTCACATTCAATCGATGCATTACCGCAACAAAAAATGTTGACATGGCTTTATTTACTGATTCTTCAATAAATTATTATTATTATTATTATTATTATTATTATTAAGAAGCTTAGATTTTTACTTTATGTCAATCGAGATAAATGTTTGCAGATGCTTTATTGCTTATTTTCTTATAGATACAAACTGAGTAGGCTTAAGTCTAATCTCTTTAGAGATTTTGTGGCTATAAGGGAGGTTTTGAAATTTCATTTTCTTTGCTTGACCAGGAGAATGAAAAACTGATAACGACCTTTCATTTTAGAAAAGAGCAAAATTGAGAATAATAACAAAGAATATCTCAGAAATGCTTAACTCCACAAAAAGTTTTTTAATAACATAAATTAGTGCTTTAGTTAGATCTAGATCTGCATAATTTGTTGTGTAGTAAGTTTTTGACTGTCTCTTACGTTTATCACTTATTGAGACAATATGTATCACGGAATTATAAGGTATTTATAAGAGAGAAATAAATTAAATTAAGAAGGGGCAAATATGCATTCGATACATTTATTAAATTGTATTAAGAAAGGACAAGTATGCATTCGAAATGATCAAGTAAGAAATATCGTGAAGCACGTCGAAAAGTGTGAAGACGGATTTTACTAAGGTGCGAATGTGCCCATTACACGTGTTGACAAGCGAGACAGGTAGATATATACTGTTACTAGAGGGACTCGAACAAAAGGGGATGAAAGGTTAAACGCCCGATGTGCAAGGGGAAAAAGTAACGGGATTCGTGTTGACCGAAAGAAGCAACACACCTGCTGTGAGAGACACGATGAAATAAGACGTGCTAGTTGATTCAAAGATGGAGAAACGAACGGGCTATGTATGGCCGTTACAGGAACAATGTTAATTAATACACCATAATAAGTGTCACAAGTAATAAGGGATGGTACACGCGGTCGCATGAATAGTAGTTGAAAGGGAAGGGGGTGGGGGTAGAACTAAGGAGGAATACGCGTGTGTTCGACGACAAATAATATCCAAAGAAAAGAAATAAATGAGTTCAACAGTAATCATGAACTCAAAGGAAACCACGTTCACACTTCCACACCTTTCCTTAATCTCCCGAACCATCATGCGGGATCGAACCCGGAACCCTTTAAATAGCCTATAACGTGAACTCCTACATTATGCAAAAGTCATCCAGAATGCAGAAGACTCCAGACGCTAATCTCAGGAAATTCAAAATACACATTTTATTTGCGATAAAAATGTCTGAAACATGCAATATTTTAATAAAAAATCTTATATGTTCCATTCACATGATGTTCTCTACATCTCTGTAACAAATTATTATTGAAAAGCTTTTTCTTGTCTGCTTCATGCTAATCGAGATAAACATAAGCAGAAATGCTTTCTTGTAAGTAGAATGGAAATAAAGGAATACAGTAGGCTAAAACGATAGTCAAATCTTTTAAAAGCTGGCTGCCATAGAATCAGTTTCTATGTGTTGCCAGGAGTTGACAAATTCCCGTATGTAAAACGTTTAAATATTTTAAAACTAAAACAAATAACAAATAATATCTCAAAAAAAAAAAATCAAATCCACGAAAAACGAAACATCAAAACACAATAACTCAAAAACGAAAAGCCGGTAAAATACCAATCTTAGTATTTAAGTTGAGTATCTTCCAGGGATATGACACGAAGATTTTGAGAACCCCCCCCCCATCCCAAACTACCATTTACATGGACATTTTTTTGAAAATTTTGATTTTCTCAAAAATAGCTCTAACGATTTTGATTAAACTAGTGCATATTAAAGATATTATATGACAAATAAAATATATACCTATCTTGAATTTTCTGGAAACAGCCTCTAAAGACCTCTTTATTCTGAGTGAATTTTGCTGAACTTTGTGCACCTGACAAACTGTAAGAGATAGACGAAAACTTACTACACAGAAAATGTAGATCAAGTTAAAACACACCACTGATGTCATATACGTTTTTTTTGTTCAATTGACGATTTCTGAGATATCCCTTGTTATTTATTCCAGATTTTTCACGCGGACTATCACCCTAACCTATGTTATCCCCTTATTTCTCTTCTACTTTCAAGGAAGCAAGTAATAAGTCTATTTCTGCTAATGTTTCTCGATTAGCATGAAGTAAATAGAAGCATAAGCTTTTTAACAATAACTTGTTGCAGGGATATAGAGAAAGTCATGTGAATGGAACACATCAGATTTTTCTCATAGCAACCAGGTTAGATTTGGGAACGTTAACTTATATCCAGTAACAGCAATATCAATAAGTAGTAGAAATAAGTCACATTGTCCAAAAATAAATATAAAAGTATGGTGAATTTTTGGAAAATACAATAAAAAATTAAGTTTTCACCAAAATCGCTAACAAAAGACTCCTGTGTCTCATTATCACAGGGCTCTTATTGAGTATATAAACATGAGTGTAAACGTACATAAATACAGCCCCAAGTTTGCTCCGTATGCAGAGGGTAATTTCTGTGTGATACTGGTACATTGCTGAAGGTGATATTGATTGGGTGAAGTAGAAGGCAAAGACTGGATCTGCTGCTACCGCTAGGGAAGGAAGGGGGGACATCAGAAAGCCATTAGTAAGGTAGACATCTTGCAAGGTCCCTGCTGTTACAGACACACTTCTTTTCCACATGCTATGGAACGTGTAGAATTTATTACCTGAGAGATACTCTGATACTGCGAGCCTAAGAATATGTGTGTGCACCGGTACCTGACCTGAATGTTTGTCATATTCAGATATGTATTAGCTTAACACAAACAAATAAAGTAAACTTCAAGTGTCGCTCAGTGTCGTTAGAAACAGCAGTTGGTCAAATAATGTTGGGCCGCTCGTCAGAAACGAATATACTTCGTGCTTCCGAAAGCGTTTCCCTAATCGCAGACAAATGAAATTGAAAT
Organism: Hymenopus coronatus; assembly: GCA_030762935.1. Classification (NCBI taxonomy): domain Eukaryota; kingdom Metazoa; phylum Arthropoda; class Insecta; order Mantodea; family Hymenopodidae; genus Hymenopus; species Hymenopus coronatus. The sequence continues at coordinate 41,207,288 of CM060899.1, forward strand.
TTAGTGTCATCTATGGACGCTCTTTAACTGTTGTTCTTAGCGACCCATTCCATACTGGACGTGAAAGACCGCTTAATTTTGTTCAGAGGCATCTTTAATAGGCTTTAGGTTATTTTACGTGTCGTAAATATACAACGTGGGACCAACAGCCTAACTTCCCTTTCGAAGAAGCCATAGTAAGAATTTCTATGCCCGAAAAAGATCCATCGCCCCCCTTCGGGTTTGAACCCGCGACCTTGGGAAGCAGAAGATATCATTGTAACCCCTAGACCAGGGAGGACGATTTTCGTAGACAGCTTCAACAAGCGATATGGTGTTGTAAGAACATCACATGGTGTGACTGCGAACATTATTGATATGAACTCAGCCTTCAATGACAACATTATTTCCTCATGTAAAACATTTTTCGTAGTCAGCTTACCCTCCCCGTATTTGGGACTGACACCCCCTAGGACTTACAAGCAATGCCTTAAGGGTATCAGAGGTCCGTGGAGAGCCAACGACAGGAACCCACAAAATGAAGAACTTGAAACGAATGGTCGGTCCTTAGCCAGGCATGAGCGTGAGGAAGTGGATGATATAAAATGCAAGCGAAATGGATGAGGAGAAAGATGATGATAGAGCAATTGGTGGCGGGGGAAACCGGAGACCCCGCAGAAAAACCCGCCCAGACGCCGTTTCGTCCACCAAAAATCCCACCTGCAGAAGCTTGGGATCAACGCGAGGGGAGGGGAGCTGTCTAACCACTCGGCCAAGGCCCACCGAACGAGCATTGTTCAAAATTAAGGGTTGAAGGCGCAGAAATGACGTAAGAAAATTGTCTTCAGTTAATACAATCATTAAAGAATGGAATGTAGCAGCCTTCCAGAACTGTCCTCTGTCTTTGGATACATTTAGGAAACATCTGATGCGGTCCACTCACATGACTTTCTCTATATCGCGGTAACTAATTATTCTTAAAAAGCATTATCTTCTGTCTGCTTTATGATAATCGAGATAAACATTAACAGTAATTGTCTTAATTATTTGCTTCCTTGTAAGTAGAAGGAAAGTAAGGGAATACACTAGGTTAAAACAATACTCAAATCTTTTAAAAGCTGGTTGCCATGTGGATGAAATTTGTGCAACTTTCCGTGTGAAAAAGTTTTAAGTATTTAAAATCTGAAACAAATAACAAGCAATATCAGAAATGCCCTTTTCAACGAAAAAATTGTCTAAGAATAGCCAATGAAGACCTCTTCATGTTGGATGACTTTCACATATATAACTAAATAAACCTTAAGAAATAGGCAAAAACTACTATAAGTGTAAATCTTGTTAAAACAAACTTGTTGTGTTTTATGTTCATATACTTGTTTTGTGGAGTTAACCCTTTCCGTTATTTTACACTCATTTTGCTTTTTATACTAACTAGGCCATGAAAAGAGAACCGAATTTTAACCATACAATTACAGGGATTTAAATGATTTGACTATCGCTTTAGCCTATTATATTCCCTTATTTCCCTTTTACTTAGGGAACCAAGTAATAAGACTACTTCTGTTAATGTTCATCTCGATTAGCATGAAGTAGAGCCAGTCCCCAAGGCCGCGCTCGCCAAAGCGTCTCGCTTTGGTGTTTCGCAGCGCAGGGGATCGTGGGTTAGAGTCCCGGCTTGGGCATGGGTGTTATATGTTTGTGTATGTGTGTGTGTGTGTGTGTAAAAAGTAAAACAGAAATTCAGTAATCATACAGTAATCAAAGTAAACAAATTAGGCAAATAAAAAGTAGGATATACAGCGCCGGAGTCCCGAACAGACACCGGAACTGTATTAAATTAAAAAAAAAAAAAGTAGATAGAAAATTCTGACGTGTTCCATTCACATGTCTTTCTCTAGTTGTTCAATATACAAACTATTCTTACAAAAATATTATTCTTTTATCTACATCATGGTAAACGAGATAAACATTTTATTACTTGCTTCCTTATAAGTAGAAGGTAAATAAGGAAATACATTAGATTAAAGCGATAATCAAATACTTTAAAATCTAGTCACTATGTGAAACAATTTTAGGTTTGTATGGCCTTCAGTGAAACAAGAAAGATAAAACGAAAGTAGGCTTCCTGTTTGAGAAATTTTAGGTAGTTTAAAACTGAAACCAATAACAAGCAATATCTCAAAACCGGTCAATTCACAAGAAAAATGTATATGACATAAATTATAAATTGTATGTAGTAAGCCTTTTTCTATAGCTTACATTTTAACAGTTTTACAAGATTTAGAAAAGCATCCAGAATAAAGAGGTCTTTGGAGGCTGTAGCCAAAAAACTCAAATATAAATTTTATTTGTGATGTAAATATCATCAATGTACCTTTTAACCAAAATCGTTTTAGCTATTACTGAGATAAACAACATTTTCAAAAATGTTTCCATATAAAGGGTAGTTTGTGGTAGTGGGATTTTCTTGAAAAGTGAGTGACACATCCTTTTTTTTTTTTTTTTTTTTATCACCCTCCCCCAAGTTTGAGCTCACAATCTTGGTTATTAGAGGCTATTTTGTTAATCACCTCCCTCTAATGCTCTATGCCTGTGAGATGTGGGGCAAGGCAGCAGAATCCTGGCGTTTCTGCTTTTTTTTTTTAGTGTGGGGAGGTGAAAGTTGAGAGAAAGATACAGAAGAAAAGGCGGGACCAAGGGAGGGTTAGTTGTCTTATTATTTTTGTTTATGTTTATTTCATGTCATTTTATTGTATTGACTGCCCCATTGTTCTCAGTCCTATTTCACGTCTTGGGGAGTTCTGTTCTTTTCGTCGGTAGTGTTTGTAATGTTGTAGAATGAGTCCTCCACACAGCAGCGGGAAGCTTAAGTTAACCACATTGTCAGTGCTTCGTAGTGTTGAGGTGATAGTCAACAGAGGGACCAACAGCATTAATTGGTAACCTCAAACCGTGTGATAAATGGCTGCATAACGCCGATAAATCCGGACTGATCAACTTGCAACGTTCCTGCCTCAGGTAGCCGAAACAGTCTTCCCTCTTTGCCACGGAACCGATATTCTTTTTCAAGATCCTATGGAGTGTCCCCGCTACCAACCAAATGACACAGCGTTGTAACGAGGTATTCGGGAAACGAAATTCCAGGTGCCAGAGTTTCTCCTCTGGCTGGCGCCATGTGGTCAGATGGCTACCAAGCACCAACCAAATGTCAGCAGCCTGCCGGCAAGATATAAGGTGATGCTCCAGAGTATCAACGTCGCAGCAGAGTGCACAGAGATTAGATTGCCATGTCGCCAGAGTTTTTCTGCTATCGGTATCCTGGGTGCTAGTGGAGCAACCTTAGAAGATAACGTAAATACCAAGTTTGGAATTTAAGGTATTTTCGTTTTGGAGCTATGTTGTCCACAGACACATACTCAAACAGATGGACTATTTTTCTAAATTTGTTTGGACTCAGGAGTCCTCAAAACATATTTCCAATGAAATGTCGTCATCGAATTTTGATTGGAATACAATGCCTGCTCCACCGACTATATACATTTTATATACATATTTCTGCCAGAGAAGTTAAAATTTTTTTTATTTTGAATATTTTGTTTGCAAAATAGATAAAGTCTTGTGATTGTGAACATATTATATGTTTTTCTGTGCTGTTTTTCAACAAGTCTCTTGTTGCATTCTGAACATCTTTAAAGGAGATTTACGTAACAAAAAACTAAATATGACTTTTGCTGGTGTGTCGAACAACTATCACACAAACAAAAAAGGCCAGTTGCCAGGCAATAATAACAATGCATATGGTCATGAAACGTTTGTGAAGGTGGAAACAAAAATACTACTAACAACTGATATAAAAGTAAGCTACATTATTCGCTTAGGCGAAAAAAAATATTACGAAAACTTTATTAACCTTCTATGTATTACTTCTTAGCAAAAATTCAGTTTGCTTTTTCTTTCCAATAAACAACAGATAGTGTGAGAAAATGTATTTCCGTTAAAATTCACACTATACAGTCTATTAGGGGTAGAAAGTTGAAATTATAATTAAGGATAGTATAACGAACAACATTGCATCGATAGTTGCTTCATTTGCGGACTTACAACATTACTTATTAACAGTAGTATGTTTTCCTAGAGAGCGCGGGGCCAAAGGCGTAAACCTGAATGGGCAGGCCTCGCTATAACGATTGTTGTATCGGAACTGAGTTTGAATGCTCTATGATTCCACGCTACTTAGAACAGAATATCACGTATTGAGGTGTGAAAATGTGGAAGCAAAACGGATAGTCTATACTGAAAAGCGCTGTTCATTTCGCGGCGCACTTACGACCCTGCATAGCACATCAGTTTGGTTTGTGGGAGATTTGTGGACGAAGAGAAAAATATACTAACAGGCCAAAGTGAGTACATATTAAGATACAGTGTATTAAAATGTCTCCATCTATACTCCTAACACCCTGTATAAAGGTATTTAAGGCTTCACAGCCTTGAGCAAATCATGAACAACAGACTGCAGATAGCATCCTCAGCCACAGAGCCTATCTATCAAATCACAAACCGTCCGTGGAAATGTCAGTTGCAAAAGTTTGTTTTTTACTTCAAACAAAGCATTGCCTTTGATGTACCACTTCAAACTACTCTTAATTTTTCATCATCCAAATGTACCAGTAGAAGGATAAAAGGGTTTTTCTAGAAACATTCACGTTTACTAAACGTCATACTGAGTTCCATTTCACCACTTTTATTCACTGCGATGGACATTGTGATGATGCAATAATTGTAGGGGTTTTCCCCCTGCTATTTCCAAAGTTATGTTCGTGAAGAAAATTTCACAATGTTTTAAGCATAGCTATTATTTCCTATTTAGATGTTCGGTTGTTTACGTAGTAGATTACATGGTTAACCCTCCTCTTCCATTTGCCCTGCCTGACTATAGATGTAGTGATGTATGTAAACACAGCAGAGATATAGCTCAGAGCCTTTCAAAACACATTAGACCCTGAAATGTGTATTTCATATGACAATTAAAAAGCGGAAAAAATTAGATAAATTATGTATTATACGTATTGTTCTCTACTCCTAGCCTGTATATGTTACTAACATTCGTGCGCATGTAGCATATTAAAGTTTTACATATGCTGACGCAATCTAATATTTTGTAATTGAAAGATCAGCACATTTTACTACTCCCGGATAACCTGATTACTTCAATGATTTCGTTTATTATAATGACTGTATTAGAAACCACAATTTGGAGATTTTTACAGATGGTTGGAAATTCTGTAGCGAAGGAATGTTGGATAAATTCGGATGCTCTTTTGTGGTGCTCAGTAATGACAGTGAAATTAATTAAAAATGACTAGACTCTCTACGAAGTTCTCAAATACACAATCAGAGCTCTTTGCTACTAAGGAAGCTCTCATTTGGTCCAAAGCTCAAAATTCTCTTTGTTATATTTTCACTGATTTACAAACTGCACTTACTGCATGAAAAATAAATACAATTTAAATACTTTGGCAGTAGAAATTAGAGCTAACATATCATATTTGTTTATTTTGGGTACGAGTTCAAATCGGCACAGAAGAGGACGGCAGAGCTGATGAAATGGCAAAAATGCTGCCACCTATAATTTAAATTTTAGCTACAATGTATGTCTCTTATCTTACGCTAGGAATAAACTTAAGGAGTATATTATATCACTTTGGAAGCAGGAACTCCAGCTCTAAGGAACCACCACAAGAGATATCTTTTCTCCAACAGTTAAATGTCGTCTGTACTGTAAAAATATTACACCTATTAACTCAGGTTTTGTCAGGACATGGTAAATTTAGTTTTTCTTGGTATCTCTATACGTACTATGTACTTAGTGTATAGAGAAGGTATTGTATTGCATCCAAAAATTCGATACTGAGATTTCACCGGAAATATATACCTATTTTAGGGTCCCCTTTATATGAAAAAAAAAATCATTTTCAGAAAAAGGTCCCTGTGTGGTGTGTCCGTGTGTCTGTGAACACGATAACTCAAAAACGAAAAGTCGGTAAAATACCAAACTTGGTATTTAAGTTTGGTATCTTCCAGGGATGCGACATAAGATTTTGAGAAAAATTCCCCCAAACTACCCTTTACATGGAACTTTTTCAAAATTTTTGATTTTCTCAAAAATGGCTCTAACGATTTTGATTAAAATATCGTATATTAAAGATATTTACTTGAGAACAAAAATGTACATCTTGAATTTTCTGGAAATAGCCTCCGAAGAGTACATTATTCTGGATGAATTTTACGGAATTGTGCATAACTGCTAAACCGTAAGAGATGGACAAAAGCTTACCACACCAAAAACTGTAGAGCACGTTAAAACACACAATTTTTGTTATATGCATTTTTTTCGTGGAGTTCATCCTTTTTGAGATACTCCTTGGTTTTGGTTTCTGCATGGAAAAAACTTATACTTTTCTCATACAGGAATTTGTCAACTCCTGTCCATACAAACAAAGGAACTTCAGTCACATAGCTACCAGCTTTTGGCTTTCACTTTAACCTATGGTACTCCCTTATTTCGCTTCTACTTACAAAGAAGCAAGTAATAAGACTATTTCTGCTAACTTTTTTCTGATTAGCATGAAGAATATAGAAGCATAAGCTTTTATAAATATTTGTTGCAGAGGTGTAGAGAAAGTCATGTGATTAGTACACATTAGATTTTTTGAAAGATTTAAGATAAAAAGACACAGCAGATATCAATGTTTATGAACTGAACAGCAAACTTTGAATATCTTTTATTTCATTGCCCAATCCTAGAGCATAAAAGAAGAATCTTCGATGCTCATTTAAGTTGTTGTAATGTTAGATTTGACAAACCACTTTATAAGATATTTCGAATAAAATGCTGTCATAGCGAACTCCAAAAGCTGTTATGCTCCATTTATAAAACATCATAATATTCTTGTTATAATATACATTATTTGTGTTCTTTCACCAATAAGACCTGCATCCAGCATATAGCTAATTTACTTAATGATTGTGTAAATTCATTTGTATTATAGGGGATGGCCGTGTAATTGGACGAGCGTGTATTTTGGACCGATGTCAGTTTAAGAAAATGGGTACCGTTGGAAGCAGCAACAATACTAGCATATTGAGCAGCATTTGTTGTATGCGTTCCCTCCAATTTTCCTCATTCTATTGTCAATAATCCCGGAAGCAAGTTGTGATCATTGTTGAGAGCGTTTTCGTTGTAATTTTGTCCCGCTTTTGGTATCGTATTTTCTTCCATCTAAGATCTTTCCTAGGAAACCAAACTAAAACGACGGAACATTCAATGTATTAAGATCGGTGTGATATAGAGTTATTTCATTAATTCAGTTTAGGATTATAAGAAATGTGATACTCATAAAGTTGTGTTGCATCGTGTAATTTGGACCGAAGGTGAAGTGTAATTTGGTCCGCACCAAATTACATGGAATACTCGGGAATAACATTCCAAATGAGCATGTGTGTATATATTTATTTATTTATTTGAAGTCACGCTTTTAATTTACATTTGTAATTTATTTAGATATGTACATATTGCTGTTACATATTATACAAGTTACGTAAATTACCAGATGACATCAAGAGAAGCTAGCAAATCTAGGGGCCTGTATGGTAAATGGAAAGAGGAAGATCTAAGAAAAATGAAAATGTGTGTTGTATGTGGGGAATCTCACGAGGAATGCAGGATACAGTGCAATAAATGTACTGACACAAATGATTCAATTAAATGATTCAATTTATTACTTTTGTGATAGGTGCATTGTGAAGTGAACAGTGAAATCCTCCTTTAATTTAGAGCAAAACCCTGAAAACATTAACAGTGTTCACAAAACTTTCGATGAAATTGATGTAAGGTGATATTAATTTTGTTAAGGTTAATCTGCTTCACTGGGTCATTTCGAATAATAATAATAATAATTATTCCTGGTCTAAATTAATTGCTGTTGTAAATTTCAATATTTAAAAGTGAATATAAAGTTATACGCATCGATTATAAATGTATTATACAGTGGCCCAATTTACACACCCTCTCAGACCAAATTACACGTCTTAGAACAAATAATATAATTATAATTTACAAATTATGAAGCTAGAACTCATAATGGTATAAGTTCATCACATTAACACACAAAAGTAAGTTGTGGACTTTGACGAAGGTTTTCTGTCAAGAAATTAGCACTTAAAGTTAAGTGATCCAAATTACACGGACTTCCCCTAACTATAACCCTAATATCCTTTTGGCTGGAAAAGGATTCTGTATACTTGTATATTCAATAAATAAATAACGCGGGAGTTACGAAACGGAAAACCCCGTAGCGTAGAAGACTGTGCGGCGGAAGCATTATCGCGATCCGTGGGCTTGGCATAAAACGAAGGCAACGTATTATAGTTGTCATCAGTTTTTGCAATGATTTACTTTACGACTAAAAAACGTATGCAAATATGTGTATGTAATGTCAGAAATGCAAATACTAATGTAAGGAGCATTAAGTTATTCTACTATCATGGCCTATAATGGATATAGTCGCCCTCCGCGGTGTAATGGTTACCATGCTAACTTCTTATACACAAGGTCGCGGGTTCAAACCCGGCGGAGGACGATGGAGTTTTTCGGGTGTAAAAATTCTTAACATGGCTTCCTTCGGAAGGGAAGTAAAGCCGTTAGTCCCGTGTCGTAGATTTACGGCACGTAAAAAAACCTCAAGCCTGATAGAGAGGCCTCTGAGCAAAATTAAGCGGTCTTTCACGCCCAATTTAGAATGGGGCGCTGAGAACCACAGCAGTTAAAATGCGTCCATAAATAACACGCCATTTACATTTTTTACAATGGATATAATAAGCCATGGATGTTGAATTACCTATATCAAAGGAAAACTGTTGCATATCGCCACCACGTCAGGAATTATCTGTTCCCTACTTTCCGTGCAGAAGGTCGCGTAGCACACAGTAGGCGATTCCGAAAGAGCAGCGAGCAAAGTTGCTGCCTCTGCTTTAGTCAAACAGTAACAAATTGGTGTCACGGGCTTGGAATAAAACGAATGCATCATATTATAGTTGTCATCATTTTTTTCAATTATTTTCTTTACGACTAAAAATGTATCAAAATATGTAATAAGTTAATATTAGAAATATAAATAATAATGTGGGGGAAATTATAAAAGTGATTCTTCCTATTATGAACCTACAATAAGTATAATAAGCTGTGAATGTTGGATTACCCATTTCAAAGGAACAAAATGTTGCATACCGTCACTGCACTTAAGGAATTGTCTATTCCTACTTTTTCGCGCAGAAGGTCACGTGGCACACATCAGGGGATTTAGAAAAAGCAACGAGCAAAATTTCTCTCTCTCTCTACTTTACTCAAAGAGTAACCAATTGGTGTCGGTTGGTCCATTAGATTATGCTCAGAATCACGATAGAATGCTAAGCTGGGGTCCCACAAATTATTACATAACACCGAGTAGATTACTGTAATTGAAGGCCCCAATCTGTAAATGATGGAATTCTGGGTCCATTATTTACGCTAGCCGGAGATGGAAATTCAGTCTATCTACACTGCCAAATGAACTAGAAAATGGTGGATTATTCAAGAGCCCCAGGTCACAGAAGGCAAGCTAGTCTTGTTCTGCCGTAATCACAACAAGGGCTCCAGATCCAAGTTAAGAGAAACAAACACGTCTCCGTTTCTGGCGGGAAATAGCTATTTATCTTAGCTATGCAAATAAAATCCAAAATTGTCTTCTGATTACTGCTATTTCTACACGTATTATCTACATAATGTTTAGAGAAAATAATGTATTGCACCCAAAAATTCTATACCGATATTTAACCGACAATATGTTTTGAGGTCCTCTGAGCCCACATTTTTTTTAGAAAAAGGTCCGAGTATATCTGAGGGCAGCATAACCCAAAAGTCGGTTAAATACCAAACTTGGTGCTTAAGTTGGGTATCTTCCAAGGATACGACACGAAGATGTTCAAGAAAATCCCCCACCCCGAACTACCCTTTACATGGAAAATTTTTCGAAAATTTTTCGAAAATTTTCATTTTCTCAAAAATGATAGACGATTTCGATTAAATTACTTTATGTTTAAGATAATTTTATGACAAACGAAATATATGTATTGAATTTTCTGGAAATAGCCTTTGAAGACCTCTTCATTCTGGATGACCTTTGTATAACTGGCAAGTCGTAAGAGATATTCAAAAACTACTACACAAAAAAATATAGACATCATTAAAACTCAACATGTCATTCACTTTTTTTGTAGAGTTAACCGTTTTCGAGATATTCCAGATTATTGGTTTCAATTTTAAGCCACTTAAACTTTTTACAAACGGGAAGACACCTTTCTTCTAGTTTCTGGTTTGTTTAGCCTGCCAAGCAAAGAGATTGGAATATCAATTATTTCACATAGCGACCGACTTTTAAAGGACGAGACACTCGCTTTAGCCTGTGCATTTTCCTATTTCCCTTCTAGTTACAAGGAAGCTAGTACAAAGACGAATTCTGTTAATGTTTATCTTGATTAGTATGATACAGTCTTTTCAATAAAAGGTTTGTATGCCAACAGCTAGAGGGCATCATATAAATTGAACACATTAGATTTTTTTCTTCTACTTTCAAGGAACCAAGTAATAAGGAAATTTCTGCTAATGCTTATCTCGATTATAATGATTTAGATAGAAGAAAAACTTTTTAAAAATAATTTGTTACAAAGATGTAGAGAAAGTCATGTGAATGTAACACTTCAGAATTTTTATTTCCTCTTCCATATATATACATAATATATTGGGGAAATGCCTACGGTATTTTACTCAAAAATAATTCGAGGTCAAAATTTCATTGGAAAGATGCTTTGAGGACCCCTTAATAAAAGTTTTGTGTGTTCCATTCTCATGAATTTCCCTATCTGTTCTACAAACAAATTACCATTACAAAATATTATTTTATTTACGTCATGTTAATCTATATAAACGTTAACAGTAAAAGTCTGTTTACTTAAATTCTTATATTTAGAAGGGAAATAAGCGAATAAATTATACTAAAGCGATAGTCAAATTTTGTAAAAACTTTCGCTATGCGATTGTCATTAAAAGTTGGTTCTCTTTCCATGTCCAAGAGTAAAATAAAGATGTCTTCCCGTTTGAGAAAAATTTAAGTAGTATAAAATTGAAAGCAATAACAACGAATATCTCGGAAACGGTTAACTCTACAAAAATGCATATGGCATAAATTGTGTGTGTTTAACGGGATCCATATGGCATAAATTGTGTGTGTTTAACGGGATCCATATGGCATAAATTGTGTGTGTTTAACGGGATCCATATGGCATAAATTGTGTGTGTTTAACGGGATTTACATTATTTGCGTTGTAAGTTTTTATCCATCTCTTATGGTTTACGTGTTACGTTAATAATTCAGAATGTAGAGGACTTCATGGGCTATTTCCAAAGAATTCCCATTTCGTTATCCATGAAAATATTTTTAATATACAACATTTGAATCAAAATAGTTACAACCATTTTTTAAAAATTTTGAAAAATATGTTATGTAAAGGATAATGGAGATGGAGGATTTTTCTTGAAAGATCTCCGTGTCGCATCCTTGTCAAATATTCAACTTAAATGCCAAGTTTGGTATTAATTGGACTTTTAGTTTGTTAACTATGCTGTCAACACACACACACACACACACACACACGCGCGCGCGCGCATATATACACATTGGTCTTTTTCTGTTTGTTTTTTTTATTTTTCCTTTTTTCTACATTTAGCGTTGCTGAGGGTTTATTAGTGATATTTTATTACATAAAATACTAACTTAAATATAATATGATTAAAGTAAAGATTATAATTTGTATAAACACGTAAATAGAATTCATTGACATTTTCGGATATAGAGCTTGTATCTAATTTCAAGTGTTTTTACCCAGAATCATCTCTAAGCTTCTCTATGTTTTCCACTACTAAGTAACTACCGTAAAAAATGTTGACATGTTTGCTCAAAACAACGGTGTGTTGTTAGATTTTTCACATATATATTAAGTTTTTCAGTTCCTTTTGTCTTTTATTACAGAGTTAATGTGGTTTCATTTTCAATGTGAATGGTGGTGTATGCGGAAAATTATCCCTTATGGGTTCTTGTTACAAAATCCATACAATAATTATTAACACTGTAGGATTGCACAGATAAATTAAGATTACATTCCACTAGCGTGGTAAGAGCACGCGTTCCCGCCAAATGCATAGGACGCTACTCTTGTGCCGAGCAATGATCACATGAAGACTGACCAATAAGGAATGACAACGGTTGAGCGTCTATTCAACTCTTCAGCTCTCAAAGCTTATTCTACATGTTTCTCCTCATTAAACATTTTTAAGGAAGCATATAATACAGACTTTCTTTTATTTATAAATAAATTACTTTTGATACATGTTATATTTATTTCATAAGCTATTTGCCTTTAGTGAATATTTAAATATGGCTATACAACGCCTGGGGATGCGGTATACTAGAAAGATCAACTTCCTTTTTCATGCACGCAGCAATGCAATTATCATTGTTGAATTTTTTTAAATAATTAGATCTGATCATAAATGAAATTATGCTTAAAATACACATTAAATTCAATATTCTGATATTCACAGAACACTTACAAGCTAATTGCTTTCAGTAATTACATTTTTCCTTTACCACATAATCAATAAATCAATATGGCATCAATTTCCTTCTATTAACAAAAAATAAACACTTGATATGAAAACGCTTGGCTTCCATATATTAAGTCTCATTCTTCAGGTTTATAATTTGTCAGAGGGCCTTTCAAATCACTGGATGGTTCTGATACTGTTGCTCTTCTTTGGAATTATTCTGAGAGCAAAGCTAAGAGCAATATTTTCAGTTACTCCTTGCTTTGTGGACTATTTTATTTGGTTTTCAAGAAAGATAACCCTAGTATTGAACCTGCAAACTTAACAGATTATTAAAAAATCTGTTGTGTTCTCATGACCTTCTCTACCTATTTATTTTGGCAGAAATTATTCTTACAAAACCTTGTTCAACTATGCCCCTCGTGGTAATCAAAGTAAGCATTAACAGAAATGTTCTTATTACTCAGTTCCTTAAAGTGGAAAGGAAATAAGGGAATACACTTCTGGGTTAAAGAGATATCAGATCTTTTAAAAGTTCTTGCTATGTAATTGAAATTCGGTTCTTTGAGCATGACCAGGAGTAAAACAAAAGAAAAACAGTTGACAAATTCCAGTTTGAGAAAATGTTAATTATTTAAAAATTGAAACCAATAACAAGGAATGTGTCGGAAGCAGTTAGCTCCACAAAAAATGTATTTGGTATAAACTGTGTTTTAACTAGATCTATATTTTTCGTGTAGTCAGTTTTTGTCTGTCTCTTGCGGTTTACCAGTTATGGTAAAGTCATCCAGAATGAAGAGAACAACAGGGGCTTTTCCAAAAGACTCAGGATATACATTTTATTTGTCATGAAAATGTATTTAATGTACGGTCTTTTAATCAAATTAGTCAGTAGAAATTTTTGGAAAAACGATAGCTTTTCTATGTTAATGATAGTTTGGGGTGGGGGATTTACTTAAAAATCTTCGTGTCGCATTCTTGGAAGATACTAAGCTTAAATACGAAATGTTTTATTTAACGAGCTTTTCGTTTTTAAACTATACTGCTCACACACACATGCGCGTAGACCTTTTTCTAAATAAGGCAATTTTTTGGGGTTCAGGGATCCCCATAATATGCTTTCCGGTGAAATATGCATTTTTTGACTGAAATACAATACCTTCTCTACCTACTATGCAGGTACACAGTACTGGGCAGAGACAGTAAAAATGACAAACATAAATGCCAACAATATGCAAACAGAAAGCGCGTAGGGTCATATTGACCCGCACTTCACAATAACTGCTGATTAGTAATTATAGCAGCTAAACAAATAGACAGATAAAGTTGCCGCTGCAGCAAACAATTGAACAAGGTATATTAGCTGTCATATCCAGGCAATGTCTCTCATGCCTCCAGTGACCAATAGAAGGTTAATACACTCATTTAAAAGTTTTGATTTTATAAATGCTTTCCTATAATATTATATAGCTATATATAAAATGTCGTTCATTTTACTTTCGCTATACGTACTATCTACATAGTGTATAGAGAAGGTATTGTATTGCACCCAAAAATCGATACCGAGATTTCACCGGAAATATATGTTTAGAAAAATGTCCATGTGTATCTGTGTGTGTGAGTGTGTGTGTATGTGTGTGTGTGTGTGTGTGTGTGTGTGTGTGTGTGTCTCTGTGAGCAGCATAGCTCAAAAACGAAAACACCGTTTATAATCCAACTTGGTTTTTAAGTTTGGTATCTTCCAAGGATGCGACACGAAGATTTTCAAGAAAATCCCCCACCCCCAACTATCCTTCACATGGAAAAATTTCGAAAATTTTGATTTTCTTAAAAATGGCTCTAAAGATTTTGATTAAAATAATATTAAACATATTTACCTGACAAATAAAATGTATATCTTGAATTTTCTGGGAATAGCCTCTGAAGATTACTTTATTCTGGATGAATTTTACGGAATTTTGCATAACTGCTAAACCGTAAGAGACAGACAGAAATTACCATACAAAGAATGTTGAGCACGTTAAAACACACAATTAATGACATATACATTTTTTTCGTGGGGTTGATATTCATTAGATATTCCTTGAGTTTCTCCTACAGGAATTTGTCAGCTCCTGCCATACAAACAAAGGAACTTCAATCACAAAGCAACCAGCTTTTGACTTTCACCTTAACCTATGGTACTCCCTTATTTTGTTTCTATTTACAAGGAAGCAAGTAAAAAGACTATTGCTGCTAATTTTTTCTCGATTAGCATGAAGTAAATAGGGGCATAGGATTTTTAACAATAATTTGTTGCAGAGAAGTAGAGAAAGTCATGTGAATGGAACTCATGAGATTTTTTTTTACTTTACTTTCTCTACAACGTACATAGTAGATATCGAGATTTCAGCCAAAATATATGGTTTGAGACCCCTTAATCCTAAGAGAAAAGCATTTTTACTACGTTAGTGTGTATGTGTGTGTGTCTGTATCTGTGTCTGTGTAAAGCATAACTCAAAAATGAAAAGCCCGTTAAATACCGAACTTGGTATTTAAGTTTAGTATCTCCTAAGGATGCGCCACAAAAGGTGTTCAAGAAAATCCCCCCAAACTACCCTTTATATGGAAAATTTTTCGAAAATGTTGATTTTCTCAAAAATGGCTCCAACCATTTTGATTACAATACCGTATATTAAAGATATTCACATAACAACAAAAAATGTATATTTTGAATTTCCTGGAACAGTCTCTGAAGACCTCTTCAGTCAGGATGACATTTGCATAACTGGTAAATAAGACATGCACAAAAATTTACCGTAAAGAAGATGTAGATCTCGTCAAAGCACACACTTTATGTCCTTTACATTTTTACTGTAGAGCTAAGCGTTTCCGAGATATTCCTTGTTATTGGTTTCGATTTTAAAATACTTATAGTTTAAACACGAAGTCATCCGATTTCTTTTGTTTTACCCCGGACCATACAAAGAAATGAATTTCTGTGACCATCGCATAGCAACAGCTTTTAAAACATTTGCCTATCGCTTTAGCATCGTTTATTCTCTTAGTTCCCTTCTACTGATAAGGAATTAAGTAATAAGATCATTCTACTAATGTGTATCCTGATTGGCAGAAAGATTAAGAATAATAATCTTTTGTGAGAAGTTTGTGTGTAGAATAGGCAGAGAATGTCTTATGAACGGAACACATCACATTTAGATATATATTCCAATAGCTTTAAGGTCCCTTAATGTACTTAGTGATATCGAACGGTGAATGAAAACACTGTAATGATGGCGAAATGATTTCGGGGTCCATGAAGCTTAAAGCTACTCGATGTTCGTTTTCTCAGGATAAGGGAAAGCCCGAAAAAAAAAAAAAAAAAAAAAACCCTAACCGTAGCAAGATTCGAACTCGCAACCTTTTGAACATGAGGCAGACACGCCACCCCCACACTACCTAGGTTGACAATTTGGTGCTTTCTTAAAGTCTATATTATATTAAAATTGTCATTGTTTTCCTATTTATTTCATATTTTACATTAACATCATTCTATACAGTACATTTAAGCCGTTTCTTTGTAGTTATCCGTTAGTAAATAGAAGTTTACCTTCTCTCTTTTGTTTCGACTAGAGCAATAGTTCATTTATTTCCTGCTTGCAGCACACTGCGGAGATTTAGGTATCTTTCAGCCGGTAATTTGAATTCGATTCTCTGGAGACAAGCGGTGCAGAATGTTTTGTAGCGCCGCCATAGAAACCGATATCGGAAATTTCCCCGGAGATGAACGGTACCTTCAATCCTTCAGATTGCGTGACACACTGTGCCCTTTATACCAGCCTTAGCAAGCCGTTTTAAATGCTGCGTTTCACGTCGACTCCAACGAATTAGCTCGATTTCTTTACATTCCCAAGAGAAAACAAAAGTGTTAAACCTGAGTAGAATAAAACGTGCTTTTCTCCGGACCAAGCTATTCTTATCAAGACTTCAAGTTCAGTAATTTTCTTTGTTTCCTGGAGCTGTATTGTTACATCTCGGCATACAGACCGTCATACAGACACACATAAATTCCATGAAATTACAAATATTCACGGATTTGTTTTTAACTTTCTCTACACGTATCATGTATACATAGTATAGAAAAGGTATTGTAATGCACCCAAAAATGCAATACCGAGATTTCACTTGAAATACACGTTTTAGGGTCACCTGTCTCCAAAAAATCTTATGTGTTCCATTCACATGACTCTCTCTACGTCGTTGTAACAAATTATTGTTGAAAAGCATACTCTTCTCCCTACTTTATGATAATCGAAATAAACATTAGTAGAAATTGTCTTAATTATTTGCTTCCTTGTAAGTAGAAATAAAATAAGGGAATACATTAGCCTAAAACGATAGTCAATTCTTTTAAGTGCTAGTTGCCATGTGGTGGAAATCCGTTTACAACTTTCCGTGTCAGAAAAGTTTGAGTATTTTCAATCTGAAACAAATAACAAGGAATATTTTAGAAATGGTGGTCTACGAAAAAAAAAAAAAAAAAAAAAAAAAAACTATATTACACAAATTGTGTGTTTTAACGTGATCTAAATGTTTTGTGTAATAAGTTTTTGTCTATCTCGTACGGTATACCAGTTACAAAAAATGCAGCAAAATTCATTTAGAATGAAGAGGTATTCAGCGGCTATTCCCAGAAAATTCAAGATATACATTTTATTTGTCACATAAATAATTTAATATACTGCATTTTAAGCAAAATCGTTAGAGCCATTTTTGAGAAAATCATATCTTTTCGAAATTTGTTGCATGTAAAAGGTAGTTTGGGGTGGGGGAAATTTTCTAAAAATCTTCGTGCCGAATCCTTGAAAGATCCTAAATTTAAATACTAAGTTTGGTATTTTACTGACTTTTCGTTTTTCAGTTATGGTGTTCACGAACACACAGATACACCAAACACACAGACCTTTTTCTAGAGCTATTTTTTTTGGATACAGGGAAACCTAAAACGTCTATTTCCGGTGAACTCTCGGTATCGAATTTTTGGTTAGAATGCAATACTTTCTCTATAAACTGTGTACATAGTATGTGTAGAGAAAGTAAAAAGCATATTTAGAAAAAAATCAATGTAGGTGTGTCCGTGTGTCTGTGAACACGATAAGTCAAAAACGAAAAGTTGGTAGAACACCAAAGTTGGTATTTAAGTGAGTATCTTTCAGGGATGCGACAGGAAGATTTTGAGAAAAATCCCCCCACTATAAGCTACCCCTCTACGTGGAAAAAATTTCGAACATTTTAATTTTCTCAAAAATAGCCCAACGATTTTGCTTAAAATAACGTATATTAAAGATATTTACATGGCAAACAAAAAATACATCTTGAATTTTTTGGGAATAGCCTGTGAAGACCTCTTCATTCTGAATGATTTTTGGCTGAATTTTGTGTAACTGTTAAACCGTATGCGATAGACAAAAACTTATTACACAAAAAATGTAAATCACGTTAAAACACACAATTTGTCGAAGTTTTTGCTGGAATACATTGCATTCTCTGTGCGTTATGTACATAGTACGAGTAAAGAAAGCAAGAATTCAATAAATTTCGTTGTTAATAATCCGTACTATATTTTGTAGATAACAATGTACAGATTAATATATTTCTGTAACTTCTCTTCGCAATTTAAGAGGAACTGTTTTTGATGTAGCATATTGGTAATACGTTCTGCAACTAATAACAAAATTTTACTTTTGTTTACATTACCGGTGAAGTAAGGATGGGGTAGGATGTAATGACCGCGCTCGCTAAAGTGTCTCGGTTGGTAATTCGTGGCTCAGGGGATCGCGGGTTCGAGTCCCGCCTTGGGCTTGGGTGTTTGTAGTGCGTTTCTGTGTTTGTGTTCTATCTAAGCAATTCTCTCTCCCCCGATGGTCAATTAGGTTACGCCAGAAGGTCCATATGTGTTAAAAAAGAATTTGACGTGTTCCATTCACATAAGTTTCTGTAGCTGTTCCATGTAGAAATTGTTCTTATTAAATGTATTCTTTTATCTACTCCCTACTAATCGAGATAAACATTAACAGAAATTGACTTATTACTTGCTTCCTTGTAAGTAGAATACACTAAGCTAAAACGATAGTAAAATCGTTTAAAAGCTAGTCGCTATGTGAAACACTTGAAGTTCGGTTCGCTATGTATAGTCCCGTTTGAGAAAATTTAGGTAGTTTAAAACTGGAACCAATAAAAATGAATATATCAATAACGGTCAACTTTACAAGCAAAATGTGTATTATATATATATATATATATATATATATATATATATATATATTATATGTTTTAACGAGATCTTCTGTCTCTCTCTATCTATCTATCTCTCTCTCTTTCTCTCTCTCTCTCTGTGTTGTAAATTTTTGTTTAAGTATAACGATTTAAGTATTATACAAAATCCTGCGAAACTCCTCCAGAATAAAGAGGACTTCAGTGGTTATTCCTTGATAGTTCAAAATATAAATTTTATTTTGATGTAAATATCTTTAAGTATTTTAATAAAAGTCGTTAGAATAATTTTTGAGAAAAACAAAATTGTCAAAAAGTTTTCCATGTAAAGGGTAGTGTGTGATGGAATCTTCTTGAAAGTCTTCGTGTCCCATTCCTGGAAGATAATAAATATAAATATAAAGTTTGGTATTTAACGGTCTTTTTCATTTTTGAGCTACGCTGCCCACAGACACGCACACGCACACACCCGGACCTTTTTCCAAACATTTTTTTTATTAAAGGGTACCCAAAACACATTTCCGGTGAAATCTCAGTAGCAAATTTTTGGGCGCAATACAATACCTTCTATATGCAGTATGTATATAGTACGTGAAGAGAAAGTAAAAATATGTATTCATTGATTCAACAATTAGTTACTCGTCGTTACACAGTTTACAGCTGCACGACATCCACGACTTGCGCAAAAACAGTCACTCACGACTAAGTGTAATTAACAAAACAGCCTCACTGCAATTCTTCTTTCTGTTTATAGCGAGAAAATGACGTCACAAACTTTCTGAAAACTTGTCAAAGGTAGTAGAAGCCGAAACTTAGAGAAAGATCTCGAATATCCGAAGAAACGAGATGTCGCGGGAAGTTTTCGCGTTCCGAAGGATCCTGTTGCGTCACGCCGTTGTTTACCATCGAACTGCGATGTCTCACGTTCCAGCTTCACTGCCGCATACCAGAGGGAACATGAGATTGATCACATCCCGGACTGCGTTGTCACAGTATTTTCGCTGTTCGCTCTGATGATACTTTGTTCTCGAATTCGGGAAATTCCGTATAATACTGGACGTCTGGTAAGTCTATCACAGTCACTTTTTACTTTCTCTACATGTACTATGTACATAGCGTATAGAGAAGGTATTGCATTCCACCTAAAATTCGATACCACCGTGATTTCACCAGAAATACCGTTTTATGGTTCCCTGTATCCAAAAAAAAGCATTTTTGTAAAAAGGTTCCTGCGTGTCCGTGTGTGTGTGTGTCCGTGTTTCAGTTGTCTGTGAACACGATAACTCAAAAACGAAAAGTCGGTAAAATACCAAACTTTGTATTTAAGTTTAGCATCATCCAGAGATGCAACACAAAGATTTTGAGAAAAATCCCCCCCCCCCACAATCACCATGGATTGTGCAGTTGTACATAACCAAATGGCACGTACCTTGCCCACTACCGGTTGGTAGCGAAAGTCCCAGTCGTGTGGTGTAGGGGTGGTTTGATAGACACGCCGGAGCGGCACAGGTCATCTTAGTAATGGAAAACGTAGCATGTGGGTTTTCTTATGTGTTTCGTATAACACGTTCTGAGGTTGTTTACATGACGTATGACAACCGCTCTTCCTTCGGTGCCTGATCCCAAATGTGTGCGATTTTTAAACATCTACTGCTATCTTCGTTTGGTGTCGTTATATATATATATATATATATATATATATATATATATATATATATATAAATAGTGTACCTCTTGTGTGAGCGCGCTAATGTGAAATGTTGATGCATTCTATACTTTCTAGAAAGTGGGACTGCCAATGCTCTCACCCTCCAATGTCCGAAAAACATTAGTACCGCTCGCATTGTTGAGTGTTGGAATTCAATTATTTCACTTTGAGGTCAGTTATATCGTTTTCTTGGACCTATGCATTCTGTGAGCTGATGTGTTAAAAGTTTCAGGAAGTGAGTGTGTGTGTGTGCAATGGCTCTTAATTTTAATATCTTAGTATTAAAGCGTATATAGTGTACTCAAGAAGCTTATCATAACTAATACGTCGAGTGCTTTCATCTTGTCGATAATTCACAGCCGGAACGAAGCAACGGGACTCGATTGTACTAAGAGATGAAAACACGACTTGCATTTGATAGGACAGTTCAGCGAAATAGACTATTAATAATTTTAATATATAGGAAGGGAGGTTTTATCAGATTATGATTGTAATACATTAGTTCTCAAATAGTAGGTGACGCTTCCGACCCTGTTTATTTACTGAATTGTTTTTTCTTTCTTTTTCACTGCCTCCTGAATTATGGTATGGCCCACCGTGTCTACACCAAATGTACGAATATCGATAGCAACAATAGAAATAGGAAACAATAATTTTATTTCAGTTTTTTTTTTTTTTGGATAGCTTTAACCTGGTTGGTCATTTCGGACGATCAATGAAATTGATGAAATGATACTCAAATGATCTCGGGGTCCATGGAGCTTAAAGTTACTCGACATCCGTCTTCTCAGGATAAGGGAAAACCCCGAAAAAAACCTTACCCGGGTAACTCACCCTAAGTGAGATCCGAACTCACGACCTGTTGAATGTGAGGCAGACACGCTACCACCAAACTACCCAGGCGGGCAATTTTAGATTTTAATAAGTAATACATGAAATGGAAACAAACTTTATTTAATTTGAGGTTATTGCACTTATCTCATACATAATAAATACACATAATGATTATTTGTACTCCCTTTTTGACCTAAATACATTATGAACTGGATAAAATTTAAATAAACATTGTAACTGAATTAATTGAAAGTACAATTGTGGAGCTGACAGCTATTAAAAGTGAAGGTTGGCTACCTGGATTGTCACCTTATTACCAATAACCAAGACAGAAGATTAAACATACGAACGTCAGGTACGACAAGATTTCAAAGAAATGAACATCAGCTGCGAGGTTTCGACAGTCAGTTTACCGCGATTGGTTGAAGTTGCCTAATCTCGGACATTCCATTGGCGCTTTAATAGCGGAGCTGAATTGTCTACAGTATTTCATTGTTCTTCTCTGCAATAAATTTCATCATCTGCAGACCTGTATGTTTTTGTGTAAGTACAAACTGCATGTATTGTACTGTAATACACTTCTTTTTTACTCTCTCTAGCCCGCAAGTACAGTGCACATAGTAAATAGAGAAGGTATTGTATTGCACCCAAAAATTCGATACCGAGATTTCACCGGAAATATATGTTTTAAGGTCCCCTGAATTCGAAAAAAGCATTTAAACAAAGCTTTGTGTGTATGCGTGTGTGTGTCTTTGAACAGCCTACCTAAAAACGAAAAGACCGTTAAACACCAAATTTGTATTTTGGCTTAGTATCTTCCAAGGATGCGACTCGAAGGTTTCCAACAAAATATCCCAACCACAAGCTCTTTATATGGATTTTTTTTCGAAAATGATTTTCTTAAAAATGACTAACGATTTTGATTAAAATCCCATATATTACAGATATTTACATTCCAAATAAAGTGTGCAACTTGAATTTTCTGGGAATAGCCTCTGAAGATCTCTTTATTTTGGTTGAATTTTGCCGCATTTTGCTTTACTGTTAAACCGTATGAGATAGACAGAAACTTACTACACAAAAAATGTAGATTTCGTGAAATCACCTAATTTATGTCCTTTACGTTTTTTGTTGTGGAGATAATCGTTTCCAAGATATTCCTTGTTATTAGTTTTAATTCTGAAGTACTTAAACTTTTCTCAGACAGGAATTATCCGTTTTTCTTTTGTTCTACTCCTGGCTTAGCAAAGAAGTGATTTGCAATGATAATTGCATAACGATAGTTTTTAAAACATATGACTATCACTTTAGTGTAGTGCATTCCTTTAGTTCGCTTCTACTGATAAGGAACTAAATAATAAGAACATTCTGCTAATGTTTATCTCGATTAGCATGGTGTAGAAAGAAGAATAATTTTTTGTAAGAAGCTTGTAGAACAACTAGAAATTTGAGTGTAACATATCTGATTTTTTAAATATTTTTTTGGATTTATGTCGCGTTTAGTATACAGTAATTTGAAGTATATTGATTTCATAGCTAATTTTATTGCAATTTATCGAAACCCCTCTTTAGAGGACAGTCTTCTTAAATGGACATTTTTGTCGGTCGCAGCAGTGTCCGTTTAAGAGAGGTTTCACTGTACATATTTTTTTTTGGGGGGGGGGGGGGGTCTGGGGACTCAAAACATATTTACGTTAAATTCTTGACATCGAACTTTTGGGTGGATTACAATTCTTCCTTTACTTACTATAAGTAGTACAGAAAATAAAAGCAATTCTTGGCTTTACCGCTGTAGTTTTAAAGTTAAGGAACTAGGCATTTTCCTTAGAATGTGTGTCATCCTTAGCATGCACTTTGATACGAAGCTCGCTTCAAGTTAACCCCCCGTCCCCCATTCCATTGGGGGTCACGATCGATACATCAGTTCGGGGTCACTTGGTCGGCGGTACCCTGGCTCACACACACACACACACACATACTATTGTGCTATTTTCAAATCACCCTGCCGTCAGCAACACACTTCTATATTTTCTGCAACGCAATTATCAACCAGGAGGTACATTCATAATGCCAGAAAAATTATCCTGTGCAGTGCAGCGCGCCATCTGGCAAGTAGTAAATGCGATTTTACAGCAGAAACAAATGAGATTTTACCTGGTAAGATATTCAATAAAATAATAGCTCTTTTGATCCTTTAAAACTCGATTTATTTTCGACCTATACCGGCTTTTATTAATCTCTCAAACACGTATTATGTACATAGTGTAATAGAAAAAGTATTGTAATGCACCCAAAATTTGATACCGAGATTTCACCGGAAATGCGCGTTTTCAGAACCCCTGAATCCAAAAAAAAACATTTTCAGAAAACTTTTCGAAAATTTTTCCATGTAAAGGGTAGTTAGGGGTGCGGGAACTTTCTTGAAAATCTTCGTGTCGCATCCTTGGTAGATACCAAACCTAAATACCAAGTTTGGTTTTTAATGGACTTTTCGTTTTGAGCTATGCTGCACAGACACACACACACGGACACGTTTTTAAAAAAAATCGATTCAGGGAGTCTCAAAACATGTATTTCCGGTGAAATCCCGGTATCGAATTTTTGGGTGCATTACAATACCTTCTATATACATAGGATGTATAGAGAAAGTAAAATAGCATAAATAGTCTTATTACTTGGTTCCATGTGAGTAGAAGGGAAATGAAGGAGTACCATAGGCTAAAAGATTGAAGTTGCTTTGTTTGTATGGACAGGAGTTCACAAATTCTCATGTGGCAAATGTATAATTATTTTAATGCTGAAGCTAATAACAATGAATATCTCAAAAACGACCAGTTCCGCGAAAAAAATGTATATATCATAAATTGTGTATTTTAACGAGCTCTACATTTTCTATTTCGTAAGTTTTTTATCTCTTACGGTTTACCATTTATGCAAAATTCCGGAAAATTCATCCACAGTAAAAATGTCTTCAGATGCTATTCCCAGAAAATTCAAGATATATATTTTATTTGTCTGGTAAATATCTTTAATATGCGGCATTTTAATCAAAATCGTTAGAGCCAGTTTTGAGAAAATCATAATTTTCGAATATTTTTACGTGTAAATGTTAGCTGGGAGTGGGGGGGGGATTTTCTTGAAAATCTTCGTGTCGTATCCTTGGAAGATATTGATCTTAAATACCAAGTTTGGTATTTAATGGACTTTTCGTTTTAGAGCTACGCTGCACACACACACATACTGACAGGCAGATAGGCAGACAGACACACACAGACATTTTTCTAAAAGTGCTTTTTTTGGATTCAGAGGGTCATGAAACATATTTCCGGTGAAATCTCGGTATGGAATTTTTGGTAGCATTACAATACCTTCTCTATACACTATATACATAGCACGTGTAGAGAAAGTAAACATGTAATTTTATTAAAACAAAATACAATTATATACGGCTGCCATCGTGTTGTTCAATATGCAATAATCTTTCTTCCATGTTATAAACTACATTAGTAAGCCATTCCTAGGAATGTTCTCAATGGTATCCGATATTGACTATTTCAATTCTTCACGTGTAATAGATCTGGTAAGAAATATATTTTTCTTAGATAACTCCATAACCACTAGTCAGCTGATTTATATCTGGGGATCTAGAAGGCCAACTGTTCGGAAAATGTTGACTAATTATACGAGCACCAAATGGGTTGCGCAATACGAGGACCATCCAGAAAGTGACAGACGATTTAGGATAACTAACAATAATGAAAGTTAGCAACACAAAACAAAGTTGGTCATTACTATCAAGGTATTTATTGTCACGTGATACCGGTTTTTCAATGCAGATGTTTTACTCTTCCACCGCTAAAAATATGAGCCAAGATGTCATTGTTCCTTTGAGGTCTTCATCGGTTGGGAAATCTTTCCCATCCAAAAAGTCATATAGGAAGTCCAAAATGAAACGCCATTTTTTCTTAATTATTTTATCAACATTTGCTTTCAGCTCCTCCATAAGATTGATGAACTTCCAATCCGGTTTTTATCGTACACACTGGTTCTTCCTTGATTACTCGTAATGTATGTGCCATTTCCTCACTGAAGATTCGTTTATTGCATTATAACTATACACTTGCGTTATTAGCCTATAAAATTCGATTGGCTGAACATTTTGTGCATTAAAAAAACAACAACAACAACAACAACAAAATGAATATGTTCTTTGGCGGTAGAAAAGTATGACATTGGCATTAAAAAACTGGTACCACGTGACTATAAATGTCTTGACAGAATGCAGATTACGTTGAGAAATAGAGTAAGGTACTCTAGTTTTGCAAATAAAGTTGTTTTGATATCTTCGTTAGCATTTAGTTGTGCAAAATCGAGTCACTATGCGGATGGCCTTCGTAGTATTGTGTATGTGTAAAGGAGCATCGTCTTTTTTTTTTTTTTTTTTTTTTATATCGCTGCCTGTTTACTGATTTTGTTTGTCAATTTTCAATTTCTTCATAGAAGTATGATCCTAAAATGAAATATGACTTAAAACCACACCAGATATTAACCTTGATATCATGTAATCCTTCCTGTTTAGTTTATGTTCTGCCCATATCCTACAATTATGACTGTAACACCGTTTAATAGAAAATGTGCCTCATCCGTCCACAAGATATGGTCTAAACGCTCAAAGTTCATCTGAATATGCTGTAACATTTGCCAAGCTAAGTAACACAAATCGGCGGCTTATCATTTTGTTAGGATAGAGCCGAAGCTGTCCCCTCAGAATTCGCCATACTGTTGAATAACATGTCCTGATGCTTTGTAACTATTAGCACTACAAACATATTCTGAATTTGCACTAATTTTCTGAACTTCTCGTAAAACTAGAGCAACAACAGACACCTCGTTTTGCTTTAATGTTGGTCTACCTGATCGCTTTCTGTCAATAAGTGAAACCACTTTCCTCAAATGTGTTCATCATTTTCGATATGAGTAGGATCCTCTTCTCAACCCATTTAATGACCTCAGTGCTTGTGCATATTATCTCTTACTCTCGTATAGGCTGCTTGTTCCTTCTAGACGAATGCCTTTAGCGAAGATACAGTAAGCTAGCCTATCCTTGATAAACAAGTCAGCAAAAGTTCTTGTTACAATAACAAACACCTCTGCTTCCTTATGATTACATTTCGAGAATACACAGCATACAGTTGACTGCTGAGTATTATGCGTTACGGGTTTATGCATTTTCCAATGGTTTATCGAGAGTTGCTTAGCTAGTAATGCATTCAGAATAAGAAGATGAGGGAGAAATGTCGGGCATAAAATTAATACAAGAAAATTAGGTGTAATGTAGTGTAAGTAGTGACCGATGTTGAGAGCGAATCCATATGACTGACATTACTGGAAATATTATATTTGCTTTATAGTGACTGTACTGCTGCAGTGAGAAACATGAGAATAACGTACTAAACATCTGACTGCCGTTCCTGCTTCTGAGTACCAATGACTCAATAAAGATGAGAAGGCCCATATTACACTATCACATTCTTATGTCACAGAAATATGATCACATAGATATGTTAAGACCTTTTAGAGTGTAATATAGCCTCTTTATTTTAACTATGACGTACTTTGTGATAAAAGTTATATTCACCATCACACCTTGTACGGTTCGGAACCCTAAACCGAGCTCTACTATAACGCACAAGAATAGAAACCAGTTTGTTTTCATGATAGTATTTGACAAAAATACCCTCTGCAGAGTGTGTGAGCATCATAAGTGCTTCGTGCACTGCCTAATCTTAAAATGAGCAATTTTCAATGTTATACGTTTCGAAGTTTGGAAATTAAATTTCAGCCTTGTTCAAGTATCAAATATAAGACAATTATATTCGTTCGGTGTCGTTGCGAAACAACCTGTAAAAGCTTAGAACCTGTGTACACCCTGTAGTATTACAGACTTCTTTGAACAAAAATCTGATGTGTTCCATTCACATGACTTTCTCTATATAGAGTCATAAATTATTATTAAAATGTATATTCTTCTTTCTATTTTATGATAATCGACATAAAAATTAACAGAAATTATCTTAATTACTTGCCTCCGTGTAAGTAGAAGGAAATTAAGGTAATACACTAGGCTAAAACGTTAGTCAAATCTTTTAAAAGCTGGCTGACATATGGTTGAAATCCGTTTCTATGCAGGGTCAGAAGTTTACAACTTTCCGTGTGAGAAAAATATAAGTATTTTAAATCTGAAACAAATAGCAAGGAATATCTCAGAAATGATCTATTACATGAAAAAAAAAAAAAAAAAAAAGTGTATGACACAAAATGTGTGTTTGATCGTGATGTAATTTTATTTTGGAGTAAGTTTTTAACTATTAAGTTTTAATATTAAGTTTGGTATTTTACCAACGTTTCATTTTTGAGTTATCGTGTTCACAGACACACGGACACACACACACACACACACACACACACAAACACGCGCGCGCGCAATGACCTTCTTCTACAAATGACCCTGAAACGTATATTTCCGGTGAAATCTCGGTATGAGATTCTCTATACACAATATACATACTAGTACGTATAGAGAAAGTAATGTGTTCCATTCACATGACTTTCTCTACATCACTGTAACACACTACTGTTAAAAAATATATTCTACTATATACAATTTGATGATACAGGAATTTGTCAACTCCTGTCCATACAAACAACAAAGGAACTTCAGTCACATACCAACCAGATTTTGACTATCACTTTAACCTACGGTACTCCTTTAATTTCGCTTCTACTTTCAAGGGAGCAAGTAATAAGACTTTTTCTGCTATTTTTTTCTGAATAGCATGAAGTAAACAGAAGCATAAGTTTTTTAAAAATAACTTGTTGCAGAGATGTCGAGAAAGTCATGTGAATGGAACACATAATTTTTTTTTTAATACCGGGAATCCTAAAACCTATATTTCCGGTGAAGCCTCGGTATCGAATTTTTGGGTGGAATGCAATACCTTCTCTATGTACTATGTACATAGTACGTATAGTTGAAGTAAAAAGCGGAATGGAAATACTACGTCAGCTTGTGTTGTTGAGCGCAGTATTAACAGCCTAACACAATTTGCAGCTGTTACATTCGATTCGAGTGTGGGATAGAAGCGCGGGGAACTTAAGTTGTCAGTGATTTATCTCTCTAGTGACCATCAGACTGAAACCAATTTTACTGTCCAGCTTTGGAACGAACTGCTTGTTAATGTGAACATATAACCTGCATTAACTCGGCGCTACTGACTCACCTAATGCACCCTGCTATAGATCTGCTCCGTAGAATTACAGAATCCGGGTGAAAATGCGCCAACATGTAGTAGCGTGTGACAGACATAATAAACACAACCTTCAGATGTATCCAAGCGGAGTCGAAATAAAACCGACCAATTTCAATCGTGTATTTCAGCGTTGTTTCGAGTATAAACACGACGTGTTTTCATCTTGTCGATAATTCCCGACCGGAGCGAAGCGACAGGAGTCAATTGTCTTAAAGTGGTGCATTTGTGTTTTGTACAAGTGCAAGTTGTATTTGATAAGACAATTCAACGAAATAGACTATTAATAATTTATAATATATAGGAAGGGAGATTTTATCAGGTTATGATTGTAATACTTACATAGTTCTCAATTATTATTTACGGAATGATTTTTTTTTTCTCTTTCCTTCTTCATTGCCTCCTGAATTATATGGCCGACCGTGCCTACACCCAATGTACAAATGTGGATAGCAGCAATAGATTGTACGGAACACTCTGTAGACGTCATGTGACAAAGGTAATAGGTTCAGGAACAGTCCACACACTGCTCAGTGATCAACCTGTAACAAAAAGACATTAGTAAGTTACCTCAATCACGTTATAGTTCTTTATTTTGGACACTCTGTATAGGCACCGTGCACGCTACTCTGGCGGCAAGTTTGCTTACTAACAAGAGGATAACAGAGACAGTGAAGTAAGAATATTAGCGTATGCTAAGATGTCAAGCATCGAACCTCCTGAAAATGTATATACTACAAGAAGGCGGAAAGGGAACATTAACTGCTGTGTTGTAGGATGTAATAATACCTACAAGAATATTTCGCCAGCTATTGCCTTTTATTCTTTTCCCACGCGGAAAACTGAAGCGCAAAGAAGAAATCTATGGACTCAAGCTGTACATCGAAAGAAGTAAGTACACTAATTTGATATTGTACCTCAAAGCAGAAACATGTGCTTAAAAATTAACTGCAGCATGGATAATGTTGTCTAGAAATTAATGCTCAAGTTTTTTTAAGTTAATAAACAGAAACTCTAAATACTGTGTGTATTAGATTAAACGACACATTATGGGAATAGTCTGTCCAATATTATTATTATTATTATTATTATTATTTATGTGGATATTGTTGTGTGTTTACCACTATTCATACTTTATGTTTTATTTTCAGTCCTGAGGAATCACCGTGAGAACCAAAGCTCGCAACAAAATTTTGCAGCATTCACTTCATCGGAAATAAAAGGTCTGGACATCCCCACAGTTCAGCATATGCTCCCAGCATATTTCCAGAAGTGAACAAAAAGATTTTGACCTTTTGAAACAGCAAATGTATAGGCAGAAAACCACAAATAGTACCTACGTTGCACATGGCTTCCGATTTTAACTATCCTCCTAATAAGTACAAAGCATGACACGGAGTGGCGCCACCAGTACGATTTTCTGATCCGTGCACGATGCCTATAGGTAACTGGTGAACAGTAAGAGATAGACAAAACTTACTACACAAAAAATGTAGATCTGCAATTTATATCACATGCGTTTATATTTTATTATTATTATTATTAACTAGCTAACCCGGCGAACTTTGTTCCGCCTTAGAGACAATAAATGAGCAGATTTTGGATTTTATTAAGTTCAGTTTTTTATTAGGATAATAGATATAAATAAAAAAATCAAGTATTTTAATGATTCTTTATTGGCCATTTATTTTGGTGCATGGGTTGCACTCTTCAGTGAAGCACCTTATGATAGACGACATTTCTTGTTGTATTATCAGGCGCAAGAACAAATAACGCAGATGGTCTTCCGACCCGTGAACATGCCACATATAAATTGACCATGGGAAAAACATGGATTTTCTAGATTCAGACCACAAACTTTCAAGGATTGGCCTTGTGATTTGTTAATGGTCATGGCGAATGCAAGACGGATCGGAAATTGAAGTCGTTTAAACTCAAACGGCAAATCGGTTGGGATCATCGGGATCCTCGGAATGAGAACTTCCTCACCTTCGAATTTTTCTTTGAGTATCGTCACGTAAATCACATTGTTCATCAATTTACTTACCACCAAATCCTTCCGTTGCACAATTTTGGTTGGTTTATGATTCGAAGCATGATTACTACGGAGCCAACCTTTAGTCGTAAATTGTGCGGTGGTAAGCCAGGCACATCCAAGGAGTTTAAAAATTTAATAGAATAGTTGCTCTTCACGTGCAATTTCATTCGCAATGTTTCGAATCCTAGTTGCATTACGGCTTTGTCGGGAAAGATTCGATTGTATTGGTCGCGGCATTCTTAATGATAATATCGGCACAATAAGCTAATAGAAACTCGAAACAAACACCATAAACAACAATGCGTTTTTCTGTCTATTGCGTTTTTTATACCTCGTTTTATGTCACGTCCCACGGAAACGGGATAAATTATCCTATGTCCGTCTTCTGATTCTAAGCTACCTCCCCACCGATTTTCAGCCAAATCGGTTCAGCCGTTCTTGAGTTATAAATAGTGTAACTAACACGCCTTTATATATATTATTTATCTTTTTATTCATTTATTTATTTCTTTTTCTACACGTACTATCTACATAGTGTATAAAGAAGGTACTGCAATGCACCCAAAATTCGATACCAAGATTTCACCGGAAATATATGTTTTGAGACCCCCTGGATCAAAAAAAAAAGCGTTTTTGGAAAAATGTCCGTGTGTGTGTCTGTGGGCAGCAGAGCTCAAAAACGAAAAGACCGTTAAATTCCAAACTTGGTATTTGTGTTTGGTATCTTTCAAGGATGCGTCACGGACATTTTCAAGAAAAAACCCCACCCCATACTACCCTTTACATGGAACTTTTTTCGAAAACTTTGATTTTCTAAAAATGGCTCTAACGATTTTGATTAAAATCTCATACATTTAAGATATTTATATGCCAAATAAAATGTATATTTTGAATTTTTGGGAATAGCCTCTAAAAACCTCTTTATTCTCGATGATTTTTATTGAATTTTGCATAATTGGTAAATCGTAAGAGATAGACAAAAACTTACTAAATAAAAATATTGGTCACGATAAAACACACAATTTATGTCATATACAGTTTTTTCGTGGAGTAGATCGTTTTTGAGATATTCCTTGTTATTAGTTTCAGCTTTAAAAAACTTATACTTTTTTCATACAGGAATTTGTCAACTCCTGGCCATACAAAGGAACTTCACTCACATAGCAACCCGCTTTTGACTATCGTTTTATCTATGGTATTCCCTTCTTTCGCTTACTTACACGGAAGCAAGTAATACGATTATTTCTGCTAATTTTTTCTCGATTAGCATGAAGTAAATAGAAGCATGAGCGTTTTAACAATAATTTGTTGCATTGGTATTCCGTGTTATTGGTTTCAATTTTAAGCTAATTAAACATTTCCCAAACAAAGTCACTTTCCTTTCGTCTCTCTCTTTGATTACTCCTGGCAAGTAAAACGAATGGCATTTCAATTGTTTCATATAGCAATCACGTTTTAAAAGATTTGACCATCCCTTTAGCCTAGTGTATCTATTTCCTTTGTTCTTACAAGGAAAGAAGTAATAAGAGCAATTTTACTAACATTTATCTCGATTAGTTGACTAGATAGTAAAATAATCTTTTATAGGCATTTTGTTTGTGGAACAGCTGGTAAGTGAAAGGAACACATCAGAAATAAATAAATTTTAAGTTTTAATGCTTTTAAATCTGGTAGAGTATATTGGACGATGAATGAAATCTGTGAAATGATGCTCTAAAGAGACCAGAGCTTAAAGTTACTTGACATTCCTCTTCTCAAGATAAGGAAGGAAAAACACGGAAAAAAATCTTATTCGAGTAACTCGCTCTAACCAAGATTCAAACTCCTCTGGATCTCTTCAATATGAGGCAGACAGAACAAAACTTAAAGTAGGAACAAAAGCTACGGAAACCATCCGTACATGGAGCAGAATCCCAGATATGCCTGCAAAACTGTTGGAGACAATTTATGGGGCAGTTGTTAATTCCACAATGACTTATGGGGCGGAGATCGGAGGATGGGAAACTAGGGGCAGTTTTTAGACCCACAATGACGTATGGGGCGGATATCTAGTTGTGGGGATCCACGGAAAAGCTAGACCAAATAATAACTGGTTTTATAAAAGGAATATTGTGGTGGGAAAGCGTACGGCATGCTGCGCAATTTTTACTTTCTCTACACGTACTATGTACATAGTATATAGTGAAGGTATTGTATTGCACTCAAAAATTCGATACTGAGATTTCACCGGAAACACAGGTTTTGAGTCCACCTGAAAACAAAAAAGCAATTTTAGAAAAATATCCTCTTGCGCGCGCCCGTGTGTGTGTGTGTGTGTGTGTGTGTGTGTGTGTGTATGGGGGGGTAGGCAGCTCAAAAACGAAAAGACCGTTAAATACTAAACTTGGTATTTAAGTTTGGTATCTTACATGGATGCGATGCGAAGATTTTCAAGAAAATCCCCCCGCCCCAACTACCCTTTCAATTTTGAACTACACAAAAATGGCTCTAACCATTTTGATTAAAATACCTTATGTTTAAGATATTTTTATGACAATGAAATTTATGTCTTGGATTTTCTGGGAATAGCCTCTAAAGCTTCTGGATGACTTTTGTATAACCGGCAAACCGTAAGAGATATACAAAAACTTACTACACAAAAAATATAGATCGCATTAAAACACACACTTTATGCTATAAACATTTTGTTTGTTGAGGTAACCGTTTTCGAGATATTCTGGATCATTTGTTTCAGTTTTAGCCACTTAAAATTTTCTCAAACGGGAAGAAATGTTTTTTCTCGTTTCTAGATTTTTACTTTCTCTATACGTAATATGTATATAGTGTATAGAGAAGGTATTGTATTGCACCCAAAACTTCAATACTGAGATTTCACCGGAAATATATATTTTCAGACCCCTTGAATAAAAAAAAAAAACGTTTTTAGAAAAATGTCCGTGTGTGTGTGTCTGTTTGTGTGTGTCTGTTTGTGTGTGTGTGTGTGTGTGTGTGTGTGTGTGTGTCTGTGGGCAGAATAGCTCAAAAACGAAAAGACCTTGGTGTCTTCCAAGGATGCGACACGAAGATTTTCAAGAAAATCCCCCTACCCCAAACTACCTTTTACATGGAACTTTTTTTCGAAAATTTTAATTTTCTCATAAATGTCTCCAACGGTTTTGATTAAAATACCGTATATTAAAGATATTTACCTGACAAAAGAAATGTGTATCTTGAATTTTTTGTGAATTGCCTCTGAAGACTATTTTATTCCGAATGGATTTTATGGAATTTTGCATAACTGCTATGCCGTGAGAGATGGAGAAGAGCTTAACACAAAAAATATGTAGAACACGTTAAAACACACAATTTATATTATATACACTTTTTTCATGGAGTTGATCGTTTTTGAAATATTGCTTGTTTTTAGTTGCAGCATTGAAAAACTTATACTTTTCTCCTACAGGAATTTGTCAACTCCTGGCCATATAAACAAAGGAACTTCAGTCACATAGCAACCAGCTTTTGACTATCACTTTAACCAATGGCACTCCCTTGTTTCGCTTCTGCTTACAAGGAAGCAAGTAATAAGACTATGTCTGCTCATTTTTTCTCGATTAGCATGAAGTAAATAGAAGCATAGGCTTTCTAACAATAATTTGTTGCAGAGATATAGGGAAAGTCATGTGAATGATACACATCAGATTTTTATTCCTGTCAATCAAAGAGATTAGAATTTCAAGTGTTTTCACATAGCGACCGTCTTTTAAAGGACGATACTATCGCGTTTGTCTGTGAATGTTCTTATTTCCCTTCTGCTTACAAGGAGCTAGTAATAAGACTAATTCTGCTTTACTTCCCTTCCGAAGGAAGCCATGCTAAAAATGTTTACGCCCGAAAAAATATTCCTCACCCTCCGCCGGGTTTGAACCCGCCACCTTTGGAACCAGAGGCTAGCATATTACTCCTAGACCACGGAGGACGACTTTTATTATAAGAGGGGATTAATCAAATATTACAACTCTATGCTGCAATGAACGGGTTAGGATGGGAAGGACAAAGACATAGTAGCAAAAATCAAGAGAGGGATGAAAAAAAAAAAAGCAGGAATGAGAAATATTTGGTTAGAAGGAGAAGGAAATAGAGCGAATGTATGGAGAAAAGTGCAGAATCGACTGAAGGGTTAGATCGACAATAGACACTGTAACTATGCGTGATAAAGTAGCATTAAACTTACAGTGGAGACTAAAACACAAGGCGTATAGAAAAATCGGATGTGTTCCATTCTCTTAACTTTCACTAGCTATTCCAAATACAAACTATTCTTGCAAAATATTCTTTTTTTATCTAAACCGTGCTAATCGAAATAATAGCACAATTCGTCTTATTATTAAGAGAATATATTAGCCTAAAGCAAGCCAAATACTTTAAAGCTCATCGCTATGTGAAACAATTCAGATTCGGTTCGCTTCGTATGGTGCCGTTTGAGATATTTTTTAAGTATTTGTCAATCTCTTAGGTTTACCAGTTACGCAAAATTCAACTAAATTCATCCAGAATAAAGAGGTCTTCAGAGGCTATTCTCAGAAAATTCAATTTATACATTTTATTTGTGATGTAAATACCTTTAATATAGGATGTTTTAATCAAAATCGTTACAGCCATTTTCGAGAAAATCAAAATGTTCGAAAATGTTTCCTTGTAAAGCGTAGTTGAAGGTGGGGGTATTATCTTGAAAATCTTCCTGTCGCATCCTTGGAAGATACTGGTCTTAAATATCAAGTTTGGTATTTAACAGTCTTTTCATTTATTGGGTTCAGGGGGACCTAAAACATGTATTTCCAGTGAAATAATGGTATCGAATGTTTGGGTGCATTACAATACCTTCTCTATACACTAGTTCATAGTAAGTGTTGAGAAAGTAATAGAAATTTTATGAAGTTATTGAAAATTGATCCACTAATAGAAAACATTCAAAATTATCGTCTAATTTGGAGGTCTAATATAGTTACTCAGAATGTCTGTATCAAGAATTTCACGTCAAATATTAGATTACAAACCACATGGAAGAACATGAAGAAATGCTATGAGACCATAACAGGTCACTTGGCAGGAAGATGATAATGATGATTAATTTCTCTGTTTACTATACTGCAATTAATTTCAGTGGTACCGTTTTATCCCGAGGCCATAGCTTGAGAGACGTTTACAATTACGTATTCATTATATCCAAATTCTGGGTAATGTATGAACATGAGTCATTAAACATGTTATATATACGTGATAGAAAAGCATAATGTTGTCAAAGCATAGTTCCGAATATAAATCTCAATTATGGACCTACAGGAGAGCAGAGAAGCAGACTGTGCTGTGTCTCTAATTTTCAAACGGTGAATGACGTAGAATCTGCATACAATTATTGTTATTATTGTCGTGTTTTTGTCATTGCTGTTTGACTGCTTCAAATTTTGCTGCTATTCCGTTAATGAGTTGGTTTCCTTTCAGCAATTTTAGTACAAAGTGAAACGCAGCAGGCGTTCTTTCCACATGCGCAATTGCCGTTCTCCGCCTCAGTTGTCATGGTATTAATGCCACCCTCCTTATATCGATTCACCGCCATCCGACAACTTCAAACAAACCAACTCCTACTTTCCTAAGTATCCACCATACCGTCTCTTTTATCAGTGGCGTTATATTCTATCTTTAAATCACATTACAAAATGTCTGATGTGTTCCACACGAATGACTATCCACTGCTCTACAATAAATTTTCGTTGAAAAGCTAATTCTTCTATTTACTTAAGCTAATCGAGAAATAAATAGCAGAAATCGTCTTATTACTTGCTTCCTTGTAAGTAGAAGATAAATAAGGGAGTACCACAGGCTAAATGGGAGTAAACTCTTTTAAAAGCTCGTTGCTATGTGATTGTTTGTATGGACAACAGTTAACTAATTCATGTATGAGAAAAGTATAAGATCTTTACAATTGAAACCAATAACAAAGATCATCTTGGAAACGGTTACCTCCACGACAAAAAAACGTAAAGGATATAAATTGTGTGTTTTGGCATATTTTACATCTTTTGTGTAACACGCTTTTGTCTATCTCTTACGGTTTAACATTTAAGCAAAATGCGGCAAAATTCATCCAGAATAAAGAGGTCTTTAGAGGCTATTCCCAGAAAATTCAAGATATACATTTTATTTGGTATGTAAATAGCTTTAATTTAGACCATTTTAATCAAAATCATTAAAGCCATTTTTAGAAAAACAAAATTTTCGAAAATGTATCCATGTAAGGGTAGTTTGTATTGGGGGGGGGGGGGTTCTTGAAATTCTTCGTGTCACATCCTTGGAGGATGATGGACTTACATACCAAGTTTGGTATTTAAGGCTCATATCGTTTTTGAGCTATGTTGTCCACAGACACACAAACACACAGACAGACAGGCACATATACACAAGGCCTTTTTCTAAAATTGATTTTTTCGGACTCAAAGGACCCAAAACGTATACTTCCGAAGAAATCTCGACGTCGAATTTTTGGATCAAATACAACATTTCTCTGTCCCTAAGTACATTGTACATACGCGGCTAGAGAGAGTAAAAAATTTGATGTGTTACATTCACATGACCTTATCTAATTCTCTACAATAAATTATTGTTAAAAAGCATATTCTTCAATTTATTTAATGTTAATCGTAAGAAACATTAGCAGAGAAGGTCTTATTACTTGCCTCCTTGTAAGTAAAACGGAAATAAGACAGTCCCATAGGCTAAATTATAGTCAAATCCCTTAAAATCTCGTTGCTATGTGATTGTTTGTATGAACCGGAGTCGACAAAACTACCCTTTACCTAGAAACAATTTCGAAAACTTTGATTTTCTCAAAAATGCCTCTAACGATTTTATTTAAAAGCTCTTATGTTTAACATATTTACAAGACAAATATAATTTATATTTTCAATTTACTGGGAATAGTCCCTGAAGACATTTATTCTGTATGAATTTTGTGGAATTTTACATAACTGGTTAACCGTAAGAGATAGGAAAAAAAAAAACTTACTTAACAAAAACTGTAAATCTCGTTAAAACACATAATTTATGTTATATACATTTTATAACGGAGTTGACCGTTTTTCCTTGTTATTAGTTTCAGCTTCAAAATACTGATACTTTTCTCATACGGGAACTTGTCAACTCCTGTCCATACAAACAAAGGTTATTCAATTAGATAGCAACCATCTTTTAAAAAATCTTATGTGTACCATTCACATAGCTTTCTCTACATCTCTGTAACAAATTATTGTTAAAAAGCTTATGCCTCTATTAACTTCATGCTACTCGAGAACAAATTAGCAGAAATAGTCTTATTACTTGTTTCCTTGTAAGTAGAAACGAAATAAGGGAGTACCATAGGTTAAAGTGATAGTCAAAAGCTGGTTGCTATGTGACAAGTTCCTTTGTTTATATGGACACGACTTGACAAATTCCTATATGAGAAAAGAAAGTTTTTCATAGCTGAAACCAAAAACAAAGAATGTCTCAAAAATGATCAACTCCACGGAAAAAAGGTATGTAACATAAATTGTGTGTTTTAGCGAGCTCTACATTTCTTTTGTAGTAAGTTTTTATCTAAGTCGTACGGTTTAGCAGTTATGCAAAATTCCGTAAAATTCGTGAGGATAAAGTAGTCTTCACAGGCTATTCCCTGAAAATTCAAGATATACAGTTTGTTTTTCAGGTAAATATCTTTAATATTTGATATTTTAATCAAAATCGTTAGAGCCATTTTTGCGAAACTCAAAATTTTCGAAAAAAATTCCATATAAAGGTTAGTTTGGTGTGGGGGGATTTTTATCAAAACCTTCGTGTCGCATCCCTGGAAGATACTAAACTTAAATACGCACATACTGCGTAAAGAAAGTAAAAATTTTGACGGCCGATTTAGTCTAGTGTATTCCCTATTTCCGTTCTACATAAGGAAGCAAGTAAAAAGACCCTTTCTGCTAATTTTCTCTTGATTAGTATTAAATAAATAGAAGAATAAACTTTTTAAAAATACTTTATTGTACAAATGTAGAGAAAGTCATGTCAATGGAACATATCATATGTTTACTTTCTCTATACGTACTATGAACATAGTGTGTAGAAAAGCGATTGTATTTGATTTTATTCGATATCCAGATTTCGCCGGAAATACATGTCTTGAGACTCCCTGAATCCAAAAAAAAAAAAAACATTTTTAGAAAAAATGTCCGTGTGTGTCTGTGTGTATGTGTGTGTGTGTGTGGGGGGGGGCAGCATAACTAAAAACGAATAGACCGTTAAAAACCAAACTTGGTATTTCATTTTTGTATTTCCCAGGGATGCGACACGAAGATTTTGTAGAAAATCCCGCCACTCTCAACTACCCTTTAAATGGAGAAAATTTCGAAAATTTCGATTTTCTATAAAATGGCTCTAACGATTTTGATTAAAATATCGTATATTAAAGATATTTACCTGACAAATAAAATGTATATCTTCAATTTTCTGGAAATAGCCTCTGAAGACTACTTTATTCTGGATGAATTTTACGGAATTTTGCATAACTGCTAAACCGTAACAGATGGACAAAAACTTACAGCACACAAACTGTAGAGCACGTTAAAGCACACAATTTATGTTATACATATTGTTTTCCTGGAGTTGTCGTTTTTGAGATATCCCTTGTTTTTAGTTCTCAGCTTTGAAAAACCTATACTTCTCTCATACAGGAATTTGTCAACTTCTGTGCACACAAACAAAGGAACTTCAGTCACATAGTAAATTATTGTTAAAAAGCTTATGCTTCCATTTATTTCATTCTAATGGAGATAAATTAGCAGAAATAGTCTTATTGCTTGCTTCCTTGTAGGTAGAAATGAAATAAGGGAGGACTATAGGTTAAAGTGATAGTCAAAATCTAGTTGATATGTGACTGAAGTTCCTTTGCTTGTTTGGGCAGGAGTTAACAAATTCCTGTATGAGAAAAGTATATGTTTTTCAAAGCTGAAACCAATAACAAGGAATATCTAAAAAACGACCCACTCCACGAAAAAATGTATATAACATAAATTGAATGTTTTACATGCTTTATATTTTCTGTGTGGTAACCTTTTTTCCATCTCTTATGCTGTAGCAGTTATGCAAATGTTTGTAAAATTCATCCAGAATAAAGTAGTATTCAGAGGCTATTTCCAAAAAATTCAAGATATACATTTTATTTGTCAGATGAGTATCTTTAATATACGATATTTTAATCAAAATCGTTAGAGCCATCTTTGAGAAATCAAAATTTTGTAAAAAAAGTTCTATGGAAAGGGTATTTGGGGTGGGGGGATTTTTTTTAATACCTTCGTGTCGCATCCTTGGAAGATACCGAACTTATTTACCAAGTTTGGTATTTAATGGTCCTTTCGTTTTTGAGCTATACTGCACGCAGACAACACACATACACACAGACACTCACACACGCATAGACAGACACACACACGGATATATTACTAAAAATCCTTTTTTTGGATTCAGGTGGTCTCAAAACATAAATTTCCGGTGAAATCTCGGAACCGAATTTTGGGTGCAATACAATACCTTCTCTAAACACTATGTACATAGTACGTATAGAGGAAGCAAAAATCAGTGTTAGGAAAAAATGAAATTTACAAAACCTTGAGTTTGGTATTTAACAGGCTTTTCGGTTTTGGGCTATGCTGCCCAAAGACACACACACACACACACACACACACACACACACACACACACACACACACACACACACACACACTCACTCACTGGCAGAAAGGCACACATGGACATTTTTCCGAAAATTCTTTTTACTTTCTCTACACGTACTATGTACATAGTGTATAGAGAAGGTATTGTATTGCACAAAAAATTCGATACCGAGATTTCAGCGGAAATACATGTTTTGAGCCCCCTGAATCCAAAAAAAGGATTTTTGGAAAAAGGTCCGTGTGTGTGTCTGTCCGTGGACAGCATAGCTCAAAAACGAAAAGACCGTTGAATACCAAACTTGGCATTTAAGTTTGGTATCTTCCAAGGATGCGACACGAAGATTCTAAAGAAAATCCCCCCACCCCCAACTACCCTGTACATGGAGCTCTTTTCGAAAATTTTGATAGAGCCATTTATAGAAATCAAAATTTTTGAATTTTTTTCCATGTAATCGGTAATTGAGGGTGGCGGAATTTTCTTCAAAATCTTCGTGTCGTATCCCTGGAAAATACCAAACTGAAATACCAAGTTTGGGTTTTAACGGTCTCTTCGTTTTTAGTTATGCTGCTCCCCCCACCCACACACACACACGGACATTATTCTAAAAATTCTTTCTTTTGGATTCTGGGGGTCTCAAAACATGTATTGCCGGTGAAATCTGGGTATCGAAATTTTGGGTGAAATATAATACCTTCTCTATACGCTATGCACATAGTATGTAGAGGAAATAGAAACTAGAGAAAACAAACTCAAAGTTGTTTACAAGGAAAAAGTAACCACTTACTCTGAGTGCACACAAGCTGTAGTGTGTTATTTATATTTTTAATATGAGGGGGACGAGTTTGGGAGCTTTCATATTCATACATTCCATTTTGAGGCCGATTCGTTGAATACGATTGCTTTTGGAATGTTAATATAAACATGACAGAACTTTAATGACTTCCAGCCTAAAGGGCTGAACAGCGAGCTAAAAATATTTTGAGATTGAGTTAGTGGAGAGTTACATACCTTGTTGGTGTCATCACATTTATCTCTTATTTCGATGAATTTTGCTATTAAGGATATGTTTTGTTTGATTTTAAGGGAATTTCCTTTCTTTAGCAATTTCTATAAATTTGACCATTTTTGGATTTTGGTGCAAAAAATTCACCATATTTTAAAGTGCCTACATATTTGCAATATTTTATTCTCCCAGAACGAATGTAACATATATTTTGGTTGCAATTTTAAAGCATTGAGCTATTTAAATACCACTATTTTAAATTCTAAAGACATTTCTCTCAAGTTAAGTTTTTTACTTGCTCTTGCCCGCTTGTACAATGTACATAGTGGACAGAGAAGGTAGTGTACTCCACCCAAAAATTCGATGCACACCGAATATATATGTTTTGGTGTCCCCTGAGTCCGAAAAATGCATTTTTAGAAAACGTTCCGTGTGTGTGTGGACAGTTTAGCTCAAAAACGAAAGGACCGTTAAATACCAAATCTGGTACTTAGCTTTGGTATCTTCCAAGGATACGATACGAGGATTTTAAAAAAAAAATATGTCTACCGTAAACCACCCTTTACATGGAAATTCTCGAAGGTTTTGACTTTCTTAAAAATGGTTCTAACGTTTTTTATTAAAATCCCGTGTATTAAACATATTTGCATCCCAAATAAACTTTATATCTTGATTCTTCTTGTAAATAGCCTCTGAAGATCTCTTTATTCTGGATGAATTTTGCCGAATTTGGTGAACTGCTAAACCGTAAGAGATAGACAAAAACGTACTGCACAAAAAATGTAGATTTCGTCAAAACACACAATTTATGTCCTTTGCGTTTTTGTTGTGGAGGTAACCGTTTCCAAGATATTCTTTGTTATTGTTTTCAGTCTGACTCTACCTATATATTTTTCTCTGACAGGAAATGTCCTTTTTTACTTTCTCTACACATACTAATTACATAATGTAAAGAGAAGGTATTGCAACCCGCCCAAAAACTCGATACCGGGATTTCACCAGAATTATACGTTTTATGGTCCCCTGTAACCAAAAAAGGTCGCGTGTGGGTCCATGTGCCTGTGAACACGACAACTCAAAAACGAATAGTCGGTAAAATACCAAACTTAGTATTTAAGTTTAGTGCCTTCCAGGGACTTGCCACGAAGATTTTGATAAAATCCCCCACCTCAAACTACCCTTTACATCGAAAAAATGTAGAGCATTTTTATTTTCTCAAAAATGGCTCTAACGCTTTTGATTAAAATACGTTATGTTAAAGATACTAATATGGTAAATAAATTGTATATTTTGGACTTTCTGGGAACAGCCTCCAAAGACCTCTTTATTTTGCTGAATTTTGCTTAACTGGTAAACCGTAAGATCACTCCAAAATGTAGATCACGTTAAAATACAGTTTATTATTATTCATGGAATTGACCATTTGTGAGATATTTTTATTAATAGTTTCAGATTAAAAATACTTAAACTATACTCACACCGAAAGTTGTAAACTCCTAGCCCTGCATAGAAAAGGATATCAACCACATGGCAACCGGCTTTTAAAAGATTTGAGTATTGTTTTAGCCTAGTGTATTCCCTTACTTTCCTTCTACTTACAAGGAAGCAAGTAATTAAGACAATTTCTGCTAATGTTTATCTTTATTATCATAAAAAAATAGATAGAGGAACAAGCATTTTAACAATACTTTGTTGCAGCGATGTAGAGAAAGTCGTGAGAATGTAACACTTCAGATTTTTAGCAAAAGGTACTCGCACGCGCGTTTGTAGGTGAGTATATGTGAACAACATAGCCCAAAAACGAAAACTTCATTAAATACCAAACTTGACATTTAAGTTTATTATCTTCCAAAAAAGCGGCACGAAGATTTTCAAGAAAATACCCCCCAACCCCAACTACCCTTTACATGGAAAAAAGTTTCTTGTTTTTCTCAAAAGTATCTCTCACGATATTGATTTAAAGCTCTCAAATTTAAGATATATGAAAATTAAAATGCATATCTTGAATTTTATGGGAATAATCTCTAAAGAGCTCTTTTTATACATGCTATGTACATAATGCACAGAGAAAGTATTGCATTCCAACCAAAAAATCAATTAGATACCGAGAATTCGCCGGAAATATATGTTTTAGGGTCCCCTGTATTAAAAAAAAAAACATTTGTATAAAAAGGTCCATGTGTGTGCGTGTCCGTTTGTCCGTGTGTCTGTAAACACGATAAGTCAAAAATGAAACGTCGGTAAAATACCAAATACCAAACTTGGGTCGCCCTCCGTGGTGTAATGGTTACCATGCTGACTTTATATACCCAAGGTCGTGGGTTCAACCCCGGCGGAGGACGATGGATTTTTTTGGGTGTAAAAATCCTTAGCATGGCTTCCTTCGGAA
The DNA here is from genome assembly GCA_030762935.1 of Hymenopus coronatus. Taxonomy (NCBI): domain Eukaryota; kingdom Metazoa; phylum Arthropoda; class Insecta; order Mantodea; family Hymenopodidae; genus Hymenopus; species Hymenopus coronatus. The sequence continues at coordinate 41,251,230 of CM060899.1, forward strand.
GGGAAGTAAAGCCGTGGGTCCCGTGTCGTAGATTTACGGCACGTAAAAGAACCTCAAGCCTGATAGAGAGGCCTCTGAGCAAAATTAAGCGGTCTTTCACGCCCAATTTAGAATGGGACGCTGAGAACCACAGCAGTTAAAGAGCGTCCATAAATAACACGCCATTTACATTTACCAAACTTGGTATTTAAATGTAGTATCTTCCAAGGATAGTACACGAAGATTTTGAGAAAAATTCCCCCACCCCAAACTACCCTTTACATGGAAAAAGTTTCGAACAATTTTGATTAAAGTACCGTATATTAAAGACATTCTATATGCCAAATAAAATTTATATCTTGAGTTTTCTGGGAATAGCCGCTGAAGACCTCTTTATTCTGAATGAATTTGTCTGAATTTTGCGTAACTGGTGAACCATAAGCTATAGGCAAAGACTAACGAAACAAAAAATGTAGATCACTTTAAAACACACAATTTATGTCATATACGTTTTGTTTTCGTGGGATTGACCATTTCTGAGATATTCCTTGTTGCTTGTTTCAGATTCAAAATACTTAACTTTGTGGTGAAGGCATTTTTTTCAAAACTTCGAATTCTATCTTTGGAGTCTACTGAGCTTAAATACCACGTTTGGTATGATCCGAACATTCACTTTAGGTTTATGATGCACACAGATTGCGGCCCTTGAAATATACTCAGTTCACTTCAATTCAATTCAAGTTCCTTCACGCCAAATCGGCTTTCATTGGCCCATATTTACAGTAGTTTCTCGATCTGGGAAAGTTTAGTTCACGAGCTAGTCACTTTGTGTACTTGTGACGAGGGATCAACTCTACGCTCATAGATGACACTATAGGATTTAACGATTTTGATTCTGATTAAAATCGTTATATTAAAGATATTTGTACGACTAATAAAATGCATAACTTGAATTTTCTGGGAACAGCATGTAAAGACCTCTTTATTCTGGATAAACTTTGCTGGACTTTTCATGACTAGTAAACCGTAAGAGATAGACAAATGCGTACTACACAAAATATCGTTGAAACACACAATTTATGTTATATATATTTTTTTCGTGGAATTGACCATTTCTGAGATATTCCTTGTTATTTTTTTTTCAGATTTAAAATACTTAAAACTTTTCTCACGCGGTAAGTTTAACCTCCTGACCCTGTATAGAAACGGCTTTCAACCACATGACAACAAGTTTTAAAAGATTTGATTATTGTTTTAACCTATTTATTTTGCTTCCACTTACAAGGATGCAAGTAGTTTAGACAATTTCTGCTAATGTTTATCTCGATTATCATAAAGTGTATAGAATAATATGCTTTTTAGCAATAATGTGTTACAGCGATATAGAGAAAGTCAAGTGAATGGAACAGAACAAATTTTTACTTTCTCTACACGCACTATGTACATAGTGTATAGAGAAGGTAATGCACGCCATCCAAAAATGCGATTTCACCAGAAATATATGTTTTAGGGTCCTCTGTAGCCATAAAAAGCATTTTCAGAAAAAGGTCCGTGTATGTGTGTGTGTCCGTGAACACGATAACTCAAAAACGAAAAGTTGTTAAAATACCAAACTTGGTATTTAAGTTTAGTATCTTTCAGGGATGCGACACGAAGATTTTGAGAAAGATCCTCCCAACCCAAACTACCCTTTACATGGAGCTTTTTTCGAAAATTTTGATTTTCTTAAAAATGGATTTAAGGATTTTGATTAAAATATCGTATATTAAAGATATTTACCTGACAAATAAAATGTATATCTTGAATTTTCTGGGAATAGCCTTTGAAAACTATTTTATTCCGGATGAATTTTACACAATTTTGCATAACTGCTAAACTGTAAGAGAGGGACAAAAACTTACGACACAAAAAATGTAGAGCACGTTAAAACACACAATTTAAGTTATATACATTTTTTTCATGGAGTTGATCGTTTTTAAGATATACCTTGTTTTTGGTTTCAGGTTTAAAAAACACTTTTCTCTTACAGGAATTTGTCACTTCTGTCCATGCAAACAAAAAACTTCAGTAACATAGCGACCAGCTTTTAACAATCACTTTAACCTATGGTACTCCCTTATTTCACTTCTACTTACAAGAAAGCAAGTAATGAGAGTATTTCTGCTAATTTTTTCTCGATTAGAATGGAGTAAATAGAAGCATAGGCTTCTTAACGATAATTTGTTGCAGAGATGTAGAGAAAGTCATGTGAATGGAACACATAAGATTTTTTACTTCCCCACAGAGTCCTTAAAATGATTTGGTATCAGAAAATGATCCTTGGTTATTCTCAAGCGCATGTGCCGAACTAAATTGTTCGTTTTATGCATCAGGTCCATTAGGCGACTAATTCTATAGCTACATGTACAGAGAGTGTGTAGTATAGCTTTTGTTTCATTGTAGAAAAAGCTCTTTCCGTTCTCGTTAGCGTTTTAGTGTGAGGGCTGTGAAAGAGAGAGTAAAATGCTTTCTCCATCTCGCATGAAGTGGAACAGGTGATGAAAATTATCCAAAGAAACAAAGAACTGCGTTAAAACCTGTCTTTCCGATTTCGCCGCCCGTGCCTCCAAACTTTCCCTTAACTCGAAACACAATGAAACAAAAGTGCTTTGCTGATCCGTGCGTTTCCTTTCTTTTCAATTTAGCCCTTTCCATCAGCCCATACGAAACATAACACAGAAACACATTTAAAAATTAAAATACTGGAAACAAGAATGTTTGTGTATGAAACAACAGAAAGAGAGCAATATTTCCGGCTAGTTCTGTTCACAGCTTGAATAACATATAATCTGTCTGAACCTGATATGTTCCATTCCCATGACATTCTCTACCTATTCTATAATAAACTGTCCTTAAAAAATCTTATGTGTTCCATTCACATGACTTTCTCTACATCTCTGCAACTAATTATTCTATTTACTTCATCTACTCTAGAAAAAATAGCAGAAATAGTCTTATTACTTGCATGCTTGTTAACAGAAGCGAAATAAGGGACTACCGTAGGTTAAAGTGATAGTCAAAAGCTGGTTGCTATCTAACTGAAGTTCCTTTGTATGGACACGAGTTCACAAAGTCCTGTATGAGAAAAGTATGTTTTTATAGCCGAAACCAAAAACAAGGAATATCTCAAAAACAATCAACTCCACGAAAAAAATGTACATAACATATACTGTGTGTTTTAATGTGCCCTACATCTGTGGTGTGGTAAGTTTTTGTCCATCTCTTATGGTTTAGAAGTTATGCAAAATTGTGTAAAATCCATCCAGAATAAAATGGTCTTCAAAGGCTATTCCCAGAAAATTCAAGATATACATTTTATTTGTCAGGTAAATATCTTTAATATACGACATTTTAATCAAAATTGTTAGAGCCATTTTAAGAAAATAAAATTTTTCGAAAAAACTCCATGTAAAGGACAGTTTGGGGTGGGGACATTTTCCTCAAAATCTTCGTGTTGCATCCCTGGAAGATACTTAACTTAAATACTAAGTTTGGTATTTTACCGACTTTTCGTTTTTTAGTTATCGGTTCACGGACACACAGACACACTGACACACGGAAACACGGACGCACACACGGACCTTTTTTGGATACAGGGGACTCTAAAACTTATATTTCCGGTGAAATCTCGGTATCGAATGTTTGGTGGAGTGCAATACCTTCTCTATACACTATGTACATAGTGCGTATAGAGAAAGTAAAAATGTAGATCTCGTTAAAACACATAATTTATTTCATATATGTTTTTCTTGTTTTGTTTTTTTTTCCTTTCCTTGTAGTATTGTCTGTTTTCGAGATATTCCTTGTTACTGATTTCAGTTTTAAACTACCCAACTTTTTTTGAAACGGCATCATGCAAAGTGAACCGAACCTTAATTCTTAACGTAGCGACCCGTTTTTAAAAGATTTGAATATCGCTATAGCATAATGCATTCCCTTATTTCCCTTCTATTTAAAAAGGAATTGAAAGGGATTCTATTTATGGACGATGTTTAACTGCTGTGGTTCTAAGCGTCCTATTCTATACTGGGCGTGAAATACTAATTAAGTTGGCTCAGGGGCCCCTTTATCAGGCTTGAAGTTCTTTTACTTGCCGCAAATCTACGACACGGGACCAACGACTTTGCTTCCCTTCCGAAAGTACTCTTGCTAAGGATTTTTCTGCCCGAAAAAGTCCATCGCCTTCCGCCGGGTTTGAACACACGACCTTGGGTAGATGAACCATGGTAATCATTACACCATGGAGGGCGACTTCTACTTACAAGGCGGCAAGTAATAAGACCAATTCTGGTAATGTATATATCGAATGGCATGGTGCAGCTAAAATATTAATCTTTAGTAACAATAAGAATAGTTTGTATTTGCAGCAGCTAGAGAAAGATTTGTTAATATAGTAATTCAGATTTTTTTTTACTTTCTCTAGCCCGCATGTACAATTTACATAGCGGATAGAGAAGGTATTGTATTTCACCCAAAATTCCATTTCGAAATTTCAACGGAAATATATGTTTTGGGGTCCCCTGAGTCCGAAAAAAAACTTTTAGAAAAAGGTCCGTGTGTGCTTGAGGACACCATAGCTCAAAAGCGAAAAGAACGTTAAATACCAAACTTGGTAATTAGGTTTAATATCTTCCAAGGATACGACACGAAGATTTACAAGAAGATGCCGCACCAGAAACTACCCATTACATGGAACTTTTTTCGAAAATGTTATTTTCTCAAAAATGGCTCTAACGATTTTGATTAAAATCCCGTGTGTTAAAGCTATTTACATCCCAAATAAAATGTATGTCTTAAATTTTCTAGGGATAGCCTCTAAAGACCTCTTTATTTTGGAAGGATTTTGCCGAATTTCGCATAACAGGTAAACCGTAAGCGATAGACAAAAACTTACTTAATAGAAGATATAGAATTCGTTAAAACGCACAATTTGTGTTATAAACATTTTTTTCGTGGAGTTGATTGTTTTTGAGATATTCAGTTTTATTGGTTTCAGTTTTAAAGTACTTATAGCTCTCTCATACGGGAATTTGTCAACTGTCTATACAAACAAACGAACTGCAACCACATAGCAACCAGCTTTTGACTTATCACTTTAGCGTCTGGTACTCCCTCATTTCCCTTCTACTTATACGGAAGCAAGTAATAAAATCATTTCTGCTATTTTTTTTTCTCGATTAGCATTTAAGTAAATAGAACAATAAGCTTTTTAACAATAATTTGTTGCAGAGAAAGTCATGTGAATGGAGCAATTAAGACTTTTAAATTGTGCTGTTTACAGAGAGACAGTTACCACTTTTGTATCTTTTTTCACAAACTTCTGCTTAGAGCTCAAAGGTGCATAAGTCCTCATGAAAATATAATTATTTCCCCGTCATCCTAGTTTCCATAATGGCCCCAAACGAAAATGATAGCAGCGAATTTTGAAAGACTAATATACTGTAGCCGGTGAATGGCTCTTTGCTGGCAGGATTAAATGGGACACGCTTTAATTTTCTGGCTTTAAGTTTCATCTCGCTGGAATAAACTACACAGAAGTCTCGCTGTTGTAAGTTAGCATCTGTGTACAGTACGGATGATGAAGCTTTACATAGTTTTGCCATTCAAACCTAGCTTTGGGAGCATTCTTTTACGGCTTTGTATACTGCATTACAGCATGGAATAACGTGATTCAAGTACGTTTTACAAAGAGGCGTTTGTGCAACAACATAACGGTGAATATGAATGTTGAAGAAAATACATGCAGTAGAACACTATGATACAAGAGCCAGAAGTGTGTTACTAGAAAACCTGATGTGTTCCATTCACACGACTGTCTCTACATCTCTGCAACAAATTATTGTTAAAATCTTATGCTTTCATTTACTTCATGCTAAGCGAGAAAAAATTAGCAGAAATAGTATTATTACTTGCTTCCTTGTAAGTAGAAGGGAAAAAAGGGAGTACCATAGGTTAAAGTGATAGTCCAAAGCTGGTTGCTATGTGACTGAAGTTCCTTTGTTTGTATGGACAGGAGTTGACAAATTCCTGTATGAAAAAAGTATGTTTTTCAAGGCTGAAACCAAATATCTTAAAAACGATCAACTCCACGGAAAATTGTATATAACATAAATTGTGTGTTTTAATGTGCTCTACATGTTTTGTTTGGCAAGTTTTTGTCTATCTCTTACGGTTTACCAGTTACACAAAATTCCGTAAAATTCATTCAGACTAAAGTAGTCTTCAGAGGCTGTTCCCAGAAAATTCGAGATATAAATTTTATTTGTCAGGTAAATATCTTTAATATTTGACATTTTAATCAAAACCTTTAGAGCCATTTTTAAGAAAATAAAAAATTTTGAAAAATGTTCCATGTAAAGGGTAGTTGGGATTTTCTTGAAAATCTTCGTGTCGCATCCTTGGAAGATGCCAAACTTAAATACCAAGTTTGGTATTTAATGGTCTTTTCGTTTTTGAGCTATGCTGTCCACAGACACACAGACACACACACGGACGTTTTTGCAAAAATGCTTTTTTTGGATTCAGGGGGATCCAAAACATGTATTTCCGGTGAAATCTCGGTATCGAAATTTTGGGTGGAGTACAATACCTTCTCTATACACTATGTACATAGTACGTGTAGAGAAAGTAAAATTTGACAGAAGTGGTAGTGTTGGCGATGACTGCGTTAGTGGCGCCCTTGTTTGATGTATAGTGCGCTTTGGAAATATAGGTCTCGGGGGCGGGGTAGAACCAAGGAGGCTCGGTTAGACGTGGGGTGGACTCCTAGCACTCCCTGTATCGAGTTTTTTGACAGTGTTTAACGCCCGCTTTTACTACTTGTGGCACCGCAGGCGATGTCACTGGTATTACATGGAATGAAGATGGAGCACCCGTGGAATGCAATGGCGGGGAAAACCTGAAAACCCAAAGAAAACCTGCCCCTGCGCCTCTTTGTCCACCAAAATTCACTACAGTATCTAGTAATTATTGGGAAAATATAAATTAAATAAATTGTATTGGTTACCAGTGTACATTCTGCTGGATACCAGTAGTGTAGGATTTTTTTTTTTAATTTACAGTATAGTTTTATTGGCTAAAAACTGGCTACCAATTAATTGTATTACTGGTTTCCAGTAGTTAATAATAGGTGATCTAGTGTGAGTGAAAATTGTTTTATGATTGGAAATTACTTTACTTACTTTATTTTATGTTACTTTGTTTCACTTTGTGTTAATTAATTATATTTTAGATATTGGTATATAAGTAACTCTGTAAAATAATGAATTATAACAATAATTTAAAAGTAAGAAATAAATTAAAACGTTTGCAGTATACGTTCTGGTATAGGAAACTATATGCCAGGACGTTGTATTACATATTTTATTTTTGTACATACGTGCTAGAGAAAGTAAAAAAAAAACGTTATTCCAAGTGGCTCGAAGTGATCAAGATTTAGTTATTACTTTACGCATCAATAAACGAACCACCAAAGCAAACAAATGCCAAGTCAAGGAAGAGGAAAAAATTATGATTCAAACTTACTTTTGAAAACAAAACAAAAAATGAAGGAGGACCAGGGCCGCTTCCTCCCTGCAGTTAGCGATCGATCGATCGATCGTTGCCATCAAGATTCCAGCAGAGCAGGTTGTGGAGTTCTGACCTTACTATAGTGGTACGCTGCACATACTCTTATTCTTCTTCCTTGTTATGTCCAAATTGAACTCTTGACTCTTCTATTATTTTCTTCTATTCTTCTCCAATCCTTATTCCAGTTTTGTAACTTTTTATTCTCTGAAGTTCTACCTCATCCTCTCACACTACATCGTCCCCTCTATTCCTCGATCCTTGTGAACTACTTTTATCCTTACGGGGCACGGCTACAGATAGTTTGATAAATGGTACCTTAGAGTACCAGATGGTCATTCTGAACAAATTATATGGGGTCTTCAGATTTATCCCATCTTTGCCGCCAGTTGTTTGCCCGCGCATGACGTCGCTACTTATTAGCGACTTTATCACGCATTTAGCGAACGTTGAGTAGAAGAGGTGGATGTCAACAGTTTCGAGGTGAATTGGGACTTGTCACTACCTTTCCAATATTTACATCTGGAACATTCACTTGTGCCTCCAAACTCGCAATCGCAGTATTTATGCTGATAGGTAACGTATTCTTCCATTTTAGAAGTAGCACTCAACATGTAAATTCTGTGATCGGTGGTCACTTCCATCTCGCGTGAAAAAAACGCACTAAGTGTCCTGGTGAAAAACAGTGCTGTATAGCCCATACATCAATCTGCTTACAAAGTTGGCAATCCATGCAGTTCCAGGTAAAATTCCTCAACTCTCCTTTGACACAACGTGTTCGTTTAACTAATGACGTCACGCATTTAAAGCCGTTGGTGCTAAAGACCGAACAAATCTGAAGACCCAGTATTTCATTTAGCAAGAGCTAATTTTGCATCAGTTTCAACAATTGATATCGGTGGCTAGATGTAAATGCTGACGTAGTCGTGTCCTCATAAAGCAACGCTGGCATAACTAATGGGTTTATAAAGTCTCCGTTAACTAGATCACGGAGGGCCCTCACATTCGAACTACTGACAGAGTCGGACGCGCTCCAGACCAATATCAACAGAAACTGTATTTATTTAAAACTTTAGACTTCAAGAATATCAAAATGTACCGGTGAGTTGCGTAGAATTTGGGTAGTTACGTGGGTTTTCTCCTCCTTTGCTCTCCAACTATATATTGTTAAAATTCCTCTGATTAATAGTAAAAATGCTGTCCCTTTTCGCATCTTTAATGTACTTATTTTGGGTCCCGATCTCTCCCCATTAATATACCCTCCTGCACCTTAGATCTTGAAGCCACCTGTTTCCCTCTCGCATGCGCAAGCACGAGCTTTACCACTGATCTACTACCCCCTAGAAATGCACAGTGATGGGGTAGCTCCTATCTCACATTGGGTATTCTACAATAGGTATCCAGTTCGGTGTGTATTAGTTGTTTTTACTTTGTCTAGCTAGGATGTATATTGTGCATAGTGGATAGAGAAGGTATTGTATTTCACCCAAAAATTCCATAGCGAGATTTCAACAGAAATATATGCTTTGAGGTACCCTGTTTCCCAAAAAGTTATTTTTAGAAACAGGTTCGCGCGTCTGTGAATGTCTTTCTATCTGTCCGTCTATCTCTCTGTGTGCCTGTGGACAACACAGTTCAAAAACCAAAAGTCGATTCAATACCAAACTTGGTATTTAAGTTAACTATCTTCCAAGGATGAGACACGAAGATTTTCAAGAAAATCCCTCCGCCTCCAACCACACTTTACATAGCAAATTTTTCGCAAATTTTGATTTTCTCAAAATTAGCTATAACGATTTTGATTAAAATACCGTATATTAAAAATACTCTAATCATAAATCAAATGCATATCTTGAATTTTCTGCGAATAGCCTCTGAAGAGCTTTTTATTCTGGTTGAGTTTTACAGAATTTTGCATAACGCTTAAACTGTAAGAGTTAGACGTTTTTCTTTTATAGGTATAGTTGACCGTTTTGTTATTGGTTTCAGTTTTAAACTACTTTTCTCAAACGGGACCATGCAAAGTGAACCGAAGCGCAATTGTTTCACATAGGGACCTACTATTAAATGATTTTGTTTTCATTTTAGCCTAATATATTCCCTTATTTGCCTTCTACTTACAAAGAAGGAGATAATAAGACCAACTCTGCTAATGCTTATCTAGATTAGCATGACGTAGATAAAAGAAAAGTCATTTCTAAGAAAAAATTGTTTTTGAAACTTTCTCTATACGTACTATGTATAGTGTATAGATAAGGTATTGTATTGCATCCAAAAATTCGATACCGAGATTTCAACGGAAATACATGTTTTGGGTCCCCCTGAATCCAAAAAAAAAAAAAGCATTTTTGAAAAAGGTCCGTTTTTTTGTGTGTGTGTGTGTGTGTGTGTGTGTCTAGATAGCATAGCTCAAAAACGAAAAGACCGTTAAATAGCAAACTTGGTATTTATGTGTGCTATCTTCCAAGGATACGACACGAATCTTTTCAAGAAAATCCCCCTACCCTCAACTACACTTTACATGGAACTTTTCTGAAAATTATGATTTTCTCAAAAATGGCTCTAACGATTTGATTAAAATGTCGTGTATTAAATGTATTTACGGGACAAACAAAATGTATATCTTGAAATTTCTGGGAACAGGCTCTGAAGACTACTTTATTCTGGATTAACTTTACGGAATTTTGTATAACTTTATAAGAAATAAAGAAAAACTTAATTAGAAAATATAGAGCTCGTTAAAACACACAGATTATGTTATATACATGTTTTTCGTGGAGTGGACTGTTTTTTAAGTATTTCTTTTTATTGGTTTCAGCTTTAAAAAACATATTTTCTCATACGCAAATTTGTCACCTTGTGCATAGAAACAAAGGAACTTCAGTCACATAGCAGCCAGCTCTTGACTAATTCTTTGGCCTATGCTATTCACTTCTACTTGCACGGAGGCAAGTAATAAGGCTATTTCTGCCAATGCTTTCTCGGTTAACATTAAGTAAATAGAAGCGTAAGCTTTCTAACAATAATTTGAATGGAACACAACATTTTTTTTTTTCAGGGGATCCCAAAATATATATTTCCGGTGAAATCTTGGTATTGAATTTTGGGTGGATTACAATACCTTCTCTAAACACTATTTACATAATAAATGTAGAGATAAAAAACTATAACAAGTTATGAAATTTCTCGTAATAAAAAATCTGATGTGTTCCATTCACATTACTTTCTTTACATCTCTGCAACAAATTATTGTAAAAAGCTCTTATTTCTATTTACTTCATGCTAATTGAGCAAAAATTAGCAGAAATAGTCTTATTACTTGTTTCCTTGCAAGCAGAAGCGAAATAAGGAAGTGCCATTGGTTAAAGTGATAGTCAAAAGTTGGTTGCTATGTGACTGAAGCTCCTTTGTTTGTATGGACAGAAGTTGACAAATTCTTGTATGAGAAAAGTATAGGTTTTTCATAGCTGAAAACAAGAACAAGGGATATCTTAAGAACGATCAACCCCACGAATAAAATATATATATATAATATATTTTATGTGTTTTAATGTGCTCTACATTTTCTGTGTGTTAAGTTTTTGTCCATCTCTTATGGTTTAGCAGTTATGCAAAAATCCGTAATATTCATCCAGAATAAAGTAGTCTTCAGAGGATATTCCTAGAAAATTCAAGATATACATTTTATTTGTGAAGTCAATATCTTAAATTTACGATATTTTAATCAAAATCGTTAAAGCCATTTTAAGAAAATCAAAATTTTCGAAATTTTGTCCATGTAAAGGGTAGTTTGGGGTGGGGGATTTTCTTTAAAATCTTCGTGTCGCATCCTTGGAAGATACCAAACTTAAATACCAAATTTGGTTTTTAACGGTCTTTTCATTTTTAAACTATGCTGCCCACAGGCACACACACAGACACAGACAGACAGATACACTCACGGACGTTTTTCTAAAAATGCTTTTTTTTGGATTCAGGGGTATCGAAATTTTGGGTGTTATACAATACCTTCTCTATACACTATGTACATAGTACGTATAGAGAAAGTAAAAAACGTGCGAACAGTTGCGATTATGTAGGGGAAGAAACAATCGCCTTTTAAAATGAAAACGTTTTCACAGCACCGGGGAGAAGAGTGATTGACACTTTGCTGGCCGTGCACTCCCCACTGTGTCTATTTTAAACACCAAACGCTTTAAATAAATATCAAACGCTTTAAATATCAAGCTGCCAGTCACTTGTCAGTTTTTCCAAACCATATTTTTAACAAGAATTTTCACTGGATAATAAATATTTTACCGGGAGGCTGGCATTCTGATTACAGCTGCAACAGCCATCATTGACAGATTTAGCTTCAAAAAAGTTAATTTTCAACGTTTGGCGGCTGATGGAGTTAAGGGCTCTGGATAGATTTAGGGTGACTTTCCCCTCTTGCGTATGTCAGATTTACAAAGAGAAATATCTGCTGGTTTTTACTTTCTCTACACGTACTATGTACATGGTGTATAGAGAAGGTATTGCACTCCACCCAAAAATTCGAAACCGAGATTTCACCGGAAATATATGTTTTAGTCTCCCCTGTATCCAAAAAAAAAGCATTTTCACAAAAAGGTCCGTGGGTGTGTCCGTGTGTCTGTGAACACGATAACTCAAAAACGAAAAGTCGGTAAAATACCAAACTTGGTATTTAAGTTTAGTACCTTCCAGGGATGCCGCACGAAAATTTTGAGAAAATTCCCCACCCCCAAACTACCCTTTACATGGAATGTTTTTCGAAAATTTTGATTTTCTTAAAAATAGCTCCAACGATTTTGATTAAAATACCGTATATTAAAGATATTTTTACATGACAAATAAAATGTATATCTTCAATTTTCTGGGAATAGCCTCGGAAGCTTATTTTATTCTGGATGAAATTTACGGAATTTTGCATACTCCATAGCCGTAAGAGATAGAGCACGTTAAAACATACAATTTACGTTATATTCATTTTTTGCATGGAGTTGGTCGGTTTTTTTAGATTGTACTTGTATTTGGTTTCAGCTTTATAAAACAAACTTTTCTCATACAGGAATTTGTCAACTCCTGTCCACACAAAGGATCTTCAGTCCCATAGCAACCAGATTTTGACTATCACTTTAACCTATGGTACTCCCTTATTTCGCTTCTACTTTTAAGGAAGCAAGTTGTAAGACTATTTCTGCTAATTTTTTCTCGATTAGCATGAGGTAAATTGAAACATGAGCTTTCTAACAATTCTTTGTTCAGTTCAAGAAGGCCATGACAGACTGAAAACGTTTCGTGAGATAGTGCTGCAAAATATTATACTTTCACTGTTAAATCAGTGTGTGTTTCTTCTTTTGACACGTGAGTAACTTTTGAATACAGGACTATACTTAATTGTGCAATTTACAGCTTATTTTTTCGTGCCACGGGCCTAAACGACCCGAAATACACGGATGGCAGCAGCACACCAGGTAAACCAAATGCTTCTATTAACCCCAATGTTAACAAACCAACCCAAAGTTATTCAACTGTCGCTCAGTGCGGACCTACCAAAGATCAAGCTATAGTAAATTTCTGCCCATGAAGGTATAACTATCAAGGATTATGTATATGTAATTGGTAAACTCACAGAACCAGCAAATATACGTTTCGTTTCCCGCATCTCCAACAATCGAATTTGCATGTATCTAGCAAATAAGAGAGTAGCGGACGAGCTTGCCAACAGTCATTCTGAAATTAAAATCAACGAAATTTCCCTAGAACTTCGCCCACTTCTAACGTTTTGGAAAATTACTTAGCCACCTACGGCATACAGCCTGTTTCTGCCGTTAGCCACTTTGCAGACGACTTAACAATTTTTTGCAGGGGGAAAGAACCAGGAAACTACCCAAACGCTGCTACAAGACACTCTCAACAACCTACAGAAATGGAGCCATGATACTGGATTTAAGTTTTCGCCACAAAAAAGCCAATGTGTTGTATTCAACAGACTACGAAAGGACTCACCAGAACCTAGACTCCTATTAGGGAGCGACATGATACCTATTGTTAAGTGTTCGTATTTTGGGCCTACATTTTGATCAAAGATTGAACTGGAGTGAACACATTAGGTACCTTAAGGCCGAATGTGTTCGACGTCTCAATCTACTAAAAATGCTGGCATCCAAAACATGGGGTGCTGACTTTACCGCTTTACTTCGCACATACAGATCAATCGTTCGCCCCAAGTTGGATTACGGTTCTACCGTCTACAACTCAGCTAGTCCTACCAACCTCAATGCACTCACAGCATCCAGTCTTCAGCACTGAGAATTGCCTTGGGAGCCTTTCACACCTGTCCAATTAATAGTCTTCAAATAGAAGCAAACGAGCCACTTCTGTGTATAAGGAGGAAAGTGCTAAGCCTAAAATATGCTATAAAATCTGCTACCAAGGCTCACCCATGTACTTCCTCCTATATCCTTCCCGAAAACCCTCTCATAATTTCTTCCAATAGAAATTATCGCACCTTGCCTTTCTTAAGCAGAATCCAACAATTCCTCAGAGACTACAATTTGACGCTTCCACAGTTGATTCCTTACTCCTATGACGCAGAAATCATTCCTTGGAGATCCAAAACTCCCAGTATAAATATCTACTTAGCGAGATACCGCAAAGAGACGACTAACAAGTTTACCTACCTCAGACTGTTTAACGAAATATGTTCAAGCTACCCCGATTATCAACACATCTATACAGACGGATCAAAATATGGCAACAGTTGTGGCTGTGCTGTATGCTTTCCCAAACACACACTGTTGTACAGCCTCCATCTTCTCGTGTGAATTACTAGCCATTAAATTCGCTATGGAACCAATGAGCACCACTCCTACATCATCTTCAGTGATTCCATGAGTGCTCTAGTTGCTCTTCAGCAGAAGCACCCTACGCATCTACTGCTCCTGGAGATCCAAACAGTACATAGCAAAATACTGTCTTCTGGTAAAACAATCTTGCTCTTTTGGGTCCCGTCGCATGTAGGTATACCGGGAAACGAAAGGGCAGATGAAGCGGCCAAAGAAGCTACCAGACATCCGTGTAGCCTACCAGATTTCAAGACTCCCCACCATGACTACAGCAACTTTGTTCAAGGTGTCATTATCCAAAAGTGGAAACAAGAATGGTCTACCCTGTCCAACAGCAAATTGCATGAGGTACACTTTTCGCCGATTCTAGCTACTCATACAAATCATTTCATCGCAAGGACCAGACTGTACTGACTCGTCTGCGTATTGGACATACATCACTCACATATTCATACCTTCTGTCTCGTGAAAACCCACCGATGTGTAATATTTGCAACTGCCAGCTAACAGTGAAACATATTATTACCAACTGCAGTCTCTGTGAGGAACAACGAACCACATGTAACGTGCCAAACGAACTCCCGACAGCCCTGGACCAACTACAATTCTCCAACAAAGTCTTGAAATTCTTACAAGTAATCCAATTGTATCATAAAATTTAATCAAAAGTTCTTCTTTCGATCTGTATATTTCAAAATGTTAAATGTTAAATATCATAGTTCACAACAAACGTAAAATAACTTTTCTCTTGTAAAATACTGCATTGAGTTTACTTTTTTATGTATACCTCTTATATGTTTCTTTAAATTTGCAATGTGAACGTATTCAACTATGTATGTAACCCTAATGAGAAGTCGCGATATAACCATTGCAGTTAAAGCGACTTTAAATAAATAAATTTATAAAAACAATACTTTGTTGCAGAGATATAGAGTAAGTCATGTAAATGGAACATATCAGATTTTTTAGGCTTGGATCACAAAACATTGTCACCTGCAATATGTACGTATTACATTATTATGAAATATATATCCCTATATAATACTTGTAACTGTGACTGATAATTTAAAAATCTGATGTCTTCCATTCACTTAACCTTCTCTAACTGTTACATATACAAACTATTCTTATAATAGATTACTCTTTTATCTAATCGAGATAAACTTTAGCAGAATTGGTCGTATTGCTTGCTTCCTTGTAAGTAGAAGGCAAATAAGAGAGTACACTAGGCTAAAGCGATAGTCAAATCTTATAAAAGCAGTTCGCTATGTGAAACAATTGAGGCTCGGTACGCTTTGTATGGACCCATAATGAGATCTACACTTTTGTGCAGTAATTTTTTACCTTCTCTACAGTACTATGTACATAGTGTATACGAAGGTATTACACTCAAACCAAAGATTCTATACCGAGATTTCAACGGAAATATGTTT
Organism: Hymenopus coronatus; assembly: GCA_030762935.1. NCBI lineage: Eukaryota > Metazoa > Arthropoda > Insecta > Mantodea > Hymenopodidae > Hymenopus > Hymenopus coronatus. Next base: position 41,267,098 of record CM060899.1, read on the forward strand.
TAGGGGGTGTGTGTCTGTGTGTCCGTGTGTCTGTGAACACGATAACTCAAAAAAGAAAAGTCGGTACAATACCAAACTTTGTATTTAAGTTAGTATCTTGCAGGGATGCGACACATGTGTTTTGAGAAAAATCCCCCCAGCCCAACCTACCCTTTACATGGAACTTTTTTCAAAAATTTTGAATTTCTCAAAAATACGTGCTAGAGAAAGTAAAAATATGATATGTTCCATTCAGATACTTTCTGGACCTGTTCCCTAACAATTTTTACAAAAGATTCCGTTATCTATATCATGCCACTCGAGATAAACATTAGCAAAAATTATCATATTACTTATTTCCTTGTAATCAGGGGAAATAAGGAGTTCACTGGGCTAAAGCGATAGTCAAGTCGTTAAAAAGCTATTCGGTATGTTAACAATTGAAATTCAGTTTGCTTTGCACGTCCAGCAGTAAAACAAAAGAAAAATGATACGTTTCGTTTGAGAAACCTTGCGTAGTTTAATTGACAAAGAATATTCATCCGATTTTTTTAAATTTTTGTTGTTCTCAAAATCGGCTTGAAATATTTTGATTAAAATGCCATATATTACAGATATTTACATCACAAATAAAATGTATATCTTGAATTTTCGTGGAATAGCCTCTAAAGACCTCTTTTTCTTGGGTGAATTTTGCATAATTAGTAAACTGTAAGAGATGGACAAAAAATCACTACACTAAAATGTAGATTTCATTAATGCGCAATATTTATCATATACCTTTTTTCTTGTAAAGTTGGCCGTTTCCGATATTCCTTGTTATTGGTTTCAGTTCTAAACTACTCAACTTTTAACAAACACGAAGACACCTTTCTTTTCGTTTTTCTTGTTTTACTAGTGACCATGCAAAGCAAACCGAACTTCAATTGTTTCACACAGCGATAGCTTTTAAAAGATTTGACTCGCTTAACCTAGTATATTCCCTTTTACTTACAAGGAAGCAAGTAATAAGACAATTTGTCCCAATGTTTATCTCGATGTAGATGGAAGAATAAGCTTTTTAACAATACAGATTAAAAGATAGTCATAAGATTTTTATAATAATCGAGGGCCAACTTACACCTCATATAATATCCCGATAACAAACAAATCAACACAGGTTTGAAAAATCTGATGTGTTACATTCACATGACTTTATCTACATGTCTGTAACAATTTATTGTTAAAAAGATTATGCTTCTATTTACTTCATGCTAATCGAGACCAAATTAGCACAAATACTTTTATCACTTGCTACCTTGTAAGTAGAAGCAAAATAAAGCTGTACCATAGGTTAAAGTGATAGTCAAAAGCTGGTTGCTATGTGATTGAACTTCCTTTGTTTGTATGGATAGGAGTTGAAAAATTCCTGTATGAGAAAAGTATAGTTTTTCAAAGCTGAAACCGAAAACAACGAATACCTTAAAAATGATCTCCTCCACGAAAAAAAGTTATGTAACATAACTTGTGTGTTTTAATGTACTCTACATTTTCTGTGCAGTAAGTTTTTGTCCATCTCTTTTGCACTTATGCAAAATTCCGTAAAATTCATCCAGAATAAAGTAATCTTCAGAGGCTATTCCCAGAAAATTCAAGATATACATTTTATTTGTCAGGTAAATATCGCTAATATACGATATTTTAATCAAAATCGTTAGAACCATTTTTTAGAAAATCAAAATTTTCGAAAAAAGTTCCATGTAAAGGGTAGTAGGGGGTGGGGGGATTTCCTTGAAAATCTTCGTGTCGCATCCTTGGAAAATGCCAAACCCAAATACCGAATTGGGTTTTTAACGGACTTTTCGTTTTTGAGCTATGTTGTCCACAGACACACACGCAGACACACACGGACCTTTTTGTAAAAATCTGATATGTTACACTCACATGACTTTCTCTAGCTGCTCTACAAAACTCCTACAAAAGATTATTCTTCTTTGTACACAATGCTAATCAAGATAAATGTTAGCAGAATGTTATTGCTTAGTTCGTTATAAGAAGAAAGTTATAAGGGAATGCACTATGCTAAAGTGATTGTCAAATGTTTTAAAAGCTATCGTTATGCGATTGTCATTGCAAATCACTTCTTTGCTTCACAGGAATAGAACAAAAGAAAAACAGACACTTCCTGTGTGAGAAAAGTAAGTACTTCACAATTGAAACCAATAATAAGGAATATCTCGAAAACGGTTACCTCTACAACAAAATCGCAAAGGACAAAAATGTGTGTTTTGTCATGAGGTACATTTTTTGTGTCGTACGTTTTTTTCTATCTCTTACGGTTTAGCAGTTAAGCAAAATTCATCCAGAATAAGGAGGTTTTCAGAGGCTATTCCCAAAACATTCGAGATATACATTTTATTTCGGACATAAATAGCTTTAATATACACGATTTTAATCAAAATCGTTGGAGCCATTTTTAAGGAAATCAACATTTTCGAATTTTTTTCCGTGTAAAGGGTAGTTTGTGATGGGGGGGATTTTTTTTTTAAATCCTCGTGTCGCATCCTTGGAAGATACTAAACCTAAATACCAAGTTTGGTACTTAACGGTCTTTTTGTTTTGGGGCTATGCTGTCCACAGACACACACACACACACACACACACACAGATAGACAGACACACACACGGACCTTTTTTTAAAAATCGTTAGAGCCATTTTTAAGAAAATCAACATTTTCGAAATTTTTCCAATGTAAAGGGTAGTTTCTCGTAGGGGGATTTTTTTTTAATCTTCGTGTCGCATCCTTATAAGATACTAAACCTAAATACCAAGTTTGCTACTTAACGGTCTTTTTGTTTTGGGGCTATGCTGTCCACAGAAAATCGCACACGCACACACACACACAGATAGACAGACACACACACACACACACGAACCTTTTTTTAAAAATGCTTTTATCGGACTCAGGGGACCCCCAAAACATATATTTCCGGTGAAATCCCGGTATCGAATTTTTGGGTGCATTACAATACCTTCTCTATCCCTGTGTACATTGTACATATAGGGCTAGAGAAAGTAAAAATGCTTTTTTTGGATTCAGGAGGACCCAAAACATGTTTTTCCGGTGAAATCTCGGTATCGAATTTTTGGGTGGAATACAATACCTTCTCTATATACTATGTACATAGTGCGTATAGAGAAAGTAAAAAGCCGGCAAGTCACAAAAAAAAAAAACAGACAAAATTTCATCGTGTGCGAAGAAAAGCATCTTCGCAGTTATAGGGGGATATAATGTCTTTATTCATCGGCTCCTTTCCGGATAACAAATTTTCAGCCTCGCTAAGCAGAGTAGCCTATAAAGATAACTACCACTTAAAGAAAATTTGCTGCCTCGCTAAACAAAGTGCTCTATAGAGATAACACCTGCCTTAAAATCAATGAATACGAACTTGGGTGAAGGGTAGGACCCAATCGTAGGGAGTTTTGTAGTTATCTGAAGCTCCAAAATGTACTACAACATTCAGGAATTGCTGCAAATGTTCTTTACGTTCTTACTTTCTCTGCTAAGTACCCGTATTGGACCTTCGTGCGTTAAAATAGTTGTAGAACTCAGCCCGCTAGTGAAGAACACAGAGCGCGATCCGTTACTGTTTCCATGGATAAGCAAGAGGGGTAAAACGAAAGTCGCTCTCGCTAGTTCTTCACTGGCGGGTTTAATTTGAAATAGCGTCGTTGAGTTCTGCAACTCTTTTAGTGCACTTACCTACTCAAAATACAGGGCAATTGGGTCACCTGGTGTAGTAATTAGAGGAATTATTGTATTCCACCTAAAACTCGATGTCGAAATTTCATCAGAATTATGTGCTTTGACGTCCCTTAGTCCCCCCTAAAGGATCTTACTTGAAATAGGTTGGTGTTTGAGTGTCTGTAAACATGCTAAGTCATAGACGAGAAACGTAATTAACGTCAAACTTTCTTTTCAAGTTGAGCTTCTAAAGATACGATACAAAGCCCTTCAAGAAAACCTCTTCGTTCCCTAAACTACTACTTACATGAATTATTTTTTTAAACACAGATTCTGTACACCTTTGTAACAAATTACTGTTGAAAAGCTTATTCTTCTACTTACTTCATGCTAATTGAGATAAACATTATCACAAACGGTCTTATTACTTGCTCCCATTGAGAAATGAGGAAAAACACAAGGCTAAAGCGATAGTCAAATATTTTAAAAGCTAGTCGCTATGTGGTTGCAATCCATTTCCTTGCATGGCCAGGAAATAACAAATACATGTATGAGAAAAGCAGTATCTCGGAAATGGTCAGTTCCACACATAAATGAAGATTTACATGTTTGGTGTTGCAAGCTTTTGTTTCTTTGTTACGGTTTACCAGTTTATGCAATATTCAGCAAACTTCGTCCAAAAAAGAGCTCTTTTGAGAAAATTCCCAGAAAATTCAAAATATAAATTTTATTTGAGAGGTAAATATAGTTAATATAAGGTCAAAATCGTTAGAACCATTTTTGAGAATATCAAAATTTTCGAAAATTTTCCTATTTGAAGCCTAATTTGGGATGGGGAGATTTTCCTCTGAATCGTCATGTTGCATCCTTTTTCCAAAAAATCTGATGTTCTCTATTCACATGACTTCCTCTACCTCTCTGTAACAAATTATTGCTAATAAGCGTATTCGTCTACCTATTTCATGCTAATCGAGATAAACATTAGCAGAAATGGTTTTATTACTTAGTTCCTTATAAGTAGAAGGGAAATAAGTAAATACACCAGGTTAAACCGACAGTCAAATGCTTTAAATGTGGTTACTATGGGATAGAAATCCGGTTCTTTGCGTGGCCAGGTGTTGTCAAGAGAGTATCAAGTATTTTAAAACTGAAATAAATAACAAGGAATATCCTAAAAACGGTCAAATCCAGGAAAAAAATGCATATAACACAAATTGTGTGTTTCAACAAGTGCTACATTATTTGTGTAGTAATTTTTGTGTATCACTTACGGTTTACCAGTTATGCGATATTCCGCAAAATCCATTCGGAATAAAGATGACTTAAGAGGCTATTCCCAGAAAATTCAAGATATACATTTTATTTGCCATGTAAATATCTTTAATATTTTCTTTCGAAAATTTGTCCATGTAAAGGGTACTGGGGGGAAGGGGGGTTTTCTTGAAAATCTTCGTGTCGCATCCTTGGAAGATACTGAAATTTAATACCAAGTTTGGTATTTAACGGTCTTTTCGTTTTTGACCTATGTTGTTCCACAGACACACACACGCACACGCACACGGACTGTTTTCTAGAAATGCTTTTTTTTGGATTCAGGAGGTTCCAAAACATGTATTTCCGGTGAAATCTCGGTATTGATTTTTTGGATTCATACAATATCTTCTTTATGCAGCATTTACATAGGACGTGTAGAGAAAGTAAAAATGCTTGTTTTGACACAGGGGATCCTAAAGTGTGTATTTTCGGTGAAATCTCGGTATCGAATTTACGGGTGGAGTGACATACTTTCTGCACTTATGTACCATGCATTGTGTAGAGAAAGTAAAAATGCGTGTTCTTATTAAAAGGTACCCTTTAATACATGTATTTCCGGTGAAATCTCGGTATCGAATTTCGAATTTCTCTACCTACTTACCAAGTTCTATGTAGAGAAAGCTAAAAATTGCGCTTAACTATTATTCACTTTCGAGATCTTACTTAAAAATACTTTTTCTCAAACCGGTAGTCGTCCGTGTTTCTTTTGGTTTTCACTGGTCATGCAAAGATAAGCGAATTTCAAGGTCAGTCACATAGCGATAGCTTTAAAGACATCTAACTATCGCATTAGTCTAGTGAATTCCCTTTATGTCGCTTCTATTTATACGGAACTAAGTAATAAGATAATTCTTGCTAATGTTTATCTAGATTAGCTAAATTAGATAGAAGATTAATCTTTTTTAAGAATTTTGTTTGCATAATAGGTAAAAAATCTGATATGCTCTATTCATATGACTTTCTCTACATCTCTCTAACAAATCATTGTTAATAAACTTATGCTTCTATCTATTTAAAACTAAAATATTAGCAGAAACATTCTTATTATTTATTTCCTTGTAAGCGGAAGGGAAATGAGGGAATGCACTAGACTAAACTAACAGTCAAGTGTTTTAAAATGTGGTTGATATGGGATTGAAATCTTTCTTTTCGTGGCCAAGCGTTGACAAGTTCCCATATAAAAAACGTTTAAGTGATTTAAAACTGAAATCAATAACAAGGAATATCTCGAAAACTGCCAACTCCACGGAAAAAATGTCTATAACATAAATTGTGTGTTTTTCGTGATCTGCAATTTTTGTGTAGTAAAGTTTTGTCTATCACTTACGGTTTTCCAGTTATGCAAAATTCAATAAAAAGCATACAGAATAACGACATCCTTTTTAGAGACTATTCCCAGAAAATGCAATATATACATTTTATTTGGCATATAAATATCTTAAATATAAGAGATTTTAATCAAAATCGTTAGAACCTTTTTTTGAGAAAATAAAAAATTTTGAATTTTTTTCCATGTAAAGGGTAGATTGGGGTGGGAGAATCAGAAAACCCTTGAAAGCAAATTCTCTTTATAGTATTTCAGAAATTTATGACCTGAAATGGGATTAATCTTATCCATTATTTATTGTAAGTAGAATGTTCAATTAATTTTACTCTCTCATAACGCAGCCTATGTATGTTTTATACTTAATGACTGAAAATAAACTATCTATCTTGAAAAATCTTCGTGTCGGAACCTTGGAAGATACCAAACTTAAATACCAAATTTGGTATTTAACGGTTTTTGAGCTATGCTGTCCACACACACACACACACACACACACACACACGGACTTTTGTTTCCAAAAATTCCTTTTTAGGACTCAGGGGGGACCCAAAACATGCATTTCCGGTGAAATCTCGGTATCGAATTTTGGATGCAATACAATACCTTTTGTATCAGTATGTACTTAATATGTGAATGAAACACATGATATTTTTAAGTACGTCATAATTGAGTACTGTATTTTCAAGGCAGTGAATTCATCCATACATGTATTCTGTAGAAACTGGCATAAAAGAAGGAATTAAATTAATTTGGATAGTATAAAGAAAACTGTCCATCTTCGCTTTAATAAGTAAGATAAACGAACTTTTCTGTTCTAAGTGGCTTCCTCATTGAAAGTAAACCAAAAGCGTACACAAATTGCTGAAACTAAATTAGCAGAATTTATTTTTTTATATTTAAGATCACCAATGGAGTATAATGGGCTGGGTATAATATTTTTATTGAAGTTAATTAGCAATCTATTTCCTGTAAAGAAAAAAATATTCCAATAGCTCATTTACTTGGAACGAACGAATAAACTCCTTCAATTTAATTTAATTTCAAGGTTTTGGCGAGGCTTTTGTGACAGTTGACTGATTTTTGCCTCACGAGATCCTCCCCTCCATTCCAAAGACGGATATTCGAAGAGAGAGCAAAAGAATGAGGTTTCGTTTTATTTTAATGCCTTTGAAACTGAGAAGAAATAAGAAGAGGAGGAAAATATATCAATACTTTAAAGCAGAAAACTTCAGATTGTTCTCAAAGAAGAAGCCTGGCGTTTTATAACTTACGTATTGAAAAAGGACTCGCCTTCCATTAACTACAGACTGAAGAGGAAGGAAAATTAAGTAGTCATTTCTGCGACACAAAACCTATATTCATTTAATGATAGCAGATAGCGGCCGTAACGAAATTAAGTTTTTTAATGGCATTCTAGGATTTGCCTTTCACTTGTAAAATAACTTTCTATTATTGTGTATTTTCTTTAAAGCATGTAGACAGAATAAGGTACGATGGCTTTCTTTTCAGAAATAGTACGGACACATACCGTGAAGAAAAAATTGATTTTAATAATACTATATAGCAGTCCCACCACCCTCTAATTTCCAAGTAATTGTTAGAATAGCAAAACTCTCCAGCAAATCTTTGTAAAGTGTAACATTTAGATGCAACAATTTATTCTCTAGACATTCTCGGGCTTCCAGCCAGGTGAGGTGATGTGGAGACATCGACGTTTCGGGAGCGTACATCTCTCCCTTCTTCAGGATGCTGAAACATTTTATCCCTAGATTTAACCATTTTCGAGATATTCCTTAATATTAGTTTCAATTTTTCAATACTTATACTTTTCTCACTGGGATGTCGTTATTGGTTTCTCATTTCATTGTTTGTTTCACTCCAGGTTATGCAGACAGAATCTAATTTCAATATGATCGCATGGTGGCAAGCTTGTAATGGATACCCACAAGGAAATGTCCATTAAAACATATTGCTAATTCTTTATTCGGTTTGCATTCAATAAATGCAAGTTAAAGCTATTTTAAGAAGATCTTGTTGCAAAATAGGTAGAGAAGTTCATGTGAAGTAACACATTAGCATTTTAATAGGATAATCTTAAGCGCTGCAAGTTAATTTTTGCAGCTACTCACTTAGAGTAGGTCATCTTGTTCTGCTGTTACCCAACGCCTCCACATTATTTCAGCAGTAGGCGAAGTCTGGTTAACGCTCACAGGCCCTTACTATCACCTTCTTTACTGGAATTGAAGTACAGCTGTGTCTGCGTAACAGGTACACTACCATTGGTTACAGGAGAATAACCATTGGGCAAACAGTAAATGAGGTGCTGATGTTACCTCCTACTTTCCGCAGAACAAGAGCGAAACCTGTAACGAAGTTTGAATCTGCATGCCCTTGTTCTGAGTAGCTGGTTGGCCCGGAGTGAGCAGCGGTCGAATGGCTGGTGGGAGGGGCCTGATCGCTGTTATACTATAGCTCTCTTCTCACTTCTGTTCACCAAGCGCCGCTTTCCCGCAAACTTCCCTACATTCACGTACCTCAACCGAAGGATACAATGGACGAACACCATAACCTACTTGGGGGCGAAGCTTGACAGGTGCATCACTTTTGGGAGCACATCAGGGAACTGAGGTGTCGGGGTCACGGGGCTACGGCCTCCTTGTACCCGATGCTGAAGTCTACGATGCCGGTTCCCCTTAAGTTGCGCCTTTTGAGGGCTCTGATAGTCCCCTTGCTAATCTACGCCTGTGAGATCTGGGGCATGGCGGCAGACTCCAGTCTGCTGTTACTTCAGCGGGTACAGAAGAGATGTTTCCGGGCTATCTATTCTGTGCCTCGTGACCTTCGAGACTCCTGCACGAAGCCTCTGGTTTACCATACCTGGAGGACAAGATTAGGCGTCGGGCAACAAAATTCAACGAAGGGTTACCATTTCATCGGAGCGCCCTCGTTAGGTCTCTTGGGGATTACAATCCCACAAACCGCCGCTTCAGGCGATACCGGCTTCCCTGCATGGCTTGCCGGCATCCCCAGTAACGAAGGAGCACCTCCAACAGCTGCTACGGCTAAGCTCCTTACAATCCTTCAAGAGCTGCTTGGATTCAAAATTAAAACCTCAAAATAAATATTTTTGAGTAAACTTCACACCAGCGGTGCACAATGGCCGTTGCACCATGATAGGCAACCGTCGAGGGGCAATACTTGCCTCCTCCCGTCACTCCACAGCCCCAACTCTCACCCGCCATCCTGCAAACCCCACAATCCCGTCAGAACGTGGTTAAGTTCTCTCCGAAAACAGGGACACGTCTAACCACATCGGGCTGCCCTCAGCCTGCCAACTGCTCTGGTCTGGTTCTCGGTTTTCTTGCATTCGATGACTTGCGATGTGCTGTTATTCTGCACAGACAGGGATTTCATCAGTGTTTTCAATGTTATGCATCTCTGCCTCATCCAAGATTGGTACAGGCGTTGGGGATGTCCTTTAACCCGGACTAAAGCCGTGTCATTCTTCTATGAAAGTGCCAGCTCCCTACGAACACCCCAAAGGTATCTACACTAAAGGAGTGGCTGAACGTTATCACTTACTTGGGAGTAAAATTACACAAGGGTTAACTTTCAGGCAACATGTCAGAGAGCTGTCGCATCGAGTCAATTGGGTTGTTGCCGCATTATACCCCATGCTTAAGTCGGAGATGACAGCTGATTTGAAGCTTCTGTAGCCCTGTGAAATCTGGGGCTAAGCCGCAGACCCCAGTTTTCTGAGCCTGAAAAGGATGCAAGAGATCCTCGGGTCTTGTATTTTGTACACCGTATCTTTGATATGGTTCTGACTGATCATCGAATCAAACTTCGCAAAATATTTTACGACAGAGGCACATCACAAGGTACAGTCTTGTCAATTTTGCTCCAAAAATTAAATCTGACAAATACCTCGGCAAGGTGGATGCCACGTTTGCTCTCAATTAGAATAAACGCAATTTGGAGACTGGTTTGGTAATGTTCCATTGCAATCCTGACAAGTTTCTGCATCGAAACCTACGCAACTGCGGACAAAACATGGATACACTGCTACACTCCATAGACAAAAGTATAGTGGGTTTTTAAAGGCAAACCGGATCCGGAGAAGGCCAAAATAGTGAAATTTGCCCACAAGATGATGGCCTCGGTTTTTGGGGGTGCACGTCGAATCATCTGCATTGTTTACTTGCAGAAAGAAATAACGATATTGCACAGGTTGAGCGAAGAAATTGAGGAAAAACCGCCTTCATCGGCCAAAGAAAAAGATTCTCTTCCATCAAGACAATGCACGAGTGCACACCTGCGTAGTTTTTATGGCAAAAATTTTGGAATTAAGGTTTAAATTACTAAAACATCCACTGTATTCACCAGATTTGGCCTCTAGTGACCTTCTTTATTTCCAGACCTAAAAAGGCAGCTCGGTGGAAAACGATCCACGTCTAAAGAGGAGATGATCTCCCAAACAGATGCCTATTTTAAGAATCTTTTGAAACCCTCTTTTGGATGCCTTAAGACGGAGAAACGCTGCGCTAAATATATCGTGCTAACAGGAGATTATGATTAAAAATGTATCAAAAATAACTTGCATTTCTATCTTTTAATGTCCCTCGTAAGCTTGAGTGTAAGATTGTGCCCTCTTGTTGCTCAAAGAAATGATTGCACTTATGGTTTTTTACTTTCCTCTCTACTTAATACATAGTGCATAGGTAGGGAAGATGGTATACTCCATCCATAAATTCTATACCGAGGTATCATCGGAAAGACACGTTTTTGGTAGCACCTGTTACCAAAAAATAATTTTTAAAAAAAAGGACCCTGCGTGTATATGTGTGTGTGCCCGTCTCTGTGTTTGTGAACACGATAACTCGAAAACGAACAGTCGTTAAAATGCCAATGTTATTTAAGTTAAGTATCTTCCAAGGATGCATAACTGATAAACCGTAAGTAATAGACAAAATCTTACTGCACCAAATATATAGAATCTCATTAAAACACACACTTTACGCCATATACATTATTTTGTGATGTTTATCTTTCCGAGATATTTTTTGTTATTGGCTTCAGTTTTAAAATACTTAAACTTTTCTCATACGGGTATTTGTCAGTACCTAGGCATACAAAAAACGGAATTTCAATTCCATAGCAACCAGCATTTAAAATATTTTATTATCGCTTTAATCTAGTGTATTCCCTTATTTCCCTTCTCCTTATAGGCAAGCAAGTACATAATAACATTTCTACTAACGTTTAACTCGATTATCATGAAGTAGATAGAAGAATATGCTTTTTAACAGTAATTTGTTACAGAGATGTACAGAAAGTCATCTGAATGGAACACATATCTCTTTTACTTTCTCTAGCTACTATGTATAGATAATGCACATTGAGTGGAATACAAAATTCCACTCAAAACTACGATGTGGAGGTTTCACTGGAAATATATATTTTGAGGTCCCCTGAGACCGAAAAAAAACATTTTTAGAAAAAAGTACGTGTGTGTGTCTATGTACAGCATAGCTCAAAAACGAAAAGATAATTCAATACCAAACTTGACATTTATAATTAGTATCTTCAAAGAATGCGACACGAAGATTTTCAAGAAAATGCCCTCACCACAAACTACCCATTACGTGGGTAAACTTTTGAACAATTTGTTTTTCTTAAAAATGGCTCTAATGATTTTAATTAAAATACCGTATACTATATATACTTACATCACAAATAAAATATATATTTTGAATATTCTGGATATAGCATCTGAAGAAATATTATTCTGGAAGAGCGTTGCAGAATTTAGTAAGAGATAGACAAAAACTTACTATACAAAAATTGTAGATCTCGTTAAAACACATATGTCATAAAAATGTTTTTGTAGAAATTAACTTTTACAGATATACTTAGTTATTGGTTTCAATTTTGAACTACTCAATTTTTCTCAAACGGTACCACGTTAAGTGAACCAAACCTCAATTGTTTCACGTAGCAACCAGGTTTTAAAAGACTTGCTATCGCTTGAGCCTAGTGTATTCCCTTATTTCTCTTCTACTTACAAGGAAGCAAGTAGGAAGACCAATTCTGCTAATGTTTATCTCGATTAGAATTATATATAAAAGAATAACCTTTTGTGCAAATGGTTTGTGTATGGAACAGCTAGAGAAATGTATGTGAATGGAACACATCCGATTTTTTCTTCTTCTATCACTGTAAACTTTGCAGATGTTTCTGAATCCACTGAATAAGTTATCTCAAATTTATTCGAAATTTATTATTACGACTATCAGAACAAGTGGTAGCTTGTGACTGTACTAGACAGTGTGACATTATCCCCCTCCGTGGTATAATGGTTAGCATGCTAACTTCATATACCCAAGTTCGGGGGTTCAAAGCCGCCGAAGGACGATGGAGTTTTTGGGTGTAAAAATCTTTAGCATGGCTTCCTTCGGAAGGGAAGTAAAGCCGTTGGTCCCGTGTCGTAGATTTACGGCACGTAAAAGAACCTCAAGCCTGAGAGAGAGGCTTCTGAGCAAAATTAAGCGGTATTTCAGGCCCAGTATAGAATAGGACGCTGAGGACCAGAGCAGTTAAAGAGCATCCATAAATAAAACGCAATTTCATTTTAGTGTGACAGGGAGGAATTTCATAAGTAATACCACGAGCGTTTTTATCTTGTCGATAATTCACGACCGGAGCGAAGCGCCGAGTGTCAATTGTCCTAACATTGAAAACACGAGTTGTATTTGATAAGACAGTTCAGAGAAATAATTTATAATATATAGAAAGGGAGATTTTATCAGGTTATGATTGCAATACTCATATTAGTTCTCAAATGGTAGATGACGCATTCGACCATGTTTATTTACCGAATGTTTTTCTTTCTTTCTTCACTGCCTCCTGAATTATGATATGGCCGACCATGTCTACACCCAATATACGAATATCGATAGCAACAATATAAATAGGGAACAATTATTTTATTTCATCTTTTAATAAGTAATACATGGCATGGAAACAAACGTTATTTTATTTGAGGTTATTGCACTCATCTCATACATAAGAAATACAAATAATGAGTGTTTTCATTCCTTTTTTGAACTAAATTCATTATGAACTCGATAAAACTTTAAATAAGCATTGTAACTGAATTAATTGAAAATACAGCTATTAAAAGTGAATGTTGGCTGACTGGATTGTCACCTTGTTACCAATAACCAAGATAGGAGATTAAACATACAAGCGTTTGGCTTTGCTATACCAGAAATCAGCACGGAATGGGTCTCGGTCGCATATGAGATTGTCAATGAAATCCTACCAACTGCAGATAAATTACATAGATATCATCTGGCAATTCTTCCCGCGTGTCCAATGTGCCAAGCCCCGGATTCGCTCGCATATCGACTCTTGGAATGCTCAGGTAAAGGACTGATATGGACATGGCTCTTGAGCCGATGTCGGGGGTGGACTGGTGACACCTGGCAGCCTTCAGCAACGGATATTTTGCACTCGAATTTTCCCTGGACGTGTCCGGCATTGTGGAGAGCTCTTCTTTGGACAGTAATGGGTCCCTATGCTTGGCTTAGTACCTTGGACACGCCAGCTGACTGTGTGGTTCCAGGTTTACGCAGTTTTTTGTAGGCGGATGATTCGAGACAACAGAATCAACGCTTTTAAACCCTGGATATACAAGATATGAGCACCTGGTTGATTCTATATTGATCCGGAATATCTTGGATGCAATATCATGCATTATTCCTCTTTATGCTGGCCTGTTGTGATGTAGAGCTCTTGCTTCTCCTGCAATAAATAAAGTTCCTAATTCCCAAAGGGGGTACCATCCCATTACAAAATAACAACTAAAAAAAATGAGCGTCTGAAAATTTAAAAAAAAAAGGAAAAGAAAAGTAAAAAAAAAAACAATAAAAAAACAAAAAAAAAACACCAACATCAAGGTTAAAAAAAAAAAAAAGTCAGGTGCAACAAGATTTCAAAGAAATGAACTTCAGCTGCAATAAGATTTTTCGACAGTATCGCTTCAGTCAGATGACCGCGATTTGTTGAAATTTCCTAATCTCGAACATTCCATTGCTCTATTAATCGTGGAACTGAATTGTCGAAAAACAAAATACTTCCTTCCTATACGGCAAGCGTCTCCAAAGTCTACGTCACCAGAAACTGTCCCGCTCTACAAAGGTATTGGAGGCAGTTGGCGGTAGGGGACAGAGTCACAGTGTCGCACTGTAAATGCCTACCACAGGTCACAGAAAAGAGTGAATTTGATAGAGGAGCTATAACAAAAGAGTGCTCAAATCTCCCTCACTGTCACAGGCAACTCTTTTAGCTGTGCACACAGATTTGTATTTGGTATCCGAGGTGGTGTATGCGATTTTACTGTTTTCAATTTTGAAAAATGTTTCAGCTCCTGAACTTGTATTACACGTTCCATTCCTATAGTACGGTTACGAACTATATATACTTTTATACATTATTGCATTTCTAAATCCATAAGAAAATATTAAGCTTCCATTTACAATGCCTTCTAAAGTATGTTTAAAAAGCTGATCAATTTATTAAATTATACTCGCATTTACCATTTAATGAATGATGATAATGCTAATAAAGGTAATAATAATAATAATAATAATTAATAACAATAATGTACTTACACTTGGTGATTCATGTTGTTAAAATTACTTCCCTGTAATATTCACGTGCTCCTTGTGGCACGCAATAAAGTGACGTCTTGTATATCCCCCATAAACTCTTTGAATGAATAAGGCATTTTCGTCAAAAGCAGTGCAGAAAAAGTGTTGCTCCTATTTGTCCTTAAATGTGCATACACGTTTCCGTAGATTCTTATTATGTTTTGGAGCAGTCATTTCACTGTGACAGACAGTCCTCAATTCCTAGTCTCAGGGAAGGGGTGAATGGATAGTAACGTTACATTATAGCCCACGCCGTCCTCTCCTCAATTACGGGCTGTATTCGCAAAATTATTGGAGACTACTGCTTTACAGCATTAGAAATCGCGCGTGTTGCCTAAGCTAGTAGGCAGAGGTAGGAGCAGATAGAAAACTGTGAACCTCTAGGAAACAATGCCTCGCATATGAATAAGCCAGACCGTAAGAGTATGTCCACTTGTTGATCAAAAAGCCTTGTGTTCCATTCACATAACTTTCTGTATTTCCTTGTAACTAATTATTATTAAAAGGCTTATTCTTCTATCTGTTCATGCTAATCGAGATAAACTTTAACAGAAATGGTCTTATTATTTGCTTCCTTGTAAGTAGAAAAGAAATAAGAAATACACTAGGCTAAAGCGATAGACAAGTCTTTTAAAAGCAGGAGTTTACAAATTCCCGTATGAGGAAAGTTGAAGTATTTTAAAACTGAAACCAATAACCAGGATTATTTCGGAACTGGTCAATTATACGAAAAAATGTACATGCCGTAAATTGTATGTTTTAAAAATATCTACAATTCTGTTTAGTAGTTTTTTTTTGTCTTTCACTTACGGTTTACCAGCATTAGTCATCCAGAATGGATGGCCGCGCCGTGGCCGAGTGGTTAGACCACTCGCCTCTCACCTAGACGGTCCGGGTTCGAGCCCTTGAGACCGCATGTGAGATTTGTGGTGGACAAAGCGGTTGGGACGGGTTTCCTCCGGGTTCTCCGGTTTCCCCCGCCATCGCATTCTACCGGTGCTCCATCATTCATGTATCAATGGTGTCACCGTCTGTGGTGCTATAATTAATTAAAGCGGGCATTAAACACTACCAAAAAAATCCAGAATGAAGAGGTCTATAGAGGTTATTACAAAAAATTCAAGATATAAGCTTTATTTGTAATGTGAGTATCTTGACAATACAGTATATTAATAAAATTAGTTACAGCATTTCTTAGAAAATAAAAATTTTCGAAATGTTTTTCCATGTACAGTAGTTTGGGGAGGTAGGATTTTTCTCAAAATATTCGTGTCGCATTCTTGGAAGATACTAAACTTAAACACCAAATTTGGCATTCAACCGCTGTTTCGTTTTTGAGTTATCGCGTTCACAGACGCGTGGACACACATACACACACAAACACGGGTCTTTTTCTAAAAATGTTTCTTTACTTTCTCTACAACCTACTATGCACATAGTGTATAGAGAAGGTATTGTAATGCACCCAAAAATCAGATCCCGAGATTTCACGGGAAATGTATGTTTTGAGACCCCCTGAATAAAAAAGAACATTTTTAGAAAAATGTCCTTTTGTATGATTTGAGTGTGCGTATGTGTGTATGTGTGTGTGTCTGTGGGCAGCATAGCTAAAAAACTAAATGACCGTTAAATACCAAACTTGATTTAAGTTTGGTATTTTCCAAGGATGCGACACGAAAATTTTGATTTTCTCAAAAATGGCTCTAACATTTGTATTAAAATACCGTATGTTTAAGATATTTTATGACAAAAGAAACATATATCTTGGACTTTCTGGGAATAGCCTCTGAAGACCTCTTCATTCTGGTTGACTTTTGTCTAACTGGCAAACCGCAAGACTTTTACAGAAGATTATTTTACAAAAAATAATGATCTCATTAAAACACACACTTTATCGTATATACTTTTATTTTCGTAGAATTAACCGTCTTCGAGATATTCCGGATTATTAATTTCAATCTTAGCCACTTAAACTTTTCTCAAACGGGAAGACATCTTTCTTTTCGGTTCTCGTTTGTTTACTCCTAGAAACCAAATAGATAGGAATTTCATTTGTTTCACATAGCAACCGGCTTTTAAAGGACGAGGCTATCGCTTTAACCTATGCATTTTCTTATTTCCCCTCCTACTTACAAGGAGCCGGTAATAAGAATAATTCTCCTAATGTTTATCTTGATTAGCATGATTTAAATACCGATTAATCTTTTCAATTAAGCATTTGCTTGCCGAACATGTAATGGAGCATATTTGATTTTTTTCCTTCTGCTTACAATAGACCAAGTAATAAGGACAATTTCTGCTGGTGTCTATCACGATTAGCATAATGTAGACAGAATATGCTTTTTAACAATAGTTTGTTACCGAGATTATAGAAAGTCATGTGGTTGTAAAACATCAGATTTTCATACAGGGGACCCTAAAACGTGTATTTCCAGTGAAATCTCGGTATCAAAATTTTGGGTGGCGTGCAATACTTTATCTATGTACTTTGTGTTAAGTCGAAAAAGTAAAAATGATTGCTTGTGTAGCATTTAATTGACGTCATCGTCGAAACACGAAGCACTCTTACACTAATCACATCAAATGAGACTGTTAACACATTTATCGCCCACCTATTTACATTGATTATTCTGTTTTACAGCACAAAATATTTACCTTGTGAAACCTTGCAGCTCGCTCTGATGCATATCTTGTTACGCCAGATTTAATTATAGGTACAATGGCGTAAAATTGATTGAGCGCTGTATAACTTGTAAGATTCGCAGGTGCCTCAAGGCAATATGGGAACTTTACAAGCTTCGTTCACATGAGTAATTATTTTATGCACGGTTATATTACTTTATACACAGTTTCTAGGTTATATTAACATATTTCTTTCTTTAAAGTACTATATAAAGTACTATATACATAGTGTATATTGCATTTCACCCAAAAATTCGATACCGAGATTTCACCTCAAATAGAGTTTTAGGGTCCCTTGTCCCAAACAAAATCTGATGTGTTACACTCACATGACTTTTTCTAGCTGCTCTACAAACAAACTTCTTACGAAAGATTATTCTTCCTCCTTAATAATATTAATCGAGATAAGCTTTAGCAGAATGTTCTTATTACTTAATTCCTTATAAGTAGAAGAGAACTAAAGAAATGTGCTATGCTAAAGGGATAGTTAAATGTTTTAAAAACTGTATTTATGCGATTTTCATTGCAAATCGCTTCTTTGCTTAGGCCAGGCGTAGAAAAAAAAAGTACACTTCCTGTCTGAGAAAAATATAAGTATTTTACAATTAAAACCAACAACAATGAATATCACGAAAACGCTAAACTCAACAAAAAATGTGTATGACATAAATTGTGAATTTTATCTATATCTACAACTTTTGTGTGGTAAGTTTTTGTCTATCCCTTACGGTTTACTGGTTATGCAAAATTCATACACAATAAAAAGGTCTTCAGAAGCTATTCCCAGAAAATTCAAGATGTACATTTTATTTGTGGTATAAATGGCTTTAATGTGTGGTGTTTTAATCAAAATCTTTAGAACCATTTTTAAGAGATTTTCGAAAAATGTCCCATGCAAAGGGTAGTTAGGGGTATTTAACCGTGTTTTCATTTTGAGCTATACTGTCCACAGACACACATACATGGACCTTTTTCTGAAACGAATAACGTTTATTCATAACTGGCAAATTATAAAAGGTGTACATGAAGTGTATATCTCATTACAACACACCATTTATGTCATATATATGTCATATATTATCTAGAGATAATGATTTCCGAGATATTCCTTTTATTAGTTTTAATTGCAAGCTACTTAATCTTTTCTCTAACGGGAGGTCATATTTTATTTAATTTCTCTTTTGTTTTCCTCCTCGCCGTGCAAAGCGAACCGAATATCAATTGATTCACTCAGCGAACAGCTTTTTTAAAAGATTTGACTATCGTTTTAGGCTAGTGTATTGCCTTATTTCCCTTCTGTTACAATGAACTAATACAACCAATTCTGTCAGTGTTTATCTCCATTACCACCATGTAGATAATAGAATAATCTTTTGTATCAGCACATTATAGAGAAAGTCATTTGAATGGAACACATTAAATACTCACTTTCTCTATGCATCCTATATGCATAGTGTATAGAAAACCATTGCATTCCACCAAAAAATTTGGTGTCGAAATTTCACCGGAAGTATGTTTTGAGGTCCCTGAAACTGAAAAAATGATTTTGGAATATGTTCCATGAATGTGTCTCTCCGTGTATGTGTGGGTAAGTGTGTGAATACGATAACTCAAAAACGAAAAGTTTATTAGTTGACAAATTTTATATTTAAGTTCAGCATCTTCCAAGGATGCGAAATGAAGATTTTCAAGAAAATTCTCCACCGCAATCTACACTTTACATGGGAACATTTTCGAAAATGTTTATTTTTAAAAATTGCTCAAGCGATTTTGATTAAAATACCCTGCATTACAAATAATTACATGGCAAATAAAATGCATATCTCGAATTTCCTGAGAATAGCCTCTAAAGACCTCTTCAGTTCTGAATGACTGGTAAACTGTAAGAGATAGACATAAGTTACTTCACTAAAAATACACAATTTATGCCCAAACATATTTTGGTGAGTTAACTATTTACGATATATTGTATTATTGGTTTCAGTTTTAAAATATAAAATTTTCTCACATTGCAAGTCCTAATCGATTCATAACTCATTTGTTTTACTTTTGTTTACTATTGATTTAGCCTAGTGTATTTCCTCATTTCTCTCCTACTTACAAATAAGGAAGTAATAAAACCAATTTTATATATATATATATATATGTATATATAGTCTTTTGTAAGAATAGTTTGTATGTAAGACAGCTAGAGAATGAAACACGTCATATTTTTACTTTTCTCTGCACGTACTATGTACATATTGTATAGAGAAGGTATTGTATTGTACCCAAAAATTCGATAACGAAACTTAAGCGGAAATACATGTTTTGAGACACCTGATTCCAAAAAAACATTTTTAGAAACATGTACATGTGTGTCTGTGGGCAGCATAACTCAAAAACGAATAGTCGGAGAGCTCTAGGAGCCAGGCATGACCAAACTCTCTGGGTCTACAGACGACTTCCAAGGCCTTCCCGTCACCGATAACTGTATTTCCAGAGCTCAGCCACCACCATGGAAAGGCGTCACCATGGTAGTCCTCGCCGACATTGACGTCTCTGAAAGAGACCGGTTGGATGAAATAGAGATGAAATTAAGGGACAGGAACTTCGGTGGAATGAAGAAACTTCCCCAGCATTTGCCTAGTGACCCGGGAAAACCCCTGAGTCAGAGAGGTTGGTCCCGGGAAGCGATCCCACGACCTCCTAAATGCCGGTCTCAGACGAAACGCCTGGGCCACCTGGTTCTACCTACTATATACATACATGCTAGAGAAAGTAATAATTATAATCTTTACATTCTTTGGAGTAGAGAGGTAAACTTGATCCCATTTTTACGTGTAAGTTTTGCTGTATGTTGCTCGTTTCTCACTGGGAGGGACACTGGTAACGGTCACCAGTGGTTGTGATAAACACTCCTGGATCACTGGTGTCTGACACTGCAGGTACTACCACTGATTAAACATAAAGTGTATAAGACAAACCCACACACCCTGAAAGAATGAAAGCAAAATATCTGCTATAGAAAATTAGTGAAATGGACTCGAACAAGGAGGAACTTATGTTAGTACTTCTAAGCAGGAGGGGCAGAATGAAGACACGTACATCCACTGCTACGTTAACGCCTGGAGAAAGGATTGTTTTACACTCTTTATGATGATCTGAAACAAGATGCTACAGTCTGATATCTCAAATAGCAGGACGACTTTCTACCTCACTTAAAAAATCTTTCGTGTTAACCAAATCTAAACTCATGGTTACAATGTGTACAGAATAATGTATAAAGAATGTTTCGCTGTATCACTCTACAGCAAATCTGCAACTCTGTGTCTGTGATCTGTGGCCCTACCAGTGACCGACACTGGCGACCGTCACTACATTGTTAACTATACCAGCATCCGTTTGCTCAAAGAGTGTGCGTTTGTTCTTTATGAAGGTATTGGCATTTTTTCTCCATTTTTTTCCTTGTAGGAAATTCAATAAATAACTTTTGCTGGTATAAATTACCATTTTTTAAGAAATTATTGAATATATATGAATTAAAATTTAGGAAGAAAAAAACCAACTATATGTATTAGTGGATCTAGTTAGGTGCTAGTAAGATTTTTGGTTAATTTAAAAAAGAATTGTTCCTTATAAATTATAACTAAAATATGTGTCTTCTTAGCTTCCGGAGAAGGCCGCGTTATCTTGTGTTCCTTATCCGGAAGCTAAGAAGGCACATCAAGACACAGGTCGTGGAAGCCTGCGCATCCATACAATTAAAATAATCAGCATTTTGATCTCCCCTTAAGATATTTATTTCCTATCTACACAATTCGGTTTTAAATGTGCTATATGTAACGAAATTATTAAGTATTTATTATTGTGTGTTTTCAGACTGGTGAAGGTGAAAGAAGTGCAAGCTCTTCCAATATTGTTTCAAGACAGGGTGAGTAAATGTTATTCTTTATCACTAAAATGGAGAAACATTGCTTTATGCAGTAATATATTAGTTATGCTTATCTTAGAAAAACTGCTAATGTCCGGATGTAGGAAAGAAGATTAAAACAACGCTCATTTAATGTAAATCTGTACTTTTCTATGTGAATATTTTTAAAAATTCTCATTTTTATTATAACATTGAATTTAAAACACAAAAATTATTATTTAAATAACCACGTTAGCTATAATTTTAATACATGGCAAAAATATCATTATTAATGTGTGTAATAGTTTATATAATTTAAATAAGATATCTTATGCACTCAGGATTTTCCAAATTTCACAGAGCATCACCTTAAGATGCCTTTTGTTAGCGATTAATAAAATTTCTGTTGCAGAAAGGCGAATTAGAGATCGATCAGTAGAAAGTGTTTAATCAGCAAATTTTTGTTGGTTAACTGCTTGATTGTTAATCAAGAGCATTTCCGAGGGTCGAAATGCTCAAAAACAAACCTATTTATGCGTTAGCGTTTGTTAAGGCAATTGTGTGACTTTATTGCTTAAGTAATACATAAAATTATTCTACACATTGACTTCCTCAACAGCATATACGTATAAATATTGTGACTGCAAAATATACTTCTCTTATTTTCGAGTGAAAAAAAAAAAGATTTGGAAAAAGGGCATATTGTTGTTAAGTAATTTGAAACCTACATAAGTGACTTTGTTTTTGGTTTTTAGTAGAAGATACATATATACCAATAAAATAACCTAAAAAACAAATGTACATATAATGTAGATACGACCTTCCTTTAGGTCTTTTTTATTTTTTTAATGAGAGGTAATACCTAATAATCGATAACATATCTCTAAATAATGCCCCACTAATTAAGCAGAGTTTTATCGATTGTAGAGAAATTAGTCACCTAATAATTTTTGGACGGTTCATTTCTGTTATTTGGTCCTCGTAATGAACTATTCTCTCACTCATGACGCCTAGAACAAAGAAAAGAGCATCGCCTGCTGGCTGTGGTTCCTAAAACCAACGCCAGCTGTTTCAGGTGGAATTACTAAAAGGCACTGTTGGCGAATCAACTTGGGCAGCCTATTAATGAACGTTCACTTACCCCTGATTAACTTTTATTTAGCCTAACGAAAAAATAAACTGATTGGCAATCAGAAGATGATTTGATTTTCTTGCCTGCAACGGGAATTTTTCACTAAAGATTAAAAATGTTTGGTTGCATTAATCCACTTATTATATTTACCTTAGAAAGACTACTAATGTCGCTTGCAGGAAAGCAAGTGAAATTTGATTGGTAATTAAGACGACTTTGATTGACAATCAGCAACAGTCTAATCAGTGTTTGATCGGAGATTATTCTCCGATAAGATTTGATCTGCGGATTTTTGCTTGAACTGAATTGATTGCCAATCAAGATCATATTCTGGGATCGAAATGCTCAAAATCTAACCTACATATGCGTTAACTTTTGCTGATGCATGTTATGTGGAATTATTATTGAAGTAATATATATAAGTAATCTGCTCTTGTTCTTTTTAGAGTGCTAATTTCTTTTACTTTCTTCTGTTTCATGAATTTGTTAATCTTCTTCTTTACCAAATGTTCTGTGTAGCCATTCTTTTGTGCAATTTCTATGATCCTATTAAGTTCTAATTTGTATTCCATATGATTTAATGGTAGGTTTACTCGTCTGAATGCAAGGCAGTAAGTGGGATAGCTCAGGCGTCTGTGGCACGCATTTGGGAGTCGCGGGTTCGAGTTCCGCGGCCGGTCAACCTAAACCATGGGTTTTACGAGGTTTTACCGGTCCCCAGGCGAATGCTGGGTGGGTATCGAATGTCCTGTCCCTACATGCTGTTTCCATTTTCATTTCATTCATCCTTCATCCCGTTGGTTTATTTTAGGTTTAGGGGTGTTTGCGATGGTGCTCGGTGCGGCGTGGCGTGGAAAAACTGATGATCAGTGAGACTATCTCCGTCCCCGATTGCGATTGGTTACCGGGATGAGGACCGCTCCTGGCGGGAGCTTAGACATTATGTGGGTTATATGTACACTTAAAGACACTAAAAATACGCCTGGAAAAGATGGGGTCTTTTCGGTGACTCCGCCCATGTCTCTCGCCTGTTTTGCTGTGCTCTTAAAAGCATATTGTATAGGCCACGTTACATAGGAGAAGGGATTAGACATGAAACGTAACTTACGATAAATGAAGTTCTGAGCTGTGAACTGGTGATCCCTAAAGTTTCTGATTGGACAATTATCCACGCCTTTCACCTGGTGATACAAAATTAAATTAAACGTTTCTCTCTGCAACATACTGAAATATTAATGCCAAGGTGGTTTGCGCACGTGGTGAACTAAATTGCCATGCTGCTTATCCAAGCCAAGCTATTCTAACGGAGCGTCGAGCGGGTTGAGGGGTGAAGGGGTGCTTTGCGCAATCGGTGTTGCCTTTTATTACTCGCATGGTATGTTATACCAGAATGACACCGATGAAATTCACATTTTTAGTAAAATCAGAGCACCAGGTGTATTTTTATTGTCTTTGAGTGCAAAAAGCCTCAGATTCCGTGCCGACCGTATCGTATCTTATCTTATTCAAACCTACCCTCCTTCCTACCCTTCTGTAGCTCAGCCACATTTTAGGGGAGATAAAGCACCCTGCCAATCCATCCGCTGGAAATATGCTCCAGAAAAGGATGGTCACTTTTGTAAAGTGGGGCGAGATTTGGACACCACCAATATAAACATTTCCATTCCATTGAGCACCACATGTAATCTTGGTATAAAACTTAAGAACGGTACAAAGACGTGTCGATGGTGAAAATATCTGATCTAAGTGGACTTAAAGAATAAGGAAGAATATACCAAATGAAATTATTGAGGAAATAACGCGAACACGGCAATTATACATTTGTTCTAGAACAGTCACCGTCACTTACCTTGTGACGTAATGACACTGTGCAGGTTCGCTCGGAAACAAGAAAGTCTAGTACGGGCACTATTTACTCAGCACGACTGACGATGGCGGCACCCATATATCTAAGTGAGACATTCTCTATTACATATCGTGTGTTATGAATCTTAAATTATTAGTGATAGCTACAGGATATACCGACGAAGGAGGGTGTTCAATATTCTTAATTTAATGTAAAATAGCTTTAAACATAAATAGAATTTAATTCACGACAAACAAAATACTACTACCTATCGCACAACAAAGCTGCATATACAGAGCATTAAAAACTGTTTACAGAATAACATACTCTATTGTGTCTTAGAAATGAAGATTAAAGCCTCATCTATTTAAACAATGTATTCCTTTGACCTTGTGAAAAGTATTACTGCTTTTACAACGCATAAACTGTTGATGTAACCAGAGTATAAATTTACTGTGAGCCTGTACTACTTCGTCGAGATATTTTAATTCCCGTATTCTGTAATAGTTTTCCAACATTAGGTACTATGATCTAACGAAGAATGCATTTTAAGTTATGGTCCGATAACTGGTTTTTACTTTCGCTAAATGTACTATGTACAGAGTGTATAGAGAAGGTATTGTATTGCACCCAAAAATTTGATACAGAGATTTCAACGGAAATACGTGTTTTGAGACTCCCTGAATACAAAAAAAAGCATTTTTAGAAAAATGTCCGTGTGTGTGTCTGTATGTGTATGTGTGCGTGTGTGTGTCTGTGGGCAGCATAGCTCAAAAACGAAAAGACCGTTAGATACCAAACTTGGTATTTAAGTTTGGTATCTTCCAAGGATGCGATACGAAGGTTTTCAAGAAAATCCCCCACCCCCTACTACCCTTTACTTGAAATTTTTTCGAAAGTTTTGATTTTCTCAAAAATGGCTCTAGCGATTTTGATTAAAATATCGTATATTAAAGATATTTACCTGACAAATGATATGTGTATCTTGAATTTTCTAGGAATAGCCTCTTAAGATTACTTTACTCTGGATGAATTTTACGAAATTTTGCATAACTGCTAAACCCTACGAGATGGACAAAAGCTTACAACACAAAAAATGTAGAGCACGTTAAAACACACAATTTGTTATATATATTAGCATTAGCTTTAAAAAACTTATACTTTTCTCATGCAGGAATTTGTCAACTTCTGTCCATACAAACAAAGGAACTTCAGTCACATAGCAACCAGCTATTTTTTCGATCAGCATGAAGTTCATAGAAGCATAAGATTTCTAACAATAATTTGTTGCAGAGATACAGAGAAAGTCATGTAAATGGAACACATCAGATTTTTATGACGAGGTTTGTCTTGATCAGTGAAAACAACTGCTCACATACATATGTAGATGAGAAAATGCCGTGATACTGAGCAGAAAATGACAAGTCTGGAAAACATGATCGAGGGACATTGCTGTAAAAGTCACTCAGATTCTTTCTATTCTGGTATCTGTCTTTAGTTCTATGCCATTCTGCAAATCTGTCACTTCTAGTTGCAGTTTTGTAGAAATAGTATCCTGCAACAGAGAAAGATTTACCAATAACTGAATATCACGTTTGAGGTCTATCATTTCTTTAAGCCTGGAAACGAATTCTTCAATCACTTCTCGTATTATGCATTTCCCCACAAGGAACAAATGTCAACTGTATTTGCATTATCACCACTACAGCACACCTACCTACGAGATAAGTACTGTCTTCCCCTCTGTCTTGTCCATGTTGCCCGCACAGTCAATGCCTGCCCTAACCTCATTCGACTTCGTAACGACGGCTGCTGTTGTATAACAAGGATTCAGAATTACCACTCTGTAAACTCATGTTGAAACCCATATTAATAAAACGAAACCTGGAAAACAGTCTTCAAATAAGAAACGAACTAGTATCGAAGGAGATAGGATTTTGAAGCCGCAGTTGCGGAATGATTCCAAAAGACCATATAAGTAAATATCAATATTAGATAACGGCATCCATAAGTGCAATAGAAGCTGAAAGACAAATGCCATAAAAAGTAAATGGAAACCAACGTCCGAAGAAATCTTTACTGGAATTCGTGAGAATCTGAAGGAAATGGGGAAGCAGGATATTGCACCAAACTCTTCAGAAAAGTATACTTGCTCGGAAACTAAGATGCAAGAACTGCCATAATGTCCTATAATATCGAAAAAATGCTACTGTTATTGAAATAGTGTGGAAGAATACCAATACCCATTTTATTGCTTCCTCCAAAATGGTTAATATCACAACATCCACCATGATCGCAACTGTTAATGGTGTTTTAGTTGTTTTGTTTCCCTGAGTGTGTTCTACTGGGAATAGCTTCTGGATACAAAAAGTTCAAATCTCTCTAGATTAAATTCGATCTGTTCTCTTCCACCACATTCTCTGTAGCACATCAGAAAAATCTGATATGTTCCATTCACATAACTTTCTCTACATCTCTGCAACAAATTAATGTTAAAAAGCTTATGCTTCTATTTACCTCATGCTAATCGAAAAAAAATTAGCAGAAATAGTCTTATTACTTGCTTTCTTGTAAATAGAAGCGAAATAAGGTAGTACCATAGGTTAAAGTGACAGTCAAAACTGGTTGCTATGTGACTAAATTTCCTTTGTTTCTATGGACAGGAGTTGACAAATTCCAGTATGAAAAAAGTGTAAGTCTTTTAAAGGTGAAACCAAAAAGAAGGAATATCTCAAAAACGATCAACTCCATGAATAAAATGTATATAACATAAATTGTGTGTTTTAACGTGCTCTACATTTTTGTGGTAAGTTTTTTACCATCCCTTACGGTTTAGCAGTTATGCAAAATTCCATAAAATTCATCCAGAATAAAGTAGTCTTCAGAGGCTATTCCCAGAAAATTCATAATATACATTTTATGTCAGGTAAATATATTTAATATACGATATTTTAATCAAAATCGTTAGAGCCATTTTTTAGAAAATCAAAATATGAGAAAAAAGTTCCATGTAAAGGGTAGTTTTGGGTGGGGGAATTTTTCTCAAAATCTTTGTGTCGCATCCCTGGAAGGTACTAAACTAAATACCAAGTTTGGTATTTTACCCACATTTCGTTTTTCAGTTATCCTGTTCACGGACACACGGTCACATGGTGAAATCTGTGTATCACATTTTTGGTTCGAGTGCAATACCTTCTCTATACACTATGTACATAGTACGTGTAGAGAAAGTAAACAAGTCAAATATACTTTTTGTGACGCTGCCTATTTCCGAGATCATCTTTATTATTGGCTTGAATTTTCAAAGTCGTTTTAACCATTGGGAATGGTGACTTGTTATATATTATCCGAAATACATAAAGTACGCGTTCAGTTTTTATACAATGCGGATATTGCAGGATAAGCTAAGTTGTATTAAGGTTGATGGAGTGTGGGTTTGGCATTTTCTGGAACCCTTTGAACATTTATGTGCCGTGCTGCTAGAACAACTGCTATAAAGAAAGGAAATGAAATCTTCGTTCTGTTTTTCTTTCGTTGCAGATAAATCACAGAAAGCAATACCTGTATCCAGAGGAGATTTCGCGAACTCTCTGCGGGTTTCGGAGCCAGAGGAAACCTTCCCATCCTTATTCCACTCGTTGAATTACGGCACCGTGTAAAGAAATACCAGAGATTTATGGCAGTACTAAATTTAGTATCCGTCTCACCCGCTATAATGCTTTTTTCTGAAGAACTCAGCACATCATTTTAGGAAATCGCCATATTACTAACCTCTAGAATCTAAAATATCCTAGAAGTCGTTCTTATATACAGTCCGGTGCACGAAAACGTGTTCATATGAGGAACAGCTGTTTAGGTTGGTAGGTGAATGGCACCCCTCCTTTGCCACGCCCCAAGTTCAAACCTCTGTCAGCTATAGCAATGTGTGCATGCGCTTACCCTTTGTTTCGCGATGGCAGAATGTTTTAGATGCATTGAAACGTATAATTCAGAATGCATCTTATCTTTATTTGATTTGGACAACTTTCTGAAATAATGAAATTATTAACCCAGATACCAAATATGCCAGCAAAAATCTATGTGTTCCATTCACATCGCTGTAACAAATTATTATTAATAAGCTTATTCTTCTATTTACCTCATCGAGTAGAAACCTGATCTTATTACTTGCCTCCTGTAAGTATAAGATAAATAAGGAAAAACACTAAGCTAAAGCGATAGTCAAATATTTTAAAATGTGATTGCTATGTGGATGAAAACTGTTTATTTTCATTGCCAGAAGGCGTGAAAAATTCCCTTATGTGTTAAAGTATTTTAAAACTGAAACCAATGACAAGGAACATCTCAAAAATGGTTAATTCCACGATAAAACGTATATGACATAAATAGTGTGTTTCAACGATATCTTGTGTAGTAAGTTTTTGTCTATCTCTTACAGTTTACTAGCTATGTAAAATCCAGTAAAATTCATCCAGAATAAAGAGGCCTTCAGAGGCTATTCCCAGAAAATTCTTGATATACATTTTAGTTGACGTGTAAATATCTTTAATACAGAGTATTTTAAGTAAAATCGTAGGTACCCATAAATTCGAATAAAAAAAACCAAGTGTTTATTTTTGCATATTATATCTATGTAAAATACAGTAAAATTAATCAAGAATAAAGAGGCCTTCAGAGGCTATTCCCAGGAAATTCTTGATATACGTTTTAGTTGAAGTGTAAATATCTTTAATATAGAGTATTTTAAGTAAAATTGTAGGTACCCATAAATTCGAATAAAAAAACCAAGTGTTTATTTTTGCATATTATATAAATTTTCCATTTTGCGAAATGTTAGTATTTTTATTGAGCCAGTCAAATACTAAGATTTATAATGTTTCCCTATGGCCTGTTGTTTATTCAATAAATCAATATCAAGCAGAGCTTATTCTGAACCACGTTGAACTTTAATATCAAAAGAACAATATAGTTAAATTGTAATTATTGACTGTCAAAGGGTCTAGAGGGAGTCAAGCATGACAGAAACAAATTAAAAATTGAAGGCCTCCTCATCTTTGTTGACAACTTTCAGACTAAACGAAGAGCACAGTGAAAAAGTGTTATACGTGTAATTCATAAGACTTTCTCCAGCTGTTCCACAAACTTTCCTTATAAAGCATTTTTCTTTTATTTTCATCATGCTAATCGAGATAAACTTTAGAAATTATTGTCTTATTATTTACTTCCTTCTAAATAGAAAGGGAATAAGGGAGTAAACTAGGCTAAAGTAAGAGTCAAATATTTTTAAAGCTCATCGCCATGTGAAACAATTGAAATTCGGTTTTGATTTGCATTCCTGGCAGTAAAACAAAAGCGAAGAAATGAAACTTGACTTCCAGCTTGAGAAAAATCGGAAGTAGTTTAACATTAAAACCAGTAAAAGGAATATCTCGGAAACGGTCAACTACAAAAAAGTGTATATAATATAAATTGTGTGCTTTAATGACATCTATTATTTTTGTAAAAAGTTTTAACTATCTCTTATGGTTTACCACTTATACAAAAATCATTCAGAATGAAGAGGTCTTTTGAGGCTATTCCCAGAAAATTCTAGATATAGACATTTCGTTTGTCATGATATCATCTTAAACATAATGACATTTTAATAAAAATTGTTAGAGCCATTTTTGAAAAAATTAAAAATTCTCAATAAAAGATATTGAACTTAAATACCAAGTTGACCTTTTACCGACTTTTCGATTTTTACTTTCTCTATACGCACTATGTACATAGTGTATAGAGAATGTATTGCACTCCATCAAAAAATTCGATACCGAGATTTCACCGGAAATATATGTTTTAGGGTCCCCTGTATCCAAAAAAGGTATTTTCAGAACAAGGTCCGTGTGTGTGTCTGTGTGTGTGTCCGTGTGTCAGTGTGTCTGTGAACACGATAACTCAAAAACGAAAAGTCAGTAAAATACCAAACTTGGTATTTAAGTTTAGTATCTTTCAGGGATGCGACACGAAGATTTTGAGAAGAATCCCCCCACACCAAACTACCCTTTACGTGGACTTTTTTCGAAAATTTTGATTTTCTAAAAAATGGCTCTAACGATTTTGATTAAAATATTGTATATTAAAGTTATTTACCTGACAAATAAAATGTATATTTTGAATTTTCCGGGAATAGCCTCTGAAGATTACTTTATTCTGGGTGAATTTTTCATAACTACTAAACCGTAAGAGATGGACAAAAACTTAACCCACAAAAAATGCAGAGCACGTTAAAACACACAATTTATGTTATATACATTTTTTTCGTGGAGTTGATCGTTTTTTAGATATTCCTTTTTCTTGGTTTCAGCTTTGAAAAACTTATACCTTTCTCATACAGGAATTTGTTAACTCCTGTCCATACAAACAAAGGAACATCAGTCACATAGCAACCAGCTTTTGGCTTTCACTTTAACCTACGGTACTCCCTTACTTCGCTTCTACTTACAGTAAAGCAAGAAATAAGACTATTTCTGCTAATTTTCCTCGATTAGCATGAAATAAATAAGAGATAAGCTTATTAACAATAATAATTTACAGAGATATAGAGAAAGTCATGTGAATGGAACACATCAGATTTTATTAATGCTACCCACAGATACACGTGCGCTCGCATGCGCGCGCTCGCACACACACACACACACACATTTAGACACACTTACGGACACGGTTCTAAAAATTGGATATGTTCCATTCACATGGCTTTCTCTGCCTGTCCTACAAACTATTCTTACAAAAGATGTTTTATCTATATCGTTCTAATCGAGACAAATATTAGCAGAAGTTGTGCTATTACTTGATTCCTTCTAAACACAAGAGAAGTAAGAGAATGCAGTAGCCTAAAGGGATAGTCAAATCGTTTAAAAGCTGGTCGCTATGTGAACAATTGAAGTTCAGTTCGAGGCCAGTAATAAAAAACCAAAAAGAGATAAAACGAAAGGTGAACTCCCGTTTGAGAAAAAAATACGTACTTAAAACTGAAACCAATAACAAGGAATATTTCAGAAATTATCAAGTCTAGAAAAAAATGTATATGACGACATAAATTGTGTGTTTTAACCAGATCTACATTTATTGTGTAGTAAATCTTTGTCTATCTCTAACGGTTTACAAGTTATGCAAAATTCATTCAGACTGAGGAGTTCTTCGGAAGCTTTTCACAGAAAATTCAAGATACATATTTATTTGTGATGTACATATTTTAATATAAGGTATTTTGATCAAATCGTTAGAGGCATTTTTAAGAAAAGCAAAATTTTCGAAAAGTTTTCCTGTAAAGGATAGATTAGGGTGGGGGAATTCTTGAAAATTTTCGTATCGCAATCTTGGAAGACACCGAGTTTGGTAGTTAACTGATTTTTAGTTTTTAGGCTATGGTGCCTATACCCCTCCACGCGCACACACACACACATACGGACGTGTTTCCAAAAATTCCATTTTGGATTCAGGGGGTCTCAAAGCATAATAATAGGAAGGTGCAGGACCTCCCTATCAACTGGGTAACCTCCTATCGTTTATCCCGCCGGGAGAAGGTAATATTTTAATTAAAATATCGTATACTAAAGATATTTACATGAAAAATAGCATGTATATCTTGAATTTTCTGGGAATAGCCTCTGAAGACTACTTTATTGTGGATGAACTTTAAGGAATTTTGCATGACTGCTAAACTGTAAGAGATGGATAAAAATATAGCCCACAAAAATGTAGGGCACGTTAAAACACATAATTTATGTATATACATTTTTTCGTGGTGTTCATCGTTTTTTAAATATTCCTTGTTTCTAGTTTTAGCTTTAAAAAACTTATACTTTTCTCATACAAGAATTTGTCAACTCCTGCCCATACAAAGAAACGAACTTCAGTCACATAGCAACAGTTTTGAGTATCACTTTAACCTATGGTGCTCCCTTATTTCGCTTCTACTTACAAGAAAGCAAATAATAAGATCATTTCTGCTAATTTTTTCTCGATTAGCATAAATCAAATAAAAGCATTAGCTTTTTAACAATAATTTGTTGCAGAGATGTAGAGAAAGTCATGTGAATGGAACACATCAGATTTTTATACTGGTTTTTATCCCTTGTTTTAGATGTTTTCATTGGATTCTTTGTAGCATGGTTATATCTCTGGGCTTTTAACTCCGTTGTTTTATGTTAAGGGCACTGAAAACCGAATAGGCGGGTGCCCTTAAACCCCAATCATCATCATCATCAGCATCATCATCATTATCAAAGCATATATTTCCGCTGGAACTTCGGTATCGAATGTTTGTGTACTATGTACATTGTATTCACGTAAAAATTCAAGATCAATATGGCCGAAAACTGTTGACTAAAAATAAATCCTCAGGCTGTCGCAGATGTCACTAATAGATACATCATTTGTAAAGACACATTTTCTCTTTTATGTGCTAAAGCTAGAAGGGAATAACTTAAAGTTGAATGGAAATAACGAGGTTGAGGTGTCTGATCTTCATGCCGTTATAATTTAACGAGCAAGGAATGTTTGGAGCAAGTTAACCGTTGGATTCTATTCGATATAGTAGTGCATCTCTTAACCTCACTTTTCTCAGTAATTACATTGGAACCTTGATTTCCTATTGGAAGGTATATATGCTTAAGACGTCCATGAGGTAATTTAATTAAGCTACAGTAAACCTCTATGCATATTTTATAAGGTGAGCTAATAAGGCCATACAGTATGCAATAGATGTCTCAGCGATAAAGATTCACCTATGTGTAATTCAAATTATGTAATTAGTTTAATTAACCTTTTACTTTCTCTACGCGTACTATGTACATAGTGTATAGAGAGGGTATTGCACTCCACCCAAAAATTCGATACCAATATTTCACCGAAAATATATGTTTTAGGGTTTCCTGTATCCAAAAAAAAAACATTTTCAGAAAAAGGTCCGTGTGTGTGTGTGAACATGATAACTCAAAAACGGAAAGTCAGTAAAATAACAAATCTGCTATTTAAGTTTAGTATCTTCCAGGGATGTGACACGAGGATTTACAGATAAATGCCCCCACCCCAAATTACCCTTTATATCGAACTTTTTTTGAAAATTTTGATTTTCTCAAAAATTCCTCCAACGATTTTGATTAAAATGTCGCATATTAAAGATATTTATACGACAAATAAAATGTACATCTTGAATTTCTGGGAATATCCCCTGAAGACAACTTTATTGTGAATGAATTTTACGGAATTTTGCATAACTGTTAAACCATAAGAGATGGACAAAAACTTACCACACAGAAAATTAGACCACGTTAAGCCACACAATGTATGTTATATACAATTTTTTCATGGAGTTGATCGTTTTTGAGATATTCCTTGTTTTTGGTTTCTGCTTTGAAAAACTTAACTTTTCTCATATAGGAATTTGTTAACTCTGTCCATATAAATAACGGAACTTCAGTCACATATCATCCAGCTCTTGGCTATCACTTTAACCTATGGTACTCCTTATTTCCCTTCTACTTACAAGGAAGCAAGTAATAAGACTATTTCTGCTAATTTTTGTCGATTAGTATGAAATAAATAGGAGCATAAGCTTTTTAACAATAATTTGTTCAGAGTGTAGAGAAGTCCGGTGAATGGAATACATCAGATTTTTCTAACACACATTGACAATCGAGAGCAAAAAAAAAAAAATTGAATTGTTACACTCACAGGACTTCCTCTACATCTCGGAAAAAATATTGTTAAAAAGCTTATTCTGCTAATCGAGATAAACATTAACATAATTATCTTATTACTTGCTTTCTTTTAAGTAGAACGGAAATAAGGCAATCTACTACGCTAAAGTGATAGTCAATAAGTGATAAATTAAAAATTCATAAATCTACAAAAAATGTATGAGACATAAATTGTGTGTTTCAACAAGATCTACATCGGTTACGGTTTATCAAATACGCAAAAGTCAGCAAAATTCATCCAGAATAAAGAGGTTTCACAGGCTATTCCCAGAAAATCAAGATAAACATTCTACATTTGTCAGGTAAACATCTTTAATATATGGTATTTTAATCAAAATCGTTATAGCCATTTTTGAGCATATCAAAATTTTCGAAATTTTTTCCATGTAAAGGA
Source organism: Hymenopus coronatus (assembly GCA_030762935.1). Lineage (NCBI taxonomy): Eukaryota > Metazoa > Arthropoda > Insecta > Mantodea > Hymenopodidae > Hymenopus > Hymenopus coronatus. Next base: position 41,301,849 of record CM060899.1, read on the forward strand.
TAGTTTGGGGGAGGGGGGAGATTTATCTCAAAATCTTCGTGTTACATCCTTGGAAGAAACTAACTTACTCGTAAATACTGAGTTTGGTATTTACCGGCATTTTGTTTTTGAGTTATCGTGTTCGCAGACAAACAGACACACACACATACGGACCTTTTTCCGAAAATGATTTTTTTTATACAGGAGACCTATAACGTGTATTTCCGGTGAAATCTACATAACGAATTTTTGGATGGAATGACATATGTTCTCTATATACGATTTATATAGTACGTTTAGAGAAAGTAATACCTACCGATGGAGGTGTAAGATGTTTCTAGAACTGATTTTTGGATTCAGTAGGTCTTAAAACATGCACATCCATTGAAATCTCGGTATCTAATTTTTGAAGGATACAATACATTCTCTACCTATAATGTACATTGTACATTCATAGTCTAGAAAGTAAGGGGGTGTAAAGCTAGAACATCATGGAGAATCACAGAGAAAGATCTATGTAAAGGGTACGGCTTGGGATTAGGCAGTCAAAGTTACGTACAACAAGCGAACAGGAATGCATCTCTAATTACATATTTCTACCCAAGTTAGTCTATACACCTTTGCTTATTGTTATTGATAGTGGCTCTTTTGAACTTGTAATGCCTATTTCCTGCCTTTAGCAGCTATTCCGGCGAGCTCCACGCATGCCTCTATTGATATTTTAACACACACACAACATCTGTGTTTCACTCACATGACTTTCTGTAGCGTTCCATAAAAAACTTTCCTTACAAACGATTATTTTATATACATGTTAAATCAGATGAAAATTGCCAAAATTGGTCATATTACTTGCTTATTTGTAAGTAGGAGGGAAATAAGGGAAATCACTAGGTTAAAATAATAGTCAAATATTTTAAAAGTAGGTCTCTTGATGAAGCAATTGAAAGTTGGTTCTCTTCGCTTCCTAGGAGTAAACAAATGAGAGGCGAAAAGAAAGATGTATCCCGTTTGACAAAAGTTTAAGTACTTTAAAACTGAAACCATAACTCGGAATCTCTCGAAAACGATTAACTCTACAAAAAAGTTTATATAACATATATTGTGTGTTTTACTGAGATATACATTTGTGTTAAGTACGTTTTTGTGTATCTCTTACGGTTTATCAGCTATACAAAAAGCATCCAAAATGAAGAGGTCTTCAGCGGCTATTCCCGGAAAATTCAATATATATATATATATATATATATATATTTCGTTTGTCATAAATATATCTTAAACATACGTATAAAATTCCTTAGAGCCATTTTTGAGATATCCAAATTGGTACTTGGGGTGGGGTATTTTCTTAAAATCTTCGTACCGCATCCTTGGAAGATACTGTTAAATATCAAATTTGGTATTTAAATGACTTTTCGTTTTTGAGATATGCTGTCATAGGCACATACACAGACACATAAACAAAGTTTCTAAATTGTTTTTATCGGGGGGTGAAATCTCGGTATCAAATGTTTGGGTGGAATACAATACCTTCTCTATCCACTATGTATGTACATTGTACATATTGGCTAGAGAAAGTAATATTTATTTCTACCAATTTTGTACCCCTTTCCTTGAGGAACAGTAACTGCCAAAGTGCATCCACTACTTACCCTCTCTACACGCACTATGCACATAGTAGGTACAGAAAGTATTCCGCCGAAAAATTCGATGTTGCGATTTCACTGGAAAAGATATGTTTTGACCTACCCTGAATAAAGAAAAGGCGTTTTTATATTATTTGGTATTTAAACTTGGTATCTACTAAGTTTGCGATATGAAGATTTCCAGGGAAATTCCCTCGCTCCAAACCAGCCTAACATGGATTTTTTTTTTTTTTTAATTTAGATTTCTTAAAAATGGCTCTAGCGATTTGGATTCAAATGCCGTATGTTAAAGATATTTACACGTTAAATAAACTACATATCTTGCATTTTCTAGGAATAGCCTATGAAGACTTCTATATTCTGGATGAATTTTGCATAACTGGTAAACCGTAAGAAACAGACAAAAACTTACAACATAAAAACTAATAGATCTCCTTAAATCACACAATGTATGTCATATACATCTTTTTGTACAGTTAACCATTTCCGAGATATCCCTTGTTATTGGTTTCATCTTTAAGCTACTGAAACCTTTCTGAAACAGAATATCAACTCACGTTTCATCTCTTTTCGGTTTACCCCGGCTGTTAAAGGAAAACGAAATTTCAATTGCTTCACACAGCAACTAGCTTTTAAAAGATTTGTCTATTTTTATTTTAGCCTAATGTATTACTTAATTTCATTTCTACTTGGAAGGAACTAAGGTAAATATTTCTGCTAATATTTATCTCGATTACCATGATGTAGATAAAGGAATAATCTTTTGTAACAATAGTTTGTAGAGAAATTCATGTGATTATAACACATCAGATTTTTACCTCCTCAGCACGTGTTATGTTCATGGTGTATAGAGAAGATATTGTATTACACCCAAAAATTCGATACCGAGATTTCATCGGAAATATATGTTTTGGGTCCCCTTTTTTTTTGAAAAAAAGTCCGTGTATGTGTATGCCTGTGGACAGCATAGCTCAAAAACGAAAACACCATTAAATACCACATTTGGTATTTAAGTTTGGTATCTTCCAAGGATGCGACACAAAGATTTTCAAGAAAATCTCACCACCCCCATCTACCCTTTACATGGAAGAAATTTCGAAAAGTTTGATTTTCTCAAAGATGTCTGGAACGATTTTGATTAAAATCTCTTATATTTAATATATTTACATGACAAATAAAATTTATATCCTGATTTTTCTGGGACTAGCCTCTAGAGATTTTTTTATTCTGAATTATTTTTATTGACTTTTGTATAACTCGTAAACCGTGAGAAATGTACAAAAACTTACTAAACAAAAATATAGATCACGATAAAACAAACAATTTATGTCAGACATTTTCTTCGTGGAGTTGGCCGTTTTCGAAATATTCCTCGTTGTTGATTTGTTTTAAAATACTTTTCTCATACGGGAACTTTTCAACGCTTGCCACGCAAAGAAACGTATTTTAATCTCATAGCAACCACAGTTTGTTAACATTTGACTGTCGATTTAGCCTAGTGTACTCCCTTATTTCCCTTCTATTTATAAACGAACTAAGTAATAACACTGTTTCTATAATGTTTTAGCATTAAATAGATAGAATAATAAGCTTATTAATAATAGTTTGCTACAGAGGTGTAGAGAAATTCATGTGAATGGAATACATCAGGTTTTTTAAAAGTAATATTCGCGTTCATCAGATTCTACTTGGAAAATGGCATTGAAATGTGTGCTTATTTACTATTAGAACCATTCATCTCCCTAGATGCGTACCTTTTAATTTGTTTGCACGTCATTAAACTCCCCCCTTTTTTGCAGTGAACCTCTATTTTTTCTTTCCTTTTTTCCCCCCAGTTCCGCATTTAGTCGCTTGTTATCTCTCTCCCCCCATCAAGCACAGATCCTCCATTTCCTCGTTTGCTGTAACGTCTATTTAACCAAATGGACAATGAAACTCTTTCTCGCATTTGTTTGAACAGACTACCACCCGGGATATAAAATTAACTTTCTTAATCCCGGGTAGTTATTTTTTTTTTTTGAATTTACGATAATCCAGGGATTTCCGCTTCCCTTCCCACATTTAGTTCATTTGCTGTAATAAGCTCGAAGTCTGAGGGCATTAAAATGATTCATTTGTCTCTTTTGCCTTTTATATGTGTGCTTTATTCCTCTGGATTTTACATCCGTCCTTTCTCTTCCACTTACTAGATAGAAACTAGTTTCAAAGAAATCTCTATTCTATAAATTTCCCTTGTGTCTTATTTATCTAGTTTTAGAATTACTCATCTTTAAAGTGTATATCCAAAAACTTCCCGGAATGTAAAAGTTAACATAAGGTAATTTACACAACATTTCCCCAAAATATTTCTCTTCCACAATGAAACCTCTGCCTTCACGTGTAAGAGACTGGAAGCCATTTTGTCGTAGTACAGAAGTTCCTTCATCGTTCGAAAATCTTGACTGAAACGTTTATGCCATTCATACACCTGAGTTTTCTTCATCGCTGCTTCACCATAAGCTTTTTCCATCATTCTCAATGTCTCTGAGGGAGATATGTTTAACAAAACACAAAACTTTATATTTGAACGTGCTCCGTTGCCAACATTATGAACTCGGAATCAGAAGTGCTCCATTTACATGGCTATTTCTGCATCTCCACAGCAAATTATTGTTAAAAAGCTTATGCTTCTGTTTAGTTCATGCTACTCTAAACAAAATTAGCAGGAATAGTCTTATGTGCTTCCATGCAAGTAAAAGGGAAATAAGGGAGTACCATAGGCTAAAGTATTAGTCAAAAGCTGGTTGCTATGTGACTGAAGTTCTTTTGTTTGTATGGACAGGAATTGACAAATTCCTTTATGAGAATAGTATAAGTTTTTTAAAGCTGAAACCATAAACAAGGAATATCTTATAAAACGATCAACCACACGAAAAAAATGTATACAACATAAATTGTGTATTTTAATGTGCTCTACATTTTTGTATGGTTAGTTTTTGTCCATCTCTTACAGTTTAGCAGTTATTCAAAATTCAGTAAAATTCATCCAAAATAGTCTTCAGAGGCTATTCCCAGAAAATTCAAGATGTACATTTTATTTGTCAGGTAAACATCTTTAGTAAATGGTATTTTAATCAAAACCGTTAGAGCCATTTTTGAGAAAATAAAAAATGTCGAAAATGTTTCCATGTGAAGGGTAGTTGGGGTGGGGGGGATTTTCTTGAAAATCTTCATTTCGCATCCTGGGAAGATACTGAACTTAAATACAAAGTTTGGTATTTGAACTATGATGTCCACAGATGCACATACATACACACTTGCACACGCACATGAACCTTTTTCTTTTGGATTCAGGGGGACCCAAAACATGTGTTTCCGGTGAAATCTCAGTATCGAGTTTTTGGGCACCTTCTCTATACACCATGTACATAGAACTAGTTGCCAAGTGGACAACATTCATTAATATAATGACAATTTAAATAAAGTGTCATCGTGGATCTTACCAACAAGTAAAAGTAAAATATAATTTATTTTTGTAGACATTAAAAAGCATGAAAACGATTCCGGGGATTTTTTTAATCTAGGGTTGGTATCACAAGAGCGGTAAATAAAGAATTAACCATCCCTTCTTATGTGAGAGAGTACGTGCTGAAATTAGCGCAAAAATGAAATTTCTAACTTTTTGTTCAGTATTATTTATTGCGCTTCTTCTTTAAGTTAGTAATTATCATCAGGAATATTCTGTTGCTGCTTAACAAATGATGCGCGAGTTTTAGGTGTAAAATATAAATAACACGAATCCGGTGAACGAAAGTTGCCGTCTAGTCTTTCAGCATTTTGGGTTGGAGAGTGGATTTGCTGGAATTTGGGTATCAGATTTTGTTTCTGAAAATACAATAAAACCACTGGTATCCCCTCTTTAACCAAATTTACTACACAAATTAAAATACCTTTCCCTCTCGACTTCCTTTTGATTAAATTTATACACCTGCCTTAGTTAATTTACGATCAAAGTTGAATAATTTTATCTCAGAATAAATCGTTAATTTAAACCACAAGGTTTTTAGCCCATTCCCTTATTGAAATATTTTCCTAAACGTTGGAATGTTGATTGAACGCATACAAATTTTCTTACAATCAATTTTTACAATTTTTTACTATCACTACACGTACTATGTACATAGTGTATAGAGAAGGGATTTTTTGGAAAAAGGTCCGTGTGTGTGTTTTCGTGTGTCCGTGTGCCTGTGAACACGATAGGTAACTCAAAAACGAAAAGTCGGTAAAATACCAAACTTGATATTTAAGTTTAGTATCTTCCAGGGATGCGACTCGAAAATTTCATAAAAAAATTCCCCCACCACAAACTACCCTTTACATGGAAAAATTTTCGAAAATTTTGATTTTCTCAAACATTGCTCTAATGATTTTGATTAAAATACCGTATATTAAATGTATTTACATTATAAATAAAATGTATATCTTGAATTTTCTGGGCATAGCTTCTAAAGACATCTTGATTCTGAATGAATTTTGTTGAATTTTGCGTAATTGGTAAACCGCAAGATAGAAATTACTATACAAAAATGTAGATCACCTTAAAACACACAATTTATGATTTATAGTTTTTTTCCGTGAATTAATAATTTTGAGATACTCCTTGTTATTTGTTTCAGATATAAAATTCTTAAACTTTTGTCACACGGAAAGTTATTAACTCCTGATCGTACATAGAAACGGATTTTAACCACATGGCAACCAGCTTTTAAGAGATATGACGTTTGTTTTAGCCTTGTGTATTCCCTTATTTTCCTTCTACTTATAAGGAAGCAAGTAATTAAGGCAATTTATGCTAATGTTTATCTCGATTATATAAAGTAGACAGAAGAATATGATTTTAAAAATAATTTGTTACAGCGATGTAGAGAAAGTCATGTGAATGAAACACATCTTATTTTTTTAACACCGCAATCTTTAATATGTAGTCACGTCTTTATTATTCCACAAATAAATGCAAGTCTTTGCAGATCGCGAGTAATTTCCAATTTCATCTTCACGCGCTTTCCGTACTGCTGTGGCCTAGACAAAACTCTCAAACCCTGCCTATTTTTTAGGCTGTGATCCGATCTTACACGAATTTTACAACTTCTACAAATATTATTGGTGTCCATTTTCCACTCTTCGGGTTTTTCCATCGTTTCATATTTGTACATAAACTTAGCAACATATGGAAGGACATTAGCGTGATCTCATACTCTGCTGAGTTTAATAATGTGAGTAAAGTACAGTTCACATTTGTGTTGTTTTCCTCAAAATTTGTATTTGAGCGACTTTTCGTTTTTGAGTCATCGCGGACACACAGAAATTTTAATAAAAATGTTGTTGTTTTTTTTTTTTTTTTGTATTCAGGAGATCCTAAAACATGTATTTCCGGTGAAATCTCGGCATCGATTTTTAGGTGGAATGCAATACCTTCTCTATACACTATGTGCATAGAACGTGTAGAGAAAGTAATTACGCAATGTTTTTCACCTTCTTCCCTTCCGTCCCTTCTTAACCACTTCCAAACGTTCCCTATTCAAGAACCATCCCTCCTGTCTCTCGCTCGCTTATTAGCGGATTAGTTAGCAAGTATATCGACCTAGGCTACTGGTCCCTCGACAGGTGTCTGTATGGGCCTTTCTCTGTGAAAGGGTGCTTAACTCAAGTGGTACAACACTTGACTACAGAACAGGTGGTGCTGAAGGTCCAAATGTCCAGACATTAGAGCTAATAGTAAAAATGTAAACAGACTATTCAGTACCTACCCTTGCAGTCACGTGATCATGTGCTGAGATTTGAATCAGTAATTCTCTTATTTTATATCCATTTTAATTCACAGAGAAACTTAAATTACAGTCAAAACTTGCAAATATGCATAGAAGCTTGTGACAGTGATGTGATTAAATAAAAAATAAAAGCATTTGAGTCGGTTTTAGTAACACAAACATCACTTAATTTTACTGACTGGGGGCCGGTTTCGGGTAACAGTTGTTCCCATTTTCAACCCTTAATTCCTTAAAATTAAGTGATGTTTGTGTTTCAAAAATTCTTTTATTTTCTATTAAATTACAGTGTCTTAGTTTATTTACTTTTTACTTTCTCTACACGTACTATGTATTTATTGTATAGAGAAGGTATTGTAATCAACCCAAAATTTCGATACCGAGATTCCACCGGAAATATAAGTTTTAGGGTCCCCTGTAACGAAAAAAAGGTATTTTCACAAAAAGGTCCGTGTGTGAGTGTGTGTGTGTGTGTGTGAACACGATAACTCAAAAACGAAAAGTCGGTACAATAACAAACTTTGTATTTAAGTTTAGTATCTTCCAGGGTTGCGACACGAAGCTTTTGAGAAAAATCACCCAACACCAAACTACTCTTTACATGAAAAAAAAAAAACTTCCAAAATTTTGATTTTCTCAAAAATGACTCTAACGATTTTGATTAACACCTCTTATATTTAAGATATTTATGTGACAAATAAAATGTATATCTTCATTTTTCTGAGAATAGCCTCTTTTCTCGTACGGAAATTTGTCAACTCCTGTCCATACAAACAAAGGTACTTCAATCACAAAGACCAGCTGTTAAAAGATTTTATTATCGATTTATCCTAGTGTAGTCCCTTATTTCCTTCTACTTACAAGAAAGCATTAAGATCCATTCCGCCATTTTTTCTCGGTTAGCATTAAGTAAATAGAACAATAACCTTTTTAATAATAATTTGTTGCAGAGATGTAGAGAAGGTCGTGTGAATGGAACACATAAGATTTTTTACTTTCTCTACACGTGCTATGTACATATTGTACAGAGAAGATATTGTATTCCACCCAAAAATTCGATACCGAGATTTCACCGGAAATACATGTTTTGTGTCCCCCTGAATCAAAAAAAAACCACCTCAAGCTACCCTTTATATGGAAAAAATTTCTAAAATTTTGATTTTCTCAAAAAATGACTAACGATTTTGACTAAAATGCCGTATATTAAACACATTTAAACAACGAATAAAATGTATTTTTTAATTTTCTGGGAATAGTCTCTATATATGGCTTTTTTTCTGCATGAATTTTGCTGCATTTTGCATAGCTGATAAACCGTAAGAGATAGACAAAAACTTACACATATAAAAGTAGATCTCGTTAAAACGCACAATTTATGTCATACACGTTTTTTCCTGGAATTTACTATTTTTTTTAGATATTTCTTGTTATTTGTTTCAGATTTGAAATACTTATACTTTCCTCACACGGAAAGCTGTAAGCTCGTAGTCATGCACAGAAACGGATTTGAATCTCATGGCAACCAGGTTTTAAAATATTTGACTATTGTTTTAGCCTAGCGTATTTCCTTATTCTCCTTCTACTTACAAGGAAGGAATTCAGACAATTTCTGCTAATGTTTATCTCGATTATCATATAGTAGGTAGAAGAATAAGCTTTTTAACAATAATTTGTTACAGCGATTTAAAGAATGTCATATGCATGGAACACATCAGGTTTTTTATATGGGGTGTCTCATTCGGGCGAAATCTTGGTGTCAAATTTTTGAGTGGAACACATTACTTCCCCTACTTACTATATATAGTAGAGAAAGTAAAAATGAAGAAGGAAACAGAGTACAATGGCATGTGGTGAGCAAGGAAGCGTTAGAAACATCTGTTTGTATCCTCTCTGTAGAGCTGATCAAGACGAAATCACTGAAGCGAGGTGATTGACAGGCAAGCCGAGTTTAATGTGACGTCATACAGTGCTCACCACAGGAGACGTCACGACGTGCTGATAGATTATTCCCACTGGCGTTTACTCCCTTTGTGGAAACGTAGCAGGTGGAGCCTGCATTGCGTCAGGTATGTGACCAGCACCCTCAAAGGATATCTGTATCGATACTGCTTGTGGTTACATAATTACACCAGCGTCTCAGGGAGGATCTATACAACCCAACATACTGAGTTCTGTCCTTAGTTTCATTTAACTTTTAATTAGTTTAAAAGTAATTCCAATTAACACTGAAAGCAAATGAGATTTGTCAAGTTTTGACAGATACGTTCTAATGTTTTGGAAGTTGAACGGTGTGCAGTTAGTTCGACGTGCTCAAATAGCCTGTTAAGGGACACTGAGATTGAAAAGTCTAATTTCTGTCATTTTTAAGCTTTGAGTTAAAATTTGGCATATAATATCTGCAAATCATTAGAAAACTGTGTACCAAATTTCATTTTTCTATAATTGTTACTTTCAAAGTTAAAATAATTTTAGAAAACTAAAATATGAGTTAATGCTACTTTTCAAAAGTTGACTGGCGTCATTATTGTTAAAGTAGGTAACCAATGATATGTTCTTTCCATTTGTTCAAATTATGAGTATCAGATCAGTCATTAGTTTTGTAATCATATCTCTAGTTGCTAAGATAGAAATTTATATTTTTTTTTACAAAAAATAATAATCATGCAGTTAAAATAATGCTCAGTTTTGTTTGATACCTGTGCACAACATGTATATAGAGTTTTACTACAATTGAACCAAAACTGCTACGCCAGGTTCAATGTATGTGTTGAAAAAAGTAAAGTTGAAACCAAAGTTATAAAAGTGATTTTCCAAAACATTTAGTTTGTTACATTTTCTAGCGCATATGTAGAATGTACAGGGTTCTTCATTTAAAACCTAACGGAGCACACGGCGTTTCGCCTTTCCTGAGACCCAGCTGAGACCGGCTATTTTTGTGCGCGCGGGCTAACGACGTCAGTATTGTACCGGTCACCTACATTGAACAGACGATTGATTCTAGAGCAATACATTTTTGTGTATACATGGGAATCACCACGCCGCGCAGAGTATAAATAATGTTTCTCGTAGTAGTTAGTGAAGGGATTGTATTCCACTCAAACATTCGATACCGTTCGATACTGTGATTTCACTGGAAATGTAAGTTTTTGGTTTCCATACAGGTTAGCTACTATCGGTGACTTGTAAATTCTCAGACCCATTACATTCTTTCAAAAACTGAGATGATAGATGAACCATTTACTGTTTTTAATGCCAGTCTATTCAGAATTATAGTTTTTGTTGGAAATCATGATTCATGATCTCTTTGGGAATGAGAATGAGGTTCTTTTTGCATGGCCTTGTCTAGCAACCTGCTTTTAAAGTCTTTGACTATCACTTTAACCTAGTGCATTTATTCATTTCCCTTCTACTTACAAAGAAGCAAATAATTAGATCGTTTCTGCCATTGTTTATCTTGATGAACATGATGTAGATAAAAGATAATCTTTTGCCGTGTGAATGGTACATACCAGATATTTACTTTCTCTACACTTACTACGCACATGTTTGGAGAAGGTATTGCATTCCACCCAAAATTTCGATACCGATATTTCACCGGAAATACATGTTTGGGTCCCCCTGAATAAAAAAAACATTTTTGGAAAAAGATCCCTGTGTGTGCGTGTGTGTGTCTGTGTCTGTGGACAGCATAGCTCAAAAACGAAAGACCGTTAAATACCAAACTTGATATTTAAGTTTGGTATTTTCCAAGGATGCGACACGAAGGTTTTCAAGAAAATCTCCCACCCCCAAACTACCATTTACATGGAAAAAATTTCGAAAATGTTGATTTTCTCAAAAATGGCACTAACTATTTTGATTAAAATATCCTATATTAAAGATATTTACCTGGCAAATAAAATGTATATCTTGAACTGTCTGGGAATAGCCTCTGAAGACTATTTTTATTGAATTTTTATTGAATTTCGCATAACTGGTAAACCGTAAGAAGTAGACAAAAGGTTACTATTCAAAAAATGTAGATCATGATAAAACACACCATTTATGTCACATACATTTTTTGGTACAGTTGATCGTTTTGGAGATATTGCTTGTATTGGTTTCAGCTTTTAAAAACTTATGCTGTTCTCATACAGGAATTTGTCAACTCCTGTCCATACAAACAAAGGAACTTCAGTCACATAGCAACCAGCTTCTGACTATCGCTTCAACCTATTCTACTCCCTTATTTCGTTTCTACTTGCATGGAGGCAAGTAATAAGACCATTTCTGCTAATTTTTTCTCGATTAGCATGAAGTAAATATAAGTATAAGCTTTTTAACAATAATTTGTTGCAGAGAAAGTCATGTGAATGAAACACGTCAGATTTATTACATATACTATTCAGTACATGCCCGTCTCGTAAACCACGTAGATGCCAGATAAATTTAATTAACATTCTCATTTCTGAATCGATAAGTTTGACGTGCTCAAGAGACTTTTAATTTTCATTTTACATAGCGCTTTGTGCCCTGTTTTCTACTCATCCTTTAATTAAATGCGCGCTAAGGGATATCGCAAGACACGTGTCTCAACAGCATCCATTTTATTCCTTCTTGTTACTCCGGCAGAGCGTTAATTAATACATTCAGAATATATGAAGGGCGTTATATTAATTTTGTGCTTGACTATGAGATGTTTATTAAATACATTTTTGAAAAGTCGTGAGGCCTTAGATAAGCCTTGGGGAGCTGATAAACGGAGGTGAAGTGTAACGTCTCCACATTCGACCTGGAGTTGTTATCTAGACTGTTGTTGCTCACCATGCAAAGTACATCAGTGGCGGAACCAACTCGGCAAGTAGTTTAATCAAATGTTTGAGTGGAATACATACCTTCTCTATACACTATGTGCATAGTACGGATAGAGTAAGTAAAACCCGATGTGTTCCATCTACATGACTTTCTCTACATCTCGGTAACACATTACTGTTAAAATGTTCATTCTCATACCTACTTCTTGCTAATCGAGATTAACATTAGCAGAAATGGTGTTATTACTTGCTTTATTTTAAGTAGAGGAGAAATAAGGGAATAAATTCGGCTAAAGTGACAATCAAATCTTTTAAAAAGCTGGTTGCCACGTGGTTGAAATCTGTTTATAACTTTACATGTCATAAAACTTAAAAGTTTTTTAAATCTGAAAACAATAGCAAGGAATATCTCAGAAATGGTCAATTCCACGAAAGAAAAACGTATATGACATAAATTGTATGTTTTAATGTGATCTACATTTTTTGTGTAGTAAGTTTCTGTCCATCCCTCATAGTTTACCAGTTACGCTAAATTCAGCAAAAATTCATTCAGAATAAAGAGGTATCTAGAGGCTATTCCTAGAAGATTCAGCTATACATTTTATTTGCCACATAAATATCATTAATATATGGTATTTTAATCAAATTCGTTAAAGCCATTTTTGAGAAAATCAAAATTTTCGAAATTTTTTTCATGTAAAGGGTAGTTTGGGGTGGGAGAGATTTTTCTCAAAATCTTCGTGTCGCATCCCTGCAAGAAACCAAACTTAAATACCAAGCTTGATATTTTACCGACTTTTCGTTTATGAGTTATGGTGTTCACAGACACACGTACACACGGGCACACACACACGGATCTTTTTCTGAAACTACTGAAACACCTGTTTCCTCTGAAATCTCGGTGTTGACTTTTTGGGTGGAATGCAATACCTTCTCTACTCGTACATAGTATGTATAGAGAAAGTAAATATGACCCAAGGAAAACCACCCTAATCTCTTGAGGGAAATGATAGATGACGTGGCATGGCCAAATAAAAGAGCAGTTTATATATATGCAGAAGGCACTTTAAATCTCGCATTACGACCGTCTGCTGTTGACCAGTAGACAATGCATAGTGAAAGAATGCAGCATTCTTCCTCTGTTTTTAAAACAAGGATAAAGTTTGAAGTTTCCGAAGTGTTGTATTGCATAACGTATTGACTTTGTCTATGTGAATGCCTGCATTGAATAACATGGATGCAAAGTCTTGCGCTTACAGCTCACATAGAATGGTACATCATGTGACTACTGTAGCTTCAAACACGTGGCAAGTTGAGTCCGCTCCTCTTTGCTGTTTTAATGAGGACCATTGTAGTTTGAGGCAGAGAATACCAGATAAAGACGACCACTACACCACTGGGAGTAACTATTTACTATAATTATTGTCGCGAACATAATTCTGCGACGAGGGGGGATAGCTATTTGAGGGTGATAAAAGTAAGGCAGATGGTAGAGCAATGATAACAACAGGACTTAGATTAAGCTAATATATTGAGAAAGATTAAATAATGTGTAGCGAATGATTGGTTTACAAAGGTGGGGGTTGTAATATATTCAATTGATCCTGGCCAATACTATTCTTATTGTGGGGTTATTAACATAAAGCCTTGCCTTAAGAAATATGTCATGGTGCTAATTAGAGGTTCCCGACGGTCAAAGACAAAAGATCTGGATGTCGGGTCTGCAGTTCCTTAAATAGAATTAGCGGCGTCCCGGGAGGGCATTCCAATATGGTGGCCGTACTCCTAATATGGGTAGTCTTAGGCAATCAGCACCGAATGCTTAAATGTTCTAGAATATCCTGTGTGACGTCAAAGTGCGAATGTGCGCAGAAGAAGTTGGTGGAATCAAAAGGTCCACTTGGGAGTGCCTTCGGAAGAGGCTAGTTAGTTCCATCCTGTTACTTAATCAGCTTATAACAAAACTTGTAGTTTTCCTAAGAATATGTAAAAATCAAATCCCCAATTAATTCAGATTAATTAATTCGTAATTACTAAAACAATATAAATTAAACTCTCGCCAATGACAATTGCGACATTATATTCATCCCAAAAATACTCTGCCTGTGTGTCTACATTTACGTTTTATTTGTAATCAAGTGGGTAGAGCAGTAACAACAAAAGAGGGAAATTTTTAATAACTACTGCATATTTAGTTGATTAGGTATATCATTTATTGCACAGCGTCTGAACGTAACTTACAAAGCTAACAGAGTAAACGAGCTACATGCATATGCACGTACATGCAATACACGATACGCCAGGTAATGAATATTCAGCGGGCTAGGGTGCAAACTGGGATTAGTTCACAACTTTACGATGCCTTGATGCTGAGTAACTGGAAAACTAGTGTAAGCTTGAGGGAGTCTGGGCCTTAGTATAAGAAGAAAAAATCATGCAATAAAGTCATAGATATAAATATCATGCCTTCCTTTGCTAAGAAACAACAATGGTCAGCTTAGTCTTTTTATTTTCTCTACATGTACTGTGTACATAGTGTACAGAGAAAGTACTGTATTGAACCCAAAATTTCTATACCGAGATTTCATCGGAAATACATCTTTGAGACCCTCCTGAATCCAAAATAAAGCATTTTTAGAAAAATCGCCGTGTGTGTGTGTGTCTGTCTGTGTGTTTGTGGACAGCATAGCTCAAAAAGAAAAAGATCGATAAATACCAAAATTGGTATGTAAGTTTAGTATCTTTCAAGGATGCGACACGAAAATTTTCAAGAAAATCCCCTGATCCCCCAACTACCCATTACATGGAACATTTTTCGAAAATTTGATTTTTCTCAAAAATGGCTCTAACGATATTGTTTAAAATACCTTATGTTTAAGCTATTTTTATGACAAACAACATGTATATCTTGAATTTTCTACGAATAGACTCTAAAGACCTCTTCATTGTGGATGGCTTTTATATAACTGGCAAACTGTAAGATATATATAAAAACTTACTGCACAAAAAAGATAGATCGCATTAAAACACATTAGTTATTTATATTTTTTGTTAGAGGTAACCGTTTTCGAGACATTACTGTTTTCAATTTTATTCACTGGGAAGAAATCTTTCTTCTCGTTTCTCATTTACTCCTGGCAAGCAAAGAGATTGGAATTTCAATTGTTTCACATAGCGACCGGCTTTTAAAGAAGCAGACCATCACTTTAGCCTGTGCATTTTTATTTCCCTTCTACTTACAAGGAAGAAAGTAATAAGACTAATTCTCCTTATGTTTATCTTGATTAGCACGATGTACATAACAGATTAATCTTTTGAATAAAAGGGTTGTTTGCCGAACACCTAGAGAACATCATATGAACGGAATACGTTAGATTTATTCCCTTCTACTTACAAGGAACCAAGTAATAAAAACAATTTTTGCTGATGTTTATCTCGATTATCATGATGTACATAGAAGAATGCGCTGTTTAACAATAATTTCTTACAGATATGTAGAGAAAGTCATGTGAATGGAAGACATCATTTTTTTTACTTTCTTTACATAGTGCATGTTACATAGGTAGAAAAGGTATTGCACTCCACCGAAATCTCGATACCGAGATTTCACCAGAAATACATGTTTATGGGTCCCATGTAACCAAAAAGTATTTTTATAAAAAGTTCCGTGGTGTGTGCTTCCCTGACGCTGAGTAAAAATAAATTTTACTCAGGGTCCCTCAAACATATATTTCCGATGAAATCTCGATAGCAACATTTTTGGGTGAAATACAATATATTCTCTACCTGCTCTGTACATTGTACATACGCGCTAGAAAAAGTGAGTCGCCCTCAGTGGTGTAATGGTTACCATGCGAACTTCATATACCCAAGGTCGAGAGTTCAATCCCGGCGGAGGACGATGGATTTTTTCGGGTGTAAAAATCCTTAGCATGATTTCCTTCGGAAGGGAAGAAAAGCCGTTGGTACCGTGTCGTAGATTTACGGCACGTAAAAGAACCCCAAGCCTGAGCAAAATTAAGCGTTCTTCACACCCAATTTAGAATGGGACGCTGAGTTATAGAGCGTCCATTAATAACACGTCATTTTGTTTTAGAAAAAGTAAAAAGCACGAAAACAAGGGAAAGTAGATACACGTGCTGTTACGGTTTTTCTTGAAAGTACGGTGATTATTAGTCATATAGTGGAGCTAATTGCAATTTAATTCTGAGCTAAGCATTTGCTATCTGCTGACTTAAGAGCCTCCTTCAGAAACGAAATGGAATTTTATTTATAGGCGCTCTTTAACAGCTGTGGTTTTCAACGTCCCATTCCACATTTGGTGTGAAAGACCGATTAATTTTGCTCAGAGGCTTCTTCATATGGCTTGGGCTTCTTTTACATCTACGACGCGGGACCAACGGCCTTACTTCCCTTCCGAAGGAAAGCATGCTAAGGATTTTTACGCCTGAAAAAAATCCATCGTCCTGAACCCATGACCTTGTGTATACGAAAGTGGAATGATAACCATTACACCACGGAGGACAACTGCCTCCGCCATGTTGTATGGAATAAAGTTACAATTCTCGCCAGTTTTTCATGATCTACCTAGCATCTTCCCCAAAGGAAGCATTCCAGTGAAAGCCTAAGATTATATATATATAGTTTGTTAACGACACAGTCAAATGCTTGGATCATATCAGCACCGCCGGTATACCGGAATTTCGTCCCGTAGTTCTTTAACATGCCAGGGTTCGATTTCAGGCAACTGCATGTGGGATTTGTGGTGGACATAGCGGTGCAGGGGCGGATTTTCACCTGGTTCTCGGTTTTTCTTGCCATCGCATTCCACCGATGCTCCATCTTCATTCCATGTATCAACAATGTCATCGCCTGCTGTGTCATAGTAATCGGGCGTTAGACACTATAAAAAGTAAGATGCCAGTAAATCTACTGACATGGGACTTTACATTTAAGCACAGTTAAAAACCATCGGTCTGAGCCGGGTCTGAACCCGCGACATTGAATTCAGAAGGCCAACTCCTAATCAACTGAGCTACCTAGGCCGACTGAGAGCCCAGTCGAGGCACTAAAATAACCATCATGAACCGAACTCAACTTTTGATGAACAGCTAATAGACGCTGAAGCTGGTCAGGAAATTCAGTTATAAAGCAGTTACGTCGAAGCGACGTTACCATGGAGACCAGGCGCCGACTGAGAGGGATGTCAACAGCATGAATGGAGTGCTGTGTAGTTCGCAACCAGCCAAGTGAGTAAACCTTGTCCAGTTCTACAACAAGAATCAGAGAGGTAAGTGTTGTTTTTGGAGAATGTGTGCAGGAATTTTGTTGACAAGTAATCGTCGTGTTTTGATGCATCTATTTCCACTAAACAGCAGAATAATAGAATCTGAATGTAGAAAAAAATCGACATTGGAGTTACAATATGAAATAAAAATTGGTTGGAATAAATAAACATATATTTTAGAATTGTATATGAAACAAATGACGGGAATAGCGTGGCTCAAGTTGGGAGGGTGGAAAACTCGTAAGGTAGTTGATGAAGCTGGTAAGAGAATTTGTCTATTATGCGGGAATCAGGAAGACTGGACGCATATTTTGGCAGATTGCGTGCACATGGATAGATGTTAGGAAAAAACTTTTGCCGGAAGTAGTTCTAGCTTCAAACAGACGAAGGACAGCATGCTGGGATTTGATTCTAAACAGCCAAAACTGGCCAAGCCTGGGCACATACTTAATGGATGTACGTGCACCAAGAGATAAGATATTTGTGTAAATATTGAATAGACTTATTTGCTGTTTGAGTAATCTATAAATGGTGAATACGTGGTGTAACTGTGAGTGTAAGAGAGTGTGTATGTGTGCGCGCGCGTATTTCCAATGTTGTAAAGATATATCAAATAGATATGTAGGTAATATTTTAAATTCAAGTATTTTTAGAAGCATGTGCGGTCACTCGACCTATGCGACGGTGTGACGCAAGCTATGTACTATTGCAAGCTTAATAAGAACTACTACTACTACTACTACTACTGCTGCTGCTGCTGCTGCTGCTTCTACTGCTGCTGCTGCTGCTGCTGCTACTGCTGCTGCTGCTGCTACTGCTACTGCTGCTGCTGCTGTATGGTGATCAGCAAAAATGTAGGATGTTGTATCAAAACTCGATGAGTTACACCATATGTCAATTGTGTTAGAGCACATATATAGAGAGAATAGATAGCAAATGCCCTATCCTTATGCATTATGGAAGGTTTTTGTCAAGTTGCTATGTTTTAATTCTACACTTCTGAGTGGGTTAAATGTGCACCCAGAAATAAGATTTTTTGGTATTAATATCAACTAAGCATAAATTTGGTCTGTAGGTTTAAACCAGTATGATGGTGAATACTTGTGGTGTTTGGTTGTAGTTTCTCAAATAGTAGAAGCAAAACAAGGAAAGGGTAATGTGTTTCAATACATAGCTTAGGGCACTGTTTAAGTGGTTCTGTAGTTTTAAATGTTCAACTAAGCAATAAATTTAGAGTGTAAGTTTTAAACCAGTATAATGCCGAATAAGTTTGTGGTGTTTGGATGTAGTTTCTCAAATAGCAGAAGCTAAACAAAGAAAGGGAAATTTGTTTCAATACATAGGTTAGTGTACTTATTTAAGTGATTTTTTTGGTGGTATACTTAGATATGTTATATGTTATCAACGGAACGATTCTTTATTGTTTCTTAGATTTTAGATTTCTAACTCGGAAAGACCGTTGAGAAGCAGCCAAAATGGGCAACCTCTCTGGTTTATAAGAAACCTCTTGCTAATTCGCCCATTAATAGCTATGGCGAGAAATAATTAGTATCGAATTATGTAATTATGATACCAGAACTGTGATAAAAGCGGCCATGTTCCTCGGACTCGGAATGCAATACATGCAGTCCACAGTGAAAGTTATTGTAATCTTAGGGATGATCTCTGATACTTGTCACCTTTTCCTGGTGTGCACTTATTTATAAATGCATGTAGTGGAACTAATGGCTGTAGGCATGAGAGCCAAACAATAAGGTTGGTCAAAATCTGAAAGTTTGCCCTCCTTCAGTTTTAGACCAGGAAATTAGAACAAAATTAAGTTATGACCTTGCCACGATGTTTACTGCAATAATATCAGTTTATCAACAATAACTTTTGAAAGGCCGAAAAATATGATTGTATTAAATATCTCTTAAACTAGAGATCTCTCCCCTTCCATTGTCCTTTGTTTTTACTTCAAAAACTTGGAAAAAGTTGCGTTTGACAGATGTTGCGTATGGTGCATGTGGTAGTGTGTAGATCACAAGATGGCGGCTGGTCACAAAACGTGCTTCAACAAAACGCTAGGCATTCCACCCTATGTGCTAGAGAAAGCAGGTATTGTACGTTTGCAGTGGATAAACGCTAATTGTTAGTTAAGCTACATTCACAATGAGATGCAAGCGCAGACATAAGGCAGTATAAGCACGAGCGCGAGGCAAGACCATTCACAATCGTAAACATATCGCAAGAAGTTGACACGGGTTTCTAGATCTGTAAATTACATGCTCTTATCTTTCAAGGCATCCGCAAGTTTCAACTTGAGTCAGATAAGCACCAATATCATATAAGAACATTCGCCCAATCTTTTATGAATGGATAAGTAGGTAACAAAAATCTCATATGCTAATCAAACAACCTTCTGTTCATCACAATAGATTTAGCTCGTCTTTGGAATTGCTTCCTTGAAGACGTAAGGGATGCCGGAACGTTATACTTTTTCAAGCAGAAAATTAGGGCATACATTTATAATCAACCTAATCTGCTGCTGTATTAATATGATAAATACATCACTACTTTCATTTATTGCTGCTAATATTTTATGTGCTGACAAGTAATATGCATTTCAATTGTAAATATGACTGGCATGCGTTTCAACCTACATGAATATTAGAGGATTTGTTAAAATTCAATAGCCGCCCTATATTGATGTGTTACAGGTCAAGTAATGCCGCTGAAGTAAACAGGGATGAGGTTACTGCTGGTGACTTTCCTGTTTGTTGTCACCGGGGCCACATCCCCTCTTCTACCTCGGACACCAGGTAAGGCACTTCGCTTAATTCTTAAGCAAAATTAATAAACAGGTATATGAATTCTTAGGTAGTTTGCTTCAAGTTATGTACATTAGAATTGGATAAGTTGCGGAGGGAATTCGGCACATCGACCAAGAAGATCTTGTGTGTACCTGCACCTCTGGCGGTAGGAATTGTGATGTGAGAGGAGACAGAGAACGGCTGACTCAAGGTGTCCCGACAGAGCATAGCGAAGGGCCACTACCATGTCCAGATTGAAACTCCCGGCGGCGATTAGTATAACCGGTCACCCTCCCACTGCAGGCTTAGACAATCCACTGGGGAACTCTGAGACTACTGGAGGACAAGTTGACCAGAAAGCGTCCTTTTTCTATCTCTCTACACCTGCGTATCCTCCTCATATGGAGGCTTTACACCCCTCACTCCCAGGGTGCCTGTAGCAGATGTCTGTTGAGCAGACGAGCTGTGGATCAAGAAGAATATTCAGGGATGCGGGATTAACCTAATTACTGGTATATGCGGGAAGTAGTAGATCGTTTGAAATGGATTATTGGAAAGGTGATGCAGCAATTGGCGGATCAAATGGTGGGGGATGGTCCAGATATCACTTCATCCACCAAAAATCCCACAAATCCAAAATCCCTGGGATTGAACCCGGACTGCCTTGAGCGGTCTAAGCCTTGTTTTTATAAAACTTGCTCTGAAGAGATGTATTCTTCGTCGCTGCATTAGCTTCCCCTATACCCTGATTGGCTAATGTATACCTTTGAATTGTAACAAACAAACCGTGTGCCACGCACGGATAGGCGATAAAAGCTATATAAACACTTTGCTATGATAGACGCACTGGCTATCTCCATCCTGAGAGACAGGTCTGCAGAAGAGTCATGATATGAATTTACTTGCATTCCTGACGCACTATAATAGTCACAAAACTAAAAGCCACGTGAACGCTGGTCAATGCTCGAACGGAGCGCTGTTGCCAAACGTAGTGGGGCTGTGCCGGTAGTAACTGCAAAGATGAGAACACGTTTTACACGCAAACATTGTTTCCCTAGTTAAGCAACACATTAAACATTCTTAAAACATTAAAACTTTACCTTGATGGCGTTAACCCATAATAACGTGGAACAGCAAGCATTCAGAGATGTCTTCGTCTTCTTCGAAAGCGCTGAATTCGGAGTCAACACTTTCATCCCTTAAGTTAATGTAATCTGGCAATTTTGTTGAAATCTTCCTCCTGAAGCCGTTCTGTATACCTGCCTCGTGAAACCCAGTCGTCTTAAGTCAAACTGCTTATTGTCTGCTGCATAAGGCTTTCTTGAAGTAGTATTTCTATCGGCGGCTGAGAATGAATCACCTCACGTTTTAATTGAAAAATTACGTGTCCCAGCTTCGAAGAACGTTTTTACACACTCGTATTACTAAGAAAAACTACAGGGCGGGGCAAATAAAAGTAGCCGGGGTACAGAGTTCCAGGTTACAAAGGAAAGGAGATAGTTCGCTAACCTACCAGATGTTGAAAATGACCCCCATTAATCTCTTGATACTTTTGAGTCCTGGTCAGGATTTTAAGGAAAGCAGATCGACGCTAAGTTGCTGGAATTGCTGCAATCTCATCAAAAATATTCTGCTGCAGACACTGCACGCCAAACACCAACCTTCTGATCATGCAATGATGTATGGTGGAAGTAATGCGGATTCTCCGCTACCCAGTATCTGTCATTCAGCGAGTAGACATAACCATCAGGTATAACCAGGCTTTATCAGAAGTAAGGAATAGGTCCATGTCCATGCCATTCATCGTTATCTCAGTGAAAAGCCAATCTCAAAACTGGAGGTGCCGAGGAGCATCTGTTGGTTTTAATGCATGAACAATAGACACTTTCTAGAGATGCATTTTCAGATCCAGATCCGCATGTTCGACGTGATATGCCAATCTGTTGCGACAGGCGTCGAATTAATTTCTTAGGGCTCTGAAGTATTTTCTGATTAACTGCATCCACATTTTCTGGTGTGCGGAGATGTATCGGAATGATTTTTTGCCGTCTTGCCTAACACGATTTTGTGAGTAATCGCTGCATGTCATTCTTTGCTGCCACCATAAACCTATTAAACTTATGAGCAAACAACCACCTCACTCTTTCCATGAATTTGTTTCTAAGTAACTTTCCACAATGAACACCCTCTGCTGCAATGTAAGTACCATCTTCACCTGTGCAATGATTAACTCAAACTGCCACAGCCCGCACTAACATATGAACCGGTTTTGATCACCTAGTGTGCGCATCCTGAACGTAGCCACTCGTCTGGGCCACTTTTATTTGCCCCACCCTATATAATAACTCCATTTATATATAAACAACATTTCAACTCGAATTCAAAACACGATTTAACATGTCCGTTCACTTTAATAATAAAATAACACACCTCCTGAGAGGTTTGTATTAACAAAGATAAAGCCCATGTTAACATTTTGAGTAGCACGGTAATATATAGCTCGCATTCTAAATATGTAGAGACAGGATTTTGAGCGGCCATAATCAGAAGATAAAATTCTGCCTAATTATAACATTGCGTCTAATTTGCTAATATATCCGAGTGTAATTAATGAAGATAATGTTCCTAGTATAGATACGTAAGATGTGAATACCAGCGGCGGCAGCACTGTTAGAAGGGGCTAATATGATTTGCTGGAGACATCAGTACGCCTGCCTCCATATGGATGTAACTTTTGCGAATACTATAACTGTCTTGTGTAATATATTTGATTCATACGGCTATGAAAATGTGGATTTGACAATTCTCTTCGTAGATATTAAGATAAATGGTCGTATTAAATAAAGAAAACTGCCTATTCCAAAGTAGTTGCTAATGAGAGGTGGCTAGTTCACGTGACCGTTAAGAGGCAATGGTCTAAGTCATGTTAACTACTCTGCCATGGCGCTGCCGTTGTGCCGATACCACCCAGAAACAGACGAACCAGATAAAGGGTGAAATAAAATGATAAGAGAGGTGAAATTGAGGGACAGAAAATTCGGGGGATGTAGTGATCCTTCCCAGCATTCGCCTCCAGCAAACAAATGGGTGAGGAAGGCCGGCCCTTTCGAATCGAACACACGACCTCTGAAAGCGAGTCTCACGAGTTTCCGCCGGCGCCACCTTGGTCGGTTACCTATGTAAATACCAATAAGAGTTTTTAGATGAGGTTCAAATCTGTTATCAGCTTATTAGGCTATATTACACTACCTATCACATTGAGTAACATTAAAACTATCGGGTATATTACACTACGTCAAACCTTTTATCACATATTTTATTACAAATTTAAAAAGCATATCCAACAGTTAACACCATCAGCTGTAATAATGTTTCCTATTCTATTTTGTTTAGAATGCTAGTTATGACATTACATTGAATATTTATAGATAAATTTACTTTAAGTTTCTATTACATTCATCTGCAACATTTTCGTATAACCTAACCTAAAACTTAATCTCAATAAGTCCATGTCTGAAAGAAGTTAATTAATACTACATTTATGAGTAAGAATGACAAAACCAACAGCAAAATGGTACTTAATGGCTCTCATAATAACTTTAATTTTGTTCTTCTAAATATTGGCTTCCCAAAGTATTTAACTTTTTCCTGATATTATTATACTTTTATGTGTTTCCAGTCTTTTGTCCCTGTTTTTACAATACTTATGTATTGAAATGTCAAGCAATTCATGTGATTAATAATCGGAAGTGAGCAATTTGGCTGGAAACCAAAATATTGTTTTAAAATTCCTGTCTGAAAGTAAAAATGAGTCATTACGTCCATAAGTGATCTCCGTTAAGTTCTGTGTCGCAATCTGTAAACATTTTTACCCAAATTAAACAGTATGCTTGTGCTGTGTGTATGTGCATGTGTGATACAGATATAACTCCATCTGAAAGGAGAGCAAACAGTGCTGCACTGGTCATTTCAGGGGCATTTTTACTTTTCAATGCACAGAGTAGCTACTTAGCTAGCGAAGGTATTGTATACCACCCAAAAATTCTGTGTCAAGATTTCACCGGAAATATATGTTTTAAGTTACCCAGAGTCCGAAAAAAAGCATTTTAGAAAAAGGTTCGTGTATGTGGACAGCATAGCTCAAAAACGAACAAAAAAACGTTAAATACTAAACTTCGTATTATGTTTAGTGTCTTCCAAGGATGCGACATAAAGATTTTCAAGAATATCCCCTCACCTAAAATTAGCCTTTACACGTAAACATTTTTGATTTTTTTTTTTTAAAAATGTTCTAACGATTTTGATTAAAATGCCCTATATTAAAGTAATTTACATCATAAATAAAATATATATTTTGAATTTTCTGGGAATACTTCTGAAGAGTCTTTATTCTGGATAAGTTTTGCAGAATTTTGCATAACGGTTAAACCATAAAATATTAACAAAAACTCTCTAAACAAAAAATGCAGATTTCGTTAAAACTCATAATTTATGTCATAGGTTTTTCTTATAAGAGTTGACGGTTGTATTCCACCCAAAATTCGATACCGATATTTTACCGGAAATACACGTTTTGAGAAGCGCTCAATCCAAAAGAAAAGCCTTTTAAAAATATCCGTATGTGTTTCTGTGTGTGTTTTTGTCCGTCTCTTACGGTTTAGCTGTTATGCAAAAATCCGTAATATTCATCCAGAATAAAGTAGTCTTCAGAGGCTATTTCCAGAAAACTCAAGATATACATTTTATTTGTCAAGTAAATATCTTAAATTTACGATATTTTAATCAAAATCGTTAGAGCCATTTTTAAGAAAATCAAAATTTTCGAAATTTTTTCCATGTAAAGGGTAGTTTGGGGTGGGGGTTTTCTTTAAAATCTTCATACACACACGATATGTTTTTAATTTTTTTTTTTTTTTTTTTTGGATTGATGGCGTCCTAAAACATGTGAAATCTCGGTATCGAAGAATGCATTACAATAACTTCTGTATACGCTATGTACATAGCAGTGTAGAGAAAGTAAAAAAACACACAGTATATCGAAGACTTTTGTTCACATTAAATCCATAAGTAACGTAATGTTGATAGCCAAAATGTCGCATGATAGGACGTTTTATCCACCTATTGTTATTTATGTCGCGTTACAATAATGTTACCCAGTTTTGTTAGCTTCAATAGCGGAATTATTGGTGTTCGCAAATGGCTTAGCTGTCACCAAAGCTTTTGTAGCCTTTGTGTTGTTGTTCACAGAATTTAACACAGCACTAAAAGCATTTAAATTGCTGCATTTTTAGTGCAGTTTTGACATAAAGGATATCAATCATAAACCGGAGCACAGTTATTGCTGTTTCCTGCACAGCATTGTTGAAACACAATGGTGCTATATAAGCCTGGAATCATCTCTTTGTTCAGTATATGCAACAGGCATGTTCATGTATTGATTGAATATCTCGCTACACAGTCACAGTTCGGCCATTATATTTCATGCCCATTATGTTTTAATATAAATTTACTATGCATGCATATATCGCCAACAGCCTCTCTATTGTCACGCATTTATCTTCGTTTTTGACAATATCAAGTTTATTACTTATAATGCAAAGAATAGAATGAGGATTTATATGTTTTAAACGACAAAATACGTATACACAATATCCACTGATAACTACATCATTTATATACTCGTGTAATTTGGTAAATTTACACATTCTGCATTTTTTTCTTTCTCGACTACATATAGAGTAAGTACGGAAAACGTTGTGTTCCGCCAAAAAATTAATATATTCTATATTAAAGATACTTACTAGCCATTCACATGACTTTCTATACACTTTTGTAACAAATTATTGTTAGAAAACTATTTTCACCTATCTAATTCGTGCTAATCGAGATAAACATTAGCAGCAATACTTTCTTGTAAGTATAATGGAGACAATGGAAGAAACTAGGCTAAAACGATAGTCAAATCTTTTAAAAGCTGGTTGCCATGTGGTTGAAATCCGTTTCTTTGTATTGCCAGGAGTTGACAAATTCCCATATGAGAAAAAATTTAAGCATTTTAAAACTGAAACAAATAACAGGAATATCACAAAATGGTCAACTCTACGGAAAAAAAATGTATATGATAAATTGTGTACTTCAACGAGATCTACATATTCTGTGTAGTAAGCTTTTGTCTATCTCTTATGGTTTACTAGTTATTCAAAATTCAGAAAAGATAATCGAAAAGTAAGAGGTCTTTCGAGGCTATTCGCAGAAAATTTAACATATGCATTTTATTTGTCATGTAAATATCTTTAATATACGGTATTTTAATCAAAATCGTGAGCCAGTTTTGAGAAAATCAAAATTTTCGAAAATTTGTCCAGTTTGGGGTAGGGGGATTTTCCTAAAAATCTTCGTGTTGCAGCCTTGGAAGATATTGAACTTGTATACCAAGTTTGGTATTTGACCGACTTTTCGTTTTTGAGTTATCGTGTTCACAGGCACACGGACACACACAGGGACCATTTTCTAAAAATACTTTTTTGGATACAGGAGCCCCCAAAACATATATTTCCTGTGAAATCTTGGTATCGAATTTTTTAGTGGAATGCAATACCTTCTCTATACACTATGTACATGATACGTGTAGAGAAAGTAAAAATAGTAAAAGTTTGTGTACTATGGTATCACCTAGCATTATTATTTCAAATCATATTACAGTATTTTAAATGTGAAATAATAATAATAATAATAAGAAGAGAACTACAAAAGATTCTGTAACGGAAACAATGGTAAATATATACAACAACAATTAAAGAGATGTAAAAATAATAGGTATATGATATATCATGTATAATCAATCTCGTATTAGCATCATTCACGCACACACACTACAGCATATACTCTTCAATCCAATACATTTGATAACGTTCTCGATGAATAATGCTATCTTACCAACACTACTGAAGTAGTCTTTGTCCCCCTCCGTGGTGTAATGGTTACCATGCTAACTTCATATACACAAGGTCGCGGGTTCAAACCCGGCGGAGGACGATGGATCTTTTCGGGCGTAAAACTTAGCATGGTTTCCTTCAGAAGGGAAGTAAAGCCCTTGGTCCCGTGTCATATATTTACGGCACGTCAAAGAACCTCAAGCCTGATAAAAGAGGCATCTGTATTTCACGCCCAGTTTAGAATGGGACGCTAAGAACCACAGCAGTTAAAGAGCGTCCATAAATAAAACTCCATTTCATTTTTGAAGTAGTCTTTAAAGTGGTCCCTGATTCCCATAGAATCTGATGTAGCATTTCCGCTATATTTACAAATGGTTGAAAAACTGCGTTATTTACATCAGCTGTTGGTTCTCAGGAAATGATACTACGTCATCTTTCAACATCAACTCCACAGCGCGTTTAGATGTGAGCAAGTTGGTTCTTTTCGGCGAGCCACGCTTCATTTCTGTGCGTCCAAACGCGAGCTTAGCTTTATGCGACGAAGACGCAAGAGAAAATTCGCAGCGACAGTTCTCCATTGTTATAAACAGCAACGTTGTTAACAATATTCCATATATCAGGTGACTCATACGAAT
This sequence comes from Hymenopus coronatus, assembly GCA_030762935.1. NCBI lineage: Eukaryota > Metazoa > Arthropoda > Insecta > Mantodea > Hymenopodidae > Hymenopus > Hymenopus coronatus. Next base: position 41,329,720 of record CM060899.1, read on the forward strand.
TGCTACTTATAGCTCTGTTTAACGGCATAAATCAGTGTTAATTAAACTCTTAATTATTTGTGTAGAATATTATACAACTTATGAAAAAACTCATTCTGGACTTAAAAGACTATTAGTATGGGATTATTTTCCTGCGCGCATTGCTACTGTGTTGCATCACTGGCCAGATGGATCCCTTGTGACGTGGCTCAACCTAAGAGTGAATACAGCTTAGAGTTTAGCATCTACCCTTCGTTTCGAGTGTGCACAGCCAAGATAAACCCGCGTTAGTAGTCACTTGCAAATTAATCACTTTATGCAATACCAGTTGGGTATCCGATAAGACTTTAAGACACAATCAACTCAAACTTGACAAAGAGAAGCAGTAAATTGAATTCTCGACGAAAAGTTCTAAGAGGACGGAGATGAAGTTTCCAAGATCTGTTTGTAGACTCACGCAGAGAAGTGGAGTAAACGACTGCAAATTAATTAAAATAAGACTGGGTAAACGTCATAGAGTAAAATGCAGAGTATTCTACTCAAGTAATAGTGATTTCCTTATGAAACAATCAGTACAGCTTCATTTAGTAGATAATGGTGTATTCCAACATATTTTTAGACATCTTGAGCATATAATCAGATCTAATGAATGTTAGAATTGCTGGTTTATAAGTTAATTTTCATCATTATTAATGTTTTATTAATTCTCATGTTTAAAATTGAAAATCTACACAAAAAAGATGATGTGTTCCACTGGCATGAATTTCTCTAGCTGCTCTACAGACTTCTTACAAAAGATTATTCTTCTTTCTGCACCATGCTAATCGAGATGAACGTTAGCGTTATTACTTAGTCCCTTATAAGTAAGAGGGAACTAAATGCTGTCGTTATGCGATTGTCATTGCAAATTGCTTCTTGCTTGGCCAGGAGTGGAACAAAAACAAAAACAAAAAAAACAAAAAAAAACAAAAAAAAAAGCGGACACTTCCTGTCTGAGAAAACAATACTTTACAATTGAAACCAATAACAAGGAATATCTCGGAAATGGTTACCTCCACAACAAAAGCGTCAAGGACATAAGTTGTGTATTTTGACGAGATCTTCATTTTTGTGTAGTACGATTTTGTCTATCTGTTACGGTTTAACTGTTATACAAAATTCATTAAAAGTCTTCCAAAATGAAGAGTTCTTCAGAGGCTATTTCTATTTCTAGAAAATTCAAGATTTTGTTTGCCAAGTAAATATCTGTATACGGTATTTTAATGAACATCTTTGGAGCAATTTTTGAAAAAATCAAAAGTTTTGAAATGTTTTCCTTGTAAAGGGAAGACTGAGGGGGGGGAGCATTTTCAACAAAACTCTGGTGTCCCATCCTAGGAAGATACTAAATAAATATACTAAACTTAGATACCAAGTTTGGTTGGAATGCAATACCTTCTCTATACACTATGTACATAGTACATAGTACGTGTAGAGAAAGTAAAATAGTTTTACTAAGCAATAGCAGATCTGCATCTGACATATTTAGAATGGTGTAACGTGGACAAATGAAAGAACGCTTTGACTCTGCAGTAGACGGCTTAAAACATTGCATCATGATCGTAGGCTGTTCAAAAACTGGCACTGCATAGAGAAAGAAATGCAGAATTCTCCTCTGTGCACACAGAGCAAACATAAAGTTTACCTTATACAAACTCTTGCGTTACCACGTTAGCGATTCTATGTGAATGCTTCCATTAAATAATATGGGCACCAAGATTTGGGCTGATGAATGACATGGCGCTCAAATAAACTCGTGGTATATGGAGCATAAAGTAACACCACATTCGTCTACTCGGAATAACGGAAAACTCTTTAAAAAAAAACCTTATCCGGACAACTCATCCTAACCGAGGTTTGAACTCATGACCTTTTTAATGTGGGGCAGACACACTACCCCCACGCTATGAAAGCGGGTTGTTGTGATTGTTATTATTATTACTAATACTTCAAGGTCTCACGCATTGGTCTCTAACCGAACACTCCAGTTACAGTACCTCAAATGATTGCTTGTAAACAGCAGTGGATGAGCAAAACAGAATATCTGAACAACAGCCTTGCCCGCTCGAACTTTTGCACACAGACCGCGTGATATTTTTATATCCAGTTCTAAAAAGAATAATAATATGGCTAATTACTTAATAATTGTTCATAACAAAAGTCATAAGTCTAGGACTCCACTTTAAATATTAGCTACCTGCTGCAAAACTCGAGAAATGTTCACTCCTGTCTCTTAATGGGATGCAGGACGGCATTATTTTCAGAGCATAACATTCTTGTTCTCAGCAGACCCTCGTCAAATGATGAAGCTGGTAGGAGGATTTGCTGGAATCAGGAAGACTGGACGCATATTTTGGCAAATTGCGTGCAGATGGAGGTTGTTAGGAAAATATTACTGTCGGAAGTATTTTAGCTTCACACAGGTGGAGGACAGCATGCTGGGATTTGATTCTAAACAGCCAAAACTGGCCAAGCCTGGGCATATACTTAATGGAAATGCATGCACTAAGAGATAAGATATTTGTGTAAATATTGTATAGACATATTTGGTGTTTTGAGTTATCTATAAGTATGAATACGTAGGTGTAGTTGGGAGTGTTGAGTGTGTGTATGTGTGATATCAGAAGAGTGTTCTTTCCTTTATTGGTATGTTGTTCTGTTGTTATAGCATGTATATTTTCAGTGTTCTGAAAATATGTAAAATGGATATGTAGGTAATATTTTAAATTCAAGTATTTTTAGACAGCATATACGGTCACCCGGCCCTTACGACTGTGCGACGCAAATATTGTACTATTGTAAACTTAATAAATGCTACTAATACTACTCATAATTGAAAACAGGCCTCATTGAACTAAACCGACAGATCTGTCTTATTAATTGGTCGAGCCACTTCTAAAACTGTTATAAGCTGTAAGAATATCGTCAGGAACATACAACCTTCGCTTCTAACATTACAATAAATTCTACCCGATTGCATGCGCGTGTTTGTAAAGAAATATATTATCTATCACCTCTATCATATTATTTTTGTGTAAGATAGATATCTGGGGATTATTTGCAGAGGTTGGCTAGACTGTGACAAAAGAAGCGCATGTTGGCTGCTATTTGAGAAGCAATATGACTCGTAACCATCTGTTATTTGTCTGCTTGCACATGCGCATTGAGGAACTTTTTTTTTTTTTTTTTTTTTTAATACAGTTCCGGAGTCTGATCGGGACTCCGGCGCTGTATACCCTACTTTTTATTTATCTAATTTGTTTACTTTGATTACTGAATTTCTGTTTTACTTTTTACACACACATACACAAACATAACACCCATGCCCAAGGCGGGACTCGAACCCACGATCCCCTGCACTGCGAAACACCAAAGCGAGACGCTTTGGCGAGCGCGGCCATAGGGACCGGCACCTTCGGACTTCCTCGAGTCACATGTAAAGTATCCTCATAATGTTTTTATGAAAGTTTGTTTACAGAACAGACACAGAAAGTCATATGAATGGAACACCTCAGATTTTTTTCTCCAGTACTTGTCTGTAGTAATGTACATTAGGTATAATTAGCTATAATTAGTTTTTGAAATTGATTTAGTTTTTAAAATTCAGAAATATCAATTTTGTTCACTTATACTACATATGAGTCATAACTGTTTTATTATTTTAAGCAGTAGTTTGCATCTCCCTGTAGGGAATGGGCGTGGACCTGAAGCGCTGCAAGAAACAACTCATACTGCCCCCGGAATGGGCGCGGCAGATAAATGTGGGTCACAGAGTGGGAAGCAAACAGGCGTGCCAAGACCCCGATATTCTAAAACTTTTAACATTTCTCATTAGCTCATATGCAGAATATGAAACGTTCCCGAGTGCTCTGTATTCACAGGTTGTGGACTGAAATTCAGTGCTGTTCTGGTTAAGCGAGCGGTGCTATTATAGTATGCTGTTCCTTGGGAACAATGCATTAACTTCTCTCGTTGGCCTCTTTACTACTTTTTGTACTAGGTATAATAAGTAGTAGAGTTATTGTATTCTAACCAAAAACTCAATGTTCGAGATTTCACAGGAAATGTATCTTTTGAGACATTGAATTAAATTAAAAAAAAATTGAAAGCTTATTCTTCTACCTACGCCATGCTAATCGAGATAAACAATAGCAGAAACGGCCCTAGTACTTGCTTCCTTGTAAGTAAAAGGGAAATACGGAAATACACTAAGCTAAAGCAAAAGACAAATCTTTTAAAAGCTCATTGCCATGTGGATGAAATCCGTTTCTTTGCAGTACTGTATCTGAAAAGTTTAAGTATTTTAAAACTAAAGCTAATAAAAAGGAGGATCTCAAAAAATGGTCAACTCTACGAAAAAGAAAGCATAAGAAATAAACTGTGTTTTTCAACGAGATCTGCCTTTTTTGTGGGAGAAGTTTTTGACTATCTCTTACGGTATACCAGTTATGAAAAGTCACCCAGAGTAAACGGTCTTCAGAGGTTATTCCCAGAAAATACAAAATATACATTTTATTTGTCATGTAAATCTTTTTAATCTACGGTATTTTAATGAGTGGTTAGACCGCTCGCTTCCCATCTAGGCGGCCCGGGTTCGATCCCAAGCGCCCGCATGTGGGATGTGTGGTGGACGAAGCGGTGTCTGGGCAGGTTTTCTCCGGAATCTCTGGTTACCCCCGCCACTTATTGCATCAATTGCTCCATAATCACCTTTCCTATTATCCATTTCGCTTGCATTTCATATTATCCATTTCCTCACGCTCATGACTGGCTACAGGCCAACCACTCGTTCCAGGTTCTCCATTCTGTAGTTTTGTGCTGTCGGCTCCCAACAGGATTCTAACCCCTAGGCATCCGCTTGTAAGTCCTAAATACGGATTAAGTCTTTATTATTAAATAAAATCAAATTTTTGGGAAGTTTCTCCATGTAAAGGGTAGTTTGGGGTGGGAGCAATTATCTCAAAATCTTCGTGTCGCATCCATGGAAGATGCTTAACTTAAATACCAAATTTAGTTTTGTATCGACTTTACGTTTTTGAGTTACCGTGTTCACAGACAGACGGACATATACATGGACCTTTTTCTAAACATTTGTTGACGTATCGGGGACCCTAAAACGTATATTTCCGTTGAAATCTCGGTATCTATCTTAGGGTGGAGTGCAATACCTTCTCTACCTTCATACCATGCATTATATATAGAGAGTAAACATTTCAGTGTTGCCTTTGTAATAACAGTATAAAATATATTTGAAATAAATTAACGTAAGTTCAACTTTAATCCTCGCTGGAATAGTATCGATGCAGTGTTATAGACCCTCAATAGCGCATTATGTGCCAGCTCTAATGAAATGGAACAAACCTGTCTGGGTTACCACAGCGCCATCTGACTGTGCAAACAGAAACGCGACCCCGGTAAGCATGTTTACCAACACTGCATTCATTAAGCAATGACAGTGCTCCGGCATGAGCAGCAATAATAGAACCGGCAACGTCCTGCCCTATGGGAGCACAAATTGTTTCCCTCGATGTTTTGCATTTAAACCAGGTTAATAGACGCTTCCTACACAGCAGCTTTTATGGTCGACAATTTGCATTTACTTCACTTAAAAGCCTTGCGCGATAGGTGCTTTTTACAGCACAAACTTTCCTCAAACTGTTCAATATTCCATGCTCAACTTTAGCCATTAATTCAACACTAGAATGCTGCAAAGACAATAACAAGAATATGATTTGTTCCATTCACATGACCTTCTCTACATCTCTCTAACAAATTATTATTAACCCTTTCCTGCCCAATTTATTTTCGATAAAATTACTTTTTGAAAACCGATGTCATAAGATACATGTTTAGTATAAAAAGTTGGTCTTACTTGGTCTCTTATTGGTAGCTCAGATGTTTAAACTTCTAAAGCACTGAACATCACTGACATAGATTTCAATATCACAGGTTAGCTTAGGTTGGAATTCTCGATACAATTTTACCGTGATAAAGGAAGGAATGAGCCCAGATAAAATAAACGTTGGTTGACATCTTAAATGTTGACTGGACCTCGGTAGCATTGTAAAGGAATAAAGTTCTGTATTTGTTAGATATTCACAATGGGTGTAGATAAGTATTGAACATTAACCTTTATCCTTCTAGAACAACAAACACAAACAATGGGCCAAATGGTACCATTGGGCTGACTAAAAAGCCTACTTTTCTATCTATATCATGCTATTCGAGATAAGTATTAGCAGAAATTTTCCTTTCACTTGGACCCTAGTAAGTAGAAGGTAAAAAATCCGATGTCCATTCACATTACTTTCTCTACACATATCTAACAAATTATTATTAAAAAACTTAGTCTTTTATCTACTTCATGCTAATCGAGATAGACATTAGTAGAAATTGACCTTATTACTTGGTCCCTTGTAAGTAGACGGTAAAAAATCTGATGGCTTCCATTCACATAGCTTTCTCTACATCTCTGTAACAAATTATTATTAAAAATCTTATTCTTCTATCTATATCACGCTAATCGAGACAAACATTAGCAGAAATGTTTCTTATTACTTGGTCCCTTGTAAGCAGAAGGTAAAAAAATCTTATATGTTCCAACCACATGGCTTTCTCCACCTGTTCTGCAATCAAATCATTCTTACAAAAAGATTATTCTTTCGTCTACTCTACACGATGCAGGACACCTGGGAGAGAAAAGAGGAGCAATTTTCATGCTGAACCTTAATGAAGTATGTATTAATGTTTCTTCAAAAACTATACAAGCTAATATAATGAAAAACATTACCACTTATAAAACACCTTTTTTGTAATTCAGAAGCCAAATTCAAATAATAACTTAGGTTAATATCAAAAAAATGTGTAAAATGTTTCACATATTTTCTTCTTTGGGTGAATTTTCCCCCTAAACAATTAAAGTTAGACACTTCAGACTTTGTACTCACCTTAAAACCATGTTATTTGGCAGAGCTGGTGAAATATTAGGACCCTTTAACCAAAAATAGCAATTTTAAAAAATATATAATGATTTACACCTTATCACCTTTTCTACCGTAGTATTTACATAGTGTATAGAGAAGGTATTGCATTCCACCCAAAATTCGATACCGAAATTTCACCGGAAATACAGGTTTTAGGGACCCCTGTATCAAAAAAGCAATTTCATTAGAAGGTGCGTGTGTATGCATGTGTGTGTGTGTGTGTGTGTGTGTGTGTCCCTGTGTCCTGTGTCTGTGAGCACAATAACTCAAAAACGAAAGGTCGGTAAAATACCAAACTTGGTATATAAGTTTAGTTTCTTTCAAAGATGTGACACCAGATTTTGAGGAAAATCCCCCCACGCCAAACTATCCTTCACATGGAAAAAATTTCGAAAATTCTGATTTTGGAAAAAGTGACTCTATTTATAATAAAACACCATAAATTAAAGATATTTATACGACAAATAAAGTTAATATCTTGAATTTTTTGGGAATAGCCTCTAAAGACCTCTTTATTCTGGATAAATGTTGCGGTATTAGCTAGTCAACCCTTAGCAATAAACAAAACTTACTACACAAAAAATGTAGATCTTACAATTTATGTCATATACGTTTTTTTTTTTTTTTTTTTTTTTTTTTTCGTGGAGTTGACCATTTTTGAGTTATTGTTTGTTATTTGTTTCACAATGAAAATTGCTGCTCTGTCTGTACCAAGTATTCTTAAGTCAGCACTAGAGTGTTGCAAAGACAATAAAAAAAATATTAAGTGTTCTATTCACATGACTTTCTCTATCTGTTCTTCAAACTATTCTTACAAAAGATATTCATTTATCTACACCATGCTAATAAAAATACACATTAGCAGAATTGGATAGGTAGAGTCAGATTGAAAAATTCAAAACCATAGCCAGTTTTTTAACCATGGATTTCTTGGTTTCCGTCCAGTTCTCTGACCACTGAGCTACTATGGCAACATGCTGGCACAGCAATAATTATTGACTCGCATTTTTCCCGATAAACCACAAGACAATATCAATCTTTTTTTTTTACTTTCTCCACACGTACTATGTACATAGTGTATGGAGAAGGTACTGTAATGTACCCAAAAATGTTTACTAAGATTTCACTGGAAACACATGTTTTGAGACCCCTGAATTACAAAAAATATTTTTTAGAAAATTGTCCATGTGTGTGTCTGCCTATCTGTGTGTGTGTGTGTGTGTGTGTGTGTGTGTGTGTGTGTGTGTGTGTGTGTGTGTGGGTGTGTGTCTGGTCAGCATAGCTCAAAACGAAAAGACCGTTACATACCAAACATGGTAATTAAGTTTGGTTCTTCCAATAATGCGACACAAAGATTTTCAAGAAAATTCCCCACCCCCAACTGCTCTTTTCATGGAACATTTTTCGAAAATTTTTATTTTCTCAAAAATGGCTGTAACGATTTTGATTAAATTACCGTATGTTTTAAGATATTTTTATGACAAAAGAAATGTATTTCTTGAATTTTATGAGAATGGGCACTGAAGACCTCTTCATTCTGGATGACTTTTATATAACTGGCAAACCGTAAGAGATATACAAGAAGTAACTCACAAAAAATGTAGATCTCATTAAAACACCAATTTATGTGATGTACATTTTTTGTTGAGTTAGCCGTTTTGTAGATATCCCGGATTATGAGTTTCGATTTTAGCCACAAACTTTTATCAAACAGAAAGACATTCCTTGAAAGTAAAAGAGATTGGAATTTCAATTGTTTCGCACAGCGACCGGCTTTTATAGGACGAGACTATCGCTTTTTCCCGTGCATTTTCTTATTTCCCTTCCACTTACAAGAAAGCTAGTAATAAGACTAATTCTGTTTATGTTTATCTTGAGTAGCATGATGTAGATAACTGATTAATGTGTTGAATAAAAGGTTTGTTTACCGAATAGCTAAGGGACATCATGTGAATGGAACACATTAGTTTTTTCCCTTCTACTTACAAGGAACCAAGTAATAAGAACAATTCTGCTGATGTTTATCTGGATTATTATGAAATAGATATAAGAATAAGCTTTTTAACCATAACTTAATACATAGATATAGAGAAAGTCATATGAATGCAACACAGAATTTTTACTTTCTATACACTATGTACATTGTATATAGAGAAGGTATCATAATGCACCCAAAATTTCGATACCGAAATTTCACTAGAAGTACATGTTTTGGTCAACTGAATCCAAGAAAAGTATTTCTGGAAAAAGGTCCGTGTGTGCGTGTGTGCTGTGTGTGTGTGTGTGTGTGTGTGTGGGTGTGTGTGTTTGTGGACAACATAGTTTAAAAACGAAAAGACCTTTATATACCAAACTTGATATCTAAGTTTGATATCTTGCAAGGGTGCGACACGAAGATTTTCAAGAAAATCCCCCACGCCAAACTACCCTTTACATGAAACTTTTTTCGAAAATTTTGATTTTCTCAAAAATGGCTCTAACGATTTTGATTAAAATATCGTATGTTTAAGATATTTATCTGACCAATAATATATATGTTGAATTTTCTGCAAATAGCCTACTTTATTCTGGATGAATTTTACGGAATTTTGCATAACTGGCAAACCGTAGTAGATAGACAAAAGCTTACCACACAAAAGTGTAGAGCACATTAAAACACACAAGTAATGTCATATAAATGTTTTTCGTGGAGGTATTCCTTGTTTTTGGTTTCAGCTTTGAAAAACTTGTACTTTTCTCGGGAAATACAGGAATTTGTGTCCATACAAACAAAGAAACTTCAGTCACCTAGCAACCAGCTTTTGGCTTTCACTTTAACCTGTGGTACTCCCTTATTTCGCTTCTGTTAATAAAACTGTTTCTGCGAATTTTTTCTCTATAGTATAAAGTAAATAGAAGCATTATATTTGTAACAATAATTTGCTGCAGAGATGTAGAGAAAGTCGTGTGAATGGAGAACATCATATTTTTACTTTCTCTATACGTACTATGTACATAGCGTATAGAAGAAGTATTGTATTCCACCCAAAAATTCGATACCAAGATTTCACCGGAAATACATGTTTTAGGACCCCCTGAATAAAAACAAAAGCATTTTCAGAAAAAGGTCCGTGTTTGTGTCTGTGGACAGCAGAGCTCAAAAACGAAAAGACCGTTAAATACTAAACTTGGTATTTAGATTTGGTATCTTCCAAGGATGTGACACGAAGATTTTCAAGAAAAACCCCCACTACCCTTAAAAACTACCCTTTACATGGAAAAATTGCCGAAATTTTTGATTTTCTAAAAAATGGCTCTATCGATTTTGATTAAAATCCCGTATATTAAAGATATTTGCATACCAAATAAAATGTATATATTGAATTTTCTGGGAATAGCCTCTGAAGATTCCTTTATTCTGGATGAATTTCGCTACATTTTGCTTAACTGCTAAACGGTAAGAGATAGACAAAAGCTTACTACACATCAATGTAGATCTGATCAAAACACACAATTTATGTCCTTTACATTTTTGTTGTGGAGGTAACCGTTTCCGAGATATTCCTTGTTTTTGGTTTCACTTGTGAGTACTTATACTTTTCTGGGACAGAAAGTGTCCGCTGTTCTTTTGATCTACTCCTAGACAAGCAAAGAAGCGATTTACAATGACAATCAAATAACGACAGCTTTTAAAATTTCGACTATTGGTTTAACATTGTGTATTCCCTTATTTTCTTTTCTACGTATAAGGAACTAAGTAATAAGAACATTCTGCTAATGATTATATCACTAACAACGTGCAGAAAGAAGAATATTCTTATGTGAGAAGTTTGTAGAAGAACTAGAGAAAGTCATGTGAGTGAAACATCAGATTTTTTTCTTGTGATATACCTCAATGGCGACTTATAAACTGGGCTTTATAATTAACCACCTATTACGTCATTTAATGCGAATTTAGTGTCATGCTAGTTGCTATGGTTGCCCAGGGGTCAGAGCAACTGGAGCGAGAACAGGAGGTCCATGGTTCAAATCCCGGCTTTTGGTATTGAAATTTTCAGCCTGACTGTACCTCTCCAACGTCTATCCCTCACACGGCTAATGTGAAAGAAACATTCAATTCACGTTAGCAGAATTGGTCTTATTATATACTCACTTTAAGTAGAAGAGAAATAAGGGAGTACACTAGGCTAAATGTATTCAAATCTTTTAAAATCTGGTTGCTATGTGAAACCATTCGTTTTCTTTGCATAGCCAGGAGTAACTCGAAGAATTGAAACTAAAGTTGGCTTCCCATTAAGAAAAAGCTTACATAGTTTATATCTCGGAAATGGTTAATTCTACGAAAAATGTATTGACATAAATTGTGTGTTTTGACGAAATCTACATTTTTTGTGTAGTAAGTGTTTTTCTATCTCTTAAGGTTTACTAGTTATACAAAAGTCATCACAGAGGTCTTGTAAGACTACTCAAAGATGTACATTTTGTTTGCCATAAAAATATCTTAAACATATAGTATTTTAATCAAAACCGTTAGAGCCATTTCTGAGAAAATTTTAATATCAAAAAAATTGTTCTATGTAAAGGGTAATTGACTTTGGTGGTATTTTTCTGAAAATTGTGTTGCATATTTGTTAGATATTGAACTTAAATACAGAGTTTGGTATTTAGTAGAATTTTCTTTTTGAGATATTTTGTCCATAAATATACGCAAACACACTGGACTTTTTCTAAAAATGCATTTACTTTCCCTACAGGTACTATGTACCTAGTGTATAGACAAGGTATAGTAATGCACCCAAAAATTCCATACCGAGATTTCACCTGTTTTCGGTCCCCCAGAATCCAAAAAAGTAATCATTTTTAGGAAAGGTCCGTGTGAGTGTGTGTCTGTGGACAGCATAGCTCAAAACAGAAAAGTTCTTTAAATACAAAACTTGGGATACGACGAAGATCTTTAAGAAAATCCCCCCACCCCAACTACCCTTTATATACAAAAATGTTCAAACATTTTGATTTTCTCAAAAATGGCTTTAACGATTTCGATTAAAATATCGTACATTAAAGATATTTACCTGACAAATAAAATGTATATCTTGAATTTTCTGCGAATAGCCTCTGTAGACAAGTTCATTTGGATGAAGTTTACGGAATTTTGCATAACTAGCAAACTGTAAGAGACAGACAAAACTTAACAGAAACTTCCTTAAAACACACAATTTATGTTACATACATTTTATTTCTTGGAGTGGATCGTTTTTTTTAGATATATCTTGTTATTGGTTTAAAAACTTATACTTTTCTCATACGAGAATGTGTCAACTCCGGTCTATACAAACAAAGGAACTTCAGGCACTTAGCAACCAGCTTTTGGCTGATAATTTAGCCTATGCTACTTCCTTATTTCGCTTCTACTTGCATTGAATCAAGTAATAAGACTATTTCTGCTCATGTTTTCTCGATTAGTATGAAGTAAAAATAAGCATAAGCTTTTTAACAATACTTTGTTGCAGAGATGTAGAAAAATTCATGTGAATGGAAATCAGATGTTTCATTCAGAGGTCCTCAAAACATGTATTTCCGATGAAATCTCGGTATCGAATTTTTGGGTGGTATACAATATCTTCTCTTAACTATTGTATTGGTAAATAAATAGCGCATAATTGTTAAACATAAACCTATTATGCTCGACATAATAGTTTCCTTTTATGTTTTAATAATAATAATATTAATAATAATTATAGGTTCTTTTTATTATTATTTTCTCTATATGTGCTATGTACATAGTGTATAGAGAAGGTATTGCATTCCACCAAAACATTCGATACCGAGATTTCACCGGAAATATATGTTTTAGGGTCCTCTGTATCCAAAAAAAGTATTTTCAGAAAAGGTCCGTGCGTGTGTGTCCGTGTGTTCGTGTGTCAGTGTGTGCGTGTGTTCGTGTGTCTGTGAACACGATAACTCAAAAACGAAAAGTCGGTAAAATACCAAACTTGGTATTTAATTTTAGTATCCTCCAGGGATGCGACACGAAGATTTTGAGAAAAATCCCCCCACCCCCAACTACCCTTTACATTGAACTTTTTTCGAAAATTTTCATTTTCTAAAAAATGGTTTTAACGATTTTGATTAAAATGTCGTATATTAAAGCTTTTTACCTGACAAATAAAATGTATATTTTGAATTTTCTGGGGATAGCCTCTGAAGACTACTTTATTCTGGGTAAATTTTATGGAATTTTGTATATCTGAAAAACCGTAAGAAATGGACAAAAACGTATCACACAACAAATGTAGAGCACCTTAAAACACACAATTTATGTATATACATTTTTTTCGTGGAGTTGATTGTTTTTTAAATATTCCTTGTTTTTGGTTTCAGCTATAAAAACTTATATTTTTCTCATACAGGACTTTGTAAACTCGTGTCCATACAAACAAAGGAACTTCAGTCGCTGAGCAACCAGCTTTTGACTATCACTTTAGCCTATGGTACCCCCTTATTTTGCTTCTAGGAAGAAAGTAATAAGACTATTTCTGTTAATTTTTGCTCCATTAGATGAAGTAAATAGAATAATTTGTTGCAGTGATATAGAGAAAGTCATGTGAATGGAACATCAGATTTTTATATATCATCATCTGCAGTGTACATAACAGATCGAGAAGGTATTGCATCCCATTTGTGTTCCTCTCCGTGGTTTATTAGCAGTGAGGGTGATGAAACATTTCATTTGTCGGAGTTTTACAACTCAGACCTTGCAGGGAAATCTCAGATACCCATTTGTGCCTTGCTGCTGACACATTTCTAACCTCAAATAGTCTAGCTATTCATCACAAAATGCATCTCGAATGGTGACGTTTCGAAGTACGCATGCTCAAGTAAAAGAATAAGCCATCAAAGAAATGTCCGCTTTAATATTACAAAGTGCCTACAACACCAGCATTTGAACATACCAGCCTGTTAGAGCTCAAAACAGCAAAGCTCTCAATCAAACGAGGAAAGCGTTACAACGAGAGGTCGCTTTTAACGTCTCTAAGTGTTTACACCCACAACAATGTACCTCCGAGCAGCCATAGGCTGAAATTAGATGTGTATTGGTTTTTAAGTGCATGGCTTTGTTGGCGACTTGCCACTACTGAAAACAGTATTTTTTTTTTACTTTCTCTGTACGTACTATGTACACAGTGTATAGAGAAGGTATTGTATTGCACCCAAAAATTCGATACCGAGATTTCACCGGAAATATATGTTTTGAGACCCCCTGAATCCAAAAAAAGCATTTTTAGAAAAATGTCCATGTGTGTGTGTGTGTGTGTGTGTGTGTGTGTGTGTGTGTGTGTGTGTGTGTGTGGGCAGCATAGCTCAGAAACGAAAAGACCGTTATAAGCCAAACTAGGTATTTAAGTTTGGTATCTGCCAAGGATGCGACTTGAAGATTTCCAAGAAAATCCCCCCATCCCAAATTACCCTTTACATGGACACAATTTATAAAATTTTAAATTTAAAAAAAATGGCTCTAACGATTTTCATTAAAATCCCAAATAAAATGTATAGCTGGAATTTTCTGGGAATAGCCTCTGAAGACTACTTTATTCTGGATGAATTTTACGGAATTTTGCATAACTGCTAAACCGTAAGAGATGGACAAGAACTTACCACACAACAAATTTAGAGCACGTTAAAACACACAACTTATGTTATATACATTTTTTTCGTGGAGTTGATTGTTTTTAAGATATCCCTTGTTTTTGTTTTCAGCTTGGAAAAGCTTATCTTTTTTCATACAGGGATTTGTCAACTCCTGTCCATACAAACAAAGGAAGTTCAGTCACATAGCAACCAGATTTTGAGTATCACTTTAACCGATGGTACTCCCTTATTTCGCTTCTACTAGCAAGGAAGTAAGCAATAAGACTATTTCTGCTAATTTTTTCTCGATTCGCATGAAGTAAATAGAGGCATAAGCTTGTTAACAATAATTTGTTACAGAGATGCAGTGAAGGTCATGTGAATGGAACACATCAGATTTTTTTTTTTTTTTTTTTTTTTTTTTGTAGCTTAACGTCCTTTAACCTGGTTGGTCATATCGGACGATGGATGAAATTGGTGAAATGATGCTCAAATTATCACGGGGTCCATGGAGCTTAAAGTTACTCTACATTCATCTTCTCAGGATAAGGGAAAACTCCGAAAAAACCTTATCCGGATAACTTACCCTAAGCGAGATTCGAACTCCCGATCTGTTGGATGTGAGGCAGACACGCTACCACCACACTGACCAGGCGGGCGAAAAAAAGTATTGTATACACTCTTCGGACATGACTTTAGGCTAACAAACTACTATTATCTATTCATCTAGAGCTGCCCATGTTTGCTTTCTCTACACGGATTATGTCTATAGTGTATTGTACCCTAAAATTCGATGCCGAGATTTCACCGATAATACATGTTTTAAGACCCCCTGAAACCAGAAAAAAGCATTTTACTCGCGCGCATTTGTGTGTCTATTTATGGGCAGCTTAGCTCAAAAACAAAAACTCTATTAAATATCAAACTTGGTACCAAAGTTTAGTATAGTCCAGGGATGCGCATGAAAGTTTTGAGAAATATCCCCCTCCTCAAACTACCCTTTACATGAAAAAAAGTCGAAACTTTTGATTTTCTCAAAAATGGCTCTAACGATTTTGATATGATGCCGTATATTAAAGATATTTGCATGACAAATAAAATGTATATCATGAGTTTTCTGGGAACAGTCTCTGAAGACCTCTTCATTCTTCTGAATTTTTCTGAATTTTGCATAACTTTTAAACCGTAAGAGATAGACAAAAACTACTACATAAAAATATATATCATTAAAAGAAACAGTTTATGTTATATAAATATATTTTTTGTGTAGTTGATTGTTTTCGAAATATTCTTTGTTATTGGCTTCAATTTTAAAATACTTTAAATGCTCTCTCCTGTATTTCAAACAGTAATTGTAAACAGTATTCTGGACTCATACGGATTGCATGTTGGGACTTAAGGGCATACATCAGCATTGATTAAATCATTTTGTATTTGTATAGATTACTATACAATTTAGCAACATATTAATTCTTACATTTACATTATTAGCATGGAATTGCTTTACTGTGCGCATTGCTACTGTGTTGTACCACGGTGCACTGGCCACATAGATCGGCGCCTAAGAGTGAATACGGTAGGTGTACTACACTAATGCGTTGTTTACAAGCGAGCGTAGAGGGGAGAGACAGAAGTCCTGTGCATTACTGACTTTGAACTATAGGTATGGATGGACACATAACATATAAGCAGTGACCCTATCTCTCAGGTATGCGTGCGTCGAAGTAACGTCTGTAGTATATATAACTTTTTATTACAAAATATAAACTACATGACCAATATAATAAATCTGTATTGTGGCAGATGAAACAATCAGTTGAATATGATTTTCATACGTAGGCAATTATTGCTATGGATAACAATATATTTTATTAATGTATTAAAAGCAAAACTCTTATATTGGAGACGTACAGAAAGCAATTTCGATTACATATAGCGACCAGCTTTTAAAAGAGTTGTCTATCGCTTTAGCCTAGTGTATTTCCTTATTTCCCTTCTTATAAGTAATAAGGGCTTTTCTGATAATATTTATCTGGATTAGCATGAATAAGCTTTTGTAAGAATAATTTGTTGCGGAATAGGTAGAGTAAATCATGTGATTGGAATACATCAGACTTTTTATTCAATTTATTTTACGTCACTTTAACATTATGGTCATATCGCGACGGATCTGTTAGGTGAGATACCTGTTTAATCGGCATATGGCGGACAGTAGCCTTCTAGGTCTCATACCCTTACCACCAAGCAGATGGAGTGAAGTCTAGCTGATCTCGCCATTCTTAGATGGCGGTGCACTCAAGAGCTAAAACCTTTTCTCCGCGACAAGCAGATGCCGTTATGATGCCGCCCTATGTAGCTGCTTCCACTATCTGTGGATAGATGGCAGCGCAATCGTTACTGCCATCTATTTGAAGCTTTATTATTATTTTATACTTAAGGTGCAACTGTGGTATTACATATATTTACCCTGGTGACAGGGAAATCGTGATGACGAAATAAAAACAAAGCATACAGATTAATCGACTTATTGTCAGATTTGAACTCAGGACTTCCCAAAAGCGGGCCACCGACTTTGTTCGAAAGATTGCAACTTAGACGCTTACTCGGGAATAAAGGGGATATGTTATAGGATGTTAAACCGCAATGTTTCCCGGGAAATTGTGTGGCCCTTGCTTGGCACTGTGCCAAAGTGAGGCAGGGAATGAAGTAACTCTCATTTTCTGAGCCAATGGTGAGGTAAACGAGGAGCATCTTGAGTACCTAGTAACAGTGTTGCATATGCTGGTTTCAAACAATAGGTTAGAAACGCCATACACACTGATATAACCTCTATCTTCGTGCGTATCGGATCGAGAAACTTCTTTATCAATAATTTCCGGCGTGCGCCCCTGCTCCTCATTATCTATGAATTATTACTTTCTCTAGCCCGTATGTACAAAGTTCATAATGGATAGAGAAAGTATTGTATTTTATCCAAAATTCGGTGTCCAGATTTCACCGAAAATATGTATTTTGAGGGTTTTTACTTTCACTACACGCACTATGCACAGTGTATAGAGAACGTATTGTAATGCACCCTAAAATTCCATATAGAGATTTCACCGGAAATACATGTTTTGGGTCCCCCTGAATCCAAAAAAAAAAAGCATTTTTAATAAAAGGTCCATGTGTGTGTGGACGGCATATCTCAAAAACGAAAAGACCGTTAAATACCAAGCTTGGTATTTAAATTTGGTATCTTCCAAGGATACGACACGAAGATTTTCAAGAAAATCCCCCCACTCCAGACTAACCCTTAATGGAAAAAATTTCGAAACTTTTTATTTTCTCAAAAATAGCTCTAACGATATTGATTAAAATCTCTTATATTTAAGATATTTAAAAGCCAAATAAAATGTATATCTTGAATTTTATGGGATTAGACAAAAACTTATTACACAAAAAATGTAGATCACGATAAATTACACATATTTTTCCTCTACATTTTGTTCGTGGAGTTGGCCGTTTTCGAGATAGTCCTTGTTATTATTTCAGTTTTAAAATACTTTTAACTTTTCTTATACGGGAACTTGTCAAATCTTGGCCACGCAAAGAAACGGAATTCAATCCCTTAACAACGCCATTTTAAAACATAAGACTGTCGGTTTAGCTTGGTGTTTTCCCTTATTTCCCTTCTTCTTATAAAGGAGCTAAGTAATAAGACCGTTTTTGCTGTTTTAGCATTAAATAGATAAAAGATAAATATACTAGCAATAATTTGTTATAGAGATGTAGGAAAAGACATGTGAATGGAGCGCATCAGATTTTTAGAAATGGTTCGTGTGTTTGTGTTTTTGAGTCTGTGTGTGGGTCTGTGGTCAGCATAGCTCAAAAACGAAAAGTCCGTTAAATACCTAACTAGACATTTAAATTTGATATCTCCCAAGGATGCAACACGAAGATTTTCAAGAAAATTCTCCCCACCTCCAACTACCCTTTACATGGAAAAAATTTCGAAAATGTTGATTTTCTCAAAAATGGATCTAACAGTTTTGAACAAAACATCATATATTAAAAATATTTACATCACAAATAATATGTATGTCTTAAATTTTCTGGGAATAGCCTCTGAAGACCTTTTTATTCTAGATGAATGTTATAGATAAACTGTGCATAACTTGTAAACCGTTAGAGATAAACAAAAACTTACCACACAAAAACTGTGTGTATCGTTAAACCCATAATTTTATCACAAACGTTTTTTTATAGAACTGGCCGTTTCGTAGCTTTAAAATACTTATACTTTTCTCAAACGGGACCATACAAAGGGAAAGGAACGAGCTTTTAAAGGATATGACAACCGGTTTATTCTAATGTATTCCCTTATTTCCCTTCCACTTAAAACGAAGCGAGTAATAAGACCAATTATGCCAATATTAATCTCGATTAGCATTTTGCAGATAAAAGAACAATATTTTGTAAGAATAATTTATATATGGAACAGCTAGAGAAAGCTATGTGATTGGAGCACGTCAGATCTTTTTAAATTTGTAAATTATGTTTGTTTTGGCATATATTATTCACATTTTCTCCAGCTAGTTGGGATCCTCGGTCAAGGAAGTGTATCTTAATAGGTCGAGTACTGTAAAGAAATTATATCAGGGATAACAACACATTTGTAACTTTTAATTTAAGTAAATTATTTAAACTGATACCAAGAGATTTTATAAATGATGTACATGTTATGTTTTTATGCGATCATAGCTGAAATTGTATTACGTGTTCATTTATACGTGAAACTTATGTTTCGCGTATCATGTTTCTTACCTAAATAATTTTTAAGACCGACGTACTGGAGAACATAACTGAATGTACTCCTAACTAAACTCAGCTTGTCTTTTACAATAACTGAGAACTGCGTCTCTGTACAATATATACTATTAAGACTTGGCTAGTCTTTCCGCTCTCAGTAGCGTCTCTTCTCATGAGCCAGTAAAAACTATCCTAGTATCTCACTTAAACTGCTAGCTCACCAGTAACTTACATTTTTACTCTCTCCCGATCGTTAAAGCACGTGCCTTTTTAACTCAAGGACATTCTTTTATACGTTTCACCCCAGCTCCCTGGCTATTCTTCACCAAAACCCTATCGCTCTCTGTGGTGTAATGGTTAATATGCAAACTCCATGTATTCAAGGCCGCGGGTTCAACTAGACAAAGAGACCTCTGAGCAAAATTAAGCAGTCTTTCACAACCCGTATACAGTAGTTAAAGGGCGTCCATAAATAAAAATTCATTTCCATGTTCCAAAACTTTGTGAGAGATTTTTCTTTTATGATATGTACAGTTTCAGCTATATTCTCTCTTGTAATTAAGCTTATACTAACATCGTCCAATAACATAATCTTATTTAAATTATTGCAAACATTTATTTAAATTATCTTGCTTGTTAATTATTTACACCATCTTGCAGCTATTTTTACAGCCTCAAATTGTTATTTCAAAAACCTATATACACTACATGAAGTATAATATTCACTTACAGTAAGCAGAGAAATTATGTAACCACCAAAAAACACTTTTATTTCACCGAAAACATTGTTTTAAGGCCTTTTAAACCATAATCACTATTTTTACTTTCTCTAGCACATAAGTAAATTTTTTCACAGTAGATAGAGAACTTCACTACCGTGATTTCCCCGGGAATACGTTTTAGCATCCTCTTAATCAACAACAAAAATAATTTTAGAAAAAGATCCGTGTGATGTATCTGTGATTTGTCCTTGGACAGCATAACTCTAAAACGAAAAGTCGGTTAAATATAATTTTGGTATTTAAGTTCTGTATCCTGCAAGGATGCAACACGAAGATTTTCCGGAAAATCCCGCCAACCCCAACTACCCTTTAAATGGAACATTTTCGAAAATTGTTATTTTCTAAAAAATTGCTCTAACGACATTAATTCCATTTTATGTCAACTAAATGTTATATCCTTATTTTTCTGGAAATAGTCTCTGAAGACCTGTTCACTTGGATGAATTTGTTATAACTGATAAACCGAAAGAAATAGATCAAAACGTACACTTGGAATATAGATCTCCTTAGAACATACAATTTATATGATAAATATTTTTAATTTCTCTATACGCACTATATACATAGTGTATAGAGAAGGTATTGCACTCCACCCAGAAATTCGATACCGAGATTTCACCGGAAATTTATGTTTTAGGGTCCCCTTTAACTAAAAAAAAACATTTTCGGAAAAAGGTCCGTGTGTGTGTGTCCGTGTGTCTGTGAACACGATAACTAAAAAACGAAAAGTCGGTAAAATACCAAACTTGGTATTTAAGTTTAGTATCTTCCAGGGATGCGACACTATGATTTTGAGAAAATTTCCCCCAGCCCAAACTACCTTTTACATGGAACTTTTTTCGAAAATGTTTATTTTTTTCAAAAATTGCTCTAACGAGTTTGATAAAAATGTATATTTCGAATTTTTTGGGAATAGTCTCTGAAGAGTATTTTATTCTGGATGAATTTTACGGAATTTTGAATAACTGCTAAACCGTAACAGATGGACAAAACTTTACTCACAAAAAATGCAGAGCACGTTAAAACACATAATTTATGTTATATACATTTTTTTCGTGGAGTTCATCGTTTTTTAGACATTTCTTGTTTTTGGTTTCTGCTTTGAAAAAGTATACTTTTCACATTCAAGAATTTGTCAACTCCTGTACATACAAACAAAGGAACTCCAGTCACATAGCAACCAGCTTTTGACTATCACTTTAACCTATGGTACTCCCTTATTTCGCTTCTACTTACAAGGAAGCAAGTAATAAGACTATGTCTGCTAATTTTTTCTCGATTAGTATGAAGTAAATAGAGGCATAAGCTTTTTAACAATAATTTGTTGCAGAGATGTAGAGAAAGTCATGTGAATGGAACACACCAGATTTTGTTTCTAGTATACTAATATAAACTTGCTTAAGAATAATCATTAGAGATGTAAGACAACGTTTACAGTCTGTGTATATCCCATGCACGAGTTCTTGCTTTGAGGACGAACTTTTCCTCACTTACTTTGTTGTGAGTATACCGCTATTTTAAAACGGTGCGGGTTATCTCACAGCTCGCGTATAAAAGCAGACAAAAGGTCTGAATAAAAAGGAAGACGGGGATAGAGGGATGGAATGAGTAAAAGAACAATCGTTAAAATTCCTTTCTTCTTCTTGAAGACTTAGCAGGAAGGGGTGAGGAAAAGCGGGTCGTCTTCACGCGAGTGGAATAAAATGCCTGACAAGCGAGCAGCTCCAAGTATCGACCGTAGTCTTCTATCTCGCATCTTTTTCTTCCTTTACTTTGCTTTGCTTCTGTCCTTGCACTCTCCCCTTTGTGCCAGCAACTATCTTTAATCTTTATGTATTGCATTATGTCTACCCTGCAATTAACTCTGGCCATGATTGCAAGAAAACGCGTTCTCTATGCTAGGATAATGAGCTGCTAGAAGAAGCTTTAGCAAGCAGCGTTAAACCTAGACTAAGAAATTTGTGTCAGAGTGTGTGAAATCACTAGAGCATTGCTTGCTTAGCCTGGATAAAACACAAGGCTTTAGAATAAAAAGTTTCCCGTTCACGTGGTGTTTTCTTCCACGGCTATTCCAAGCGGCAATACATCTTATTTTGGGGCCGGGGGGGTCTTCTACCACAGGTATGAATAATAATAATAATAATAATAACAACTCCATGGCACGACAGCTCATAAGAAACCTTGGCCTACCGCCCGGCCGCTGCGTCCTCCATCTCGGTCCATGACAGACGTCATGGATGGCGTGCAGTATTGGAGGGTGAGATGTGGTCAGCACCTCAATCTCTCCCGGCCGGTTAATGCGGTCCTCTTGACCTGGAACCGCTACCTCTTCATCAAGTAGCTCCTCAATTGGCCCCCCCCCCAGGGACCTCACGAGGCTGAGTGTACCCCGGACCAGGTCTCCCAGTGGGGGAAAAATCCCCAGGCCGCTACCGGGAATCGAACCCAGGTCTCCCGCTTGGCAAGCAGCTGCGCTACCAAGTATGAACATTTCATCCTTTACAGCCAGAAGATTAGAAATATTATTTCTCTGAAAAATTTAAACACAGAAAGATATTCCTGAAATGCAGCTGAAACACATATGATTAAACAATATCTTAATTATAACGTAAAGAAAATAGTAATGTTAAATTACTGTTACTTCTGTTAATTATAGGGGAGCTATTTATATTTGCAGCCTAATAATAAAAAATCAGTAATTTGTTATTGAAAATCGCTTTATTGTTTCTCGAAATATTCTCCTTTATGATTAATACTTTTGCAGGCGTTCGAACTATTTGTCATAACATTTTGACCTCCAAATCAGGATTTTTGAACGCATCAACGGCTTCTTCTGCCGAAGAAAATCGTTCTCCACGCTTTTTATTCTTCAAATTTGGAAACAGAAAGAAGCCATTGGGTGTCAAATCAGGACGGTGAATGAGTCATTAATTCGATTTTTTGAGTGTTCAAATAGTCGATTGTTAGAGCGCTTGCATTGTCTTATTTGATTTGCTTATTTCACGGCAAAGAAATGGTTGTGAACTATTAAGATTTTACCGTTTTAGTTCCTCTAAAGGCACTGTTGCTACATGACCAGCTTTTCTGTAAAAACAGACGACAATTTGTTTCCAAGTGCTTCGAGTGCGAACAACTTCTGTTGGATTTGGTTCGTTTTGAAACACTCATGCGGTCGATTGCTATTTACGTTCCGGCTCATATGCATAGATCCATGATTCGTCACCTGTTACAATCTTATATAGGTACCTCTTTTGAAGCCCCACCATTGTATTTCTTGAGCATTTGTGTGCACCAATCGACACGAGCATCCTTTTGAGTTTGTGTCTAAATATGTGGGATCCAACGAGAGCACACCTCTCTCACAGCTAATGATCGTGCAATATTTTATACGAGGTACGTCCAGAAAGTAAATTCCGTTTGGTAATAAAATTAAATTGTGTACAGATACAGAATAATTATTTATTGCACAAAATTCTACAACTCTTAAACTACTTTTCCACATAACTGCCGAAATTTTGCAGGCATTTGTCATAGCCTGGCACAAGCTTTTGTATACCTTCTTCATAGAAGTTTGCCGCCTGTGTCTTCAAAAAGTTGGAAACAGTTTCTTTCAGCTCTTCGTCATTGTTGAAGTGTTGACCGCCAAGGAAAGACTTGAGATGTAAGAGCAGATGAAAGTCGCTAGGAGCGCGGTCAGGGCTGTACGGAGGATGGTCAAACACGTCCCAGCCAAATCCCTGTAGGAGGTTTTTCGACACATTTGCAGTGTGTGGTCGTGCGTTGTCGTGAAGAAAAACAACACCTTTTGACAGCAATCCTCGGCGCTTATTCTGTATTGCGCGGTGCAATTTCCTAAGTGTCTTTCAATAAACATCTGCTTTGATTGTTTGACCACGCGGTAAGAAATCAATGAGTAAGATGCCTTTCCAGTCCCAGAACACTGTGCACATCATTTTTCGAGGTGTCAAGATTTGTTTCGGCTTAACCTTTGCTGGGGATGAAGTGTGCCTCCATTCCATTGATTGCCGCTTACTTTCAGGGGCGTCGTAACAAACCCAAGTCTCATCTCCTGTGACTATCTGTGTCAGAAATTCTTCGCCGTCTTCATCATAACGGGTTAAAAACTGAAGTGTACTACCCATCCGTTTTGTTTTATGTTGCTCAGTAAGAATCTTTGGTACCCAACGCGAGCAAAGTTTACGAAATTTCAGTTTTTCGGTAACAATTTCATGAATTAGTGATCGTGAGCTTTGTGGAAATTCCATAGCGAGAGCACTAATTGTAAACTTTCGGTTTCCTGGATCTTATCATCAATCGCGTGAACCAGTTCTTCCGTAACCAAAGATGGACGCCCACTTCGTTCTTCATCGTGCACTTCACTACGTCCTTCATTGAACTGTCGGACCCAACTTCTCACCATTGAATCACTCATCGCATTTTGTCCGTAAACTTCGCAAATTTGCCGATAAATTTCAATTGGTTTCACTTTCCTAGCATTCAGAAAACGAATCACAGATCTGATTTCACAAGCGGCGGGATTTTCAATCAACACCGACATTGTAAACAAGCACAACAAAGCGTATGTGGCTGACAGCGATCTCAAAATGGCGCACGTTTCTTCTCCTTGATACAGAGCGTCTACCGCGCATGTGTGGAACTGCGATTGCAGCGCTGCAGCGGAGATGAACTGAAACGGAACTTACTTTCTGGACGCACCTCGTATATGCTGATGGAACTAATACCTAGGGTTGCCTGTATTTCACAGAAGTGGCACGGCGATCTTGCACTATCAGTTTTAGCACAGCATCAATGTTTTCTGGCACAACAACCTTTATGAATTTCGTCAGTGAGCGAACGGCGGCAACTATTAAACTCGTTATAACAGCGTTTCACAGTGGCAAAGAATGAAGCTTCATCACCAAATGTAGTATTAAGTTAATGAATGCACACTTGTCTTGATAATCCGCGTCGAAAGCCATAGTAAATCATCGCATTTTCACGAGTTAATTGCATGTTTTCGCTAAGCCACAATTTTACAGTCCCTGTAAAGAACACAAATGACGCTCTAATATTGATTAAATATCTGAAGTAGGTTAAGGTCAACAATGAAAAACTTTCCAGTGAAAACCTCAAATGGCACTTACAGCAATTAGTGTTGCTAAGGCTCAAAATATAAACAGTGGCCCTCATAAATCATAAAGTTACGTAAATCAGTAAGCAAGTCTTGCCTTCGGCAACAAAGTTCCTATTACGAATCTGCTCATCTTTCGGAAATGGAATAGCTTATTGTAATACAAGTGTAGGAAGTGTATTATTGCAGAATCGAGAAAAAGTTTGAAAAGACGAAACGAAGTTTCGATTCTGCAATTCACCTCTTACCCTAATCGCTTACTATTTTTGGACAATGAGTATTAATATTAATTAAAATATAGTAATAAATAAATTAAAATGTTGGTTGGGTACAAATGACTTCTACGAGAAAGAAGCATTGGTAGTTGTTGCTATGTAGCTTTTCATTGTTTTTATAAAAAAGACTTGTTGGCGGTGGAGACTTTTTATCTGTAGTACCCTAATTAGAACCAAGTTAGATGTTTCGTATGGGACTGGCATCGGGAGGTCGTAGGTTCGGCTCCCCGCGGCCAACGTCAATGACCTATGGGGTTTTTGCGGGCGTTTTCACTGGGCGAATAGTGGGGAGGTTTCTTCATTCCTCCCAACTTTCTGTCCCTTCTGTCCAACCGGTCTCTTTCAGGGTTGTATCAGTGAGGCCTCCGGAGGTAGCGCCATCTCGTGGAGGTGATTGCGCTTTGAAACTCAGTTTTGGCGGTGGGATGGCGTTGTGGTTCGTTGATAGACTCAGGAGCGTTTGGCCAGACCTGTGGCGCGGGCTCCTGAGCTGAAATGCAAAACTGTTAGGTACCTCCATGATGACTCCCTTCCGCCGTCTGGTCCCGACAGCCCGCTGCAATTGCTTTCATCTCATCCTACCCTCCTGGGGTCTGACGAATAAAAATCAAATCAATGGCTGAGGTGCGGAATCCCCTCCGGCACTAATATATCTACTACTACTACTATTACTGCCCTAATTAATATAGATTTGACAATGTTAGTTTGGAGAAAGTTATGGTACAGGACAGAGAAAGAGAAGAAGCCTGGTGAGTGGAACGTTCTAATTAATTCCAGAGAGTCTTAAACAAAGGCACGAGTGACTGCCTCCGTGGCCGAGTAGTCAGTGCGCTGACTTCTCACCCGGAGGTCCCAGGTTCGATTCCCGGCTGGGGCGGGATTATTCCCTATCCCCCACAGAGTTTGGAAATATGTATCTGAGAGTGAGTGTGTGTGTGTGTGTGTGTTTGAGGAAATAAAATGGTTTAAACCTACAGACAACGAGTTGTTTCTAATTCGAAGCCCCCGATATGACCTTAGATGTTAAAGGGGGCTATATAAATGAAACAAAAATAAAAGGTACGAGTTAGTGTACAATACATTGAAAAGACGGTCATGCGACTGTTTTACTTATCACACGAGTGAGTTTTGAGTCCATATCAGTATTATGATTTCTTTTGTTTGTGTAGCAGCCAGGTTAGATGTGGGAATATAAACTTACGGCCAGTAACAACAATATCGATAACTAGTAGAAATTAGTTACATCTTCCAAAAAGTATGTTATACCATTTTTACTTTCTCTACACGTACTATGCATATAGTGGGTAGAGAAGGTATTATATTACACCCAAATATTTGATGTTGAGATTTCACCAAAAATGTGTTTTAAGGTTTGCTGAATCACATTTTTTTTTTAGAAAAAGCTCCGTGTGGCATTTAAGTTTAGCATCTTCCAAGTATGCGATTTTGAGGAAAATCCTCTCATCCCAAACTACTCTTTGCACGTAACAAATTTCGAAATGTTTGATTTTCTCAAAAGTGGTTCTAACGTTTTTTGATTAAAATACAGTGTATTACAGATATTTACATGACAAAATGTGTCTTGAATTTTCTGGAAATAGTCTCTGAAATCTTCTTCGCTTTGAATGACTTTGCTTAACTGGTAAAGCATAAAAGGTAGACAAAACTTTAGAAATCAAAAACAGTTTTATCTCGTTAAAACACATAATGTATATAATATACTTTCCAAGATATTCCTTGTTATTAGTTTAATTTTAAGGAATTTGTAAAATTTTGGGCATTTAACATAGCAACCAGCTTTTAAAACATGTGACTATTGCTTTAGTCTAGTGTCTTCCTCTATTCCCCTCCTATTTATAAGGAATAGGATAATTTCTGCTAATTTTTATCTCGATTAGCATGAAGTAGATATAGGAATAAGCTTTTTAACAATAATTATTACAGAAATTCAGAGATCGAATCAAGTTTTGTGTTAAATGCATTGTTCTGCACCACATAGTTGCACTTATTCACCTCCCATCGTATATAATTTTATCGATACCCAAACGGATTCCCCTGTAGTTACGAACACTGATGATAAAAAAGATTCAATTTCCCTACCAGAATGGATCTAAAGACGCCGATGGCTGTTCCCTTACCTTGTCTCCAATATCTCACATGCTGGAATGTGTTTTCTGGGCCAAAACGTGGGCTCAGCGAAATTTATTGTTGCGACCCGCTTCTCTCGGGCGAGATAATTTCTCTTCTCCTTATCGTGGAAAATTTGCAAACGCGAGAAGCCGCAAGAAGAAAGATTGATGCATTCTCGTTAAGGCAGCGCCAGCGAGCTCACCCAGGTGTTCCCTGCTATTGTGAAGGTGACATTGAGAAAATGCGTGGCACATATAAGCTACACGCTCACACAGACCTGGAAATGGCATACCATGCGTTCCAGCCACACGAGACATATGCTGCTGGGTACAGCATCAAAATTAAACTCTGTCTCACACATAGTAGTAATCCACGTTGCAAATTAAGAATTAATATAACTACACAAGTGGGCTAACTGTGAAATTTGACTAAAACTTTTGAAAAAATAAAAAAAGTACATGCCATTCTCTGCATCTCTATAACAAGTTATTGTTAAAAAGCTTATTCTTTTAATCGAAATAAACATTAGCAGAAATTGTTCTTATTTCTTGGTTCCCAGCAAGTAGAAGGGAAAAAATCTGATGTGTTACACCCACATGACTTTCTCTAGCTGCACTTTAAATAAAGGAATGCGCTGTGCTAAAGTGATAGCCATAAGTTTTAAAAGCTGTCGTTATGCGATTGTCATTGCAAATCACTTCCTTGCTTGTTCAGGGGAAGAACAAAAGAAAAACGGACACTTCCTGTCTGAGAAAAGTATAAAAACTTTACAATAAGAACCAATAAAAAGGAATATCTTCAAAACGGTAAACTCCACGAAAAATTGTGTATTACATAGGTTATGTATTTTAACGAGATCTACAATTTTGTGTAGTAAGTTTTTTGTCTATTTCTTATGGTTTACCAATTATGTAAAATTCCGCCAAATTCATCCAAAATAAACAGGTCTTTAGAAGCTATTCCCAGAATATTCAACATATGCAATTATTTGTGATGGAAATGGCTTTAATATATGGTATTTTAATCAAAATCGTCAGAGCCATTTTTAAGAAAAAAGTATTTTCGTTTATGAGCTGTGCTGTCCATAGACACAAACACTTGGCCCCTATGTTGAAGATGCTTTTTTTTTTAATTCAGCGGGTCCTAAAACATGCACTTCCGGTGAAATCTCAGTATCGAATTTTTGGTGGAATACAGTACCTTCTCTATCCACTATGCACATTGTACATACGGGGTTAGAGAAAGTAAAATCTAATGTGTTCCATTCACATGAAGTCCTCTATCTGTTCGGTAAATATACCTTTTATTCCAAACATTAATCTGTTATCGACAGCGTGCTAATCAAGATAAACATAAGCAGAATTAGTCTTATTAATAGCTTCCTTGTAAGTAGAAAGGAAACAAGAAATAGCACAGGCTAAAGTGATAGCTTCCTCCTTTAAAAGCCGGTCATTATGTGAAACAATTGAAATTCCAATATCTTTGCCTGCTGGAATTAAACAAACAAGAAACGAGAAAAAGATGTTTTCCCGTTTGAGAAAAGTTGGTGGCTTAAATTGAAACCCATAGTCCGGAATATCTCGAAAACGGTTAACTCTATAAAAAATGCATATAACGTAAATTGTGTGCTTTAATGAGAACTGCATTTTTGTGCAGTAAGTTTTTGTACATCTCAGTTATACAAAAGTCATCCAGAATGAAGAGGTCTTCAGAGGCTATTTCCAGAAAATTCAAGATATACATTTCGTTTCTCATACAAATATCTTAAACATAAGGTATTTTAATCAAAATCGTTAGAGAGATTTCTGAGAAAATAAAAATTTTGGAAAAATGTTCCATGTAAAGGGTAGTTGGGGACGGAGAGATTTTCTTGGAAATCTTCCTGTCGCATCCTTGGAAGATACCAAACATTAAATACCAAGTTTGGTATTTAACGGTCTTTTCCTTTTTGTGCTATGCTGCTCACAGACACACACGCGCGCGCGCGCACATACACTCAGACATACATGTGGACATTTTTCTAAAAAAAATTTTTTTTATTCAAAGAGTATCAAAACATGTATTTTCGGTGAAATCTCAGTATCGAATTTTGGGTGCAATACAATACCTTCTCTATGTACTGTGTACATAGTACGTGTAGAGGAAGAAAGAAATGTTATATGTTCTATTCACATTACTTTCTCTACATCTCGGCAACAAATTCTTGTTAGAAAGCTTAAGCTTTTATTTACTTCATTCTAATCAAGAAAAAATTAGCTGAAATGGTCTTGCTTCCTTGTTTCCTTGTAAATAGAGCGAAATAAGGGAGTACCATAGGTTAAAGTGATAGTCAAAAGCTGGTTACTATGTCACTGGCGTTCCTTTGTTTGTATGGACAGGAGTTGACAAATTCCTGTAAGAGAAAAGTATGAGTTTTTTAAATCTGAAACCAATAACAAGGAATATCTCAAAAAGGATCAACTCCACGAATAAATATACATATATTATTTTGTTTTCCATCTCTTACGTTTAGCACTTATACAAAATTCCGTAAATTTTATCCGGAATAATTTTCAGAGGCAATTCCTTGAAAATTGAAGATATATATTTTCTTTGTCTTTAATATACGATATTTGAATCAAAATCGTTAAAGCCATTTTTGAGAAACATAAAATTTTCAAAAACATAAAATTTTAAAAGTTCCATGTAAAGAGTAGTTGGAGGTGGCGGGATTTTCTTGAAAATCTTCGTGGCTCATCCATGTAAGATACCAAGCTAAATATCAAGTTTGGTATTTAACGGTCTTTTCGTTTTTTGAGCTATGCTGTCCACAGACACACACACTAACCTTTGTCTGAAAATACTTTTTTTAGGCTCAGGGACCTCAAAACATATATTTACTGTGTAATCTCGGTATCGAATTTTGGTGGAATACAATACCTTCCCTATCCACTATGTGCACTGTACATACTGGCTAGAGAAAGTAAAAAGCACAAATAATCTCACCCCATATTGAAACAAGAGTTAGGTTTTTAGAATTCTCGGTCCGATGTGCTAAGGGTAAACATATATCTTCAATGGCCCTTCATCAAGCCACTGAAACAGTCAGGAAATATCGAAATAAGAAAATAGAATGTTTAATAAACGGCAAAACAGAGATGAAAGTAATATTGCAAAGATATTTACAGTTTGCTCTTGCTTGTATGTTAGCAAAGCGTACAGAAGCAGACTTGAGCAAAAGGATAGGGTACATAAACCCGGCTCCCCTAGTCTCTCATATCTCTCTGTTTGAATATCGGCTTTGTGTGGGATGTTGTGTATACGTGGGAGTTCGTAACCAGAGGAACAAAGCCAACTGAAGTACGGGTCGTGCGCACTGGTCTCTTGATTCAGATGTTCCTAGAAATATTACGTTGAAGGATGTAAGTCTAGCATGCGTCTAGAGTCTTTTTGATCCGAGGATGTGTCCTCACTAGAGAGGTACAACAATACCAGCCAGTGTTGCCAGGTGTAGAGTAAAATCCTTAGTGTGGGGATATTTCAAGTTCTGTATAGTTTGAGGGATTTTTTTTTTTTTTTGAAAATTAATGAAATCTTAGTCTTTTTACATTCTCTACACGTACTATGCACATGGTGTATAGAAAACGTATCGTAATGCACCCAAAAACTCGATACCGAGATTTCACCGGAAATGCATGTTTTGGGTCCCCCTGAGTCCAAAAAACAATTTTCAGAAAAAGGTCCGTGTGTGTGGTTTGTGTGTGTGTGTTTGTGTGTAGGTTTGTGGACAGCATACCTCAAAAACGAAAAGACTATTAAATATCAAACTTAGTATTTAAGTATTTCCAGCAATGCAACACGAAGATTTTGAGAAAAATCCCCCCACCCCAAACTACCCTTTACATGAAACTTGTTTTCGAAATTTTTGATTTTCTCAACAATGGCTCCAACGATTTTGATTAAAATATCGTATATTAAATATATTTACCTGACAAATAAAATGTATAGCTTGAATTTTCTGGAAATAGCCTCTGAAGATTACTTTATTCTGGATGAATTTTATGGAATTTTGCATAACTGCTAATCCGTAAGAAATGGAGAAACACTTAACACACAAAAATGTAGAGCACATTAAAACACACAATTTATGTTATATAATTTTTTTTCGTGGAGTTGATCGTTTTTAGATATTCCTTGTTTTTGGTTTCAGCTTTGAAAAAATTATTTTTCTCATACAGGAATTTGTCAACTCGTGTCCATACAAACAAAGGAATTTCAGTCACATAGCAACCAGCTTTTGACTATCACTTTAACCTATGGCACGCCCTTATTTCGCTTCTACTTGCAACGGAGCAAGTAATAAGATTATTTCTGCTGGTTTTTTTTTTTTTTCTTTTGTGGGTTTTTTTGCCCCCTCGATTAGCAAGAAGTAAATAGAAGCATATGCTACCTAACAATATTTTTTTGCAGAGGGCTTTTTATCTGTTGTTTGCGGGTGTAGCAACTTAATTCCCAACTGTCAAGTGCAAAGCTTCAGTGGCGGGGGTATATGTACATAGTACACGTAAAAGAACTGTATATAATTTATTTAGTGTGTTTTAGCCAGATCTACATTTTTTGTGTGGTATCTTTTTGTCTATCAATTATTGTTTAGCAGTTATACAAAAATCATTAAGAATTAAGAACACTTTAGAAATTATTCCCAGAAAATTCAAGATACACCTTTTATTATGTAAATATCTTTAATGTACGGTATTTCAATCAAAATCGTTGGAATCATTTTTGTGAAAATCAACATTTTCGAAATGTTTTCCATGTAAAGGGTAGATAGGGTGGAAGAATTGTCCTTAAAATCTTCGTGTCGAATCAACTTTGGCATTTAACGGTATTTTCGTTTTTGAGCTATGCTGTCCATAGACAGACAAACACACAGACCTTAGAAAAGCTTTTTTGGACTCATGGGACCTCAAAACATACATTTCCGTTGAACTCTTGACAGCGGATTTTGACTGATATACAATACCTTCTCTACCTTTTGTATGTATAGTGCGTGTGGAGGAAGTAAAAGTCGGATCACCAACGTAATATATGCAATATAATAAACGCCCCATTATAGGCATCTAACAAGTACGTATTTGCAGGCTATCTGGTCGGATATGAATTGAACCTAATGAACGTAATATAACCAGATTGCAGTGACGTCAGTGTGTCCTGCTGGGTTATTATAGGATAATATTGTGTATTAGAGCACCACTCTTACCAAATTGTTGTTTTCCTCTCCTTCTTGCGAAGTTACGCAATTTTAACGACCCTTCTATCTCTGTTCTTCGTGTTATCACTGTTTTCGGAACTTAGAAAACATTTAATCATGACTAAAAGCTTCCAGTTTACTCTCTCACCTGCTGACCTGCAGTAATTACGTAGGTGCGTGCGTGCGTGTGCGTGGGCAGCATAACTAAAAAAAAACTTAAATGTTCCTATCATATGACTTTCTCTACATCTGTGTAACAAATTATTTTTAAAAAGCTCATGCTTCTTTTTACTTCATTCCAATCGAGAAAAAAAATAGCAGAAATAGTCTTATTACTATTGCCTTGTAAGTAGAAGCGAAATAAGGGAGTACCATAGGTTAAAGTGGTAACTGGTTGCAATGTGACTGAAGTTACTTTGTTTGTATGGGCAGGGGTTGACAAATTCCTGTATGAGACATTTTTTAAAGTCGAAATCAATAACATGGAATATCTAAAAAAAAAACGATCAACTCAACGAAAAAAAAAAAAATATATATATATATGACATAAATTGTGTTTTTTATCGTGATCTACATTTTTATGTAGTAAACTTTTGTGTATCTCTTACAGTTTACCAATTATGCAAAATTCAATAAAAATCATCCAGAATAAACGTGTCTTCTGAGGCTATTCTCAGAAAATTGAAGATATACATTTTATTTGTCACACAAATTTCTTAAATATAAGAGATTTTAAGCAATCGTTAGAGCCATTTTTTAGAAAATCAAAATTTTCGAAATTTGTACCAGTAGTTGGGGTGGGGAGATTTTCTTGAAAATCTTTGTGTCGCATCCTTGGAAGATACTGAACTTAAATACCTTTAGCTCTGTGTATTCCTTTATTTCACTTCTACTTATAAAGGAACTCAGCAATAAGACCGTTTCTGCTAATGTTTTAGCATGAAATAGAGGAATAAGGTTATAAACAATAATGTGTTACAGAGATGTAGAGAAAGTCATGTGAATGGAGTATATAAGATTTTTACTTTCTCTAACCCCGCATGTACAATGGGTTGTATTCCACCCAAAAATTCGATGTCGAGATTTCACCGCAAATACATGTTTTAGGACCCCCTGAGTCCAAAAAAAAACATTTTCAGAAACAGGTCCGTGTGGGTATGTGTGTTTGTATGTCTGTCTGTGTGTGTGTCTGTGGACAGCATAGCTCAAAAACGAAAATACGGTTAAATACCAAACTTGGTATTTAAGTTTTGCATCTTCCAAGGATGTGACACGAAGATTTTCAAGAAAATACCCCCACCGCTAATTACCCTTTACAAGGAAAAATTTTCCAAAAATGTTGTTTTTCTTAAAAATAGCTCTAACGATTTTGATTAAAATACCACATATTAAAGCCATTTCTATCACAAATAAAAGGCATATCTTGAATTTTCTGAGAATAACCTCTAAAGACCGGTTTATTCTGGATGAATTTTGCTTTATTTGGCATAACTAGTAAACCATAAGAGATAGACAAAAACTTACTATTCAAAAAATGTATACCTTATTAAAATACACAGGTTATGTCATATACATTTTTTTCGTGGAGCTTACCATTTTCGAGGTATTCCCTGTTATTAGCTTCAGTTGTGAAGTATTTATACTTTTCTCTGACGGGAGTGTCTTTTTTTCTTTTGTTCTACTCCTGGCCAAGCAAAGAAGCGATTTGCAATGACAAATGCACAACGACAGCTTTTAAAACATTTGACTATCACTTTAGCCTAGTGCATTCCCTTAGTTCCAGTTTACGTATAAGGAACTAAGTAATAAAATGCTCATAATGTTTATGTCAATTATCGTGGTGTTGAAAGAAGAATTATTTTTTGTAAGAAGTTTGTTTGTAGAGTAGCTAGAGAAAGTCATGTGAGTGTAACACATCAGATTTTTTGGGGGTATGATGAGTTGATGCTACCTCTGAATCATAGAGTCAAGATAATTATGTAAGTTGCAATTCACCGACACTCTCGAGAAATTAAAAGTGGATAGCAAACAATGCAACAACGAACTATTTTCATTGGCTTGAAAGGTGTGATCCGGCGTAGGCAAGTGTGGTTGCTTCGGCATAGTATCTGTATATCACCTGCTATGCTAAAAACCTAAATAGATATGGCATTTTGTGTGAAATGATGAAGATAGGGTGCGTCAGTATTATGCGTGGTATGCCAAGCTAAATTAACCCGGACTAGTTTAAATGCAACTCACCCATGAGAAACGTGTTTGCGGGTAAACTTAACCCCTCTGCCAAAGAACGTGACTCGCAAAGATACTACTCCTAGAGCTGCTAAACTCTTTTTATCTTCTTCCTTTCATTCTTTCCTTTATTTTATTTTTAGGTGAGCTGTTGACTCCAATTACACGAAATAAGAATCCTAGACAGTTTGCGCGGATGTGTTGCATTCACATAACTTTCTCTATCTGTTCTGCAACAAGTTATTTTTACTAAAGCTTATTCTTCTATCTACTTCATGCCCATCACGATAAACATCAGTATTAAATATATGATCCTTAATTCCTTGTAAGCAGAAAGGAAATAAGGGAATACACAAAAACTTACTACACAAAAATGTAGATCTCATTAAAACACACAATTTACGTCATATACATTTTTGTACATTTACCCGTTTTGAGATATTCCGGATTATTGGTTTCAATTTTAACCACTTAAAACTTTTCTCAAACGGAAATACATGCTTCTTCTCGTTTCTCGTTTGTTTATTCCTGGCAAGCAAAGAGATAGGAATTTCAATTGTTTCACATGGCCTTTATAGAACGAAACTATCGCTTTATCAAGTGCATTTTCCTTTTACTTACAAGGAAGATACTAATAAGATTAACTCTGCTTATGTTTATTTTGATTATCATGATGTATATAACAGATTAATGTGTTGAATAAAAGGTTTACTTACCGAACAGCTAGAAGATATCATGTGAATGGAACACATTAGAATGTTTCCCTTCTACTTACAAGGAACCAAGTAATAAGGATAATTTCTGCTAATGCTTATCTTGATTATCATGAAATAGATAGAAGAATAAGCGTTTTAGCAATAATTTGTTATAGAGATGTAGAGAAATTCATGTAAATGGAACACATCAGATTTTTACCCCTGGCCATACAAAGAGAACCGAATTATAGATAGTGATTGAAAGATCTGACTACCGCCTTAGCCTAGTGCAGGCGTGAAGAAATTGTTTATTTTGTGCCAGAGCAAATAGCCTTTCTATGTGCATGTACTGGGTAAAACACCTGACTCTCTCTCTCCCTCTCTCCCTTGTATAGTATGTCGTGTGTCAGTTTATAATATCGGGTACAGAAATCAATCCAACACGCAAGCCACCAATTCGTACGTTTATGCCTGCCTAGGAGGAAATCTTAATTATAGAAAGTGGCGGAATAAGTGTGTAGTTTACGTCAAAGTTCTGCTGTCAGAAAATTCAATTTGCAACGTCATCACGCAACCCATGCAAATGACTGCGACATTTACCAAGGAGAACATTTCTTTCGAATTGTTTTGGATGGCAATTAATTTCATATTCACTGTTACAAATTTGAAAGTTTTTCGTTACAAATGCATTCTCATACTGTTGGGTGATGCAATGTGATTTTAATGGTATTAACCAAGTTAAGGAGCTTGTTGTTTTACTATATTAATATAATACTAATTGTCATTATTTTTGCAATAATTTATATTACAACCAATCATTATCAAACCTATGAAAGTAAGTGTATGTTCATATACGAAGTATAAATACTAATGCAACAAACATAATAGAGGAACTTCTCTACCAATCGTGACCTTACCATAGGTGTATTAACTTAAGAAAGGTGGATCACCCATTTTAAATGCAAAATATTGCATAATGTCATAGAACTGAAGGAATTATCTGCTTCTGCTTTCCGCGCAGTTTTTCGCGCAGTGCAATCCACAGGAGCATCGAACCAATTAGCTCTCTTTGCTTTATTCAAAAGGCAACCAGTTTGTGACTCCTGGTTTAGTATACCCCTTATTTCCCTTGTACTTATAAGGAACTAATTAATAAGTCCGTTTTTGGTAACGTTTATCTTTTATAGTAGAGAGTAGATAGAAGAATAAGCTTATTTATTTAAGAATAGTTTGTTGCAGAATAAATTCATGTGAATGGGTTTTTACTTTCTCTAGCATGTAAGTGTAGTGTACGTAGTA
This sequence comes from Hymenopus coronatus, assembly GCA_030762935.1. NCBI lineage: Eukaryota > Metazoa > Arthropoda > Insecta > Mantodea > Hymenopodidae > Hymenopus > Hymenopus coronatus. The sequence goes on from CM060899.1 coordinate 41,366,891, forward strand.
GATAGAGAAGGTATTGTATACCACCCAAAAATTCGATACCGAGATTTCACCGGAAATCCATGTTTTGGGACCCCAAGAAACCCGAAAAAAAAAACCACTTTTGGGAAAAGGTACGCGTATGTGTGTTTTTCTGAGCACACAATTACCGAATGTCCGTTAAATACCAAACATAAGTTCAGCAACTTCCAAGGATGCGACAGGAAGTTTTTCAACAACCCCCCCACTCCAACTACCCTTTATATGGACATTTTTGTTTCTCTCAAAATTGTCCCTATCGGTTTTGACTAAAATACTGAATTGCCTAAATACCTGAATTTTCTGGGAATAGCCTCTGATGACCTCTCCATTCTGGATGAATTTTGCATAGCTAGTAAACCGAAACAGACAAAAACTTACTACTAGAAAAATGCAAATCTCGTTTAAACACTAATTTATGTCATATATATTCTTATTTATTTATTTTAAGAGTTAACCGTTTCCGAGACATTCCTTGGGTTTCAATTTTAAGCTAAACTTTTCTCAAACGGCAGGTCATATATCGTTTCATCTCCCTTTTGTTTTACTCCTGGCCGTGCAAAGCGAAAACGGAATTTTAATTGCTTCACATAGCGATAGTGTTTTTAAAAGATTTGATTATCACTTTAACTTAACTTCTACTTACAGGGAACTAATAAAACCATTTCTGCTAATGTTTGTCTCGATTACCACGATGTAGATAAAAGAATAATCTTTTGGAACAGTAGTTTGTAGATTTTTATGGTTTCACACTGCACACCCTTTCTTTCAATGTGGTTGATAGGGGTTATACCAATACAAACTACGAGCATGTCTTGCGAAGAAAGAAAAAAATCTGATGTGCTCCATTCATATGACTTTCTCTACATCTCTATAACATATTATTATTATTATTATTATTATTATTATTATTATTATTATTATAAATAAGCTTACTCTTCTATCTACTTCATGCTAAACAAGATAAACATTAGCAGAAACCTCTTATTACTTAGTTTCTTTTAAGTAGGAGGAAAATAAGGGAATACACTAGATTAAACTGACAGTCAAATGTTTTAAATGTGGTTGCTATAGAATTGAAATCCGTTTCGTTGCGTGGCCAGGAGTTGACAAGTTCCTATATGAGAAAAGTACTGAGTATTTTAAAACTGAAACCAATAACATGGAATATCTCGAAAATGGTCAACTCCACGGAAAAAATGTATATGACATAAAGTGTGTGTTTTAGTGCGATCTATATTTTTTGTGTGATACGCTTTTGTCCATCTCTTACAGTTCACTAGTTATGCAAAATTAAAAAAATCATCCAGAATAAAGAGGTTTTCAGAGGTTATTCCCAGAAAATGTGAATATCTTAAATATAAGAGATTTGCATCAAAACCGTTTGAGCCATTTTAAGAATCAAAACTATCGGAAGGATTTTCTTGAAAATCTTCGTGTCGCATTCCTTGAAAGATACTGAACTTATATATCAAGTTTGATGTTTAACCGATTTTTCGTTTTTGAGCTATGCTGCCGACAGACAAACACATACACACGCGCGTGCGCGGACATTTTTCTAAAAATGTTTTTTTTTTTTTGTTTTGTTTTTTTATTCAGAGGGTTCCAAAACATATATTTCCGGTGAAATCTCGGTATCGAACTTTTGGGTGCAATACAATACATTCTCTATACACTATGAGGTAGTACGTGCAGAGAAAGTAAAAAGCTGTGACGAAGATGACTCATGGCACATAACGTGAGGGTTTCACTACACAGGAAATTTAAGAAGCACCTCAAAGTTCTCCGAGGGAAAAGGATAGTGGGGAATATCACGATTCGTCTGGGAAATACACCACATGACTCGGCAACCCTCTGCAGGGCTTCCTGCATTCAGGAGGAGCTTAATGCAGGAAAATGAATTTCCTTGCTGAGTTTAATAATGGTAAAAACCTGGTGTGTGCAGTTCCCATGACTTTCTCTAACTGTTCTGCAAACTATTGTTATAAAAGATTATTCTTCTATCTACATCATGCTAATCGAGATAAAATTATTTTATACTTGCTTTTATCATTACTAAAAATATCCATATCTTGTGGTTCATCTACATGGCTTTCCCCATCCATTCATCAACGAACTATTATCACAAAAGCTTATCCTTTTATCTACTTCGTGTTCATTGTGATGAAAATTTTGAGAATGGTTTATTGTACATATTATTATACATTTTGTTATACATATTATACACACAATTTTAAATATACATTTGGTATAAGGTATCTTTGTAACATGGTATTTAATTAACTTTGTCATTTTTAACAAAAATCAACACTTTCAAATATGTTTCCATGTAAAGGATGTTTAAGGAGGCGATTTTCTTGATAATCTCCGTGTCGTATCCTTGAAAGATGCTGAACTTTTATTGAATTATGCTCTTCTTGGACAACCAGACACGTGCGCGCGCTGAAATTTTTCCAAAAATGTTGTTATTATGATGTTCTTTATTATCAATTTTTAGTTGGAATGCAATAACCCTTTTACCTATGAGCTACCATGTATAAAATTAAGAAAATAAAATCAGGAAAGTGATAAAATTGCAATTTCAATACTCTTGCAAATTTTTATACCTACAACAAATCCCCTCATCTGTGTAATTCATATAAGAAATAATTTTGCTTTCTCTGGCACGTATGCACAATGCACATAGTAGGTAGAGAAGGTATTGCATTTCACTAAAATTTCGAATCCGAGTTTTCACCGGAAATGCATGTTTTGTATTTCTAGAAAAAAGTCGGCCTTGTGTGAGTCTGTGTTGTAGGCAGCATCGCTCAAAAATGAAAAGTTCGTTAAATACCAAACTTGGTATTAAGTTAGGGTCTACCAAGGACACGAAGATTTTGCTTGAAGGGCTCCCCCACACTGTACACGGGAAAATTGTGGATAATTTTTAGTTTTTCAAAAATTGCCCTAACGATTTTGTTTCAAATAGAGTAATACTAAAGATATTTACATGCCAAACAAAATGTGTATCTTGAGTTTTATAGGAATACGCTCTATGGTCCGCTTCATTCTGGATGACTTTTGCATAACTGGTAAATCGTAAGAGATAGAAAAGACTTGCTGCACAAAAAATTAGAAATCGTCAAAACAGATATTTTATGTCTTATACATTTCTGTTGTGGAGCTAACAGTTTCCGAAATATTCCGTTTTATTGTTCTCAATTTTAAAACATTTTTTCTAAATCAGAAATCACCCGTGTTTCTTTGTTTTACTCCAGGCCAGGAATTTCAATGAAAATCGCATAGCGACAGTTTTTAAAAGATATGACTATCACTTTATTTTTGTGATTCCTTCATTTCTCTTCTACGTATAAGGAACTCAGTAATAAGATCATTCTGCTAATGGTTAGGTATGTCGGTTATTATGGTGTAAATGTAAGGAGTTTGTTTGTAGAATAGCTAGAGCCATGTGACTTATGAAATGAAATGAAATAGAGTTTTATTTATGGTTGCCCTTTAACTGTTGTGGTTCTCAGAATCCGCTTCTATATTGTACGTGAAATATCGCTTAATTTTACTTAGAGGTAGCTTTATCAGGCTTGAGGTTCTTTTACGTGCCGTAAATCTACGACACATGACCAACGGCTTTACTTCCCTTCCGAAGGAAGCCATGCTAAGGACTTTAACGTCCGTAAAAACTCCATCGTCCTCCGCTAGGTTTATACCCACGACCTTGGGTATATGAGGCTAACATGTGACTGTAATGGAATGTTTTTCAAAGTCTATAGCCCATGACGTTGCATAAAAACTGAGCCTGGGTAAGCAGTTTACTGGAAGCCAGGCAGGAAGATAATGTCAGCAGTTGTCAGTTCGTCAGAGTATTACGAAAGTCCGAGAAACTGCAGAATATAATCCTGTTAAACCTGATTATCTAGGGCCAAAAATGTGCTCCTGTTTGCGACAATGTTATGATAAAAATGACAGCTGTAATATTGTGTCATTTTTCACTTTCTCTAAAACTAAATCTGACATAAGCATTTGTAAATTGTTCGCAGAAGAACGTTACAGCCAAACATGTTAGACATTTTAATAACAATTTTGATTTGATTTTAGGGTAGTAAAACATCAAACAACTTTAAAACCACTAATTTAGCGTACGTAGGTTATGATTTAACGTATTATTATTAATCATAAACCTTCTCCTTCCCAACTCAAAAAAAATCTGATGTGTTCCATTCACATGGTTTCTCTACATATGTGTAGCAAATTATTGTTAGAAAGCTTAAGTTTCTATTTACTTCATGCTAATCGAGATAAATGTTAGCAGAAATACTTTCTTGTAAGCTGAAAGGAAATAAGGAAATACACTAGGCTAAAACGACATTAAAAGCTGGTTCTATTTTAAAACTGAAACAAATAAATAGCAATATCTCAAAATTGGTCAGTCCTACGAAAAAACTTTATATGACATAAATTGTGTGTTTCAACTAGATCGATAGTTTTTGTGTAGCAAGTTTTTTCTATCTCTTACGGTTTGTTAGTTATGCAAAATCCATAAAAATTCATCCAGAATAAACAGATTTTCAGAGGCTACACAGAAAAATGTATATAACATAAACTGTGTGTTTTAACGTGCTCTACATTTTTTGTGTGGTAAGTTTTTGTCCATCTCTTACGGTTTAGCTGTTATGCAAAATTCTGTAAAATTCATACAAAACAGTCTTCAGGGGCTATTCCCAGAAAATTCAAGATATACATTTTTTATTTGCCTGGTAAATATCTTTAATATACAATATTTTAATCCAAATCGTTAGAGCCACTTTTGAGAAAATCAAAATTTTCGAAAAAAGTTCCATGTAAAGGGTAGTTTGGGGTGGGGGATTATTCTCAAAATCTTCGTGTTAATGAACATATAATTTATGTTATACACATTTTTTTCGTGGAGTGGGTCATTTTTGAGGATTCCTTGTTATTGGTTTCAGCTTTAAAAAACGTATAACTTTTCTCTTACGGGAATTTGTATACTCATGTCCATACAAACAAAAGAACTTCAGTCACATAGCAACTTGCTTTTGACTATCACTTTAACCTATGGTATTACTTTTCGTTCTCTCCAAAACTCTTGATTTTCAAAATGTAATCATTTATTTAGCAAAATTGGAGCAATGCCTGTGACCATTTTATTTAATGTGCTTTTGAATGGCGTTACAAAAATGTAGAAACAAACTAGTGAAAAACTGCATCGCGTGGAGCATTTTGCGTACAGAAAAGTGTATGAAAATTTTCACAAGAAAATGAGGTTTAAAGCTGGAAGTGTCTATTAACAAGCACGCGCCCACCTATTTATATCTTCAGTTAATTGGTATTTAAAATAAGCCAAGTGAAAAAAATATATGTTTTCTAAAATTTTAGAATTTGTATTATTTTATTTATTTTTTTATAGTCGGCCCCCATATGACTTACACGCGGGTGATTAGGGGTCAGAAGCCTATCGGGGAGTCAACAACATTCAACCACAGAATGGAGAACCTGGAACGAGTGGTCGGCTCGTAGCCAGGCATGAGCGTGAGGAAGTAGCTGATATGAAATGCAAGCGAGATGTGTGATAGGAAAAGTGATGGTGCAGTAATCGGTTGAATGAATGTCGGGGGAAACCGGAGGACCCGGATAAAACCCACCCAGACGCCATTTCGTCCACTGCAAATCCCATATATGGGCACTTGGGATCGAACCCAAGTTAGAAAGTGAGCGGTCCAGCCACTAGGCCACGGCGCCGCCATTATTTTATTATGAAACAAAGTATTTTTTTTTAATTTTTACATGAATATGAACTTCCATATCTACAATTTTAAAGAATTTATCTATATTTTTGTAGTCTGTATCCACCGAAAAAATAGATAATTTGTTCACCTTTCAGTATATAAACTATTAAAGCCATTATGCATTTTCCGCGTTTACTCCCCAAAAACAAGGCCAAATAAAAACATAGTATATTAACATCCCGTTTGGTTAATATCAGGAGAATCATCAAGCCACTCTGGTTAAACTTTCGAAATGGGCCTTTGGTGCCTATGAATACTTAGGTCCTCAATGAATACTTAAATGCAGCACGAAACTAACACACGGTTCCGCTAAGTGGAAACATAAGGTTATCCGCATCGTGCTAACTATAAAGTAGTTTTAGAAATATCTTATTACATTCACATGATTTCCTGTACCTATTCTGTAAAAAATATTTCTATGTATGAACAAATTAGGTAGAGTAGGTATTATTATATTCTACCAAAAGTGCGATACCTGGATTTCACTTTCACACATTTCGAAAGCCCCTGAATAAAAATAAACATTTTTTCGAGCACGTGTGTAGTTCCAGAGTACTTAGTGGGTAGAGATGTTATCGTACTCCGCACAAAAATTCTACACCGAGATTTCACCAAAAATCATTTTTGAGATCCCTGAATCCAAACCGAATTTTTAGTAAAGGTCCTTTTGTATGTGTTTGGTGGCGGAGAGCATAACTAAAAAAGAAAAAGTGGGTTATATCAAACTTCGCATTTAAGTTTAGTATCTACCAAGGATTTTAAGGAATATCCCTCCACACCAAAATTACTCTTTATATGGAAGAATTTTTTAAATGTTCGATTTTCTTAAAATTGACTCCAACGATTTTGATTGAAAGAACCTATATTGTACATACCTTCATGACAAATAAAATTTATATCTTGGGAATATCTTCTGAGGTCCTCTTTATTCTGGATATTTGTATATCTGGAACCGTAAAGGATGATGTGTTCAACTCACATGAATATCTCTATCTCTGTAACAAATTATTGTTAAAACGCCCATTCTTCTGTTTACATTGTGCTATTCCAGATAAAAGTAGCAGAAATTGTGTCATAGATTGCTTACTTGTAAGTAGAAGGGAAATCAGGGAATATACTAAGATAAATCTCTTTTCAAATATTTTAAAAGCTGGTTGCCATGTGATAAAAATGCCTTTGTACGAATGGTCAGGATATTATAAACTCCTGTATGAGAAAACTGATAGTATTTTAAAACTGAAACTAATAACAAGGAATATCTCAGAAACGCTCAGCTTCACCAAAAAGAAACGTGTATGACATAAGTTGTATACCGAGATTTCATCTGATTTGAGACCCACTAAATAAAAAAGCACTTTTAGGAAAAGGTCAGTATGCGTGTCTTGTGTTTGTGTGTGGGTATGTATGTATGTGTGTGTTTGTTTGTTTGTGTGGACAACATAGCTCAAACGAAAACTCCGTTACGTACCAAACTTGGTATTTAAGTTTTAGTATCTCCTAAGGATGCGACACGAATGTTTTCAAGAAAATCTCCCCACCCCAAACTATTCTTTACTTGGAGTAATTTTCGAAAAGTTTGATTTTCTCATTAATGGCTCTAACTAATTTGATTAAAATATCGGATATTAAAGATATTTATATGAAAAACAATGTATGTCTTGAATTTTCTGGAAATAGACTCTAAAGACCTGCTCATTCTGGACGACTTTTGTATAACTGCTGAACCGTAATAGGTGAAAACTTAAAAAAAAAAAAAAAAAAAAATGAAGATTTCGTTAATACACAATTGTTTTAGCCAACCATTTCCGATATATTTCCTGTTATTGGTTTTAATTTTAAAATACTTTAACTTTTCTGAAACGAATCTGCTTCATCTGGTTCATATCTCTTTTGTTTTACTCCTGGATATGGAAAGAGAACGTAATTTCAATGGCAATCGATTGGTGACAGCATTTAAACGTTTGACTGTCGCTTTAGCCCAGTGTATTTCCTTCATTTCCTTCTATTTATAAGGAACTAAGCAATAAGACCAATTCTGGCAATGTTTATCTTGATTAGTATGATGTAGATAAAAGAATAATGGTTTGCAAGAATTGTTTGTTTGCAGAACATTTGGAGAAAGTCATGTGAATGGAACACAATACCTGGTGCCCCCTATTTGACATGTGCAGATGTTCCTTCGCGCGTTGAAAGAGTTTCAGAATTCAACGGGGACATTTCAAGTAAAACCCGCCACAGAAGACCTGACGGAGTGACTTTCATTTTACTCCTCCAATGGGCGTGACCTGCTCACTGTCTCCTCTGATAAGCAAGAGGGGCAAAACGAAGTACTCCTCTGGCTGGTTTTAACTTGAAATAACCTCGTTGAGTTTTGCAACTCTTTTAACATAGGACGGGATAGCTGCACACGTCAAATACGGGAGAGTTAGGCCACTCATTAGATTCTTGTATTACTGAAATAAATACGGGAGCATATCCAATAATAGTTTCACGAGAGATCAAAATCGTTGATTGAGTATTTAGCTTTTTCAAGTGGAACGATTAGCAAATTGTCACTTCTAAAATGAAGCCGGGCTTAACCTCAGAATCTCACGTTCTGAAGAAGTAATTAAGTTACTTTTCCGAAATAAATATATAGTCATGTTTATATCAAAAGGATTTTATTATTTTTTCCGCCTCTGTGAAGGTTAATATGGTGAGTAAATAGCCGCAAGACTAATGGTTGTGTGGTTTGCCGCGGGTGTGTCCCTTGTAATGGAGGCAGACAAGAATTTACTTTGTGGTCGTGTAACTCACCTCCCTGCCTGCCCCTGGAATGCCGGCAACTCCTCATAGTCCCGGTATAAAACAAGGAAGGGAGATCCTAACGTATGTGTGCTGCAAATATTTCTGTCTGTGTGTTTATACACACAACACATCCGGCATTTATCCAGGCATTCGTTTATTACTTTTGAAATGTGCTGTGCATTTCATGAGGCACTAGAAAAGTATGCAGAGAGTCTTTAGGGACTCTGCGAGTGAAATTTCAAATTTCTATATGTAATTTCTAGCCCTTACTATAATGTACATATTGGATAGAGAAAGTACTGTATTTCATCTAAAAAATCGTTAGCGAGATTTCGTCGGAAATACATATTGTAACAAATGTCTATTTTTTTTTTTTTAATTTCTCCAAATGTACTATGTACATAGTGTATAGAGAAGGTATTCTATTCCACCCAAAAATTCGATTCCGAGATTTCACCGGAAATACATGTTTTGGGTCCCCCCGAATCAAAAAAAATGGAAAAAGGTCCGTGAGTGTGTTTGCGAACAGCATAGTTCAAAAACGAAAACTTGGTATTTAAGTTTGGTATCTTACAAGGATGTGACACCCCAAACTACCATGTTCATAGAAAAAATGTCGAAAATTTTATTTTCTCAAAAATTACTCTAACGGGTTTATTTTAAAACCTTTTATGTTTAAGCCATGTCAAATAAAATGAATACCCTCAATTTTTTGGGAATAGCCTCTAAAGAATTTAAGAGATAGACAAAAACTTACTGCACAAAAAATGTAGACCACGATAAAACACCATTTATGTTATATACATTTTTTTTTCGCGGAATTGGTCGTTTTTGAGATATTCTTTGATATTGGTTTCCGCTTTAAAAAAAAAACATACTTTTCTCATACAGGAATTTGTCAACTCCTGTCCATAAACAAAGGAACTTCAATTGCATAGCAACCAGCTTTTGACTATCACTTTAATCTATGGTACTCCCTTATTTTGCTTCTAGTAGTAAGACTATTTCTGCTAATTTTTTCTCGATTATCATGAAGTAAATACAAGCATAAGCTTTTTAGCTATAATTTGTTTCAGAGATGCAGAGAAAGTCATGTGAATGGAATACATCATATTTTTAAGTATCCTTTCTGTAGCTGACACATGTTGCCAGTAAAGCTGTATAGTGGATGTGATGACTGGAAATAAGATATTTCCTTACTCGTCTCTTACTACCATATCGAGATCCAATAATTTGTTACCCATTATCTATTTTTGATGTGGCTAGTTGTTTGATTTGTTTAAGTTCATCTACTGGAAGGGTGCCTGATAAAATTGTTCTTCTGTATCTAATTAACTCATATATCCGATATGCAATGTTTTCGAAATGTAGACTGTGCATTATGTATAAATGTTCCCAAATGTGGCCCCATTCTCTTAGTGCTGAAGTTATTTCTTGAACCACATGTGGCTGTTTTAGTGTGAACACTTCCACATGACCTGTTTTGTCAACGATTCACTCCTTGATGTGCATGTGTGCCCTTGGGAATATCCCCCGAAGCGATCGATTTTTACAGAATATCCAAAATATGTCTCCATTATCCTCCAAAATATGAACAGCATCACCCACCATAAGTTTGATTCTAAAAAGCGCATCTTGCTGAATGTTGTATATTGCAATTCCATATCTATCCCTTTCTCTCATAGCCTTCCACTGAGTCATGTTGATCCTCTTTTTAAATCATTCTAAAATATGTTCTTACAAGACACTTTCCACACTTAACCACAAAACCCCACCATTTTGTTTCCACTCTAGTCCCCTTATTAACTCAAAATCTGATGTATTACATTCACATGGCCTTCTCTAACTCTCTGTAACAAATTATTCTTAACAAATTTATTCTTCCATCTTCTTTATGCTAATCGAGATAAACATTAGCAGAAACGGTTTTATTACTCACTTCCTTAAGAAGAGAAGTAGAAGGGAAATAAAAGGACACACTAGGCTAAACCGACAGTCAACTGCTTTAAAATGTGATTGCTATGGTATAGAAATGCAATTCTTTGAGTGGACAGGTGTCGGCAAGTTCTCGTATGAGAAAAGTATTAAATATTTTAAAATTGTAATGAATAACAATGAATATCTTAAAAATGGTTAACTCTAGGAAAAAAATGTACAACACATAAATTGTGTGTTTCAACGAGCTCTACATTTTTGTGTAGTAAGTTTTTGTCTGTTTCTTATGGTTTACTAGTTACGCAAAATTCCGCAAAATTAATTCAGAATAAAGATGTCTTCAGAGGCTATTCCTAGGAAATTCAAGATATTCATTTTATTTATCATGTAAATATCTTAAATATACTATACTGTAATCAAAATCGTTAGAACCATTTTTGAGAAAATAAACATTTTCGATAGTTTTTCCTTGTAAAAGGTAGTTGGGGGTGGGGATATTTTCTTGAAAATCTTCGTATCGTACCCTTGGGAGATACTGAACTTAAATCGCAAGTTTAGTTTTTAACGGACTTTTCGTTTTTGAACTATGCTATCCACACACACACACATACACGAACCTTTTTATAGAATTTTTTTTCTTTGGATTCAGAAGATCCTTAAAACATCTATTGCCGGTAAAATCTCGATATAACGTTTTTGGGTGCAATACAATACCTTCTCTATACACTATGTACATAGTACGTGTAGAGAAATTAAAATGGGTTATAAATACTGTCTGATTCACTGCTACAAATAATTCCCTAGAAGATAGTTTACAGCTGCACGCCATCCGTGGCTCGCGCAACACTGCGCGCTAGCACTCTAGTCACCCACGACTCAGTACAATTCACAACACAACTGAACAATGCTGTACTACAATTCTTCCTCCTTTTATAGCTAGAAAATAACGTCACAAATTTTCTGGAAACCAGCAGAAGATACTGAAAGCCAAAGCTTAGAGAAGAATCGAAAGTTCCGAAGGTTCCTGTTTCTCTCGCCGTTCTTGCATGTTGCTTACGCATCCAACTGCAATGCCTCAAATTTCAGCTCCATCGCTACATGCCAGAGCGTACTTGAGATCCGTCACATACACGAATGGCAATCTTACGATATTTTAGAGTCCTCTTAATCCAAAACTAACATTTTTAGCAAAGGGTCTGAATTTGCGTGTGTGAGTGTTTGTATAGTGTTTACGTCCGCTTTTACTACATGTGGCATCGCAGGGGATGACACTGATGATACATGGAATAAAGATGGAGTACCGGTGAAATGCGATGTCGGAAGAAACCCGGAGAAAACCAGCCTCTGCACCGCTATGTCCACCATAAATCCCATATGCGGTCGCCTGGGGTCGAACTCGGACCGCCTTGCTGAGAGGGTAGATGTCACGGCGCGGCCAGTGTCTGTCTGTATGTGGGCAACATAACTTAAAAAATAAAATTCAGTTAAATACCAATTTTGGTATTCAAGTTCAGTATCTTCCAAGGATACGAAAAAAAGATTCTAAGGAATATCCTCCCACACACAACTATTCTTTAGATAGAACATTTTTCGAAAATTTTGTTTTTCTCAAAAATGGGTCTAAAATTTTGATTAAAATATCACATTTTAAGACATTTTCATCACAAACGGAATATCTATTCTGAATTTTCTGGGAATAGCCTCTGAAGATTTTGTCATTTTGGATGACTTTTGTATAACTAGTAAACCGTAAAATTTAGACAAAAACTTATTCCACAAAAAATGTAGATCTCGTTAAGACTGACATTTGTTATATATATGTGTGCATATATAATATTTATACATATATATATATATATATATTTCTTTTTGCAGGGTTAGATTACCGTATCGCCTTTGCCTAGGGTATTCTCGCATTTCTCTTCTATTTATAAGGAACTAAGCAGTAACACAATATCTGCTAATGTTTATCTTGATTAACATGATTTAGGTAAAAGAATAAGCTTTTGTAAGGAAAGTTCGTTATAGAATAGCTAGAGAAAGTGCTGTGGACGTAACTAATCAGATTTTTTCTAATATATTTATACAAACACTAAAAGATTATTATTTTCGTTTTTGCATTGGCTTCTAATTTTCTTCTTCTTGTTTTTGAAGTAATGCTATATATATGTAATATATTTACTATATATACTATTACTTTTGATTGTATAAATTGTGTACATGTGAGGGATTTTCCTTGTGGTTAAATTTTCCTTTATTTATTTTGTCGGGATTTTGATTAATCCAATCTCATTATAGTATTTACAGAGTAATTGTATTTTGTATGTACAAGCCTTGGTCATGTAAAATAATATGTTTGTAGCATTTTAATTGTATGAATAGTGTACGTATGGTCGTTAGAATGGTATTTCAAAAGCGTGTAATTGGTACTAGTGTATTCAGTGGCATGTGTTTGTTATTTATTTGTTGTATATGTATATTTAAATTCTAAATTGAGTACCTACCATGCACTACCCATTAAAACGTGCAGATGACAATGACCACAGCAGCTTTTAATTGCAATATCAGGATCATTTGGCTAAATGCAAATTGAATTAGTATTCATATCAAAGCACAAAGGTCAATATTATGCATGGCATGTATGAAATCTTGTTTTAAAATATTTATCATGGAAAAAACCGTTAAGTAATCACATCCTTTCATACATATAGTACTTTCCGAATATAACAAGGAAAACAAGTATAACGTGTTCCATTTACATGACTTTCTCTGTCTATTCTGTTACAAATTATTCTTACAAAAGCTTTTTCTTCCATCTACTTCGTTATAATTCAGATAAACATTAGCAGAAATGATCTTATTACTTAATAGTAGAAATGAAATTAAAAAAAATGGAAATGGAGTGTTATTTATGGACGCTCTTTAACTGCTGTGGTTCTCAGCGTCCCTTCTATACTGGGCGTGAAAGAGGCCTCTTTATCGGGCTTGAGGTTCTCTTACGTGCCGTACATCTACCACACGAGACAATGGCTTTACTCCCTTCCGAAGGAAACCATGCTAAGGATTTTTACACCCGAAAAGGGCCGCGCCGTGGCCGAGTGGTTAGACCACTCGCCTCTCACCTAGACGGCCTATGTTCGATCCCAAGCGACCGCATGTGAGATATTTGGTGGACAATGGGGCGCTGGGGACGGGTTTTCTCCGGTTTCCCCCGCCATCTCATTCCACCGGTACTCCATCATCATTCATGTAGCATTGGTGTCACCGCCTGCGGTGCCATAAGTAGTTAAAGTGGACGTTAAACACTATGAAAAAAACACCCGAAAAAATCCATCGTCCTCCACCGGGTTTGAACCCGCGACCTTGGGTATATGAAGTTAACATGGTAACCATTACACCACGGAGGGCGACATTGACCATTTCCGAGATTTTCCTTATTATTGATTTCAACTTTAAAATATTTAAACTTTTCTCGTACGGGAGGTTGTGAACTTCTGGCCATACAAACAAAAGAATTTAATTCGCATAGTAACAGCCTTTAAAGGATTTGATTATCGCTTTAGCCTAGCGTATTCTCTTATTTCCCTTCTACTAAGGAATTAAGTAATACGATTGTTTTTGCTATATTTTTTAACTTATTAGCATGAAGTAGAGAGAAGGATCAGCTTTAGTTAGAATAATCTGTTCCAGAAAAGTTAGGGAAAGTCATGTGAATGGAACATATAAGAATTTTTACTTTTTCAAACCCATATGTACAATGTACAAAGTGGATAGAGAAGATATTGTATACGGCCCAAAAATTCTATGTCGAGATTTCACCATAAATATATGTTTTGGAGTACTCAGAGACAAAAAAATATATTTTTAGAACAAGTCCCATGTGTATATGTCTGCATATGTGTCTGTGGACAACATAGCTCAAAAACACAACACTGATAATAAGAAATTTAGTATTTATGTTTAGTATCTTCCAAAGATGTGTCACGAAGATTATCAAGAAATTCCCCCCACCCCAAACTACCTTTTACATGGAAAAAGTTTTGAAATTCTTGTTTTCTCAAAAATGGCTCTAACGATTTTGATTAAAATACTGAATATTATAGATACTTACATCACAAATAAAATGTATATTTTGAATTTTCTGGTAATAGCTTCTGAAAACTAGTCCGTTTTGGATACATTTTTCTGAATTTTGCATAGCCACTAAACCGATAGATAAAGACAACACCTTATCACACATAAAATGTAGATCTTATTAAAATACATAATTTATGTTATATGCATTTTTGTTGCAGAGTTGGCCGTTTCCAAGCTATTCCTTATTGTAGGTTTGAATTTTAAAATACTTATAAATTTCTAGAGAGGACGTGTTCGTCTTTCTTTTGTTCTACTCCTGGTCAAGAAAAGAAGGGAATTTCAATGACTATTTCGTTCACGACACGTGATCGTAGGAAATGCCCAATCCAGTATATTGGCACGTAAAATTCCAACCAATCGGAATTCATTATCTGTTAATTTTACGTGCATTTGTTTTCTCTCTGAACTAATGTTTATCTCATAATATTGTCATTGTGCAGTGATATTCTCGTTCTAATGGCGGAAGTTCCAAAACGTTTTGGGAGAAAGATCTATCGCTGAAATACACGTACTAGTTGAAAACTCAAAGCCGCAGAATAATAAAAACAACTGAGAGAGCGTGTGGAACTAGATCAACGAATTCTGTAAGCAACGAGGCCATGATTTATGATATATACATAAATTTGCAGTGATTTCGGTGCAAATATACGTCTAGACAAATGGGATTTTAAGAATATTATTCATTGTTATTTTATCCACGAAATAGCCTTATTAAGTACAACTCGAGCTACAGCTTTTCGAATTGCACGCGAATATATGGATAAAAATTGAAGCTCTCGTTATATTATTAATGATAATCGCATAGCGATAGCTTTTAAAACATTTGACTATCGCTTTAGCATAGTGCATTCCTTTGGTTCCCTTTTACGTATAAGAAACTGAATAATTACATTCTGCTTATGTTTATCTCAAATATAATTGTGTAGAAAGAAGAATATTTTATAAGAAGTTTGTTAGTAGAACAGCTAAAGAAAGGCATGTGAGTATAACACATCAGATTGTTTTTTGTTATGCTGAGGATCCCGAAACGTGCATTTCATGTGAGATTTCGGTAATGAAAGTTTAGGTTGAATACAATGCCTTCTTTACCTTTGTACCATATACGAAGTAGAGAAAGTAAAAAGATGAAAATAATGGAACATTGAAACCAATAAAAAACAATTGCAAGGAAATGGTTAACACATCAGTAAAGCCTCCGCTGCTGACACCTCTCGTCAAACTCCTGTCAGGTACATATTATCCATCCCGTCTAACAGCATCCCTCTTCTTCAGAACCAATCATACTGCATAACGTGCCTCTCCATCTCATCGAAATTGAAATGTTAAACGGAAATATAATTTGTCTCTCTTGACATTTAGGAATACTGGGGTCTGAAGATGACACTTCG
Organism: Hymenopus coronatus; assembly: GCA_030762935.1. Classification (NCBI taxonomy): domain Eukaryota; kingdom Metazoa; phylum Arthropoda; class Insecta; order Mantodea; family Hymenopodidae; genus Hymenopus; species Hymenopus coronatus. Next base: position 41,382,954 of record CM060899.1, read on the forward strand.
GAAAATTTGATATTTTACGAAGAAAAGCATCTAAAATATTCCGCTGCATTTACATACCTTTCTCTACATTTGTTTTATTTGTCTTCTACAAATTGATCTTATGAAATACCGTTACTTTCTCTAACACTACAATGTACATAGTTGGGAGAATATTGCATTCCACCCAAAAATTGGCTACCGAGATTTCACTAGAAACACATGTTTTGTGCTTCCCTGAATTAGAAAGAAATAGAAAACGCCGCGCGCGTGTGCATATGAACAGCGTTACTCAAAAAAACTTATGTGTTCCATCCACATGACTTTCTCTAGCAAAACAAACAAAAAAACAAAAAAAACTTTTATTCAAAATATTAACCTTTTATGCCAATCAAGATAAACACATGCAAAATTAGTCTTATTACTTGCTACCTTGTAAGCAGAAGGGAAATAAAAGAAGGCACAGGCTAAACGATAGTCAAGTCCTTTAAAAGCCGGTCGCTATGTGAAACAATTGAAGTTTTCTTCTCTGCTTGCCAGGAGTAAACAAACGAGAAATGAGTAGAAAGATGTCTTCCAGTTTGAGAAAAGTTTAAGTAGCTTAAAATTGAAATCAATGATCTGGAATATCTCGAAGACGGTTAACTCTACAAAACATGCATATAGCATTAATTGTGTGTTTTAATGCTACAGACATTTTTACTTTCTCTACACGTAATATGTTCATAGTGTATAGAGAAGGTATTTTGTTTAGTATCTTGTCAATCTCTTACGGTTTATCAGTTATGCAAAATTCATCCAAAATAAAGAGCTCTTCAGAGGTTATTCCCAAAAAAGTCAAGATATACATTTTATTTCTGATGCAAATAACCTTTAATATACGGTATTTGGATGAAAATCGTTACAGCCATTTTTTGAGAAAAACAAAATTTTAAAAAATGTTTCCATGTAAAGGGAGTTTGGGATCGGGGGCTTTTCTTGAAAATCTTCGTGTCGCATCTTTGCAGGATACTAAACATAAATAAGGATGTGGTATTTAATGGTCTTTTCGTTTTTGAGCTATGCTGTCACACAAACACACAAACCTTTGTCTAAAAATGTTTTTTTTTTTACTCAGGGGGCCTCAACGCATCTACTTCCGGTGAAATCATGGTATCGAATTTTTGGGTGGAATACAATACATCCTCTATACACTGTGTGCATAGTACGAGTAGAGAAAGTAAAGCTCTGATGTGTTCCATTCACATGACTTACTCTACATCTCTGCAACAAATTATTGTTAAAAAGCTTATGCTTCTGTTTACTTCAGGCTAAGCGAGATAAACATTAGCAGAAATGTTCCTATTACTTGCTTTCTTGTAAGTTGAAGGGAAATAAGAGACTACATTAGGCTAAGACGATAGTCAAATCTTTTAAAATCTGGTTGCCATGTGACTGAAATCCGTTTCTTTGTATGACCAGGAGTAAAGTAAAACTATTATATGTTTTAACGACGCTGTCAGTTGTCAGTATCATATATGAACCACCGGTGTGTCGGAATTTCGTCCCGCGGGATTTCTTTAACATATTAGTATATCTTCTGACATGGGACTGTCGCCTTTAAGCCCACTTAAAAACCATTGGTCTGTGCAGATTTTGACCCCGCGACCTTGAGTTCAGAAAACCAGCACCTAACCAATTAAGACAATGGGATGGGACAGACATGACCAGGAGTTGATAAATTCCCCGTATGAGAAAAGTTTTAAGTATTTTAAAATTAAAACCAATAACAAGGAATATCTCAGAGATGGTTAACTGTACAAAAAGAATGTATATGACATAAACTGTGGATTTCGGTGAGATTTATATTTTTGTGTAGTAAGTTTTTGTCTAACTTCTTATAGCTTACAAACTATACAAAAGTATTTAAGAATGAAGAACTCTTCAGAGGTCATTCCAATAAAGTTCGAGATAAACATTTCATTTTCATATTAGTATCTTTAGTATACGGTATTTTAATCAAAATTTCTGGAGCCATTTTTGAGAAAATCAAAATTTTTAAACTTTTCCGTGGTAAAAGATCTTTTGAGGTGGGAGAATTTTCGTGAAAACTTCGTATCGCATTCCTAGAAGGTGCTGAACTTAATACCAAGTTTGGTATCTAACCGGTTTTTAATTATGATGCCTACAGACAGACAGATACAAGGAAATTTTTCTATTTTTTTTTTTTTGATTCAAGAGACCTCAAAAGATATATTTCCGGTGAAATCTTCTAAATTTTGGATGAAATAGTATACTTTCTTTATCTATTATGTGCATTGTACATATATGCCACAGAAAGCAAAAATGAAAAATCTGATGTGTTCATGACTTTCTCTACATCTCTGAAAAATTATTGTTAAAAAGCTTATACTTCTATTTACTTCATGCTAATCGAGAAAAGAAAAACTAGCAGAAATAGTCTTATTACTTCCTTCCTTGGAAGTAGATGCAAAATAAGGGCGTACTATAGGTTAAAATGATAGTCAAAAGCTGGTTCCTATGTGGCTGAAGTTCCTCTGTATCTATGGACAGGAGTTGACAAATTCCTGTATGAGAAAAGTAGAAGTTTTTCATAGCTGAAACCAAAAACAAAGAATATCTCAAAAACAATAAACTCCGCGAAAAAAATGTATACAACATAAATTGTGCATTTTAAAGTGCTCTACATTTGTTGTATGGTAAGTTTTTGTCCATCTCTTACGATTTAGCAGTTATGCGAAATTCCGTAAAATTGACCCAGAATAAAGTAGTCTTCAGAGGCTATTCCTAGAAAATTCAAAGTATACATTTTATTTGTCAGGTAAATATATTTAATATACGATATTTTAATCAAAATCGTTAAAGCCATTTTTTAAAAAATCAAAATTTTCGAAAAAAGTTCCACGTAAATGGTAGTTTGGGGTGGGGGGGTTTTTCTCAAAATCCTTGAGTCGCATCCCTGGAAGATAGTAAACTTAAATACCAAGTTTGGTATTTTACCGACTTTTCATTTTTGAGTTATCGTGTTCACAGACACATGGACGTTTTTCTGAAAATGCTTTTTTTGGATACTGGGGACCCCAAAACATATATTTCCGGTGAAATCTCTGTATCGAATTTTTGGTGGAGTGCAATACCTTCTCTGTACACTATATACATAGTACGTGTAGAGAAAGTAAAAATCGCTAAAAGCCAAAGCTAGTATTTGTGTTCAGTATAGTCCAAGGATGCTACACATAGAATCATTAAATCAAAATATAATTGCATATGCCGTCAGATTACTGCATGCTAAATAAATGAACAGTTGAATGCATACGTGCTGTCAATAGTGGATATTAGCTACTAATTAACCTCAAAATAAGCCAACATCAAAACACAATAAAGACACATGTGTCTGAAGAACGTCATTTATTTTTAAATTGACATTATTTGAATGTGCATCGATTAAAGCCACAAATGACGTAGCCAATTAATCAGTGCTTAGTGATACTGTTACGTTTCAGTAACGAGTTGACGTTTTACTCGATAAAATCGTAGCCTTTCAAGTGTATTATAGGTTAAATTACCGTTATTGATCAATATTCCAGGCATTGCTAAATGCTGTTGGTCAATATCAAATATGCGGCGTAGGAATGGAACAGTCGCACTAATTCATAAATGCAATAGAGTGGCACGGTAGTTATTTCAGAGGCACCGTAGTTCAATAGTTAAACCGCTCGCCCGGTATCGATTTGTGGTGGACAAATGGGTGGGTTTTCTCCGGCTCCTCCGGTTTCCCCTGCCACTCATTCCACTGATAGTTCCATCATCACCTTTCCTATCATAAATTTCGCCTGTATTTCATATCATCCACTTCCTCATGCTCACGCAACGATGAAATTAAATATATCTCATTTTTTATTAATTTTTCTACGCGTACTATGTACATTTGGTATAGAGAAGGTATTGCACTCCACCCAAAAATTCGATATTGAGATTTCATCGGAAATATATGTTTTGGGGTCCCCAGTATCCAAAAAAAGCATTTTCACAAAAAGGTCCGTGTGTGTGTGTGTCCGTGTGTCTGTGAACAGGATAGCTCAAAAATGAAAATTCGGTAAAATACGAAACTTGGTATTTAAGTTTAGTATCTTCCAGAAATGCGACACTAACCTTTACATGGAACTTTTTTCGAAATTTCAGATTTTCTTAAAAATGGCTCTAACGATTTTGATTAAAATATCGTATACTAAATATATTTGCCTGAAAAATAAAATCTATATCTTGAATTTTCTGGGAATAGCCTCTGAAGACTACTTTATTCTGGATGAATTTTATGGAATTTTGCATAACTGCTAAACCGTAAGAGGTGGACAAATATGTACCACACAAAAATGTAGAGCACCTTAAAACACACAATTTATGTTACATACATTTTTCTCGTGGAGTATGTCGTTTTTGAGATATTCTTTGTTTTTGATTTCACCTTTAAAAAACTTATACTTTTCTCTCACAGGAATTTGCCAACTCCTCTCCATACAAACAAAGAAACTTCAGTCACATAGCAACCAGCTTTTGACTATCACTTTAACCTATGCTACTCCCTTATTTCGCTTCTACTTACAAGGAAGCAAGTAATAAGACTATTTCTGCTATTTTTTTCTCGATTAGCATGAAGTAAATAGAGACAAAAGCTTTTTAACAATAATTTGTTGCAGAGATGTATAGAAAGTCATGTGAATGGAACACATCAGATTTTTTAATAAGCAATCCAAATAAAAAATATAATTTCGTCTTCCAAAATTGAATCTACTTGTGCTAATGCTTTCATCAACTGAATTTCTAGTTTATCTAAAGAATAAACGTTGGATGACTGAAAAGCAAGTAATGGTCTCTTAAACCATGTTATTGTAATATGGCCGAAACCTTAGTTCCTTATAAGTAGAAGGGAACTAAGAGAGTACACTATGCTAAATTGATGACCAAATGTTTTTAAAGCTGTCGCTATGCGATTTCATTGAAATTCGCTACTTTGCTTGGGCCAGGAGTAAAACAGGAGAAACACGGGCAACTTCCTGTTTGAGAAAAGTATAAATATTTTAAATTTGAAACCAATAACATGCAATGATCTGAAGTGATTAACTCCATGGCACGATAGCTCACGGGGAACCTTGACCTACCGCCCGGCCGCTGCGTCCCCCATCTCGGTCCATTACAGACGTCATGGATGGGGTGCAGAATTGGAGGGTGAGACGTGGTCAGCACCTCGAGCCCCCCCGGCCGGTTAATACGGTTCTCATGACCTGGAGCCGCTACTTCTCCATCAAGTAGCTCCTCAATTGGCCCCCAGGGACCTCACGAGGCTGAGTGCACCCCGTGCCAGGTCTCCCAGCGGGGGAAAAATCCCCGCGCCGGTACTGGGGATCGAACCCAGGTCTCCCGCTTGGTAAGCAGCTGCACTCTGAAATGTTTAGCTCCACAATATAAATCTAAAGAGCATAAATTGTGTGTTTTGATGAGATATACAGTTTTGTGTAGTAAGTTTTGTCTATGTCTTTCGGTTTACCAGTTATGCAAATTTCATTCACTATGAAGAAGTCTTCAAAGGCTATGCCCAGAAAATTCAATTATATGTTTTATTTGTCACACAGATATCTTTAATATAGGTTTTAATTATTATCGTTAGAGCCGTTTTTGAGAAAAACAAATATTTCAACAACTTTTCCATGTAAAGTGTAGTTTAGGGTGGGGGAATTTCTTGAAACCATACTGTCACATCCTTGGAAGATATTAAGCTTAAATACCAAATGTGGTAATTAACTTCTTTTCGTTTTTGAGCTATGCTGTACACATGGACCTTTTTTCTATTTTTTTTTTTAATTCGGGAGACCTCAAAAAATATAGGTATATATATATATTCGACATCGAGTTTTTGTGTGAAATATTATACCTTCCCCACCAACGATATACATAGTACTGTAGACAAACTAAAAAGTGAAGCTATATTGTGGCTGAGCCTTGGCGGAGTGGTTAGACCGCTACTCTCACCTTGGCGGTCCGGGTTTGTGGTATATGTGGTGGACAAAGCGGCTCAGGGGCGGGTTCTCCGGTTTCCCCCGCCATCGCATTCCACCTCTGCTCCATCTCCATTCCATGTATCATCAGTGTCATCGCCTGCGATGCCATTTGTACTAAAAGCGGGAGTAAACACTGTCAAAAAATAGAATAAAAACTATAGCTATATAACATTTTAGAAAATCCTTTTTATTACTTCGGTATCCCGTAGGCAGAAATGTTCGTTTCACTGTTTTCATTGTTGGAAAACTGTAGAAGCCATCGGAATTAAATTTTAATTAATGCATTCTTATTCCACATTAGTATCGCAGCACTCAAGAATGAAAATATACTTTAATGCAGAATTCATTTCATGCTTAGGATATATTCATTAGTCCCTTTACTAAACCGTGATGATTTTTAACTCTCTTTTTCCCTCCAAGGTCTTTATTCATTAGTTACCAGCATAAACACTCTTGCTAATGGGTTATTATTTTAGCTTTATGCTGGCTGGATTAATTAAATGGACGTTGCATATTAAAAAGAGACAAGGCTGTAATCCAAAAATCTTTATACTTATTATTCATATCCCTCTCTGTTAGTTTTTCAGCGTAATCGGATTAAAGCCGTTCGTTGTTAAAAGGAAACCCTAACTCACTCGAACAATATTCCAACATTAAAAATCTGATGCGTTCCATTCACATGACTTTCTCTACATCTCTGCAACAAATTTTTGTTAAAAAGATTATGCTTCTTTTTACTTCATGCTAATCGAGAAAAAATTAGCAGAGATATTCATATTACTTCTTTCTAGGTAGAGGCGAAATACGGCAGTACCATTGGTTAAAGTAATAATCAAAAGCTAGTTGCTATATGACTGAAGTTCCTTTGTTTGTATGGACAGGAGTTGACAAATTCCTGTATAAGAAAAGTATAAGTATTTTATAGCTGAAACCAATAACAAGGAATATGTAAAAACGATCAACTTCACTAAAAAATGTATATAACAAACTGTGTGTATTAACGAGCTCTACATTTTCTATTAGCTAAGTTTATGTCTATCTCTTACGGTTTACTAGTTATGCAAAAGTCTGTAAAATTCATTCTGAATAAGATTTCTTCGGAGGCTATTCCCAGAATATTTAAGATACACATTTTATTTGTCATGAAAATATCTGTAATATACATTTTAAGCAAAATCGTTAGAGCCATTTTTGAGGAAATTAAAATTTTCGATTTTTTTCCATGTAAGAGGTAGTAAGGGGTGAGGGAATTTCTTCGCATCCTTATAAAGACACTGAACTTAAATACCAAACACATGGACAAACACACACTGACAGACACACACAAAGACACACGCACACACACGGACCTTTTTCCAAAAATGTTCTTTATGGATTCAGGTGGACCCAGAACATGTATTTCTGGTGAAATCTCGGTGTCGAATTGTTGGGTGGAATGCAATTCCTTCTCTATACACTATGTACATAGTACGTGTAGAGAAATAAAACATGTTTTAGAAAAATGTCTTTGTGTATGTCTGTGCGCAGCATAGCTGGAAAACGAAAAGTCCGTTAAATACTAAACTTGGTATTTAATTTCAGTATCTTCCAAGGATGCGACGCGAAGATTTTCAAAAAAATTTCCTCAAACTCGACTACCCATTGCATAACACATTTTTCGAAAATGTTTATTATCTCTGAATTATCGCGAACGATTTTTATTAAAATATCATGTTTTAAGCTATATTCATGACAAACGAAATGTATAATTTGAATTTTCTCGGAATAGCCTCTAATGACCTGTTCATTCATTATGACTTTTATGTAACTGATAAGCCGTAAAAGATAGACAAACAAACAAAAAATATAGACCTTATTAAAATACAATCTATCTCATTTACGTTTTCTGCAGGGTTAACCGTTTCCAAGATATTCCTTGTTATTAGTTTCAATTTTGAGCTCCTTAAGCGTTTCTCAGGCGGTAAGTCAAATTTCGTTTCATCTCTTTTGTTTTACTCCCGAGAGCGCAAAAGAGAACCGAATTTTAATTGTTTCACAAAGCGATAGCTTCAAAAGATTTGACTGTCGCTTTAGCCTAATGTAGTCCCTTATTTTCCTTCTACTTAGAAAGAAGCAAGTAATAAGACCATCTCCGCTAATATTACTTTCTCTACACGTACTATGTACATAGTGTATAGAGAAGGTATTGTATTGCACCCAAAAATTCGATACCAAGATTTCACCGGAAATGTATGTTTTGAGTCACCCTGTCTCCAAAAAAAAAAACTTTTTAGAAAAGTGTCCGTGTGAGTCTATGGGCAGCATAGCTCAAAAACGAAAAGACCGTTAAATACTAAACTTAGTATTTTAGTTTGGTATCTTCCAAAGATGTGACACGAAGATTTTCAAAAAACTTCCTCCAACTATCCTTTAATTTCGAAATTTTTTATTTTCTTAAAAATGTCTCTAACGATTTTGATTAAAATTTCTTATATTTAAGATATTTACATGACAAAAAAATGTGTATCTTCAATTTTCTAGAAATAGCATCTGAAGACATGTTTATTCTGGATGAATTTTACGGAATTTTGCATAACTGATAAACTGTAAGAGATAGACAAAATTACCACACAATAAATATAGAGCTCGCTAAAACACAAAATTTATATTATATACATTTTTTCGTGGAGTTGGTCGTATTTTAGATATTCCTTGATGTTAGTTTCAGCTTTAAAATACTCATACTTGAATTAGTAATATCCTACCCTTACAAACAAAGGTACGTCAATCACATAGCAACCAGCTTTCAAAAGATTTAACTATCGATTTAGCTTATAGTACTACTTTTTTTTTCTACTTACCAGGAAGCAAGTAATAAAACACTTTCTGCAATTTTTTTCTCGATCATCATTAAGTAAATAGAAGAATAAGCTTTTTAATAATAATTTATTTTAGAGAAAGTCATGTGAATGGAACGAATCAGATTTTTTCTCAATTTGCATGATGTAGATAAAATAGTAATGTTTTGTAAGAAAAGTTTATTTGTAGGACAACTAAGAAAATCGTGTAAATGGAACACATCAGAACTTTGGATTCAGGATGCCTTAAAATGGGTGTTTCTGGTGAAATCTAGGTAACGATTTTTTGTGGTGGAATACAATAGTTTTCTTATATACTAGGAATTAAATGAAACGAGGCTTCACTGCTTAAAAGGAAAGCCATCAGAATGAAAATGAAAACGTGCGTTAGGTCAAAGGCAAATAGCGAAGGAAGCGATACTCGCATCCTATTTTGCAGACTAGAGTTCACAAACTCGATAAGCGGCTTCAACCTTTGGCCTTTAATTTAGTCTTAGAGCTTGCCTAAAATTCATTTCCTGCAATCAAATCGAAATAGGGAAGGGGAAGAGAGGAAGGGCGGGAATAGCAATTTCTCTGCCAGCATCACCTTTTGCTTCGGCTCCAGCGCAAACACGAAATCTCATTCAACAGGAAAATGCTCGAGTCGTTTCAAAAATTGGGAATAGAAATCAAACAGCACCTACTATACAATGGGGGGAAAATGCACACTCTTAAAATGGATATTATTACTCAGTACAGCTATGGACAAACTCCGATACACTTGACACACAACCCGCGAAGTCGAATAGCACCACATAGAGTGGAAGTTACTTGACGCACCATTAACATGTATCTAAAATCACGCATGTTACATTATGTTACATTGCAGATATTGGATCCTGTTTTGATATCGGATACAAACACCAACTTTAGGATGTATGTAGAGCAAATCAGAAATTACATTTATTGGCCACACTTTTTTTTTTTTTACAAATATTAACTGTGGTGTTTTTCAGAGGTGTCACGTCTGTTTCCAAAAACCCATTCATATAGCGTGCATTGATAATATATTCACGTATATTATATTTACAACACTCCATTAATTGCTACTAGTGTTTTTAGTGAATGAAGTTCTCTTCTGTATAGATGAGTAATGAGGTATCTTTTTAATTCTATCCTAAATTTGTTTTTGTTCATATGAAATTCCTTTAAAGGAGTTGGAAGGGAATTAAATAAAACTATACCACTGCAGTAACCCCCCCTTATTTCGCTTCTACTTACAATGGAGCAAGTAATAAGACTATTTCTGCTAGTTTTTTCTCGATTAGCATGAATTAAATAGAAACATAAGCTTTTTAACAATAATTTGTTGCAGAGATGTAGAGAAAGTCATGTGAATGGAACACATTAGATTTTGTAAATATGAGCTGCCAACAGTTGATAAAGTGCTACATGTAGCTAAAGAGGAAGCGTTGTTTTGGGAGATGGATAGTTTAAGTAACACCGTTGTTGATAGCCTGGTTATCAACCTTGGAGTGGAAAGCAGCAGCACAAACAGCTCAGACGACGATTCTGATCTGGAGGGAATCGAGTCGTTCCCAGAGAGTGATTAAATGTTATTCATCGTATACATTTTTTTCACTCGTGTATCTAGAGTTAATTATTACATTGCCGCGGTATTGTTTGGGGACGTGCATGTTAGGGTGCCAGTATGTCGCTGTCAGGTGAGTCTACCTGGAGTTGGTTGCAGGTTAATGCTGGTGAAATTCTCTGTACTTAGTGGACATACCTGCAAGTTCCCGTGATGGCACCGGCTGAGCTCCTTCTGGTAGATGATGAATCTCTTATTCAGGGGGGGGGGGGGGAGAATGACAGGGTATGTCACGCTGTTGGTAGACTCAATTAAAGAGAAAGTTCACTTCATTCACTGGATACTTTATTTATTCTTGAATTACGAGTTCTTTGAGGCACTAACCCGACAAGCAACTCCCGACATAATTAATCGCGAACTTGATGAAATCGTATGTATTAAGCACTACTTCCACTTGGATTGACCTAAGTTACTGTGGCCCGAAGTTTATAAGTTTGTACAATATTCACTATGATAATTACCCATCTGCTTATTCTGTAGATAATGAACTTTCGGCGATATATGTGGCACGCGATTTCTTACAGGATATGTTGTACTTTATGATCCTGAGGCGTTACGCGTTGCGTCTCCTGCGATGTATCTGTCTACGCCCGATTCTGTAGGTAATAACCCCGACTTCTCATGGTTACTCTTAACTGTCAGCCTCGATTTCTCCTTTTTACTCCCGACTTCTCGTGGTTACACACTGTTACTCCTCATGGTTACTATCCCGACTTCTCATCCTACGTCACTTATATACAAAAACTTCATAGTTTTGCCCTCCTCTTTGATTGGTTGAGGAAGAGCGCGAAAAGTGGTGTCATCCCGTGGCTATCGGGTATTTTTCTTTATATTACACCCACGTGACTAGGTTGTACAAAGCAAAAATCCCCTTCTCCGGTTTAAAAGGTAGAGTCCCTAGCTTTCTCGTACATATGTCCTTAATGCATTAAAATGTTTGTGGCTTTCAGCCACATGTGCAACCTTGAAGAAAACAAAAGCTGCCCTCCATTGTGAGGCCTTCCAACTGAGCGTATATTTCCTATGTTAAATATGATAAATTAATAATTAAACTAATATTATATGTGTTATACTAAAATACTGTCGCAACATGTGCGCCCATTTATTTTGTTATGACTATCAATATTATCATTATACATAACAGACTATTTTAGTCACCGTTTAAGTTGTTGGAATAAGGACCCCGTTCGTTTTGCTTTACAATATGCCGCGTGTACACGCCAGCCAGGTGGTCCTGAAGATATTGTAGTATTTTTGGTAAATGGCGGAAGGATACATTATAATGATGCACTGGTCGCCTTGGTTTGTTTTGGCTAGGATCAACTTAAGACTGAATAGATAGTAGTATTATTGCACTGGTCATTAAAATGGACTCCTTAAGTCTGACGTCACAGCTAGCCGTTGCGGTGGAGATGCCCAGTCTTCTTTCTATACAATTCTGGCTCCTAATGCAAGTTTGTGTAAGCCTCTAATATAATTAATAATTTTAGCTTAATTATACTCTAATATACAGATTCAATTTCTTTGGGTTCAGCCATCATATTAAGAATAGTTGAAGTGGGACCAAGGGCGTTTTTTCTCTCGATGGTTGTGTACTAATCGAGAAAAAATTAGCAGAAATAGTCTTATTACTTGCTTCTTAGTAAGTAGAGGCGAAATAAGGGAGTACCTTAGATTAAAGTGATAGTCAAAAGTTGGTTGCTTTGTGACCGAAGTTCCTTTATTTATATGGACAAGAGTTTACAAATTCCTGTATGAGAAAAGTACGATGTTTTTTAAAGCTGAAACCAAAAGCAAGGAATATCTCAAAACGATCAACTCCACGACACAAATGTACATAACATACATTGTGGTTTTAACATGCTCTACATTTATGTGTGGTAATTTTTGTCCATCTGTTACGGTTTAGTAGTTATGCAAAATTCCGTAAAATTCATCCAGAATAAAATAGTCTTTATAGGTTATTTCAGAAGATTCTAAATATACATGTTATTTGTCAGGTAAATATCTTTAATATTAATATTAATTTAAGTAAATACAAGGCTTATTAAAATAATTTATTAGAGATGTAGAGAAAGTCATGTGAATGGAACACATCAGATTTTTTGTTTTTTCTTTCACTCTGAAACCCATTTCTCGTTTTGAATATTAAGTAAGATTCAGCCCTCTGTTTATTGGGTTGTAGCTAATTGTAATAATAGGTAAGTAGAAATTAAAATGAATAAATTCAAACATGAAGTATAATCTAGGCCAATACTGCATTACATCCTACTCAAAAAAAAATATAGAAGAAAAACTTGGTGGAAAAATTCCAAACTGAAACAAATACTGCCTATTCTACAAACTTAGTGTCATAATCAGTGCTCGGTCCGGGGTCACGAAATTGCTGAATTGAAGTTCGGTGCATTCAGAGTATAACTATGACATGATGGAGTAGGCTTGGTCTTTACACCCCCTTTCAAAACTCGTTATTATTATTATTATTATTATTATTATTATTATTATTATTATTAATTTTTGTATCAAGTTTTATACTTTTATTTGTAAAAGTATAAGGGGATTTTATTTACTACTCATATTATTAAATAATTATTTTGTGTTACTTTGTGAATTACAACGATGTATATAATGTCAATACATGTAATGAGTTATTTTTGGAACAGATTATACCTCAACGTGTGCATGTTTACGATACAAACCCCTCCCCACTGCTCTCTCTTTATACCAATGAATGCTCTGTGTGTTCGTAACTGTGTGCACTTCGGAACCCAAAAACGAGCTCTAGCCATAACCATTTCACCAGAGACATATGCTCTCCAACGCCCCTTCAATTTTGTTTGTTTTGTTCTTGAATGGTATCATCGCCAGTGGCTTATGGGCACTTCAGAAACTTATAGCAATAACTTCAAAATTTGAACAGATACCCCAGATGTCTCCTATATCAAATTATGTGTTTAAGACACATCCTTATTTTGGTGTAGCTCATCAAGAGCCTGCATATTGTAACAAAAGTATTTGCATTGCCTCAAACTGTTTACAAACTGTCTTTGATTCCAGTGCTTTCACAATAATTCTGCAGTACAATTTTCCCTCAACCTTTTCACGTATCAAGATTTTTGTGGAACAAACCATTAATTAACACTAATTAACGTGATATTTGGTTTACACTATCAAGTCTGGGATCTAAGTATTTACGACTTGCAAATTGTCATTGAGGTAAATCATCTCAAAATATTTGAGTTCACCTTGTGGCTTACCGGGAAACATGCGAGTCAGTTGAGGAATTTAATTCCGCACCGGTATGTTGTCATGGTAGCTCAGTGGCTAGAACAACCTCCTGGAGACCGGGAAATCCACTGTTCAAATTTCGGCTATGACATTGAAGTTATACTTTCTCTAGTACGTATGTACAATGTACGTAGTGGATAGAGAAGATGTATTCTACAAAAAACTTAAATACCAAGATCTCAGCGGAAAATCATGTTTTAGGGTACTCTGAATCCAAAAAAGAATTTTTAGTAAAACGTGTGTGTGTGTGTCTGTTGATAGCATAACTGAAAAACGAAAAGTCTGTTAAATACCAAACTTTAAGTTCAGTATCTTCCATGGATGCAATCCCAACTACCCTCTAACGATTTTGATTAAAATAGCATATGTTTAATATGTTTTACAGAAAACGAAATGTAGATTTTGAATTTTCTGGGAGTGGTCTCTGAAAGCTGGATGACTTTTGTATACTTTTTGCATAATTGGTAAACCGTAAGAGATAGGAAAACTTCTGCACAAAAAACGCAGATCACGTTAAAACTTACAATGTGTCACATGATTTTTTTTTAGAACTAACTATTTCCGAGATATTATTGGTTTCAGCTTCAACGCTTCTCAATCGGAAAGTAATTTAATTTTAGTTGCTCTTTTTTCACTCCTAGCAAGCAATTGTTTCACAGCGATGGGCGTTTAAAAGACTTGAGTATCGGTTTAGCTTCGTGTATTTCCTTATCTCCCTTCTTCTTCTTTAAAGAAGCAAGAAATAAAGAATTCTGCTAATTTGCATCCTTACTAGCATATCGATAAAAGAATAATCTTTGGTAAGAAAAGTTTGTTTGCGGAACAGCTAGAGAATGGAACACATCAGATTCTTCAGTCTGACTCTACGTATCCTAATATTCATAATGTTAATTCCAGGAGTATACAAAGTATTTCCTTCGGAAAGAAGATATCTGACATTACGTCCCAGCCACAGACTTACTTTGTTAGAGGAAGAGTCTACAATATCGTCCCTGTCCCCCCGCCGCCCTTAAGTGCATGCTAGGTTAGTGGATACATCTGTGGAGAGGGTAGAGAGATTAATTTGGTCACTTGGACCGAATGTTTCAGGCAATTAACAGGCAAGTTCAACATACTTCTCCAGTGCATTCATTCAGCTGGGTCCTAGCAAAGGGGAAGTGCTCGACAGATGCTCGAAAATAGATCACTAGAGGAGGACAGGAGTGATGTTCATCAGCGGAACTAATGAGACAGTGATATTGATCGCTTCTACAGGCCCTGCATGATCACTCGCTCCTCTACTTGTTCGGAAGCGTCATCTAAATGAGTAACCTTCTGGAATAATACATCCCTTAAATACAATAACTTGATCTTCTGTTACGTCCCTACTAATAACCGGTCAACAATAACAGCCGAAGATTTCTCTATAAACGCAATGTATGTAATGACGGGCGGCATGCTTAGCGAATGAGAGGTGTAGGGATTTCACTGGTTTTTCCAGGAATAGTTGTGCTAAAAACTAGTACTGTTACACGCTAAAGCTACAACATAGTAAACTCATTGGCCTTACCAAGATATTCTATACTGATGACCGTTGTTCAAGTACCATCTTGCATCATGTCTGTTCTTCACCGTGCAGAGACTCCCAAAGACTGCTGACCACCCTCCCCCCAAACTCATACACACACTGACTGAGGCTAGCTTCCTTCCATCGCCGCGGGCGGACCTGCAGGCCAGTAATTGTAGGTCTGAAATGCCGTCTTATTTCAACTAACCTAACTACCTATACCGTCACTAACGAACTTTTCAATCAACCGTCATTAACGAACGTTTCAATGTTTATTTGTTAACCGCCAGACAAGAAATATATTTACATAAACTAACCCCCATATACTGCAATACGATATTTTCTTTGGTAGTATTTAAGGCCCGCTTTTACTACTTATGGCACAACAGGCGATGGCATTGGTGACGCATGAAATGGAGATGGAGCACCGGTGGAATGCAATGGTGAGAGAAACCGGAGAACCCAGAGAAACGCCCCTGCGCCGCTTTGTCCACCACAAATCTCACATACCTAGCTAAGAGGCGAGTAATCTAACCACTCGGCCACGGCGAATACACTATTCGATTGCTATTCTAAATTCTATGGGCATCCATTCAGAATGCAACACTACGTTTGTCCTTGGATAGTAAATACACATCGGATTTTTATGCACTAATACATTTAATATATATATATATATATATATATATATATATATATATATACATGCATTTATGCAGTTACAATGTTTAAAATGTGCTCCATAATTTCGAAAATATGCACTAAACGTGCACTAAAATCCATAACTTTAAGCTATGCTTCTTATTCTCTTTACCGCGTACAATGTGCATAGCAGGTAGAAATGGCGTTGTTTTCCACAAAAATATTCGATATCGAGATATCAGTGGAAATACGTGCTTTGAGGACACCTGAATAAAAAGTCTGCTATGTTCCATTCATATGACTTTTTCTACATATTCTGTAACAATTAATCTTACAAAAGCTTATTCTTCTACTTCTTCAAGCTAATCGAGATAAACATTAGCATAAATTCTTCTTTTACTTAGTTCCTTATAAGTAGAAGGAAAATGAGAGAATGCATAGGCTAAAGTGATAACCAACTCTTTTAAAAGCAATTAACATTGAAATTCGGTTATCTATGTAACCAGGAGTAACAACAAACAAATGGAAGTTACAAAGTTTAAATATTTTAAAATTAAAATCAACAACAATAAATATCTCCGAAAGGTTAACCCCACACAAATTGAGTGTTTTAACAGCATGTACATTTACGGTTAACCAGATATGCCAAAGTCATCTAGAATGAAGAGGTTTTCAGAGGCTACTCCCAGAAAATTCAAAATATACATTTTCTTTATCATGTAATTATATTTAATATTTAGCTTTTTAATCAAAATCGTAACAGCCACTTTTGATAAAATCAACAATTTTGAATTTTTTTTCATTTAAATGGTATTTTGGGGTGGAGGGATATTTCTAAAAATCTTCGTATGCGTCCATGGAAGATACATACTAAACTAAGTACTAAGTTTGGTATTCAACTGAATTTTCGTTTTGCGTTGTATTCACAGACTCAAGAACACACTGACACTGTATTTAATGGAATTAGCAATTTAGTTTGTATTCAAAAGTTAATTATTCTAATCTTTATTTAATTTTTGTATACATTGCTGTAAAAATTCATCGCAGAAAGGGGATTAATCCTGGTTCTATAAAAGTAAATAATATAAAATAGGTTGATAAATAGGACATCTAGCATGCTTCATAATGGTTCAGATGTAAAAACTTACTACAAAATAATATGTATATTGATTGCTCCATTATTGGAAGAAGGAAGCAGTTTATATTCATTATCTCAAACGTAAAGTATTTTTTATTTATTCCCTTTCTGAAATGACTAGTTTAATTATAAGTGTATACCATACTGAGGGTAGAGTTAAGCCTCTGAACAGTATAAAACAGACTAGTATGCTGTCAGCTGTTTTCATTTCAGACATTACAACCTTTTTTTTTTTTTTATCCCTTTCTTTGTGTTTCCTTTCTAAGCTCGATATCAAGCTGCTTTTCTCATCACTTTGTATAGCTACACCTAACTGATTACTTTCTCTACATGTACTATGTACACAGTGCATAAAGAAGGTATTGTATTCCACCCAAAATTCGATACCGAGATTTCTCATGAAATAATGCATTCAGATCTCTTGAATTAAAAAAAATCCCTTTTTAGAAAAAGGCTCGTGTGTGTGTGTCTGTGGACAGAATAGCACAAAAACTAAAATACCGTTAAATATCAAATTTTGTATTTAAGTTTAGTATCTTCCAAGGATGCGACAGGAAATGTTTCAAGAAAATCACCCACTGCAAACTAGCCTTTACATGAAACATTTTAAATATTGTTATTTTCCCAAAAATGACTAATTATTTTTATAAAAAAACATATATTAAGGACGTTTACATAACAAATAAAATGTATATCTTGAATTTTCTGGGAATAGCCTCTGAGGACCTCTTCATCCTGGTTTAATTTTGCAACATTTTGCATATCTGGTAAAACGTAAGAGATAGACAAAAGTTTAAGAAAGAAAAAATGTAGATCTCATTAAAACACACAATTTATGTAATAAATAGCCATTTCAATTATGAGTATTTCAATTAGCTTAAAATAGAAGAATAAGCATTTTAACAATAATGAAACTCAGACAAACATAAAATCTTTGTTAAGAATGACGGTATATGATCAAATGTATTGTAGATGCCTCTGATGTATGTATCTTTACTTTCTTTAGTACTATTTTACAATGTGCATAGTAAGTAGAGAAGGTATTGCATTCCATCCAAAAATTCAATGCCGAAATTTCACAAGAAATACACGTTTTAGGGTCTCCTGTATACAGAAAAAGAAAGATCTGATGTGCACCGTTCACATGATCTCCTTACATCTCTGCAATAAATTATTGTTAAAAAGCTCATGCTTCTATGTAATTCAGCTAATCAAGAAAAAATTAGCAGAAATTGTCTTATTACTTGCTTGCTTTTAAGTAGAAGGGAAATAACGAAGGACCATAAGCTAAAGTGATAGTCAAATCTTTTAAAAGCTGGTTGCTATGTGACAGAAGTTCCTTTGTTGATATGATCAGGAATTGACAAATTTCCGTATGAGGAAAGTATAAGTATTTTAAAACTGAAACCAATAACAAGGAGTATCTCAAAAACGGTCAATTCACGAAATAAAATATACACAACATAAAGTTTGTGTTTTAACGAGATCTACATTTTTCTGTTCAGTAAGCTTTTGTCTAACGGTTTACCAGTTAGCAAAATTCCGAAAAATTAATCCAAAATTTGATGGTTCAAAGGCTACTCCCAGAAAACTCAAGATATATATTTTATATACCATGTAAACATCTTTTATATACGATATTTTAATCAAAATCGTTAGAGTCATTTTTGAGAAAATCAAAATTTTCGATTTTTTCCATGTAAAGGGTAGTTCGGGGTGGGCGGATTTCCTTGAAGATCTCCGTTTTGTATTATTGGAAGGTATTGAACTTATATACCAAGTTTGGTATTTAACGGACTTTTCGTATTTGAGATATGCTGCCCAAACACACACACACACACACACACACACACATACTGAAGTTTTTCTAAGAATGCCTTTTTTTTGTATTCCGGGGGTCTCAAAACATATATTTTCGGTTAAATTTTGGTAACGAAATTTTGGATGGAATGCAGTACCTATTCTAATGCACCCAAAAATTCGATGCCGAGATTTTACTGGAAGTACACGTTTTAGAGTCCCTGTATCTAAAAGAGCATTTTTATAAAAAGATCATGTGTGTATGTGTGAGAGTCCATGTGTGTGCCCGTGTGTCTGTAAACACGATAACTCAAAAACGAAAAGTCGGTAAAAAAATCTAACTTGGTATTTAAGTTCAGAAGATTTTGAGAAAAATTCCCGCACCCCAAAATACCCTTGGTATAGAAAAAATCGAAAATTTTGATTTTCTCAAAAATGGCTATAACGAGTTTGATTAAAATATCGACATTAGAGATATTTACATGAAAAATAAAATGTGTATGTTAAATGTTCTGCGATTAACCTCTGAAGACCCTTTTATTCAGGATGCATTTTGCTGAATTTTGCATAACTAGTAAACCATAAAAGATAAATAAAAACGTACTCCATAAAAAATGTAGACGTCGTTAAAACACACAGTTTGTCATATTCATTTTTTTCATGCAGTTGACCACTTTTGGGATATTCCTAGTTATTTGTTTCAGTTTTAAAATACTTTTCTCATATGGGAATTTTTCAAATCCGGGCCATGCAAAGAAACGGATTTCAATCACATGGCAACCAGCTTTTAAAATATTTGACTGTCGTTTTATCGTAGGGTGCTACCTTATTTCCCTTCTACTTACTAGGAAGCAATAGTAAAAACATGTCTACTAATCAAATATCATGAAGTAGATAGAGGATTAAGGTTTTAATAATAATTTTTCATAGAGATATAGAGAAAATCATGTGAATGGAATAAATTAGATTTATGGAAAATTTTCCGTGTGGGTATATGTGTGTGTGTGCATGTGTCGGTGAGTTTGTGAACATGATAACTCAAAAAAGTGCGTAAAATACCAAATTTGTTTACTTTAGTATCTTCCAAAAATGTTTCACGAAGCTTTTGAGGTTAATCACCCCACCCCAAACTACTCTTTACATGGAAAATATTTCGAAAATGTTAATTTTCTCAAAAATAGCTCCAACGATTTTAATTAAATTATCCTATATTAAAGATATTTACAAGGCAAATAAAATGAATATCTTGAATTTTCTGTAAGTAACCTCCGAAGACCTCTTGATTCAGATGAATTTTGCATAATTAGTAAACCGTAAAGGATAGACAAAAAACTTACCAAAAAATGTAGGTTTTGTTTAAACACTCAACTTAAGTCTATACGTTTTTTTCGTAGAGTTGACCATTTTCGAGGTATTCCTTGTTGTTGGTTTCAGTTTTATAATACCTATTTAAACTTTTTTTCATACGGGTAACAATTCCTGGTCATGCAAAGAAATAAGTATAAATTCCATAGCAATAGCTTTTAAAACAAGACTATTGCCTTAGCCTAGTGTATTCCCTTATTTCCCTTCTACTTATATGGTAGTAATTAATACGGTAATTTCTGCTATCTTCTGTTTATCTTGACTAGCACAAAGTAGAGAGAATGGTCAGATTTTGTAAGGGTATGTTACAAAATAGCTAGAGAAAGTCGTGTGATCTTTGCATGTTGCAGTCTTCCAGCTAGTATTGAACTTAAGCATGTCTTTTTCTCTCTTCAAAATATGTATTTCCGATTAAATCTCTATTGAGTTTTACGGTGAAATACAATATCTTTACTACCTACTATGTACTTGTACATGGTTGCCCTCCGTGGTGTTGTGGTTACCATGTTAGTCTCTAAAACCCAAGATTGTAGGTTCAAATCTGGCGGAGAGTGATTGATTTTTTTCGAACACAAAAATCCTTAACATAGCTTCCTTAGGAAAGGAAGTAAAGCCGTTGGTTCCATGTAATGTTTATTTGCACGTAAAGGCACCCCATACCTCAAAAGATAAAGTTACCTGGGCAAAACTCCGCCATTTAGCGACCGCAGATCGTTATTTCGTCCTACAGTGCCATCTGTGGGTGACGAGCAAATCCCTCGTCGCCATGGCGCATAGCGGCGAACTCACGAACTAGAAATTAAATCCGATCACGGAAAAATCGTATCGATGCTCTATGTTCCACTTAGAAGCTACATTAAATAACCAATTAGTTAATGTACTTGTACATGTGTACATTGTACTGGTAGATAAAGTAAAAACATCAACGCACTAAAGGAATACATATTATAGTATCATTTATCAAACTATATGTATTTATTCCCATAACACTCTGTATAAATAGCATTTTCATGTTTATATGTAAGTGTTTACTATAATGTAATATGCAGTCCTGAACCATTTCATCCTGCAAAGACTGTACTGTCCCGCCTGCCTTTGTGTTGACTTCATTGTTCAAAAAATCTTATGTGTTCCCTTCACATGACTTTCTCTACATCTCTGTAACAAATTATGGTTAATAAGCTTTTTCTTCTATCTACTTCGTGTTAATCGATAAACATTAGCTGAAACGGTCTTATTACTTAGTTTTCCTTATTAGTAAAAAGAAATAAATACCCTAGGCTAAATCGACAGCCAAATGTTTTAAAATATGATTTCTCTGGGATTGAAATCCGTTTCTATGCATGACCAGGAGTTGACAAGTTCCCGTATGAGAAAAGTTTAAGTATTTTAAAACTGAAACCAATAACAAGGAATATCTTGAAAACCGTCAGCTTCACGTAAAAATGTATATGACACAAATTTGTGCTAAAACTAAATCTAGATTTTGTTGTTGTTTTTTTTTTTTTTTTTTGTTCTAAGTATTTATCAATCTCTTACGGCTTACTAGTTATGGAAAATTAAAAAAAGAAATAACGATCGGGAATAAAGAAATCTTCAGAGGCTATTTCTAGAAAACACAAGATTTACATTTTTCTTTGTCATGTAAACATTTTAAATATAATATATATTTTAATCAAAATATTAGAGCCATTAGAAAATCAAAATTTTAGAATTTTTTTCCATGTAAGGGGTAGTTGGGGTGGGGGATTTTCTTGAAAATCTTGATCGCATCCTTTAAAGATCGTTTCCTTTCGTAATCGGCTTACCCTCCCCGCATTTGTAGGACTAACAACCCCCTAGAACTTACAAGCCAATGCCTAGGAGTCAGAAACCTGTCGGGAAACCAACGGCACGAAACCATAGAATGGCCGTAGCCAGGCATGAACATGAAATATAAGCGAAATTGATGATAGGAAAGCTACACAGCATGAGTATCTCAGCAATCTACGTGATATTACGTGGAGGGGTTTTTAGTGGGTATGCCGCATGAGGAAGCGGAGAGTCCCACATATCTCCCAGCCATTGCACCTCGGCTGGGGGTTGAATGTGTATTGCATTTTTCCCCTCCACTGTATAAAAAAATAAAAAATAAAGCAATCGCAGGCATGAATGGCGGGGGAAACCGGAGGGTCCGGAAAAACCCGCCCAACGCCGCTTCGTCCAGCACAAATCCTATATGCGGGCGTTTGGGATCGAACCCGGGCCACCTAGATGGGAGACGAGCGAGATAACCACTCAACCATGGCGCCGCCTATCCGTGGAAGATACTGACCTTAAATTCCAAGTTTGGTATTTAACGGTCTTTTCATTTTTGAGCTATGCTGCTCAAAATCTCGCGCGCAAACACACACGCGCACCGAAATATTTCTAAAAATGCTGCTTTTGTATTCTGGAGTGTCAAAACATGTTTTTTCTGTGAAATCTCGGTATCGAATTTTTGGGTGCAATGCAATACCTTTTCTACACACTATGTACATAGTACGTGTAGAGAAAGTAAGGCCGCGCCGAGGTCGAGTGGTTAGACCACTCGCCTCTCACCTAGACAGCCCGGGTTCGATCCCAAGTGACTGCATGTGAGATTTGTGGTGGACGAAGCGGCGCTGGGGTGGGTTTTCTATGGGTTCTCCGGTTTCCCGCCATCGCATTCCAGCGATGCTCCATCTTCATTCATATGTCATCAGTGTCACCGCCTGCGGTGCCATAAGTTGTTAAAGTGGGCGTTAAACACTACCAAAAAATGGAGAAAGTACCATTACCATTTTCACATCTGAGTGTCCCCTTGTTATTCAACACCATTCGCAATAAAATAAAGATCCTTACTGTGGAGAAAATATTTGCAAAGAAACTTGATAATCCAGGTACGGTTTAAAGTTTTAGCTGAAACCACTAAGACAAGTTCGAAAAATCTGGCTTATGTTTACATGCATCTTAATAAATTCTTGATGAGGTTCAGAGTAAATCTGAGAGTGCTCCTTTAAAGTATGAAGGGAAACTAAGCAGTAAATTGTGCAGTGTTTTAGGGAGAGATCCCGACCTAAAAGTTTTGTGTTCTGTGGATAAATATCTTTAAGGTGAAAGCGTAGTGCTTCCTGAAGAAATTTCCCCAGAGTAAATAGGCGCTTTCAAAGTTTGCCCAATAACATCTGCAGAAGCAGAAAGTTTCTTCAGCACACAAACTTGTGTTAGGCGATAAATGTCATAAATAGGGAGCACATTTGGGGTACGTAAAGAATGAATGAAGTTCGCTGTAGCACGAGCTCTGAAAACGGGTTTTTACTTTCTCTACACTACTGTGTACTTAGAGAATAGAGAAGGTATTGTATTGCACCCAAAAGTTTGATACCGGAAATATACACTATATACGTACTATGCGTAGAGAAAGTAAAAAAGAATTTCTCAGTGATAAATGGTAAAAAAGCAAAATAATGATCAGGTAGTAAATCCTACATAATGAATTAAAGCCTGTAGTATGAAATTGTCCTTTTAACATTCTATAGGTCCCGTTGTATTTAATCGTGTGATGAAATATATCTTCATCCCGATTTTAAAAATGTCGTAATCTTAATTTAGCGGTAGCCAAAGAGAATGACTGCTCACTGCTTTAAACATGTTTCTCTATATGATAAACTTCCTTGAAATTGTAGCGACCTGGACTTAAACTTAATTGCAATTTGGACTCAAATGTGTGTGAATCGTATCAGCTTCCAAAGGAAATTAATCCATTCCATATACAGAGAATCTGCTATGTAGATAACATTCATTGTTGTGATGGTTCAAAACGCAGGCGCATTCACCTGATGTAACAATGGCAAGTTCTATTTGAACACTCCTACAAATAATTATTTATAACTATTGAAACTTCTAAAAAACCTTAAGGCAGATATTTAAAGCAAAGAAAATAGCTACACTTTCTTGATGCAGTACTTGCACTTAGTTCCTGTAGCTCCTAAGTAGAGCATGGGGCATCCTTACGATGTTTCTGTGAACGGATTAGAGTTTCTAGTTCGTGAGCTCGCTGCTATACGCCATGATGACAATGGACCAGTTCGTCGCCCACAGATGGCACTGGAGGATGAAATTATGACTTAAGTACGCGAAAATGTCGGATTTTTTCCAGGAACATTTTTCTTTCAAGGTTTGGGGTTCTTTTGTGTGAACATAAACATTACACGAGACCATCGAAGTTCCTTCCCTTTCGAAGGAAGCGATGCTAAAGATTTTGGCGTCCGAAAAAAAAAGCCATCACCCTCCGCCGGGTGCTAGAGGCTAGCATAGTAACCAATTTATTATTTTAGCTTAATTAATCGCTATTGAAACTGTTAGCTGACTTTTACTTTATGTAGCAAGTATGAACATACAATGTACATTAGCTAGAGAAGATATTCTATTTTACCCATAAATTCTATACCAGGATTTCTCTGGAAATTCATGTTTTGGGTTCCGATGAATCAATTTTTTTTTTAAACAGGTCTATGTGTGTCTGTGTATGTGCGTCTGTAACAGCATAGCTCAAAAATGAAAAGTAGGTAAATACAAAACTTGTCATTTATGTTCAGTATCTTTCAAGGATGCGACACGAAGATTTTCGGGAAACTCCCCCCCCCACTATAACTACCCTTTGTAGTAATAGCGGGAGTTAAACACTATCAAAAAAATACAGGAACATTTTCCGAAAGTGTTCTAACGATTTTTATTAAAATGACGTATGTTTAAAATATCTTCATAACAACCGAAATGTATATCTTTAATTTTCTGGGAATAGTTTCTTAAGACCTATTCATTCTAGATGACTTTTGTGTACTAGTAAACCGTAAGCGATGTACAGAAACTTATTACACAAAACTTGTACACCTCGTTAAAACACATAACTCATATTATATACATTTTTGTAGAGTTAGCCGTTTCCGAGATATTCTTTGTTATTGGTTTCAGTTTTAAACTACTTAAAATTTTATCAAACGGGAAGTCAACTTTTCTTTGATATCTCTTTTGTTTTGCAGATGGTCTTGCAAAGAGAACAAAATTTCAGTTGTTTCAGATAGCCACCAGGTTTGAAAATATTTTAATATCACTTTAGCTTAGTGCATTTCTTTGTTTCTCTTCTACTTAAAAGGAAGCAAGTAATAAGACCGATTCTGCTGATATTTATCTCGATTAAGATGATATTGAGAAAAAAATATTTCATAAGAATATTTTTTGTAACGCTAGGGAAAGTAATGTGAATGAAACAAATCAGGTTTTTAATATGGACCGAAAAACACATAACCCGCATAATATGTTGTATTTCTCGTGCAGTATTAATATTAAGTTTTCCGGAAATACTTTACTGTAACTATAAACTTCCAAACCAAAGTTAATTTTCATGATTGTTATGTAAGTAATTTACGGTATTATCTAGTGAAGATAGTAACTACTATATTTCCAAAAATAATCTGATGTGTGCCATTCACATGCCTCAATGTACCTATTCTGTAACAAAGTATTCTTACGAAAGCTTATTCTTCTCTGGACTTCGTACTAATAGAGATAAACATTAGCAGAAATTGGTCTTTTATGTAATTCCTTCAAAGTAGGAGTGAAATAACTAAAGCGATAGTCAAGTCTTTAAGAAGCTGGTTCTGAGTAATACAATTAAAATGCCCTTCTCTTTGCATGAACTGGGTGAAGAAATATCTGATTTGTTCCACTAGCATATCTTACTCTACCTATAATGCAACAAATTATTAACACAAAAACTTTTCCTATGCTCTACTTCATGTTGAGGTAAACATTAGCAAAAAGTACTCATATGTAGGTACTACATTTTACAAAATGTTAAAACTTATGCCGCCTGCCTTCGAACTACGTAGGCAACTTCTCTGACAGCCTAGTGCAGCGGAAGGTATATGCAACACGGGGCCAAATTAGATCATGGTGTAAGTCGAGTTTGAAACTTTATATTCTCTCCCCCCTCCCTTCCCCATCTTTATTGGGAATCTTATATAATTGGTGGTATTTTTAGATTAATTGTTTATAACTGATAATCGCATTTTACACACTTTATATTTTTACATAAGCAGCTACTAATAAGATCATTCTTGTATAATGGCTTAAAGAAGGGCCTATTCCAAACAAACAATATTATTAAAACAAATGATGTGCTGCATTCAAATAGTTTTCTCTAATCATTCTTCTACATACTGTTCCTACAAATTATTATTATTATTATTATTAGTATTATTATTATTATTATTATTATTATTATTATTATTATTATTGTCTTAAACGTCAGCATCCCTTACATCTACTTCTTATTAACCACCTGAACCTGGTCGATTTTTACTTGAAATAGTCCCGTTGAATTCTGCAACTCTTTTAACGCATACGAGGATCTGCATATGCCAAATACGGGGCAATCGGACAATATAGCATGTGCAGCATAAATCGATTAAATATCTATGCATTACATGGAAAGGTTTTCTGAAATTTTGATTTTCTAAAAAATAGCTCAAGATTTTGTTTAAAATACTATATGTTTAAGACGTTTTATGGCAAATGCAATGTATATCTTGAATTTTCTGGGAATAGTCTCTAAAGTCTCACTCTCAATTTTTAAATACCTGGTAAACCGTAAGAGATCGATAAAATATTTCCAGAAAAACAAAGTATAGCTCGTTAAAACATACAACTTCAAATATTTTGTTTTGTAGAGTTAATTATTTTCAAGATATTCCTTATTATATTTAATGTTTCAGTACTTGTAGTTTTTTTTTAAATTGGAAGTCATGTGAATGTAAGAATTCTGATTTTAAATGCAGATTGTCATACAGTGAAACCTGTTTAAAGCGATCAGCATTCGTTCTTGCAAAAAAAAAAAAAAAAAATCTGTTATTACAGATGACCGTTAAATTACGGTTATGATGTTTTCAAAATCGGGGAAAGGGTCTGCTTCATCATATTTTTAAATACATTGGAGCCTACAGTATATCAATAACAATTTATGCACGCTAGGAGTGGTTGTTACACTGTATATAAACGAAATCAAAATATATAAGTTATATTTAATATTTACTCAATATCAATAGAGGTGTCAACACTGGTTGCTCATTGAGTAAGGTGGTGAGAGTAGCGTTGCTCCAGTTCGTTATTCACGTTTTTACATTCTCTGACAGGTATGTACATAGCAGCTAGAGAAGATATGCATTCCAACAACAAAAAATGATATCGAGATTTCACTAGAAATACATGTTAGGAACATCCCTGATTCCAAAATAGGCATCTTTAGAAAAATATATGTCTGTCTGCTTTTCTATTTGTGTGTGTGTGGGTGTGTGTCTGTCTGTCTGTGGACAACATAGCTCAAAAAGGAAATGTCTGTTAAATACTAAACTAATGCTTAAGTTTAATATCTTCCAAGGATGCGAAACAAAGAACATGTTTTGAAATGTTCAATTTTATAAAAATGTTCCTAACGATTTAGGTTAAAATGCGGTGTGTTGAAGATCTTTACATGACAAATAAAATATATTTATATCCTGAATTTCTTGGGTATACCCCTTAATTCCTCTTCATATTGAATGATGTTGCATAGCAGGTAACCCGTAAGAGATAGAGAAAAATGTATTACACGAATTCAGACAAAAATTTACTCCACAAAAATGTAGATTTTGTTAAAACACTTAATTTAGTTATAAACATTCTTTGTAGAACGTGTCATTTCAAATATATTCCCCATTATTAGTTTCAATGTTATAATAAACAAAGCTTTTCTTAAATGGAAACTCCTCGTCCGTTTTATATCTCTTCTGTTTTACTCTGGCGATGGAAAGAGAACTGAATTTTAGCGACATTCACATAGCAACAGACTTTCAATAATTTACTGTCACTTTAGCCTAGTGTATTGCTTTATTTTCCATCTAGTAATAAGAAACTAAGTAATAAGAACACTCTGATAATGTTTATCTTCATAAGCATTAAGTAGATAAAACAATAATTTTTTGTAATAATAGCATGTTTGCAGAACAGATAGAGAAGGTCATATAAATGGAGAACATCAAATCTTTAAGAACAGTATGTTGCGGAATATATATAGAAGTACATTTGGGGTCATTTATGATGTAAAATCTTTATAGAAGTGTTCAATTTTATTACTAATTTTTACTTTCCCTACACATACTACGTGAGTCGACTGATAAGTCCCGGACCTCACACAGATATGGCACCACTAGGCCAGTTAGACGGTAGCATCATATAGTTTAACTCTAGAGTTTAACTCTACACTAGCTTGTATCCATAGTCACAGGTCAATAGCTTATTTAGTTTTCGAATTACAGCATTTTAAACAAGACAACTTCAGAGTTTTCTGAAAATGGAGGATTTGGAAAAACGAGCATTGATTAAGTGCTTCCATTTGAATGGCTTGACGCCTAAAGAAATCAAGGGGGAAATGGGCAGTACATTGAAAGACTCTGCCCCTTCATATTCAATAATTAAAAGGTGGGTTGCAGAGTTTAAAATGGGACGCACGAGCACTAGTGATGAGCCTCGCTCTGTTCGCTCTGTAGAAGTTAATAACTCCAGAGATCATTGAAAAAATGCATCATTTAGTACTGGAAGACCACAGATTAAAGTTGAGATAGAGATGCTGTAAACATATCAAAATAACTTGCTTTGGGTGCCGCGTTTGTTGACACCTGATCAAAAGTTGCAAAGAAAAATTGTTTGTGTTAAGAATGTGGAACTCTACCGTAAAAACCCCAGTGAATTTTTGAGACGGCTTATTACCATGGATGAAACTTGGACACATCACTGTACTCCAGAAAGTAAATCACAGTTAAAACGGTGGATTGCGCCAGGTGAACCAACTCCAAAAAAGGTAAAGTCAATTTTGTCAGCTAACAACGTTATGGCGAGTGCTTTCTGGGATGCATTGGGAATTATTTTATTGATTACTTAGAAAATAGTAAAAGTGTCACTGGTAACTACTACGCAAGCTTACTGCAACGTTTGAGTGATGAGGTGAAAAGAAAAAGACCTCATTTGGCAAAACAAAGGTCTTGTTTCATCACGACAGTGCTCCGGCCCATCGTTCAGTCATTGCAATGGTAAAATGTGGGAATTAAAGTTCGAATTGCTTGAACATCCACCCTATTCGAAGGTATTGTAATGCACAAAAAATTTCGATACCGAGATTTCACTGGAAGTATATGTTTCGACAGACCCTGAATCCAAAAAAAGCATTTTTACAAAAATGTCCATCTGTGGGCGTCTGTCTGTCTGTCTTCTGTCAGTGTGGGGGGGGGAACATTGCTCGAAAACGGAAAATCTGTTAAATACAAAACTTGATATTTAGGTTTAGAATCTTCCAAGGATGCGACACGAAGATTTTAAAAAAAATCCCCCACCACAAACTACCCTTAACGTGGAAAATGTTTAATTTTTATCAAAAATGGCTCTAACAATTTTGATTAAAATGCCGTATATTAAAGATATTTACATCCCAAATAAAATTCATATCGTGAATTTTGTGCGAATAGCCATTAAGGACCTGTTTATTCTGAATGAATTTTGCCGAATTTTGCTTAACTGCTAAACCGTGAGAAATTTACAAAAACTTATTGCACAAAAAAGGTATACCTCATCAAAATACGCAATTTATGTCATACACATTTTTCTTGTAGAGTTGACCTTTTATGGGATATTTCTTTTTATTGGTTTCAATTGTAAAATATTTACATATACTTTTCTCAAATAGGAAGTGTCCGTTTTTCTTTCTTTCTACTCCTGGCCAAGCAAACAAGTGATTCGCAATGACAATCGAATAACGACAGTTTTTAAAACATTTTACTATAGCTTTAGCTTAGTGTATTCCCTTAGTTTATTTCTACTTATAAGGATTTAAGTAAGAAGGAGAGTCTGGTGATGTTTATCTCGATGTTCTGGTGTTTGTTTGTAGAACATCTAAAGTCATATGATTGTAAACATCAGATTTGTTTTCTTTTATAATTAGTCTGGTTTACTGTTCTTGTTAAACACGAGATGTTGTTATTGTTTCAATAAATAAACAATGGCTTTCCCATGTCCTTATAATATTATAGTGAGATTCGATGTTATGGGTAATATTTCCTTCAGCTCATCTGTTAACGAAGGCTTAGCAGAGACACCCACTCTTGATAGCCTATTTCTTCAATTTTGGCATTCATTGTAGATTTAAGGACCTTATTGTACACCCTTGGCGATTCTTCATCGCCCGCATACTTATACTGCTCTCAAGTGGGAAGTCGTTAGCGTCTTCCCCTTCTTCCTTTCTTTCCTTTTATAAATAATCCTCTTAACTGCTGTGATCATATCGGCGGCCTTTTATCTTTAGAACATATTGCCTGTTGGCAATGGTGTTAGCTCGTATACAGTTGTCAATGGAATGTCTTTATACCTTAACACACACACACACATTCACGCTCTCATTAAAATTTCTAGCAACTAGGAAGGATAAGGAATAATCTTGGATACAAAAATCCCGAAACGAAAACTGTCTTCCTCATTGTCATACAAAGAGAACGAATTTTCATTCAAAGCGATCCGCTATTAAAACATATGAATATCTCTTAATTCCTTTGTAGCTACATGAACTATGGTCACCCTCCGCGGTATAGGGTGCAATTTTTTTCGGACGTAAAAATCTTTAGCACAGCTTCCTTCGGAAAGAAGGTAAAGCCGGAGGTCCCGTGTGATGTTTACTTGCACTAAAATAAACCATTTCTTGAAAGAAGAAGGTTTCTGGACAAAATTCCGCCATTTCGTGTCCGCAAGTCGTGATTTTGGCCTGCAGTGTCATCTGTGGGTGATAGGCGACATGAAGATTTTAAATAAATTCCCCCCCACTCTCAACTACCATTTACATGGAAAAAAATTTCGAAAACTTTGATTTTCTCAAAAATTGCTAACGATTTTGATTAAAATATCGTATATTAAATATATTTACATGACAAATAATATGCATATCTTGTATTTTCTGGGAGTAGCCTCTGAAGACATCTTTGTTCTGGATGAATTTTGCATAACTGGTAAACCGTAAAAGATAGACAAAACTTACTTAATAGAAAATGTATAGCTCGTTAAAACACACAATTTATTTTATATAATTTTTTTCCGTGGAGCTGATCGCTTTTGAGATATTCCTTTTTATTGGTTTCAGCTCCAAAATACTTATACTTTTCTCATACGGGAATTTGCCAACTCCTGTACATACAAGCAAAGGAACTTCAGTCACATCGCAACCAGCTTTTGACTATCACTTTAGCCTGTGGTACTCCCTTATTTCGCTTCTACTTACAAAGAAGCAAGCAATAAGACTGTGCTATTCTTCTCGATTAGCATGAAGTAAATAGAAGAATAATTTTTAACAATAATTTGTTGTAGAGTTGTAGAGAAACTCATGCGAATGAATCATATGAGATTTTTGAAAACAAATTCATGAAAAACGCCCAAATGGATAAATTATGTTACATACTACGTATCGAATGCATACTCGAAAAGTAACCGCTAAGTATACGGATGTACTAATGAACATCATGAACCCTTTTCCATAAAGCTCTGACCTAGGATTTTGTGATTTCTTTTTGTTTCTGAAAATTAAAGATAAAATGCGTGGAATCACTTTTTCATCAGATGAAGCAGTGGAACATTATAAACAAAATCTGATGTGTTCCATTCAACTGACTTTCTGTGTCTGTTCCACAAGCAAATTGTTCTTACAAAAGATTATTCTTTCATCTATGCCATGCTGATAGATACCAACACCCACACGCCTTTATTTATCTATCGAGATAAACATTAGCAGAATTGGTCCTATTATTTGATTCTTTGTAAGTAGAAGGGAAATAAGGGATTACATTATGCTAAAGCGATAGTCAAATCTTTTAAAATCTGGTCGCTATATGAAACAATTGAGGTTCTGTTCACTTTGCATGGTCTAGTTTGAGAAAAGTTAGTTTAAAATTGAAACAAATAACAATGAATATGCCGAAAACGTTCAACTCCACAAGAAAAGTATATATGACACAAATTATCTGTTTTAAGGAGATCTACATTTTTGTGCAGTACGTTTTTGTCTATCTCTTACGGTTTAACCGTTATGCAAAATTCTGCAGAGTTCGACCAGAATAAAGAGCTCTTGAAACTCTATTCCCAAAAAAATCAAAATATACCTTATTTTGTCATGTGGACATTTTCAAAGTGCGGTATTTTAATCAAAATCGTCAGAGCCATTTGAGAAAATCAAAATTTTCGAAAAATGTTCCATATAAAGGCTTGTTTGGGTGGGGGATTTTCTTGAAAATCTTCATGCCGCATCCTTGGAAGATACCAAGTTTGGTATCTAACCGAATTTTCGTTTTTGAGCTATGCTGTCTACAGACACACATGCGCGCGGACCTTTTTCTAAAACCTTTTTTTTTGGACTCAAGGGACCTCATAATATATATTTTCGGCGCAATGTCGGTATAGGATTTTTGAGTGGAATACAACTGTTCCTCTGTACACTATGTACATAATACGTGTAGAGAAAGTAAAAAGACTATAATATTTATAAGAATACCTAAACTGTTCAAATTTTTGTGAAGTATAAATGTCACTATTTTGTATGTTACTATTATAAGTTCCTATGTACAATTTGAAAGGTCGCGACATGACTCTGCAGTTAAAGTCACCCAAAACGATCATATAAAAAATCGGTTGTGTTATTATCACACAATTTTCTCTACATCTCTGTAACAAAGTATTGTTAAAAGGTTTATTCTTCTATCTACATCATGCTAATCGAGATAAACGTTTGCAGAAATTGTCCTTATTAGTTAGTTCCTTGTAAGTAGAAGGTAAAAAATCTAATGTGTTCCATTCACACATGATGTCCTCTAGATGTTCGGCAAACAAACATTTTATTCAAAACATTAACCTGTTATCTACATCATGCTAATCAAGATAAACATAATCAGAATTAGACTTATTACTAGCTCCTTATCAGTAAAAGAGAAATAAGAAATTGCACAAGCTACAGCGATAGTCTTTGTTCTTTAAAACCCGGTCGCTATGTGAAACAATTGAAATTCCACTCTCTTTGCTTTCCAGGAGTAAACAAACGAGAAACGAGAAGAAATATGTCTTCCCGTTTTAACAATCCGGAATATCTTGAAAACGGTTAATTCTACAAAAATAAATGTATATAGCATAAATTGTGTGCTTTAATGAGATCTACACTTTTTATGTAATAAGTATTTGTAAATCTCTTACGGTTTGCCAGTTATACAAAAGTCATCCAGGATGAAGACGTCTTCAGAGGCTATTCCCAGAAAATTCAAGATATGCATTTCGTTTGTCAAAAAAGGTCTTAAACTTTAATCAAAATCGCTAGAGCCATTTTTGACAAAATAAAAGTTTTCGAAAAATGTTCCATGTAAAGGGTAGTTGGGGGGGATTTTCTTGAAAAACTTCGTGTCGCACCCTTGGAAAATACTAAACTTAAATGTCAAATTTGGTATTTAACAGACTTTTCGTTTTTGAGCTATGCTGTCCACAGACACACACGGCCCTTTTTCTAAAAATATCTTTTTTCGGATTCATGGGAGCTCATAAAATATTTTTCCGGTAAAATGTCGGTATCGAATTTTTGGGTGGAATACAATGGTTCCTCTATACACTATGTACATAGTGCGTGTAGAGAAAGTAATAAGACCATAATATTTATAAGAATACGTAAACTTTTCGAATTATTGTGAAGTATAAATGTTATTTTTTACTTTCTCTATACATACTATATGCATAGTGTATAGAGAAGGTATTGCACTCCACCAAAAAGTTCGATACCGAAATTTCACCGGAAGTATGTGTTTTAGGGTCCCCGGTATCCAAAAAAAGTATTTTCAGAAAAAAGTCCGTGAGTGAGTGTGTGTGTGTGTGTGTGTGTGTGTGTGTCAGTGTGTCCGTGTGTCTGTGAACACGATAACTCAAAAACGAAAAGTCGGTAAAATACCAAACTTGGTATTTAAGTTTAGTATCTTCCAGGGATGCGACACGAAGATTTTGAGAAACATCCCCCACCCCAAACTACCCTTTAAATAGAACTTTTTTTCGAAAATTTTGATTTTTTAAAAAATGGCTCTAACGATTTTGATTAAAATATCGTATATTAAAGATATTTACCTGACAAATAAAATGTTTGTTTTGAATTTTCTGGGAATAGCCTCTGAAGAGTACTTTATTCTAAGTGAATTTTACGGAATTTTGCATAACTGTTAAACCGTAAGAGATAGACAATAACTTACCACCCAATACATGTAGAGCACATTAAAACACAATTTATGTTGTATAAATTTTTTTCTTGGAGTTGTTCATTTTTGAGATATTCCTTGTTTTTGTTTTCAGGTTTGAACAACTTAACTTTTCTCATACAAGAATTTGTCAACTCCTGTCCGTATACAAACAAAGGAACTTCAGTCACATAGCAACCAGCTTTTGACTATCACTTTAACCTATGGTATTCCCTTATTTCGCTTCTACTTACAAGGAAGCAAGTAATAAGACTAGTTCTGCTATTCTTTTCTGATTATCATGAAGAAAATAGAAGTATAAGCTTATTAACAATAATTTGTTACAGAGATGTAGAGAAAGTCATGTAAATGGTACACATCAGATTTTTTTTTTTTTGTTACCATTATAAATTCCTGTGTTATGTACAGTTTGAAAAGTCGCGATATAACTATGCTGTTAGAGCTACTCAAAATAGATCATATAAAAATGCAGTTGTTTTTAGAAACATAACATTCTAAAAAAGGTTACTCTGGTATTAAAGTGTTGTTGTTTGCAGAATGTGCAATGTTTATCACGTCGTTTACTGCTACAAGCAACATTTGCACACATATTAAAGCAGGACTGGCGAACGTGAAGCCCGGGAAAACGCCTCGCCTCCCCTTGGCTGAATATTTGCAGCACGAACCATCACCACACTGGTCATCAGTTGGTTCGTGTTGTCATCAAGTGTTACGTTGTCGCGGTTCCCCGCAAATTTATATTCACAACACGGCATTTCCATTGAAGTATCACCTCCCTGTGGTATCGGACTCTAACTAGTTTATTACGTACGTCACAGTACCTTCACCGCCGTATTCACATGGACACATCTTCTGCTTCTCTCTGAGTGACAGTTTCTAATCAACAAAGTTTACCAGTTGCAGAAAGCCTCAAGGATAGGTTTGGTACGGTCACATTAATGGCATTAGTTCTGGACAATTTTTACTTTCTCTACACGTACAATGTACATAGTGAATAGACAAAGTATTGCATTTCACCCACAAATTCTATACCAAAGTATCACCACCCACTGAATCAAAAAAAAAAAAAAAAAAAAAACAAATGTTCGCGTGTGTGTCTGTGGGCAGCTAATTCAAAAACGAAAACTTCATTAAATACCAAACTTGATTTTTAATTTCAGTATTTTTCAAGGATCCGATACGAAGATTTTGATTCCAATCTCCCCACTCCAAACTACCCTTTACATGGAAAAAATTTATAAAATGTTTATTTTCTCAAAAATGGCTATGGAATTTGATTTAAATACTCTATGTTTTAGATATTTATATGGCAAACAATGTATATTTTGAATTTTTTGGGAATAACCTCGAAACACCGCCATGTTTTGAATAAATTTTGCTGAATCTTGCTTAACTGGAAACCATAAAAGATAGAGAGAAACTTACTACTCAAAAATGAAGATCACGTTAAAACACATAATCTACGCCATATACGTTTCTTTACTTGGAATTGACCATTTCTGAGATATTCCTTGTTAGTTGTTTCAAGTCGCCCTCCGTGATGAAATGGTAAACATGTTAACTTCATATACCCAAGGCCGCGGGTTCAAACCATTCTATACTGGGCGTGAAAGATTCATTTTCACAGAGGCTTCTCTATCAGCCTTGAGGTTCTTTTACGTGCTGTAAATCTACGGCACGGGACCAACGGATTTACTTCCCTTCCGAAGGAAGCCATGCTAAGGATTTTTACACCCGAAAAAATCCATCGTCCTCCGCCGGGTTTGGACCCACGACCTTGGATATATGATGTTAGCATGGTAACACACCCACACACTGACCTTTTTCCAAAAATTTTGTTTTGATTTGAAGGGATTTCAAAACATATATTTCCGGTGAAATGTTAGTATCGATTTTTTAAGTGGAATACAATACTTTGTCTATACACCATGTAGGTACATAGTACGTGTAGAGAAAGTAATAGTCAAGTTATCCGTAGGATTTAAACAAATGTAGTGGTGGACAAAGCGGCGCAGGGGCGGGTTTTCTCCGGTTCTCTGGTTTTCCCCGCCATCATGTTCTACCCAAGTTACATCTTCATTCCATTTATCATCAGTGCCAAGGTCTGCGAAGCCATTTGTCGTAAAATCGGGTGTTAAACACTATCAAAAAAATCTGATGTGTTCCATTCACATGACTTTCTCTATATCTCTGCAACAAATTATTGTTAAAAAGATTATTGTTCTATTTACTTAATGCTAATCCAAAAAATTAGCAGAAATAGTCTTATTACTTGCTTCCTTGTAAGTATAAGCGAAATGAGGGAGTACCATAGGTTAAAGTGATAGTCAAAAGTTGTTTGCTATGTGACTGAAGTTCCTTTGTTTGCATGGGCAGGAGTTGACAAAGTCCTGTGTGAGAAAGGTATAATTTTTTAAAGCTGAAACCAAAAACAAGGAATATCTCAAAAGCGATCAACTCCATGAAAAAAGTGCATATTACATAAATTGTGTGTTTTAAAGTGCTCTACATTTTTTGTGTGGTAAGTTTTTTTCTATCTCTAACGGTTTAGCAGTTATGCAAAATTCGGTAAAATGCGTCCAAAATAAAGCAGTCTTCAGAGGCTATTCCCAGAAAATTCAAGATATACATTTTATTTGTCAGATAAATATATTTAATATATGTTATTTTAATCAAAATAGTTATAGCCATTTTTGAGAAAATCAAAATTTTCGAAAAAAGTTCTATGTAAAGGGTAGTTTAGGATTAGGGGATTTTTCTTAAAATCTTTGTGTCGCATCACTGGAGGATACGAAACTTAAATACCAAGTTTGGTATTTTACCGACCTTTTGTTTTTGAGTTATCATGTTCACAGACACACGGACACACTGACACATGGACACGGACACGAAACTGAAATGGCCCGTTATTTATGGACGCTCTTTAACTGCTTTGGTTCTCAGCGTCCCATTCTAAATTGGGCGTGAAAGATCGCTTAATTTTGCTCAGAGGCCTCTCTTATCAGGCTTGAGGTTCTTTTACGTGCAGTAAATCTACGACACGGGACCCACGGCTTTACTTCGCTTCCGAAGGAAGCCATGCTAAGGAGTTTTACGCCCGAAAAATCCATTGTCCTCCGCCGGGTTTGAACCCGCGACCTTGGGTATATGAAGTCAGCATGGTAACCATTACACCACGAAGGGCGACGACACACGGACACACACATATACACACACACACAAGGACCAATTTTTGAAAATGCTTTTTTTTTGGATACAGGGACTCCTAAAGCATATATTTCCGGAGAAATCTCGATAATGAATTTTGGGTGGAGTGCAATACCTTCTCTATACACTATACACATAGTACGTGTAGAGAAAGTAAAAATAAACAAATTTAATTTGATTTTAAAAACATGGTATTCTAAAAACTATGAGTTTTGTTTTCGTATAAAATATGAAGTCTGTTGAATTATGGTGCTCCTGTTTGTTGTAGAATCTCCAGTCGCGACAGAGGATGTACTATCTACCCAGAGAACGGATCCAGACAGCAGCAGCACACCTCTTGTTCTCGACCTGACGACGAAAGGCGAGGGCGAGAACGCTGTATCTCCTACAGTAGACAAGACGGAGACAGTGGACCAATCACCTGGTCCCGAGGATGAAGGTGAGGACGTAACAGGAGCACGCGTCACAACGTCTACAGACTCCGTCTTCGAAATAGACTTCGAGAACGCTGCCTCCAACACAACATCCTTAAGTTCCTCAATACAGGTGTCGGGGATTGTCATCAACATAGATGGCATTCCACCTTCAGCCGATGAGGAAGAAAACCCCACGGGAAATCCTGCTGCCGTGAAATCTCCTTTCCCTCTTCCAGTTGCCGAAGATGACACTACCATCTCACTTGGTCCAATCGAGATGTCCACAGTAGTGCACCAAATACCATCCACTTTACAGCCCAACAGCACGCACGATAACACTACTTCTCCCACGTCACCCCCCTCCGAAAATGCATCAAATGTAATACAATATCGTATCTATGGAGAGGCACAACAGGTGCCGGAAGATGGCAGGTTGTCAACCCATCATGAGGAGAGTCATTACCATGGCCCTCTGGAATCAAACGATCCCTACGCTCACTGGGACAGTGACAGTGAGGAGCAAGAAAGGGAAATGGAATTACAGCGGTTTCAGGATGTTTCTGGAGCCGAGGAGGACCTAGAGGATGCCGATACCAGGGGTAATACACTGGAAGAAGGAGAAGCGGCGGAAGAGTTAGGGGGTAGTTTACAAGAAGTGGAAGGCCTAGTGGAGGAGGAGGAGAAGCAGTTAGAGGAGAGGAGAAAGGAGGAAGAGCCGCCGCCAGTTCCTATTTCCACATCGAATATGGCAAGTGGGCGCTCCTATTTGCTACTTCTTGCTGGCAATTCGACGATAGTGCGCTTGCGACAAAAGGACTTTGCCAAGTACCTCAAGCTCAATCTAGCAGCTAGGCTTTCACTTGAGTACGACGATGTCCGCGTGAATCGTGTGGTCCTCGCCCCTCCCCAGCTGCTAGTGAACGTGAGCGTCGTCACGCCGTCCAATATGGCGGCGGTCTCAGGTAAGACTGTGGCAAATGTGTAACTTTACACCATCCCCTGGGGTACCTTTTCAGATTAGTTATTTGCTTTAAACAAATGCTTAATCCTTTTCCTCGCCTCCTTACATATTTACAAAACTCCAATAACTAAGTGTACGCATGCAGTTTAGGATGTTTTAACATAACAAAGGGCACGGTGTTTGATTATTTCATTTACAGTGCCTTACAGTACTAATGGTTTAGGTACTAATGGAATGTGTGCTCACAAAAACAAGCTAGTCGTCAATTTTACTCTCTCTAATTAGTACATAGTACATAAGTAGAGAAGGTATTGCATTCCACACAAAACAAATCTGATGTGCTCCATTCGCA
Organism: Hymenopus coronatus; assembly: GCA_030762935.1. Classification (NCBI taxonomy): domain Eukaryota; kingdom Metazoa; phylum Arthropoda; class Insecta; order Mantodea; family Hymenopodidae; genus Hymenopus; species Hymenopus coronatus. The sequence goes on from CM060899.1 coordinate 41,422,516, forward strand.
TGACTTTCTCTACATCTCTGCAACAAATTATTGTTAAAAAATCCCATGCCTCTATTTACATCATGCTAATCGAGAAAAAATTAGCTGAAATAATCTTATTACTTGCTTTCTTGTAAGTAGAAGCGAAATAATAGTAAAAGTTGGTTGCTATACTGGAGTTCCTTTGTTTGTATGGACACGAGTTGATAAATTCATGTATGTGAAAAGTATAAGCTTTGTAAATCTGAAACCACAGACAAGTAATACCTCAAAAACGACCAACACCACGAAAAAAAGTATATAACATAAATTGTGTGTTTTAACGTGCTCTACATTTTTTGTGTAATAAATTTTATCTATCTCTTACGGCTTAGCAGTTAAGCAAAATTCCTTAAAATTCATCCAGAATAAAGTAGTCTTCAGAGGCTATTCCCAGAAAATTCAGGATATACATTTTATTTGCCAGGTAAATATCTTTAATATACAATATTTTAATCAAAATCATTAGAGCCATTTTTGAGAAAATCAAAATTTTCGAAAAAAGTTCCATGTAAAGGGTAGTTTGGGATAGGGGATTTTCTTGAAAATCTTCGTGTCACGTCCTTGCAAGATACCAAACTTAAATACCAAGTTTGGAATTTAAGAGTATTTTCGTTTTTTAGCTATGCTGCCCACAGACTCACACACACACACCCACACACACACAGGGACATGTTTCTAAAAGTGCTTTTTTTTGGATTCAGGGGGACCCAAAACATGTATTTCCTATGAAATTTAGGTATCGAATTTTTGGGTGCATTACAGTACCTCCTCTATACACTATGTACATAGTACGTGTAGAGAAAGTAATAAAATATCGAGATTTCACTGGAGCAAATACGCGTTTTACGGCGTCCTGTATCCAAAAAATCATGAAAAAATCTGGAAAAAACTCCATGAGTTGTGTGTTTGTGCGCGCGCGCGCGCGGGTGGACAGAATAACTCAAAAACGAAAAGTTGCGTAAATACCAACAAGTTCAGCATCTTCCAAGGATATGACACTAAGATGTTTAAAAAAATATTCCTCACCCGAAACTACCCTTTACATGGATATTTTTCAAAATTTTTGATTTTATCAAAAATGGCTCTGATGGTTTTGATGCAAATATCCTATATTAAAGATTCTAAATGATAAATAAATGTATATTTTTAATTTAATGGGAATAGTCTCTGAAGACCTCTTCATACTGAATGACTTTTGCACAACTGGCAAAACCGTAAGAGATAGACAACAAATTACTGCTCAAAAATGTAGATCTGTGAAAATATACAGTTATGTCATCTACAATTTTTTGTTGAGTCAGCTATTTCCGAGATATTCCTTGTTACTGGTTTCAATTTTCCACTACTTACATTTTTGTCATTATTGTTTTTTCCCTTTTCTGGTCAAGCAAAGAGAACACCAAAGGTGGAAATTCAATACAATCACATAGTGACCAGCTTTTAAAAGATTTGACGATCGCTTAAGCCCAGTGTATTTCTCTATTCTTTGTATCTGCAAGGAAATGTGTAATAAAACATTTCTGCAAATGTTATCTCGATTAGCTGAAGAAGATAGAAGAGTAAGCGTTTTTTAGGATTAGCTTATTGAAGAATGAGCAGAGAAAATCGTGTGAACTAAATGCATCAGATTTTTTTCTTATTTTAAATAAGTAATTAGCCATGTAATACTTCCTAGCATCGTAAGTTGTACACTGCTACAACAAAATATTTATGGATATTAATTGTACAATATACTAGTAAAGTACGCTCGCTTAATTTGCGAAAACGGAAACTAACACTTGGAAGAAAAGAAAAAATGTTTTCATTCCCTGTATTACCTCATGTCTTAAATTTTGATTTGTTTCTGAGTTTTTGTTAATGATTTTAATGACCGGAGTAGGTAAATGTAATGGCTGAGAGCGAGTCACCGTGGCACCAGGCTTCTGCAGAAATGTGATTTACTGCTTCAACTAAATCAGCTTCATTCACTGCTCAGTTAAAGTTGCGTGTTACATGAGTATTTCTATACCTTTCCCCATTGTTTTGCGTGTTTTTATTTAGACACGAGTCTATGGAATGTTGCTTTGATATGCCCACAGGAGTATGGAACGAAATAAAAGAATCTCATATTTCCATCATCTCATGGCTTAATTTTGATTTGTTATTGTGTTTTGGTCACCGGAGTAATGGTTGAGAGTGAGTAAAATTTGATTTACTGCGTCAACTAAATCAGATTCATTCACAACTCAGTTAAGCTGAATGCTACATGAATGTCTCTGCTCCCTGCCCCATTGTTTCGCATGTTATAATTTAGACTCAAGAGTCTATGGAATGTGCATTGATTCACCCACAGGAAAAACAGTAAAGATCTAGCAAGAAGTATAGTCCAGCAACTCTTTGGGGCACATGCAAGGCAATAACTTGAAATTTGACTCCTTTCGTTCCTTATCTAGCATAAATGATATACAACAGCTTTCAATAATTCAAAACGTTAACTTTCGGTACCTTTTTGATGCTTTTACATTTGTATCTCGAAATATTAGACATACTTCGATGCGACCCGAGTATCGAGAGTCTCTAGACCCCATCTGGAGAAATAAAATTATACTCACTTGGCACTTTAGGCAAGAGGCCCATATGGCACAGGATGACTGCGTTCCTATTTTATTGCTATGCATACTAAAATCCATGGACTATTTGTTTTGTTGATTTTTGTAAAGGTTGAATTTACTTTGTTCTGATAAAACGATGGTTAACTCGATTTTGCGAGCACATATTCAATTTCAGGTTTAAGGAAAAAAATGTTTTGTTTAGCAAAGTGTATATTTTTAAACAAATGTATAGAAATTACAATTTTAAATGATGCAGTGCTCTGAATTTTCTGCATAAAATATCATATTTTTTCAAATATTTAAATGATAAATAGTCTTAAATTATGTTTAAGTACATTCTAACTACTTCCTGTATTTAGCTACATACGAAACCTTAAAAAAATAGGGAAAAATGTATTTAAGGAGAAGAAGTTCTCGAAAAGAAATACTGCTTGTTACGGTAATAATAGGGAAAGCATTTTGGATTCGTAAATACTGAAGTTCACTGAATATTTAACCTGGTTACACAAGCAGCACGTGCTCTCCGGGTCGATTTTGAACAGAGAAGACAAAACAGGAAGGCGGGAGAAGTACAGCGGACATTGTGTTTACAGACCCTGCCCCCTGTCTATCCCCTTAGCGCTTTTAACTTGCTATTCCTCTTTAGTAATAAATATTCTAAAATGTTCTGAATATTTCCTCACTTTAAACAATAAGCAGGAGATTATTTAATTTGTCATAATGCATGCAAATGATAAATAATATCCTTGGCATAGAACTGTTCCTTCAATTGCCACAGAACAGATTCTCGTCGTTCGTGCACTCAGCTGTCGACTACTTCGGCTGTCTCTCTAATTCAACTGCACTCTTTGAAGTCTCTGTCGCAACTGAGCTCCTTCAAGTGTTTTATAGTGGAGAAAAATCTACCTTATGGGCAATACATAAATCTATTGTAACTTGGTAGTAATAAGTTAACTTCAAATGTATCAAAAACTAAATATATGCTTTTCCATAAATATAGTATTTGCCATCTTCAGTTAGTAATGTACGCTTAGCGGCAAAGAAAAATTTCGCCGGATTTTTTTTTTTTTATCGTTTTCTGGGATATTTTGAGGCAAATCAGACACTAGCCGATAAGGTATTTTGGAATGTTTAGCGCCCACTTTATCTACTATGGCACCGTAGATGGTGACACTGATGATAGATTAATGAAGATGGAGCACCGATGTAGTGCGATGGGGGGGGGCCGGAGAACCCGGAGTAAACCCGCCCTTGCACCGCTTTATGCACCACAAATCCCACATGCGTCGCCTGAGATCGAACCCGGGCCGATAAGGTATGGCTACCAATAATGATAAGAGGTCTGTATGACAAACTAAATGCACTTACTCTGCCTGTTTCTATTTTGACCTCTACGATCAAGAGCGTAAACGTATATTCGCTTCTGCTCCATTTTGTAACCCTTGCCATGGTTATTGGTGTAACTTATTAAGCTTTGCCCCGTGACCTAAAGCAACCAATATTTGCTTTGCAAGGCCTCATACCAATAAAATTAATATGACGTAGACGCGAGGTGAAGTGATACTTTCTTTGGCTCTCTTTGTGCATATAAGTAACGTGTTGATTGAAACAGACACCAAAATCATGTATCTCGGTTTGATTCTGACAGTACTCTTTCTTAGAAATATCATGCGAGGGTCATCCAGGTTTGGCATAACAATGATGACGAAAGATAGCAACACAAAACTTTAATTACACAATTACAGCATCTTACTCTATTTCTAATACAATCTCCATTCTGTCAAAACATTTATTGTCACTTGGTACCGGTTTTTCAATGCCGATGTTATACTTTTCTACCGCCAAAGAACTTATTCGTTTTTTTTTTGTTTTTTTGTTTTTTCAATACACAAAATGTTCGGCCAATCGAATTTTATAGGCAAATAACGCAAATGTAATGAACGAATCTGCAGTGAGGAAATGACCCATAATTTATGAGTAGTGAAAGAAGAAACAGTGTGAGGATAAACACCGGAGGGGAAGGTCATCAAGCGTTATGGAGGAGTTGAAAGCAACCGTTGATAAAAGAATTAAGAAAACCCGGTATTTCACTTTGGACACCGTACATGACTTTTTGGACCCATGAAATCCTCAAAGTAACAGTGACATCTTGGCTCATATCTTTAGCGGTGGAAGAGTATATCTGCATTGAAAAACCGGTACCACATGACAATAAATACCTTGATAGCAATGACGATTACGTTGAAAAATAGAATAAGATACTGTAATTGTGTACATAAAGTTTTGTGTTGATAACTTTCACTATTGTTTAGTGATGCCAAATCGTCTGTCACTTTCTGGATGGCCCTCGAATTATGCATGTAGACCGGGGCCTCCCGCCCCACAAATGGTCCAACACGAGTGTCATCCCGGCAACCAGCTGAATTTGGGAGCATCCTTTTTCCCTGTCACGCAGCACTGAACACCATCGCCGACACTTCCAATCCCGAAAGAAGCCAACGGATTGAAGGATACGAGAAATGAAGTGGAGGGACAGGAAATTCGGGGGATGAAAGAAACCCTCCAGTATTCGACTGGCGATCTTGGGAAAAAACGGAAAAAGAACCCGCGGGTCAGGTAGGGCAGCAACGGGAAGGAAAGACCGCTCCGTGGTCGAGTGGTTAGACCACTCGCCTCTCACCTAGACTGGCCGGGTTAGGTTAGATCCCAAGCGACCGCATGAGAGATTTGTGGTGGACAAAGCGGCGCTGGGGCGGGTTTTCTCCGGGTTCTCCGGTTTCCCCCACCATCGCATTCCACCGGTACTCCATCTTCATTCATGTATCATCAGTGTCATCACCTGCGGTGCCACAAGCAGTTAACGCGGGAACGAACCCGGATGTGGGCCTTAGACGAAATCGCCTGAGTCATCCCGCTCGGTCTAAGCAGCCTCACTACTAAGGGAAGACCCGACGTCAAGGAAGCATCCAGGTCCCCTTAGTTGGCTCGCTGTAGTCGAACGAGGAGCGCGGGTCCCCGAGCAGAACTGGTGCGGATACGTAGGGAAACACAAAAAATAATGACCCTTAGACCTATATTACAATATCACATTTCTACGTCACAGAATATGATAAAACCTTTGATCACGTGATGTGAACACATTTAAAGCCGTTGGATATATTACACTTTGTCAAATAATTGATAGCATTTTTATCCACTTTTGAAAAGGATTGACACCATGAGCTGTAATAATGGTTCTCATTCCTCTTTTAAAATGTGAAATGTGTAATTTTATTGAACATGTATAAATAATTTTACTATACTAGTGTTTCATTAAGTTCGTGTGAAACAATGTCACATAACCTAAAACAACCTCAAAAAGAATGTTAATACGGCTTTTGTGAGTATCAATACAAAGACAGCAGTCAAATAGTAATTCATGGTTTTAATAATAGCATTCGTTTTTTTTTTCTTCTAAATATTGGTTTCTCGATCCATTTGATTTATTATTCACACCATTCGCAGGATATCCTTCATACACTTCATTAATAGCTTTTGATGTTTTAATATATTTGCAGTATTTTGCTTCTGTTTTTATAATCTTTATTTTTAAATTATACAACATTTCATGTGATTAATAATAGGAAATGAGCAGTTTTGTTGTAACCACTAATCATACCTGTCTACCATTTGATTTTTTCATCACAGATGTGATCAAAGGTGATGATGGGTATAACTTTTATCATATCTATGTACTCGCATTTCTGTGCCACAGGTATGTATAGTGTGATATAGGCCTTAGGCAGTTGCGGGGCTGCGGGGCTGCGGTGATTTCCCTATGAGCATTTTTTTTCGAATGGAGGGGGAAAATGCACTTTATGGACTGACCCGGGCAAGCCCGGAGTGTCGGGGTCTCCCATTTGGTCATACCGACGAAAAACCCCTCCACTGGTATTAAAAGAAATAAGGAGTGGCGATACCGCATGACTGCACCCGCGGATTCAACTGATAATTGTCTGAGCGCTAAAAGCGGCCAGGGGAGTAGGAATGAGGGCTGGGAGACAGTCTTGACCTAGCCCTAGCTGCCCCCGCGGCGGATTCAGGGTGAGGAATGTAGGATTAAGGATGTTGGTTTAAAGGAATCACTGGGGATGACGTCCCCCCGGCGCAGTTGCTGGATTCTGCGGCGTCTTCAGGAGTTCCCAAACTACTTACTCGAAGATCTGCCGCAGCGGAACGTTGTACTGACGTATGCAGCCTCGAAGGAATAAGTCGGAGAGCAGTTGTGCGTCAAGTTCTTGGAGACCTTGTACAGATGAGCCTGTTGTATCCTGATGCTCCTGCTGCAGATCCTCCAGGGCTGTCAGTTTGGCCTTCAAAGTCAGAAGCTCCGAATGGAGATCCTGGATGGCCTCACTTAAGCCCTGGATTTCTTACAGCAACTTGTTTGTGGCTGCAGAAGTCTCGGATTGCGTAGATAAGGCGTCTTCCTTGCCGGATGCTAGGGGAGCAACGGCAGTTGAAGCGAGAATAGACGCGGTAGTTATTGCGATGATTCCTCCTCGGCATCTCAAAGAAATGACGTGCACTGCTCGGAAGTCCGAAGCGAGTCCCCCATCCTTGGTCCAGGCTGCTTTCCTCATATAGTTTCCACAAAGCTTGATTATTACTTTCTCCACTTCATATATAATATATAGGTAGAGAACGTTTTAAATTTCACCTAAAAATTCAATACCGAGATTTCAATAGAAGTACACATTTTAGGGTCCCTGAATCCAAATAAACCACTTTTATAAAAAAAAAAAATATATGATTGTTCCACTCACAGAATTTCTCCAACTGTACCACAAACCTTTCTTAAAATATATATTATTCTTTTATGTACATCACGCTAATCGAAATAAACATTAGTATAAATGAATGGTCTTAAACTTGCTTCCTTGTAAGCAGAAGGGAAATAAGCGAATACACTAGGCTAAAGTGATAGTCAAATCTTTCTATGAAAACAATTGAAATTCGATTCTGTTTGCTTCCTAAGAGTAAACAAAAGAAAGATATCTTCCCATTTGAATAAGTTAAGTAGCTTAAAACTGAAACCAATAATTTGGAATATCTCGAAAACATTAACTCTACAAAACAAAATGAATAGGACATGCATTGTGTGTTTTAATGAGATCTACACTTTTGCTTAGTAAGTTTTGTCTATCTCTTAAGAAAATTCAAACTGTACATTTCGTCTGTCAAGAAAAGATCTTAAACATATGGCATTCTAATAAAAATAATTAAGGCCATTTTGATAAAATAAAAATTCTCGAAAAATGTTCCATGAAAGGTAGTTGAGGTGGGAGATTGTTTTCAGAAGCTTCGTGTGGGATCCTTGAAATATGCTGAACTTAATATTTAAATTTGGTATTTAATCGCCTTTTCTTTTTTAGTTATGTTATTCACAAACACACGCGCGCTCGCGGCACTTGTTCCCGGTATCGAAGTGTGGGTGAAATGTCTCTTCTCTACCTATGTACCAAGTAGAGAAAGTAAAACGTCATATTTTGTTAAGAGCTTAAAGGAATTTACATCTGTATCTAAATTGATATTTTGTATATTATCACAAAGTGTATTTGTATAGGTTTTGCAAGCGAATAGGGACGGGATGGCACTGCAAGTAAGATGGCTAATAAGAAAGAGGAGATTGAGGTATCGAGATGCCGATTAGTCGTTGTGGCTCGCGATTGATGATAGAAGGTGGTTGTTACATCTAGATTGGTGAGAATCTGGAACATGATGGATAATAAATACAGTGCCGTGTGTAATTTATGGGATGAAAGCTGAGAGACGTGGGAAGAAATGACAAGTTATATACAGGATGTTGTAATTTATAGAGGAGCAAATAGCAGAGCATTAAATAGTGATATTTATGCACATTTTCAGTAAATTAACTAAGATGCTATTCTTAAACCTTCATTATTGGCATACTAGCGAGGTTTGCAAGCTTGGCTAACAAGCATATCTTGGAGATCTATTCTCTGTTCGTAAGGACACCCGTATTACGAGGGCCGGCTGATAAGTCCCGAGTCTCTCAGTGAAAACAGCATTTTATTTTTTTTTTTTCTTTATTTCTCAGCATAATCTCCAGGAAGGCTAATACATTGGTCATATCGGTGTTCTAATTTAATTAAACCATCTCTCTAGTGCGATTTATCAAGATCCTCAAAATCGCTGTTGACCGCATCAATGAATTCCTCGTTGCTCTGAAATCTTCATCCTCTAGTGCGATTTATCAAGGTCCTCAAAATAGCTGTTGACCGCATCAATGACTTCCTCGTTGCTCTGAAATCTTCATCCTCTAGTGCGATTTATCAAGGTCCTCAAAATAGCTGTTGACCGCATCAATGACTTCCTCGTTGCTCTGAAATCTTCATCCTCTAGTGCGATTTATCAAGGTCCTCAAAATAGCTGTTGACCGCATCAATGACTTCCTCGTTGCTCTGAAACCTTCATCCTACAAGAACTTTTTTGAGATTTGGGAACAGGTAGTAGTCACAGTGAGCTATATCTGGTGAATAGGGTGGATGTTCAAGCAATTCGAAATTTAATTCACACATTTTCCCATTGCAATGACTGAACAATGGGCCGGAGCATTGTCGTGATGAAACAAGTTTTTTTTTTTTTGTTTTTTTTTTTTCCAAATGAGAACCTTTTCTTTTCACTTCATCACTCAAGCGTTGCAGTAATCTTGCGTAGTAGTCACCAGTGATACTTTTGCCCTTTTCCAAGTAATCAATAAGAATAATTCCCTGTGCATCCCAGAAAACACTCGTCATAACCTTGTTAGCTGTCAAAATTAGTTTTGCCTTTTTTTGGAGTTGGTCCACTGTTTGGTCTTTGATTTACTTTCTGGAGTGTAGCGATATATCTCAGTTTCATTCATGGTAATAAGCCGTCTCAAAAAGTCACTGTGTTTTACGGTAGAGCTCCACATTCTTAACAGAAACAGTTTTTCTATGCAACTTTGAATCAGGTGTCAACAAACGTGACACCCATCTTGCACAGACCTTGTGAAAGCGCAAAACATTACTTAAAATATTACCTGCGCGTTCTTTTGCTATGTATACAGCCTCTGCTATCTCAAACAACTTTAACTTGCGGTCTTCCAATACTAAACGTTGATTTTTTTCAATGATCTCGGTAGTTGTCACTTCTACAGGGCGTCCAGAGCGAGGCTCATCACTAGTGCTCGTACGTCCCATTTTAAACTCTGCAACCCACCTTTTAATCATTGAATGTGAAAGAGAAGAGTAGTTTAATGTACTGTCCATTGATTTATTTAGGCGTTAAGCCTTTCAAATGGAATTATTTAATCACTGCTCGTTTTTCCAAATACTCCATTTTCGTGAAAACTCTAAAGTTGTCTTGCTTAAAATGCTGCCGTTGGAAAACTAAACAAGTTATTGAACTGTAACTATGGATACAAGCTAGTCTAGAGTTAAATTATATGATGCTACCGTCTAACTGGCCTAGGCGCCATAACAGTGTGGGTCCGGGACTTCATCAGCCAACCCTCGTGTAATCAAGTATAGCATAGGACATCTAATGATAGATTACAGACGCTTAACAGTTTTAGTTACCTCGCCTCTTTTTTCCGGCTTGAAACCAGCACTCTAAAATGCTCCTAGGCTTCCAAGTGACCACATGAGGGATTTGTGGTGGACAAAGCGGCGCAGGGGTGGGTTTCCTCCAGGTTCTCCGGTTTCCCCCACCACCACATTCCACCGGTGCTCCATCTTCATTCCATATATCATCGCTTGCTGTGCCCTAGTAGCAAAAGCGGGCGTTAAACACTATTAAAAATCATAATGGTAGAGTTACCACCATCCTAAAACCCCCCTTTTTATTTCTTTCTGTTTTAATCATTCATATAAAACTCGTGCGACAGATAGGTAAAATCTCATTTTCCTTACGTAATCTCACAGATAACATTTTCCCCTCCAGGTCTGTTACACGCTCTTGTACATATTTGGAGTTTCATGACTAAATTAAGTCTAAGACAAATAAAAAGATAATGTACTGATTCTTAGTAGCACTGCATTAATCTCCTTTAACTCGTCGTATTACAACTTCATCGATATCGAGCGGGTACATCATAGATCCAAGGGCGAAAAAGCGTTGAAAATGTTTTGCCTCATTTTTCTTAATTTTTCAGTACGATTTTTTTTATACACAGTGAAACAGATGATTTAGTAGACAGTGAGAAATATACTGTTCAGTATATTTTTCAAAGTAATTTATATTTTGTCGCAATTTATCGTTAAATTCAGTGAGATTGGGATTGAAGAAATTTAATTGCCCTATGTACTACTGTTAGCCGTAGCGAGATACATAAATAATTTTAGATTTACAAAATGTGCAATCAGTTTGTTTGCAGACGCTTCCCTACTTGGCATACACGCTAGAAGGAAAAGTAAATAATTATGAGTATCGTACTGTCTACAGGATAATTCACATAACTTCAGAACTACAAAATTAACGGTCAAAACACGTAAATCCGACATAAGATGGAACGCTCCATCGCGCCAGGATAGATCTTGCCCTTCTTATAGCGTAACGTAATATAATAATGCTCCTCAAGGTTGTTTAGTTTGAGTCTCTTTAGCCCACATAGATTATTTAAACTCAACATGTTACCTTTTAAAGCACTTAACATTTAGGAAAGCTTCAAACGATATGCCGCTTAACAAGTAATAACATTTTTCATTAGTTTCTGATCCTAAAGATTTATAAGGATTATTTTTACTGCAGATTCTATGCGATACAACAAAATCATGTCTGCATGACACGTGGCTCCTTGAAAATGTACTTTTAGAGCGGCATATCGTTTATACCGATTCTAAGTTTTGCTAGAACTGTATAATTATAATTATGTCTACTGATTGCATACTTGTATGCATCTCAATTGTAATATTTTAATTTATTATTTAATCTAAAGCATGCTGTGTTTATTTCACTGCTTACAGGCAAAGCGGATGAACCTGGGAAGACAGATAAAAAGGGCTCTCTATTGGTGAATGAGGGTAATGATCAAATGCTACGAGAGGAAGCACCTTTGCATATGCTTGCTGAAACAAATGCCACACTACTGGAACTCTCTGGAGAAGAATACCACGTGGTGCGTTTACTTCCTCTTCGTTCTCAAGATGGAAAACACCAGCTGGAAGAGGCTGCTGCTGCTCCCGTTATCACCGATCGCCATGCTGATATTGAAGCAGTGATTTACACCATGGTAGGAGGTGTCTGCGTCCTTATCATCCTTGCAACGTTGCTTGTAACTCTCGGTCGTCATGCTCAGTGGCCCTGGCATAAGCCTAAGTCATTTTATTCCTCATGGAGTCTTCCAACGCCCAGTCATCTACGTCACCGCCGCATGATGGGCGGAGACGATCGCCAGGCAAGCACAACATCTGCTCCCACCTCACATCCAACAGTGATTTATTCTGGATCATTTGCTGCAAGGGCTTCAACGGGATCCTGGGTGGATGAATACCAGACGCAGCCTCAGGACAGCGGTGGAGGAGGACTTCTGGGATCCAAATTGTACACGGACCTGGAAATGGGTGGCGCAACGAGTAACGTTATCATGGGTCACAACTCCAGCCTCGGTCGTCAATACGCTGGCAGCCCAAGCAAGTTGCATATCTTCAGTTGTAAACCAGGAAGCATACTCATTCCTCCGTCACCTACTCAAGCTCGTAGGCAACGGGACACACATCCACTCGAGGACCGACTGGGTCATGATAATCCCAATTATCAAACATAAACTGTGCATATGTAACCTCAAACTCAAAATACGAAGTGCATGGCAGTGTGAAGATGAGCGAATACTTTGATATGAAACCCTTAATTTGTAATTACTTGGTATTATTCGAAATATGAAATAAGGCTTAACAAAATCCGATTATTTAAATACAAGGTGGGACATAAACACCCAACGGCGTTTAAATCAATTGGAATTTTGTATGCTTGGTAAATAATGTTTTAGACATTGCAATGTACAAATGGCATGGAGTTTCAGATGTCATAGTTCGCTGATGATTTTGTTTCGTTTTTATTATTAAGTTGACAACACGCTTGACGGTTAGGCTGATGGTCTGACATGTGCTGCTTCCAATACAGTTGCGATATAGTGTTGGTCTGTACCGGAGAGTATTCATTCAGTAGAAATGTTTATCAGAACAAACTCTATTGAAAGATCTCCGAAATTCCCCCTGCAGAGCGGGTACAACTAATGGAGTGAGTGAAATCCACTAGTTCGGCGAGATTTTCATAGACTAATAGTGTCAACTGTGTATATTGCAACATGACTGAAGCATACCTTTCAACAAGCATACGGTGTTCCAATTAGTTTAAAAACCGACAGGTGTTTATATCCTCTCTGTAGTAGGCCTTCATGGCCAGTGTCAATTAAGCGAAGTAAGTTATCCAGACTGCATGGCCATGGTCCATTGGGATTTTACCCCTCCATTTATCAAGGCATTTCGTCTGGACGAAACATTTAGAAAGATGAATGGGTAAATCTCATTAAACTGTGGCCGTACAGTCCTAATAACTTAGCTCGCTTAAAAATAGATTGTGACAGCAAAAACAGTCTTTGCTCTTATAACATGAACATAATTATCTCCCCAAAAATTCACTCAAAGTAATGACTAAATCGCACCAATCTATCTATGCAGGAATATGGTAACAGTAAGCGGAAGGCACAGATTGTCTCGAATCTATAAACAGAGGACATTTAAAGTCTTTGAAGCAGTATATAGACCTTAAATCACTTCATTGGATCCACAAATTTTTCCTGTTAATTGTTATTAGTAAAATAAGTGAACTATAAAATGAATTTTATGCTTATTATTTGAAGGAAAATAATCATTCTAGCTGTAGCATAGAAACTTAATTGTTTCCATAAAACGTTTATGTCTAATAACAAAAATGTGTGTGAAACTGCACATAATGACCACAGTGATCTGAAAATTAAAATTTTATAGAAATTTACTGGGATATGTTGAAATTGCAAATGAATGTAGACAACAAAAAATGTTGCATCTAAATGCAGAATGTTGTAAAAGTTAGATTTTTATGCTCAAAATTTGAAGCACCAGTGGTGCAAGAACAATCAGATAACTTCTTACTAATCCTTTAACGGTAGCTGACGTAATTGTAGCTATATTAAATATGTACATTTCCCACCCACCCCCAAAATTCCCTCCTCCAAAGATACATTTATTTCTTATCCAAAAAATATTTTTAAGTTTTCTAGGCAAAGTTTGAGTCCACGTTAAATTTACAACCTTAACGTGCATTGACAACCTTCTACTGATTATAAATCCAAGAAAATTTAGATTTTTAAAGTAGAGGCTAATTTTGCAGATTCCCTTAAATCGTTTCCTAAGTTTCCAGAGCAGGATGGCTAAGGCGGTTTCGTCTGTGGCCCGTATCCGGGAGGTCGCGGTTTCGATCCCCGTGGTCTACCTACCTGATCCATAGTTTTTAGGGGGGGCTTCCCTGAGTCGCCAGATGAATACGACTCATATCATCCCCCGAGTTTTCCGATCCATCATTTCCTTTCCCCAAAATTTCCTAATCATCTCTTTCAAGACTCAATACCAGGTGACAGTTATCGGCGGGTTGCAGCTAGATGGCGATTTGCTCATTATAAAATGGTCATTCTGATGTAGTCGTCGGAAATACACAGCTAAGAAACACCTTATAGTTTCAGGGCTCCCTCCAGGTGCTCGCCGTGAGGCTCGGGAGCTGGTGGTGGTGTTGAAAGCGTTCCAACAATAACCGATATGAACTCCATCAATGCTTGCGCCCATCGTCATCTGGATTTGATCGTCCTTCGGGTCTCTCTCCTCATCCCTTCCTCCCTGAGGTCACGAAAATGAAAAAGGGCCACAAGAGCCTTCGTCCAGTGACCTGCCCTGGAGTTCTGGGGGTTCTGTCCATGGCTAATCCTAACCCAAAGTTGCAATGAATAACATAAATAAATATATAATCGGATTTTATGAGATTCAGTATTTTTAATTCAGAAAATTATGCAAAAATTCCCGTTAATTGTGCAGAATAAAGCGTATTGCTAATATTTGTTTAATTTAATTGTTTGTTTCGTCATATTTCACAGGAAACGTCTTAAAACATTGATGGCAGAAAAAGACTCTGAAGACATTTTATAACCAATGTTCTCCCTAATGAATTGGCATATCATCATTCCTTGCGTTCAATTTCTGTTGGTGGCACTTCTTTAAATTAAAATTATGTTGTATCTGTTGGGACAACATTAAACGGATAGTAACCTTTTAAAATACCATTTGGTTCTAAGCTATAAGATGTGGTGTGAGACTAAAGTTTCAGAACTTAAAGCTACGTGGGTATTATTTGCCTGCTCTAAGGTATATAAATGGCACCTAGACTAACCTATGGCGGTTCTCAATAAGTAGTGCTCATTTATTTTAAATACAGCAACTACAACCCTTCTTTAGCAATATCAAGAAGCTTCGTCGTTTGTTTTTATTGCAATAGCGTAATGGTTTGTTACAAAGTAGCCACTGGGCATGAAGTAAGTCTGAGCTGTGATTTTTGCCTCTTACGCTTCACTCAGTCGGAATTGACTATGACGATCGGGATCGCTACCGTTCCTCGTGATGCTGAGTGAACACCTGTCCTATCCTGAGGACTTAAACTTCATATATCCATGGGTGGGATTTAATCTCGGGCGCAGTTCGTGACAGGGAACCAGAGCTGTATTCTCTAGCCAACTGCACCACGGCTCAGGACAACTGACGAGTAATGTGGTATGTTTTCTGTTACAATAAACTTACCTCCAATAAGGAAAAAAGATTACATGCATTATTTATTGAACCATACAGTATTTAATGCGTTATTCAGCATAAAATCAGCGTATGTCCGTGTATACTGGGTGTTTATTTTTATTCAAAATGTCCGCGCAAGAAATGTTATCGATGCTATCGCTAATGAAGCGAGTTTACATACAATCCCTCTAATGACAGCAGATCTACTTAATGTACCATACTGATGAGACACTTTAGCGGCAGTTGTTCCTACTTGATCGTTCGGAGTAAGTTTCCTATCTATGCAGTGATATAAATCATGTTTATACGTCGCTCTTATTTTGCTACCAATCACGATAACTCTGGACCAACTCACAATATGTGTTGTGTTTATATTCAGCGTGTCAACAAAGTGCAGAGCATATTGAATGCTACTCATTATTGCGGCGGGAGGAGGCGTGGGAAGGCTGATTGTATAGGTGAGGCATAAACACCTGACGTTTTTAAACCAATCCGAACAATATGTGCTTGGTCAAAGATATAGCCATGATATTAAAGGCATGTTGCAGGTTACACAATGGTATGGAGTTTCAGATGATATGGTTAACTGGTGATTTGATTTCTTCTTTTTCTTTTGCCATAGGTCGATAAAACAGTTGACAGTTGCAATGACTAAAAATGCACTTCCTTCAGTTAAGTTGCGTGGAGCGTTGGCCTATACTAGAGAGAATTCATTCAGTAGAAATGGTTATCAGAACAAACTGAGCTATAGCTGTTCAACGGGATTCCGGAGACATTTTGATATTCGCGACGCCCCCCTCCCCAGAAATATTGGGTTAGAAAATGGTGTGAAGAAAGTTCTGTACAAATTGATTTTTTTCTGATAAATGTTTCTACTGAATGAATGCGCTCTGGTACACGTCAATATTCTATGCAACTAAACTGGAAACAGTGCACTGTCAAATCATAACCGCAACTATCAGTTGTCTTACTAACCCAAAACAAAAATCAAATTATCATTG
Source organism: Hymenopus coronatus (assembly GCA_030762935.1). Lineage (NCBI taxonomy): Eukaryota > Metazoa > Arthropoda > Insecta > Mantodea > Hymenopodidae > Hymenopus > Hymenopus coronatus. The sequence continues at coordinate 41,438,965 of CM060899.1, forward strand.
AACAATGTCATGTGGCACTCTATGCCATTGTGTACATTACAATATAACCTAAATATATCTTTGACCAATCACACAGAGTTCCAAATGCTTTGAAAACAGTCAGATGTTTATGTCCCGGCCAGCATTAGTAAGCATTGAAACTGCATCAAGGGTTCTTTGGTGCTTTCTTTTCCGCAAACCGTCACAGCTCTTTGTAGAAAGTCGTCGCTGTGATTATTCTCTTTTCTGTAAACTGCTCCTTCTCGGTATAGAGCACTGTGGCTTCAATGTAGGTTCACCAGTCAATATGACGTCATTATTGTTCTATCAGCGCGGGAAATCGCGGATAGAAATGAACATCAAGTGTTTTGTTAGTAGCTGATGACATATTTCCTTTGCCAGAAGGAAGCAGCACTTATCAAAATACACACCCTTAGTTTGGAGGATGGAATAAGAAAAAATACCTCACTACCGCGTAATTTTATATGTAATGCATTATTCTCAGCATTTGGTGAATAAGACTAAATCAAATACATGACAGTAACTTAAACAGCAAGACTTTACAAGTTTATAAGTCTTTTTTGAAAATCTGAAACTCAAAATAAGATTTCTTGCAAATATTTAGAACTAAAATGTAGTACTTCAGGAAAACCTCTGGACCGAAGGGAGTGTCTAAGTAAGTTTAAAAATAATCATTCTAAAATGACTGTCACAGATCATTGTGATCATAGTTGTTTGCTGTAACTTATTAATTGTAATTTGCTTAAGCATTATGTTAGCTGGAGCAATGTTTGTCTATTTTTATGTGCTTAGGATTAAATTATTATTGTGTAACTGTATTTGTTAATTAATTGTGTTTACATAAGACATTTCCCCTGTCAGCAGTCATCTTTGCTGCGACAATATGCAGTGAACTTTACGCAAACTAAAAAAAAAAAAAAAAAAGAAGAAAATCTTGTTATGACTCATTAGCTCAAATAAAAGGCTTTCCTGCTATCTTGTGTAATGGAATTTTATTTAATTATAAGTAATTATTTCCTCAAAATTCCTAGACAACATTGTTTTATTTACAGATGGATTTCATATTACTTATTGCCCTCTCTATAAACTGAAGAGTAGAGATTGCTGAGCATGACACCAGATACAAATATTATACAACTGGAAAAATCAGGTGTATTCCATTCACATAACTTTCTCCACAAACTATTGTTTGATCAAGTAGAGAGTCATTTGAATGGAATACATCAGCTTTTTCAGTCTTTGAGACTATCATATAAACTATTCATTACTTCATACCCAAACACATGTAGGAGAGAAGCAATTTGGTTGGGAAAAAAAACAACCTTCATAGTTCTACTAGTTAAATAAATTGAATGAAGAAAGAAATAGACTACAGTCTCAGACATTATAAAAATCGATTTACAAAGAAATTAAGTACGCAGTATATCCATTTATTGCAAAAATAGTTTTCTTCTCAGTGGTATTAGTGAAAATCCATCCACCAATGAATTTTTGTTTATAAATTCACATATGGCGTCACATCTATGCAAAAAACTTACATGACAAACTTAAATACAGCTTTATGAATTGGAAGTGTTTCTAACTATTATAATAAATGTCTCTATTGACTTAAAAGTGAGTTTCAAATTGTCTCTAATTCACTGCTGCAAAAAATTCACTCTACGCTTCAACGCGTAGACGGCTTACGATATTTTGCGTCATTGCTCGCACGCCACTGCGCGCTAACACTCCAGGCGAAGTCTGATTCACGACTCGCTACTGGATTGCAACTCTTCTTTTCACAGCTATAAATGACGTCACAGGACTTTCCAGAAGCTTGTCCGAGCTACTGGAAAAGTCTGACACGTCGGATTCCAAAGCCGCCGGCTACCGGCGCGTCACACTTCTTGTTTTTGTCACATTCCAGCTTCTGCGAATCTGAGGGTGGCCACACATGGCACTGACACAATATACAGGATTTTAGGGGTATATACACAGATATGTTGATAAATGATACCTTAATATGTATCCACTTCGGTGTGTTAGTTGTTTTGTCTTCGTCTAACAGTTTTATCACAAACCAATCGTATAATTTACTACCTGATATTATTTGCATGGTTTTAACTGCGCCGCGAAATGAACAACGCCTGTTAGTATAGACTATCTGTTTTGCTTTCCATGTTTTCACACCTCAACACGTGATATGCTGGCCTCGATAGTGTGGTGTTTCTGGCCTTCGAACTCTTCCGATACAGTATTGGTTATCGCTCAACGTTACGCCTTCCGACCCTCGCTCTTGTGGAAAATAAATACACAATACTTGTGTGTGCCATGCCTACATAAAACGTGCTACTTTTAATAAGTAAAATTCTTGGATCAAAAATGAAGCAAATATTGATGTAATGTTTATTACTCTGTGCAAAATTACCAATACCACTATCTGCACTAACACTCCTAATAACCTTTATATTTCATATGACAACCCTGAAATGAAAGGTAAGTCCCTAATATTACTCTTCTAGATACAGAGATATCTTCCGATGTACAACAATTTGTACATAACATATATTTATTACATAGGAATGTTGTTTAGAATTGTTGGTGAAAGTTGACTTTTGCTACAGAAATGATTTCAATTTAATTTTTTTCTCAAAACATAACTAATTTCCATTCCTGTTTAAAAAATACTTAGAGATAGTTTACGGAAACTAATTTTTTCACTCCTTCGATCCAGTTTACACACACACACACACACATACTCACACATCACATTACACTAGATCTCGACGAAGAATTGAAACCAGAGGATCCTATGGTTCGCTGCGGCCCGCTATGGCCTAACGACCTTCGCCTTATACTCGTTTTTCATAAACACTTTGAGAACCCAGTGATTATGCAACTTAGCTTACTGCAATATTTCGGTGGATATACACCTCAGCTTATTTTAAAAATCTTATGTGTGCAATTCACATGACTTTCTCTACATCTCTGCAACAAATTATTAAAAAGCGTATAATTCTATTTACTTCATGCTAATCAGAAAAAATTAGCAGAAATAGTCTTATTACTTGCTTCCGTAAGTAGAAGCGAAATAAGGTTAAAGTGATAGTCAAAAGCTGGTTGCTATGTCACTAAAGTTCCTTTGTTTGTATGGACAGCGGTTGACAATTTCCTGTATGAGAAAAGTATGTTTTCAAAGCAGAAAACAAAAACAGGGTATGTCTCAAAAACGATGAACTCCACGAAAAAAATGTATATAAAATAAATTGTGCGTTTTTACGTACTCTATATTTTTTGTGTAGTAAGGTTTCTTCCATCTCTTACGGTTTATCAGTTATTCAAAATTCCGTAAAATTCATCCAGAATAAAGTACTCTTCCGAGGTTATTCCTAGAAAATTCAAGATATACATTTTATTTGTCAGGTAAATAGCTTTAATATACGATATTTTAATCAAAATCGTCACAGCCATTTTTTGAGAAAATCAAAATTTTCGAAAAAAGTTCCATGTAAACGGTAGTTGGGGTGGGGGATTTTTTTTTAAATCTTCGTGTTGCATCCCTGGAAGATACCAAACTTAATACCAAGTTTGGTATTTTATCGACTTTTCGTTTTTGAGTTATCGTGTTCACAGACACACGGGCACAAACACATACATGGACCTTTTTCCGAAAATGATTTTTGCTTTCTCTATACGCATTATGCGTATAGTGTATAGAGAAGGTATTGTATTCCACCCAAAAATTCGATACCGAGATTTCACCGGAAATATATGTTTTAGGATCCCCTTTATCTAAAACAGGCATTTTTGGGAAAAGGTCCGTGTGTCTGTGAACACGATAGCTCAAAAGCGAAAAGTCGGTTAAATACCAGAGTTGGTATTCAAGTTTAATATTTTCCAAGGATGCGACACGAAGATTTTGAGAAAAATCCTTCACTTCCAACTACCCTTTACTGGAACTTTTTTCGAAAAATTTTATTTTCTCAAAAATGGCTCTAACGATTTTGATTAAAATTTCGTATATTAAAGATATTTACCTGACAAATAAAATGTACATCTTGAATTTTCTGGGAATAGCTTCTGAAGAGTACTTTATTCTGGATGAATTTTACGGAATTTTGAATAACTACTAAACCGTAAGAGATGGACAAAAACTTAAAACTCGAAAAATGTAGAGGACGTTAAAAGGCACAATTTATTTTGTATACATTTTTTCGTGGAGTTCATCGTTTTTGAGACATTCCTTGTTTTTGGTTTCTGCTTTGATAAACATACTTTTCTCATACAGGAATTTGTCAACTGCTTTCTATACAAAGGAACTTCAGTCACATAACAACCAGCTTTTGACTATCACTTTAACCTATGGTACTCTCTTATTTCGCTTCTACTTACAAGCAAGCAAGTAATAAGACTATTTCTTTTAATGTTTTCTGATTAGCATGAAGTAAATAGAAGCATAAGTTTTTTAAGAATAATTTGTTGCAGAGATGTAGAGAAAGTCATGTGAACGGTACACATTTGATTTTTTTAGATAAAGGGGACCCTAAAATATATATTTCCGGTGAAATCTCGGTATCGAATTTTTAGGTGGAGTGCAATATCTTCTCTATATGTACGTGTATAGAGAAGATATTGCACTCCACCTAAAAATTCGATACCGAGATTTCACCGGAAATACATGTTTTGGGTCCCCCTAAATCCAAAAAAAAAAAAAAACCTTTTTGGAGGAAGGTCCGTGTGTGTCTGTGGGCAGCATAGCTCAAAAACGAAAAGACCATTAAATACCAAAGTATTTAAGTTTAGAACCCTTCAAGGATGCGACACGAAGATTTTCCAGAAATCCCCCCACCCCCAAACTACCCTTTACATAGAAAAAGGTTTGAATTTTTTTTCTCAAAAATGGTCCTAACGATTTGGACTAAAATGCCGTATATTACAGCTATTTATATCGCAAATATAATGGATATCTTGCATTTTCTGGGAATAGACTCCAAAGACCTGTTAATCTAGATGAATTTTGCTGAATTTTGCATAGCTGGTAAACCGTAAGAAACACTAAAAACCAATTACACAAAAGAATACAGATCTCATTAAAACACACAATTTATGTAATATACATTTTTATTGAAGAGCTAACCGTTTCGGAGATATTTCTTGATATTAGTTTCAATTTTCAACTACAACTCTTCTCAAATGGGGTCCCTTTCGTTTCATCTCTCTTTTTGTTTTTTCTGGAAATGCAAAGCGAACCATATTGATCGCTACCATGTTCACATATCGATCGGCTTTTAAAATATTGCACTGTCGCTTTAGCCTGTATATTTATTTATTTCCCTTCTACTTATAGGTAACGAAACAGTAAGCCAAGTGTATTAATATTTACCTCCTATAGCATGATGTGATAGAAGAAAACTCTTTTGTAAAAATAGCTTGCTTGCAGAATAGATGGAGAAATCCATGTGAGTGCAACACATCAGATTTTTACTGTCTCTACACGCACTATGTACATACTGTACAGAGAAGATATTGTAATGCGCCCAAAAATTTGATAACGAGATTTCACCGGAAATACATGTTTTGGGTCCTCCTGAATAAAAAAAAACTATTTTTAGAAAAATGTCCGTGTGTGTGTGTGTGTGGGTGTGTGTTTGTGGACAGCATACCTCAAAAACGAAAAGACCATTAAATATAAAACACAAAGATTTTCAAGAACATCCCCCAACCCAAACTACCCTTTACATGGAACATTTTACAAAAATGTTGATTTTTCAAAAATGGCTTTAACGGTTTTAATTAAAATGCCTTAGGAATAAAATATTTTTATGAAAAATAAAATATATATTTCAATTTTCTGGGAATAGCCTCTGAAGACCTCTTTGTTCTGTATGACTTTTATATAAATGTATAACTGCAAACCGTAAGATACATATATACAAAATATTCATATATACAAAACTTACTGCACAAAAAGTATATGTCTCGTTAAAACACAAATTAGGATATACTTTGCAAAGTTAACCGTTTTCAAGATATTCCGATTATTAGTTTCAATTTTAAGCCACTTAAACTTTTCTCAGACGGGAAGACTATTTTTTTCTCGTTTCTCGGTTGTTTACTCCTGGCAGGCAAACAGATTGGGAATTGTTTCGCATAGCGACCGACTTTTAAAGCTATCCCTTTAGCCTGTGCATTTTCTTATTTCCCTTCTACTTACAACGAAGCTAGTAACAAGACTAATTCTGCTTATGTTTATCTTGGTTAGTGTGATGTAGATAACAGATTAATGTTTTGAATAAAAGGTTAGTTTACCGAAAAGCTAGAAGACAACATGCGAATGGAACACAGATTTTTGCCCTTCTAATTACAAGGAACCAAGTAATAAGAACAATTACTGCTAGTGTTTATCTCGATTATCATGAAATAGATAGAAGAATAAGCTTTTCAACAATAATTTTACAGAAATATAGAGAAAGTCATGTGAATGCATCACATTTTTAGTTTCTCTATACGTACTACGTACAAAGTGTATAGAGAAGGTATTCTATTGCACCCAAAAATTCGATACCGAGATTTCACCCGAAATACATGTTTTGAGACCTCTGAATCAAAAAAAAAAAAAAAGCATTTCTAGGAAAATGTCCATAAGTGTGTGTGTGTGTGTGTGTGTGTGTGTGTGTGTGTGTGTGTGTGTGTGTAGGCAGCATAACTCAAAAACGAAAAGATCGTTAAATAACAAACTGGTATTTAAGTTTGGTATCTTCTAAGGATGCGACACGAAGATTTTCAAGAAAATCCCCCACCCCCAACTACCCTTTATATGGAACATTTTTCGACATTGTTGATTTTTATCAAAAATGGCTATAACGATTTTGATTAAAGTATCGTAAACTAAGGATATTTACATAACAAATAAAATGCATATCTTGAATTTTCTAGGAATAGCCTCTGAAGACCTCTTTATTCTGGATGAATTTTGCGGACTTTTGCATAACTGGTAAATCATAAGAGTCAGATAAAAACTTACTTAAAAGAAAATGTAGAGCTCGTTAATTTTTTTTTTGGGGGGGGGGCTAGTGTTTAACGCCCACTTTTACTACCATGGCACCCCAGGCGATGACACTGGTGATATGTGGAATTAAGATGGAGCACCGGTGAAATGCGATGGCGAGGGAAACCGGAGAACCCGGAGAAAACCTGTCCCTGCACCGCTTTGTCTACCACAAATCTCACATGAGGTCGCTTGAAATTGAACCCGGGCCGTCTAGGTGAGAGGCGAGTGGTCTAACCACTGGGCCACGGCGCAGCCTAGAGCTCGTTAAGACACACTTTATGTTGTATACACTTTTTTCGTGGAGCTGGTCGTTTTTTTTAGATATTCCTCGTTATTGGTTTCAGCTTTAAAATACTTATTCTTTTCTCATACGTGCATTTGTCAATTCCTTTCCATACAAACAGAGGAACTTCAGTCACATAGCAACCAGCTTCTGTCACTTCAGCCTATGGTACTCCCTTAGTTTCCTGCTACTTACATGGAAACAAGTAATACGACCATATCTGTTAGTTTTTTTTCTCGATTACCATGAGGTAAATTGAAGCATACGCTTTTTAACAATAATCTGTTGTCGAGATATAGAGAAAGTTACTTGAATGGAACGCATCAGATCTTTTACTACATCCTCTGGAAAGGTTGAACTGTATTGCCTAAACATATCTGGAGAGAAGAGGCGTAACGTCCTAAAAACGTAAAGCGGTCTGTAATTTCACATGACATCACATACTTCCTTTGCTTCTACTCCCAACTCTGTATTGTGAGCCTTCCTCATTTTTGACGATGTACATTTGTCCTGAGGTAAAACCAGCTGACAGTATTTCCTAGTCTTTTGCTTCCCCGCTTAGATTGTCGTTTTTAAGAGGATGTTCGATTATGGTGATATTTTAAAGTGAATTAATTTTCTTTAACGCTATATTGCTTTTTAACAAGTAGCGTTATGTTTTATTAGGATTGTGATCTCCATTTCATATTGAGTTTTAACTCTGCCCAGTTCCTCTCCAAGACTATTTTGTTCTTCTCTGCATATCCTGCTTCATTCCAGGTACTTTAAATTAATATCAGTCTTTGGCGGGGGTGAGGGGGATTGTCACATTTTCTGTAGTAGGAAAAACTGCTTTAATAGGTAATCTTTTTTTTTCCTTCGATTTTCTGTTCTTGTTCTCCTTTAAAGTTGGGATCTCTTGCGCGTGCCAGTTGTGTGTGCAGTGAGAAGGGTTAGAGTCTTTATTGGCAATCCCAAAAGTTCTCTTTTTAGTCTCCATTCATTATCTTCAGGGAAAAATTAATATTATAGACTCTTGTAGACGTTTATACTATTCTTACATTTGCACCTCCCATTCTTTCTGGTTTCCCTCAACCTGTTGTCCATTGTTCTTTATTCCTATTAGTATTTTTTGCAGATCGATATGACACGATTGTTATGACTAGAGCTCGGTCCAAGGTCACGAAATTGTCGGCTTGAACTTTGGTCCACACAGAGTATAACTATGACGTGATGAGTTGGCGTGGTCTTTACAGCCCGTTTCGAAACGTGTTGCATTACCTAGCATTGCTCACTGCCTGGTCTTATTCAGTTCCTGCTAATAGATAAAACACTCTACACTGGAAGAGAGCGCGGATTGAAATATTTCGAAAATACGAAAGGGTAGGCGTTCGACACTAAAGAAACTTGTGGATTATTCAAACATATTTTGAATGACTGAAGGAGAGCATTTTCATTTAATAAAGTAAAAATGTATCTTGTAATTCATTGCACTAACTTTTGAGTGAGTTTGATTGATTTATATTCATTGTCTTTTCAGAGCTCTCCACATTATTATCCTGAATTTTTGTATCAAGTTTTATACTTTTATTTGTAAAAGTACAAGGCTTTTTATTCACTGATCATATTATGAAACAATTGTTTTATTGTGTTATTTTATGAATTATTACAGCGGTGCAAATAATGTCAATATATGTAATGAGCCACTTTTGGAACAGATTATACCTCAACGTGTGCAGTTTACGCTACAAACCCCTCCCCACTATCATCACTTTAAACTGCGTTCTGTGTGTTCGTAATTGTGCGCTTCGGAACCCAATACCGAGCTTTAGTTATGACTACTCCTTTTAAACAAACCTAGAAAACCACTCAGAAATAAATTAGTGAATTATTACTCACTAACTTCTTGGTACAAGCTCCACAGAAACGACAAAACAACCTGTAACTGGTCATCTGACTGCGATTAAACAAACTGCGATTCCCTTAGGCCATTAAACTCCTAAGGGAATAGTAATATTATAATAATAATAATAATAATAATAATAATAATAATAATAATAATAATAATAATAATAATAATAATAATAATAATAATAATAATAGAAATCACATGATTTAGACAGAAGAGGAGAGAAAAATATTCTTTGATGTAAAAATGAAAAATTGAACGGAAGATCACACAAGAATTCTCTATCTTCCTTTGACGTCCAGTTCCATAGGCAGCGTCACGATTGCCTTTAAGTTCATTTACGTAAACGACCACGACGATAATTTTATTGTGCAGCAAGTTATTATTGCGCGTGGGCAGAGTCGTTATTAACAACATAAAGGAATTATCAACTTTAGAGCGGTGGCAAACATCGAAGGTGAAATAAAAAAATTCCGATGTGTTCCATTCATATGACTCCACCTCTCTGTAACAAATTATTGTTACTAAGCTTATTCTTCTATCTACTTCATGCTAATCGAGATAAATATTAGCAGAAACTGTTTTATTACTTAGTTCCCCATAAGTAGAAGGGAATACACTGGCTAAACCGACACTCAAATGCTTTAAAATGTGGTTGCTACGGGATTGAAATCCGATTCTTTGTGTGATCAACTGTTGACAAGTTCGCGTATGAGAAAAGTATTAAGTATTTTAAAACTGAAACCAATAACAAGGAATGACTTAAAAACGGTCAACTCCACGGAAAAATGCATGTAACATAAAATGTGTATTTTAACGTGCTCCATATTTTTTGTGCAGTAAATTTTTGTCTATCTCTCACGGTTTACCAGTTATGCAAAATTCCGCAAAATGCATTCAGAATAAAGATGTCTTCGGAGGCCATTCCCAGAAAATTCAAGATATACATTTTATTTGTCATGTAAATATCTTTAATATATGATATTTTAATCAAAATCGTTAGAGCCATTTTTGAGAAAATCAAAATTTTTGAAAAAATGTTCCATGTAAAAGGTAGTTGGGTGGGGGAATTTTCCTCAAAATCTTCTGTTGCATCCTTGGAAGAATATTGAACTTAAATACCAAGTTTAGTATTTAGCGGATTTTTCGTTTTTGAGCTATGCTATCTACAGACACAAACACACACACGACCTTTTTCTAGATTTTTTTTTTTATCCAGATGGTCCCAAAACATGTATGTCCGGTGGAATCTTGGTATCGAATTTTTGGGTGCAATACAATACCTTCTCTATACACTATGTACATGGTACATGTAGAGAAAATAAAAAGAATGTCATTAAAGAAGCCGTTGTTTCATCTGTTTGAATCCTAAACCCTGCACGAGATACTCCCACATATACCCTGAGAAATTAACAAATCGTTCTCACCAAACATTTCTACTGATGATACGCGGCTAGCAACAGTGAAGAATAGCTAGCAACCGGAGATCAGCCGCAAACCACAAGGTATATTAAAATACACGTACTAAACAGACGGCAAGAGAAGAGCTAACCAGATAGAGAGGATCCGGCGCGAGCTGAAATCACGTGATCCTTCTAGTCCAGCCATCGCCCGAATAAGTAAAATTAGTGAGTGACCAATACATCTATATTCTACTTAGAGAAATAAATTGCTTCTGAAATTCGTACAGAAGCTACAGTTAAACCATGGTGCTATTCAAAGTTACTCATGTTTAAGACTACCATTATTACGTAACACTGACTCGCGCCGCAACCTATCTCGTTAGCCATGGTGTCCGCGCGGTGAAATCACAGAGAGCAGGGATAGAGATGGCATCACAAGTCGCAGAATTGTGAATGGCCTACCTACAAAACTGAATTTCAAATGGGATGAGGTTTGTCCTTGAGCGCCACCAGGCCGGCAGCCATCGGAGTGCTGCTGTGTTGACTGATTGTCATTCGCGCTAAGCGATTCTGTCTTTCATAAATACTACTTGCGCTAAGACAAAATATTCAGAATTTGCAAAAAATAATTCACTAGGAAGATAGGGAGTAGTGTTCGTAGCAGAACGTAAAAACCACAGATTTTTAGCTCAAATAGTTTTCATAAAACATGTCGCCAGGCAGATTTACATGTTCAGTGTGCGAGTGAGAGGGAAATATGAAAAGAGTGGAGATACCGACCTGTCAACACAGAGCACAATAACGCTGCAGAGTAGAACTCTTCCTTCAAAAATATAATTAATATAATTCCAAGGTCTTTGTACCTAATTAACTCTATTTACCTTGGCAATTTACTTCATTAATATAATTATACCTAATAACTCTATTTACCTTGGTAACAATTAATTGGTAATGGCTGAAGTGGAACCACAACCAACAGGCGGGGCGAGTAATTTATTTCTGCGTTTTTTTTTTTTTGTTTTTTTTTTGTTTTTTTTTTTGTTTGTTTTTTGTTTTTGTTTTTTTTTTTTTTTTTTGAATAACCGATTACACAGCGATGAACTTCTTAAGAATAAACTAATAACATTTATACACTCTGAAATAATTTAAAGAATTATTTCCTCCAATAACACTAGGTGTTACACAACGTTGCAAAAAGTCCGCGGCCACTACTGGTGTTCTTTGTGGACAACTTTCATTGAAATAAACAAATAACACCCTTTTATTAATCACTTTTTAAATTTAGCATGCGGAATTTCAGCGCTAATCACCCGGTCTGTGTTAAATGTTATATATTATTTTAATCAATTATATTTTTGCAGTAAACTTTGCGACAATGTCACTTAACAAATGCGTTATGAATTGGCATATTTCAAAGTGTTGTAAAGCACACACATTACGATATTTCACTAAAGTATTTTTTTTCAAATTCGCTTAAAAGGCAATAAACTATGATAATTCAAATTCTTAAACACAAAGAATTCACAAGTTTTCCCCCAATGCTTGTCTGTTAATCATCGAAAGTTGTTGCACCTGATAAACAGCGCTGAACCCGCGAAACACCCCGACTGTGGAGTTCATGCCGGAATGCCTTTGTTAACTTAAATTCAGGTTGCAGAATTACGTAATTGTACGCAACTTATGAATGTTTTTAGTGGAATAAGCAGGCACATTTGAAGTTACTTGTGCATTGAGTTGAAAGTTGGTTAAAATGGAGGTGAAAGTTGATGCGATGGAAATTACCCCCGATATGAAAGATAGTGAGGAGGAATTTGAAGAAGAATGCGCTAAAGAGCAAGCAAGGATACGAAAAGAGTTGGAAGTAAGTTATTTTGTGTTAAACATATTTAATTTGGGGAGTAAATATATAGGAAAAGTGGGAGTAGAGCTATATGACGGTTGTATCACACGCGCGCACACCACAACACACTAAATTAGGAGTTTAAGTGGTGAGTAAAACTTCCACTGGCGATCCATATTTTCAATGGTTAATGTCAAACTATCACTACAACATCTTAAATTATCAGAAGAGCTAAAACAAGGGGAATATTCATAACATAACCTCTGTATTATGAAGAAGTAATAAATAAATAAATCATAAATTTTACTGTCGTTCAACTTGTAAAGCAATAGACAGCGTCAAATTATAATACAGTATATTCAGTTTCAAGAAATTCATTAATAGTATAAACAGGATTATTCACTAGCAGCTTATATAATCTTGCTTTAAAGATATTTATAGGTAATTCTTTTTGACCCAACCCCAGCTTGTTGTACATCTTTAATCCCAGAACTACACGAGAGTTATGTGACTTGGTTAATCTTTGATAAGGTATTACTATACAAGTGCGGCTCCCAGTATTATAGTTGTGCACATCTCCCCTAACTGCTAATGTTGAAACATTATTTCTAACATACAATAATACATGATGAATATATAGGTTTACTACTGTCAAACACTGCAGTCTAATAATGGTTTACAATGGTCTAATTTACCTGAGTCAGTGATTATCCTAACAAGTTTTTTCTGTAACAATAAAATGTCATGTACATGTCCACTATTTCCCTACAACAAAATTCCATAAGATATAATACTTTGAAAAAAACAAACAAAATATGCTGATCTCACATAGTTATCTGAAATATGATTATTTAGATTCCTGATTAAATAAATAACTGTAGAAAGCCTTGCTGATATATTTTTTATATGTGGTTCCCAAGACAATTTACTATCAACAAGAATACCTAGACATTTAACTGTCTCTATTTCATGATGATTTGGTATATTTCTTAAACCAAAATACATTTCCTGAGTTTTACCTTTATTTAGTAGAAAACCATTTGCTCTGAACCATAAGGAAGTTTGAGAAAGTGTATTTTGTACTAAGGTTTGAAGCAAGTTTAAATCTGAACTTTCATTTAGAAAAGTGGTGTCATCAGCGTACAATATTGTTGGAGAATTTACAAAATATGGCAAATCATTTATCATTAATATAAATAGAAGGGGCTCTAACACATACCCTTGTGGCACACCAAACCTAATATTAATTAAGTTTGATCTCTCTTTGCCAATGCACACTAACTGTTGGCGATTTTCAAGGAAAGACTTAAACATGTTTATACTGTTACTACTCAGACCATAATAAGATAGGGTAATTATTTACAAGTTGGGCCACTAACTCTCTCCGCTGCGACTTATGCCAGTTTTGCACTCTAACAGGACCGGTGTGGTTAGAGAGGGATTATGGGTGGGGAGATGGTTTAAAAAACTAATGTTGTATCCATTGTGCTGTTAGGAGTTGTTGGAAATATTGATAATGAGGTACTACCATGATATAAAATTAGAAATATAAATGTATATACACACACTAACCTAAACGGATTGGAACCTAACCTCGCGCTAAATTTGAAATCCACAGGCTTTGAAATTGTCATCATAAATGCAAAGTCAATCAATCGCACTTAGTTTCATTCGATTTTAGAGTGGCCGAAGTTCCTGTATAATAAAATTCACTGAACAGCTGTATCTGCATGAAACATCTTGTCATACATCACCACAGCGTCTAGCGACTTATGCCGGTGTTACATTCCACAACACTGTTCGCCTGCCGCCGACAATGAAACTCAGGTTTTAGGCACTTTAGCGTGTAGTATTATTATATATTTATATTGCAAAAGTACTACAAGACCTCTTTATTTATACTCTACTCTTTCTAGGCAGCATACTTCATAAATATTCACAAAAAAAGGATCGCTACATGCACGTAATAAATTAACGTTTAACTTAATTACGGAGCTTTTCCGATAAAAAAAATTGGTGAAAACGTAACGAGAATAAACCAAACTATCAGTCAAACCACAATTAGTTTATTTTCTAGAGGGGCCCAAGTTCTCTATAATTACCTAAGATAGTTTATTTAAAGCATGAAACCAAGTCTATTATTCTTTAAGAACGCAAGAAACACATGGAAGTAGAACACTGTAAGCTTCAACTATGTGGATCAATACACTGGTTATTATCTACAGCACCAAAACCGATACATAATTAGTATACGATGGTTCTACCACTTGACATTACTTCAATATGTGGGTACTTTTGTTACTTTGTCATTAGAGTCGCTTTGTAGTTACTTCTGGTCTATTATCAACGTTTAGGGCCCACAAAGCATAGCCGAGGGATACTTTTTAAGTGGAGGAGTGCAGCAGTTCGGCCAGAGGCCTCCACTGCGGAACGACGACAGGGTGTAGCCAACTAGTAGGCAAAACTTAAGGCAATCTGGCGACTTTCACATATGAACAACTTAATGTTTTCAACACTTCCACATATGGGTCGCCAGTAAAAGTCACTTAAACTGCTTCTTAACACCGTTGTGTGTGCGCACGCGCGTGTATCCGTATGTGTGCTACAACCATTGTATAACTCTACTAACAAATTGCACATACATTTGTTTGTTTCCAGAGAAAATACAAATATAGCAATAATCTTTTATTGTCATTCTCATTTTCTTCTTCTTATATACTCCCTCCACATATGCTGCTGAGGAATTCCTTAATATCCAAGGATTTACGGCTGATAATACATGATGGTAATTTATAACATGTTATGTAGTTTAACTCTTGCAGTGGTGGTGGCTTAAAATAAAAAAGAAACTTTTAATTTTCTCTATTCTTCTTTCTTTATTAGAAAGATAGAGAGAAATAAGAGTATTATTGGTGATAGGTATTCTATTGGTCATGATACGTGTCCCATTAGTATGACATGTTCAACGTCCCTCAGCTCTTGCTCACAGTGGAACCAAATCAACAAACAAACAATTACACAACATTTTGCTCTCTCTTTTAGTCACTTTCATCACTGAATACATTCTCTATGGTTTCAGACCTATCATTAAGGTAATTTATATGTAAAAGTGATGATATTGTGAAGGTATAATTCCACTCTTGCACAGCTCCATTTGGTCCTTGTGTTTGCCTGCTGATATTGGTAGAAGTTCATTGTAATATGCTGACTCCAGTATAATTTCCATTGCCTGCTTTCTTCCTGAATGCTTCAAAATATTGAAACTGATGTACTGTTAGGACTGATTATATTTTAATCGAATGATCCTCGGATCTTCTTTTTGGTACTGAGAACACAAAATTTTCATCCAGTTTACGGGCTCACCATTATTGTCAAGTTTTCTCTGAACTGCTGAATAAATATTTTTGGGAGTTTAAAAAATGTAGTGTGAAACAAGAATCAATAAGACAGTTTAACATTGCAATATTCAGTTATAGAAAATCTTAAAAGAGTTAATGTGTTTCCTTCTCACTAAATCTTCCCAACATTACGTAATTACGAAGTGCACAATCTCAGAAATGGTTAGACAGAGAGTTACCAGACTTTCTCACCAAGTGGAATACATAGTTTTCTTTTACAATGGTATAAAAAACACAAAATGTCAATTTTTGTGATTACGTTAGTTTCATATTAAGCCATTGATTTATAAGTGTATACAAAAGTATCAAATCCAGATCACGTATTGAAGTAATGCCAAGTAATTTAACTGATGTATATAAATAAATTTGGAATTTTTTGTCTATAGATACCTTCTTACATGGAAAAGGTTATGAATGGGGCCTGGGTTTTTATGTAATATGAAGTTAAGAAATTTGTACATAAACATGTAACCAAAATTGGTGAAATATGTAAATAAATATATAATGGAGCAATTATATGTAAAAACACATTGGAACAGGATGCACAATTATATTGTACTTTTCTAAATGCTCTGTTGGTATGCACAATCTTCTGTGTGGCAATATGTTATAAACAGAAGGATCACCCAACTTTGCAAGAAGTCAGCAGTGCATGTTTATACAGAGGTATTCTGCTAGGAATAATATTCCCAGGGGATTCTACTATTTAACCATTGAATATGCTTGATAAAATAACAAGAGTATTCTGGGATCTTATTCAGCACAGATTACAGTTTAATAGAAACTACACCACTCACTTCACCTGGTGCAACACTGATCTTCTGAATTGCATCTTCCATTGTTTCCACAGTCTTGAAGAAACATACTTGAACTTTTCTTTTTATGGAAGTTTGTAAACATGTTATATTCATTTATTTGACAAGTCGATTAATTACACTAAACAACACTTACTTGGAATTTTTGCGAGAACATGTTTTGAAGGACTAGTTTCCTTCATTTTCAACTGGACATTGGCCTTTACATACATCTGTTTCTTCCAAATGTTTGTAATGTTTACAAATTTCTAACTGTAAAACTTTTTTCTCTGCAGCTTTTTGTTGCATGTTGCCATGGTTGTGTTTGACGAATTTCCTAACTAAGTTGCGAGTCACTTTATTACATAAACATAGTTTATGAATTTAATATTTGCAAAAATGTATCTTTTCTTTTCTTGGAGTTTTAAGAAAGTTTCAATTTCTTGTTTTTGTGTTCCAAAAGTTTCATTGAATTCCTGACAGCTGATTCCGCTCACCATTTTCTCTGCTGTTTCACCACATAAAGGTTAAGTGATGTAAAGTTTTTCTTTCTAAAGACTTGTTTGCCTATTACTTCACTTTTCTTCTTATGGAAGTTTGTAAATGGTGTTGTTATATTCATTTATTTGATGAGTCGATTAATTACACTAAATAAAACTTGGGATTTTTGCCGGAACATGTTTCAAAGGACTAGTTTTCTTCATTTTCAACGGGACATCGAAAAGTAAGTGGTATTTTTTTTTAAATTAGCTTAACGTTCTTTAATCTGGAACTCACCCTTAGTGAGAATCGAACTCGCGACCTGTTGAATGTGAGGCAGACATGCTATCACCACACTATCCAGGCAGGCAAAAGTAAGTGTAATTAATCGACTTGTCAAAAGTATATTGAAGCTTCCAGTTTCTTGATACTATCAGGAAGCCAGCTGAAGTGACTTGCAATGTATAAAACTGAAGTGAGCACTTTAGAAATTTTGAATGCTGTCAAGGATTCACTCACAGACAACAAATAAAATCCAAATGTGCTACCCTGGCACCTAGGTAACTATACCTGGGCATATATTCAAACTTTAAATTTATTTCCAAGAACAAGCATTACCAATTTTATCTTCTATTTATTTTTTTTAGATAATTAACTAAACTACAAACTAATAATTAAAATCCATTGATAAAGATCTATATATATAAAAAGTTAAGGTGTAAATAAACTAAAATAAAACATAAGAAAAGCCAGCTTTTCTAAAACTAAATTATTACAGGAAAACCAGTAATTTTACAACTAGTTACCAGCTACTTCCTATTTTACACCCGGTATCCAGTACTAAGTTGTATATTAACTAAAATAAGTTTATCCTACATATTAATAATGCAATTTATTTATACACATATTTAACAGTTTTACATGTCATACTATTCTATTTATATAATTTAATATTTAATTTTGTTGTGTTGTAATAATAAATTAATTTTCCATAATTATTCTTATATTTCTTTAGTAACTCTTCAAACTTTAATAAATAAAATAAATAAATATTTATTTACAACTAAGTAAACTATTAATTATTATTTCTTTAATTCATTATTTAAACACATTTAAACAGCCTTCCATTTATATTTCAATATTAAGTGTTTAATTTTACACATTTAATATCCAAAAGCAATGCTTAATTTTAAATTTCATTATTTCTTAACATTTTATACTGGTCACAGACACTGCTGGATCAAAAGAAAAGTTCTCCATCACTGATTTCACAGCTTAGATGTGCTTATCATAGAAAATAACAGCTTCAGTCCATTTTGCCCACCTTGTTATCGCTGGCTGTGCAGGCAGAAGTAGCAATCAAATTGCGAAGTTCAAGGAGTGAGGGAAGAGTTGGAATCTTCAAGTGATAGCCATGCAGAAGATAAAAGCACAAAGATATTGGCTGCCAGCTGACTGCAGCAGTCAGATAATGTTTACTGCTTTCAATATGTATGGAATCTGTATACACCAATAAGGCCCATCTCTTCTTTTATGCCATCTGTCTATAGTACCTTTATTTATTTCCCTTGAGAATATCCAACATTGTTATTGGACTTGTCAGCATGTGAAATACTTACAGTACTAGTTTATATACCTACATATGTACAGTGACAATGGTTTACATAATACAACGATTGTTATGTCTGATTATAAAGATATAAGTCATTTAAAACTACAGATATAAATACATATTAGTACAATTAATATTTACAATGTGTTATTGTTTTCTATAAATTCATCTAATATGTAAACACATTACAATCTAGACTGTACTATTCTCCAAAACATGTAACCCTCAAACAGAACTGCTCCCCCTTGCCATGGGCAATAACCATTAACAAAGAAAAAGTGACCTTTTAGGGGGAGAGGCAACATAGTAAAATATCTGTTTCCTGTGGACTCTGTAGGCATTCAGTTTTGTGTTAGTACGTGTCAAAACTAGTGAGTCACTGCACATGTTAAAGCAGCCAGTAGGTGGAAAACTTCAAGGGTTGGTTTCCAGCCACAATCACCTTTCATATGTAGCATATTTAAGTTCGGTAGAATAAACACTCAAAGAAGCATCGTAATAACCATCATATTATTAATTGTACCGAATGTTCAATATGAAATAAGTATATCTAAAATAAATAGCCCATATGTGTTGATTCAAGATCATTAGGAGAAAAAAAAAATGTTTGCTACATGCAAGAAGCGAACCTGACACCCTCACAAGTGGAATAACCTACATTTTGTCACAGCGCTACAGGGAACACACATGGAAAGTGGCAGGTTTTACAATACTAACTGTATCCAGTTTTGTGTTGTTAATATTTTTAGTTAATATTGATAGTTGTTGAAACTTAAGTTATGTATTTGGATATGATTATTGATCTTATGGGATAGCAATATTAAGATTTGGAACTCATGACAGCTTGTTGCTGCCGCTGCATAACTGTTTCGCAGATGGCACACAAGGTGCTGTGCCGTGAGGGACTTAGACGAATTTGTCATTCCAGACATGACTTTTTTTTTGGCGATGGATGTACATACAATGTACATAGAAACTAGAGAAGGTGTATTCCACCCAAAAATGTGATGTCAAGATTTCACTGGAAGTATATGCTCTGAGGTCCCCTGGGTCTGAAAAAAAAAAAAAAATTTAGAAAAAAAAAAAGTCTATGTATGTGTATGTGAACAGCATAGCTCAAAAACTTAGAGACTGTTAAAAACTAAACTTGTTACTTATGTTTAGAATCTTCCAAGGATTCGACACAATTTTCAAAAAAATCCTCCCACCACAAACTCCCCTTTACATGGAAAAATGTTTTAAAAAATTGTTTTTCTCAACAATGGATCTAACGATTTTGATTAAAATAATGTATAATAAAGGTATTTATGCCACAAATAAAATGTATATTTTGAATTTTCTGGGAATAACCTCTGAATACTTCTTTAAGCCTTAATGGTTAAGCCTTAATAGACAAAACTTAATGCATACAAAATGTTGATCTCATTAAAACATATAATTTATGTCATACTTATACTTTTTTCTTGTAGAGTTGACCGTTTTTTAGAAACTTCTTGTTATTGGTTTCAGTTTTAAACTACCTAACTTTTCTCAAACGGAACCATGCAACGCAAACCGAACCTCAATTGTTTCACATAATGATCAGCTTTTAAAAGATTTGACTATCACTTTAGCATAATGTATTCCCTTATTTCCCTTCTACTACAATAAAGCAAGTAACAAGACCAATTCTGCTATTGTTTATCTCGATTAGTATGATGTAAATAAGAGTAATCTTTTGTAAGAATAGTTTGTATTTGGAACAGCTAGAGAAAGTTATGGAATGCAATTAATTTCTTGTATAGTAAATATTGTTTTTGCTGAGCTTGAATTGCTCCCAGAAGAGTATACCATAAAATAGGAGTTAGTGAAAATTACTGTGTTCTAGATTCTGAGAATATCATGTACCGCGAGTTTCAAATTTAAGAAATAACCAACAATATCAGAAAATTAACCTAATCTTTTATAATAAATAAGTTATAAAATTATACAGAAAACTGACATAAATTGACCAAAATATTAAAAATTGTGCAGATATGCAGACTGCAGAAAATTATAAAGCAGCACTTTTAATGCAATGTGCATTACAAATTGTGAGAGCTAAGAAATCTAGGCGTAGGTGGTGGGTACATCCACTAAATCAAAGTACAGAATCAGCAATTAAAAACTGATGCGTCACAGTCAAATGGAAGATCGTTATGTATATACAGGAAAAGAGCAAAATTAATCCTCTTTGCTCACAATGCAAGGATAAAGTTTAGAATTTGCAAACTCTATGTTTCTGTGTGAATGCTTACATTAAATAATATGAGTCCAAACTCTTGTGCTTACGTCACGTCTGCGCTTGCATCTCATTGTGAATGTAACTTTAGTTCATTGCAAACAAATGCCATGCACAATTCTTTGTAAAATTTACTATTAGATGATGTAAAGTGTAAAGTAGTACCTGTTTCTTTGAAGAAACCCCTTGTTTATTCCTAATATGTAGATTGCTTCATAAATATTGTTTAATTTGAGATTTCATCATAAGATTATCACAAGTTTGGCAGAGGACTATTTTATCATCAGTAGTTAAAGCATTCTCAATAAAAATGCAACTGACTGTTACAAATTCTGAAGCATTACAGACATGAAATTCATTGTTGTCCACATCGAACCTGTGCAATTTAGCTTTGAATTAATGGAAACGTATGGGGCTGAGAAGCACAATAATAATAAATAAATAATACAACTTAAGTTAAAAGTTTACTTTGGCTACAGAATGTATTTCAGGTTTTTTTCCCCCCTACAAAAACCCATAATTTGCATTGTTTTCTCAAAACCCTTAGAAATAGGTTTTAGAAACTCCATTTTACTCTTTATTTCAATCCAGATCCTTTACGCCCACACCTAACATAACCTAACCTTGGCAAAATCTTGAAACTAGAGGAATCTGTCATTTACAGCAAATCCCTAAGGCTTAGTAGCCTCCACTCTGCTCATTCATTTTTCCAAAAAACACTTGAAAAGACAAGATCCATTCAAATTTAGCTTACCCTAAAATTTTGACTGATACAACACTTCGGCTGCTCTCCTTAGGTTCAGATTTACACTTGAACAAATACTCTGCAAGTATCTGTTTATAAATCCATGTTTAATAAATAACCCAACAATCTGTTCTGAGGAAACCTCAATACGCTGAAAATAACTCAGCTCACATCTACTCTCACATGTGCACAACATCATGGCTGTTATTGTTTCTTTTCCAATACACAGCGGTTAACCAACTCAAAATGTTGAATAACTTGTGACATAATCAAATCATCAAGTTAGCATTGGCCATAACATTGTCTCATACCATTTGGCAGAGCAATTAACCAATGAGAACATACCTTCCAAAACACTGGCAGTCGTGGGTTTACCTCGTGAGACACGAAAGTGTGCTAAGCATAAGAGAAATATTTTCTGGCTAATTTGATGATACAGATATAAAATTCTGATGTGTTCCATTCATATGACTTTCTCTAGCTGCTCTATAAACAAACTTCTTACAAAAGAGTATTCTTCTTTCTACACCATACTATAAGGTAAGTAGAAGGTAACTAAAGGAATGCACTATGCAAAAGTGATAATGAGATGTTTTAAAAGCTGTCGCTATGGTAGTGTCATTGAAATTTGTTTCTTTGTATGGCCAGGAATAAAACAAAAGAAATAGGATAACTTCCTGTTTGAGAAAAGTATAAATATTTTAAAATTGAGACCAATAACAAGGAATATCTCAAAAATAGACAGGAATTGACAAAGTCCTTTATGAGAAAAGTTTAAGTATTTTAAAGCTGAAACCAATAACAAGAAATATCTCAAAAATGATCAACTCCAAGAAAATGATGTGTATGGCATAAATTGTTTCATCGCGAACTACATTTTTTGTGTAGTAAGTTTTTGTCTATCTCTTACGGTTTGTCAGTTATACAAAAATCAATAAAAGTCATCCATAATAAAGAGGTCTTTAGAGGCTATTCCCAGAAAATTCAAGATATACATTTTATTTGGCATGTAAATATCTTGCATTTCTTTTAATCAAAATCCTTAGAGCCATTTTTGAGAAAATCAAAATTTTCAAATTTTTTTCCATGTAAAGCGTAGTTTATGGTGGGGAGATTTTCTTGAAAATCTTCATGTTGCATCATGCACACACACACACACTCTCTCTCTCTCTCTGTGTCTTTTTTCTAAAAATGCTTTTTTTTCTATCTATTCAGGGGATTTTAAACATGTATTTAGGGGAAATCTCTGTGTTGAATTTTTGGGTGGAATAGAATACCTTCGCTATTCACTAGGTAGAGTATTCCTGCTAGAGGGAGTAATAAATTGCATATGTTGGATATGACTGGCTAAGAGGTCTTGCTAAGTGTCTAGCCCTATCCCTTTTATTCTTAGGTAATTTGAATTGAAATTAGGTACTTTATACCCCATTTACATCACAGAGTATAAGTCTTTTTGATGGTGAAAAGTAATTATCGATTTATGTATATTTTTACTTTCTCTACTATGTATTGTATTACACTCCAAAATGTTTTGTCAGAATTTCAACAGTATTGTTTTAAGGTCCCCTGAAAATCCAAAAAGAAAAAGTGTTTTCAAATAAAAGTCCACATTGGTGTGTGGTTGTGCAGGATTGCATAACTCAAAAGTTGAGTAATACCAAACTTGATAAATTGGTTTGGCATATCCCAAGGACACGTCACAAGTATTTTCAAGAAAACTCCCCATCCCCACCCCCCAATCCCTAACTAACCTTTATATGAAAACTGTTTCAACCTTTTTTACTTTCTCAAAATTTTGATTAAAATGTTAAACATATTTTCATGACAAATTAAATGTATGTATATTTTGAATTTTCTGGGAGTAGCCCCTGAAGTCCTCTCCATTCTGGATGACTTTTGCATCATAGTAAACCATAAGAGGTAGACGAAAAGTTACTATACAAAAAGTTAGATCTCGTCAAAACACACATATGTGTCAAACACAGTTGTTTTGTGGAGTTAACTATTTCTGAGATATTCCATGTTATTGGTTTCAGTTTTTCCATATGTATACTTTTCTCAAATGGAAAGTCGTTGCTCATTTTTATTTCTACTGGTCAAGCAAAGGGAATGGAATTTCTAAGGTAACCAGCTTTATCCTAAAGTACTCCCTTATTCCCCTTGAACCTCACATAGTGAATTTTGCTAACTGTTAATCTTGATGAGGATTACATAAATAGAATAATAAGCATTTGTAGGAATAGTTTGTTACAGAATAGGCAGAGAAAATCATGCTAATGCAACACATAAGGTTATTAATTTCCCCACATAAACACAGAGGCACATGTAAATTGATTGACATGTTGTCATTTTTAAAATTTTTGTAGTTGCTATATGACTTTAATGTTAAAACAACAATAATAATAATAATAATAATAATTTTCCTCCATTTATAATATTATTGTAGGTTATATTAAAATTATTATTTATGCTTTTAGGAACAGGATGCAGAGCAAAGAGAGCAGCAATATAAAAGGTTAATGCATCTCTTGACTCGCAGCAAGTTCTACTCCCAGTTCATGATGGAAAAGTTGGAAAGGCGCCAGAAGGAACTGAAAGATGAGTGGTAAGTATGTCGACTAAAAATGTGTTACAGCTGCAATTGATATCCTATCTACAATTGCTTTGTTTTCACCACAGCCACTGCATCACATTTTGTGGGGCCACTACAGCTTGGAAACAGTTACCATAAGGCAATTTACAAGAGGTTTCCTTCAAAATAGTTCCTGTCCGCAGTGACACACTTCTGCCACTGCATGTAAAAGACTGGAAGCTATTTTCAGATACCTGTCGTAGTGCCCTTGTAGCACGTACAGTAATTTCATCAGCATTCAAAAATTTGACCGAAACATTTCTGCCATTCATACACCTGAGTTTTCTTCATTGCTGCTTCACCATAAACTTCTTCCATCATTTTCAATGTCTCTGAAGGAGATGTTTAACAAAACGCAAACTGTTATGTTCGCATGTGCTCCATTTTGATGAACTAACATACATACTCAGTGAAACAGCCATTCTTTTGTAACGGATGTGAATTAACATGCATTTTGAGGAACTTAATAAAAAGACAACAACATTTTGATGAGTTATTTAAATGTAGAAACTTTGTTTGGGGTATTATGCACACTTCTGAAAAATATTTGTACAATAAAGTAATACTCTGTTACCTCTGCATCAAGTTTTGACTGTGTAATGGATGTGACAAAATTTGTACCATGGTTTCCACATAGATTGGTATTTTGGTCAATCTCTGTTAATATTTTGAAATAAATTAGTCAATTTTTTTTTCTGTAAACAGTAATACATAAATTGTGTACAGGGATTTTCCTAGTCTATAAGTACACTTTAAAAGTTACAATAAATTATTTTTGCTGTAACAGATGTGACAATATTATTTTCCATTCTTCTTAGTTTTTATAAATGCTTACTTATATATACTGAAAATAACATGGCTAACATATTTGAATGAAAAAAAAAAAACACTTCTAACTTGCACTGTAAACAAATTTGGCATATTACACTTTCATTGCAGTTTACACAAACTTAATCATAAATATTTTAGGAACAGTTCTGTAAAATTATAAACTGAACAAAGAAAAAGTGCAACAATAAAAATAGTCTTTCACTGTTCACACACATCTATTGGTTGAAGGAATTCATACAGTATGCTGTCCAGCTTTTTTCACTTTTGGTTCCTCCAGAATATCTCCAAAGAGAACCAGTTTCTCATCATTTATGAGGCATCTGATTTATGGGTAATATATACTCTGGTCGAAGACTATAAAATTTAGGTTTTGAGATGAAGGTTTCTTGAATTCTTCATATGTTTTACTGATGTCCATTGTCATATGTCTTATTTGCTTCAGACTTCTTCTTCCATTACTTAGATCTTTCACAGACTTCCCTGGGGCATGTCTTGATATTTCATCATTGTGGTAGAAATCTCCAACTTTACTAATACAATATTTTCTAAGGCTTCTTGGTCCCATTTTCTTAGCAGCAAACAGTTTCTTAGTAACTTCAGGTTGAAAATTCTCAATTATAAGTTGCTTCATTACAGCACACTTCTTTCCTGCACTTTTAGGAAGTGTATTCTTCACTTTCTCACTTCTTTACCGAGCGTTCTTGGACTAAGATAGGTACATAGAAGGGAACCATCAGTATCCATGTTACTCTCTGCCTTTTTCCTCATTCTGTAGAATCTTTGTCTTAATGCATCTTTTCTTCTTTTCAGTGAGTAAAGCTTCATTAGACATAAATTCTTCCTTCAACTTAGCTCTTTGCATTCTATTGCAGTTTATATCTTTGTTTAGATATTCCTTCCATTTCTCTTTATTTGTTTTTCATTCTTGCTCTACATTTGGCCATTCTGTTCTTATATATACCTGCCATAATCTACAGAATGAAAAAAAAATTAATTGTATGCTAAATATCTCATTGTTTTGAACTCTCACATAGTCGTTGCAAATTAACATGTCACATCCGTTACACAAATTTTCAGTTAAATCAGTATTTAAATATGAACAAGATGTAAGACAACTTAGAAGTAGTTCTTAGCCTAACTTTCATAAAAGTTTTGGTAAATAT
The DNA here is from genome assembly GCA_030762935.1 of Hymenopus coronatus. Lineage (NCBI taxonomy): Eukaryota > Metazoa > Arthropoda > Insecta > Mantodea > Hymenopodidae > Hymenopus > Hymenopus coronatus. The sequence continues at coordinate 41,465,324 of CM060899.1, forward strand.
ATTTTCTATAGAAGTTGCACAAACTTCATGTTTTCTGTAACGGATATAACAGGACTACACCATCTTAAGAAAATGTGAGAAAAATGTATAATTACTAATCTGTGCAAGCTGAAAATGAATATTTGAAGAAACAAAGAAATGCTCTTTCTCTTCCTGAAAACATTGAAGGACAAGATGCTGACATAGTGCTGTTCAACTGATTTCAAATCAACTGGTTTTGTGTTCTAAAATGGTTTGCTGTGTTTGTTATTTGTAGAGTGTAAAAATATGACAAAAGAAGAAATCCAAATAGAAAATTATTTTAGATATGATACAATTGGACATTAAGCAACATGAATCAAAACAGTTTGCAGTCAGATATTATTTTTAATTTTTTCCCCCTGGTTACATTTGTAAAAGAGTGGCTGAAAAACTGATTGCCAAGCAAAGACAATAATCATTATTAGCATGAAAATTGAAATGGTGTTATCATGGATGTTGCCTACACCTAAAAGGTAATTATTCTCTACTTTCGCACACTTTAAAGAAAAAAATAAACAATTCTGGAGACTTTTTGAATCTAGGGTCATTTATATTATGTTAATACTTAATTTTCATTGTGAATGTAATCGTTCTGTATCAGTGTATAAAATTATTGGTGTACTTTCTTTTTCTTAACAGCGTTTCCCCTGATTCAGGAATGGATGTTAACAAGTCTAACGAGGGCAAAATAAATAATGACAAACTGCAGGATACAACCAATAAACAACAACCAAACTCTTCAGGTGCCAAAGAACATGATACCAAAGATTCACTAATCCCAAAGAAAAGGAAACGAAAACCAAATCCAAAATATGACATAGCAGACATTATCAATGCAGAAGTAAGTTGTGCTTATGAATCATAAATAAATCCAACGCTAATACAAGTAGATGTTTGAAACATATTATTTACATTTGAGTTTATTCTACAACTAGAAATATGGGTATAATAGAGATCTATATGGGCTTCAAAATAACAAAAAAATTCTCACAATTAATATAGAGTTTATTTGTCATGTAAATATCTTCTTCCTATGTAGTTTAACCAAAATAATAAGTGTCATTTTTGAGAAAATAAAAAAAAAATAATGAAAACGTTTGTATATAAAGGAAAATCCAAGAGGAAAAATATAAATTTATCACATTTTTACTTTCTCAACTACATGTATACACTGTACATAGTAGGCAGAGAAGGTATTGTATTCCAACCCCAAAAAAGCTTTTATTATTTATTTAGTGAAACAATAACTCCCCATAGTTATGGGCTGCCAACAAGGACAGAGTAAAACAGACAAATTATAAATTAACTATCTAAAAAAACTTGAAGCTCTTCTATAAAGATAATGAAATATCGACAGTTTTCATTGTATAGCAATCGAAAAGGAAACTAAAAGCAGCAAAAGGATTAATAAACATAAATAATATAAAAAAGGTCTGTGTGTATGTCTATGGACAGCATAACTCAAAAACAAAAATACCCAGCTTGGTATTTAAGTTCAGTATCTCCCAAGGATGTGGCATGAAGATTTTCAGGAAAATCCTCCCACCTCCAACTACCCTTTACATGTAACGTACCATATTTTTCAGAAAATTCAAGATATACTCTTTGTTTGTCATAAAATATCTGAAACATATGGTATTTTAATTAAAATAATTAAAGCAATTTTTGAGAAAATCATTTTTGAAAATGTTCCATTTAAAGGGTAGTTAGGAAAGGGGAGATTTTTTTTAAAATCTTCAGGTCACTTCCGTAGAAGATGCTGAACTAATAACAAAGCTCATAAATAATAATATCCAATCTAATAATAATGTTCTATAGTTAAAAGCTTATAAATAATAATGATAAAAGGGTACTATTTATATTTTGAGCCTAATAATAAAAAAAACAGAAATTTGTCATTGAAAATTGCTTTATTGTTTCTAGAAATATTCTCCTTTATGATCAATACACTTTCGCATGCATTCAAACCATTTGTCATAACATTTTTTTTCCAAGTTCGTTGAAACTCCTCCAAAACATGCATCAATTGCTTCTTTTGCCGACAAAAATCTTTGTCCACACATTTTATTCTTGATGTTTGGGAACAAGAAGAACTCATTGGTGCCAAATCAGGACTTTCGGTGGATGAATCATCAATTCAATTTTTTGAGTCTTCAAGTAGTCGGTTGTTAGATGAGATGTGTGAGCACCTGCGTTGTCTTGATGCATGGTCTGACTTGTTTGTTTACCTTATTTTACTAAAGATTTCTTGCAAACAAATGGTTTTGTACCATGCAGAATTAATTGTTTTATGTTCTTCTAAAGACATTATTGCCACATGACAGTTTTTCTAAAAGAACAGGTGACAGTTTGTTTCAAAGTGCTTTGAGTGTGAACAATTTATGTTAGATTTGATTCATCTTGAAATATCCATGCAGTTCAACTCTGTTTACGTTCCAGCTCATAATTATAGATCTACGATTTGTCACTTGTAACAATATTATATTCGTCTTTTGAAGCCCCACCATTGTATTTCTTGAGCATTTGTGTGCACCAATCAACGCAAGCAACTGTTAAAGCACATTTAATCAGATACTCTTTTTTTTTATATATATATATATATATATATATGGAATTATTCCTAGTTGGTTTCAATTTTTCAAAATACTTATACATTCTCTCAAATGGTAAAATGTTATTTTATTTTCTGCTAATCAAGCAAAGAGAACGAATTGTCAGTGCATCATATAGTAACCAGGTCTTGAAAAATTTGACTATCACTTTAGCCTAGTGTATTCCTTTATTCCTGCATATATATGAGGATGTATGTAAAAAGGTATTTCTGAAAATGTTTATATTGATATACATAAAGTAGATAGACAAATACCATATTTTTCTGACCATAAGATGCTCCAAAACTTAAGGTGCCGTAATGATTCTGTTAAGAAAATTTTGAAATAAAAATAATAAAGGTTTTTATTCTCTATTACTTACATGATGAAGGTATCCCATACATTTCATTCTGTTTTGAAGCACAACAAAAAGTATCCTTTAGATTTCATTTTCATTTTCTCTCATATCTGAATTTTTATTTACTGCAGATCATTTTCTCAGTTGGTGGGGCGCAAAATGTATTTCTGCTGCCCTATTACCATGCTCCTTTGCATATTGCACAACTTCTAATTTGAATGCAACACTGTATAAGAATTTCTTCTGTTTAGGCAGCATCATATACAGACATGAGAGCTTAAAAATTCACAACTGAATGTTGTTTTCACAATGGTAGCTTGCTACTGGCAACTGAACATAAAAGAAAGGGGTTGTGAGAGAAATTTTTAGGGCAAAACTGCTATTAAGTATGTCTGTCATTAAGGCTTTTATGCTTTTAATGGTGTTGTATGTTATGTTGAACCTCAATTATGTCCCCGCCGCTGAATCCTTGCACTTGACAGTTCAGGTATTTTCGGATAAGGTTGGCTATGCTGCCTTTGCGGCATTGCTAGAGTAACTAGTAAACAACAGCTGATAACAAATGCCTCTATTGTGTGTAAAGATGAATATAAACAGTATACATAGTAAATGAATGCTGATGAATAAAGAAACTAATTCGTTGTTATTGATGTTAATTTAAAATAACAGTGATACTATAATGTATGCAGCATACATTACATATTTATGACAATATAGAACAAATGAGTGCAAAATAGCTTGTTACAATGAGAGAAAGGTATAACAAAGTGAGTTTTACCAGTTTAGAATTTTAATGGCTAAATCCCATCCAACTCTCAGTCGTCATTCTTGGAAGCATTATCGTCATTGTCAAAATCATTAGTGGTTCACATTCACTGATGATTCCATCTAATTCCTGTGCTTTTTGTATTATTTTGAGCACATGATTCACTTTCTTCTTCCATGAAGCCGCGTCCACCCTCACCGCATCTTTCTGCAAAAGCCTATCCACCTCTACAATTGTGAAAGTCTTGTTATATTCCCCCACGTACAAATAAACACCAACAATATTAACAAATATAAATAAGAACGAATAATACGTAGCTTGCACAGAACCGCTCAACGCATGTGTTAGGATTTCACAAACTGACCACGTGGTTAGAAATAGCCAAATATTGCAACAGTGCAGCATCTAGATCCATTTCAGTTGTCTGACCGACCAACAGAAATGCTGCTTTGTGATTAGTTCAGAAAGTCAAAAGGGTAAAGCTTTTCATCTGTTTTTAGCTGATGTACCAACTTAACTGTCAAGTGCAAGGATTCAGCTGAATATTTTATAGGTAGCAAGTATACAGTCCACAAGGCTCACATTCCCTTGCTAATGATCCATGTATTGTTGAAATTAATTTAGCTGGTTGTCACATGTGAACTTTGGACCATAAGAGACAGTTAAATTTTAGACAGTATTTTATAATGAAAAAATTGTGTCTTAAGGTCCAAAAAATAAGGTTAGTTTTTTAAAGGAAAGTCATGTGAATGTTACAGGTCAGGTGTTTTTAAACAAGGCCTTTTAGTATATAGGGAAAATAAATATATATATATATATATATGTGTGTGTGTGTTATATCATTATTATAAGCAATTAATGATTGGGGACAAGCAGTTGGATTTATATAGTATAAAAGTAGTATACTTTACATGTTTTGCTGTATTTCAGACAATTGAGAAGGTAAATGCCCAGAACTGGCCCGAAGAGGAATTAGAAGAAGTGCTTAATGAACCCGGCAAGGAAAAAATGAGAAAAACAGCATATGGTATAATGGTCTCAGAGCGTCAGCCACAGCTGTTGGAGGGTGGTGCACTACGGTCATATCAACTTGATAGCCTAGACTGGCTTAGGGTATGCATACTACCTGCTATGGTGCAATATTGAGTATTTGTTTTATTTTGTACAACTGAGTATATATATTTTCTTGTACATGTTTTATATATATATATATATATCACATTTGACTTGGTGATAAGCAGACTGAGTGGTTAAAGCATTGGCAATTGAAGCATAACTATAGCAGGAGAACCATAAACTGCTTTAAGAAAATTACATGGTTTTGTCTGGGAGGCAACAGATAGAATTTCATGAATGTAGTTTTAAAATGTCCAAATTTGGCATTATTATTCAGATAGTTTTAACTATGTTTTTAATGCTTAAATAATAATACTAATTAAAGGGACTGGGTGGAAATTTGGGCATAAAAAATTGTTTTGTTTTGCATCATAAAAAACTAGAAATCTCCATCTTTAAAATATTATATATATTTAAGGGACCTACACATTTAAGATTTAAAATGGTCAATTTAAATGTAGTACACTGTGTCTTACACATTCAGGTTTTCTTTAAATGTAGTTTTCTGTAACTTGAAATTTTTACTTTTTCTACAAAGGAACATAGGTAGAGAAGGTACTGCAGTCAAACCAAAAATGTGATACCAAGATTTCACTGGAAATACTCATTTTAGAGTCCCTTGTATACAAAAAAAAAAAACATTTTTAGAAAAACGTCAATGTGTATGGGTGTGTGAAACAGGCTAACTCAAAAATGAAAAATCGATAAAGTACCAAACTTGATATTTAAGTTTAGTACCTTCAAAAGATGTGACATGAAGATTTTGGGGAAAATGAATTTTGCTTAATTGGTAAATCATAAGAGGTAGACAAAAATTTACTACACAAAAAATGTAGGTCTTGTTAAAACACACAATTAATGTCATGCACACTTTACTTTCTGTACACGTACTATGTACATAGTGTATAGAGAAGGTATTGCACTCCATCAACAAATTTTATACCAAGATTTCACCGGAAATATATGTTTTAGGGTCCCCTATATCCTAAAAAAGAATTTTCAGAAAAAGGTCCTGGGTCTGTGAACACGATAACTCAAAATCGAAAAGTTGGCAAAATACTAAACTTGGTATTTAGGTTAAGTATCTTCCAAGGATGCGAGACAATGATTTTAAGAAAAATTTCCCACCCTTTACATGGGAAATTTTTCAAAAATTTTGATTTTTTAAAAAGTGGCTCTAATGGTTCTGATTAAAATATTGTATATTAAAGATATTAACCTGGCAAATAAAATGTATATCTTGAATTTTCTGAAAATAGCCTCTGAAGGCTACTTTATTCTGGATCAATTTTACGGAATGTTGCAAAACTACTAAACCATAAGAGATGGACAAAAACTTACCACACAAAAAACATAGTTTTATTTCACCTTTAAAAGACTGATACTTTTCTTATACAGTAATTTGTCAACTCCTGTTCATACAAACAAAGGAACTTCAGTCACATAGCAACCAGCTTTTGAGTATTGCTTTAACCTATGGTACTCCCTTATTTCACTTCTACTTACAAGGAAGCAAGTAGTAAGACTATTTCTGCCTATTTTTTCTCGATTAGCATGAAGTAAATAGAAGCTAAGGCGTTTTAACAATAATTTGTTGCAGAGATGTAGAGAAAGTCATATGAATGGAACACATCAGATTTTTTTGGTTGGGTTGACCTCTTTTGAGATATTCCTTTTTATTGGTTTTACAGTTTTAAAACACTTAAAATTTACATAAACAGGAATTTGTCAGCTTCTAGCGATGCAGAGAAATGGATTTCATCCACATGACAATAAACTTTTAAAAGATTTGACTATCACTTTAGCCTAAGCTTCCCTACTACTTACAAGAAAGCAAGTAATAAGACCATTTCTGTTACTGTTGATCTCGATTAGCATGAAGTAAATAAAAGAATAAGCTTTTTTACAATAATTTGTTACAGAGGAGTAGAGAAAGTCATATGAATGGTGCACATCAGATTTTTTAAACTTGGGTATAAATGATAACTCCATGGCACGACAGCTCACAAGGAACTTTGGCCTACGCCCGGCCGCTGCACCCCCCCATCTCAGTCCACTGCAGACGTCATGGATGGGGTGCAGTATTGGAGGGTGAGACATGGTCAGTGCCTCGAGCCCTCAATTGACCCCCCAGGGACCTTACGAGGCTGAGTGTACCCTGGGCCAGGTCTCCCAGCGGGGGAAAAATCCCCATGCCAGTACTGGGAATTGAACCCAGGTCTCCCATTTGGTAAGCAGCTGCGCTACTACCATGCTAAGGAGACGACCAAACTGGGTATACTTTTATTAAAAACTTCTTAACCAATTTTAATGAAAATGTTACTGTAGTTGCTAAAGTATGTAATTTACATATCTAATCTATTATTTAAAAATCCAAAATATAAAATTTAAAATATATACCAATGTCCAGAACTTATTCTTTTGAATATAGTCAGAAATGTATAAGTAAATTTGGGTTATGAATTAATTATAGACATTGTCTAGTGCCCTAAAAATATTTAAGGAGTATACTAATATTTTTTAAGTAAAATCATCTCAAGTATTAGAAAGCCCGCATCAGTAGTGTGGGGATAGCATGTCTGCCTCATGTTCAAGAGGTCACAAGTTTGAATTTTGCTTAGGATGAGTTACCCGGATATAGTTTTTTTGCGTTTTTCCCTTATCTGGAGAAAATAAATGTCAAATAACTTTAAGCTCCATGGACCCCGATATCATTTGAGTATCATTTCACCATTTTGATTCATTGTCCGATATTAACAACAGGTTAAAAGTATTAAATACAGATTTTTTTTTAAAAATATATTGTTTATGAACTTTTCTTGTAGCCATTTTGAATAATTAGGTAATTTTGTGTGTTTCACTGTAACATGATGAATTACCAAATATTCTTGTAAAATTTCATTGTAATCTGAACAGTAGAAGTGTAGAAATGTTCAATTAAAATTATGTATTGAAAACTGAAATCATAAGAGAAGCATTATTGCATCGGTGAAATTTGGTAAAAAAATATGCATTTTATTAATTTTATGCTTTTTGCATTTTTTTATGAGTTTTTTTTTTTTTTTTTTTTTTTTTCCTCCCCCCAAGTTCTGATCGGTCTCAAAATTAAAACCACGGTGAAAATCAGATGAAGGTTTGCACAGTGTCTCTAGTATGACCATTAATCCTGTCACATTGTACATGTCAGTTGTAAGTGCGCAGTGAGCAAGTAAACATATCTAGAGCATTGCCTGCCAAATGTAATGTGAGAGCTGACTTTGAAATTTGAGGAAACGATTTTCTCGAATCACCTGATCCACTTACTGAACGAGATCATCATCGGTTGACATTCACTTCCTTCCCTGACTGCCTGAATCATGATCGTCTGTATGCACTACTTCAAAGTTCCTGCACCATTGCCACACTTTGCATTCATGAATGTTTCACTGTAAGCATTAATCATTTGTCTGTGAATTTTAGCTGCGTTGTACGCCTCTGCATGAAGAAATCGAATTACAGTACCCACTTCACACTAGGCAGCCGATGCTATTGTTCTAGGCATGTTTACTTGCTCACTGCGTACTTACAACTGACATGTACAACAGTTATACTAGAAACACAGATCAATATATCTGCGCAAAGCTTCATCTCATTTTTACTGTGGTTTTATTTTGCAACCGAAAGTTCTATAATACTATTTTACAATCACTTGACCACACAAAGAAAATCCAGCAATACTAAATACTAGTGACTTCTCTCGAGTTGCTGTTTAACCAAATGGCTTGAATAGTTTTAACCTTGAGGTTATTCAACTATCAGGCTAATATACGGGTATGGATGTACTCCATCTGTCTATATTAAAATAAGTTAGTCGAGCTAGTTCCCCAGTTTTATTTTTCTTCAGCTATTTTATTTTGACCTTGCTCAGATAATCCCCAAACTCATAAGATTTTGTGCATAGTTTTAATATTCACCTATTTTTTCCCTCTTATTTCTGCTGGTAAATTAGCCCACTTCTAAAAAGTTTTGCTCTCATTTCTTTAGTTTCATCAGGTTCCAGAATTACTTGCCAATAGTCATCTTGCATTCCACACATTGGGCATTCTTCTATATTTAAACCACCTCTTGATCCTTTCAATTTCACTACCCCTGTTTGAATCCATGCAGATCCTTCCCTCATCCACTTATCACTTTATCTATATAGTTCTCTCTACCCTGTATTTTGTTAGCTTCATGTATACCCTCAGTTACTTTGTTGCTGAAACCACCTAATTTCTCTTGAATTTCCATATCAATTCTTTGTTTGACTTTTTTCCAAAATCCACTGTCCTTGCTCTCTCTATCCTGCCACACCATACCAAAGCTGCTTTTTACTTTCTCTACTGTACTATGTACATAGTGTATAGAGAAGATATTGTAATGCAAATAAAATTTGATACCAACCGAGATTTCTATGAAAGTACATGTTTTGGGTTGCCCTGAATCCAAATAAAGCATTTTTAGGAAAATAAGGTTTGTGTGCGCGTGCAGTATAGCTCAAAAACGAAAAGACCATAAAATACCAAACTTGGTATTTAAGTTTGGTATCTTTTAAGGATGTGACACAAAGATTTTCAAGAAAACCCTCCCACCCCAAACTACCTTTTACATGGAACATTTTTTGAAACTTTTGATTTTCTAAAAATTGACTTAAAATACCTTATGTTTAAGATATTTTTATGACAAACGAAATGTATATCTTGAATTTTCTGGGAATAGTCTCCAAAGACCTCTTCATTCTGGATTACTTTTGTATAACTGGAAAAATGTAAATGATGTGTTATTTATGGATGTTCTTCAACTACTGTGGTTCTCAGCATCCCATTCTAAATTGGGCGTGAAAGAGGCCTCTCTGTCAGGCTTGAGGTTCTTTTACGTGCTGTTAAACAACAGGGGACCAACGGCTTTACTTCCCTTCTGAAGGAAGCCATGCTAAGAATTTTTACACCCGAAAAAATCCATCGTCCTCCGCCAGGTTTGAACCTGCAACCTTGGGAATATGAAGTTAAGCATGGTAATCATTACACCACGGAGGGTGACGTATAACTGGAAAACCACAAGAGATACACAAAAAGCATAGATCTCATTAAAACACAAATTTATGTCATATCATTTTTTTATAGAGTTAACTGTTTTCAGATATTCTGGATTATTGGTTTCAATTTTAACCAATTAAACTTTTCTCAAACAGTTTTGGTTTGTTTATCTCTGGTAAGCAAAGATATTGGAATTTCAATTGTTTCACATAGTGACTGGCTTTTAAAGCACAAGGCTGTCACTTTACCCTGTGCATTTTCTTATTTCCCTTCTACTTACAAGTAAGCTAGTAATAAGACTAATTCTGCTTATGTTTAACTTGATTGGCATGATGCAGATAGTAGATTAATGTTTTGAACAAAAGGTTTGTTTACCAAACAGTTAGAGGATATCATGTGAATGAAACACATTCAATTTTTTCCCTTCTACTTACAAGGAACCAAGTAATGTAAATAATTTCTGCTAACGTTTACCTTGAATATCATGAAGTAGATAGAAGAATAAGCTTTTTAACAATAATTTGTTACACTCATGTAGAAAAAGTCATGTGAATGGAACATATCTAATTTTTGTCCATGATCTCCTTAATTCTATTAACCCAGGCACTTCTTCCCTCACTTTCTCTTGTGTCACTAGACAATTGAGAAACAAGAAGAAAGATTTCTTCCCGTTTGAGAAAAGTTTAAGTGGCTAAAATTGAATCCAATTATCCAGAATATCTCAAAACGGTTTACGCTACAAAAAAAGTATATGACATAAATTGTGTGTTTTATTGAGATCTATGCTTTTTGTGTAGTAAGTTTTTGTCTATCTCATAGTTTACCAGTTCTGCAAAATTCATCCAGATTAAAGAGGTCTTCAGAGGCTATTCCCAGAAAATTCAGGATATACAGTTTATTTTTCATGGTGATATCTTAAATATACAATATTTTAATCAAAATTGTTACAGCTATTTTTTTAGAAAATCAACATTTTTGAAAATTTTTCCATATAAAGGGTAGTTTGGAGTAGGGAAATTTTCTTGAAAATCTTTGTGTCGCATCTTTACGAAATATGAAACTTAAATACCAAGTTTGGTATTTGACAGACTTTTCGTTCTTGAGCTATGTTGTACACAGACACTGGGGCAGGTTTTGAAAGGATGGATGGATGGATGCTCCAGATGCTGTGTAGGTTGTAGGGGTTCTCAAGGTTGCTGCTTGCTGTGCTGTGGTATTTTAAACCTTTTTACGGGTTTGAATTTGCCGCTGTGTAATAAGTTGGTAACTCTTGCTGTTGGTGAAACTGTAATTAGCTAGTTGCGCCAGACTTAATTGTTGAAGCAGTTAAGGTTACTGTTGGCAGCAAATTATTTATTGTGTACAGCAGCCAAGTTTTCTATTTTTTTTCCAGCTAGCTCCAGTCAGTGAGTATGAAAATCTTAACCTCCATGCTTGGACGGTAGGATGTGATAATAAATAAAATCAATCTAAAAGATTTCTTGATATATATGACTCTTTTATTTGTTAACTTGTCGAACAATGTGATGCATTAAGGCACGCTATTAGAACAGAATTCTCTTTTTACAAAACTGTGCCACATATATGCAATATAATGTGTACTTACAATCAATCTCTTCTTGATAAATAATACAATACTAGGATTTACACTGTAAATAAGAGGTCTCGATTGGTGAGATTATCTCTTTGCATCCTTATCCCTGGCGTCTATCTCAATGACTGTGACCCGGAAACTTATTAAAATTTTCACCTATATACAATAGCAGAAGATCAATGTTTTATACATTGTAATCTGTCCATCTCCATGAGAATGGCAGATTTTCCATTCTATATTTCGTGAAATACAAATTTATAATACATTTTATACATTCCTAATAATTTAAAATCAATACATTTGTGTAATTTACATTAAAATGTTCTTTTAAATAGCTAACATTTCTTAAATACATCTTTGTTTAACTTTTGTTCCTATGTTTTGTCACCGGTATAAACAATTTAGAGCATCCGGTATCTCGTTCACCTTTGTGATTCTTCTTCTTCTATCATATTACTGTTTTTAATTATGTTTTATAATAATATACTTTTCTATCTACCATTTCTTATCTATACATTGTACAATATAATGTGTTGTATTCGTTTTATAGTTTTGGCTATGTTATTTTTGTAGAAGCACGCCATTTAAGGCTATATTCGTGCATATCGTGAGGTGATAACATCACGCTGCCATTTTTATACATATTACTTTTGGCTTATATTGCAAAACATAATGTTTTTATTATTCTATACCATTCTTTTATGGCAGTATTGTCCCATTTTCTGTTGACTTGATTTACTTAGTATTAAATCCTGCGTCAATACACATACTGACCGTTTTCTTATTTTTTTTTATTCAGGGGTCTGAAAACATGCATTTCCAGTGAAAACTCTATATCAAATTTTTGGTTGGAATACAATATCTTCTCTATAACTATGTACATAGTATGTATAGAAAAAGTGATAAACATTTAATTACTTATAATGTATTCAACTGCATGGCTAATTCATATAACTGCCTAATAAATGCCAATATTTCAGATGACAAGTATGGCAAAAATGCATTAGCTTTTCTTTTGATTTATTTTGAATGAAGATTTCTTAATTTTAAAATGTGATGTTTTCAGGTACTTTATGAGAATGGAGTTAATGGTATACTTGCAGATGAAATGGGTCTGGGTAAAACCATTCAGGCTATAGCTCTTTTCTGCCACTTAGTGGAGATGGGATCTAATGGACCATTCCTTGTAGTTGCTCCACTTTCTACACTGCCTAATTGGTTAATTGAAGTTGAAAGATTTGCACCACAGGTAAGAACTTAATATCTATTTTGTGAATTAGGGTCATTCTGAAAGATTTGAAAATGAAAGTATTAACATTTTTAAAATTAAGATTGGATTATTGTATCCTTTTAAAATATTCTCCATTTCATTCTATACATCTTATCCTTTCAAACCAGTTTTCAAATGCTGGATGCTGTTCCTCTGGAGACAGTGCAAACACATTCTTTGCAAGCAAGTATCTCAGCTTCAGTTGATTAAAATCATTGACCATGAATTTTTACTTTCTCTAGTTTGTATGTACATACAATATATATAGTAGCTAGAGAAGGTATTGTATTCCACAAAATTTGATACTGAGATTTCACTGGAAATACATGTTTGAGGGTCTCCTGAATCAAAACAAAAAAAAAAAGGTATTTTTAGAAAAAATGTTCATGTGTGGGCGGGTGTGTCATGAGAATCTCCTACTACTCTTTACAGGGAAAATTTTTTCAAAAATTTTGATTAAAATACCATATGTTGTAGATATTTTTATGACAAACAAAATGTATGTGTTGAATTTTCTGGGAATAGCCTCTGCAGAACTTTTCATTCTGGATGACTTTTGTCTAACTGGTAAACCGTAAGAGAAGAGAGAGAAAAAAAACTTAATACAAAAAAAAAAAAAAATCATATAATTTACATCATATATGTATACATATTTTTTTATTTATTTTTCTATTATTTTTTAGATTTAACCATTTCCGAGATTTTTTTGTTTCAATTTTAAACTCTTTACGCTTTTCTCCAGCTGCAAGTCAACTTTTGTTTTATCTTGAGAATGCAAAAGAGCACCAAATTTCAATTGGTTCACATACAGTGAGCTTTTAAAATGTTTGACTATTGTTTTAACCTAGTGTATTCCCTTATTTCCCTTCTACTTACAAGGGAGCAAGAGGACAGTTTGTACTCATTTTGATTAGCAAGTTCTCGTTGCTCTGGAGATAAACATGTACTATTTGAAGAGAAACCTTCAGGTTCTGGTATTTCAAAATATGTGTATCTATCCAGTGTAATGTCATGTATTTCCGTGTCATTCCATATAAAATATCTTTTGCATATTCAGCACATTGCTGTAAATCTACGACACGGTACCAAGCAAGCCATGCTAAGGATTTTTACGCCCGAAAAAATCCATCGTCCTCCACCGGGTTTAAACCCGTGACCTTGGGTATATGAAGTTAGCATGGTAACCATTACACCACGGAGAGAATGTAAGAACCTATAGGAGTATCATTATGAATACCTCACTAGAGAGTCAACGAAGGCTGTGACTTCAATTTTTCAATTGTATCTCCAGTACTACTGTTACTAGGACCCCAGTAAATGCAGTTATAGTGATTTATAATCCCATATGGGTACATGGAAAACAGTTTCATCTGACCACAGAATGTTACTCAGGATATCTGGTTCTTCTTCCATCCATTGTAATGTGAATTCAGTAGTCTCCATCCTAATATCAGTCTTCTGGTGACAATGCATAGACAAAGTGTGGTTTCCATGGTTTCAGTTGATCTCTTTCATTACCCGTTGGATCAAGCAAACCAAATTTCCTATGATCTTATCTCAGGGACTTTTTTGGACTTTGTGCAAACACTGCAGCAGCATTGGCTTTAGTGACAACTCTCTTTGTGGGCCCAGCACCTTTGTGGTGGTAACTGAACCTGTACACTTGCAGTCTCTTTATTGTTTTCATGTCCAAAGTAGTATGTCTCCCCCTCTCCCGGTTCCACCATCTTTGCACCATTACAGGTGACTGCCATACTTCCATCCTAGCACCAATCTGCACACTGTCAGAAATGTGTAATCTATGAGCCATTTCACTTAATTTGTGGTTAGAGCTGCAACAAACAATTGCATAACAATTACATAATGGCATGTAATGACATAGAATATAGCATAATATAATGGTAGAGTTATTGATCTTACATCGTTTGTGAAAGTATAGCAGTAAAATAGAAAAAAATCTGATGTGTTCCATTCACATGACTTTCTCTACTTCTGTGTAGCAAATTATTGTTAATAAGCTTGTTCTTCTATTTACTTCATGCTAATTGAGAAAAGAATAGCAGAAATAGTCTTATTACTTGCTTCCTTGTAAGTAGAAGTGAAATATGGGAGTATCATAGGCTAAAATGAAGTCAAAAGCTGGTTACTAGGTGACTGAAGTTCCTCTGTATGGACACAAGTTGACAAATTCCTATATGAGAAAAGTACAAGTTTTTCAAAGCTGAAACCAAAAACAAGGAATATCTCAAAAACGATCAACTCCTCGAAAAAAATGTATATAACATAATTGTGTGTTTTAATGTGCTCTACATTTTTTGTGTGGTAAGTTTTTGTCCATTTCTTACGGTTTAGCAGTTATGCAAAATTTCGTAAAATTCATCCAGAATAAAGTAGTCTTCAGAGGCTATTCCTAGAAAATTCAAGATATACATATTATTTGTCAGGTAAATATCTTTAATATACGATATTTTATTCAAAATTGTTAAAGCCTTTTTTGAGAAAATCTAGATTTTCGAAAAAAGTTCCATGTAAAGGGTAGTTTGGGATGGAGGGATTTTTCTCAAAATTTTTGTGTCGCATCCTTGGAAGTTACTAAACTTAAATACCAACTTTTCGTTTTTGACTTATCGTGTTCACACACACACACACACACACACACACACACACACACACACACACACACACACACACACACACAGACCTGTGCGGGACCTTTTTCTGAAAATACTTTTTTTGGATATGGGGGACCCTAAAATGTATATTTCCGGTGAAATCTCGGTATTGAATTTTTGGTTTGAGTGCAATACCTTCTCTATACACTATGTACATAGAACGTATAGAGAAAGTAATAATGACATAATAGTGGATTATCCTGTATATATAGAAAGCAGAGGTCAGATATTTAATTACAAATATGTTTTGCTAAGTGTTCTCACAGGAACTTGCTGTATTATTTTTAATATTTTCTTTTGTAGTTAAAAAATAGCATTTAGATTTCTGAACATGCCCCATATTGGAATACCATAAGTTGAAATGAAGTGAACATATCCAAAATAATACACAGATCTTAGTATGTGTATGGTATATGCTTTACTTTCTACTTTGAACAGATAGCAGATTTAGCATAATTTGTTGGCTAGATAATCAATACGTGCATTCCATTTTAGCTCGAAATCAATCCAAACTGCTAGAAATTTAGTTTTTTTGGCTTTGTTTATGGGGTTACTTGATCCAAATCTGTAGTTCTTTAGAAGCTTTACCTGGGCTGAAGTTTATAAAAGTTGTTCTTATCTTGTATTTTAAATGGATCTTATTTCCTACCAGGCAATTATACAGGATTAAGAACACCTAAATGATGATCATAAATACCTTCCAAGTTGCACACAATGAGCAGTAAAGATGCTAAACTATGTTCTAATCTGAGGATACAATCTTTAATTACAGTTGAAGTAAATATTGTTTCTGTATAATTTTTTTTTCTATTTCATTTTTCAGTTACCTGTAGTCTTATTCCATGGTACTAAAGACAAGAGATTTGAATTACGTCCATACCTAACAAAGCGACATATGGTGGGAGATAAAAGTTTAGGTCCAGTTGTTCTAACATCTTATCAAATAGCTGCAAAGGAGAAGATTCTTGGAACAATAAGATGGAACTACTTGGTTGTTGATGAAGGACATCGTTTGAAAAACTTTAACTGTCTTCTTGGAAAGTAATATTAAAGATAGCATATGCTTGATCTTTCTTTCAAATATTTGTAACTTTTGCTTTTAGTACCCATGTTTTGGAATCATATGTAATTATGGGTTTTAAAATTGAATTATACATTCCTAATTTTGCACTTATAGATATAAGCTTAGTTTTAAATAGATTATTGCACATAAAGTAAACTTTATTCCCAAGAGTCACTTTCTCTTTCACTTCTTCCTCTATAGAGTTATTACTATTTACTATAGACCCAAGGTATTTAAATGATTTTACAGCTTTTATTGTATGGTGATTTGCTATTAAGTTTTCCATCTTATTTGATCCTCTAGAACATTTGAGGAATTCTGTTTTTTTGGGTATTTATCAAAGTCCAATCTCTGCTGACTCATCTTTTAACTTTTGGAATGATTTTATTGCTGCCCTTTTCCATCCATGCCATAATAAGAACATCATCTGTTGAAGCTATACATTGTTTTAACCTGTATATAATGTTACCTCTCAAATCTTGCTTATTTTAAACTTGATCTATTTCAATATAAAATAGTGTGGCAGATAAGAGGTCTCCTTGTTTCACTCCTGTTTCAACATTAAATTGTTCACTCAAGTGATTATTTATTTTCACCCTTACCACATTGTTACTTAGGGTTATTGCAATTAATCTAACTTCCCATGTACACTGTACATTTTTAAATAGTCTAATACTTTACTTCTGCAAAGAAAGATCCTAAGAACAAGTTTTGGGCCAATTAAAAATTAAGGATAGTGGAGAACCCTGAGAAATGAGGAGTTATATAAAAGAACTAAAAAAAAAAACAATTATTAATTTCATAATAGTACAGAGACTTAGGTGGTTTGTACATTTATGTAGAATGTCAGATGAGAGAACAGTTAAAATATATACATGGAAGCCTCTCAAATCACGATTAGGGAGTTGACCTAAAAATAGATGGATGGTTGATATAATTCAAGGCTTAAAAAATATGTGAATAAATTGGGTAGAGCTGATTAGAGGCCATACTGAATGGAGAAAATTGTAGAGAAGGCCAAAACATGCAATCAATGAAGTTGTGCCAACTACGAATTTGGTATAAAACTTGGATGAATGCATATTCACCTATAAAATTCACACCTGCTTTGTTATGAGCATTGCTCTATGCATATCTAGGTTAACCAACTTAATTTATTTATCTATTTTAAATCCCAAGGACTAGTTTTGCAATTAAAACTCTATTGGTCCTCAGCCTAATTTCTCTTTGCTGTTGTTTTTTATTTATATTGCTATAATTACTGCTATCAAGTGAATTTTGTACTAAGGCATTGCTAACTACTGGAATCAAAACAAATTTGGCCCGCCTGGGTGGTGTGGTGGTCTGCCTCACATTCATCAAGTCACGAGTTTGAATCTCGCTTAGGGTGAGTTACCCAGATAAGGTTTTTTTCGAGGCTTTCCCTTCTCCTGAGAAGATTAATCTCATTTCACACTTTCATTCATCATCCAATATGACCAACCAGGATAAATGACGTTGAGCTATTACAAAAAGATAATTGATGTGAGAATTAATTGATAGTATATCAAGATTCATTTTCTCCCAAACTATTAAATGTATGGGTCCATTTAATTTTCATAATAAAATTTCCTAAGATGTTCTGCCACCGCTGATTTATCAATTTGTATTTAATATTTCTAAAGTGTGTCTTAACTCTGGTTTCCAAATGACATCTAGTCTTACCAATGTAAACAATATCACAATTTAATTAATAAATGCCATATTTTTTATTTTTTTTAAATTTTATCTTTTTTCAAAAAGCCTAGCAAATGTTTATTTTGAGGAACCAATATTATTCCTTGCTCTTTAAAAATGTTTAATATTTTATTTGTCCAAGCGGAATAAGTAATTTTTTAAAAATATAATTATCTTTTATTTTCTTAAGAGTAGAAGCCTCCTTAACGTCTTTCTGAGCAGCTTTCCAGTAGTTAGCAATGTCTTAGTACACAATTGATGTAGTAGCAGTAACCATAACAATGTAGAAAAATAACAACTTCATTTATTTTGAAAAGGGGAGTAGAAAAGATGGAAAAAAGCTATAAATAAGCCAAGTATTTTTAGGCCTGGTTTTACAATGTGCAGTTAAGTAAGAGCAAATATTAACCAATAGTTATATTTACGACTAAAGTAATGTTATGGTAACATTGTTTTGTTCAATATTTACCAAATTAATGTTTTCATTCCATTTTTCAAGCTGTTTTAGACAGGTTTGTCAAATGTTTAAAAGCCTAGTGTTTAGCCTAGTGTATTCCCATATTTTTGTTTTACCTACAAGGTAGATAATAGTACGTAAGACCAGTTTTTTAATGTTTATCTCAATTAGCATGAAGTAGATAGAAAAATAAGTTTTTGTAAGAATGTTTGGTTTCACTCCTGAACTCAGAGGTAAATGTTTCACTAGCTAAAAGCTTAAGGATTATGGTGATTATTACATCCAGTGTAATCCTGAAAGAGCAAGGGACATATTAGGCAGATATTGCTCAGATGAAGTCATTTTACCCACCCACCCTGGCTTGCAACGTTATGTACAGCAAAATAACGCCATTATCCATTACATTGTCTGCTATGAGCACCAAAAATAGTGGTAAATCAATGTTGCTAAAATGAAAATCTGCAAATTTTGGTAATTCAGTTGGGTGTGGGCTTCATAGGGTTATACCATGGTTCATGGGGCTTCACAGATCCTCGACTATGACCAGTCATTGCTGTGCACCTGCAGCCTTTGGCTATGTTTGTTACACTCCTCTCCTTATAAAAAACATTCCTTGGCTATGCCCTGCAGCTTAAGGCCCTCAATCCCTTTGGCTATGCTTTGCAGCTTAGGGCCCTCAACCCTCGGCTATGTTTTGTGCGTTAGAGCTCTCTACCCTCAGTTACACTGTATGGCTTGTTCTGCTATATTCAAATTGTGAATATTGGCAACAAACAGAGAGACAAGGACAGAAGAAACAATGTTGCCATGATGCCTGGGATGGGAAGTCTATAACGTTTATAAAGGAAAGGGATGTAAAAGTTACAAAAGTGAAAAAATGTAAGTGAATAAGTGTTGCAAAAGTATTATTAATGTGTATTCTCCACATTTTAGTATTAAAATAGTACATAATGTAATGGAAATATTCATTTGTACCTGTCCATTAGATTCAAGAGTTCATCCGAATACTTTGTTACAATATAGGTAGAGAAAGGTATGTGATTGGAACATGTCAGAAGCTTTTTGATTCCCAGGTTTAAATCACAGCAAGCAGATTTGACTTAATATCTCTACTTAACAACTTTAATGTAATCCTAAAGCTATATAATCAAATTTGCCTTTCAGCAAGCAGCAAAGTTTTCCTAAGTTTTTGTTTCTTGAGTTACTGAGGTTAAGAAAGCATTGAACTGTGTAAATACGAGGGCTGTCCCAGAAGTACCTGACTTATCAAAGACAACACAACAATTTTGGGGAAAAACATCTTTATTTCTCTACATAGTCTCCTTTCAGCTTGATACACTTTTCCCAGCGATATTCAATAGCTTCGATACCCTGTTTAAAGTGAGAACTATCGAGGTCTGCAAAATAGCCATCAACTGCAGATTTCACCTCTTCATTGCTGGCAAATCTTCTACCACCAAGCCATTTCTTCAAGTTTGGAAACAGAAAATTATCAGAGGGTGCTAAATCTGGCGAATAGGGTGCATGAGGAAACAATTCAAACTTAAACTCCTTAATTTTGGCTATGGCAATAATAGACTGTGAACTGGTGCATTGTCTTGATGAAACAAAACTTTCTTTTTTTTTTTGCTAACTGTGGCCATTTTTGCTGGATTTCATCACTCAAATGCTGTAACAAGTTCGCAGAGATTATCAATTAAAATTATCCTGCCTGCATCCCAGAAAACTGATGCCATAATCTTGCCTGCAAATGGAACTGTCTTCACCTTCTTTGGAGCTGATTCTCCCCTTCCAATCCACTGTTTTGATTGTTCCTTCATCCCAGGTGTGAAGTGATGGACCCAGGATTCATCCATTGTTATGAATTGATGCAAAAACTCAGCTTTATTGCTTTCAGTCAATGGTCATCCAATACCATTTTGTGGGTTTTCTTTACAATTTCTGGACTGGTAACCTCAATTGGTCCACCACTGTGATGTTCATCTTGGCAGCTTGTACAGCCATGCTTAAACTCTGCCACCCAATATTTCACTGTTATAAACGAAGGAGCAGACTCCCCCAAAGTAGAATCTAGCTCAGCTTTAATATTAGATTAAAACCATTTAAATAAAAGTATTGGATCACATAATGAGGACCAGTTTTATCCATGTATACAAATTCGCTGAGAGCATTCACTAATGGTGACTGCCAAACAAATGCTAAACAATGTAAAATCGTCAAACTCAAAACTTAAGCTTTGTAAGATTGGTACTTTTTACCATTGTTGTTTGCAACAATAATCACTATCTATACGCCAGGTCAGGTATATCTGGTACAGCCCTCGTAGGTAATGCTTTTTGATGTACAATTATGAAATCTGTACTTGCTTCCTGTACATGCCTGACTTGCTTCTTGAAACCACAGGCCATCATAATAATATATAGTCTATGTATGTAAATTCTTTAGGTTTCTACACCATTCCACCGATTTCAACCAAACATAGTACAGATAGCCTTTGGGACAATATAAAAATTACTCTCTAGCTTACAATTCAAAATTCTGTCCCATTTCGTGTAATTATTTCATTTCATGTAATGCTACAAAAGCTCGCAAGATATCTAAGATTGTTGAAATGGCATTCTCAACGATTGTTGTAATGGCTTAAATATTGCCAATATAAGAAAAATAATTACCTGCTTAGGCTTTCACAGCTTTAAAAAATAACAAAGTAACAGCAACTTCACATATTAGTCATTAATCTACTATCATATGCTGGTCATGAATTAATAAAACAGTCATATGCTTGCACAAATGCAAATGCAATATAATAACATGATTGAAAGATTAATACAATTTTGAACTGCATTACATTACTCTGTAATGACAGCAACATCAAAACAGACAAAATACTCTTTATTATTCTTTACTATCATCTTATTTATCTTCATACGATTATTGTTAGTGGTATAAAATAACACAAAAGGATCCTTTATAATCACATGGATTACAAAAGTTCTGTGGTGCTCAACATTACTAAAATAGTAATAAATAAATTGATATTCACATCCACACATTCTGATCATACTCTGATGTTCATTCACTTATTATAATTTGTAGCGTCTCAATTTTTGTAATCAGGGCGTTTCTTTCTCTATGGAAAGTTTGTTTTATAAGCAGAAGAAAAAAAAGACCTAATGCATATAAAAATAAGTGGGCGTGAATAACAGCAAAATCTTAAATCGCTTCTTTCTCTTCGTTTTATTGTTTTCTTATATATACTTTCTCGAGTATGTATGTACAATATAAATAAAAGAAAAAGAAGTTGTTGTATTCCATCCAAAACGTTAATACCAAGATTTCACCAGAAATGCATGTTTTGAGGTTCCTTGAAAGAAAGAGGGAAATTTTTTTTAGTGTTTTCCAAGGATGCGACACGATTTTCAGGAAAATCCCCCATCCCAAAATACCCTTTACATGGTAAAATGTTTGAAAATTTTGATTTTATCAAAAATTGCTAACAATTTTGATCAAAATACTATGTATTAAAGATATTTCCATGACAAATAAAATGAACTTCTAAGAACAGCCTCTGAAGACCTTCATTCTGAATGACTTTTAGATAACTGGTAAACTGTAAAAGATACACAAAAACTTACCACGCTAAAAAGGTGTGTATGTGTGTGTTTGTGTTTTTATCTAATTTGATAATAAAATCCCTCTTCTTCTTGCTTCCCAGTATTTAGAGACTAGATCTTGATTTTTGAAAATTTCACCTACAGTTAATGTGCATCTCATTAAAACACCCTTTTTATTCAAAATCTTCTCGGGCTTCTAGCCAGGTAATAACTTGGCTTGACACCAACGTTTCGAAGAAGTGCATCTTCCTCGTCTTCAGGGTGAACTGACGAGGAAGATGCACTTCTTCGAAACGTTGGTGTCAAGCCAAGTTATTACCTGGCTAGAAGCCCGAGAAGATTTTGAATTAACACGTCGCCAGGAAAGCTATAGTTCTTATTTTAAAAACCCTTTTTATGTCATACATTTCTCTTATAGATTTAATTGTTTCTGAGATATTCCTTGTTATTGGTTTCAATTTTAAGCTATTTTTATCAAACATGAAGTCATCTTTCATTTCACATATCTTTTGTTTTACTCCTGGTCTTGCAAAGAAAACCAAATATCAATTGTTTCACATAGCAAGAAGCTGTTTTTAGCTTACTGTGTTCCCTTGTTTCTCTTATACTTATAAGGAATTAAGTAATGAGGACTGTTTCTGCTGTTTTTTGTTGATTTGACTGAAGTATGTAGAAGAATAAACTTTTGTAAGAACAGATTATTGCAGAATAGGCAGGGAAAGTCATGTGAATGGACCACACAGATTTTTATGCAGTGGAGTAATGCAATATATGGAAAGCTAAACATTTTGTGTTGTAAGAGGTAGGAATATTGTGAACTATGCTTGTAGCATATTGGATGTTCCTCGTGAGGTCAGTTACCATATTTATTTGAACACAAGATGGTCTCAAATGCAAGATGACTCCCGTTTTTCAGAACTTAATTTTGTAATTAGCATATTGTACATATAATAAAAAAGAAAAAGACATAACTGAATATTTAAATTAAATTTAGAGGTTTGCTATATGTTTTGAACTAACTAAATCCCTTATTATTATTTTTTATCTTTCTCTTTACTTAATTTGAATTTTTGCAGTCAACGTTTTGAGTGGTTGTCTGAGAGGATAGTACAGAAATATACAGTATGGGTGCAAAGGTGCGTGACGGTAGCAAAGCTGTAACGATGATCATGGATATGATTTTGTATTTAGACAACATACTTAATATAATATATCGTATATGATTTTACCTAATTTGAATTTGCAGAAATTCATATTGTGAGTGGGAGCGATGGAGAAGGGAGAGGCAGAACAGAAATGACTGCGTGAGTTTGATGATAGAACAAGAAGACGGCGGTGGCAGCAGTATAGCTGATTAAGAATGCTATTTTCTACTAAGACAACATAGTTAATATGCCATAAAACATTTTACCTGATTCAAATTTGTGCGTAAATTCATATCGCATAGAGGAAACCGGAAATATACCAGTAAATGTATGGCAGGTGTAGAGGAAATCCACAGCTAACCTCTTTCGCTGGGCCATTTGATTCCAATACAACATTATGTACAACAATCGATGTGAATGGAAATCCTCTAATTTTGTTTTAGTTCAGGAGAGTAATCTTTTTTTCCGATGAAAATTCTCATAGGTCTATTAACAGCTAACTTTTGGCATGATATGAAACGCACAAAATCTGCCGTACTCACTAAGTTTGAAACTTACCTTTTCCCCGCAGGGTATTTGGAAAACATATATCGCAGTTATATTAATATCCCCCAGTTTTGAACATGAATATTTTGGAAAATAACATAGTCTTGTATTCGGATAAATACAGAGGTTTAATCAAACTCAAAAGAGGACATTGTGTAAAAACATTTCTTTTTCCAACTCATGTTTTAACTTATTACTGATATATGGTGGACTTTGTGACAGTGATGTGTTTTAATAATTGAAAATTAGTTGAATCGATTTTGTAACACTACATCACTTACTTTTTATTTTGGAAAACATGTTTCAGAAGCCATGTACTTCCATTGTCAATTCCTTTGGTCAACTGCCGGCATTGCTGGCTGTGGTGGTTTGGTGAACCTCTGTATCAGTAAGTCGCCTGGCAGGATTTCAAAATTGAAAACATGGTTATGTTTTTCCTAATATATATGTTTTTCCAAACTTTTAATTCTGACTTCCTTGTGATGTTTTTGAGTGTTTTTGGGCTTCTATTTATGGTGTATTTCTATTTACAAAAATGCCAAGCTACCGCAGATTTGTCTTCTTGTAATTTAGAATTTAAAATATTTTTTTTATGGAGTAATTGTTTTTTGGTACTAGAATGATGTGTTGTTTGAAGATCCTCTGGAGCTTGTAGAAAGTTGTAGGGTGGTATGTAAACTTCTTGTAGATCTTGTTTTCTTTCTGGTTTTGAATGATTGCACTGACTTCTTTAATTCTCTTCCTATTTTTGGCCTTGTTAACTTTTTTGCACACTAGTTCTGCAAACGGAATCCATTCTTTGTAGCTACGTTCAATATTTTAGCAAGTTCATAATGGTATTCTTTTTTGCTCATCGATACATTTACCAATCTGTGTGTAAGGCTGTTGAGTAAGGCATGCTGATAGGGAATGGGATTGTGACTCTTGTTTTATATAACTGCTGGTGTGGGTAGGTTATCTGTAAATGCCAAATGTTAGGTGATTTTCATTTTTGATGATTTTAAGGTCGAGGAATGGTAGTTGTCCATCACATTCCTTCGTGTTTTAACCTTTAAATGTGCTGCTTTGCATATATGCAAAAGTGATTTTTAGGCAATTTTTTAGAGTATTTTAATACTTTTATCAGCAATTTTTAATTACATTTACCTTGAACAATAAATACAAGCATTTTCAGCCATTTTGTTTTGTAAAAATAAATAATTAAATCAACAGTACTGTAGTGTTTTTTGTAATAAAAAAGCAAACTCCATGCAATTGCTGTCAAACATATCCTTTTATCATCTGTGTGTGATCATACCAATTATTTTATGTGGACCCTCCCCATCCTTTTTATCTCAGGCACCTTTGACTGTATTGCAGTAACAACCACAGCTTTTTGAGCCACTTCCACACCAGGTTTAAATGAATGGGAATTGAAGCCAGTTTACGAAATAGAAGTAGAATGGCATATGCTGCAAATTAAATTGGACTTTTTAAGGGTTTAATATTTTTAAATTCATTACTCATTTTCACTGTATGCAACTTCTGCATTGATTATTAATTTTACTTCTAAGGCAAATTATACATAAATATCAAGAAGCTTGTTTTTATTTTCCATTTACAGAGTGCTTAGGGGATTCGAAACAGAGAATCGCCTACTGCTTACAGGTACACCCATTCAAAACGACCTGTCAGAATTATGGTCAATGCTGAACTTCTTAATGCCTGATGTGTTTGATGATCTAGCTGTGTTTGAATCTTGGTTTAGTGTGGCAGACCTCACACAAACTGAGGGAAATGAAAAAATCCTCAAGCAAGAAGAAAAGAAAAATGTATTAACCATCATGCACCAGGTAAGCCTAGCATTCCTAATCAAACAATCATATACAAAGAAAATTAGCAAGTTTGGTTGCTTGTCAAATGCTCATCAAAACAAAAACATAGTAATTATTTCAACACACATTATTTTATATTATAACATTTTCTGCCTTTTTACTCTCTCTAGCTCAATATACAATGTACAAACTTTGATACCAAAATTTCAACAGTAATACATGTTTTGAGAACCCTTAATCCAAAAAAAGCATTATTAGAAACATGTCCGTCTGTCCATCCATGTGCGTGCGTGCATGCGTGTAGCTCAAAAACAAAAAAATTGGTTAGATACCAAAGTTGCAACACACAGATTTTCAAGAAAATCCTCCTATCCCCAAGTACCCTTTACATGAACATTTTTCAAAAATGTTGATTCTATGAAAGTAGCTCTAATGATTTTGATTAAAATACCATGTTCAGATATTTTCATGGCAAACGAAATGTGTATCTTGAATTTTCTGGGAGTAGCCTCTGAAGATCCTTTCATTTTGGATGATTTTAGTATAATTGTTGTATAACTGTTAAAACATAAGAGATAGACAAAAACTTACCACATAAAAACTGTAGATTTCATTAAAACACACAATTTATGCTGTATGCATTTTTTTTTTTTACTTTCTCTACATGTACTATGTGTATAGTCTATAGAGAAGGTGTTGTATTGCACCCAAAAATTTGATACCGAGATTTCACCAGAAATGTGTGTTTTGAGACTCCATAAATCCAAAAGAAAGTATTTTGAGACTCCGTAAATCCCAAAAAAAAGTATTTTTAGAAAAATTTCCATGTGTATGTGTGTGTTTCTGTGGGCATTATAGCTCAAAAATGAAAAGTCTGTTAAATACCAAACTTGATATTTACATATGTTCAGTATCTTCCAGGATGCGACACAAAGATTTTCACGAAAATCCCCCTCTGCTCCCAACTGCCCTTTACATGGAACATTTTTCGAACATTTTTATTTTCTCAAAAATGGCTCTAAACGATTTTGATTAAAATACTTATGTTTAAGATATTTTTATGACAAATGAAATGTATATCTTGAATAGCCTCTGAAGACCTCTTCATTCTGGATGACTTTTGTGTAACTGGCAAATGTAGATCTCTAAAACATACAATTTATGTTGCATACAATTTTTTTGTAGAGTTAACCGTTTTCTAAATATTCTGGATTATTGGTTTCAGTTTTAGCCTCTTAAACTTTGTTCAAATGGAAGAACATCTTTCTTCTTGTTTCTTGACTCCTGGCAAGCAAAGAGATTGGAATTTCAATTGTTGCACAAAATGACCGACCTTTAAATGATGAGACTATTGCTTTAGCTTATGCATTTTCTTATTTCCCTTCTACTTACAAGGAAGCTAGTAATAAGACTAATTCTGCTTATGTTTATCTTGACTAGCATGATGTAGATAACAGATTAATCTTTGAAATAAAAGGTTTGTTTGCCGAACAGCTAGGAGGACATCATTGGAACACATTAGATTTTTTCCTTCTACTTACAAGGGATCAAGTGATAAGGACAATTTCTGCTAATGTTTATCTCAATTAGCATAATGTAGATAGAAGAATAAGCTTTGTAACAATAATTTGTTACAGAGATGTAGAGAAAGGCATGTGAATGAAACACATCAGGTTTTTTTTTTTTTTTTGTAGAGTTAATCTTTTTCAAGCTATTCGGAATTGTTAGTTTCCGTTTAAGCTCCTTAAACGTTTCTCAAAAGGGAAGACATATTTCTTGTATCGCTTTTTTTACTCCTAGCAATCAAAGAGAACTAAATTTCAATTGCTTCACTTAGTGATTGGCTTCTAAAAGATTTGGCCATCGCTTTAGCCTAGTTTATTTCCTTGATTCTCTTCTACTTACAAAGAAGCAAGTAATAAGATCATCTCTGGAAATGTTTATGTTGATTAACACAATATAGATAAAAAGTAATCTTTTGTAAGATAAGTTGTTGTGTATAACAGCTAGAGAAAGTCATGTAATTGGGACACAGATTTCTTTAAGGCATTCATGACCCTTCAAAATGAATGTTTTATTAAAAGTTTCGGTTTTTAAATGTTGGTATTTTCTGATTCCTTGTTCTTCCTGCTGTACAAAGGTATACAGTTTATATATATATATCTTGTTTTAATTGGCCATTATTAGCATTTTTCTAACTGGAAGCAGTGAAGAGTTCAACCATAATCCGAAAGTTTGTTCCTCATTTTCTCATTCATTGATTTTTATGTATTTTTTTAGTTTCAAATAATAATAGACCCATCACATAACATCTTAAATGGTTGTATCTTAAATCTTAAAGGAAATTAAATATTCTATGTTCTAAATAAACTATGGAAAATAGCAAAACACAAAAATTTGCTGAAAGAAAAAAAGTATATTAGCTTCAAAATGTACATTTCATAACTTTCTCAGATTCAGAGCATTCTACACACATTTAAGAATGTCTTGAACCAAAGAAAACTCATTTACAAAAATTCATTAACAACTTAAAATTTTTTTGAAAAACAGTCAAAAAGCTTACGAATATCTTAAGGTGAGATAGTTGCAGACATATCTCAGAAATGGCAATTTTTACTTTCTGTACCAAATACTATGTACAGAGTAGAGATAGAGAAGGTATAGTATTCCATCCACAAAATGTAATACTAATATTTCACCAGAAGTATATGTTTTGGGGACCCTGAATCCCAGTGATAGTAAATAAAAAACAAAAAAAAGCATTTTAGGTCCTGTGTGCATGCATTTCAAAATTAAACCTTGTTTACTCCAGATTATGCATATTGTATCCCATTCTCAACCACAAGTCTTCTTTGTAAATTACATGCGGTTCTCTTTTATACAAATCTTTACTTTGTCCTTTACTCGCCTATGATTGTCCGATTTGGAGAGGTGCAGCTGCATGCAAACAAAATTAATCGTCTGCAGGTCTTTTAAAATAAAGTTTTATATAATGAATGCACCTTGGTATGTCAGAAACATTCAGATACATAATGAACCTGTACTCAGTACCATCTCTGCACATGTTCGATCTCAGGCTCGCACGGTTTTTCAGCATCTTCAGTTAGTACCTGCTGCAGTGCACTTCTCATTGGACAAAGATCTGATAATGCAGTTCCTCGGATAAAGAGTTCCGAATAAGAAGACTCGCTGTGAACAAATGTATAAAATCATCTATGGCTGTTAAGTGCCAGAGGAGCCTCATGTGGCTGACCTCAAAAGTTATAATGTTCATTGTTACTTTAGTTATAATGTATTTTATTCCAATTCTGAAGAGTATAATTAATGCTGGATGAATAATAAATAAATTTAAAAAAAAAAAAACAAGAAGACAGTTAAATACCAAACTTGGTATTTAAATTTAGTATCTTCCATGGATATGATTCACAAAAATGTTAAAGAAAATGCTCCCACCTCACATGTTCGATTTTTCAAAATTTTAATTTTGTTAAAAATGGCTGTAATGATTTTGATTGAAATGTGTTATATTAAAGATATTTACCTGACAAAATGTATATCTTGAATTTTCAGGAATTAGCTTCTGAAGACCTCTTAATTCTGTATGACGCATAATTGGTAAACCTTAAGAGTTAGACAAAGATTGACTATACAAAAAATGTAATTTTATTAAAAGATACAAATTATATCAAATAATTTTGGGGAGGGGGGGAAAGTTAACCATTTCTGAGATACATATTCCTTATTATTATTCATTCCTAAGTTTCAAAATGCTTATATTTTTCTCAAACACCATTCATATTTATTGTTCTTGGTCAAGCAAAGAGTAAAAGCTATCACATAGCAACCAATTTTTTAAAAGATTTGACCACCACTTTAGCCTAGTTTATTCCCTTATTCCTTTGTATTTACAAATAAGTATATAATAAAAGCAGTTATGCAAACATTTATCTGGATTAACATGAAGTACTTGGAAGAATACTTATTTAAGAATAGTTTGTTGCAGAATAGGTAAAGAGAGTGTAACACATCAGATTTTTCTGTTGTCATTTTACAGAGCTGCTTCAGTCCATTGTGAGAAGATAAAAGTGGGGCCACTTTGTTAAGGATAATATGCACAAAATCATCATTGTTGAGTATTTGCCAATTTAATTTGCTTGTGTGTGGCTATGTTTGTTCTTTTGACAAAGAATGCATGTTTTGGTCCAGCGTACCACAACTTTACTTTCTTACACATACTATGCACATAGTATAGAGAAAAAAAGCCCAAAAATTTGATACCAAGATTTCACCAGAAATACATGTTTTAGGGTCCCCTGTGTCAAAAAAAAAAACAGTGTGTCTGTGAATACGATAACTCAAAAACAAAAAGTTGGTAAAATACCAAACTTAGTATTAGCATCTTTCTACAATGTGGATTTTGGGGGAAATTCCCCTGGCCCCAAATTACCCTTTACATGGAAAAATTTTCAAAAATTTTGACTTTCTCAGAAATGGCTCTTAACGATTTTGATTAAAATACTGTATGTTAAATATATTTACACAAGTAAAATGTACATCTTGAATTTTCTGGGAATAGCCTCTAAAGACCTCTTTATTCTGGATAAATTTTGCTGGATTTTGCTTAACTGGTGAATCGTAAGATATAGACAAAAATTTACTACAAAAAATACATAGATCTCATTGAAACATTTCATTTATGTCATATGCATTTTTTTTCCTGGAGTTGACCATTTTCGAGATATTCTTTGTTATTGGTTTCAGTTTTAAAATGCTTAAAACTTTTCACATATAAAATTTGTCAACTCCTGGCAAAGCAAAGAAACAGATTTCATCCACAAGGCAACCAGCTTTTAAAAGATTTGACTATGGTCTTAGTCTGGAGTATTCCATTATTTCCCTTCTACTTACAAGAAGCAAGTAATAAGACCTTTCTGTAATGTTTATTTTGATTAGCCTGAAGTAGATAGGCGCATAAGCTTTGTAACAATAATTTGTCTCAGAGATGTAGAGAAAGTTGTGTGAATGGAATACATCAGAATTTTTCCCTTCTACTTACAAGAAAGCATTTCTGCTAATGTTTATCTTAATTAGCATGATGTAGAAGAATAAGCTTTTTAACAATAATTTGTTACAAAGATGCAGAGATAGTTGTGTGAATGGAACTCATCAGTTTTTTATTAAGTAAAGCTAACAAAATCCTTGCTCAGTTAGCTGCACAGATGCTTTTGATACCCAAGAGAAGTAAATAGCATACTTACGGATGTGTGCACCATTCTTGTTAAACAAACCCTTCACAGGCATTCAGCTTACCACAGTAAGAATTTGACCAGGGTAATTATCATATAGAGGTGCGCCAATGTTCACCACAATTTAATTGATCATGATCGGTTTGCAGGTGCAAATGATTGATCTACCGAAAAGTATTGTAATTACTCAGAAGACCTAATGTGCCTTGAATACAACAAGGAAGTGTGCTTGAGATGTATTAATGATTCTGAGAGAGTACATGTGCCACTTATGCAGATTTTTAATGTTTGATACATTTAAAAGAAAACTATTGTTGTTTTTGAAGAAAAAACAGAACTATGCTTATTGATAAATTCATCCTTACTATGTAATATGGAATGTGATGAAAGTAATAGTTGTATTTGGTGATATGTCATTTTTACGTTCTCTTCGTAGTACATAATACATAGGTAGAAAATGTAATGCACTCAAAAATTTGATACCAAGATTTCATCAGAAATACAAGTTTTAAGTAACCAAAAAACATTTTTAGAAAAAGGTCATCTCTGTTACAGATTATTATTAAAAACCTTACTCTTCTGTCTACTTCATGCTAATTGAGATAAACATTAGCAGAGATGTTTTCTTGTAAATAGAAGAGAAGTAAGGAAATAAGGCCAGCTAAAACTATAGTCAAATCTTTTATAAGCTGGTTGCCATATGGATGAAATCCATTTCTTTGCATTGCATTGCCAAGAGTTGACAAGGAATATATAAAAAATGATCAACCCCTTGAAAAAAATATGTATGGCATAAATTGCATGTTTCAATAAGATCTACATTTTTGAGTATTAAGTTTTTGTCTTGTCTATAATGGTTTACTAGGTATGCAAAATTCATCCAGAATAAAGAGGTCTTCAGAGACTATTCCCAGAAAATTCAAGATATACATTTTGTCATGTAAATATCTTGAATGGCAAAATGGTCATGCAGCCTATGCCCCACGCCCGAGCATAGCTCGGGCAAGTATTTCTAACGCCTTTAATGCAATTCCATGGCCTTAACTCGGTTTTGGGCTATGCAGCAAAGAACATATATCAGTTATCGTTTAGTTGTCTGATTTGTGCTGCCATCTGTTTTTGCTTTAGTCAACTAATAGGAAATTTAGGAGAGTTAGTAATATTGGCTGCTCTCAGGTAATCGCACCATTTTCCTTGAAGGTGATCTGTTTGTTACGTTTTGTGTTCTTAAATTTTAAAATGCTGCATTTTCCTCGATTTCTGTGAACTGAAGCTGAAGTTCAGGATAAAAATGATGCTCTGGAAAATTCTGAAACCGAGGGAGAGTTTTTCGAACTTTCAATAATTGGAATGTAAGCAGCTTTACTCAGATTTTTTCAAACTCATATTTCATAATGATCAAAAGAATCAAAATACTGGAAGTGGTACACAGTGAAGCATAATTACACATTGGAAAAATGAGTCGAATTTACACTTGATTTGCTTCACTAAGTGATAAATTACCTCACATGTTTCGAAGGCTTATGTTGCCTACATCATCAACAGATTTCGACCTGTACCAATACTTTTTGGCAGATTTGATTGATATACTGTAAATAATAACTCAAAGTAGGCATAAAAACCTTGGATTTCTTGGCCCTTCACTAAAGAAATGCCTGGCCTTCAATGTGTTAATATATGGTATTTTAATAAAAATCGTTAGAGCCATTTTTGAGAAAATCAAAATTTCAAACATTTTTCCATGTAAAGGGTAGTTTGGGGTGGGGGAAATTTTCTCAAAATCTTGTGTCGCATCCTTGGAAGATACTAAAACTTCTATACCAAGTTTGGTAATTTACCAACTTTTCGTTTTTGAGTAACTGTGTTTACACACACATACTCACACATTGACCTCTTAATTTTTTTTTTTAATACAGGGGACCGTAAAAAATCTATTTCTGGTGAAATCTTGGCATCAAATTTTAGGGTGGAATGCAATGCCTTCTCTACATACTATATTCATAGTACTTGTAGAGAAAGTAAAAATCAGTATCTCCAAGGATGCGGCATGAAGATTTAGAGGAAAATACCCCCACTCCAAACTACCCTTTACAGGGAAACAGTTTCAAAAATGTTTATTTTCTCAAAAATGGTTCTAAAGGTTTTGATTAAAATACAATATATTACAGATATTTATATGACAAATAAAATCTTCAATTTTCTGGGAATAGGCATTTAAATAATTGGTAAAAACCCTAAGAGATAGATTGAAGCTTACTATACAAAAAATGTAGAGCACATTAAAACACACAATTTATATCCTATACATTTTTGTGGGGTTGACGGTTTCTGAGATATTCCTTTTTATTGGTTTCAGTTTTAAAATACTTAAACTTTTCTCCTATAGGAATTTTTCGACTCCTGGCATTCAAAGAGAACAAATTTAAATCATACTTTTTAAAGATTTGGCTACCGCTTTAGCCAAGAATGTTCCCTTAATTCCCTTCTACTTATTGGAAACTTTGTAAGGAGTGAGAACAATAATATTTTAACAATAATTTGTTAGAGAGATTTAGAGAAAGTCAGTGGAAAGATTACATCAGCTTTTTAAAATGTACATGCTACAGTAAAATATTTTTAAAATAAAGTAAAGAAAAATGTGTGTAAAAATGGTATAATTGCATTCAATACTATCATAGAAAGTATCATAATTTATTGTATACCATGGTGACATAAAAATAACATTCTCTTAAGAGGTCCCATGGACTGCATGACTGTGTTAATGTACAAAATGTCTACCACTGTAGTTTATGAGTTACTGTATCCTAACATTTCTAAAAATGAACTAATTGCACCATATACATTCATCGCTTCCCTTATTTCTGGATTGTTCTTGGAACTATAATTCAACTAATAAAATTGTGATACATAACACTGTGATTATGTGTATTATTGCTATGTCTTTGGTCAGGATACTTATGACAAATACTGACCACTCAACCCCTATATGTTTGTCTTTGGTCATATAGTGCCTATATTGAATACTTGTATGCTTTCAAATATTGACATTCAAAAGTACTTTGTCAGTTTTCATTTAGAGTTTATAAATGTGGAATATTAGCTCCTGTAAATGCCTAGCATTGCTGTAGGGCAACAGCAGTTATTTTGAAAATTAACATTTTAATAATTATTAAACAAAAATAATACTGTATTTCAGAAAGGTAGACTGATAAGTTAAGTATCAAGTCAGGATTTGAAGTATGAATCTTCAGCTTCCCGTGCTGTTTCTCTATCGTCTAAGCTGCTGTGGCAACATAACAACTAGAAATTAAATTCCCCAACTGACCCACATTATTGTAAGTTGCCATTGGATATGCTATCTCAATGTAAATCTGACATCTTGTGATTTACCAGGAAAAATGTGAATCAGTTAAGGAATTTAATGTCATGCCAGCATGTTGCCAAGTAGCTAAATTGTTATAGCAGCAGCATGGAAAGCTGAAGGTCCTGTGGTTCAAATCCCAGTTATTGCATTAAAGCTTTTGAGTCTGATTCTGCCTTTCCACACAACTTGTGTGGAAAACAATTATCAAAAACTGCATTTCATTTATTTTAATAACTTTGAGACACACAAATCATACAAGGGCCACTCCAAAAGTTTTGAGAATGGACAATAATGAGTTGTGGTAACCCTAAGCAGATCTTCCTTAATTCAAATTGAAGTTCAGATAGTAACATGGGCAAGTCTCGGAGCGCTCCACCAATGTGCATCATCAGCAGCTCGAGTGATGTATAGCAGGTATTGCTATGCCATTTACTAAAGTTGAAGAGATCCAGAATGATCCCTGACAGTAGTCTTTTCTCGTGGCTGCTCCATCACACAGTTTCTCCCATCCATGGCTTCAGCAGGACAATAAACCACTTCCAAACAAGCTAAAATACTAGCACACTCACACAGCAAACATTACTTTACAACATGTAAAGAAGTCTATAGCAAAGCAAAATATTCAGTCTGTAGCAAATTCAGTTGGCGGATATTCACGCTAACTGAAACTGCATTGAGGAATGCTTGTTACATCTTGCAACAAGGATAACATCATTGCTTGCATAGCGTGAATCTTTTGGAAGAGAGGCAATCACGCCTCTTTATCAGCTGAGACAGTGCGCTGGCTGTCAAGGATCACTGTGGAGCTCCTGAGTTTAGGATGGATCTCAAGTTAGAGCATTTCTATGCTCTGACTTTCCGTGACTTTAAAGTTGGTTTAGGGGATAGAGAATGCCTTGAAAGATTACATCATGCTTTTGGAGACCCTTGTCCTTCCCAATCCAAATTTATCGATGGTATGCAGAGTTTAGAAGAGGAGGGGATTCTCTCGAAGATGAAGACTGAGCAGGACGGCCAGCTATATCAAGAATGGATGGAAATGTGTGAAAGCAGAGTGCGGCCGCACCGTGGCCGAGCGGTTAGACCACTCGCCTCTCACCTGGGTTTGATCCCAAGCGACCACATGTGAGATTTGTGGTGGACAAAGCGGCACTGGGATGGGTTTTCTCCAAAGTCTCTAGTTTTTCCCACCATCGCATTCCACCAGTGTTCCATCTTCATTCATGTATCATAGGCGGTGACACTGTAGTAGTTAAAGCAGGCGTTAAATGCTACCAAAAAAAAAAAAAAAAAAAGCAGAGTGCAAGTTGTGGGAAGATAATGTTGCACATATGACAGATTCTAGAAACCCTAAATATTGGATCGGCTGCTGTGAAAACAATCCTGAAAGAAAAACTTGATGGAGGAAGTATTCCAGTTGCTAAATCCCCACCATCTCACAAATAAGCAAGAAACAAGCACATGTGCAGTGGTGCCAGGAAATTATTAAAAAATTCAGTGGAGGAAGGTCCAAAAACGATTTAACATTGTAACAGGTGACAACTGGATTTACCAATATGATCCAGAAATTAAATAACAGTAATTAATCTGGATCTTTCCAGTAGAAGATCCCTCAACAAAGGTGAAGTGAATGAGAGGTGCTGGCAAGTTCCTTCTCAGCAAGTTTCCATAATGTGATGACTCTGCTTGAGAGACAAAAGATGCTACACCACAAAATATCTGCCTCAAGTATTCAATGAGAAAAAGGTTTCGTAAGACTGGTTTGGGTCATCTCCTTAGCCTGGCTGCTTACCAAGCAGGAGACCTGGATTTGATTCATCCCCTGCTGGGAGACCTGTTCCAAGTTGCACTCAGCCTTGTGAGGTCCCTGGGAGGCCAATTGAGGAGCTGCTTGATTGAGAAGACTGCATTAATTGGCCAGGAGGGACTCGAGACACTGATCACGTCTCACCCTCAAGCACTACACCCCATTCATGACGCATTCTGGCCAAGATGGGGGATGCAGCAGCCTGGCGGTAGGCCTTGGTCTTTTGCAGACTGTTGTGCCATGGAGTTCAGTTAAGTGGTTTGAATGAAATTTTGTTCACCATGACAATGCCTCTGCCCACATTGCACAAGAAAAAACCCAATTTCTGTACCAGTCGAATAGTTGTCCCATCTTCCCTACAGTCCAGATCTGCAAATCCCCAGATTTGAGATCAATGATTTGAGTCAACTGAAGCTGTAATAACTGCTAAGAAGAATGTATTTGCACTACCTCCAAAAAAGAATGGCATTCAACATTTAAAAATTGTTTGAAAGCAAGGAAGTTATAGAATGTAATGGGAAATATTATGTAAAGCTGTAATGATCAGATGTAAATTTTTAATATTGAGTCCATTCTCAAAACTTTTGGAATGACCCTCATAAATAATAAGAAGTTAGGAAAGAAATAATTACAGTAATGGGTTCATTTTTCTTGAGAAATTATGAGAAATAAGCCATCCAATGAGTTACTAATAATTTATATATTTGCAGATTCTTACACCTTTCCTGTTGCGGCGTGTGAAAACTGATGTCCAGCTTGACATACCACCAAAGAAAGAGATCTTAGTTTATGCCCCAATGTCACCAATACAGCTGGAGCTTTACCGTGCTACTGTAGAACGCAACTATGCAAAGCTACTAAAGAATGAAAATGATGGGGTATGTATAACTCTCATGTTGTAACAGATACATATGAAATTCAATGAAAATGAGTGAAAACAAATTAAAGATTAAATTTTGTTGAGATGGAGTCGAGTGAACACTAAAAAATTTTCACGTATTATACAATAAATGCAGGAACATGTTTTCGTAGGCTTTTGCCTACATTATCGAATGCGTTGACTTGCTAAGCCTACAAAAACACTTTCCTGCATTTATTGTATGGTGAGTAAAAACTTTGAGTATTTAGTCTACTCCATCTCAACAAAATATGATACATATGGTTTAAAATATTTATCGTGTTTATCTGAATACAAGACAGTGTTTTTTTTTACAAAATATCAATGTTCAGAACCAGGGGGGGGGTCTTGCATTTGTGATATATATTCCAAATATTAAGTGGGGAAAAATTAAGTTTCAAACTTTGTGGGTATGGCGGCAGCGAAGCTTGGGAGAAATTGTATAGATTACTGCCAAGGTCGCGACATATGCGGAAATTCTTTGTGTTTCAGTTCACGCAAAAAATTTGCTGTTAATGGACCTATAAGCATTCTCATTTGAAAAAAGGTTACTTTTAGAGATTAAAATGAAATTAGGGGTCTTCCTATCACATTGGTGATTACATGTAATGTTATATTGGAAGCCAACAGAAAGAGAGAGGTTAGTTGTGCATTTCCCCTCCTCCCACCGCACATACAAGTATACCAGAACATTTCCAGTTTCCTCTCTGCCTCTCTGTGCTGCCCACAATGTGAATTTGCGTGCAAATTATGTAAAATATTTCACATAGATTAAGTATGTTGTGTTAATAGAAAATAATATTCCATAATTGTCATTACAGCTACACTCCCACCACAACCTCCGTGATCACGTTCTACCATCGCAAACATTCCATACTACAACTCCCCTATCCATCTCTCCTGCTCAAAACATGAATTTACACACAAATTTGAATTAGGTAAAACGTTTTAAGTATGCTGGCTTAATTTAAAATAGTATCCATAATCGTCGTTACAGTAAGCTGCCGCCGTCACCACCAAACACAGACATAGTGATATATTTCCATTCTCCCGTGTAATGGTTACCATGCTAACTTCATATTCCCAGGGTCGCAGGTTCAAACCTGGCAGAGGACAATGGATCTTTTCCGCATATATAATATCCATATAGAATGGGATGCTGAGAACCACAGCAGTTAAAGAGTGTCCATAAATAAAACTTCATTTCCATTTTTTCCATTCTCTCTTCTCCATCTCTCTCCTGCTTGCAATATGAATTTTTGGGCCAATTCAAATTAGGTGACAAAGTGTACAATTTGTTATAGCATTTTTTCTAAATAGGAAATCATATCCATCATCGTTGTTACAGCTATGCTGCCACCATTATGCTTAAACCGTACATTTCGTTCTCCCTTCTCCGATTCCCACTTACAATGTGAATTTCTGAACAAATTCAAATTAAGTAGAAAGATTTGTGATGTGTTATATTAAATATATTGTCCTAATGTAAAATCATATCCATTATCATCATTACAGTTATACTGCTGCTGCCGGGCTATGCCATGGCCGAGTGGTCAGACCACTCGCCTCTCACCTAGACAGCCCAGGTTCGATCCCAAGTGACCGCATGTGAGATTTGTGGTGGACAAAGCAGTGCAGGGGCGGGTTTTCTCCAGTTTCCCCTGCCATTACATTCCACCGGGGCTCCATCTTCATGTATCATCAATGTCATCGCCTACGGTGCCAGAGCAGTAAAAGCGGGTGTTAAACACTACCAAAACTCTACTGCTTCCATCACATTGTACCTTATCCGTATCTTACATTTCCATATTCCCCTCTTCATCAACCGCTCAAAACGTGAATTTCCAAGCAAATTTAAATTAAGCAGAATAAATAAATAAGGGACTTAATCAGCTTAATGTCCATAAGTTTGTCCAAAATATAGGGTAAACCTTCAAATTTAATTTAAAAATTAAGTTATCATGTCTTCTCAATATATATATATCAAAATTTAATGTTAGAATTTAACATTAAGTTCTGAAAAATGGGGGTTGTCTTATATTCAGATAAATATGGCATATTAAACTTTAAAGTATACAGTAGAGCCCCGGTATCTCGAGTTTCCGAGCTGGTCTTAAGATAATTAAAATTTTACACAAAACTAGAATAAAAATCTGTTTTTATATGTTGTCCGCATGTATGTTTTATGCACCTCCAAAGGTGTTACCTTTTGAACTTTCAATTTTTTCCATGCACAACATAGATAAAACCATTTAGGGTACTATTTCATTCATAATGCATAGAGATTACCATGGCTGCTAATGCATTTCTATTATGAGTGACATGTAGCGTTAGGTTTGGATGAGTGTGCTTGCTCTTTCTTTGTCAACCCTTTCAATCAATTTTACAGAATATCATCCTTCCAGAAAAAATCTGATGTAATCCATTCACATGGCTTTTTCTATATCTCTGCAACAAATTTTTGTTAAAAAGTTAATGCTTCTATTTACTAAATGCTAAGTGAGAAAAAATTAGCAGAAATAGTCTTATTACTTGCTTCCCTGTAAGTAGAAGCGAAATGAGGGAGTAACATAGGTTAAAGTGATAGCTAAAGATGGTTGCTATGTGACTGAAGTTCCTTTGTTTGTATGAACAGGAGTTGACAAATTCTTATATGAGAAAAGTATGAGTTTTAAGGCTGAAACAAAAAACAAGGAATATCATAAAACGATCAACTCCACGAAAAAAAATGTATATAACATAAATTGTGTGTTTTAATGTGCTCTACTTTTCTTGTGTGGTAAGTTTTTGTCTATCTCTTACGGTTTACCAGTTACACAAAATTCCGTAAAATTCATCCAGAATAAAGTAGTCTTCAGAGGCTATTCCCAGAAAATTCAAGATATACTTATTATTTGTCAAGTATATGTCTTTAATATATGATATTTTAATCAAAATCGTTAGAGCTATTTTTTAGAAAATAAAAATTTTCAAAAATTTTTTCATGTGAAGGGTAGTTGGGGGTGGGGGGATTTTCTTGAAAATCTTCGTGTCGCATCCTTGGAAGATACTAAACTTAAATACCAAGTTTGGTATTTAACGATCTTTTCGTTTCTGAGCTATGCTACACACACACATTTTTCTAAAAATGCTTTTTTTGGATTCAGGTTGTCTCAAAACTTGTATTTCTAGTGAAATCTCGGTCTCAAATTTTTTGGTACAATGCAATACCTTCTCTATACACTATGTACATAGTACGTATAAAGAAAGTAAAAATATTGTATTGGTACTGTAATCCCTACATAGTAACAGTGATCATTAACATATGCTTTAGTGAAAATATACATTTTACAACAGTAACAGACTGACTTGTTTTAGATGATATGTACCAGTACATATTGTACTATACGAAGTCCATCATATAACTCAGGTGTATACTATATTCACTTTTTATTATT
Source organism: Hymenopus coronatus (assembly GCA_030762935.1). NCBI lineage: Eukaryota > Metazoa > Arthropoda > Insecta > Mantodea > Hymenopodidae > Hymenopus > Hymenopus coronatus. The sequence goes on from CM060899.1 coordinate 41,505,873, forward strand.
TTTTTTTTAATCATTATTGTGCTCTTTAAACATTCATTCTTAATTTACCCATTGATTTAGTGATATTTCCGTAAAATCCTAGTTTTTAAGGTAGCCTCAGCTACAATTAGTTTGAATTACCAGGGTTCTACTGCATTTCCTTTTTTGTTTTGTTTTTTTTCTTTTGTTTACACATACTATGTGCATAATGTATAGAGTAAGTGTGATATTCCACTCAAAAATTCAATACCGAGATTTCACTGGAAATACATGTTTTAGGACCCCCTGAATCCAAAAAAGGATTTTCAGAAAAAAGGTTTTTGTGTGCGCCTGTCTGTGGACAGCATAGCTCAAAAACGAAAAGACGATTAAATATCAAACTTGGTATTTAGGTTTGGTATCTTCCAAGGATGCAGCACAAATCCCCCCCCATCCCGAACTACCCCTTATATGGAAAAATTTTCCAAAATTTTGAGTTTCTAAAAAATGGCTCTAATGATTTTGTTTAAAATCCCATCCATATATTAAAGATTTTTACATCTCAAATAAAATATATCTTGAATTTTCTGGGAATAGCCTCCGAAGACCTCTTTATTCTGGATGAATTTTGCTTAGCTACTAAGCCGTAAGAGATAGACAAAAACCTACTACACAGAAAATGTAGCTGTCGTCAAAACACTCAATTTATGTTTACGTTTTCGTTGTGGAGGTAAACATTTCCAAGATATTCCTTGTTATTGGTTTCAGTTGTGAAGTACTTATACTTTTCTCAGACAGTAAGTGTCCGTTTTTCTTTTGTTCTACTCCTGGCCAAGCAAAGAAGCAAATTGCAATGACAGCTTTTAAAACATTTAATTATCGGTTTAGCCTAGTATATTTCCTTATTTTCTTCCTACTTTTAAGGAACTAAGTAATAAGAACATTTTGCTAATGATTATCTTGATTAGCAAGTTGCAGAAAGAAGAATAATCTTACATAAGAAGTTTGTAGAATAGCTAGAAAAAGTCATGTGAGTGTAACACATCAGATTTTTTTTAGTAACCAATCCTTGGATTAATTTGCAGTGATTCCCCCATTCTGATTTTCTCTCTGCCTTCTTTCTCTAGCATATATGTACAATGTGCATAGAAGCTAGAGAGAGTATTGTATTCCATCCAAAATTCCATACCAAGATTTCACGTAATGTTTTGAGACCCCCTGAATAAAAAAGTTATGGTCTATATATGTATGCTTGTGCATGTGTGTCTCAAAAGCTTCAGTTTAAGTTACTGATCTTAAATAACTTGGTATTTAAGTTCAGTATCTTCCAAGGATGCAACATGAAGATTTTCAGGAAAATCCCCCCCCCCAGCTACCCTTTACATGATACATTTTTCGAAAATTTTTATTTTCTCAAAAATGGCTCTAAAGATTATGATTAAAATACTATATATTTTAAGATATTTTTATGATAAACGAAATGTATATTTTGAATTTTCTAGCTATAGCCGCTGATGACTTCATTCTGGATGTCTTTTGTGTAACTGGTAAACCACAACAGATAGACAAAAACGAACTACACAAAAAATTTAGGTCTCGTTAAATCACACAAAATTTATGTCGTGCATTGTTTTTTCTAAGATTTAACGGTTACCAAAATATTCTTTGTTATTTGTGTCAATTTTAAACTACTTAAATTTTTTTCAAACGTGAAGTCATCTTTCCTTTCATATCTCTTTGTTTTACTTCTGACTGTGTAAAGAGAATTGAATTTCAATTGTTTCACATGGCAACCAGCTTTTAAAAGATTTGATTATAATTTTAGCATAGTGTATTCCCTTATTTCCCTTCTCTTACAAGGAAGCAAAGATAAACATTCTGCTAATGTTTATCCTAATTAGCATGATGTGAATGGAGCAAATCAGCTTTATTAATTCTTCATATGTTCTGCAATTTGTTGTTTTTAATTTGTCCCTTGTGTTGTAATCTTGTTCTTTCTTTGCTATTCATGCCTATAATTATAATTTTTAAAATACTTTGATGTCTGAATGAATGCCCTATGAATACCATTTTTCTTTTACTTTCTCTAGCATTTATGTACATAAAGTGTACATGTAGCTAGGAAAGATAGTGCATTCCACCTATAAATTTAATGAGATTTTACTGGAAATATGTGTTTTGAGGTCTCCTGAGTCCAAAAAAAAGCATTTTTAAAAAAAGGTCTGTGTGGGTGGGTGAATGCATGAATGCGCATCATAGCTCAAAAACGAAAAGAGTGTAAAATACCAAACTTGGTATTTATGTTTACTATCTTCCAAGCATGGGACATGAAGATTATTTTTTTGAAAATTTTGTTTTTCTCAGAAAAAGGCTAATGATTTTTAATTAAAACACTGTATATTAAAGATATTTATATGACAAATAAAATGTATATTTTTAATTTTCTGGAAATAGCCTCTGAAGGCATCGTTTTGCATTAGTTTTGCAGAGTTTTGAATAATGGTTAAACCATAAGAGATAGACAAAAACATACTACACTAAAAACTGTAGTTCCCATTAAAACATATAGGTAATATATATCATATAAATTTTTCTTGTAGAATTGACAGTTTTCAAGATATTCTTTGTTGTTGGTTTCAGTTTTAAACTACCTAACTTTTCTCAGCCGGGACCATAAAAGGCAAACCAAACCTCAAATTTTTTCACATAGCAACAAGCTTTTAAAAGATTTCACTACTGCTTTAGCCTAATGTAGTCACTTATTTCCTTCCTACTTACAAGGAAGCAAAGAATAAGACCATTTCTGCTAATGTTTATCTCAATTAGAATAATGTAGATAAAAGATTAATCTTTTGTAAGAATAGTTTGTATATGAATCAGCAAGAGAAAGTTATGAATTGAATCACGCCAGATTTTTCTCATTTGCTTCCAAATTTATCTTTTTACTTTTTCTCTCTTATAAACTTCTTCAGGGTTTCACTGCGGAACTCTGCAAGGAATGTTTTACTTGCCAATAACTTACATATTTGGTAATTATTATATCCAGCAAAATCCTGAAGGAATAAGAAATATATGAAGCATAAGGTGTTGCTTTGATGAAGTCACATTGCCCACCCTTCATTGCATCCTCACTTGTATAGGGCAAAGTAACACAATACATTTGCCGGCTAAGAACATAAAAAAAAAGCAGTGAATTAATGATGCTAAGCTATGAAAATATTGCTAAAATGAAAATCCCAAGATTTGTGGTAATTTTTGTGGGTTTTTAAGCCCCACAATCCCTAGGTACGCTTTGCAACTTCTTCCACTATGTTCAGATTGTGAATGTTCGCAACACATGGAGAGACAAGAACAGAAGAAGCAATGTTCCCTTGATGCCTCGGAAGTGGCATGCATTATTGGCATAATATGTCTATTGTGTTTGAGAAACAGAGTTACACAAAAGTGAAAAGTATGGCTATAAATGCATTAGAACATGAAATTATTACTGAATAAGCATTATTTTTGTTAATAATTGATTACTATGTATGTGTGAGATAGCAATTTCATGTTGTTTCAGGATTGAGAGTTTATCCCTTCTTTATTAGTAATTTTATCAGTGCAACTCATTTTCAGCATTTTCCTGTAGCACCACATTTCAAGTGCTTTTATTCTTCTTCTTTGTGATTTGAGTATTGACTTAAGTTCACATCCATATAACATTATACTTCGTATATGTGTTTCCATTATAATCTCTTTGTGTTTCAGTGTTTAATAATTCCAGATAAGCCTGATGGTAGACGTGCTAAACGCCGACATACTCACACATCAAGGGAAGATGACAGTTTTCTAAATGACATAGATGACAGCATTTCAGAGAAAAGGTAATTTCACCAATATTCACTGAGGTTACTATTAAAGTATTCTGTCTTGAACCTCTGATATTAGTCTTTTCCCTTTAGACTTGATCATTTTGGAAGTACTTGAGTTTTATTTCCTCTACCCTGTACATAGTAGGTAGCCAAGTTATTGCAATATATCCAGAAATTATATACTGTAATTTCACTGATAACACATGTTTTGAAGCCTCTGGATCCAAAGAAAAAGCATTTTTAGGAAAAGATCTGTGTGCTTGGGTAGATAGATATCAGTTAAATGCCAAACTTAGTGTTTAAGTTTAGCATCTGCTAAAGGTATGACACAAAGATTTGTACCCTTATCTTAAAGTACTCCTTACATAGAAAATTATTTGAAAATGTTTATTTCCTCAAAAATCTTCTAACCATTTTGATTAAAATATTGTTTGTTTAAGATATTTTCATGGCAAATGAAATACTATTCAAGTTTTCTGGTAATAGCCTCTTAAGTCCTCTTTGTTCTGAATGACTTTTGCATAGTTGGTAAAGTATGAGAATCTTGTTAAAGCACACATTTATGTCATACTTTTTTCTTATGGAGTTGACTATTTCCGAGATATTCTTCGACTTTGGTTTAAATATTCCAATAATTTTCTTAAATGATTTGATTTATTGATTAAGACATTCTCCCTGTTCCCTGTATTCATATTTATGAAACAATTATACTTGTACTTAAGAACATTAATTATAATGATAAACCAGTTACAACAAGTAACAGTGTATAATTTTTAAATACTGGAAGTGGTACACTGCAAAGCTGGCAATTAGTTGTTTAGGCATTTATAACAGTTAAAATACGCAGGCAAAAAAGGCAACAAAAACTTTAAAAAGGCACAATAAATTTTCTAAAATGCATTATAAACTTAAAAAGGCATAATGTATTTTACGAACAAATTGTAATGCATCAATATAACTTACATTTTTACCAGTTGCGCATTACCACAATGTATTGTTGTAAATGTTCTTGTGTCACACTTAACCTTCTATCCAACAAAATATTTTTCATTACAGAAAAAGATCATTCTACATCTGTTGTTGTAATTGGTGCATATTTGAAAGAACTTATTGCACATGGATCTCTGTTTGACACAATTGTAGTATCATCATTTATTTCACACATCTGTTTTATTTCTACCAAGCATGTGTTAGCAGACATTACACGTTTACACTTTTCACTAATGGCACTTCCCACTTTTAACTGGTACAGATTCAAATTGGTGTACAATTTGTTCTACTAGATTCATGTATGTCACAAGTGTTTCTCCCCTTTTTTAAAGTTTTGTTATAGTTCCAGGCAATTTAGCATAATGAACTGCTATTTAAGACAAGCTATTACAAACATTCAAATAATTTAGCAATATTTTCGCTTTCCAAATGGATGCAGCTTCATCTTCGGAGAGTGCAGCAACAATCTCACTTAACTTTTTGAAGTTGTTGGCCTTGTACAGGGCAGTACAAATACATATCCCCCATCTTGTTAAAACGGTCTCTGGAGGCAAAGTGAGTCCAGGGTTGGATTCGAGATGGCGCTTTTAGAAAAATTTTCTTGATGTTGGGTATCAATTTATATCAGGAAATGAACTGTAAATCTCTTCTGATACTCTGTGAAAGTTGTGTGCCAGACACGTTAGATGAATCATTTGAGGGATTGGAACCTTCAAAGTATCACCAGCCTTCTTCATATATGAAGGTGCAGCAGATAAGAATAGGAGAGTATCATTGCGTTTTAGACCACCAGGCCAAAGTAAATTCAACGAATTTGTGAACCATTGAGCAATGGTTATACTGTTAGCTTTTTCCAATGCTTCTGATGTTGCAAGAATACTTTAAGAGCTGTAGCCTCCACAGGTTCCAATACTCCAATAATTACGTTGGCAATTGTTTTTTTCTACTTCCGTCACTTTTTATGGAGATCCATATTTTTTTAGCCATTTACTTCATTACAAATATGTTGAATTACAATTTGAAGTATATAAGCAAGTAGTTTTTCCTCAGAGTTGATGCTCTTGTATATTTTTGTAAAAAGCTTTTCAGGCACTGATTTTCTAACTTCTAGAAAGGAATGCCAATGTCAATGTTTTACACAAATCTAATGAAAATTGCTAGATGTAGTGAAAGCTGCAGGAAGTAGCTTTATTTTTTTTTTCCACCTTTCTTTGAGGCAAGTGCAGATATATGCTTTGTTGTTGACGCATCTTGCTCTATAAAATACTTTTTTTTCATGATTAACTGTTTTCACACAAACCTTACACAATAAAACTGTTCCATCAGTTGAAAACATGCGAGAACCAAATTCACTAACGTAGCTGTGAAGTTTAATTTGCAAAGGTTTACTGAATTTAGGCATTATAGCTTAGTCTTATACTCTCGCCCAACAATAACTCCGAGCAGAAATTTCTTCCTCGTACAGCACCCACAATTGTAGCAATAAGATGCAGAAAATACAATTTTTCATTGGCTGAGGCAAAAACGAATAGACCACAATACTATGTGATGATTTCAATTAGAACGGATACATTTTGTTAGAGGAATAATTTAATTAACTTCCTGTATTTTTACAAAATTTTAATAGTAATAGCAAGCCACAATAAAGGACTCAAAAATGTTCACATGTGTGAGAATGGGCAAAGATTTAACATTGTTGCTGTTTGAGGATTAAACTGCTGCTTATGAATAACAAAACTCATAAAAGTGATAGATGTCTGTATTTTGAACTGCACTCACCCCTCCTCCTCTCTCGCACACATAATTCTACCTTATGACCAACACTGTAGTAACCAAGCCCCCACACCTCTGGCTGCGCAGAGAGCTATGCATGTCGGATATAGAAGATTTTCTTGGAGGGCAGAAGGTGTGCAAGGTCGCGCGCAATACATTGATTGCAATGGGGAAACAGTGAAATTTAAAACAGCTGTAATTACTTCATGAAGATACCTGAGTTGGAAATAATTGCGACAACACGTTCTTTATGATCATCAGCTTTTATGCACGGGGATTAGACCTTGAATGTCTGGTAGGGGATTGAATAAAATCACTTCATTGACTAGAGGGAATTCATCCCACAACTGAACAAAACAAAAGTAAATACTATAATTGAAGTTGAATATTGCATATTTGCGTATAAAGTGCTTTACAAAATGGGATGTAAGCATCACCGAAAGTATAATCCAACTTTAATTCTGTTTTTCGCAGTTTCTTCTCACTGATTCCATATATACTGTCTACATTTTTACTTTCTCTACAAGTGATGTAGAGAAGGTATTGTACTCCACCCAAAAAACATACCTAAATTTTAGCAGAAGTATACGTTTTAGGGTCCCCTATATAAAAAAAGAACTTTTAAAAAAGGTCCGTGTTGGTGTTTGTTTCCATAAACACGATAACTCAAAAACGAAAAGTCGGTAAAAACCCTAACTTGGTATTTAAGTTTACATTCCAAGGATGCGACACGAAGATTTTGAGGCAAAAGCCCCCAGCCCAAACTATCCTTTACATGGACAAATTTTGAAAATTTAGATTTTCTAAAAAATGGCTTTAACAATTTTGATGAAAATGCTGTATATTAAATACATTTACATGCCAAATAAAATGTATATGTTGAATTTTCTGGGAATAGCCTTTGAGACCTCTTTATTCTGGATGAATTTTGCATAACTAGTAAACCATAAGAGATAAAAAAAAAAAAAAAAAAAAAATAAAAAAAAAAAAAAAAAAAAACTTACTGCACAAATAATGTAGGTCTCGATAGAACCATAATTTACTTCGTATAGACTTTTTCGTGGAGTTGAGAAATCCCTTGTTATTGGTTTCTGTTTTAAAATATTTACTCTTAGGAAATGATTCATCACCTAGCCCTGCAAAGAAACGCATTTCATACATATGAAATCAGTTTTAAAAGATATGACTATCACTGTCTCAAAGTCCACCATATATCAGATGATATGACTATCGTTTAGCTTTTTTCCCCTTCTACTTACAAGGAAGCAAGTAATAAGATCATGTCTGCTAATCGATTAGTATGAAGTAAAGAGAAGAATAAGCTTTTTAACAATAATTTGTCAAAATATGTAGGGAAATTTATATGAATGGAACACATCGGATTTTTACTTTAGTACACAAAGTCGTCAACAAGAATTATAAACATGAGTTGTTAAAAGTGTCTGTAGTAAAGCGGTCAAAATGCTGAATTAAAAATGCAAAATATGCTGCGCTCGATTCTAAGCTGATGAAAGATTTCTTATTTAAATATTATTCCAAGAGCCTATAAATATGAATGTGATAGTTAATGTGTGTTAAGTTAATCAAGCAGTGCATTTTTAATGTATACTTCAACAATTTAAGCAGTTGTTATAGAAGGTCAAAGTGGTGACACGGCCATATTACCTAAGGCGTATGTAGATAAAAGCAAACATAAATAAAGCGCTTTAGCATAAAAAAAAAAAAAAAACACATGCGATACTGGATTTACAGAGACAGTATATGCACAGTATAAAATTAAAATAAATGGGAAATTAGGTACATGTATTCCTCTTCAGTAAATTGTATTCAATACATTAATAAGCATTTGTGGTATATTTGTGTTAGATGGATAAGATATATAAATATAAAATTAGAATTAATTACTACTTAATGTAGTAAATTTTATGCAAAAATAATTAAACTCTACTAACCTATTGAATCATAAACAAAATTGTATTAGAGAGATGCTGTCTGACTATTTTCTTGTGCAGCACACTGCTGTAAGATTTTGCTGCATGATAACACCTGAGTTTTACGTAAAAGTTTACCACCAAGTTCTTAAAATGTGGTTTTCGAGGTACTGAAAGCCTTTTCAGCGTACTGAACATATGGCAAAAAGCATGCCCTGCCCTCCAGTTGAGAATGCACGAGAGGTTTCAATTTGTGGCGGCGACACTAGCGCCAGTGGTGTGTCTAGGTAATTAATTCCAAGGTCTGTGGTAGTAACAAATATTTTCTTATCTAAAACATATTGCATGGAAAGTATCTTGAGGAAAGGAAAAAAAAACTTAAAATGCAAAAAAAAAAAAAAAAAAAAAAGGCATTTATTATTGAATGAGGCTAAAATACCATAAAAAGGTAAAATAGAATTTGATCCTATTGATTCTATTTACTCTGAATCACATATTTATCAAACTGTTGATTTACTTTCACCCATTAAAAAGGCATTTTGCATAACATTCAGGATCTATTTATAAGCTATATTGTACCCTAAGCCATTAATCTGTATATGTTACTTATATTTGTTAATTGATGAGCGACCACATATGAGATTTGTGGTGAACAAAGAGGCGCAGGGACAGTTTTTCTCCGGTTTCCCTCACCATCGCATTCCACCGGTGTTCCATCTGCATTCCATGTATCATCAGTGTCATCACATGCGGTGCCACAAGTAGTAAAAGCAGGCGCTAAATGCTACCAAAAAAACAATATTAATTGATAACCTGCTGTGATTTGGTGAATTAAACGCCACACATATTTATGTACATACAACTTGTGTAAGCAATATACCTGTACATACATTTAAACTGACAAACCTATTGCTTCATGTAAACTTAATGGTGAATAAAAATTATGATTATGAAGAGATTTTTACTGTGCAGAATGTTATATCAAAATTATTTAATTCATCAAAGCTACTTTAATCTTGTTAGTGTTATCTGTTGTTAGGAAACTCATCCAAAGATTTTATCTTTGTTTATCTTTCCTCTTCCACTCAGCTAAAGAACCCACAGCAGCACATGGTTTAGTAGTAATCCACATGGCAGAATTCAGAAGTAATAGCGTTAATTCAAGCAATAGTCAAGTCATTGGATTATGGACAAAGGTCGTGTGGCCCATTCAGAAATTTTGTAGCCAATATTCCAAGAAAGTGCACCATATGTTCATATCAAATACATAGACTTACTTTTTTTGCCCATTGCTTCTGAAGCAGTATTGTAAAGTTTCAGATGTATAATTTTTTAAAGAAAAAGTACTACTCTGGTGAAATCATTGATTCATTTCTTAAAGTAAATTAAACATAAAACAAGTTATTAATCTCATCTTAAAATGTATGATTATAGGATATTCAAATCCCTACCAGGGATACATGTTTTAAAACTGTAGAATTACTTAGTTGTCATTTCTTGGGATGTCTTCATGTTAAAACTTGCTTACTTTGCAGTCTTGAAGAGAATGAAGAAAACATTGTTGTGGTAGACAAAACTGACAAGAATTATAAAATTGTATTAAAAATGCAAAATCCAATGATGCAACTACGTAAAATAGTAAATCACCCATATCTGGTGCATTTTCCTCTCCAACCTAAAAAAAAGAAGCTGAGAGTAGATGAAGAGCTGGTCAATAAATCTGGAAAACTTTTAGTACTGGATGCAATGTTGGCAAAGCTGAAGGAGAGAGGGCACAAGGTAAGTGACACATGTACATAATTCTATCTTATTTTTATATAATTTATGTAGTTTGTCTTTATGGCAGTCTCCTTATGGTGGAAGTTCTAATAAATAAATAAATGCTGTGCCTTCGTTTTATGCCAAGGACACAACCACCTTATATGCGTATTAGCCATGATGGTAGTGACCTCAAGTTTGTGACACTATGCAGAAGTGTCATGAATGGGTTTATCAGCATCTATTTGTTGTTTTGTCTTTGTATTGTGAAGTGTTTTACAATTTGTGTGTTTTGTGTGATTTTCCTTAGGAACATTATCCTCTTATTAGTTCACAGAAATGCCAGCCTAAAAATTCACACTATTTTTATGTGAACTACACACAGGGTGTAACAAAAATGTACAGTACAAATTGAAGGACATTCCTCACTGTAGACAAAGAAATTATGTTATATAAATATGACTCCTGAAACACTTTGTTACCATGTTACAGCCTACTTTCTCCAACTCACTAATCATGGTAAACACATAAGAAGAGAACATATGGCATACCATATACAACTCTTTCTCACAAGAGATGTTCAATATACCCTCCATGAGCATTGATAAATGCATCAACCTGCTGTCACAGTAAATTCCGGATGCGCTGTTGTATCCCTGTCGCAAATATCAAGTTGAAATGCTCTATGTTCACTAGATGACAATCAATGGTTTCAAAGTTTTCCTGTCAGGACACTTTCGTCTTGAAAATCTCTCCCTGTATAAACGTTGAGCGCAAGCACCATTGCCATCTGCTAATCCATACATCAAATGGGCATCTGCCATCTTTGCATTTGTGTACACTGTCATTGCACAAGCCACGTCTATGATCAACTCTACTTGTACCTAGTAAACCGTGTGCTTGCCAAGGTGGTACTGCTCACTGAAACAGTTGATGTTACCTGTAAACAACAATGGAATAAGTCTCATGACAACAGCAACTGTAAAACAAAACACTGGCGGTGCACCTACGGTGACAACATAACCAGACATAAGCAAGAATGCATGTTCCCCATGATTCTAACATTCTGTTAAAGTTCAAAAACATGTTCTAGCAGAGGAAATTGGTGCTGCATTCAAACACTCATTTAAGAAGTCTCTCAGCTGTGTTGTACAGCAAGTGAGTGTTTCATGAATCTTTGTTCGTGCAGCTATTACATTTTTAAAACCGAAACCCAACTGTGTGAGTATGATGCAGAAATTATGAACATTACGCAGGAAGAACTTATGTGTATGAATGTTAATTTCAACCAAAGTTGTCAAGAAGGTCTTCAAGCAGATTGATACCACTTACAACAACACTTATAACAAGGTTTAGTAGCCCACCTGGGTAGTGTGGTGGTAGTGTGTCTGCCTCACATTCATAAGGTCGTGAGTTCAAATCTCGCTTAGAGTGAATTACCCGGATAAAGTTTTTTTTGGGGTTTTCCCTTATCTTGAGAAGACAGATGTGGAGTAACTTTAAACTCCATGTACCCCGAGATCATCTGAGCATCATTTCACCAATTTCATTCATTCATCGTCCGATATGACCAATCAGGTTAAAGGACTTTAAAAAAAAAAGTTTAGTATGCACTACATATATGTTACTAATGCTCATGAGTAAGTAACGTGTGAATTATGGTATGGAAAACCCTACAGTGCTGTAGACTGTGTGCAGAGCATGCATTCACAGGATCCTAGCCTTGGCATAAAATGAAGGCACTATACAAAGATAATATATATATATATATTGTGAGCATATTTCTATGAATTTCACAATTTTGTTCTATCTTGTCAAAGTTAGTACACTTGGGTTTTACAAGGTAGGTGAAGGAGTGAGATTATTCTTTGAGTAAAATTAATGAATTCAAAAATTTAGTAGCTTCCAAGGATAGATCTGGCATATAACAAGAGAACAAACCATGCCTGTAAACATCATAAAATTAATTTCTACTGACTGATCTTTCTTAGACTAGTTCATTGGACCTAACCCAATTTTATCAGATTAGCTTGCTAAAATACTGCCTGTGTGTAGAACTCTTTTGTCATGCAGTGATTCTTTCTCTATTTTTTTTCTCCCCCCTACAAAATGAAAATTGACCATACAAGAATAAGTTACATACAGAAATTTTTGAGTTCACTGTTTTGGAATGTAAATATTGCTTGTAGTCAATATTCAACAGTGTTTTAAATATCACTATACAGAACTGTGCTCAAAATCTAGTTCATCACAAAATGGGTCTGCAAAGTGACTGTTTCCACCTTTGGAGAGAACATGTGTATATGACATTCACAAAAGCAACCCTTTGTCACAATAAGCTAATAATCACAGTTTCAGAAATCTGAAAATTTGACTTCCCAAACCCATCTCACTTTTCCTTTTCATACAACTTAGGAAAACTTCTTTGACTATTAATAATAATTAAAACAGAGGAATGAGGGACTTGTACATTAAATACAACCAAAAATTAAGTTTATAAAAATAAAATATATAGCCCTAAAATTATACAAGGAAAAGAAAAGCACTTGAGATTTATAAATTATATAAATTCAAAAATTATATAAGTAAATAATTTAGATTGTGACACAGCTAGACTTCCACACAGTGTCCTTCACTGTTAGCCTGTTCACGATTGGTTGGAATGAGGAGAAGGTAGTTATTCTTTGGAGCTAACCAAGAAGCATGGCTTAACTTCAGGGCCACACCTCTCCACTGTGATGCACTAAAACTTCTGAAAGGTATAAAAATTGACATATTTGTAATGTTCAGTGTTGTATACAAGTTACTCAGGGAGTTCTGTGTGACAAATCCAGTGGTTGACACATTAGTGAGCAAGAGAGAGAGAGAAGAGGCCACTTCACACATTGTTAATTGCTATGCTACTTGGAAGAAAAAACTGAAGAGTGACTGATGAAAGTGGAGGAAGTCACCTGCCACTTGCAAGAACAAATTGAAGGGTGACTATAATGAAAGTGGAAGAAGTCACAATATCATGTGACAATAAGAATGCTAAATAGGGGCTAATACCTCCAGTTTCTTAAGTCTCTATAACGCCTGTAAAAAAAATTTTAATAATATACAATATTATAATAGACTGCAGTTATTTTAACTGCACTGAATTGTGTAGCTTCTATAAAATCCATGTACAACATTTATTTTCCAGTTATAAACTGAAGTTGTAATGGGAATTTGATACAGAGCAATTGAAACAAAAGCCCAACAAAGTTAATAGTAAAGAAAGATATATTCATAAAGTAAAAATCAAATATATCACTAATCCATGAAAAAAGAATAATAAAATGTATATAGAATCACCTTAAGAAAATGAGAAAATTAGAAACATATAAATACAAAAGTTTTACTAACTTCAAAAATAGAAGCAAATAATAAATCTTAAAGCATAAGCAGTTATAAGTGTTAAATGTAAAGTATGTAAGAAAAATAAAGGAAACTAGAAACGTAATGACACACAATATAGACCCACCATTAAAGAAGCAGAATCAACCTTTTTTTTTTAAATCAGGGGGTCTCAAAACACGTATTTCCAATAAAATCTCAGTATCAAATTTTTGGATTGAATGAAATGTCTTCTCTGTACACTATATACATAGAAAGTGTAGAGAAAGTGAAAAGCATACAACATTTAAACATTAATATATGACAGTGTTACCAGTTTTTTTGACATTGGATACTGTTTTTCAGGTTCTGCTTTTCTCCACTTTTACAATGCTACTGGACATAATAGAAGAGTATCTCTTAATGCGCAAATATAAATATGTCCGTTTGGATGGAAGTGTCAATTTAGAGGAAAGGCAAGCAAGCATCAAGAATTTCAACACTGATCCAAACCTTTTTATATTTATTATATCAACTCGTGCAGGTGGTCTTGGTATCAATCTCACAGCAGCAGACACTGTTATTATATATGACAGTGATTGGGTAAGTGTAATTGATGATATTATCATAAGATGCCAGAGGTCAGAGATGTAGAAAATTCCTATTTAATTGCTGGCAGTATAATTACTTAAAACTCAAGTCACCACATCTTGAGCAAATAAACCATTCATTCTTCACTTTTCTCAATGTCCTTGAGATTAATAAAAAATCTTGTTTATACAGGATCGTCAGATTAAGCAGCCAGGATTTTAGAGGCACCTGGTTGCAGTCGCATGTCACTTCCCTCCCAACATTCGGCCATATGCATCAAAACAAATAGGATGAATAGACAAGGTTAACTAGAATCATTGTTATTTCGTAAATTACAATATTGAATGTCCCTTACATTGCTTACCTTTTCAAAAAGTTGGAAATGTTCTCCCAGATAGACATTGCTGCGTCTTAACAGATTATTAGAAACATGTTGTGATTTTTGTTGGTTATTTCTTCCCATACATTATTTTGTAGGTGGTGCCATGGTAGAATGGTTAGACTGCTCTCCTCCTACCTAAGCAGCCCAGTTTCAATCCCAAGCACCTGCGTGGTGGCTGAAGTGGCATCTAGGGGGTTTTCTTCAGGGCCTTCTGTTTTCCTGGCCACTCATTCCAGCAATTGCTCCATCATCACCTTTTCTATCATCCATTTCTCTTTCATTTCATATCATACACTTCCTTGCGCTCATGCCTGGCTAAGGACCGACCACTCATTCTAGGTTCTTCATTCTGTGGTTTATGCCATTGGTTCTGCGACAGGCTTCTGACCCCATTTGTAAGTCCTGTAATGTTTTGGGGTTAGATTTATACCCTTTGTTGCTTTTTGTACTGACCCATAGCTCACTCCTGCTTACTGTGCCAACTTCGAGAGACTCTTTTGGCAAACATTCTAACCAGCATCAATATCATCAATCTTTTCCTCTGTTAATACATGTTTTCTGTTTTTTTCCAGTTTAACACTGACCCCATGCTTTAAACTTTCTTGATTATTTTATGAACTGTACTTCCATTGTGGGGAACCTTGTCAGAAAGCATTTCTGAAATGCTCTATGACACAAAGACAGAGATTTGTGCTTTATAAAGTTGCAACAAATGAAAACTCTTTGTGTTGTATATTAAACTATAATTGCACTAACACACAACTGAAAACCACCAAAATCTTTATATACTGCCTTTGTTTATCATATATATAGCGCCATATGTAATGCAATAGCGGAAACTGCAATCTCAGCAGGCAAGCAGTGCATGCCCTTGACCCAAATGCCGATAAGAGCGTGGCTGTTTAATCTGATAACACCATATATTCACATTACTTTCTTACCCATTCCTAACAAACTATTCCTAGAAAGGTGTATTTTCTATCCAGTTCAGGTTAATCGGCATAAGCATTTGCAGAAATAATTTTATTGCATATTTCCTGGTAGATACAATGGGCACAGGGAACACACTAGAGCTTAGTGATGGTCAAATCTTTGAATGTGTGATCGCTATGTAACGCTTCAAAATTCTGTTTTCTTTGCATAGTCAGGAGTAAAAGTAAAAGTCCCATTTAATTTAAGAAAAGTGTAAACCAAAACAGGAATATCTCCAAAATGGAAGTAGATGAAAAATGAAGGGTAATGATAGTCAAATCTTTTAAAAGCTGGTTGCTCTATGAAACAAAATTGTAGTCCAGTTTGCTTTGCATGGCCAGCAGTAAAACAAGAGAGATGAAACAAAAGGTAACATCCTGTTTAAGAAAAGTTACGTAGTTTAAAATTGAAACCAGTAACAAACAAAATTTCGGAAGAAAAAATGTATATGACATAAATTATGTGTTTTAATGAGAGCTACATTTTTTGTGAGGTAAGTTTTTGGTTATCTTTTATGGTTTAATAGTAATGTAAAATTAAGCAAAATTCTTGCAGAATAAACTGGTCTACAATCACTATATCCAGAAAATTCAAGATACACGTTTTGTTTGTGTGATGTACCAGGGCTTCTTTCAGCTTGATACACTTTTCCCAGTGATGTTCAATAGCTTTGATACCCTGTTTGTTGTGAAAGCTATCAAGGTCTGCAAAACAGCCATCAACTGCAGACTCCGCCAAGCAAATCTACCACCAAGCCATTTCTTCAAGTTTGAAAACAAAATTGGGGGGGGGGGGCTAAATCTGGCAAATAGGGTGCACAAGGAAGCAATTTGAACTTTTAACTCATTGATTTTGGCCATGGCGATATTGGACATGTGAACTGCTGCATATTTTGGTAATCTCAAACATCTACCACCACATATTAATCAACTATTTCAGATATGGCTCACAACTTTGGGGCAAACTAACAACAGCATTGCACATCTTCAAAAACTGAAGTAGATTTCACTGAAAATATATAAAGTGAGACTTTGAAGGGGAGAAGATAGAACAAACAAAAATAAAAGGTCTTTTTATAAAAAGGGATGTGTGTATGTGCATGCTTGCTTGCTTGCATGCGTGCGTGCGTGTAACTCATAAACAAGTTAAGTAGCCAGAATTTTGCAAACATGCAAAGAAGCTTGCAACAGTGATGTAATTAATATAAATTAAAATATTTTAAGTCAGTTTTTGTAACACAAAACATCACTTAGTAATTACTTATTGGGAACAGTTTCTGGAACACTTGTTACATTTTCAACCCCTAATTCCGACCGAATCCTGCTACTTGCTTCATTTGCGTCAACGATGAGAGTTATGGTGCATCACTAATGGGGGCATCTAATGCTGGATCTTTTTCATGATACAGATCTTTTCCCAGACTAATTCTGTGTGTTTATAAGATGGTGTTAACAGTTTTATATTAGGTGTGATTTCATGTCCCGATGACCTGAAATGATAGGCAGCTGCTGATTTTTCTGTTCATTTGTATTTTAGGTTTCTCATACATTCTTTTAATCTGGTTTCCAAACTTTTTTTTGTCCTTCCTATGAATACTAGATAACAGTCTGGGCATTCAATTTTATAAATTCCCAGTTTTTAGTTTGCTGGGATAGGATCCTTTAATTTTTTGCATAGCAGTTTCTGACAACTGTAGTTGTTTTTTGGATCCTGCATCAAGTGGGATTCAGTTGGAATTGGAGGAACACAGGAACAAGTGTTCCCAAAACCGGTCCCAGTAAGTAACTACTAAGTAATGCCTTGTGTTACAAAAACTGACTCAAATTATTTTCATTTAGTACCAAACTGGGCATTTACATTCAGTTTCATCCAAGGTTGCGACAAAAACATTTTCAAGAAAGTCCTTCCACACAAAATTAACCTTTACATACAAAACTTTCATTATTTTTTATTTTCTCAAAAATTAAACTTTATTAATGCATGCAATTAATGTCAATAAGATTTTTATGACATTAACTATCTCTGAGATATTCTTTGTTATTAGTTTGAGTTTTTAAGTTCTTATGCTTTTTGCTAGTAGCAAGTAGCTATTCATTTTCCTTGTGGTCATGCAAAGAGGACTAGTATGCAGATTGCTAGGAATGATGAAACAAATGATAGTTTATATATATTGTTTATATACATAGAGCAGATAAAAATTTATTTATATATATTGATTATATACAGTAACGGATAAAAATTTTAACCTATGCTACAGCTTTCAATATGATCCTATAAAACAGCTCCTTGGATAATAGTCACTGCCCTTTAGCTAATTTACACAGAATCTTGTACAAGATTTAATGAAGATTAAAGTTCTCTGTTCAACTTTCAAACACTATTTTCAACCCCTTATTTAGAAGTGTTCACTGTTTAATCTATCTAGACAAAATATTGCAAGTTATAATGCTAGATATGGAATAAATCATAGGTTACTGACTTCCAAAAACTACCTTTGCCCTTGTTTTCAAACCTATAACATGACATTTTTATCCATGTTTCGATTAAGACAGCGGATAGAGAAGCAGTTCAAATTTCCAAGGAATATGGGATAACGCAAGTGAAACTCTGCTGACAGTAATAATAAATTATAGTTGTGAAGCATGAGGTCCTTTTCGCGTTTGCACTAAATTTGAAATAAAAATCTGCTCGCACATGCTTAGTTTGGAGTAGCAATCGACTCTTATCTCTGGGCATTTTAATGGGCTTGTTGGGCTTCACAAATCCAGACTACCTGGCGATTACTTAAATAATAAATCACCAGGATTTTCTTTGTAGAAATGTAGTTTATTCACAATTGTTTCGTATAATTCCTACATGAAACTGCAATTGCTTGATGCAATTATGTATTTTGTTGAATGCAGATGTACTTTCTCTCACACCTCTTTAACTTCTTTTGCAAGTTCCGACAGGAAAATCTGATTCCTCAGAATCATATGTTTTCACTTTTTAATACAAGTGAGTGGAAATTACTCTACAATCCTGCTGAAAATATTTGTGCACATGTAATTCTATGCGAATTCTTTAATGTACACATGTTCTCACTAATGATCTCCAAGTGGCCTTTTTCATGCTTCTGAAATACCTTTTTTTTTTTTTATAATAACTGTCTTCACAACTAAGAAAATCAACACATAACTACGATACTTCTTGTTGGAAAACAAAATCGCATTGAGAAAATCAAAACACTTATACGCGACAAAAGCACAAGAAATAATATTTGCCCGCAGCGATTTCAACTTCTGAATGTAACAGAACAAAAACATTTGAACATCATATATTATAAAAATGACATGAAATTCACAAAATGTTGGCAGATTTTGTGGTTAGGATATAAACATTGCCTCAGTTGTATATAAACAAATACATCTAACATTTTAATTTTATTTGTTAAAAGTGTGAATTTGATTCCAGAATCCTCAGGTAGATCTGCAAGCACAGGATCGTTGTCATCGTATTGGACAAACCAGACCTGTGGTTGTTTATCGTTTCATCACAGCTGGTACAGTTGATGAACAAATAGTTGAACGAGCTGCAGCAAAGAGGAAACTGGAGAAAATGGTAATTCATAAAGGTAAGAGAAATGCTTGCCACATATGTACAATGAACATAGTAGGTAGAGAAGGTATTGTATTCCCCCAAAAATTTGATACTGAGATTTCACCAGAAATATGTTTTGACATTTCCAGAATCAATAAAAAAGCATTTTTAGAAAAAGGTCAGTGATTGTGTGTGTGTGAATGGCATGTTATTTATGGACACTCTTTAACTGCTGTGGTTCTCAGCATCCCATTCTAAATTGGGCATGAAAGACTGTTTAATTTTGCTCAGAGGCCTCTCTATCAGGCTTGAGGTTCTTTTATATGCCGTAAATCTACAAACGGGACCAACAAATAAAATGTATATCTTGAATTTCCTGGAAATAGACTCTGAAGTCCTTTTCATTCTGAATAACTTTTGCATAACTAGTAAACTGTAAGACACAGACAAAGATGTACTATACAAAATATGAGGTTCTCGTCAAAACACACAATTGATGTCCTTTAAATTTTTGTTGTAGAGCTAGCCGTTTGCGAGATATTCCTCGTTTTGGCTTCAATTTTAAAATACTTACAATTTTCTAAAATAGGAAGTCATCTGTGTTTCTTTTGTTTTTCTCTAGGGCATGGAAAGAAGCAAATTTCAATGACAATCACCTAACGACAGCTTTTAAAACATTTGCCTGTCACTTTAGCCTAGTGAATTCCTGTAATTTCCTTCTACTTATAAGGACCTATGTAATAAGTCCATTCTGCTAATGCGTATGTTGATTAGCATGAAGTGGAAAGAAGAATAACCTTATATAAGAAGTTTGTTTGCCAGAGGAAATCATGTGAAAGAAACATATTACATATTTCTTTATGGACATGAGATTCTAAAAAATATAAGAGAAAGCTTTAAAATAAAAGCTGTCCATTTGCTTGTCATGAATTATCATCCTTTAACTGTTCATAAACTATTGTTATAATTTCATTTTTTAATACGACTTGATATAAATTCAGACTACTCTTGCAATGTTTCACGTTTTGTATATTCCACAAAGTAATTTACAGTAACAAAGCATTTATGTCACTGCAGCCTGGTAGGTAGAGTACCTACTTATGTGCAAGGGGTTTCAGGCTTGATTCCCAGCTGGCAGAGCGGGAATTTTCCCTATCCTCTGCAGTAAGTAAAATGTTCCAAAGATAAAAGGTGCAATATGTTAAAGGCAAACAAAAAAAATAAATAACAAAGTTGGAAGTTGATACAAAGTCAATTAAATAGACAGATTTATGGACAGTATGGTATGACACCAATAGACTAGTAGTGAATATGAAGAATAATAATTCTATGGGAGCTACAGCCTGATCTGGGTCTGAGTCTATCAACCCACGTGCTGGCCTCACGCCCACGTATGCACAACAGAGGTGGACAATCACTAACCAATACAGGGAGGTGATGCGGCCAGGATCTCTTTCACAGCTCCTCAATTTCCTAACAATGCTGAGTGGGCACCTATCCTATATCCAGGACTTGCTGTTTGCACCTAACTCAAGTGCATTCCATGGTACTATGCTCCACAGCATGGCCTACTGCACAGAATATTGCCTTAAAATATCAGTATTGTTGTTTTTTTTTTTTTAGTTGTAATAATGAGCTTATATTTATACTTTCTTTAGCATGTATGTATGTACAATATTAGTTAGAGAAGGTATTATAAGGTACCAAAAATTTCAACATTGAGATTTCACCAAAAATTATATATTTTGAGGTCCCTTGCATCCAAAAAAAAAAGTATTTTTAGAAAAAGATGTGTTTTTTTTTCCTAAAATGAAAAGACTGTTAAATAGCATCAAACTTGGTACATATGATTAGTATTTTCCAAGAATGTAACTTGAAGGTTTTCAAGAAAATCCTCCCACTACACTTTTCTTGGAACATTTTTAAAAAAATTTGAATTTCTTAAAAATCTCTCTTAATGATTTTGGTTACAATGCCATATGTTTAAGATATTTTCATGACAAACAAAATATATACCTTGAGTTTTCTGGGGCCTTTGAAGTCCTCTTCATTCTGGATGACCTTTGTATAACTTATGTATAACTGGTAAACTCTAAGAGAGAGAAAAAACTTACAGCACAAAGATGTAGATCTCGATAAAACACAGAGTTTATATTATATATATTTTAGAGTTAACCCTTTTCAAGATATTATGAGTTATTGGTTTCAGTTTTAATCTACTTAAACTTTTCTCAAATGGGAAGTCATCTCTCTTTTTCATCTCCCTTTTGTTTACTCCTAGCAAGCCAAGATAATCAAATTTCAATTGTTTCACATAGCGACCGACTTTTAAATAAAATTGACTATTGCTTTAGCCTAGTGCATTCCCTTATTTCCCTTCAGTTTACAAAGAGGCAAGTAACAAGACCAATTCTGGTAATGCTTATCTTGATTGGCATGTATACAAAAGAATAATCTTTTGTAAGAAAAATTGTTTGTGCAGCAGCTAGAGAAAGTCATGTGAATGGAACACATCAGAATTTTTTTTTTTCTTTTTTCAGGAAAATTCAAGCTAAACAAAACTGAGGAGGAACTGGTGACCATTCAGGATCTAATGGAGTTACTAAACTCACGGGATCATCACCAAGTGATCCATTCAAATGGATATGGTAAATAATAAGTTGAGCCTGAATGTTTGGGCATTTATTTTGGTTGAAATAAGCAGGCATATAGGCACTAAAAGTAGTAAAAATAGGCAGTGAAATAGGCATTTATTAATCACGGAAACTGAAAAAAATAGACAAATACAATAAAATATCTCATATGTACTCATTTTTTCTTGGTTACATGCCACAAGAAGTTGCTTTTTTAAATTATCAACTGACATACTGAGCTGCCTGTCAGAGAGAAGGTTTTTCATGCTGGAAAAAGCCTTGCACAGATCCAGAGAAAACTGAGATAATTTACTAGTTGTTGCAATTGCTGTTGATATTAAACAGAGCTTCTTTTGCCCACCCATTTTAGTAATTCCAGTCTTATGCTTCGCTGTTGCCAAATGTTGAAGTATAAAATACCTTTTCTCATGATTTTTGTTTTTTCACAAACTTTGCACATCAGAACAGTACCATCGGTAGATAGCATATCTGAACCAAATTTGTGGAAAAACCATGCAAATGTATAATTTTTTATTACTGGAAGTGGTACACTGTGAAGCTAGCAATTAGTAATTTTGTGAAGCACATGTGTGTATACTCGACTCCAATTAAAATTATCATGCAAATGTAAATGGTTTTATTTATGGACGCTCTGCTGTGGTTCTCAGCGTCCCATTTTTTACTGGTCGTGAAAGACCGCTTAATTTTGCTCAGAGGCAAAATTTTACTATCAGGCTTGAGATTCGTTTACTTGCCATAAATTTATGACACGGGACTAACGGCATTACTTCCCTTCCAAAGGAAGCCATGCTAGGGATTTTTACGCCTGAAAAAATCCATTGTCCAACCTTGGGTATATGAAGTTAGCATAGTAACCATTACACCTCAGAGGGCGACTACAAACCATGCAGTTTACCACTTAACTGTGCACTCACTTTCGACATGATAAATATTGCATTAATCACGAAAACTGCTGATGGAGTTGTTTAATATAAGTTCAGTCTCCAATTAACTTATTCTACTTGCTGAGACCTGCATGTCTCTACTTTCTTTCAGAGATCGGGAAAACCTGACTGTGTATTGTGTCAAAAAAAGGAGTGTGAGAAGAGATTAGAGAGTTTGAAGTATGCAATAATGTGATCTGGAGAAAGGGTAACTTTGCAGAGCTACCTAGCTTGAATTGACCATAGGGCGAGGGAGACGAATAATACAAATCTTACAAAAGACACTTGCAAACATGCATTTCTTTCTATACCATCCATGTAATACTTTTTTCGCTGTTAAACTCCGAAGTAACTGGTGTTACTGTTCAAACACTTCTTGGAAATATATGTATTGCTCGAGAATAAGATTCTCAGCAAATATCTGTGTGAGGTGAATACATATTTTTAATTCGTACAACTTTTTTTTTATATATATAATCCATGCAAGCCTTTTTTTTTTAAATGTATTAAAAATAGAGAAAATATACAATAACGAGGGAAAAGGCGGTTAACTTCAAAATAGGCAATGGGAGCTAAAAACGGCAAAAAAGGCAAACTAAAAATTGCGCCTATCGTCCCCAAATCTGTGGAAACGTGTTTATTCCTAACAGGTCTTTCACATACACTTTCCTGTTAAAAAAGACATTTTGCCTAAAATTTGGGGTCTAGTAATAAGCATTATCTCACACCTTTTCTTGAGCACTAGTTTTATGGGGAAGTGAGGGATTGGGAAAGAAGAGAGAGCTTGCATGTCTGTCTTTCTGCAGTGTTATAAATCAAAGGAGGAGTTGACATGGGCAAATCAAAGGAGGAGTTGACATGGGCAGTCCACTCGGACCTGTGGTAGTCCAAAAAAAAAGTATTTTTAGAAAAAGGTGTGTAGGGGGTGGGATAGCATAGCTGAAAAGTGAAAATACTGTTAAATAGCAAAATTAGTATTTATGTTTAGAATCTTCCAAGATGCAACACAAAGATTTTCAAGAAAATCCCCCCACAACAAACTACTCTTTAAATGGAAAATTTTTTAAAAATGTTGTTTCAAAAAGAACAATATTTGAACAAAGATTGTACCTGCTTATAAAAGCAAAGTGTTTTTGCCTTATACAAAGAGCGTAACAGATTGTATTTGGAAAGTTTTAGTAAAATGACAAGAATAAAATAGATTCTCAAATCAGGTAAATATCAACTTAACCCACTTTCAAAAGCAGACCCAATGCACATGTGGAACGTATACATCAGCACTGCTAGATGAAGTATCAACATGCTCATATCAGAACACAAAAGAAACTGATGCCTAGGACAACTAGAAAAATCAGCCACAGTACATGTTTTATCCTTGACGACCATTGTTTGAAATACGATAAAGTAGAGGTTTTAGCTACAACTGGACATTATTATCCCCGTTTGTACAGAGAGGCTATTGAAATCTACAAGCTCACAAAGAACTTAAAGATGAAGGACTCAGACTGTACCAAACCTGGATTCCTATACTTTCCCAACTCAAAAACCTCCATGCAGAATATGAACAACAGTAGAATTCTTGACTCTGCCCACCCGGCCAAGAGTATATATACAGCTCTGGTTTTACAATGCTTCTTGAAAGAAAAGCAATGTGAATACATCTGAAGAGGTCTCTTACAGACTGGGACGAAACATCAACTAGAAATATTTTGAGCAATGAAAATATTTTAACTTTCAGACCATAGCAAAACAACCTGAAAATTTTAAATTATAAAACAAAGAAAATTTCTTTCTATAAGCCCTTCAGGCATCTTGGTGAATAGGTTGTCTAATTTACTGCCAACTAGCTGAATTATAAAACAAAACACAGTGCATGTGTATGTGCATGAACTATAGGATCTACAGGCAGAATGAAATTTGGTATTGAAGCCACTAGATATCAGGGTGTATAGTAGCATCCTCAGGTCGCTCTGCTCTGCTTCTGAAATGCACAACCTACCTAATGTAGACTAGGGAGCCTGTGCCCAAGAAAATGTGTGGACATAATCCTTAGTATTTCAGTATTGATTCTCCAGGAATCCTTATGACTTAATTGAAGGACTTTCTTCACATCAGTATTTCCAAACTTGCCCACAGCTATTAGTTTTGTTTGTTAACCTGGTTTGTCACATCAGACAATAATGAATGAAATCAGTGAATTGATGCTCAAATGATCTCAGGGTCCACGGAGCTTAAAGGTAACTCAACATTCGTCTTCTCAGGATAAGGGAAAAGATTGATCGGGTTACCCACCTTACGTAAGTTTCAAACTCATAATCTCTTGAATGTGAGGCAGACACGCTGCCCCCATACTACCAAGGGAGGCTAAGTGTTTTTGTCAGAAAATTGGTGATATCCACAAGATTGCAAATATAATAAATGATTTATTTATTCAACAGGGTTACAGTGTAAAATCACATTTTACTGTGTATAAAGTGTTCATACTTGTTATTTTCATTCTCCATTCTTCTCTTGCTTCCCAATCCAAATCTTCCAAGCCTCTCTCCTTTATACCACTTCTTATATCATCCATTTAGGTTTTCTTGGTCTATCCCTCTGCCTCTTCCTGTATGAATCACTACATTCTGTAAGGTTATCTCATAAGATCATTCTTTTTCATTACGTTTCAATCATTTTGAAAGTTTGGTAACACACCTCACCTGCTGCACAGCTATGACAGAGCAGTTACCAAACTTTAAACACAAGTAAGGCAGTTAGGTTTGTAAACAAAATATTTATTTCCAGCAGTATACACCATTATTGTTGACAATATATTGTTATTTCTCTGGGGAAGCTTATAAATTCTGTTTCTCCAAAAAGTGGGGTGTTCTGGCCAAAGAACTTTTTGAGGTTCAGGCTGCAGTCCTCCAGGGAAATGAGGCATTTGCCATTTGGGAAAACTACAGGGTATAGAAAAGCTGAAAGTCAGGTGGGTTAATGTCTGAAGAATATGGCAGTTAGGGTAACACATCCCACTCAAAATTACGCAGCTTTTGACAGGTCACCAAAGAGGTATGTGGTCTGGCATTGTGGTGAAAGAAGACACCATATTCTAATCCTAATATTTTCTCTTCAATGGCTGCCTTGAGATGATCCAACTGAGAACAGAATTGATAGTCCCATTATTTGGAAGAAGTTCATAACATGGATGCCATGCCTTTGCAATCCCACTAAATGCATAGTATAACCTTTCTCAAATGCAGCTATGGTTTAGGAGCCAATAATGGTGGATGCCCTTTCTTGCACCATGATTTACTCTTTGAGGTGTTGTATACAGTCCATTTCTCATCTCTAGTTACCAGGTGTTCCAAAAAAGGATCATACTGAGTGAATCTCAGTAAGAGTCACAGATGGAAATGCACTGTATCAAATTTGCTTCACTCAGTTTGTGAGGAACTGATACAACGGTAATATGTACATAACCCAGTTTTTTCAAGTTCTGGCTACAGTAGCACGAGTTAAATTGAGCTCCATAGCTAGTACCTGAGTTGTCATTCATGGATTGTTGACTATCATTTCATTAATTCTTTTCATAACCATTGGCCATCCAGATCGAGGTTTGTCTTTTAGGAACAAATTCCCAGCTCAAAATCAACTACAGCACTTTTGACGTGTTCAGTTCGTTACTGCATCTTCCCTGTAAACAACAAATTTTCTGCCGCATTGTGAGGTGGGTTTATCCATATGATAGTAAAACAGTATAAAATGTTGGAAATGTTCCTTTTTTGCTTTCCATAGTTTGTAAACACAAGTTTACACTGTTCTATCGAACAAGTAAGTGTGACTCCTGTCCTACACACGGTTTGTGTGAAAAAAGCAAATAAACCAATACCAAGTAAGTCTAGATGGAATTTGCGAGCAAAGTGAATGGACTTGTAAGATAACCTTATAGATGATTATAGCTCAAAATCTCTACTATATCACATAGTTTCATCTCTTCTCTAATGATTATGTTTTGAATTGTTTAGAAATAAATTGTTGATAGAGCTCTATACAGTCTCTTCGATCTGGTTGACATCTGATTATAATTTAGTTACAACTAAAAAATTTGAGAATAGCCTCTGAAGTCCTATTGATTGTGAATGGCTTTTGCATAACTGGTAAACCATAAGAGATGGAAGAAAATTATTGAACAAAAAATGTAGATCTTGTTAAAACACATAATTTATGTCATATATTTTTTTTTTTGCAGAGCTAACCATTTCTAAGATATTCCTTGTTGTTTTAAAATGTCTAATACTTAGTCTTTTCTCAAATGAAAAGTTATCTTTCTTACTTCTGTCCTTTACAGAGCTAGTGTAGGAGAAACAATTATTTGAAGTTATACTTTTTTTCACTCTGGTCATTCAAAGAGAAAAGTATTTCAATTATATCATATTGCAGCTAGCTTTTAAGAGATTTGAACTATTGTGTTCCCTTATTTCCCTTCTACTTAGAAGGAACTAAATAAAGCCATTTTTGCTAATGTTTATCTCAGTTAATATGAATTAGAGAAAAAAATAAACTTCTGTTAGAATAATTTGTTGCAGAATAGCTAGAGAAAGTCATGTAAATGGAAACATCAATAGTTAACCATTTCCAGATATTCCTTGTTATTAGTTTAAATTTTTTAATACTTCTACTTTTCTCAAATGGAAAGTGATTTGTTTCTCTCTCCTAGTCAAGCAATGAGAATAGAATTTCAGAGTATTCACATAATGACCAGCCTTAAAATATTTAACTATAGCTTTATCAAGTTTATTTCCTTATGCCATTCATACCTGCAAGTAAATATTATGTTTATCTTGATTAGCTTGAAGTGGATAAAAGAACAAGCGTTTGTAAGAATAGTTTGTTGCAGAATGGTAGAGAGGTCATGGGAAGTAGCACATCAGATTTTTCACCTTAGAGTGTGTTCTGTGGTGGATTTGCAATTAGAACCCTTATAAGATTGCATTTAGCACTTACTCATGTGTAGCAATACATGAGTTTAATCAGATTTTTGAGGTATTAAATTGAAGTATTAAAGGAATCCAATAATTTTTAACATCAGTTTTTTTATTATTTGGGGAAAGTGTAATATTGAAAGCTGTTTTATAGGATGTTTTTTATCAGTTTTCAGTGGAGAATTTAAGGGTTTCTATGCTTTAAATGGACATTAATTTTTATATTCAGATGTATTGTCTATTTTCTTGATTCTTTCATAAAGATGTTTATAGCAATTGTATTGTTTTTCAGTTTTCACTAATGAGGAGTTGGATGCACTCTTAGATCGCAGTGATTTGACCAGTTCATCAAAAGAAAATGTTACAAAGGGGAAAGATATGAGCAATGTGTACAAAGTACTAGAAACTAAAGTACAATAGAATGTACATCTGGTAAAAACATTTAATATTATGATGAATTAAAATGACCAGTATTTATAATTTTCGTAATGTTTGTAAATGTTCTGCTGTGATCAGCAGCTAAATCTCATTAAATGATATTTGTTTTATTTTTTATCCAAGCTGTACCTGTAATTTTCACATAAGTGAGTGAAATAAATCTTAACTTTAATCTTTAACATTAATACCTGTGTTTGAATATCCAATTTTACTTTCTCTACAAATACTACATACATAGAGTATAGAGAAGGTATTGTAATCCTTATATTCCACCCAAAAATTCAATATCAAGATTTCACCGAAAAAATATGTTTTCAGGTCACATGCGTCCAAAAAGAAGCATTTTCAGAAACTTTTTTTTTTGGTGCATAGCATAGTTTAAAAACTAAAAAGACTTAAATACCAAACTTGGTATTTAAGTTTAGTACCTTCCAAGTATAGGACACGACTATTCTTTGCTTGGAAAAATTTTTGAAAATTTTATTTTTCTCAAAAATGTCTTAAACGATTTAGATTAAAATACCATCTATTAAAGAGATTTACGTCACAAATCAAAGGTATGTCTTGAATTTTCTGGGAGTAGCTTCTGAGGACCTATTCACTCTGGGAGAATTTTGTTGAATTTAGCACAATTGGTAAACTATAAGAAATAGACAAAAATATACTATACAAAGTAGTAGTAGATAAGTAGAATCAAACTGAAAAATTCAATGCCATAGCTGGGATTTGAACCATGGATCTCCTGGTCTCTAGCAGGTTGCTCTGCCATTGAGCTACCATGGCAACGTGCCAGCGTAGCATTGAATTTCTCAACTGACTTGCATGTTTCCCAGTAAACATTTAAAGGAATTCAATGCTATGCCAGCATGTTGCATGGTAGCTCAGTGGTAGAGCAACCAACTAAAGACCGGGAGACCTGTGTTTTTCAAATCCCGGCTATGGCATTGAATTTTTCAGTCTGACTCTACCTATCCAACTCCTGTCCTACATACGGCTTGTGTGAAAAAACGTTTAAATCAATACCAAATGTAGATCTTGTTAAAACACAATTTATGTCATACACATTTTTGTTGTAGAGTTGACCAGTTTTGAGATATTTCTTGTTATTGGTTTCAGTTTTAAACTGTGCAACTTTTCTCAAACGTAGTCACCTTTCATGTCACTTTCTTTTGTTTTACTGGCAATTCAAAGCAAACTAAACTTCAGTTGTTCACATATTAACAGGTTTGAAGACATTTAACTATTGCTTTAGCCTAGTCCATTCCCTTATTTCCATGCTGCTTAGAAGGAAGTGAGTAATAAGACAATTTCTGCTAATGTTTATCTTGATTAGCAAGATGTAGATAAAAGAATAATGTTATGTAAGAATAATTTGTTTGCAGAAGAGATACAGAAAGCCATGTGAATGGAACACATCAGATTTTTCTACCACCCCTCCATAGGGTAATCCTATCTGCTAGTCGTGCCCCAGCCACCATCTTGTGTCACTACTCTTTGTGACGGCTATTCATGTAAAGCTTCTAAAGCTCCACTTCATTTCATTTTGGTTTAGCTTCAGTTTCACTCAGTTTAGTTGTATTAAATCTCAATATAGGTTAAATTTTGTGGAGACAGTCGACTGAAGGATCAAAGTTTTCACTCATGCAATAAATACAGGAATGTTTTTGCAGACTTTGCCTACATTATTGACTACTGTCAATTGGCTTGAGTATCCAAGAACTCTTGGTTGGTGGTGTACACCAGGTGGCATAGATTGGAACCTTCGGAATAAGAGTCCCAAAAGCTCACACTCAATAACCCAGCAGTTCGGATAACTCACCCACACTCTAGCAGGGCAAACCTGCACACAAATCCGCTCAAGATCCTGCATTCCTTTGACTTGCATCACATTCCCATTCTACCACCACAAGTCTGACACCGGCATGCACTCAGCCATTCAGTCAACTGCAGTCAGCCAGTTGATATATTAACCTTGTTGCATAACTGGATGAGAGTGACTATTGTTCAGAGCTGTTTCAAAGGTTATGGGTGCTGGACAGTACTTTGCGATGGCATCTTCCATTAAAAGAAAACAAGTGAAGTTGTCTATGAAGCAAAAGTTGTGGGCATTAGAGGGACTGAAAAGAGGGAAAGTGTTAGTGCATTAACTAAGGACTTTGGAGTCTTCAAAAGTACAACTGGAGACTGGAAGAAGAAGCAGAAGTTGTGGTGTGTTAAGAGAATATGTACAGAAAAATTGAAAGAAAGGAAAAGTATGAAGGAAAGTGACTAATAATGAGGTAAATGAAGCACTTTACATTTGGTTTAGCCAAACAAGGGAGGACATGCCAATTAGTGGTCCAATCTTGTAAGAGAAAGCCTTAATATTTTATGAAGAAATTAAAATAGACAACAATTCTATATTTGATTGATGTTCGGAGGAATTTAGTAACAGTGACGGTCAAATTATATGTGATATTAATTTGAGTTGTTTTTTTTTAACACTATGTCACTTACATTCTTATTATGAGGGACTAGTTTCAGAAGCCTATGCTTCCATTTTCAACCTCACTTGTCCAACGGCCGTTGCTGGTTGCGTTTGCTTATGTTCTCTTCTCTGGTGGCAAAATGATGAACTTCTTAACTAAGCTGTCTACTGGCAGAATTTCAAAGTTTATTAGGTGATCTTTGTTTTTCCATATGAGGATGTTTTCCCAGGTTGTGAGTTCTATTGTCCTGAAATGGTTTTTAGCAATTTTGGATGTAGGTTATGGTTTTCTTTCCAGAAGTAAAATGCTACTGCTGATTTATCTTCTTGTTTCAATTTTAGGTTTCTAAAGTGCTCTTTGGATCTGATTTTTAAACTTCTTTTTGTTTGTCCTATGTAGAACTTTTCACAATTTGTGCATTTAATTTGATATATTCCTGATCTATTTTCTGGTGGAATTTCATCTTTTATTTTTGAATTTAGTAACTTTGACAGAAAATCTGTTTATTGGAGCCAGGGTGATGTTTCGTTCTTTGAAGATCTTTTTGAATTTTCTAAATGCTCTGGGGTGGTAAGTGAATTTTTTTGAATGTGTTGATATTGTTTTTTCCTGTTAGGGTGGTTATTTCTTTTATGGTTTTTTTTTTTCCACTTTGCTTTGTTGAGTTTCTTGTATACAAGGTTCTTGCTGTATCCATTTTGTTCTGCTGTTTGAATTATAGTTTTTAACTCTTTGTTGAACTCAGTTGTGCTCATAGGTAATTTATTAATCTATGTGTGAGGCTGTTTATTACTGCATTTTGTTTGGTAATGGGTTGTAGCTGTCATTTTTAATGTAGCAAACGCAACCAGCAATAGCAGTTGGACACGTGAGGTTGAACATGGAAGCATAGGCTTCCGAAACTAGTCCCTCATAATAAAGTGACGTATTAAAAAACCAACTCAACAAATTAATATCACATATAATTCTATATCTGTCACAAGCACTGTCTGGCTTGATAGCTGGAAGAACCACTATTGAGATTAGCAGGGACTAAAGGCTGTCGAAACCGCCCTTCAGTATTTTGAACAAGGTGTGTCAATAATGGGCCTACTGTTCCTTCATCGTCTTCATGATGAAGCAGCAAAATGCAGAAGACAACTGTCAACAAAGTCAGTTATACTAATTGCCATTGAAATCAATAAACCAAGTTTTACATTTCTACAAGCTTTCAGAGTGAAATTATGGCCAATTAAAGTAGTTCAGGTTTTATAAATTGCACTGTGTTTTATACACAAAATTTTTGCAGTGGACTAGTGATAAAAAGGATATGCTATTAATGAGAACAAACCTTATTCTTAACTTGTCGGCCAAAAAGTAGAAAAAGGTACAAAATGTTTCAAAAAGCACTTTAGATGTTTGAGGTACAGTGAATACTAGTGGTTATATGGTAGTTATTGAATAGAAAAATTATTTTGATGGTTTTGCAGTCTTTTTCAAGAAGACTTAACAGAGAAATGTGCCACCAGAAAGAAAGAAAAGTGAACTTCATGTATAAGAAAAAGGTATGTTGTGAGTTTTATATGATAAGAGGTACTTCTAGTTTAGGCCTCGGGTTGCCACTGATATATACAGTAAAAACCGTGATATGCTCCCATTTATAATACTATCCCGTTCATTATGTTCTATTTGTAAAGTACCTGGACATTTAATATTAATACTGCATGATTTTACCCCCCCCCTCAATAATGTTTCCAAATCCCATATTAAGCTTTTTTCTGGTTGAAAATATATATATATATATATTTTAAAATATATATAAATATAAAAAATTTATATATATATATAATCTTTTTTTTTTTTTTTTTTTTTTTTGTCATATTTCATTTATTAGCCCCCTTTAAAATCTAAGGTCATATCAGGGCTTTGCTTTAGAAACAACTAGTTGACTATAGGTTCTTTAACATTGGGTTTTAAATCATTTTATTTTTACTCTTTTAAACCTAAGATAAGCAAATAGTTTGATTGTACTCAGCAGCTGAGCACTTTACCTGGAAAACTCCTATGGTTGGCATTGCTGGAGATGAATTTGAGTTTTATTATGGACTGTTAAACTGCTATGGTTCCCATTCTATATTGGGCATCAAAGACCACTTAATTTTACTCAGAGGCCTCTTTATCAGGATTGAGGTTCTTATATGTGCTGTAAATCTACAATATGGGACTTCTCTTCCGAAGAAAGCCATGCTAAAGCTCAAAAGCGGGTGCTGTATTGGACAGGGTTGTTCTGTGGTCATATCAGGGAATTTTCCTTTAGAAACAATTACTGGTGTTTTCTTGCTGAATTGTAGGATTGATTAACATTAGTTTTTATTTTTTCTGTACTATACAGATGTGCAATTCCCTGGAGCCTCTATGCGAGAAGCCAGAATGCTGGCCACTCGACCGCAGAGGCAGTCAACCTACATGTTTGGAGTAGTGAGGTTTAGTCTCTCTCTTATTCATAAACCATTCAGAATGAAGAGAACTTCATAGGCTATTCCCAGAAAATTCAAGACATTTAATTTGTCATTAAAATTAATACAACATATGGCATTTTAATCAAAATTGTTGGATGTTTTAAATCCAAATGTTTTAAAAATGTTCTATATAAATGTAGTTTGGGGGACTGCAAAAAAAATTATACAGACGTGATATGATGTCCTGTGCATGACTGTTAAATAACCCATGAAATAATACAAACCCCGACATATGAATTTATGGCTATGTGTCTAAGGCACAATAGGAGTAGCTAACCTATCAAACCAAGGATTGCAGGATCAAACAATTAAAATGTATGTTTTGCATTCAAAACAAACTGTGGAAAAGGACAGGGAGGGTCCAACTAAAGCAATTGGTGTGATAACATGGTTGGATGCTGACAATTAAATGCAGATATATGCATTTTCCAATATTTTAAAATTATTTTTTATAAAAGAAACACTAGAAAATTTACGCAACATTATAAGATCAGATAATACTGCAGTCATCATCATGTGTCCAAATGGCTATGTGGTCTAAGGCATGGTATGGGAGAGTTAAGCATGCATACTGATGTAGTTGGAGGTTTGCGCCCAAGAGTACTAAAATATTTTTATTTGTCTACTTGAATACCTCACCTCCATTATTGGGCATCCTTGAATGGATTAAGCAAAAAAATGCTTCAAAATATAATTATCTAAAAAATAATGCATAAGGTTCTGGATATTCAAACTGAAATTTAAATTAGTTGTTTTTTTAACTGTGGGTATGTATCAGCAAGTTTGCAGCTAAGTATTAACAGCCTTATTCATAGATTTCATGTTGATCTGAGTATTTCCTCACTCAATTGGTCTGCACCAAGGGCCAAGTTTTTGACATTCATGGACAATAAAAGGCCGTGCCCCAAGAAAGGCCATGGACCATTAGGGTGAAAATGTTAAACACGACAAAGGAAAGCCCTTCTGTGCATGTACGACTTCCGTAAACTGTAAACTAGCAGTGTTACTATCAAGTTTATGTACAATTGGTAGTTTCGAGCTGTTTCTTTTTATCCATATTGCTTAACAGAAAAAGGAGATTACCTAGAAGTGTGCATTAAATTGGTCTGAGAAGGGAAAAAGTTCCTGTTTTCTTTAATATAAAATTCATGGGAACGATACTTAATGTAATTATAGGCTAAAACTATGTGTATAATCAGTACATGATTCTAACCAATTGTCACTCTCTCCTTTATGGAAATGTCATCCACCTATTGCACAGCTTCCCTGGTGCAACATTTTTATCACAATAAGGTTTTAGATTTTGTAATTGCTTTTTGTAATTTTCCATTATATTAATCTTCAAATATAAAATACAAGCATTTATAGCTGTTTTATATTGTAAAAAATTAACATTTTTCCAATAATTTATATGATTTTTTTATAAGAAAAAGAATCAAAATGCATGCATCTGCAGTTAAATGTAATCCCATCAGCTTCCAAGCGTGCCATTACACATTTACGGTTATTTTACTGGGCCCTCCCCATTCTTTATCACAGGCAAATTTGACTGCATTGTGGGATTCATTTGACTTTAATTGGATGGCCAGTCCATAAGTATCACTTTAATGTTCACAGCCATCTGAACCGCGTCAGTTGTGATTCTTCGAAAGAGATATGAAAGCTAGCTTAGGAATTAGAGGAAGAGCAGAATATGCAGAAAAATAATTCCACAATAAACATTAATCATTTTAATAAGAATTTAACTTGCTGGAATATTAACTTTTAAAAGTGGATAATGAAATTAGATTTAAATAGCAAGCAATGTTTGCTGTTAGTCTGCCTCATATTCAAGAGATTGCAAGTGCAAATCTCACTTAGGGTGAGTTACCCAGATAAGGTTTTTCTGGGGGGATTTTCCCTAATCCTGAGAACACAAATGTTGAGTAACTTGAACCTCCATAGACCCTAAGATCATTTGAGCATCATTTTACTGATTTCATTCATTGTCTGATAATAGAACCAGATTAAAGGAAGTTAAGCTAAATGAACAAACAATACTGTTTTATTAAAATGCACACCCAAGAATCTTAAGCAAATTATTGATAAATGGTTATTACAAGGTGATCCCAGAAAGTAAGTACTGGTTTAGAAAAAAAAGGCCTGAATCCAAAAAAGAGCATTTTTAGAAAAAGTTCCATGTGTCTGTAGACACTATAGCTCAAAAACAAAATTGCTGTTAAATACCAAACTTAGTACTTACATTTGGTATCTTCCAAGGATGTGACAAAGATTTTCAAGGAAATCCCCCCATCCCAAACTACCCCTTACATGGAACATTTTTCAAAAATTTTGATTTTCCCAAAAATGGTTAAAATACTTTATCTATAAGATATTTATGTGACAAACAAAATATCTTAAATTTTCTGGGTATAGCCTCGGAAGACCTTTTCATTCTGAATGACTTTTTTATAACTGCCAAACCGTAAGAGATGTACAAAAACTTACTAAACAACAAATGTAGATTGTATTAAAACACACAATTTGTCTCATATAAATTTTTTTTGTAGAGTTAACCGTTTTTAGTTTTAAGTTATTTAAACTTTTCTCAAATGTGAAATCTTGTTTCTTGTTTGTTCACTCCTGGGAAGCAAAGAGTTGGAATTTCAATTGTTTCACATAGCGACCAGCTTTTAAAGGACGAGACTATCATTTTAGCCTGAGTATTTTCTTATTTCCCTTCTACTTACAAGGAAACTAGTAATAAGACTAATTCTGCTTATGTTTATCTTGATTAGCATGATATAGATAACAGATTAATGTTTTGAATAAAAGGTTTGTTTATTGAACAGCTAAAGAACATCATGTAAATGGAACAAATAAGATTTTTTCCGTTCTACTTGCAAGAAACCAAGTAATAAGGGCAATTTGTGTTAACATTTATCTCAATTATCATAAAGTAGATAAAAGAATAAGCTTATTAATAATAATTTATTACAGATATGTAGAGAAAGTCATGTGAATGGAACACATCAGATTTTTTTATTCTGTAGTGACATGACAAATCCTAGCATCATCACTGATTACTATCCTGCTTAAGAACTCATCTTCCTCATCAATGTATTGGGTAAGTCACGTCAAAGCAGTCTTGGAAATCATTAACTCCACAAAACAATAAAAAGAAATGTATATGACATAAATTATGTGTTTTAATGAGATTTACATTTTTTAATAGTAACTTTTTGTGTATGTCTTACAGTTTACAAGTCATTCAGATTGAAGAGGACTCAACATATGCATTTTATTTGTCATGTAATTATCTTTAGTATACAATATTTTAATAAACATTGTTAAGTTATTTTTAAAAAAAATGTTCCTGAAAATCTTAGTGCTGCATCCTTGGAAGATGCTGAATATAAATATGAAGTTTGGTATTTAACCAACTTTTTTTGAGTTATTGTGTTCAGATACATGGACACATACACAGCCCTTTGTCTACAACTGCTTATTTTGGACTCAGGAGACCTCAAAACCATTTCCAGTGAAATCTCAGCATCAAATTTTTGGGTGGAATACAGATACCTTTTCTATCTGCTATGTACATAGTACATGTTTGTGAAGGTAAAAATTGATGATTCATTTTAAATCCACCAGAAGTATAGGTCATGAGGTGAGACAAGAACAAATCTTGCACATAGGGGAAGTTGCTTTACTTCCCTCCCTATTTGCAACGGCTGAGAGGACGACTACAGATGCCAGCTTGTCACAAATAACTAAACACAACACAACAGTCTGCAGTGTGAAACAATTGCAGTTCACTTCAAAGTAATTTTGGCACATAGCCATTGTTATAGCAAAATCACTTTGTTAGTTACAAAGCTAATTTTTGTCCATATATAATGTGTCATTAGCAATGTGTAGAGTGTGAAATGGAGTATTTTATATAAAGGAATGTCTATATTTTTATGAACATAGCTAACAATAAGCAATATTACTGTACTTAACTTGTTTCTATAACTTCTTAAAGCTACTCATTGCACCATCATCTTTGTTCTCATAATTAGTAACGATATTAGCATGACTGTCTTCTTCTAAGATAATCTTATTTATTTATGTGCTGCACTAAAGCTAGCATACTTCACTCCTTTGTGCACAGAAACGTTACTTCTATGCATACATGTTGGCACAACTTCTCCCACCATCAATCCTTCAGGTGAAAAGTTGCAACTTAGGATTTTATTCTTGTCTTATCTCAAGAGCTATAAGTTCATCCGTACCAAGAATGACCTATGAATACTGTCTGAAGAGTTCAGAATGCCTGTGTAGTGTGGGTTTTAATTAAAAATAACCAATAATTAGCAGCATTTTTTTTAATTATGTCATGAACAAGAATAGCTAGATTTATAATAAATATTTACATTCATTGTAAAATCACATTTAATCACATTGATAATGTACATTAATATCAACAGTACAGTTACCATTTTGCAGCAGTTTTGGTTGTTGTAATTGGGAATCAAGTTCAATGGTACACAGTTTCTACAGATAAACAAATGAACAGGTCAGTGAATAAAGTTCATGACTTAGTAACTTGACTTCTGTTGCCTTACCAATAATCCTGCTTGCCTCTCAACAATAAAATATATTTTTTCACTAAGATATACTTATTTCTAAGAATAAATTAGTTGCGAGATCATAAGATATAATTCATTAAATAAAAGAATACTGCTGGATCTCAAGCATGCAGCTTTGTGAAAAAATATTTCAAGTGCAGTATATATTACTCTAGCTATACATTTACTTCTTCAAGTGGAATGTAAAGATTTGGACAGTTATCAAAATAATTTAACAACAATATGTACAGATGTATACATATATGTATATAGATATGCCAACAGAAAAATACAGGGTATAAAATTGAAACAAATTTTCAATACAACTGTTCTGTTTCTTACTACACTGTATAAATACTGGATGCAATTTAAGCACATAGCTTCCAGTGACCAGAGTTCAAATCTTTCACATGCCTTATCACTCAATTTGCTGTTACATCAAGCAGCAAGTGAAAAGCAAATGTAATGCGTTGTTTGCATTACTTCAAAAAGTCTGTGAAGTGAAAAATTATATTCAATCCAGTCACATCACAGATGCCACGCTACCACCGTAGCACTTTAAATAATTAATACTTTTTCCTCCCAGGCACATTTCAAACCCGTGTTCCCATAATTCGAGGATCAATCCTCATGTAAATGTACTGTTGGTAGGAAGGTAACAAGTCCTGAGTGGGAGGTTGCCCCTCAAAATCTAAACCTGGTTCCTGTGGAAATTCTGGAGGCAGATGCCTCGGTTGCCTTGGACTAAGGTTTGGAAAGAAAATGGGGCAGATGCTACACGGCATTTGTCTTTTGTTAGCCGTCTCCGTGAAACTTTGTTCAGGTTGGAATGGGAATTCTCTCGGCTGTAAAGCGGATTCCGGCTGGGTGGTGGGTGTAGTGGGAGACGATATGCTACTGGCATTTGCTTCCTCCAAAGTCTCAAAACTATCAGGGGTTGCTATGCAGGGCTTTCGTGGGAGTTGAGTAGTAGGTGGACTGGTATCTGTGATGGACTGGCCCTCTTGTTATTGGGCTGATTTGCAAATGGATGCAATCTGTCAGCTAAAATGTACTCCTGTGGGTCCGACAAGTAATTCTCTTCCATGGAAGTCCCAAAACGCTGTCATATGAAATGCCATATTGGTTAGCACTACTACATATTCACATAGCGCAAATATGGAATACACTGAAAGAAAGCAAAACAGAAATGGAATTATATATTTATTATAACAGAAATAAAATGGTATGTTCTACCTGCTATGTAAGAATTTAAAGAACACAAGAACCTCATTTATCTGGCATTTATTTACACTTGACAGTTTGACTGGTTATGCACAATGTAAGCTATATTGTGGCTGCAATGTTGCCAGATTAACAGCTAATTATCACCTTTCTATCATGTCTCAAGGTGTACCCTATTTTACAGACTACAAGGCACATTTTTTACTCGCTCTAAGCATGTTTGTTCAATGAGCACAGTAGGTGGAGAAGGTATTGTATTCTACCCAGAAAGTCAAAACTGAGATTTCACCAGAAATACAATTTTTAGAACCTCTGAACC
The DNA here is from genome assembly GCA_030762935.1 of Hymenopus coronatus. Taxonomy (NCBI): domain Eukaryota; kingdom Metazoa; phylum Arthropoda; class Insecta; order Mantodea; family Hymenopodidae; genus Hymenopus; species Hymenopus coronatus. The sequence goes on from CM060899.1 coordinate 41,545,095, forward strand.
CCCCCCTCCCAAAAAAAAGCATTTATAGAAAAAGAATGTGTGCGTGTGTAAACTACCCTTTACATGGAAAATTTTTTGAAATTTTAATTTTCTCAAAAATGGCTGTAATGATTTTGATTAAAATGCTGTACATTAAAGATATTTACATGGCAAACAAAACATATATCTTGAATTTCCTGGGAATAGCCTCTGAAGCCCTCGTCATTCTGAATGACTTTTGCATAATTGATAAACTGTAAGAGATAGACAAAAACTCACTCCACAAAAAGTGTAGATCCCATTAAAACACACAATTTATGTCCGTTACATTTCTGTTGTATAACTAACCATTTCAGAGATATTCCTTATTAATGAATTCAATTTTAAAATACTTATAGTTTTCTCAAATGGGAAATCTTCCATGTTTCTTTTGTTTTAATTCCAGACATGCAAAGAAGCAAATTTCAATGACAATCACATTAAATGATTTGACTATTGCTTTAACAATGTGTATTCATTTATCTCAATTAACGTGGAATAGAAACAAGAATAGTCTTTTGTAAGAAGTTTTTTTTTGCAGAATAGATAAAGAAAGTCACACGAAAGGAATACATTAGACTCCTTTTTTAGTCAGCTGTGCAATCTAAGTAATGATAAATATTAAAAGTTGTGTTATTTTATTCAGAAAAATTGCTTAAAAGTTAAAGTGCATTTTATAGTTTGCAAAATACGGTAATGTACACAAGTAGTGAATGTCCATGAATAATCAGTAATTGATTATTATTGTTACTTGAAAATAAAATCTTGCCTCCCACCTAGGTGGCAGGGTTATGTTAATTCACAGGATACCTGAGTCACACTTCTGCAATATAAATATTATTGAGCTCTGCATATAAAATCTGTCAATAAAACATTTTAAACCCATTTGCAAGTCAGAACTTTGTAACTTAAGTTTATAAACTAAATAGACTTTTATAATGTATAAAAAGATGTCATGAATCCTAGTATTTCTGTTATTTGTTTCTTCTTTCTCTGTCTCTTCATATAAATGTGCTAACTATGGGATCAATAAGGATAATTTGAATATAAACTGTATTTTTTAAATATATTTACTGATTAAACATATATACAAGTGACACCTTCTCTACATACCGTTCTTTGCTCCACACACTTTTGTCAATGATTTGGAAGCTTGGATATTTCTTGTTCAAAAAAAAATTGAGGTTGCCTTGTCAACCACTTGCACACATGTTCGTCAATGCCTTCATTGGTTTCAAATCATTCCCCTTCATGCAATTCTTTCATGGGCACAAACAAAAAAATGTGTTGTGTTCCATTCACATGACTTTCTCTACGTCTCTGTAACAAATTGTTAAAAACCTTATTCGTCTATCTACTTCATGATAATCGAGATAAACATTAGCAGAAATTGTCCATATTACTTGGTTCCTTGTAAGTAGAAGGGAAAAAATCTAATGTGTTCCATTCACATGATGTCCTCTAACTGCTCGGTAAACAAATCTTTATTCCAAACGTTAATCATGCTAATCTAGATAAACATAAGTAGAATTAGTCTTATTACTAGCTTCATTATAAGTAGAAGGGAAATAAGAAAATGTACAGGCTAAAGTGGTAGCCTCATCCTTTAAAAGCCGGTTATCATGTGAAACAATTTAAATTACAATATTTTTCCTTGTCAGGAGTAAACAAAAGATGCTTTCCATTTAAGAAAAGTTTAAGTGGCTGAAATTGAAACCAATAATCCAGAATATCTCAAAAACAGTTAACTCTACAAAAAAAATATATGACATATATTATTTGTTTTAATGAGATCTACCTTTTTGGTGTAGTAAGTTTTGTATATCTCTTATAGTTTGCCAGTTATATAAATAAAAGTCATCCAGAATGAGGCGGTCTTCAGAGGCTATTCCCACAAAATTCAAAACATACGTTTTCTTTGTTATAAAAATGTCTTATACGTAAAGTATTTTAATCAAAATTGTTAGAGCCATTTTTGAGATAATCAAAAATTTCGAAAAGTGTTCCATGGTAAAGGGTAGTTTGGAGTGAGGGGATTTTCTTGAAAAGCTTTGTGTCGCATCCTTAGAAGATACCAAACTTAAATACCAACTATCCATGTAAAGGATAGTTTAGGGTGGGGGGGGGGGGGGATTTTTCCCAAAATCTTTGTGTCGCATCCTTGAAAGATACTAAACTTAAATACCAAGTTCGGTATTTTACACTTTTCGTTCTATTTTTTGGATACAGGAACCCTAAAATGTCTATTTCCGGTGAAATCTCAGTATCAAATTTTTGGGTGGAATGCAAAACCTTCTCTACACACTATGAACATAGTATGTGTAGCAAAAGTAAAAAGTCACAGGAATTTTTCTGGCGGAGAAGCAGAGATTTGACTTTGGGTACCAAGCATGACCTTCATTTTGTACAATTTCTTGGCTGCCCTTAAATTGCCTGGCCCAGATAAACACTCAGTTCTGGAACAGTGTAGGTTGCCAAACTGTACCTTTAAACAAGCTAAAATCTCTGAAAGTTTAATCCATTCTTAGGTTAAAAATTATATCATAATGTATTGCTCAATAGACAAAGGAACTTCTTGTTCACTCGTGACACAGAAACGTATCAAAACAACTAACCAAGCTGGTTTCCCCTTCCTAATACCTACCTCCAACCGGATCTGCCTGCTGGACTCTGGCTCGGTTACTGATAATATTTGAATCACCCTGATATTTTCTGACTCCAAAGTACATAGGCTGCAGTTCTGCACAACTATTCTGCTCAATTCTAGTTGATTCTGCTATATGAGAGTTTGATTCCACTAAGTGGTCATACTGGAAACAGTGAGCAACAATTTTCAAACCTCTTAATATTTTCTTTTTAAAGAAACCACATTCATCATCTCTGACTTTTCAACATAGTCTCCATTTCTTTGCACACATTTTTTCCCCATCATTCTGCAAGTTAATACCTTATGATAGACCTCCATTCCAGATGTGCATTAAGACACTGATGCACTGCTTTCTGAATATTCTTCACCAATCTCGTAAAAGTAGCCTTGCATCTGTTTCATAACAGAACCAAAAAGATGGTAGTCAGAACTGTAAGGAGTGTTTCCCACTTCCATTGTGACACGGGCTATGTGAGGATGTGCATTATCCTGCAGGATCTTACCCAGGCCTTATTGTGCAAGGCGCAATAGAGCTTCCAAAGTGTCTGGATATAGCGGGCAGTGTTTATGATTTGTCCAGGTTCAAGAAAATCAACCAGAAGCATTCTAGAAGTAGTTATGCATAACCTTTCCAGCAGATTACATTGTCTTCACTTTCTTCTTTGAAGGCGAATCCAAATGGTATCATTCCATACTCTGCATTTTGTTTCGGTTCACAGTGATGCAACCAGCTTTTATCACCTGTCACAATACTTGTCAAAAAATCACCTTCATTTTGAAATATCTGATGGTTTTTCTCTGAAGTTTGTAGTCTTCAGTCAATAAACGTGGGATCCAAAGGTCACAAATGTTTTGATAACCTAATCTTTTGTGTCATTTCTTGTACTGCAAGTTGTGTGATTTCATCCACAGTGATACACCTATCTGCTCTAATGATTTCATCCACTCTTTGCTTATTGCGTTTCGTACATGGGTGACAGTTACAAGGCTCATCTTTGATACTAGTGCAGACATCTCCTTAAGCATGTTAAAGTTTGAGGTGAATTTCAGCAGCCGATTTTCCCTCTTGAACAAGGAACTCAATGACAGCATCCTGTTGAAACAAAGCATCAATGTCTGTCATTTTGGAAATACAGCTTGTGGTCACGTGCTAGAAACTAATGACATCGCAATATAAAGTCTGTAGATTATGATCCTGCAGTCCTTTTTACTTTCTACATACATAGTGTATAGAGAAGGTATTGTATTCCACCCAAAAATTTCATAACCTATATTTTATCTGAAATGTTTTGGGACCCCCTGAATCCAAAAAAAAAAAAAAAAAACACTTTTAGAAAAAGGCCAATGTGTGTTTTTGTAGAGCATAGCTCAAAAACGAAAACACTGTTAAATATCAAATGCAATATTTAAGTTTAGCATCTTCCAAGGATGCCACAAAAAGACTTTCAAGAAAATCCCAGACTACCCTTTAAATGGAAAATATATTATATATTTTTTTTTTTGTAGAGTTAACCATTTCTGAGTTATTGCTTTCAATTTTAAGTTACTTAATTTTCTCAAATGGGAGGTTATCATTTGTTTCAATCTCCCTTTTGTTTTACTCTGGCCATGCAAGTGGAATCTTGAGTTTCAAATGTTTTACATAGCAACAGACTTTTTAAAGATTTGATAATCATTTTAGCCTAGTGTATTACCTTATTTCCCTTCTACTTAGAAGGAAACAATACAACCATTTCTGCTAATATTTATCTGGATTACCACACTGTAAGTAAATAAATATTTTGTAACAATAGTTTGTAGAGAAAGTCATTTGAATGGAACAATTTTATATTCATAGAATGAATGTAAAGTTGTGTAATTGCACTAATTGTAAAGGAAAATTTAAGAATGGGGTTGGCATATAAATAATAATAATAATTTATAATATGTAAAAAGAAGCTAGTAAACAGTGAAGTTAAACAAGTATTAATATACCAATTAATAATTTGTAACAATTCTTCACTTATCTTTTTATCACCAGGACTAGTTTTACAACTAAAGTTTTATTGTATCTTCAGCTCAAATTTCTCTTTGCTGTTGTTTATTTACATTGACATGCCACTAGATGAATTGTGTAATAAGGCATTGCTCACTACTGGAATCAAAACACATTTGGTGAGACATTCAATTAGTTGTGTATTGCCTGATTTTTGTTCTTTAAAATATTTTCCCCCAAACCACTAAATCTATAAATCCATTTAAGTATTTTAATAATTTAATTGCAAGAGATTGTTTTTTACTTCAAAAGAAAATAAGAATAATGGCTGGACCAAATCAAAGAGCCTCCTGTTAGCCATATTTTAAAAAACTGCAGATCCTGACATTACCATGTATGTACATTTATAATAAACATAAATATAAATAAGACAAAACCCAGATACACATGTACAAAGAACAAACATGAAAACATATCAGAACAGTTTTAATCATATGGCAGTTAAATTTTTCAATAAATCACCAGGACATATTAAAATACAGACAAAACTGAAAGCATTTAAATCAGAAGTAATGTCATACCTGCTGGATCACCAATTCTATACAATAGGTGAATTTATGATGATTTATGTACATACTTTTGTCTTATTTAATTTTAGTTTATACTTTAGTTTTAAGATCTTTGATGCACCACCTATAAGCATTGCTCAGCACTGTAAATATATGTGATGAACAAATTTCATTATTAAATTTCCAAAAATGTTATGCCACAGCTGATTTATCAATCTGTATTTAATATTCTAAAATGCTCCTTAACTCTGGTTTCCAAATGATGTTTGATTTTATTAATGTAAACAATTATCTGATATATGCCAGATTTTTATTTTTTGAAATTTCAATACTTCAATTGGTTCATTTAGTGATGCTTTTAAAAGATTTGACTACTGCTTTAGCCTATAGTATCCTTTTATTTCTTTTCGACTTACAAAGAAGTAAGTAATAAGACCAATTCTCATAATGTTTATCTTGATTAGCATGATGTAGATGAAAGAATAATCTTTTGTAAGAAAAGTTTGTTTGTGGAACAGCTAGAGAAAATCATGTGGATGGAACCATTAGATTTTTATAATGTTATGATCAGAGTTCCAAAAATATGATACTGCTGATTTTTCTGCAGGCTCATATTCCATGTGGCTGAGATGTTCCTTGAGACAGATTTCGAAGTTTCATCTAGTTTTTCCTACATATACTTTCTCAAAATTTTCAGTCAATCTTATAGATTTCTGGTCTTTTTGCAGAAGTTACATTGTTTCTAATTATCTATTGGCAATGCTTATTAGGTAGACATAGAAATAGACCAAATTAAAAGTTTGTGAGAAATATTTCCTTAGAAACGTTGACTTAGTTAATGAAATTCAGCATCCCAATGGACAAAAATCTTGTCACCAAATTTGTTGAACCACCATCAGGGAGACAAAGAGGAAGAGATTCGTTGAAATTAACTCTGTGATAATTAACCTAATTTAGTGAATTTGTGAATGTGCAAACATTCTAAATTCTTATTGCAAAATTATGTGTGTTCAGTGTTCAAAGTTATATATATAAAAAGTTAGCGAATTCAGCCCAAGTCACCTTGCATGCTTTTTCTCAAATATACATTACCTCCAGGTTCACAGTATGAATTATGCCTGATGAAGAAGTATGCTGCCAGTGCAAATGAGACAACATTAACGGCCAATAACTGATATTTTATTCTTAATGATCGAGCTTCAATATTGTCAGGTGGACTTCGCCTCATACTTCTTAGCAAATAACAGGTAAGCATCATGTACAGCTCTGAAGTGATCATGAATGTAATAAAACACTTTTCATGAACAGCTGTAAAGAAAAAAAAAAACAAATTGTTATAAGTCAAGAAATTATCAGAATGAATTTGATATATATGGAAAAGCATTAAATAGTAGTAACCTATTCATTAAAAAAACCTATTTTATTAATGGTGATGTCAATTGCTAGAATCATATCAGTACTGCTGGTGTTCTGGAATTTTATCCTGCATGCCATTAAATGTACTGAGATGGGGCTGTCACTTTTAAGCACACTTAATAATTGGTCTCGGCAAAGTTTGAACCAATGACCTTGGGATCTGAAGGCCAGCGAACCTCCTCATTCCATAATGCCCCATTCACACTGAGATGTAAGCACAAGATTTTACACCCATGTTATTCAATGCAAACACTCACATAAATGCACATTATGCAATGCAATGTAACATAAGAGTTTGTCAACTACAAACTTTATCCTTGTGTTGCATAACAGAGAACAAATTCTGCATTCCTTTCTCTACACATTGCCTGCTGTTCAACATCAAATGATCACAATACAAGATTTTACTGGGCCTATTGTACAAACATGTACTTCTATTTGGCCATACCGCGACATCTCTCATTTCTCTCAAGAGGTTATGGTAGTCTCCTTGCGAATCCTCCTTTGATTTAATGGATGTACTCACTATCCGCTTTTAAACAATTATCGTGACATCACTGTCGCCAGCGTCAGTTATTAGTATGTAATTTTATAACCTATTTATTTATAAAATATTGAGTGAATTTTTTTTATATGGTTTTGTTGGTTATGTTATTCAACTTGAAACTTGCAGAACATTTGGAAGATATCAAACCCGTGTTAACTTTTTGCGTTATGCTTATGACTTGAGTTGTGAATGGTCTTCCCTTGTGCTTGCACTGTATTATGTCTGCCCTTGTATGTCATTGTGAATGTGGCTTAACTCTCTAATTTTGCACAATTCTGTTCAATAATGTTGTATTTAATTTCTTAAAATTGAACGCTGGTTATAATTACAGATAAATGTGCATAATAGGCATAAAAAAGTGTAGAACAAAATCTATAAACAAGTTTTGAAACAAAGCTTGATTGAAAATACCAAAAATAGCTGTGCTCCAAACATGACATTTTTACATTATCCCCCCTTTGTATATTAAGTGGGTAGGGGAAGTCTGTATTTCACCCAAAAAATCAAAATCAACATTTCAGCAAAAATATATATTTTGAGGCACCCTGAACCCAAAAATTGCAGTTTTAGAAAAAGGTCCTGTGTGTGTGTGTAACTCAAAAACAAAATCACGGTTGATTACAAAGTTGGTATTTTTAAGTTCAGTACCTTCCAAGGATGAGACATTCAGATTTTCAAGAAAAAACCCTAATCCCAGTCTACTCTTTATATCAACATTTTTCAAAATGTGTGATTTTTTGAAAAATGGGTCAAGTTAACATACGTAAAAGCTAATACTACAAATTTACACCACAAAAGATGACATATACAGTGGTATTTACATAAATTTCTATATATTTAACAAATTTACTAATATGTATGGTTCTAGAGACTATCTTCCATGTAGTCTTTTACAGAGTAATAAGCTTTTTTTATGAGAGACTTTTTAATGTGTTAAGAAACATGATTTTATTTTTATTTCTCTATATTATTTGATAGTTTATTATATTTTTTTTTTACCAGAGCAGAAAAGGCTTTTTTCATATAGTGTGAGTCTATGGGTGGGAACTTTCAGATAATTTTGTGTTCTAGTTTCATGCTTATGTTTATTCTGTTTAACATAGCATTTATCAAAGTTTTCATAAGAGTATTTGGATAATTCATAAAAATATTTAAATGACCAATAATATTGTATATTTTGAATTTTTTGAGAAAAGCAATAGTGTCTTCATTTGGAAGGAAAGGTAAAATTTACTTTGATTACAGAACGGATTTCAGGCTTTTTTTTTCCTACAAAAGCCCCTATTTTGCATTGCTTTTTCAAAAGCCTTTAGGAATAGTCTTCTATTGACCCCTTATTTCAATCCAGTTCATTTATACACACCTAATGTAGCCTAACCTTGACAAAATCTTGAAGCCAGAGAAACCTATCATTCATTTTTCGAAAAACATTTATAAAATACAAGATCAATTCAACTTTAGAAACCTTAATATTTTGACTGATACAGCATATCAGCTGCTTTCCTTAGGTTCATATTTACACTTGAACAAATATTCTGCAAGTATCCGTTTATATATCTGTGTTTAATGAATAACTCAACAATTTGGTCTTAGGAAAACTCAATACTCTGAAAATAACTTGGCTCATATTCACTTTCACATGTACATAACATCATGGCCTTTACCTATTGTTTCTTTTCCAATTCACAGCTGTTAACCAACTCAAAACATTGAATGACCTATCACGTGATCAAATCATTTTAATATAATTGGCCATGACATCGTCTCATACCATTGGCAGAACAATTAACCAATGAAATGTTCATTGAAGGTCTATTGACAGTTTGAATTGTTCAATATTTAGTAACTGTTTAGAAGCCCTACTGATTTTCAATTGCTTCTCGTAATGTCATGGAAAGAATATGGAATTTTAAGGCCAGCATATAGCATCTATTCCCTTTCTATCTATAACAAAATGTGCAATGCAATCATTTCTGGAAAGGTTTTGAGTTTGTTAAGTTTTTATTAATATGTATTTTATGAGTTGTATGTTTTGTTGCCATATTTTATAACAGTTTTACATTGTAAATAAATGTGAATCACACATAGGTATCATAATCCATATCTTGCCAAAAATTCTAGTAACCCCCGACAGAGGTATGCCAATAACAAAACACTAATAAATAAACTAAGTAAATTAAAAAAATGTATTGAATGTGAATGAGTGAGTGTCACTTAGTTTCTTTATTCTTATGTATACAAAGATTTTACAATTTAATGTTCATTAAGTATAGCTTTAAATTTTAGAAGAAAATTGTAACAAAAAACATCAAAACTTTCCCTGCTACTTCTATCAGTCAGGCATGGATGAACAATTTATGGTGAATTTTTATATTTATCAAGGGTGTGCAAATTAATCACATGAATAATCTGTTGAGGTGGTGGTTGTTATTATTGCATGTATGATTTCCCCCCCCTAATCTTTACTATATTATTTTGACATTTGTATTGCATGAAATTTTGCTACACTTTTTCTAAAGAAGAAAAAAGCATTTCTTTTATTATTTATACGTCAACTCCATTCTTAAAAGTTTCTTTTCAGTTACAGCAATGACACAACTTGTATTTCCATTCTATAAATATAAAATTCAAAATAGTTTTCATTAATTTGTGAATGACAACAAGGTTCTCTTGGTTGCTCTATGCACAAATCATAACAACCAGCATGTGATATAGTAATCAGAATAACAAAACATACCATAGTTTTCTGCGGATGATATAAACGTGAGTCCAATGAGAGCCAAGTTTTCAATAACATTAAGCCAGCATGCTATTGCAGCCATGAAGTGTATCCACTGATAAAGGACTCCTTGGTAATATCTGTAATACATTCTTGCAACTAATAAGCGTGGCCCTGCATGTATTGCTATAGCTATCCTCCACACATGGCGCTGAGGTGAAAACACTCCAATGGCTGCAGATATTGATGGTAGAAAGTTAGCAACCTGTAAACAAGACTGACTTAGATTCAAAACTAATATTTAATGTCTCATTCACTAAACCTGCTATTGAAAATACTCACCTCACAGTGAGTATATGTTGCCCTCTCAAAATGGAAGAGTATAGACCAAATGACACAAAAGATAAAACTAAGCAATGGAAGTGACACTGTAGCCCATGCTAACTTTCCAAAAGGAACCTTAATGACAAACCCCTTACTCTTATGAAGTGGCAGGTATTCAGAACCTATCATAACAGCTGTCGACATCTTGATATAGCTGTTATTCTGACAGGTTCAGGTATAGTTACACAAAGGCAATCTGTCAACAAACCTCTTGTCTATTTGTGTTAGTCATGGCACTCTAACCTAGTCTGCAATTTTCTCTCCGTATGCATAAATACAATTCCTTTAATATTACTTCCATTATTATGGTAAAATTTTAGAAGTGTTAACTGTCACCCTGAGTATTTTCTACAGCTGTCATTCTCACGAATTCTGTGTATCTTTTAAGTATGTTATCCAGCGATTATCATCCTAATCGATAAATTTTCATGACAGTTGGCATTTCTGATTTCCGTATAAAATGCTGTAATAAATGCGCATCGTCAAATCAGACTGCGGCCACAGAGTTCAGAAAACGCATGCGTCAAACACTACGCCAATGCAGCGCTGATGAAGATATCTGCGTTAGAATGTCTGTGATTGAGAACTGAAGTTGGGCCTGTAAGGCAAGGAGGTCATGGTCAGAAAATACTTCATGTAACTTGCAAAGCAGCGTACAATACATTAGCAAAGAATCCAGCAGCCAAACATGTAAGTCAATTTATTTAAATGTATTTGTGCAATAACAGCGCTCGTACAATAATGCCTACATACCAGAACTAGTTAAGAGATGACAATTGGTATAACAAACACTCTTTTAAAGTATAAATATAGCTATATTCTTGAATTCAAACATACATATCTATGTATAAGTTGCCGTAAAAGTGCAGTTCGTATTTTAAGGCATTTAGTTATATGCATGTTGAAGGAAACAACTCATGGTGGATCTTGGCATATCTGTAAAGCAAATTAGGTTATGAAATTAAGATTTGTGAAAACACTACGATTTCTTTAATATCCGATACAGAAATTTCATGTCAAATGGTATATTTATAAAGTTCTTTATTTACAAACTCCTACACCTTTTCTGTCAAGTTTTGTAAGACCTTGCTGAGTAAATTAAATAAAGAGGACAGTAATAAGTACGGTTTGAAATATAGACTTACATCCACAAACTGATTATGAATGAAACTATTCAAAATAGTGATAAAAATAGTTTATTGCTCAAATATTGTACAAAAAATGAATAATTATTTCAATAAGTTAGTTACACCACTTGGCATTCTTCAATATGTGATCTGGATTTGGAGATTTTGTTACTCTGCCATTAGAGCTGCTTTGTAGGTACTTACACTGGCGTGTAAGGCTCTAAGCCGTAAAGCGGAGCAGAGGGATGTTTTTTTTATAAGTAGAGGAGTTGAGCCGTAGCGCCAAAGGCCGCGACTGCAGAACGACAACATGACTTAGCCGAGGGATCTGTTATGTTAAAATCCCGATGATCCCAAGAAGTCAAAACCTCTGCAATCTGGTGACTTTTGCATCTGAACAATTTCATGTTCTCAACACTTTCAAATATGAATTGCCAGTGGAAGTTTGATCCACCACTTAAACTACTACTTAGAGCATTTGTGTGTGTGAGATGCAACCATTGTGTAGTTTTAATGGGTAAGAAGTAATTTAAGAGGGTATAATTTCCACTGGCAATCCATATATTTAAGTGTAGAAAACATTGTTGTACAGGTCTGTATGTGTGTCCATTTGATGCAACCATTGTATATTTTTACTGGTACTTTTGTTATTCTGTCATTAGAGCTGCTTTGCAGTCGCTTACTGGTCTGTTATAAGGTTTAGGGCCCTAAGCCGCAAAGCGTAGCAGTGGGATTTTTTTTTTAAGTGGAGGAGTTGAGCAGTCCTTCAGCCACAGGACATGACAACAGAACATAGCCAAGGGATCTGTGAAGCTAAAACCCCAATGATCCCAAGAAGTCAAAACTTCAGCAATGTGGCAACTTTCATGTTTGAACAACAGTTTTCAACACTTTCAAATGAGGATTGCCAGTGGAAATTTTACCCACCACTTCTTAAGAGTGTTGTGTGTGTGTGTGTGTATGTGATGCAACCATTGTATATCTTTACCAATGAATCTTGAGAGTAATGACTCTCTACTTAAATTTAATGAACATCCCAGAATAGCCGATTTGCAGGGGTCGTGCATAGTAATTATAATACTTATTAAACCTGTATGTGATAGTCAAGAAGGAAAGTTTATGTAATCGCAGTGCTTTTATTGGTTATACATACAATTTCTGATACACAAATCAATGCTAAGGAAATTTGAAACACTAGGGTATTAAGTGCAGAAAATGTAAACTTCATAGATGGACAAATCTTTAAAAACTCTGTGTTCCATTCACATGACTTTCTCTGTAACAAATTATTTAATTTTTTAAATTTATTTAGTGTCGTTTCAACAAGAGTCGTATTGCAACTATTGTTAAAAACCTTATTCTTCTATCTACGTGCTTCTTGCTAATCAGGATAAAATTAGCAGAAAATGGTCTTATTAGTTCCTTGTAAGTGAGAAGGAAATAAGGCTAAAGCAATGGTTAAATCTTTTAAAAGCTGATTGCTACGTGTTCAAATTCCTTTGTTTGTATGTATGGCCAGGGGTTGACAAATTCATGTATGAGAAAAGTATAAGTATTTTAAAGCTGAAGCCAATAGCAAGGAATATCTCAGAAATGGTCAGCTCTACAAAAAATCGCTTATGGTTTACCAGTTATGCAAAATTCATCAAGAATAAAGAGGTCTTCAGAGGATATTCCCAGAAAATTCAGAATATACATTTCATTTGTCATAAAAACATCATAAACAAGTGGTGGTTTAATAAAATCATTGGAGTCATTTTTGAGGAAATCAAAAATTTTGAAAAATTCTCCACGGATAGGGTAATTTGGGGGTGGAGGGATTTTTTTTCTCCCCCTCTCCATAAATCTTGTTGTATCTGTGGAAGATACTGAACTTTAATGTCAAGCTTGTAATTTAACAGACTTTCCAATATTGAGTTATGCTGTACTACAGACACACACATGGATCCTTTTCTAAAAATGCTTTTTTGGGATTCACAGAACCCTAAAACATGTATTCCTGGTGCAATCTCAGTATCAAATTTTTGGGTGGAATACAATACCTTCTTTTATGTACTTGTAGATATGTGAAAGAGAAAGTAAAAAGATATCCTGCATACATTTTTATTTAACAAATCACAGTTCAAATAATATAAAATTAACACTAGATAGTGAAATAAATAGTACAAACTTTCTCGAAATGATTGACAAAAATTTAAACTGGAAATCTTATAAAGCAGATATCAGCAAAAAAAATTAATAAAAGCATATATGTAATGACACAGACCAGTAAGACAATAGATAGCAAAACTATGATACAGATATATTATGCACTTGCATACTTCCACATCATTATGGCATTACGCTATGTGGAAACATTACACAAAGAGCAATGGAAAAACTTTTTAAATTGCAAAAATACACAACAGAATAATATGCAAGATAAATAATAAACAAATTTGAAACTTGTTTAAGAACCTAAAAATTTCAACTGTTCCATATACATACAAAAGTATAAAAACTATTGTACATAAAAGCATAAAAAGAACTGTAATGTACATGCTTAAGATTTGAGAAATCATGATTACTTCCAAACTACACAGTGAATAATCAATCAATAGAAATTGTATCAATAATTACCAAATGCAATAAAGAACATAAACAAAATAACAAATAATGACAGCCATAAAAAAAGGTATTTAATTCAAAGCACCTTTTATGGTATAGAAGAATTTAAATATGGAAGTGCTATGTAAAACAAGTTTGATGTGTAACTTACTTCATTTTTGAGTTATCCTTCCTTAAACACAGACACACAAACTATTTTTTTTTTATTATTATTATTATTCTGAGATCCTCAAACATTTCTGGTGAAATCTCGGCATCAAATTTTTGAGTGGAATACAGAATCCTCTCCACCTGCTATGTGCATTGTACATTGACTAAAGAAAGCAAAAGAATCTCTTTAAGATGCACTCAGTGCTTAAGGCTCAGTTTCAAATGGTCAAAAAAATAATGCATATATTTTCATAACTTGAGGGAATTTTTTGTGATAAATGCCGAAGTTGGATAGGTAGAGTAAGACAAAAAATTCAATGTTATGGTCAGGAATTGAACACGGATTTCCTGGTCACTAGCCGGTTGCTCTAACCACAGGATTAAATTTCTCAACTGACTTGCACATTTCCCGGTAAATCTCAAGGTGATCTCAGATTACTGGTGAAATAATAATGGTTATAGTGGACTTCATGGATTTATCCTATTCGTTTTTATGCTTAAGATAGTACTCACAGGGAAAGAGTGTCAGGAAGGAAGCAGTGCACAACTGTGACCCAGCACCATTGAAAGTGTGGCTGGTTACTCTAATGGACCTGTATTTGTGTTATAAGATGACCTCCAAACTATCAATGTTCTATGAATTGAGTTTATATTTTAATGATCATTCTATATAGTGTATGTACAATTATCTTCTATTCATAATGTTTTAATTAATAAATATTATATTCTTGCATATGCAGCACAGCCTAGCAATTATTGCACAAAGCGTGTTGTAAATAATTATAGATGCATGTGTAAAGAAAAACCTCCTCATTGTTAAGTTTTTGCCTATATAAGCACATTTCACTGCAGATTGCATCAGGTATTCAAACAATTTGTACTATAAACGTAATCAACTTAAAATTTGTAAATTGTGGATCTAAACATGCAACCAAGGAAAAAAAGGAAATGTAATACAGCTTCAAGTCGTCATAAAATAGGCTAACGAATCAACTGTGCTGCAGCGAGGGATGAAAAAGCGGATGTATTTGAATTGTGTACCTTAGATGACGTGAGGATTTTGCATGACTTGAAATACATTGGTGAGTGATTTGTGTTATTTTAATAGTTTTAATTTATATAATCATTTTTATTTTCTCTAGCACATATGTACAATGTATATAGTAGGTAGAGGTGTTGTATTCCATCCCAAAATTTATATTGAGACTTCATCATAAATACATGTTTTGAGACCCGCTGAATACAAAAAATGTATTTTAAGAAAAATATGAGAATGTGTGTGTGTGTGTGTGTGTGTGTGTGTGTGTGCCTGTGGGCAGCATCACTCAAAAACAAAAAGTCTGTTAAATCCCAAATGTTACATTTAAGTTCACTATCTTGCAAACATGTGACGCGAAGACTTCCTAGAAAATACCCTCACCTGCAACAACACTTTACATAGAACGTTTTTCGAAAATTTTGATTTTTTTTAAGAAATGGCTAATGCTTTTGATTAAAATACTGTATGTTTTAAAATATTTTAATCACAAGTGAAACATATATCTTGAATTTTCTAGGAATAGACCTCTTCATTTTGGATGAGTTTTGTATAACTGGTAAATCATAAGAGACAGACAAAAAATATAGATCATTAAAACACACAAATTTATTCATGTGTTTGTGTATGTATGTGTATATGTATACTTGTTGTTATTATTATTATTATTATTATTATTATTATTATTATTATTATTATTATTGTTGTTGTTGTAGAGTTAACCACTTCCAAGATATACCTTGTTATTGATTTCAATTTGAAACTATGTATTAAAAGTTTTCTCAAATGAGAAGTCATCTCTTGTTTCTTCTCTACTTTGTTTTACTCCTAGCAAGAAAGGAGAACTGAATGTCAATTGTTTCATATAGCGATCAGCTCTTTTAAGATTTGACTCGCTTAACCTAGTACATTCCCTTTTTTTTAATCAATGTCAATTGTTCAATATAGTGATAATCTTTTAAGATTTATGTATTGCTTTAGCTTGGTGTATTCCCTTAATTTCCCTTCTACTTATAAAGAAGCAAGTAATAGCAACAATTCTGCTAATGTTTATTTTGAATAGCATGATGTAGATAAAAGGATAACTTGAGAGGTTTGTATGTGGAATAGCTAGAGAAAGTCATGTGAATGGAACCTTTTTTTTTTTTCTAAGACAATCCTGAATTTTGGGCCCTTTCTTTTTTTCTTTCTCTACCAGTATAACATATATTTGTACATATTAGGTAGAGAAGGCATTGTATTCTAGCCAAAAATTTGACACCAAGATTTCACTGGAAATACACGTTTTGAGGACATCTGAATAAATAATAATAATAATAATATTAATCATAATAGCATTTTTAGAAAAAGATCTGTGAACACTGCAGCATTGCTCAAAAACAAATTCTGTTAAATACCGAACTTGGTATTTAAGTTTCGTATCTTTCAAGGATGCGACACAAAGAATTTCATGAAAATCCCCCCACCCCAAATTACCCATTACATGGAAGATTTTTATACTTTTTTTTTTTTTCTCTCAAAAATGTCTTTGATTTTGAATAAAATACTGTATGTTAAAATTGCTTTCATTACAAATAAAACTATAATCCTGAGTTTTCTGGGTATAGCTTCTGAAGTCTTCATTCTGAATGCATTTGTATAGCTGGTAAACTGTAAAAGATAGACAGTAACTTACAACACAAAAAATGTAGAACTTGTTAAAACACACTTGTCTTATTTTTCGTAGAGTTAACCTTTTGATATATTTCGTGTTATTGGTTTGTTTGAAAATATTTAATTTTTTTTCAAATGGGAAGTTGCTGTGTGTTGCATCGCTCTTGTTTTACTCTTGGCCATGCAAAGAGAACAAATTTAAATGTCAGTTGCATAGTGACAGCTTTTAAGAGATTTGACTCACTTTAGTCTAGTACATTCCCTTATTTTCCGTCTACTTACAAGGAAGCAAGTAATAAGACTAATTCTGCTTATGTTTATATTGATTAGCATAATGTAGATAGAAGAGTAATCTTTTATAAGAAATGCTTGTTTGTAGAAAATCATCTGAATGCAACACATCAGATTTTCTTATGATTTAGACTATCATCTTTTCTACAGAAATTTGAGTTAGTTAAAATTAGTTTTCAACTTTTTACTCATTTTACTTGCCATGCACATTTGTGGCATTTGACAGATGGGATTGATATATCATATGGTTTCCTTTGGCCTTCTTGTTGAATGCTTTTTATTAAAAGTTATGTCTGACCCTCAGCTGAAAGACGCTCTTTGTCAGATTCTTGGCAAAGCAGAGCAGAGAGATGGTAGGATAAAATATGTAGATATGCATCCTCTAGACAGTCACATGCTCCAATCAGTTGAAAGTTTGCCATTGGTCCTAATACAAGCATGTTTAAATAGTTGGCATATTATTAAAAGTTAAATTCTGACATAGTTGATATAATTAATCTGTCCAACCAGTACTACTTCTTATAGATTTACATTGCTTATGTAAAGTTTAAAGTCATGTAATATCATTGTAAAATATTGTTTCCATTCTTTATTAATATTACAAGGGTACTAATAATGTCTATATTTCTAGTTATTCTGAAAACAGTATAGAAGAAATTATGATGGTTTATATTCACATGACATTCTCTACCCTCTATTCCATACTAACCCCTTCAGTGATATGGATGTGACATCCTGTGCATGATTGTTAAATTGCCATTATACAGATAACATTGAATAACTCCATGCAATGATACAAACCTCAACATCTGGATTTGTCTTGCAGTCTAAGGCAGTGTAGGAGAGGCTAACCTATCAAGCCAAGGATCGCGGAATTGAATCGAGTCAAAATGTATTTTCTGCATTCAAGAGAAATTGTGGAAAAGGATGGGGAGGGCTTACTAAAGCAATCAGTGTGATAGCATGGTTGGATGCTGACAGATTTTGATTGAATGCAGATATGCACATTTTACCATTTTATTATGTAAAAAATATTCACTCATATCATTACACAGTATTATAAGAGTAATAGATCAGATATTGCAGCTATCATGTATCCCAACGATTGTGTGAGGGTTGCCCACGATGATATGATCAGAGGTTCGCACCTCAAATGACCAAATATAGTTTCTAAGCCTCACCTCCATTATTGTGTATCCTTGAATTGGTTAAGGATATACAAACAGTCCAGAGATAGTCAAATTTTTAGAGCTGGATGCTATATGCTGGCCTAAAAACTCCAGAGTCTGTTCTTGACATCAGGAGAAAATATATAAAAATTTGCATGGTTGGTGAAGATATAACAACAGTTGCTAGTTGGAAAGCAATTTGTTTATGGGCCAGAAGAATGAAATGTGAATGTTGCCAATGTTACTAGAAAAGAAACCAGTAGAAATCACAGTTAATATGTATCTACTCCAATTTCAAGTATATTTTTAAATTTCAAAGAAAACTATTGGTAAAAAATTAAAATAAGATAAAAGAAAACAGCACATACTTAATGTTACTAGTAACATACAGAGCAGAGAAATTACAAAAAGAAAAATACCATTGATACATTTGTGTGAATTTCTCTGCACATGTTTTGTCTCTGCTACCACAAGGACATCCTGGGCTTTCCAATATCCTAAACCTGTAAAAATATAGTCTGAGGTTCTTCTGTAAAATTTTGCTTTTGTGTATCTTAAAGATTATCAGCATATGAATATTCTATTGTTGGCTATTTTATCAGCTATTTCATTTGTTTTTACATGTTCTTTTATTTAATTAAAAGTAATTTGCCAGATAATATCTATAGGGGATTTTAAATGTTTTTGTATTATTTTCAATTATGGATTATGTATTTTGTTATTCATCAAAATTTTAGTGTGTGTGTGAATACTACCACTGTCCACAATGTACATAGATGGTCATGATGTATTCTTAGCCATGGAAATGCAAAGTAAATGAAAATAGAGGGAAACAAAAGACAATCACACCTGCTTATAACAGTACAATTTGTATTTATTATTTGTGTGTTTAATTTGCATTTCATCAGCAGAAGTTTGTAGAGAAGTTGCTATTATCTGAACAACCTTACTCTTAGTGCAGACGTGTGTGAGGTTTTTGTATGCTAAATGCTTTTTATAACTTAAGCAAGTAATTTTTGTTTTATTCCTCTTTAAGGTGTAGTTAACTTCATTACCGAAATAAACAAATTTAGAAAATTGTGTCCAACATAACGTCCAAAATTACTCCAAAGTATTGTATAATTATTTTATTTTCAAATTATGTTATATAATGTTATACTTTTATCAACTGCAACACTGACAAGAGTAATTAAGGTATTAATTAGTAGTATTTTCTATGTAGGCGAGACATTTGAGGAGCTATATAGAAATATGAATGCTGATATAGAGAGTTTATCTGAGTGGTTAGAACAAAACAAATTATCTTTAAATGTTAAAAAATCAGCCCATATTGGCCAAGGTTCTGCAGGATGTCCAGATTGAAAATGTTGAAAATACTAACCTGAGCAATAAAAATTCACATGGAATGTGTGTCTTGTAATAAATGTGATCACTTTGAGTTGCTTTGTTCCACCCACTTGTCCCAATTAAGATATTTTATTATATTTAAAACTCATTGCAAAATGTAAACATACTTCATTTTTACATTTTTGCAAATGCACAACTATACTGCCAACCTATTCTTTTCACAAAATCTGTGAGTCCTCTGTTCTGTTAAGCATGTGTTGCTTGTATGCTTTGGCGAAATCACTGGAAATGCCTAAAAATTAACTACAAAAAATAATAATAAATTAATTTACACGTTAACTTAAACCTAATGTAATAGAATGCTGCTTTCATTCGCATAATTTAGTGGAAGTTACTAAAAGCAAATTCACGAAATTCAGTTTATTTACACACAGCAGCCGTATAGCTAAGCGAGCACATGCAAGCATACTTTGATAAATGCATTGGAAATTACTAAAATCAAGTTACATAAACATTAGTTTATTTACACACACACTAACCTAGAGCTAACTGAGCACATGCTCGCCTTGCTCACATGCTTTTTTTTTAGCAATATAAGAAATAAAACAAATTGCAAACATCCATTTATGCAAACACTAACCTACACCTAATGAAACCAGTGGAAATAGCTAAAACTTAAACAAAAATGTCTATTTACACATACAATTACTATAATCTGGTCATTTAAAAAAATGTACAAATTAAAACAAACACCAGAGAACTTCTATAAGTAATTCTTGAAGTAAAGCATTATTACTTAAAGCGCACTTCTGTAACCCACAGAATTGCTATAGAATCGCATTTCTGCCTCTGTGCTTTAAAATGTTCAATGGCCTCAAAGCTCTTAGATGTCAGTATATACGACAGCTTGTCATGGCACAGTATTATTTTTATTAATGTTGTCAGCCACCACCATAATGAATAATAAAGACAGAAACAATGAAAACCTTGTAAACAACTGCATGAGTGCTCCTAATGGCCAAATAATATACTGCGAAATCTGGATCCCCAAAGGAATAAGCCTATTGTAGTTATTAATGCTTGCAGTCAGTTAATCTTTAACAATAACCCCTTTATGCAAATAGCACTTACAAAATTCTTATGTTTGAATATAGATGAAACTTTAAATTGGAAAACTCATTCTGAATATATGTAAAAGAATTGCTTCCACTATAGGGAAATTTTTTTACTTAAAAGACTGCTGTCAATCTCTTACTTAAGATTATTATTATTCTCTAATACACTCCTGTATAGTGTATATATATTTATATGAAAAATATATTTAGGACCATTAAAAGTACTTCAGAACAGGGATATTAGAAATTTATTAGCAGCTCATTATTTAACTCCCACAATTCTTCATGAAGAGTCTAAAATATTACCTTCGGAATTAATAATTAAATTTAATTCTGTTATTTATATATTTAAAACCACACATAAATGAATTCATAGTAATCGTAGAGTAAAATATAACAAAGTAATACATCTAAACAGCACACCCTGAAGTTAAACCTTTATTTTACCATTCTGAAAGTGGAACTTTTGGAACAAAAGGCTTAAAACATTTCTTAATTAAAATCTATAATTAATTACCAGAAGAAATAAAGAATCTAATTTTCAGAAATTTAAATTGAAAATAAAAACAGATATAATTCAAACTAAAATGAGGGAAATGCATTAGTTTTATGCTACTTTTTTTATTATTATTATTATTATTATTATTATTATTATTATTATTATTATTATTATTATTTCTAGCCATTAGTTTCACTGTTGTTAAATTTGCAAGGAGCTTATTTGTACTTATGTTTTGTATTTGCATTTTGAACATTTTTATATTCTTTAATTTTTATGTTATGTAATTAAGTATGACTAATGATTTAATATACAGCTCCTTAAAGTAAGATTTGCTCATTGACGTGTTTTCATAATAAGGAAAAGGTATTTAAGGCACAAATTCATTTGTGATTTCAATCCTACCAAGACTGCCCTCCATGACAGGTTTTTTTATTAAAAAAATGATATTAAGCTTTATTTATGGAATGCTCTTTAACTGGTGTGATTCTTATCATTCCATTGCATACTGGGTGTGAAAGGCTGCTTAATTTTGCTCAGAGACCTTTTTATCAGACTTGGGATTCTTTTACCTGCTTTCCCTCTACCAAGTTTAAACCCATAATTTTTTTTTTTTTTTTTTTTTTTTTTTCCTCCTCTCGCTCTCCAGGTTTTCCATCATTCAAGGCTGTAACACAAAAGTTTTCAAAAAAATTCCCCACCCCAAATTACCTTTTACATAGGAAATTTTGATTTTCTCAAAAATAACACAAACAATTTTGATTAAAAATTTTTATATTTTCATGACATATGTATATCTTGAATTTTCTGGGAATAGCCTCTGAAGTCCTTTTCATTCTGGATATGTCTTTATATATAGCCCCATAAGGTTATATCGAGGCTTTGCATTAGAAACAACTTGTTGATTGTAGGTTCTATACATTGGGTTTTAATTTTATTTTCTTCAAACACACACACACTCTCACATACATGCTTCCAGACTCTGTTGGGGATAGGTAACAATTCTGGTTAAAGGAAAAATTCCCTGCTCCAGCCAGGAATCGAACCCGGGACCTCTGGGTGAGAAGTCAGCTTGCTAACCACTTGACCACAGAGGCAGTTAGATATGGTTTTTTGCTTAACTGGTAAACCACAATAAAGCAAAATCTTGTTACACGTAAGAGTGTGCATCTCAGTAAAGTACACAAATTGTCAAATAACTTTTTGTGGAGGTACTCATTATGGGTTTGAATTTTCTAATACTTATATTTTTCTTAATGGAAAGTTAGTCATGCAAGGAGAACAAAATTTCAAAGTCATCACTTGGAGACCAATTCTTAAAATATTTCCCTTAAGCCTACTTCATTCCCATTGTAGCTACAAGAAAATGCATAATAGTTATTGATACAACATTTATCTCAGCATGAAATAGCATAATAAGCTTATATAGGAATACTTTGTTAAAGAATGAGCAGAGAAAGTAATGTGTATATAACTCATCAGATTGTCTTTAAAAGTGATAACATAGGAAATATTTTTGTTTTCTAACCATGAAATTAGCAGAGGGATAGCATTGTTATTTCCTTACACTTTTATCATGATTTTGCTAAGTGGACCGTGCAGAGTTGAACCACAGATTTAGAAGCAGGTTAAAGGAGCACAGTTTTAGCTACCTGACAAGAAGAATACAAAACACTTCTGTTTACAAGGTGCTGTTTTATTTTGAATACTGTTTAGCAGGCATCTAGCCAAATCAGAAATTCCTGAAAACGTTTGAACGGATCTTGACAAACAGAATTTACTGTGAAACTTTTATTACCATTGCCCCTAAGTACTGTATTGTATTGGAAGGAATTTTATTTCTAAGATTAATAAAAACAATGAAATGTAGTATTTATGCTCTATTTTCTCAACATAATGGAACAATGGGAAAACACGGAAAATAAAACTTCAGTTTAAAATAGAACGGCAACAAAAAAAAAAGCTGTTGCATTCATGGCTTTCTGTATTCATCTACAAGCTATAGTTACAAGAACTTATTCTTCTCTTGTTAATAGAGATACATTTTCATTGCAAATTTATACAATCAATCAAATCTTTGTCCTTTATAACATATTATAATGGCTAGATTGAAACATTGTTTAGTACAATAAATAGAAAAGCAACCAATGGTAACCTGTACGCATACTATTTGCATACATGTAGGTGAAGAATTTCCCAAAAATGAGTCAATTAAAATACTATTTTACATCACACTGACACACTGGCCTAAAGTGATAAGATTTTTAAAAAAAATATATCTCTGTGCGATATATCAAATTTCACTCTCTCTGCATGACAACTAGAAAATAGCT
Organism: Hymenopus coronatus; assembly: GCA_030762935.1. NCBI lineage: Eukaryota > Metazoa > Arthropoda > Insecta > Mantodea > Hymenopodidae > Hymenopus > Hymenopus coronatus. Next base: position 41,568,697 of record CM060899.1, read on the forward strand.
AGTTTCCATTTGAGAAGTACAAGTATTCAAATGCTTAAACCAATAACAAGATTTAGAATTTTGCAAATATGCAAAAAAGCTTGTTACTGATGTGATTAATATTAAATGAAAATGATTTTATTCAGTTTTGTAACATAAAACATCATTCAGTAATTACTTGCTGGGACCAGTTTCGGGAACACTTGTTCCCATTTTCAACCCCTAATTCTGACTGAATCCCACTTGACGTTTCATTGGCGTCAACAATGAGGATGGTGGTGAATCACTTATGGAGACATCTGGTGCTGGATCTATGGACTTCCAAATGTTGCTGTATAGCAGTAAATCAAAATTCCTAATATGGGCCTTTTTCTTTATGATGTAGATATTTTCCCAGACATCTAATTCTGGATGTTTATAAGCTGGTTTTAACTGTTTTTTATTAGATGTGTTTTCATGTCCTGATGACCAGAAATGATTGCTAACTGCTGATTTTTCCATTTGTATTTTAGGTTTCTCTCCTTTTTTTTTAATCTGGTTTCCCATGTATACTAGAGCATTCAATTTCATAAAGTATTGTTTTTTGCTTGGATAGGTTTCTTTAATTTTTTACATAGCAGTTTTTGAATGCTGTAATTGCTTTTTGTAGCTAAACTGATATAATTCTTGAAGACCTTCTGAAAATTGTTGTGTACCCATGGATGATAGGTGAATCTTCTGAACTGCATTTCATCATGGTGGTTGTGTGTTTCATGCAGTTCAGTTTTTTGTAATTGTGTATTCTCTTGTCTATGAACTTCTTTGGAGGCTGTTGTTGGTAGCTATTTGGGGTATCTGTTGGTATTCCTGTTGATAGTCACTATTTTCCATAGGAATGTGCACTAATCTATATGTTAAGACTATTCAAGACTGCATTTTTGTGTGCTGTGGGATTGTAGCTATAATACAGAATGTGTATTTATGGGATTTCAATGTATTCCAAATGTTAGGTTTTGCTTTTTTGTTCTATTACTTTGATGTCCTTTGTTAATTTGTTTTGCATTTTGAGAAGTTTGAGTGCTTTGTCTATGAGTTTCTCCAGAACTATGGCGATAATTTTGTTTACATACCTTTAACATTTTTTTTTATGGTGCGGGAATGCCTCAGTGATGTGTGTCTGAAAATTATTAATGAACAAGTCCGCTAAAAATAGTGACAGAGGACTCCCCATTGCTAGTCCTAGTTTGTTGCATTTATCTTTGAAGGCAAAGTAGATCTGTCTGATACAAAGATGAGTTAGTCAAACAAGTGTTCTACTTCCTGTGTCGGTATGTGTATACTTTGCAGCCAGACTAATAGAGGTTTTTGGAGTTCTGGATATACTGGGAAATAGGAAGGTGATGTCAAAAGATACTAGTTTGTCCTTAGGTGAGATTCTTAGATTTTTCAAATGGTTAATCAGGTCCAGCGAATTTGATGTACTCTTTCTATTGACGTTTAAGAAGCTGTTGAATTGTGAGGTTTTGGAGAGTTAATATGTGGGTGCAATGATGTTATATACTAGGGTCTCATTTTTTCCCAGGTTTGTGTATACAATCTGGGTAAGGTGGTAGATATAGCTTTAATTTAGATTTTTGTATTCATGTTAGTCTTAAAATCTTAAAAGTTTGCTGTACTGCCTTTGTACATCTATTCAGTGGATTGGCTTTTTCTTCTTATCCTGGGTTGTTTAGCAACGTTTCTACTCTATGGTTATAGTCTTCTTGATCTAAAATTACTATTTGGTTCCCTTTGTCTTGTGTTGTGTATACCACTGGTTTCAAAATTAAAGACTTTATCATTTTCCGGTGCAGATTTTTTGTTTGTATTTGTGAGAGTACTTGTTCCAAAATTAGTTCACTCTGCTTCTTAATTGCAGGTATTGATCTAAATATTAACTGGCAAGAAAAATGCTTACTAATTTTCTGCTTTGGTACATAGGTATCTATATAACCAACTGAAGTTATTTCCACCTATTGTGTGGTTTGCCATTAATGTTTAATTCTCTTATCTGGCAATATCACCTTTCAAAATGCTGTTGCCATGTTTTATCTAATCCCCTATGAGAATATTTGAGAGAGAGAGCGAACACAAAAACTGAAAAATAAAAAGTTGGTAAAATATCAAACTTGGTATTTAAGTTTGATATCTTCCAAGGATGTGACAAAATGTTGAGGAACCCCCCCCCCCCCAAACTATTCTTTACATTGAACATTTTTTGAAAATGTTCATTTTCTCAAAAATGGCTCTAACAATTTTGATTTAAATACTGTATATTTACCTGGCAAACAAAATATACATCTGGATAACTTCTGCATAAGTGGTGAACCATAAGAGATAGACAACAACTTATTACAAAAAAAAATGTAGATCTTGTTAAAACACACAATTTGTCATACACATTTTTACTTTCCCTAAACATACTATATACATATCTGGTATATAGAGAAGGTATTGTATTGCACCCAAAAATTTGATACCGAGATTTCACCAGAAATATGTTTTGGTATCTCCTGAAAAAACAGTTTTAGAAAAATGTCCATGTGTGTGTGTGTGTGTGTGTGAGAGGGGGGGGGGCAGCATGGCTTAAAAAGTCTGTTAAACATCTAACTTGACGTTTAAGTTTAGTATCTTCCAAAGATGTTACACAGATGTTTTCAAGAAAATCCTCCCAACTCATGAAAAACTTTCCATGGAAACAATTTTGAAAATTTTGGCTTTCTTTAAAATGGCCAACAATTTTTATTAAAATCTCTCTTTAAGATATTTACAAAACAAATAAAATATTGAATTTTCTGGGAATAGCCTCTGAAGACCTCTTTATTCTGAATGAATTTTTCCAAATTTTGCATAACTGGTAAACCATAAGAGATAGACAAAACTTACTATATAAAATAATCCTTATTGATTTCAGTTTTAAAATAATTTAACTTTTCTCATACAGGAATTTGTGAACTTCTTGCCATGCAAAGAAACATTTTTCAATCACATAGCAACAGCTTTTAAAAGATTTGACTATCGCTTTTGCCTAGTGTATTCCTTTGTTTCCCTTTTACTTATAAAGAAGTAATCAATGCGACCATTTTTTGCTATGTCTTGAAGTAGAGAGAAGAATCAGCATTTATAAGAGTAATCTGTTGCAAAATAGCTACAGAATGTCATCTGAATGGAACACATCAGATTTTTTTTTAGTTTGTATCAAATAAAATAATTGTGTATTGGCTTTATTCATAATGAAACAGTTATAGCTAAGCATTCTTGGAACCTTTAATGTAAATGTGAATGAGCTATAAAAACAAACAATGTAATCCTTACTGATAAGGTTTTGTGCAACTATGAACGTGAAAACAATGAACACAAATAACTTAAATGTTACTGATAACTGTTACATGTAACTGAGAATGTGGTAACCATGAATCAAATGTTGTCCTTCATGGTTTAGGGGTAACATGCTGGCCTCTGGTTCCCAAGGTCACAGGTTCAAACCCAGTGGAGGACGATAGATATTTTTTGTGCTTGAAAATCCTTAGCGTGGCTTCCGTTGGAAGGGAAGTAAAGCTAGTGGTCCCTTGACAGATTTAAAATGTAAAAGAACCTCAAGAATGATACAGAACCACAGCAGTTTAGGAGCATCCATAAATATAACTCAAATTCATGTAAACAACTTAATTGTTATTGATAGCTGTTGCATGTAACTGTAAAGTAATAACCATGAAAACAAATAACTTAATAAATAATCAAATAAGTTTTTTTGTTCTTTCTTTCTTCTCTCAGGGTTTTCCTTATCCTGAGAAGAGGATAATCAGGTAACTTTAAGATCCATGGACTAGAGATCATTTCACCAATTTCATTAAAGGACGCTAAGCACAAATAAAAATATTAGTAATGGGGGAAATTTTTTAAGGAAAATGAAAGAGAAATTGATTACCTAAGAGTTAAAGATATTAGGCAAGATGGGGTCAGTAGAGAGCAAACTAATGCCAGAAGAAACAAACTTAAAGAAAAGTGAGATAAGATAAATGGAGAAAGCAAACAGTGAAAGCATTCACAGATAAAAGGGAGCAAGGGCATAGGGCCGCTATACACAATATAATCAAGGTGTTCAGCTGTATGGGGCCTTATGGACAAAACAGCCCTTGAATTAAGGAAGGTGAAATAATTCAAATTCGAAATTGATTAGGAAAGTTAAGTCACGAGGGATGACAACTAGAAGAACGACTCCTTGGGGGGGGGGGGGGGTTAAGGCCTACTTAGTGGGATACAAGCCTTGGAGCAAAGCAAACTGAATAGACAACTAGAGAGCAGTTAAATTTTAAGAATATTGTATGATTTTTGTATTAAGCTTACAAGTAAGGTGTTCGGTTGTACTGCCATTAGGTATCTAGTGGGGAAATTTTACTATATCATCTACAAACAGAATTTCAAAATTCATTACTCATTTCGGTGATGTGAATTTTTTTTTTTTTTTTCATACTGTAAATTCTGCTGGTGTTTTGACATGTTTTAAAAGTGTATAGGAATCTCATTTTTGCTTTCTCTAGTATGTATGTACATACAATGTACATAGCAGCTGGAGAAGGCATTGTATTCCACCAAAAATTTGAAACAAGCATTTTCCAAAATACATGTTTTAGGATCCCCCTGAATCCAAAAAAAAAGGTATTTTTAGAAAAAGGTGTGGATGGTTGTGTGTGTGTGTGTGTGTGTGTGTGTGTGTGAACATAACTCAAAAATGAAAAGTTAGTAAAATACCAAACTTGGTATTAAAGTTTATTTCTTCCAAGGATTCACTACGAGGATTTTCAAGAAAATTCTGCCACCCCAAACTACCCTTTACATGGAAAAGTTTTGAAAGTTTTATATTTCTCAAAAAAGACTAACAATTTTGATTAAATACTGTATTTTAAAGATATTTACGTGACAAAATGAATATAAGACAATTCTAATGCTTTCTCCATCAGCATGGTGTAGATAAATATGCTTTTGTAAGAAGTTTGAACAGGTAAAGAAAGTCATATGAATGGAACATATCGTTTTTTTACTTTCTCTACAAGTACTATGTACATAGTGTATAGAGAAGGTATTGCATTCCACCCAAAAATTTGATACCGAGATTTCACTGGCAATACATGTTTTGGGTGCCCCTTAATCCAAAAAAAAAAAAACTTTTCAGAAAAAGATCCATGTGTGCGTGTGTGTCTGTGGACAGCATAGCGCAAAAATGAAAAGACCATTGAATACCAAACTTGGTATTTAAGTTTGGTATTTGGTATCTTCCAAGAAAATCTCTCCACCCCCAACTACCCTTTACATGGAACTTTTTTCGAAAATTTTAATTTTCTTAAAAATGGCTCTAATGATTTTGATTAAAATATTGTATATTAAAGAAATTTACCTGGCAAATAAAATGTATATCTTGAATTTTCTGGGAATAGCCTCTGAAGACTACTTTATTTTGGATCAATTTTATGGAATTTTGCATAACTGCTAAACCATAAGAGATGGACAAAAGCTTACCACACAAAAAATGTAGAGCATGTTAAAACACATAATTTATGTAATATTCATTTTTTTCATGGAGTTGATCGTTTTTTAGATATTCCTTGTTTTTGGTTTCAGCTTTGAAAAATTTATACTTTTCTCATACAGGAATTTGTCAACTCCTGTTCATACAAAGGAACTTCAGTCACATAGCAACCAGATTTTGACTATTACTTTAACCTATGGTACTCCCTACTCCCTTATTTTGCTTATACTTATAAGGAAGCAAGTAATAAAGGCTATTTCTGCTATTTTTTTCTCGATTAGCATGAAGTAAATAGAAGCTTAAGTTTTTAACAATAATTTGTTACAGAGATGTAGAGAAAGTCATGTGAACACACAAGATTTTTTCCCAAACTATGAATCCTGCTGGGAGTTTTGACATGTTTTAAAAGCCTCCTGTGTATAAGAATCTGTTTTATTTTCTCTACATACTATGTACATAACATATAGAGAAGGTATTATATTGCACCCAAAATTTGATACCAAGATTTCACCGGAAATACATGTTTTTTGGGGCCCCTGAATCCACAAAAAGCATTTTTAGAAAAGTGCATGTGTGTGTCTGCGTGTCAGCATAGCTCAAAAATGAGAAGTGTGTTAAACACCAAACTTGATTTTAAGTTCAGTATTTTGCAAGGATGTGACACACAGATTTTCAAGCAAATCCCTTCCCCCCAGTTACCCTTTACATGAAAAAATATAAAAAAATTTGGTTTTCTCAAAAAAGACTTTTAAGGATTTGATTAAAATCTCTTATATTTAAGAAATTTACATGACAAATAAAATGTATATCTTGAATTTTATGGGAATTTCTGAAGACCTCTTTATTCTGGATGAATTGTTCTGAATTTTGCATAACTGGTGACTTGTAAGAGATAGACAAAAACTTACTACAAAAAAAGTTCCTTAAAACACACAGTTTGTCATATACACTTTTTTTTGCGAGGTTGAACCGTTTCGAGATATTCTTTGTATATAATTTCAGTTTTAAATGCTTAAACCTTTCTCATACAGGAACTTGTCAACTGCAGACCACACAAGAAATGGATTTCAATCCCATATAAACCACATTTTAAAACATTTGACTGTCGGTTTTGCCTGCTGTATTCCCTTATTTTACTTTTAAGAGACTAACTAACAAGACCGTTTCTGCTAATATTTATCTTGATTAGCATGAAGTAGATGGAAGAATAAGCTTATTAAAATTAATTTGTTACAGAGTCATGTGAACCGAAACAACAGAGTTTTTTAATCATCTAAATATACTCGGAAGATAAGTAACATCATTAGTCAGTGGTTCTGGCTACATTGCACCAACCTAATTTGCACTATGATGATTGCTTTCAACGCAATCCTGCCATTTGAGACACTGCATCTGTATTAATTATTTTTTCATTTACAGATGCCATTACATTACATATTGCATGGTCCACATTCTGCTTGCCTCCTGATTTACAAAAAGCCAATAGAAATCAAGTCCGCATTCAGCAGAGCCAGCAAGCTTTTCAACAAATTTAAACAAGACACATAATACTGGTATAAAATACTCATAGGTTTTGTAAATAGTGAACTCCAAAAGTTTTAACTAACTATATTTGAAATATCCAGATCTGGGGACCAAGGAATTCTAGAGTACACAGTGCCACAAGGGGAAGAAACCAAATAAACCAGAGGACAGTATCACAAAAGACAATTAATGGATCATATTGATAAGCTTGTAAAATATTGGCCAGGAATGTTCTGTACATTTAAAGGCTATTAAACCTATTTATTGTTGTTTATCCTGAATATAAATCCCATAGCAATAGAATACTTTGATTATTTTTTTTTGCAGATATGCACATGTAAACACTTTTGTAAATGTGTGTTCATTTGCAGACATGAAGATTGTATAAAATGTTAAGGACACCTAGTAGAGTTTGTGATGCTTTTCATGCTTAAAAATATTAAAAATTCTAAGTATTTCTGTTCTCTATTGTAACAATTTTTATGACTGCTGAATAATTATAATTGTTTAAATACACACCTAATTGCAGATTTTACTGGTTTCACTAAATTTTACCAAGAAACATGGTAGTCGTTGAAATTGGGCTCTGGGTTAAGAATATATCTTGCTGACCACTTAATGTATAGAGGCGTTAATTTATCATATATGGTTTATTACCTGGTCATTGTTTTGTTTTGTACAGTTTATCACTAGGTCATTCTTTTGTTTAGTCCGTGTCGTCAGGTTATTTTTTTATAGAATTTCACATTTTCTGGTCAAATCTTTGCAATACTAATATATAAATTCATATTTTATTTCTGAAATAGTCTGGATAAATCTTATTCGATGGTATCAGTTCAAACGTCTTATGATATTATTTGTGATAATTGTTTGTTCTTTCACTCAGTCATGTGTAGGACAAAGTTCAAAAGTAGAAATTCAATGCCACCTTACCAATATTTCAACCACGAATCTTCCACTTTCCATGCAGCTGTTCTTGACTAACAGAGCTACCGTGGCAAAAGCCGGCACAATATTAAATTTCCCAACTAACTTGCGTGATCGTAAATCATATTTGAGATGATATACCCCAATGGTAACTAAAAATGTAAGTAGTTAAAGTGCCCTGCCTTACACTGGGGGGTAAGGTCTCTTAGCTGGCAGGTGGTGCTAATTACCATGTATGCTGAGCAATCACAATATATACTACAGTTTGTTGCACCTAATTATTTCTAACAAACTTTGTTGTTCAAGCATTTCTGGCACCTGCTTAGAAAATTGACTGTTACATGCTGCATTTCTCTTTGAGAAATGATAGCTATTTTTTGATGGAAGTTATTTTTAAATTCCTCTAAACTGTGTGGATTTGTTTTGTAAATTTTCTGCATAGATAAAAATCACAGAATTTAATCGGTGAATGCAGGAGCCACTTGCAGATTCTGTAAAAACATATGGATCATAAATTAATACTTTTTGGGGAACAGAACATGGGTACCTAAATAGAGCCATTTCACTTAATACACACTATATTGCATCAACTAAGAAACACATGTCACATTTGCAGAGTTCAACTCACAATGAAGTCGTAATGCTTCACCTGAGTCCTGAAACATGTTCTGCTATATGCTGATTGCCCAGTAGTTTACCTCTATTAGATCAGTCAATTATAAATAATGTTAGTTGCCATTGCATATATCATCTGAATTGATTTGTTTGTTTTTTTTTAACCTGTAGTTAACTTTATTTTGGTAGGCAATATCAGATGATGACTGAAATCAGTGAAATGTTACACAAATGAGCCTGAGATCCATGGAGCTTGAAGTTACTTGATATTTGTCTTCTCAGGATAAGGGAAAACTCCAGAAAAAAACCTTATCCAGATAACTCGCCCTAACCAGATTCAAACTCGGGACCCCTTGAAGAAGAGGTAGACATGCTTACCCCCACACTACAGAGGCAGAATAGATTTCCATGTAGTTTACTGAATCAGTTGGGGAATTTAATGTACTACTGGCATGCTGTCATGGTAGCAGATCATCTATAGTGTCTCATATCTTGGCTGTGGCATTGAATTGTTCAGTCTGATATTAACTTTCTAAAATATATTATTACCCTTTTCTCAGAAGATATTTATCTGAAAGTTATTAAATTTTCAAATAAATTTATCTATAAGTCTATTGTTTAGGTAAAACATTTTGCCATTGAAATTTTGTCCAAGTTTTGCAAAAATATTCATATTTTAAATTGTTCTTTCTTTCATTTTTGAGCTGTAATGGTTTACAAAGCAGTAAAAAATCTCTGAAATTGTAGATCTTTGGTTTTTATCATTATCGGTATATGCATTAAATGTCTAAAACTATCTTCTCTTTTTTAAAAAAGCATTATGTAAAAACAATCAAAGTTAGGAATACTGTTAACTAAGAAAAATATGTTTGATCTTTGGTGAAAATATATTTTTTCAGAAATTGTATTTCCTTTAATTTCTAGACATGAAAAGAATTGCCTCCAACTCTACCAAGCATCCTTAATTATTCTGTATGTGGAGGGAGTAATTTCTAGTTTTTCTCTCCATTGCAGGCCAAAAATGACAGCTTCTTCCTTCAGTACAGCTGTACAAAATGTAATTATGTTTGATCATACTTCAATAATAGAAATTGAAATGGGATCAATGTGAAGAAAAGGTTGTTTCTATGCCACATACACCAGGCAATGTCTGCAGCTTGTAATGGCACCCAACAACCACATGTTAAGCATCGTGCAAACAGAAATGAAATTGCACGACGCAGATGGAAGATATTGGCTCGAGCTTTGCAGAAGTCAAATGAAGCAGACAGCTTACTAGGAAACGTTGATGACATCATATCAGTTCGAAGATTCACTACATTTAATCTAATTACATCACAGCCCATGAAGATCAGAACCGCTGACCATGCTTCCTCCTGGTTTGAATATTCCGCAAATGTTTCTCAGCAGACGTACAGCCTGCTCATTTGTCATCCAACTCGAAGCTTCACTGCAACTGAGCTTATTGGGTTTAATAACACCGGTAACATTTGTGTATGGCCTTCAGAAGAGGTTTTGGCGTATTATATTCTCAATCACCTCGAGGATTTTTCTGGTAAAACTGTACTTGAGTTGGGTGGAGGTATGACATGTCTTGCAGGGTTAATGGTTGCTAAATATTCTAAAGCTTTAAGTGTCCATCTTACTGATGGAAATGCTTCAGCAGTTGAGAATGTGAAAAGCATTCTTGAGCAAAATATGTTTGGTGAGGCTGAACGTGTCACTTGCTCTGTTCTTCAGTGGGGAGATATTCAGAAATTAACAGCAAGTCGTAAACCAGCAGTATATGATGTCATTTTATCTGCAGATTGCCTCTTTTTTGATGATTCGAGACAAGACTTAGTAGAAACCATGTGGACCATGCTAAACGAGGACGGAATTGCCTTTGTAATGGCACCTCGAAGGGGCAAAACATTTGATAAATTTATTGATGAAGCTAAGTTGAGAGGTTTTCACTGCAAGAGTAAACAAAATTATAATGAGCATATTTGGAATAGGCATTTGAAGCTAAAGCAGAATTGTGATTATGATGAAAACATTCATTATCCTATGCTTTTGTTGCTTGCAAAATCGTATTCAAAGAAATTGCTTGAAAATTATTGAAGCGTTTAACATCAGTTTTATTTGTTAAATATTTATAATTATTATTGAATGTTACACCACAAAAGTACAGTATTACCAAGGTCCTCCAGTTTTCCAAGGCATTGTTTTGCCTTAAGGGGAAAAAAGAGCATATCCTAGTCATTCAGCAGTTTCAAATTAATTTTTATACCAACCTTTTAAAAACAAGCTTCAATTTTAGAGATTTCATACATTCATCAGGCGCTGGAACAAAATTGGCATGTGTTTCTTCATCCATAAAGTAAAAATACAGTAGAACCTCGATTATTCATCACTAGGTGAACTGTTTGGATCATTAACTATCAACTTTTTTTTTATGTTGCATTTTGCAAATGTTGAGTTGTTAATGAAGCAAATATCTATGAAGTGTTACAGATTGGAAGATAGTTTGAGGATGTATATTAATAGATGGGTTCAGTATTCCAAAAATTCTCAAGTGAAGTGCTCTTTAAAAACAATGGAACAAAAGTCTATGTTACATTTGTTCCCAAGCAAACACAGCAACAATGTTATGAATTGAATAGAAAATGAACATGCACTCTAGTCAAGAGTCTGGTGCTTTCAGCTGTGTAAATTAAGTTTTTCAAGGGGGGCATTGTCACATTGATGCTGTGGATGAACTGCAGCTTTTTATACTGAAAATACATCAGAAACAAAAATAGGCATGTCTTGGCTTCCTCTCCCATAGGGTCACTATCTGGAAAAAAAAATTATAAAGTTGACTTTAGATCTGTCCTCTGCTCAATGATCAAGCTTACAAGTATCTCTGTGCAAAACTGTGTTAAAAATAATTACAACCACAATTTCATGTAGCGAAGACAATATTGGCTTAAGATAGATGCATTCTTTCCCCAGTACCTCCAAGAAAAAAGCTGAGGATATAGAAATTGCTCATTTTTGTAAATTCTTTGTTAAATATTTTTGAAACACCAATATATACAAGAAATGAAATATTATTAGTGAGTCATTCTAATTTGTAAATCATTTTTTTCCTTGTCGAATTTGGGTCTTTGGGTGAGAAAGCCAAGCCTCCAGTATATTCTACTTTCACTAAAAAATTCCAGCTCGATCTGAAAGATCAATGTAAGAATAGCAGTCTGTTACTTCTTAATGCACAGCCTGCCCCAAGAACAACAGTCACCTTTATTACAATTTTTTAACTATATAAGAAATGTAACATAGGACTCTTGTGTTTAGTGAATTTTTTGCTTAATTACCTATCGAACCTGCTGTTTATATTAAGAAAGAGGGACTATTTGTTATTTTCAGTTAAATGTTAATCCCACTCCTCCATTATAATGATTGATCGAGATTCTATTGTAAATTGTTGCCAAAAATGTGGTCCAAAGCCGATCCTTTCATCCATTACCCGCATTCCTATGAAAACACTTCCTCAAAGCATTCCTTATGCTGTAAAGCAGTTAACACCTAAATATAGTGCAAGATATATGCCGAGTTGAAGAGCATTATAGGTGGTGCTTTGATGTTATAATGCTACTGAATATAAGTGAAATTGTCACTTTGGCTCTGTTGTCACTCTAGTCAAAGAATAACATAAAGCCTATAAAAAATAATGTATGTGCCATTGTAAAAGACTGAATTTATGAAGACAGAATTGCTGTAACACCATATGTGCTGCAGGTCAGCTGTTAAAATAAAACGAAAGAAAAGAAAGAAAAAAAAAAAGGCAAACCAAAAGAGATATTAGCTAACTTAGGTCATATCTGAAGTACAGTAACACAAATTAATCTGTACGTGTTCTAGCATATCTTTAAAATAATATTTTAGCAGTGTTGGTACAAGAGAGACTGCAGAAATGCCATTGTTCTCAATATTTGTTAGTACAGGGTGGGGCATAAACACCTGGTGGTTTTTAAACCAGAACACTGTGCCCATTCAAATATATATTTGTCATGTTGCACAATGAAATGGAGTTTCAAATTACATGGCTCACTATTTCATTTTTTTAGGTTGGTAACATAGTTGACTGTTGTGGTTATGGTCTTGACAGTGAACTTCCAGTTCAGTTGTAATGGAGTGTTGGCCTATACCAAAGCATATTCATTCAGTAGAAACGTTTTATGAGAACAAGCTCAAAATGTACAGAACCTTCTTTGTTTTATTTTCTAACCCACAATAACACAGTATTTCTCAAGAGTATTTTGTCTATTGAAATATCTCTAGAATTCCCACTAAACAGCTGTAACTAAGTTACTGTTAGAACCAGCTGAAAAATTAAATTCCACAGCCAGGATTTGAACCAGTTCTTTTATTCTCCATATGGTTGCTCTAGACATAAGCTGCAATTCAGGTATTTATGGCCCTTTAATTGCAAAATCTTCAATTATTGAACAATTTTTATAAAACTTTTACTGATTCATAAGGGAACCAACCAATACTAAGTGCTCTGTGGGTAAATTTTAAAATGTTAATGAACTTTTGTACTCTCTTTGTAGAATGCTCTGAACCTCAGGAAGCTGTGCAGTGCACATTTTGAAATTCTTCTTTTTTTTTCCCCAGCAAGGGTGTTTTTTTTATCCAATATGCTTCTATTTATTGTACAGATTTTTGCTATTTTTCAACTTCTCTTTTTTGGCTTCAGAACATAGAGTATTTAATTTACTTTAATTAGATATGAGTTACTGCCATTTAAGAAGATATACGATTGGCCTATTAGATTTTTAAGCTAAACAAATGTATAAAAATCGATAAATGAGAAAGCGAGGGAAAAACTTTTGGATTGCAGTTGAAGTCTTCTCTGCTCCCAGTTATAAAAATGCAAATAATGGCAATTAAAACGATATATATACAAAAATATTTAGTTTATATATATATACAAAAATATTTAGTTTATATATATACAAAAATATTTAGTTTATATATATATATATACAAAAATATTTAGTTTATATTTATAAATAAATAAACTAAATATTTTTGTACAACAAATGACAAGGAATCAGAAAATACAAAATTTAACTAGAAAAAATTCAAAATGTTGACCAAAAGTGGTCATGCATATCTTAAGGCGTTCTCTAAAGTTAGGAGAAAAACTGGTTGGTTGACCAGGTAATAAACGTGAATCAGTTGGAGGATTGAGTGTCATACCAGCATGTTACAGTAGCTCAGTGATTAGAGCAACTGGTCTTGAGAACTGTGTTCAAATCCTGGCTGTAGGATTGAATTTTTCAGCTGGTTCTAACAGTAAAGCATGTACTCTTTAATAGGGCATTAATATAACATTACCAATATAAAAGTAGCTTAGCTGAGTTTGTTCTGATACAGATTTCTAGTGAACAAATATGTTCTGGTACAAGCCTATGCTGTATCACAACTGAACTGAAGTCATGCACTGTCAGACCATAACCATAACTGTCAGCTATGCTACCAAAAAAAAAATCATAGTGAACATTGTCATTTGAAACTTCATACTGTTGTATACATTGCAACTTGATTAAAGTACATCTTTGACTATGCGCACAGTGTTCAGGTTGGTTTAAAAATAGTCAGGTATTTTTGTTCCACCCTGTATTTTTCATAATACTGCCCAATTTTTGTTTGTTTTGTTTTGTTCCATTCTGTTATTTTTTTTTCTCTCTTGGGATTGTTTGTTAAATTTCTCACATTAAGGTTTTTTGGGTACATAAATGACATCTCTAGTCTCTGTTGTATGGAATATGTAAATACTTCCATCATTTCATTCCTTTCCATTTGTATTTATTTACCTTAAAGTATTGTATATGTAAGTACCTTATTTTTTACCTTTGTTGTTTCCTATTTTAATACACTGACCAAAGCTTGATTCATATGAAAGATAGTTTGTAAGTTTACCCTAGCAAAAGATTTTCTCAGATTGAAATTGTTCCACATTTGTTAACATAAAAAAAAAAGGAGTATTTAAGGCTGCACATAGGCGAAATTTCTAAATTTTGCATATATATAAATTTGCATTGTAATATCTCCAGTGGTTTTCAGGTTATTGTTTAATTATTATAAACAAAAACATGTTTTCTGATATAGCTACACTACATTACAGTATTACAATAAAAGTAATTACAAAATAAGTGTATAAAATAATTAGATGAGCTTTGAAAAATGTTCATACTTTATTTTTATAAATTTTTTAAATTGGCTAGATTTTCAAAAAATACTCATGGGTCACAAGAGACCTGCAGGCCACCAGTTGGAAATCCCTGATGTAGTACACATTGAATGTGTCAAAATGTAGAAAAATCAGAAAGTGAGAAAAACGGCTTTGCAATTCTATAAGGGTATCTGCCCTAGAGCACAGTCACATTTAAAAAGTCATGTTAAGTTATTTCTAAACTAATAGATACCAAATACAGGTTATTAAACTAGACAATTCATTCTTAAACAAAAAAATAAACACCTATAAACAAAAAAAAAAAATGGGCTTTATTAAGGCTTTCACTCAATTTTCTCCTATGTGTACCCTTAAAGAGAGAAAGAATTGTGGAACTTGCAAGTTAGTGAAAAGAAGGATTGTATACCAGTATATTTTGCATAAGTAAGTGCCTTGATTCTTTGCTCTCTGAATTATTTTGTGTAAAAATTAGGGTTAACAAAATAAAGAATCTCTTTTGCATATTTTTAGTAGAGAGATAATTTTTGTGATATATTTATTTGTTTTTAAGTAGTGTCATTGATCGTAAGAGATTTAAATCAAAATCCTCACTCAAATTACTGGGTCCATGAAGTTGTTTCTAAGCGCCATTTGTTCTTATAAGTAAACAGATTGTAGAGAAGGAAGGATATATTGTGAGGAACACAATATTCATTGGTTTAGAAAACTTAGTATTTTTGCAGTGGAAATGTTGTTAGACAAATGCTGAAACACTCTTGTAATAAAACTTTTACTCCATCAGTGACAAACATATCAAATTCTCATACCTTTCTGTCCAAGTGAAGTGATTATTTGTTAAATATACTATATTTAAATTACTCATTCTGTTTTGAAATTAAAAAAAAGAAATGTTATATAGTGCAGGGATATCATTTACCCACTTTAGGCATGCACCACCCAGAAAGGCAGCTTTTATGATTAATCTTCAATCTTTGTTGAAAGTTTTCCAAGTGGTGTATGTTTCCAGGTTTATAAATGAATAAGCAGGATACAGAGAGTCATAAATTAAAGTATCTGCTAGCCTTTGAAACAGTATTTGTAGCTTTTCCACTTGTGAATAGAAAGGATATTCTTATTTCAAGATTAGAAGATTGTAGAAGGTACCTTGTACATCCATAAATTTAAGGCCAAATGTAAAAATTTTTAGGAGAAAGCGCAGGAAATCTCTCATGAGCCATTAAAATGGTATATTATTAATTACGTCTTTTAGGCATAATAATCCTCTCACAGTCTCGCTCTTTTTTGAATTTTACTGAAGAGAAAAAATATGTACAGAGGTTTGAAAATTGTTAGTCTCAAAATTTACGGTAACATGACTAAACTATGTTCACTCTTAGGTTGATCCACGTCACAAGGCACTCGTGTGGCCAGTTCCCCATGATACAACACAGTAGCAATGCACGCATGAATCTAATCCCATACTAATAATCTATATTTCAGAATGAATTTGTTCTTAAATGGTATAATATTCTATAAAAATACCTAAAGAGTTTAATTAACCCTGATGCATGCCATTAAACAGAGCTACAAGTGCCAATATGCAATCCGTATAGCTCATCTGATATTTACAATATTGTTTACAACAGTTGATGTTTAGAATTGTGGCATACAGTCACAGTGAATTTGCTCTTGCATCCTCGTCAAGATACGTAAAGCATAAGACCATAAACCATTTACTATTGGTGAAAAACAATGGTTTCGAATGTTTATTGCACATTTTGTGAGAAACAGTCCAACACTTCCCATAAAAAGTGGTGAAATTAATGCCTAAATTCACCGGTGTTTCAGCTATAAGTATAAAGGGTGATCATAGAGAAAATGCTGAAATGGGAAAAGTGGTTACACCCGGGGGGGGGGGGGGGAGCATGTGAAATATGCAATGCAAAAATGTGACTATTTTGTGAATAATGCAATTTGTATAATTTGTCTTAAACATGAGCCGCCAATAGATAATAAAGTGCTACAGCTAGTAATTTGTGATCCATATTTGCCTAATTTCAGAAGAATTATATTTTATAAAATTTTGCGTGAAATTGGTTCAAATTTGTCAAGATACTAAAAAAGTGCTATAATTGCTCTATTCTTATTCATATTATATGCTGCCTGAACTCGTCACTGGTTGTGAAACTATGACAGTATTTCTGGCTCGAATGGCAGAAGGGTATATTATAATGGTGCACTGGTTACCTGGGTTTTGTTTTGGCATAGATGAACTTGAGGGTGAATAAATAGTAAGCACTGATACTGGAAATAATTTACAAGTATCTAAAATGAAATCAAAACCTTGTGTGAAATCTGTCAGCTATTAATTTAATTATTCTCTCTCACAAACCGTGTATAGGACAAAGTTAGAAAGGTTGAATTAGGTCTGAAAAATTCAGTGACATAGCCGGGATTTGCAAAATGGATTTACAGTTTCTATCCTATTGCTTTGAGCTATCAAGGCAACAATTCAGTATGCATCAAATTCCCTGACTCTCATTTTTTTCCAGTAAACCACAAGGGGTTTGTAAATTAATTGTAAATGATGTGCACCAATGACAACTTAAAGTATTTTAAGTCCTTTGTTTCATATGGTCAATCAGTGGTGATTAATAGTTGGTTATATTAAGCCCAGGACTTATAGTACTTTTAATATTGTAAATCACCATTGGTGAATGTCATCTTAAAATGAATTTGACATCTCCTTGTAGTTTGTGTGGATAAAAGTGCAAGTCAGTTGGGGAATTTAATATCATGCCTGCATGGTAGCTCAATTGATTAGAGCAATTGGGTAGAAACCAGAAGCTTTGTGGTTCAAATTCCGGTTATGAAATTGAATTTTTCGTCTGATTTGCCACTATTCCTCCAATGAATAATATTCCATTAGTATATGTTTTCTTGGTGGAAGATCAGTTTTACAAATCATGACGCCTCAAAAACCTTCATAGAAAAAAAAATAAATACACATCAAGAACAAGCATCTAATTTAATTTCTAGAAACAGTATTTAATTTTCACTTATAATATTGAGGTAAAAGACGACTGAAAACAAGTGATCTAAAATTCATTTTTGATGAACTTATTTCATGAAGAAATATTTACTTCTGCCCAGTAGTGCAATATAAAAGTTAATTATTTGGTTTTGTTCTACTTGTGATGGCATCTAATTCTGATTGGTGGAAAATCATATATACATTTTATCACATAAAGCTTCAATATAGAAACATAGTTTTGAACATTAACAAAGTGAAAGTTTGCTTTCAGTAATAATCTTATGCTTCTATATGCGCCATACAGTTCAGTCATATTTTGTTAGAAAAAGGAGCAAAAAAGCTGGTGTGGTTAAATGTGCCATGCTTGCAACCTTCATTATTTCATTTTGATCTGTAGGGCTCATGTTAAATGTTTAGACTCTTCTTGGATTGAAAAGAGGCAATCAAATAAAGAATGCAATACAAATGTTCTTTCTGTTTCAGATTATTCTTAAAATAAATTAAAGGCCAAAATAAGCAGCATATTTGTAAAGTAGTAGAAATTTATTACAATTTCTAAATTGGCTTTCAATTTCACAACCAAAGAAATTCAAATAGCCATGAGCATTATGGCAAGAAGTTTGGACTGGCCATCCACCCAAGGCCAAACTTCATCAGTTTGCATCGTAGCAACTGCAGTCAAATGTGTGTATGGTAAAGGATGGGGAGGGCTCAAGTAAAATAACTGGAGTGGTGGCAAGCTTGGATGCTGATGGGTTGCATTGATTTTGCTTTTGTTTCTTTAAAATGGGCTAAACAATTTTAGAACAAATTTATTATTTTTACAATATTAAATAGCTATAAATACCTATATTTTATAATTGAAGGTTAGTAGTATAACAAGTATTTTTAAAAAGTCTAAAAATCTTTTATGGGAAATGTGCAACCCAAGCAATTTAAGTTCTGTAATAAGCCTGTTTAAAGCTGTACTATCCCTATGAATAGGGATCTCTATGAGATATTGTTGTAGTGGGTAATTTGATATCCCTGACTTAATGCAAATTTTATTGTAATATTTCTGTTTACTCTAATAACTTCTTACATACAACACTCTGTAGGTTCAGTAAGAATTGTTGCTAGATCTGTGGTCTTTTACTAGGGTTTTATATGTATGTATTCAGAAAAGAGGGTTTCTCCTTTTCAACTCTTTCCTTACATTCCTTATTTGTTAATCTAGTGAAATGAGCTAGATTCTATAGCTTTATTTTGTCCCAGTACCTTCCACCATTTTCTCTCGTAGGTTACCCTCAGTAGATGCATATATAAAACCTGTCTTTGAATTTCAAACTGTACTATTCACAAAGGATTGTTTTTATTTTATGCCTAGAGTTAAATGTGATTTTTAAACTAAGAAAAATATGGATAAGTTGATTCAAGATTAGGATTGTCATGTTTCTCAATAAAAAAAAAAAAATGGGATATTTGCAGTAAAAATTCTGGACCATTTCCAATTTACATAATATGTTTACTGTTATAGTTACTAAATTAAGCAAGTTGAAACCACATTAAAATCTCTTCCAAAGAGTGTTTCTCAAGCTACTTTGACTTGGGATTTTTTCTAGTTATTTCATTGGCTATTTATGTATTGGAATAAAAATAAGTTTGAAAGGTTGAGTGCTGTACAGTATGTAATGTATGTTCATAACTAATGACTTCACTAGATGTTCAGATTTTAATCACTACATTTGCAAATGAGCTTATTTTGATATAAATCTCTTGTCCAATAACTTTGAAATCTAGTGTTAGTATTTCCCTCATTTTGATATGTCCAACTTTGAATGGGAAAAGCATTTTTATTCCATAATACCCTGTGCAGTGGAATTTGGAGCTGAAGTGACAAGAAAAAAAGTTTGAAATATCCAAAAATTTGAACAACAAAAGTTACGCCCAAAATTGACATTTTAACAATACAGGTAAAAAAAACTCCACTTACACTGGCTTGTCTTATACCAACGAATTTCGCACATAGTGCCTCCAATTATGTGGAATTGGGATCTCTTCAAGTTCTTGTTCCTGCTTAAACCACTTTAACATATACTGATCGATATCAGCATAATCTGGTTATGACCTTCTGTGGTTACCATGCTAACTTCATATACCCAAAGTTGCGGGTTCAAACTTGGTGGAGGACGATGGATTTTTTCGAGAGTATAAATCCTAAGCATGGCTTCTTTCATAAGGGAAGTTAAGCCGTTGGTCCCTTGTCGTAGATTTACAGCACATGAAAGAACTTCAAGCCTGAAAAAGAGGCCTCTGAGCAAAATAATTGATCTTTCACACACAGTATAGAATGGGATGCTGAAAATCACAGCAGTTAAAGAGCATCCATAAATAACACTTCATTTCATTATGTGGGTGTCTGTTTTTTGACTCTTTCCATTTTCACTCAGGGCACTGCTTAAAATGTTCTCCTTATTCTTCAGATAAATTGACAACAAAGTGTTTGGTGGTATCCCATATTCTTTCACGTTTTCAGATTTTTTTTTCAAACCCTTTTCAACTTCTCAAATGACAATTTTTCCCACAAAAGTTAGTCTTGTACTGGATACACAGTTTACTAAGAGATATAGTGGCATTGATTTGCAACACACTGAACAGTAGAAAGCTCAAGTGATAATTAAAGGTGCATATGTTTTAAATAAGGGGATGTGGGAGCAGATATAGGAACTCAAAATGGCAGCTGGAAAAACTATTCCACCCTCCAAGTGCATTCCAACAAAATAATCCCAGAGCAACGACCTTTTCTGCAGAAACTCTTGGGCAAAGTTACCATATTAAATTTCCATGTTTAGATTCATTTTCAACTGACATTTCTGAACAAAAAGTTTGAATTAAGGAAAATTCAAACTACATATGATTTTTTTTTTAATTTGCTTTAATACAAAATTCAAGGGACCAAGAAAAATCTTCCAACTAACAATTATTTCAAATTACAGATATTTGAATTATCTGAGTTTCACTGTAATTATGTTCAGGCCTTTCAGGTTTAAGAAGAGTCAGAGTATACAGGGAATACTTGTGTATTTGAGGAGCGTGTTTTCTTACACAGTCTGCTTTTAATTTAGGAGGGACAAAGCAATAATCAAGTCTTTTAAAAGCTGGTTGCCATGTTATACACTTGAAATTCGGTTCTCTTTGCAGGGACAGGAGTAAAACAAGAGATGTGAAACAAATGAGGACTTCTCATTTGAGAAATTACTTTAAAATTGAAGCCAATAATAAGGAATATCTTGGAAATGCTTAACTGCATACAGAAAATGTACATGATTTTGTTTGTGTTTTTAATGAGATTTACGCTTTTTGTGCAGTAATTTTTTTGCTGTCTCCTACGGTTTACCAGTTATACAAACTTCTTCCAGAATGAAGAAGTTTTTGGATACTATTCGCAGAAAATTTAAGATATACGTTTCATTTGTTATGAAAATATCTTAAAAATATTATATTTTAATCAAAATCATTTGAGCTATTTTTGAGAAAATCAAAATTTTCAAAAACTGTTCCATGATAAGGGTAGTTGAGAGTTAGAGATTTTCTTGGAAATCTTTGTCACATCCTTGGAGGATACTGAATTTAAGTACCAAGAACTGATTTTTCATTTTTTTAGTTATGCTGTCCACTCACATAAATGGACCTTTTTTCTAAAAATGTGTTGTTTTTTTTATTCAGGGGACC
Source organism: Hymenopus coronatus (assembly GCA_030762935.1). Lineage (NCBI taxonomy): Eukaryota > Metazoa > Arthropoda > Insecta > Mantodea > Hymenopodidae > Hymenopus > Hymenopus coronatus. The sequence continues at coordinate 41,590,237 of CM060899.1, forward strand.
CTGAAACATGCTTTGAAGTGAAATCTTGTATGAAACTTGTTTGGGTGTAATACAATACTTTCTCAATGTACATACATGCTAGAGAAAGTAAAATGGCTCTGTAGATTCTGAAAACTACTGTTTGCACTATGCATTCTTTAATTATCATAAGGCAATCTTAAATGCAGCTCTTTCAGATTTTTATGTAAAGAATTGTGCAAACACAAAATATTGTAGTGATTAACTATTAATATATTTTTCTAGGTGGCATCTAGTATTATGAAGTTTTACACTCTGACCAGGTGATTTCTCTCTTGTCTGTAACTCAAACAATTAGTATCTATGTATTTATGTCCCAGTTTTTTGTAAGAGAAAATGGCAATCCTAATAGAAAGGTAATTCCAAAATTCAAAATAAAAACTGCACAATAAAATATCTCAGGTTGTTTTACATTTGGTTTTTGGAGCAGAAAAAGCTAGTAAAATGTAACCATTTTATGAATATTACTGTATGTTTTCTTTTTCCTGTTTTTGCAAATGTCATCCATCCATTTATTGTGCAGGGATAGTAAGTGTTCCTATCGTGTGCCATATATAAATGACACATTTGTGTAACAAGTCAGTATTAGTATTCCTTTTTTCCACTTTTAAGTGTCAATTGTTATATATATGGGGAAGTGGAAAAATCTTCATTGCTGCATAGATGGCTTCTAATGAGCCCAGAAGCACATTTGTTGCTGTGTAAATGCTTCAATGGCTGCTGAAATACTATAAAATATCAGTACTATGAGAAATGAAGTATTTAGCAATTAGAATCTCTTTGTGTTTAAATCCAAAGATCTTTCTACTTCCCCTTTGTGTTCATGATCTTTAATCTTGTTTCACTGTTCTAAAAATATCAGAGGGCTGTGCATAAACACAGGAAACCGCACAATAAACAAAATACTTTTCACTATATCATTTGTAATGTCCTAGGGCATTCTACGTTGTTTAAAATGTGATAAAGGACAGTAGCATGGAAGAATGCTGTGAGGACTAGGAAGAGGCTTGCAGTTCAGATCATTTTACACACACACACACACACACACACACACACACACACACACACACATTGGGTGGGAGGTGAATAAGTACAAATATTTGTATCAGCATTTGATGAATGTGATGGTCCCCCCCCCCCACTAAAGTTATGCTTTTAAGTAGAATTTCACAATGTTATTAGGATAGCTATTCCCTATCTGAGACATTTGGTTGTTTACATTAAATGTTACACAGTTTACCTCCCTCTGACTTATGCCTCTGAGTGTAGGTGGAGTGATGTATGTAAACACAGCAGAGACTACATAGGGCCATCAAAAACATATTAGACCTTGAAATTTCTGCTTCATTTATTTCTGCTATTAGTAAGCAGACAAAATGAGATACACTTGTGTGTAATACACATTGTTCTGTACTAAATATCAAATTATATGCACTTATTCACCTCTCATCCTATGTATTATTATTATTATTATTATTATTATTATTATTATTATTATTCAAGTTTTCCTCAGTCCTCATAATAGAAGAAGGTATGTTAAACTTAGGCCTGGACTTTTCAGTTTTCAATTATCATTTAAATCCTGTATCACAAATGTTGCCACCTGTGATGTCAAATTTAGTTATGAGAAGGCATTAACATCTGGAGTCCCAAGATGAAATTAGGCAGTTAGATTTATATTTTTGTTCTTAATGAGTTTCTATGGGTTGAAAGGTAATAAATTTGCCAACCAAATTGAAGATAAAATAATGGGGGATTCAAACTGGGATTTAGACAGTTTTAAATTTTATTCTGTGGATTGGTGTGTGTTATAATTCCTTCAGCGATATGGACATGATAACATCCTGTGCATGACTGTTAAATAATGCATTTTACCAACAGATAACATAGGATAAATCCATAAAATAATACATACCCCAACATCTGAATTTATGGTTATATGGTCTAAGGCACAATAGGAGTGGCTATATATAGGATTGTGAGATTGAATTCAACAAAATGTATGTCCTGCATTTAAAAGAAACTGTGGAAAAGGATGGGGAGGGCTGAAGTAAAACAATCGGTGTGATGGGATGGTTGAATGTCGACAGGTTTCGATTGAATGCAGATATATGCATTTTTTTTTTTTTTTTCTTTGTAAAAAAAAATTCACTCATTATTATTATTATTATTATTATTATTATTATTATGCAGCATTGTAAGGTCATATAATACTGCAGATATGTGTTCAAATGGCCATGTGGTCTAAGGCATGGTATATGAGAGTTGACCGTACTGATATGGTTAGAGGTTCCCATCCCAAAGTGCCAAAATTATTGTTTAGACTTATTTTCTTTAGTTATTTAACACCTCACAGCTAGTATTGTGATTCCTTGAACATATTAATGACCAAAAAACATGGTTGTTCAAGAGATTAAATTTTGATTTTATTTCTAGGGGAGTTTAAGGATAGTATCTTAAATACCTTGATACTATATTAAATTTTAATAGTTTTTTTTTTTTTTTTTTAATTCAATCTTTGCTACACAGCAGAGATAGAAAAAATATTTATATACAATGTAGGATGTATCAAAACATGACACTGCTGGCCATTATTATTTTAACTCATTCAATGGACTGAGGGGAAAAAAGAAATCCAGAAATTATGAACTCGCTGGTTTGGTTTCACTGCACAATGCTAGACTTCAACCATCTGCATCTTCCTGCTGCATGTTTCAACACACAAAGTATTGAATATTGCTCATTTATACCTCAACACCTTCAAACACAATATTTTATATATTTGCAGTTCAGATATACTGCAGCACTTCTTTACATTGTTAATTGTTTTCATCATGTATGCACAGTCCTCCTATTGTTAACTATAAGTATTTCTAGTGGAGATCATTTGCTCAGTGCATAGACAGTTAAATGTGGTACAGTATATAATAAGTGAAATATTTGTTTACATTACTGAGATGGGTAACACATAACTTGACTGCATTAGAAGTTTTTGACAGTTTATTTTATATACTAGCCATTGCCATGATCATGTCAGCCTTGCCAATGAACATGAATTTTCTTGCACAAACATTTTTTACATGCCATAAAGTTACTAACATAACGCTGCCACATTAACCCTTCTGCAAGTTTAAAGCTTACTATAAAATTGTAAATGATATACTTTTTAAACTTGTTATTCATATGATTACTAATATTGGTTAAATATGTGATCACACCTCTCTGGAGGCTGATTTTGAAAAACAAATCACTAAAATTCTAGGTGCAAAAACTGAAAACTACTTTCAATTGATTCTGCCTTAGTTTACTTTTGCTCTAAATTACTTCATTATTTTGATACAAGTTTCACCTCCACATGGATTGCTAAAAGTGCCAAAGTTGCCTAATTTCTATGGTGCAATAACATTCTATGGCAGCATTTATTTTCTGAATCTTTATCAGTCAAGCAGCTAAGTTCAAGTACTAAGAGGAGTTGGGCTACTGTAAGTTTAAATATCCAGTTTGATTGCTGTATCATAGCAAACTGTCACAACAATTATTTATTTAAAGCTTTGTTGATTCTTGGAAAATGTTTCAGAATTTGAGAGTATTTTTGTTATGTTTATTACATCAAATTATTTACTATTCAAAACATTGAAAGGGATTTATTTTATCAAATTTTCTTCCTTTCATTCTACAATTGAACAAAACGAATGAAAACCTCAAAATAGTATGTAATGAATCCCAAGTTTTAACTCTTTTCCCATTTTCCTTCCATCCTATAACCTACTCATGTAAAACTACCACCATTTAGTGATGGTTTCATTAACACTTGAAGACTAAGATTGGCAGTCAGCACTGTCCTAATCTTGTCCAATACTCTCGACAGTGGACCAAAATAAAATGAGCACTCAGTAAGTACAGGATGGTACAAAAGTACATACATATTTAACTTGTTAATTTTGAATAATTTGAACATGATACAGGTCTACCAACAAATTACAGCATACATCACTTTTTATTTCAAAATGTCTCCCTTCTTCATCAATACATTAAGTCTACCTGGAACACTGACATACATGCAAACACAGTCGAATGTTGTCCATATTGTGCAAGGTGTCCACAAGTAACCAGTCAGATCTTCAAGAGCTTATGGTTTCCTTCCATGGACCATAGCCTAAAGGAAAAAATTCATTGGAGTACTTTAGGGGATCATGGTGGGAATTCAGTTACAGCACAACACCCAAGCACCCTTTCACTGAGAACATTATCAAGGTACATTCTACCTAATTCATAATGTGCAGCAGCTCCATCATGCTGGAAGTGTATCCATAATAGAACCTTCAGTTGTAAACAACCTTACGTGATGGAATTGTTCTCACCATTCCCTCATACATCACTTAAACTGCTTTGATAGGTGGTCTTCACAGCCAAAATCCATTTGTTAAATTTTGTGAAAACTGTAATTTGTATTATCAGTCTTTGTTACTTGTGGCTACAATTCATTTGTTAACATTATCTGTAATTTCCTGTATTCTACCAACCATATCGACATATGTAAACATAAAATTTAGTTTTACTTTAGATAGATAATTTATTTAATCTTTTCAAGTTACAAAATCGTGCATATATGGTTACTTTCCTGGAATTGCTGAATTTGGTATCATACACAGTTAACACCCTGGTTATTTATGTGTTTGTATCCTCTCTATTTGCACATTTTTATACCTTACCAAGGTAATCTATTTACCTCTTTTATAAATTACCTCATCAGTTCTATTATTAAGATCCTCTCTTTATTTGGCAACTTTCTTCCCATATTTCTCTCTTACGTTCCCTGTATAATTACTACAATAATACTTTAAAATACAATATCTCTGGCAGTAACTTTTCCCAGTTTTTATTCCATGTTATTTCTCTGCATATTTTGGTTTCCTCACACTCAATTAAATAGTGCAAATTGTTATCGACATTGCCACATAGTGGGCAAAGATCTTTATCAACTTTTAAACCTTTACTAACATTGTTCCTGTTCATGCCAGATCCTCTCTTTCCATTTCAGTTTTACTAAGGAGTGCTCTTTAACTGCTATAGTTTATAGTGCCCCATTCTATATTGTGCATGCATGAAAGACCGCTTAATTTTGCTTAGAGGCCTCTTTATCAAGCTTTAGGTTCTTTTACATGCTGTAAATCTACAACACAGGACCATCTACTTTACTGCCCTTCTGAAAGAAGCCATGCTAAAGATATTTAGCCCCAAAAAAATCCATCACCCTCTGACAGATTTGAACCCACATTCTTGGGAGTCAGAGGTTAGCATGTCGCCCCTAGACCGTGGAGGACAACTTGAAATAAATAGTATGTCTACTAACCTAGATAGATACATTCTGTAACTGAGTAGTCACTTTTGCACCATCCTGTATACATTTATTTTACACGTTATCAATGTTGTCAATCTGTAAAGTGAAGTTTTGTAACATGTAAGTGTAAAAATAGCAAGTCTTAACTTCACACATTATTATAAATACCTTTATACCTTTCAGGTAACAAATCTGCCACAGCAAGTTCTGCTATATATCTATAACCACTAAACTGTAACTGCATGTTGCAAAATCTTCTAAATGAGTCATGTGTTTTGAATTATTTAATGTTTATTGAAATATGAATGAGTGATCATAAATCATAATACAAACATTTGTTACATTTCAAACAATAATATTCCTTTTTTCCTTAAATACATTCAGTTAAGTTTCTATCCATGAGAATTGCTTTGGACCTTATACTCACTAGCACCCTGGTTATTGGTGTACAAGAATCCTGTTTAACTAGTACTAGATAGTCCCATTCTCTCCTTTTTCATTTCCTCCTCCTTGCACTGCGTCACAATTCTCTACCATTTCTCACGCACCTTTCCTAAATATTTTCCGCTCACTATAACAAATTCTCTTCTATTGTTAGACTTTTTTTGCTAATTCCTCTATCCCTATTTATCCCATTTATCAAATCTCAGTTCAATACTCCATACCTCTGTTTTCTTGTACTTAGGAACACAATGCAGTTCATTTTCCCAACACATTGGACGTAATTTCAAATTACCTCTTGAGTCCCCTTAATTTTAACACACCTGTTCTTACCCAAGCATAACCTTCTCTCCCTGTTTTATCACACAATTCCTTATTTCTCTCTGTGCCCCAAATGTATTTTTAAATGTTTATTGAAGTAACTTAGCAAAATAATTGTTTTCAGGTCATAGAATTGTTGTGGCTGTGTTTATTCCATTATTTCCAAGGTTTATTCAAATACACTTGGCCACATAAATAATCACTGCTATATATGTCTGGAAAATGTTAACGCCTTTCTAATATTTATTTTATTTTAATTTTGTACTCCCATACAACAAATCAAAACATTGTATGATACACATATGCAATCTTTTTTCTATTCTCATGTGGTTATGAAACTTGTCTGTCTTCTTTCATAAAATTCACACTTGATTAAAAAAATGACTTTATACAGTTGTATCATAACTATTTTGGTGCTAATAAGAATAAAGCACTTTTTGGCACTTAAACTCAATACTGTCCTCACTTTTATTATCTGAAATAGTGTGCAAGTTTCTTTTGTTTTAAATTTGTGCTGTGTTTAAGAGACAAAATGCAAAGTAAGCAAAAAATTGATCAGGATAAACTAGATATCAAGATTAGTATAAATGTTCTTGGTATGTCTTCTGCTGTAGCTGACATGATAAAGATAGTAGTCATACTTGTTAAATGACAGTAAAGGGGGACAAAAATGCTGAATGTTTGACCTGCTCCTTATTTGCTCCAGTATTATTAAACTTTCTATGCTTTGAGTGAATGAACTGTACTTGAGCACTGTACTCTTTCATGGTATCTATCTAGAGGCTATTTTTCATTTGGATTTGATATGTTCTAGTCTATAACAACTCATGTTCTTCTTCAACTCAACATATATTCAGGGTTTGAAGAAGTAAAGAGTATTCACTATAATGCATGATAGTATGTTCAAATGGAAGGCAAGAAATCATAGTAGAATATCTTTTTTTAATTCATTAAAAACACCATTGTGCCAATGGGATGCCCAGTAATTGAAAAGAATACATATAATTTTTAAAATGTGAACTGTATTTGTAAGCACACACTGTGAACATGGGTGCCAAGGATCACTGAAAGTCTGTGAGTTTATACAAATGATGCTTAAAACATAATTAGTTATATAAAGACATCAAACTATTTTGAAAACCTCTAGGGAATATATTTTTAGGAAATTTGAACCACAATGAACAGTTATTCTATAGAAGCTCAACACTTCAGTCAGAAATGTAAAATTAAGAAGACATTTTGGCCAGTATGGGAACCATTTTTAAGCTGTTAGTCATGTCTTTTCAGAATTGTAAATTAATTATCCATTATGCTTGTTATTGCTATGAGATTTCATAAAATAATGTATATCTCAAATGTAAACTTGTGTTTTAAGAAAAAAAGTAAAGAAATATATTTCAAGCAGTGTTTTATTTTAATGAATATTATGCATTTTCCTCATTTTCATGGTTAATGTGTTACATAAAACCTCTTTTGTTATGAAATGAATGATAATTAAACCATATTGAAGAAATCTGTACTGTATTCTTTCCATTTTTTCATGTTAATAAATGTAAAAAATCTGGTGTGTTCCATCCGCATGTCTTTCTATTGCTGTTTCACACACAAACTTTTCTTACAAAAATTATTCTTTTATCTATGTAAAGCTAATTAAGATAAACGTTAGCAAAAATGGTCTTATTGCTTAGTCCCTTATAAGTAAAAGGGAAATAAGGGAATACACTATGCTAAGCAACAATCTTAGAAAAGCTGGCGCTATGCAATAGTCATTAAAATTCCTTCTCTTTGCATAGCCAAGAGTAAAACAAAAGAGAGGAGAATCGGATGAGGACTTCCTGTTAGAAAATGTTTTAAGTATTTTAAAACTGAAACTTTTACCAGGGATATCTTGAAAATGGTTACTCCTACAAAAAACTATATATGACTTAAATTGTGTGTTTTAATGAGACAGTACTTTTTGTATAGTAAGGTTTCGTGTATCTCTTACAGTTTACCAGTTATGCAAAAGTTATTCAAAGTGAAGAGGACTTAGGATATTCCCAAAAAATCAGGATATATATTTTATTTTTCATGTAAATACCTTAATATATGGGATTTTAATCGAAATCATTACCCTTTTTCAGCAAATACTTAAAGATGTTCCATTTAAAGGGTAGTTTGGGATGGGAGACTTTCCGTAAAATCTTTGTGTCATTTCCTGAGATTATACTGAACTTAACCAAGTTTGGTATTTAACAGACTTTTCATTTTTGATTTATTTGCCCACAGACACACACAAGGACCTATTTTTAAAAATGATTTTCTTTTGGATTCAGGGTATATTATAACATGATTTTCCAGTGACATCTCGGTATCAAAGTTTTGGATGGAATACAATACTTTTTCTAGCTGCTATGTATGTTTGTATGTACATATATGCTAGAGAAAGTAAAATCAACTGCAAAAGAGAATGAGCATATGCATTTGAGACCCAAAACAACATAAAATTGTAATGTAGTTGTTGAATGTGTTTCTTTGCAGGGCAGACTACTGGAAATCTCAAGCAAAGAAGTTTTGTGACTTCTGCAAATGCTGGATTGCAGACAATAAACCTGTAAGTAATAATCTATTGATTATGAGCGAACCCTCTCATATCTATATTAACAGAAGAATTAAGTGCAGATTTTATGTAAGGTTAAGTTTTGAAATATTGTGGACTGCAGTATCGTTAAATTTGTCATTCCTATACTGCAACAAAACACTTATAAGAGCTTTATCCAGGAAATAACTGTTTGCTCATTCCCACAGCAGATATTACTATCAGACTTCTACCCAAGTTTAAATGGTTTCCTTCATCTTTTCTTAGTACTTGGAGTGTCAGCCATATCAAAGTTTTTGTTGTGCATTTAGCGATTGTTCAAAATCAACTGTGTGATTCATAGACCCACAGACACTAAGTTGAGACATATTGATGTATTTTTGAATGCTTGGAAATTGAAATCTGCAGAAATTTACTATCAACTAAAAGAAGTGTATGATGATAACAGTATGAACGAAAGAAATGTAGGAAAGTGGTGTGAAATCATCAATGAGCAAATAAAAAAACTGGATCCAGATGTTCATCACTCGTCAAAGGACATGGTCTAGGCAACATGAGCTTACCATGTCGCTGTATTGGGACTGAAGCCCAGACAACAACATGCCATCCAGTGCAGCAGCTTGCTTCTAACAGTCCTTTTGGATATCTAATGACAGGTTCAGACTTTACAAACAAGGTTGAAGTCCTTGCTTTGGCCAGAGAAATTCTGACTTCTTTTTTTTTAACCTGAATGTCTTATTTTTCATTAAAATTCATATAATCAACTTCTCTTTTAATTGTGAATGACTAGAAATAGTTCAAAAATAGCTAAAATTGGCATAATTTCTTTGCAAATTGACTTATATTTTTCATTTTGAAAAGGTTAAGTTGGCATCACTGAGTGCACTGTCCCTGTTAATAGTACAATAGTGGCATCAATTCAGGTCACTTTTTAGTTAAATTGGTTTTCAAATTTAAATATTACATTCAATTCTTTCAGGATCACTTACGATATTTCGTAGCTGGGATGTATTACTATAACACAGTGTATTGAACCTTTTACCATAAAATGAAGATAATTTGGGGCTTAATGGGTTACTTTGATCCAACTTTGGAGAGTATATTATTTTATAAAGAAGCACATCTATTTTTTTTTATTTTATAATGTATCCAATGTGAAAATTGGATATATTGCTCTAACAATACATAGATGTGGTCAATGTTTGAGAAATTATTAATTTTGAGATTATGAACAATTCATAATCTAAAAATACCAGATTCCCCCAATTTTGGGCCCTCTGTTATATGAGAGTATAATTCATTGCATTTCATATATGATACAGTATAAAATAAAATATATAACTTCAAAATATACTTTTCATTTTATGGTGCATCCAATATGAAATATAATACACTGTTACTCGCATAATAGGGGGGGAAACAAAATTGGGGAGATTGGGTATTTTTAGGATTATGGTGTTTATAGTGTTGCTCATGGTATTGAATGCCATAATCCTAAAATTACTAAATTTCCCAAAATTTGACTTCTATGAGAGCAATGATTCCGATTTTCACATTGAATACAGCATAAAATCAAATATATGTGTGTATATTTAAAAATAATATATTTGCCAAAGTTGGGTCATAGTAACTCAAGGGCCAAATAAACTCCAGTTTATGGTAAAAGGTTCAATACTGTATTATGGAAACACTTCCCAGCTATAATTTATCAGATAAGAAAAATCCATAATGAGAATTGTATGCAATATTCAAATGTTAAAGTTAATTTAAGAAAAGTAAATAAAGTGTCCAGAATTAATGCCACTACTGTATTTAACTGCTTTCTTATTAAAAATGACTTCTTTAATTTCCCACTCTGATTACTTCTTGTGTGTGAGAAACCCCATGCAAGACACTTTAAAATCCAGGGCTGTGCCGTGGCTGAGTGGTTAGACCACTCGCCTCTCACCTAGATGACCCGGGTTCGATCCCAAGTGATGCATGTGAGATTTGTGATGGACAAAGTGGCGCTGGGGTGGGTTTTCTCCAGTTTCCCCCCACCATCACATTCCACTGGTGCTCCATCTTCATTCATGTATCATCAGTGTCACCGCCTGCGGTGCCATAAGTAGTTAAAAGTAGGTGTTAAACACTACCAAAAAAAAACTTTAAAATTCCTTTCACTGCATTTCTTTGAATCCATTTCATCCTTACCAGTCTTAGATTATCAGCAAGACTACATAGGTATATGAGATCTGCACCACAGTGAACACACCAGTGCCTAGAAAATGGTGTCATTTGCTTCTGAAAGCTTTTAAGTCAAAGCATTAACCTGGCCAACATTTTGTTTATGACTCATCACCTGAAAGTTTCAGATTGCATATATAGGGTGTTAAAATTCAACTGACAAACTTTCCAGAAGTGGCAGAGAAGTTATAGCATGTTAATAGATTTTGGTTTCATGGTTGACAATAAATCAAAACCAATAATGAGCCAATATACCACTGATAAAACATCATTGAGTTGCTGCTGCTAGCAGATAATTGCTATGTTCAAACATTTTATGTAAATGCCTCCTTAAGATACCTTTAACTGTGAAAGAAATGCTAGAAATTAAGATTGGTTATACTGAAAACCCACACCAAACATCTGTTAGGAAGAAAAGAAAAAATCTTGTATTCCATTCACATAACTTTCTCTACATCTCTGTAACAAATTATTGTTATGTACTTCATGCTAATCAAGATAAACATTAGCAGAAATAGTCTTATTACTTGCTTCCTTGTAAGTAGAAGCAAAATAAGGAAGTATGTTAGGCCAAAGCATTAGCCAATGCTGGTTCTTCTGTGTTGAAATTCATTTCTTTTGTATGGCAAGGAGTTGACAAATTTTCACATGAGAAAAGTTTTTAAGTATTTTAAAACAAACCAACAATAAGGAATATCTCCAAAATGGTCAATTCCATGGAAAAAAAAAATGTGCATGACATGTGTGTTTTAAAAGAAATACATTTTTTGTTTAGTAAGCTTTGTCCATCTCTTATTGTTTACCAGTTATGCAAAAGTCATCCAGAATGCGGCCTTCAGAGGCTATTCCCAGAAAATTCCAGATATCATTTAATTTGTCATGTAGATAACTTTTTAACCAGAGCCATTTGAGCCATTGAGAAAATCAAATTTTCAAAATTTTTGCCATGTGAAGAGTAGTTTGGGGTGGAGGATTTTCCTCAAAATCATTGTGTCACATCCTTGGAAGATAAATGTAAACACAAGGTTTGTATTTTACCCATTTTTGTTTTTGAGTTATTTTGTTCAGACATGGACCTTTTTACTTTCATTAGCGCTAATGTCAATGTACTTGGTAGATAGGGCAGCATACCTCAAAAACTAAATGTTACATAAATATTGTATTTAATTTCAGGCTTGGCTTTAAAATATTTGAAACATATCCAACCAGGGCAGATGTGGCTCATTATTGGTATAAAAGATGAAGTGAAAGTGAAATTTCATATCTTGGTAATATCATTGTGTGGATAAGGTTTTATTGTTGAAATAAATATAATCAACTGTCTAGGAATTTCTGAAGAAGAAAAAAAGATTAAACATTATCTGAAATTTATTTGAATCAGAAGCCTTTTTATTTACTTCTTTCTATGTCTCTTTCAGATGTTTTTAATTAATTTTGTTTTGCATGTTTTTAACACTAGTTAATATCAATCCGTTTAGATGTAAAGTGTGTATAAGAAAGTAAATGTGTTTACATTTCAAACATACTCTATCTAGAACAAAAGTGCAAAGATGTCAGAGTAACAAAATTAAATAGTTTGCTGTCCTGGGACCATAAAAAAAAACGGTGGTAATAGCAGATGATAAATATAAAACAGAAAAGTGGAGAGGCAAGAATAAAAACAATCTTTAAGTGTGAATGTATTGAAGGACCTGAGTGTGTTTTTAGCAGAGTTAAAAATAGGTAGGTACAGAAGAGAGGAGAGGAAGGGGGGAGAACAGAGAAGTGATGGAAAACCAAAGATAGATATAAGAGCACAATAAAAGTCTGTTCTCATAAAGCTGTTGCAACTGTTGGTAAATCAGATGAGGGTTTTGTAACATAGACATGAGCAGTAGCTTTCTTCATAATGAATGATTGAAAGCATCATTTGTCACTTTTGTGCATTAAATACATTTCTTGATCACTAATAAAGTCATTCATTGAACTACAGCCATTAAAGCGCTACCCACATATTCTAAAAACAAAAGGTTTGTTTGAAAATAAATAACGTGTTCTAAAATGTCGTTGGACAACAGTTGCTGATTGCGTTCTAGCAAATTCCAACACGCAATATGCCTTTTCCACAGGATTTTCCGCCATTTCAGCTTCTGCAACAACAAACAAAACACTACAGCGTTACCAATAGTAACAAACGAAACTTTGAGAGTTTCTCAACATACCTCCAAAATAATTAGGTTGCTATCTCTAATAGTTTTTGTTTTACAGGCAGTTGAAGTTATCTATTTCTTTTGTAGTAACCCTATATATATATATATCTGTTTTCTATTTTTGTTTCTCCAGGGATCTCAAAATATGCATATCTATGAAATCTTGGCATAACATTTTTTGGGTGAAATTCAATTCTTCATCTTCTACATGTGATAGAGAAAATAAAAATATCATAGTTCTTTAATAATAAAATAGACTCATAAATCAGAATATAAAAGGTATGTATGCAAGTCTCTATTCAATGTCATTTTTTATACAAATTAATGGCTATATCATACTTTAAACCAATTAAGAGAGGTGATCCTTATTTATTATAAAGTTCTGTTCTTGACATAGGATACAATTTGTAGAGTTGAAGAGACATAAATCAATTGCTGCTGTTTCCACCTGATTTTCCCTTTCATATTCTTTGCAATAGGGAGTCCTCTTCACTGCCCATCTTAAGTCTTGCACTTTTAATAAAACTCAAATTCAGAGATTATCGTAGAGCTCATGCAATTCTTTATTACTTCTAGTTTGCCATTCCTCATTTTCATACTTGGGTCCATAGATTCTTCATAATATGCTCCTTTCCCATACTGCAATTCTAAGCTTGTGAGACTTTAATATACACCAAGTTTCTGCTGCATAAGTCACTACAGGTTTAATTACTGTTTCTTATACTTTCCCTTTGTGAAAAGATATTTGCATTTCAAAAGGGGAAGCAGGTTCCAATAGCATCATTCTCCATTTGTAATCTTTCTTTAAGTTCTTCCCTTATTATGTTATATTTCTGTTATTACTGAACCCAAGTACTTGAAGCTCTGAGCCTTATCGAAATCACTATCTCGTATAGATATTTTAGTACTGCTAGGCCATCTATTTTCACCTCTAGATGCAGTCATATAGTTTGTTTTATTCGTGTTCACATTGTCCAAGTTTAGCTCCTATTAAAACTGAGAAAACCTTAGTTGTAGTTCTTGTACTGTTCTGCAAATTGGAACAGTACCATCTGAGTCTGTGTCATCCTCTTAAAAATCTTACCACCTGGGTTAAGTTCCATTTTCCTAACTACTCTTTCTAATGCAGTATTCAGTAATGTTGTAGATGGTGCATCTTTCTTCCTCACTCATTTAATATCGAATAACATAATGTTAATATATTCAAAGAATGCAATTTAATAAAATATGAGTAGGTATATAAAATCATATGTGAACTTTCTCTATTTTTTGAAAATTCGTTTTATGGTATTTTTTGTTTGATTTATTAAGTAAGATAGTATTTATTTTCTTAGTTATACCACCATTTGATTAAAATTGATCAGTAATTGTTTTAAAAAATTAGTCAGCTATGATATTAACACCAAAGTATACCACCAATAATGATTAAAATCCCCTCTTAGTTTCTGAGAAAATAGATTGTTTATACTAGAATTATTAATAAAAATATTGGTCCAAGCAAAAGTAGTGAAGAAAACAAACTCTCATATATTTGTAGAGAGAGAAACCATGTGGTTTAAGCACACACAAAGTTTTAGAATGCTGCTGTAGACAATTCCAAGAAAATGAAACAATTTTTTTTTTTTTTTTTTTTTTTTTTTTTTTTTTTTTTTTTTTTTTAATTGGATGGGATGAAGGTTCATTTCCATAGCACCTTTTAACATTATAGACAGCTCAAGAGATTTTACTGAAACATTTCATGGTGTTTTTACTCTTTGAACTTCTTAGTTTAGGTTTTATAGTTTTTAACATCTCCCTCCCCCCCCCCCCTCTCTCTCTCTCTGACATTCATACTATCAGACTCTTTTGAGGTTAGAGAATAATTGCAATTAATAGAAAAATTCCTACCTCTGCCAGGAATCAAATCATAACCTCCAGGTGGGAAGTTAGCTCACAAAAACTGGACCATGGAGGAACATGGAATTTTTAAGCACTTTTGCAAAGAAAAGTCAAGATGTGCAGAGAAAAAAAAAAACTTCTCTTCTTTTATAGCCAGTTAATTAAAAAGCAATACCGAGCAGGATGGCTCAGTGGTTATGTCTGTGGCCAGAATTCAAATTCTGTGGACCATTAATCTACTTGGAGCTTTTTCAGTAGCCAAGGAAATACTGGATTGGATATATGTAATACCATGGCCCCAAGTTCCATCTTAAGTGTAAAATAATAGTAAAAATGAAAATGGATGGTAATAGTGATTGTGCTGCCATCTATTCACAGATGGTGAAAGCAGCTAGGCCGAATGGCACCCTTGTGTCATCTGGTTGATGTGAACCAAAGTACTATGGTATAAAGGGATGATACCTAGACACTGCCATCTGTCCAGAGAGAGTGAAAGCAGCTTCACTGGATGGTGCCCTAATGCTGTTTGCTTCATGTAAAGCAAAGTGGTATGGTATAAAGGGATGAGACCTGGAAGGCTGACTAGCCTTCTGCCCATAGATGGTGAAAATGGCTAGACATGATGGCACCTTAACAGCATCTGTTTGATGCAGAGCTTATCAGTATGATATAAAGGAATGAGACTCGGAAGACTGGCTGTAAACTGCCATCTATCCACAGATGGTGAAAATAACTAGATTGGATAGCATCCAAAGGGATGAGACCAGAAAAGCTGACTGTACACTGCCATCTATCCACAAGGTGAAATTAGTTAAGACTGGATGGCATCCAAAGGGATGAGTCCTGAAAGGCTGACTATACGAGTACACTACCATCTATTCATAGATGCTGAAAGTAGCTAGAGTGGATGACTGTACTCTGCCTGTACCTAACTTGTGAAAGCAGTTAAACTGGACAGCACCCTAATACCATCTGCTAGAAATGAAGTAAAAAGTATGGTTTGGGGATGAAACCTTTAAGGATGAACCTTTTGTCCACCACATATTGATCTATTAGGTATGTCATTTAACAGGCCCATCCTGATAAGACAAAGTAGTTAAAGTGACTTAAAATAAGTATAATTTAAAAAAGGCATGTGTGCTGTATCTGTTAAATTCTTAACAGTAAAAACAGTTGAAAATAGTTTGTTGCTGTTTACTTAAAATATTGCAAAGATTTCATTTTTCAAAATGAAATTCAAACAAAAGAAACAAATATCCTCCAAATAATTGTCTGTTTTATCCTACATATAATTAGATAATAGGAATTACCCTCTAAGAAATAATTTTAGATGTTTACAGAATAAGGATACACTGCGCACTTAACTTTTTTCTGTTTTTAATTGAAAGAGCATTGAGTTCCACGAAAAGGGGAAGAGACACAGGGAGAATGTGGCAAAACGCATCTCAGAGATCAGTAAGAAAAGTAGGCAGGAGCATAAAGTGGCGCTCAAAATAGATGATGAAATGAAGAAAATGGAAGAGGTGAGTATAGCTACATTGTAAATGTATAAAATGTTTGTAGTTTGAACAAATGACTTTCAGTGCATGTAAATAGGTTATGCTAGAGCCAAAATTAAAAATTGTTTTATTGAGCATGCATGTGTGTGCACACTTTGAAGTTCTTGCAACACCAAAAATAACTAAATTAACATCCACAATTTTTGTTCTTTTTTTTTTTCCTCTATGAAGCTTACGAGTTAACTTAATATATTAAGCTGCCATTGAAGTGCGTCATCTCAAAATAATTTGACGTCTTGTGATTTACCAGGAAAAATGCTGGTCAGTTGGGTCACCAAGCTACTGAGTTACCACAGTTAGATTAGCTAGACAGAGACCAGGGGATCCGTGGTTAAAATCCTGGCTATGGCATTTTAATTTTCAGTCTGAGTTTAACTATTCACAATTTTCCTTTGATTAACTTAGAATGTTTATCATGTGTGTCAAACATAAAACAAATGGAACATTTAACGTTTTAATGAGGCACATCAAAATACATACTATGCATGCACACTTTGTTGGGCATTCGACTCCCTAGTTTTCATTCAATAAGTTTAGTGCAATTTCAAAAGCAAAGCAGAACAACAACCTTGAGACATGAAGTATGCTGTACACTCTAATATCTAGCGAATTCAGTGTTAAGTTTTCATTTTGTCTGTAGTTCTCAGAGTTCACATACATGTATTGTATTTAATTTAATAATTCAGCTAGTTCACAGTAAATTAAATAACCTAAACTTTCTTTGGTTGACAACACTGCAAAAAGACAGCTGGGCTGGCTCTATTTTTCCCCCCCCAGCCCTTGCTTCCCTGTAAAACTAGCTCCCAAGTAAAGGTATGCACATAGTATGTGGTATTAATTCCTTTTATTTGTAATTAATCACTTGTAATGTGTGAATGCTTCTTGAACAAAATATTTCTTATATCAACCCTAAAATATTATTTGAACCTAAAAAAAGTGTTAATAACAAAGAAATTAGTGTGCAGGAAAAAAAAAGTTACAGAGTTCTTCAATTTTATTAATTCGAGATATCAAAAGTATTTAATTACAATGGGTAATCGAAACATTTTATCCTTTAGTTCTTAGGAATATGAATTTAATTATCATTTTTATTTAAGGGGAGAAGGTACCTTCTATCTCCGCCATGTTAAATTTGACATTTTCAATGTACTTTTTCTGAAGAACTATGCATAATAATGCAATGATTTTTTTATCACATATACATACTCTATTGGGCAATAAAATGGCATTTTTATGAGTATATAGCATTAAAAATGGAACTTTAATAACTTTTTTTAATAATAACCCATTTTGGTACACTTGAAAAGAAAAAAAAATAAATCAGAGCCCTTGATAATAATATCTAAGTGTTGAAAAAATGTCAGTTTATAGATATGTGTCAGGGAAACCGTCTGTGAAAATTTCATTGCTCTAGGATAAGTAGTTTCAAAGAAAAGGTACATAAGGCTTACAAAAACAAAAGTTACAGGAAAATGAGTTTAAAGTTTTACAGTACTCTACAACATTCCTGCCCCATACTCAGTGTTGTCAAGATCTTCTCTATTCCTCTTCTTGTTCCTTCTCTTCTGTCTAGCACTTTTATAAATGTCTTCTCCCTCCATGTCAGCCTTGGTAACACGATATTGGTCCATTTCTTTAAAAAATTTTAACATGTTCCTCCCCGCAATAATACCTAGATGTTGCAGCACTTTCACCCGACCTACGTTTCCATATTGAATGTCAGCACTGCATCATAAGATCCAAATTCTAGTGTATTTTGTCCAACAAATACTGTTTTGGGGACTCGGTTCCACACAATGCTATTAAAATTTTCGTTGGGATTTTGAGTTTTACCATGTAAGCATTTGTTGAACAACTCTGTGTCTGCCAAACTCCTGAAGACAGGTTTTATTGCAGTTAGTACAGAATTAGGTAGAGCATGCTTGTGACAGTATTGTTCTCCAGTCAATAATGCTTTATTATATTTACACCAAATATCTTCACCTTTTGGACACAAATTATGTCGCCTTTAACATATCAGTCAACGATTTATGGAAGAATATAGCCCAGATATCTCTTTTCATGGCCTCTGCACTATTTACATTTCTCCTGATTGCCATCCCATAGTACCTTTGAATATTGTCAATTTCCTTTTCTGTCAGTCTACCCCTACCCTAAACATAAAATATCAGAGAAAGTTCTAAGAGGAGCCAGAGAGTATAAAGGGGGCATGACCTACTCTGCAGCATGTGATTTAAACACACTTTTAGGTCCTTTAAATAAGTTTCTGGTGCAAAACAAATTTATATTCATATAAAACACACTTCAAGCTATGAAAATAAGCAAAAGAACAAAAAATGATATTTTCACCATTTTTAAGCTATGTTCTCCCCTTAAGGGGTGATTAACTGTTGGCTAGAGTAAATCACTTTCTCATTGCTTGTTTCTAAAATGTGTAGCTAGTTATTCAAGTAATCTTCATTAAAATTAACCTACATAACGTGGAGCTATCTAGCAATCAGAAAAAAATTGTTACAGTTAAAATTTCAGTTTTCTTTCCTTTCTTTTTCCTCTTCCTTCTTTCTTATTTTCTTTTCATCAACTATATTAACCCATTCAATGATCCCAATAATGGAGATGAGGTTTCAAAATAAGAAAAATATGTATTTTGATTCTTTGGGGTGTGAACCATACTAGTGTGGTCAACTGTCAAATACCATGCCTTACATTGTGTGACCATTCAGACATGATAGCTGCAGGTTTATCTAATCTTATAATGTTGTGTAATAGTATGAGAGTGGGTTTTTTAATTTAAATCTCATAATATATAACTCATCAGCATCCAACTATGCCATCACACCATTTGCTTTAGTTGGAACCTCCCCTTCCTTTTCCATAGTTTCACTTGAATGCAGAACATATATTTTGACTGATTCAATCCTGTGATCCTTGGTTTGATAGGTTAACCACTCCTATTGTGCCTTATATGGCCATAAATCTAGACATTGAGGTTTATATTGAGTTATCCAATTTATCCATTGGTAAAATGGGTTATTTAACAATCATGCACAGGATGTTATATCACATCAATTTCACTGAAGGGGTTTATTACTTGTTATATACATATGTAATTTTAATTACCTTTCTCATTTAATGCTGTCATTACTTTGAATGTTTTAATAACAAATAGTTAATAATCATCTGTTTTCACTTCTAGTTCATGAGGATTGTGTTTTTACAGGCAGCCTTAAAGGCATACATGAAAGATGTCGAAGAAAATGCTGATTACTCATCTCAGCTTATCAAAGAGCAGCTTGCTCAGAAACAAAGAGAAGAAAATGCAACGGAGGTCTCTGTTAAATCTGAAACAAAAATCACAGATGATCCTGCTGTGAAGGAACAATTCGATGATGTTACCGTAAAAGTAGAGCCTGAAGATGAGCTGCAAGTTAAGGTTAAATCTGAAGCTAAGCTTTGGTATGAGGCAAAGTCAGATGAAGGTCATACATATTATTGGCACATAGAAACTGGAGGTAAGGTTAAGATTATTGTAGCAAACTTTTGTTTATGAAGTTCAGCAAATGTCTTCTTTTTCTTCTGCTTTTCCTTTTCCTCCTGCTCCTATCAAGGATTAGATATCAATAGGCCTTGGATTTGTCTTATGCTTATTTTGTACTGAAAAAATAAGCATATCCCAATTATGATTGTTCATGTTTCATGTAAACTTTCAGTTTCCGTAGAAGTTTCTTTGCACCTAAAAGTGCCTGTTATAGTTGATCCGAGTTTTCTTTTTTCCAATTATTAGCATTTTCAATCTGACAGGATTCTTCCCTTAGTGAAAAATGCCTATCAGATCACAAAATTTGATTACAGGTTGTTTTAGAAATACAGAAACAAGAAAATATGAAAATCATTAAAAGGTGCTACAAAGATTCTAACATATTTCTAATGACTACTAACCAAGGAAAGTTGGAATAATATTTGTACAGAAAACACAGTTGATTAAAAATTTTCTAAACTGTTTCAAACATTTGTCCATTATTTTGGTGTTACATATCCCTTAAAATACAACACTAGGGAACAAAGGCCAGAAAGGGTGGGTAAAAAATTGGATCAGTGCTTTAACAAAAAGATTAAGGTTTAATTAAAAATAAACATTGAATCGATTAATGACACTAAACAACACTCGCATTTAAATTTCCCGGAACATGTTTCAAAGGTTAGTTTCCTCCATTGTCAGCCAGACATCGACTAGTCGCTGGTGGTGATGCTGATCAAAAATTGCATTTCCTTCTTAAGTAATTTAGCATCTTATATGTTTTTAGGGAGTAAATAATTTGTTATATAATTTAATCATAGTGTGATACAAAGTTGTCAGCAAGGTCAGTTCTGTAATATTAAGTATGTAGGTGCCCTTTATACACCTCTGGTGTAGGTCGCATTTTAAGGCTAAAATTTACGAAAACTTATAATAATAGTATGATTGCAATTTTTTTTAATTCAAAACATATTTAATCATGCAGAAAATATTTATCTTTCAATCTCCTGTAAGAAATATTTGAAAAAGTATTTACATTTCATAGAAGCTTCATTTAAAATAGAGTTAATATCGAACAATTTTTGCTTTTTTCTCTAACACTACATAATGTAAAACTAAGCATTACAGAGAGTCACCCTGTTCAAGGATGATAAATTATCACCTTCCATCTTGTATACAGATATTTTATTTGACATCCTGCTATATTGTCTTCAGAAGGCAATAATTTACCATAATGCGACTTGCAGTTGTGACCATAAAATGCTAAGTCTCTCCTTAGTCTATGGGGTAACACGCTAGCCTCTGATTCCCAAGTTCAAAGTTTCAAACCTGGTGGAGTGGATGATTTTTTTAAGCTTAAAAACCTCAGCATGCTTCCTTCAGAAGGGAAGTAAAACTGTTGGTCCTGTGTCATAGATCTACGTCACATAAAAGAACCTCAAGCCTGATAAAAGAGGTCTCTGAGCAAAATTAAGTGGTCTTTCAAGCCCAGTATAGAATGGAATGCTAAGAAATGCAGCAATTAAAGGTCATCCATAAATAAAATGTAATTCACAATATGCTGTTTTCTTTTTATAATACAAGGAAGCTTAAAATGATTAATATCTAACCACATGCATCTAATTTATAGAAACCTGTATTTTATATCATTTCACTATTTCCATATACCGTGTTTCAGAATCCAGATGGGAACCTCCAGAGAATGGCTATATGTCAATAAAAGAACAGAAAAAGGCAGAAGAAAAAGAAAGTCGGAAAAAAGCTGAACAGGAGAGACAGAAAAAGCTGGAAGAAGAAAGACAAAAGGAAGAAGAAAGGGCAAGACTAGAGAGAGAAAAGATGAAGAGTAGGAGAGTAAAAGAAGAGAAACCACCATCCCCAGTACAAATGTCAGGTCCTGTTATTGGACCTGCTCCCCGACCTGATCCCTACGGTGCTTGGAAACCAGTAGTAAAAAGGTAATACAACAGTATCTTAATTCATCATTTCTGGAGAATACAGGTGGGGGGGAGGGAGAGAAAGGATATAAGAAATGCATAAACCATATACAAAAACAAATTCAATCAGCATATAAGTTGTGGCAGAGAAACGGGTGATTTTAAATGGTTTATTCTATATAAGAAAACATTTTAAGTTGCATTTCACCCAAAAAAAAAAAAAAAAAAAAAGTATTTTTGTAGAAAGTTATGTGAGTACACATGCATACGTGTGTGAAGAGCATTACGCAATACAAAAGGTCTTTTAAATACTAAATCTCAGATTTCAGTTCCGCATCCTCCAAGGATGGGACATGAAGATTTTCAAGAAAATCCCCTGCCCCCCAAATCATCCTTTACAAAGAAATTTTGACTCTCAAAAATGGCTCTTTATGGTTTGAATAAAAATACCATATATTTAGGACATTTTTATGGCAAATGTTCATCTTAAATTTTCTGGGAATAGCCTCTGAAGTCCAATTCATTTTGGATAACTTTTGCATAATTGGTAAACCCTAAGTGAGATACAAAAGCTTACTTCACATAAAATATAGATCTCATCAAGCACATAATTTTTGTCAAATATATTTTTGTGTTGAGTGAATAATTTCCGAGATATTTTTTGTTATTTTCCAATCTTACATTTTTTTCAAATGAGAAGTTGTTATTCATTTTCTTTTGTTTTATCTCCTGGCCATGCAAAGAGAACAGTGTCATGACATAGTGATGACATGACAAAGTGTTCAGCTTTTAAAAAAAGTGGATAGTGCTTTAGTCTAGTGTATTTTCTTATTCCATTGTACCTACAATGAAATAAGAATAAGATAATTTTGGGTAAAATTTTATCTTGATTAGCATGAAATAGATAAAAGAATAATTTTTTTTTAAGAATTGTTTGATGCAGAATAGGAGGATAAAGTCATGTAAATGGACCACATCCGATTTTTCATAATAGTATAGTATGTGGTTCTTAACATAATATGCCATTTATTTCTTGAAAATAACAACTTTCAAGTGACGACCATTCACTTACACACACTCTCTAAACCTCGGCCGCAATTGTGCTTAAGTGATGAGACATATTCAGTAGAACATCAGCAATTTCATAACAAAGATTGGCCTTTTAGCCTTTCAATATTTTGTGGGTGATCTTTAAAGACAACTCTTCAAGTATCCCCATAAGCTGAAAATGCACCACTAAATCAGGGAATCTTGGTGGCCAGGGGATGTCATCTCTAATGGAGATGATTTGAAAAGTGTCTCACATTTTGGCATTCATGGAGGCCCTTGCAGTGTGACTAGTGGTTCCATCTTGTTGAAACCAGGAACCATATGAAAACCACGTAATTCCATTATTAAGAAAGGTTTTGATTATGTTCACATATCTGGTTTCTCTCACCATTGCTGTTTTTCCCTCATCATCCTCAAATATCCCAGGAGACAACATAGCACACCAAAATAACGGTTACTTTCATACTGTGCAGTCAGTGGTTTCTCAGGTAATTAAAGAGGATTGTTTCAAGGCCAATATCTGAAATCTTGAATTAAAATAAAAAAATCTGATGTGTTCCATTCACATGACTTTCTCTACAGCTTCGCAACAAATTATTGCTAAAAAGATTGTACTTCTATTTACCTCACTCTAATCGAGAAAAAATTAGCAGAAATAATCTTATTACCTGCTTGCATTTAAGTAGACAGGAAATAAGGGAGTAGCATAGGTTAAATTGATAGTCTAAAGCTGGTTGCTGTGTGACTGAAGTTCCGTTGTTTGTATGAACAGGAGTTGACAAATTCCTGTATAAGAAAAGTGTAAGTTTTCAAAGCTGAAACCAAAAAAACAACGAATATCTGAAAAACGATCAACTCCACAAAAAAAAATGTATATAATATAAATTATGTGTTTTAATGTGCTCTACATTTTTTGTGTAGTAAGTTTTTGTCTATCTCTTACGGTTTGCCAATTATGCAAAATTGAGTAAAATTCATCTAGAATAAAGTAGTCTTTAGAGGCTATTCCCAGAAAATTCAAGATATACATTTTATTTGGCAGGTAAATATCTTTAATATAGGATATTTTAATCAAAATCATTAGAGCCATTTTTAATAAAATAAACATTTTTGAAAAAGGTTCCATGTAAAGGGTAGTTGGGGTTGGGGGGATTTTCTTGATAATCTTCATGTCGCATCCTTAAATACCAAGTTTGGTACTCAACGATCTTTTCATTTTTGAGCTATGCTGTCCACACACACACACACACACACACACACACACACACACACACACACACACACACACACACACACACACACACACGCACACGCACCTTTTTCTGAAAATGCTTTTTTTTTTATTCAGGGGGACCCAAAACATATATTTCTGGTGAAATCTTGGTATCTAATTTTTGGGTGCATTACAATACCTTCACTATACACTATGTACATAGTACGTGTAGAGAAAGTAAAAGATATTGGAATCTAATAACCTCATTAACTATAATTGTTTTTATAAAAAATTTTCACTGCAAAAGCACATTGTTGATCTGTTCACTGATCCATGTTTATTGAATGGAATTGTCATGGTAACAGAATGCACACATTGTTTTCATGTTATTTGTTGAGTTATAAAAGAAAGCACATAATGTAAAATTGCCCATTCCTGTTATTAATACAATATATTATCAGGTAAATTTTAGTGTTGCACTTCTATGTATTTTGTCATTTTATTTAGCGGGAAAAAAAGAGCTTTAATTGTCACTTGCTTCTTTTTATTTTAAATTGTAGCTCGATGTCCTTTAACCTGGTTGATCATATAGGACAATGAATGAAATTAATGAAATGATGCTCAACTTGACATTCATCTTCTCAGGATAAGGGGGAAAAAAGCGTTATCCAGGTAACTCACACTAAGCAAGATTCGAACTCACGACCTGTTGAATGTGAGGCAGACACACTACCACCATGCTACCCAGGTGGGCTTGCTGCTTTTTTCCTCATGAAAAACAACAAATTATTCCATATTCAGCATTCTCTGTTTCTTATTATGATCACTGTGATGTGCATAGATAAAAGCCTCTGCAGTTTCATATGCTCTCAGAACTTTCCCATTTCCTCACTCCTCTACCCTTGTTACAAATACTTTTTCACATATGTCATCAACACCTTATAATTCATACATGACAATATTCTGGGCCACAGCTAAGTAGACTATGGAACTGGCTTCTGTTATTCTCACTTCCATCTGAATAGTTCATTCCATTCAAGGAAGCAGTTCCTCTGGAAGTGCTTAAGCACATGATTTCAGAATACTTCTGGAACAACATTACATTAGAATCCAAGCAACAATTCTGCATCATTTCAATTGCATTCCTACAGCTATCACAGCGCTCGAACAAAATGATGTACCACTTGTCACAAACTGAACTTTAATAGAAAGTCTCTCACTAAAACTAAAATCTGCACCAGGTCAAGTTGCAAAAAAGTAGTAGAAAAGTTTGAATATATACTACAAAAGAATCCAGGGTACCATACAGTACAACATATTGCAAATATCATTTCTGGTAAAACGGAGAGGAAATTGTTGGACATTGAAGAAACATTGTCCCTGGAAGAAATTGTAAATATAAATATGCACCTATAACATCTGTTGTTGCTGAACGTTGTTTTCCTCAGTACAAATCAGTTCATTTATTGCTAAATAACAGCTAACCACATTCATTGCCATTTAAAGCTGCTTTTCACAGAATTTGTTAAAAACATTGCCATTAATTCTTGAAAGCAGTTATTTTCTCAACTCTGACGGCTTATACAGAAAATCCTATTTAGTTATATGTGAATCTGAACTAACATATTTTGTTTCATAGATTGAACTGTTTTTAAATTTCCCTATTCAAGAATAACTACAAAATGTTACAATCTGAATCAAATGTATAAGAAGATATAACATGCTGAGCAGGAAAAGTTGAAATTAGCCCAAAAGTCAATGACATGCTTCCTTGTCACGTGGTTTTGTTTAAACTCTTTGGTAAAAGCTCTCTTTCCATGCCATTTACCATTACCACTCTCTTATCAGAGGTAGTGAACTCTGCCCTTTGGGTGTCTCCAGTTAAAAAATGGGATCCATCCATCTCTGTGGTAGAATGAAGTTTTTTCAAAGCTCAACCATATGCCACTAACACTCCTCTCTCTTTCCAAATGCTAATAAGCCTTGCACAAACGCTGCAAGGCAAGCAAAGCTTGTGAGGACACAAGACATGTCAGAAGATAGAATTTGCACTTGGCCCTGATAAATTAAAAATAGTGATAAATTGATAAAATTTGAGACAGATTCCTATCAGAAATGAATGATTCAAATTGAGACACAAATGTTTCTATGATAATGATTGGTTGATCATTGTTGTTGCAGTGAACCAAAGTCAATAGATTGGCAGCTTCCAAAACAGGAGTTCTTGGAAATAAAGGTGCCCTCAATAGAAGAACCACCACCAGAATATAAATTTAAAGAAAAAACTGTGAAAAGTTTAGGTGTTGTAGATAATGAATCTGGCAGTGGTTTCAAGAAAAGAAAGTTCAATTCCAGTTTTAAACGAAACATGAGACAGAGGTTTGATGAAGATGCATGACATGAATTTGTCCAAAATACATGTGATATTTTTATTTTTTGTAAGTATTTTAACAATATATGTTTTATTGTCATTTATGTGTTATGCTTAAGATAGTCTACATATTAATGTAGAAATAAAACACTTAGTTGTAAAAGAATGAGTTTATTTCTTGTTCCTAAGAGTACAGAATTGCAATGTAACCTGCATTCAGACGAGAAAAAATTAGTTGTACAAGGTGCAAACCTCTTCTTCTATTACCTATCAACTGATATCCCTAAGATATATATACTACTTATATAAAAACCGATTTCTGTTCAAATATCTAGTCACAAGTTTGCTTGCACAGAAAGAATTCAGATGAGGTGATATTGTTACAACCCTAACCAAAAACTGGTCGATAACAACCAAATTTATATACTGTATTTATCTGAATGCAAGATGACCCCCATTTTTCAGAACTTAATTTTAAAATTGGTATGTCTATATAAAAAGAAGTAAGTTAATGTTTAAATGAAATTTAGTTTTGTCATATACTTTGAACAAAATAATGGTCACTTGAGCTGAATTATTATTATTATTATTATTGTTGTTGTTATCATTTTTTTTGTGTTTGTTTTTAACCTAATTGAATTTGTATAGAGATTCATGTTTGGAGCCATTGTCAGAGAGGAGAGCACAGAAATGTACAATGTGGTGGTGGCACCAGCGGCAGCATAACTGTAATGACAATTATGGATATGCTATTCCATTTAGGCTACATAAAAAACACATCGTACATTTTTTCTCCTAATTTGAATTTGTGCAGAAATTCATATTGTGAACGGGAGAGAAACGAGAAGGGAGAATAGAAATGTACCGACATGTCTGTGCTTGGTGGTGTTGGCGGTAGCTTAGCTGTAATAATGATTATGGATACAGTTTTAAATTAAGACAACATACTTAATATAATATATCATAAACATTTTACCCAATTTGAATTTGCGCTTAAATTCATGTTTAGAGCGGGAGAGACAAAGAGAAGTATATGGAGTGTGTGGAATGTGTACAATGGTAAAACATGGCAGTGGCAGCAACAATTAAGAATGCTATTTTCTATTAAGAAAACATGCTTAATATAATATATTGTAAAACATTTTATCAAATTTGCTGTAAATTCACATTGCGGACAGCTCAGAGAGGCAGAGGGGAAAACAGAAAATACTGGTATAGGTATGTGCAGCATGAGGGGAAATGGGCGGCTAACCTCACTCTTTCTGCATGACCTTTGGCTTCCAATATAACATTATGTCCAACCATTGATGTGAAAGGATTTATTTTAGTCTCTGAGAATAATCTTTTTTCCAATGAGAATGCTTATAGGCCCATTAACAGCTAATTTTTGTCATGAAATGAAATGCACAAAATCTGCCACACACATTGTAATCTTGGAAATAGCTAGGGCTTCGCCACTGTCGTACCTGCAAAGTTGAAACTTTTTTCCCCGCATGATATTCATAAAACATATATCGTGAATTCAAGATAACCCCCATCACAATGCAAGACAACCCCCAGTTCCGAACATTAATATTCTGGGGAAAAAAACATTGTCTTGTATTCAGTTAAATACGGTATTTGCACTCAAGAAACACATTATCATGGCATTTGATTCACTTTACTTATGGGAGTACTGAGATAGTGTTGAAAATAAGAAGAAAACTCGGAGGGTTCCATTCACAAGGTTTTCTTTTTAATTCTGTAACAAATTATTGCTAAAAACTTATTCTTCTGTTTTAAGCTAATCGAAATGAACATTATCAGAAGTGGTCTTATTACTTAGTTTCTTATAAGTAGAAGGGAAATACGAGAATATACGAGGACAAATATTTAAAGCTGATTGCTATGTGATTGGAATGCATTTCTTTGCATGGCCAGGAGTTGATAAATTCCCCTATGAGAAAGTATTTTATAATTGAAACCAATAACAAGAAGTATCTCGGAACTGATCAACTCTACCAAAAATACCTGTATGTAACATAAATTATGTGTTTTAATATGATTTACATTTTGATTATCTCTTGCAGTTTACCAATTATGCAAAATTCAGCAAAATTTATCCAAAATGAAGAGGTCCTTAGAGGCTATTCCCAGAAAATTCAAGATATATATTTTATTCACCATGTAAACATCCTTAATATATGGTATTTTAAACAAAATTGTTAAAGCTATTTTTGAGAAAATCAAAATTTTCAAAAAAGTTTCCAAGTAAAGGGTAGTTTGGGTTGGGGGTTTTCTTAAAAATCTTCATTGCGCATCCTTGGAAGATATTAAACTTTAATATCAAATGTGGTGTTTAACAATCTTATCATTTTTAAGCTATGCTGTCCACATACACAGACACCCACATGCACACACACACACACATTTTTTTCTAAAAATGCTTTTCTTGAATTCAGGGGGTCTCAAAACATATATTTCAAGTGAAATCTAGGTATAACATTTTTGGGTGGAATACAATACCTTCTCTATACACTATGTACATAGTGATGTTGAGAAAATCAAAATTACCAAAAGAGGGGGCTGATACTATCCTACACATGCACATTACAAGACAAGTTATAAACTGTTAGAATATGAGTTTATTAACATTACGTATGCCCGCCTGGGCAGTGTGGTGGTAGCGTGTCTGCTTCACATTCAAAAGGTCATGAGTTCGAATCTTGCTTAGGGTGAGTTGCCTGGATAAGGTTTTTTTCGGGGTTTTCCCTTATCCTGAGAAGACGAATGTCAAGTAACTTAAGCTCCATGGACCCCAGATCATTTGAGCATCATTTCACCAATTTCATTTGTAATCTGATATGACTAACCAGGTTAAAGTTATGCTACAAAAAAAAAAAAAAAAAAAAAAAAAAAAAAACATTATGTATGCATCTCATGGTGGTGGCCATTGGTCATGTAGCAGCTGCCTTGTCACATTATTCCTCTTGTGTGGCTTAGTAAAGAGTCCCCACTGCTGGTCTGGACATTCCATCCAGTGCCAACAAGCAGTCTTCTGTGTGCCTGTGGCACTGGACAGAACTGCAGCCAGACTTGCTATTGGCTGTCCAACTTGATGTGCAATGTTTAAACATAAGCAAATAAGCTAACGAACCCTAACTTCCAATAACTGCCATGACCAGCCTCTTCAGTAAAACAATGCTTATATAATTAACCCCCGATATACTACAGACATGCAAATTATAGAAACATCACTTAGCTGTTTATATTACTGTTTGATTCTTCTAGCGAGTTGATGTAAAAAGAGATCTTAAATGTAAAATTTGTTATCTTTAAACCTACAAGAAAACACAATAAACAGTAGAAAAGATGATTTCTCAGTGGGCCATGATCTACTGCAGGCAAGGGCATATGCTGGTTCAGTAACCTACGGTTCTTGACGTTCTCACATGTGACAGATGATGTCATTGCAGAACTTATGGTTCTTGATGTTCTCACATGTGACAGATGATGTCATTGCAGAAGTTCAGTGAATGTGGCAGGTATAATGTCCATGTATAATATAGCCTATTAGGCTATTAGCAAGCAGTGTTGGACCATGACAGAGTTCCAGTTGGAAAGTTATCCTGGCAGATTCTAAGCCTGAGTATAAAAATTTGGCCTTTCTTGTTGACAATTACTTTCCTGTTGAAGATGAGTAAATAAGTAAAGAAACAAACATTGAGTTAAGCAACAAAAAAGAAATCAAAATATAAGTAAGCATGTGCAGGCATTTATTTGACGACGAGTCAATTAAAAGTCCATAAAAAGAAAGGTGATGTGCAGGCAATTAAAATCCTTGCTCATCTGTAGAAGGGTCATTTACAAGAATGGCAGCTCTCTCTGTAATCCCTCCAAAATACAACCCAGAACTAGGAATTTATTAAGTATATTCTCTTGACCTGTAAACAATTTGCCAGGAAATGATTTTGAACAGAGAGAGTCAGACTGAAAAATTCATTGCCATAGTCTTGATTAAAACTACGAATCTCCTGGTTTCCTTCCAGTTGCTCTGACCAATGAACAACTTGCCGACACAGCATTAAATTCTCCAGCTTGCTCATGTTTTTTTCTGGTAAGCCACAAGGAGACATCAAATTATTTTTGAGATATCATATCTCAATGGCAACTTACAAACTCTGTAACACTTAAATCCCAAGTCCTGGGCTTAAAGAAAACCAACTATTGGGTCAATTAATGTGAATTGTTTCTTTCACAATTGTGCGTAGGACAGACATTGAAAAGGTAGAGTTAGACTGAAAAACCTAATGCCATAGCCGGGATCGTGGCTTTGGCAATACTATGGTAATTCTCTCCAACTTTTGTCCTACACACAACTGTGTGGAAGAAACAATTAATTCACATTAAATGATTTTGACTTTTATAAATCCTATGCGTGTTGAACCTGCATGATCAATCAAGGCTGGATTTGTAGTCACAATTAATATCCATGAAAAATTAGTTTTTTAAACATGGTAAACATGGAGTTGATCTATTTAAACCGTTATCAATTGCAAAACATGCAATTAAGATCCTTTGCAGCTAAAATGTTAGGTATGTTTGCTTCTACGTATTTGAGTAAGCAATTGTTTTCACAAATGAATTATACTAAGTCAAAATACATATCTTGTTTGACTGGCGACCATCTGTTAGCACAGCTAAAGTAGCTCTATCAGAGGTAGACCAGTTTTTTAACAAAACAATTGCAAATGTAAAAGAATGTAATAAAAAAATACAATGTTTCTGTTACTTTCTCTAATTAGTACATAAGTAGAGAAGCTATTACATTCCACCCAAAATTTTGATACCCAGATTTTACTGGAAATACACGTTTTAGGGTCCCCTGTATCCAAAAAAAAGTATTTTCAGAAAAGATCCATATGTCCATGCATGGTGTGTGGGTGTGAGAGAGAAAGAATACGATAACTCAAAAACAAATATGAAGTGTTTCAAGAATTCCCATCCCAAACTAACCTTTACATGAAAAAAGAGCATGTGAACAGAACACATCACATATTTAATTGAAGCATTCACATTCTTACTATTAATATAAGTTTTTTTAAATTTGTCTTATTTGAATCTACTTCATTAACATATATACAACATGAAAACACTGCAAGAAAAAAAATGCAGCTGTTTATTTATAAAGAAAACACATTTCAGCTGTTGTTTATTGCTTATTTGCAGTGAAACACATCATAATTTGACAGCTGTGACAAGAATTTATTGAGAAAGATTTCCAAATAGATGAACACCACAGTAGGACGTTTGTTTTAGTTTGTCAAAAGAGTTCCAGATACAGGAAGTATATCTCCTCCTGTTGAAAGAAAATCCTGCCTTGGTGTAGTTCACAATATTGACATATTCCATTAGACTCTTTTGAGTACATTAAAAGAATTGCTGTGTTCTGATCTTCAACATGTCCAATATCTCTCTGAAGCTGGTTATGTGCCAACTCTATATTTTTTCGAATGCTTTTTTTTTTTTTTCAACAAGTAAGGGACTTTCCCCTTAAAAGTATTGCAATGGATGAAGCAACTTTTTCTAAAAATAGAATAACTAGTTACAATAATGCACACACCCATATTTATGAGAATCTACACACAACAAAACAAGACATTTTTCAGCACAGTTTTTCTGTAAGTGTTTGGGCAGGAGCCATCTGTCTCTAGTTACTAGAAGAAATATTACCAATTGGTTGATGATGTTCCCCTGGCGCTAAGAAATGATATGTGGCTATTACATGATGGCACATCTCTGCACATAAATAGAGCAGTGTATGGCCATATTTGAAATGTACACATTTTCATATCATAATGCAAACTTTAAGCACAGAATGAAATACAGGATTTCAGAAGGACAGAACACGATTCTTCCTCCTTGAATACTGGAAATCTGTATAATGCAGGACGTCTGGCAAGTCTAGGCACAATATTTCTTGAATTTGAATTAGGGAATGATTAGCAGCATGTAATACCAAATGCCTGTATTGGATTATTTTTTTTTTTTTTTTTTTTCTTTTTTTTTAACCTGTTGGGTCATATCATACTATGAATGAAATCAGTGAAATGATGCATTTGCTTCTCAAGATAAGGGAAAACTTTGGAAAACACCTCCTGGTAGCTCTCCCTAACTGAGATTTGAACTTGGTACTTTATTGGAATTTAATTCAGTCAAAACAACATTGCCAATTGCCACTGGAATGTTGCTAGTGCATTTTTCGCATCTTATATTTTCACTTTTGCTCCACCATCATTAATTGAAGTTTTATGTGTGACGATAATTAAATTAAATGTATGTTATGTTTAATTTAGATGATAATAGAAATGTTGGGGAAAAACAACAGTGTTTCAAAATATACAAGAACTCAAAGGCACAACAGCTCACAAGGAACCTTGGCCTACCATCTGGCCGCTGCATCCCCCATCTCGGTCTGTGACAGGTGTCATGGATGGGGTGCAATATTGGAGGGTGAGATGTGGTCAGCGCCTCAAACCCCCCAGCTGGTTAATGCGCTACTTCTCCATCAAGTAGCTCCTCAGTTGGCCCCCCAGGGACCTCACGAGGCTGAGTGCACCCTGGTTCAGGTTTCCCAGCTGGGGAAAAATCCCCATGTCGGTATTGGGAATCGAACCCAGGTCTCCCACTTGGCAAGCAACAACGCTACCACTGTGCTAAGGACCTTTCAAAATGTTTACAAATACAAAATATAGGCAAAGCAATAATCTTGACAGATTTTCAACTAATGACCAGCTATTTAGTAGATCTTGTCCTATAGCTTGTTAAAGGGTATGTGCAAGTGATGATATTCGGGCAAATCGTACATGAATATGGATGATTGGTTCTCATGCTGTTACCATTTTGCCTATTTAACTTCCTTTGAAATGTTTCAATCAAAACCACCATCTACAAGGTCGATGGACTTCATGATCATAAAGTATTTCCTCTTCAATATGTCACACCAATCAACACATTACATGCAGATGATTTCATATTGGCTGAGATCAACACAAGCCTTGTCATCACGAATTCATAGTTCAGATTGAGAGGCAATTGGAACCTTATCAGGGGCTGTCCTCCCTAATCCTGGGATTAACATTCTTCCCTGGAAGTTGCTGTTTCATCCATATTTAGAGGGAAGGAGTTTTTCTGGTTCAAACCAGTATGGGAAAGTTTCATTAGACATCAATAGGTTAGTAACACATTTACAACTAAAAGATACATGGTAACTGTGTAGGGTACTGTTAAGTTTAGATCTGGTTATGGAAAGCCCCCTCTATACAATTTTTTCTTCTGGTAATGCGATGCTTTACTTCCATGTGGTGTGAACTGCACATAACCTAACTGCTCATACCCCAACATCCGTACATCCTGACATCCTTCCTGTCAAACTTCTGATCTGCTGATACTGGACACCACATATGGTGTGAGTATGGGATGATGCAATGGCCCATATGAACCTCAAGGATGGCGAATGTGTGGCAGATTGCAAAAATACTCCAGAACCACTGAGGTCTATTTACTTCCCCTCTATAAGACACCCAAAACTTGGCTTATGAACATCAAGTCAGAGCCACTGTCATGCTGGCACAAAGAGTGGTCAGCTCTCCGGGGAAACAAGCTTAAAATAATGAAAGTCATTCCGATAAACTGGGTAACTCCTCTCGTGCCTTGTCATTATATGTTTTTGGGTCAATTGCATATTGGCCACTGCAATTTTACACACAGTTAACCTTTTAAGGAGGAGGCTGCTCTTATTTGTCCACTGAGACAAAAGTCTTTTGGCCTGCCATGTGCTAATAGAAAGTATTCCTGTAACTTGTCTTGGGGAATCTCTGCAACTGCTGATCAATCTTGCAGAGGTCCTGGTGTATAACTGAGCAGTTTAAAAGTTTTAGGTTTTGGTCAAAGGATAATGTTCAGTTCAGTATTTAGTTGTATAGATATCAAGTTTTCGTACCATTTGTCAAGTTGTATAATTTCAGCTTTATATTTAACTTTTCCCATGATTGGTTTTAAATATACTGTAACAAAAATGTTTTTCACTCCAAAAAACAAATTTTTATTTCTTCCAATAAACTGATTACAATCAGAATCTGCTCACAAATAATTGCCTTTCTTCAATCCTTCTGCAACAATTCTGCCATATAGTTTCCTTTTGACGTTCATTGTGGCAACGACTACTATTGCTTGCTACAAATTTCCCATTGAAACTTAACCAACTGCTAGTCACTATGCATTCCCAGCTGAAAACTATACTATGCAGACTGCATTCCTCTTTTTATACCTGTCAGTCACATGGCAACAGACTTCCAGAAACACTCGCACATGCAAACCATTGCAGATGTCACAGCTCAGGTGTAACAATGTGTGGATTCGACATCAAAGAACTTTTTGATAGACAACATGTCCACTCACAAAGGTGCAACAATAACAGCTTTGAGTCAAAAGAACTTGCCGCCAGCACATGTGTCCACTAATGCAGGTGTAACAATGGAAGCCAACAATCAGCTATGATTTACGAAGCAAGCCGATCACACACACTGATTATATCTGATATTTTATATGATTTCATTTTACCATTATATTGGTGTTTATCATGGCTTTTGCCATGATGTATTTTATAAAAGCGCTAAATAATTGAGCACCTTTAAATATGCATCATCATCGTTATTGCAATCACATGGAAAACGCCAACACTCAAGCCAGTATGAAGTCCCCATATTCTTTTCAGGGTTTTCATGACTGAACCTGCATCATGTCAATATAGCCCAACGTGCTGATGATGTACTGGTATTCTGCACAAACAAAAATATCCACAGTTACTTCAACCCCACTCAACACCACCTCCGTCATCATCCAAGAATGAAGCAGGAAGTTGGTGCAAGTCCATTAACCCGGTCAAATGCCAAGCATTCTGCTAGCGAAGTGTCACTTCCCTGTGAATTTAACTTAACTCCATGGCACAACAGTCCACGAGGGACCAAGGCCTCCGCCCGGGCGCTGCATCCCCCATCTCGGACCGAAGGCGTCATGAATGGGGTGCAGTGCTGGAGGGTGAGATGTGATCAGCGTCTCGAGTCCTTCCCGGCTGATTAATGCGATCCAGGGACCTCATGAGGTTGAGTGCACCCCGGACCAGATCTCCCAGCGGGGGAAAATTCCCCACGCCGGAATCGGAGATTGAACCAGGTCTCCCGCTTGGCAAGCAGTCGCGCTAGCACCACGCTAAGAAGACAACCTCCCTGTGAAGTGCCCCAAATTAATCTATCTCTGCCTAAGGGTCCCACAGACAAAAGTCATCTCCTACTCGGGTGTAAATCTAGTTTCTACCTTTACAGAAACAATTCAACGATTTATCGTCCCAGGCCATTGGGACTATCTATTGCATTCCATGTCGGGGATGCAGTTCATCCAATGTTGCATCTTTTTAAGGCTATGATAACCCCCTTTATGTGGCCGCAAAGGATACAGAATAAGGCTCTTCAAGGCATTTATTCTATATGCCGATGCCTTCCCCCATTAAGTCAATTCACGAATCTTCACCTCAATGAAATTAGGCAGATTGCTTTACAATCGCAGCGCTCTTGTTAGGTCATCGGGTTACTCGCCCGTTTGGGGCGTCATCGGGTTACTCGCATGGCTAGTACACCTCCAGAAATGTCGAGTTCACAATGAAGCGACACCGACGACGCGACAAAACGATTAACCAATAGGAATTCTGCATGATCGCGACAAAATCTGTGCAACAAAAGTTGAATTGAGGTTAACTTTTACCGCGCGGCATTGACGACTTCCACAGAATTCGTGGTTTGTTATTCTGTGATTCTTTTTAAAGATAGCATCAATACCAGGTTAAAGGACGTTATCATTTTTTTTTTTTTTTTTTTTTTTTTACACGATCAAAAGGCGAAAGACAGACTCACCACGGTCTTCTGTGAACTTTAAATAACCGTTACTTATTTACGCTTCAGCTGAATACAAATTGCAATGTTTTGGCCCACCTCAGTAGTGGGGGGGGCTTCATATTTAAAACATCGCGTGTTCGAATCGCGCTTAGGGTGAGCTACCTGGACAAGGTTGTTTTTGTTTGTTTGTTTTTTTTTTTTTCCTCGGGGTTTTCCCTTATCCTGAGAAGACGAATGCCCAGCACCTAGCTTTAAGCTCCATGGATCCCGAGATCATTTGAGCATCATTTCACCGAGTTCATTCATCGTCCGATATGATCAACCAGATTAAAGGACGTTAAGCTACAATAAAAAGTTAAAAAAAAAAAAAAAAAAAAAAATTATTTGTGTATAACAGAGGCCAGCTTTGACTTTGATTGCGTTATAATTACAATTCGAAATAAAATTGTTTCACTTATCTCCCTTCCTGGGTTTGTCGCATTTCTCGTGTTTTTGCGTGTTACCAGCATCCATAAATAAACCTAAACAGTTATTTCTTATTTTCCCAATTTTGAAAACCTATAAATACATTTAAATTCAAGAGTACTATGGCTAAGCACTGCGCAAAAATGCCATATTGTGTCGCTCCGTTGTGAACATGTTTTCAATGAGCAATGAATCTCAAGCTTGATAAAGAGGCCTTTGAGCAAATTTAAGCGGACTTTCACGCCCAATATAGAATGGGTCGCTAGAACCATAGCAGTTAAAAAGCGTCCATAAATAACACATTTTCAATGTCCATGAGCAATGTGAAGCATTTTTTTCTTATGTCATGTCGCCACTGTCGCACCATTGTGAATCCGGCATAACGTCGGTCTGGGTTGCTCAGGTGGTTAGGCGTTGGCCTTCAGATCCCGGGTTCCAATGGTTTTAAGTTCAAAAGCGAGAGCCCCGATATGCTTTAAAAGAATTCCCGCTGAACTAAATTTTGGCACACCGGCCACGTTGATATGACCCTGGCAATAGACAACGTGGTTAACTATTATTTATTTATTACCTCTAGTAGATGACGTAGAAGCAATTCTGCCAACAATTAAAACTAAGCTCCTGTACAATTCCCAACA
The DNA here is from genome assembly GCA_030762935.1 of Hymenopus coronatus. Lineage (NCBI taxonomy): Eukaryota > Metazoa > Arthropoda > Insecta > Mantodea > Hymenopodidae > Hymenopus > Hymenopus coronatus. Next base: position 41,627,908 of record CM060899.1, read on the forward strand.
GAATCTATTAAATACTGAAGTTTTGTAAAAACACACAACCAGAAGGGCCGTTGGACCCAGACCATCAGCCGTCGATGAGCAATCTTGTCAGCTTCTTTCACTCCCCCTATTCCATTCACTTTGTATCATCCAGCAACTCCTACCCCTCCTACAAGCTGTTAAACTCTATTGTGGCTAGTATACGTAATAAGTAATACTCGGGCTGTCTGCAATCTACAACATCTAACTGGACTGGACAATTTATTATTCTCCTGATGAAGGCCGTAGAGTGCACAATAACCGAAATTTCGAATTATATTTCACTGGCGCTGTTGATTTTATAATAAAGCTATATTATTATAACTCTTTTAGTGTTCTATATTGCATACACCAAATAGAAAAAATTGATCACTCTTTTCACCTGACCTGGCCTTATGTGAGTTCTTCCTGTTCTCAAAAGTAAAGAGGGAAAAATCTAATACGTTCCATTCACTGACTTTCTCTACATCTCTGTAACAAATTATTGTTAATGAGCTTATTCTTCAATCTATTTCATGCTAATCGAGATAAACGTTAGCAGAAGCGGTCTTATTACTTAATTCCTTATAAGTAGAAGGGAAATAAGGGAATACACTAGATAAACCGACACTCAAAAGTTTTAGGGATTGAAATTCATTTCTTTGCGTGGCCAGCAGTAGTCAAGTTCCAATATGAGAAAACTTTTAAGTGTTTTAAAATGAAACCAATAACAAAGAACATCTCGAAAACAGTTAACTCCACGGAAAAATGTATGAGATAAAGTGTGTGTTAAGATCTACATTTGTGTATAGTAAGTTTTTGCCTACCTCATACGGTTATGAAAACTTCAGAAAAATGCATCCGGAATAAAGATGTCTTCAGAGGTTATTCCCAGAAAAGTCAAGATATACATTTTATTTGTTAACTAAATAGCTTTAATATGCTCTTACTTTAATCAAAATCGTTAGAACCATTTTTGAGAAAAACATTTTCAAACATGTTTTCATGTAAAGGGTAGTTTGGTCTGTGGGGAGTTTCTTGAAAATCTTCGTGTCGCATCCTGGGAAGATACTAAACTTAAATATGGTATTTTAATTTTTGAGCTATGCTGTCCACAGACACATGCACCTTTTTCTATTTTTTACTCGGGGGACCTCAAAACAAGTTTCTGGTGAAATCTCAGTATTGAATTTTCGTTGGAATACAAAACTTCCTCTATACGCTATGTACATAGTACGTGTAGAGAAAGTAAAATCATCGTAGGCAGCATTTTTGCTGCGAAAAACAGAATTAAAACTTAATTGTAGATGCACACATATCTTTAATTTATAGATATGCCTAGTGTAATGTTCGAATTAGGCTTTCTGACGTGGGAGAGAATGTTAAACATGAGACTTATTTTCTATTTTTTTTCAAATCTGGTTTTGTTTATACATTCCCCTATTAGTGTAATGCACTCACTCTCACTATTTTCACTAACAAAGTCGCTTCCAATATTGCGGGTTTTAACTTAATATTCATATTAAAGTTGAAGTCTGAGATTCAAAATGGAATACATCAGTCATTGCTTTCTGTAACTTAGCTTACTTGCTATTAACAATAAGATAGTTCTGCTGACACTCAGCTCGCACTCGTACAGTGTAGAGTCTGAATCGAAAGTGCCATGCTTTCCTAATTTTTGGAAAGATTAACACTTGCAGGAACGTTGGGGCAAATGTGTATCCCTATGTTGTATTTGAAAAGAAATGGCATCTTCATCCCTAGTATTTAATGAACCGCCTTCGTATGAACCAACATCTAATCATGTATTCGCGTGTCAAAATGATCAGAAGGGAAGGGAGAGGAAGTTTGCTTGGCTTAGAAGGTTGACATACAATCAGTTGTGACAATGGTTGTGCTATTCCAAAGAGGAAGATGGAATTTACAGTAAATATTACGCAACATTTTCAAAACATGACAATGGGAAAGGTTCATCACGCCCATTTGGTTCCTTACAGAGAAAAAGATTTTACAGCTGGAAAAAAGCAATGTTTTGACCAACATTCTAAGACAAACCGTGTTCCTGACGCTGTATCAAAGTCTTCAGACCAATTGATTGATATGTCGATAGATAAAGGCTTTGACAAACAGAATTAACATGTTGCCTGCAACTGATATCATAATTACCTGTTCGTGGCAATAATTATCTCTGTGTTCACACAGAGAAGCAGGACAAAATCCACCTTGACAGAAAGGTTACCAGAAACGTGGGCAATTTACTGTGTTTTAAAACTCTTGGAAGATGTCAATTTAAACATGTAATGGAATTTGAAGGTTTTGTAAAGGAATAAACCGGCTCTTTAATAATGTGACTACACCCTCCGGCCGTAATCGCCGAACATGTGTGCATGGTTTGCACTGCGACTGTTTCTAGAAGTTTCCAATGACATAACCAACAGGTATAAAAAGTGCAACGAAGCCCTGCCCGGCTTTCAGTTTTCATTGGAAATGAACTGCGTGTAACAATGAGCGAGAGTTTTGATGGGAAATTCGTAGTCTGTTCAACCGGCCCTGTTGTAGTAGCCGCTGCGGCGAACTTCAAAACAAACCATTCGGCAGAATTGTTACAAATGCATTTTGAGTTATTTGTGAGCAGATTCTGACTGTAATCAGATTGCGGAATAGATAAAGAGTTGTTTATTAAAGTAAAAAGAGCTTTCTGTAGACAGCCTCACAAAGAATATCAGTTCTGAAAACAGCAAACATTAGTGATGTTAAACATATGTCTGTGTTTGATAAGTAAATGAACATAGTTTTAGCGAAACATTTCCTTCAGTTTGTGTTCTGTACAACGTAACTGAAAATGGATTTGCATCAAATTGAAAGCTTAACAAAATTAGAGTTAGACATTGAAAACTATGTGGTCAAAGGTATTCAGTCATCTTCATAATAAATATATCGGGGCCCAATCGGTTTCAGAAGAATAACAGTTCAAAGCCTTGTAGACGTTCTGTTAAGCATACTCGCTGAATTTGGCGATAACAAACAACAGTGAACTTTTAGCAATCCGGAACGTTTTCCGATTCTTCAAGAGCCTATAATTTCTTCAATGCAGCACAATGCAAGGGTGTGCTCTCAAAAAGCATTGAAAAAATGTCGAAAGCTTTAAACGCCTATGTTCAACCAAATGAATGGAGATTTTGATATTGGTCGTCAGTGATTTTCTTAAACTTCTGGATCTTCTAATCGTAGTCTTGGCTGAAATATCGCAAGGGATCATATAGATTCATTAAGGGATATCTTTGGCTTTTGAAATTCCATTCTTTAATTGTTTTTTTTCCCTTTCTTTTTTAATTTCACATTTCGTCACTGGAAAACTGGATCCCTACAATGGAAAGGATTTTAAGTAAAATACTGTAGAACATTGCGATTGCTGCATCGTCAAAAAGGTAGAGGAAATCCGTAAAAATGCTAAATGACATTTAAAGAGATCTTCATTGCTGAAAAACATTGCATTAGACTCGCATTTAAATCGAGGTAATTTTATTATCTGATTTACGGCATGCTTAGTGTATTAATGGCTGTATCCTGAATCTCAAAAACTGCACAGGCCAAATCAACCTCATTCCACAGTTTGAAGGGACGATACATAAACATTAAATCTATTTGTGCTATAATTCCAACGAGAATTTGTAATCCATACATTTGTCTCCCAAAAATTCTGGAGTATTTCCCTTACTTGTGGTGCCTTACGTCGTGGATGCTACAAATTTTAGATCGTAGAATACTTGGCTACGCATTATATTTCTCAGACTGTTGCACTATTCTCCTAAAAATATCACTTGAAAGGCGGGAAAGGCACGGAAATTAGGGAGAAAGCACGAAATGTTTGCAATCATCACACTTTCAACAGTTGCACCCCGAGATCATTTTCTTCTCTAAAAATAATCAAGCTGTACCTGCGAAATTGAATTGCATAGGTAATGAAGTGTACGATTAGATGCTCGGCGAGCACTTCGCCTTCGTATTCCTTCGGGCTCTTTCGTACCCCTTCGAGGTGCTCAGTACTGAGCTGACAACAGACACGCGCATCCGCCCAGTACTATAAGCCGGCAGCCAGCACAGCATTGACGCAGTGCAAGGTGTCGTATTAATTGGTTTAACTGTTTCAATTGAGTTTGTTTTTATTTAACATAAAAGTTTTAAAGATTAAATGTGTGAGCTTCATTAATGTGTTACTTTCTTGTGCTTATTTAGTGTGAACAACTTGAGATTTCGAGCTAATTGTCCCATCTAACGAGATCCTTGATAATGGCATTAGCTGCAACTGCGTCAAGGTTGCTAAATGGCCATACCGGAGGAATTTCAAGATTTACAACGTTTTTGAAGTACGCAAGTACGAGTGCAGGTAGGAATATTGCTCTTAAAATAAACATTATATAAATAACTTTGTAAAACATGACTCGTCAAAAGCCAAGTGGTTAATGCCGAGGTCAACCCTTGAACTTCTAAGATTAATCCTGTTGCTAAGGCAATGCCTATAAATCTCTCTCTGTCATTTTACATACCATTGCAATCTGCAGATCCTATTATGAGATTAGACTCTGTGCGCAAACTCTAGGATATAGATCATGTCAAGAATTACATTTATTCATACTTAATACATTTATTTATAAATAATAACTGACAGTGAATTTTCAGAGGTGTCAGTTTTGCACAATTTACAATTACGTGACTGTTTCCAAAAACCTGCTCGTATACATGCATTCTTGGAATATTCATGTTTATTATATTTACAATGTTACATTAGATATTGCCAGTAGTTTTTGATTGGATGAAATCCTCCTCTGTATAGAAGTTGTAAGTAATAAGGTTTCTCTTTAATTCTGATCTAAACTTGTGTTTGTTTATTTGCAATTGTTTTATAGAAGAGTGAAGTATTAAACAAAACTATTCCATTGTAGTAAATTCCTTTTTGGAATAATTGCAAATTATATGTTGGGCTCTCAAGTCCTGCCTATGTCTGGTCTCTTTGTTATGAATATCTGCATTTTTTTTGTAAACTTTTCCAGGTTGTTTATCACAAATGACAATATAGCTAGAATATATTCACAGGCTAATGGTAAAATTCCAAACATTTTGAAAAGTTGTTTGCAGTGAGCCTTTTCTCTGCCATTATTCTTATTGCATTAAATAAAAGAGGCAGGGAGGGGGGAGAAGCAACTACAGGATATTCAGATGTTAAATGGAACAACATATTCCAAAGGTTTCTATAAAAACTACAATGAGATGTGAGGATCACAATAACTGAAGTGAAGAACTAAGTACAATAATTTAAATAAGAAACTTTATTATTACTAATATATGGTGGACTTTGTGACAGTAATGTGTTCTATTAATTGAAATTAATTAGCAAGTCGATTTTGTAACACTACATCACTTTTATTATTGGAAATCATATTTCAGAAGCTATGTGCTTCCATTGTCAATTCCCTTAGTTGACTGCAAGCATTGCTTGCTGTACACGCGCACACACACACGCACACACACACACACACACAATGCACCATTGCAATCTGTAGATCCTTGTGTGCTTAATGCTATACAGTACATCATTTATACTGCAATGTTCTAGTTTATATTATTTCAAGTTGTAATTCATATTAGCTCCAGAAAGTTGATTCATAGTTAAGCAAATTTTAAAATACTTACCTACCTAGTTATTTATGTAAATTTGGTTGTGTTGAAATTCATCACCAATAGTTCAAAAAAACATTTCTTGTACCAGGGGTTGATAAATAAGTGTATACCAGTATTCTGTTCTGAGCTGGAAATGATCATAGAAAATGTTGTGCATATATATGTAAAATTCCAGTTTGTTTTTGAAAGATAATGGAATCGTTATTTCATTTTCTTAACATTTAAATATGCAAAAGTATGGGAGAAACTCGAAAATGTGTTTAAAAGCTTCCACTTTGGAGCTTTTTAAGACATCTATGGCATTCGGTCAGAATATGATAACTCCAAAAATGGCTTTTTTTGTGTTAAGACAGTAATGATATAAAAGAAACAATCCCTTATTGTTTGGTGAACCCTGGAGATATCAGGGCTTCACCAAACGATAGAGGACTGATTCTTTTATATCACTACTGCCTTAGTACAAAAAGGCCAATTTTGGAGTTATGTTCTGATCAAATGCCACAAAAATAAACTTTTCTCTCAATTCCATTTTTACAAACTTTCAGATTGATTTGATTTGACAGAGTTTCTAATTTCTTTAATGTAAATCAAAAAAGTTTGGTGTTAAATTCACATGGCTTTCTATCATTTGACTTTCTTCCTGGGTGGGGGAGGAAAGTAGCATTGAGCAGCTTCATGTGAATTCTTAATGATATATTCAGCCCAAAGAAACTTTTAAATGTGAATTTTTTTTTCTTTGGGAGAGCTATTATAATTAGACTAATTTTATTTCTCTAACTTAAGATAACAATTGAACCCCAGTCTTACTGTAAATTATGCTCCTGCTTTCTATATCTTCTACAAAATATTGTCTTTCTAGCTCTTTCATATTGATGTATACAGTTGCAGAAGCTTTACTCACTAAAATTGAGAAAAATGGTTTTATATACAACAGAAAAAAAAATATATGTTTGATACGTAGTATACTTTATTAGAGTTAGTGTAAAGCAACAACAAATTTTAGGTCATGATCTTTTAACCTTGGGTGCATATGTGTTTTTATCAGCTATTACTGCTTATGCGGTGTGTATGGACCCCAAGAGAAAAGTTGATAATTTTGTCCAGTTATTACATATATCTTAGTCCTAAACTAAAACAAAGACATGGTGATATAAATTTGTAACTATAATTAAGGAAGCTGAGTGTATGGTGTATAATTGAAGCATAAACAATAGTAGTGTTAAGTAAAATAGGTATTGAAAATTTAACTTACAATTTGTTTGGCTTTTGACCTCAAGTTTGATGAAAACATACAACGCTAATAGTACTGAAAAATATTAAACTTGCATCTAAAAGCTAAAATATGTAAAACCAATGAAATATTGCAGTTCACATTAAAGTTAAAGCTCTTGTATGGTCAAAATTTGAAGTAAATTTTACAGACTTCATTTCTGTGTTCAGGGCAGACAGATTTTGCACACTTTGCACATATTATTCACTTCCTTGTCATGTGATTTAGGTCACAGTATACACCTGAATTTCTTCTGAAGTTTTTATTGTGACTCACCTATGAATTCGCTGTCTAAATTCCTTCCTTTGTTTTCTTTTTGCAAGGCCTGTTCCATTATGTTCTTAAGACTATTATTTCTATTCTTTGGTTATACCATTTGGCATTACTTTAGTGTGATCTGGATTTGGTACTTTTGTTATTCTGACATTAGAGCCATTTTATAGTTACTTACTGGTCTATTATAAAAGTTTAGGGCTCTAAACTGCAAAGCATAGCCCAAGCTGGAGGGCCCTAAGCCGCAAAGCATAGCCAAGGGATGTTTTTTTATAAGTAGAGGAGTGAAGCAGTTGCAGCCAAAGGAGCAGCTGAAGGATCCCAGGAAGAAGCCAAAACTTTGGCAATCTAGCGACTTTCACATCTGAACAACTAATGTTTTGAACACCTTCAAATATGGATTGTCAGTGCAAGCTTTACCCACCATTTAAACTATTTAAAAATGTTTTGTATGTATATACATGATGCACGAGTGTGTGATGCAACCATCGTGTATCTTTACCCTAAGATTGCTATTCAAATTCGTTTGTTCAAGCCTTTTTTGCATATATGGAGAAGCTAGAGAAAGTCCAGGTTTGATCGAACGTGCCAGCAGTGTATAGTAGAATAAACAAAGCCAAAATTTCCCCTTTATCAGTGTTATAGCAATAGCAGACTCACAATAGTTCATTTTCTGATTATTTACGTCTATATTTTTGCATTTCACAATAACAGAAATAATTTCTTCACTGAACAAAAGGCTCCATGCTTGAATCTCGGTTTCTACTATATTGGCTTCATCTTTACAGCCTGATAATTGAACTATACTTTTAGAGGGTGTATAACCATGGTACTCAATTTGTAACCATACTTCCCCATAATTGCTGAAGATAGGCCAGACAGTAAACCAATGTTCATAATAGTATTTTGCTCAATTTCACTATTCATTTCTGAATGTATTTCCAAATTGTCCTGCATTTCAGAATCAAAATCCGGTTAATTTTCACTGTCACTTCTTATTACTAGCAGCTGCTCTAATTTTGACCTCAAGCGATGAACTATTAGCTCTAGAAGTCATATTTATCCTAATGAATTACATACAAAGTATCTACAGCTCTCACTACACAGCAAAACATTTACATACCTGCTCTTTAATAAGAAAGAAATGCAAGAAATCCTCTGACTGTTTCAGCATATGGGGGGCGACAGTGGACCCCAACTACTCATTACAATGCCACTACACAAAAATAATGAGTTAGAAATTCCTGGAAAGGTGATTTCTGCACAGCAAGGGATAAGAAAGGAAAGTACAAAAGTGGTTGAAGGTTAATGCGATCCCTGTTTAGAATTTGCAGAATTTGTTATCGAAGTTTTACATCATGAAGAAAAGTAACCATATTATGAATTTCAATTTACCACCATACAGCAAAATTTGGAAGTTCGTAGACCCAGCACCAGGTGCCTCTAAAAGTGATGCACCTTCGCCCTCTCTTGATGACAACAAAGCGAGATTCAGTTGGAATTAAGGGTTGAAAATGGGAACAAGTGTTCCTAAAACCAGTCCCAGTTAGTAATTACGAAATGATCATTTGTGTTGCAAAAACTGACTCAAATTCTTTCCATTTAATATTGATCACATCGCTGTCACAAGCTTCTTTGCATATTTATCATTTTTAAATACACAATTTTTTTTCTGAATTGGTGTAGCAGTTGGTATGTTGAAATTTCATCAAGGTACAGTTTGAAGCTTCCGCTATGGATGCTACAGTTTCTCATGTGTAGGTCTAGCAGATGAAGCATGAACTATGCAACCAAGATGGCACACATGTTAGTATCATTCTCTTGTGAAGAGCAGTGATGAGCAGAATGTAGTGCAAGTTTAATGGGTCAAATGGCATAAGCTAAGTGGAAGCCACAAGGATGTGTATGGAGGTGACTCTATGGACCATAGCAATGTCTCCAGGTGGTGTGCATTCTTCAAAGACTGCCATGATAACCTTGGTGATGCAACATGTTCTGAACAGCTGTAACCAAGCAGAATGTCAGAGCCAATGAGGCAGCAATTTTGAACAACCAGCGGATTCAACTGCAAACCTTTCTCAGCAGTTCAATATTTCATATGGTGCAGTGTATGATATTGTGTACGACGCATTACAGTTTCATAAAGTTGTGCTCACTGGATGCCTAAGAACCTGAATAGACAACCACAAGGGACAGTGAGTGATGACAGACTTAGATTACATATCGCATTACACTGCAAGAGGCATGACTTTCTGAAGGGAATCATCACTGGTGATGAGTTGTGGGCCTACCACTACATACCCAAAACAAGTAGGCCTCTATAAAACGAAACATGCTGCTTCCCCGGTAAAGGAAAATTTCAAGGTGACTCCATCTGCTCATAAAGTATTCTGGGATATGAATGGCATGGTATTGGTGGACTTAGAACCACTGTGAAAGCTGCAGCTTACTTTAAAGCATTGGTAAGGTTTCATTATGGTCTTCCTTATAAATGCTGTAACATTCATGCTGATAGTTTCAATCTTCTGTACAAAATTCTTGCCCCTATGTTGCTGCAGCTGTTCTTGAGAAAATCCACAAATTTGGTTTGGAGGTGTTCCAATATTATCCATATCTGGGATAGTCATGCTTTCATTTGTTTGGTCCCATGGTTAAATTCCTGACTGGTGAACTCTTTGCATCAGATGCAGAAGTGAAAACAGCAGTCTACAGATGGTTATACTCCAACCAACAGAGTTCAATGTACAGGGTATTTTGAGACTGGTATCACAATAGGAGAAATGTGTTGAGAAAATTGACAAATATGTAGAAAAATCGGATGTCTTTGATTCACGTGACTTTAGTTATTCTGCAACCGATTATTCTTGCAAAAGCTGATCCTTATTCTACTTCATGCTAATCAAGATCAACAGAAGATGGCAAAAATGGACCTATTATTTAGTTCCTTATAAGTAGAAGGGAAATAAGGGAATACACTAGGCTAAAGCGAGTCAAATCTTTTAAAAGCTTTTGCTGTGTGATTGAAATTTGTTTCTTTGCCAGGCAATAGTTGACAAATTATCTATGAGAATTGTGGAAGTATTTTAAAACTGATTCCAATAGCAAGGAATACCTAGAAAATGATCAACTCCATGAAAAATATGAGTATGCATAAATTGTCTATTTTAATGATATCTGCACTTTTCTGTTTTGTAAGTTTTTGTCTGTTTCTTACGAAATGAGTTATGTGAAAGTAATCCAGAATGAAGTCTTCAGAGGCTATTCCCAATAAATTCAAATTCTACAATTTGTTTGTCATGTAAACATATTTAATGTAAGTATTTTAATCAAAATCATTAGAGCCAATTTTGAGAAAATCAACATTTTTGAAATTTTTTCCATGTAAAGGGTAGTTTGGGGTGGGGGAATTTTCCCCAAAAACTTTGTGTTGCATCCTTGGAAGGTACTAAGCTTAAATACCAAGTTTTCATTTTTGAGTTGTTAAGGCACGCACACGACACACACACACACACACTTTTATAACCATGCTTTTTATGGACACAGAGGATTAAAACATGTGTTTCTGGTGAAATAGCAGTATCAAATTTTTGGGTGAAATGCAATACCTTCCTTCCTATCCTGTACATGTACAAATGTGCTAGAGAAAGTATGTAAAAGTAGACAAAAGATGTCCTTCATTTAGGCATTTGTTTATAATGGTATCTATTAAACTTTTGGTATAAATATTGTGTTATTTTCCGATCCACCCTCGTACATGTATTCTTGTTTCCAATCTCTGTTTTGTGAGCCATTCTTTATGCACAGTTTCTGTATGTTACATGTGTGTCAGTTGTCTATTGTATTTCATTTGTTATAATTTTTTTCAGGGCAAAACTATGAATACATCATCACAGAGAAGAAGGGAGAGAAAGAAAATGTTGGTCTTATTACTTTAAATCGCCCTAAAGCATTGAATGCTCTTTGTGATGCCTTGATGAGAGAAGTGGGAGATGCCATTAATATGTTTGAAAAGGACAAATCTATTGGAGCAGTTATCCTCACTGGCAGTGAAAAAGCATTTGCTGCAGGTAAATATGTTAATAGGCTTACTGCCTTAAGCATGTGTAAAATTGTTAGTTTTAGTAATTGGCAAAATTCAATATTATTTGGAATGCCCTCCATGGCGTAGTGGTTACTATGCTAGCCAAGATTGCAAGTTCAAATCTGGCAGAGGCTGATGGATTTTTCAGATGCAAAAGTCCTTAGAATGGCTTCCTTCAGACGGGAAGTAAAGCCAGTGGTCCTGTGTAATAACTCCATACCTTGAAAGAACAGGTTCCTCAGCAAAATTCCAGCATTTTTCGCATACACAAGCCGTAATTCCATCCTACAGTGCCATCTTTGGGCAACGACTGATCCCTCATCACCATGGTGCATAGTAGCATACTCATTAACTAGAAATTCAAATACAATCATGGAAACATTGTAACAATGCCCTTTGCTCCACTAAGGAAATACAAGAAATTAATTAATATTATTTGGTATCATTTGTGCAAATGTAGAAAGGATGGATGTTGATGACCAAAAAATAATTTAAAATGATCAATAAAATGCTCTTATTACTATGAAAATATGATCTAAATGAATAAAGCATGATATTAAAATGCAGCATAAAACGTGACTTTTTATTTTCACATTAATTTTATTGAGGTTATGATTTTCAGTGTAGGCTGCATCATTTCTTACACTATTCTCTGTCAACGTTTCATTGCAATCTACATTGAGTTACTTCCTCAAGCCACTGGCACCGCAAGCCCTGCCGAGCTGATATTTATACTTTTGTACTGGCAGGCCCCTCTTGCTCCGTCAAGTAGTGCTTTCCAAATTTAATTCAGGGTTTTTCTCTGTCTGTGTAACATTTAATACACAAAACATAGAGAGTTTGTTTAAAAAAATGGCATAGCGTAATTATCCAAATTCAAGACTACCTCAAATGTATGTTGACTTCATTTTTCAGATCTTAATTTTGGAATGGTTTAGCATACTATCTCCATATACAAATGGAAGGTGTTGAAGAATTTTTAAATGAAGTTTAAAAGTTTGCCACACATTTTGAGTAAAACTGTTTGACATTTAAAATAATTAAGTCTCCCTTATTTTTATTTTTTTATTATTTTTTTTTTAAACTAAATTTGAATTTGTGCAGAAATTCATGCTTTGAGTGTAAGGAGTACAGAAATGTACGGTATGGGTGCAATGGTACGTGATGCCATAACTGTAATGGCAATGTTGGATATGATTGTGTATTTAGACTTCATTTAATGTTTTTACCTAATTTGAATTTGTGCAGAAATTTACATTGTGAGCGGGAGAGAGTCTGAGAAGAGAGAATGGAAATATACCAGTATGTCTGTGTTTGGTGGCAACTGCGATAGTTTAGCTGAAATGAAGATTATAAATACTATTTTCAATTAAGACAACATACTTAGTACATCGCAAAACGTTTTGCCTAATTCAAATTTACGATATATTCATATTTTGGGTGGGAGAAAACGAGAATGGAGTACAGTACGTATGTGATGGTACAACATTACATACCTTCTATGTGGTGGTGGTAGCATAGCTATAACAACCATTATGGATTTTTTTTTTTTTTCTATTAAGACAACATACTTAGAAGTCCTCTAATTTTATTTTACTCTCTGTGAGTAATCTTTTTGTCAATGAGAATGCTCATAGGTCCATTAACAGCTAATGTTTGGCATGAAATGGAACACACAAAATGGCAGCATACATGACCTTGGTGATAATTTATACCATTTCTCCCAGGCTTCATCACTGCCTTACTTGCAAAGTTTGAAACTTACTTTTTCTGCGTGTGATATTCAGAAAACATCACAAATGCAGGATGACCCCCCAGTTCTGAACAATTATGTTTTGAAAAAAAATGTTGTCTTGTGTTTGGATAAATGTGTTACATTTTGTGTACAGATAACCGTTTCTGAGAATTCCTTGTTATTGGTTTCAATTTTAAACTACTTAAACTTTTCTCAAGTGGGAAATAAAATTTTATTTCACTCCTGGGAATGCAAAAGAGAACAAGTTTCAGTTGTTTCACATAGTGATCTTTTAAAAGATTTGGCTATTACTTTAGCCTAGTATATTCCTTTATTTCCCTTCTGTTTATAAGGAAGCAAGTAATAAGACAAATTCTACTAATATTGGTCTCGAACAGCAGAAGTAGATAAAAGAATAATCTTTTGTAACAATAGTTTTAGAAAAAGAGATGTGAATGCTACATCAGAGTTCTTATTTTGGTATCATAAGAGCACATACTTTCTAGTTCTCAAAATTGTATGGTTTGTGGCATTTTTTACCAGAAATGGGTTTAAGTGAAGACTCCATACCACCCACACCACTATTTTGAGCATGCTATAAAATTTCACTTCATTATCCCCGAATTAACATTTTTAAGTTTTACAGAATTTAAAATCACAAAATAGTACTCTTAAAATTGAAGTGCAGACTTCAAGTTAGAAGAATCCTATAGTTATTTTAAATAATAATAATACAAGAAGTAAAAGTCTGATGTGTGTCATTGACATGAGTTTTTCTACATCTCTGTAACAAATTATTGCTGAAAAGCTCATTCTTCTATCTACTTCATGCTAATCAAGATAAACATTAATGGAAATGGTATTATTACTTGTATCCTTGTAAATAGAAGGGAAGTAAAAGAATACACTAGTTTTAAAAGCTGGTTGCTATGTTATTGAAATTACATAAACAGCTTTTTTTTGCATCACCAGAAGTTGACAAATTCCCATATGAGAAAGTTTTAAGTATTTTAAAACAAACCAATGACAAGCAGCATTTCATAAAGAATTGATTACACAAAAATGTATATAAAATAAATTGTATATAATAATGAATCAACATTTTTTGGGGGGTAATAATTTTTTGTCTTATGTGCTATGGTTAACTAGTTATGTAAAATTCAGTAATCTTCATTCAGAATGAGGTCTGCAGAGGCTATTCTCAGAAAATTCAAGATTATGCATTTTATTAGCCATGTAAATATCTTTAATATATGGTATTTTAATCAAAATGCGGCCACACTGTGGCCGAGTGGTCAGACCATTCGCCTCCCACTTAGACAGCCCGGGTTTGATCCCAAGCGACCACATGTGAGATTTGTGGTGGACAAAGCAGCGCAGGGGCAGGTTTTCTCCGGTTTCCCCCACCATCTCATTCCACCGAAGCTCCATCTTCATGTATCGTCAGTGTCAATGCCTGCGGTGCCAGAGCAGAAAAAGCAGGCATTAAACACTACCAAAAAAAAAAATCAAAATGCTTAGAGCCATTTTTGAGAAAATCAAAAGTTTTCCATGTATAGGGCTGTTGGGGGTGGGGGAATTTCTTAAAATTTTTTTGTCACATCCTTGGAAAACACTGAACTGGAATACCAAGTTTGGTATTAAACTGAATTTCGTTTTTGAATTATGCTGTTGACAGGTGCTCACAAGACGTTTTTGTAAATATATATATATATATAATTTTTTTTTTTTTTTTTTGCATTCAGGAGATCCCAAAACATGTATTTCTAGTGAAGTCTGGGTATCACATTTTTGGTTGGAGTGCAGCACCTTCTCTGTCTACCATGTACATTGTAAATGTATGGTAGAGAAAGTAAGAATTAAATTTTTTTTAAAAAATCACCATTTTTACTTTCTCTACCCCATATGTTCAATGTTGTCATATTCTCCCACCATATACATGCTGGTATATTTTCGTACTCCCCGCTCCATCACTCTTCTGCTCAAATCGTGTATTTCTGCACAAATTGAATTATTAAAGTAAAACTTTTACAGCAGTGTGTTATATTAGGT
This sequence comes from Hymenopus coronatus, assembly GCA_030762935.1. Taxonomy (NCBI): domain Eukaryota; kingdom Metazoa; phylum Arthropoda; class Insecta; order Mantodea; family Hymenopodidae; genus Hymenopus; species Hymenopus coronatus. Next base: position 41,642,995 of record CM060899.1, read on the forward strand.
ATGTTTCTCTGACCACACACATACCACTGCATCATTTCCATGCTACCCTCTTCCTCAGTCCTACCATGTGAATTTCTGCATAAGTTCAAATTGAGTAACAAAAAAAGAGAAAGAAATAGCCTAAGTGTCCCTTAACTTGTTCAAAAACAGCAAAACTATCTTTAATTTAATTTTGTCTTTTATTTATATAACTGTTAGTTACAAATTAAGTTCTGAAAAAGAAAAAAAAAAAAAGGGTTGTCTTGTATTCAGACAAATATGATAATTAGGTTTTCTTATTTTTGTTAATTTCAAAGCATAAGAAATGCAATATGTGCCAGATTTAAGATTGATGCATATTAAATCTGTTTCAGGTGCTGACATCAAAGAAATGCAAAATAATACATATGCTCAAAATGTAAGGGGAAATTTTCTTATTCATTGGACAAGAGTTGCAGACTGTCGCAAACCAACTATTGCAGCTGTGAATGGCTATGCAGTAAGTAAAGCGTGAGCGTTTTAATTCCTTGATGTTCAATATAGTTCAATATTGTACACTAGCTGAAATACCCGACCTTGCTCATGTTTTGACAGTTTATCATTGCCTCATTTAGCCTTGTCCAATAGCCATGCATTTAGAAATTATTAAACAAGCTTAAACAAATATTTAATTAAAACTCAGAACACTATAAGGAGGGAAAAGTAACTGAGAAAACAATGTACAAAAGCATGATTGAACAACTGCTATCACAATGATGCATTCTTGTGAGGTGGTCATGTGTTGGCCATTGTAATGTGCAAGCATAGCCAATGCTAAACATGTGGTGTTTTTCTGTTCGGGGCTTGTTTGGGTATCTACAGTTATTTCTTGTAGTTTTGGATTACTGTACATCAGAGATTGGCTGGTGGAACAAGAAATCATTGACAGAGGATGAAATAGAGGCAGCATTGCAGGAAAGCAATAGATCAGTAATGACGATAATGGTAATAATGGAACAAGCTGTGATACAACAGTGAAACTCGATGGAGCCAAGGAATGAGAATGTTGTATATGTTCTAGGAGGGATGGGAAGAGAAAAAGGCCCAAAAGAATGTTTAAAAATTGTGAAAAAGGACTTCATCCTGATTGATTTTTGGAGCATAGGTACTCAGTGGTTTTTGCCAAGAAAAATCTTTTGTTATGTGCAGACAAACACCCATCTCCATTTTGGCAATTTTAAACATAGAAACTTAAAACATTGCTGTAAATGAACTCAAATTTGCGCTTGAAAATTCAAAATTAGTAATTGAATTTTTTTTAAATATATGAGGACTCGAGTAACATTAAAAGTGTATGGAAATGTTAATTAATACATCACGAGCCATTGCAAAAAATCTCAACTCAACAGCTTCAAAATTTGTGTGATTTGAAACCTTTGAGTAAAACCTTATATTTTACTACACTTCGAGCTGGCACTAGCATAGTATTTTAGCTTGACAACAAAAAGGTTTAAAGTACACATGGGTTCATAACGCAGGTGCAGGTTTTGGCTATTAGGAATGGTGTGGTATGTGGGTACCCTAGCTCAGGATTTTGCTAGCATGATATCTCTTTTCAGATGTGGTAAGACACAAGTGATTTATTTATTTAGCTTGGCCTTTTTCTGCTGTCGAACACACACACATTCTCCCTAAATTTTCTACTGTTAAACTATGCTTTACGTGATAGCGACTATTATTACTTTTGATGCAGTGGTTTATTCCGTACTCTGGTCAGTATTAAAATAACTATTTCCCTCACAACTAAAGGTAGCCTGTTCGGCTCCACCACAGACCCCAAATATCATATCTTTGCTCTGTGGATGTTCTATCCAAGTGCCAAAAAGTGTCGCCTAACCAGCGAAAGAATTGTTTTCTCTTTTCCTATTATGTTCGCCTCGGGCAGTGTAATCTCACCCCTTCGGTTCAATACCCTACCCTCTTAATGGTACTGTCAGGGGTCGCTCGCCAGCTCGTGACAGCTCGGCTACTTAGACATGTTTGAAATCTTTCTTCCCTGCCCATTTTTAATGTACATTTGTATTTCCCCTCTTTGTATAATTTATATTATTAGCTATAAGTAATATTTCCTTTTTAAATAACTCTTAGCCCTATGACAAGACAGGTACCATCTCAACATTGAGCTAAATTAAAAAGGCAATATTTTTATATTGTATTACATAAGATTTTCACTGAGTCATTTTGTTGGTACAATTATGGCAAATACCTAAATCCAAGAATTGTTTATCTTGCAGCTGGGTGGAGGGTGTGAACTGGCAATGATGTGTGATATAATATACGCAGGTGACAAAGCAAAGTTTGGACAGCCAGAGATAAACATTGGTACAATTCCAGGAGCTGGTGGCACCCAGCGTCTTCCACGGTACATTGGAAAATCTAAAGCAATGGAGATGGTGCTGACAGGCTTACCAATAACAGCTCAAGAAGCAGAGAAAGCAGGTAAAGTTGTCAAAGCATATTTGGTGTTTATACATTTGCACTCATTAACAGTTCCAGAGAAATGATTTCCTAAAGCCTTCGGAAATTTGGCTGGATACAAAATTCTAGTACAAGAATAACAAAATCTGAGGTGTTATATTCATATGAAGATAGTTTGAGGTGTTCAGTATTAAATGTGCAACATCAGTTTTAAATAATGTTATAAAAATCTTTTCTTGTAATATAGGCTGAAATAGAATATTGCTGTAATGCATAACATTTTAGCTGCTTAAAATTAAATAATTGGAATGCAAAACTTCTGTGTCATTTGTGTATATTTAGTTTAGAAACACTTTCTTTCAGGTTTGGTGAGCAAAGTGTTTCCTGCTGATAAACTTTTAGAAGAAGCTGTTAAATTGGCAGAAAGAATATCTTCACACTCGCCACTTATTGTTGCCCTTTGCAAAGAATCCTTGAACACAGGTAAGAATTTTTCGTTTTAGGCAGAGCTAAATGTAGAAAAGGAATAAACCTCTTAAATTACAGATTATTTATAAAGTGGGTCTCCTTTTTCACTTTTTTTTTTTTTTTTTTTCCTTTTTCATTCATTCATTAGAAAAATGAAATATTCAGTTATATACAATAATGATAGTAACCATGAAGTTAATTTTAATCTCTTAATATCTCCTAGATCAGACGTTGTCAACAGGTTGCACTTTGAGTAAAACACATTGTTCACACAGAATCACCTGTAACTGTGATCTTCAACTGCACGGAAATTCGTTGTTTTCTTGCACTCCAATATTTAGCTGGGAGGTGGTAATCTTCTGTAAAAGTTGGACAATGTAGATGAGATCACAATCCATTTCATTTAAGTTACAGAAAAGACATACAGGAGTATCTGTTATTCCAAAGCTGTATAAGTATTTTTGTAAACAGTAATGTCCCCTTAGTAGTCTGAAGGTTGCTACTGCAGATTTTCTTGGTAATGTAGAAATATTTTAATCTTGTAAATTTTTCCATTGTTTTCCAGAAGTTTTGTTTGTGTATTCTCCATTGATTTTGTTTGTGTACTTATTTGATATTATTCTTTTGATAGAGCAAAATGGAATTAAACTAGGTGTTGATTTCATGATAATTTTACTTCTCTTTTTGGCCAAAAAATCAGCCATTTCAATTGCCTATTATTTCACAATGGGCTGGAATCCATTGGACTACCACTCTTTTATGTAAATGGGTTAATTGTTGTATTATTTTACCACATTCTTTTGGGTGTTATATTTCGTATTATGCGATAATGGCTGCTTTGGAATCGGATAGAATTAGTTTTTTCAACTTTATTTGTATGATAAAAGATTTTGTACACTTAAGAGAATTGCCATGATTTCTCCATCAAAATGTGTTTGAAGTATTAATCCACCTTTTTTAGGTTAATTAGGTACATGGTTGGTGGAATAAATTGCTCTATTATGTATGATGCCTCTTACATTAATATTGATATTTTTATATGAATGTATGCATATATTCAGAGTTTTGAAGTTGTAAAATATTTTTAAAACAATTCTATTGTAGTAGCAACATAATAAAACAAGCTCCTTTAAATTGATTCTTTTCATCACTTACATGATTTTATTATTAAGGACATGTTTCAGAAGTCCCATTTCTTCCATTATCAACTTTATGACTGTTGGTGCCCTGATTATCTTGTGTTATAGTAGATGTCTCTGGTGGTAGATTTTGGAACTCCTGGACAAGGATGTCTCCAGGCAGAATTTCAAAATTCATCAATTGTTCCTTGTTTTTCCTTGCCTTTTAATAAAATTGGGGTCTTCTCTGCCATTGCTGATTAATCCTCCTGTTTTAATTTTATGTTCCTCAGATATTCCTTGTTGCCAAATTTCTCTTTGTTTATTTTGCATAAAATTTCTCAGTCTGAACTTATATGGTACACTCCTCCTCTATTATCTGTTTTGAATTCAAGAGATTTTTCATTGAGAAATAATTTTTGGGTACTAGGATAATATTTTGATCTCTGAAGGTTTTCTTAAACTGGTATGCAAACTTCGTAAATGTGAATTTTTCATTTTTGTTTGCTGTTGTCTTTGAATTTTTTGTTTTGCCTTTGTTTATTTTTTTTGTGAACCAGTTTTATGTTAAATCCATTAGTATACATCAGTGTCTCAAAATTCTCTTCGTTTCAAATACTTGGTCAATACCACTGGAAACACATAACAATATAAGAATTTATAGTGAAAAACTTTCACATTTATAGCAGTAGTATAAACCGGCACCTTTATGATTGATTGATATATAACATCTTTCAAGTGAAGGAACTCATTTAAAGTATAATTAAAATTGGTATCTAACATAATTTTAAAACAACTCACATTTATAACAGTGAATATGAACAGCCACTTGTTAATAACAAAAATCAAAAAAATCTGATGTGTTCCATTCACATGCTTTATTTATTCTATAACAAATTATCCTTACAAAAGCTTATTCTTCTATCTACTCCAAGCTTATCAAAATAAGCTAGTGATAGTCAAAACTTTTAAAATGGTTGCTAAGTAACCACATTGAAATTCCTTTCTCCTTGCATGGTCAGGAGTAAAAAAAATATAAACTTCCAAATTGAAGAATTCTAAAATTTATACAAATAATGAGGAATATCTCTGAAATAGTTAACTTTATAAAAGATGTATTTGACATTGTGTGTGTTAATGAGATCTAGATCTTATATGTAGTAAGATTTTGTCTTATCTTTTACAGTTTATTGGTTATGCAAAAGTTATCCATATCTAAGAGTACTTCTGAGGCTATTCCCAGAAAATTCAAAATATACATATTATTTGCCTTGTAAACATCTTTATCAAATAGCATTTTAATCAGAACATTAGAGCCATTTATGAGAAAATTGAAAATATTGAAAAATGTTCCATGTAAACAGTAGTTTGGAATATTTTCCTGAAAATTTTCTTGTCACAAATTGCTATAAGTTTCACATTTATACCAGTGAATATGAACAGGCATCTTGGTATATAACAATTCATGCAAACTACAATGTACTTGTTGGTTGGTATCTAATGTTGAGCATTTGGCAGTGAAGCCATTCACTCTCTTGCATTCCAGTATTTTGATGTTATGTTATGTTGACTAAAGGTTGGGCAGTGGAGTAGGTGGACGTTCTTATTAGTTGAAGCATTAAAAAAAAGCTTAAACACAATCAATTCACTTTTTACTTTCTCCACATGTACTATGTAGGGGAAAGTTGGGCAAAATGGGATATTTAACCTAAAATTTCATAATTTGTTTAAATTAATGCTAACTAAAAACCCATATTTTATGGGGGACTCAACTGCAGTTTCCATCAAAATAATTTGCCGTAATTTATGTAATAGTGATTCTATTAGTAATTTCTTGCAAAGTGGTTAAGTGCCCCGTTTTGTCCAACTAGTCAGATAAAACAGGATACATGGAAATTTTCTTATGATTCATCTTTTGAACTTGTGTATTTCAGAGAAATAATAGAAATTCTGCTTATTATAATAAATGAAGTATGGAGTAATACACAATCCACTAATGCAAAGTTATTTACAAAAATCACTTTCAAACTCTTCAGACATCTGGTTCAACACCACTGCATGCTTCACACATACAGCATTTAATCCACCCTTCCTGAGACTTTGAGTTTGAGTACAAATCATTGCAGTAGATACACGAGGCATCTAGATTATTCTCCTCCTCTTCTGAACTACTGTCGACTTGACAAGAAGTTCTTGATGTGGACGTCTTTGCCTTTTTTGCCATTCTTCCCAGGGAGCTTTTAGCTTTTCTTAGTTGCAATGACCATGGGGAGCTTCTTTCTTTGGCTGCTACTGCATCAGTCAATGCTTGTTTGTAACGAGAAGTAATCAGTAATGCTGCTTTGCCCAGTCTTTTGTCATTTGGATTATACTTTCTCTGGGCTTTGGGAAGTTTTTGAATATTTTTCGGAGACGCACTGAATGTTGACTTTGAAGTGCTTAGTCTACTAAATTCAGCAGAATCTATTGCAATATCCGTAATGATAGTGTTTGACATTAAGTTGTGGATCCAGGCTCAGGCGTGAAAGCTAGTCTTTGTCTTTATTTATAAGTTTAACTGAAAGGGGTTAAATACTAGCATTAGTATAAGAAAAATAATGGATTAAATAGTGATAATTTTATGTAATCCACAGCATATGAAACAACACTCCATGAAGGACTGCATTTTGAAAAACGAACTTTCCATGGGACGTTTGCTACAGTAAGTAGTAATCTTAATTATTTTGTCTGTGCATTTCAAGTTTTATTAATTAATGACATTTTACTGTGCTTGGTAGCTATTGTATAATAAACTGTGTGTTTCTTTTTAGGATGATCGCAAGGAAGGAATGACTGCTTTTGTTGAAAAGCGTGCTCCTAAGTTTACCAATAGCTAAGCATAATACTCTGGTGCCATACTCTTTACTGCCAAATGGTCAAAGTAAGTAAAAAAATATTTATAACAACTCAAAGCCCTCTTCCCATAAGTTTTCTTTTAAGCAAGGTAATATTGAGGATACTTTACAGTTTGTGATGCGAGGAGGCAAGCAACTTTTCCAAGTTCAAAGGTTCACCCAAAAATGACGGGACTACAAGTCCTACTGCTTCTTACATTGCAGCCAACATGTGCTTCGCTTGTCACAATCGTAGCCAGCCTCTGCAAATAATTCCCAGATATCTATATAGCATATAATATGGAAGAGATTAACAGCCGGTCATTTTGAAAAGTCCTGACTAAACTTTCTTTTTGGTTTTATTGCTCTACAAACACACGAAAGCAATTTGGCAGAATTTATTGTAATGTGAAAAGCAAAGGTTGTATTCTTGACAATATTCTTACAGATTATAAACACCTTGTCCAATTAATAAGACGGATCTATTGGTTTAGCTCAGTGAGGCCTATCTGCAACTATCACTTCACAAAGGTCTGCTGAGAACAAGAATGCTATGCTCTGAATGTAATACTGTCCTACATCCCATTAAGAAATGGGGGCTGCACATTTCCCTAGTTTTGCTGCAAGTAGCATAATATTAACACATTCTAGTCTGGGCCTTATTTCAACATTTCTGCCTGCACGACTGGGTATTTTAAGGATTTTTTAAAAAATGGTAACTCCTGAACAGTTTGAGATAAAATCATGTTTTTTGTTTTGTTTCATCAATGAAGTTTAAACTAAATAATGAATGTAAATACAATATATTTAGACGTCATAAAAGTTTGAAAAAATTATAATTAAATAGTGATTTTATAAAAATAAACATATGCATGCAAACTTATAAGAACAAAAACAAATTTAAGCTCTTCTTCTTATCCCTTGGAGGAAAATAATCATATTTTAATTTAAAGAAAACTATAATGAAGAACTGAAGTAATGAATCAGAACAGAAGTTAATGATAAATCACTATTGTCTAAACAGAGGGGGGGGGGAACTGTTGTTTATCATTATAATTACTGTAACACAGAAAAATATTACTCTAGCACATATTTCACAAAAGTAACTTGTAAATGTTAGCAGCTCTGCACAAAACTGGCCTTGGTATGGAATATTTCAAAACAGTCTGGTGTACACAATGGAACATTACATATTGAGCAGTAGTATGTTGTCAACAATTTACTTGTAATAACCTCACATCAGTAAATTACAATGTTGAAAATTCAATAAAATATAATTTAATTAACTTCAGCACCATTTATACTCTCAAAAAATTCACTAAAGTCTCTTTCAGATTCTGAATCATTGAAATAAATGTCAAGCATTTCTTCTTCGGTAAGATTACGCTTGCTTGAGCTAGTCGTCTTTGAACCATGTATGCAGTAGGATCTGTGGACATGCAGGCTTTCAAACAAAACATACCTTCATTTGCTTTCCTGGTCTCATCTGCCATCTTCTTTCGTTTACTAAAACATCCAGCTAGATAGCACAACAAACAAAATGTGAGCATAGCCCATTGCACGTTGTGCACATTGTAATTGGAACTGCGAGCATAGCCGGAAAGTGTTAACATAGAGCCATAGCCTTATGGCTCTTGGTATGAAAAATTATCTAATAATTAACTATATTTGTTATTCTTTTTAGAACTGGACATGAGAAAGTTGCACAGTCTGTGTGCAAAAGTTTGAGTGGACAAGGCTATTGCATGGACATTTTCTTTTCCTCATCCACTGCTTTGTTTACAAACAGACATATGATATAGTGAAATGTTCGGTTGGAGACCAATGTGTGAGATAGTATTTGACTGGTTCAGTTACTGCCGTGAAGTAGTAATATAATAATAGCTTGACTCCGTAGTATGGAGGTCTCCCTCACATTCAAAAGGTCCCAAGTTCGAATTTTGGTTAGGGTGAGTCATGTGTGAGATAGTATTTGACTGGTTCAGTTACTGCCGTGAAGTAGTAATATAATAATAGCTTGACTCCGTAGTATGGAGGTCTCCCTCACATTCAAAAGGTCCCAAGTTCGAATTTTGGTTAGGGTGAGGTACCTGGATAATGTTTTTTGGGGGTTTTCCATTATCTTGAGAAGACAAATGTTATGTTGCTTTAAGCTCATGTACCACGAACTTGAGCCTCATTTCATTCATCATCCAATATGACCTCCAAGGTTAAAGGACGTTAAACTTAATAATAATAACAATTTTGTGGCAACGTCTTTGCAGAGACAGCATTCAATGGGAATATTTGATACATTTGTGGCATAGTCAAACCATAAATCATTCAGCAGATCCTTTCCTGGTACTTGTGGAAGACATAGCATTTAGGTTTAGGCTAGGCTCAGTTAACGTTGCGTACATTGTTATATAGCTAGTGTAATTTATTGACGATAAAAGTGTGTTGACAGCACTGCATTAAGTGATACAAGGTGGATAATTTGTCTGCACTACTTTCTTCAGTATGGCTACATGAACAGAAAGTAAAGGACTGCAAACCTTAAGTTATGTTTAACATTCTCATAGTTAAATGAGTTTAAATGCATATTAGATAAAAATCTAAAGCCGTACTTCAAAAGAATGTTTTGCTCACGTTGGACTTAGAAAAAATCTTGCATCATTTATTGGAAAGAAGAGCCAAAATTCATACTTGCCAGCTTCCTAAATTGAAACCTGTAAATTTTCCCCTCATCCAGCGTAGTGTAAAGATGATAAGCTATCACTAAATTGCAAGAGTTTATGCATTTTCTTAATTAGCTACCACATATGAGGGTGGTTTGATAAGTCTGATAAAAAAAGCAAGAAAATTGTTTGTTTTGTAAACAACTCTCCTTTGAGGCGTATACACTTGGTCCAGCAATCCTCCAGCCTTTTCACTCTGGTAGGTTCTTTCAAACTCTGCAAAATACTCATTGATTATGACTATCACTTTTTCATTTTATGAAGATTTATTCTATAAAGTTAAAGTTTCAAGTTAGGGAAAAGGAAGAAGTCACTTGGGGCTAAATATGGTAAATAGGGTGGATGAGGAACCAATGCAATTCTGGCACTTTCACCAATATTATTGGGGTCTGTGCATTATACTGGTGAAAGAGCCTTTTTTTTTTTTTTTTTTTTTATTCTTTCTTTTTTTTTTTTTTTAATCCAACAACGAAGCATAATAGGGTCCAGTTATGGTTTTACCTTTTACCAAATAATCTATGATTATTCCTTGGGAATCCCTAAAAACTATGGCCATCATCTTATCAGCTTCTTTTGTGCACCTTCACTAGCCTTTATCCATTGCTTCAATTTCAGTTTGGACCCTGCTATGTAATGATCAACAGTCATAAATCTGTGCAAAAAGTTTTGAGAATTGCAATTTAACACCACCAATCATTGATTTGAAATATTTTTCTGAAACAGTTCTTGGTCAACTGAGCAATTGCAGCACCCACCTTGCACATAGTTTCTCCATGCAGGATATTATGCACCCACTGGGTTAAGATGGCTACAGTCTCAGAACTCGCAATCTCTTGCAATACCATATCTTGGATTTTTACCAATAGTTTACTGTGTGATGACCTCAATTGGATGGCCGGGGAGTGCACTTCATTATCGTTGCTTGTCTGACCATGGTAAATTAATTAGTTCAGAAGTATTCTTTCATGATGGTGCAAAGTCCGCATGAACTTCAGACAATTCTGTTTTGACTTTTACCAGTAGTCCAACCCTTCAAACTGAATTGTTCAATAATAGCATGAAACTTGGTTTTTTCCATTTTCAATTACAGTTGACACATTGACCAATGTAGACCGCTGTCAATAATGAACTACACTAAGCATTATTGAAATTTTGAGTAAAAGCTTTGAATAATCAAGCTTACCAGCCTTAAAGCCACAAAAAAAAATGTTTCATACTTTCATGGAAATTCACCAGTCTTAATCAAGACCCTTGAGTTTTCAAGTTAGATGGTTTTACTGAAAACCAGAGATAGAAACATCTAGTTTTAGTGAGATTAAATTAAGTAGTATTTAGCTTTTAACCCTCTAATGCACACATTATTTTGCTACATATGGCTTTCTTCTAGTTCTTGAGCTGGTTTTTATATCCTGTCATATGCACATTAATGTAAAGGGTTCGAATAGCTGTGATCGTTAACTCAATTCATAATGGATCCGTTAACCATTCAAGGCCAAATGTCCTGAGCTCAAATCCCAACTACTATGGTCAAATGTGCCTGTGGTAAAGGTTGGGGTGGGTCCATGTAAAATAATGGATGTGATGACACATGTACATTTCAGGATTACATTTTACTGCAGTTGCCTGGATTTTGCTTTTTGTTCTTAAAAATGCTACAATAATATTGAAATAAATTAATATATTTATGAATTAAAATAGCTATAAATACTTTTATTTTATTGTTAAATGTCAGCAGAGAAAAGCACTTGAAAATATTAAAACTTGGAATAATCATCATTGTTGCTAAATGGCAATACTATGCATAAGGGGGTTATAGGTTTAATGTCAAGAAATTAAAATTATTACTGGAAAGCCATTCAATTTTTAAAGAAATTGTTTTAAAACTTGTAGAGAGCCACATATTAAACCTTAATTCACTTTTTTTTTTAATATAGCCCCCTTTAACATCTAAGGTCATATCGGAGGCTTTGCATTAGAAACAACTCGTTCTAGGTTCTTTACGTTGGGTTAAAAATGGTTTTATTTTCCTCAAACACATATATATTCACTCTCACATACATACTTATAGATTCTGTGGGGAGTAGGGAATAATTCTGGATAAAAACAAATTTCCCCACCCCAGCCGGGAATCGAACCCGGGACATCCGGACGAGAAGCCTGCTCGCTACCCATTCGACCACACAGGCAGTCAATTCACTTTTGTCAGATGGTTAAACATAAAAAAAAAAAAATCAGGGGCATTTTCTCCTATCTTCAGGCAATGGATAACTGATCAGCTGCTGAATCTCCTCCCTCTTTTGATGTGCTGAGACCCAGTTGCCTTTTGCAGTAGTTCTATATAATTACAAAACCTTGTTCAGCAATGGGATCTCAAAGTTTAATAAATGATTTTTATTTTTACAAATATAAATATTTTTCCCATACATCTAATTCCAAAGACGACTTAACTTGTACAATGTCATAATTGTCCAACCAAAAATGTGCAATGGCTGACATGTCAATTTGTTTATATTTAATATTTCTCTGGTGTTCCTTAAATATGGTGCTTAACTTTTTTTATGGCTTTGAAAATGTAAAAATTTTCACAATTATTACAATTTATTTGAAAGTTCCTGTTTTCATTTTCAATGGCATAGTATTTTTGATGGGTTTAGAGAATTATCTAAACTTAAGTTGTTTTGAGGAGCCAATTTAATATAACATCTTTTGAAAATCTTTTCAAATTTGATGAAAGCCCATGGATGATATGTAAATGTTTTTTTTACTTCCAATCTTTATCTTCTGTTGCCTTTAACAAGTCAATTGTTACAATTTTTTGTTTTTCAAATCTTGTTTGATTAATTTGTTTATGTAAGCACTTCAAGTTTGCTATTGACTGCCTCCATAGTCGAGTGATCAGCGAGCTGACTTCTCACCCGGAGGTCCCGGGTTCGATTCCCGGCTGCGGCGGGGAAGTTTTCTTTAACCAGAATTATTCCCTATCCCCCGCAGAGTCTGGAAGTATGTATGAGAGAGTGAATGTGTGCGTGTTTGAGGAAATAAAATAGTTTAAACCCAACGTAAACCTACAGACAAGTTGTTTGTAATTCGAAGCCCCCGAAATGATTAGATGTTAAAGGGGGCTATATAAATGAAACAAAAAAAAAAGTTTGCTGTTTCTAAAAGGTGATCATAATCCTTTAAGTGTACTTCTTGATCAGATGACACGCATTCTAAAAGCTCAGAAGTTAATTCAGTCAGTGTGAAAAGGGCTTTATTCCAAAATTGCTTAAAAAAAATCAAATCAAATCTGATGTTACATTTGCATGACTTTCTTTAACTGTTCTATAAATAAACTTCTTACAAAAGCTTATTTTTTTACACTGCTAATTGAGATGAATATACTTATTGCATAGCTCTTTATAAATAGAGGACTTAAAGAAATGCATTATGCTAAAGCAATAGTCAAATGTTTTAAAAGCTGTCACTATGCAATTATCATTGAAATTCGCTTCTTTACTTGGCCAGAAATAAAACCAAAGAAACACGGGTGTCTTCCTGTCTAAGTAAAGTATAAATATTTTAAAACTGAAACCAATAACAAGGGATGAAATGGTTATCTCCACAACCAAAATGAAAAGGACATAAATTGTAGGTTTTGACAAGATCTTTATTTTTCGTGTAGCCAGTTTTTGCATATCTCTCACAGTTCACCAGTTATGCAAAAGTCATTCAGAATGAAGAGGACTTCACAGGCTATTTCCAGAAATTCAAGATATACATTTTGTTTGTCTTGTAAATATCTTTAATATGTGGTATTTTCATCAAAATCATTAGTCATTTTTGAGAAAATCAAAATTTGCTAAAAATGTTTCCATCTAAAGGGTAGTTTGGGTAAGGGGATTTTTTTGAAAATCTTTGTGTCGCATCATTGGGAGATATTGAACTTAAATATCAAGCTTGGTATTTAATGGATTTTTCTTTTTTGAGTTATGCTGTCTAGACACACACACAGTGACCTTTTTCTAAAAATGTTTTTTTTTTTTTTTATTAAGGGGGTTTCACAACATATATTTCTGGTGAAGTCTCGGTATCAAATTTTTGGGTGAAATACAATACCTTCTCTATCTATTATGTATGGTTTACATATGCACTAAAGAAAGTAATATTTTTCATTCTAGTAAAGCTTCTTAAAGTATGTGTTGCAGGTCGCAGATTCAAACCCAGCGGTGGACAATGGATTTTTTTGGGTGTAAAAATACTTAGCATGGCTTCCTTTGGAAGGTAAAGCTGTTTGTCCCATGTCATAGATTTAAAACACGTAAAAGAACCTCTAGCCTGATAAAGAGGCCTCTGAGCATAATTAAGCTGTCTTTCATGCCCAATTCAGAATGGGATGCTCAGAACCACAGTAGTCAAAGAGCATCCATAAATAAACCTCCATTTCCATTTTTGTAGTATGCACACATTTTTCATTAGAAAGGGTTTTATTTCGACCAGCCGTGTAGAAACAGTGATCATAGTAATTTATATTTCACTTTAGAAAAACCTTTATTCTTGGATTTTTATATTTTTGATACCTAAAATGATAAATTTGGTATATGCTCCTTTCTAAAGTGACTTATTTAATTATACAGAGTGAAACTGAAGTCACTACACATGCAAAAGTAGCTACACACTTGTTCAACTTCTGTATTTTAATGTTAATTTTGAATAATTTGAACATGTTTCAGGCCTACCAATAAATTATAGTACACATAAATTCTTTTTATGTTAATACTGTCTCCCTTCTTCATACACCACTGAAGTCTATTTGAAACCTCTTGACACTTGCAATAACACAGCTAAATGTTCAAGTCCAGATTGCACAATCAGTTGCTGTTCAAGAGTTTGTGATTTCCTTCCATAGACTCTGTCTTTAACCTATCAATGCTAACATATTTATAGGTGAAAAACATCTCCTTGCTTAAATTAGGGGACAGTATGGTGAAAAATTTCTAAAAATCCAAAATTTGGTTTTGATTATAACATTTGGCCATAATTTTGTGTATGCAAGTTGAAAATGCAATAATATGCACTAATAACTAAAAACAAGTGAGTACAGTAATATGTTTCAAAATTTATAAAACAGGTCACGTAATGGGTGCTTTTACCTGCCCTGTCATCATCCAGGAATGCCATACTGCCAATTATTTACTCTGGGCCCTTCCCATCCTAAATCACAGGCGAGATAGAGTACCCAGCGGGCCTCCCCACACCCCACCAAGAGCATATTTCTGGCTGCAAAATAGACTGTTTTGGTGCCAATGCAGCTTAACTCAGACCAAATGACTTGCAGTTTTCCCTTGCTTTGTACATTACTCGGAATTAGCGTAAACAGTCCTTGAGAGTTGACAGATATAATTGATTTAAAAATTGCTGCAGGAGAATATGAAATTCTAATAATACTTATAATTGCTCAAATCGCATGGCTGGGATGTTTTTCCTCAGTTAACCATATTTTTAAGGAAGAAATCCATTGAGGTAATATCACTGGATCATGGTGGGAATTAAATTGCAGCACCCTCCCACAGAAAACATTATCACAATACAAACTAATGCATAATGTGCAGAAGCTCCATCATCCTGCAGATGCATCCAAACAGAAGTTTCAATTTAAAATGAATGAATAAAATTGTAAATAGCCTACATGTTGGTGGATTCGACTTGAATGTTCTTTACATTACCTCAGTACAGCATTTACACCGCTTTGATAAGGGTCTTCACAGCGAAAATAATCTCTTCTTTCTTTAACATTGTGCTTCTTATGGTTGTGATTCATTTGCTTACAGTATGTGTCATTTCCTATCAAAGTAGTTTATGTACAAAGTACATCCTGCTATACCCCATAGATTATGCTTAGGAATTTTTATGCAAGACGGATGTTCAATAAGTCTTTAGAAAAAGATAGAAAAACTAATTATTTTTGGTAGACTTTTTTTTATTTTTCAACATAATCTCCTTTTAGCTGGATGCACTTTTCCCAGCATTTCTCCAACTGTTTTAAGCCTTCCATAAAGATGAATTTTGGAAGGTTCTCAAACTAGGTATCTGTTTGGGAAATGACCTCTTCATTAGACGTGAATTGCTTTCTACCTAGCCACTTTTTGAAGTTAGGAAATAAAAATAAGTCACTGAGGCCCAAATCTGGTGAATATGGTAGATGTAATTCTAACTACAATTTTTGCCATGGAAACTACACAGGTGTGCATCCTTGTATTGTCTTGATGGAACAGATTTTCTTTTTTTGCCAGATGAGGTAATTTTTACTTTCTCTACACATACTATGTACATAGTGTATAGAGAAGGTATTGTATTGCACCCAAAAATTTGATACCGAGATTTCACTGGAAATACATGTTTTGGGTCCCCTGAATCCAAAAAGCATTTTTGGAAAAAGGTCCGTGTGAGTGTATGTGGACAGCATAGCTCAAAAATGAAAAGACTTAAATACCAAACTTGGCATTTAAGTTTGATATCTTCCAGGGATGTGACTTGAAGATTTTCAACAAAATCCCCACACCCCCAACTACTCGTTACATTGAACTTTTTTCAAAAAATTTTGATTTTCTCAAAAATGGCTCTAACGATTTTGATTAAAGTATTCTATATTAAAGATATTTACCTGACAAATAATATGTATATCTTGAATTTTCTGGGAATAGCCTCTGAAGACTACTTTATTCTGGATGAATTTTGCATAAATGCTAAACCGTAAGAAATGGACAAAAACTTACCACACAAAAAATGTAGAGCACATTAAAACACATAATTTATGTTATACATTTTTTTTTTTTTTTTTTTTTTTTTTTTTTTTTTTTTTTTTTTTTTTTAGGAGTTGATCGTTTTTTAGATATTCCTTGTTTTTGGTTTCAGCTTTGAAAAACTTTTACTTTTCTCATACAGGAATTTGTCAACTTGTGTCCATACTAACAAAGGAACTTCAGTCACCTAGTAACCAGCTTTTGACTTCACTTTAACCTATGATACTCCCATATTTCGCTTCTACTTACAAGGAAGTAAGTAATAAGACTATTTCTGCTAATTTTTTCTCAATTAGCCCGAAGTCAATAGAAGAATAAGCTTATTAACAATAATTTGTTACACAGAAGTAGAGAAAGTCATGTGAATGGAACACATTAGACTTTTTTCTTGATAACTCTGTTAAACCGGTGCAATAACAATGCATAATATTCTCCATTTATTGTGAAGTAATCAATGTAGAGATTCAGCATGCATCCTAAAAATCCGAGGCCATCACCTTGTCTGCATATTTCACCATCTTTGCCTTCTTTGGAGCCAGTGCAACTTTAAAAACCCTTTATTTCGATTGTACTTTTGTCTCGGGAATGTAGTAGTGTATTCACGTTTCATCCGCAGTTATGTATTGATTCGGAAACCTATCAGGATTGCAATAGAAAAGTGCCAAAAAAAGTGCAGCTTCCGAATCGATCACACAAATGCATTTATACTCCATTAAGAGCAAATGCTGCCCCCATTTTGCAGAATCTCTGTCAGACTTAATTTTTTGTGCAAAATTGAGAATACTGTACCTTGTGATATGCCTGGCCTCTACTATTTTGCTAACTTTGATTTGTCGATCTTTCAAAACCATATCCTGGATTTTGTCAATCATTTGGGAGGAAGTCATATCTACTGGATGTCCAGAACAATGTTCATCATATGTGGATATATGCAGCCATGTTTAAATTCATTTATCCAATTGTAAATTGTTGCAAAAACAGGAGCAATGTGCCATGATCTTCATCCAATTCAGCTTTTCTCTCTTTTGATGTTGAGTCTTTTAATTAGAAGAGTTTAATCACACAAAATTTGTTTTTTTCCCATCTTTCTAAAGAAGCACAAAATAGTTGATTTAATTGCCTATGGTAACGAAAGCATGTGATTGATATAGCTGAAACTTTAACACAATCTAGTAAGATATGGCGTTTACTAAACACAAACTTTTTTCGATGCTACAAGTTTAATTTCTTGGATTTTCTAAGGACTTAATAATGCCCCCCAAATAGATAAAGTATTCCAGACTTTTATTTTCAAAATCTATACTTTGGAATATAGAAAAATAGGTAGCTGTAGAAAAATTGAGGGATTGAATCATAACTCAATTCACATTTGCTTATTAGTAAACTAAAATATGTTAGACTTTAAACCCTTTTAATCCTTTTTTTTTTTTTTTTTTTTTTACCTTTTATCTAGAACAACCAAAATTGAAGTAACATATGTCTTGTTTTCATATTTAACGTGAATGAAAAATGCCTTTGGACATGTTTACATCCACTTTGGTTACAGTGCTTTAGCAAATAAAAATCTAATGTGAATATTTGCTTCCAAGTTCTTATGTAATTTATTTGTTGCAGATGAAGAAACTGTAACCTGGTTGTCGAGTTTCCAATGTTATTCTGCAGATTTTGAAAGATAAATGGAGGAAATCGGGGGGGAAAACAATTTTGTCTTTGGATTTATATACACTAAAGATATCTTGCAGCTTTTCTAGTATGTTGAAGAAAGTTGAAGATAAAGAAGCCACTAAATAATGATTAGAACTTGACTACATATTTTTCTATGTAAGTTTATCAGAGAACAAGTATTCAAATCTATGTAAGCCATTTATTTGGAGTTAAAATATTCCACAGTTTATTTTTTGTATCTCTAATGTAATATAGACTGAATAAACCATGTTTATGTATACTTTATGTTTACCTTTTAAATTATGTGTTCAAACTGGGTAGCATTCAGCTGCTTGATAATGTGCCAGTTGATCATTTAAGGAATTACTTAACAGGTTGCACCATTTCCTATTTTTAGCTCCAAAGCTTTCATGTTGTCTTTCTTCAGTAGAACCTCAATTATACTAGCCAACAAAATTTAAGTTTTTTATGATAATTGAACTTTATATTTTCGAGGGTGCTGAACTACAGAGCAATATTTATAATTGCAGCCAATTACCATATAGTTTTCAGGCACATATACCCCCGCTGCTGAATCTTTGTACTTGACAGTTTGGGTGGCTTCATGTAATGGCTGTATTGTGGTTGCAATGTTGTCAGAGTTGCTAGTAGCTGATTAGGACCTTACTGTGGTGTCTGAAATCGCATAGTGGTGAATACTGATGAATAATAACTAGTTTATTAAAATACAAAGGCTTTCACAGCCGGTGTTATGATTAAAAGAAAACAAAACTGGATTTGTAGGCTGTGGTCCACTGGGCTTCTCATTTCCCAGATGTTTCACTTACGTCTGTGGCAAGTAGAGGGGGAACATGTGATCTGGTACAACAAAACTGTCATCCTCCCCTCCACTACTCATTATTATACATGCTTGTACCGTGAAGCGATCAAGATCCACAAACATACCAACAATTTCAATAGAAAGGAATAAACACTCAGATTAAATAAAACTTGGTATCCAGCCTTATAGAACAGACCAAACAGGAAAACATGTGCACCAATCAGACACAACATGAACAGGGGACTGCAATCCGGACCAATCAGGTCATGTGATGATAATACCTCCTACAATATATAAATTGGCTGCTCCAGACAGCGTACCAATCCCTATTCAGAGGCATGGAGGAGATGCACATACCATTGAAGATGCTTGCTGCAGATGCAAGTGAAACATTTGGGAAACAAGAGGAGAAGCCCAGTGGACCATGGCCTACAAATCCAGTTTTCTTTTCTTTTAAACGTCATGATACCGGCTGTGAAAGCTCATATTTTAATAAACTAGTTATTATTCATCAGTATTCACCTCTATGCAATTTCAGACACCACAGAAAGGTTCCTAATCAGCTACTAGCAACTCTGGTAAAATTGTAACCACAATACAGCCATTACATGAAGCCACCCAAACTGTCAAGTGCAAAGATTCAGCAGGGGGGGGGGGGGTATGCATGAAAACTGTATGATCATTGGATGCAAATATATAATTAATATATTATATAATGACTAGTTTGTTGTTGTTAATTGGAAATAACACACACTTAATATATTGCAATGCCTGTAGAATAAAATATGTTCTTTTGGCAGTATAGAACAAAGTAATACTTGGATACTCCTTTTTGCTATTATAGGCATAAATAAGCCTATGCATGGTGTGTAATCAGAAAACATCGTGATTTTACCTGAAGTTGACAGAAACACTTGCTATGTTCCAGATGGTTAAGGAATTTTATCTTCTTCTTAAAGTTTCACTCCCTTGCTGATATCAGCTCTTGTGCTTAGTCCAAGGAATGTACAAGGACCTTCATGTGCACCTCCCATTCAAAGAATTCCCGAGACCTCAATAATTTCAATGCCTGACTATTAAGTGGCATGTCTTTATGCAAAGGATTTTCACTTCTTAATTATCGGTGATTGGTTTTTGTGGTATTGTTATAATTCAAGTCTTGTATAATTAATAACAACCCAAGATTCATAAAGTTTCCGGAATCGTTTATTTTCTCTTTAATGTATGCGGAAATAAAGGATATTTTATTTTTAGGTGTTGGTAATGTCCATGGAGACACTTCAGTTTGATTTTCATGCTGCTAATGATTGTTGTCCTTGGCAACTAGTTTTTGTTGTCTATGCAGGTTTGTTTATCACATTTTATAAGGTCGGCAATGAAGCCCATTCAAGCATAAAGTTTTGTGTTTTGTTAACAAATCTCTGAGACATTGAGAGTGATAGAAGTAGTTTATACTGAAGCAGCGATGAAGAAAACTCAAGTGTATGAATGGCATAAACATTTCACTCAAGATTTTTTAATGCTGAAGAAATTACCATATATGACTGGTATCTGAAAATGGCTTCCAGGAGTGCTTCTAGTCTTCATACCATGGTAGCAGAAGTGTGTCACTGCGGAAGGGAACTGTTGTGTAAATTGCCTTATAGTAATTTGTTTCTATGTTATTTACATATTCTGGGAACTTTTTTGATGTAGTATGCATGATATATATTACCAACAATAATAGTAAATATAAATAACGAGTAATATGTAACTTGCAAAGAGCAATTCAACATACATGTTAAAGATCATAAACTGAAGCACATGGTTGGAAATAGTCAGATCCGGGAACAGAGCTGCCTCTAGTTCAGTTTCTGACATCATGAAGAATAATATCAATGGCTAAGTTAGCTAGAATTACTCCTGTTAAACCTCCTACTGTAACCAACCAGAATGCTGCCTAGGGAATGGTTCAGGAAGCTATTCATACTTTGTTGTCATAGTAGCTCAGTGGTAGAGCACCCGGCTAGATCCGTGGTTCAAATCCTGGCTATGGGATTGAATTCTTCAGTCTGACTCCATGTATCCACTCCAGTTCCACACACGACTTGTGTGAAAGAAACAAATAAATTAAAACTAATTGACCATATTAGTGGGCTATACTATGAAGCCTGGGACTTAAGTACTTACGACGTTGTAAGTCGCCATTGGGGTATGTTATCTCTAAATAATTTGAGATCACCTTGTGGTTTACTGGGAAGCATGCAAGTCAGTTGAGAAATTTAATTTTATGTTGGTATGTTGCCATCGTAACTCAGTGGTAGAGCAACTGGCTATAGCTGGGAGATCCATGGTTCAAATCCTGGCTATGACGAATTCTTCAGTATGACTACCTATCCAACTCCTGTCCTACACACGGCTTGTGTGAAAAAACAATAAATTAAAGCTTTGCATATATTTTGTACAAGTGTACTAACTTAACTGCTAGCTGTCAAGTGCAAAATTCAGAGGCTGGGGTATAGTTCGGTTAAAGATGCTGTTCTGTTTTTGCAAACTTTATCATTGTATCTCACATAAGAGTTTTCCACATAACTCAAACACACAGTTCTCATCTGGATTGTGGTAACTCTTTTTGACTTAATATATTAATTTGACATTCTTAGAAAACGAAAGACTGACCAACAAAGCAATATATTTAGGATCCTATACCTACAGAGTGTACCTATTGCACTTTACCATTAATGTCTCACATTTTTTATGTTATATTTAGAGAATGTTTCAGCCCATGCTTTAATTATATAAAAAAACCAAAACTTCCCTTGCCCTCAGTTTAGCGAGTGCACATCAGTTTGATTACATTTTCTGTGCACTTGGTTTGTGCGAAATGGAATGCTCTACACATGTTTCCCTCATGCATGCAGATGTACTTCAGAATGTAATGACTTGATCAAAAAAGTATAAACCAGCTGTGCAGTGTTTTGCCTATTTGCGTCCTTGATGCTCGTCTGCTGCTATCATAGAAAGGCACGAATGAAGCCTTACAAAATTTTTAAAATTACTTTTAAAGGCTTTGTATAGCAAGTTTATGAAAGGACATGCTGAAACTGGTGATTGTGGTTTTCCTACATTTTTGGCACCTCTTTAAAAACTATCCATCACTTGCCGCAGTTCACCTTAAGAAATACAGCCAATTTCTTGTGGATATTTTGTTTAAAATTCTTCCAGGTTGTGTGGGTTTGTCTTGTACACTGATAGTTTTAAGTTACCCAAGAGATATAAATTACAGGGGGGCCTCAAATCTCTACTAATAATTCTGTTCTAAATATACTTTCAATTGTTCTCATCGAAAGATTGACCATATGAGCTGTTACAGAGTCTTGTTGAAGAAAGGCAAATTCATGCCCCTTGTGTGTTAATTCTCTAAAAAGAAGGGGGTGAAATTGAATTCAGGTATGCAAGGGCATTAACTTTTGACTCTGAAAAAAAATTAGTCTTTTAACTGTTTCTCTGCTTATGGCGCACCATAGACCAAATTTTTCGTCATGAAGGGGTACTTCATGAAAAATAATAGGTTTCTCAGAGCTCCAATAATGATTATTTTGTGTACAAACATATCCATGAAGGTGGACCCCAGCCTTATGTGGGTCTATTTTGCCATTGTATGCACTATTGAGAGTCCACTCACAAAATGTGTGCCAAATTACAGATCACCTTGTTGAATAGCATATGCCACAGTTATTTTATATGGTTTTAACTTCAGCAATTGAGTACCTCTTTGCACAGAGCCATACACATACAAATCATAAATAAATATACAATGTGCAGCAGAAAACCTTTGCTGACCCATAATACACTTTGTGACTAAGTGCAGGACAAAATAATAAATCACTCATAATAACTGAATTACATCATATCACTCGCATCAATACTGCATTTCCAGACCAGATTAAAACTTGTCAGAAGCATGACCTTGTTTACAGTAGCAGTGCAGAATCATGTGTCCACATGCCGAGTGGAAAAACACCGTGAACTGGTTCAGAGATCTTTGACTCACTTGGTATATACTCTGGTGTCATTTACTTTGTATTTTTCTTTGCATGTTCACTCAAATCCCATCCAGAATGCTGCATATTGTTCACAAGAAGTTAAGAGTTCAAAATTAGCTTCTATTGAGCAAAATAATGAAAAAGTTCACTTTAAACCACCTTAAGCTCATCAAGTAAGATGTGTTCTACCTTGTTACATTTACTAGGCATGCAGTGCCATGAAGGAAGTGCAACTACCTGTATTTTTCCATGACGTGTGTGATACGCTGAACATTTCATGAAAGAACTGTTGTTAAAAACATATTTCTCAAGTATTATACCAGTAGGTTTAGTACTGTAGACAGTTGTAAATTAAGGAAACTGCTGGGTATCTAATATCACCCACATCCATTGATGCCCCCTGATGGATTAATTTAAGACTAAAAAGATCATAAGAACTCCCAGTAACTCCCTATGATAAGAACTGATTTCGGTTAATGAGAATCTATAGATGCTCATGAATATTAAAACTTTGTGAACAGTGCATAAGACAAGGTAAGTCAGATCTGTTCTGTACACAAATTACTGTCACAAAAGATTAATTTTTTATCTACATCATAATTAAGATAAACATTACCAGAAATGATCTTGTTACTTGGTTCCTTGTAAACAGAAGGGAAGCAAGGTAGCACATTAGGCTAAAGCTACAGTCAAATCTTTTAAAAGCTGTTGTACAATTGTCATTGAAATTTGGTTTTCTTTCCATGACATGGTTAAAAAAACACTTGTATGACAAATTGTGTATTTTAATAAGATCTACATCTTTGTGTGCTAAAATTTTGTCTATCTCTTACTGTGCACCAGTTGTGCAACAGTCATTCAGAATGAACAGGGTCTTCAGGGGCTATTCCCAAGAAATTCAGGATATACATTTTATTTGTCATGTATACATCTGTAAACTGCAATGCAGCATTTTATTAAAAATGATTAGCAATTTTTTAGAAAATTGAAAATTTCAAAAAATCTTTCATCTAAAGAGTAGTTTGGGTTGGGGAATTTTCCTGCAAATCTTCATGTTGCATCTTTGGAAGACATTAAACTTAAATACAAAGTTTGAAAACAGATTTTTCATTTTTTTTTATTTAGGGGTCTCAAAACGTGTTTCTGGTCAAAGCTTGGTATCAAATTTTTGGATATAATAAAATACCTTCTCTACCTGCTATGTACATTGTACGTATGTGCTAGAGAAAGAAAAAAAAGGAGGATATAAGCTTAAGAAATAAATCTGCTGAAAGTAGTAGTTTCCAGTCATCTCAGGCCCAGATAAGAGAGGAAAGAGATTTAAAAAGGTAATTAGCCATGTGTATAAACAGTAACCTAATTCTAAGAAGTTTATACTTCCATGCCATAGTTTTACCTTTCAATAATAGATTTTCCTATTGTCAGGCACTTTCACTTCTGTTTGTTAATTTTTGACACTACCATTTAAAACTTACAGAACATTATAGAAGACAGAAAATTCAAGCAATTGAAATTTGAGTATCAACATGAAATTGAATATTATTTATGTATACTCTTTAACTGTTATGATTGTCAACACCCGTTCTATATTCTGTGAAAGACATTCAGTTTTGCTCAGAGGCCTCTTTATTAGGCTTGAGGTTCTTTAATATGCCATAAATCTGAGACATGGGACCCCCAGCTTTATTGCCCTCCCGAAGAAAGCTGTGCTAAGGATTTCTATGTCTGAAAAAATCTATTCTACAAGGTGAATCCTGACATGCATGCAATCCCATATTCCTGTTGCAGTAGGGAAGTACTTATCCTGTCAGTTGGCCAGATTTTCATTTTGTTAATACTTGAAATAAATTTTAATTCACCCTTCCATTTTTTCTGTATTTACAAATAGTAGGTGAACACTACTCTGGTGGACTCCTAATTCTTTCCCAATACTATTCTGAAAGCCAGGATTTGTGAGAAACCAAAAAAATCTTTTTTTTTTTCCCCTCTTCTAGTATTTTCCTAAATTTTATACGTGATAATCACAGTACATTCTAAGGGAAGTAAAACCTATTAAATCCATATTCTGCCAAGAGGAAAACATTTTTTCCTTTTTATGCATGCTGATTACAGTATTTCCTTCTAAAGCCATAGGAAAAGAATTTACTATATGCATACAGCTCGTTGTATTCAGTTAGTTTAACTTATCATATATCTTAGGCTCGGGGATACTTTACATGTGACTTGAGGAGGCAAGAAACCTAAGTCCAAAGGTTCAACATTGCACAGACAGAAATGAAAAGATGATTATGATCCCTATTTCTTCTCGCATAGCAGTCAATGTGCACTTCATTTGTCAATTTCCCAGCCAACCTCTGCAAATAATCTCCAAACATCTACACAGAAAATGATATGGAAGAGATTAAACATTCGGTCATTTTTGAAAAGTCCTGACTAAACTTTCTCTTAGATTTTAGTGCTTTACATACGTGCAAATGCAATTGGGCAGAATTTATTGTAGTGTGAGAAGCGAAGGTTGTATGTTCTTGGTGATATTCTTACAGATTATAACTGTTTTAGAAATGGCTTGTGTGATTAATATGACAGATCTGCTAGTTTACCTCAATGATAGAGACATGTCTTCAGCCATTATTTGATGAAGGTCTGCTGAGAACAAGAATGTTATGCTTTAAATGTATTGCCATCCTGCATCACATTAAGGGATGGGACTGTGCATTTCCCAAGTTTTGCTGCAGGTAGCATAATGTTAAAATAGAGCCCTATTCTTATGACTTGGTATGAATAATTATCTAGTAATTAACTATATTATTATTCTTTTTAGAACGGGACATGAAAAAGTTGTACAGTCTGTGTGCAAAGGTTCGAGCTGGCAAGGCTATTGTCCAGACATTTTCTTTTCCTCATCTACTACATTTTTACAAGCTGTCATATGAGGTAATGAGATGTTTGGTTGGAGATCAATGTGTGAGATAGTATTTGACTGGTTTGGTTACAGCCATGAAGTAAATAATACCGTACTTCCATAGTATGGGGGTAGCGTGTCTGTCTATCATTCAAGCGGTCCTGAGTTCGAACCTCAGTTAAGGTGATTTACCCAGAGAAGGTTTTTCGGGATTTTCTATTATCCTGAGAAGACGAATGTCATGTTACTTTAAGCTCCATGTACTACGAGCTTATTTGCATCATTTCACCCATTTCATTCATCATCCGATATTCCCTTCCAAGTTAGACAATGATGATAATTCTATGACAAACCTCTTTGCAGGAGTGGCATTCAAAGGGAATATTTAATACATTTGTGAATGTATGAGGTATAGTGACACCAAAAATCGTTCAGTAGATCCTTTCTTGGAACTTGTGGAAGACATATCACTTAGGTTTAGGCTAGGCTTAGTTAATGTAGTGTACAAAGCTAGTCATCCTAATTTAGAGACAGTGTACATAGTTATACAGTTAGTATAATTTGATAAAAAAAGACGCGTTAAGTGATATAATATGGACAATTTAGCTTCAATGTGTTCCTCAGTCTAGATATACGCAGAATGTAAAAAAGGACTGTAAACCTTAAGGTATGTTTAAAAAACATTCACCAACTTGATCTCGTAGTTAAAAGTGATTTTAATACATATCAGATAAAATCTAAAGCCATACTGCAAAAAAAATATTCCACTCATTTTGGACTCCAAAAATCTTGCATCATATATTCAAAAGAAGAGGACTATAATGTCCTCAACGAAGAACAAATAGACCTCTGAGATTTGCTCATTTTGAGCTTGTAAATTTAAATGTATGATTTAACCTTGAGTTTCAAACAGGGTTTGTCATGCACATCAATGAGCAGTAAAATGCTGTTCCTATGTCTTTTTTTTATTATAATAAAACTATTACTTTAATAGACAAAGAAGATTTATAGTCTGTGCTTATTAAACTTCATATGGAGTTGTCACTGGATATCTGGAGTGGCATTATGCCTGATGACTAAAACATCAGCACCTCAATGTTAGTCTTAAAATCAGCCAAAACTTGGACTGCTCCCAGTTCTTGCATTTTCTTCGTCATCAAAGTTCCATTCCAAGCTTTCAACTGACCATACATCCCAGTCATATTGCTGTTCACTTTCCTGCTGTTTCTTCTTAGAAGTTGCAGGCTTACTTTCTGCTGTTTCACATTTTGGTGGTTCTTCAGGTTTGTCAACTATATCTTTCCTAAAAAAAAGACAGAACATCATAAATGAGGTGTTATATTCCATTTTCATAAAGAATTAGGTTTCACAGATCACTACCCCTAAGCCATCTAGATATGGGCAAACTCTGAACCACTTGACATGTGACCCGCAAAGCTGATTAATACAATGAATGAGGGTGATTCAAATATATCATATTTATCCGAATACAAGAATGTTTTTTTCTAAAATATTAATGTTAAGAATTGGGAGTTGAATTGTATGTGCAATGTAGGTTTTTGGAATACCATATTTAGAAAAAGTAAGTTTCAAAGTTCGTGAGTAGGACCCTGGTGAAGCCTGGGGGAAATGGTATAAATTACCACCAAGGTGATGACTTATGCGGCAGATTTTGAGCATTTCATTTTGCGCCAAAAATTAACTGTTAAGGAGCCTATGAGCATTTTCGTTGGAAAAAGATTACTCTCATACAAGTTCTTCCACTTCAAGGTTGCACATAATATTGTATTGGAAGTCAACAGTCAAGCAGAAAGAGAAAAGTTAGCTGTGCATTTCCCTTCCTCGGGCTGCACATATACTGCAATGTGAATTTATGCGCAAATTCAACCTAGGTAAAACATTTCACGATATATTAAGAATATTGTCTTAACAGGAAATAGCATTCACAAATAAGCTGCCACCACCGCCATCGTTATGTTTTATCATCGCATATACCTGTATATTTCGTTCTGCCGTCTCCATCTCAGTCTCTCCGGCTCGCAATGTGAATTTCTGCGCAAATACAAATTAGGTAAAAACAGTTACGATGTGTTATATTAAGTACGTTGTCTAAATACAATATCATATCCATCATTGTCGTTACAGTTATGCTACCACCACTGCTGCCGTCGCGTATCATCGCATATAATGTACATTTCCATACTCCCCTCTTTGGCAACAGCTCAGAACGTAAATTTCCGCACAAATTCAAATTGAGTACAAAAATAAATAAGGTACATAATCAGCTTAAGTGTCCATTAGGTCTTTCAAAATATGACAAACGTTTAAATTTCACCAATGTCTTATGCAGATGATTAAGTTCTGAAAAATGGAGGTCGTCTTGTATTCGGATAAATATGGTAAATGGTAATAGAGCCAGAGTACTGCACAGGTGTGGGTGAAGTGAGGGATTGAAGGTTCATGTGTTAGGAAAGGTAAATCAGCTTAGTTAGTTGCTGTGATATGTTTTGGTTTCAGTACAGCCATGAGTGAACAAGAGATTTCTTTACTTATTTTGCAATGCATTATTATAATGTCTTTAATCAGTGAAGGAGTTAAACCCTCCGAGATTGTTTTAAGGCACAGTTTGGGAACACTATACTGTCCCAGAATTGAGCGCTTCCCTGGGCCAGAAATTTAAGGGTAGCCGAGTCATGCTTGGTGCATAAGGTCAAGTCTCTGTTTTGCAGCTGGAAAAGTTCTCACGACAATGTGTTTTACTACAGACTACATCACAGTGAATGGGGCTTACTATTGTTTATTGTTAAGGTCAGCAAAAGCCAATCAGAGATATCTTCCTTCTCCAAGACAACACTAAGCCCCACCTTGCAAATTTGACAAGGGACAGATTGGAGGACATACACTGGAAACCCTTCCTTATAGTCCAGATTGCCCCCATATTTCTTGTTTGTGCCCATGAAAGAATCACTTGGAAAGGAAGGATTCAAAACCATACTGAACATGTGTACAATTGGTTGATGATGCACCCTCAAACTCTTTTTGAATAAGGAATATTCAAGCCTCCAAATGGTTTGCAAAAGTGTGCAAAGCATGAAGAAGGCTATTTAGAGAGTAGAGGTGTTGCTTGCTTATATGTTTAATCAATAATTATACTAAAAAAATTATTGTTTATATTAGGATCACCCTCGTAGTTTGAAACAAACCAGTAGACGGTGAAACAAGCACACAATGGGTGATATCAAAATTGAGAAAACTGAAACTTCTCTTGTTGTGCAGAGACAAAATTCTAATGGATAAAATGGAGAAATGTGAGAATATTCTTGAATATTCTTCATGTAATAGAAAATGTGTTTTGTCAGGGAAAACTCAGCCCTCACTATTGATAAAAAGTTAAGAAAATTCTCCTTACATTGAGAATTTTTCTCCAAGAAATTGAAGTCAACTCAGTAGGTGACTCAACTTCACATAATACAAGTTGTTTGGCATAATGACAGCTTTTATGAGCATAATTCAACATAGGAAAGTTTATAGGGGGCAAAGAGAATCAAGATTAGAGGTCTACAGGGCTCTTTGTAGATTTGAAAAGAGATCACTTTTTGGCCAAAATGACTATGAAGCAAGAGGAAGAGATCTCGCAATTGAAAAGAGAATGAGGATATTCCAGAGGTTGCCAAAGACTTGGAATGCGTCAGAGCACTATTTCAGCAACATTTTATGGTGTGTTGGAAAAAAATATTAAGGAAGCCTCACTTGTGGATCAATTTTCATCAACTTTACCGCAAATGGAAATTGTATTGAATGAATGGCAATAGTGCTTTACTTTTCCACATGCTCTAGGAACAGTTGACTGTGCACATGTACAAATATGACCTCACCAAAATGGGGATGAGCATATCGCAAAGGGGTTCATACCTTAATTAATGTTCAAGCAACCTGCAACATTAATGAATTCACGAATGTGGACGTCTCTTGGCCCAGATCTGATTATGATTCAAGCCATTTCTTCAAACAAAGGAGAGGATCCATTTTCCAGCTCATCATGATGAAAGGTACCACACACTGTTACAGCCCCTATATAAAATTATGAATATAAAATACCTTGCAAGGCTACTAATCTATTAAAGTTATTTCATTTCATATGACCGTTTCTGCTAACAATTATCTCCATTAGTATGAAGCAGAAAGAAGAGTAAACTTTTGTAAGAATAATTTGTAGCAGATTAGGTAGAGAAAGTCATATGAATGGAACAGATCAGATTATATTTTTATAATGAAAATAAAAAACAAAAATATATTGTGTTACAAATGTAAAAAGAAGTAACAGTGAAGTAAAACAAATAATTAATATAACAATTAATAGTTGCAACAAATCTTCACTTATCTTTTGGAATCCTTGGACTAGTTTCGCAATAAATCTATTGCATTCTCAACATAAGTTTCCTTTTGGTCTGGTTTTTGAGGTTTATTTACACTGTTATGGTTACTGCTACTAGGTGGATTGTGTACTAATGCATTGCTAACTACTGGAATCAAAACAAATTTGGTGAGAGAGTCAATTGGAGGTAAATCAAAATTCATTGCAGGATTTTTATACTTAAATATAAATATTTTCTCCCAAACCATTAAATCTATGGGTCCATTTAAGAGTTTTAATAATTTAACATCTGGATTTATTTCATGATTCAATTTCCAAAAATGTTCTGCTACAGCTGATTTATCAATTTGTTTGTATTTAATATTCCTAAAGTGTTCTTTTTCTCTGGTTTCCAAATGACGTTACCAATATAAACAAGGTCACAATTTAAACAATTTAATTGATAAGTGCTAGATTTTTTATTTTTTGAAATTTCATCCTTTTTAGAAAAGCCTAACAAATTTCATAATAATGGATTTAATAATATTTAAAATGCAGAGTTCATAAAAACAAAAACTGAAAATATCCATAGAAAATATTAGGTTCAAATGTTAAACAGATGTGAGCAGTATCGCATTTCAGTAGCATCACTTTTGCCAATTGGCCACAGCTGCCCTTTACTGAAGGACTGCTACACGATAGTCAATCACATTGGTCATAAATATTCTCTTTCGATCTATCCTAATGTTATGCTGTGACAATTAGACATATACGTTTTTTATGAACGTCATTTTAACAAATATTTAATTTTAGTGAATAAAACTATTCCCACTCTATCACCATAAGCATGTGTGTTAAATTATTTCAATAGCATGATCATCGGTATATCGAATCTGTCAATGTAACAAAAATAATAAATTTCCCTCAATAAATGACCAATTTAACACATTTTTAAAATGCTTTCCAGAGTTACAGAATAATTACAGTTTCATTCAGAAAGTGGTTTGTTAATGCCTGCCAAAATCTGTTTAAAAGTTATTTTGCTTTGTGTACTTACTGTAATCTCAAATGGTTTAATCTACATATGGCCAGTATTTCGGTGGTCCCTGCAATCAACAGAGTTGGGAAATTTGAAAGAAAGCAGTTTTCCATAAAGGAAAATTAGAAATCTTAGAAGTTGATAAATGTCTAAAGAAATTGGATATAGAGAAGAAATACAGAATCAGTGCATCTAAGCTTTCAATATATATTAAAGATCAAAAGAAAATAGAAGGAAGTATCAATTCAGATTCTATTCTTCCACAAAGGAAAACAATCAGAACTGCTGAATTATGAAGAAATTGGCACAGCTGATACAACATTGAGACATGAAGTAAGCTATAAATCCAATGTTAAGGTTTCATTCTGTCTGTAGAATCCCAAATTCACGCACAAAATATTTGTTGTATTTTGTTTAATAGTGTTTAATGGTACATTAGAAAACCTATTCACCGTTATAGGTTTAGATTGAGGGCCTAAAAGAAGAAACTTTCTTTGGTTGACAACTCTGTGGGACCCACCTGGGTAGCATGTCTGGCTTACATTCAAGAGGTCAGGAGTTCAAATCTTGCTAAGGATGAATTACCTAGATAAGGGTTTTTTTTTTTGGGGGGGGGGGGTGTTCCCTTATCCTGAGAAGACGAATGTTGAGAAAGTTCCATGTACCCCGAGACCATTTGAGCATCATTTCACTGATTTCATTCATCCTTCGATATGACCAATCAGTTGAAACACATTGAGCTGCAATAACAAAAAAAAAAAAATTGCACAAGGACAGGAGGAAGAGTTTTGCTTCTGTGCTAACACCCAAGAAAAGGTATGTGCATAGTATATTTGTTTACTGTATGTTCATTAATTAAATAATAGTACAAAGTGTATTAAATTACTTTAGTGGTCAATTTCAAACCATATTTATTTCTTCCATATCCATTTCTAAAGTTTATGTACATACATACTAGCAAAAATCTGATGTATTCCGTTCACGTGATTTTCTCCACCTGTTTTGCAAACAAACTATTCTTACAAAAGATTATTCCATAATCTAGTTCAAGCTAACCGAGATAAACATCAGTACAAATGATCTTATTATTTGCTTCCTGGTAAGTAGAAAGGTAAAGTGATTATCAAATCTTTTAAAAGCTGTCATCCGCAACTGACATTTAAATTCGGTTCTCTATCCATGGCCAGGAGTAAAACAAAACAGAGATAAAACAGAACTTCCCATTTGAGAAAAATGTAAGTATTTTGAAATTGAAACCAATAATAGGGAATATATCGGAAATGGTTAGCCCTACATGTTTTGTGCAGTGACATTTTGTCTTTTGCTTGTGGTTTACCAGTTACACAAAAGTCATCCAGAATGTAGAGGTCTTCAGAGGTTATTCCCAGAAAATTCAAGATATACATTTTATTTGCCATGTAAATCTGTTTAATATAGGGTATTTTAATCAAAAACATAGCCATTTTTGAGAAAATCAAAATTGTTTAAAAATGTTCCATTTAAAGGGTAGTCTAGGGGGTCGGTAATTTTATTGAAATACTTCCTGTTGCATCTTTTAAAGATGTTGAATTTAATTACCAAGTTTGGTATTTAAGCAACTTTCATTTTTAAGTTATATTGTTCATATATACATGTGTATCTTTTTCTAAAAAGGATTTTTTGGGTTCAGGGGACCTCAAACTACTACATAGTACATGCACAGAAAGTAAAAATAGATAATAGTATTGTATTAGGTTTAAAAGCTGCAATTTTACCCCTTTTAAGATAACATTAAATAACCGATTTAACAAAATTTTAATGCAATGAGATGAATTTCAAAGACCCAAAAATTTGTAATAACATTTGACTGTAGTCATAGCATTAACTTGCAGTATCAAATTACAATAATTATTGCACGAAATCCCAGTTTTGAATTCACCTGTCCTCTTGCTGCTTTTCTTTTGGCGCATTTTCGAGTTCGTCTAAGGCTTTGGAAATTGCAAGAAGTGTTGGGTAGCGAGGATACCAGCTGCTGTGGAATGGTTGCACCTCTCTTGGTCCATTGGCGTCTGCCAATACTGGAAAGTGTGGAGGACATGGACGCGCACACACAGAGGGAGGCCTGCTCGTCTGCTGCACGGATACCAACTCGACTAAGGAAAATACAAAGAAAAGGTGATGTTAACATTCAAATGATATTCTCCATGCATCATTATGTATTTGTATATTTCCTGTGCTAAATATTTTTATAAAATGTTATTACTTTCTAGCAGTGTTGGTTTAGGTGTAGCACGTATTTATGAAGATCATTTACATTGAATTCCCATAAGTCACAATTACAGTGTAAAAAAGTGCAATATTAAATGACTTTTTAGCTAACGGTGAAATTTCATTTTAAAAAGATGTGTGTTCCATTCACATGACTTTATCAAACAATTCTTACAAAAGATTATTCTTCTACCTATATTACCTAATCAAGATAAATATTACCACAAATGATCTTGTTACTTGCTTCCTTGTAAACAGAAGGGAAATAAGGGAATACACTAGGCTAAAGTGATAGTCAAATATTTTAAAAGCTATCACTACATGAAACAATTGAAAGTTGGTTCTCTCTGCGTGGCTAGAAGTAAAATAAGAGGTATGAAACTAGAGATGACTGCCCATTTGAGAAAATTTCAAATAGTTCAAAAATTAAACCAATAACAAGGTATGACTTGGAAGCAATTAATTCTACAAAAAAAAAATTTCTGATGTGTACTATTCACATTACTTTCTCTACATCGCTGCACCAAATTATTCGTAAAAAGCTTATAATTCCATTTACTTCATATTAATCAGAAAACATTAGCAGAAATAGTCTTATTACTTGCTTTCTTGTAAGTAGAAGTGAAATAAGGGAGTACCATAGGTTAAAGTGATAGTCTAAATCTGGTTGCTGTCACTGAAGTTCCTTTGTTGTATGGACAGCAGTTGATAAATTCCTATGTGAGAAAAGTATAAGTTTTCAAAGCAGAAACCAAAATCAAGGAATGTCTCTAAAACGAACTCCACGAAAAAAACGTATATAACATTAATTGTGTGTTTTAGCGTGCTCTACATTTTTCGTGTAGTAAGTTTTTGTCCATCTCTTACGGTTTAGCAGTTATTAAAAATTCCGTAAAATTCATCCAGAATAAGGTACTCTTCAGAGGCTATTCCCAGAAAATTCAAGATATACATTTTGTCAGGTAAATATAAGAAATTTTAATCAAAATCGTTAGCCATTTTTGAGAAATCAAAATTTTCGAAAAAAGTTCCTTGTAAAGGGTAGCTGGAGGTGGGGGGAGATTTTTCTCAAAATCTTCGTGTCGCATCCCTAGAAGATACTAAACTTAAATACCAAGTTTGGTATTTTACCGACTTTTCGTTTTTGAGTTATCGTGTTCACGGACACACACACACACACACACACACACACACACACGGACCTTTTTCCGAAAATGCTTTTTTTTTTTTTTTTTTTTTAGATAAAGGGGACCCTAAAACATATATTTCTGGTGAAATCTTGGTATCAAATTTTTGGGTGGAGTGCAATACCTTCTCTACACTATGTATATAGTGCGCATAGAGAAAGTAAAAAAGGCATATGACGAATTGTGCGTTTTAACGAGATCTATAGTTTTTGTACAGTAAGTTTTTTTCTAATTCTTACGGTTAACCAGTTAATACAAAAGTCATCCAGAATGATTAGTTGTTCATATGCTATTTATAGAAAATTCAAGACAGACATTTCATTTGTCTTGAAAATTTCTATGCATGTGATATTTTAATCCAAATCATTAGCCATTTTTGAGCATATCAAATTTTTCGAAAAATGTTTCATGTAAAGGTTAGTAGGGTTGGAGATTTTCTTGATAATTTTAGTGTCGCATCCTTGGAAGATACCGAGCTCAAATAATACGAAGTTTTGGTATTTACCAATTTTTCAGTTTTGAATTACGCTGACCATACACACACGCAGGCCTTTTTCTATTTTATTAAGGAGACTCAAAACGTGTATTTCTGGTGAAATCTAGGTATCGATTGTTGCGTAAAATACAGTGCCTCATCTGTCCTTACGCACATTGTGCTTACGTGCTGAGAAAGTAGTAAAAACTCACCTAATTGAAGAGAAAATCTTTGTTTGACCTTTGTGGTGCAAATTTATTAGTCACGCCATCTATGCTCAATAGATCACGTAGATAAAGATCGAATGGAGTAGCCAACAAAGACGTTTTAAGCTTTCTCGATATTGGTTATTAATTATGATTTCAAGGGATAATAAATGAATTAAATTGTAGTCGTAAAAATCTGAGCTTTTGACCATCTTAACTTTGTGGTCGAAAGTTCGTATTTTTACGACTCCGTTTAACACGGTTGTTCGTGAATTAATCATTAACATATTACAAAGAAATTAGCAATTCTCGACACCAAACTAATTCGTTTGTAAAGTTTAGGATTGTAAATAAAATGCTTCAACGAACATCAGAAAGTTTTCAACATGAGTGATGAGTTATTTTCAAAGCTCACTGACTAATGACTCGTTGTAATCACTAGAGCTTGGTCCAGGTTCACAAAATTGCCGGATTGAAGTTCGGTGCACACAGAGTCTATGACGTGATGGAGTAGGCGTGGTCTCTAGAGCCCGTTTAAAAATGTGTTGCACTATGCCTGGCCTCGATCAGTTCCTGCTGGTTTTTTTACTTTATTTCCTTCTTTTGTATATCTATCATTACGTTTCTGTATTTTTCCTATTTTCTTCCTTTTCATTTTTACATACAGATGCACAGACACAATTACAAACACCCATGCCTGAGGTGAGAACCCGCGATCCCCTGCGTCACGAAGCACCATAACTAGGCATTTTAGAGAGCGCGACCATGGGGACCGGCAACTAGTAGATAAACCAGTGAACACTGAAAGACAGCGCAGAATGAAAAATGTCGAAAATATGAAAGGAGAGGCGTTTGACACTGAACAAACTTGTGGATGATTCAAACATATTTTGATTTGACAGGACACCTTTTCTTTCAATACAGTTAAGGTGCATCTTGCAATTCACTAGAATGACTTTGAGTGAGATTGGTTGATTTTTGTATTGTATTTTCAAAGTTCTGCAATTATTATCCTGATTTTTTTGTATAAAGTTTTATATTTTTATTTGTAAAATTACAAGATATATGATTTCCTAATCATTTTATGAAATAATAGTTTTACTGTTTACTTTATTAATTAGAACGATGCATATAACATCAATACATGTAATTAGCTACTTTTGGAACATGTTATACTTACACGTGTGCTGTTAACGCTACAAAACCCTCCCCACTACCCTCTGTTTTAACCGCTGACTGATCTGTGTGCGCTTCGGAACCCAACTCTACCTCGCCAAGACCTTCAGGGAAAAAAATCTTCCAGAGAACCACTTAGTCTCATTACAGTATGTTACAAGGTTATTAACTAGAGGCAAAGTTTTAAAGATATCCCAATGTTATTTTATGGCGACTTTTTATACATATTTCTAACACAATGCACCGATCACTTTTCACAATGACTACCTTTCGTGTTCACATTGTCAAGTCTTCGAGACCATACATGAATAATTGTATTACGCAGGCTCTCCTTGGAAAAATTCGTTACTTCCTTCATGAGAATATGCTTTAGACTCTATATTGGGATGTCTCTGGGTGCAGGCCTTGCCCTCAACCACTGGCCATAACTTTTAATCCAGTGGGTTCAAAGCTGGACTGCTGGAGGGTCAATCAACTGAAGAAAGAATGCAGTAAATTGCTTTGAGGCCACTCCTGTGTTCTTGTCTTGTGAGGTGGCGTCGAGTCCTGCTGGAAGCTCCAGCGCTGTCACCTGACACACTTTGGCTGATGTTTTCACAGAAGTGGAGCTCCATTGCACCGTTGTATGCCACTTCCCACTAAATCATCACTGAAGCAGGACGGTAGCGTATGAAGATCCTTGGAGCTTTATCATAACTTTCAATGATGATGAGGCGTAAACCTTTTCATTTTAGCGGTTGAAAGAGCGTTCAATGTGAAGATATTTTCGTCTTGTGCTCATTGTCCGCAATGATGCTGAAGCAGTAGTTTGCATTTTTGTTTCCTCTGGAGCTTAAGCTATGTATTGAGGAACTGACCAGCACTCAGCCAATGAGTCCTCACCCATATACCACTTCTAAGCACACAAGACATGGATATCTTTTAAATGTTCAGCTTGAAGGCATCACTGCTTCCTCACTGGATTTCTTAGAATACGAGCCGCCATTTCTTTGATTGGATGTGTTGTCCTTATTGTGTGTGACCGGCCCTTCCTAATGAGGCCATCAATTGTGCCTGTTTCAACGAATCTGTTGCTGATTCAATAGGCAAACATCCTGCTGATTTTAAACTTTTTCAGGGTTGTGAAAATCTTAGAAGGTGATTTTCGCATTTTGTAAAGGTCTATTACTGCCACACGGCTTTCATAATCACCCGCACTCCATACTCGAAGTTTTACAATATCTCCTTACTGCAGCTGAACTCAATAAGCTTTTGCTCATCTCTTCCGTTTATCAGTTGCACTAAAGTCGTTCAGAATGAAGAGGTTTTCAGAGGCCACGCATTATATTTGACATGCAAATATTTTTAATATACGGTACTTTAATTCAAGTCGTTTGGGCCTTGAGAAAAGCAAAATTTTCAAAAAATGTTCCTTGTCAAGGGTAGTTTGGACTGGGGGGATTTTCTTAAAAATCGTCGTGCCGTATCCTTGAAAGATATTAAACTTAAATACCAAGGTTGGCATTTAACGGACTTGTCGCTATCGAACTATGATGTTCACCTCTCCCTACACATACCGACGGACCTTTTTCTAAAAATCTGATGTTTTCCATTCACATAACTTTCTCCAGCTGTACCATTTATAAACTATTCTTACAAAAGTTTGTTTCATCTACATCATGCTAATCGAGATAAACGATAGCCGAATTGGTCGTATTACTTGCTTGTAAATAAAAGGGAAATAAAGGAATATACTAGGCTAATGCGATAGTCAAATCTTTTAAAAGCTGTTCGCTATTTGAAACACTTGAGGTTTGGTTCGTTTTGCATGGTCCCGTTTGAGAAAAGAGAGGTCGTTTAAAATTGAAACCAATAACTAGGAATATTTCGATAACGGTCAACTCTACAAGAAACACTACCTAAATACCTATGATATACA
Source organism: Hymenopus coronatus (assembly GCA_030762935.1). Taxonomy (NCBI): domain Eukaryota; kingdom Metazoa; phylum Arthropoda; class Insecta; order Mantodea; family Hymenopodidae; genus Hymenopus; species Hymenopus coronatus. The sequence goes on from CM060899.1 coordinate 41,681,403, forward strand.
TTATGTGGTTTAGCGAAATCTACAAGTGTTGTGTAGTAAGTGTCAATATCTTACGGTTCAACTATTGTGCAAAATAATGCAAAACACACAAAAAATAAAGAGGTCTTCAGAGACTATTCCCAGAACATTCAAAATATACACTTCATATGTGATGTGAATATATTTAATATGCGGTGTTTTAATCAAAATCGTCAGAGCCGTTTTTGAGAAGATCAACATTAAACTTATATATATATATATATATATATAACATAAAGTGTATGTTTTGGCGAGATCTAGTTTTTATGTGGTAAGTTTTTGTTTATCTCTTACGGCTACCAGTAATGCAAAAACCACCCAGAATGAAGAGGACTTCAGAGGCTATTCTCAAAAAATTCAATATACACCTTTTATTTATTTTTGATAGTGTTTTTACTACATATGGAACCGCAGACGATGACATTGATGATGCATAGAATGAAGATGGATCACCGGTGGAATGCGATGGCGGAGAACTCGGAGAAAACCCGCCCCTGTTCTACCTTTGTCCACCACAAATCTCACATGCGATCGCTTGGGATCGAATCCGGGCCGTCGAGGTGAGAGACGAGCGGTCTAACCACTCGGCCAAGGCGTAGCCACACACACATTTGTGAAGAAATGCCTTGAATATATAGCATTTTAGATATAGCATCATTAAAGCCACTTTTGAGGAAAAAATTCGAAAAGCATTCCACCTAAATGGTAGTTTGAGGTGCGGGATTTTATCGAAAATCTTGCTGAACTTAATATTAAGTTTGGTATTTAATGGTCTTTTCGTTTTTGAGTTATGCTGATCATTCACACACATAGACACAAGGACCTTTTTCTATAAAAATGCTTTTTTTTTATTCGAGGACCTCAAAATATATATTTCCGGTAAAATCTCGGCATCTGTTTTTTTTTTTTTTTTTGGGCGGAATACAATATAAAAATACTTTTATTTTTATTCAGAGAACCTCAAAATATATATTTTCTTTAAAATATCGACATCTAATTTTAGGGACGGAATACGATACTTCACCTACTATGCATAGCAAAGAAAGTAAAAATACGATATGCAACATTCACATGATTTTCTGTACTTTGCAACAGACTATCCTTAAAAAAACGTTTATTCTTCTAACTACTTCATGCTAATCTAGATAAACATTAGCAGAAATTGTGTTATTAATATTTCCTTTTAGATACAATGGAAATAAAATATATACCAGGTTTAAGCGAAAGTCAAATCCTTTAAAACCCGCCTGGGTTGTGTGGTGGTAGCGTGTCTGCCTCACATTCAAAAGGTCGCGAGTCCAAAACTCACTTAGGGTGAGTTACCCGGATAAGGTTTTTTTCGGGGTTTTCCCTTATCCTGAGAAGACGAATGCCTAGTAACTTTAAGTTCCATGGACCCCGAGATCATTTGAGCATCATTTCACCAATTTCATTCATCGTCCGATATGACTAACCAGGTTAAAGAACGTTAAACTACAAAAAAAAAAAAAAAAAAAAATCCTTTTAAGAGCTGGTCGCTATGTGAGGTGGTTGAAATTAATAATGAAAAAAAAAAGTTGCCCATTAAAGAAAAAGTATGAGAAAATTTAAATAAATACATTCGGTAATGGGTTTACACAACAAAAAAAGTGCGTGTGACATAAATTGCGTGATTTAACCAGGTCTAGGCTCATTTTTTTGTATAGTAAGATTTTATCTGTGTATTGCGGTTTACCACTTATGCAAAAGTCATCCAGAGTGACGAGGACTTCATAGTCCATTTCCAGGAAATTCAAGACTTATATAACATTTGTCATGTAAATATCTTTAATATTAGGCATTTCAATCAAAATCGTTAGAGCTAATTATGAGAAAGTCGAACATTTCTAAAACTTTTCCATGTAAAGGGTAGCTTGGGATTTTGCTTAAGATCTTCCTGTCACATCTTTGAAAGATGTTGAACCCAAATATCAAATTTGGTATAGAAACGATTTTCGTGTTTTGAGTTATGCTGCTCACAGATTCACAAACACTGTCATTTTCTAAAAATGTCTTTTTTTTTTTTTAATCAGGGAGTCTGAAAACGTGTATTTCTGGTAAAGTCTGGGTATCGAATTTTTAGGTGGAATGCAGTACTTCCCTCTCCTTACTATACGCAACAGAGAAAGCAACATTACATGTGCACCCTTTCATTGATGATTTATGTTCGGTGGAAGAAGGATTCCACGAATAAATTGTTTTATTATCCTATGCGTTCAAAAAATTGCTCCGATTTGCGGATATAAAACAAATCGCTTGTCCGTACTTTAAATGTTTTGAAACGCAATTTACATGCAAATGAAGAGAAAAAACAGAAATGTTTTGTTTTCGTTATAAACTATTAGGTTAGGATCACAAAGTACAGCACAGTAATCTTACCTCCTGCTCTATCATCACGTACAAATTCTCTTTGTCTTCTCCGTGTCAGTCTTCGAAAAGGACGCTCTAAACACACAGCTGCAGATGTGATGCATCCTGCAAAATGCCTACAAATACTACCAGTTGCCCTCCAACAGCAGTTCATATGCTGGCATCTTTTATGCCGTTCAGACATATTCCGAGTCCGCAACACTTCTGTCACTTGTTTTTGAAATAACTGCACATAACAATGGAGCTTGTAACAGCACCAACACTTTTCGTAATATGATGTCTAACTTCTGTCTCGCATAGGCCAAGGACCAAGGACGCAGTACATTTTATTTTAGCAGAACTTGTTTACGCAGCGAACCTAATACCGCTTCTTCTTTTTATCTGATTTAATAACATGCTTGCGGTTTTCTAAGTCATCGGATATTCTTATAATAAATGATATCATTGAAAAAAGTGGGTCAAGAATTACCACCGTTATCAGGTTTGCGGGATACTTGGTCTTTGACAAAATAAACAATGACAATAATACTATAAGCGCTGGTTATTACTTATTAGCAAAGACCAATAGGTTATCAATTTTAGTATTATAAATAACCATTAGAACACAGGAGGGGACGTGCCTAATGTTACCGTTACCTATTAAAAAAGAATTTGAACCTAGCGGGAGGTTCAGGCAATAACGTTTGTGGCTCGCATTAGGGAGATTCTGGGAGGCTGTGATTTTTCCGTGGTTTCCTTCAGTCGCCAAAGTAAATGCCCGTGCTTTCAGTACTACGAACCAAAGTTCCACCTTGTCTAAAACAATAATAAAACTGAATAAGATGGTTATTGTGATTGTGCTGTCATCTATCCATATATGGTGAAAGCAGCTAGACTGGTTAACACCGTAACGCCATCTGCTTTTGCGGAGCAAAGTGGTATGGTATTAAGGGGTTAGACGTCGAAGGCTAGTTGTATTCCGCCATCTGACTATGGATGGTGACAGTAACTAGACCAAGTAGTTAAAGCGACGTAAAATAAATAGAATTTTAAAAAATAATTTGAGAACTTTTCTGTCTTTACTTATAGCAGCTAACACAATTACCAAACACTAATACGTCCTACATAATCAATCTTCGTCAGTCTGGATGGCTCGGTTGATCAGGCCTTCAACCCCGGCCCAGACCGATGTTTTTAAATGTGCTTAAAAGTAGATTTGCTGGCATGCAAAAGAACTCCTATTGGACAAAACGATTCTGAAAATTGACAGCGTTCATTAACAAGCAATGCATACCGTGTGGCCCAAAAGTCATTCACAAATGGCAGCATTATCGAATGTTATCCACCTCCATTTGTTTCTTGCACGTAAACATTTTCCAGCACTTCTTAGAGCTGACTGGTCTTGAAATTTGTCTCTCATGTCAACTCTTTATTCCTAATTATCCATTTCCTATAAATCAATCCTATCCTCCCGTGATCTGCACCTGAACTTTCTAATAATAAATGGATCTCTTCTTCCCTTCCATTACATAATGACATCTTCCCTTCAACACATTTTCTCTACACGTACTATGTATATAGTGAATAGAAAATATACCGCATTCCACCCAAAACTTCGATACCGAGATTTCACCGGAAATACACGTTTTAGGGCCCCCTGTATACAAAAAAACAGCATTCTTAGAAAAAATTCCGTGTGTGTGTCTGTCTGTGTGAACACGATAACTCAAAACCGACAAATCGGTAAAATACCAAACTTGGTATTTAAGTTTCGCATCTTCAAGGGATGCGACACGAAGATTTTGAGAAAAATTCCCCCACCATAAACTACCCATTACATGAAAAAGGTTCGAAAATGTTGATTTCCTCAAAATGTCTAACAATTTTGATCAAAATACCGTATATTAAATATATTTATATGGTAAATAAAATGTATATGTTAAATTTTCTGGGATTAGCCTCTAAAGACCTCTTTATTCTGAATGACTTTTGCTAACTGTTGCGTAATTGGGTAAACCGTAAGAGATAGTCAGAAACTTAAAACACGCAATTTATGTCAAATACGTGTTTTTCGTGGAATTGGACCATTTCTGGAATATTCCTTGTTAATTGCTTCCCATTTTAAATATTTAAACTTTTTACTTTCTCTATACGTGTTATGTACATAGTGTATAGAGAAGGTATTGTAATGCACCCAAAAATTCGATACCGAGATTTCATCGGAAATACATGTTTTGAGACCTCCTGAATCAAACAAAAAAAATTTAGAAAAATGACCGTGTGTGTCTGTCTGTGTCTGTGGACAACATAGCTCAAAAACGAAAAGTCCGTTAAAAACCAAACTTGGTATTTAGGTTTGGTATCTTCCAAGGATGCGACACGAAGATTTTCAAGAAAGTCCCCCCATTCCCAACTACCCTTTACATGGAACTTTTTTCGAACATGTTGATTTTCTAAAAAATGACTAACGATTTTGATAAAAATATTGTATATTAAGGATATTTACCTGACAAATAAAATGTATATCAAGAATTTTCTGGGAATAGCCACTGAAGACTACTTTATTCTTGATTAATTTTGCATAACTACTAAACCGTAAGAGATGGACAAAAACTTAGCACACAAAAAATGTAGAGCACGTTAAAACACGCAATTTATGTTATATACATTTTTTTCGTGGAGTTGATCGTTTTTTAGATATTCCTTGTTTTTGGTTTCAGCTTTGAAAAACATACTTTTCTCAAACAGGAATTTGCCAACTCGTGTCCATGCAAACAAACGAACTTTAGTCACATAGCAACCAGCTTTTGACTTTCACTTTAACCTATGGTACTCCCTTATTTCGCTTCTACTTACAATAAAGCAAGAAATAAGACTATTTCTGCTATTTTTCTCATGAAATAAATAATTGAATAAGCTTATTAACAATAATTTGTTACAGAGATATAGAAAAAGTCATGTGAATGGAATACATCTGATTTTTTTCACATGGAAAGTTGTAAACTCGTGGTCATGCATAGAAACGGATTTCAACCTCATGGCAACCAGTTTTTAAGAGATATGACATTCGTTTTAACCTACTGTATTGCCTTGTTTTCCTTCTGGAAGCAAGTAATCAAGACAAATTTCTGCTAATATTTATCTCGATTATCATAATTAGATAGAAGAACATGTATTTTAAAAATAATTTGTTACAGCGATATAGAGAATCACGTGAATGTAGCACAGCAGATTTTTTTTTAGTTATGGTATCCACACACATATACATGCACGCGCGGACATTTTTGAACATATTTTTTTTTACTTTCTCTACACGTACTATGTACTTAGTGTATAGAGAAGGTATTGTATTGCACCCAAAAATTCGATACCGGAAATACATGTTTTGGGTCCCCTTGAATCCAAAAAAAATGGATTTTTGGAAAAAGGTCCGTGTGTGTATGTGTGTGGACAGAATTGCTCAAAAACGAAAAGACTTTTTAAGTTTGGTATCTTCCAAGGATGCAACACGAAGATTTTTTAAGAAAATCCCCCCACCCCCAACTACCCTAAACATGGAAGTTTTTTCGAAAATTTTTATTTTCTCAATGGCTCTAACGATTTTGATTAAAATACCGTAAATTAAAGATATTCACATGACAAATAAAATGTATATCTTGAATTTTCTGGGAATACCTCTGGAGACTACTTTATTCTGGATGAATTTTACGGAATTTTGCATTTCTGTCAAACCGATGACAAAAACTTGTTTTTTTTTTTTCTTTCTTTCTTTCTTTCTTTAAAGATATTCCTTGATGGTTTCAGCTTTAAAAAACTTACACATTTCTCAAACAGGAATTTGTCAACTCCTGTCCATACATACAAAGGAACTTCAGTCACATAACCAGCTTTTAACTATCACTTTAACCTATGCTACTCCCTTATTTCGCTTCTTCTTACAAGGAAGCACGTAATAAGACCATTTCAGCTAGTTTTTTCTCGAGCATAAAGTAAATAGAAGCATAAGCTTTTTATAATTTTTTTTTTTTTGCAGACATGTAGAGAAAGTCATGTGAATGGAACACATCAGAGGGTCTCAAAATATGTACTTCCGGTGAAATCTCGGTATAAAACTTTTGATGTAATACAATAATTTCTCTATCTACTACTATGTACATTGTACCTACGTGCTAGATAAAGTAAACATTAATGCACCACCACTCCTACCGCAAAATCGGAAGAACATTTTTGGTTTTTATGACAAAATTGGCAGGCAACGAAGCAGAGGAATCGCTTCCAAATTTGGAAGGCTGCACCGATAAACATTGCGAAAATATTATCAAATCATTCAGGCGTAAAATAATGAGTTATCTTCATTCTATAAGCGTTCGATTGACCTTACACTTCAGAGTATATTTTTATCACATCACAGTGCAAAGGCCAAATCTTTTTATTGATGGGGGGGTCATTCTTTCTGACTTGCGAGAACATTCTTAGAAGAAGCTAAACTTAACTTTCAGGTTTGGTATTTAGCAGACTTTTCGTTTTTTACTTGTTCTACACATACTATGTATATAGTGTATATAGACGGTACTGCATTGCACCCAAAAATTCGATACCGAGATTCCACCGGAAATACCATGAATCCAAACATTTTTAGAAAAAAGTCGCGTGTGTCTGGGCAGCATAGCTCGAAAAGGAAAATGCCGACAAATAGCAAACTTGATACTTAAGTTCAGTATCTTCCAAGGATGCGACACGAAGATTTTCAAAAAATTCCCCCTCCCCCAACTATCCTTTATATGAGAAAAAATCGAATTTCATTTTTTCAAAAATGGCTTTGTGATTTTGATTAAAATCCCTTATATTTAAGATATTTATATAACAAATAGAATATATATCTTGAATTTTCTGGAAATAGCCTCTGAAGAGGTCATTATTCTGAATTATTTTTACTTTCTCTATACGTACTATGTACATAGTGTTTAGAGAAGGTATTGCATTGTACCCAAAAATTCGATACCGAGATTTCATCGGAAATGTATGTTTTGAGACTCCCTGAATCCAAAAAAAAAAGCATGTTTAGAAACTTGTTCGTGTGTATCTGTCTGTCTGTATGTGTGTGCAGCATAGCTCAAAAACGAAAAGACCGTTAAAAACCAAACTTGGTATTTAAATATCAAAATTGATATTTAAGTTTGGTATCTTCCAAGGATGCGACGCAAATATTTTCAAGAAAATCCCCCCACCCCAAACTACCCTTTACATGGATTTTTTTTCGAAAATTTTGATTTTCTAAAAAATGGATCTTAACGATTTTGATTAAAATCCCGTATATAACTGACATTTACATACCAAATAAACTGTACATCTTGAATTTTCAGGGAATAGCCTCTGAAGACCTCTTTATTCTAGATGAATTTTGCCAAATTTTGCTTAACTGCTAAACAGTAAGAGATAGACAAAATCTTACTGCACAGAAAACGTAGAGCACCTTAAAGCACACAATTTATGTTATACAAATGTTTTTCGTGGAGTTGATCGTTTTTTAATTATTCATTGTTTTTTATTTCACCTTTCAAAAACTTATATTTTCTCATACAGAAATTCGTCAACTCCTGTCCACGCAAACAAAGGAACTTCCGTCACATAGCAACCAGCCTTTGACTATCACTTTAACCTATGGTACTCCCTTATTTCGCTTCTACTTACAAGGAAGCAAGTAATAAGACTATTTCTGCCTTTTTTTGTTTTTTTTTGTTTCTCTCTCTCGATTAGCATGAAGCAAATAGAATCATAAGCTTTTTAGCAATAATTTGTTGCACAGATATAGAGAAAGTCATGTGAATGGAACACATCAGATTTTTTTTTTTTTTTTTTAATTTTGTATAATTAGTAAACCGTAAGAAATGGACAAAAACTTACTTCACAAAAAATTTAATTCTTCTTAAAGCACTCAATTTATGTCATACACACACGGACCTTTTTCTGAAAATGCTTTTTTTTTAGTTAAAGGGGACACTAAAACATATATTTCCGGTGAAATCTCGGTATCGAATTTTTGGGTGGAGTGCAATACATTCACTATGTACATAGTACGTATAGAGAAAGTAAAAATATGACAATAAATACCTTGATAGCAATGGCGGATACGTTGAGAAACAGAGTAAGTTACTGTAACTTTGTAAATAAAATGTTGTATTGATATCTTTTGTTATTATTTAGTTATGCCAAATCGGTGGTTTCTTTCTGGATGGCCCTCTTGTAATAAAAATAATTTCTGCTAATATTTATCTCGATTAGCATGATTTGTAAGAGTAGCTTATTGAAAGTAGAGAAAGCCATGTGGGTGTAATACATACAACTTTTTAAAATAGTATTCAGGAGACCTCAAAACGTGTATTTCTAGTGAAATCACGGTATGGAAACTTTGGGTAGAATGCAATACCTTCTCTACCTATTAGTGCGTGGTAGAGAAAGTAAAAATGAACCAAAGTGAGGAGGGGAAACAAAGGTTAAAGAGGAATTTTAGGTCAGGGTTTCAAATTAAAATAAAGCAGCGCACTACCAAGTCGCGGTTCAATGTTTCTCAAAATGTTAACATCGCGTGATAATAAAAGTTAGTCAGTTTTCTTATTGTACGCCTTGAGGTCCTGCTAATTTTGTCTTTGACATTCGTCCAACTAATTGCTTCCTATGATAATAACAAATTATAAGTATGCTTCTTTTCTGTTAAAATACAGTGTGTGCCAAAAACACACACTTCTACCAAAGAACTTGAATATAACTGAATCCATACAAACAGAAAACGATGAGTACTGATCGTCTTAGACTATTACAGTTGCTCAGAATTCTCACTATTGGCAGCGATACACTTATGAGTCAATTTCTTCCCGAAGTGATATCAGCTGGATTTCTAGGTGTACAACAGCCTTAAGAGTTACCCAAAGTAAAGTCCAAACGCAGTGGAAATTCAATTAAACCTCTTCGTCCTATCCAGTGCCCTGAGAGATTGTCATTAAGGTACACATGTACATCTCGGCGGTAATGTAGTGGTGCACCATCCTGCTGGAAGTAAAGTTCCTCATTTCTATATTGTGTATGAATGGCGGGTAAGATTTATGTGCATATCGTGTTCAGGTACACTTGCCCAGTTACTGTTTCTCCAAAAAAGAAAGTCGCCCTCCGTAGTATAGTGGTTATCATGCTATACCCAAGGTTGCGGGCTCAAACCGGCGGAGGACGATGGATTTTTTCGGGTGTGATAATTTTTAGCATGGCTTCCTTCGGAAGGGAAGTAAAGCAAAGCCGTTGGTCCCGTATCGTAGATTTACGGCACGTAAAAGAACCTCAAGCCTGATCAGAGAGGCTTCTGAGCAAAATTAAGCAGTCTTTCTCGTCCAATATAGAATGGGACGCTGAGAACCACAGTAGTTAAAGAGCGTCCATAAATAGCACTCCATTTCCAATTCCAAAAAGACTAATGTAATTGGATCTATAAATGACAACCCACACCAAACATTAATTCCAGGTAAATTAACAGAGTTTTTCAAATAGAGAGAAATTTATGATATGTTACATTCACATGACTTTCTCTAACTGTACTACAAACATACTTCTTACAAAAGATTATTCTTTTTTCAACATCATGCTAATTAAGAAAAACACGATGTTCTTAATTCCTTAACTTATAAGTGAAAGGGAACTAGGAATGCATATGTTATAGCGATAGTCAAATGTTTTGTAAGCTGTCTCTATGTGATTGTCATTGAAATTCACTTCTTTGTTTGGCCGGAAATAAAACAAAAGAAACACAGGTGACTTTGAAAAAAGTGTAAGTATTTTAGAAGTGAAACTAATAACAAGGAATGTCTCGGAAACGTTACCTCCACAGCAAAAATGTAAAGGACATAAACTGTGTGTCTTGTCGAGATACCTGTACATTTTTGTGTAGTAAGTTTTTGTCTATCTATACTATTTACCAGTTGGCAAATTTCATTCAGAATAAAGAGGACTTCAGAGGCTATTCCCAGAAAATTCAAGATATACATTTTATTTGTCATATAAATATCTTTAACACGATATTTTAATCAAAATCGTTGAGACATTTTTGAGGAAGTCAAAACTTTTGAAAATGTTTACATGTAAATGGGGATTTTCTTCAAATCTTCATGTCGCGTCTTTGAGAGATGCTGAACATAAATACCAAGATTGGTACGAGGGGCGTTCAATAAGTTCTTAGAAAATCCAAGAAATTATACTCGTTGCATTGAAAAAAAGTTTATATTTAGTAACCGCCTTCTCTTACCAAATGACAGTTTGTTATATCTATCGTGTGGTTTCGTTGTCATAGGTGATAGAATCAACATTCTTGTGCTTTTATAGAAAGAGGCAAAAAAAAAAAAAAAAAAAAAACGGGTTTCATGTGGTGATTAAATACTTCTATTTAAAAGACTTAACACCGAAAGAGAAAAAAAAACTGAATTGGATGAAGTTCCTAGCACACCGGCTCCTGCATTTGCAACAATTTAAAATTGGATAAATGAATTTAAACGTGGCCGTACATCCACAAATGTTGAACATCGTTCCGGACGTCTAGCAGGAGCGACTTCCTCCAAAATTATTATCAAAATCCAGCATATGTATTTGAATGATCGACGAATCAAAGTTCGCGAAATAGTAGAAGTCACAGGCATGTCACAAGATACAGAGTTCTCAGTTTTGCACCAAAAATTAGGTCTGATAAAGGTCTCGGCAAGAATGGGTGCCGCGTTTGCTCTCAGTGGAGAATAAACGCAATCGTGTGATCGATTCGGAAGCTGGTTTGGCACTTTCCGTCTCAACCAGGACGAGTTTCTGCGTCGATACATAATTTTGGATGAAACATGGATACACTACTACATTCCAGAGATAACCATGCAGTCGAAACAGTGGGATTTTAATGGCGAACCGGTTCCGAAGAAGGTAAGAGTGGTGAAATCTGCAGACAAGATGATGGCTCGGTCTTTTATGGTTACACGCGGAATCATCTACATTGATTACTTGTAGAAAGGAAGAACGGTTTATGGAGAGTATTATACATCGTTATTGCACCGGTTGAATGGAGAAATCAAGAAAAACGCTTTCATGTGACAAAGAAAAAGATTCAAAACATTTCCGGTGAACTCTGGGTATCGAATTTTTTGTTTTATCTTCTGTTATGTACGCTGTACATGTGCGCTAAAAACAAACAATATGGCTTTCATATGGCTTTCTCTATACCTCTGCAACAAATTATTGTTAATAAGTTTATTCTTCATCTACTTCATATTAGCCGAGATAAACGCCAGTAGGAACGGTCTTATTTCTTAGTTCCTTATAAGAAGAAGGGAAATAAGGAAATACACTTGGCTAAACCGACAGTCAAATGTTTTAAAATGTGGTTGCTATGGGATTGAAACCCGTTTCTTTGCGTGTTCAGGAGTTGACAAGTTCCTGTATGAGAAAAGTAAGTATTTTAAAACTGAAAGCAATAGCAATAAATATCTCGAAAACGGTCAACTCCAGGGAAAAATATATAGGGCATGAATTGTGTGTTTTAAGCAGCTCTATATTTTTTTTTTGTTTATGAGTTTTTGTCTATCGCTTACGTTTACTAGTTATGCAAAATTAAAAAAAAAAAAAAAAAAAAAAAAAAATCATCCACAATAAAGAGATCTTAGAGGTTATTCCCAGAAAATTCAAGATATAAATTTTGTCAGGTAAATCTCTTTAATATACGATATTTTAATCAAAATCGTTAGAGCCATTTTTGAGAAAATCAACATTTTCGAAATTTTTTCCATGTAGAGGGTAATTTGGGGTGGGGCGACTTTTCTCAAAATCTTCGTGTCGCATCCCTGGAAGACACTAAACTTAAATACCAAGTTTGGTATTTTACAGACTTTTCGTTTTTGAGTAATCGTATTCGCAGACGCGTGGACACACACGGACCTTTTTCTGGAAATGCTTTATTTAGATCCAGGGGACCCTAAAACATATTTCCGGTGAAATCTCGTTATCGACTTTTTGGGTGGAATGCAACACCTTCTCTATACACTATGTACATAGTAGGTACGTGTAGAGAAAGTGAAAAAACAGCAAACATATAGCTTGTTTGCACACCATTGCACAGTTATGCCGCTCCGTTGAACTTAAATCGAACCAAACAACGTTCCCTACGAAGGCCCCATGTTCCGAAACCATTTACAGTACTGCATTCTTGATCAGAGTAATTTTTGTTTAATGCATGCAAAAGTTTTGGAATAAGTATTTTAATAATAGGGCTACGCTGGTTTTTTTAAGCCCAGTGTTGTGTGCATATTGCTTTGTAAATTTTTGCGGCGAGTGCTTATATAGCCAAGGACGCGGGACTTGTTGCTGTGGAAGGTCTCCCAGAGCTGCCCATGAACATCACACGCGGTACTATGAGTTTCGAATGCGTCCAATGTTACACTCGTTGGCGGCGGTCCTTTCTGCAGACGTCGTTTAACTTCAATCACATTCTCGGGTTTCCAATACCTCTTCAAAATTAAGTACTTTCCGCTGTTCAAACGTTAGTCTTGGTTCCATTTTGTTGTAGCAACGCTAATATATAACGTAATGTGAGTCGTATCCGTTTACGGAACATCCACAGATATAGAGAGAATAGATAGGAAATGCACTATTCTCATGCATTGTGGTTGGTGGAGCACGGATTTGCTTAGCCGCCATATTTAGATATTACACTTTTGAGATGAGTACGCTTGTACGGGTTAAATATCCCACCAAAATAAGATTTTGTGGTGTTAAATGTTCAATTAAGAAGTAAATTTAGACTCAGTTTTAAACCAGTATAATTTACGATACATGTCGTGTTTGGTTGTAGTTTCTCGAATAGCTGAAGCAAAAACAAGGAAAAGGAAGTGTGTTTCAATACATAGGCTATGGTACTTATTTAAGAGATTTTTGTGGTTTTAAATGTTCAATTAAGCAGTGAAATTAGAGAGCAAGTTTTAAACCAGTATAATGGTCAATACGTGTGTGGTGTTTGGTTGTAGTTTCTCGAACAGCAGAATCATAAACAAGGATAGGGAAATATGTTCCAATACACTTATTTTGTTCGTTGGTATACTTAAATATAGGTACATTATCAACAGAACGATTCTGTATTGTTTGTTCGATTTAAGATTTCTAACTCGGAAAGACAGTTGAGAAGCAGACAATATTGGCAACCTACTCAGTTTATAAGAAACCCCTGCCCGCCTGGGTAGCGTGGTGCTAGCATGCCTGCCTCACGTTCGAAAGGTCGTGAGTTCGAATCTCGCTTAGGGTGAGTTACCCGGGTAAGGTTTTTTTCGGGGTTTTCCCTTATCCTGAGAAGACGAATGTCGAGTAACTTTAATCTCCATGGACCCCGAGATCATTTGAGCATCATATCATCAATTTCATTCATCGTCCGATATGACCAAACCAGGTTAAAGGACGTTAAACTTAAAAAGAAAAGAAAAGAAAAGAAACCCCTGTTAATTCTCCCATTTAGCTGGTATTGCGAAAAATAATTACTGTCAAATTATGTGCTTATATCAGAGCCGTGAGAATAGAGGGCGTGTTCCTCAAACTCAGAATGCAATACATGCAGTCCACAGTGAAAATAATTATGATATTTGCGATGATATCTGATACTTTTCACCCTTTTAGTGTGCACTTAAAATGAATTCAAGCCTTTCCCAAATGTGTGTGTTTGTTTGGTTTAACGACATGCATCCTATATATGACTGCCTCGTATTATTTCAGGATCGTTTATTTAGTGAACTCAAAAGAGGAATTAGAGTAGACTACATTTAGGGAAATTTATCAAAATTTTGGTCAAAATCTGATATTTTTCCCTCCTAAGTTTTAGAATTAAATTAAGTTATGGCCTATGTTTACTGCAATAATACCAATTTATCAATAATAATTCTGATAGGCCGAAAAATGCGATTGTATTAAATAGTCATTCAACTAGAGATATCTCCCCTTCCATTGTTCTTTGTTTTTTACTTCAAAAACTTGGAAAAACAATTAATTTGAAAGATGTTGCTTATGGTATATATGGTAGCGTGTAGTATCAAGATGGCGACTGGGCACAAAACGTGCTTCAGCAAAACGCCCTGTGGGAACATTACGATAATCTTGGTTTCCTTTGTTCCTTGTTGATTTAGCTGTCGCATAGCAACACTATATAGCTTAACGTATTGTAACAAAAACTTTAACAGATCTTTATTTTCCCACAAACTGATTACAATCTACTCACAAATAACTGTCATTGGTAACAATTCTTCGACGCTCGTTGTAGCTACGATATTCCTGTCGAACCTGCTCACTGTTGCGTGCGATGCATTCCTAGAAAATTGCACACATTCGTTGCCCTTTATATATCTGCTGGTCTCTTGACTGGAAATATCCAGAAGTCACCTCACGTATAGTACACCGCCGGTATTCACAAACTCACTCAGGTTTACAATGTACGGCTTCGACATCAATGAACCTTCCGAAGGAACACGTATCCACACGCGCAGGGGTTAAAATCACAGCTACGATGTCAAAAAATCTTACCGCAGCATATGTGTGCACTAACGCACATGTGTAACAATGGATGTCAACGTCAGCTATGACTTACAAAGCAATCTGTACACATATGTTCGGATTACGGCCGCAGAACGAACTCAATATGTTCGTCACATCTGTTTACAGAATATATACCAAACTTGGTATTTAAGTTTATCTTCTAAGAATTCGTCACGAAAATTTTGAGCAATTGTCCCTAATCCCAAACCACCCTGTACATGGAAAAAAAATCGATAATTTTGACTTTCTCAAAAATGACTCGACGATTTTGATTAAAAATACCGCATTTAAAGATATTTACGTGACAAATAGAATCTATCTTGAATTTTCTGGGAACAGCCTCTAAAGAGCTTTTTATTCTATATGACTTTCTTAATCGACTGATGCTAAAAGTAGGTCTTTTATCAGATGTCACTAGTGTTAAAAGTAGAAAATTCTGTCACTCAGTGTTATAAAATGATATCACTCCAATGTAACCAACTTTGGTTTATGCGCCCACGGCTCATTCAAGTAGGCTATGACCCTGAAAGCTCGTATCGATCCATAAAATGGCGGATGATTTGAATGTTATGAGTATGGAATCTGCTGAACCAAACGAAATTATGCAAGCAGAGGACAGAGCAACTGCTACACTGCCTCGTTGTATAGCATGTTTTTGTTCTGTACGAGTAAGTCATGTTGTTAGCACTGATGCTAAGCAATGCAACAACTGAATATCGCAGACCATTATCTAAGCATGAACTCCGTGAAATAGGTAAGACAATCTATTTATAATTATAATATGTCTATAAATATTGGGAAATGTCTAAAAATAGTATATGACACACGTGTTAAAATTGTTTTATATTGTTCGTAGGTCTACGGTCTCGTTTCGCAAGCTTCCTATTTATAATATAAAACACCATGTTTACCACTTGTATCATAAATAACTATCGCATAACTGTAAACCGTAAGGGATAGACAAAAACTTACTACACAAAAAAGTAAAATTTCCGGTACTATGATTTCTCTCAAATGGTATGTCATTATTCAATTTTTTCCATCTTGGTCATGCAAAGAGAACCGAATTACAATAGTATCACATAGCGGCAGATTTAAAGATTTGACTGTCGCTTTAGCCTAGTGTATTCCCTTATTTTTCTCCTACTAATAAAAAACTAAGTAATAAGACTGCTGTTAATGTTTATCTTGATTAGCATGTGGTAGTTAGAAGAATAAGCTTTTGTAAGAATACTTTGTTGCAGAATAGGTAGAGAAAGTCATGTGAGTGGAACACAGAAGACTTTTTTTATTAAATAGAGGCGCAAGTGGTCGTTGATTGCATGTCGGAGACAGTGAAATGTGACTATAAATAGTTCATAAATTCCCTTCTACATGTCCATGCTCGTTTTGGAATACTATCAATGGGGATAATGGCACAAAACCTTTCATTCCTGCAAAGGATAACTTCAATTACATAAATTGCAGGTTATTTTACTCCATAATATTTCCATTATGATAAGTCTGCTGCATTACAGTCCGTTCAGTAAGCAAAGTCGGCAATCATTACAATAATGATAGGATATAAGTACGACTGGGCAAGCTTTACATAAGCGATTCATTATGAAATATGCATATTTTTTTGCTACATTAAACTTTAGCAATTATGGGAACTTTTGCTCTATAAGCAGCTAGAAAAGATACTATATTGACTTGAAATAAAACTGGTGGTTTTCATTAACATTACTTTCTCTGCCTGTTCTGCATACAAGTTATTCCTACAAAAGAGTATTCTATTATCTACGTCATGCTAATGTAGATAAAAATTAGCAGATGGTCTTATTACTTAGTTTCTTATAAACAGAAGGGAAATAAGGGAATGCATTAGATTACAGCGATAGTTCGGTTCGTTTTGCATTGGCAGCAGTACCTAAACAAAAGAGAGATGAAACTAAAATTAACCGCATTTGATAAATTGGAACTAATAAGGAATATCTCGAAAGCGTCAAATCTGCAACAAAAATGTATATGTTACAAGTTGTGTGTTTTAACGAGATCTGCATTTTTTATGCTGTTAAGTTTTTGTCTGTCTCTTATGCTTTACCAATTATACAAAAGTCATCCAGAATGAAGAGGTCTTTAGAGGCTATTCCCATAAAGTTCAAGAAATACATTTGTCATTAAAATATTTTAAACATACGGTGTTTTAAAAAATCGTTAGAGCCATTTTTGAGAACCTCAAAATTTTCGAACATTTTTTCCATGTAAAGGGTAGTTTGGGTTGGGGGATATCCTTCAAAATCTTCGTGTCGCATCCTTGGAAGATACTGAAATTAATAATCAGTCTGGTATTTAGCCATTTTTTTTTTCATTTTTGAGCTATGCTGTTCACATACACACAGATATTTTTCGAAACATACTTTTTTGGGCTATGGGGACCTCAAATCGTGTATTTCTGGTGAAATCTCGACTTCGAATTATTGGGTGAAACATAATACCTCTCTACCTACTATGTAAGTAGTGCTTGTAAAGAAAGTAAAAATAGATATTGGGAACATCTTTTATGAGCCTCTGAATCCAAAAAAAGCCTTTTACGCGCGTGGCTATTCAAAGGCTATTCCCAGAAAATTCGATATACTTTTTGATGTAAATATTTTAATAATGGCATTATAATAAAAAATGTTTGTCATTTTTGAGAAACTAAAAGATTTGAAAATGTTCCAAGTAAAGATTAGTTGTGGTTGGAGAAATGTTTCTGAAAATCTTTGTATAGCATCCTTGGAAGATACTGAATTTAAATACCTAATTTGATATTTAGCTGTCTTTTCATTTTTGAGTTATGCTGCCCCCCCCCATACACACACTGATTTTTTTTTTTTTTCAATAAATGCCCTTTTTGTATTCGGGGAGTTTCTAAACGTATATGCCCGGTGAAATCTCGGTATCGAATTTTTGGGTGAAATAGGATTCCTGCTGTGTATATTGTATATACTGCTAGAGATAGTAAAAATGTAAATCTCGTTAAAACTCAGTTTATGCAATATGCCATTTTTGTGAAGTTTGAGACACTTCTTGTTATTGGTCTCAATTTTGCAACGCTTTTATGTGCTTTTCTCAAACGGAAAGTCGTCATTCGTTCCATATCTTTTTTTTTTTTTTTTACTTCTAGCTATGCAAAGCGAACTGAATTTTAATTGTATCGCATAGGACCGGCTTCTAAAGGATTTGACTCGCTTTAGCCTAGTGTATTCCCTTATTTCTCTACTACTACAAGGAACTAAATAAAAAGACCATTTCTAAAAATGTTTATCTCGATTAGGGTGATGTAGATAGAACAACAATCTTTTGTAAGAATAGTTTGTTGCAGAGCAAGTTGAGAAAGACGTGTGAATGAAACACGTCAGATTTATGTTTAAACGTTGCACAATTGATTATGTGAAAAGAACAAACAGAATTAAAGTTCTTTACATCAAACGTCTTTTTGTTTTGAAATGCGGCCCTTTGTTACAATTTATCGGCTAAATATACCCAATGCATAAGTTATATATGCTCGTAGGCTTTCACGGCCGGTGTTGTTATTGGTAAAAGATAACATATCCGGGCTTGTAGGCCGAAAATTAAAATTAATTATTTTAATAATTTTAATTTTCGACCGCGGTCTACAAGCCCGGATATGTTATCTTTTACCAATAATGCATAAGTTGTTTTCATTCCTGATCTAGATCATGCTGAAGTTCTGAGCAATCTTTAACAGTACTGATACGTAATTGCATAATTCAACATCAAAAACAAAATGTAATAATTTAAAATGTGTAACGACATTAGAAAATCGTTTATAAAACACAAAAACAGCAAAGATCCTAAGTTGGAACCTTGAGGGACCCCTGAATTAACATTAAATTAGTATGATTTGCCATGTTATAATAGTCTACCTGTAAATTTTCCTTTAAATATGATTGAAGTATTTTCATTAATGGAAGAGAAAAATCTAACGTGGATAATTTAACAAGTAAATAGGCATTATCAATTTTATCAAATATCTTTTGGAAATCTTCATATATTACATATACTTGCTTAAACCAGCATAATTGTAATGATACAAACTTGGTAAGGTTAAAAACTATTGGTGACAACTAATCTTTTGTGAATGAATTCATGATGCAACAGTGAAATCGCTCTTTAATGTGTTTAAATATGTTTATATAAATACCACTTTCCATAACTGATACATACTATAATGCGTACGTCACTCAAAAAGTATTGAGACTGGACAACAAGGAAGCATGGAATTCAACAATGAGTTTTGTAAGCGAAAGCAGCCTTTCCTAATAGAAATCAAAGTTCAGACATGCGCAGATGTAGGCGCGCTCCAACAATGTGCTCGTCAGCACCATGTGTGCATGTACAAATAGCAGGTGTTAATTCAAAATCTTCTCGGGCTTCTACCTGGCTAGAAGCCCGAGAAGATTTTGAATTAACACGTCGCCAGGAAAGCTTCAGTTCTTATTTTAGCAGGTGTTGTTACACCATATGTTAGAATGGATTTCAAATAAGAGCATTCCTTGCTATAATTTTCTATAAATTTAAACTCATTTCGGGGAAAGAGATACCTTGAACGACTGATTCGTATATTTGGGAGTATTTTCCCTTCGCACTCCTCTATTATGGATGGTATACGGAGTTTAGAAGCTGAATGGAGGCCCGGCTACAGCAACAATGAATGAAAATGTGAAAACAGAGCGCATATAGCAGAAAGATCATCGTTGCACATATGGTCAGATAAAAGAAGCCCTAAACATTGGATTGGCAGCAATCCCGAGAAAAGAAATTGACGTCTGGAAGCTCTGCAGTCGCTGAATCCCCCACCACCTCACAAATGCACAGAATTAATCACGTACTTAATGGTGCCAGAAAATTATTGAAAATGCAATGGAGAAGGACCCAAAAGCATATTTAACATTGTAACATGTGAAAAAAGTTGGACTTATCAGTGATCCAGAAACTAAACAACAGTCAGTGTTCTGGATCTTCCCATTAGGAGATCCCCAACGAAAGTGAAGCGAACGAGAAGTGTTGTTAAAAAGATGATCTGTTCCTTCCTCTCGGCAAGTAGCCAAATTGTGACAATTCTGCTTGAGAGACAAAAGACTGTTACTGCCAGATGATACACCACAAAATGTCTGCTCCAATTGTTCAATCAACTGAGGAAAAGACTGGTCTGTGTAGAATTTTGTTGCACCATGACAATACCTCTGCCCGCACTGCACAAGATACAATCCAATTACGTCAGGAGTCAGGTATTTGCCCATCCTCCCTAAACTCCAGATTTAACCCCATACTACATTTTACTATTCCCTAAAATGAAAGAAAAATGTCGAGGTCAACGAATTGAGTCACCTGAAGCCGCAGTAGCCTCTTATGAAGAATGTATTTGCATTTTCTACAAAAATGAATGACGTTCAGCATTTGAAAACTGTTTGAAAGGATGAGACGGTGTAGTTGCAATGTAGAATATTTTGAAAAGATGCAATGATAAATAGTTAATATTTTATTGCGCTCACTCTCAAAACTATTGGAGTAGACTGTGTGAGTTATATAAACGAAAGGATATCACTTCATCCTCTGAAAGCATTTTCATTCTCTGTGCAGCGAATGTTACATGTTTGTTCCTTTTCTTTGGTTTTTGTTTTGTCCCACACTGCCCTAACTTTGCTCTGTTTTGTGCATCGATCGGGAGTAAAGTTTGCATGCCTTTTAGTTGCCGATCTTTTGTCGCGGCCGACGGATTGTCTTGATCAATGGCCGTGACCGCGCGAGCGTTGCGGATGTGTTCAGTGCTTGGTACCTACCACACTATTCTGCTATACCTATTGCGCGGCAGGTGGGGGTGCTGTAATATCGATTGGTGGTGTTTGTGTTGTCGTGCTGGTCAGTCCATCGTGTTACCTCTCAATGTCACCACGCACAAGGAGCACGAGAACATCCTACTGGAACATGGGCAATAACATGTGTTTTGTTATTGAAACACGAACCTCAAAGAAGGACGTATAGGTGCTTGCTATATATGGCATTACATTTCCACAAACCAAGGATAGTTATTTTTCAGCAGTAGGCATTATTTAACTGGTAAGTTCGGCATTTGTTAACATCTCTTTGCACTGACTGCCTTAAAAGTTTGACGTGTTATATTCACATCACTTCTCTACCGTTTATTGTTTATTAGTGTGTATCTAAACTACTCTAACACGTTTATTTTTCTATATATTTCGTTTTAATCATGATAAACATTTGCAGAAATAGCTACATTTCCATTCCGTTATACATACAAAGAGAATAGCGACATTCAGATGTTTAACACTTGCACGCTGTAGTTAAAATTCCATACTCTTTCCTTGCAATCGCAAGAAAAAACTGAATATCGACAGGACAGACATGAATTATTGAACAATTTGAACCATTAATAACGGATATTTCGGTAATGGCTTGCGCCACAAAAAGGGTATCTGAAATAAATTGTATGTTTTAAAGACATCTACATTTTTTATGTAGTGTGTATTCTCTATCGCTTAAAGTTTTATCCTTTTGAATAAAGAGGACTTCGCAGGCTAATCCCGGGAAATTCAGGGTATACATTTTATTTATAATGTAAATATCTTTGATATGTGGCAATTTAATTCAAAATTATTAAAACCATTTTTAATTAAATCGAAATTTCGGAAAAAGCTCCCATGTAAAGGATAAATTGGGAGTGGGAATTTTCTTGAAAATATTTGTGTCGCATCTATGGAAGATCTTGAACTTAAATACCAAGTTAAGTGCTTAACAGTCTTTTCGATTTTACTTTCTCAGTAAATAGATGTATTCCACCGAAATACTAGATGTCGAAATTTTATTGGAAATACCCGTTTAGAGACATCTTGAATGAAAAAAAGCAATTTTTAGAAAAATTTCCAGGTGTAAGTATGTGTGAACCTGTCAACATATCTGTGTTTTCTGTGTGTCTTTGAACAGTATAACTCAAAAACTAAAAGCAGATTAAATATCAAATTTGGTTATTAATTTCAGCATCTTCCAATGATGCGACAAATTTTCAAGAAGAAACCCAAACAAAACTACCTGTACATGGAATTATTTTTTGAAAATTGTAGTGTTCCCAAAAATGGTCCTAACGATTTTGATTAAAATACTGCAAATTAAATATAGTTACATGATAAATAAAATGTATACATACTACGAGTTTCTTAGGAATAGTCACTTCATTCTGGATGATTTTGTTGCATAACTGGTAAACCGTTAGAGATAGACAAAAACTTATTATACGAAATGTAGATCTCGTCAAAATACGCATTTGTGTCCTATACATTTTTGCTTTTAGGCTAACCATTTCCGAAATATTTCTTATTATTGATTTCAATTTTAAAGTATCTATAATTTTCTCAAACAGGAAGTAGTCATTCGTTTTATTTTATTTTACTCTTGACCGTGCAAAAGAGAACACCATTTCAAAGTCATTGGCATAGCAACCAGCTTTTAAAATATGTGACTATCGCTTTAGCCTAGTGTATTCCCTTATTTCCCTTCTACTTATAAGGGAGTAAGTAATAATATCAATTCTCTAATGTATATCCTGGTTAGCATGATGTAGCTAGAATAATCTTTTGTAGGAATAGTTTGTTTACAGGACAAGTAGAGAAAGTCGTGTGTTTCTCTTGTGGGTAGTAGAAATTTCAGGAGTTAGGAGCTTCCCTAGTACCAAAGTCGTCTCCTGGAGACATCTAGGGTAATGCTCAAAAGCACTAGCAACTTACACAGGCCTAGACAGCCCGGGTTCGATCCCAAGTGACCGCATTGAGATTTGTGATGAACAAAGCGGCGCAGGGGCGGGTTTTCTCCGGTTTCCCCCGCCATCTCATTCCACCGGTGCTCCATCTTCATTCCGTGTATCGTCAGTGTTATCACCTGCGGCGCCATGGTAACAAAAGTGGGCGTTAACACTAAACAAACAATCAAACAAACAAACTTACACAGACTGTTTCGAAACGACACCGAACGAATATGTCTCATAGTCCGAAATGAAGATGCAGTTTCGAAATTTTTTAGGTATGTTCTTAGTATGTACAATGTACATAGAAGATAGAGAAGGAGGTATTGTATAAGAACTCCATGACACAACAGCTCACAAGGAACCTTGGCCTACCACCCGGCCGCTGCGTCCCCCCATCTCGGTCCATGACAGACGTCATGGATAAGGTGTAGTATTGGAGAGTGAGATGTAGTCAGCGCCTCGAATCCCCCCACGGTTAATGCGGTCCTCATGACCTGGAGCCGCTAGTTCCCCATCAAGTAGCTTCTCAATTGGCCCCCAGGGACCTCACGAGGCTGAGGGCACCCTAGGCCAGGTCTCCTAGCGGGGGGAAAATCCCCACGCCGGTACTCGGAATGGAACCCAGGTCTCCCGCTTGGTAAGCAGCCGCGCTACCAGAAGGTATTGTATTATTCCACCCAAAAATTCAAGTAGTACAAGTATAAGTTTTGAACCTCCCGAATCCAACAAAAGCAATTTCAGAATGCCCGTAATGTCTGGGGGGGGGGGCAGCATAGTGAAAAAAAAAAAGTATGTTAAATACTATACTTGGTATTCAATTCAGTATCTTCCAAGGATACGACACGAAGATGGAAAAAAAAAATCTTTACCCCAACTAACCTTTACATGGAAACATTTCGAAAATTTTAATTTTGATTAAAATGTCAAATCTTTAAGGCATTTTTATGAGAAATGAAATGTATATCTTGAATTATCTGGAAATATGAAGACCTGTTCATTCTGGATGACTTTTGTACAACTCGTAAGCCATAAGACAAAGACAAAAACTTACCACATAAAAGTATAGATCTGATTAAAAAACACAGTTTATGTCGTATAGTTTTTGTTGTAGAGTTAACTGTTTCCGAGATATTCCTTGTTATTGGTTTCAATTTTGAACTACTTAAACTTTTCTTGTGCGGGAAATCAACTTTCGTTTCACCTCTTTTATTTTCCCACAGGACTGCAAGGAGAATCGAATTTCAATTGTTTAACATAGCGATAGCTTTTAAAAGATTTGACTATCGCTTTAGGTTAGTGTATTCCTTTATTTCCCTTCTGCTTAGAAGGAAGCAAATAACAGGACCATTTCTTCTAATGTTTATCTTGATTAGCATTACGTAGATAAAAGATAATTACGTAGATAATCTTTTGCAAGGAAAGTTTGTGGAAGAGCCAGAGATAATTATGTAAACGCAACACATCAGATTTTTATGTAGCATTTAAAATTGCATCACTAGTGTATGATGCCCACATCTTTGAGAGTATTCTTGGCAAGTTTGTGTCATGAAAACAAACGGATTTCTCCTTGTTCGTATCAGAAACCCTGTTCTAACTTTCAGACGAAGGGGCAGTTGCCTTCTGAAAAGATTACTTATGACTGGGACGGTTTTGAGGTTGCTCTTAAATGCAAAACATACATATTTTGTCCTAACCGCGAGTATCTTGTACTTATTATTCTAATAATTTTGTAATTATCCTAATAATAAACTCTCAACAACTTACTATAAATATCAACAAAAACTTGCTGTTAAACGTGCAAACGTTTAATTTAGTATTGCGAGTTGAACACAGCAAAATAAACGTCTTGCCTTACTGCAAAAGGGATTTATATCTGTTTAACTTGATCCATAATCCTTCGGTAGTATTCTTGTCTCTATCAGTTTCTTGTCTCCATCTTTAAAATCGTGAATGTAAAATGTTCTCTATAAGCCTATATAAGCGCTTTATACATGTATTCCAACTTATTTTCAGTAATTTTCTTTCATTCACTGTCGATTAAGATGAAATTGTATGCTGGAAGAATAAAGAAATAATTAAAGGTAGATTCTTTGGCGGAATTTCGTAAGACAAGGAATCCCTTAACGTTAGCTAATTACTATGCAGAATGTCGGTATGTTTAGGAAAACAATGCTAAAGGACGCCACTCAGTGCTTCCTATCTACCTGCGTTTATCTCCGATTGCGTGGGTCAGGCACGCAGCTTTGCTCCTGGGTAACTGCCTAATCCATGCTGACCAAGAGGTGCTTTGATAAACACTTGGTGTTGAAAACTTCATTTTCGTGTCATATACGTTCTAAGTAACAACATGTTGGTTCGGTATCATTTCGAAACACCATGCGACATCTACTTTGCGACATCTCACTGAAAGACAAGTAAATGACGATAATGATAATAATAATAATAAGAAGAAGAAGAATAATTATATTATTATTGTTGATGTTGTTCCGCTAGAGCCTTTGCTCAAGCTCTCTTACGCGTGGTAAAGGTGGGTAATCATCCAGTCACTACGGGGAGGTAATTTGGCCTGCATCACCCCAACCTTTTTGGGCCGCACCATGGCCGAGTGGTTAGACCACTCGCCTCTCATCTAGACTTCCTCCTTCCACTAACTAAACCCCTACCTGTCTGGAAGGGTGCCCCCACTCACTAGCTAAATCATCGCTGAACAGATAGTATGTATATTTCTACATTCCCAAAAAAAAGCCAGGAACAACTGCTGAGTTATTTCAGATCAACGTCTTCGAGAAGATGTCTAATGCAAGAAGACATTCTCTTATGTCACAATCCGGAGGTCCCTATTTAATTTTAAAACTTCCATTTAAATAAATTCTGTTTAAGTGTCATAAAGCTTACCTTTATATTACTGAAACTTTGGCAAAGGCAAGAAGTTGAATATAAACTAATTATAACACGAAAAGAAATTCACTATCTTTGCTGAGCTTGCGTGCTCCACAGAGAAAATAAGACACGCAAAGTACGAACTTTTACACTTAGCACAAAGAGTTTGACATGTTGATTCAGGTAGACAAAGGATTTTCATTTCATTATCATGGGTAGCTGTTGAAAGCGCGCGTGACCAGTTTGTCATACATTAAAATATAAATGTACACATAGAAACGTTCCCTAAGCACGGAAGTCTAATGAATAACGGTGCCCTTTCTTCGTATCTTCATCAAGGGGGAACATGGTGAGAATGCATTATTACAAACAATTAGCTAAAACTTCCAAAGCTTTCAAGATAATGTAACCAAACTGGGCAACTGTATTTGAAATAAAATTGTTCACTAATGTTGAAAGTTTGAAACTTTCTTCTAGCATTTTAGGATCACCATTACATAAAAAATGTGTGATGTGGTACAATCACATGACTTTTTATACCTAGTTTGCACAAAACATTATTGTTTTTTATCTACTTCATGCTAATTCAAGATAAACATTAACAGAAATTGTCTAATTACTTATTTCCTAAGATGAATGAGAGAATCTACTAGGCTAAAGTGCTAGTCAAACTTTTAAGAGCTGGTCATCATGTGATGGTATGAAGTTCTCTTTACATGGTCAAGAGTAAAAAATAAAAACGAATGACGATTACCGTTTGAGAAAAGCATAAGTATTCGAAAAGCAAAAGTAAGGAATATACCAGATTTTTTATATAAATTGTATGCTTTAAAAACATCTAAATTTTTAGTGTAGTAAGATTTTTCCCATCCTGACATTCGTAGTTTCTATGTTTCGGACCCGGTTCCGGGGTAGTTGCACTCAGACTGGCAAATACAGGATGGCGCAGGAAAAACCGGTCCCTAGTACAGCCCGCCAATTACGCACGAGTTGTTGCGCGCCACGAGCAGATACAAATGGATAAGCATGTAATAATTAGAAAATAAATAAATAGCAAATAAGCTAATGCAGAGGTCTATCTTGTCTTTTACATTACATTGCTTTTGTTGCTGAAAATGACGTCTTTATGCACTTTTGCGCGCGCTCTAGCATGTTAACATACACTTTGCGCAACTCTGCCGCATCATTTTCAAAATGTTATTACTAAAGTTGTACTTCAAGTCTTCTAACGTTTTGAGTTATTTGCCTACAATATTATCCCTTTAGACTGCCCCACAGATAAAGGTCACAAGCGGTTGGGTCCGGCGAACGCGGCGGCCATAATTCTTTGCTGACAGTCATTTCTTCTGTGAATCTTTCATGAATTCGTGAGATTGACTCGCGTGAAGTGTGATAGGTCGCTCTATCTTGTTGAAAGACAGCATAAGTACGTTCATGGGGGATCAACTGTGCATAAACTTCCTCAAAGAGTCGCATATGCACATGTACAGCAGTGTTGACTGTTGTTTAAAAAAATATGGGACTCACAATCCGACTTGCTGACACAGCACATCACTCTCCAATTTTGTTACCGTGAAGAGGTTCCTCGTTAATCGTAAAGGATTGTTTATTGACCAATATCTGTGTTCTGGAAGTTGATATGTCAGATGGAACCAGGCTTCATCACTCATGAAGTACAGCACCGGATCAACATTCCGCTCTCAATTGTTTGACATACGTCTACAGGAATTTCTAAGTTTTGCCTTATCTTCCTCCTTCAGTTCTTGGACACGTCATTTTGTAAGACTTTATCCCCATATGTGTAGAACACGTTGACAAGATCTATGCGAAACGTTCATTTGTTGTGACAATTTGCATCATGGACTGGCCATTCGTGCTCGAATATCCGCGATCGCAGCAGCTGTACGAACGATTCTATTTTTGCGTTTGGAACTGACCTTGTAGTGTGCCACTTTGTCACTAAATCGTGTGTACTGTTTTATATATTATGACGAAGCGGAATGACGTAAAGGCAGGCATTGGCTGTGCGGGCAACATGCACAGGTTAGAAAGGAAGCAAATACCTATTGGTAGTTGTACTGTAGCGGGGATAACGCAGGTGCAATTGTCATTTGTTGAGTAGTGGTTCATTCGTGGAAGTGCATAAAACAAGTGATTAGACTTGGAACCTGATATGCAATTATTTGTTACAGTTTTCTTGTTTCAGTTCTTGTTGTCTTTCTACCACACTGCAGCTAGAACTGATAATTTTGCAGAATGACATAAAACTCAAGTTCCAGAATAGAAAGAATCTGAGTGACTTCTACAGCAATTTCCCTCAACCACGCTTTCCAGTCATCATCGTTTTGCTGCCCGGCATCTTAGCATGTTCGCCTATTTATGTGAGCAGTTGTTTTCACAGATGATTGATCACAGAAACCAGCTATCAGACCATAACCTAAAATGTATTCGTTTGTGTGCGAGTCAGAGTTGTGTCTAATGTTGAAAAACTATTGCAGGACAAAAGAATTAAAATATCTCGACGAAGTGGTACAGGCTGAAATAAATGTATACTCTGGTCACATTAACAGTGTATGCATTGTAAAAGCAGTAACCCATTTTCACAAGGGCAAAGGAATGATATTTTTAAATATCGACGTCGGGATCTAATCCTAATTTCTAAGACATAATAGAGAATGTTATTCTGTAAACAATTTCAGTGTCTGTATGTGCGATTGTTTCTTGTGCAATAAAGTACATTTCTGTTTACATTTATTTTATATGAAATTAATAATAATATTAAACATCCTGATTTATAGCACACGATCTGTAACAGAGAATATGTCGCTTAGATGGGTCCCGCCGCTGTGTGCTTTGCTGCCCCATGGTCAGTCGTGCTGAGTAAACAGTGTCCGCATTGCACGTTGTCCTTGTTTCCGGGCGAATGTGATTACGTCACAGGGCAAGTTAGTCACGTTGACTGGAATACACTCATACATCTCGCTGAGATACTTACTACGCCCATCTTAACTAAGCTTTCGTGCTGACAATATAAAACGTAGTCCCAAACTTACAACAGCTTCGCAACAATAGATAACAATTGGCGGGGAACAATGAGCAATAGTACCCGGGGCCGGTTTTTTGTGTGCCACCTGTAGTTATGTACCCGGAGGGTTTCACTGGGACCTCCCCCTCCCAAAGCACTGCCGTTCTCTAAGCAAGCGACCAGTGCATGTGCAGTCTGTAGAACACGTTTGGCTTATGATATATTCATAAAATGTATTGTAATCCATTGCAACAGTTACCACGCATGCAAACCACACATGAACTGATTATTTTTCCCGTTACATTACTAGGGATAGCATCTTCGGGACCGATAGCGGGACAGAATTGAAGTTAGCGCAGTTGTGATGTGTTGAGGATGCAGTGTGCAAGTAGTGGTACCAATAGAAGGAAAATGGGGCAGTTGTTGCGTGGTAGATTTACGTGATGTTTTCACTAGTAGAAGGCGGTTGAGGTTGGGTAGGTGATAAACATAAATACCACTGATTTACGGGAACTAACAGCTTTAATATTTACATACACTCAATTGCTGTTGTGCAACAATTCGTCAGCATCATTATCCGTTTCATTTTCTCAAAATACATAGATTACAATGCTCAACAACTTACATTCGCAATGTCTAAAATGTGGATCGTCTCCGATTGGCAGTAGGCTTTATATTGTTAAAACTTCGATTCACGTCACAAGATGTGATTGGAGCAAAAGGATTATTGGGCGAGATACTCTATCGCAGTGATTTCCGTAGCAACACCTCATAGCACATTTCGTATTTCACGCATTATTGGAAATCCGACATTTTTTTCAAAACACTGTCTTTACTTTTCTTTTCACACAGTCTAAAACAGGTGTCATGGGTCTCTGATTAATTGCCTGCACAAGTCCATCGACAGCTTTCAGGGCTCGAGGCATTTCAATGTTCGATGTTACCAAATATGCATTAGTATCGTAGATATATCAGCTAAGTTCTTCTGTATGAATTGTAAATCTTCATTCAATCCATTTGAAGCAAGAGATTTTACAATCTAGATTGAAGAGCATACACTATCACCAAAGGCATTAATTACCTGTAAAACAGTATTGTAACATACAGCATAGTATACTGCTGCGTCCGTTACTACAGTTGTTTACATGCGTCGCGTGCAGTCGCCAATGCAGGTCGGTCTCTCGGTAGGTATGCAACTGATATTCGCAAGTGTGGCTCTATCGGTTTCCAAGATGCTATTCCTATACATTATATATTTATTTTGTTCGTGTTATTTATATTTTGTAATACAAATCTGTGTTTACTACAGAACTGTATACTTGTGTGCCCTCCTATATCTATAGCACAAAGTCCCCTCTCCGCTCGCTTGTGAACAACGTACCAGTATACTAAAACTTAATTTAACCTAAAGTCATGTTCGAACCCTAGTAATCTCAGGATTAGGGGGGGGGGGAAATCCGAAAACTTTTTTCAGGTAACTCGTCCTTATAGAGATTTGAACTTGGGACCTCTAGAATGTGAGACCGACACGATATTCCTTCACCACAGAGGTGGGCACCGGGAATTACAGTAAAACTTTGTGAACGAGTTCCTTATGCATTGATAATAAAAATGTACAACAAAAGTGCGATGAAGCTACCTGTTTTTAAATAAAAAAATCTGGAGTGACTTTCTCTACCTCCTATTGTTACAAAAGATTATTCTTTTATCTACATCATACTAATCGATAAACATTAGCAGAAGTGATTGTTTTACTTCCTTATAAGTAGAAGAGAAATAAAGCGATACCGTAGCTAAAGCGATAGTCAAATATTCTAAAAAGCCCATTGCTATGTAAAACAATTGAAATGTGGTTCCCTTTACTTGGGCAGAAATAAAACAAAAGAGATGTGAAATGAAAGATGACATCACGTTTGAGAGAAGTTAAATAGGTTAAAATTAAATCAATAATAAGGAATATCTCGGTCACGGTTAGTTCCACAAAAAATGTACAGGACTAAATTGTGTGTTTTGACGAGATCTGCATTTTTGTTCGGTAAGCTTTTGTTTATCACTTATGTTTTGTCAATTATACAAAAGGCATCTAGAATGCAGATAACTTCAGAGGCTACTTCAAACAAATCGAAGGTATAAACTATATTTTATTTTCCATGTAAATATCTTTAATATACGGTATCTTGAACAATATCGTTAAAACCATTTTCGAGAAAATTAACATAATCGAAATTTGTTCCATGTAGAGGGTAGTTTGGGGTGGGGATTTTTCCTGATTCTTCGTATCGTATCCTTGTAAGATACTTAAATACCAAGTTTGGTATTTTACCGACTTTTCGTTTTTGAGTTATTGTGTTCACGGACACGCACACACGCGCACCTTCTTCAATTTTTTTTTTAAATTGTTACAGCATGTATTTCCGATGAAATCTTGGTATCGGGTTTATGGGCGAAATGCAATACTTTCTCTACCTATTGTGTACATTGTACATATGCGCTAGAGAAAGTAATAATGGCAGAGTCACGCCTGTTATTGTATTTTTCTTCGTATCACAATTATTATTTTAATAGGTAGGTACCTGAAAATAGAATTAACATTGAATTTTATTATTATATGCTTCGGGTTGAATGCTCGTAATTTTCATGTCACCTACATGTTTGTTTATTCTCTGAAAGCAGCAGCAGATTTTTAATTCGATAATGACTGACAGCTCTCACAGATCGATTTTTCTGCGAGTTTTATATAGTGGTTATGTGATCGAAAACTGCAAGTGGTTTGGTGCTAACAAACGAACTGCTCTCAGCCATAAAACAGTCTCTTGTTTCTCGGCCGAAAATGTATCGTCAGTTCGTGGGTGTATAGGGTAAAGACCTTCATCCAATCATCGAATAGATGCCGGGGATGTTTCTTAAAGTACCATCTTTTGTTTACCTCTTGTTTCTATAAAAATCTGATGTTTTCTATTCGTATGACTCTCTAGATCTCTTATAACATATTGTTAAAAAGCTTATTCTTCTATTCACTTCTGCTAATCGAGAAAATATTAGCAGAAATCGTCTTACTATTTGCTTCCATGTAAGTAGAAAGGAAATAGGGAGTACCATAGGCTAAAGTGATAGTCAAAAGCGTGTTGCTATGTGATTGAAGTTCCTTTGTTTGTATGGACAGGAGTTGAAAAATTCCCATGTGAGAAAAGTATAAGTATTTTATAGCTGAAACCAATAACAAGGAATATCTCAAAACCGAAAAAAATGTACATGACATAAATTTTCTATTAAGTAAGTTTTTGTCTATATCTTATGATTTACCAGTTATGCAAAATTCCACAAAATTTATCCAGAATAAATATGTCTTCAGAGGCTGTTCCTGGAAATTTCAAGATATACATTAATATTTGTCATGTAAATATCTTTAATATACAATATTTTAATCAAAATTGTTAGAGCCTTTTTTGAGAAAATCAAAATTGTCGAAAATTTTTGCATGTCAATGGTAGTTGGGGGTGGGAGAATTTTGTTGAAAATCTTCGTGTCGCATCCTTGGAAGATACTGAACTTAAATACCAAGTTTAGTATTTAACAGATTTTTTTCGTTTTTGAGCTCTGCTGACCCCCCCCCCCCACACACACACACATAAGCACATTTTTCTAAAAATGCTTTCTTTGGATTCAGGAGGTCTCAAAACGTATATTTTCGATGAATTCTCATCATTGAATGTTTGGGTGGAATACAATAACTTTTCTATCCGCTATGTATATTGTCCATGCAGGCAGAGAGAGTAAAATTGACCCAACTTAGCATGAAAGACAACAGGGACAGCTCAAATGCAGTAAAGGTTGGCAGTTGTGGTTGTGATACAATTAAATTTGTTACCATATCTGATGGTGGCTCTACCATCAAAACTTTGACAGAAAAGTGCATTAAAAGTATGAGTAACCAACTTTATTGTAAGGAAACATGGTATACCTTATCTCACTTTTCCACAAAGGCTGCTGAATTTACCCTAAATATTATGCATTTATTAAATGCAGAAACACTTGGTTTCTAAAACTATTTCATTTTAATCAACCAAAATTTTGTTAACAAAATTGAAAATAAGTGTTCATATTACTTGGGTATGATAGATGTACATTCACTTCCTGAGTCCTTAAGCAAGAACATATTACATTTTATATTACATAACCAGTTCCAAGGCAGCGCCAATGAAAGGTGATTTGATGCATGTGTCAGTTTTGAGATTTAGGGCAAATTTATAGCGAACAGTATTTATACCAGCAGTTTTTCAGGTTAGACTTAACCTACTCAGAAGTTCCAATTTACAAATAATTTTAAGCAATTGAATGAAAAATGAGTACTTGAGAAAATGCACATTAATTTACATTGAAACTGACAAGAGTCAATTTAATCAAATTGCATTTTTACTTTTACAGCTCATATGGTTCATGCATTTAGACGCAGAAGAAAGCATCCATCAGTAGTGAACCTTTGACATAGATACATTTTACTACAAATGGGAATGACTCAACAGTTCATAATACCATGTCTGGAGGGGAGTGGCTGGCGGTGGAAAATGAGGAGAGGCAAACGTTTTATCGCACCTGTCGAGATCTCCATAATCGCACAATCACCCTCTCAGTCAAACTTCAGGAAATCTTCCTACAGCTTCAGAAGCACAGGTAAACTTCATAGCCAGATGTGTTTCCTACAATATTTTGCACCTCACTTATATAGTAGTTTTCCATAATGAATTTACAAAATATTTTCCAACAGCGGTGTTTCTCAGTTTTTTAACCCAACCACCACCTCCTCTTTTCATTAACGCTAAAAGGCGACCCTCATCCCTACCCATCCCATCCCATCCTGTGATGGCAGCAGTGTACGTCGCAGGCCTCAATTGCTGAGAACAGAAAGTAGTATTAATATGTGAGTACTAATTCAAAAATCTCAAGTTCGATCCCCTGAAGTTTTGAAGGGAACAGATATAATTTGCTTACCCCTTCATCCCTTTCTAGTCTCCACTTGCATTTCCTGAGTGTCCAATAAGGCAGTTCACCCCATTTTTGTGTTATGATTGGGTATTGTTTTTCCTTCTTTCAGTCTTTCTTCGTCTTCATTTTTAAGAGACTGTAAAGAGAATTATAAAGGGTTGTGCAATATTCAAGATCTTGAAGAAACCACTCCTGCAATCACTAAAAACTATCTTGAAAAAGTTACATCTTCAGCGACAAAAGTTTGCACGCATTTAGTGGTGAACTTAAGGTTATGCTTAGAGAGAAGCTTAAAGCACCCAGAGATGAAATTTATAAATTCTCTATTTATGAATATATGTTTTTGAAGTTTATACTACAAGTAGCACATCAATATTAAGCATGCATACACATTTCCATTGCAATATCTAACATGGTATTCAGGTTATCAAGTTTTAATTGATTTTTTTAATGGTAAACAAAAAATGGTCCTCACAATGAAAACAATACAAATTATCCTAATATAAATACGTTTTGATACTAAAAAATATTAAAGGTTGGGAACAGATTTTTATTGGGTTATCCGTATGTTCTAACTAATAATTTTCCAATAAAGTCGATAAAGAAAGATCATTCCCAACATTTTAATGCTTATAGATTTGGGAGTATCTCTATAAAATTTGAAGAAGAGCGAATACTTGCATCATGTGGAATATACATGTAAGTACATAGAAAAAATAAAAGTTGAGAAAAAAAAGCTTGAAATTCTAATGGGATATCTGCTCTTGTATGTAGGCACATTTAAAAACTTGTGTAAAATTATTTCTAATAGTCAGTAATACACAAAAAAAACCAGATTATGATACTAGATGATTCATCCCCAATAATAGACATATAAACAAAAAAAAATGACCTCTTCAAGGATTTCAGTACCCTTTAGATCTAACTGGAGAATCCCATTGCCAAACTTATTCCAAAGAGAGAGTCACTCTTAACATCTTAATTGGTGGATTAAAAGCATTATTAGATTCTATACATGATCACCATGTACCGAATACCAGTTTTATCATTGGATATGTAAATGCTTGAATTCAATCCTAGGATATTTCTGAAAATGATTTCTCCCTTTTCCAAGAAGACTAGCAAAGCTAATAGATTCTCTTGATGATTTGGGTGCTATAAATAATATATGTATCACAAGTTAGATTATGAATAAACTGAACTATCACAAAAAGTTTTGGCTGAATATGTAAACAAATCCCCATGACATTGATGAAAATGATCCAGAGTAGACTAAAAGAGATAGCTGATCCAATTACTGATATAGGTGCTGTGTTCATGAGTTTGGAAGCAAACTAATTTTGAACTCTAAGCACCTCCTCCTAAAAGGCTTTTTGTGTGTATCCTTAACTTGTTACAAGCTTTGTTCAATTCATTCAGTAAACAAGGTTATTTGCCTTACAAGCTGAGCTCCTTCTTCGGGATGTTTAGCCATTTCAAAGATTGCAAGTCTCCTTTCTAGAGCTTCGCCTTCATGAGAAAATGAGCTAATGTTTCATCAGATGTTTACAAAGGCATGTTCGTTCCTTGTGGAATATCCCTATCATGCGTGTTCGATGAAAAAGCTAGCGACACTCCTTGAGAGTTGCCTATTTTATTTAATGAGGAATACACCTAGATTTTCATGCTTTGATTAATATCCTGAAAATTTTGTTCCTAGGAATTCAAACCACCTTTGAAGGACTATTCTCTTCATCCAACCGCTGACTGTGGTTTTAGCTTATTCCTCAGAATGGTTCTGGACCTATGGATGGAACATAAACCTCTTTTTTGGCCAGAGATTCAGTGTTTTCATTACTTCAGTGTTCTATGGCCAGGGTACCCAACATAGTTTATCTTTGTTGGTGGATGAGAGATTTGGTTTGTTTCCCAGAACAAAATGTGGCACATTCAAGTATGGTGACTATTTCTGCTTGAAAGACAGTAGAATCATATAATGATAGATCTTTATGGTTGCCTCAAATATGCCTCCTCTGGAATTGGCTTCGATACGCGAGCCAGCTGTGTAAAATTGCAGATGTCGTCTCTGTTTATCTGTAGGATTGTGTTTACAGCTCCTAAATGCTATAGTAACTGTGAGTGCTTTTTTCAATGAGATATTGTTAGAAATATAATCTGAGTTCATTGTTAAAATAGAGCAATCTTGCGTTATTTGGACAATAGATGAGAGACCATTCCTATGATGGTCTTTTCTTCACAAGCCTAAGCAGTTAATTCTATATGCCTTGATTGAATACTAAGGTTGAGTGGAGGTACTCAAAATGACTTCTATAGCCACAGTATGCATATTTTTGAAAGTTCCTGATATAAAAATACTTTCCAGTCTTTGTTCAGCTTTTACTTGCTGGGCTTTCTGCCAACATACCAAAGTTCCATAGGTTATCTGGTTTAACCACCTATCCCCAGGATTTATCTGTAAGATAGTAACTGGCCATGTGGGACCATTTTGCCTCAATGGTAACTTTATCTAAATGAAGGTTCCAGGTCAGCTAGCAGTCTAGGATTAAACTTGGATATTTAACACCTTTTGCATTAACATTAGCATTTTACATATTTCAGAGCTTGATTTATAATCTCTGAAATAGCACTGGAAACTTTTCTTTAACAAGCATTACTATACTGTCTGCATAGGACTGTGTATACCTACATGCTTTGGTTACGAAGATTAATCAAGAGGTTGTCTATGCCTATATTCCATAGAAAAGGTGAGAGGATCCCTCCTTGTGGAGTTCCCCTCGTTAGCAATAATTCCAATTTATTTTCATACGGTTGGCAATCACAATTCTTCTAGGGAGCAAGGAATTCAACCATCTAGTAAAAGAGGTCTGGTCCAGTTCTCGCTGCACAACTGCTCTTATTAAGGAGCTCTAAGGAAGCTCCTTGAATGTCCCAAAATACACTTAGAGCTATTTTATGTTCTATCGATTGTTTGAACCCGCTTATCAGCTGGTGTTAAAGTGGGTTCACATGGTCTGCCTAATTGACAGATATGTATAGATGGTGTAAATAAAATATACATTGCAAATCAGCTTCTAAACACATTTAATGAATCATCAATCTATAAAAATGCATGCCTGCAGTACCTACAACTAGTTGCATTTTACAACTAGTTAGTTACCATTGACATTTGCTGTTTTTGTCCATCCCTAAAATAGATTAATTTTTTCTTGTATTATGTTTATGAATATTTACATTTTCTTTTCCTTGAGAGTTCTTATGCTTTTTAAGAATACTTTTGTATTATTTTTTTCTTTTAAATCTTTTAATTATTCTTATTGCTCTTTTCCGTAGCTTAAGTATTTTTAATCTCTGCTTCTTTTCTGTTGACCCCCATAAGATGATCCCATAATTTAGACATGAGTGTATGAAAGCATAGTATACTTTTAGGGCAGTATCTTGATCCATGATTTGTATTACCTGTTTTCGCACTTATATACCCTTATTCATTTTATTCCTAATCTTTTCTTTATGTTTGTTCCATTTCTGATATTTATCTATTTTTTGCATTTTGGATTGCTGGTGTACTTTGTTATTTATTCCATGTTGCATCCAGTTTTATTTGTGGTGAGCATCATTCCTAGCTCTGATAGGTATGTTCTAACAAACTCTAATAGTTTATTTGCCTTATTTTGTACCTCTGCCATGGTACATTACTGCCATTACCCGTTAAAACTATAGCAATATCATCAGAATATCCAGTGACTAATCCTCCCGCATCCTATATTTTTACTTTCTCTAGCCCCATATGTACAATGTACATAGGGATAGAGAAGAATTGTATTCCACCCAAAAATTCGATACCGAGATTTCACTGGAAATACATGTTTTAGGACCCCCTGTATCCAAAAAAAGCATTTTGAGAAAAAGGTCTGTGCGCAGGTGTGTGTGTGTGTGTGTGTGTGTGTGTGTGTGTGTGTGTGTGTGTGTGTGTGCGTGTACGTGCGAGAGAACACGATAACTAAAAAACGAAAAGTAGCTAAAATACCAAACTTGTATTTAAGTTTAGTATCTTCCAGGGATGCGACACGAAGATTTTTAGAAAAATCCCCCACCCCAAACTACCCTTTACATGGAACTTTTTTCGAAAATTTTATTTTCTTAAAAATGGCTCTAACAATTTTGATTAAAATATTATATATTAAAGATATTTACCTAACAAATAAAATGTATATCTTGAATTTTCTGGGAATAGCTTCTGAAGACATGTTTATTCTGAATGAATTTTGCTTAATTTGGCATAACTAGTAAACCGTAAGAGATAGACAAAAACTTACTATACAAAAAATTTAGGTCTTGTTACAATACACAAGCTGTGTCATATACATTTTTCTTGTGGAGTTTACCGTTTTTGAGGTATTCGTTGTTATTTGATTCAGTTGTGAAGTACTTATACTTTTCTCAGACAGGAGTGTCCGTTTTTCTTTTGTTCTACTCCTGGCCAAGAAAATAAGTGATTTGTAATGTCAATCGCATAACTAAAGCTTTTAAAACATTTGACTATTGGTTTAGCCTAGTGTATTCCCTTATTTTCTTCCTACTTATACAGAACTAAATAATAAGAACATTGTGCTAATGAGTACCACGATTAGCAAGGTGCAGAAAGAAGAAGAATCTTATGTCTGAAGTTTGTAGAACAGCTAGAGAAAGTCATGTGAGTGTAATACATCAGATTTTTACTTTCTCTATATGTACTCTGTACGTAGTGTATAGAGAAGGTATTGCACTCCACCAAAAATTTTGATACCAAGATTTCACCGGAAATATACTCGTATGTTTTAGGGTCTCCTGTATCCAAAAAAAGTATTTTCAGAAAAAGGTCCATGTGTCTGTGAACACGATAACTCAAAAACGAAAAGCCGGTAAAATACCATACTTGGTATTTAAGCATAGTATCTTCCAGGGATGCGACACGAAGATTTTTAGAAAAATCCCCACATGCCAAACTACCCTTTATATAGAACTTTTTTCGAAAACTTGATTTTCTAAAAAATGGCTCTAACGATTTTGATTAAAATATCATATATTAAAGAGATTTACCTGAAAAATAAAATGTATATTTTGAATTTTCTGGGAATAGCCTTTGAAGACTACTTTATTCTGGGTCAATTTTATGGAATTTTGCATAACTGCTAAACTGTAAGAGATGGACAAAAACTTACCACACAACAAATGTAGAGCACTTTAAAATACACATTTTATGTTATATTCATTTTTTCGAGGAGTTGATTGTTTTTGAGATATTCCTTGTTTTTGGTTTCAGCTATAAAAAGCATACTTTTCTCATACAGGGCTTTGTTAACTTGTGTCCATACAAACAAAGAAACTTCAGTCACATAGCAACCAGCTTTTGACTATCAGTTTAACCTATAAAAGACCCTTTATTCGTTTCTACTTACAAGGAAGCAAGTAATAAGAATATTTCTGCTAATCAGCATGAAATAAATGGAAGCATTAGCTTTTTAACAATAATTTGTTGCATTGATATAGAGAAAGTCATGTGAATGGAACACATCAGATTTTTTAAACAAGTAATTTATGTACAGTATAAATAAATATTTTTTCTTTCTTTCAGATTTCTATCTATGTTATGTATTACCTCTACACATACCTGTTTAGCAGGTATGAGCTTAGCCATTCTAATGGGTGCCTCTTACCCTGTTTTCTAGTTTCCCTATTAGACTTTTAATGTTCTCACAGTCAAAGGCTTGGAGAAATAAAAAAAAAGTTGCTACCATTATTTCATTTCTGTCTATTGCGCTAACAACTATATTTTTTCTTTGCTAATTGCACATATAGCAGATTTATTTTTTTGGAAGCCAAATGGATTCTCTGGTACGATATTAAATTTATTACAAAAACTATGTAGTTGTTCTTAGAAGAGACATTCCATGATTTTTTAAAATGCTAAGCAGAGTGATATAGGTTGACAATTTTCCATAAACTATTTGGAACTTTTTTGTTTATAAATTGCCTATTACCTCCTTTAGTTCTTGTATTAAAGTTTTCAAATATATCTGCTATTTCATCTTTACAATATTTTACAATTTGATATGAATATTCATCTAACCCACTATATTTTTTGCACTTTAGTGTATGTATCTGTTTGATGTCTTCCTCTGTTGTTACTTCTTTTACTGCCATGGAGTTACACATATTTGATTTTTTAGTTTTTTGTTGCTCATTTTCTTAATCCCCCATATTTGACACAATATATACATAATCATCATTAAAGCTGTTACTGATATGTATTGGATTTAGAATTTTGCGGTCCTGTTTTACAATTTTTAATTTTCTACCCATTTTGACGTGTGTTCTCTATGTACAGTTTTTAATGATATTCCACATTGTTTTAATTTTATTTTCAGTACTTTGTAGCAGTTTTTTGTTGTGAAGCTTTCTTGCTTCCTTGATAATTGCATTTAGAATTTTTTTGTAGTTTTCTATATACCTATATGACGTCTCGTTTAATTTGGAAGCTTTTAAACTATTTAAGAAATTCATTCTTCTTGTTGGTAGACCGATTGTTGGGTTTATACTTGTCACAGACTACTTTTGGTAATGATTCTGACTGTGCTAGACATGTCTTTAAAATATTCATAAAGTGTTAAAACTTTTCATCAATTTTTTTCACTTCAGTACATTTCTGAGTACTGTCTGTTTAAGGTTCTCTCTCAATGATTTTAGTGTATTTATAATTCTCTTCATCTCTGTAAAATGTTTAAATTTTACTGTCCCTGTATTTATAGCTTTTACTTTCTATTAATTGTCCAAAGTGATCACTAAGCTCTCCTTTAATTAATGTGTACAAATCTTCGTTTTTTTAGTTGGTATAAGCATGATCAATGAAGGTTGATGTGCGTTGTGTTACTCTAGTTGCCCTGTTTCTATTAACTTCAGATTACCTCTTTCTAGTAATTCTAGCAATAATTTGTTATTTGTATTTTCTGTTAAAATATCTACATTTAGATCTCCTTTTACAGTGATTGTGTAT
The DNA here is from genome assembly GCA_030762935.1 of Hymenopus coronatus. Classification (NCBI taxonomy): domain Eukaryota; kingdom Metazoa; phylum Arthropoda; class Insecta; order Mantodea; family Hymenopodidae; genus Hymenopus; species Hymenopus coronatus. The sequence continues at coordinate 41,722,095 of CM060899.1, forward strand.
TGTTTTTTTTATAGTATAAATTATTATGTTTCTAGTTTCTGTAGGAAGTTCTTTTTGTCAGCTCTTGGCAACTGTAAACATGATAACATTTGCTGTTTTATAAGTAATTTCAATTGCAGACAATTCACAACACATTTCTCACAGCATTGCTTACAATCAATTTCATTAAATTTTGTATCCTTCTGAGTACAAATTACAACCCTTTCCCACTTTTATGATTTTCTCTTGAGAAACTAGAGGCTAGAAAATAGGTTTCTTAGCAGTTTGCCTTCATTTCATCATCTTTTAACCCATGTTCCAAAAATAATAACCCCTTACAACTGAGCTTATGGGAAGCAACATGTATAAAAAGTTTTGAGCATAAAATTATGAACTTTAAAATTGCAGCATTTGTTAGCTTAATCTCTAAATTCACCAACCACACACCAGATGATTTTATAAGTACCCAGGGAAGATGATGATCTGGAAATTACCAGTTAGTTGATCAGCAGCTAATAATGGGAGCAAAAATTCTTCAAACATGTCCTGCTAATAATTTAATAATTGGAGCAATATGATTATTAAATATTGATTAATTTTTCATAATTTAATATATTCCTGAAAACAATGATGAGGCCTGACACAAAGAATGGATAATCAGAAATTTCCAAAATAAATTATACAATTTCAACAGCAAGAAGTATAGGCAGAGGAAAAATAATCAGCACAACAATTTTAATGAGCCACAATTGATCAAATACTCTATCATGGTGGTGATAGTGGAGCAGTGATGATAGAGGGGGTGGTTATTATGTAAACTCTACTTTCTGGATATACAAGAGATTTAGTACTAGAAATATACATTTTCTCTCTTGAAATATGCATGTTATATTATCTATACGATGGCTGTTCCAGAAGTACCTGACCTAAATTTTGGGGAAAAACATCTTTATTTCTCTACATAGTCTCCTTTCAGCTCAATACACTTTTCCTGGCAATGTTCAATATCCTTTGATACCCTGTTTATAGTGAGAACTGTTGAGGTCTGCAAAATAGCCATCAGCTGCTCTTCATTGTTGGCAAATCTTCTACCATCAAGCCATTTCTTCAAGTTTGGAAAAAGAAAATAATCAGAGGGGCCTAAATCTGGAAATAGGGTGCACAAGGAAGCAATTCAAACTTTAACTCATTGATTTTGGCCATGGTGATAATGGACGTATAAACTGGTGCTTTCTCTTGATGAAACAACACTTTCTTTTTCACTAAATGCGGCTGTTTTTGTTCAATTTCATCACTCAAATGCTGTAACAAGTTTGCATAATATTTGCCATTGATTACTTTAACTTTTTTAAGATAATCAATGTCTTTGCCTTCTTTGGATCCAATTCCTCCCTTCCAATCCACTGTTTTGATTGTTCCTTCGTCTCAGGTGTGAAGTGATGGGCCTAGGTTTCATGCATTGTTATGAATTGACATAAAAATTCAGCTTTATTGCAGCAAAACATTGCCAAACACTTGACTGAAGCATCCTCATGATGCTGTTTTTGTTCTATTGTGAGCAAACGCGGCATGCACCTTGCACACAACTTTCTCATATCCAAATTTTCGGTCACTATATGATGTACAGAACTTTTCGAAATGCCTGCAATGTCTGCTAGCTCATGCACATTCAGTCAACGGTCATCCAGTACCATTTTGTGGATTTTCTTTACAATTTCTGGACTGGTAACCTCATTTGGTCGACCACTGTGATGTTCGTCTTGACAGCCTGTACGGCTGCACTTAAACTCTGTCACCAAATATTTCATGTTGTAAATGAAGGAGCAGACTCCCCCAAAGTAGAATCTAGTCAGCTTTAATATTAGTTGGACCAAAAACATCACATAACGATGACCAGTTTTATCCATGTTTACAAATTTGCTGAGAGCAATCACTAATGATGGCTGCCAAACATATGCTAAACAATGTAAAATCGTCAAACTTCAAACTTAAGCTTTTTAAGGTTGGTAATTTTTACCATTGTTGTTGTTGGAAACAATAACTGCTATCTATATGTCAGGTTAGGTACTTCTGGGACAGCCCTCGTACTTAGGTTTCTGTTGATTTATAAAATGTTTAATCAATTTTCTTAAGGTTAATAATTACCAGGCAAATATTAAAAAATTGAATTATATTTATGGACACTTTTCAACTGTCTTGGTTTTTAGCATCCCAATTCATGTAGGCATGCAAGCCATTTAATTTTGCTCAGAGGCCTCTTTATCGAGCTTGCTTTGAAGGAAACCATACCAAAGATTTTTATATCTGAAAAAATCCATTTCCCTTTCTCAGGTTTGAACCAGCAACCTGTTACCCCTAGATAATGGAGGATAACAGGAAAACATTAATGTATATATTTAGCTTACAATCTTGGTGGTCTAATTCTAAAATTTAGTTCTACTTTCTTCGGTTTGACATTAAGCATGGATGTTTGAAATGTTTTGCAATTATACTTTAATGTAGGTTGTATTTATTTTAGTAATGTGTTGTATGCTTGGTAATTGGTATTTCACACTGTATGCTGTGCTTAATGTCCTAGAGCACAGTTCACAAACAAAAATAAATTAAAATTAAACACACCATTGTCAGTATCTCTAACTAAAGTTATATCCCACTATAAATTGAACTAATTTGTGGTAATATAGGATAGGTTTTCAGTATTTTTAAAGAAGAAATACTATTGGTTTCTGCTGAGATGTGAATTTTTAAAGATGTCTAACAATACTTTACTTGTTTTTTAAAGCAGCAAGTCTAAAACTGATGCAAAAACAGCTGATCCACTGAAAGGTGAAGCAGTAGATCCAGAACAGCTGAAAGCAACAGCAGAAGCAATGCAGATAGTAGTTGACTCATTCAAAAGTTTAACTCGACTAGAAGTGCCTTCGGATAAGAAATCTTTAGCAAGTAAGATAATTATCAATATTGTTGGTTCTTTACCTTGATAAATGTACAGTTAATAAAATTAAATGCACCATGATCAATATATTCAGCAGAATTAAAGATCAGTAATCAAAAATATCTGGAAGAGTAAACTCTCTCATAGTACAATTTTTTTCAGATTCAAGAAGTCTTTTGCATAATCTAGGTATTAGAAATTGAAATAAAATATTTTCTCTTCAAAGCTCTAAATGAAAATATTAAAATAAAGTTTGTTTGGGGCCATGACACAATAAAATCCTTGGTAACGTTAAGGTTAATTTGTTAGCAAAAATGGCTTGATCATCAGGCATTCCTGCAAATATCCAGCTTCCTTTCAAAGATGCTGTTCAAGAAGTTACAAAAGAACTACTTATAGAAGACTCACCTCAACGAAATACACTATAAAATATGCTGGTTTAAGAAGTTAAGCATCCAAAGAAACCACATTGTTTTTATGAGCAAACTGAATGTAGCAAATATGAATTTAAAATCAGGAAAAGAAATGCAAATTGCTGTGAATGTAGTGAATATGTTTGGCAAAGTGAATAAATCAGCTGTTAATAATGTACATAAAGTAGGCTTTACTGATCCAATCAAATTTAATAAAATCCCTCTATGATCACCACATTGCAAAGAAGAGAAATTGCTGATAAATTGAAATCAAAAGATAGTATACTTAAGAAAAACATCCTAAGTTCCTTAATAAACAGTATCATTATGGATCTGTTTACTTAGAAAGTAGGCAACTATACCCTGTAATATTTAGTCAAATATTTTAAGTAGTTTCTTGGAAGATGGCCATGAATTTACCAGATTTAACATTGGCAAGATAGAACTTTCAATCTGCCCTTGAAGCTAAAGGATTATGGAACTAAGCTATTTTAGGCTTCTTTATGTGCAATAATTTATGTACAATATGAGGGTTTAATACAGAAATATCTGGTTTGGCATCCAGGTGGTGTTGACTCTTCCTCTCTCTCCAGCAATCAAATGGCTGGAAGTTCAACACCAACAGCAAGAACCCTTCCAGTGTGCAGGTTCAAGATGAAATACTGGAAGGAACTGCTGTGGCAAGATAGCATAACTGTGGCTTATCTCACATCTCAAGCAGTATCAGAGATTCTCTCTCAGTGCCATAATGTTGCTCAACAAAATCATAATCATATGACTCTTGAAAATGTTTTCAGGTAAGTGTACTGTTTAAAATTATGTACTTCTAGTAGGATTGCCAGTTGCTCTAATAGAATTAGGAGGATTAGGATGTAAATGCAAGGCAGGTAATGGAAAGGGTACTTAAATATTAGTATAAAGTATGCAAGCTAGACGAGAAGAATATTATCAGTGTATGATAGCAACAATTAAAAGAAAAGAAACTTGAAAATGCAGGGTGATACTTGGAAAAACTAGCTCCAAGTATAGACTACTTGCCCATCAATACACCCAAATTTAGCCCATCACGTACAGACACAACAAAAAATAAATCAATATATAATAATTAGATAATAAAGAAAAAACAATAAGCTAATGCAAAGGCCTATATTTAATGAATTGATCTTGTCTTTTACATTACATTATGTACCAAAAATGACCTTATGCTTCAATGCATTTTTGCGCATGCCCTAACATGTCAATATATACTTTGTGCAACTCTGCTGCATCAATTTTCAAAATCCCATTATGAAGTCCTTCAAGTCTTCTAACATTTTTGGGTCATTTGCATATCTTTAGACTGCCCCATATATAAAAGTCTTGCACAACTCTGGTGCATCAATTCTCAAGATTTAATTATGAAGTCCATCAAGTCTAATGTTTTTGGGTTATTTGCATACATTTTTACTTTCTCTATATGTACTATGTTATTGTATAGAGAAAGTATTGCATTGCACCCAAAAATTTGATACCAAGATTTCACCGGAAATGCATGTTTTGGGTCCCCCTGAATAAAAAAAAAAGCATTTCTAGAAAAAAGTATGTGTGTGTGTGCGTGCGCGTGTGTGTGTGTGTGCACAACATAGCTCCAAAATGAAAAGTCTGTTGAATACCAAACTTGGTATTTAAGTTTGGTATCTTCCACGGATGCGACACGAAGAGTTTCAAGAAAATCCCCCCATCCCCAACTACCCTTTACATGGAACTTTTTTCGAAAATTTTGATTTTCTTAAAAATGGCTCTAACGATTTTGATTAAAATATTGTATATTAAAAATATTTACCTGACAAATAAAATTTATATCTTAAATTTTCTGGGAATAGCCTCTGAAGACTACTTATCTGAAGGAATTTTACGGAATTTTGTATAACTGTAAGAGATGGACAAAAACTTACCATATAAAAAAATGTAGAGCACTTTAAAACACACAATTTATGTTATATACATTTTTTTCATGAAGTTTATCGTTTTTGAGATATTTCTTGTTTTTGGTTTCAGTTAGTAAAAACTAACATTTCTCACACAGGAATTTGTCAACGCATGTCGATACAAACAAAGGAACTTCAGTCACATAGCAACCAGCTTTTGACTATCACTTTAACCTATGGTACTCCCTTATTTCGCTTCTACTTACAAGCAAGCAAGTAATAAGACTATTTCTGCTATTTTTTTCTTGATTAGCATGAAGTAAATAGAAGCATAAGCTTTTTAAGAATGATTTGTTGCAGAGATGCAGAGAAAGTCATGTCAATGGAACACATCAGATTTTTACTTTTAGATTGCCCCATAGATAAAAGTCTTGTGCAACTCTGCTGCATCAATTCTCAAAATTTCATTATGAAGTCCTTCCAATATGTTAATTGGAAATGCTTCTAATGCTTGCTTGCTTTTTTTTTTTTTTTTTTTTTTTTTTGAGCAGGTCTTCCTTGTATATATATTCCTTGTACTATCTAATTCTGGTTTTGTAGGAATGTCCCTTAATATTACTGACCAAGCTTTCAAGTATACTCTTAAAAATAAACTTTATATTCAATATGCCATATATTTATATATTCCTACAATATGCACCCATCTGCATGTAAACTGGTTGTTGCTTAAGTAATTAGAGAGTAATTTTAAAATGTACAATAAAGGACATGTCAGTGTTTAAATGTATGTACATGATTACAATGTGTATTTACAATTTACATTTGTACTCTTCCATGCTATAATATGCATTCTCAATTAAATATTTTTTTTATTGTGCTTAGAGGCACTTTAGTGTTATGAATTTCTTTTATTTCTTTTGGTAATCTGTTATATAACTCTTTTCCCATGCTATCCAAGTCTCTATTATTTAATGTACCTCTAAGTGGTATTCTGTAATAGTCGTCAGTGCTTCTCAAAATATATGTATTTATATTACTATTTTTTGGATACATCTAGATCTTGTAAAATTTGCTTTACACTGTCATAAATATATATGCATGGGACAGTTAAGATATTTGAACTTTTAAAAATATTCCTACAACTGTGTCTTGACTACCCAGGTCTCTTTACATTTGCATCTGGCCCGTTCCTATGCAAAAGAATACCTTGGACCATGCACATTTATTTTTCATATTATGAAAAATTGATATTGGCCTTTTAGAATCATGCCACAATGTTGTATCTCTTGCTGTAGTGTAAAATTATATCTACATGTTTACCTAATTATTTGCTGCTTTCATATGTACAGGTTATCAAGCCTATATAATGAACTTCTTACATGCAGTGAGCAAAATAACAAAGGAATTGCTACTTCATGTCGGAACACTTGTCCTGTGCTGCTTCATCCTCTAAGGAAATTGTCAATCACCAAGATTTTACAGGTACAGTTCAATCCACATATCTTTTTAAAACTAAGTTCATTTTTCTTAACAGATATTTTAAATATATCTTTCCTTTTGCTTGTATTCCTTTTTGCTAATCTCTCCTGGGACAGAGAGCCCACATAAGCTCTGGACCCTCTTCCTATGAAGATCCAGAAACCTGTTCTGTTTATGCTGATCACCCATTATGAACCTATTGTCATATGGAGAAATTTGGTGTGCAGTAGATAATTACAGAAATACTTTTAAAGTGCTGGTACTGGGTTCAGCAACTCCCTAAAGGGTATACTAAAACATTGTTTAAAAAATCAAAAGAATGGTAACTGTTGGGGAAAGCAGATTAGATATCGATTACAAATAAATAATATGGGGTATATTTGGGCTGGGAGAAATAATTTACAATGAGGAATTTGTCAGGTTATAATGTCAGTAAGACGATGTGGATAGACAAATTGTTATGTATCAATGAAAAATGAGTTGCCATACATAAAACTATCAAGACTGATATAATTACTTATTGCTTTTTTTACTTTGTTTTTTTTTATTATTTGTTCAGATTTTAGCCCAATTTCGAGCAGAGAAATGTTGCTGTTCACTGGTGGATGGATTGCTTGAAACATACAGATCTATGGCTAGAGGTCAAACCCCTTCTTATACAGATGTAGATGGCAATGAATTTACCACACCAGAAAACTCTGATAACTCAAGCATAGATGTTTACAGGTATGTTCTAAATTTACAAACTATGTGAACACTATGAATATACTGGGTGGGAGGTGAATAAATGCAAATGAGTTGAGATTTAGTTGACAATAAGGCATATAACACATAAGTGTACGCTGAAGCAATTTGAGTCTTTATATAGACACTTTTAAGTTTAACTTACTTTATCTTACTTCAACATGTTTTGAGGAACCATTTGTCCTCATCATCAGCTAATTTAGTCGAGATTTCTAAGCACATTTCTAAATCATGTGCTAAATCTATAATAAAAGCAAAAGAAAATGTCTTAAAAGGGATTTGAATAATCCATGTGAATTACTAAAAGTCAATCAGCTTAATGGGTCTTTTTAACAGAATCTAACCTACAAAAATCCAAAAATTAGCAGTGCTGGTAAGAAGATGGCTGTTAGTAATTCAAAAGAATTTGAGTGAAAAACAAAAAAAATGGTTGTTAGTTTTTATTTGCATGTGTTTTTACTAAACTGAGTCATATATGCTAGTATAGCATTAGAAAATAGACATATTGTTACTGCCAATTGTTACACAAATATCTGTTTACTGCAAAGTTTTGAAAAAGTTTGTGAAAAATGCCAAAAATGAAAAATAGTTTTACATCATGACAACTCATAATCACATACAGCGAAAGTAACAATTGAGTATCTAGATGCCCTAAGATCACACCATAGACCCTCCACTGTGTAAACCTTGTGTTTCTTTTTGTTTACAAAAATTAAAGATATAATGTGTGGAATCACTTTTGTGTTATTAGTTGAAGTACCTAGTGGAACATTACAAAACTCTAGTTTCTGAAGTGCCTCAGGAAGAGTGGCATCATTGCTTTAAGGATTAGTATCTCAAATGCAGAAATGTTAAAGGGGAGTGTTTTTGAAAAACAATAAAATCATCAATAAAATAATGTTAAAAGTAGTTAAGCTGGTTAATTTTCTAAAAATGCTCATGTCCTCCTCATAGCAGTTTCTGAGATCAAACCATTATCATTGTTCTGTCTTATTTATCATTTTACTTCATAATTTGTTGTCAGATGTTGGTTATAAAATGAGTCGAATTTACACTTGAATTGCTTCACTAAGTAATAAATTACCTGGACATAGAATATTTTTGAGTTGGGTTTGTAACACTTAAGTATCACTTACGTATCATTTTTCCAGACCGGTTTCGATGCCATGTGGGCATCATTTGTTGATGGTTTCCAACTACACGTTTCGCAGGTGTATGTTAACTACATCAACAAGAGATTTTAAATCCCAGAGATTAAATTTACCATGGAAACCGAGAAAGGCAACACCTTTCCGTTTTTGGATCTCAAAATTATCAGGAACAATAAAAAACTGGAATTTGGAATTTTCAGGAAGGACACACATACAGACAACCACATAAAATCTAACAGCTTCAACCCAACTAGCCACAAACATGCAATCATCCTCAGTTTGCTAAACAGATTACTTAACATCCCTATGGGGAAGATAGAATATGAAAAAGAACTTAGCCAAATAATAAAAACTGCTGAGAACAATGGTTTTAACAAAACACTTGTTCTGAAAAAACTTAAAACAATAGATATCAGGAATTTACAGAATCAGCTGTAAAAACTGTGATAAAAGATACATAGGACAAACCAGAAGAAACATAGGAACCAGGTTTAAGGAACATCTGGGTCACTTAAGAAACAAGCAAATGGAGAAATCAGCATTAGTCTCACGTGCTTGGGACAATAACCATAGAATCAAAGATAATGTCCACTTGTTAAAATCAGTACAGCGACCGCTAGAATTAAATGTATGGGAAAAGATCTTTATTTTAAAGCAGAAACCTAGCCTTATGAATTTTGGAATTCCTGTCGATGACAACCCGCTCTACAAGTTCATTTATCAGCCACCAGAGAAAGGAGAGGAGTCCACAGAAAATACCAACAACAGGCTGGCCAGTTATTTAAAAAAAAAGTGCTTGGTCGAAATCTGTTGATGATGTAGGCAATATACGCCTGCAAAACATGTCCAGGTAATTTATTACTTAGTGAAGCAATTCAAGTGTAAATTTGACTCATTTTATAACCAATGTGTAATTATGCTTCACTGTGTACCACTTCCAGTATTTTGATTCTTTTGATCTTTTGTTGTTAGATGATAACAATGCTGATTTGTTTTCCTTAGGGCTCTGACACGGCACATGACTCCTCCAGGTGCAAATTCTGTTTTGCCTCCAGTGGAAAAAGTTGGTGAAATAGCCAACATAGGAAAAGAAGACATTACCACATTACAGACACATTTAGTGTACAGTTCAGGATTAGAGCATTTGCTTATAGAGGAGGAAACACATTTGGCCGTGTTACTAAGTGTTGCAGCTCGGAGTGCACCACATCTTCTTGGTCAAGGAGGGATTAAGCCTTCTAGAAATTCAGGTAAAGCTTTGTATTGAAATAAGGCATCCTGTTTTTCTTTGAGACATTCACACGTGACATTACAGTGCAAAACATGTGCGAAGCATTGTTTTAAAGGTTGGTTCACAACAACCCAAGAATGGTAACCAAAATGGAAATAAGAATGGAAAGACAATATCAGATAAAACTTTATTAATCCTTTCAAATCAATTCTTACATGGTACTTTGATACAGGATATGCCAATAATTAAATATATACATTATATTACAGAGTTAGATGAAAATTACAGTAAAGTTTTGTACACATCAACATATTTACAATATACAATATGTTAAATAATGATGATATTTTTTTTCAATAAAACTTTACATATGTTTACAACATTTCTCTTATATATTTGAGTTGCTATTTTATCCCTTGGTCCACCACACATTTTTAACTGTGTGGTAATTTATACATGCTAGCCTTGCTCTTGTTCACATTACTTCTATTTATTTTCCTCTACCGTGTCTCTCTTGATTTTACCATAAATTTCCCTAACACTTTTATATCCCCTTCCTTCTTTAACTTCATTATTTTTGTTTCAAGAAAATCTCCCCACCCCAAACTACCCTTTTATTGGAAAAAATTTCGAAAATTTTGATTTTCTCAAAAATGGCTCTAATGATTTTGATTAAACTCTCCTATGTTTAAGATATTTACATGCCGAATAAAATGTATATCTTGAATTTTCTGGGAATGTCCTGTAAACACCTCTTTATTCTGGTTGATTTTTATTGAATTTTGCATAATTGGTAAATCATAAGAGACAGACAAAAACTTACAACACAAAAAATGTAGATCAGGATAAAACACACATTTATGTCATATACATTTTTTTCATGGAGTTGATTGTTTTTGAGATATCCCATATTATTTGTTTCAGCTTTGAAAAATTTTACTTTACTCATATAGGAATTTGTCAACTTCTGTCCATAGAAACAAAGGAACTTCAGTCGCATCGCAACCAGTTTTTGATTATCACTTTAACCTATGGTACTCCTTTATTTTGCTTATACTTACAAGGAAGCAAATAATAAGAATTTTTCTGCTAATTTTTCTCAATTAGTATGAAGTAAATGGAAGCATAAGCTTTTTAACAGTAATTAAATTCTTGCAGAGATGTGGAGAAAGTCATGTGAATGGAACCCATCAGATTTTTTTTTATTAAGTTGTAGATATTCCTTTACAGAGTAAAAGCAGTTCTGCTGCAAGAAAGCCTTTGTTCTAGTCTTAAATGAATTAAGCACTGTGAGTTTATTTTTCCCATTACTCATTTGTATTTTGAAGTTTCCAGTTTTAACTTTATTTCTTCCTTTCTTGGAGGCACCCATCACTGGCAGAAAAAAAAAAGTAACTTAACTGCAGCTGATTTTCTCTTTGCTACATGAAAAAGGGCTTTATTTTATCTTTAGTGCAGTCATGCATGCGGCCGCGCCGTGGCCAAGTGGTTAGACTACTCGACTCTCACCTAGATGGCCGGGGTTCGATCCCAAGCGACCACATGTGAGATTTGTGGTGGACAAAACGGCGCTGGGGCGGGTTTTCTCCAGGTACTCTGGTTTCCCCCGCCATTGCATTCCACCGGTGCTCCATCATCATTCATGTATCATCAGTATCACCGCCTGCGGTGACATTAGTAGTTAAAGCGGGCGTTAAACACTACCAACAAAAAAAAAAAAAAAGTCATGCGTGCAGATACTTGTAGATTTGGCAGGGAAAAGTTTATCACCATACTAAAAGACAGCTGATCATTGAGCAGGGGACAGACCTAAAGTCAGCGGTTATAACTTATGACTTTAAAATGTTTTTCCTAGTGAATAGGCAGAGAAAACCGAGACATAGGGTTTTTGCTTTTGATGTATTTTCACTATGAAAACTCATGGTTCAATCTACCACTTTAATGTGATATGAGCTCCTTATGAGCCTATTTTACCTAGTACTCATTTTTATTTTGAAATTTCTTAACAATTTTTGTCTTTCTTTTTATTTCGTTCCTTGTTTATCCTCCCTCCTTGTATGGAGCACTTACACCCCCCAGGATTTAAAAGTCAATGCCTGAGTAGCAGAGGCTATGAATCAGAGAGAAGCCAGGATGGATGATCAGCCCAATCAGTACCTTTTATGAAAGTAAAGAACTGGGTGGTATGAAAGGACAAAGAAATAATTGACTGGAAAAATTATTATGAGCAATTGGTAGAATGAATGGGGAGAAACTAGAGAACCCAGAGAAAACCCAGCCAAATGCTGCTTTGTCCACCTAAAATCCTAAATGCAGTTCCCTGGGATTGAACCCGGGCTGCCTAGGTGAGAAGCATTGCCCCTGTTTCTTAACAATAACATTTGAAAAATAAGAGCATTAAAGTTAGCATGTTTAGCAGTGTTCAAATCAGACTTTCCAATGTGGGGGGGACTTAAGAATCAGATTTGTTTTCCATTTTTCAAACCTGATATTGTTTATATATCCACCAATTACTGTAATGTAATTACTCTCACTATTTTAACTTCCAATAGTGCACTTTTCAACTTATTAATATTGCCTGAAGTTGAAACCTCAGATTCAGACTGGAATATATCATTGTCAGTAACTTTACAGTTGCTTGTCAAAATATATCCATGCTGCCCAACATTGTTGCAAAAAACTCGACTAAATATTGCCAGCTACAATCATCATTGCTGGCGCAAGTGCTGGACTTATGACCCTGAATGCCAGCCCAGCTAATCAAACCCAGATTGTTTATTGTTTATTTATATTTTTTATTATACATTGCTAATTGTTTATTGTTTAGCTTACTTGGTATTAGTTATACAATAGTTTAGCTGCCTTAGCTCACACTTATACCATGTATAGTCTGCATCAAAAGTGCTCCATGTCTTCCTGTATTTTCAAAGAGAGCCGTAATAGTACTCATAATAAAAAAAGTTCTTACCTGGCAGGAAAGCATTTCTGCTTTAACAAGCTGATGTATAGTGATACTGAAGTAGTAATTTTGTTTTTTTTACTCCATTAGGACTGCTCCATGTATCCAAACAAGTGAGAACAAAGGTGGTTGAGTATTACCAACAAGTTCTGTGGGGAGAAGTAGGATCTTACTCTGAGCACATACTGCTGTGGTGGAGCACTGGTCCTCTGATTGGAACCTTGCCAACAGAAAGTTGTCAGTTGCTATGTGACTGGTTACGATCATTAGTCACAGCAGGTAATACATAATGAAATAATCTCAACTGTTTGCAGAACTTAAAATATATATTTATTAAGCTTAATCCTACTTTTATATTTATAAATATACTTACAGTAAAACCTTGAGTATCCATCTCTTGATTAATGTCATTAATCTCATTAAGAAGAAGTGATAGAATAGAATAGAATTTACTCACCTTTGGTTTCATCAAAAGAAATAATACATACTTTAACAAATTGATTACAGTTCTACTATACACATTATATTTTAAAATAGTGATCAAAATAAGTAAATCTAATGAACATTAAGTACAATCTTAGTCTTGAAAGTAGTTCTTAAGTTTCTTCTTGAGCCAAATTCATCCTCCAGATGAACAGGATCCATGAAACAAACAAGTTCACAAGGGCAGTATTTTCAAAAAAAGTAACTATGGTTCATTGGTAATAAAATCAAGTTACAGTTCATATATTAAGCATTACTTTGGCATTGTCAGAATACAATTAATTGTATTTTATAAGCACATAAATTAATAAAATATACAAAATAATTGTTTTTATCTTAGATTAAAATTTTATATTGATATAATCTTTGACAGAGAATGGTAAATTACTTAAGAGAATGTTTTTCAAAGTTGTCTTAATCTATTTGGATTGAATTATTTTACATTATTTGGGAGAGAATTGTATAAGTTTATGCCTCAATGTGATATTAATTTAAGACAGCTGATAAGCATATGGGTGTTAAGGTGCATGTTGCTATATGCTCTTGTATTATGATCATGCAAGCTGAGTTCCTTTTGAAGAGATCCATATATATATACACATGTTATAATGCTGTGAGAAAGCAACAAATGGACATATCCAAAATATGTTGTCTTTAAGCCATTCAAGGGTAATATGTTTGTAAGGATTTGAAAAGCATAGACAAAAACTGTTTAGTTTTTTACTCAAATTATGTATATGAGTTTCCAAGTTAAATTTGAATCTACCCAGACATTCTGTGCATACATGCATTTAACACTGTATAAAAATTTAAGAGTACCATTTGAAATTTCAAAATGGGAGTGGCCTGAGAGTGAGGTGAAACCTAAAAGCTATTAAGAAGTTTTTAAGCTTCCCTCCCAACATCTAAGTTGATGTGTTTTTTGTTTAAATTAAATTAAATTTAAATAAAATGTTATTTAGACTGGGAAGTTAAAAATGAAAGTCCTGTATAGACAGGATAAGATCTATTTAGAATAAACATTTACATAGCAGTATTAATTAACCCATTTTAGCAACAGACAACATAGGATAATTCCATGAAATAATATAAACCTCACTGTCTGGATTTATTACCATGTGGTCTAAGGTACGATATGAGTACTAACCTATCCTATCAAGGATTGCAGGATTGAATCCAGGAAAAATGTATGTTCTACATTCAAGAGAAACTTGGAAAAGGATGGGGAGGACCCAGTTAAAGCAATCAGTGTTGAGATGTTTGTGCTCTGTCTTATTGGCTAAGTGAGTTTAGGCTAAGTAATTCGTGAGCATCCACAGGGAATTAAATTGCTCTTTTGTTTTTTTGTTTTGGGCTGGGGTTGGCTTTGGGACAAGTGAGGCAAATCACAGTGTTTGTTTGGCTTCGCTGTGGTACTGAGGTTGCTTTGGTAAGTCTTGACGTGATTTCACCATTTATTTAAAATAATATTTGGGGGACTTATCTGACTTTCATTGTACTCAGAATAATGCTCTAAGGCTCATGTTGTGGAGGCATTTCCAGATTAATAGAAATGGGCCAACACATATAAAATTTAAGTGAAAAGGGATGTTATGTTTCTTATTGTTAATGGGTTTTTCACAATGTTGTAATGTGTGTGTTATACTTTGCAAAATTTATAATTGTTTAAGGTTCAGGGGCAGTGCCATGGCAGAGTGGTTAGACCACTCGCCTACTACCTAGGTGGCCTGGATTCGATCCCAAGCACCCGCATGTGGGATTTATGTTATGAAATAGCATTTGGGTGGATTTTCTCTGGTCCTCTAATTTCCACCAAGTACTCTAGCATCACCTCTCCTATCATCCATTTTGCTTTTATTTCATATCATCCACTTCCTCATGCTCATGCCTGGCTATGTGCTAACCACTCGTTCCAAGCTCTTCATTCTGTGTTTACGTATCATTGGCTTCTGAACCTTAGGCACCCATTTGTAAGTCCTAGGGGGATGTGAGTCCTATATACAGGGAGGGTGGGCGGACAACATAACATAAAGGTTCAGAGTTAATAACATTTCTATGAGAAATTTTAGTTTTTTGTTACTCCCAACGTTCAGTGCAAATTAAGTTTCATGGTGTGTCATATTATGCTGAGGTTGATTTCCACTTGTATGATTTGGTGTGTGACTTGTATAATGAGCTGTAATTATCACATGATTTGCATTATCTTATAAGATTACAGTAATGTATCAATTTATAGCAGCCTAACATTTTAGCACATGTTCATATATTGTATAATATTGCTTCAATAATTTCAAGTAATTGGCCCTCTAGTTTTTCTGAAGGGAGACATTCCTCTTTAAAAGTAGGTTTGTCAATAACCCTAGATCCACGTTCCTTTGTAAATGGCAATGAGAAAAATTAGCATTCACCTAAAATTTTACC
Source organism: Hymenopus coronatus (assembly GCA_030762935.1). Taxonomy (NCBI): domain Eukaryota; kingdom Metazoa; phylum Arthropoda; class Insecta; order Mantodea; family Hymenopodidae; genus Hymenopus; species Hymenopus coronatus. The sequence continues at coordinate 41,737,797 of CM060899.1, forward strand.
TCCCAAGCTAAGTTAATTCTTACAAATGAGTGATGCAGTGTGATGCCATGGTTGGATGCTGACTGGTTTTGATCGAATGCAGATTTTACATTTTTCATTTTTTTTTTCATTACACAGCATTATAAGATCAGATAATAATGCAGTTTCATGTATCTGAATGGCTGCATGGTTGTGAGATGGTAAATGTTTTTTATTTATTTATTTTAACACCTCGCCTCCATTATTGGGTTTCCTTGAATGGAATAATTGTTTTTTCCACACTAGCCATGATTAGTGCAGGAGTTGGAAAGTAGAGTCAAACTGAAAAATTGAATGTGATAGCCATTCTATCTATGTACAGAGATGAAAAGAAAATGTATGGGTTCTAGGTGTGGTGCCAGAACTAGTACTTCCAGCAGTCCAGAGCATTGTAGATGGCCTGAGTTGTCACGTCACTGCTACTTCTTGGGATCAGCATTTTAGAAGAACTTTAGTGCAGCGATATAAATTCAGCTGCAGTAATCAGAAAGATAAGGTGAGCATTTACACTGCATCAATTAATGATTACTTTCTCTCCTTAGACATTGTAGATAGAGAAGATACAGCAGTCCACAGCATAGGAAAGATAGTCAGACTGAAAAATTCATTGCCATAACCGGGATTTGAACCACAGATCTCTTGGTTTCCATCCAGTTGCTCTAACCACATGCTGATACAGCATTAAATTCTCCAACTGATTTGCATTTTTCCTGGTAAACCATACAAGGAGATCTCAAATTATTTTGAGATGACATGGGGTATGGCAACTCACATTAGGTCCTGGACTTCATAGTTTTTAACCAATTGTTTAGGTCAATCATTGTGAATTGTTTCTTCCACACTAGTCATGTGTAGAACAGGGGCTGGAAAGGTAGAGTCAAAGTGGTTGGTTGGTATCTAATGTTGAGCAGTTGGCAGTGAAGCTATTTGCTCTCTTGCGTTCCAGTATTTTGTCATATTATCATGTTGAGTAAAGGTTGGGCAGTGCAGTAGATGGTTTCCATCCATATCTTCTTTAAGTGTATGGAAAAGACACAAAGGATATCTCACTATACTAATCCTGAATAAATGTTTACTGAGACAGTTATGGCTTGTTAGGAGTCTAAAAGTTGCTACAGAGGATTTTCTTGGTAGTGTAGTGATTCTGGTCATGTTAATACATAAATTTCCCCATGGTTTTCCATTTTTTTGTAATACATTATTTTCTTTAATGTTTTCATTATATGTTGATATAATGATTCTTTTGATAGAGTGATAAATTATTGGATCAGATGAATTTGATGTAATTTTACTATTTTTCTTGGCTAGAAAGTCAGCTGTTTCATTATCCTGTATTCTGCAATGTGCTGGTATCCATTGAAGTATTAATCTTTTATTTAAATTCATTAGTTGTTTTATGATTTTACAGCATTCTGCAATATTTAAGTTATTAAGTGTTACATCAGATGTTATGGATATAATAGCTGCTTTAGAGTCAGATAATAATACAACTTTTTCAAATTTATTTATATGATGCAGTAGGTTTTGTAAGCTCTGAAGTATTGCCGAAATATCTCCATAAAAATTTGTGGTATTTAAACTTGATCTTTTGTAGAAAGAAAAGAGAGGGCATATTGCACCTGCGTCAGTACCACTGTTATTTGGTAAGCTGGAACCATCAGTATAAACATGTAACCATTCATTGGTGGGGTATCTTAAATTTATTATTTCTAGTGTCATTTGTTTCAGAACACATGAAGAGGTTTCAGGATAGAGTCAAAGTTGATGTAATCTTTATGTTGGGTTCAAATCTGATACCATACCATTACAATACAAGGTTTGGAGAATGGACAATAATGGGTTAGGGTAAACTAAAGTAGCGTTTCGTAATTTCAGATTGAAATATAGATACGTGTGCAAGTCTGGGCGTTCTCAAACGTTGTGCATCATCAGCACCATGTGAGTAGCTGCTATGTCGCATGCTAGGATGGATCTCAAGTGAGAGCATTTCTGTGCTATGATTTTCTATGACTTTAAGGTCAGTTTAGCAGAGAGAAAGACTACATTGTGCATTTGGGGATTTTTGCCCTTCATAACCCACCATTTATCAATGGTATGCAGAGTTTAGAAGAGGAAGGAATTCCTTCAAAGATGAAGACCAGCAGGATGGCAACAGCGAATGAAAATGTAGTGAAAGCAAAGCATATGTTGTGGCAAGATCATCTTTGTAATTATGGAGAGATTCAAGAAGCCCTGAATATTGGATTGACAGCAGTGAAAAAAAATTCAATTCAATTTTTATTCACCACAGATATACAATTTGTACATATGGCTTCCTCATTACTTACAAATAAAATAGTACAAGAAATATACAGATGTAATATAATACAGTTGTTCTAATATAATAGGTTTTAAATAACAGAGTTAAGAAAATCATAGATATTATAAAATTTGTGTTTTAATAATAATTTATGCACTTTAGATTTAAAAATGTTTCCTGGCACAGCTTTTAATGATCTGGGTATCTTATTATGTAGAACTATTCCTTTATGGGATACACTATTGCGAGTTTTATTAAGTCAGTGGCGCTGTAGATGTATTGCCTCAGTTGTTCGAGTATTATAGGCATGATGATCCTTATTTCTTTTAAAGTATTGCATATTGAAAGAACAACGTCAGGAAGCTCTGCAGTTACTTGGCCTCCCACTACTTCACAAATGAGTATGCACATGCCAGGAAATGATTGAAAAATTCAATGAAGGAAGATCCAAAAACATTATTTGATATTGTAACAGGTGATGAAAGCTAGATTTACTAAGAAACTAAATGGCAGTCATCGGTCTGGGTCTTCCTAGAACAAAAATTGTTGCCAAGAAGATGATCTGCTCCTTCTTCTCAGCAGGTGGTCACATTATGACAATTCTGCTTAAGGAACAAAAGACAGTTACTGCCAAATGGTACTTGTGCAGCACAAGTGTTCAATGAACTGAGAAAAAAGTGTTCTAAAACTGGTCTGCATGTATTTCCTAAAATGAAGAAAAAATTTGAGGTTCAACTATATGAGTCACCTGAAACCACAGTAATTGCTTATATAGTATTTGTACTATCTCCAAAGAATAGAGTTCAGCATTTAAAAAATGGTTTGAAAGCATGAGAAAGTGCATAAAATGTAACGGGGAATATTTTGAAATGATGCAATTATAGATCTAAATTTTTAATATTTTTTATGTCCATTCTCAAAACTTTTGGAGTGACCCTCGTATGCAATACACCTTCCTCTGTAATGAAATATTAATTCACTATTTTGAATTTCAGGGCTCTGTATGTGGGCAGCTATTTGCAGAGCTTCTTCATGAGCTTGTTACTCTCAACAATGCCTGTGAACCACTCAAAAGTTCAGAACAACGCTTAAATCAGCTGCTTGAAGAGCTACCATTAGTAGAGCAAATACCAATACTGCACAGACTTGATCATTCCGTTCATACTACAAGAATGTGGGCTACTAACACAGCTCGAGGTCTCATCAATTCTTGGACAGTGGATGCCTTCTTTCTGGTGACACAGACGGACATTAATCTTTGCCTTGGTGAACTACAGCAACTTCAGGTACCATTATTTTGTTCACAAATAAATTTAAGGCTCAAGTTAAACATGTGATACAAGAATTTTTTATCCCTAATTACACTGACTGTTAGCTATGTACACCAAACACTAATTCCTTAACATGACAACCTTTAGCTTAAACTTCAACTAAATTTAATTGCTCCATTATGGGGTAAATCTGCCTAACATCTTCTCTAAAGCCATGTACAGACATAGACATTTCTTGCACAAGAAACAGCACATACAAGGGTACAACATTTTGAGCCCCTGGCTTGCATCCCATCTCAGCCTTAGAAGATGGTATGTTGAATGCCATGTACTTTACATACATTGAAACTTCGACCCTCAGCTGGTCTACCAGTTCAATGTCATCTTACATATTTATACAATTATACATCACCAAATAGTGAAATATCTGCACTGCTATTTAAAGCTATTGTAATTTATTTAGTTTTCATCTGCACTTTATCTCGTCTCTTTTTAGTTTTAGTACTTCAAAATACATTTTATAGGCTTAAAAATATAAATGATAGATATTTTAATTTTTTAGGGCATCATCATTGTTTACTCTTGACAAAATTACATTCAGATGGGTGAAATGTTTTAAAACAGTAAAGAATCAATGCCAGCTGATCTCGACTGAAATTTAGGGAAGTTGTTTTGACTGTTGTGATTGTGCTGCTTTCTGGTTCTCTGGTGGTAAACTCGAAGAGGTTACCTGATGGCAGTAATTAAATACTCATGATTTTTTAAAATGTGGATTTTTTCTCATACTGTCAGTTGTGTAAGTATTTTGGCAGGTTTTAATATTGCAATGTTTTGTTTGATGTGCTGGGTGGTCCAAAGATGGTGTGCTACTGCTGATTTGTCTGTTTGCTTTAACTTCAAGGCTCTTGTTTGTAGATTCCTTTTTGTCTTTCCTATGTACATCTTTGGCCTTTGAGCAACCTTTGCAGTTTATTTGGTAGATTCATGATTTGTTTTGATTTGGTATTATGCCTAAAGGATGTTTAACTTAATCTACAATGCTTTGGTAGTATTCCGATAATATTCCAGTCTTAAGTTCCTTGCCTTCACTCTCAAGATCACTAACATTAAATTGCCTCTAAAAGATATCATTAGTGGCACATGTGTCCCAGCTTATTTTCCCAGTGGTTTCCTTTCATTCATTGTCTGTTATAATGAAATTGTATGTTGGAAGAATAAACAAATAAGCAACAGTATCGGTTCTTTAGCAGGTTTTCATAAGACAATAAATCTTTTAATGTTAACTAACCACTGTGCAGCATGTCAGTGTTTATGAAAACACTGTGAAAGCTCAGGACTCGGAGCTTCCTAAGCTACCTGCTGTAACCTCTCTTATATTTTATTACAGAATGTTTTATTTTTATTAATGGTTACAATTCTCCTAAATTGGTGGATTGTAGGAAAGTAAGCTGGTACCAAAAAGCTTCATGACAATCAAAGACATTAACAAGATTTTATTTAAGAATAATGATTATATAAATGTATACAGAGTTTTAGAAATTGCTTTCCACTGAAGGTGAAGACATAGCTGTAGCTGTTGAATGTACTAAAGGCTTATTAAGTCTTTTAAATAATTCTCAACATACATAAACATCTTATACAGTAACAGCTTAAAGATCAAAAAACTCAACACAATTTACAGTAATAGAATAGGTACCTATGTCTTATGACATGGTTTTGAATTGAAATTCACACTACAACAACACATTTGCAAATAGACTAAATTAGAGCCTTTAGTAGATTATTACATACAAAGGAAAGCTCTACACAAAGGTTGAAAATTTTGAAACTCCAAAAAGTGTCTTGCTTACCACCGGTCATGCCAGCTCAAATTCTCTAAATTGATCTTCTCAGTGGTGATTCTCCTGGCAAATGGTGTCATTACTGAATTCACTTGCCCCCTGAGGACCTTCTGCCATAGCGCATCCACACTGCACAATCCCTACTCCAAATCTACTCCAACAAAGAAATTTCTTGGGAAAAGCACATGATACAGGGTTGCTACGAAAGAGGTTTTATACTGCCGCCATATTAGCAGCAAATTGGAGATTGGCAATCTACTGAAAGCAATACACTGTAACACTGCGTGAGCCAGGTATACAGCTTTTTTCCTAGGTAACCCTAATTAATGCTGTCTATGCGGCATTTTGTTGATATATATTAGCGTTGAAAACACTGTTTTTGTATCACATAGGATCTGAGCAACAACATCCATATCTTGGTTAGGTATCATTTTGAAACCCCTGTATAAATGTGCTCTGTTTTTAAACTCTCAGCTATCAACTGAAAAAAGGAATAATTACAGTACTGGTTTAATCTTGTAGATAATTTTATAAATAGATTTGCAAAATTTATCATTCTTTATCTTATTTATTGAAACAATAACAGCAACTCCCCATATTTATGGGCACCAGTGAAGACAGAGAAAATAAGGTAAATAATAATTTTTTTTTACATATAAACAATATGGTGTTGGAAATCAAACTTGAAAAAACAACAATAAACAGATAACAGTACAAATTCTGATAACAATAATACTATACAAGAATATAAATTCAAATTTAGTAATACAATTAAGCAATGGCAACAGAATTTTCATCATTTTTGTGACAAAATGATTTGTAATACTTCTCCATGTGCTAAAGAGGAAAACACTCGCACAATGTTTTATTTTGGTATTTTTTCTAGAAAATAAGGGCTTGTTGATTAACATATACTCTTTTTTTGCATCAATTCCTTCAGGCTGTGTAGTTGTCTGAAAAAAATAATGTTAAAATTGAAAAAAAATAATGTTAAATCAATTTTGACAATTTCATTAGTATGGTAATCAAAAAGAAAACTAAATGGTGCAAAAGGACTATTAATCATGATATAAAATTGACATACAATAATAACTTATAGACCATCAAAATACTAAAAATTATTCATATGCAAATGATTTCGAAGAAGGTAATTTGAATCTCTTATTGCAGATATAGCTATTTATTTCATTTTGGCTTCTTCAGTCTAAACTTTTTCCAGGTGTTGAAAAAATGTAAAGAAATGATTTTCCAAGCTCCAACCATTAGGCTGATTATTTTTATGTTTCTTTTAGACTATATTTTGTCTTGAAGTATGGGATTGTGGGTGTGTAAATATCTCTTTTCTCATTGTCAACGTCTTCTAGTTGCCCTTTAAGCTTTTCAAATTTAATGTGGGGTCAATGATTAATCCTATTACTTTCTCTATACATACTATGTATATACTGTATAGAGAAGGTATTGTATTGAACCCAAAAATTTGATACCGAGATTTCAATGGAATTGCATGTTTTGAGACCCCTGAATCCAAAAAAGCATTTTTAGAAAAATGTGTGTGTGCATGTGTGCAATAACTCAAAAACTAAAAGTCGGTAAATTACCAAACTTGGCATTTATGTTTATCTTCCAGGGATGTGACACGAAGATTTTGAGAAAAATCCTCCCACTCCAAAACTACTCTTTATCTGGAATGATTTTCGAAAATTTTGATTTTCTCAAAAATGGCTCTAACGATTTTGATTAAAATATCGTACATTAAAGATATTTACCTGGCAAATAAAATGAATATCTTGAATAGCCTCTGAAGACTACTTTACTCTGGATGAATTTTACAAAATGTTGCATAAATGCTAAACCGTAAAGAGATGGACAAAAACTTAGCACACAAAAAATGTAGAGCATGTTAAAACACACAATTTAAAATACATACTTTTTTTTGTGGAGTTGATCGTTTTTGAGATATTCCTTGTTATTGGTTACAGCTTTAAAGAACTTATACTTTTCTCATATAGGAATTTGTGAACTCCTGTGCATACAAAGGAATAATCAGTCACACTATCACTTTAACCTATGGTACTCCCTTATTTCCCTTCTACTTACAAAGAAGCAAGTAATAAGGCTAATTCTGCTAATTTTTTCTTGATTAGCGAGAAGTAAATAGAAGCATAAGCTTTCCAACAATAATTTATTGCAGAGATGTACAGAAAGTCATGTGAATGGAACACATCAAATTTTTTTTGTATCTTCTCATATCGTGCCAATTCGTCTTATGCTACTTTCAGTTTCAGAATTTTTTGAAGACTTTGTAGTTGTTTGTTCATAGTTTGTTGGCAATCATTGAGTAAATTTTGTGATTATGAGAGTTGCGTAATACTTCATGAGGGCAGGATCCCAAGATATGTGTAAGCATTTCTAATGCTCTGTAGAGTGCCAACAGAGGTTGTTGCCTTAGGATCTACCAAATATGGTAGATACATTGCCCATAAAAACAATAGGATGTTTATACTAGGAGCAGAAAAGATGGCTCAGGAGAATGAGCGGAATGTATAGTTAGATCTGAAACAATTATTCATACCTGTAAAAACTTGGTGATGTATGTGCATGTATGCACAATATGGAATTGCTATGTTACCTGATATTGTTACATGTTAAGTACAATATATTCCCTTTTCATTATAACAAGGTGTAAAATTAATTTTATTGTTTTAGCTTACAGATCATCAAAACATGTCTGAAATTCAAAGTGAACACGTTATGGTGTGTGCTAAAATGAGAGCAAAATTAGTATCAGAAGTCAGAGAAAACATTTGTAAGTTAAAGGTGAGTCTGACAACAGTCTTCCTGATTAGTATTTATTAGGAAATTACTACAAAATTAAGAATGATTATTCCTAAGTTATTAACAGTATTATATAACAGTATTATCTTATCTAAGAGACAGATTTGAATTAATTCACCTACTTTACTTTAATTATAATAATAATGATAGCAATAAGAATAATAAAAACAATAATAATAATAAATTATGTAAGTACTAAGTATTACTTGTCTGCCTCCTAAATTTGGCCCTGGTCACTTTTCAGAAGAGCAGCCCTCTTAAGTAATAAATAGATATAACAATAATCTTTATTTCTAATATTTATTATTATAAATTATTGCTCCTTCCCTTTTTACTTTTTCAAGCACATATGTACAGTGAAATAGTAGGTAGAGAAGGTATTGTATTCCACCCCAAAAATTCAATACGGAGATTTAGCCACAATACTTGTTTTGAGGGCCCCTGAATAAATAATAAATAAAATTTTAAAAAAATGGAAGAAGGTGTGTATACATGTATGTGTTCAACTCCAAAATGAAAATGTTTAGTAGCAAATTTGGTATTTTAGTAACTCCCAAGGATATGACTGAAGATTTTAAAAAAAATCCCACTGCCCCAAACTACCCTTCACATGGAAAAATGCTTGAGTTTTGATCTTCTCAAAAAATGGCTCTAACGATTTTGATTAAAATCCCATATATTAAAAATATTTACATGGCAAATAAAATGCATAACTTGAATTTTCTGGGAATAGCCTCCACAGACCTCTTCATTCTGGATGACTTTTGCATAACTGGTAAATCATCAGAGATAAATGAAAACGTTATACATAAAAACTGTAAATCTTCTTAAAACACACAATTTAAGTCATCTAAAGTTTTTAGTAGAGCTAACCATTTCAGAGATGTTTCCTAATACTGGTTTAAATGTTCAAATACTTACTGTTTCAACAGGGAATTTGTGATTCCTTTTTCTTTTGTTTTACTCCCGGCTATGCAAAGAGCATTAATAGAAGGAACTAACAATAAGACCACTTTTGCTAATGTTTATCTTGATCAGTATAAAGTAGATAGAAGAACAAGATTTGTAAGAATAGTTTGTTGCACAATAGGTAGAGTAAGTCATGTGAATGGAGTATATCTGATTTATTTTGGTCTTTTCCACTTTTTTTTACTTCAAATTTCTTGAGTTACAAATATCTGAGTATGTTTCAAGAATCTTCAGCCATTGACCTAATTCTTGGTGATGAAATGTTAGATGTTAGGGTATCTAGTGGTTTGAACTTGATGAGCTTTTTCAGTGCTGGAATGTCGAAATTCGTGGCAATTCTTCTATTTCTTTATAATGGGGTGTAACTGTCATAGTCCAAGCCAGGCTTACTCTGTGTAGTGCAATGGGTAAACACATTATATCAGTTATAGATAGGCTTTTAACTGCAATGGTGGGTCTCTTGTTCCTTCCTAATTGTGTTATCTGTCAGTAGGGAACATGCACAGCATCCTCCACGATCTAGAGCAGCTTCTGATTTTCAAGGTCATGGGTAAAACCTGGTGGAGCATAAAAATCCTTAGCTCCCTTTTGAAGGGAAGTAAAGCTGTTGATCACAGATTTAGGGCTCGCAATAGAACATCAAGCCTGATAAAGAGGCTTCTGAGCAAAATTAAGCAGACTTTCATGCCCAGTATAGAATGGGACACTAAGAACTGCAGCAGTTAAAGAGCATCCATAAATAAAACTCAATTTATTTTCCAACATGCAGACCTTCAAATCCTAAGTTTAGAATCTCTCTTATTTATAGAAAGTGTTTCACAATGATTGTGTTTTAGCTATTTTGAAATTCAATTATGAAGTACCTTGTAGTGAATTTTGTTAGATACCAACTAATTGTCAAGATGGCTGTTCATATTCAGTGCTATAAATGTGAAATTTTTCATTACAAATTATCATTCTAGTATCATACAATCGAAATACAATGGTACAAGAGTCACTTCAGTCCTTTTCCAGCAACCATGTCATTACACAGGCAATAAATGCAGACAAACCCTATAAATTCAGTCTTTCCTGGATGATAATGGTGGCCATTTACGTCTATTATAATGTCACTGCAATAATTAATCTCGCCGAGTGTGGTAATCATCTTCAAATTTCATGCCAATATCTTCCTTAGTGTTGGAATTGTTAAAATAATTTCTGGGTTTGGTAGCAAGTAGAGCACGCTGTATTATGTTCTTTCAGATTGGTTATCATTTAAGATTTGGGTCATCACAATGAAAATCTTCCTATGCCAATAGCTAAATTACTTTACAATTAATATATATGCACATAATCAAAGTATGCAGAAGTTTATTTTCTTTTTCCACCTTGTAATATACTGGTAGGAAGGTATTTCTGTTCTCTTAAAACTTCAGTGCAGAGACTTCATTTTATAGTCCCATGAATAAAAGAAAATAGGATTTTTAGAGAATAGGCTGAGAGAGAGAAAATGAATTATGGTTAAGTAACAAACTTTTTTTTTAATGGCATTTGCATAACTTTTTTTTTTTTTTTTTTTTTTTTTTTTTTTTTTTTTTTTTTTTTTTTTTTTTTTTTTTTTTTTTTTTTTTTTTTTTTTTTTTTTTTAACACAGCATTCAAAAAAGTATAGGCTAAAGCATAGGATAGGCTAGGCTAGGCTAAGTTTAGGGTAGGGGGATAGGCTAGGCATAGGCTGGGGATAGGCTAAGCATAGGCTAGGCATAGGCTAAGTGTAGGCTAGGCATAGGCTAAGTGTAGGCTGAGGCTAGGAATAGGGTAAGTGTAGGCTAGGCATAGGCTGGGGATAGGCTAAGTGTAGGCTGGGGGATAGGCTAGGAATAGGCTAAGTGTAGGCTAGGGGATAGGCTAAGCTAAGCATAGGCTAGGAATAGGCTAGGCATAGGCTAGGAATAGGCTAAGTGTAGGGTAGGCATAGGCTAAGTGTAGGCTAGGGGATAGGCTAGGCATAGGCTAAGTGTAGGCTAGGGGATAGGCTGAGCATAGGCTAGGGATAGGCTGGGGATAGGCTAAGCATAGCATAGGATAGGCTAGGCATAGGCTAAGTGTAGGCTAGGCATAGGCTAAGTGTAGGCTAGGCATAGGCTAAGTGTAGGCTGAGGCTAGGAATAGGGTAAGTGTAGGCTAGGCATAGGCTGGGGATAGGCTAAGTGTAGGCTGGGGGATAGGCTAGGAATAGGCTAAGTGTAGGCTAGGGGATAGGCTAAGCTAAGCATAGGCTAGGAATAGGCTAGGCATAGGCTAGGAATAGGCTAAGTGTAGGGTAGGCATAGGCTAAGTGTAGGCTAGGGGATAGGCTAGGCATAGGCTAAGTGTAGGCTAGGGGATAGGCTGAGCATAGGCTAGGGATAGGCTGGGGATAGGCTAAGCATAGCATAGGATAGGCTAGGCATAGGCTAAGTGTAGGCTAGGCATAGGCTAAGTGTAGGCTGAGGCTAGGAATAGGGTAAGTGTAGGCTAGGCATAGGCTGGGGATAGGCTAGGCATAGGCTGGGGATAGGCTAGGAATAGGCTAAGTGTAGGCTAGGGGATAGGCTAAGCTAAGCATAGGCTAGGCATAGGCTAGGAATAGGCTAAGTGTAGGGTAGGCATAGGCTAAGTGTAGGGTAGGCATAGGCTAAGTGTAGGCTAGGGGATAGGCTAGGCATAGGCTAAGTGTAGGCTAGGCATAGGCTAAGTGTAGGCTAGGGGATAGGCTGAGCATAGGCTGGGGATAGGCTAAGCATAGCATAGGATAGGCTAGGCATAGGCTAAGTGTAGGCTAGGCATAGGCTAAGTGTAGGCTGAGGCTAGGAATAGGGTAAGTGTAGGCTAGGCATAGGCTGGGGATAGGCTAGGCATAGGCTGGGGATAGGCTAGGAATAGGCTAAGTGTAGGCTAGGGGATAGGCTAAGCTAAGCATAGGCTAGGCATAGGCTAGGAATAGGCTAAGTGTAGGGTAGGCATAGGCTAAGTGTAGGCTAGGGGATAGGCTAGGCATAGGCTAAGTGTAGGCTAGGCATAGGCTAAGTGTAGGCTAGGGGATAGGCTGAGCATAGGCTAGGGATAGGCTGGGGATAGGCTAAGCATAGCATAGGATAGGCTAGGCATAGGCTAAGTGTAGGCTAGGCATAGGCTAGGCATAGGCTGGGGATAGGCTAGGCATAGGCTGGGAATAGGCTAGGAATAGGCTAAGTGTAGGGTAGGCATAGGCTAAGTGTAGGGTAGGGGATAGGCTAAGCATAGGCTAAGTGTAGGCTAGGGGATAGGCTGAGCATAGCATAGGATAGGCTAGGCATAGGCTAAGTGTAGGCTAGGCATAGGCTAAGTGTAGGCTGGGGATAGGCTAGGAATAGGCTGGGGATAGGCTAAGCATAGCATAGGATAGGCTAGGCATAGGCTAAGTGTAGGCTAGGCATAGGCTAAGTGTAGGCTGAGGCTAGGCATAGGCTGGGGATAGGCTAGGCATAGGCTGGGGATAGGCTAGGAATAGGCTAAGTGTAGGCTAGGGGATAGGCTAAGCTAAGCATAGGCTAGGAATAGGCTAGGCATAGGCTAGGAATAGGCTAAGTGTAGGGTAGGCATAGGCTAAGTGTAGGCTAGGGGATAGGCTAGGCATAGGCTAAGTGTAGGCTAGGCATAGGCTAAGTGTAGGCTAGGGGATAGGCTGAGCATAGGCTAGGGATAGGCTGGGGATAGGCTAAGCATAGCATAGGATAGGCTAGGCATAGGCTAAGTGTAGGCTAGGCATAGGCTAAGTGTAGGCTGGGGATAGGCTAGGCATAGGCTGGGAATAGGCTAAGTGTAGGGTAGGCATAGGCTAAGTGTAGGGTAGGGGATAGGCTAAGCATAGGCTAAGTGTAGGCTAGGGGATAGGCTGAGCATAGCATAGGATAGGCTAGGCATAGGCTAAGTGTAGGCTAGGCATAGGCTAAGTGTAGGCTGGGGATAGGCTAGGAATAGGCTAGGCATAGGCTGGGGATAGGCTAAGCATAGGCTAAGTGTAGGCTGGGGATAGGCTAAGTGTAGGCTGGGGATAGGCTAAATGTAGGCTAGGCTAAGCATAGGCTAGGAATAGGCTAGGCATAGGCTGGGGATAGGCTAAGTGTAGGCTGGGTATAGGCTAAGTGTAGGTAAGGTATATAGATAGGTAAGTTAAGGTAGGCAGGGTAAGGTAGGGTAGGTAAGTAAGATAAGATAGGTTAGGTAGGCAAGGTAGGTAGGTAGGAGGGCAGGTAGATAGGTTAAGTAGGTAAGGTAGGGTAGGTAGGTAAGATAAGATAGGTAAGGTGGCAGGTAAGGTAGGTAAAGTAAGAAGGGTAGGCAAGGTAGGTAACATATTGTAGGTAGGGTATGTATGGTATGTAGATAAGGTAGGTTACTTAGGTAGGTAGGGTAGGGTAGGTAAGGTCACCTAGTAAAGTAGGTTATGTAAGGTAGGGTAGGTAAATAATTATGAAAGGTAGGTAATGTAGGTAGGGTAAGGCAGCTTGGGTAGGTAAGGTCACCTAGTAAAGTAGGTTATTTAAGGTAGGTAAATTAGGTAATGTAGGTAAGGTATGGTAGGTAATGTAAGGTAGGAAAAGTAGGTATGGTAAGGTCACCTAGTAAAGTAGGTTATGTAAGATAGGTAGTAAAAGTCAGTAGGTAAATTAGATAGGTAAGGTAGTTAAGGTAGGTAGGTTAGGTTAGGTTAGGTTAGGTTAGGTAAGGTAAGTGGATGGGTAGGTAGGTAAGGTAGGATAGGGAGCTAAGGTAGGTAAGGTAAAGTAAGGTAGGTAATGTAAGGTAGATGAGGTAATGAAGGTATGGTAGGTAAGTTAGGTAGGTAAGGCAAGGTAGGTCAGTAAGATATGCAGGTTAGATAAGGTAGGTAACGTAGGTAGGTAGGTAAGGGGGTTATATAAGGTAGGTATGGTAGCTAAGGTAGGCAGGTGGGTGGATGTGTTTGGGTAGGTAGGTATGGAAATGTAGTGTAGGTAAGTTAGGTAAAGTAGGTAGGGTAGGTAGGAAAGGTAGGTAACAAAATGTAAGCAAGATAAAGAAGGTAAGGTAGGTATGTTAGGTAAGGTACGTAAGGTAGGTAGGTTAGGTATGGCAGCTAAATTAAAGTAGTCAAGGTAGGTAGGTTAGGTAAGGTCAGGTAGGAAAGGTAAGATAAGTAGGTAAGTTAGGTTAGTAGTAGGTTGGTGGCTAGGTGGGTGAGTGGGTGGGTGGAAAGGTAGGTGAGTTGTTAGGATAGGTAGGTAAGGTAAGGTAGAGTAGTTAGTGAAAGGTAGGGTTGGTAGGGTAAGTAAGGTAGGTAGATAAGGTAAATAGGTTAGGTAAGGTAAATAGGTTAGGTAAGGTATTTTAAGTAGATAGGTAAGGTAGGTAGGCTAGGTAAGTAATGTATGTAGGTAGGATAGATATGATAAGGTAGGGTAGGTAGATAAGGTAAGGTAGGTAGGTATTGTAAGGTAGGTAGATAAGGTAAGGTAGGTAGGTATTGTAAGGTACATATGTAAGGTAGGTAGGTAGGTAAGATAGATAAAGTAAAGTAAGTTAGTTAAGGTAGGTAGGTAAGGTAAGGAAGGTAAGATAAGGTAGATAGGTAGGTAAGGTAGGTTAGGTGGGGAAGGTAGGGTAGGTAATTAGGTAAGGTTGGTAGATAATATCAGCATATTATTTAGGGAGAATGTCACAACATTAAGCCAAAATAAGGTAGTTCTCTTACATTTTTCTTAACCCTTAGTCCAAATGTCGGGTTTTGTTTTTAATCTTAGTGCTTCATAATACTTGAAAAATAAAAAAGTCCCATGAAGAGGGTCATACTCTTTGGTAGGGAGGGCAACAGTGCTGAAGTTGGATTTATGTATTCCTGAGCTGCAGGTTTCTATTACTCCCAGCAGCTTCTGCCTGAAGAATGCATCCAAGGAATGTCAAAGGTCTGCCGGACAGTTAGTCTTGCTAACTTACACATGTGTTTCCCTGAGCCACGCTACTGGAAAAGGTCTTCCAATGCCACTCCAAAAGTTGCCAGCCAATATGTTCGAGATTATCTAGGTAAGTTTTCAGATATTTATTCTATCAGTAAAATAACTATAGGAAGGTACAGCAAAGTGGGAAAGTTAGAATAGATTGGTGTTTTGTAAGATTAAATTGGGTCATGCCTACCCATCCACTTATTCATCTAGATGCCTAAAAATATGTGTTATCCCCTGTGGTCTGGGGCTACCATAGCCTCCAGTTCCTGAGGTCATGGGTTCAAACCCAGTGGAGGTCAATGCCCTTTTTTTTCTTCTTTTTTTGGTAAAAATCCTTAACAGGCTACCTTCAGAAGGAAGGTAAAGTTGGTGATCATGTGTCATAATTTTTAAATATTAAAAATACTTCAGAGGCCTTTTGAGCAAAATTTCCAGTCTTTTATGCGCATTATAGAATGGAACACTAAGAACCTTAATAGCTAAAGAATGCCCATAAATAAAACGTCAATTTCTAAAAATATTTTGTCACTAAATATGGATATATGTAACAGACTTTGCCAAATGAACAGAGAATTTCTAAATACTTACAATTGTCAAATACTTAATCTTAATCTTCAACCCCTTCAGCAATGTAGATGTGATATGACATCCTGTGCATGATTGTTAAATAACCCATTTTACCAAAAGATGACATCAGATAACTCCATGAAATAAAACAAACCTCAGTGTCTAGATTTATGCCCATTAGTACACAATAATACTAGCAGTGACTCAGGTGTGCGTGCACCCTAGGGAACATGTCCATGGGATTTTCCATTAGGCTCCCCTTGTACAAGCAAGGGCAGAAGTGGATATGCCACTTACCGTATAAACCCCATAGGGGATGACTACCAAAGACCTTGGTAGATGCAACATTTACCAGCTTGTGTCTAACTCTCCAGGTTAGTGCCTGGACATTGAGGCATCTTACAACCCTGCCCAGGTCTAGCCCAGGCATATCCAATCTCCCAATCCAAACAGTCCCTTCTGGAAGGGGCTTGGTGTTCTGTCTCACAACTTCTAGTAACGTCAGAAGTCCACAGGTGCTCAGGGTGGTCTGCTGCACTCGACGGGATGAGCTGAAGAGGGAAGAACCTCCCCCTAAGGGTGCATGACTGTTAAATAAACCATTTTACGAACAGATAACATTAAATAACACAAACCTCAATATCTGGATTTATGACCATTAAAGCACGATAGGAATGTCTAACCTATGCATTACAAGATCAAATCCAGTCAAAATGTATGTTCTACATTTGAGAGAAACTGTGAAAAAGGATGGGGAGGGCCCAACTAAAGTAATTGGTGTTATGGCATGGTTGCATGCTTACAGCTTTCAATTGAATGCAGATACATGCATTTCACTCACACCATTACACAGCATTGTAAGATCAGCTAATACTGCAGTTATATGTCAGAATGACTGCATGATCTAAGGCATAGTATGTGAGAGTTAACCATACTCTTATGTTTTTTTTTGTTTTTAACACCTCACTTCCTTTATTGGATATCCTGGAATGGTTTATTTTCCAATGCATTCATAATAATCACCTGCAGTATAACAACACTCAATTATGTTGAGTGGAATGATATATTTATAAAAAAAAAAAAAAAAAAAAAAAGAACCAAATTAGGTTATAATCTACAAAATGTAGAAGATTGATTATCTCTGCGGAATTGCAAAATCAAGGGGTGTTCATGGGGTTGATTAAATATACCTATAGCAGAAATCAATTCTGTATTGAAGTATCATGTTAATGACAACTCATTTTTTAAAGGAACTTCATCCTCTTAGGACCACTCAATTGTCTATGAATGATCCCCTAATCATTTTAGTTAAATGGACACGGAAGCAAGTTTAAAACTGTCTCAATTCTATAATATTGAAATGTGGTTATTTTATTTACAGAGCGAGTACTGAGACCAGTTCTAGTTGCTGTGGCTCCTTTGCCTATTCCTGTTCAACAAACTGTTGGTTCAATGGTACTAGGACTACTCTGTGAAGCTTGGCTAGATCATATATACATGCATCGTATAAAATTTAGGTAAAGATATTTCTTTGACAGTGATAAGTTATATAATACGTAGAAGCTCTAAGAAATGTAGTTTGTAATAGACTGAATTGACGAAACCATGAAATTATGACATTTCTAAAAGGTTAATAAAATATATTTATGTTGGTTGGTTGGTATCTAATGTTAAACGCTTGATAATAAAATCATTCGTTTTCTTGCACTCCAACATTTAGCTTAGAGGTTGTAATCTTCTGTAAAAGTTTTTAAACAAATTGTAACCGTTAGGTGACATAACTGCCAAATATTACTACTTAAGTATTAGGAAGAATTTATAGGAAAGAAGTTGAAATGATCCCCTAGGTCTCAAATGCTCTAATACCATCAGGGTCGAAGAAAACAAGAGTTCAGTCAAGAGAGACTGGATAGAAGAGTTCAAAGAGGGAATTGGTATTATGTCTTGTAATTTAAAAGTTACCTTGATCATTCGTATAACTTCTTTTATTTCCTATTTTAGTGAATGGGGAGCACTTCAGTTATTAGTGGACTTCGGTTCAGTGCCAGACTGGCTAGGTGAATGCGGCTGGCTTGTTCCAGAAGTGCAAAATAAATTAATACGTCATGAAGTTCTGAGAAGATGTGAAGGTGTGGGTAGACTTCTGCTGAGACGAAGAGGGGACCAGGTTGCCATGGTGGCATCTTCTGGAGAAAATAAGGATAACCATGGTAAGTGATCTTATAGTACATCAAGTAGCTCCTCAATTGGCCCCCCAGGGAGCTCACAAGGCACCCTGGACCAGGTCTCCCAGCAGAGCAAAAATCCCCATGCCGGTAGCGGGAATCAAATCCAGATCTCCCACTTGGCAAGCAGCTGTGCTGCCACTGCACTAGGGAGAAGACCCAATTTCATTACTGCAGCACATATAAATTTTACTCACAGAACTGTGTAATTGCTCCATTTCCCTTTCCTTCTTGAACTCTGAATTCATCCTAAATCCATTCATCACTAATAAAGCGTGAATGTTTATTTCCAGGAAGAGGCTCTAGAAGAACATCAATACATTCAGCTGGCTTGGAGTCAATGCCTGCTGAAATGTTTGTCCCAAATCAAGAACAGTGGCTCGAACTCAGAGCTCCAAAACATAAAGGACTTTGTGGTGCCCTCTGCTGTGGAAGCTGACTGCCAATTGTACAAATTTTTAATTATGGTCACAATGATAAATTAGAACTTACTAAATTATTACATTGGATAAAAACAGTTAACATTACTTCAGAAGTTTAAAATAATTATCAAATTATATATGAAAAATAAACATAAGTTTTCAAATAAAATTGTGTATTGTTTATTGACTTTAGTGGTTTTAACAATTCCTTTTTATTTTGTCATATGTTTCTGAATTAAGCAAATAAGCAAGAAGGGAGAAGAAGAATTGAAATTATTAACGAGATGTCATCTAGAAGTGCAAAAGCAGTATCTAAGCAGTGGCATGCACATAAAACTGTCATCTTTAGAAATGTTTTGCTAAGATATAAAATCATGCAGCATATTCCTGGAATTAGCTGTAATCCCATATTATGGCCCTGTGGCGGGAAAAATAGAAAGGATACTCACAAAATGCATCTAAACTGTGTTCAAGCTCCCAACAAAAATTAAACAACTCTGAGGCTAGGTTAAAGATGAATGGGTTATGTTTATTGCATGAATTTTGATTCTCTCACTAAATTTGTTTCAATTCCAGTAGTTAGCAATGCCTTAGGACACCTAGTAACAGTAACCATAACAATGTCAATAAACAACAAGAAAATTTGAGCTGAAGATTCAATAGATTTTTAATTGCAAAACTAATACTGGTGATTTAAAAAAGAAAAGTTAAGAGTTACTACAAATGATTAATTATTATATTAATAATTCACTGTTACTAGCCGCTTTTTTACGTTTATAAATTTTTACTTAATTGGAATTTGTGTGGAAATTCACCTTAAGGGCAGGAGAGAGAAATATGGAAAATATCTGCAGCAGTGAGAAAAGGTGACAATGGCATAGGTAGAGTGGGTGGGTAGGGAGGGAGGGTGGGTAGGTAGGTAGGTAGGGTAGAGTAAAGTAGCTACGTCAGGTAGAGTGGGTGGGTAGGTAAGGTAAAGTACGGTAGGTAAGATAAGGTTAGATAGGTAGGTAGCTTAATTAGGTAAGTTAAGTAGGTAGTTGGGTAGGTAGGTAAAGTAGGTAAGGTAGGGCAGGCAGGTTAGGTTGGGTAAGTAGGGTAGGTAAGGTAGATAGGTAAGGTAGGTAAAGTAGGTAGGAGAGGTAGGTAAAGTAGGTCAGGTAAGGTATAGTAAGTAGGGCAAGGTAAGGTAGGTAGGTTAGGTAAAGTAGGTAGGTTTGTTAAGGCAGGTAGGAAAGGTAAGGTAGGTAAGGAAAGGCAGGTAGGTAAGGTAAGTAGGTAGGTTAATTAGGTAGGTGGGTAGGTAGTAAGGTAAGGTAGGGTAGGGTGGGTAAGGTAGGGTAAGTAAGATAAGCTAAGGCACATAAGGTAACGTAGGTAGGGTAGGTAAGATAGGTAAACTAGGTAAGATAGGTAGGTAAGGTGGGTAGATAAGGTAGGTAAGTAAGGTAGTTAAGGTAAGTAGGTAAGGTAGATAGGTAATTAGGTAAGGTATGTAAACTAGGTAAGGTAAGATAAGTAGGTAGGTAAGGTAAAGTGGGTAAGGTAGGTAACGTAAGGAAGGTAAGGTATGTAAGCTAAGGTGGGTAAGGTAGGTATGTAGGAGAGGTACTAAGGTAAGGTAGGTTAGGTAGGTAGGGTTAAGTAAGGTAAGATACCTAAGGTAAGGTAGGGTCAGGTAGGTAGGGTAGGTAAGGTAAGTAAGGTAAGGTAGGTAAACTAAGGTAGGTAAGTAAGGTAGGAAAGGTAAAGTAGGTAGGTTAGGTTGGTAAGGTTAGGTAAGATACGGAAGGTACCTAAGGTAAGATGGGTAGCATAGGTAAGGTTAGGTAGGTAAGGTACCTAAGGTAAGGTTAGGTAAGATACGGAAGGTACCTAAGGTAAGGTTAGGTAAGATACGGAAGGTACCTAAGGTAAGATGGGTAGCATAGGTAAGGTTAGGTAGGTAAGGTACCTAAGGTAAGGTAGATAGGGTAGGTAAGTACAGGTAGGTTAGGTCAGCTAGGTTGGTGGGTAGGTGATTGGGAAGGCCAGTGAGTATGTAGGATATGTAGGTAAGGTTGGGTTGGTAGGGAGGTAAGGTAGGGTAGGTAGGGTAAGTAAGGTATGTAGGGTAGGTAAGTTACCTAGGGTAGGTAAGGTAAGCTAAGGTAGGTAAACTAGGTAAGGTAAGATAGGTAAAGTAGGAAGGTAGGTAGGTAAGGAAATGTAGGGTAGGTAAAGTAGGAGGTTAGGTGGGGTAGGTAAGGTAAAGAAGGTAACGTGGTGAGGTAAGGTAGATAGGTTAGCTAAGTTAGTGGGTAGGTGGGTGGGAAGGTAGGATAGGTATAGTAAGGGAGGTAGATAAGGTAAGATAGGTAAGGTAGTTTGGTATGTAAAGTAAGGTAGTTGGGTAGGTAAGGTATGTAGCGTAGGTAGGTAAGGTAAGGTAGTTAGGGTAGGTAGGTAAAGTAGATAAGGTAAGGTAGGTAGGTAAGGTAGTAGAGTAGGTAGGGTAAGGAAGGTAAGGTAGATAGGTAAGTTAAGGTAGGTAGGGTAAGTTAGGTTAGGTAGGGTAAGCAGGGTAGGTAAGGTAAGGTAAGGTAGGTACTTAGGTAGGTAGGCAAGATAAGGTAGGTAACATAGGTAGGGTATATAAGGTAAGGTAGGTAGATAAGGTAAGGTAGGTAGGTAAGGTAAAGTACGTAGGTAAGGTAAGGTAAGGTAGGTAGGATTAGGTAGGTAGTAGTTAAGGT
Source organism: Hymenopus coronatus (assembly GCA_030762935.1). Lineage (NCBI taxonomy): Eukaryota > Metazoa > Arthropoda > Insecta > Mantodea > Hymenopodidae > Hymenopus > Hymenopus coronatus. The sequence continues at coordinate 41,758,965 of CM060899.1, forward strand.
AGGGATGGGTAGGTGGGTGGGTAGGTAGGTAGGTAGGTAGGTAGGGTAAGTAGGTAGGTAGGGTAATTGGGTAGGTAAGGTAAGGTAGTGTTGCTAGGGTACCACAGGTTAGGTAAGGTAGGTAAAGTAAGGGAGGGAAGGTAAGGTAGGTATGGTATGGTATGTAGATAGGTAGGTAGGGTAAGGTAGGTTTGGTAGGGTAAGGTTGGTTAGGTAGGGTAAGGAAAGGTAGGTTAAGTAAAGTAGGCAAGTTAGATAAGGTAGGTAGGTTAGGTAGGTAAGGTAGCTAGGAAAGTTGGGTAGGTAACATAAGGGAGGTAGGTAAGGTAGGAAGGAAATTTTGATAGGTAAGGTAAGTAGGTAAGGTAGGTAGGAAAGGTACATAGGTAAGGTAGGAAAGTTAGTTAGGTAAGGTATGTAGGTAATGTAAGGTAGGTAGGTAGGTAAGGTAAGTAGGAATTGTAGGATAGGAAGGTAAGGTAGGTTGGAAAGTTAGGTAAGGTAGATAGGGTAGGAAAGGTTTGTAGGGTAGGTAACGTAAGGTAGATAAAGTAAAGTAGGTAGGTTAAGTTAGGTAAGGTAGGTAGGAAAGGTAGGTAGGTTGGGTAGGTAAGGTAGGTACGTTAGGTAGGTAAGGTAGGTAGGCAGGCAGGAAAGTTAGGTAGGTAATGTAAGGGAGGTAGGTAAGGTATGTAGGTTAGGTAAGGTAGGTAGGAGAGGTTGATAGGTAAGGTAAGTGGGTAGGGTAAGCAGGTAAGGTAGGTAGGTAAGGTAGGAAAGTTAGTTAAGTAGGTAAGGTATGTAGGTAACGTAAGGTAGGAAATTTAGGTAAGGTTAGTAAGGTAGGTTAGGTAGGTAAGTTAAGGTAGGGTAGATAAGGTATGTAGAGTAGGTAAGGTAATTTAGGTAAAGTAAAGTAGGTAGGTTAGGTAGGTTAGTTTTGTAAGGTAGGTAAGGTAGGTGAGAAAGTTAGGTAGGTAAGGCCAAGTCAGGTAAGCAGGTAAGGTAGGTTAGGTGGGTGAGTGAGTGGGTAGGCAGGATATGTAGATAAGGCTGGGTAAGGTAGGGTAGGTAGGTAAAGTAGGTATGGTATGGTAAGGTAAGATAGGTAGGTTAGGTAGGGTAAGGTAGGTAGGTCAGGACGGGTAGGTAAGGTAAGGTAGGTAGGTCAGGACGGGTAGGTAAGGTAAGGTAGGTAGGTCAGGACGGGTAGGTAAGGTAAAGTAGGTAGGTCAGGACGGGTAGGTAAGGTAAAGTAGGTAGGTCAGGACGGGTAGGTAAGGTAAAGTAGGTAGGGTAGGTAAGGTTAGTGAGGTAGGAAAGGTCAGGTAGTTAAGAAGGTAATTAGGAAGGTAGGTTAAGTGGGTAGGTAGGGAGGTACAGTAGGTAAGGTAGGGTGGGTAGAGTAAGTTGGTTAGGTAGGGTAAGTAAGGTAGGTAGGGTCGGAAAGATAAGGTAAGGTAGGTAAGGTAAGTTAGGCAGGGTAGATAAGGTAAGGTAGGTAAGGAAATGAAGGTTAGGTAAAGTGGGTAGGGTAGGTGGGATAGGTACGGTAAAGAAAGTAACATAGGTAAGGTAGATAGGTTAGATAGGTTGGTGGGTAGGCGGGTAGGTGGGAGGGAAGGTATGATAGAAAGGGTAGGTAGGGTAAGTAACATAAGGTAATTCAATTAGGTAATTTAAGTTAAGGTAAGCTAAGGTACGTAGGTACGGTTAACATGTTAGGTAGGGTAATGTTGGTAGATAGGTAAGGTAGGTAGGATAGGTACGGTAAGGTAAGGTAGTAAGGATAGATATGGTAAGGTAAGGGAGGTAGATAAGTTAAGGTAGGTAAAGTAAGGAACGTGGATAAGGGAAGGTAGGTAAGATAGTTTGATAGGTAAGTAGGTGGGTAGGTAGGGTAAGTAGGGAAAGTAAGGTAGCATTACTAGAGTAAGGTAGGTTAGGTAGAGTAGGTAAGGTAGTTAGGTTAGGTAAGTAAGGTAGATAAGGTAAAGTAGATAGGTAAGATAAGGTATGTAAGGTAAGTTAGGTAAGGTAGTAGAGTAGGTAGGTAGGGTAAGGAAGGTAAGGTAATGTAAGGTAGACAGGTAAGTTAAGGTAGGTAGGTTAGGTAAGTAGGCCGGGTAATTAAGGTAGGTAGGATAGGGTAGGTAACAAAGGAAGGGTAGGTAAGGTAAGGTAGGTAGAGTACGTAGGTAAGGTAGGTAGGGTTAGGTAGGTAAAGTAAGGCAGGGATGGGTAGGTAGGGTAGGGTAGGTAAGGTAGGTCAGTTAGGTAGGTGCGTGGGTAGGTAGGGTAGGTAAGGTAGGTAGGTAATATAAGTTAAGGTAGGAAAGGTAAGTTAGGTAGGGTATGTAGGTAAGGTAAGATAGGGAATGTAAGTTAGGTAGGGTATGTAGGTAGGTAAGGTAAGGCAAGGTAGGTAGGGTAAGGTATGGAGGGTATGTAGGGTAGGTAATGTATGGAGGGTATGTAGGGTAGGTAAGGTAAGGTAGATATAGTAAAGTAGGTAGGTTAAGTTAGTTAGGTAAGGTAAGGTAGGGAGATTAGGTAGTTAAGGTAGATACGTAAGGTAGGTAGGTTAGGTGTGTAGTGTAGGTAGGTTAGTTAGATAAAGTAGGTAGGAAAGTTATTAGGTAAGGTAGGTAACGTACAGTAGGTAGGTAAGGTATGCAGGGTAGGTAAGGTAGGTAGGTAGGAAAGTTAGGTAGACAACATAAGGTAGGTAGGTAAGGGGTGTAGGGTACATAGGATATGTAGAGTAGGTAAAGTAGGTAAGGTAGGTTGGTCGGCAGGCAGGCAGGCTGGCAGGTGGGTGGGAAAAGGTGATGGCAGAATACCAGTTACAATGACAATGATATATAAGTTTTTCATGTAAAAAGTGTTTCCTCATATGAATTTGCATGTAAATTCACACTTTGTGTAGGAGAGAGAGGAGAGAATGGAAATGTACCTAAATGTATAGTCCATGAGGAGGGAAACATGCAGTTACACCTCTCTTTCTGTTTGACCATATACAATGTTAAGCGCAACAACTGAGTGATGCGAAAGGAAATCTATTTTTATCTTTGTCTTAGAGATCTTTTTTCCATTGAGAATGCCTAAATATCTTGTAATTCTATTAATAGCTATATTTACAGTGCTAAATGAATCACACAAAATCCATCCATATATCAGAAGTTTTACAGTAATCTATAATCTATAAAATTTCCCCACTGCATTGAAGCTTCTTTTTCCCACTTGCTATTCAGAAAACATATTGCAAATTTAAGTTGATCCGCAGTTCTTAATAATATTTTGGAAAAAATAGCCAGCCTTATATTGGGATACATACAATATATGTGCAGGAATGTAGAAACAAGTGCAAATGTAGCTTATGATGATAAATTACCATATTTATGAAGATGCGGCAAGAGAAACCTTCTTTTAGACATTGTTCATAGTGAAATGTAGTTACAGCTAATCATTACTGGTAACAAAGTACAGTAAAACCTGAGTTTAATGGAAATGTGCCTTAAATGAAAATATTTCTTTGCCCTGCGAGTTTATGGCTGAAAAGCATGCTAAATTTACCTTGTTAAATGGAAACTAATACGGACACAGAAATCAAAGTACGCCTTTTAACAAAAAATTTCCAGTTCTAGAATGTAGCATTTAGAAAATTTTCAGGCACCCTGTGAAAGTCTGCATTGTGTGCTCTACAGATGTGATGTTTATATCGAAACATGAACATTTTGCTGCTGCTTGACCGGTCCATGAGGGGTGGTGCACTAATGAATACTGAGAAATTCTATCATAGTTGTCCTTCTGCATAGTGTAGTTAACCACTGATATTAAGATAAGCATGGCTAATCACTTTTTCATTGTTGTCTGTGTCCTGTCAAACAGCACTTTAAGGTTCATCTCTAAACTTACAAAGGTGACAATTTAGTTCGGCAGTAGTCACCATCCCTTGGAAAACAAGGATTGTGCTAGATTTATGCTAGTGAATGTGATAAACTGAGTGTCAAGCAGATCATGAAGGTGTTTGTTGTAGGCAAAACTCAAGTTTATGAAATTCTAAAGAAGAAATTGGAAATTTTGAAGCAATGGAAAACTGTGCTCATAGAAAAATGAAGAGAGAGTGTAAGAAAGACATGAATAAAATAGTGTGGAAGCAGTTCATGGGTTACAGGGCAAAAAATCACAGCATATTGGAGTCAATGTTACAGGAATACACTAAGAAGGTAGCTGAAAAACTGGGCAAGACTGGTTCCAAAGCAACTAATTGATGGCTAGTATTTCTGCAAAAGACACCAGATACTTTTGACAACTGGAAAAAACAAACAATTTGGTTTACAGCTAGTTTTTATTCATTAAAAGTTTTAGTGTGTATTAGGTATAGCAGAAATTCATAAATATACAACTAAATAAGTTACGTATATTTTTTATCCCAATATGCCTGTGTATGATTTAATTTTGTTATATCCTCGTTAAACGGAAACCTGCTCATAATGGAAATGCTCAATTCTGCTGAAGACAGGTTTTATTGTGTTAGGTAACTGTGAACTGATAATTATGAAAACAACTTAACTATTATTGGTAACTGTTACATGTAACCAATAACAAGTGACAAGTTATAAATAACCCCTGGATTCTCATGTTTTGACCTATTTTATTCCTGATCTGTTTTAGTTACCGAGTAATATAGTTCAATTTTATAGAACCTAAAACAACCCAATTTTACATTAGGACCTAATAGGGTCTATTTTTCATGACAGAACCAAAAAATACCTAATTCAGTTATTTAAGCAGAGTGATGGGTGAAATTTACATTTTTCACAATTATGATGTTAGAGTCTTCAGTTTCAGACACACAGTATAAAAATTTAATATATTCCATTCATATTACTTTCTCTACAAACTATTGTTATCTACATTGTGGTAATTGAGATAAACATTAGCAGAAATGGTTGTATTAATTCCTTATAAGTAGAAGGGAAATAAATATTCTAGTCAAATCTTTGAAAAAGCTGTTTGCTATGAGAACAATTGAAATTCGGTTCACTTTGTACAGCCAGCAGTAAAACAAGAGAGATGAAATGCAACATCACTTCCTATTTGAGAAAAGTTACATGGTTTAAAACTAAAGCCAATAGCAAGCAATATTTCAGAAGCAGTCAACTCTACAAAAACACATATATGATATAAACTGTGTGTTTTAATGAGATCTACATTTTTTCTATAGTAACTTTCTGTCTATCTCTTACGCTTTACCAATTATGCAAAATTCATCCAGAATGTAGAGGTTTTCAAAGGCTATTCCCAGAAAATTCATTATATACATTTTTTTTGTCATGTAAATATTTTTAATATGTGGTATTTTAATCAATATTGCTAGAGCTATTTTTGAGAAAAACAAAATTTTCAAAAATATTTCCATGTAATGGGTCATTTGGGGTTAGAGGATTTTCTAAAGATGCTTTCTTTGAATGCAGGAGACCTCAAAACATATATTTTGTGAAATCTTTGTAATAATCTTTGGGTAGAATACAATACCTTCTCTATGCACTATATATAACTGTTGAAAAATTACCTTGCGATTGACATTCCAGCTGCACTCCCAGATAATCACCATCTTCCAGTTCCTCTTCACTGATAATTTCACCACATTCACTTTCACTATCTTCATTGTTTCCTCTAAAATGCCTTCTTCTTCCCCTGCATTTTCTAACACAGTTCTTGTATGTTGAACTACTTTTCCCTACTTCTCACTAGTTACCTCATCTATTCACTAAACGTAAAAGTTGTATTATTTTGGCTAATGTAGCCTCATCTTGTTTATCATGCCTGTAAGACATTTTAAAATCATAGTGCCACTCGCAGTGGTTCTAGAATGAGAACAAGAGCAATCTCTGCAAGATATGAAAGGTAGTAATGCTTATAAATGCAAACATTATGGAATCAATGTACATAACACAACCCAACTTTTCACAAAAAGAAATCAAACAATCAGATCTGTACGTGCATGAGATGCACATGTAAAAATTTCCATGGTGTTGCAACGCTGATGACATGTCTCTGACAGTAACCTCACAAGGCCCTACCAGTTGATGACACATCCCACAAATACCAATACAACAAAATTTCTCAAGACTCTAGTATATGCACAGAAAATAAAAAGATGTTCCACTGAATTCCATTTCTCTATCTCCATAGTTTTTGAATTATTAAACATTTTGGTTTAAACTATATGCATTTTTCAAAATCTATTTTGTTATACAGTAAATTTTGAATGAAATGAATAGAAATTTGTTGACAACACCATAGAAATGTGTATAAAACCTTCAAGTGCTGGATTTTTTTTTATATCTTTATTACAAAGGGAGTGAAAGATTTATAGTCATTTTAAAAGCAAACATTCTAAACTTTTTGCTGTATCTGCACACATTTTTCTTTTTTCTTAAAGTAATATAATAAAAAAACCCATACTTAGTTTGGTTAACAAAACTTTTAAGAATATGCAGTAAAATTTTAAGCTTGCTACCTAGTTTGTGGTTTGCATTAAATTTTGTGCTTGTAGAAATACTACAAAAATTAAAGTTTAAAAAAATTACTTTTAACTCTTGCATGCAATTTATAAAGAACTTTGACTTGGAGACTTCTTTAGAACTGTCTAGCTTTATAGGTGACTCCTTCTCTTCTGCTAGAACTTCCAGGATAAAGCAGCAAACTGTGATGGTAAAATAATCATGCACTTTTGAACAGAGAAAGCAAATAGCATTCAAATCAAAGAGAAATTTTCCCTGTTTTGCTATGGTAAAAAAACAAATGACATTATTGCTTCTAATGTTCCCATCCACCAATGATTTACAATTATTAAGGTATAGAGACCATGATGGCTCTATGGACAAAGCTGAAATTTGAATTAATATATATAATTTTATGTAAATGTGCAAAATTATAGAAATTTTATGCAATGTATCACAATGTCAGCACCTACCACGTCAATTGTGGGACATTTAATAATGTACTCTTTTAAATATGTTGTAATTAAGGCAACCTATAGATGTCATAGGGCTTTGAAACTTTGCATACATGTATTTTAATGTATCTAGTATTTTTCTATGCAAAAACCCCAAAAAGCATATTTTTACCACAAATGGGTATTTTACCATCACAGTATATTTATTTATGTTTATATTAAAATATTTTCTTAGTGAAAGAAGACCATTCAAATAATGAAAATCATACTAATTAAGCTCTTATGGAATCGTGCATCGTTTTACATAAGAAAGAAATTAGAAGTTATTTTAGTGCACAGTCCAGGTTTTCTCCGACCTCTCTGGTTTCACCTGCCATTGCATTTCATAGGTGCTCTGTCTTCATTCCACATATCATCAGTGTCATCGCCTGTGGTGCTATAATAGCAAAAGTAGGCATTAAACACTCTAACAAAAAGGACAACTGAAAGATTCCTAGGTTAAACCCTCTTCTAAATCATTGTCATTCAGTGTCACACTAGGAGTGCAAAATTAGTGCTGAAAACATTTCAGCAAGTAGTGTTTACAATTAATTTTTGGTGTCATACTAACAAAATGAGTATACTGAGAACTTTTGGACATGGAGTGTCTGAAATGAAATTATGTGTTTTTCATTACCATATTAAAACTATTCTTTTATCTACATCACACTAATTGAGCACTTAGCAGAATTGGTCCTATTACTTGCTTCCTTGTAAGCAGAAGGGAAATAAGTAAAATCTTTTAAAAGCGGGTCATATCTAAAACAATTGAATTTGGGTTCTTTTTGCAAGGCCAGCTGTAAAACAAATAAGAGATGAAAAGAAAGGTGCCTTCCTGTGAGTAAAGTTTATGTAGTTTAAAATTGAAACCAATAACAAAGAATATCTCAGAAATGGTTAGCTATACCAAAAAAATGTTTATGATAAATTGGGTGCAGCAAGTTTTTGTTTATCTCTTATGGTTTACCAGTTAGACAAAATCATCCAGAATGAAGAGGTCTCTAGAGGCTATTCCCAGAAAATCAAGATGTACATCTAGTTTGCCTTGAAAATATCTTAAACATATGATATTTTATTCAAAATCGTTAGTCATTTTTAGGAGTATCAAAATTTAAAAAAACAAAAAAAATCTATATAAAGGGTAGTTGTGAGTGGGAGAATTTTCTTTTAAATTGTTGTGTCACATCCTTGCTAGACTTTTTGTTTCGTAATCAGCTTACCCTCCCCATATTTGTAGGACTGACAACCCCCCCGAGTACTTACAAGGGGTCAGAAGCCTGTCTGGGAGCCAACGGCATTAAACCACAGAATGGAAAACCTGTTACGAGGGGTCGGCCTGTAGCCAGGCATGAATATGATAAAGTGGATGATATAAAAGTAAGCAAAATTGATGATTAGAAAGGTGATGATGGCACAATTGGTAGAATGAGTGGCAGGGGAAACTGGAAGACTTGGAGAAAACCTGCCCAGACACTGCGTTGTCCACCACAAATTCCACATGCAGGCGCTTGGGATCCTTGCTTAATACCGAACTTAAATACCAAGTTTGATATTCAACCGGCTTTTTTTTTTTTGAGCTATGCTGTCTCCACACAAACAGACGCATGCACACGTGCACCCCACACCCACACTCTTTTTCTAAAAATGCATAATTATATTCAGGGGACCTCTAAACTTATATTTGCAGTGAAATCTTGACAGTGAATTTTTTGGTGGAATACAATACATTTTCTAGCTACTAAGTACATGTGTGCTAGAGAAAGTAATTAATACCTGAGAACTTTTGTGCCTGTAATGCTCAAAATTAATGTGTGTTTTCAGTGCCATAATTATGCAGCTGTAATGAGATGGGTACTTTCAAATACATACTAAAGTTACAGTCAATTCAATTTTGTACAAATTAAAGTTACAATGGCTCACATTCAAGAGATCACAAGTTTGAATCTTGCTTAGGGTGAGTTACCCATATAAGGTTTTTTCCATAACTTTCCCTTATCCTGAGAAGATGAATGTGAGTAAGTGTAAGCTCCATGGATTCAATCACTTGAGCATAATTTCACCAATTCCATTCATCGTCCAATATGACCATGCAGGTTAAAGGATTAAGCTATTGTCATTACACCCTGCAGCCATAATTGCCAAATGTGTGTGTATGGCTTGCTTTGTAAGTCATAACTAATTGTTGGCATCCATTGTTACACGCAGATTAGTAGACACATCAGCTGGCAGCAAGTTCTTTTGGCATTGCAGCTGTGATTGTTATTTTCCATGCAAATAGACGAGAGCAGTGTAAACATGATGCGCAGTGGCATGATCTGACTGCCGGCAGCCGATATCTGGCATGGCTATGCTTGAAGACTCTGCCTCTTCCCCCACTCCTTGAACTGCACAACTTGACTGCTCTCATCTATTTAAATGTAGAATACACCTGAGCGAGTGCACACATGTGCTGTAGTAAGGTTATATGACATAGAAGCTTGTATTGTTACACCTGAATGAGTTTCTGAGCACTTTTGATGTTCTGCACATGCAATGGGTTCTGGAAATTTCCAGTCATGTGATCAACAGCTATAAAAATGGGAATGAAGCCTTATCGAGAGGAGCTCTACACAAGCATTCTACAAGCAGCATTTAATGCAAGATTTTCTGGACAAGCTGCAGGAAATGCCGAGCAATGTGCTGCCAGTAGGTCCATCTAGAGGCATGAATGGCTGAGATAACCTGCTGGAAGTGAAGAGTGGTTGGTGCAGTGGGGCACTGGCCTTTATTCACCGAGCAGCACAGGACTGCCACCCACTGCCTTTTAACTCTGTGGTTCACATTTGGACTGCCTCCTCCAACTCTGATTGTATTGCTGATGTCTGCACACCGACACCTACTGCTGTGCCAGAACCAATTCAGGAACTGACCCCGTCAGCATCACCATCTGCCACCGAGCCTGCTACTCCACTGGAACTTAGCCTAATGACATCACTGTCTCTCTTGAATAATTATCTTTCGGTGGTCATCTGCAGGGACCTTCCAGCAAGATTCATGTTGGATGCCATAAGCTGTCTAAGGTCCTCAGGAATGAGGGCCGCCCACCTCAAATCATCCTGCGACTCTTCTCTGCTGATCCGCCTCTGCCTGGGATCCACTCAGATGCAGAAGCTGCCTTGGCCGGTCCCCTGCCGCCATTGCTGCACCTATAGGCATACAGTGGAGGCCTGCACTGCAGAACATAGATGCCACTACTGCAGGTCAAGCTCACTTACAGCAGCTTGTCTCCATCACGATCTATGCCACTGATTTTGCCTCTGCATCACCTGCATCATCACCCGTATTCACACTGCCATTCAGGTGGCATCATAGGACCTTGGCCTTCCTCTTGAGGAGCTTCAGAGAATGACCATTGAGTGCCTTGCAGCAGTGGAGGTCAGGCTACAGGACTTAGCAGTGGCAGACAATGATGGCAAGGTTCTTGAATCTGTCCAGTACAAGCTAGCACGTATCGAGAATCACCTTGCAGATCCGTCTGTCAACTTAGACAGTACCAACTGATCCATGCAGCCAGGGTCCCTCGGTCACTGTAATTCGAGAGCTGCAACTAGAGTACAACAATATTGTAACAAATAGCTTTATTGCCTCAACAATTATTTACAAATAAAGCTTAAAATTCACTTCTCCAAATAGTTAGCTCAATGTTAGACAGTTTAAAGTTTATGGCAACACTCCATCCATGGCTCATGCCCCACTGCACAATAACATTCACTCATGACTTAGTTCAAATCACAATACTTGTGCAATTCACTTCTTCCTCTTTTTTTAAAGGGGAAAAATGATATCACAGAGTTCCCTGGAAATTCCCAGAGGCAGACCATTTGAGAAGCACCAGGAATAACATTCTAGAAGGTTAAGGTAACAGCTGTGGCACACTTCCTGATCTTGTTTAAGCATAAGTTTCCAACTGCAATGTCTCACATTCCAGCTCTCACTGCCGCATGCCTCAGTGAACTTGAGGAAAGGTTGCATGCATGGATGGCATTGTCACACTGCTCCCTCCTCAGGGCTGGTCGTCCCCACCAGCAACATCATAGTAGACAAGACGTCCTAGTGTACTACCAGTTTCTTCCTTTGGGGTAGTCTCTGGATGCCGTAAAGGACATCACATCCTCTTCACCACAAGGTACAGTTGTTGAAGCTTGGGGCATTGTTCCTTGGTCCAAGTAAGGTGATACAGCCACACCGGAACACCCTACTGGCCATAATAGATCTTCATCCGATCGCTTGCTACCAGATGCTTTGTTGGGCCATCTCATGCACGTCATGAAGTTGATCCACGAGATGATCCATGTAGTCGACTGCTGGCTGGTCTGTCCCAGGAGGACTCCCGAACATCAGGTCACACAGTAGTCGTGGTGTCAACCTGGTGGTGTCATAGAAAAGTGGTATCCTTACATCCCAATGATGGCCACAACCTTCCTCAGATGTTCTTCTTAAGTACCACTCAACCATGTCGTCTGATGTTGGTCAAGAGGTGTTGTGCACTCTGAGGTACTCCAGTGTTTCCTTCATGAGGTGGACTCAAAATTGGTTCCTTGATTGCTGTGTAGCTTATTTGGTACCCCATAACGACAAAACAGTTCTTCCACAAGGAAGTTCGCAATGGTCTGGCCTCTTGGTGAAGAGGCTATCAACAAATACTTGTTGCCCCTGTCAAACACTGAGAATAGCCCTGCTATGTTGATGGTTATGCATTCAAAGGGCACTCCCATATTATACTGCTGCAGGCAGCCACAGCACCTGGTCTGCAGGCCATAAACTTGCCACACACACATGACATTGGCAGCACTATTTCTCAGTGTCTGCCCATAGTCTCAGCCAGTAGTACCATTGTCAGAGCTTGTTGATGGTTCGGTTGGGTCCCAAACATCCTCCTGAAGTCCCTGTATGTACTTCCTCCAGCACTTCCACAACATTATTACGAGGAAGGATCAGCTGTTTTCTCTGGATCTTTCCATCAGGTGGCTCCCATACTCTGAACAGCACCCCATCATTGATCTCCAATAAGTACCATGGGCCCAGTAGGACTTGTACTCAGTACTCCTTAGTGTGATGTTCTCCCAGCTTGGTCCAGTCCCTGTCTCCACTTCTCCAGAAGTGGCCCCAAGTCAGCGTCATCAGCTGCTCTCCTCAGTCCTGTGCTATGCTATGCAGCTGCAGACATCGCTGAAACAATCTGGACAGCACGCTCCTTCTCTTCAACCTTAGTGCAGTGGCCACACTCCTCTGGACATGGTTGTCTTGACAAGGCATCCTTTCTTTCCGATGCTCTGCAGTAAAATTGTATTCTTGCAGCCTCTGCAGTCTGTCCCTCCAAGTTCTTGAAACATAACAGCCAGGTGAGAGTGGCATGATCAGTTCTCAGATGGAATGGCTGACCACACGTAGAAGTGCTCCAGTGACTTTACTACTGCTCTTGCCGGGTAATGCTGTAGTTCTTTTATGTTTTGGAGAACGGCTTGCTGTAGTAAGCTATAACCGTTTCCTGGCCATCCTGAACCTGAGATAGAACACCACCAATGCCGGTGTCACTGGCATCAGTGTCCACAATAAAGTTGCCTCCAGGTTTTGGAAAGAGTGGGCAATTCTTCACGTTCAATTTTAAGTAGCTGCCTGCAGTATTTGCAGTTCTTGAGAAGTTCTTCAAAGTTACTATGCATGATGATGATGTCATCCAAATAGAGAAGGTGTCACAGGTTAACCCTCTCATCACTGATTCCATGAGATGCTGGAAGTTGGCTGGCATATTGAAGAGACCAAAGGGCATAACTGTAAATTGGCAAAGCCTTTGTCAAGTTGAAAATGCAGTCTTCTCCTTATGTCAAGGATCTGAGACCACTTGCCAGCATCCCGATTTCAAATTGAAAGTTGAGAACCACTGGGCACCAGCAAGTGTATCTATGGTGTCGTCAATCCAGGGTAAGGGGAAACAGTACTTCTTGGTTTCAGCATTCCGCTTCCTGCAGTCCATGCAGAAGCGTAACTTGCCGTTCTTCATCTTCACCAAAACTACAGGGAAGCACCAAGGGCTGTTGAACTCTTCAATACTTCCCTTAGACTTCATGTCTTCCAACAAGTCCCATACTTCTGCTTGCTTTGTCAGGGGGACATCTTGGTGGTTGCTGGATAGGCTCCGCATTTCTGGTGTCAATGTGAGTACTTGGTTAGTGCAGCTGCAATCGCCATTCCCTTTGCTGAAGATGGACTGGTATCATCTAAGTAGATGCTGGATCTTTTCTAGTTGTGAAGTTGTCAGATAGTCAGCTGCTCTCTTCAGCAAGTCTTTCAGCCAGGGACAAGTTCCTTCAATGACGCTGGCTATTTGGACTTGTTGCATGGCGTTACACTAACAGCTGGCTCGCACTTTGCTAACTCTGTCCGAGCCTGGATGTCCTGGTTGGTATCCAACAGGTTCAACAGTGACAGAGGTACTTCCTCCCAGTAGGGCAACAATGCTCAGGCAGCGCATATTCTATCCTGTCCAATACCAAGTTCCTTAATATTTGGCCCTCCAGGTGCACCTTCCCCAGCACCTCGTTTCTCGCAGGCACAGCATAGTCCCCACTAGGTGTCCTGAAGGTTATTGTCATCTCTGAGTTGCATCCTTCTCCTAGTCTTAACAAATACTTGAGGTGGGTACAGCTGTTGCCTTGGCCGTTTCCATTCTGAGTACTGCCGTTAATGCCTCGTGGCTTATTTTATAGTCGCTGAGCATCTGTTCTATCTTGGCATCACACACCCTGTCAACAAAGAAATAGGCAGCTTCTGCGACAGATAGTGGGAGGCAGATTCGCCAGGGCTGTTCAACGGCTAAGGAAAGCTCCTACATCATCTCACCTGGCTGTTGCAGTCTTGCCTTAGGTTGACTGCAGTAGGCCGCAGCCAAGCGATGGTTCCCGAAGCAGTTCTTGAGGGCCTCGCAGATCTCTGCGGACTTTGCAGACAATGAGATCGCATTCAATACTTCTGCCGCCCCTCCCTGGAGGCTTTAAATAACTGTACAGCTTCTGCCATAGGAGGTGATGGCTGCAGAAGACTTCAAAGGTTAACATTCCATTGTACTTGGGTGACTTGACATGTGCGGATGTTGTGTTGCATCTGGCATCTCTACCATCAAGTCTTTCAACTTTCCGTCGAGCATCTTTTCCATCATAGCATTTAGCTCCTTAGCACAACTGTCAACTCCTCCCTCCAGGGCATTAAGTCAATCCCAGACAGTTTCCAGGCATTGGTCATGGTCTTTCTCCATTTCACTAAGCTCTTCCACCTTTTTCCCAAACTCTTCCACGTTTTTCTTCATGCCAGCCAGTTGATCGTCAATTCTGACAGGTTCTCCATTCCAGTTTTCATTTCCTCTTTTACACCCTTCAGTTTGGTCTTTATTTCCATCTGCACCTTCTCTAATGAAGACTGTTGTTAATTCATTTCTCATCTTCTCCATACCGGATTCTATCTTCTCCTCCATCATCTTTTCCATTTCAGTCTTCATCTCTTTCATTTCGGCCAACAAACTTTTCACCATCTTGGCATAAATATCCCACTCCTGACATCATGTAACAAATGGCTTTATTGGCTTCAAATACACTACACGCAATACACTTCTTCCTCCATTTTATAAGGGGAAAATGACTTCATGGAATTACCTGGAAGTTTCCAGAAGGACCAGGAGTCATGTTCCAGAAGATTCTGGTTACAGCTATGGTACACTCCCTGATCGCATAGTTTACAATGGCGATATCTCACATTCCAGCTCTCGCTGCTGTGTGCCTCAGTGCATGTGAGAAAGGTCGCACATGCGGACGGCATTGTCACAGTATCTTCACCCAGCATTTTCGGGAACTGCAGAAGGCTACATCCTCATCAGGAATTCATGGAGCAGCATATTCCGGTGGCACAGAGGTAATAGGAAGCAGTACCACTAACTACAAGCACAGCATCACCATAGGGACAGAGTGGCAGCTCTCCCTGCACTCCCAATCATACTACCAGCTACCATTACCAAATTCCTTTCAGTCTGCTCACCAGAACTTTACTATGGAAAACTGCTGGGCTTCTGTCAAGCAGGTCTGCTGGTAACCATCCTCACCCTCTGGCAATTGCACAGTGGGCCAGTTTACCTTCACCTAAACTGCAACAGTGGTACCATAGTATTCCTCTGATTTCCACCACCAGTGGAGGGATTGTTTAGTCGGTATGGCCTTTTGGCAGACCCCGACACTCCAGATTAGTCACTCGGGTCAGTCCTTAATGTGGATTTTCCCTCTCCATTCCAAAAAAAAAAGCCCAGAGTTCAGTTTTCACTGGGAATGTATTGCATGCAACAGTTGAGTGAGTTTTGGCTGGAAATTTGTAGGGTGTTGTAGTAGCTGATGCAAATATTGAAAAGAAACTATACGGCAGAATTGTTACAAAAGCATTGAAGAAAGCGAGTTGTTTGTTGAAGCAAAGACAGAGTTTCTGTTACATTATTTAAAAATCTGATGTGTTGCATTCACATAACTTTCTTTACCTATTCTGCAAACAAACTATTCTTATAAAAGATTATTCTTCTAGCTACATCATGCTATACAAGATAAACATTAACACAATTGATCTCCTTATAAGCAGAAGGGAGGTAAGGGAATACGACAGGTTAAAGCGATAGTTAAGTTAAAGCGACAGTTAAATCTTTTAAAAGCCAATCGATATGTGAACAATTGAAGTAGGTTTGCTTTGCATTTAAAAAAAACAAAAGGGAGATGAAACATAAAGTAGCACTGTTTGAGATGTGCAGTTTAAAATTGAACCGATAACAAGGAATATCTCGGAAACAGTTAATTTTGCAACAAAAGTATACAGGACATACTTGCATGTTTTAATGAGATCTACACTTTTTGTGTACCTCTTGTGGTTTACCAGTTATGCAAAATTAAGCAAAATTCACCCAGAATCAACAGGTCCTCAGAACCTATTACCCCAAAATTCAAGATATGCATTTTATTTGTAAAGTAAGTAGTTTTAATATACAGTATTTTAATTAAATTTGCTAGAGCCATTTTTGAGAAAAACAAGATATTCAAAAAAAGTTTTCATGTAAAGGATAATTTGGAATGGGGGGAATTTCTTGAAAATCTTTGTATTGCATCCTTGGAAGATACCAAACTTAAATACCAAGTTTGGTATTTAATGTGTTTTAGTTTTTGAGTTATGCTGTCCACAGACACAGACACATGTACAGGACTTTATCTTTGGACTCAGAAGACCTTAAGACATATATTTCCGGTAAAATCTCGGAATCTATCAATTTTTTGGGTGGAATACAATACTTTCTCTATACAGAGAAAATAAAAAAAATCACATTGTTTTAAACATGGTACATCCTTGATTTATACAAATCTATATTCTAAAAATCCTAATATACTCACTCATAGATAGATGCCAATTTTAACTTTTAACTCTTAAGTACCATTTGATATTGAACACTCTACACTTAGCTGAAGAATTCACAAAATCTAAAATCTCTTTGTGTGTTCTGAAACAAATGACACTAGAAATAATTAATTTAAGATACCCTACCAATGAATGGCTACATGTTTATACTGACAGTTCTAGCTTTCCAAATAACAGTGGTACTGGCGCAGGTGCAATATGCCCTCTCTTCTCTTTCTTCAAAAGATTAAGTTTAAATACTACAAATTTTGATGGAGAGATTTCAGCAATACTTCAGAGCTTACAAAACCTACTATATCATATAAATAAATTTGAAAAAGGTGTACTATTATCTGACTCTAAAGCAGCTATTATATCCATAACATCTGATGTAACACCTAATAACTTAAATATTGCAGAATGCCGCAAAATCATAAAACAACTAATGAATTTAAATAAAAGATTAATACCTCAATGGATACCAGCACATTGAAGAATCATTATATCAACATATAGTAACAAAATTAAAGAAGAAATGTATTACAAACGAAAGGAAAACCATGGGAAAATTTATGTAATAACACGACCAGAATCACTACATTACCAAGAAAATCCTCTGTAGCAACCTTTAGACTCCTAACAGACCATGACTGTCTCAATAAACATTTATTCAGGATTGGTATAGTGAAATCTCCTCTGTGTCCTTTCTGTACACTTAAAGAAGATATGGATGGAAACCATCTACTGCGCTGCCCAACCTTGATAATCTAACATCAAAATACTGGAATGCAAGAGAGTGAATGGCTTCACTGCCAACTGCTCAACATTAGATACCAACCAACCAACTACTTTTAAGAACCTAAAAATCTGGGACTTGCTTATAACCATTACCAAAATTACCTGACACATCACTATAACTTTTAGTGGCCATTCTCAAATTTTCAGTGACCTTTATATTTTTGTTGTAAGATATTTGATAATATCCTTCCCCATTCACCTCATCTGGCATTCTCAAATGAGATTAACTTTGTACTGCATAAAATATTTTATTTAAGTTTATTTAAACATTACTTCGTACATTTTTCACGATAAAAAATATAGACATTTTACTCAGATTCATATTTATATGAATCTAAATTAAGCTTATAAATTAATCCTAATATATCTTCATTAACTGCTCATAGTTTATTAAATATTATATAGTTTTAAGCATCACTGTCCGGTTTGTTTGTTTGTTTTTGAGCACACTTCCTGAAACTTTTGCCACCATTTACACAAAGTTTTAAGACTAACTTTTAGCTCTATGCTGTATGGTATAAGATGGAGCAATGTGCAAATTAGGATAACACTTCTAATCCTTAAAGAATAATACTGGTAAATATCATTAATGGAATGAAAATTCTGTAGTTTTGCTGAGTGAAGATAAAGATAAAAATAATTTAAACACATTTCTGAAAAGTTATGTTATATGTATAATAATGATAATGACTCTGTAGTTTTTATGCCATAATGGACAGGCAGCACAATTGTTACCAGTTATTCCAATTGTTCCTCTGAAACAACCACTCAGTAAATGTCCTAATTTGCTGTGCAGCTGTTTGACACTGCTCCTGGAGACGTTTGTTTTCATCTCGAAGGTGTCGCACCTCTTCTTCCAACGAGAGTCGATGACGTGTCTCTCGTGCCACTCGAGCTTCTAGCTGCACCATATGCTCCTGGAGTTCCGTCATGTGCCTACCATTTCTATTTGTTTTGCTGAAAAGAAAATTGCATATTGAGAAACCCTGATGTGTTACATTCTCATGTTACTCTTCAACACACCATTCATACAAGCTTAGAATTGAATTTATATATTACAGATTACATTGGATGACAATTTGTAGAAGGATTTTATTAGTGGATGGTTTTTGTACATTACAAGAGTTCTTATAGGAACAATGTAGGTATTGATCTCCTTTCGTTTATTCTTCTGTGTTGAACATGGATGAGAATTTGCATTCTCAATTATTTGAGAATGCAAATTATTTGAGAATATTAATATTTGACTCAATTATGACCAAATTCTTTAAACATATATTGTAGCTTTTGGATAGATAGAGGCAGACTGAAAAATTCAATGCCATAACAGGGATTTGAACCATGGATCTCCCTGTCTCTAGCTGGTTGCTCTACCGCTGATCTACCATGGCAACATGCCAGCATAGCATTAAATTTCTCAACTGACTTGCATGTTTCCCGGTAAACCACATACTCCAATGGCGACTTATTATTTTGAGATGACACACACCCCAATGTTGACTTACCAAAATGCTATGGCAGCATATTGCCATGGTAGCTCAGTGGTAGAGCAACTGGCTAGAAAACGGGAGATCCGTGGTTCAAATCCCAACTATGGCACTGAATTGTTCAGTCTGACTCTATCTATCCAACTCTTGTCCTACATATGGCTTGTGTGAAATAAACAATTAAATCAGTATATTTGTAGCCGTTTGATTAAATTTTAAACTACTCACCACAAAAACTAATTAGTTCTTGTTTGATATTGGCATGAGATTCTTCTAAATAGCAATTGCAAGTGATGAGTAAAAGTATGATTAATTTATGTCCTTCATTGTACATAGCAACTCAGTGAACAAACCATAAGTGCATTTTTTTGGTTAATCTTGTTATATGAATATGATAATTTCTCCAATAGTAATTATGTAATCCTCTTGATATTCAATGATTAATTTAGATGTGTTAATTCAGAATAATACAAAGACGCTTGTATATGGGATGTAATAAGCGAGTCCAATTTGGAACAATGAAGTCAAATTACTTGTGTTCAGGATTGAGGCAAATTATAACCGGAAATAACTTTACTTATTTACTGTGGTTATACGGTAAAAAACTGGGATAATATTTATATGCCAAGAATGACTTTTGGTTTTAATGGTGTTGCTAAAATAACTCACATTTGGGACAATAAATAAATTAAATTATACGCTTTTATGTTGCACTAACATATTGGCTTTTCTAATATCTTATAATTGTTTATCGTCTATTTTAAATGTAAAATATTACACTGACATATACTTAAAAATGTTATTTAACATAATTTAATATTGAATATACAGCATAATTAACATTAATATTGACAAATAAAATTAATATTAATAAATGACAATGGTAATATTTCCGTTATAAGCTTATTCTTCTAACTATGAGTAAAAGTAATATTACTTATAATATACTTTAACTGAAACTGAAAACAATATATGCTGACCTTTATGACCCACTACATCATTTACTATTCTTTAAATGGAAGACATGTTTCTAAAGCTAAGTGCTTCTATTGTTAATTCCCGCTCATCTGCTGGCATCGTCTGTCAGATGTAGTGTTATAAAATTGATTCACTAATTGAGTTGGTCAATGGAGAAAGGAACTAAGTCACTTTTTGATGTTTTTCATGAGAGACAAAAAACTGTTTAGCCAAATGACCTACTTTCAGAAATTTCTGTTTGATGTTTTATTGTATTCGTTATTGTCATCTTGGTAGTATTGTATAGATATACTCCCTCCATTGTTACTAATATTGCAAAAAAGTGAGTTTGAAAAAAAATGACTTAGTTCCTTTCTCCACTCGACGGGCGGTTTTTCAAAGCCTTTATTAATTTCAAAATGTGGGTTTTATTACAATCTGAGGTTTAGCACCTTGTTTAATACAGTTGCAAAGCCATACTTTATAAAAGCGACAAAAATAAGAGACCAAAATTTGTATGAAATTAAGAATTTTGTAGAAATATGAATGTGTAATACACAAATAACTGTTATAGTTCCTTCATCCTAAATAAATGATTTATAAAATCACTGGCCACTGTAATATATCTTCATAAAAATTACAGTGTATCTTCCCCGCGTTCATATTTCACTAGCTTGCGTATGTCCTCCATTTTCTTCAGCTGAATGGGCACTCTTGAGTTGTGGATATGCTAACTCCAGATATATGCAAAGCTTTGATCGCGTTTTCGCAAACAGAATGTATATGTTAGACAACTGTTGATGAATGGACGTGTCCTTGCTATTCCAGGCATAGCAGTTTCGTAAATGAATTCCTTATACTGGGAAATCGCAAATGGCTGTTTCTTGCTCCTTGGAAAATCCTTACTTGTTTCTATAGAAGCAACAATTTTCTTGAAAAACAGAGGCCTTGTAAAAAGTCATAATGTTTTCTGTCTGAAACATAGTCACGGCTATTCCTGATACACTATTAGCTATCAGCTCCACATATTCTTTAGGAGTATAAACTCTGTCATATTTTGAGATTTTTCTCCTATTACTCCAAACATTCCATCACATGGAATGGCTCTCCTCTGGAAACTGGTGAATGATCTTGTTCATCTTGCCCAACTGTGTTACTCCAAGGCACATTCAGATTAACATGTGATTTTTGTTTTGTTCTGGTGCTCCATCAGAGAAGAGGTAGAGTTCTTTAATATTTTCTGACAGAGAAGTATGGAAGTATCGCATGAGAAGGAACATACCTCATTTGCCCCCTTCTTTCCCTCACCTTCATGATACATATACATGACACAATGTCTGGATTTGTGTTATAAATACAGAAACTGTTCACCCATAGCTGTCTAAGGTAAAATGTTTCTTGCACAAGGATGTTTGGTAAAGCCAAATCCTGCATAAAAGTCAAATACCAAAGCAGCAGCCTGACTATCCTTATTTTGTTCCACTTGCTTAAATGCAGTATAAAATTTCTTGCTCCTACGCTTTTGCACATAAAGATTGATTTGTGCTGCCCTTTTGCTGCAGTCGGTGATATGAGGGCTTTTTATTTTGGCTTGTAGTTCCTCACATATGCTGCAAACATCAATTTGTGGGCGGCCAAAAGCATAACTAGCATTTTATGAAAAATACTTTCTATAAAAATCATACTTAATAACAAGCTCGGGATATTTCTGCCGAAAAAGATCATGCATTATTTTGATATTCAAGCGTGCGTCCAAGTATTGAATTTCTTTGCCAGCATACTGTGTTGTCTGAAGGAGGAATGAATGGATATGATCATTTCAAGACATTTTCTATAATTTTGGTGATGCACTCATTTTCTCCTCGTTTATCCCTTGGAATTTGTCTTCAAACAAGGAGCTTTGATGTTATTCGCTTCTGTGATACAGCATGAAGGTTAAGAAACACTGTACATTCTGTTGTTTCCTTGGTCGTCTTTGCTTCACGTCTTTAGCAACAATGAGTCCTTGTAAATGTATAACTTGAGCATTTTTATCTTCTATGTCGAGAAAATCTGACAGAATCTTCAGGCTTGTGCATCACTAATACGGCAGAAGCATTCCATTTGACATCTAAAAATCACATTAGCAATGTCACAGCACTTACCACAGCAATGTCTCCGGGTACAGGATTGCTCTGGTAGTTCAAGTATGGTAAGGCATGAACTCTTGCACAAGCAATGTCTCCGGGTACAGGATTGCTCTGGTAGTTCAAGTATGGTAAGGCATGAACTCTTGCACATTTTATTTTCCTCCTTTTGTGCTCATCCTCATTTCGCTTTCTTTTAGGTGACATGATCGCTTAATTACAACAAGCTTCCAACTAAACAACTACAATCTCAACAATTACGGCAAATAAAGAATAACGACATAAGTGTAATGTGCCACCCATTGTAGAAGCATATTCTTGGTGCAACAGGAGCGCTTCCGATACGGTTCATATCGAGCTTTCTGAGGAGAAAAGAACTAAGTCACTGAAATAATTCCTTTTTCCTCCTGACGAAGTCATAAGAAGTCAATTTTCTCCGCTAAGGAGCCATTAGACATAATTCTTTTCAACAGGACTATGTATTTAGGCCAAATTATAGTGGATTTACCAAAAAATGAAAAAGTGAAAAAAATGACTTAGTTCCTTTCTCCACCGACCGATTCATGAGTAAAAGTAACATTACTTATAATATACTGAAAACAATATATGCTGAACTTTGTGACCCACTACATCATTTACTATTCTTTAAACGGAAGACATGTTTCTAAAGCTATTGTTAATTCCAGCTCATCTGCTGGCATCGTCTGTCAGATGTAGTGTTATAAAATTGATTCACTAATTAAATTCAATGATAAGATAAATTATTGCATAGGACCCTTCAAAATTCCTAAAGTTCCACACATCCCAACAAGTGTCTGCCATTGTTCATTGGCAAAGCTTGCCACTCTGTACCTTGAACCATTTGGTACAATTAAATGTTATTGTTTAAAATTAATAAGGAAGCTGGACCAGAACAGGGTTTATTACAGAATTAGTGGGAAAATGCTGTAATTACCCTACCTTTTAAACATTTCAATAATATCTGATTAAATTTCTTTATTATAAAGATCAATTACATGGTTAAAGGTTCCCCCTCCCCTTAGAAATGCATTACAATTAATTCTTGATTACACACCACAGCTGTTATCACAGTTTAAGTTCTGCTAAGCTTCTCTTCATTTAAACTAATATAAATACAGAGCCAATAGCCAATTAAAAATCCCATGACATGCTACCAGAATGGTTTTGCAGTTAAATTTCTAATATTAACATGAGTCTGTTAAAACTTTTTCCATAATTTTACCCATGCTTACAAATACAAAGTTAACAAATAGCTCAATGCACAGATTTAACCCAAGTGAGATACAAATTCCACCCTTCAATTTGATTATGAAGCGCTGCTTACGTGCATAAGAAAAGGTCAATAGGCCACTCAATCCACATCAATTAAAGACAATGAACTAGTCGCCAGAAACTCACCTAATTATGTCACCTCAATGCATGACCAACAGAATAACTATTATTCCAAAATCCCTCTGAGTAACCAAACTAAACAGTAAAGCAATACCAGCGCTTGGAAGCAGAGCTAACTGATGTTGGCCTAACATTACCACATAGTGACTTCTTTGCACAAATAAAATAAATGTATTATGTTATTATTTCATTACCTCTTTGATGTTGTAGTATCCAGACCCAGCCTTTCAGCAACGTCATCAACCCAGTGTCCAAGATTTTCACCATTCCTCGCTGCTTCTGGGATTGGATCATCTCGTTGAACTTGTAGCATTGCTCTAGTTGCAGTATCTACAAGACTGGGCCAATCCATTTCTCTTGCATCTGGGAGTGGAAGAGGTTCTGACAGTTTTGCTCCTGGAGAGGACTTTGTTACTCTTGGTGATAACCTATTAAACATACATCTTATTTATATCAATTTGCTGAAACTCTTAATCAAATTTATTGCTGAAGCAGGTCATGCTGAAAGTGTTATCTGCTTCTAAAGTTCAAAGGCAAAATGAGACCAGTTCCACTCAAAATAAAATTGTTTTTGACTTTGATAAAGATATATCCACAAAGCGTCTCTCCCATGTATACTTAGACAAATATATATATTTATTTATACTTTATTGGGATATTCAACTGATGTCCATATAATCCAAGGAAAAAAACTGAATTCCCCTTCTATATCTCCATAAGGGTCTATCTTAAATTATTTCATTTGAATAACTGTCAGTAAAATGAAAATTTCAGTATAGTAAAAGAAAGAAATTTTCCTTAATTGAATATATGACCAATTGATCCAAATTTTAAAATGTTTTCTTGACATCCTGAACACCTGAATATCCACCCAAATAGTCTCATTTTTTTTTCAAAGCTGAGTTTTATATAAAATAAGATTTTTAATGACTTCCCGGACAGGATAGGAATATTGGATGTGTTCAACCAGTCCTCTCAGACATTTCAAATATGTCTGCCTTGCCCCCAAGAACTACTAACAACCTTCTTTTGTAAAATTAAACTTTGGAAAAAATGAGGGTTATAACCTTGTTCTAGGCTATCCAATCAACATTTTGCTCATCCCTGACCATAAAACATTGCATACAGAATTAGTTTGTTCATCCCAAATGGAGATATTACATTTAAAAAAATAGATACATTGCATTAGATTTCAAGAATTGCAATTTTGGTCCCTTTAAGATAAAAATATTAAATAACCAATTTAGCGATGCTTCAGTACAAAGAAAGAAATTACAGAAATTTAATAGCTGTCCCATTTTGGGATTACCATAGAGATACAACCTGCTAATAAATCTATAAAAATAATAAAAAAAATAATAATTTAAATAAATTAATAATAATAAAGAAGAAATAAAAATTTAAGATATGTGATAAATAAAACATGATAAAATCAACAACAAAATAACATAATTAGGAAGTAGGACAGTTAGCCACTTAAGAACTCTCTTATTTATTTAATTTAGTTTAGTACAAATGGTGATGTAAAGTGTACATGAACAATTTGTGGTCTAATGTCCACCAAAGTCTTCAATTGAATCCAAACCATCAGAACATATCCACAGAGAATTTGGTGACCAATCCACGTGTACCAAATAGTAGACTAATCACTTCAAAATTTGAAATTTTGTATCTGTCTCTAAAGTGAGTAATGCAAGGCTCAAAGTGCAATTTTTTTCTTTATCGATCATTTATTTGATGGAGTTAGTTCACTGGTACAAACTACTACTTTGTAGACCTCATGCTTATTAGTGGCACTAAATATGTTATAATAACATTTAACTGTACAACACAAAAAAAAAAAAAAGCACAGAATACTTTTAAATAAGATATGTGCTTCCTAATAATCTCATCTCCAAGTTCGGGAATATTCCATGGCAGCAAGATCACCATGCTTACGATTTCTTCTTGTGGGGATTCTTGAAAATCAAAATCTTCAGTCATCCTCCACCATAAAATTTCAAAAGACTCAAAGAATTCACCATAAAGTGTCTCAAATTCTTGTTGGAATGTTGCATAGTATGATGGGTGATTTGTGATTGAGATACAAAAAGTGTGCGCACGAAATGGAGGTCATCTCCGGAAAATTTATTTTTCAAAACCTGAACACTATGTTTACAAACCAAACGTTATCTTCTTTGCTTTATATTTTTGTAAATATAAATATTTCTGCAGTTTAAATTAATAAGCCAAAATTACCTATTTCTTTGGTCCACCCTATACTTATGTTCATAGAAAACTGTCACATAATCTTCCTAATTGTTTGAGGTTAGAGCTGTGATGCCAACTGAAAAATCCACATGCAGATGAACTAATTTTTTACCATTCAAAAAGGATATTTATAGAAATGGTAACAAGTATAGTGGATTTATCAAGTAAAAAAACCCCAAACATATTTAAGTTAAAGAAGGATGTACTCTGGAAAAGAATCACAAGGAATTTTATTGCAATGTCTGCATTTCTCTCAGGTCCTATAAAACAACTGCAGAAATGCTATGCTAACATAAAACACAGCGCCAAAAATGCCATCTGGAGGACACTACACTAAAATTTGAGAGAACATGTTTTATCGTTGAGTGAGGATCATGCAAACCCCAAACATTGCTAACTTCTTGAAGCAGATGATTCAGGAACCCTCCAGATAATCCACAAATAGTAGCTTTGGAAATCTCAATTCTATCATCTATCACTAAATGAAAAATCTGATGTGTTCTATTCACATGACTTTCTCTAAATCTCTGTAACAAATTATTGTTGATAAGCTTATTCTGCTTACTACTTCATGCTAATCGAGTCAAACATTAGCAGAAACAGTGTTATTACTTAGTTCCTTTAAGTAGAAGGGAAATTAGACCAACAGTCAAATGTTTTAAAATATGTTTTTTATGGGATTGAAATCAGATTCTTTACATGGCCAGGAGTTGACAAGTTCCTGTATGTGAAAAGTTTAAGTATTTTAAAACTGAAACCAATAACAAGAAATATCTTGAAAATGGTCAATTTCACAAAAAAAAAAGTGTGTATGGTATAAACTGTGTGATTTGATGAGATCTACATTTTTGGTACAGTAAGTCTTACAGTTTATCAGCTATGCAAAAGTGAGAAAAATTCATCCAGAATAAAGGGGTCTTCAGAGGCTATTCCCAGAAAATTCAAGATATACATTTTATTTGTCATGTATACATATAAGATTTTAATCAAAATCGTTAAGAGCCTTTTTTGAAAAACCAAAATTTTCGAAATTTTTTCCATGTAAAAGGTAATTGATGGTGGTGGATTTTCTTAAAAATCTTTGTTTAGCATCCTTGGAAGATATGGAACTTAAATATCAAGTTTGGTATTTAAAGAGCTTTTTATTTTTGAGCTATGTTGTACTCACACTTGCGCACACCCACAGACATTTTTCTAAAAATGCTTTTTATGGATTCAGGGGGTCCCAAAACAAGCATTTCTCTACATACGATGTGCATAATACATATAGAGAAACTAAAAATGTAACATAAATGTAAGCTATAGCATGAGAAAGAGGCAGTTTCTGTTGGTAAACCCCTACCACTCAAACTTTGCACTTGACGTTTGTATCGCTTCCCATTATGTTGGCTAAATTGCGATGGTAATTGCCAGATAAACAAAGGCTGATTATATGCCTTTCTATTGCCTCAAGCTGTATATAAACAGTGCACACAAGTAATGGATGCTGATGAATTATGACTAATTTGTTATTATAATTATTAATTGAAAATAGGATATCATAATATTGTAACCAAGCATCTCTTTATTGCTTCAAACAAATCTGCAGTACAATTTTGTCTTGTTGATTGATATATCTTGTTGCTTCAACATAATACATGCTGTGAACTCCAGTCAAAACTCACTTGCAACCCTCCTTTATATAGCTGTTGATGACGTCAAATTACCAGAAAAAATTAACATTCTTGCAATGTCCATTAAGCTTAAGTGTTGCATTCCAAAATTTTGAGGTAATGCCACCCCTCTTCATGCATTAATTTCTCAAAATGCCTGTGACAATAGCTGTTGCTACTTAAAGGAAGTCGAACAAACACATGCAACAATGTTATAAGCTTTCAAAAGCAAACCACTAGCATATGTGCAACAATTACAGACAGCAAGGTGCAGTCCCACTATATTGCAACACATATACAATAAATTATATACTTTTGGCAATATAGAAACAAATTAATGCAAAATTGCCTGTTACTAGATGGTGATGCTTTATTTTTCTCCCCTGGAGTTGACAGAAATACCTGCTATCGTTCAGGAAATTTGTCATCCTTTTCTTGTAATTTAACACCCTAGCTGCTAACAGTTCTTGTACTTTAGTCTAAGAACTGCTGCAGTTTACTGTACAATTTTATCAGCAAGGATAGAGGGATACCCACAAACCCTCATGAACTTCATTTCAAGGGATTTTGGGTCCTTCTTAATAATTCTGTCAGGTTATTGAGTGGCACAACTTGGTGAAGATTTCCACTTCATGAATCATCACTCAGTGATCAGAGTCATTTTTGAGATTTATCTCACTTCAAATCTTATATAAATGAGTGAAATATAAATTATAGATAAATATAAACACAAGAAAACTATTAACAATAACCACAAATGTAAATACCAATAATATGCATTTGATCTGGGTGACTCAGTTGATCAGGCGCTGGCCTACTGATCCCAAGGTTGGGGGTTCAAACCCGGCCTAGAAGAGTGCTTAAAAAGCGACAGATTTATTGGCATGTTCAAGAACTTCTGCGGGACAAAATTCTGGCAAACCAGTGGCACTGATATGAATCTGGCAATTGACAGCATTATTAACAAACACAGTATATATATATATATATATATATATATATATATATATATATATATATATATATATATATATATATATAGCTTGTAAAGAACAACCATGCAGGTGATAGATAACACAAACTGAAGCATGTGGTTGGAAACAGCCAGATCTGGTAACAGCCACTTCGTTTTGCTTCTGCTTTGTGATCAACCATACGGAATGCTGCCTTGTGATTCATTCAAGATGTCTCATGGGTAGAGCTTTTCATGTTTCTTTTTTTTTTTTTCTTCTTTGAGGTACCAACGTAACTGCTAGCTGACAAGTGCAAAGTATCAGTGGTGGAGGTATAGTATTCTACCTGGTTCGTACTTCTACAACCCTGCTCATGACCACTTTAGAACAGTCCATTCATCTTTTAAAAGTTGCTGCTTTTGAAAGTTGTTAAAATCATGACCTAGAGTTTTTCCTCAGTAACAGCATTTAAAAAATCTACATATAGCAAACCAGTCAACAGCTTGGTTTTCAACAGCCATTTTCTGACTTTAACATTTGTTGGAATGCCTTTAACATAAAGGCACTATGATGTGGACGTAACACAGAGATTAACACATTGTTACAACTAACATAGTTTGATGAAACAGAATTTCCTTTAATTTTTAAGTTGCACCACTTTAACATTTACCATGTTTCCATTAGGAATTGAAATGATTTGAGTGCATATTCTGAATTGAATACTGCATGGAACCGAGGATTCAGATCACATTTAATCTTGGAGCCAATCCTCTAAGCACCTTGTATGTAATCAAATTTCTGTCAAATTCAATGCTTTACAAGACGAGTTGTCACAACTTCACAAATTTTCTTGTCAAATTGCTTCCAATACTTTTAAGAGTCCTATATGTAAAATTAAAAACCACACTCGAATAAATATCAATGGTTTCAACAACTACCTAGAGAATACAAGCTAAAAACACAGCTCAGAAACAAATGCTTTTTAGAGAAGAATTATAATCACTTATATTTATCAGAAAAATCCACTCCTCATCCTCCTAGAACTAATCCAATGAATTTTATTAAGATGGTAACAAATAAAGAGCTGACAGAAAAACTACATAAATAAGAAGACTCACCAGAAGTATGCAGAATCGTTAAATTGAACATCTACATAATCAATTCCCTGAAACAGAGTGGCTCAGAATTTACAGAGATGGTTCTGCAGACAAATTGAGAAATAATGTGGGAGGTAGATATATTGTAAATACTTTTCACATTATTTTACATTGTCTAGACAAACCACAAATTTTGATGGTGAAGTGGTTGCAATACAATGAGCATTAGAACAGATTACACTAGGTATAAGACTAACATAAAAGAAAATAAAGTAGTTCGTTCTCACAGACACAATTTCTGCCATTCAAGCAATAGAATGATATGATAGTCCATATGGATCTTATAATAGTAAGGATGTAAGATCTATTACTCCAAACAAAATTTCAACAGATAATTTGAATGGATACCAGCTCATATGGGAGCGATTGGTAACGAGATTGCAGACTTTCTGACCAAAAAGGGTGCAGTGCTATATTCATAACCTAAAAAATCTTGTAGATTAGATGAAAAACTAAAAAATATCACAATTAATATAGAAAACAAAAATACTAGCATAATTCAAAAGGAAATTTCTAATAAAAATTACTCCAACATAAAAGAAATAGTACAAAAAATAAAAAATGTCCCAAAGAAAGGAGCAGTTGCTTACTTCAGACTAGCCATTAGGCATGACAGCTTGGCAGAACATCCACATAGGTTTGGTTTTGTGAATGACAATACATGTAAGATCTGTAATGCTGACAAGATTTTAGTGAAGAACACCTACTGGAATGCACAGAATTGAGGAAAGCTGTACAGGATGGGAAGATACATAATCTAAATTGACTGGCTAGGGAAAACTGATGAATCAAAATCCTGCACAGATCAACACCACCACCACCACCACTTTTAGAGTCCTTAAAAGCAAATAAGACCATGCTCTAAACGTTCAAAGATTTTACAGTGATTTGATGGCTTTGGTCAATGAAATATGAGTATTAACAAGTGTATCATTAAATCTGAAAATGGCTGAAAGCAAAAACTAAACAAAAATGGCTATCTGGGCAAGGGGTACCGTGCCATGTTGATTAGGTTTACTTTCATGAAAGATGGCCATGTGGATTACACTTTATAGATTACTACAACAAGATGAAGACATGGACATGAAGAAATTGGCTGGCCCCTTTTCAGAGATACATAATGCAATTTGATACTACAATAAACTTATCAATTTGTATTATTTCCACTGCATTTGTAATTTGATGTTATGGACAATCTGATGCTACATGCAAAAGTGTCATGTATTTATATAAAGAAAAATATTTCATTTCAAACTGTTATAACATGACGCTAATAGTAAATTACTTAGCACATGATAAATTATTACCAACGGTTCAGTTTGGCAAAAAACAATTTGCCAATACACATTTATGATATGTAAAAACTGAAGCTAGTAACAGTGAAGCAGCACAAATATTAATATAATATTAATATAACAATTCATAATTTGCAACGCTTATCTTATAAATAAACTCAAATGAATCAAATCAAAACATTAATAACAAATTAATACCACATATAAAACATTAAATCTTGCCAGGTGTTTTCAACTCTTAGCAAATGAAACATGAAATGAGGCCCAAATGATCTCAGGATCCATGGAGCTTAAAGTTACTCGACATTCATCTAGGGGAAAACTCAAAAAAACCTTACCTGGGTAACTCACCCTACACAAGATTTGAACTCGCAACCTCTAGAATGTGAGGTAGACACACTACCCCACACTAAGAAGGCAGGCTTGTTCAGTTGTCAAATACTTTTCAATGTTTTACTTCAATAAGGTATAAATACGAAAGATTTATACAATGAAACTTTCAAATTATTATGTCGCTAATTTGAGTCAAATATAGACATTAATTTTCACTTACTAAGTTTTTTTCCTCGGATGCATTTCAAAGATGTTCTTCGTTAGCGACTGGTTTCAGAAGAGAAGGCTCCTATCGTAATTTCATCTGTGCTGCCATCTGTTTTTTTTGGGGGTAATCTTAAAATGTTGTCTGCCAGTGGTATTTCAAAATTCATAACTCTGTGTGCAGAGTTAGGAAAAATGCTGATGATAAAGATGAACATCTTTGAAATGCATCCAGGAAAAAAAAACTTAGTAAGTGAAACTAGTGTTCATATTTGACTCAAATTAGGTACATAATGATTTTAATATTTTTTTCTCACTGCAATTGAAAAATAAGTCTGATCATTTTTCAATTAAAGAGAGAAAAGGGGGCTTTAGAAAGTGAGATCAAATCAAAATATACTGCACGGAAACACCTCTGTATTCAAATTGTACTGAACATGCCAAAGATGATGTGTTCTACTGTACTATTTGCAATATGCTGCAACCTTAGCATATTTATTTCCTTCAATAAATTTGCCAGGAACTGATGTAATAAGGCACATAACAGAGCAATTTTTATTGTTCCCATAATCTCAAAATTAAAATCGCTAACCTCAAAACTGCTTATAATTCACAGAACTATGTTTAACAGATTCATCGTCATAAGTCCAAATTGACGTATATAAAACCTTGAATTATTTATGCTTGAATCTTGCTTATTCAAACATTCTCAATTCCTGCTGAATTTTAACACATGAAAAATGGGTTGTATTCAGATGGAATTGGACTCAAACTGATTTCAGTTCCCCATGGAAATGTCACAATTGTGTATCAACCCTAAGCTGCACCATGCCTCATTATTTTCAGACTTGTAACATGTCAAGTGTGACTGTTGGCGTCATAAACCTTTAATTATTATATATTAATGTTTGTTTGATATACCACAGTAGTTACAGCTTTTCATTTATACTGTTTTATGGAGTGTGATTGATGATTTTAAAGGTTAGGCTAATCTATATATTTACGATAATGTACCTATTCGCTTGCCATAAGCATCTGAGCACAAATGCAAATTAAAGTCCTTACACTTATAAATATCAGTTTTAAAGTTAACGAAATCTGGCCATACTTTGTAAGCATCTGGCATGACCCTTTAACCCATAATTCAATGACATTTTTGTTTATATTATGTTGCATTAACTTCTTGATCATATCGCAACAGATCTGTTTGATAAGATACTTTGACACTATGTGGTACACAGTAGCGTTTCAGGACTCATCCTCCTACCATACCACTTGACCTTTGTGCCAAGCAGATAGTGATAGAGTGCCACAGTCTAGCTGTTTTCACCATCCATAATCAGATGGTGGCATGCAGCCAGACATCAGGACAAAGAGGAGCAAAAAAAATAACAATGTATATAAGTATTGCTTAAGAAACAATAATGAATATTTTAGATTTGTACTTAGGGTTACTTTGAATAATTGAGATGTAACAGGTAAGGGTAAGCAACTATTTAATAAATTGTTTAAAGAAATAAAAATCATTAAAAACAACAAGAACATATTAAAATTGGCAAAAAAGTACTTATTAGAAAATGTATTTTATAGCCTATAGTTGTAAATATGTGTATTCATATATGTGTATTTGATGTGTCTTTTAATCATTGCATTTAAAGGATAAACAAAATGAGTTCAACCAGTCTTCAAGGCACATCCTACATCAAGCAGATAAGAGTGCCATTCAGTCTAGCTGCTTTAACTATCTATGGATAGATTGCAATGCAGACAATATTACCATCTATTTTCAGTTTTTCTATTGTTTTATAAAGAAGGCAGAACTTTGGTCATGGTATTGAATATTTAATCCGGCATTTATCTTGACTACTGAGGGAAACCATGAAAATAGCCCAGCCAGATTGGTCAATCCATGGGATTTGAATCTGTGACCTCCCGAATGCAGGCTGCAAACGTTATTGTCCAATTTATTCCACTTGGTGGAACTTTTATGTTAGCATAAAGTGAATGAATTTATATTCCAGCCAACTAAAGTGAATTTCATATGCATTTTTGTTAATATGTAGCAGAGAAATGTGTGCCTTTAGGATGTAATTAAGATGCAAATCTCCAAAATGCTTCACTTTATTCATTCTATGAAAAATTACAAAACAGTTATGACAAGTGCATATAAGAAATTTAACAGTTCCCATTTGTTCTTTCTTTTTTCACAAGGTAATAAGTGTCAAATAAGCTTGTTTAATGTTATTTTAAGGAATGGTATGGCATTTTTCTTTTTTTTATTCTGTGTACAGAACAAAAAAGATACCATTTGACAAATCTTCCTTGCTTTTTAAGTTAAGAATGAGAATTATTTTAAACAATAAAATTAAAAATTAAAAAATATAATTATTTTCATGTTGTTTTCATTCTTAAGATGACCATACATAGAATTATATTTCTTTCTCTGATGATTCTCTTAGCTATACTTAAATCCATGCAACAAATTTCTATACTCATTGGAAAAATATGAAAGACTACCCCTTCTCCATGTTATTTTAAACTGACTCCTTTACAAAGCTCTTTCTTTTCTTTAATATGTTGCAGCTTAAAATATTTTTTATCTAAAGAAACAAACACTCTTCACCATAGTTAAGTGCTGCTCACATAAATGGAAAAGAAAAATGGGGTTCTATCAAAACTTCAAAATTCCATTCATGTTTACTACTTTACATTTTGTGAGCAGTGTAATCAATAATGCTGGCTTTATAACTTTTTCTGTATTTTTCCAATTTAAAACATAAATGGTGTTCCCTACCTAAAGGCAAACACTTTTGAGGTTCAGAGGAATTAATTATATATGGAACCAGCAATTTGAAAAGCATATTTCACAAAAATTTCAATGACTTCTTAGTTCAAAAATATATTAAACTAATTCCAAGTTAATTTTATTATAGATGGCTCCTTAAAATTTTAAGATAACCTATTACAATTTTAAAGCAAATTTGCCCGGATTTTTGCAGCAATAAAGGTACAACTCAGATAAAACAGCCAATTTGTGCTGGAGAGAAAAATGTTCTAACAGCCTACAGTGATATGTTCCAATCTGCCTATCTTTAACAATTGGAAAGATATATCAATCACAATATATGTAAAACATAACTAAAAATGAGAAAAGCATAACACAACCAAAAAGCAAAATTATAGATATTAATTCAATTTTAAAATACCATACGTCTGGAAAAAAGGTTCCAATATTTCCAGAGGAGGTAGTAAGCAATAAAAGAAAAACAATACCCATAAACATTGGTCATATACTTAATATCTGCTGAGTTAGGATCTTTTTTTATACAAGGAGCATATCTTGCACTCCAAGCACTTTGGCATGAAACAAATGAGAACAAGTTGTATGTCAAAGTTTATTACTACACAGCACATTGTGTTTGCATAAGTATCAAGCAAATACAAAACTTTCATGGGCGTTGGATAGGCCGGGGAGGGCCATATCTTGGCCTTCTCATTCTCCTGCTAACCTTAATCCTTTAGATTTTTTACTTCGGGGACATTTAAAGACTATGATGTGCATACAGATGCCATAAATGATATGCATATACTATGACAACATGCATTTAATGCCAAAGATGTTCCAAAGAATGTGCTGCAATTCCATGGGATGGAAGGTGGAAGGTTGCGCTGGCCACAATAAGTATGTATTCTGAAGAGTAATCATTGATGGCAGTGTAGTGGACCATAACTCAATAGATATTAAATTTATGACCAAAGTTTATAGGAACTGTTTTTCTTCTTTTGTTGCTCACTACTTCCTCTGTAAGTATTAAAAACCTTTTTTTTCCAGACATCCTGTATGTGGAGGTACATAAAATCTGGCTTTACCTTATAAGAAACTTCCTAATGCATAAAATCTTATTGGGGTTTTCACCATATACAGTTTATAATCAAAAAATACCATTCTCTTGCCTTAAATTTATTATCAGAAAGCCTTATTGTAATCTTAGTTAAATTATTAAATAGGTATGTATATAATTTACCTAAATCACAAGAAATTTTTTAGCACTTCTAAATACCTGACTAAATTTATAGCAATTAACCTTCTAAACTCTAAATTAGTAATATAAAGTACTTTTCACCGCAAAAATTAAAATATACTTGACATAAAAAGAAGGCTGGAACAATATTTGACAGAAAAGCAAACAAAATAGTAGGTAAATCTACTCTAAAACTTATTTTTTATCTGAAACTACATTACAGTGTGCATCCATTACTTTTTCAGGCATGCTTTTAAATTTAAAAATCACAGGTGATGGAGCACAGAACATTTTAGTTAGTCACCTTTCTTCTTTGGTAAGTTTATTTTCACTTGGTGCTGGACTTGAAGCTGTACTGGCATTAGAAATAACTGTAGCAGGTCGAGCAAGTGTAAGAATGACCTCTGAAGACCCTTGCTCTGTTCCAGAACTATTACTCTTGTTATGTTGATCTGAACCATGCTGTAACCTGTAACAAGTGTACATTAAGTTAATTCAATATTCTATTGTGACTGTACTGTCTGCAATTTCTTCTGCTTCATGGATATAACAGGAATGTTAAGTATTATATGATTAACTCACAAACTATACGAGGGGCTTAAATAAGTTGGTTTTTGGTAATAGAAAACATCCCTTAGTAATTACTGTATTTATCTGAATACAAGATGACCTTGAATGCTGGGCAACACTCATTTTGGAATAATTTAGCATGTCATCTACATGTATAAAAAGAAGGCATGTTTGAAAGACATATATAAAAAGAAGAATTTTTAAATGAAATTTAAAGGTTTACCAAATATTTTGAACAAACTAATGGACACTTAATCTTAAGACCCTCCCCTTTTTTTTTAACTGAATTTGAGCAGTTGAGTGGTTGGTGGACAAGGGAGTACAGAAATGTATAGTATAGCTGTGGTATAATATTACAGTGGCACTGGTGGCAGCATAACTGGATTTAATTTTTTTTTAAAATGTAGCTTAACATCCTTTATCCTGGTTGGTCATATCGGATGATGAATGCAATTGGTGAAATGATGCTCAAATGATCTCGGGGTCCATAGAGCTTAAAGTTACTCGATATTTGTCTTCTCAGGATAAGGGAAAGCCCGAAAAAAAAACCTTATCTGGTTAATGGATATAATTTTACATTTAGACAATATTTAATGCTTTTACCTAGTTTGAATTTGCGCTGAGTCATATTGTGAATGGGAGAGGCGGGATAATAGAAATGTATGGTATGTGTGTGATGATAGAACATGATGGAGGTGGTGTCGGCAGCGTAGCTGTAACAACGACAATGGATATGATTTTCTATTTAGACAACATACTCACTATAATATTGTACATTTTTTTATCTAATTTGAATTTGCACAGCAATTTACATTGCAAACAGGAGAGGACAGAAAATACAAAAACTCTTTAGTGCAATAG
This sequence comes from Hymenopus coronatus, assembly GCA_030762935.1. Classification (NCBI taxonomy): domain Eukaryota; kingdom Metazoa; phylum Arthropoda; class Insecta; order Mantodea; family Hymenopodidae; genus Hymenopus; species Hymenopus coronatus. The sequence goes on from CM060899.1 coordinate 41,795,499, forward strand.
TGGATGAAAGTTCAACTTTCTATATGCAGATAAATGGTCATGGGAGAGGAAAACATATATAGATAAGGTTACAAAGATGAATGAAAGGGTATTTCATGGTTAAGTACTGGTGTATGGAGACTAAAAGGGTTTAGAAATGATATGCTGCAGAACCAATGTAGATGATAGTAAGGGCATCAAAAAATATATTTGTGTTTATGGAGAAATCCTCATCTTAAAAAAAAAAAAATTCAAAATTAGCAAGAAAAATGCCATAATTGGATTGGGGTTACTTTGGTTTCCGTTGTAGACCATGTCATTTCTTTGGCAAAGAGAGCTGATAAATGTTGTAGCCTACACCAGAAGCCAAAGTGCCCCAATTGACTACAGCCATGGAAGCCTGCAGATATATCATAAGTGGATTGTTCAGCAAAGATAGTAAGAAATTAGTCAGTTTCTAAACTCTGATGTATTCCATTTATATGATTTTTCTCTAGATCTCTGTTACAAATTATTGTTAAAAAGCTTATTCTTCTATCTACTTCATGCTAACCAAGATAAAATTAGCAGAATTGGCTGTATTACCTGCTTCTTTGTAAGTAGAAGGGAAATAAGGAAATACCCTAAACTAAAGCAATAATCAAATATTTCAAAAGCTGGTTGCTATATGATTGAAATTATTTTGTTTGTATGTCTAGGAGTTGACAACTTCTGTACGAGAAAAGTAAAAGTATTTTAAAGCTGAAACAAATAAGTAATATCTCAGAAACGGTCAGCTCTATAAAAAAACGCACATGCCCGCGCACGCATCCACACACATGGACATTTTTCCAAAAATGCTTTTTTTTATTCATGGGGTCCCAAAACATGTATTTCCAGTGAAATGTTCATGTCAAATTTTTGGGTGCAGATACATAGTACGTGTAGAGAAAGTAAAAAGGTGAAAAGGAAGTGGAATTGGACAGTGGAAAGAGAGAACACAATTAATATGTATGATATGGTGTCTTAATAACAGAAAATTGTATGAGTCACAATGAAAATAGGATATGATTGACCTGGGCTAGACACCATATCATATTTGAATGTAATTCACTTTGCAAGAAATAAATAAATCTGATGTGTTCCATTCACATAACTTTTTCTAGCTGTTCCAAATACAGACCATTCTTACAAAAGGATACTCTTTTATCTACATCATGTTAATCAAGATAAACATTGGTTTTATTATTTGCTTCATTGTAAGTAGAAGAGAAATAAGGTAACACATTACTGCTAAAGTGAATCAAATCTTTAAAAAGTTGATTGCTATGTGAAACAATTAAGGAACAGTTCACTTAAATGGTCCTTTGAGAATAGTTAGGTAGTATAAAACTGAAACTAATAACAAGGAATATCCCAAAAACTGTCAACTCTACAAGAAAAATCTAATGTGTTCCATTCACATGACTTTCTCCACATCTCTATCACAAATTATTGTTAAAAAGATTATGCTTCTATTTACTTAATGCTAATCGAGAAAAAATTACTTAGTCTTATTACTTGTTTCTTTGTAAGTAGAAGCAAAATAAGGGAGTACCATTGGTTAAAGTGATAGTCAATAGCTGGTTGCTAGGTAACCAAGTTCCTTTGTTTGTATGAACAGGAGTTGACAAATTCCTGTATGAGAAAAGTATAAGTTTTTTAAAGCTGAAACCAATAACAAGGAATATCTCAAAAATGATTAACTCCACAAAAAAAAAATTATATACCAAATTGTGTTTTTTATTGTAATCTACATTTTTTGTGCAGTAAGTTATACAAAGTTCAATAAAAATCATCCACAATAAAGAGGTCTTTAGAGACTATTCCCAGAAAATTCCAGATATAAATTTTATTTGGCATGTAAATATCTTAAATATTAGAGATTTCAATCAAAATCGATAGAGCCCTTTTTGAGAAAAACAAAATTTTCGAAATTTTTTCCATGTAATGGGTAGTTTTTTTTTTTTTTTTAAATCTTTGTGTCACATCCTTGGAAGATACCAAACTTAAATACCAAGTTTGGTATTTAACGGTATTTCCATTTTTTTAGCTATGCTGCGCACACATACATGAGCTTTTTTCCAACAATGCTTTTTTTGGATTCAGGGGGACCCAGAACATGTATTTCCAGTGAAATCTTGGTATTGAATTTTTGGGTGGAGTGCAATACCTTCTCTATACTCTATGTACATAGTACGTATAGAAAAAGTAAAAGTGTATGTGGAATAAATTATGTGTTTTAATGAGATATACATTTTTTTGTACAGTAGAGTTTAACTGTTATGCAAAAACTCTGCAAAAAATAAAGAAGAAGTCTGCAGAGGCTATTCCCAGAAAATTCAAAATATACATTTTATTTTTGATGCAAGTATCTTTAATAAACACTATATTAAAACTTGTTAGTACCATTTTTGAGAAAAACAACATTTTCAAAAATTTGTCCAAGTAAAGGGTAGTTTGTGGTGGGGGGATTTTTTTTTAAAATCTTCGTACTGCATCCTTTGAAGATATTAAAAATAAATAGCAAGTTTGGTTTTGAATGGTCTTTTCGTTTTTAAGCTATGCTGTATGTGCACACGCACACGTACAGGCCTTTTTTCTAAAAATGCTTCTTCTTTTTGTTTTTGTTTTTTGACTTAGGGGACCCCAAGCATACATTTCTGATAAAATCTCAACATCGACTTTTTGGATAGAATACAATACCTTCTCTAGCTGCTATGTACATTGTATGTTCACTTGTGCAAGAGAAAGTAAAAATAATCAGGAGGTAATCATGGGGTTTTACTACTGCATTAATTTAAACTCTTTCATCAGTGGTACACGTTAATTTATAATGACTGAGCTGTACTTTGTTAACTTTCAAACTTGATCAACAATACTTACTGGTCTCCTTCCGAAGAAGTCTGTGATGCTGGAAGCACACTGAGGGTTGGCCCATTGCTGCCAGAGCTGCACAAATTTTCTCTTGACCGAGAACGAATAGTGATGGTTGTTTCACTACCAGTACCACTAATACTATTGCTGCTACTGTGCACCTTTCCTCCTATGCTACTGCCAGTGGATTCCTAAAAGTCAATTATGGCATGTCATACATGTAAAACTTTGTTCATTCAACAGATAATTAAATTGAACAAATAGTTAATGGATCTGATTTACAACAGCATTAGAGTGATGATCTACTGGGTGGCCATGGAGTAAGGGTCAAATGTTTAACATGACTAAAAATCTGATGTGTTCCATTCACCCGATTTTTTTTTTTATATAAACTTTTCCAAAATATTTAATTCTGAAGTAAGACAGATTGGTTTTAAAAGATGACCCTTTTTCTCTAAGATGTGATGGTCATTCCAAAAGTATGCTGCCACTGAAGATTTGTTGATTTCTTTCAAAGAAACTTCAGTATTAAATATTTGGGAAAAGGTTTGTATAAAAGAACACAGTGATTATCTTATGAGGTTTGACATCCTGCCAGAAGTTAACTCGCTAATAAGTCTTATAAAACCTCCCATTAGATGTCTCCAACCCAGAGAAGCAAAACCCACAGGAGCACTGAAGTTCCAGCCAGTCGACACCTTGATGATACTTTCAACTGAAGGTGAAACGTGTTGGGAAAGTTTAGGTGTGTCAAGCCATAGAGTGCCTGGTCGACGACTCAATCTGTATTATTTTATAAATTATTAAGGCTGTATATTAACAACTAAGAACATAAGCCATTAACAATTATTAAAACAAAATTATGTAAAATCTTCAAACATTTATTATTATTATTAGCCAGGTTAATAATGAAAATTTGATCAATAGAATTTGCTGAATTGAGTTATTCAACAGAATAATTGATTGAATGAGAATAGTAATGTTATTTCTTCTGTTAATTTCTTTAATTAGAGCTCTTATTTTGCGAGGTTCCCTGATTTGATCTTTTTTTATGGGGTCACATAAAGAATCTTTTCTACATATCATTACTATCTCAAAATTTGCAATAGGCTAACTTCTTATCGTTGTCACCATTGAGTCTACTACTGTAGATATGTTGGAGTATGTGTGGCATGAGAGGGAATATCACATTAATTCTGAAATGATACATGGAGCACACATTCAGTGTCTTTGAAATACTGTATTTCTCTGACGCCAATTTCATGTAAATGCAACTACTGATAGCGGAACTCTACCTGTTTATAATTGGGGAATATTTTCTATATTGGGCATTAAAGACCAATTAATTTTGCTCGGAGGCCTCTTCATCTGTCTTGTTGTTCTTTTACGTGCTGTAAATCTATGATACTGGACCAACAGCTTTACTTCTATTTTTATGCCCAAAATATTCATCACCCCCCGCCGGATTTGAACCCACGACCTTGGGTAAATAAAGCTGAAGATAGTTAAGCTTAACATTGTAACCTTATGGTAATTCCTTGATGACCATAACCCCTTAAATACCATGTATACTACCTGTGCCACCAGAGCATTTTTCCTGGACTTACCTTATTTTTCTCATCTCGTTCAGCCATGTAATCAGGGTTTATTAGCCTCATGAGATCTTCCTGTAATGTACTGCCTGTAAGATTTGCACTGTTTCTGTTTGAAGAATTACGGGCTGTCACACCAGGCCTTAATCTTGCTTCACCAGTATCTTTAGGCCTTGGACTCTGGTTCCTGCTGCTTCCACTGGAAGGGGTCAATGTACCCCCACCAATAGAACTAGTGCCAGTAGTGCCAGCACCATGATGGAGTTTTGCAGAACGCCGAAGTCGAGGAGAAACATTACTGCTTCCTGCTGATAGCTCATCTAAAAACAATAAAATAGATATAATATTAATAGCGGCTTTCATTTAAGAGTCCTACCTCTTGCATGGGGTGATCAGATCAACATTTTTGAAAGCAGAACATTTGAAAGAAAAGAGCAGGACATTTTGAGAAAAAGTTTAAAAGTCTGACAACACAGGCTTAAAGTATTGAAACAGTGGCAGTATGTGCCTATTTATAAATAAAGACAAACAAGCAAAACAAACAAAAAAAGTGTCACCTAGTTTCGAAAAATCTGATGTGTTCCATTCACATAATTTTCTCGAGCTGTTCCAAATACAAACTATTCTTACAAAAGATTATTCTTTTATCTAAATTATTCTAATTGAGATAAAATTAACATAATTGGTCTTGTTACTTGCTTCCTTTTAAGTAGAAGGGAAACAAGGGAATACATTAGGTTAAAATGATAGTCAAATTTTATAAAAGCTTGTCGCTATGTAAAACAATTAAAATTTTGTTTGCTTTGTATGGTGCCCATTTGAGAAAAGAATAGGTATATTACCAATAACAAGTAATACCTCAGAAATGGTCATTTCTACTAAAAAAGTGTATATGACAAATTATGTATTTTAACTAGATCTACATTTTTTGTATATTAAATTTTTGTCATCTCTTACGATTCATTCATAATAAAGCGGTCTTCAGAGGCTATTCAAGATATACATATTGTTTGTGATATAAATATCTTTAATATACAATATTTTAATCAAAATCGTTACAGCCATTTTTGAGAAAATCAAAATTTTCTAAATTTTTCCTACTTAAAGAGTAGTTTGCACTTTTTGTTTTTGAGCTATACTGTCCACACACATGGATTTTTTTTCTAAAAATGCTCTTTTCAGACTCAGGGGATCTCAAAACATATTTCTGGTGAAATTTCAATATCAAATCTTTGGAATACAATATCTTCTCTATCCATTGTGTATACTGTACATATAGGCTAGAGAAAGTAAAAATGAAGTTCATCCGCCGATCTTTCTTCATATAGAATTTATCCATCACTTTGGTGTTACAATCCTTCACGCTTGTGACAAATTTCTTCTCAATGGATAACATGGCTAGTGAGGTGAGTTGATCCTGACACAAGTGTTCCTCAGAAAAGTTTTTATCCTCTTCAAAGAGGAGAAGCAGTGTTCTGGTTCGGCAGTTGACATGGGACAATTCCCAAGCATTTCTGATTTCACACCCACAGATCCAGTCATTGTTGTCATAAATATTTCTGTTAAATTTCTTTGTGACAATAACATTTTTACATCCTTTTGCTTTCTGTTCAATTTTTAGATCGGGTGTGCATCGTCCTGCAGGTTTTATGCTAATCTTTTCATCTAATGTTTGTCTTGAAAAGGGAGTTTTCTACAGCTCATCAACTACATTAATTATGTATGGGCTAAACGTTTCTTACATATACTGAATGAAAGTGAACTATAATAAATAAATTACGCTTCACACTTGAAAATAAACTGAAAACATGCATTAAATAACACAACAGAATACTTTATCACAATGTGAACTACGCACACCTGTTATAAGCTTCACATTCGTAAAAGTGGAGCATTGTGCCAACATAAACTATTAGTTCACAATCAATCATTTTTTTCTTTAAAGGAACTGAGGAATGGGAATACACTCTGTTACATGCAACCGTTTATAATTACATTAAACATTAAATAGTTATTACACTAAAATGTAATGCTGAATACATGTTTAATTAATTTTCAACGAGTATTTAAATCCTGGAGCTGTGTGCTGACATTGTTTCATCTGCTGCCAAAGCGTTTATAAGGAAAAGAACTAACACTCATAATGAGTACATTGAATCACGTGTGATACCGAAATGCAGCACAGCGCAGGTAGAAAACCCTGGGATATGCAACCATTAAGAGGCTACCCAAGCACAGTACTGAGCTTGCAAGCTTCCAATATAAGCTTCCATTTGTAAAGCTTATGTGTTTACAATTCTTCTAGTGTTCATTATTAGGGTACTCCCACAATGCATTGTGCTTGTTACATGGTCTTTCAGCATGTCTTATTATGTGATTTATAAAAAAAAAGGAATTGGGTGCAGCACTTAAACATGTAAAGGCAAACAGCAAGGCTGGAAATAATTTTACACTGCCATGATACTAGTATCAGTAGCTATTTCCAAAAATGTAATGTCCTCAATAGATTTTGCTGCACATCAAAAGAATGTCGTGACAATATGTTGTTCACAATCAACTTTATTTTTGTATGTGTACATTACAGATTCCTGGAGATCTCTAAATCATTAAATGGTTTGGGAAGTAGATGAAGTACAATTCTTAGATCTGTAAGTTTGGTGGTGGCACAGAATATGAAATGATAATGTACCTTCAGTTGCACTATTACTTTTGTTTATATTGGAGAATTTTTAAGAACAGTAAAATTCCCTTTTGAATATCAATTTTCATATAATGACAGAAACATACAGGATGGAAGATACTTGAAAATGAAATGAAATAGCATTTTATTTATGGACGCTCTTTAACTGCTGTTTCTCAGTATCCCATTCTATACTGGGCATGAAAAACTGCTTAATTTTGCTCAGAGGCCTCTTTATCAAACTTGAGGTTCTTTTTCATGTGGTAAATCCAAGACACAAGATCAATGGCTTTGCTTCCCTTCCCTTTATGCCCGAAAAAACCCATCATCCTTCACTGAGTTTGAACCCTAGAAGGTATTTGATTTACTAGATTAAAAGTATACCATAAGTCCTGTCAGTACTTTCAATGCATAATTAAAACTCTGCAAATCCATTAATAAACATATATTCTGAAATAACACAAAAAATATTATAAAATGAACATACTCTGATTCGAAATGATTGCCATGAAGACATTGAGGCCACTCATCAATTGCTGCATGAATCATGTCCAGTGGAATTTTCTTGACAGCGATGTGATTGATTTTTTTAGCATCTCAATATTGTAGTGCCTCTTTAGACATGCTATTTCCTTCACCTTCTGCCACAGAGAAAAATCCAATGGATAGAAATTTGGACCTCCCCAGACCAGTCAGCAGCAGTGATGAACTGTGGGACATTAGTTGCCAACCACTGCTACATGGAATTTGCTTTGTGTTTTTGCTCTCCCCATATGCCATTAACAAAGCCTGGGATTGCCTTTAATTTTTCAGTTAGCAAATGCCTTTATATGCACTAACATGTAAATCATCCTTCAAAAAATGTGCCGTTCGTGAAGAGATATTCATTTCACAAGACAAAATTGTTTATTTGTTTATGCAAAGAATTGTGTCAAGTCCTTGCACGATCAGTGTTCACAACTTCTTTTGTGTGTACACATCTAGGACGGCTAGATCTAATGTGAGCAACACTTACATCCATTTCTTTAAACCGTGCTATTGTCTGAAAACAGAAATTGTTCATTAACGCCAAGTGGTTTCAGCATCAAACATTTTTCTTAGCTCGCTTTCCACAACAAAATAACACCAATACAGCGACAGGACTTTTGTACACTCCCCATTCTATCTTTCTCTGTTGCCTGTTACTGGCACATTGCAAGCTGGTTACTCACAGAGTAGTAAAGGTGACCTTTTACACTGCATTTAAATTATACTGACAGTACTGTGTATAGCAATAGTTAGGAGTATTTGGACCTAATATAACAGTTCAAGTGTGTAATTCTTATCACAATGAAACAAATTAAACTGATACCTTCACTTGCTCCTCCAAAAGGTCGTTCACTGGTAGAACTTGTATCAGTGGAATGGCTATCATTGATACCCAGCCCACGTGATGTCACACAGTCTGGTGGTAAACTGGAGGACTTGATCATGTCAACAACAGCATTTTGATGACTGGTGTAGTCCGATATCTATGGAAGAAAATAATATTTATTACAGTAGTTCATGCTACAATATATTCTGTAACATAGCAATGTTTTGATAAAACTGCCATGTATGCAGAGACTAATTTGCTACAAAATACAGAAAATAACTGAACCTATAAAGGAATAAGATAACGGAAAATTAGGTATAATTTTAACCCTTCATGGTTGGGAAGCAGTTATAACTGATTCTGGAGGCTAGATAATTTTGTCTACCAACTGAGAAGCTGTGATTGGATCTACCTAATCAATACAAAAAGCTCATTAGTAATGTATAGAGAGATGAAAGTGGTCAGGAACAGGGAATTATGTTGATATTTGTGATAAAGCAGCTAGAGAAGGCTTTGCTTGAGCCACAACAGGGGTGATGAAATTGAAAAGCTTGGGAAGAAAGAATGATATAGAGAAATCCTCCTTGTGTAACCTGAAGGATAAAAAATTGCATCTAGTTTTACAATGTGAAGAGACTAGGATGCTTATGGAGAGGATAGGGAGAAAGGAATGGACAATGTCATCAAAAAAATCCAGGTGAGAAAGTTAATGAATAAAATTTAGGAGAAACTTAATTGAAATTGGAGACTTTTTGGATAGAGTAAGAACCAAAAGGATAAGGAAAATTAGTATGAAGAATGAAGGAGAAGAAAATTAAACACTAAAAGGTAGTATGTATTACATTTAAGATTTAGTAGGACTCAATAGTTTGGCAACCACAGGGTTTGAGCCAATTGGGCCCCAGGATAAACAGCAACTCAGTAGAGAAATAAAAATGTAAAGAAATGTATAATAGTTTGCAAAATTTGTGAAAATATATAAATATCTATCTTTATCACTGTTTTAAAAAGTCTTACATTATTCGAATTTGCACAAAAATTTATGTATGGGATGGAAAGGTACCTGGCATGTATGCTGTGAAATACATAACTACACCTCTCCTATTTGGCCACTGGCTCCCAATACAACATTAAGCGCAACCACCATATATAAGAAAAACCTCTATTTTTATTTTAGTCTTGGAAAGAAATCTTTTTTCCATTGAAAAAGCTTACAATCCTAGGCCCATTAACAGCTAACTTTTCAGTATGAGATAAAATGCACAAAACTTGCCGTATACCTTGACAGCAATCTTTACCACTTCCCAAAGGCTTTGCCACTACCACATCTACAAAATTTGAAACTTGTTTTTTCCCCACAAGCTATCCGGAAAATACACATCATGAACGCAAAATATTTTGGAAAAAAAAACATTGTCTTATACTTGGATAAATGCAATAATAAAAGGAAAGAATGTAGTCAAAATAAATAAATAGATTAAATTGAGTTTTAATTATGGATACTCTTTTAACTTCTATGTTCTCAGCACCCCATTTTACATTGGGCATGAAAGACCATTTATTTTTGCTCAGAGGTCTCTTAATCAGGCTTGAGGTTCTTTTATATACCATAAATTTACAACACAGAACCAATGGCTTTACTTCCCTTTCAAAGGAAGCCATGCTAAGAATGTTTATCTCTGAAAAAATCCTTTATCCTCAATAGGGTTTCAACCCATAACCTTGGAAATCAGATGTTACTAGCATGTTACCAGTCAAAGCAAGAAGATTCTATGGCTTAATATGTATGAAATATAGAAGGATGCATTATTCTTAAGAGAATGATGGATAGAAAAATCTAATCAGCAAAAAGGAGAGGAAAGTTCTGGATAAGGTCAACTGACAAGTATCCTACAGAACTTAAAAATATGAAGGTGACATGATTAAGTGGAAATGCAACAGAGAGAGGAGAATGAAGTTAATTGTTTTTTTCCACACAAGTTAGTGTAGGGCAGGAGTTAAATAGGTAGAACCAGACTGAAGAATTCAATGCTATAAGTCTGGATTTGAGCTACGGATCTCCCAGTCTCCATTCGGTTGCTCTAACCACAGTTACCATGGCAACATGCAGATGCAACACAAAATTCCCCAGCTGACTCAAATATGAGATTTCAATTTATTTTGAGAAGACATCCTCAACAGTGACTTAAAATGTTACATGACATTGGCTCTGGCATTTGAATTTTTCAGTCTGGCTCTACCTGCGAGAGGCATTCAATAAGTCCTTAGAAAATCCAAGAAATTACACTCATACCATCAAAAAAAGTTTGTATTTAGTAATCGTCATCTCTTACTAGATGGCAGTTAAATTTTCAGCTATATCAATCTCATGGTTTTGTTGCCATAAGCAATTGAATCAATAATCTTTCTTTAGAAAGATGGAAAAAAACAAGTTTTGTGCGGTGATTAAACACTTCTATTTAAAAGGCTTAACACCAAAAGAGATAAAAGCCGAGTTGGATAAAGTTCATGGCACATCTGCTCCTGCATTTGCAATCGTTCCAGACATTCAGTAGAAATGACCTCCTGCAAAATGATTGACAAAATTCAATGATGGTTTCGAGTGATCGACGTATCAAAGTTCGCAAAACAGTAGAGGCCAAAAGGTTCAGTGTTCTCAATTTTGTACCAAAAATTAGATCTGACAAAGGTATCAGCAAGATGAGTGCCACATTATGCAATAGTGTGATTGATTCAGAAGCTAGTTTGACACTTTTCCATCATAAACCTGACAAGATTCTGCATTGATATATAACTATGGATGAAGCATGTATATACTGCTACACTCCAGAACATAAGTACAGTCAAAACAGTGGCTTTTAAAGGTGAACTGGCTCCGAAAAAGGCAAAGGTGGTGAAATCTGTGGACAAGGTGATGGCCTCGGTTGTTTGGGATGCACATGGAATCATCTACACTGATTATTTGCACAAAGAAAGAACGATAAATGGATAATACTATGCACCATTATTGCACCAGTTGATTGGAGAACTCAAGAAAAAAAACATGCTCATCTGGCAAAGAAAAAGATTCTCTTCCATCAAGACAATGCAAGGGTATTCATCGTATTTACCAGATTTGGCCCCCAGTGACTTTTTTTTTAATTTCCAAATTTGTAAAAGTGGCTCGGTGGAAAACGATTCACGTCTAACAAAGAGGTCATCTCCCAAACAGATGCCTATTTTGAGGACCTTCAAAAATTCTACTTTCTAGAAGGCTTAAAACAGATGGAGAAACGTTGGGAAAAGTGTATAAAGCTAAAAGGAGATTATGTTGAAAAATAAACAAAAAATCTACCAAAAATAATTTGTTTTTCTAAGGACTTATTGAACGTTCTTCATATATACCTATCCAAGAATGGAGGTTGATTAGGAAGAAGGCCAAAGCTCACTCAGGGCTGTAGCGTCAATGAAGATGAGGTATTAATGAAGAATGAAAAAAACAAATATAAGCTTACCTTTGGTGCTCTAGGAGTGAGATAGTCGATAGCAGCTCTGTTTGGAGCCCTAACCTCTCCAGCAGACTTGAGACAAGTCACTTTCTCACCCAATTTAAATTCATGATGTGCTGCTTCATACTCCCCGCCACTAACCTGACTGATGCTACAATGCCGTGGAGGTGTAGTGGGGGGAAGTGAGTAGTTTCCCATCGTGGTACTAAGTGGCAGAGAATGAGTAGCCTGAATGGGATGCTTGGCACCGAGCTGTTTTGGTGGGACTTGCTGAAATGCACTGCCCCCACCAGAACCAAGCCGAGCTGGGAGAGGTGGTGGTGGGGAGTCTCTAACAATCATGGACATATCTGGCTCTGCAAGCTCCAACAGTTCATACCAGCGATCATCACTTGAGTGGCCACTTGAAGAACTTGTCATTGTACCCTGCAATCACAGATTCCATTTTGTTAATTTTCATTGCAGTGTTGTACAATTCATTTATTTATTCCACTGATATCAATATAAATTTAGAATGTGAGGGCATGGGTAGTGACGCATGAGGTACTGAACAGTGACTTATTTATTTCTTTGTCTATCTGTTTGCTTGCCTGTGTGTTTATTTATTGTGCAAAGCAATCATACAAGAGCATGTGGCTGGCTATACATCAGCCCAGGCTGTTATCTTGCTGCATTTCTACCCAAGCTTCCTTATGACTAAAAATGTATACAAGGCTGATTCAATAAATAACTGGAAAAGTTGTATAAAATACAAACTTGACAAAGCATGTGCCTCTTTGTTATGTTTTGGTGGTGTCCTAGAGCTATTAAGCTAATATCGATGGCTTGGCACCCGTGCCTCACAAACGGAATGCTGGTATTCAGTGAAAACAAGATTGCAACACCCTTACCAGTTTGCATCAGCATGGAGCAGCAGAGTGTCATCAGATGTTTTCAAGGGAAGGGTTGAAACCAATTGAAATTTACCGTTACATGCAGTGCAGTATGGTGAAAGTTGTTTGAGTTGAACACAAGTATATAAGTGGGAAGATAAGTCCAAACGAGGGGTTCCAAAACCAAAGTTTGCACAAAGTGCTGGTGCGATCATGTTTACACCATAAGGAAGTAATTCTTGAACATTATATGCCAAGAGGTCAAAATAGATATAAACAGGAGATGTACGCAAACCTTATGTGTCAAAATTTGAAACCAACAATTTTGAGGAAACAGCGTGGACTGATCCAGTGGCATACTGCATAACAATGCAAGGCCACACGCTGCTAGAGTCACATTAGGTACCAACAAAGATCTGAAGTTCGTTTGCTTGCCCCCCCCCCCATTCTCCGGATCTGGCACCTTCAGATTATCACAACTTTATCCACTGACAGAAACTCTTAGTGGCTCAAGGTTTGCAGATGGTGAAGTTGGGCACTGGCTATGCACACACCCCCAAGAATTCTTTTCACGTGGAATTGAGAAGCTTATCCAGCATGGCATAAGTGCATAGAACTTGGGCAGGGATTATGTTGAAAAATAAAAACCGTTGTATTCCATTCTCGTAATAAAGAAATTTTAAACAAATATTTCCATTTATTTATTGAATGCCCTTGTATATTTTAACACCTCATAACTCAAGTTTCATTCACATCTCTTTTTATTGATCACATTAATTTTTTTTAACTGTGATCAAGTACTCACCTACCTTCTTGTTATCTTTACTAAATATATTAATTAAGACTACTTTTCTATTTAGTTTCAATCATTTCTCATTTATACACTTTCTCCATAACTGTGTATCTTTACAATAGAAAAGTGTTCCATAATTTCCTTTCTGCCACACATATTGGGCACCAGTTTTATGGGAGTCCATTTCTCATCCCTTTCAATCTCCATACACCAGTCCAGTCCAGTCCAGTCCATATATATGATTCTAATGATCTTTTTTCCCTATGTTACTAAAAAAATTCTGTATCTCTATATCTTCAAGACTCCTAGCTCTTTTCCAAAAACCCTTTACATTGGCTTCCAAATTTCTCCCAATCCAATCTAAGTTTGCTTGTATACTGTAGCTCCATCCACTTTTCTTTAATTTCCTTTCTTGAAATTCTAGACACCACTTAAATAATTTTTTTTTCATTTATATTTAATAGTCTATACCAATATTTGAGAGTTCTCTCCATGACAGCCTTTTGTAGCAGGGAAGTGCTATTAATTATTTACCATGGTTTGTTTATGAGTTATGTAACGTCTGCCCCACACTGCACTAGAAGCAACCCAATTTTTGCAGGAGTGAAATAATTGCCCCATCCTCCTTACAATATACACCTGGTTCATGCAACTTTCTCCTATTCCCCAAAATAAAAAAAAAAAAAATTGAGATCAACAATTGAATCACCTAAGCTGCTTACCAAGGATGTATTTACATTCTCTATAAAGAGGAATGGTATTAGGCACTTAAAAAGTGATCTAAAGGATGAATTACAAGAATGCAGTGGAGAAAACTTGGGAAGGTTGCAATTATCAGATATAAATTTTGAAAGTTTTATTGTGTCCATTCTCAAAACCTTTTGGAGTAACATTCGTATGACACTCTCTAGCAACAAATGTATACAAGTGTTCTGAATCTATCTGTCCTATCTCATATCACTTGCATATTATATAATGGGTTTAAACACAAAATGCCACTTATATGACATAAGCCCAAAAAGCATGTGCGAGCCCCTGGTCGTCAAATGATGCAAATGGGTTAAGGGAACTGAGAATATATCTGGAAGCATAATTTCAAACTCGAACAGAAATTAGTTGACCAGTTGCAAACAATGATGAATCAAATAATCTATTTTTACTCATTTGATTACTATTCATCCACCTTTAAAATCATGTTCCAATCCACACAAATTGGCAACATTTAATTTCAGCAATATCAAATTATGAAGACTCATGCAATATTTGTTAAATAAACATATTATGAAACATTCAGTTGTACAGTTAATTTAATATTGTAGAATAATGTGAGGTTATGTTTTAATAATTATTTTAAGTTATGTGGGATACTGCCACCTATAACAAAAATTTGTATTTGTTAAATATATTGGGAAACATCCAGATTTTAAGATAAATTTAATTTTGCAGAATTGCAGAGCTTATGATTTAATAGTTATTTCAGGTTATGTGGCAAATGAATTTTCATATTTCATCACTATATGAAGGGGAGCCCTCAT
Organism: Hymenopus coronatus; assembly: GCA_030762935.1. Lineage (NCBI taxonomy): Eukaryota > Metazoa > Arthropoda > Insecta > Mantodea > Hymenopodidae > Hymenopus > Hymenopus coronatus. The sequence goes on from CM060899.1 coordinate 41,810,687, forward strand.
TTACTCTATAATACAATACACACATATACAAGTTATTGATTTCCCACCTTATTCACTCATTTCAGAATGTATTAAAATAATATTCATACTTCATAAATAATTGAAATTCCGCTACATTTAGTTTTCATAGATTGCCTGCCTGATGTTTGCAGCTCTGGATGCAACATTATTTAAAAATATTAGTAAGAGTAAGCTCTGTGTTAGTCATGCTTAGCTGCTAACAAGAAAATCTGAAGAAAGAAAACAAATAATTTTTACCTCCAAGTTAGAAGAAAAGCAGGTATCAGTGAAGGATTTGCTGCTGGATCCTGTTCCATAGCCAGAGCTATTTGAAGATCTGGGTGGTGAAAAGCTGCGTTCATATCTTCTTCTATGTTTTCCTGGTACAGCAGCAGCTGCATTATGTCCTGGCTTAGTCTCTCCTGCCCCTGCTCCCCCTCCTGCTGCTGCTCCTCCTCCTCCTCCTCCAGACACATTCTCATAGTCACCTTCATAGTTGCCAAGGGTGTATCGGCAGTTTTGTAAGGTGCACCCCCTGCATTTCAAAAGCACATGGTCAGGTATAGCTATTTTCCTACTAGCAATCATGTGCATAGATCATTTATTTTATTTACAATGTGAGTCCAAAAATTAAGTACCATTTTGCTCTATCACCACCAAAACAATAGTGTCACAGTTCCACGCAAGCACACTCGTCTCTGGCTCAATGTCTATCTATTGATACCATTGCAGCTGGATCATGTTGTGTTTACAGTTGTTAGTGTTGTTCAAAATGTTTAAAACAACTTCTGATACCACTAACTGTGAAATGCATTCTGTAACATGGTTTTTGAACACAGGGAAATTCACCGTCAATTTACAGGAAAACGTAATGACAGTTGGAATGGTGAGAAAGTTGGCTAGGCAATTCAATGATGGACGATCCAATGTTCATGACGAAGAATGAAATAGGCATGATGGTTTGGTTGAACAAGCAAATGAAGAAATCTGTAAAAACAGATGGTTACCAATAAGAATGATTTGTGACAGGTTTCCACAAATTTCAAAAACTGTTTTGTACGAGATTGTCACAAAGGACTTAAATTATTACAAACTGTGTTCCTGTTGGGTTCCAAAGATGCTTATGGATGTCCACAAATCAAAGTGACTGGACAGTGCTTTGACATTTCTTACCCAATACAATGATGAGGGAGATGAATTTTTAAGTAGGACAGTAACCAGTGATGAAACTTGGGCTTATCATGTCACTACAAATCAGAGCAACAGTCAATGGAATGGAGGCACATAGGATCCTCCAAAAGACAAAAATTTGAAACAATGTTATCAGCACGAAAAGTCATGTGCACTGTTTTCTGGGGCAGATGGGGCACTCTGCTTGTCAAATTTTCTCCCCAGAGGTGCAAATATCAATGCAATATGGTACTGTTGAAACATTAAGAAATCTTCGGCGCACAACTCGAAACAAAAGGCATGGAATGCTCAGACAAGACATTGTGTTATTCAATGACAACAAACACATGTCCCCATACTGCTGATGTCACACAAAACCCTTCAACAGTTCAGTTGAATTGTCACCTGTTGTACAGCCCCATCTCAAGCCTTCTGAACACCACTTGTTCTTTAACTGAAACATGAGTTCGGAGGAAGGCATTTTAGTAGTGATGATGACAGAAAACATGGTGATCAGCAGTGGCAGTTTGCACTGGCGGCAGCTCCTTTGAAAAGGGCATTCAAAAGTTGATGCCCTGCTATGACAAAACTCCTGAACAATGGAGGAAACTATGCCAAAAAATAGGTTAAGGAATGCCCTTTCATGTACAAATAAACGCTGTATTGAAAAGAAATATTTTATGCCGTTTTTCGCAAACCGATAGTTACTTTCCGATATGCCTTGTATAAAATTTGCTAAGCAGTGTACAATGGAACATGATCTGCACTTAGCCCTGGCTGTTTACCAGGCATATTCATGATTTATAATACCATTCTTTTAATAACAAAAGGTGATTGTCACATTAGTGTCACAGATTGAGCTGCAATTTTTTACACTGAAAATACATAGAAAACTAAAATACCAGTGACTCAGCTTTCTTTCACATCGGGTCTCTTTTCTTCAGAAAAAATTAAAAAGTTTTAAGCTGAAGCGTCTTACTTTATAAATCTTCTGATCAATGATCAGTTGCCTGGTACTGTGTCAGGTGCTAATACAGTAGAGCTGTCGCAGGATTTAATGTTAAATAAATTAAGGCAACAGAAAATAAAACAATGCCCTGAGACAGTGGTAAAATGTAATAAAACATATTGTTTTGTAATGAAAGCTAAAGAAATGTATGTTAAAAAAAAAAATTGCAGCACGACGTCATCGCTTCACAATATGCACAAAAATTGCTTAAAATGGTGTGCTTTTACAAAAGTAATATAGACAAGGTTATGTAACAAATTTAATACATTATAGCTAAGAATTGATGTATAGGAAAGCATATGAATTATATAAAACATAAATAAAGTCAAAATATGAGAGAAGAAAGAGAACAAAAGTGAAAGAGATACAGGGTGCTGTAATTTGTTTATGCATATAACAAAGCATAAGATCAAAGATAAAATAATTCATTTAGAAAAAGCAGCTATTTGTAAGAACATTTTCATGTAAATTATACAAATGTATTAATTTTAATTATCATGTGTGTATAAAAATGTATTGTAAATACGTATTTCACAAAATGTGGATCAAGGAAATCTGTCGTCCCCATGGTGACGTGCAGATTACAATACTAAAAACAATGATCTTCAACTTTTGTGATATATGTAAAATTTTTCAAGATTCCGGCACATAGTTTACGAGGGAGAAGAACAAGCAATAGACGCTACGAATGTATCTCATAAATCGAGATCTTTATTACAGCAATTTTGTGTAAAATATTGTTATTTTACTAATTATATACAATTATAATGATATATGTAAGTACACATTACAAAGCAAATATTGGACACAGTTTTCTGTAAATAGAAACCAGTTTAAATCGCGTGCCTTAGTTCGTCATATTGTTTCAACAATTCACGCAAATAAAAATTTAAAATACCAAGATATCTTCTAAATTAATTTTCTCTTATAAGAAATCCTACTATCCAAGCAAGGGGGTTAAGATTCTTTTACTCACCAACTGAAGCTAGCAAACATTTAATGGGTAACACAGTCGAGCTGTGGAAGGAAATATAAATGACTTCACCGCCAAGAAGAAAATTGTAACTGCCTCAACAATCGAGTCTGGTGCTATTTCCAGTTTCGCCAACAGCAAGCCTGACCAACATTATATCCAGCGGAAAATTTAAACTTGTAAACTTGTAAAAAGTTTAAATAAATACCACGGTGAGGGTCAAGGAGAGAATTCCTAAGACGCCCCAGCAGCTGACCTCCAGCCCACCGTTAGCCGCCCGCCCCACAGCCCTGGTAATTTGAGCTAACTGGGGCTATGACTATCTTAAATTACAAAAACTGATCATACAGAAATATCACTAAATCAATGGGTAAATATGAATAAATGTTTAATGAGCACAATAATGGTTTAAAAAAAAATAAAGAAATAGTAGATACCTGTGTTATATATACATATATGGGCAAACATCTAGAAATTGCAAAAAATAAGTTACATTTTAACGAAATTTTTTCATTGAAGGGATTCACACAATGGGAAGGTAAACACTTTAAAATTAATGTGAGAGAGATGGGCTCACTACAGTACTATAAGTATAGGTACCATCTACAACAAAAGACAGTCTGTTAATGCTGTAAAATGTGTATTTTTACTTAGTATATTTTAATTATCACGATAACTGAGTAGAGTTTACTGTACACTGCAGTATTAATTTCTGAAAGGAGGGTATGCACTGTACAATTGATTGGCACATGGTCCCAATTAGTGAAGGGTCAACAAAGAAAGAGCAAGTGCATCCCTCCAAATCTAACGGTGCTTGTCAATTGCAACAGAAATGCATTAGCAGTCTGAGGCCAAGGTTAGTCTATGCATTATGTACAAAACCCTAAGTGGAACAGTGTTACTTGTATTGTGCATGGGAAAATGAAAGAAAGTTCAAAATGACACACACCAGATATGCGTAAACGTACATGTTAACAACGTATAAAAACAGGACTTTACTCTAGTTTTATGAAAAAGTTTAATTTTCTTAGGACCAGCTCGAAGTGCACAGGACCTCAAAATACTGGGGCTCTACTGTAATTAATTATGCTTGCCTGAGGCTATAAAATAATAGGATAATGTCTACAAACAGCCTTAAATATTTCACTTTATCATCATTTCTGCTTTCTGAAAAATACAGACTTTTTGAGCTCAAAACTATTTTAATTATCAAATAACTGTGGCAATGCACTTGCACAACTTCTTAACACAATTTTAATTTGAAAAATGTAAGTTTTTAAGACTATTATGTACCTTCGTGGAGTTCCATCTGACAAAGGAGGAATGACAGTAACTGTGACCAACATTGAGGTTTTAAGAAGGTCTACCATCTGATCATAAGATAAAGTTGAAACAGCCACTTTACAAATCTGAAAAAGAAACAATTATGCATTATTGTACAGGATAAAGGCATTAAAGCCAAATATGAATGTATAGGACAACAAGAAACAAGCAGAAAGCCAAAGGAACTACCCACCTCTACAAGACGGGCACCTTGACGAAGGCCTGCTTGCCAAGCAAGACCCATAATCTCCACTTGAGTTACAACACCATCGGGCTGAACATGGAAGCCAAGCTGGCCCATAGGGTTTCTTTGTAATGACAGCTCCTGGGCAACACAACCCGACGTCACTGCACGTAGCCTTACTACTATTTCCATTAGTTCATCTCGGTCACCACCTTCCCTCATATGAAGAGTGGTGCATTCTCCTTGATGATGATACACTCTTAAACTAAAAAAAAAATTAAATTAAATATCAGCATCAATTCCATGTTTAAAGGCTGATTCACAACAAATAGAACAGTAAACAGCAAACTCTGGACTCTAAATGTTCTGACCTATTATCTGTCCATTCTTACTTCATTGGTAATGTGAACAAAAGCAACAAGTTGCAACAGTTTACTGCTTTTCTCCATCACAGCATAGTTCCACTTAAATTGCTGAGAGAGTATAGAAACATCATATTAAACCATACAATGTTTCTAAATAATATAGTATGAATATTAAGGAATGACATTTACTGTTCATTTAATCATTATTTTTTATGTAAGAATGCATATATGTTGTTCAGTTCGTCTATAATGGCTGCTTCTAGTGAAAAAGTAATCACAGACACTTTTAATACCAGTGTAGTGAAACGTAAGCAAGGAAACCTTTAAAAAAAATGTCGAGTAAAGAATTATGTCTAATGTATATAATACATTTTAAGAGAAGTGTCTTACTTTTGCATTAAATAATGTTCTTAGCTTAACAGTAGAATGTACTGATGTTTCCAAAAGCAGCAAAAAGTGCAAAACTTTTCAATTAGCCGAGGTACGACATCTTGTGCAAGCTGCTTTTCAACAAGTGACAACCAAAAATGCATTGAATGTGCATCATACATTGTTTGGAAGTGCAACAAAGTGAGATTTGGAAGGAATGATGTACATCATCGTTGACCGATTAATTATTGAATCTCGGTGATGATTCAGACAGTTCAAGCGCAAATGAAATGAATGACTTGTACCTTGACTGGAACCACTTCCATCTTCAGATTAGCTCTTCTAGGTAAGTCACTGCATTATGGTAGTGTATTAAAGAAATGTGCAATGTATGGTTATCTATTTGCAAGTGCTAAAATTTGCAAAAAACTGTTGGAGTGATGCACATATGCAATACATCAGTAAGCATTCAAAACAAAATGTCTGCATTTTGTAATTTTACATTTTGTATTCAATAACGACTCGCCTACCTATTTTATTGTATTTTATTTATTATACATTTCATAGAGACAATCATTATCTATGAACAATGGAAGTAGGTAGCTATTTTTTTTTCCTACCAAACATAGGTGCATGGTTTCACAACTGTACATGAAACGAATACAGCTTAGCACAACGTGGTGTGTGTGCACATACATTCGCAGAAGAATAAATTCTGGTTTTGATTTAAGTGTTTTTTCGCACAAGCTGTGTGTAGGACACAAGCTGGATAGGTAGAGTCAGACTGAAAAATTCAATGCCATAGCTGGGATTTGAACCACCAATCTTCCGGTCTCTAGCCAGTTGCTCTACCACTGAGCTACCATGGCAACATGCAGGCATAGCATTGAATTTCTCAACTGACTCGCATGTTGTTAAGTTGCCATTGGGGTGTGGTAACTCAAAATAAATTGAGATCACCTTATGGTTTACCAGGAAACATGCGAGTCAGTTCAGAAATTCAATGCTATGCCAGCATGTTGCCATGGTAGCTCAGTGGTAGAGCAATGGGCTAGAGATGAGGAGATCCATGATTCAAATCCAGGCTATGGCATTGAATTTTTCAGTCTGACTATCTACCCAAATTCTGGTTTGTTTTACAATGCCGCTGAAGTAAGGATGGACAGATATTTTATTCCTGACCTCTTGCACTCCAAATTTCAGTTTATTTTAATATGTTAGGTATCAACGAATAATATAGTTCCATTTTTATGCATCCTAAATTGACCTAATTTTATGTCATGAGCTAATAAGACCTATTTTTTGTGTTAAAACCTAGAAAAAACTAATTTTGTTATTTAAACCATTCAAGGATGCCCAATATAGCAGGTGAAATGTTAAAATAAATAAAAAACAAAAATAAAAAAAGTATTTTGGTACTTTAGGGTGTGAACCTCCAACCATACCAGTGTGGTTAACTTTCACATACCGTGCCTTAGACTGCACAACCATTCGGGCACATAATAATTGCAGTATTACCTGATCTTATTATGCTGCACAATAGTGCAATTAATGTTTCTTTTCTTTATTTCTTTCAAAGAACTACAAAAAAATATATTACAGAAGTTACATACCTGTTAGTCTGTGCTGACCAACCAAGAATTGCTTTGCAAGGCATTACAAAGACAATTTCGCGAGACCTCTCTTCTATAAGAACTAAAGTGTCAGTTGATATACCAAGATAGCAGTCAACTAGCGCTGCCTGCCCACTATCATCCAGCACAACTTGCCAAGAAACAGCACCTCTCTGAAGTGCATCTGGTAAAAATCTTGGACGAGCTCGCTCCTTTTTCTTACTGCTAAATGACTTGATGGCTGAAACAAACATTGTAAGCGTTTGCAAGATTACTAAATTATTTCAATTAAAATTTCATATATATAGGTAATTTCACCTGATTATCCAAATTTATTTATTTATTTAAGTAATTAAATTATTTTTACTTTCTCCAGCCCATATGTACACAGTAGATAGAGAAGGTATTGTATTCCGCCTAAAATTTGATACTGAGATTTCACCTAAAACACACCCTCACCCCTTCGCTCTCTCGCTCTCCCTAAAGCATAGCTCAAAAACAAAAAGTTAATCAAGCTTAGTATTTAAGTCCAGTATCTTAGAATGCAACGCAAAGATTTTCAAGAAAATCCCCCCCACCCACTTTACATGGAGCATTTTTTAGAAATTTTTATTTTCTCAAAAATGGCTATCAATGTTGATTAAAATACAGTCTATTATATATTCACATCACAAATAAAATGTATATTTTGTATTTTCTGGGAATATTCTCTGAAGAGCTCTTTATTCTGGTTGAATTTTACAAAATTTTGCATAATAGTTAAACCATAAGAGGTAAACAAAAACTACACAAAAAATGTATATCTCTTTAAAACACACATCGCCCTCCATGGTGTAATGGTTACCATGCTAACTTCATATACCCAAGGTCGCGGGTTCAAACCTGGCGGAGGACGATGGATTTTTTCAGGTGTAAAAATCCTTAGCATGGCTTCCTTCGGAAGGGAAGTAAAGCCGTTGGTCCCGTGTCATAGATTTACGGCACGTAAAAGAACCTCAAGCCTGATAAGAGAGGCCTCTGAGCAAAATTAGGCGGCCTTTCATGCCCAGTATAGAATGGGACGCTGAGAACCACAGCAGTTAACGAGCGTCCATAAATAACACGCCATTTTTTTTTTTTTCATTAAAACACAAAATTTATGTCGTGTGCATTTTTCTTGTAGAGTTGACTATTTTTAGATATTCCTTGTTATTGGTTTCAGTTTTAAAGTACCTTTCTCAAACCGGACCATGCAAAGCGAACCAAATCTTAATTGTTTCACATACTGACCAACTTTTAAGCGATTTGCCTATTGCTTTAGCCTAATGCATCCCCTTATTTTCCTTCTACTTACAAGAAACCAAGTAATAAGACCAATTCTGCTAATATTTATCTAGATTAGCATGACATAAATAAAAGAATACTCTTTTGTACGAAAAATTTGTTTGTGGAACAACTAGAGAAAGTTATGTGAATGGCCCACATCAGATTTTTCTTTTCAAAGATGCATCCTGTACATCTAAGCTGAATGCTTCAACTACTTTGAGTAATCTACACTCACATAAATATCGATGATTAAAAAATTAGGGTTACTTATAAGGGGACACTAGGGGACAGATGCGAGGACAATGGGATTTTAGGTAGGCTCCAAAGCATTAGGTACTAATGCAACATAATTGTTTTGGGTAATAAAATGTGGTGGTAGCAGCAGTGGCAGCAGCAATGGTGGAGGTAGTGGTTCTGAGGAAAAGAATAATGCACTGTGCAACAGATGCATTTACTTTTTGTTCACTCATAGCAACAGTGAATAGCAAACATGACTATTAGACCATGCGCATGGCTACCCCATACCCAATTTCACATCAACAATGCCTTGGTGTATCGCATTGTTCATGACACTACACGAGTCAAATGAACAAAATTCTGGTTTATATTTGAATGGACCTCATATTTTAGTTTACATAATTCTAATGATATAGACAGTATAAACCTTTTTCTGAATAGTATAAAAATAATAGTACAGCATGAGATTTGATTTATTCCAAGCTATAGCAATTAAAATAGCACAAAATAATTAATGTATTAAATTCATTGATCAATAATATAAGTAATTCTTGGTTTCAGATACTAATATTAGATAAACATGCTTTTCTAAGTATTCTTTATTATTAGGAAAAATTACAATTGAAACAATAAACTTTGCATGTAACAATAACTCCATGGCATGATAGCTCACAAGAACCTTGGCCTGCCACCCAGCAGCTGCGTCCCCATCTCGGTCCATGATAGTTGTCACGGATGGGGTACAGTATTGGAGGGTGAGACGTGGTCAGCGCCTCGAACCCCCCTGGCTGATTAATGCGATCCTCATGACCTGGAGCCGCTACTTCTCCATCAAGTAACTCCTCAATTGGCTACCCTGGGACCTCACGAGGCTGAGTGCACTCCGGTCCAGGTCTCCCAGCTGGGGAAAAATCCCCATGCCGGTACTGGGAATCAAACCCAAGTGTCCTACTTGGTAAGCAGCAATGCTACCTCCTTACTAAGGAAAATGTAAATGGCGTATTATTTATGGACGCTCTTTAACTGCTGTGGTTCTCAGCGTCCCATTCTATATTGGGTGTGAAAGACCGCTTAATTTTGCTCAGAGGTCTCTCAATCAGGCTTGAGGTTCTTTTACGTGCCGTAAATCTACAACACGGGACCAACGGCTTTACTTCCCTTCTGAAGGAAGCCATGCTAAGGATTTTTACACCCGAAAAAATCCATCGTCCTCCGCCGGGTTTGAACCCGCGACCTTGGGTATATGAAGTTAGCATGGTAACCATTATACCATGGAGGGCTACCCTTGCTAAGGAGACAACCCAAATTTGCATGTAGAGATTAAAAATAAAATATTATGAATGCACCTTTTCTTGGGTACTAGTTTTATGGGGAAAAAGAGAGAACTTGCCCACTTCTCTTTGTATAGTGTTGTCAACCAAAGAACATTTTTCTGTGGTTGATTCGACCCTTTGGTGAATAGGTTATCTAATTTACAGCGAACTAGCTGTACTATTAAATAAAACACAGTGCATGTGCACAAGTGTTAACTCTGGGATCTACACACAGAATGAAATCTTGCATCAAAACCACTAGGTTACCAGGTGTATAGTGCACTTCAAACCTCAATGCTGTCACCTTACGCTGCTTCCGAAATTGTATGAAACCTACTAAATGAAGACTAAGAAGCTGAACACCCAAGAAAAGGTGCATGCACTGTACAAGTAATGGTGCCCAAATGAACTGAGAGATAAATCAACATTTGTCTTATGAGAGAAAACTTTTGAACAAGCCTTAGCTGGCAATTAGTTGAATTTGGCCGCTCTAGGTTACAAGGCAGATGCATAGCTCCACACCAAAAACGGGAGTAAACAGAAATGTTGAAGTGGAAGAATGAAGCCTCCAGAAGTTGATACTCACAGAACTTTTGTCCAGGATCCACAACCGTTGTGGTGGTGTAATTATTTGCTAGGTCTTTCAGGTACTCTTGCCTTGTGCGTGTTGCCATTGTTGCAAACTTTTCTGATCGGTGGGCTGCATTTTCTGCATTAATTACTGTAACAGAAAATAAGTACTAAATCAGTTTGTTTCCTTTCATCCAATTAATTGCTACATTTCCAGTTTCACTTCAACTCCTTTTGAATACAGTTTGGTTAACTTCAGTATGAACTGAGATCATTTTGAGAATAAGTAATTCAAGCTTTTATGTTGATTGATTTGGATATGTTATGCCAAAACCTATTAAAACATAGTTGTGTGAATTATAAGCAGCTTTTTGAGGTTAGTGAATGTTTTTAGAAGGATAAATTACAAGATTATGGAAATGCTAAAAATGTGATCTATTACACTAGTTCCTGGTAAGATCATTGAAGAAAACAAAAATAATAACCACAGAGTGTGTTGCAAAGAATACAGTAGAATATATCATCTTTGGTATATTTAATGCGTTTTAAATGTGGGGGTGTTTCTATGCAACATATTTCAATCCAATCTCACCTCCTAAGTGGATCGGATCCAAGATTCAATATGAAATGAATCTGTGTTTCCATACAGTATTCAATAGTGAAGGTGTACTGATATTGATTTTCAATTCCCCATGGAAACAAGGTAAATATTTCCTGTCTAAGCCTGCAATGGTAGCATTTGTTGCTTTTAAATTAACCAATTATCTGACACTTTCAGAATTAGGGCTGGTTCATAACAACCAGAGCAAGAATGTTGAAATACATGTATTTCAATGGAAGCGTTCACAATTGATGGGAAGCTTTCCCAGGAAAGAGAAGCAAGTCTTGCCCAAGTTTAAGTTTCACATTCTTATTCTGGTATGGCTTAGTGATTCATAGCAGAATCTTCTCCTTTTTCTTAATTTTAGCAATTATTCCACTAGGGTGTGACATAAAATGACCACTAGAACTCTCTCTAGTTGCAATCACAAGCTGCAAAAATCAAACCAGAAGGAATTCTAGTAAAAGTGCTTTATTTCTATTTCAAATTGTTTCAGCATTGGTTGTTATTCGAAAGCGTACGGTTTGGCTGCTTAAGAAGTTCTAAAGAAGCTGAAATAGGAGTGGCTTCCATTTAGAAAAAGCTCTCTATCAAAATTTGTAGTTGGCTAATCTGTAATATGTTGACTGAATTCACAGATATGTTGGCTAAGCAGGTGAAAAAATATTATAACAAATGTCTTTATTAACTCAAAATGTAGTTACAAATAAAGCTTTAAAATCACTACTGAAAATAATTCACTCAACATGAGGACAGTTTATAGCTGCACACCATCCATGGCTCACACTCCACAGTGTGCTAACACTCCAGTCATTCACCAATTAATTCACAACACAACTGCAATTTCTCCTTTTTTTATAGTGAGAAAATGACCTCACAGACTATCTGGAAATTTGTTGAAGCCAACCATTTGAGAAGGATCATGAGTCGCATTTCTGGAGGTTCTGTTACAGCTGTGGCGCACTTCCTGATCTTGTTTACACAAGGTTTTGTTTCCCCAAGGTCTCCAACAGTGATGTCTCACATTCCAGTTCCACTGCTGCATACCAGAGTAAATGCAAGAGAGGTCGCACACGGACAGGATTATCACATCATTTATCAATAAGCAAAAAATAAATGAAAATTTTGTTCTTGTTACTAAGCTATTTTGAATCAAAATGGTAAATGTTGCCTAACTTCCCATTCTTGGGCTCCTTCTGGTTACCATTACCGGTGCATTGTAAAGCACCCCTTACTCTAAAACACAAACATTTCTCACTTAGTCAGTTGTTTTATTGTTTTTAACCTACCTTTAGCTAACAGGAAGTCTGCAAATGCTTTGGATTTTGGAAACGTTGCACCTTCATGGATGGGTGGCCCAAAGACAGGCACTTCTTTTGATCTACTCACAGCAACACTGCAAAGCATAAAAATAAAATAATAATTTAAACCTTTTATTAATGAAAAATATTCATTAATACAAAAATATTTTAGAAGTGTTAAATTACTAGCAAAACAGTTATCTTATCAACTTTCACAGCTCACCAACTGTGAGTAAGCATGTTTCTGCAAGTCTTAGGCATATTTAAGTATCTGCTGGCAAAATATTTATTGCTATCATTGTTATAGCAGCCACAGTCTTTTTTTTATTCCTAAATTACAGACTAGCAATGACAACTAATACAACTAAGCATTAACTCATTAACTTAACCTCTAGCATAAACTTTCAACTATATCTAATTACAGGATAGACCTGCCCTAATCTTCCACAATTCTTGCTAAGAATTTCTGATTATTTTTATTGTAATCTGCGCCTTATTCGTTTCCAAATCTATCGGCTCAAGGATCCATAGTCATCCTATCTCACATTTATTGATCTGTACGGCTGGTTGGGACTGCCAATTGTATCTTATGTAATAATATTTAGTATTACTGATTAGTGATCATGCACACTTTATGACAGTAACTGAACCAACGTCTGCAAGCTCATACATTAATCTCCTATTGAAAGCAAACTTCATTATTCTTATGTTGTATGAGTGCTTGCATGCAATAGGATTGGTCCAAGCAATAAACTTTTCCCTGTTGAACCATGTTCGTTTTTGTACAAGCAAAAAATATCAGAGCTTTCCAAGAATAATTGTCTTTGAATTATTGGTCTTGCATGTTACCTATCAAACAATTCTTGTGTACATGTCTGGAATTTTTTTTTTTCAGAAGTTGGCTATTGTTACAAATGCTGCGAATCTTGGCTACAGTAAAGTAGCATTAGAGCTAGTTGATATCTGCTGTTTCAGTCTACCTATGCAAGTGCATTGGTGAACCTTCAGACTTAGAAAAATTGCTCTCATGTCACATGAGTTATTATTTATTTATTTATTTATTTATGCTAAGCATTATACAGGTGAATATGATCGGTGTTCAGCCCTGGCTCTTTACCGGTCATACTCATATTTTACAATAGTTTATTAATTCTAGTTTATTACACCATTTTGTCTATTTACTGTCCATATCCATTTATTTTTCACTTTGCTTAAGAATTGTCCAATCTTCTTACTATCTTTTTGAAACATTTCAACTACTACTACATTTCTATCTATTTTAAACCATTTCTTATTAATATACTTTTTTCTCCAAATTTCAGTTCCTTTACATTTAAATAAAATGTGTTCTATATCTTCATTTCCGCCACATATAGGACATTGATTTTGTGGAATACCTTTCCTTAGACCTTTTAATCTCCATACTCCTGCTTTCAGCCATGCAATACCTTCTCGCTCCTCTTTATTTGTCACATCAATGTACTTTTCCCTTCCCCATGAGACTTTCATTGGTATATAGAAAACTAAAGATCTCTTTTCAGTTATTTCACTAAATATTTTTTGTATTTCTATATCCTCAAATCTTTTCCTTGCCAACTTCCAGAAGTTATTCACATTATTTTCTCTTCTTCTCCACATTTCCCCTAACCCACTACTTTCCAGGTTATTTCGAAGACAGTCTACCCATCCCTTGTTCTTTAAACTTTTCTCTTGATATACTAAACACTGTTTTAACAAATTCCTTTCTTCCAATTTCAATATCCTATGCCAAAATTTCAATGCCCTTTCCATAATCTTTCCCTTACTTGCCACTCTACCCAGCTCTATTTGTGCTACCTGCCTAACAGTTGCATTTGGTAACCCCAGTATTTCTTTGCAAAATTTCCTATGCACCTCATCTATGCCTTCCCATCCTCCTTCTAATCCCCATACTTCTATCCCATATAGCATTTATGAGTTATTAAGATTAAAACTTTTGAAACTATTAACATAATAAAGATCAAAATAATTTATAAATTAGTTAGAAAAACTACAGGAAAATGGAGAAAAAAGTTTCAAAATTTTAAAAACATTAATATTAACTGTCAAGAGTACCCATATAAATAAATTGGTACAGTAACTATAAGCTGTTGCTTGATTCTAGGTAGGTAGTGAATCTTGTAAACAAAATATCAAAACCAGAGTGTTGAATATATTTAAGCCAGAGGCAACTCAAATATATGTAATTTGATAGATAAATGGAAAGAGCACTAATTTGCATCATCAGATCCACTTATGGATCAACATCAAATCGTCATCTAAAATTGCATTGTACAGTGACAACAGAATTCAACTTTGTAATCAGAAAGATCATTTATACTAACACTGCATTTTTATTTCCTAAGTATATATCTTTAATATGTATATATATTTCCATCAAAACGTTAGTCATTTCTGTGAAGATTAAAAATTTCGAAAAATCTTCCGTGTAAAGAGCAGTAAAAATCTTTATGTTGTATCTTTGGGAGATACTAAGTCTAAATACAGACTTTTCGTATTTGAGTTGTGCTGTTCACAGACACACATAAGGACCTTTTTCAGAAAATTCTTTTTTTGGATTCAGGTGTTATCAAAAAGTGTATTTCCAGGAAATCTTGGTACAACATTTTTGGGTGTACTTACTATGTACATTATATGTGGTAGAGAAAGTAAATAAGCAACTCATGCCAAACATGACTATGTTAGTAAGTATAAAACATGTCTCACCGATACTGGGTGTTCTCCGAGCAAGGGTTGATAGCACGCACAACGATGAACACATGCTGGAACTGTGAACGGATGTTCTTTGGTGTAAATGGCTGGGCACCAGGCTCTTGAAATACTATAGTGACAATATCATTTCCTATATGACGCTTTCGTAAAAGCTGCTGCCGATTATTTGGAGTAAATGGGAGAAGTGTTGATACATGAAACATGATCTCACAGTCTTGATACTGTGAGTACACAGAGTAAAGCCCTGTAGAATCCGCTGCAAACAGAAAACAAAGTTTAAGATCAATAAATACACAAGCAAACTCTTTTGACTGGTAAAATCCTTACATTGTTATTTGTTTATTTGAGTTTAGTTTTATAACATTTACATAATTTATTTTGTAAATAAACAAAATGTGTTTCTGCCCGCCTGGGTAATATGGTGGTAGCATGTCTGCCTCATATTCAACAGGTCGTGAGTTCGAATCTCGCTTAGAGAGAGTTACCCAGATAAGGATTATTTTGGGGTTTTCCCTTATCCTGAGAAGACGAATGTTGAGTAACTTATAGCTCCATGGACCCCCAAAATCATTTGAGTAACTTAAAGCTCCATGGACCCCAAAATCATTTCACCAATTTCATTCATCGTCCAATATGACCAACCAGGTTAAAGGAAGTGAAAATAAAAAGAAAAAAAAAAAGTGTTTCCAGGCACTATTTAATTTTTTATGGATTTTGTTGCAGCCCAATATGTGGGTCTGAAATAATGATAAAGAACAAACACACAGATAAGCTCTGGCCTATCACAGCACTTTATACCAATTAATGCGGGACATTAAGAGTGGAATTCATAGTCATGGCTTATATGGAAATGAGATGCTTAAGCAATAATTATACTGTCTTAAGCTATAAGACATGGTTTAGAAGATACATTATACTTATAAACATTTAGGTTTCATAAAACTTTCCTATTCATGATGCAGGTAGTTTTTACTTGTAATGAGAAACATATGGTAACATATAAATGATCCATGTCATCATAAAGGCTCAGATTTTATGTAATATGAAATGAAGAAATATGTACATAAATATGTAACTGAAATTGTGAAATATGTAAATAAACATGTAATGAAGCAATTTTATCTAAAATCCAACATTTTAATTTTATTTTTTTACTTTTATTTATTTTTTGTTATAATATAGAAGTTCACAAGTAGGCTACTCAAAACTCTATGTTGGCCATTGAAGAATTTGTTAGTAACTGATGTAGTCCTAATGTTTCTACTCTGTTCAACTGATTTATTAGTATTTCTGCTATATAGAGCATTAATTGACAGCGCCTAGTAGATTTATGTAATCACTATGGACAATAAATTTAAATTGAAAACATTTTAAGCAAAATACAATTTGTTCTCAACATACTCTTATTATCCAGCCCAGCTCGATATTTGTCAAATCCCTTTAGACGAACACGCTGTCCAATGGTATCAAGAAATTCATGGAATGCTGGGCCGGCATCTTCATTGTTGTACATTTCCTCTTCAGAAGACTGTCCTGTACGGCAATACATCACACCCACTTTGTAGTAGTTGGTTAAGCCTTGCTCATCCAGTTTCAAGAGCTGATCCTCTGTCTGCTGTGATGCTAAACCTAACCTTAGGCTGAAACAAACAAACAAACAAAGCTTATTTACTATTAAATCTCTTTCTCTTTGCATGACAGACAGAAAAAAGGAATAGTGATTTTCTTCTTCCAAAAGTATTTGAAAAAAAAAACAATAACAAACAATCTGATGGTTACACTCACATGAGTTTCTCTACCTGTTCTACAAACTAACTTCTTGCAAAACATTGTTCTTTCTACACCATGCTAATCAAGATAAGCATTAGTAGAATTAGTATTACTTAGTTCCTTATAAGTAGAAGTGAACTAAAGGAATGTGCTATGCTACAGCGATAGTCAAATGTTTTAAAAGCTATCGTTATGCGATTGTCATTGAAATTGGCTTCTTTGTTTGGCCAGGAGTAAAACAAAAGAAAAACGGACACTTCCTGTCTGAAAAAAGTAAAGGACTTTACAATTAAAACCAATATCAAGGAATATCTCAGAAACGGCTACCTCCACAACAAAAATGTAAAGGACAAGATTTGTGTGTTTTGATGAGCTCTACATTTTTTGTGCAGTATATTTTTGTCTATTTCTTATGGTTTAGTAGTTAAGCAAAATTCAGCAAAGTTCATCCAGAATAAAGAGGTCTTCAGAGGCTATTCCCAGAAAATTCAAGATATATATTTCTTTTGGTATGTAAATATCTTTAATCTACGTAATACAGATACTAAACCTAAATACCATGTTTGGTACTTAACAGTCTTTTTGTTTTTGAATTATGCAGTCCACATGTGAGCGCACGCGCACACACATACACACACACACACACACACACAGACCTTTTTCTAAAAATGCTTTTTTGGAGTCAGGGGACACCAAAACATATATTTCTGGTGAAATTTTGATATTGAATTTTTGAGTGGAATACAGTACCTTCCCTATCCACTATGTGCATTGTACATGCAGGCTAGAGAAAGTAAAAATGAAAATAGTTTGAATCATGTCAGTTATTTTAGGTTTCATTCTGAGAACTTATCAAAATTGACCCTCATAGTAACCACAGTCACATGGTCATGTCCCAGTGCTGTATAGTAACTCTTGTATGCATAGCCAACTCACAGGGTCACTAGGTCAAACCAAGAAGCTAAGTATAAACTTTAGTAAAGAATGTGTTGGGACCGAAAAGTATAAGGGATTTTCTTTTATGAAGAATTTTGTGTATTCCAAGATATTTTAAGATCACTGAGTAGATGAAATTTATTAACATTTTTCAGTAATATAATTTGAGTATCTATGATAATGTAATATTTATTGAGTATTTCGGGTTCATATGGCTATAAGAGGATGCATTTTCAATTTAAAACAAAGAATTGAACACTGAAAGGAATAAATGTTCTTTAAAGTTTATAAACTGAGAAATTAAAATCACACTGAATCACAGTGTGACTCGTAAAGATTTTTATGGCCTTTTTTAAAATAATGCAAGCTTTTTTTGACAAGCACAATGAAATGTAGCAAGTGTTACAGATGATAGTTCAAAATATCCAGGGGGGGAGGGTCCCGATTGCTGAGGGGTGAGCTGTTGATCCCTAGCATCAGTGGTACTTCTGACATGACCAGAAGTACATCAGGCCAAATGTCTTAGCTATTCCCAAAAGGGAGTTTTTCAGATTGGGTTGGTCTCAGCAGGTACATCTCCGAGACTGGGAGATAGGGTACATCAGGGCATTAATGTGTAGGTGGGGCTGTGAGGTGCCTCAATAGATAGCTAATAGACTGCATGCTAGATTACTATAGCCCAAACAAGGTTTTTTGGTATTCTTCCCTTCAGGTTTGACATCCGTAATTGGCACATCCACTTCTGTCCTGTTGTGCCCACATGCCAGGGGGTGGGGAGCCTTTTAGACTCAAGGTATTGCCTTAATGGAAATATCATGGAGGGTAACCTTCCTGGAACCACCCCCTTATAGCTCAGCATATATAGATGACTAATTATACATTAGAGACAATTTTCTTTTGGAAATAATAAAGTTAGCATAAAAGTACATTTCATGGTAAAATCATCCTCAGCATGCATTCCTTTGAAATTTTTAATATAGAGTACAAGCACATGTGTTTCTGGCCTTCAAAATTGGGGGGGGGGGGCGAGTACCCCTATTCTCATTTTAAAAATCTGGCAAGTCTAATAGAGAGTAAGATATAAGAAAAACATAAAACTCACCATGAGAGTTGTATTTCAGGTGCAACATATTCCAGAACCTCCTTTGTATTCAAGGTTTTGTTACTGCTTGAAGATTTCAGGTTTGGAATACAATCCTCTAATACTGACCCCCTCAATGTTAGCAACTGAAAAATATAAAACAAATTACAGAACGTAAAATGTATTATGGTTTAGAAATTGCTTTATTTTGTACTCTTTTATTTTTATAACTTTTATTGCTGTTGCACATCTTTTATAATCTCTTAAAATTTGTTCTCATAACTTAATTTTTATACATATTAACTATGGTATGACAAAATATTTTTTGTAATACTCATTTATGACACTTTTTGTTAAAACTCCTAAATGTATATTTTATTCAGCGTCACTAGGCAAACTCATTAATGAGTCAGTTTAATAAATAAATAACCAGACTGAGTAACTCAAATGTGTTAGAGTTAGGTATTTTAAATATGATCATACAAGGACCAATCCAAAAATTTTGAGGACACAGTAAAATATTAAAAATTACATCTGATCATTGGCTCTTTTCAAAATACTCTCTATTGCATTCTATACACTGCCTCATCCTTTCAAACCAATTTTCAAATGTCAAATGCCATTCTTCTTTGGGGAGAGTGCAAGTACATTCTTGGTAAGTGGTAATACTGCAGCTTCAAGTGACTCAAATCATTGATCTCAAATCGTTTCTTCCATTTTGGGGAATATAAAAAAGTCACATGGAACCATATCAGGACTGTATATAGGAAGGGACAAAAATACTCCTGCAGAAATTGGGTTGTTTCTTGTGCAGTGTGGGCAGAGGCATGTCATGCTGTAACCAAATTCTTGTCAGACTTGTTAAGGACGATTTTTTCTCAGTTCATTGAATACTTGTGGCAGACAATTGGTAGTGTACCATCTGGCAGTCTTTGTTCCTCAAGCAGAATCATCACAATGTGGCTACTTCCTGAGAATCATCTTCTTGCCAATACTTTTTGTTTGCTTCATTTTTGTTGAGGGATCTTCTACCTGAGAAGACACAGACCGATTAACTGTCATTTAGTTTCTGGATCATACTGGTAAATCATCTACTACAACATTAAATGTTTTTGGATTTTTCTCCATTGAGTTTTTCAATAATTTCCTGGCACCATTGCATGCATGCTTTTTTCTGCTCATTTGTGACATGGTGGGGGATCCAGTGACTGCAGAGATTCCTGATATCAAGATTTTCGTATAGGATTATTTTCACTGCTGCCAATCCAATATTTAGACCATTTTGAATCTGCAATGATCTTTCCATAATGTGTGCTCTGCTTTCATCACATTTTCATCCGTTGTTGCTGTAGCCAGACGTGCTGCTCAATCTTCATCTTCAAGGGAATCCCTTCCTCTTCTAAACCAGTATGCCATTGATAAATGGTGGATTGTGAAGGGCAAAGATCCCCAAATGCACAATGTAGTCTTTCAAGATATTATCTTTCCACTGTTGGAGCATGCCCAGACTTGCGCATGTTACTATCTGAACTTCAATAAAATTAAGAAAAGCTGATTTGACTTACCAAACTTTTGAAGTGGCCCTAGTAAATATCACTACTGTATTACCTTTTTTAAAAAGTTCATCATTAAAATAAACTCCATTTCAAATACATTATGCCTGCTTATTTTTATGAAAGTTCACTCTTTTCTTTTAATTATTTTTAATGTAAAGACCTACCTCACTCGTACGAATAAGCATCCGATATTGATATGTATATTGAGGCTGGGCTGACTGTCCAGAACTCGACTCACTCTGACGCTCCAATCGTTCTCTTCGAATACTCACAGCCACTGGGCCTAGGTTTTCATCCATGCCAAACCAGTTTTGGTGTTCTGTTAAAAAAGAAACAGTATAAATAATTACTATGTTTTCTCTAATGCAAATTCCTGGTCTGCTTTTGCAGATGACTGGTAGTAAGTTACATTATTGTAAATGGCTTAAATTATGTTTACATAAAACAGATATTCTAGATCCAATTCCCAGCTGAGGCAGGGAGTTTTTCTTTAACCAGAATTATTCCCTATCTCCCAGAGAAGTATGAATATGCTAATTTAATGATATAAATTGATTAATTTAATGACAACCTACTGTTAATATAGAGTTATTTCTCAAGTTAAAAAGCCCCCGATGTGAACATAGCAGTTAAAAAAGAAATATGTTTTGAGGTCCTCTGAGTCTAAAAAAATCTTTTTAGAAAAGGTCATGTGTGCATGCGTGAGTGGACAGCATAGCTCAAAAACTATATTAAAAAAAAACCTTACATACTAAACTTGGTATTTAAGTTTATTATCTTCCAAGGATGTGGCACAAAGATTTTCAAGAAAATCCCCCATCCCAAACTACCCTTTACATGGAACAATTTTTTAAAATGTTTTTCTAAAAAATAGCTCAAACGATTTTGATTAAAGTATCGTATATTACAGATACTGACATCACAAATAAAATTCATATTTTTAATTTTCTGGGAATAGCTTCTTAAGACCTGTTCATTCTGAATGCATTTTGCATAACTAATAAACCGTAAGAAATAGACAAAAACTAACGAAACATGTAGATCTCGTTAAAGCAATCAATTTATATAATTTGTTGTTGTAGAGTTGACCTTTCCAAGATATTCCTTGTTATTGGTTTCAATTTTAAACTACGAACTTTTCTCAAACAGGTTTACCTTTCTTTTCATCCTTTTGTTTACTGCGGCCCTGCAAAGTGTACCGAACTTCAGTTGTTCATATAACGACCACTTTTTAAAAGCTTTGACTTGCTTTAGCCACATTTCCCTCCTGCTTCCAAGGAGTCAAGTAGCAAGACCATTTCTGCTAATGTTTATCTCGATTAGCATGATGTAGATAAAGTAAACTTTGTCTGCAGAATGCGTATAGAAAACCATGTGAATGGAACACATCAGATCACCCCCCTTTTTACTTTCTCCATACGCACTATGTACATAGTGTATAGAGAAAGTATTACACTCCACCAAAAAATTCGATACCGAGATTTCACCGGAAATATATGTTTTAGGGTCCCCAATATCCAAAAAAAGCATTTTCACAAAAAGGTCCGTGTGTGTGTGTGTGTGTGTGTGTGTGTGTGTGTGTGTGTGTGTGTGTGTGTGTGTATGAACACGATAACTCAAAAACGAAAAGTCGGTAAAATACCAAACTTGGTATTTAAGTTTAGTATCTTCCAGGGATGTGACACGAAGATTTTGAGAAAAATCCCCCCACCCCCAACTACCCTTTACATGGAACGTTATTTGAAAATTTTGATTTTCTCAAAAATGGCTCTAACGATTTTGATTAAAATTTCGTATATTAAACATATTTACCTGACAAATAAAATGTATATCTTGAATTTTCTGGGAATAGCCTCTGAAGAGTAGTTTATTCTGAATGAATTTTACTAAATTTTGAATAACTGCTAAACCGTAAGAGATGGACAAAAACTTACTACACAAAAAATGTAGAGCACATTAAAACACACAATTTATGTTATATACATTTTTTTCGTGGAGTTCGTCGTTTTTGTGACATTCCTTATTTTTGGTTTCTGCTATGAAAAACGTATACTTTTCTCATACAGGAACTTGTCAACTCCTATCCATATAGACAAAGCAACTTCATTGACATAGCAACCAGCTTTTGACTATCACTTTAACCTACAGTTGTCCCTTATTTCGCTTCTACTTACAAGGAAGCGAGTAATTAGGCTATTTCTGCTATTTTTTTCTGATTAGCATAAAGTAAATAAAAGTATAAGCTTTTTAAGAATAATTTGTTGCAGGGATATGGAGAAAGTCATGTGAATGGTACACATCAGATTTTTTGAGTTAGAGCAGTAGTAGTATACAATACACTAATTGTGGGACAATATTCTAGTTGTGGAACCAAATTGTGGAGACGGATTTATTTCCCAACAGTACACAACACGACATAAAATAGACCACTATTCTCCATCCATTCTTACTTCACCAGTAATGTAAGCCAAAGCAACAAGTTGCAGCGGCTCTGTTTGGTTCCTGAACGTTTCACCGGTTTTTCCTTCACAAAATAGTTCCTTTTAAATTGCTGAGAAAAGTTCAGACGTGTCGTATTAAACTAAGCTATGTTGTCTAAATAATATAATATGAATGACTAAGGAACAACTATTTAGTTTTATTTCTTTATTTAAATGCATGTGCGCTGTGAAGTTCATCTGTAACGGCTACTTCTAGTAATGGCGGAAACATGTAGTGCCAGAGTCGTGAAACATAAGCAAGGGAACCTTTAAAAAAAGTGGCGAGAAAAGAATTATTCCTAATGTATAAACTAAGTTTTGTGAAAAGTAGCTTATTTTTCCATTAAACAATGTTGTCACCTTAACAGTACACTTTACTGGTATTTCCGAAAGCAGTATAACTTTTGAATTAACCTAGTTGCGACATCTTGTGCGAACAGCTTTTCAACAAGTGACAGCCGAAAAATGGAGTGAATGTGTATCACACATTCGGGAAGAGCATACAAAATGGGATTTGGAGGAAATTATGTCGTGATTATTACAAGTAGAGTACGGTCCGGGGTCACGAAATTGCCGGATTGAGGTTCGGTGCACACAGAGTACAACTATGACTGATGGAGAAGGCATGATCTATTTAGCCCGTTTCGAAATGTGTTGCACTATCTAGCATTGCCTGGCCTCGCTCAGTTCCTGCAGAGAAGAGAGAAAGAGAGCGCAGATCGAAAATACGAAAGGGTTGGCATTCGATACTGAACAAACTTGTAGATTATTCAAACATATTTTGAGTGACAGGAGGAGAACCTTTTCTTTCGATACAGCAAAGATGTATCTTGTAATTCAGTGCAATAAATTCTGAGTGAGCTTGTTGATTGCTGTTCATTGTCTTTTCAAAGTTTTGCACATAATTATCCTGAGTTTTTTTTTTTTTTTTTTTGTATTAAGCTTTGTGTTTTTATTTAAAAAAGTGCAATGCGTTTTTATTTACTAGTCATATTATTATGAAATAAGGTTTTATTGTGTTAGTTTATGAATTAGAACGATGCATACAATATCAATGCATGTAATGAGCTACTTTTGAAACATTATATAATAACGTGTGCATGTTAGCGCTACAAACCCCTCCCCATTACTCTCTCTTTATACCTGACTGCTCTCTGTGTGTTCCTAACTGTGTGCGCTTCGGAACCCAAAACTGAGGTCTAATTATCAGTCTCCGTGATGATCCAGAGAGTTCGAATGCAACTGCAAAAGATGACTCGTATTTTGAAGGGGTGATTCCATCTTCAGATTAGCTCTTCTGGGCATCTCACTGTATTATGGCAGTATATTAAAGATATAGATTGTCCGTATGTGAAAACGCTAAAATTCGAAAACCGTTGAAGTGTTGCACATATAATACTTTCAGCACCCGAGTGCTAGTTTACAAATAGAGGCAAATGAACCGCCCCTTAGTATACGAAGAAAACAGCTGAGTACGTTTTATGCACTTAATAGTTCAAGTTCAAAAATGAAAACCTGTGCATTTCCGAAAGAACATTTATAGAAGAAATATCCAATACCTTTTGCACTAAGACAGAAAAAGTACCTTCAAGAAATACATTTATCATTTTCTAACATTACCACAATTAATCAAACCACAGACATCCCTCCTTGGAGAATTATACTTCCTGAAATTAACATGGAAATATCCTACCTTGTTAAAAGTCAAACAAATAAACTGATATACAAGCAACTACTGAAAGAACAATGGCAGCATTACCCAAATTATATTCACATATATACCGATGGTTCGCAGACTGAAAACGGGTGTGGTTGTGCTGTGGTTTATCCTGATCACACTATGCAGTACACATTTTTACTCTATATTTAGTTGTGAGTTGTATGCCATCAAGAAAGCATTACTGTACTTATTCGAGACAAACAAAACTGAAGCTTACCTAATACATACTGATTCTTAATCCAGCATATAGGCGCTATAAGATCTCTTCTCTACAAATACATTAGTCCAAGAAATTCAAAAATTATCTACACTTCTAATGAAACAAGGAAGGAAAATTCCCCCATTATGTGGATACCCTCACATCAGAGCATTTTAGGCAACGAGCAGGCAGACTCTGCAGCAAAGGAAGCAAAAGACTCCCAATACATGAAGAGACACCTTTATCTCACAAAGATGTTGCAAAATATGCATCCAGAAAATGTTACAACCTCTGGCAAACAACATGGGCACAATCATCTCCTAGCAGACTACAGGAAATTAAACAGAACTCCAGAACATTATATCCACTGCAGAAACTGTGACGGAAAGACCAGGCGGTCATCACCAGGCTACGTATCGACACACCAAGTTAACCCATTCCCATCTACTGAATAAAACAGCCCAACCTAAATGCAACATTTGTCACACTACCATCACTGTACGCCACTTACTCTCAGAGTGTCCTCAATATCAACAGCAGCGAGCAGAATGCAAACTACCAGACATCCAAGAAACTCTCAACAATGTCAATTGTTTGTAAATGGTACCATTAAACATGTCGCGATAAGACTACTTTGTAAGTTAAAGTGACATACAATAAATAAATAAAAAAAATATTTCAGCAAACTTCCAAAACAACATATCTGCATTTTGCAATGTTCTGGGTGAATTTTACACTTCGTACTGAATAACAACTGGACTAGTTGTTTTATTTATTATATATTTCTTAGAGTGAACCATTACCATTGAACAGTAAAGGTAGCCGAACGCAGGAAAGGCGGCGCCATTGTTGAGTGGTTAGACCGCTTGCCTCCCATCTAGGCGGTCGGGGTTCGACCCCAAGTGCCCGCATGTGGGATTCGTGGTGGACGAAGCGGTGTCTGGGCGGGTTTTCTCCGGGTTCTCCGGTTTCCCCCGCCATTCATTCCACCAATTGTTCCATCATCAATTACATTTCATATCACACACTCTCTCATGTTCATGCCTGGCCGACCCCTCGTAACAGTTTCTCATTTTATGGTTTCGTGCCGTTGGCTCCCCGACAGGCTTCTGACCCCTAGGCATTGGCTTGTAAGTCCTAGGGTGTGTCAGTCCTACGAATCCGGGGAGGGTAAGCGAAACGTAGGAAAGCGGTTTTACAATTTGTACAACAGACGAACACAGCTCAGCATCACGTGGTATGTGCACGTGCATTCGCGGAAGAATACACTCGCCAGTGAAGTAAGAGTAGACAGATAATAAACAGAATACCGCGTCGCATCATTCCTTCTCGTGCGACACGAAATCGTATGCATAAACAAGGTCTAATATCAGCAGTAGCCTCAACAGCAGCTTTATTGCTGGATACTTCATTAGACGCAAATGAAGACAGCGATCAACATTGCGAATGTGCTTAATTTAATTAGAAACGGAGGTGGGGAAGCAATTTCGTGGTCGCTCGTGTGCCGAAGGGAAGATAGTAAAGAGCATTTCATTATCGCACCCCCAACTGATCCCAATGTTTTTTTTATTGAACAAGTGTCTGCTGTACTCGAGACACTTGATGGCGCCGAAGGGGTCTTAGTCGACTCCCCCTTTTCGCCCTCTTCCATAACATAACTTTGAATGAGAGCCCTACAACTTTAATGGCACAGCAACAGTTTCCCCTGACCCTCGAGGAGAAGCCTTAATTCAGCTCAACTCTTTAGGAGTAACGTTTCCTCTTACGACACAGTCCACTCAAATCCTTGCCTTCTCATTCTGTTAAAATGGCTTCCACCACCATTTCTCCTTCTCTGTTCCTCTTCCTCCTTCGTCTTCTCCTTCCGCTCTTGCTCTTCATTCACCTTCCTCCGTTCTTCCTCCTCTTCCATCTTCTCTTTCTTCTGCTACTTTGCCTTCTTTCGTTCTTCCTACTCCTCCATCTTCATTGTCCACTCTTCTGCTTCCTGCTTCGCTTTCTTGCGCTCTTCCTTCTCCTTCACTTTCTTCCGCTCTTCATTCTCTTTCTTCAACTCTTCCTTTTCCTCCTTCGCCTTTGCCATCTTTCTTTCCTCCTTCAGCTCTTCCACCTGCTTTGCGTTCTTCCTTCTCCTCCTTCGGTTTCTGCCGCTCTTCCTCCTCCGCCTTCATCATGACAGTTCTTCTTCCTTCGCCTTCATCATCGTCCGCTTTCTCCTCAGTTTTCACCATCTTCAGCTCTTCCTCCTCCGCCTTCATCATCTTCACCTCTTTTTCCGTCGTTTCAGCATCTTATGATCTTCTTAGTCCTCCTTTTTAGTGGTGTTCAACGTCCGTTCTTACTACACGCGGTACCACAGACACTGGTGCTGAATGCAATGATTTCTGCATTTTGTCACAACATTGGCTTCAGTTCTGAATTCGACAACCAGGAAATTGCTGCTGAAATTGCCTACACATTCAGTTTTTACGTAAGTATTGTACAAAAAAAACAAAACAAAAAAAAAAAAAAAAAAAAACGATGTTCAGCGTGAACTCGTTAGCAGTCATTTCCGTGGACTAATAAGATTCCAGAGAAAATCACACACAAGGAATTGTCAAAGCACTTCACAACACGAAGAAAAAGCAATGAATGAGACAGCTCACAGCTAATGAACGTACCCTTGACATGTCCTGCGCCCCTTCTACGCAGTGGCATAATATCGAGATCACCGCCGTTTCGGCCGATACGCATATAAGGGGATTGCGGCCTTAGAAAAAAAAAAACTAAGGCACTGTATAGTAATGTCTATTGGTTCTGTCGTGCCTGAGTGATAAAGTAATAATGCGCGTGCGCACGCACAGACTTTATAGTCTTAATAGTCATACAGATATTGCATATCGAATTCTTCGTTTCGTAATGACTGCTAATGTAACAGTATCTCGTTCGCCTGTTAAATATTGCTTCCCGTAAATGACATCCTTTACGGGGTTTCCAGGGTGGAACGAGTTGCCTGATTATTAAAAAATATCTTGCTCTAATGGTCTGTTTCCCCTCTCTATGAGGCTCTTCTAACCCTCATTTGTGTCATCCCCCAATTGGCTATTTCCAGCGGGAACTCCTGCTATCTGCGCTTTTTCTGAGAGTCGACCGTGTCACTATCTACACCTGCTTTGCATTTTTCAGCGTCACTTCTGTTCTCTTTCTGTTCGTGCTTATCTACCCCAAACAGCACTCTACCGAGTGGAAGGCTCAAACGTACATCTGCCACATTCGGGAAATGAAATTGACTATTGTTTATGGACGCTAACTTCTGTGGCTCTTAGTGTCTCATTATATATTGTGGGACATTACTATTCTGTTATTAATATTAACATGCAAATAGCCAAAATCAGATTTGTTATATACGTCTGTAAGATACAAACCAAGGCAAGATTTGCTGGGCTACAAAGATGCCTATTACTGATGAAAACAGAAAAGGGCTGGAGTTTATGGCTCAGCTATTGCATATGGTTTGCGTGCAACAAAGTCACTGCAAGGCCAAGGACATACAATAAAATTTAGTAAACAGGGTACTTTATAGTAATTTCCATGTGGTGGAAACCAATAAGGTATAAATGCGGGAGCGTATGATTCTATGACGACAATGTTGGCACTAACTTATAGCTAATAACAGAACAGGACATTGACTCCGAGCTCAGCTTTAGGTATACATGAAGGTGGTACTTGGATTGCAGTACTCTCTGCGATATAACATTTTGTGTGTAATGAAGTCCACGCTGATTTGAGCTCTGAACGTACACTTTTTGTGAGTGTGTTTGTAAAATCAGTATTGACATACTATGAACACATTAAAATATGAACAGAAAAAGCAGACAGTAGTTTTCTGTTTTTTTTAACTCTCTCTGCATGTACTGTGTACATAGTGTATAGAGAAGGTACTTTTATCGCCCTCCGTGGTGTAATGGTTACCATGCTAACTTCATTTACCCAAAGTCGCGGGTTCAAACCCGGCGGAGGACGATGGATTTTTTTGGGCGTAAAATTCCTAAGCATGGCTTCCTTTGGAAGGGATGTAAAGCCGCTGGTCCTGTGTCGTAGATTTACAGCGCGTAAAAGAACCTCAAGTTTGATAAAGGCACACAGATAGATACACGGATTCAGAGCGTCCCAAAACATGTATTTTCACTGAAATCTCGGTATTGAATTTCTGGGTGCAATACTATACCTTCTCTAAAATGTAAATGGATTTTTATTTATGGACGCTCTTTAACTGTTGTGATTCTCAAAGTTCCATTCTATACTGGGCGTGAAAGACCGCTTAATTCTGCTCAGAGGCCTCTTCATCAGGCTTGAGGTTTTTTTTCGTTTCGTAATCGGCTTATCCTCCCCGTATTTGTAGGACTGACACCCCTCCCGGGACTTATAAGCCAATGCAAACGACAAGAAACCACAGAATGGAGAACCTGTTACGAGGAGTCGGCCCGTAGCCAGGCATGAACATACGGAAGTGGATGACACGAAATGTAAGTGAAATTGATGATTGTAAAGGTGATTATGGAGCAATTGGTGGAATGAACGGCTGGGGAAACTGGAGGAGCCGGAGAAAACCCGCCCAGACGCCGCTTCGTCCACCACAAACCCCACATGTGGGCGCTTGGGATCGAAGCCGGGCCACCTACATGGGAGGCGAGCGGTCTAACCACTTAACCACGGCGCCGTGCCATAAATCTACGACACGGGACCAATAGCTTTATTTCCCTTCCGAAAGAATCCATGCTAAGGATTTACGCCCGAAATAATCCATCCTCCTCCGCCGGGTTTGGGTATATGAAGTTAGCATTGTAACCATTACACCACGGAGAGCGACTTCTAGGTTACGAACGCTAGAACAGCAAAATCAGTAATCAAACAGCAAACATTGTAAGTTTAGGAAAATGGAAAATGGAAAATATAAAAAAAAGCTAGATTTATGAAACAGTGACCACCATGATACAACACGCCACAAAATGCAATCCTCGAGCAGACGAGATGATTTATGAGAAAAGGAAGCAGTATAGAAAGAAGTAATTTCTTGGAAGCATTTATGAAGGAATTGAAGAGATAATCACTGCTGTTCTAGGAAATCTTTGCTGACGATTGCGGCAACATCGTGGAAAAGAAACAGAAGCAAACTTGGTATCTTGATGAAAGACAATGGAAATGTAAAAGCGTGCCTTCAGATATGAGCACCGTCAGCATTTCAAGGGGGTAAAAATAAACAATACTGAACGGTGCTTCTTTTTTACTTTCTCTACACGTACTATGTACATAATGTATGAAGATGGTATTGCACTCTACCTAAAATTCGATACCGAGATTTCACCGGAAATATATATTTTAAGGTCCCTAAATCCTTAAAAAAATTGTAAAAAAAAGTCCTTGTGTGTGTGTGTGTGTGTGTGTGTGCGCGCGCGCGCGTCCGTGTATCTGTGAACACAAAAACTCAAAAACGAAAAGTCAGTAAAATACCAAACTTGGTATTTGAGTTCAGTAGCTTCCAAGGATGCGACACGAACATTTCCAAGAAAATCCCCCTCCCCAACGACCCGTTATATGGAAACATTTTCGAAAATTTTGATTTTCTCAAAAATGGCTCTAACGATTTTCATTAAGATATCGTATATTAAAGATATTTACATGAAAAATAAGATGTATATCTTGAATTTTCTGGGTATAGCCTCTGAAGATGTCTTCATTCTGAGTGAATTTTACACTATTTGGCATAACTAGTAAACCATGAGAGATAGACAAAAACTTACATAACAAAAAACAGATCTCGATAAACACACAATTTATGTTATATATCTAAATTTTTTTTCGTAGAGTTGACTTTTTTTTGAGATTGCAAAAACGTACTTGTCAACTCTTGGCCACGCAAAGAAACGGATTTCAATCCCATAGCAACCATATTTTAAAACATTTGACTATCGGCTTAGCCTAGAGTTTTCCCTTCCACTTATAAGGAACTAAGTAATTAGACCGTTTCTGCTAATATTTATCTCTTTTAGCATGAAATAGATAGAAGAATAAGCTTATCAACAATATTATGTTACAGAGAGGTAGAGAAAGTCATGTGAATGGAACACATCAGATTTTTTTCTTTGATATTAAATAGTGCAGGGTGTAATGCATTTCTTCAGAAAGTTAGAAACGAGATTCCAATAGAAATGTATGTATCTCTTGATGCCTCCTAAATCCAAAAATCTGATGTGTTACACTCACATGACGTTCTCTAACTGTTCTACAAACAGATTTCTTTTCTACACTATGCTAATCGAGCCGGTCCCCATGGCCACGCTCGCTAAAGCGTCTCGCTTTGGTGCTTCGTGGGCAGCGGATCGTGGGTTCGAGTCCCGCCTTGGGCATGGGTGTTATATGTTTGTGCAATGCGTATATGTTTGTAAAAGAAACAGTAAACCAGTAATCAGTAAAACCTACGGGGGGAAATGTAAATAGGGATACAGTACCGGAGTCCTGACCAGACTCCGTTACTGTTTAAAAAAAAAAAAATCGAGATAAGTACTTAACAGAGTGATTTATTACTTAGTCTCTAGTGTAGAAGGGAATTAAAGGAATGCGATACGCTAAAGCGATAGTCAAATGTTTTATAGGCTATTGTTACGCAATTTCATTGAAATTGGCTTGTTGGCCAGGAAAAAACGGACGCTTCCTGTCTGAGAAAAGGATAAGTATTTCTAATTTGAAACGACAAAGAGGGAAATCTTGGAAACGGTCAACTCTACAACAAAAATCACATGACATAAATTGTGTGTTTTAACAAGATCTACATCTTTAGTATAGTAAGGTTTTGTCGAACTCTTACGGTTTAACAGTTATGCAAAATTCTGCTAAAATCAACCAGAATAAAGTGCTCTTCAGAGGCTATTCCCAGAAAATTCAAAATATGCATTTTTGTAGTGAAGTTCGGTATTTAACGGCCTTTTAGTTTTTGAGGTTGCTGTCTATAGGCACACAAATGCACCTTTTTCTAAAAATGCTTTTTTGGATTCAGGGAGTCTCAAAACATATATTTGCGGTGAAATCTCGGTATAGAATTTTTGGGTGCAATGCAATACCTTCTCTATACATTATGAACATAGAAGTGTAAAGAAAGTAAAAATGAATTGTTACTTTCACTACAACATACAATATGCATAGTAGGTAGAAATGTATTTCACTACAAATTTGATGTCTAGATCTCATCGGAAATCATTTGAGGTCCCCTGAATCCAAAGAAATCTAACGTTCCATTCACATGACTTTCTCTATCTACAAACTTCTTGCGAAAGATTAATCTTCTGTGTGTTTCAGGTTAATCGAGATAAGCATTAGCAGAAATAGGCTTATTGCTTAGTTCCTTATAAGTAAAAGAGAAAAAGGGGAATACCTACAGCCATAAAGATGTCGCTATGGGATCAATATTGAAATTAGGTTCTCTTTGCGAGGCCACGAGTAAAAAAATCTGATGTGTTCCATTTACGTAAGTTTCTCTACATCTCAGAAACAAATTATTGTTAAAAAGGTTCTTCTTCTATCCACTTCATACTAAACATTAGCAGAATGGTTTTATTACTTAGTTCCTTATAGGTAGAAGGGAAATAAGCGAATACACTAGGCTAAACCGACAGTAAAATGCTTTAAGATGTGGTTGCTATGGTATAGAAATCCGATTCTTTGCGTGGCCAGATGTTGACAAGTTCCCGTAAGAGAAAAGTAGAAGTACATATTTTAAAGCTAAAACTAATAACAAGGAATATCTCAAAAACGGTCAACTCCACGAAAAAAGTATGTAACATAAATGCTGTGTTTTAACGAGCTCTACATTTTTTTTTTTTTTTTTTTTTTTTTGTGGTAAGTTTTTGTCTATCTCTTATGGTTTAACAATTATGCAAAATTCCGCAAAATTTACCCAGAATAAACATGTCTTCGTGCTCTTCCCAAAAAAAATTGAAGATACGCATTTTATTTGTCACATAAATATCTTAAATATAACAGATTTTAATCAAAATTGTTAGAGCCATTTTTGACAAAATCCAAATTTTCGAAACTTTTTCCATGTGAAGGGTAGTTGGGGGTGGGCCAATTTTCTTGAAAATTTTCGTGTCGCATCCTTGGAAGATACTAAACTTAAATACCAAGTTTGGTATTTAATCATCTTTTCGTTTTTGAGCTACGCCCCAGACAGACATACAGACGGACGGACGGACGGACCGACAGGCAGGCAGGCAGAGAGGCAGACACACGGACATTTTTCTACAAATTTTAATTTGGGATTCAGAGCGTCTCAAAACATGTACATCCGGTGAAATCTCGGTATCGAATTTTTGGGTGCAATAGAATACCTTCTCTGTACACTATGTAGGTACATAGTATGTGTAGAGAAAGTAACAAAAGAAACACGGATGACGACATCCTGTTTGAGAAATGTAAACGTATTTTAAAATTGAAACCAATAATAAGGAATATCTCAGAAATGGTTAGCTCCAGAACTAAAGGGTACCCCACTTAATTGTGTGTTTTAAACGAGAGTTACATTTTTTTGTATAGTAACCTTTTGGCTATCTCTTCGGTTTATAGTTATGCAAAATTAATTCAGAATGAAGAGGTCTTCACAGGCTATTACCTGAAAATTCAAGATATACATTTTATTTGTATGTAACTGAAAAAGAAAAGTTTGCAAAACATCAAACTTGGTATTTAAGTTTAGTATCTTCCAAGGAAAATTTCCTGACCTCAAACTATCCTTTACATGGTAAAACATTTCGAAAATACTGTCTTTCTCAAAATGGCTCCAATGATTTTGAATAAATTACAATATGTTTAACATATTTCATGCCAAATACAATTTATATCTAACCTGAATTTTCTGGGAATAGCTCCTGAAGACCTCTTCATTTTGGATGTATTAGTAAACTGTAAGTGATAGACAAAAAATGTAGATCTCGTCGAAACACACAATTTATGTCATTCACATTTTTTCGTGGACTTGACATATCCGAGAAATTCGTTATTGGAAGCTTTAAAATACAGATCTTTTCACATACGGGAATTTTTCAACTCCTGGCCATGCAAAGAAACGGATTTCAATCACATAGCAACATCTTTTAAAAAAATCTGATGTGTTACACTCACCTGACTTTCTCTAGCTGTTCTACAAACTTCATAAATAAGATTCTTCTGCTTTCTGCACCTTGCTAATCGTGGTACTCATTAGCACAATGTTCTTATTATTTAGTTCCGTATAAGTAGGAAGAAAATAAGGGAATATACTAGGTTAAACCAATAGTCAAATGTTTTAAAAGCTGTCGCTATGCGATTGTCATTACAAATCGCTTCTTTTCTTGGCCATGAGTAGAACAAAAGAAAAACGGACACTCCAGTCTGAGAAAAGTATAAGTATTAACAATGAACACCTCGAAAACGGTAAGCTCCACGAGAAAAATGTATGACATAACTTGTCTATTTTAACAAGACCTACATTTTTTGTATAGTAAGTTTTTGTCAATCTCTTACGGTTTACTAGTTATGCCAAATTAAGCAAAATTCATCCAGAATAAACAGGTCTTCAGAAGCTATTCCCAGAAAATTCAAGATATACATTTTATTTGCTAGGTAAATATCTTTAATATACGATATTTTAACCAAAATCGTTAGAGCCATTTTTAAGAAAATAAAAATTTTCGAAAAAAGTTCCATGTAAAGGGTAGTTTGGGGTGTGCGGATTTTTCTCAAAATCTTCTTGTCGCATCCCTGGAAGATACTAAATTTAAATACCAAGTTTGGTATTTTAGCTACTTTTCATTTTTGAGTTATCGTGTTCACAGACACACACATACACACACACGGACCTTTTTCTCAAAATGTTTTTTTTTGGATACAGGGTGTCCTAAAACATGTATTTCCGGTGAAATCTTGTAATCGAATTCTTTGGTGGAATACAATACTTCTCTATCCCTATGTACATTGTACATATGGGGCTAGAGAAAGTAAAAAATGTATTATCGATTTAGAGTTTTTAGCTACTTTTCATTTTTGAGTTATCGTGTTCACAGACACACACATACACACACACGGACCTTTTTCTCAAAATGTTTTTTTTTGGATACAGGGGGTCCTAAAACATGTATTTCCGGTGAAATCTTGTAATCGAATTCTTTGGTGGAATACAATACTTCTCTATCCCTATGTACATTGTACATATGGGGCTAGAGAAAGTAAAAAATGTATTATCGATTTAGAGTTGTGTATTCCCTTGTTTCCCTTCTACTTACAAGGAATTAAGTAATAAGCCCATTTCTACTAATGGATATCTCGATCAGCATGAAGAAGATGGAAGGATAAGCCTTTTAGAAATAAATTTTGTTACAGAGAAACTCATGTGAATGCTACTTACAAGGAAGCCAGTAATAAGACCATTTCTGTTAATGTTTAAATCGATCAGAATGTAGTAGATAGAAGACTAAGCTTTTTAACAATTATTTGATGCAGATATGTAGGGAAAGTCATCTGTTAACAATAATTTGATACAGAGATGAAGAGAAAGTCATGAGAATGGAACCATCGGATTCTTATAGTCATTCGGGGCAAACGGTTGCGGATTTATGTATGAGAATTCCCATGTATGTTGAGGTCATGCGATTGTCGCTTGTGTAAAAAGAAATAAAGCAACCTGCGGCGAGTTTTTGAGCTTGTACGACACGAATCTTGTGCGACTGTCGTGTCGCATGCTGTAAATGCTTCCATTACCTCATGGTATTTTCAGTGCGTGTCGCAATAATTGTCTTACGACACGAAATCACTTGTATATTATGAGGCCAAGCGAAGAAATATTTGTCCCTCCTGGCATCAACACCAACGCTTCACACTTATTGAGAAAATTGCTGGGATGTACTGAAAACATGCTGCAGCTTTCTTTAAAAAGCTCATGTGTTCCATTCACATGACTTTCTCTACATCTCTGCAAAAAATTATTGTTAGAAAGCTTATGCTTCTGTTTACTTCCTGCTAGTCGAGAAAAAAATAGCAGAAATAGTCTTATTACTTGCTTCCTTATAAGTAGAAGCGAAATAAGGGAGTGCCATAGGTTAAAGTGATAGTCAAAAGCTGGTTGCTATGTAACTGAAGTACCTTTGGCTATATGGACACGAGTTGGCAAATTCTTGTATGAGAAAAGTATGTTTTTTAAAGCCGAAACCAAAAACGATCAACTCCACGAAAAAAGTGTATATAACATAAATTGCGTGTTTTAATGTGCTCTTCATTTTTTGTGTGGCAAGTTCTGGTCCATCTCTTGCGGTTTCGCAGTTACGTAAAATTCCGTAAAACTCATACAGAATAAAGAAGTCTTCAGAGGCTATTCTCAGAAAATTCAAAATACACATTTTATTTGTCAGGTAAATATCTTTAATGTACGATAGTTATATCAAACTCGCTAGAGCCATTTTTGAGAAAAACAAAAATTTCGAAAAAATGTCCATGTAAGTAGTAGTTTGGGGTGGGAGGATTTTTCTCAAAATCTTCGTGTTTGGTATTTCACCGACTTTTCGTTTTTAAATTGTGTTCACAGACACACGGACGGACACACAGACAAGCGCGCACGGACCTTTTTCTGAAAATGATTTTTTTTGGGATACAGGGGACCCTAAAACATAAATTTCCGGTGAAATCTCGGTATCGAATTTTTGGGTGGAATGCAATAGCTTCTCTATACACTATGTGCATAGTACGTGTACAGAAAGTATAAATTAACTTCTCTTTTCAGCGTGAATAATGGAGAAAATAGAAAGTTTATTAACACAAACTTCGCAATAATTTTCGGTTACAAACCGTCTCTAGAACGCAATATTAGTATGCCATAGGAAAGATTGCAAAAACAGCTATTATCTCCCACGCAACAAACGCTTCTATTCCCTTACATCACTCGCAAAAAATACATTTTGTTGGCCTTCAGAACTTACGATTGAGGAGGCTACTAAGGTGGTCTTTGGCGCTATCGTAGAATAAATACTATGGCTTTAGCTAGTCTAAGGTCTATCAATGTATAGAGGTCATAACACAAACTCAAAAATCTGATGTGTTCCATTCATATGACTTTCTCTATGACTTTGCAACAAATTATTGTTAAAAAGCTTATGCTTCTATTTACTTCATGCTAATCGAGAAAAAATTAACACAAATAGTCTTATTACTTGCTTCCTTGTAAGTAGAAGCGAAATAAGAGAGTACTATAGGTTAAAGTGATAGTCAAAAGCTGGTTCCTATGTGACTGAAGTTCCTTTGGTTATATGGACACGAGTTGACAAATTCCTGTATGAGAAAAGTGTGTTTTTTTAAAGCAAACCAAAAACAAGAAATATCTCAAAAACGATCAACTCCACGAAAAATGTGTATATAGCAAATTGGGTGTTTTAATGTGCTCTACATTTTTGTGTGGGAAGTACTTGTCCATCTATTAGGGTTTAGCAGTTATGTAAAATTCCGTAAAATTCATCAGAATAAAGTAGTCTTCAGAGGCTATTCTCAGAAAATTCAAAATATACATTTTATTTGCCATTTAAATATCTTTAATATACGATATTTTAATCAAAATCGTTATAGCCATTTTTGAGAAAATCGAAATTTTCGAAAAAAGTTCCATGTAAAGGGTAATTTGGGGTGAGGGATTTTTCTCAAAATCTTCGTGTCGCATCCCTGGAAGATATTAAACTTAAATACCAAGTTTGGTATTTTACCGACTTTTCGTTATTGTGTTATCGTGTTCACAGACACACACACACACACACACACACAGACCTTTTTCTGAAAATCCTTTTTTGAATACAAGGGACCATAAAACGTCTATTTGTGGTGAAATCTGGGTATCGAATTTTTGGGTGTAGTGCAATACCTTCTCTATACACAATGTACATAGTCGTGTAGAGAAAGTAAAATGTCACATCATGCTACATGTATCAATATTAATTTTAAATTACGTGAAAAAAATGGGATGTGTTCCATTTACATGACTTTCTCTACATCTCTGTAACAAAGTATTGTTAAAACTTTTATTCCTCTTTATTTAATGAATCGACTTACAATTAGCAGAAATAATCTTACTACTTGCTTCCTAATAAGTAGAAGGGAAATAAGGGAGTACTATAAGCTAAAGCGACAATCAAATCTTTTAAAAGATGGTTGCTATGTGATAGAAATCCCTTTGTTTGTATGACCAGGAGTTGGCAAATTCCCGTATGAGAAAAGTATAAGTATTTTAAAGTTGAAACCATTATCAAGGAATATCTCAGAAAATGCCAGCTCTACTAAAAAAAAAGTATACGACATAAATGACGTGTTTTAACGAGATCTACTTTTTAGTTAGTTTTTGTCTATCTCTTACGGTTTACCAGTTATGCAAAATTCAGCAAAAGTCATCCAGAATAAGGAGGTCTTCAAAGACTCTTTTCAGAACGTTCAAGATTTGTGATGTAAATATATTTAATACACGATATTTTAATCAAAACCCGTAGAATCATTTTTGAGAAAATCAAAATTTTCGAAAACTTTTCCATATAAAGGGTAGTTAGGGGACATGTATTTCCGGTGAAATCTCTGTATCGAATTTTTGGGTGTATTACAATACCTTCTATATACATTTTGTACGTAGTAAGTGTAGAGAAAGTAAAAACATTCAATGAGAATTCCTTAAATTGTCCAGCTCTAGTGGATTTAGACTTGCCCAAGGCTAATCCCAGCACACGCCACTGACTTATATTTAATTATAATGAAGTTGCTGGAACTCAAATTCGGTCACCACCGATATACAGTGATTGTTGAACCACCCTTTTGTTATCGACCTAAAGAGATTGTCGACGCACTGCATCTCGGCGTTTACTTGGCATACTGTCAGTCCTTCGATCCTCCGCCTACGCCAACTCTGCAGATCCGACCTATTTTCAACTGCTTTGTGGCCTCAACAAACGTCTTTTATCATTATACTGGTCTTTCCTTTTAAGTTCCCTTTTGCACAATGCAAGACGTTCAGGTACTGGTTTCTTTAAAATTGCTTACGGTAGGTTGATGCTACCCTGTTCTGTAAAACCACGGGGCTTCATTCACGAGAATTAGATTATCCAAAAGAATAAATTAATCCCAAGATCCCAAAACAGGAAAATCACAATAACATTTCGATTTTATGGAATACCTCTTCTCATTAGGATTTTAAAAACGGGCTTGCATTTAACCTCATTATTTCCATCCTTCTATATTTCACTCTTTTATTTTATTAACACGTACTATGCACATATTAGGTAGAGAAGGTATTGCATGTCACCCAAAAATTCCCTAGGTTTCACAGAAATATACAAGTTTTGACAAAACGCCCTGCGTGTGTGTGTGTGTGTGTGTGTGTGTGTGTGAGAGAGAGAGAGAGAGAGAAACTGTGGACAGCATAACTCAAAAATTAAATACTTGGTATTTAACAATAACATCCAAGGATGCGACACGAAGATTTTCAGAAAAATCCCTCCACTTCCAACTATTCTTTAGATAGAACATTTTTTAACGTTTTCGATTTTCTGAAACTTAGCTCTAACGATTTCTATTAAAGATGGCAAATAAAATGTAGGTATATTCGGATTTCTTGGGCACAACCCTTGAAGTGCCCTTCCATGTGAATAACTTTGGCTAACTAGTAAACCGTAAGAGATAGACAAAAACTTAGTACACAAAACGTAGATCTCATTAAAACACACAATATACGTCGTATAGTTTTTTTGTTCTTTTTTTTTTTTTAACTAACCATTGACGATATATTTCCTGTTAATGGGTTCAATTTTAAAATACCACGGAATCAGACCTAATTTCAATAACAATCGCATAGCGACAGCTTTTAAAAGATTTGACTTTCGCTTTAGCCTAGTATATTCCCTTATTGAACTTTGTAATAAGATAATTTATAATAAGATTTATCTTGATTAGCATGATGTAAATAAAAAAATCTTTTGAACGATTTTTGTTTGCAGAACACATAATAGGGAAAGTCATGTGAATGGAACATTTTTCAGTTATAAATCATTACTTACTCTATTACAAGCCACCGAAAATGCACTACTTGAGTTCATTGAATAAAAAAAATTGATGAGTTCAATTCACATGACCTTCTCTGCTAAAAGTTAATGTTGAAAAGCTTATTTTATCTACTTCATGCTAATCGAGATAAACATTAGTCTTATTACTTGCTTCTTGGTAAGTAGAAGGGAAATAAGGGAATGTACTTGGCTAAAACAATAGTCAAATGTTTTAAAAGCTGGTTGCCATGCAGATGAAATCTGTTTCTTTGCATTGCCAAATTCCCGCACGTGAAAAGTATTTTAAAGCTGAAACCAATAACAAGGAATGTCTAAAAAATGGTTCAACTTCAAGAAGTGTACATATATGACATAAATTGTTTGTTTTAACGAAATCTACATTTTTGTGGTGTAAGTGTTTGTCTATGTCTTACGGTTTACCTGTTATGCAAAAGTCATCCAAAATGAAGAGGTTTTCAGAGGCTATTCCCAGAAAAGTCAAGAGATACATTTTATTGGCCACGTAAATAAGTTTAATATATGACATTTTAATCAAAAGCAGTAAGAGAAAACACAATTTTCAAAAAAAATTCCATGTAAGGGTAGTTTACACCTTTGGAGGATACTAAACTTAAATACCAAATTTGGTATTTAACAGTCTTTTGGTTTTTGAGTTATGCTATACACAGACAGGCACGTTTTTGAGGCGGGGGGAGGATGTTTCAAGGAAGCTCAAAACATATGTTTACGGTGAAATTTCGACATCGAATTTTGAGTGGAATACAATACCTACTGTACCTACTATATGCATAGTACGTGTAGAGAAAGTAATAAAATCAAAGTGACAAAATAAAACGCCATTTTTAGGCAAGGTTTAATGTCTTTTTTATTCAGTTTGGGTAATTTCTAATAATAATAATAATAATAATAATAATAATAATAATAATAATAATTTATTGATCACAGTCATGAGAATACAACACATCAGATTCTTAGATGGCATCATACTGTCTGTAGGATATGTCTTTCAACAGCGTACTTGAATCACCAATAGCTATTCTTACATATTTGTACTTTCTAGCGTTTTAACGACATTTTGAGCATCATCTGTTTGCACTGGCGAGTTAATCACACTGCCAATGATGACCATAAAAGTATTTCTTCCTCCTCGACCAGCGTGCAACGAAAAAACTCAAATACGGTAGAGTTCCGCGACATTCTTAGAGTAGGCTTTGCGTTTCTGGAATTTTAAACACTTCCATAGGCATGTATGGGATCTACTATATCCTTTTCAAGTATTTTCTTCATCATTTAATGTATTTTAGACGTGGCTTGGTAATTCTTTTTGCACATTGCACAGGATTACACAAGGTCAATTCAATAAATAACCGGAAAAGTATAAACATCTGATAGACTTTCTCTACATCGCTGTAACAAACTATTGTTAAAAATCACATTCTTCTATATACTTGATAATCGAGATAAACATTAGTAGAAATTGTCTTATTTACTTGCTTCCTTGTAAGTAGAAGGAAAATAAGGGAATGCACTAGGCTAAAACGAGTCAAATCTTTTAAAAGCTGGTCGCCATGTGGTTGAAATCCGTATGCATGGCCAGGAGTTTACAAGTTTCCGTATGAGAAAAGCTTTAAGTATTTTAAATCTGAAACAAACAACAAGGAATATCTCAGAACTGATCTACTCCACGAAGAAAGAAAGACAGAAAGAAAGAAAAAAGTCTTTGATAAATTGTGCATCTTAACGGGATCTATATTTTTTGTGCAGAAGTTTTTGTTTATCTCTCATATTTACCAGTTACGCAAAATTCAGCAAAATTCATCCAGAATACAGAGGTCTTTAGAGGATATTCCCAGAAAATTCAATATATACACTTTATTTGCCATGTAAACATCTTTAATATACGGTATTTGAATCCAAATCGTTAGGGCCATTTTTGAGAAAATAAAAATTGTCGATTTTTTTTTCAATGTAAAGGGTAGTTTGGAGTAGGGGGATTTTCTTGAAAATCTTCTTGTGGATACCAAATTTATATACCAAGTTTGGTGTTTAACGGTATTTTAGTTTTTGAGCCATCTGTCTACAGACACACACGCGTGCGAACCTTTTTCTAAAAATGCTTTTAGGACTCTGGGGACCTAAAATAATTTCCGGTGAAATCTATCTCGGTATCAAGTTTTTAGGTGGAATACAATACTTCCTCTATACACTATGTACATAGTATGTGTAGAGAAAGTAAAAATAGTTCTCATTACTTTTTAACGAGCCCTTGTAGTTAGGGAGGGTAGAATTTTGAAATATGACAAAAATACCACTTATGTGTAATTATTGGTATACATTTCAACAAAGTATCTTATATATGTCAATTTTACAATTTTTACAAATGCACCATTTCAAGAAAGTTGTTCGAATAAGTACTCACTCGTTCCTAAAAAAGTTGTATATTTTCCGCAGCTACGAAACGGCCTTTACGTATCATGCTACAAACGCTTACGTCAAATGTGCAACAGAGCGATGGACACAAACAACTAATCCAGTATTACTTGTTTACATGTAGTTACGCACTAACTAGTTGTAAACAACTGCAGCAGAAATGAGAACCGTTTTTTGCAAAACTTGCTAACTGCAAAATGAGATTCTGATGGGTCATCACTAGACAACAGATTTCAGGCTAATACAATTTTCTACTTTCTCTACACGTTCTATATTTGTAGGTAGAGAAGGTATTGCATTCCACCTACGAATTCTATGTCGAGATTTCACCTAAAATATGCTTTCTCTTGGTGTTCCACAAACGAGCTTTTCTTATGAAAGATTATTCTTTTATCTAAATCATGCTGCTCAGGATAAACATTACCAGAATTGGTCTTATTACTTTCTTCTTTGCAAGTAGAATTGAATTTAGTCAGTTAGGCTAAAGCATTAGTCAAATCTTTTAAAAGTTCATTGCTGTGTGAAACAATTACAATTCGATTCTCTTTGCTTGCGAGGGGTAAACAAAGAGACGAGAGTGACTTCCCGTTTGAGAAAATTTAAAGTAACTTAAAACTGAAATCAGTAACTCTATCTTGATAAAGGCTAACTCTTTAAAATTAAAAAAAAAAAAAAACTATTTTTGTTGTGTATTAAGTAAAATGTTCATCTCTTGTGGTTTAGCAGTTGCTCAAAAAATCATCCAGAATAAAGGGGGTCTTCAGAGGCTGTTCCCAGACATTTCGTTTGTCATTAAAATATCTTCAACGTATAACATTTTAATAAAAACCGTTAGAGCCATTTTTGAGAAAATCAGAATTTTTGGAAAATTTAACATGTAAAGGGTAGTTTGAACACACACACACATTTTGCTAAAAATGTTTTTTATTTAATTCAGGAGTCTCAAAATATGTATTTCCGGTGAAATCTCGACAATACCTTCTCTTATCCACTATATATTTATCTGTAAATACGTACCAGAGAAAGGTCCGCGAGCATGTGTGTGTCTGTGGACAGTATAGGTCAAAAAAGGAAAATCCTTTAAACGTCAGATTTGGTGTTTAAGTTTAATATCTTCCAAGGATGAGACACGAAGATTTTCAGTAAAATTCCCCCACCCCAAATTACTCTTTACATGGAAAAATGGCTCAAAATATTTAGATTACCATAGGTATATAGGCAGGCATCACAAATAAAAAGTATATCTTTAATTTTCTGATAATAGTTTCTGAAGACTTCTTCGCTTTGGATGAATTTTGCAGCATTTTCCCTAACTGGCACACCGAAATACACAAAAGTTTACTATACAAAAAATGTAGAACTTATGTCATATACTATTTTTCTTCTTTGTTAATAATAGTTTTCGAGCTATTCCTTGTTATTGGTTTAAATTGTAAATTATTGTCGTGTAAATATCGTTAATATGCGGTATTTTAATCAAAATCATTACAGCCATTTTTGAGAAAATCAAAATTTTCAAAAAGTTTTCCATGTGAAGGGTAGTTTGAGGTGGGAGGATTTTCCTCAAAATCTTCGTGTCGCATCCTTGGAAGATTCTAAACTTAAATACCATGTTTGGTATTTTACCGACTTTTCGTTTTCGAGTTATCGTGTTCACACCGGACACACACACACACACACACACACACACACACACACACACACACACACACACACACACAGGCGGACCGACCCTAAAATGTCTATTTTCACTGAAATCTCGGTATCGAATTTTTGGGTGGAATGCAATACATTTCATATACACTGTACATAGTACGTGTAGAGAAAGTAAAAATGAAAAGTTGGTTGAATATCAAACTTGATATTTAAGTTCAAATTTTCCAAGGATGCGATACAAAATTTTTCAAGAAATTCCCCTCATCCGACGTAGCGAGCATCCATCTCTGGTTGATGTCTGTTTCCATTAGAGATTCCATATAATACACTACACCCTATCTCATCAACAGCAAAGCATATTCCCTGAGGAAGCCCTGAAGAGTTAGTGCTGATTAGGTTTCTCCTTGGAAAACTCATCACGGGAATTATCTCCACCACAAA
The DNA here is from genome assembly GCA_030762935.1 of Hymenopus coronatus. Classification (NCBI taxonomy): domain Eukaryota; kingdom Metazoa; phylum Arthropoda; class Insecta; order Mantodea; family Hymenopodidae; genus Hymenopus; species Hymenopus coronatus. Next base: position 41,855,126 of record CM060899.1, read on the forward strand.
TATTAGGCGAAGTAAACAGGAAATGCATTTTTTGTTGCTCAGAGAATGCGCATTTCACTTTCCTCTTGCTTTTACTCTCTATATTTTTAATTCTTTCCTTCTGATTACTCAGGGTTTGTTTCGTTACTTTTCCTGCGAATACTCGTACCAAAGTTTCTTGCCCTAAAGCTTCAGCTTACCGTACGATTCCAGTTGGTGTTTATATCTTAATTTTTTACTTTCTCTAGCACGTATGTACAAACATAGTAGATAGAGGGGTAATACATTCCACTCGAAAATTCGATCCCGATTTTTCACCGAAAATGAGTGTTTTGAGGACTCTGAATTAAAATCCGATGTGCTCCATTCACATGACTTTCTCTACATTTCTGTAATAAATTGTAGTTAATAAGCTTATTTTTCTATCTATTTCATGATAAAACAGCAGAAACGGTCTTATTACTTAGTTCCTTATAAGTAGAAGGGAAATAAGGGAATACACTAGGCTAAACCGATAGTCAAATGTTTTAAATGTGGTTGCTATGGGATTGATATCCGTTTCTTTGCGTGACCAAGCGTTGACAGGTCCCCGCAAGGGAAAAGCTTTTAAGTATTTTATGGTTTACCAGTTATGCAGAATTCAATAAAAATCATCCAGAATAAAGGTCTTCTGGGGCTATTCCCAGAAAATTCAAGACATACATTTTGTTTGTCTTGTAAATATTTTAAATATTAGAGATTTTAATCAAAATCGTTAAGAGTCATTTTTGAGAAAATCAAAATTTTCGATTTTTTTTCATATAAAGGGTAGTTTAGGGTGGGAGGATTTTCGTGATAATCTCCTTCGTATCGCATCCTTGGAACATACTAAACCTAAATACCAAGTTTGGTATTTAACGGACTTTTCTTTTTCGAGCTATGCTACCCACAGACACACACACACACACACACACACACACACACACACACACACACAGAGGCAGGCACACAAACGGACATTTTACTAAAAATAATTTTGTATTCAGGGGGTCCCAAAACATGAATTTCCGGTGAAATCTCAGTATCAAAATTTTGGGTACAATACAATATCTTCTCTATACACTATGTACTTAGTACGTGTAGACAAAGTAAAAAAGCCTTTTTAGAAAAATCTTATGTGCTGCATTCACATGACTTTCTCTACATCTCTGCAACAAATTATTCTATTTATTTCATCTAATCGACAACAAATTAGCAGAAATAGTCTTATTACTTGCTTCCTTGCTAGTAGAAGCGAAATAAGGGGGTGCCATAGGTTAAAATGGTTGCTATGTGACTAAAGTTCCTTTGTTTGTATGGACACGAGTTCTCAAAGTCCTGTATGAGAAAAATATGTTTTTTATAGCTGAAACCAAAAACAAGGAATATGTCAAAAACAATCAACTCCATGAAAAAATGTGTATATCATAAATTGTGTGTTTTAAAGTGCTCTACATTTGTTGTGTGGTAAGTTTTTGTCCATCTCTTACGGTTTAGCAGTTATGCAAAATTCCGTAAAATTGACCCAGAATAAAGTACTCTTCAGAGGCTAATCCCAGAAAATTCAAAATATACATTTTATTTGTCAGATAAATGTCTTTAATATACGTCATTTTAATCAAAAACGTTAGAGCCATTTTTTAGAAAAACAACATTTTCGAAAAAAGTTCCATGTAAAGGGTAGTTTGGGGTGGGGGATTTTTCTCAAAATCTTCGTGTCGCATCCCTAGAAGATACTAAACTTAAATACCAAGATTTTGGTATTTTACCGACTTTTCGTTTTTGAGTTATCGTGTTCAAAGACACACGGAACTTTTTCTGAAAATACTTTTTTTGGATACAGGGGACCCCAAAACATATATTTCCGGTGAAAACTCGGTATCGAATTTTTTGGTGGAGTGCAATACCTTCTCTATACATTATGTGCATAAAGCGTATGTGTTAGTGTTTTTATGTGAGCGTGCGTGTGTCTGAATAACAACTCAAAAATGAAAAGCCGGTTAAAACCAAACTTAGTATTTCAGTTTAGTAGGTGCCGTACCATATAAGTATCCAACACGAAGATCTTCAGAAAAATTTCCCCACCCCAAACCTCTCTTTAACATAAAAGATTTTTTCGAAATTTTCGATTTTCTCAAAAATAACTAACGATTTTGATTAAAATACCGTATACTAAAGATATTTACGTGGAAAATAATATAAACATTTTGAATTTTCTAGGAATAGCGTCTGAAGACCCTTTCATTCTGGATAACTTTTGTATAACCAGTAAACCAGATGAGATAAACGAAAGCTTACTACACAAAAAATGCAGATCTCGTTTTATCATATTGCTTTTTTGTAGAGTTATCCATTTCTGAGATATTCCTTGTTGTTGGTTTCAATTTTAAAATATTTAAACGTTTCTCAAACGGAGGCCAGCTTTCGTTTCATCTCTTTTGTTTTACTGTTGGTCACGCAAAGCAAACCGAATTTCAATTGTTTCACACAGCGACCAGCTTTTTAAAAGATTTGGCCTTTAGCCTAGTGTATTCCCATGTCTCCCTTTTACTTTCAAGAAAGCAAGTAATAAGACAATTTCTGCTACTGTTTACCTTGATTAACATGTCGTAGCTAAAAGAATAATCTTTTGCAAGGAAAATTGTTTGTGTAACAGCTCGAGAAAGTCCGCGAATGGAACACAATATTTTAGAAAAAGGTCCGCGCGCGCGTGTGTTTGAGTCTTTGGACAGCACAACTCAAAAGCGAAAAGACCGTTAAAAGCCAAACTAGGTATTTATGTTTAGTATCTGCTAAGGATGCCACACGAGGATTTAAAAAACCTTCCCACCACAAGCATTCCACCCCCCTCAAAAATGGTTCTAACGATTTTGATTAAAATATGCTGTAAATAAAAGATATTTACAACACAAATAAAATGTGTATCTTGAGTTTTTTTAAAATAGTCTCTGAAGAGCTCTTTATTCCGGACGAGTTTTGCAGAATTTTGCATAACGGTTAAACCATAAGAGCTAGACAAAAAGTATTAAACAAAAAATGTAGATATTGTTAAATTACATATTTTATGTCATATATGTTTTTTCTTATAGGGTTGACCGTTTTCGAGATATACCTTTTAATTATTGGTTTCAATTTTAAACTACCTAATTTTTCTCAAACGGGAACATGCAAAGTGAACCGAACTGGAATTGTTTCAAATATCGACCAGTTTTTAAAAGATTTAACTGTCGCTTTAGCATAAAGTATTCCCTTGTTTTCTTCCTATTTACAAGTAATAAGGTAATTTCTGCTAACATTTATCTCGATTAGAATGATGCAAATAAAAGAATAATCTTTTGAAGGCATAGGTTCTATTTAGAACAGCTAGAGTAAATTATGTGAATGAAACACAACAGATTTTTACTTTCTCTACACGTATTATGTACATAGTGTATAGAGAAGGTATTGCATTCCACCCAAAAATTCGATACCAAGACTTAACCGAAATATATCTTTTGGGTCCCCCTGAATAAAAAAAAAAATTGGAAAAAGGTCCATATGTGGGTGTCTGTGGGCAGCATAGCTCAAAAACGAAAAGTCCGTTAAATACCAAACTTAGTATTAAGTTCAGTGTCTTCCAAGGATGCGACACGAAGATTTTCAAGAAAATCCCCCACCACCAACTACCCTTTACACGGAAAAAATTTCGAAAATTTGATTTTTTTTAAAAATGGCTCTAACGATTTTGATTAAAATATCGTATATTCAAGATATTTATTTACCTGACAAATAACATGTGTATCTTGAATTTTCTGGGAATAACCTCTGAATACCACTTTATTCTGGATGAATTTTACGGAATTTTGTATAACTGGCAAACCGTAAGAGATAGACAAAAACGCACTTAACAGAAAATGTAGAGCTCGTTAAAACACACAATTTATGTTATTTACATTATTTTCGTGGAGTTGATCATTTTTAGATACACCTTGTTATTGGTTTTAGCTTTAAAAACATAATTTTCTCATGCAGTTCTCAATTCCTGTCTATACAAACAAGGAACTTCAGTCACATAGCAACCAGCTTTTGACTATCATTTTAACCTATGGTATACTCACTTATTTCTCTTCTACTTACACGTAAGCAAGTAATAAGACTATTTCTGCTAATTTGTTCTCGATTAGCATGAAGTAAAAAGAGGCATAAACTTTTTAACAAAAATTTGTTGCAGAGATGTAGAAAAAGTCATGTGAATGGAACACATCAGATTTTTCTTTTCTTTTTGTTCAAGGCAGTCTCTTAAGGAAGTTCAACTAGTCCTTTGGTCCTGCTCTCTTCTCTGGCAAAGGTCTATAAGGTCAAACACAGTAACAAGAGCGAAGAGCTAATCAAACATCAGTTTAAAAAAATTAATGAAACAAGCGCTTGTAATGAAGTCACATTTCCATGCGTAAGTGGATAGGAGAATGTAAGTGCAGTCTTTAAGTTACAACTATTTAATACACAGAATGTTTCAAAATGACGCCGAAACAAGATACGAGCGTTGTTTCTGAGATCATAAGTGATACGAAAACATAGATACATTAACAATGCTTCATTGTCAGCTGGATTAGACAGTTACCCATAAAAAGGCTACTTGACTGGCCCACTCTATCGAAAGTAACAAAGGTGGCCAGGGAAGCTCCAAGTTGCGTTTTGCACAGTGGCTAGTTAACATTAAAGGCTTCCTTGTCTTATGAAACCGCGCTGAAGAACCCATACTTTTTGTTATTTGTTTATTCTTCCAACATACAATTTCATAACAGACAAACAATGAAAGTAAATGAATGAGAAAATACGCTGCGATACAAGCATTACTAATGCTATCTTTTAGAGGCTATTTGGCGTTGATGATAAAGTCAACAAAGGCAGGCATGCTATCAGAATACTGCCAAAGGATTGTAGACAAAGCTAAATAATAATAGATGCCTTTTGCAGTGAAACAAGACAATTATTTTACTGTCTTGAGAGGGTAATTCTTTGACGTCCCTGCATAATAATAATTGCTATCAAGAATTTATAGGCAATCAATAATATTTTAATTAGCTTAATCACATTTTTTATATAAGCCACATACTGTATTATTTCGCATTTATATCTTAAATTGTAATGTTAGCTAAGTTAACTTGTGCTAGGGCAAAGCTGAGAAACTACAGAGTAGAATATTACAAAAGGCAATCCTAATGTATGTGAAAACCTTGAGAATTTGCAAGATTTCTTATTTTACTTGCGTGCATCAGAGATGTAAGTGTGAACTCGGGAAAAGTCCCAAATATTCTGCAAAGAGGGTATTTTTCATTGTATCCGTCTATCACATGGTGGCATTACAATAGAAGCACGTGATCTGATGACGCGGAGTGTAACTTTTGGCGTTAAGCGTCAGCCAATAAGGGGGACACCTTCCTTAGATGCCTATTTAAGTTGTAACAAACTGAAAATCTACACAGTGCTTCCTGTCTTACAGAGGTGAAATTCACGTCATTATGAAAATGCACTAAGAAACTTTAAGTGCGTGACAAGTATGTGTTACAACAGTGTGAAATGTAACACTGGAAAATAATGGACTCAGTATTTGTTTTAATGTGTGCTAACAAGTTTTCTCAAAGCTTAAATTGCGTATATTTAAATCTACAATAGGTGTTTTGTCGAGTTGAATTTACCGAGAGTGCTTGATGTTCATCGGAAGAAAATAATCAACAGAGTGAAAAGGGGTCCTGTTTCTTCACTTGTTAATCATCCAGTACATTTACCTGTGTACTTTTCCTGTAACCACCCCTAGATTTAGTACCTAACCCACAACGGCTACGCCGAGGAAGATAATCAACATCATCTACCAGGTATGTGCATATTCAAATAGGTCCTGCATCAAGTATGGTGAACTTATCTAATGGCCTATATACGTCTGCCATCACTCTGCAGGCACGACCAAGATAAGTATATAGAGAGTGGCGCAACAATGACGACCACACGACACAAAAAACCAGTCTTTAACTCATAATACTAAATTAAACATTTGCACACTTTACATCGTTCTTGTTGATATTTGCAGTACGTTATCAAGAGTTTACTATTAGGATATTACAAAATTAGGAAAATAAGTACAAAACGTTTATGGTTAGGACGAAATAAGCAATTATAAGCAACCTCAAAAATGGCCGAATCATCAGTAACCTTAAGAACAACTGTCCTTTGAGAGCCTTTACCTAAAGGCTAGAACAAAGAGTAACCCGTTTGTTTTCATGACACGTACTTGCCAAGAACGCCGTCTGAGGTGCGAGTATGTGCTTCGTGTGCTGCCTAATCTAAAAATCGGATGTGTCCCATTCTCATGACTTTCTCTACATCTCTGTAACAAATTATTGTTAAAAATCTTATTTTTCTATCTACTTCATGCTAATCGAGATAAACATTAGCAGAAATGCTCTTATTACTTATTTCCTTATAAGTAGAAGGGAAATTAGTGAATACACTAGGATAAACTGACAGTCAAATGTTTTAAAATGTGGTTGCTATGGGACAGAAATCCGATTATTTGCGTGACCAGGAGTTGACAAGTTCCCGTATGAACAAAACAGTGTAAGTAGGTATTTTAAAACTGAAACCAATAACAAGAAATACCTCAAAAATGGTCAACTCTACGAAAAAAAAATGTACATAACATAAATTGTGTATATTAACGAGATCTACATTTTTTGTGTTGTAAGATTTTGTCTATCTCTTACGCTTTACCAGCTATGCAAAATAAATCCAGAATAAAGACGTCTTCAGAGCTACCTCCAGAAATTCCAAGATATTCATTTTATTTATCATCTAATTATCTTTAATGTACGACATTTTAATCAAAATCGTTAGTCATTTTTTAGAAAATCAACATTTTCGAAAATTTATCCATGTAGTTGAGGGTGGAGGGATTTTCTTGAAAATCTTGTCGCATACTTGGTAGAAACTGAACTTAAAATACCAAGTTTCGTAAGTAACAGACTTTTTATTTTTGAGCTATGCTGCCCACAGATATGCATGCACAGACGGACCTTTTTCTAAAAATATTTTTTTTATCCATGGGTTCCTAAAACATGTATTTCCGGTGAAATCTCGGTATCGAATTTTTGTTGCAATGCAATACCTTCTCTATACACTATGCGCATGGTACGTGTAGATAAAGTAAAAATATGTAATTTTCCGTGACACACAAAAAAGAGATAAATTGTTTCGAAAATGCGACAGTAAACTTTGGACCAGTTAAAGTAAAAGTTATATTCCTTCGGTGTCCTTTCAAGATAGTCTGTATAGGAATGTTTCAAGTGACATGAATATGATGGTATAATTAACCGATCCAAAAAACGCAAAGAAAACCTTGGTGCTCAATCAATATTATTCTTCGCCTAATACAACGCACAGGAACCCACATGTGCTGTTCATACAAATCTGATGTGTTCCATTCACATGACTTTATCTCCCTGCAAACTATTCTTACAAAAGATTACTCTTTTATCTACTTCATGCAAATCAAGATAAACGTAAGCAGAAAGGACTTAATCCCTTAGAAGTAGAAAGGAATACACAGGCTAAAACGACAGTCAAAAGTATTTAAATCTGTCGCTTTGCGTTTGTCATTGAAAACCGGTTCTTACTCCATGGGCAAGGAGTAAAACAAAAGAGATATGCAACAGATGAGGAACTCCCGTTTGAGAAAAGTTTTAAAATTAGTTTAACATTGCAACCTATACCAAGGAATATCTCTGAGACAGCTATCTCTCTAAAAAAAAGAGTATATGATATAAATTGTGTATTTTAACGAGATCTACGTTTTTGTGTAGCAAGTCTTAGTGTATCTCTTACAGTTTACCAGTTATGTAAAAGTTACCCAGAATGAAGGATTTTCAGAGGCTATTCCCAAAAAATTCAAGATATACATTTTATTTTTCATGTACATATGTTTAATACATCGAATTTCAATATAAATCATTTGAGCCATTTTTGAGAAAATAAACATTTTCCAACAATTTTCCATGTAAAGGGTACTTTGGGATGGGGTCACACACGAACATTTCTCTACAACTACATTCAGGGGGTCTCTCAAAATATATATTTCCGGTGAAATCTTGTATCGAATTTTTGGGTGGAATACAATGCCTTCTCTTCCTACATTTACATACATGCTAGAGAAAAGAATGTGTGTACATTCGCATGCCTTTCTTTACGTACTAGGATTTATTGCCACTGCTTACCGGACTAAGGAATTTCCAAGCATTAAAGCCAGGACGAAATGAAATTACGTTGAACTGTTAACCAGACTTTACGCTAGATCACAATAACAAACTCGATATCCCTGTTCTATCTACGTTTTACCTGCCGTCAGTGACTCAAGGTCGCTGTTGTGTACGTTTTATGAGCTAATGGTGGTCTGAGTGCAGCTAACTTGAAGCGACCAGCTTCTGAATTGCGTAATCTACCTTTATCTTCTCTACCACGTGCATAGTTGGTAGAGAAGATATTGCACTCCAACCAAAAATTTGATATCAGTATTTCATTGGAAATATATTTCGAGAATCCCTGAATTTAAAAAAGATCATTATTATAACCAAGTTCGTGTATATGTGAACAGCAAAATACGAAAGCTTCTAAAGATCCGCCACGAAGGGTTTTAGGGAATTGCGCGACCGCGCTTGGCCCGTGGTTAGACCACTCGCCTCTCACCAAGGCCTGATCACAGGTGACCCCATATGGCATTTGTGGTGGACAAAATGACGCAGGGGCGAGTTTTCTGGTTTCCCCCGCCATCGCATTCCACCCCTGCTTCATCTTCATTCCATATATCATCAGTATCATCGCCTGAGGTACCATAGTAAAAGCGGGCGTTAAACAGTATTAAAAAAAATCTGATGTGTACCATTCACATGACTTTCTCTACATCTCTGTAACAAATTATTTTTAAATAGCTTATACCTCTATTTACCTCATGCTACTCGAGAACAAATTAGCAGAAATAGTCTTATTACTTGTTTCCTTGTAAGTAGAAGCGAAATAAGGGAGTACCATAGGTTAAAATGATAGTCAAAAGCTGGTTGCTATGTGACAAGTTCCTTTGTTTATATGGACAGGAGTTGACAAATTCCAATATGAGAAAAAGAATGTTTTTCATAGCTGAAACCAAAAACAATGAATGTCTCAAAAACGATCAACTCCACGAAAAAAATGTATATAACATAAATTGTGTGTTTTAACGTGCTCTACATTTCTTTTGTAGTAAGTTTTTATCTAAGTCTTACGGTTTAGCAGTTATGCATAATTCCGTAAAATTTGTCCAGAATAAAGTAGTCTTCAGAGGCTATTCCCAGAAAGTTGAAGATATACATTTTGTTTGTCAGGTAAATATCTTTAATATTCGATATTTTAATCAAAATCGTTAGAGCCATTTTTGAGAAAATCAACATTTTCAAAAAAAGTTCCATGTAAAGGGTAGTTTGGTGTAGGAGGATTTTTCTCAAAACCTTCATGTCACATCCCTGGAAGATACTTAACTTAAATACCAAGTTTGGTATGTTACAGGCTTTTCGTTTTTGAGTTATCGTGTTCAGAGACACACGGACACATACACACACGGACCTTTTTGTGAAAATGCTTTTTTTTTTTAGATATAAGGGACCCTAAAACATATTTCCGGTGGAATCTCGGTATTGAATTTTGGCTGGAGTGCAATACCTTCTCTATACATATGCACATAGTGCGTGTAGAGAAAGTAAAAAGGGGAATTTTGCAACCCCAATCTATCTTTTACATGTACCTTTTTCGAAAATGTCTATTTTCTCAAAATGGCTCTAACAATTTTGATTAAACTATCACGTATTAAATATATTTACTTTACAAATAAATGTATTTATTGAAATTTGTGGGAACAGCCTGTGAGTAAAATTCAATCGGAAGAATTTTATACCTATAATCTTGTATAACATATATACGTTCAGCGGCAGATGAATACTTACTACACAAAAAATGCAAATTGCTCTACAATACAATTTATTTCCTGTAACATCAGCCATTTCTAAAATTGTTTTATTAATGGTACGAATACTTCCATGTCCTTTCGATATTCAGTTGTTTCTCACGATTGCAAGGAAAGAGTATGCAGTTTTAGGTCAGCATATAGCGTTCACTTGGTAAATATTTATTCCCCATAGGTATATCTGTAACGAACGTGTAAATCAGTATTCGTAAGAATATTTGAATACGCACTATAATATTATGATACGAGGATATAGAAAGTAAATGTAACACATCAGCCTGGAATTATAACCCTTCTCTGATTGTTCAGAAATAAGCGCCAACAAGAAACAAATCTGTTATGTTCCATTCACATGCCTTTCTCTACTTGTTCAACAAACAAACTTCTTACAAAAGATTCTTCTTCTTTCTACTCCATGCTAATCTAGATGGTATTAGCAAAACGGTTCCATCACTTAGTTCTTTATAAGTAGAAGCAAACTATGGGGATGCACTATGCTAAAGCGGTAATGAAATGTTTTAAAAGCTGTCGCTATGCGATTGTCATTGAAATTCGCTTCTTTGGATGGTCAAGAGAAAAAGAAAAAGATGCGTATTTAAATCAAAATCGTTATAGCTATTTTGGGAAAATTAAAACTTTCGAAAATTTTCCGTGTAATGGGTAGTTTGGGGGTGGGAGATTTTCTTCAAAGTTTTCGTGTCCCATACTTGAAATACACTAAAATTAAACACCATCTAGATGAATTTTGCATAACTAGTAAACCGTAAGAGATAAACAAAAAACGCAAAAAAAAAAAAAAAAAAAGAAAAAAGAAAAAAAATAGATTTTGTTAAAACACACAATTTATGCCACATACATTTTTTTTTTGTAGACTTGTCTTTTCTGCTATATTCCTTGTTTTTGTTTTCAATTTTAAACTATGAAACTTTCGTTTCATCTCTCTTTTGTTTTACTGCTGTCCGTGCAAAGCGAACCGAACTTCAATTGTTCATATAACGACCAGCTTTTAAAAGATTAGACTATCGTTTTATCCTAGCGTATCCCCTTATTTCCATCCTACTTAGAAGGAACATTACATTTTTTTCATAACAATAAATTGTATCAGTACAATCCCCCCCCCCAATAAAGTTCAATGTATGATTTTGGTACTTAGCTCGTTAGGAACTTTCATGCTACAAGTAACTTCATGTTGACTCACCTTGACCATAGAAGTAGTTGCGGTAATACCTCGCACCCTGGTCCACGCTCTCGATGGCGCGCGGATGCCGCTGGTACGGGCAGGTACCTTGGCGCCAGTGCGTCTCTCCAGGCGGGAACTCCAGCACCGACACACCATACGCCATGGGCGGACGGTGAAGCGGTCTCCTCTGTGTGTTTTGGGGAGACTGACCCCTAATGAGGCTGACAACCCGCTCTTCTTCTCCGCCGATTTCGTTTCGAAAAAACGGGCAGCTAAAAATGATACAAACGCATATGTGTACAAGTTTTAAACCACAAAATGCACACTGAAAGAAAAACTTCACGCAGTAATCTTATATCAATTTATCTGATTTACGATATTCATTTCACTCACTCAATTACGAGGGACACTTTAAAAGTCTTGAGAATGAATAACAATGAGTTGTGGTGAGCCAAAGCAGCTTTTACTAATTTTTATGTTGTTGTTGTTATTATTATTATTATTATTATTATTATTATTATTATTATTATTATTATTATCATTATCATTCATTATTAGTGTCTTAACTTTATTGTATATAATACATTACAGTTGTGAGCAATTAGAAACAAAGAACATGAATCAAGTGTCCGAATGTCTTTTTCGTTTTAATCTTCTGTTTTGTGGACCTGGTGGGTAGTTTGCAGGAATTTGTTGAACTAGGGGGTTGCTGTGATGGTCGAACAAGTTATGAAATCTTCTGTAAGCTCTGCTGAGGATTACTGTTACTTCTAGAACTTTGAGATTTGAGTGAAGAGTGGAGTTTTTGACATATCATGGTGCATTGGTGATTAAACGAGACATCTGTTCTGAACAGTTTGTATTCTTGAGTAACTGTAATTCATATAGATCTGATCAGTGAAGAGTATATTAGCCTTTTATAATGTATAGACAGTGAAGATTTTGAGGACAGGGTGTGCTTTAGTTCATGTAGACGGTGACGAATTTTCTTTAATATGAATGTAAAGTGACTTTTCCATGTTAAACTTGATTCTGTGCGAGTCCAAGATACCTTACTGAATCTAATTCTGGAATGGGTTCTTCTCTTAGTAAAATAGGTTGATGCTGATTATTGTATTTATAAGTGGACTTTATGATGCTGAAATGTTTGGAATTCATTATAACCCAACAGTGTTTGTACCTTGTATCAGAGATTGAAGTTCAGAAAGCAACATGTGCAAATCTGGGCGTACTCCAACAATGTGCATCGTCAGCACCACGTGTGTATTGTAGCAGGTGTTCCTACACCGTATTCTAGGATGGATCTCAAGCGAGAACATTTCTGTGTTTTGATTTTCTATGTCTTTAAAGTCGGTTTAGGGGAGAGAAAATGTCTTGAAATACTGCTCGTGCAATTGGGGATCTTTGCCCTCCGTGATACCATTTAGCGATGGTATGCAGAGTTTAGAAGAAGGGATTCCCTCGAAGATAAAGACTGAAAGGACGGCCGGCTACAACAATGGATGAAAATGTGGTGAAGTAGCGTATGTTGTGGAAAGATCGTTGCATATATGGTCAGATTTAAGAACCCTTAAATGTTGGATCGGCAGCAATGAATACCATACTAATATAAAAAACTTGATGTTGGAAAGCTCTGCAGTCGCTGGATCCCCCACCACCTCACAAATAAGCAGAAATAATCACGTGCACAATGGTGCCAGGGAATGGTTGAAAAATGAAATGGAGGAAGATACAAAATCATATTTAACATTATAACAGGTAACGAAAGCTGGATTCACCAATATGATCCAGAACTAAACCAGTCATCGGTCTAGGACTTCCCAGGAGATTCTCCCCAAAAGTGAAGCGAACGAGAAATGGTGGCAAGAAGATGATCTGCTCCTTCTTTTCAGCAACTTACTGTGTTGTGACGATTCCGCTTGGGGGACAAAAGACTGCTACTGCCCGATGGTACAACACAAAATATCGGCCACAAGTAAAATGAATGAACTGAGGAAAAAGTGTCCTAAGGCTGATTTATGTGGGGTTTTGTTGATATCTGTCCTATCCTCCGCACAGTCCAGATCTAGCCCCATGTGACTCTTTTCTATCCGCCAAAATGACAGAAAAAAATTGAGTAACTTGAAGCGCAGTAGCTACTTACGAAGAATGTGTTTGTATTCTCTCCAAAGAAGCATGGTGTTCAGCATTTGAAACAGGGTTTGAAAAAGTAGGACGGCGTAAGGAATGCAAGAGAGATTGTTTTGAAAGGTTGCAATGATTAGATCTAAATTAGAAATATTTAATTGCGTCATGCTTAAAACTTTTGGAGTGACCCTCGTAAGGAACAAGAGTATATTGAGCCGGTCACAGAAAGCGGTGTCATTTGCTAATATTTAGTAAACGTTTATTGCGGTAACAGGAAGAGTTTCAGCATGTGTAACAGAGTAGCAGTACTACCAAGTCTTCAAGCATTCTTATAAAATACAATTCTCATTCTTTACATGTTCTTTTTCTACATTTTCGGTAATGAACATTTAACGCATTCTAAATGTCACGTCATCGCAAAATTATAGTATTTATTGTTTAAAAAATTTACATCACAAGTGGAAAAAATTGAAAAAGCACATAACTATTAATATTTTAAAACTAAATGTTGACAAATATCAAACTTCCAAAAGATTTTATTACACATGTTCTGCAGTGATTTGGGAAATATTTTTAGAGTTCTAGCTGTATTTTTATGGGAGAAGATATATTTTTGAATATGAGAAAATAACAACAAATATGAACCTGAGAAAAATTACTTTAAAAATTGAAATAGTGAGTAATTTAACTAGCGCAATGCTTAAAAATAGCTTCCATAATATATGTTACATCCGCTCTAGGAGAATAAAACTTCGCAAGTATGCACTTTAAAGCATAATGCATTTTTTTTTTACCAAAATCGCTTAAAGAAAAGAAAAAAAAAACACTTGTGTCCCCTTAAGAAACATTTTTTTTTTTAAAAAGGTTGTCAATTTTAGGGAGATTTTACAGATACGACACCTTAAGGTATTCATGCAAACTCTTCAGTTATTGCGCAATCTTTATCAAATTTTTACCATTATAAAGGCAACCAATACTAAGTGTTCTGTAGTCAAAACGTGGAGAAAAAATGTTTCAATGGTACCGCAAAAAGGTGTATATACACTGTTTTTTTTCAAAAGTGTTCTAAATTGTTAATACATTTTTGTAAAAGTTAACCAATGCATATTTTGAGTTTAAAAGTGTTTTCCCTTTCTTTCAACGAGGTTGGTTTTTTAAAAAAGTGTCTATGCATTGTAAAAATGTTTTGTGTTTTGCTATTTTCCAAAGCTTCTTTCTTTGGAGGGGGGCTTTTAGGACATATTTAGATATGATACAGCCAATTAAGCTGCTACGTGATGAGAATATTATTTTTTGAAACAAAATAAATGCATAAAATCAGTAGAACTAGGGACAAAGTTTTGAATTCCGGTTGAATTCTTCACTGCTTACAGTTAGAAAAAATGCAAATAATGGCTAATTAAAGTGAAATATCACATTTAAGTGATATAATATATCTGTATAGCAGAAAGAATAAGGAACCAAAGAATACCAAACTTTAGAACGGTCATTGCAAAGGATCATTAATACCGGAATCAGAGAAAGTGTTTGTTGCTAGGAATGTTTCACTAACCTTTCAAGGAGATCATTGCCAAGACCATCTCCGCTGTCTTCATCGCCGCTATCAGCACCATCCGGTGTGGCAGAGCGCGCGCCCAACATGGAGGCCGCTGAAGCCCCTGTTGTGGTATTTCTTCTACGAGCGAGCAACAGTCCCCTGAGTTTGGCCGCATAACCTAGGTTTGCCGTGATGGACTGACAGTCATAATGCGCAAACGCGCGTCGTCTCTGTCGCTCCTCGGCTTCACTAGCTCCACCAAAACCTGTCACTCCTGAGCTACTCGTATTCACCACGCTATCGTCCACCACGTGTTGGTGTCTGGGAGGCTTACCGCTGCCGCCCCCACTAAGTCCACCTGCACTACCACCGCCGCCCCAGAACCTGTGCAGCTTCAGTCTCAGCTTAGGGCTAGTACTTAAAGACGACGTCATCAGCCCCGAGGAAGGAGGCGGATCGTCGTTGGCAGCTGCCAAGGCATTGGAAGCGTTTTCTGTCGCCGGGGGAGGATCCACTTTACCGCGGAGATACTCGGCTGGGCCAGGACTCCGCTGATCTGTGCCGATCATGCTGAGAACTGCGGGTCTGTAGTCTTGCAGCATGGCGAAGAAGCTCTCGCCTGCACCCGTGGAGCTTCCGCCGCCGCTGTTGGAGATGACGTCGATGGAGCCGTGGCTGCCGTACTCGCGCCTCAGCTGCTGGTCGTGAGGGTCGTGGGTCAGTTCCAGGCTGGAGTTTGAGCGGTGCAGGGCATCCTGTTGCTGCTGGTAGGAGGAGGTTGGAGAGCGCGGGCTGGATGTGAGGCCTGCACCTACCCTGGCCCGGAGTACCGTGCTGTTGTAGTACTCCACAGCCTGCATGGTGCGCTCCCGCACCCCTCCTCCCGGGGAACTCAGGCCTATCATCCCATCACGCTGAAACACAAAATATTTCCTTAAAATACCTAAAAGAGTACTAAAAACATCATTGATATAGCGCGATATGTTCATAAAGTCTTCTACTTTACGACCTAAAACTCACATTTTAATCTATTTTAAAAATTCGATAAAATCGAAAATTATACTAAAATGCAACAATGTGAAATCGCCGAGTTTTTAAAATGTTCTTACTAATTTTCTTTATTTATTTTTGCATCTGATGAATTTTTGGACCCTTGGAATTGTCTACCGAATTGTCTGATCTGGAATGCGGAACTAATTCCCTCATCTGTTTGTTAAATACACATAAATCTGAACTTCGCATACAGAAATAAATCAATTTCATAGTTATCAAATTTAAATAGCAATCACATTTTCTTGTTTAATATTAAAGAAAGGGTCTCTACTTTATTTAAATGAATTTGTGCATAAATTTGTACACAAAAATGAGAATAAAAAATCATGTCCTCAAATGCATGTATTATTGGCACACGACTTTTATCTCATATGCTTACTGTTCATGTCAACAATATTTTTTACTTGTTGTATCAGTGAGTCATTGTTATTGTTGAGAGTTCAGCTCCCGTTTACTAATGTGGTATTATTGTCACATTAAAGCTTTTTCATGAGAAATATCTTTCAGAACCAATTCAAGATGTATATTTTTCTTCAAAATGCTATAAAATACTAAATCGAAAATATATTAATGCTATAAAACGTACAAATCAAAATGCTAAATTTCTGATTTCAAAATGCTAAAAATCACCACCCCCTACGCATTATATATAATACATCAGTATAGAGCTAGAAATGTACAAATAAACAATCAACAAACAATTAAGACAACAAACTTTCTAAAATTACAATGGCGGTTCATAACTACCCGTGCTGCTAAGACAAATTGGTGTTGCCATTGTGTAGTCATTTGTTGCAGACCGCCAAAACAATTTTGGTATTAATTCACAGGTTAGTTTGGATTTGTCAGGCATTTCAACGTGAACATGGAGAGGTGCAGTATCGTTCAATTATTCCCATTTCACTTTTGGAATGGGAAAACTTATCTACGAGAAGATAAAAAGCGAAATTGGACGCTGTTTCGCCATCAGTTAGGAATCTATTGCTTCAAAGGCTTTAAACTAGTCGAACATCCTGTTGATGAGCAGCGCTCGGGACCTTAGCAGATGTGGTTACCGAGAAATTCATTGAATAAGTCCAGGATATGATTATTGTCGAACAAAGCTCGCGAAGTGGCAGAGGCCATGTGCTTTTTTTTTTTTTTTTGGTAGTGTTTAACGCCCGCTTTAACTACTTATGGCACCGCAGGCGGTGACACTGATGATACATGAACCCGGTGGAATTCGATGGCGGGGGAAACCGGAGAACCCGGAGCAAACCCGCCCCAGCGCCACTTTGTCCACCACAAATCTCGCATGCGGTCGCTTGTGATCGAACCCGGGCGGCCACGGTACGCCCCCCCCCCGTGTGTGTGTGTGCGCGCGCGTCATTTTTGCATAAGAAACCGTAAGAAATAGACAAAACCTTACTACACAACGAATGTAGATATCGTTAAAACACACAATTTATACCATGTACATCTTTTCCATTGAGTTGACCATTTCCGAGATGTTCCTTTTTATTGGTTTCAATTTTAAAATATTTCTCAGATAGGAAGTCGCCTGAGTTTCAATCACAATTGCATAGCGACAGATTTTAAAACATTTTATTATCGTTTTAGCACAGCCTATTTCTTTAGTTTCCCTCTACTTATAAGCAACTAAGTAATAATAACATTCTGCTAATGTTTACCTCGAGTAGCATGGTGTAGAAAGAAGAATAATCTTTTGTAAACTTTTGTAGAACAGGCAGAGAAAGTCATGTGAATGGAACACCTCAGACTTTTTATATACAATTGCATGGTTCGTGAAATAAAAAATAAAATGTGTGACATGAGGGCATTAGACGCAAAATGTTTATCAATAATCTGATGTGTTCCATTTACACGACTGTCTACATCTCTGTAACAAATTAGTGTTAAAAATCGTATTCTTCTATCTCCTTCAATGCTAAATGAGATAAACATTAGCAGAAATGGTCTTATTACATAGCTCCGTATGAGTAGAAGGCAAACAAGGGAATACACTAGAATAAAGCGATCGTCAATTTTTTAAAAGCTGGTTGCTATATGCTTGAAATCGATTCCTTTGCATTGCTAGGAGTTGACAAATTCCCGTGTGTGAAAAGTTTATTTTAAAATTAAAACCAATAACAAGAAATACCTCAAAAATTGTAAACTCCACGAAAAAGATGCACATGACAAACTGTGTTCTAACGAGATCTACATTTTTTTGTGGATTAAGTTTTTATCTATCTCTTACGGTTTACCAGTATTCCAAAATTCATGCAGAATGAAAAGGTATCACAAGCTATTCCCAGAAAATCCAAGATATACATTTTATTTGCCATGTGAATAACTTTGATACACGGTATTTTTTATCGAAATCGTTAGAGCCGTTTTTGAGAAAATCAAAATTTTCCATGTAAAGGGAAGTTTGAGGCGGGAAGATTTTCCTCAAAATCTTGGTTGCATTCTTGGAAGATACTAACTTAAATACTAAGTTTGGTATGTTATCGACTTTTCGTTTTTGAGCTACGGACACTGACACTGACACGGACACTGACACACATACACACACGCGGACACTTTTCGGAAAAAATATTATTTTATTATTTTTTTATACAGTGTCCCTAAAATGTGTACTTCCGGTTAAGTCTCGCTACTGAATTTTTGGGTGAAGTGTACTATGTACTAAGTAGAGAAAGTAAAGATATTTGGGTAAATACACATATGCAACAAAATTTAGGATATTGGATTATTTTATTTTTTTTTTTACGCAAGCCGTGTGTAAGACCGGGACTTAAAGTACTTACAATGTTGTGAGTCACCATTGGGGTTGTCATCTTAAAATAATTTGAGATCATCTTATGGTTTACCGGGAAACATGCGAGTCAGTTGAGAAATTCAATGCTATGCCGGCATTTGCCATGGTAGCTCAGTGGCAGAGCAACCGGCTAGACACAGAGAGATCCGAGGTTCAAATCCCGGCTATGGCATTGAATTTTTCAGTGTGACTCTACCTATCCAAAATGTTGGAATGTTCAGTTGCGAGTATACGATCACCCATGAACCAGCATTGATCACCATTTGAACAAATCGTAAAATACGAAACTGGTCAAGAAACCGATAGAAAGAAAGACGATATTCAATGAATATTTTCGTTCATCCTCTTAGTTATTTATTGGTAATGCAAATATATTATTTGCATCACTAATAGATTGCGTTCTTTCTAGTTTAATCTCTAATGTTTCCTCTTGAAAACTTCATTACGATGTCAATATTATGTCTTTTAGGATTCTGCTTTATCGTACAAATAGATTTTGAATAATATTATTCACTTAACATTATTTTTCATTCCTCAGTGGCTACACAATATAATCGAACTAAATCTGGTTGCGCTCCAGCCCACCAAAACCCAAATGGCGCCACTCCTGTGGTGATGGTACACAATTAACCTCTTTTGAGAATTCCTAGATATGAAAAAGGGCTTTCCAGCAGGTCGTTGGCATTTCTCCACAAAACGGGGGGAAGCTAAAACTGTATCTGCTGCACACATGCGTGCGCATTCCGCTCATCATCTTTCTTATCTGTCCCATTTGTATAACCCCATCCTCATATTGGGGGCTTTGACTGCAGAAACAACTCAATGGTATTAGTAGCTCGTCAATAGGGATTTTTAATTTCTCCAACACGTGTATACAACGCATATAGTAGATAGAGAAGGTATTGTATTCCACCAAAAAATTCAATACCGAGATTTCACCGGAAATATATATTTTGAGAGCCCCTGAATCCAAAAAGCAATTGTAGAAACATGCCCGTGTGTGTATGTGGGGGGGGGGGCAGCATAGCTCCAAAACAAAAATTCTGGGAATAGCCTCTGAAGAGTACTTTATTCTGGATGACTTTTACATTCCTTGTTTTTGGTTTCTGCTTTGAAGAACTTATACTTTTCTCATACAGGCATTTGTCAACTCCTGTCCATACAAACAAAGGGACTTCAGTCACACAGCTACCACCTTTTGACTATCACTTTAACCTATGGTGCTCCCTTATTTCGCTTCTACTTACAAGGAAGCAAGTAATAAGACTATTTCTGCTAATTTTTTTCTGATTAGCATGAAGTAAATAGAAGTATAAGCTTTTTAAGAATAATTTGTTGCAGGGATATAGAGAAAGTCATGTGAATGGTGCACATCATATTTTTAATTATTGTGAAGTATAAATGTTACCATATTGTATTTTCCATCATGTAAAGAACTATTTTATGTATAATTTATAAGGTCGCGATTAGGCCATGATTTTAAGGCGACCCTAAATAAATAATATTTAAGAAAAACGTTTGATTAAATTAACACATATTTAAAATATTTTAATGGAATATTTACTATTACCACCCTGGTACCACACAATGTCTCTTTGGAAAAATGTAAATGGCGTGTTATTTATAGGCGCTCTTTAACTACTGTGGTTCTCTGCGTCCCATTCTAAATTGGGTATGAAAGACCGCTTAATTTTGCTCAGAGGCCGCTCTATCAGGCTTGAGGTTCTTTTACGTGTCGTAAATCTACGACAAGGGACCAACGGCTTTACTTCCCTTCCGAAGGAAGCCATGCTAAGGGTTTTACACCCGAAAAAGTCCATCGCCCTCCGCCGGGTTTGAACCCGCGACCTTGGGTAAATGAAGTTAGCATGGTAACTATTACACTACGGATGGCGATGTCTCTTTGGAAGAAATTTAAAACCGCACCCCCAGCTGTTAATGTCGTGGCTTGTTGGGACTTCTGCCCACTTACTCAATCTCGGGGTTGAATAAAGGGGCAGGTTCTATTTCAAAGTGTGTAACTTTCAACAGAGCATAATGTTCAAGATGGGTGCTGTGGAACTGGGGTAATCCATTGGGTATTCCCTACATCTCCTCAGTTATGTATTCTCGTCCACACCTTGGTTGGAATGGTAGTAAAAGTACTGTATCTCCTCGCATCCTTGGATGTAATTATTTATGGTTCCCCGATCTCTCCCCAAACGCATACCTTCCTGCACCTTACCCCTGAGGTCTCTTCTCTATGCAAGAGAAGGATCTATCCTAAACTTACTATCTCTAACGATGCACAGTGGCAGGGGTAATTCCTAGCCCATGCTGGGAGCCTCGTAGTCATCTGTCATTTTTCTGCTTGCGCATGCGTATTGGCAAACCTTCGGACTAAGAAAAATTGCTCGCCTCCTCGCGTCACATGTTTTAAGTATCCCCGAATGGGTCATTTGAAATATGGTTGCAGTCCATTCGGACACTAGGAAAATATACCTTTATGATGCTACCATTCATGGTATTTGACGATTCGTCTTCCCCTATGTTAATGGACCCTTTATATGTATGCCTCTTCACTGTGCTGAATGGTACTAACTTGTACAACGGTTCTAGAGCATCGGTTCGTTCATTCCCTTCATCTTGATGCACAAGACGTTGGCTGACACACAAACCAGTAAAACG
The DNA here is from genome assembly GCA_030762935.1 of Hymenopus coronatus. Taxonomy (NCBI): domain Eukaryota; kingdom Metazoa; phylum Arthropoda; class Insecta; order Mantodea; family Hymenopodidae; genus Hymenopus; species Hymenopus coronatus. Next base: position 41,876,511 of record CM060899.1, read on the forward strand.
GCACCAGTTGAGCGGGAGGGTGACGTAAGATCATATACTTTCACGGTAATTATATTGTAGTCAAGGAATTGGAGAACACTATGGTATATTGCAGCATATAGCAGTTAGTGTACGTAAATATGTTTATTGTTTGGGGAGGTTAACAAATAAACACTGAAATGGTCGTTAATGGCAGTTAATACGAAAGTTCATTAGTGACTTTTAGTAGTTAGGTTAATTGAAACAGAACATTTGGAACGTCCAGTCACTGACTTGGTTTAGCCCTCCCAGCGCCGCGGGTCCGTTCGCAGTAATGGACGGAAGCTAGCCACAGTCAGTGTGCGCCGGAACTAATAAGCAGTCTTTGGGGAGTCTCCGCACGGTGAAGGTCAGGCTGAACGTCGGGAGCTACATATTCAACGGTAATCAGTGTAGGATTCTTTGGTATAGGTAATAAATTGAACCTTGTTTTAATTTATAATGTTTTAATTTTCGTATGTACCAGTTATCTCGGAATCTCTCATAGAGAATTCTGTTCCATTTGTTTGCGGTTGTTGTGCAGGGTCTAACCCACTCATATATTAGGGATTTACAATATGCAATCCAGAATAAAGTCAACCTGCATTGAGGATAACACTATTGCATTTGACCAATGTCTGTCGTAACTTCGAGATGTGCTCGATTAAATTAGCCCAGCATTTCTTCAACATTGGTAAAACACTCTCAGCTTGTTCACTTTGGTTAAAAAGAAAACCACAAATCTCTGACAAGCATAAATGCGTTCTTTGGTCCAGTACAGTTCACGGTACGTTAAAATGAGATAACGTGTGATGAGGATTTGCAATGCGGCAAATCCGTGGATTCACATAGACATGCTTACTGCGCAATGCGGTTTCACTGCAGTGCACTTTTCGCGGCGATTTTAGACGCACGATTTACCCGCATGTTCAGCATGGCATCCATGATTAATTCATCATCTGGTCATTGCAGCCTAAAATTTGCGCAAGCGCAGATAAAATCATGATGGCACATCTGCAATATTTAAATAATATTTATTGGGTTTTATTGTATTCTCTAGCCCCGTATGTATAATGTACATAGTGGATACGTTTTCACCGGAAATATAAGCTTTAGGACCCCTTGAATAATAATAATAATAATAATAATAATAATAATCATAATAAAACACATTTTCACAAAAAAAAGATCCATGTGTGTGTGTGTCTGTGTGTGGACAGCATAGCTCAAAACGATAAGACCGTTAAGTATGCGACACGAAAATTATCAAGAAAATCCCCTATCCCTAACTCCCTTTACATGGAAAATTTTTCGAAAATTTTGTTTTTCTTAAAAATGGCTTTAACGATTTTGATTAAAATACCACATATTAAAGTCATTTCCATCAAAAATAAGATGCATATCTTGAATTTTCTGGGAATAGCTTCTGAAGACCTGTTTATTCTGGTTGAATTTTGCTGAATTTTGCATAACTAGTAAACCGTAAGAGATAGACAAAAACTTGCGGCACAAAAAACTTAGATCTTGTTAAAATACACAGTTTATGTCATATACATTTTTTCGTGGAGTTTGCCGTTTTCGAGATATTCCTTGTTATTAGTTTCAGTTGTAAAGTACTTATCTTTTCTCAGGCAGGAAGTGTCCTTTTTTCTTTTGTTCTATTCCTCGCCAAGTAAATAAGCGATTTGCAGTGACAAAAGCAAACGACAGCTTTTAAAACATTTGACTATCAGTTTAGTATTGCGCATTCCTTTAGATCCCTTCTACTTATAAGGAACTAAGTAATAAGATCATTCTGCTAATGTTTATCTCGATTAGCATGGTGTAGAAAGAAGTACTTTTGTAAGAAGTTTGTTTGTAGAGCAGCTAGAGAAAGTAATGTGAGTGTAACGCATCACATTTTTTTTTTCCTTTTTTTTTCTTTTTAATCGTTTAGCCCAGGGACAAGATTATAGAGTTGCCCAAGCCACAATTTGGAAGAAAGCCGGTTTCAAAGGGCTACCGATCACAGTGAAAAGGAAAACAAGAACAAAAGAAAAATGTGTGTTCCATTCACATGATTTTCTCTAGCTGTTACAAAAGATTATTCTTTTATTAACGACATATATAAATTGTCTTAATACCTTCTTGCTTTCTTGTAAATAGAAGGGACATAAGGGAATACGATAGGCTAAATCGATTGTCATGTCTTTTAAAAATCTGACGTGTTTCACTCACATGACTTTCTCTACATCTGTGCAAGAATTTATTGTTAAAAAAGTATACTTCTATTTACTTCATGGTAATCGAGAAAAAATTAACAGAAATAATCATATTACTTGCTTCCTTGTAAGTAGAAGCGAAATAAAGGAGTACCATAGGTTAAAGAGATAGTCAAATGCTGGTTGCTATGTGAACTGAAGTTCCTTTGTTTGTATGGACAGCAGTTGACAAATTCCTGTATGAGAAAAGTATAGTTTTTCACAGCTGAAACCAAAAACAAGAAATATCTAAAACATGATCAAGTCCGCGAAAAAAATGTATACAACATAAAGTGTGTGTTTTAACGTGCTCTACATTTTTTCCAGTGTAAGTTTTTGTCTATCTCTTATGGTTTAGCAGTTATGCAAAATTCCGTAAAATTTACCCACGATAAAGTAGTCTTCAGAGGCTATTCCCAGAAAATTCAAGATATACATTTTATTGTTAGGCAAATATCTTTAATATACGATGTTTTAATCAAAATCGTTAGAGCCATTTTTGAGAAAATCAAAATTTTCCAAAAAAGTTCCATGTAAAGGTAGTTTGGAGAGGGGGGGTTTTCTCAAAAGCTTAGTGTCGCATTCCTGGAAGATACTGAACCTAAATACCAAGTTTGGTACTTAACCGTCTTTTCGTTTTTGAGCTATGCTGTCCACAGACACACACGGACCTTTTTCTAAAAAAAAGTCGGACTCAGGGGACCCCAAAACATATATTTCCGCTAAAATCTCGACATAGAATTTTTGGGTGGAATACAATACCTTCTCTATCCACTATGTACATATGGGGCTAGAGAAAGTAAAAATGTGATGGATATGTTTTACAAATTAAAAAAAAAATAATAATAATAATAATAATAATAATAATGGCAATTAGAACAATCCACATCGATTTTTGGCCCCCAACAAGTTGCTAATGTGGGCTCATTTATCATAAAGTCTGCCCCTAGTCATCAATCCCTAACATGAATTATACAGTATTTAGAAGGTGGCGATATTTGGACATGAGTAGAAACCAGGATATGTGGTGAAATAAAACAAAACTGATGTTGCGATCACATGACTTGACTACTCGCTTTGCAAAAAAAAAACTTCTTACAAAAGTTTATTCTTCTATCTACTTCATGCCAATCAAAATAAACATTAGCAGAATCTTCTTATTACTTGGTTCCTTATAAGTAGAAGGGAACTATGGGAATATACTAAGCAATAATCAAATGTTTTAAACTGTCGCTATGCGATTTTCATTGAAATTCGTTTCTCTGCACGGCCAAGAGTAAAACAAAAGAAGCACGGAAGACTTCCTGTTTGAGAAAAGTAAAGCTATTTTAAAATTTAAACCAATAACAAGAAATACCTCGGTTGGCTCCACACCAAAAATGTGTAACGTGCATATTTTGACGAGATTTACATGTTTAGTGTAGTGGGGTTTTATCTATACTTTTACGGTTTACCAGTTATGCAAAAATCATTCAAAATGAAGAGGATATTAACTGTTTTTGCCAGACATTCAAGATACATGTTTTATTTTACATGTCTCTAATATACGGTATTTTAATCAAAATTGTTAAGAGCAAATTTTCGATTTTTTTTATGAAAAGGATAGTTTGAGGTGAAGGATTTTCTTGAAAATCCTTGTGTCACATTTTTGGGGGATACAAACATTAAATACCAAATTCGCTTTTTAGTTGGGACTGCCCAAACACACCACCACAGACATTTTCTAAAAATTATCATTATTTTGGATTCAAAGGTCCTCAAAACATGTATTTCCGATGAAATTTCGATCTAGAACTGTCGTATAGAATACAGTACCTTCTTTATCTACATTTTATGTATATACATATGGGCTAGAGAAAGTAAAAATCATAGAATGACAACTCAAGTTTCTATTGAAATTGAAATTATTTCCTATTGAAATAATCTTAATTATTTTATGCAATAGAAAAATAACCTTGACACAAATGAATTGAATGAACATAATTTCAATTATCTCCGTACCAGAAAAACATACCTACTATATAACTGAGTTGGAAGTATAACAAAGCTTGGCTGGAAGAGTCACATTTCACATTTGTTTAGGTATATATTTTCCAGGTTAAATTTGTTCTCATATCTGACAATAAGTTTGCAAATGTCTACATAATGGAAATCATTCTTCTTCAAGCAGTGATTTAAAAAATTAGATACTCCTCCATCAGCCTCTTCAGCAATCAGGTACTCTTTATTTAGAACATTTTCGATGTTTTTTTCTCTCAAGAACAGCTCTAATGATTTTGATTAAAATAACATACATACATCTTTAAAATATAAATTTATTTCCAATAATTCTTTGTGGCAAAAGCCATACTTTAGATATCCGTTATTATGGTTTAATTTGTTCGATTCTTTGTGATTGTTTAAAGTCCTTCAGACATTCGGTTGTTTTTCGCGAAAAGCGTTCAGTTGTTAAACATTTGACTATCGTTATTCCCCTTTTATCTATAACGAAATGTTTAATGCAGCTATTTCTGCAACTTAGGTCTATCTCGATAAAAATGAAATTGAAAGGGGGGAGAAGCTTTGGTAAGAGTAGTTTTGTGAATGTAAAATAATAATATTATTATTATTATTATTATTATTATTATTATTATATTATTATTATTATTATATTATCATCATTATTATTTTGTTTCATTTATACATTAGTTCACGTTTAACTTCTACTACCATATTGTGGAATTCGACTGAGAAACAACAGGCTCGTTGACTGTAGGTTTTTGTTATTAGATTTTATTGGTTTTCATTAGGAAACGCTTTCACACTCATACTTCCAGACTCTGCGGAAGTAACACCTATGCCCAGGGAACGGAGGGAAAACCCGAATCTTCGAGCCAACGCGGGATCCTTTGTGTTAAACGCCTAAGAGGAACAAATGCAATACATCTGGATGTTCCAGCTTGGCTGTGCGTCAAAGAGCAGCGAGCAACTTAACTCACAGGGGTATGCATGTAGCATGTAATACACCTCATCATTGAGGGCAACCTATCGGCATGGCTGAATCAAGTGTTGGAGTGCAAACTCGAGCACGACCATCGCCCAGTGACATATTGGCTACCACCCTCCCCTCTAGCCGGGCTCCTAGGTTTGCGGTTGAGTACGTACGTGTACTCTGACTCAGAGACTAAGAACAGCCTGAGATAAGGAATCGCAGGAAGCTATTGGCCAGCCGACAGAGACGTGCAGAGGTGCCTAACAATTTCAAAGTAATTGACCATGTCATACCGAGGAGCTACTCCGAGAGGGCTGCCATTTGGTAGGGCCGAGAACTATGGAGCTTGTTTCCAAAAGGTGCCAAATCCAAAATTTCCAAAAAAAAATGAGTTGTAAACTGTAAAACTACCACTTAAATGTTTGCACCTATCCTAACAACAAATTTGTTTTTCTTCCAAGACATACCAAATCCTATGTAGTGAGGTGTAAAAGACAAAATCTTGCCGCAAAACATATCAACTAAATTCACTTTTAAGTCACAGCGAGAAATACTACTCATAAACGTCGCCCTCCGTCGTGGACGCAAAAATCCTTCACATGACTTCCTTCGAAAGGGAAGTTAAGCCGGTGATACTGTGTAACATTTATTTGCACATAAAAGAACCCTATACCTCGAAAGAAGAAGGTTTCTGTGCAAAATCCTGCCATTTCACGTCCTCAAGTCGTGATTTCGTCTCACAGTGCATCTGTGGGCGACAAGCTGATCCCTCGTCACCATAGCGCATAGCGGTGAACTCGCGAACTAAACATTCAACTACAAACATGGAATCGTCATAACGATACCCTATGCTCCACTTGGAGCTACAAGAACTAAGAAATACTAATTATATAATAAGCGGTCATGAACTTAAACCCATTCTGAACGGAATGGTACAAAATATACAAGCAGCATTAAGTAAGGTAAATTTCTTTCTAAGTAGATATTAAGAGAAATAAATATTTGAATATGTATTTTAAACCAACTTACATAAATGTCACAAAATATATGATCAGTATTATATGGTCATGAAGTAATATTTGCACACTTTGTATGGTAAAAAGTACCAAAATCTTACATCCGTATAATTGTAAAATACTAATAAGGAATAATTATAAAATATCCACAAAGCATTTAAATCAGAGACCCAGAAAAAACCGCCTTTTAAATATTCTTTGTAAATAACTGTCGTAACTTCAGTGAGTTCTTTTTCTTTTTTTCTTTCCTTTTCTGCTTAGTATATAAGTAGAGAAAATATTGCATTCCACCCCAAAACTCGAAGCCGACATTTCACTGCAAATACACGTTTTACTGCGCTTTGAATAAATAAAACAAATCTGATGTGTTACACTCACATGACTTTCTCTAGCTACTCTACACACAAACTTCTTACAAAAGATAATTCTTCTTTCAACACCATGCTAATCGAGATAAACATTAGCAGAATTTTATTACTTGGTTCCTTGTAAGTAGAATGGAACTAAGGGAATGCACTAGGCTAAAGTGATAGTCAAATGTTTTAAAAGCTGTCATTATGCGATTGTCATTGCAAATCGCTTGTTTGCTTGACCAGGAGTAGAACAATAGAAAATCGGATACTTCCATCTGAGAAAAGTATAGGTACTTCACAATTGAAACTAATAACAAGGAATACGTCGAAAACGGTAAACTCCATGAAAAAATATACATGGCATAAGTTGTGTATTTTAACAATATCTACATTTTTGTGTTGTAAGTTTTTGTCTGCCTCTTACGGTTTACTAGTTACAACAACTTAAGCAAAATTCATCCAGAATAAAGAGCTCTTCAGAAGCTATTCCCAAAAAATGCACGATATACATTTTATTTGTGATAGAAATGGCTTTAATATGTGGTATTTTAATCAAAATCGTTAGAGCCATTTTTATGAAAAACAAAATTTTCAAAATGTTTTCCATGTAAAGGGTACTTAGGTGTAGGAGATTTTCCTGAAAATCTTCGTGTCGCATCCTTGGAAGATACCAAACTTAAATAAAAAGTTTGGTATTTAATCGTCTTTTCGTTTTTGACTTATGCTATCCGTAGACACAAATACAAACACACATACCACACACACGGGGACCTGTCTCTAAAAATTATTTTTTTGGATTCAGATGGTCCTAAAACACGTATTTCCGGTGAAATCTCGACATCGAATTTTTAAGTGGAATACAATATTTCTCTATCCCTATATACATTGTACATACGGGGCTAGAGAAAGTAAAAATTAGAAAAAGCTCCGCGTGTGTTTGTGAACACGAAAACTCAGAAATGAAAAGTGGGTTAAACACCAAACTTGACATTTAAGTTCAGCATCTTCCAAGAATGCGACACGAAGATTTTCAAGAAAATATCTGTCCATCCCAAACTACACATTACATCGAAAAAAATCGAAAAATGTTATTTTATCAACAATGTCTTTATCGATTTTGATTAAGATACTATATAAAATATACTTATATGGCAAATAAAATACCAAATTTTCAGAGAATATCCTATAAAGTCCTCTTAATTCTGAATAACTGGTTAGCCGCAGGAGATTGACAAAAGTTAGGCATTTTTTAATTAATTAACTAATTTATATTTTGCAGAGCTAACCGTTTCCGAGGCATTCCTTGCTATTGGTTTCAATTTTGACATACTTAAACTTTTTTTTCATACGGGAATTTGTCAGCTCCTAGTCATGCAAAGAATGAATGTCTATCAGATAGCAACTAGCTTTTAAAAGATTTGATTATCGCTTTAGCCTAATATATTCCCTCATTTCCATTTTACTTACAATGAAGCAAGTAATAAGACAATTTCTGCTAATGTTTATCTGAATTAGCATGATGTAGGTAGAATAATAAGCTCTTAAAGAATAATTTGTTACACAGAAAGAAAAGACATTTGAATGGAACACACAAGATTTTTTTGGCTCTACTCTACAATTTATTCAGTTGGATTTGGCAATTTGGGAATCAAGCTCTACAGCTTTCCTACGAGCAAGCAACTGCACCATCTGTCCGACACTGCATAACCCCTACACTCATCTTAAACATGAAAGTGGGAACGAAATGATAGGGAATAAGAGAACATGAATTCGGGTAAAAGCACTTGCCTTGCCAAACAGGAAACCATGGCCAGCGTGGGCGGCCTAGAAATCGAAGCCAGGGCCTAACCACGTTATCGAGAAGCCATCTCACTCGGTTGCACAGGTTAGGTGGTGATTCCTAGCGGCAATCGAACCAGGTACCTCTGCATTGTGCTGATCCCTCGAGTAGCAGGCAGTCAACGTAATATTATATATCATTTGATTGGTATTTTAACGTGGTGAAGCGACGCTTGCGCAGTAACTTTCACTACCGCAACTAACAAAGTAGCAATGTCAAGGCCAAGGTAAATACCAACATTAATATGTGCGGTGAACAGGTTTACAGACCGCGGATGTAGCTATACATTTTTTATTTCCTTTCCAGTCCAATTACCTCTAGCGACACTGAACAAGTTACTACTCTAACCTTTCGCAGAGGTTCCTATTAGTTTCCAAACAATACGACTCTACAGGCTTCTTTGTAGGGTGACCTTACGTCCTCCCATATTCAAATCCTAGGTCTAGATACGTTCCATTCACATGACCTTCTCTAATTCTGTAACAAACTATTGCTAAAAAATCTGATGTGTTCCATTCACATGCCTTTCTCTATATTGCTGTAAAAATTATTGTTTAAAGTCATACTCTTCTATCGACTTTATGAGAATCGAGATAAGCATTAGCAGAAATTGTCTTAATTACTTGCTTCCTTTAAGTAGAAAGAAAATAAGGGAATACACTAAACTAAAACGATAGTCAAATCTTTTAAAAGTTGGTTGCCATGTGGTTGAAATCCGTTTGTATGCAGGGTCTGGAGTTTACAACTTTCCGTGTGAGAAAAGTATAAGTATTTTGAATCTGAAACAAATAAAAGGAATATCTCAGAAATTGTCAATTCCACGAGAAAAAAAAAAAAAGTATATGATATAAATTGTGTGTTTTAACGTGATCTACATTTTTTGTGTAATAAGCTTTTGTCTACCTCTTACGGTTTACCAGTTACGTAAAATTCATTCAGAATAAAGATGTCTTTAGAGACTATTCCCAGAAAATTCAAGATATACATTTTAGTTTGCGTGTAAATATCTTTAATATACGGTATTGTAATAAAAATCGTTAGAGAAATTTTTGAGCAAATCAAAATGTTCGAATTTTTTTTCCATGTAAATGGTAGTTTTGAGTGGAGGCTTTTCCTCAAAATCTTCGTGTCGCATCCTTGTAAGATACTAAACTTAAATACGAAGTTTGGTATTTATCGGTCTTTTCGTTTTTGAGCTATGCTGTCCACAGACACATCACATACACGCACTCACGGACCTTTTTCTAAAAATACTTCTTTTTTTTTATTCACAGGGCCCAAAACATGCACTTCCGGTGAAACCTCGGTATCGAAATTTTGGGCGCATTACAATACCTGCTCTATACACTCATGTATATAGTACGTGTAGAGAAGGCAAAAACTTCTATCTACTAATCGAGATAAGCAATAGCACAGTTGGTCTTATTACTTACCTCCTTGTAAGCAGAAGGGGAATTTAAGAGTACACCAAGCTAAAATAAAAGTAAACTCTTTTAAAAGCTGTTATGTGATTGAAATCCGTTTCTTTGCATGCCCAGCAGTTGACAAGTTCCCGTATGAGAAAATAAGTATTTTTGAAATACTTGATATGAAAGTAAATCATTCTGAACACATACTTGATAATGTAAGGTAAATTTACAACTCGTTTATTAATTGCCATGCCAACAAGTACTTAGAGTAATAATTTGATAGGTCATTAATACCTTCAGTACAATTAGGGAATGGCGTAACACTCAAGGCATGTGTTACTTCAAGTAAAGAATCTATTGCAAAACTCATTAACAAAAGAGTGTACATTATAAGAAGGCTTTGTCCATATAATTTAGATGTACCTTTCATTTGCTCACATCGAGAATTCATTTTTACTTTCTCCTTACGCACTATGTACATAGTGTACAGAGAAAGTATTGCACTCCACCAAAAATTCGATACCGAGATTTCACCGGAAATATATATTTTAAGGTCCCCAATATCCAAAAAAAGAATTTTTACAAAAAGGTCCGTGTGTGTGTGTGTGTGTGTGTGTGTGTGTGTGTGTCTGTGAACACGATAACTCAAAAACGAAAAGTCGGTAAAATACCAAACTTGGTATTTAAGTTTAGTATCTTCCAGGGATGCGACACGAAGATTTTGAGAAAAATCCCCCCCCAACTACTCTTTACATGGAACATTTTTTGAAAATTTTGATTTTCTCAAAAATGGCTAACGATTTTGATTAAAATTTCGTATATTAAACGTATTTATCTGACAAATGAAATGTATATCTTGAATTTTCTGGGAATAGCCTCAGAAGAGTAGTTTATTCTGGATGGATTTTACTAAATGTTGAATAACTGCTAAACCGTAAGAGATGGACAAACACTTACTACACAAAAAATGTAGAGCACATTAAAACACACAATTTATGTTATATACATTTTTTTCGTGGAGTTCGTCGTTTTTGTGACATTCCTTATTTTTTGGTTTCTGCTATGAAAAACGTATACTTTTCTCATACTGGAACTTGTCAACTCCTATCCATATAAACAAAGGAACTTCATTGATATAGCAATCAGCTTTTGACTATCACTTTAACCTTCGGTTGTCCCTTATTTCGCTTCTACTTACAAGGATGCGAGAAATAAGACTTTTTCTGCTAATTTTTTTATCTGATTAGCATAAAGTAAATAGAATTATAAGCTTTTTAAGAATTATTTGTTGCAGGGATATGGAGAAAGTCATTTGAATGGTACACATTACATTTTTACTTTCTCTATACGTACTATATACATAGTGTATAGAGAAGGTATTGCACTCCACCCAAAAATTTGATACCGAAATTTCACCGGAAATATATGTTTTAGGGTCCCCAATATCCAAAAAAAGCATTTTCACAAAAAGGTCCGTGTGTGTGTGTGTCCGTGTGTCTGTGAACACGATAACTCAAAAACGAAAAGTCGGTAAAATACCAAACTTGGTATTTAAGTATAGTGTCCTCCAGGGATGCGACACGAAGATTTTGAGAAATATCCCCCCACCCCCAACTACCCTTTACATGGAACTTTTTTCGAAATTTTTGATTTTCTCAAAAATGGCTCTAACGATTTTCATTAAAATTTCGTATATTAAAGATATTTACCTGACAAATAAAATGTATATCTTGAATTTCCTGGGAATAGCCTCTGAAGAGTAGTTTATTCTGGATGAATTTTACTGAATTTTGAATAACTGCTGAACCGTAAGAGATGGACAAAAACTTACGCCATAAAAATGTAGAGCACATTGAAACACACAATTTGTGTTATATACAGTTTTTTCGTTGAGTTCAACGTTTTTGAGACATTCCTTGTTTTTTGGTTTCTGCTATGAAAAACGTATACTTTTCTCATACAGGGACTTGTCAACTCCTATCCATATAAACAAAGGAACTTCATTGACATAGCAACCAGCTTTCGACTATCACTTTAACCTATGGTAGTCCCTTATTTCGCTTCTACTTACAAGGAAGCAAGTAATAAGACTATTTCTGCCAATTTTTCCTGATTAGCATAAAGTAAATAGAAGTATAAGCTTTTTAAGAATAATTTGTTGCAGGGATATAGAGAAAGTCATGTGAATGGTACACATAAGATTTTTTCTTGATGTTCAATAAAATATTGAAGAGCAATTTTGATTTATTATTGTTTTTAACAATTTTTTCAAGTATTTCAAAAAGTAATTGGCTAAACACGAATTATAAGTTACTTATGAATTCTTAGTACGCAATATACGAGGACCGTTTTTTCTCAACCTCCGATGGGCTATAGACAAAAGACAAGTTCATAGAAAAAAAGTTATTACTAAATTGTGCACTTATGGTTACTTTTCAACATAATCACCGAAAAGATTGAGACATTTATCGAACCTGTACATAACCTTTGCAATACCCGCTTCAAAAAATGTTGCCGCCAATGATTTCAATTGAGCATTGGCGTTGTTTTGAAGATCTTCAGATTCCACTTCATGCTAATCGAAGTTAACATTAGCAAAAATGGTCTTATTACTTGCTTTCTTGTAACAGGGAAATAAGGGAATGCACTAGCCTAAAGCGGTATTCAAAATCTTTTAAAAGCTGTTCCCATGTGGATGAAATCCGTTTCTTTGCATCACCAGGAGTTGACAAATTCCCGTGTGTGAAAAGTTTAACTATTTTAAAACTAAAACCAATAACAAGAAATTTCTCTAAAAGGATCAACTCCACGAAGAAATGTATAGTCCATAAATTATGTGTCTTAACGAGAACTACAATTTTTGTGGAGTAAGTTTTTGTCTATCCCTTATGGTTTATCAGTTATGCAAAATTCATCCAGAATAAAGTGGTCTTCAGAGGATATTCCCAGAAAATTCAAGATATATCTTTTATTTGTCAGTAATTATCTTTAATATACGGTATTTTAATCAAAATCGTTCGAGCGATTTTTGAGAAATTCAAAAATTTCAAACATTTGTACATGTAAAGGGTAGCTTGTGGTGGGGGGATTTTCTTGAACGGTCTTTTCGTTTTTGAGCTATGTTGTCCACAGATGCACACTGACCTTCTAAAAATCCTTTTTACGTTCTCTACACATACTATGCATACAGTACACTATGCACCCAAAAATTCGATACCGAGATTTCACCGGAAATACATGTTTTGGGTCCCCCTGAATAAAAAAGAAAACATATTTAGAAAAAGGTCCCTGTGTTTGTCTGTGGGTAGTATAGCTCAAAAATGAAAAGACTGTTAAATACTAAACTTGGTATTTAAGTTTGGCATCTTGCAAGGACGCACATGAAGATTTTCAAGAAAATTCCCTCACCGCAAACTACCTTTTACATAGAACATTTTTCGAAATTTTTATTTTCTCAAAGATGGCTCTTAATAACTTTGATTAAAATATGTTATGTTTAAAATATTTTTATGACAACCGAATATCATGAATTATCTGGGAGTAGCTTCTGAAGATCTCTTCGTTCTGGATGACTTTTGTATAGCTGGCAAACCGTAAGAGGTAGACAAAAACTTAATTAAAAAAAAACTAGATGCCATTAAAACACACAATTTTATACATTTTTTCTGTAGAGTTAAACGTTTTCGAGATATTCCGGATTATTGGTTTCAATTTTAGCCACTTTTCTCTAATGGGAATACAGCTTTCTTCTCGTTTCTCGTTTGTTTATTCCTGGTATCAAAGAGATTGGAATTTCAATTCTTTCATGTAGCGACCGGTTTTTAAAGCGCAATACTTTCGTTTTAGCCTGTGTATTTTCTAATTTCCCTTCTACTTACAAGGGACCAAATAATGACAATTTCTACAAATGTTTGTCTCGATTATCTATCATGAAACTGATAGAAGAATAAGCTTTTTTAACAACAATTTGTTACAGAGATGTAGAGTAAGTCATGTGAATGGAACACATAAGATTTTTTTTGGATTTAGAGGGTCTCAAAACATGTATTTCCGGAAATTTTGGTATCGAATTTTTGGTGGAATGCAATACCTTCTCTATAGACTTTGTACCTATGTACGCTCATCGAATTTATACTAACATATAACAAAAGTATTCCGGGATGGGCATTATATTTTTGGGAAATTTGCAGAACGCCTACGGAAAGAAATAGAGCAAAATGCTTATCGCGATAGGGAGGAAGGGGAATTAAACGCATTCCTTCGACCAAGAGAAAACCGGTTACGCCTCAAGAGGAATTTTTTCGCTCCATAAACAAAAATAATAAAATAAGCGCATCAATAAAAAGTGTTGGTAGTAGCTCATAGCGTTAACCTTGGAGGAATTTACGGAAAGGAATGCGCTAGCGACATCCTTGTTCCTCGACATCAGTCAGTCTCATTGCCCAGAAATGTTGGGACGTCTGCTGAGAACTGGATCAAGAGCCTTGCTTCCTCACATAATAGTTCTGGAATGTTAATGTTTCATGCTTGTCCCTGAACACTGCCTATGAAAATACATACAATTTCCGGAACGATAAACTCTAATGGTATAATGCACTGAACAACCTCGATACTAACGTTGCCACATCTTCGATTTATCGCAAGATCATCCGATTTTTGGTGATGTCGGAAATATATCCGAAATCTTCCGATTTTTAAGTCGCCCTCCGTAACTTCATATACCTAAGGTCACGGGTTCAAACCCTCCGTCGGGACGATGGATTTCTTCGGGCGTAAAAATCCTTAGTATGGCTTCCTTCGAAAGGGAAGCAAGATTTACGACACGTATAAGAACTTCAAGCCTGATAGGGAGGCCTCTGAGCAAAATTAAGCGGTCCAATATAGAATGTAACGCTGAGAGCCACAGCAGTTAAAGAGCGACCATAAATACAACTTCATTTCATTTTATTTCCGATTTTTAATTTTAATTTTCCTTTATAATGTAATGTTTAATGTAGATGCAATTTTAAAGCAAATTCATATTTTACTTTCTCTAGCACATTTGTACAACGTAGGTACTGTGTGCCACCCAAAAATTCGATACCGAGATATCAACGGAAATACATACATTAGAGACCTTGAGTCCAAAAAATAGCATGTTTGGAAAAAGCACCATGTGTATATGTGTGTCTGGGGATAGCATAACTCAAAAATAAAGAAAATTCGGTTAATACCAAACTTGGTATTTAAGTTCAGTATCTTCTAAAGATGAGACACAAAGATTTTCGGGAAAATCCCCCACTATCAACTACCCGTAATATAGAACATGTTTCGAAAATTTATATTTTCTCAAAAATTGCTCAAACGATTATCATTTAAATACCAAATGTAAGATATTTTCACGACAAATAAAACATATACCTTAATTTTTTTTTTTTTTTTTTTTTGGAATAGGCTCCAGATTTCTTCATTCTGGATGACTTTTGTATAATTGTTAAACTGTAAGAAATAAACTGTTACTACGCAAAAGTGTAGATATGTATTTTAACCGTTTCCGAGATATTCGTTGTCATTGGTCTCAATTTTAACCTGCTTAGACTTTTCTCAAGCGGGAAGTTAACTTTCGTTTCATCTCTTTTGTTTTACTCCCGGAAATGCAAAACTATTTGACATAGTGACAGGTTTTAACAAGTTTGTTTATTGCTTTAGCCTAGTGTAATCCCTTATTTTCCTTCTATTTAAACGAAACTAATTAAACAACTTCTGTTAATATTTATCTCGATTAGCATGAGGTAGATAGAAGAATAAGCTTTTTAACAACTATTTGTTAGACAGATGTAGAGAAAGTAATGTGAATGGAAAACGTCAGATTTTTTTTTTTTTAATTCAGGGGGCTTCAAAAATATATTTACAGTGAAATCTTCACGTCAAATTTTTGGGTGGAATATAATATTTTATCCAACATACTATGCGTACAGACAAACTGCGACACCCGGTAAATTTGTGAAGAAAGAATTTCAATTAAATATATAAGTAAACAAATAATTAATTCATAATCTGTTAGCTGTTTGCATTCTAGCCTGTTGTTAGACATAAAATGGGCACCTTACGATAAAACTCGGCTCGTTTGCAATGTATTGTAGCCTGTGTTTTCAGGCGGGAATAGCATGACAGACTGATGTGGTATAATGGGCATATAAACGGAAAGAGACGAGAACGAACCAATAATGGAGGACGTGATTAGGCGCCGGGCTGTTCTAGGTCAGTTTGCCATTCCATCCTCGTTAGGTCTCTTGGGAATTAAACCCAGAACACGCCGCTTTAGGCTACACCAGCAGCTAAAACTGAACTCCAACACAATCCTTCCAAGAATTTATTGGATTCCAAAATTTAAATAACATCCCCAAAATAAAACAAAAAATCCTATGTGCTCTATTTACATGACTTTCTCTAGCTGTTACCTAAACAACTTGACTTACAAAAGACTATTCTTTTATCTACGACATGAAAAATCAAGGTAAACGTTACCAGACATTTTCTTATTACTTACTTCCTTGTGAGCAGAAGGGACATACGGGACTACACTAGGCTAAAGCGATAGTCAAATCTCTTAAAAGCTTGTCCTATGTGAAACAATTGGAGTTATGTTCGCTTTGCATGGCCTGCAATAAAACAAGAGATATGAAACGAAACGTCACCTTCCGATTGACAAAAGTTATAGTTTAAAATTGGAACGAATAATAAGGAATATCTCAGAAACGATCAGCTCTCTATATAAACGTATATGACAAGTTATGTGTTTCAAAGAAATCTACATTTTTTTGCGTAATAAGTTTTTGTCTATCTCTTACGACTTAACTGTTATGCAAAATTCTGCAAAACACATCCAAAAAAAGATATCTTCAGAGGTTATTCCCAGAAAATTCAAAATATACATTTTATTTGTGATGTAAATATCTATAATATACGATATTTTAATCAAAACCATTATCCATTTTTGAGAAAAACAAAATTTTCAAAAATGTTCCCATGTAAAGGGTAGTTTGAAAATCTTCGTGTTGCATCCTTGAAAGATAATACTAAAGATAAACACCAAGTTTGGTATTTAACTGTCTTTTGGTTTTTGAGTTATGCTGTCCAGACACACACGGAGCTTTTTCTAAAATGCTTTTATCGGACTCGGGGCACCTCAAAACATATATTTACGGTGAAATCTCGACACCTGTTTTTGGGTGGAATACAATAACTTCTCTATCACTATGTATATTGTACATACGGGCTAGAGAAAGTAATAATTTTGAAACAAAATTACACCAGCGGTGCACAGGAACCATCCGTTGCACCATGACTGGCAATCGTTGATGAGCAAGCTCCCTAACATCCTGCAAACCCCACATTCCTGTCAGAGTGTAGTTAAACCCGAGCAAGGTTGGGTACATGTTTTACACACCTTCGGGCTGCCCTCGGCCCGTCATCACTCGTCGCCGTAAACAGGGAAATTTGCTACAACAAACCTGTCAGGTCTTCTCTTTTGTCATGCGAAGCCCATCGGACGAGTCTCTTAGGCAGCCGAACCAAACTGATCATTATATAAATAGCCATCTACAGTGACTTTCAAATGGCATGAGGTTTGTCCTTGAGTGCCACCAGGCCGGCAGCCAACCGGAGTGTTACTGCGTTGACATATTGCATTCGCGTCTAACGCGCTAAGTGATTCCTTCTCTAATAAATAAGGCAAAAAATAATCAAATTTTGAAAAAAAAAAAAAAAAAACTAATAATAATAATAACTCACGAAAAAGATACGGATTATTCTTCGTAGCAGAACCGTAAAAACCACATATTTTTTGCTCGATTAGTTTTCATAATACAGATGAATAAACATTATGTCGCCAGGCAGATTAGCATGCTCAGTGTGCGAGTGAGAGGGAAATATGAAAAAGAGTGGGGATAGCGACCTGGCAACGCAGAGCATGATAGCGATTCTATTCGCTGCAGAGTAGAACTCTTCCCATTTGAAAATCATTATAGTGATTTTTATTACTGAAGATATGCATTCTTATGGGCAAAAAATAAAAAAATTATCTATTTCAAAAATATATGGAGGTGATTCTTTTGCTTTGTTTTTAAATTTAAAGGTGTAGTTAATGAGTAACTACAATTGTTAATCTTCTGTCCTATTATTACTATTAATACTGTTAGTTTATGTATTGAACTGCATTGTAATTGTTTAAGGATACCTTTCATTAAATCCTGACAAAAAAACATACATAATTTGTCAAGTGAAAAAGAAAATCTGATGTGTTCCATTCACATGACTTTTTCTAAATGTTCCCAAACTACTTTTCTTACGAAAGATACGTTGATTTATCTCCTTCATACTAATCCAGTTTAACAGTAGCAGGATTGGTCTATTACTTGCTTCTTTGAAGTAAAAGGGAAATAAGGGACTGGACTAGGCTAAAGCGATAGTCAAATCTTTTAAAGGCTGGTCGCTATGTGAAACAAATGATGTTCGGTTTGTTTTGCATGGCCAGCTGTAGAACTAGAGAGATGAAACGAAAGCTATCTTCCCGTTGGAAAAAAGTGAGGTAGTTTAAAATTGAAAAAACAACAAGGAATAGTTATCTCGAAAACGGTGAAGTCTACAAGAAAGACCTGTATTACATAACCGACGTTTTAACGAGATCCATATTTTTGTGTATTACGTTTTTGTCTATCTCTTACGGTTTAACAATTATACAAAATGCATTGAGAATAAAGAGATCTTCAGAGACTATTCCCAAATAATTCAAGATAAACATCTTATTTGTGACGTAAATATATTTTATACGCGGTGTTTTAATCAAAATCGTTAGAATCATTTTAAAGAAAAACAAAATTATCAAAATGTTTCAATGTAAATTGTAGTTTTTGGAGGGGAATTTTTTTAAAGATCTTCGTGTCGCAACCTTGGAAGATACTAAACAAATACCAAGGGTATTTTCGTTTTTGAGACATATATAGACTTTTTTCTAAAATAATTTTTTTGGACCCAGGGGACCTCGCAATATATTTTCGGTCAAATATAGAAATCGAATATTTAGGTGGAATACAATACCTTCTCCAGCTACTATGTACATAGTACATACATACGTGCTAGAGAAAGTAGAAAATGTATGTTCAAAGGATATTAAATATGTATTTCCGGTGAAATCTACGTATCGAATTTTAGGCGGAATTCAATACCTTTTCTATCCATTATATGCGTACATACTGCTAGAGAAAGTAAAAAGGAGTTAGTCCAGAGCTTGTTTGCAGCATGCTCCTCTGTAGTAGCTAAATTCAAAATCACCATATATGTTTATTTTGAACCACTTAAATTTAATCTAAAAAGTTTGATTAATATGAACGAAATTTTGAACAATAAAAGGCTGCTTCACAATAACCCGAAACAAAAGCCAAAGCAGGAAGTGCATTACAATGTTAGCACCCACAGTAGGAAGCTTACCAGAACTGAGAATGGAAACAGGAAACATGGGTCAAGTTGTAAACTTTAAGCAATAGTTTCAATTCCTGATACAGGCATATTGGATTCATATTAGAGGTAGCTGTGTTCATAGAGAAAATGGTTCAAGGAGGTCAAAAGCTTTTCGAAATTGCAAGCTTGTGAAACCAAATCAGAGCAACAAATTAGGAACAAAAACAACACAACAGGCTTTGTTGTGCCTTACATCTGCCTCAACATTAAGACAATAATTAAACAAATAAATAAACAAGAGTTTGGAATATCATGCCCCGTTACCTATTTCTAAAATCGGGACATGCATCACAAATCCTTATTGGCTTATTTCCACATTTAATTTATACATCTACATAACAATTATTTTACAAACATTAAATAAATTAAAGTAAAAATAAAATAAAAAACTATATATTTCAATTTCAACAAAGTTTTATTTCGTATTTACTTTCTGCACATAGTACATAACTCGATACCGAATACTCAATACATACCAAAAACTCAATGCCGAAATTTCAACGGAAATACACGTTTTAGGGTCCCGTATCCAGAAATTACAATTTTAGAAAAAAAAATGTGTGTATATTTGTGTGTCTGTCAACATAGCTCAAAAACGAAATTTCGATCATTTTGATTTTCTCAAAAATTAATTTGACTAAAATACCGCATGTTAAAGATATTTACATATCAATGGTATTTTTAATTTTCTGGGAATAGCCTCTGCAGACCTCTTCATTCTGGATGACCTTCCATAACCGATAAACCGATAAAACAAAACTTACCACATAAAAATGTATATCTCTTTAAAACACAGAATTTATGTCACATGTTTTGTGAAGTTAACCTCATCCGTGATATTCCTTGTTATCACTTTCAATTTTAAAACACTTCAACTTTTCTCAAACCGGAATTTGCCATTCTTATTATATATAGAGCAACCTTTAACATCTAAGGTCATATCAGGGGCTTTGCACTTGAAACAACTCGTCTGTAGGTTCTTATTTTACCTTTGGTTTACACACACACACACACACACACACACACACACACACATTCATTCTCACATACTTCCAGACTCTGTGGGGGATAGGGTAATTCTGGCTAAATAAAAATTCCTCGCCCCAACCAGGGATCGAAGCCGGCACCTCCGGGTGAGAAGTCAGCTCGCTGACCACTTGACCACGGAGACAGTCCCGTTGTTCTTTTGCTTTCCTCCTGGCTATACAAAGAGAATCGAATTTCAACCACATAGTTTCCAGCTTTTAAAAAATCTGATGTGTTCCATTCACATGACTTTCTCTATATCTCTGCAACAAATTATCGTTAAAAATCTTATGCTTATATTTACTTCATGCTAATCGAGAAAAAATAGCAGAAATAGTTCTTATTACTTGCTTCCTTGTAAGTAGAAGCGAAATGAGGAAGTACCATAAGTTAAGTTGAAAGTCAAAAGCTGGTTGCTATGTGATTGAAGTTCCTTTGTTTGTATGGACAGGAGTTCACAAAGTCCAGTATGAGAAAAGTATGTTTTTACAGCTGAAACAAAAAATATGAATACATAAAAAACAACCAACTCCTCGAAAAAAATGTATATAACATAAATTGTGTGTTTTAAAGTGCTCTACATTTGTTGAGTGGTAAGTTTTTGTCCATCTCTTACGGTTTATCAGTTATGCAAAATTCCATAAAATTATCCCAGAATAAAGTAGTCTTCAGAGGCTATTCCCAGCAAATTCAAAATATGCGTTTTATTTGTTAGGTAAATATCTTTAATATACGATATTTTAATCAAAATCGTTAGAGACATTTTTTAGAAAATCAAAATTTTCGAAAAAAGTTCCATGTAAAGGGTAGTTTGGGGTGTGGGGATTTTTCTCAAAATCTTCGTGTCGCATCCCTGGAAGATACTAAACTTAGATACCAAGTTTGGTATTTTACCGACTTTTCGTTTTTGAGTTATCGTGTTCACAGACACACGGACACACACACACACACACACACACACACACACACACAGGGATACAGGGGACCCTAAAACATGTATTTCCGGTGAAATCTCGGTATCGAATTCTTTGATGGAGTGTAATACATTCTCTATACACCATGTACATAGTATGTATAGAGAAAAGTAAAAATCTGACTATCGTTTTAGCCTAGTGTATTCCCTTATTTCCCTCCTACTCACAAGGCCTAAGTTATAAGAGAATTTCTGCTAATGTTGATCTCAATTAGCATGAAGTAGATAACGTCATGTGAACGGAACATCAGTGGTTTATTTTTCTTTTCCTACTTGTATAAAGGTCAAAATTAAATGTAAAGTAAGGACATAAACTTCTTCCACACATGACTTATTGTTTTAGCCGGGCACGATAAAAATGGTGAGGAAAGATTAAGACCTGTTTTAGAGTTCAATATATCAGTACCAAAATAACTGAGAACATGTCCAACGTATTCCTCGAAATAGGATCCCTAAACCCTGCTGAAATACTATCCACAAGGAAAGATGAGTCTGGGACTTGCAAGGAAGAGTTTGTTGAAATCGTAACAGGCCACGAGCCTAATACGTGGGGGCTGGTAATGGAGCGTAGCATTAAGGATTCTACGGGATCTCATTCGTCTTAAATGGCCCATCTAAAGAGCGTCTCAACCTGAGAAAACAGTACATGTTAAATGGGGCGCACTGTTGCGACGTGGACTATGCGCACGTTACTACTTTGGGTTCATCTGCGATAGGTCTACCCATTCAATGTCATCCTGTGAGTTACACGTCACCATATAGTGTAATATCTGCATTGCTATTTAAGGTTATTGTACGATATTTATTACTTTCTCTACACGTACTATGTACATAGTGTATAGAGGAAGTATTGTATTCCACCCAAAAATTCGATACCGAGATTTCACTGGAAATATATGTTTTAGAACCCCCTGAATCCCATAAAAAATCAGAAAAAGGTCCGTGTGTGTGTCTGTGGACAGCATAGCTCAAAAACGAAGACCGTTAACAATTAAACTTGGTATTTAATTTTGGTATCTTAAAAGGGTGCGTCACGAAGATTTTCAAAAAATCCCCCAACCCAAACTACCCTTTACATGGAAATTGTTTTCGAAAATCTTGATTTTCTCAAAAATGGCTCTAATGATTTAGATTAAAAAATGAAATGGCGTTGTATTTATGGCCTCTGTTTAACTGCTGTGCTTTTCAGCGTCCCATTCTATACTAGGCGTGCAAGATTTTGCTCAGAGGCCTCTCTATCAGACCTGAGTTACTTTTACATGCCGTAAATCTACGACACGGGATCACTTACCTTCCGAAGGAAGCCATGCTAAGAATTTTTACGTCCGAAAAAAATCCATCATCCTCCGCCAGGTTTGAACCCGCGACCTTGGTATATATGAAGTTAGCATGGTAACCATTACCCTACGGTGGGCGACCGATTTAGATTAAAATACCACATATCAAAGCCATTTTCATCACAAATAAAAGGTATATGTTGATTTTTTTTTTGTTGGAAATAGCTTCTGAAGACCTGTTTATTCTGGATAAATTTTGCTGAATTTTGTATAACTAGTAAACCGTAAGAGATAGACAAGAACTTACTACATCATTTATGTCATATACATTTTTTTTTTTTTTTTTTTTTCGTGGAGTTGACCGTTTTCGAGATATCCCTTGTTATTCGTTTCAGTTTTAAAATACTTATACATTTCTCATGCGGGAACTTTTCAACTTCTGCCCACGTAAAGAAATAGATTTCAATTCCGTAGCAACCACATTTTAAAACATTTGACTGTCGGTTTAGACTAGTGTATTCATTCATTTCCCGTTTACTTACAACGAAATAAGCAATGCGACCGTTTCTACTAACATTTATCTCGATTAGCATGAAGTAGATAGAAGAATAAGCTATTAACATTAATTTGTTACAAAGATGTAATGCAAATCATGTGAATGGAACACAGCAGATTTTTTTCCCTCTCCTGTATGGTGTCTCTTCTCTTTATATTCAGAGTTTGAAATTTCTTTTTATGATATAAAGAATATGAAATATGGAGATATAAAATGAAATATTTTAATTTTGGCATTATCATTGTTTATTCTTGCAAAAAATTACAAAGATGAAATGACGGGTGAAATGTTTTAAAACAGCAAAGGATGAATGAAACACAAACGCAGCGTGTTTTGCACTATTGCTTTAACCTAGCGTGCTTTTGTTTCCCTCGCTCATTTTGCTTTTTTTCTTTTTTTTTTTAATAGAGGCGTCTTTACAAGTCCTTTCACTCGTTTCTTAACGCCTGGTAGCTTTAGAGCTGTTTCTTATATCTTCCTATCATTCAGTTTATTTCAATGATCTAATGTATTCATTATTATTTCGCGTTTCTTCTTAGCTTACGAACATTTCGTTTCTTCCAAGCTGCTCCTTCCGTAACTATAAATATTTACGTAAATTACAAAATAAATAGCCTACATTAACACTTCACAGTGCTCCACATGCTTTAAATACTTCCTTAGAAACTTATGTTCACTTTTACCGTAGCACACTATTTGCTTGCTGCCAGGCAAATGTGAGCTGAATAGATAATTATTTATTGTGATAGACAATGAGTTCAACAATTTATAGGATCCTGGCTTATTTTAATAGCCTTTTTCAACCATTGTTAACATTTTCTCTCGGTTGTAAATAAAAAAAAAGCTTCCCGTTGCCCTACTTTTCTACCGCATAGGTGTAAATCTTTGATTTAAAAATTCATAATGTTCATCCTAATGAAGATAGAGAATTCAAACTAGGCATGTATTAATATTTTAATTTACATAAGAAAAATATTGTTGCATTCTGAACATTAGTTTATAAGTTACTGGATGATAGGCATAGAAGCAGCAAATATAGAACTCCTTTTTTTTTTTTTTTTGTAGTTTAACGTCCTTTAACCTGATTGGTCATATCGGGCGATGAATGAAATTGGTGAAATGATGCTCGACATTCGTCTTCTCAGGATAAGGGTAAACCCCGAAAAATAAACTTATCCGGGTAACTCACCCTTAGAGAGATTCGAACTCACGACCTTTCGAATGTGCGGCAGACACGCTACCCAGGCGGGCATTAATATTGAACTTGTTACTGAAAAACATGTTTTCTTTAGAAATTTGGACACACGGAAATCAAAAGTGCCCTAAAAATGGTGTATAATCTGGTAGAAAAAAAAAAAAAAAAAAAAAAACTTCTGCATAGAATGTGTTCAAAGCTGAAAATTAAAAAGAAAAAAAAGGTATATTCACACTATATTAGCAGCAACTTGGCGAGTGCGCAAGAGTAGAAAACGACGAAGCAAATGCTGTGCTCAAGCACTTTGCCTGCGAGATGTGGGGCATGACAGCAGACACCTGGCTTCTCTAGTTACAGCGGATACAGAGTAGGGTACTCCGGTCATCTACTGTGTCTGTCGTCTTTCCCAATAGGCTACTACGTGTAGCTTCAGTACTTCTATATGTGGAAGTTGTGATTAGGCGCCGGGTTCAAAATTTTACGCCAGATTGGGCCATCATGAAAACACCTTTGGCAGATCTCTGGGGGGCTTTTAACCAATAGAACGATGCTGCAGGCAGTTCCCGGTCCCCCTCATGGCTTGTGGGTATCTTCGGAAATGAAGGCATTAAGCCAACCAACAGCTAAAAAGCTGAACTTATGCACTCCCCCTCCTTATGGGTGTGGTCATCAAAATTTACTCCACCTACCTTTGAAACACCGGCAAGGATGCTGCTGCTCCAGAAAAAGCAATCGTTGAGGAGACTACTCTAGAGCGCTACCTCCTTAACACCCTCAACTTTAAATCCACAACACTGAACTTGCAATCACCCAAAAACACTCCTATGGTTAAACATTAACAAGGGAAGGTACACAGCAACAATGGCTAGGCTCACCACGAGCCTACCAAATGGTGACGGAAGGACGGACAGAACATGTATGCGTTAGATAGAAGCATATATATCCTATTTAACTCCATATGTTGCTAGTTAATTTTAGGTGACCCACAGCGTAAAGTTAATACAGGAACGATGGCAGAATTAGGAAGGGTTAATGTCAGAGGTCAGATAATGAAAAGGGTGCTGAAGTATTTATTTCGCATTCAGCAACTATCAGAATCAAATATTCTGAAAGCATACTTAAGGTTTCAAGGGAATAGGGCGGAAAGTAATACGTGGTTGGGTAAGATTAAGGAGCATTTGTCAAGAACTATTTAAGGGATGTGTGTTTCAGAATGGATAGTCCTAATGGGGGGGAGTTTGGAGAGAAGCAAGAGACAGATTGGAGGATATGGAAAGGCAGAACCTATAGCACATATGAGAGCGAGAGAGAGAGAAAACGGGGGTGGTATGGTTCCGATTAGGGATATGGAAGCTGAAAGGTTTGAGAGGAGTAGTGAGACAGGAACTATTTCCACTTTTTGGAGAAGAGGATGAACTGCACATAATGTGGGATGAATTAAGTTAGAGTGCAGTTGATTAACCAGAAGTGGTTAAGGAGAAATACTAAGGTAGGGATAAATAACATCTTCAAGAACCAAGGATAACTAAGAGATTTAGGTGAGTCCTTAAGGAAAATTAAGATGAAATAGACCAGGCAAATATATAAAGTTTAATTATGAAAGCACATTGTGTACTAATTTTATTGTTTAGGTAACATAGTGATAAAGTGTATATGTAATATGGAGGTTGAGGTTGGTGGCCTACCAGATGCCTTATGGCCTTGGCCACAAGAGGTGCTACCATTGTATTGAACTTAACACTCAAATTAATAAATATACATTATTATTAAATGTCATACTGTCTTTTAAGGTTGAGAGACTAGCATGCTAACCACCAGACTACAGAGGCAGTCCTTGTAAAGTTATATGCTGGTACTTGACGTGCCACCCACAATTCTCGCCGCATGTTCCATTAGCGTAGCGGAATGCCTGTGTTTTAAGAACCTGTACAACCTGGTTTCAGGATAAGCTATCTCGCTAGGGTTGGTTGATGTTTCGCTCTACTACCGCACAACGTGGTCGCTCTGGCAAGACATCCAAACAGAAATAGACTTTAAAAGTATCAAACCTCACCCGTCGCGCTTTAACGGCACTTTTCTATGCGGCTCACTTTGTACAGAGTGACTGCCCCTGCGATCTTGTTGTTACTGTGTCACAAATAAAATGCATATCTTGAATTTTCTGGGAATATCTTTTGAAAACCTGTTTATTCTGGATGAATTTTGCTTAATTTGGTATAACTAGTAAACCTTAAAAGATAGACAAAAACTTACTACACAAAATATAGATCTCTTCAAAATACGCAATTGATGTAATATACCTTTTTTTCGTGGAGTTTACCGTTTGCGAGATATTCCTTGTTATATGTTTCAATTGTAAAGTACTTATACTTTTTTCAGACAGGAAGTGTCCGATTTTCTTTTGTTCTACTCCTGTCCAAGCAAAGAAGCGATTTGCAGTGACAATCGCCTAACGACAGCTTTTAAAACATCTGACTGTCACTTTAGCATAGTGCATTCCTTAAGTTCTCTTCTACCTATAAGGAACTAAGTAATAAAACCATTCTGCTAATGTTTATCTCGATTAGTGTTGTGTAGAAAAACATCTTTTGTAAGAAGTTTGCTTGTAGAGCAACTAGAGAAAGCCATGTGAGTGTAACACATCAGCTTTTTTAAAAAAAAAATTCGGACTCGGGGACCTCAAAACATATATTTCGGTGAAATCCCGACATCGAAGTTTTGGGTGGAATACAAAGCCTTCTCTAGCTATGTACATTGTATCTACATACGTGGTAGAGAAAGTAAAAAGCATCGACATACGAGTGTTTCAACTGGACTACTCCTATGCCCACTGGCAAATGTTCTTGTTTCCAAGCAATATCCCACACCAATGCCCCCTGCACAGACGAAATCTTGCGGACACGTGAAATTAAAGAAAGCACTTACCCGCTACAGTAAGTAGCGACGGATGCTCTTAGAAAAACAAGCACTTTTCTCTTCAAGGAACGGACAGGATGTCATTTAGTCACGAACTTGATCTGGAGGGCGAAGTGAAGTACTGACGAGCCGAAAGTGATAATGGGTGTCACATTTTCTCTTTCCTAACACAATCCACACAAATGACGACGAAAATAGGAGTTTTTGAAGAATGAATTCTACAAAAATTCTTCTATGTTCTATTCACATAACTTGCTCTACATCTCTGCAACCAATTATTGTTAAAAAAATATTATTCTAATTGTCTCATGCTAATCGAGATAAAATAGCAGAAATTGTTTTATTATTGATTACCTATCCAACTCCTGTACTACACACGACTTGTGTGAGAACACTCGCCTCTCACCTAGACCGCCGGGGTTCGATCCCAAGAGACCGCATGTGAGATTTGTGGTGGACAAAGCGGCGCTGGTTTTTTTTCCGGGTTCTCCGGTTTCTCTCGCCATCGCATTCCACCGGTGCTCCATCTTCATTCATGTATCATCAGTGTCACCGCCTGCGGTGCCATAAGTAGTTAAAGCGGGCGTTAAACACTACCAAAAAAAAATACTATGAATCGGGGAATGAACTAGCGTATTTGGCGGCAAAGTGGGCAATTACGGGCCTCAGTGTGACAGTAACTCGAGCAACAGCGGAAGATTTTAGAATAGTTCTGCGGAGAAAGGTGTTTTCTGGCGCGTATGCTGAGTGGTCGACTCGAAATAAGCTTAAAGACTTCCCTAAAAACTGGGTTACCTCATCACGTTTATCTCGTCGTGAGGTCAGTTTGGCTCGTTTGACCACTGTATTTTTACTCGTTCGCATTTACCTATCTGTCCGTCATGTCGTGGTCAGCCAGGCTTTCGGAGGTCCTGGCGGATGATACCGCTCCGGTGGATAAGGTTTTAAAATTTGTATTCCAAGTGACATTTGCCTTAAGAATATAGTTCTATTTTGATTTTATAAGTTTAGACGACAGACAATGGAGCGATATTTAAGTCTTTTAAATCTTTTATTACTTTTGCCACTTTGAGGCCTCAATTTTAAGCATATTTATATCCTTTTCTCTCCATTGTTCACTATATTTTTTGTAGATTCCCGTAAGTCTTTGGGCGTTAATTGTTTTTAATATGGATTTTATATGCCACTTTTATTCTGCGAGTCATTTTAATAGTGTTTTTAATTTCTGGTTCCGTGCGGGAGTTTATCGATTTGTTTTAAAGGTGATTTTTATTTCTGGTTTTAGCCGTGATTTTATTTTCTGTGGGCGCTAATAACCCTTGTAGTTGAGCGCCCTTAAACCCTCATTCATCATATGCTATGAATCCTGGGACTTTAAGTACAACATTGTAAGTTGTCATTGGTGTATGTCATCTCAAAATAATTGCAGATCATTTTGTGGTTTTCCGGAAACATGCGAGTCAGTTGAGAAATCCAATGCAGTGCCAGCATGTTGCCATAGTAGCTCAGTGGTAGAGTAACCGGCTAGAGACCGGGAGATCCGGCTATGGCATTGAACTTTTCAGTCTGACTCTAACTACCCTAAATTGTGTGTTTTAGCGAGTTCTACATTTTTTGTTACGCAAGCTCTTGTCTATCTCTTACGGTTTACTAGTTATGAAAAATTCCGCAACATGCATCCAGAATAAAGATGTCTTCAGTGGCTATTCCCAGAAAATCCATACTTTTTATTTGTAATGAAAATATCTTTAATGCGATATATTAAACAAAATTGTTAGAGCCATTTTTGAGAAAATCAAAATTTACTAAACATTTTCCACGTAAAGAGCAGTTGGGTGTGTGTGTTGGGGGGGGGTTCTTGAAAATCTTCGTGTCACGTCCTTGGAAGATACTAAACTCAAATACCACATTTGGTATTTAAGGGACTTTTCGTTTTTTAGCTGTGCTGCCCACAGGCAGAAAACGCACACACATAGTGATAGACACACACGAACCTTTTTCTAAAACACCTTTTTTTGGATTCAGGGGGTTTCAAGGCATATTTCCGGTGAAATCTCGGTATTGAATTTTTGGGTGCAATACAATACCTTCTCTATACACTACATATGTATATAGTACCTGTAGAGAAAGTAATGTGACTTTCTCTACATGTTCTGTAACAAACTATTCTTACAAAAAATTACTCTTCTATCTACTTCAAGCTATTCAAGATAAACATTAGCAGAAATGGTCTTACTACTTAGCTCCTTATAAGTAGAATGGAAATATGTTAAAGCAATAGACAAATCCTTTAAAACCTGGTTGCTAAACGATTGAAATTCGCACAGTAACGAGTAAAACAAAAGAAAAAGGAATGATAAATTCCTGTTTGGAAATCCTTAACATTCAGGATGTAAAGGACTACAGGGGCTATTTCCAGAAAATTCATTACATATATATATATATATATATATATATATATATATATATATTTGATATGTAATTATCTGTAATAAAGTTATTTTAATCAAAATCGTTACAACACTTTTTGAGAAAATCAAAATTTTCGAAATTTTTTCCAATTAAAGTTAAGTTTGGAGAGGGGGCATTTTCTTGAAAACCTTCATATTCCATCCATGGAAGCTACTGAAGTTCAATGTTTGGTATTTGTATTTTTCGTTTTTGAGTTATCGTTTGAAAGACACATGAAAACGGACATGGACACACGCATAAACACGCGCGGACCTTTTTCTAAATATGCTTTTTTTTTGTTACAGGGGAACCTAAAAGGCTGGAGAAAGTCACGTGAATGGCACACATTAGATCTTTCTCGTCCTGGTCATGCGAAGAGAAGAAACTGACGTTTGCAATAAAGATCGTTTTTTTTTAATAAAAAATACAATTCCGGAGGCTTGCCTGGACTCCGGCGCTGTATTCCCTTTTCCTCTTTTTTCCAGTTTCCTACATTTCCTTAGTTGATCTATTAATTTAACGGTTTTTTTTTTCTTTTTACCTATACATACACATTTACAAACATATAAACACCCCTGTCCAAGGCGGGACTCAAACCCACGATTCCCTGCAACACGTATATATATTATATATATAATAGTTAATATATATTAACTATTTACACGCACACATTCGCAAACACATCATACTTTCAGGCTCTAGGGAAATTGGCGAGTGATCTTGATTAGAGAAAAATCTCTAATATCCCAGCTGGGAATCGAACCCAGGACCTCTAGTTCGGTAGGCAGACGCTGTACCGATCTGGCTGTGCGGCCAGCCATTACTTTCAAAACATTTGACTATCGCTTTAGCGTAGTGTATGTCCTTATTTCCCTTCTACTTATAAGAAACTAAGTAATAGAATAATTTCTGCTAATGCTTGTCTCGATAAGCTGTAAGTAAAGAGAATAAACTTTTATAAGAATAATTTGTGCTAGGATATGTAGAAAAAGGCAAGAGAATAAAACATACCTGATTTTACATGCCAGATAGGAATATATGCTGTTGAAATATATTCTTAAATATGACTTATTTCTGCCAACAGACTTCAGGAATACCTCTGAGAGGAAATGTTTCTGGAGGAGTCCATTGCTCGACCTAAACTTACTTTACGACATATTTCTGTAATGTCAGATGGTGAAACTTCCAATCCTAGCTTCTGCAGAGTTTTACGATGTTTCCGCGTGCTATAAAACCCTTGCCCATAAAGCCCAGCAAATGTGTTATTCGTGGACTGCTTCCATATTTCGTCAAGTGACATCATGCAACAGCTGAACGTCAGCATCAGTTACATCGTGTAACTGTTAACCTATGCTCATCTAATTCAAGCAACAAGATTCCCTCACTAGAAAACTCTTTATGGATTTACATTCTTCACATAAAAGCTGATGCATTCCATTTACATGACTATCTCTGACTGTTTTGCAAACAAACTGACCTTACAAAAGAATATCCTTCTACCTGCTTCATGCTAGTAAAGATAAACTTAAATGATGTTATCACTCAATTAATTATGATGGAAAGTAGGCTAAAGTGATAGTTAAATATTTTAATGGTTGGTTTACGTTTCTATGTGATTGAAATTCAGTTTTCATAGCATGGTCAGGAGTGAAACAACAGAAAAATCTGATGTGACCTCTTCAACGTTTCTCTAGCTATCGTTAAACAAACTATTCTTCGTAGTCGGCTTACCTTCCCCTTACGTAGGACTGACACCCCCCTAGGACTTACCTAGGAGTCAGAAGCCTGTCGGGCAGCCAACGGCACGAAATCGCAAAATGGAGAACCTGGAACGAGTGGTCGGCCCGTAGCCAGCGTGAGGTTGTGGATGATATGAAATGCAAACGAAATGGATGATAGGAAAAGTGATGAAGGAGAAATTGGTGGAATGAGTGATAGGGGAAACCAGAGGACCTGGAGGAAAGCTGCCCAAACGCCGAACGGCAGGCGCTCGGGCCGTCTAGGTGGGAGCCGAGCAGTCTAACCACTCGACCATGGCGTTACCCAACAAACTATTCTTATAAAAGCTTATACCTCTATCTACTTCTTGCTAATCAACATATTACCAGAAATTATCTTATTTCTTTCTTCCTTATAAATAGAATAAAATAAGGGATGCACTAGCCTAAGGCATCGCTATGTCAAACAATAGATATTTGGGTCTCTTTTGCATTCCCAACAGTAAAACAAAAGAGATAAAACGAAAGTTGACTTCCCGCTTAAGAAAACTTTTATTAGTTTAACAATGAAACAGTTAATTCTATGATAAAAGTACCTATATATCTAAGCGTGTGTTTTAATGAGATCTATGCATTTTGTGCAGTAAGTTTTTGTCTATCTCTTACAGCTTATGAGTTATACAAAATTCATCATGAATTAAGAGATCTTTCGAGGCTATTCACAGAAAATTCAAGATATACATTTCGTTTTGCAAGAAAGTATCTAAAATATGATATTTTAATGAAAATCGTTAGTCATTTTTGAGAAAATCAAAATTTTCGAAATTTCTTTCCATGTAAAGGGTAGTTGGGGTGGGGGGATTTTGCTGAAAATCTTCGCGTCGTATCCTTGGCAAATACTGAGCTTAAATAGTATGTTTAGTATTTAACGAACTTTTTCTTTTTGAGCTATGCTGCCCACACACAGTCACACGCGCGTCCTTTTTTACTTTCTCTAGCACGTATGTAATGAATAGAGAAGGTATTGCATTTCACCCAAAAATTTGATACCGAGATTTCACCGGAAATACATGTTTTAGGACCCCTTAAATAAAAAAAAAAAGCATTTTCAGAAAAAGGTCCTTGTGTGTCTGTGGATAGCATAGCTCAAAAACGAAAAAACCTTTAAATACATATTTGGCATTTAAGTTTAGTATTTTCCAAGCATGCAACACGAAGATTTACAAGAAAATCCCCCCCACCACAAACTACCCTTTACATGCAAAAATGTTCGAACATTTTGTTTTTCTGAAAAATGGCTCTAACGATTTTGATTAAGATACATCACTAAAGCCATTTCTATCGCAAATAAAATGTATAACCTGAATTTACTGGTAATAACTTCTAAAGACCTGTTCATTCTGGATGAATTTGACATAACTAGTAAACCGTAAGAGAGAGAGACAAAAACTTACTGCACAAAAAATGTAGATCTCGTTAAAATACACAATTTATGTTATGTAGGTACATTTTTTTCGTGGAGTTGACCATTTTCGAGATATTCCTTGTTATTAGTTTCAGTTATAAAATACCTAAAGTTTTCTCATGCGGGGACATTTCAACTTCTGCCCACCAAAGAAACGGATTTCAATTCCATAGCAACCACATTTTAAAACATTTGACTGTCAGTTTAGCTTGGTGTCTTGTTTCTTTTCTACTTACAAGGAACTAAGCAATACGACCGTTTCTGCTAATTTTTATGTCTATTAGCATGAAGTAGATAGAAGAATAGGCTTAATAATAATTTGTTGTAGAGATGTAGAGAAAGTCAAATGAATGGAACACATCAGATTGTTTTAAGAGGAGTCGAATGGGATTTTCATAATTTTTTTCCATTTTCGTGTTTTAATTGCATTTGAATATTTCGAATCTTCCGCTTATTTCCGCATAACTTTCATAGAGGTACGCTAATTTTAGCTAGTTTAAAAATATTGTTGAGAATAATCCTACGTAGTAGTTTTTTAAAACATTTTGGTACACTCATTTGGTAAAACAACACCTTTGTACATATTAGTGTTAGAGAAGAGATTTTTTTTTTTGATCAGAAAGTTTTACTTTAGCTATTGGCAGCATTGCCATCCTGCTCATATTTCCTTCATATGAGAGTTTCGAGCTGCTGCGGTATATGGATTAGTATTTTTTTTTTTTTTTTTTTTTTTAACATTTAAACATTATAATTTTTCAATAGAATTTTAAGAGATATATTTAAAAAATCATACAATTCCTTCTAATAAACAGAAGTATTTTATCGTTCATCAATCAACAGTAAATATTGTTAAATATACCTTGAAAATTTTAGCTTATTATCTTAAATAGTTGCCGAGATAATGGGTTAAAGTTTAACATAGGAAGAAAAAATAAATGGCGTGTTATTTATGGACGCTCTTTAACTGCTGTGGTTCTCAGCGTCCCATTCTAAATTGGGCGTGGAAGACCGCTTAATTTTGCTCAGAGGCCTCTCTAACAGGCTTGAGGTTCTTTTACGTGCCGTAAATCTACGACACATGACCACCGGCTTTACTTCCCTTCCGAAGAACCCCATGCTAAGGATTTTTACACCCGAAAAATTCCATCGTCCTCCGCCGGGTAACATAAGAAGATAAACATTAGAAGATAAGGCATTTCGACTCCCCTTAATTTATGGTGTCTTCAAAACATGTATTTACAGTGAAATATCGGTATCGAACTTTTGGGTGCAATACAATACGTTCTCTATAAACTATGTTCATAGTACGTGTAGAGAAAGTAAAACAACTGAAACACTGAGATAGAAAGGCAAAACATTTCACTTTTAAAAAACTTTAAAACAATATGCCTCTTTTGTTTTTACGACCCATGCTAAC
Organism: Hymenopus coronatus; assembly: GCA_030762935.1. Classification (NCBI taxonomy): domain Eukaryota; kingdom Metazoa; phylum Arthropoda; class Insecta; order Mantodea; family Hymenopodidae; genus Hymenopus; species Hymenopus coronatus. Next base: position 41,910,829 of record CM060899.1, read on the forward strand.
CGCTTCTATCAATGATTTTAGAGCGGATTTTATATTATGATTTTCCTCGTCAGAGGGACAACACACAGGAACCACGGGTGTCGTTTTGATTCTGGCAACACCTGGTTGAACAGAGTGGCACGGCGTACCGTATGGTTCCGCTCCCTATCTCTTCTGTTTGGATACACATTCTACTTCCGTTCCGTTTTAACGTCAGCTTCGTCCTGCTGTGACGATATTACGATTTCTCTGCCTCTTTTCAGAGCAAACGTTTCGGTCAGAAACAACATTAACATACAATGTTCCGCGTTAAGTACAAATCGTGGGTATACAAGGATAATCCGCTTAAATATGAGCCATTGATGTTGCATATCGAGCTGGGATTTTTTTAGTGAAAGTAGATCGAAAATAAAAATAAAAGTGTATCAGCTTTCTCTGCAATAGACCTAAGTTTGACAAGAAAAACACCTTATGCTCATTTCACCAGACTTTCTCTACCTGTCCTGAACACAAACAATTCTTACAAAAGATTTTATTTTATCTACGTCATGCTAATCGAGATAAACATTAATGCAAATAGTCTTTCACTTGTTTCCTTTTATGTAGAAGGGCATACACTAAAGCGAGTCTTTTAGTCAAATACTTCAATACTGAAAGCAATTAAAATTCCGTTCTCTTTGGATGGCAAGGATTAAAACAAAAGATATGTGAAACAAAAGAAATGTGAAACGAAACATGACTTCCCGTTTGAGAAAAGTTTTAAGTATTGATTTAATTGTTTTTGTACACAAGCCGTGTATGGGACAGGAGTTGGATAGGTAGAGTCAGACTTACAAATGCAATGCCCTAGCCGGAATTTGGATTTTTCTGTCCGACTCTCCTATCCAAAGTGTAAGCACTTTAAAATTGAAATCAATAACAAAAAAAATCTCTTCAAACTTATTATTTTTAATTATTTTAAAAACTAAGCTTTATAAAACATTTTATTTCACAAAGAGTAGAACCTGAAATAGCTTAATTATAATTTCACTTTTAACAAAAATTGCCTGCACAGCTTTTCACTAAAATGGTTAACACAAAACATGTATATGACATAAATTATGTGTTTTAACGAGATCTTCATTTTTTGTGCAGTAAGTTTCTGTCTATCTCTTACGGTTTAGTAGTTATACAAAAGTCATCCAGAATGAGGAAGTCTTAAGAGGATATTCGCAGGAAATTAAACAATACCTTTAATTTGTGTTATAAATATGTATTTTCCTTCATGGTATTTTAATGAAAATTAATTTAAAGTTAGTTTTGAGAAAGTCGAAAATGCATATATACCTTGGTAGCTTGGGATGGAAGGATTTTGTTGAAAATCTTTGTGCCGTATCCTTGAAAGATATTAAACATTACGTTTGGTTTTTAAACGACTTTTTGCTGTTGAGGTGTGCTTTTCACAGTTGGATCTTTTCCTTAAAATGCATTTTTGGTTTCAGGGGTTCTAAAATCATAAATTTTCGGTATATAATGTTTGGATGAAATGCAATATTTCCTCTACTTACTAAGTACGCGGTAGAGAAAGTAAACAAAGCCACAGGTATCCAACATGTAGCCGAATTCTGATCACTACGGCAGAAAACCGAAAGGGGTGGGAAGCATGCAATTTATCATTGAATTCGGAAGTACCACATCCGCTTCCTACACGCTACACATGAAAGCATAGTGTTCCATTCATGTGATGATGATTATTTGCCGCTCAGTAATTGGGTGAGCGAAGCCTGGAACGGACAACCTGATGAAAGTTCATGAAGCCTCAAAAAAATCGTGCGTTGGTGTTTGCTCTTCTGGTTCTCATTTGTTTAAGCAAGGTAATGTTTAAAATATGTGGCAAATACAACCAAACGTTGCTTTCGCTACTGCATAACACCTACAGAGCCTTCGTTTGGAAGCGTGGCCGGCCTAACGGGAATTTCTTGGCGCCGGGAAGCACGCTGTTCGCCGGTGGAGTCGGACATTTATAACCCCTTAAATTCAAACATACAGATTTCTCATTTGGTAAAGCTGACCGTTTCTGAGATATTCCATGTTATTCTCAATGGCCATATAAACAAAGGAATTTCAATCCCATAACAAACAGCTTTTAAAAGATTTTACTATCGTGTTAGCCTAGTGTACTCCCTTATTTCCCTTCAACTTATAAGGAAGCAAGTAATAAGACGATTTCTGCTAATGTTTATCACTATTAGCATGAAATAAATAGGAGAAAAACCATTTTAGCAATACTTTGTTACAGAGATGTACAGAAAGTCATATGAATAGTAAACATTTTTTTTTCTTTTTTCTTCATGCTACTCGTATTTAGAACAGCAAGTCCAATTGTATTGAAACATTGGGATGAATTTAACATACAAGTGTCACCCGGAGGTCCCGGGTTCGATTCCCGGCTGGGGTGGAGTTTTTCTTTAACCAGAATTATTCCCTTACCCCACAGAGTCTGGAAGTATGTATCTGAGAGTGCATGTGTGTTTGTGTGTGTTTGAGGAAAATAAAACGATTTAAACCCAATGTAAAAACCTACAGACGAGTTGTTTCTAAAGCAAAGTACCCGATATGCCCTTAGATGTTTGAGGGGGCTATATAAATGAAACAATAAAAAAAAATCTGATGTGTTACATTCCCATGACTTTCTCTATCTGATCTACAAACGAACTTCTTACAAAAGATTGTTCTTCCTACACCGTGGTAATCGAGATAAACATTAGCAGAATTATCTTATTACTTAGTTCCTTATAAGTAGAAAGGAACTAAAGGAATGCGTTAAAGTGAGTTATATTGTTTTAAAAGCTCTCGTTATGATTGTGATTGTAAATCGCTTCTCTGCTTGACCAGGAGTAGAATAAAACAAAACGTTCACTTCCTGTCTGAGTAAGTATAAGTACTTCACAATTGAAACTAATAATAAGAAATATCTAAAAAACGGTAAACTCCACGAAAAAAAAAATGTATATGACGGAAATTGTGTATTTTAACGAGTTCTAAAGTTTTGTGTAGTAAGATTTTGTCTATCTCTTACGGTTTACTAGCTATGCAAAATTCAGCAAAATGCATCCAGAATAAACAGGTCTTCAGAAGCTATTCCTAGAGAATTCGAGATATACAATTTATTTGTGATGGAAATACCTTTAATATGTGGTATTTTAATCAAAATCGTAAGAGCCATTTTTAAGGGAAAGAAATTCGAACATTTTTCCATGTAAAGGGTAGTTAGGGATGGGGGGATTTTCTTGAAAATCTTCGTGTCGCATCCTTGGAAGCATCCAAACATAAATAACAAGTTTGTTATTTAACCGTCTTTTCGTTTCTGAGCTATGCTGTCCACAGTCACACGCATGCACACACACACACACACACACACACATAGAAAACAGACTGACAAACACACACACGGACCTTTTTCTGAGAATGTTTTTTCTTCTTTTTTTTTTTTGATTCAGGGGATCCTAAAACATGCATTTCCGGTGAAACCTCTTTATCGAATTTTTGGGTACTATATAATACCTTCTCTATCCACTATGTACATTGTAATATGGGGCTAGAGTAGGTATATATATTTTACTTTTTACTTTCTCTATACGTACTATGTACATGGTGTATAGAGGAAGTTTTGTATTCAACCTATAAATTCGATACCGAGATTCTACCGGAATTGCATGTTTTAGGACCCCCTGAAAAAAAAAAAAAAATTCAGAAAAAGTTCCGTGGTATGTGTGTGGACAGCATATCTCAAAAACGAAAAGACCGTGAAATACCAAAATTGGTGTTTAAGTTTGGTATCTTCCAAGGATGGAACACGAAGATTTTCAAGAAAATCCCCCACCCTCAACTACCCTTTACATGGAACTTTTTTCGATTTTTTTTCTCAGAAATGGCTCTAACGATTTTGAATTAAAATATGGTATATTAAAATCATTTACCTGACAAATAAAATGTATATCTTGAATTTTCTGGGAATAGCCTCTAAAGACTACTTTATTCTGGATAAATTTTACTGAATTTTCCATAACTGCTAAACCGTAAGAGATGGACAAACAACGTAGAGCCCGTTAAAGCACACAACTTATGTTATATACATTTTTTTTCGTGGAGTTGATCGTTTTTTTTAGATATTACTTGTTTTTGGTTTCAGCTTTAAAAAGCATACTTTTCTCATACAGAAATTTGTCAACTCCTGTCCATACAAACAAAGGAACTTCAGTCACATAGCAACCAGCTTTGACTATCACTTTCACCTATGGTACTAGCTTATTTCGCTTCTACTTACAAGGAAGCAAGTAATAAGACTATTTCTACTAATTTTTTCTCGTTTAGGATGAAGTAAATAGAAGCATAAGCTTTTTAACAATAATTTGTTGCAGAGATGTAAAGAAAGTCATGCGAATGAAACATCAGATTTTTTCTATATACAAATCGTGGTTTAAAGGTAATTCATAAACGTTTTGTTTCCCCATCGTGGACAAGAATAGGTTTTTTACTCTGTTCTTTACAGACACGTTACGCTAATCTAGAACTCCCTGAAGGACGACAAGCTCACGGAAACCGTTTCACATAAGAAATAGTGTACATAATGAAGGACTCGAACCAACAGAAATTGGGAAGTAACGGTTTGTTATTCTATAGCGGTTCTTGTGTTCTGTATTACCCAATTATGTAAAGAAGCTTGAAAACTGTAATTCCTTTGCTGTTCGTATAATGCGGGTATTTACACCTGATATTTAAATACTACTACGAATACTTATCAATAAAAAAAACCAAAAAAGCTGTTTGTATTCCATTCACATGACTTTCTCCTCATCTCTGTAAAAAATTATTGTTAAAAAGCGTATTCTTCTATCTACATCATGTTAATCGAGACAAACATTAGCAGAAATTATCCCATTACTTGGTCACTTATAAGTAGAAGGTAAAAATCTAATGAGTTCCATTCACATGTCCTCTAGCTGATCGGCAAACAAACCTTTTGTTCAAAACATTAATCTGTTATCTACATCATGCTAATCAAGATAAACATAAGCAGAATTAATTTTATTACTAGCTTCTTGAAAGTAGTAGGGACATAGGAAAATGACACGCTAAAGCGATAGCATTATCCTTTAAAATGCTGGTCGCTATGTGAAACAACTGAAAGTCCAATCTCTTTCTTGCAGAAGTAAAGAACGAGAAAAGAGAAAAAGCATGTCTACCCGTTTGAGAAAGGTTTAAGTGGCTTAAAATTGAAATCAAGAATCCGGAATATCTCGTAAACGGTTAACTATGTTTTAATGAAATCTACATTTTTTTGTATAGTAAGTTTTTGTATGTGTCTTACGGTTCACCAATTTTATAAAATTCATCCAGAATGAAGAGGTCTTCCGAGGCTATTCCCAGAAAATTCAAGATATACATTTCGTTTATCTTAAAAAAAATATATATACGGTAATCAAAATCATTTGAGCAATTTTTGAGAAAATCAAATGTTCCATGTAAAGAGTAGTTTGGGGTGGAGGATCTTTTTTTTTTAAACTTGCTTGATTTTTTTAAGGATTCAGGAGGTCCCAAAACATGAATTTCCGGTATCGAATTTTTCTCTATACAGTATGTACATAGTACGTGTAGAGAAAGTAAAAATGAAAACCAAATGAGTTGTTTTGTTGAGGATGGGAGATGAGCGAAACCCTGGATGGTTGATAAACACCGCGGAACAAAGGTTTATTGTGAAGTGGAACCATCAATGGCACGAGGTACAAGTGCTGAGATTCGGAACTGGTTGGTACCCAGGAGAATGGATTATGTAAATTGGGAGTAAACGGAAGAGCGGGCGGGCTGGAATGTGCCCCATCTACTCGCATTCCTGTACGTACTACCGGTCCACTCGACTTGTTACTCGATATGGCTAGCGATCCCATTCGATTCTTCCTCCCACACCACCGTGTAACGCACAGGAAGTCTGCCTGTTCCGGTCCCAGGTTACACTTCCTCATCATTCTCGCTGCTTTTGTTCAAATTAAATCCCCTCTGTCAGGCGTCTCCAAAGTCTACGTCACCAGAAATACTGTGCCGCAACACAAAGGTACTTTTACTCTCTCTCTCTCTCTCTCTCTCTCTCTCTCTCTCTCTCTCTCTCTCTACAAGTACTATGTACACAGAGCACAAATAGTATTAGACATCGAATTTCTGATTGTCTGTAGGGAATTTAAAGGGCGTGTCTTCTGATATCCGCTGGCCCCTCCGTCACTCTAATTGGGCAAGGAGAAGGCGTTGTAGCTTACTGTTGTAGTACACGTTACCTAATCTCACTTCCAATTGAGTAAGGCGAATGAGTTGACAAACCCAGCATAGGTGTGCTCTATTGGTTCGATATAGAACCCTCACCTGCAAGGTGACAGTATCAGCCAGTAAAATAAAAACATGACATAATAAAGTACCCTACAAACGGTAAGGAATGCGGTGTACGGAACAAGACAGTGCCGGTTTCTTTCTGTGCCTTGTGTACATAGTGTATAGAGAAGGTACTGTATTGCACCCAAAAATTCGATACGAAATTTTACCGGAAATATATGTTTTGGGACACCCTGAATTAAAAAAAATATATATTTTTTTAGAAAAAAGACTCTGTGTGTGTGTGTGTGTGTGTGTGTGTGTGTGTGTGTGTGTGTGTGCGTACAGCATAGCTCAAAGACGAAAAGTTAAATTACTTTTAGCAACTTTCAAGGATGCGACAGGAGGATATTCAAGAAAATTTCCCACTCCAAACTACCATTTACATGGAAACATTTTCGAAAGTTTTGATTTTCTCAAAATGGCTCTAACAATTTTCATTAAAGCTACTTATACCCAAAATAAAATATATATCTTGAATTTTCTGGGAAAAGCCTTGAATATATCTTTATTCTAAATGAATTTTGCATAACTGGTAAACCGTAAGAGATAGACAAACACTTTCTATTCTTTGTAATATATCTTACCTTTAACGTACACTTTAATAAAAATCGCTAGCCATTTGTGAGAAAATCAAAATTTTTGTCAATTTTTCCATAAAAAGGGTATTTGGGGGTATTTCCTTGAAAATCTTTGTATCGCATCCTTGGAAGATACTAAAGTTAAATACGAAGTTTGGTATGTAACAGATTTAACGTTTTTGAGATAAGCTGCCCACAGACATACTCACGGACATTGCTCTTTTTATTTTTTTGATTCAGGGGGTCTCAAAACATAGGTATATTTTCGGTGAAATCTCGGTATCAAATTTTAGGTGCAATACAATACCTTCTCTATACACTATGTACAAAGTACGCGTAGAGAAAGTAAACACACTGTGTATAGGTCGTGAAGCGAGACAAGAACAAATCTTGCGCAATTTACTTTCCTTCCCTCCCTCTCTACAACGACTGAGAAAAGCAATAGAAGTGCGAGCTTGGCGCGAATGACTAAACACAACCACAACAGCGTGGAGCATTCACATGTAAATAATTGTTAGCATATAGCGGAAACACTTTGTTCGTAATAAAACTAATTTTTATTCATAGCAACATGTAGCGCGTGATACGGAATATTTTGCTTGAAGGAATGTCGATATATTTACTTTTGGTTGCGATTCATCTTAACACACAGTGAGTTGGCAACCATGAACACAGTGAAAAAAGCACTAGCTACTACTGTATTCACCACATATTTCTTCAGCTCAGCTCCGTACATTTCACCATTATCTTCGTCCTCACAACCAACATCGCTATCGGCATCACTGTCTTCTTCCAAGTTAACAATAATCTGCTAAGTTTATTTGCGTAAAAACAAAGGATGTCGCACTAAAACTAGGGAGCGTACTTCACTCCTTTGTGGACAGAAACGTTATGTCTTGTGCGTGCGTGTCTGGTAGGCTCGTGATGAGCCTAGGTGTTGTTGCTGTGTACCTACCCTGGTAAGGGTTTAACCACAGGAATGAGGTGAAGGTTGAGGTTTTATTTTTGAGGTTTCGAGTGTTGGTGTTAAGGAGGTAGCGCTGGTAGGCTCCTCGAGCGGTTGCATTTTCAGGAGCAGCATCCTTTCCTCTGCTCCACTGGTGTTTATTTTTTATTTAATTATGGTGGTAAAATTTTGATAGACCTCTCCCTGAGGGAGGGGGGGGGGGAGTGCTTTGTTCAGCTATTACGCTGTTGGCTGGTTTAAAGCCGTTGTTACCGGGGGTGCCCACAAGCCATGCGGGGAACCCGGAACCGCCTCTTTCGGCGTTCAGAGGGTAAGTACTCCCCCAGAGATCTGATAAGTGCGTTCTCATGGTCGCCCAATCTGGAGTAGAATTTTTTAGCCCGGCGCCTAATAACATCTTCCACATATGGGAGGGCCGAAGCTTCGTGTAGTAGCCTCAAAGGGAAACGTCGACATACAGAATATATGGACCGGAGTCCTCTATTCTGTACCCGCTGTACCCAGAGAAGCCAGGTGTCTGCTGCCATACCCCACACTTAGCAGGCATAGAGCATTAGGGGGACTACAAGCGCCTTGAAAAGGAGTAACTTTAAGTGAACGGCATCTGGGATGCCAGCACAGGGTAAAGGGAGGCTACCGCTCCCTTCGCCCTGTCCGACGTTCCCCGCACGTGTTCACGAAAAGTTAGGCCCTTATCAAGAATGACGCCCAAGTATTTGATGGAATTCCCCCACTCTATCCTTTGGCCCTGATAGGAAAAGTTGGGTATCTGGTTTATTGCGGGGCGTTTTCTGGAGAACAGAACAGCATGACTTTTGCCTGGGTTAACGGACATCCGCCACTGTCTGCACCAGTCCTGGACGAGACGGAGGTGTCTCTGTATGGGGTTGAAGGCTCTGTGTATGTTCCTGTCAGTGCGGTAGAGCAGGACGTCACCAGAAAACTGGGCCATGTTGACGACCTGCACCGTAGGGAAGTCTCCCATAAAACGGCTAAACAAGCTGGGTGATAATACAGAGCCTTCAGGGACTCCGCCTCGTAGGGGTTTTGGTGTAGATGTTTGCCCCGCAACTGCAACTACGAAGGTGCGTTGGTGTAGGAAGCTGTGTATGATGTTGATGTAGGCCAATCTGGATGAGTTTAAACAGGAGACCCTCATGCCAGGTGGTTGAGAAGGCCTTCTCGGCATCCAAAGACACCGCCGGCGTGAAGGCCCCGTCCTGGAACCCCAGGGCGGCAGCCTCCACCCCCCGCAGCAGCTGTTGGGTTGTCGAGTGCCCAGGACGGAATCCAAACTGATGGAGAGGGATGGCTTGAATGTCGACTGCCTGCGGCGACAAGCGGAGTAGTACTAACCTCTCGAAGACCTTCGAGAGGGTGGGTAGGAGGCTAATGGAGCGGTAGCTGGAAGGAAGTGCAGGATCCTTACCAGGCTTCAAAATGCCCACCACCCGTGCCACCTTCCACTCGCGCGGAAAGTGGCCTAAGGTGAGGCACATGTTGAATACCTTGGTGAGGAATAGCACTGCTCTGAATGGAAGGTTGCTTAGCATGGCGGGTGTCAGCCCGTCCTGCCCGCAAGCCTTTTTGGTGTTGAGACGCCGGAGTGCGCCTTGGACTTCACTAGGGCGGATGATTGGTAGGGGGTTCTCCGCTTCATGAGGCTGTTCCCGCAGGTAGCGGTCAACTTCCTCATGAACGCGGGCAGTGAAGAGTACGTCCTGGGGGTCCTCTCTCGGCCTGCAGGTGTCCTCTATGTAGCTCGCAAGCACATTTACTTTGGCTTGTGGTTCATAAACAAGGCCAAGATTGCCTTGAAGCGGGGAGTGGTACTGATTACGTTGGCGTCGGAGGCTTTTTGCGATGCGCCAGACGTCGCCACCCTCCAGGTCTTGCACGGCCATTGTGGTCTCCCACGCTTGCACATGGTGCTCGCGTAGTCGGACACGAACCTCCCGACGGAGGCGCCGCAAAACACCCCGATTGTGTGGCGTCCGGTCCGCTGGTATAGTCTGCGGGCTGCCCAGGAACGGCGGATAAGGAGTTCAAGTTCTAGGGGAAGGACATCTGGATGAGGTGTTGGTGGGGTGCGGATGGTGAGGTTGTGAACCGTTCGTACTACTGTGGTAGTGAAGGTTTGGACTGCTGTCTCTAGGCTGGGTATGTCAGTGATTTTTGGGTTTGGTGGGATAGATGCGCTGAGGCAATCCTTTACGCATTTCCAGTTGATTTCTCTGGCGTGTCCTGAGAAGTCGTGGCTGGTAACCCTGGTGTTGATTTCTGCCAACACGGGATTATGATCGGAATGAAGTGCTGCGAGTGAAGTGAGCATGAGAGGGGTAATGTTTGATGATCGCAAAGTCGATGATCGATGGTTGTCCTCGACCTTGCGGATGGTGTGTGGGTTGCCAGGGGCCCAGAACTCTTAGCTGGGGATCCCTATCAAGTCTTCTGCACATTAGTGTTGGCTCAACTTATCCTACTATCAACCTTAAGGTAAGGAGTTGCCACTGCGCAATTTACGGTTTTGCTCGTCTCACCTAACGGATTATACCAACTTTTTAGGAATCTGTTTTTCCTTCAGTGAAAGAGTAACGCACGTACGCATACCCATACACATGCAATTTTAAAAATAACATATTTTTTGCTCTTATATCCCTATTAGCTGCTTTTCTAAATTTCAAAAACCAAAATTAATCCTTTTGGTTTAATATTACGTAATAGACTTATACGGACAAAGAGAAACAACCTTCGTAAAGCTATGGAGTTTTCGTTCATATCACGATGGTTCTGGTAACCTAAACACAATTTCCAACAACTCAAGGTCAGGTAACAAAGGGCGGAAATATTAAAGCCAGTCAGCTATTGTTATAATTTCCTTGGTACTCTGCGTGTCGCTAAACTGCAGATACATAATGTAAAATCATGCACTTGCCAGACTGCACACTACGGAAACGGCGTACTACATAACATATGGTAAGTGTGCCTCTTTGTGAAAAGATTTGATGTGTTCCATTCACATGACTTTCTCTGCAATTCTGTAACAAATTATGGTTAAAAACCTTATTGTTCGATCTACTGCATGCTAATCGTGATAAATAAGCAGAAAAGCTAGTTGGCATGTGGCTGAAATCCGTTCCTTTGCATGGTCAAGAGTTTACACATTTCCGTATGAGAAAAGTTTTACGTATTTTAAAACCGAAAACATAACAAGGAATATCACGGAAATACCCAACTCCACGAAAAAAAGAAAAATCTGATGTGTTCCATTCACATGACTTTCTCTACATATCCATAACAAATTATTTTTAAGAAGGATATTCTGCTATCTACTTCATGATAAACGAGATAAACATTAGCAGAAATTGTCTTATTACTTGGTTCATTGTAAGCAGAAGTGAAAAAATCTAACGTGTTCCGTTCACACGATGTCCTCTAGTTGTTCGATAAACAAACATTTTATTCAAAACAGTATCTACATCATGCTAATCAATATAAACATAAGCAGAAGAGACATAAGAAAATGCACAGGCTAAACGATAGTCTCGTCCTTTAAAACCCCGTCGCTATGTGAAACAATGGAAGTTCCAATGGATTTGCTTTCTAGAAATAAACAAACGAGAAACGAGAAGGAACATGTCATCCGTTTGAGAAAAGGTTAAGTGGCTTAAAATTGAAAAGAATAATCCGGAAAACTCTTCAAAAGAAGAAAAGGAAAAGTACTTTAGAGAAAGCAGATAAAAATGTATCAATTGTGTGTTTTACCAGATCTACATTTATTTTTTGTGTAGTAAGTTATGTCTATTCCATAAGGTTTACCAGTTATCCAGAATGAACAGGTCTCCAGGGATTATTCCCAGAAAATTCAAGATATAAATGTTTTTGCCATATTAATATCTTCCATGTACCTATTTTAATAAAAAAAAATTAGAAAAATGTCCGTGTGTGTGTCTGTGGGCAGCATACCTCAAAAACGAAAAGTCCGTTAAAACCAAACTTGGTATTTAGGTTCGGTATCTTCTAAGGATTCCACACGAAGTTTTTAAAGACCTCCCCCCAACTACCTTTACATGGAACTTTTTTAGAAAATGTTGATTTTCTAAAAAATGGCTCTAACAATTTTGATTAAAATATCGAATATTAAAGTTATTTACCTCACGAAAAAAATATATATCAAGAATTTTCTGGGAATAGCCTCTGAAGACTACTTTATTCTGGACGAATTTTACGGAATTTTGCATAACTACTAAACCGTAAGAGATGGACAAAAACTGACCACACAAAAAATGTTGAACAAATTAAAACACACAATTTATGTCCTATACATTTTTTTTCGTAGAGTTGATCGTTTTTTAGGTATTCCTTGTTATTGGTTTCAGCTTTGAAAAACATGTACTTTTCTCATACAGGGATTTGTCATCTCCTGTCCATACAAACAAAGAAACTTCAGTCACATTGCAACCAGCTTTTGACTATCACTTTAACCTATGGTACTCCCTTATTTCGCTTCTACTTACAAGGAAACACGTAATAAGACTATGTCTGCTAGTTTTTTTCTCAATGAGTATGAAGTAATTAGCTTTCTAACAATAATTTGTTGCAGAGATGTAGAGAAAGTCATGTGAATGGGACACATCAGATTTTTTTCTTAATTTTGTTTGAAAACAATTTCTGAAGATATAAGTTTGTCTATACAAATGCTCCATTATCTCAGAAACTAATTGACTACTAGGGCTGACATTTTTACCACACTTTTGCACCTAAATAGGCTTTATTTTAACGAAAAATTTGTTATGTATATGGACTAGTTAGCTTTTTAAAATATCATACCTTTCCTTCTAATGAATAGAAGTAATATATTTTTCATCAATAAACAGTGAAGGTATTGCTGAATATACCTTAAAAGTTTTAGCTCATTATCTTAAATACGAGGGCCGTTTTTTTTTTTTTTTTTTTCAACCTCCAATATGCTATAAATAAAAGACAAGTTCATGGAAAACAATTATTTTATTACTAAACGTTTTGTACATTATGGTCACTTTTCAACATAATTACCGAAAATATTGAGACATTTATCGTACCTATGCACAAACTTTACAATACCTGCTTCAAAAAATGTTGCCGACAATGATTTCAAATGAGCATTGACGTTGTTTTGAAGATCTTCGTACTTTACAACGTTTGCGGAGAGCCATTCAAAACAAACGAAGAGGAATGCTGAATCCAGGAATTGTGTTGATTCATGACAACGCTCTCCACACACTGCTGGCACAACCTATCGGCTCCTTGAACAATTTCATTGGGACATTTTCGATCATCCGCCGTACAGTCCTGACCTGGCACCCAGCGACTTTCACCTTTTCCCTGAACTGAAGACGTGGCTAGGAGGACAGCACTTTCAATCCAACGAAGATCAAAACAACATCAATGCTCATTTGAAATCATTGGCGGCAACATTTTTTGAAGCGGATATTGCAAAGCTTGTGCACAGGTACGACAAATGTCTCAATCTTTTCGGTGATTTTGTTGAAAAGTAACCATAAGTGTACAAAACTTTTAGTAATAAAATACTTGTTTTCTATGAACTTGTCTTTTATTTATAGCCTATTGGAAGTTGGAAAAAAAAAAACGGCCCTCGTATTTTGTTGAGATAAGTTTAAACATTGGCAAGATAGGGCATTTCGACTCCCCTTAAAGGAATATAAAATACTTACAGCAACGCCGTCTATTGAGTCTGCCTAAAGAAGTTTTCACAAAGGATCAGCGATTCGGAATGCCACTCTTCACAATATAACAATTATACCGTGTTCTGTGGACGTGGGAACGTGCGTTACGCTACTCAAATATCAACTTGGATGGTTACAAGCTTCACTTGCCCAACCTCCTGTTGCGTGGCCAACATCTTCACGTATTTTCTCATGTTTGAAAAAAATAGTTTATGTCGCTCATATTTATTTTCTCTGAAAAGGCAAAAAAAAAAAAAAAAAAAAAAAAATATTTTAAACTCATATCGAGATTTTATCTTAAATATATTGGATAGGTAGAGTCAGATTGCCACAACCAGGACTTGAACCACGGATCTCCCTATCCAATTCCTGTCCTACACACGGCTTGTGTGGGAAAAAAATTAAATCCACATCTTAAATACAGTTCTGGTGGATCTATGAATAAAAACAAAAGCATTGTTAGAAAAAGTTTTGTATGTGTGTGTGCGAATGTGTCTTTTGTATTTAAAATTAGTATCTTCCAAGAAAGTGACACGAAGGTTTTCAGAAAAATCCAACTACTCTTTATATTAAAGTTATTTAGATTTTTTCGAAGTCGACTTACCCTCAGACTGACACCCCCCTAGGACTTACAAGCGAATACCTAGGGGTCAGAAACACGTCGGGGAGCCAATGGCACGAAACGGGGGAACCTGGAACGAGTGGTCACCGTAGCCAGGCGTGTGCGTGAGGAAGTGTATGAAGTGAAATGCAAGCGAAATGGTTGTTAGGAAAAGTAATGATGGTGCAATTGGTGAAATGAGTGGCGGGGAGTACCCGGAGGAAACGCCACTTCGTCCACCACAAATCCCACATGCTGGCGCTTGGGATCGAACCCAGCTCGCTAAGATGTCAGGCGGGCGGTCTAACCACTTGGCCAAGGTGCCGACTCAGTTATTTAGATAATAAAACGTATATCTTTAATTTCCTGGGAGTAGTCTACGAAGTCCACTTCATTTTGAATGACTTTTGCATAACTGGTGAATCGTAAGATGCACCAAAAACTTACTACAAAAATTTGATGTGTTCCATTCACACGACTCTCTACATCTCTGCAATAAATTATTGTTAAAAAGCTATTTCTTCTATTTACTTAATGCTAATCGAGAAAAAATTAGCAAATTGGGTCTTATTACCTGTTTCCTTGTAAGCAGAAGGGAGTACCATAGGTTAAAGCGATAGACAAATCTTTTAAAATCTGGTTGCTATGTGATTAAAGTTCCTTTGTATGGACAGGTGTTGACAAATTCTCGTCTGAGAAAAGTATAAGTATTTTAAATCTGAAACCAATAACAAGGAATATATCAAAACAAAAACCGCCAATTCCATGAAAAAATGTATATATCAAATTGTGTGTTTTAACGAACTCTACCTTTTTAGCTAAGCAGGTGTTTATCTATTTCTCACGGTTTATCAGTCGTGCAAAATTTCACAAAATTCGTCCAGAATATTGATTTTATTTGTCACGAAAACTCTTTAATATACGATATTTTAATCAAGATCGCTAGAGCCATTTTTGAGAAAATAAAAATTTTCGATTTTTGTTTTCCATGTAAAGAGTAGATTTTCTTGAAAATCTTCGTGTCACATCCTTGGAAGAAACTTAATTTAATACCAAGTTTGGTAGTTAACGGACTTTTCGTTTTTGAGCTATGCTGCCCACACACACACACACACACGCGCGCGCGCGCAGATACACACATTCTCAAAAATGCTTTATTTTGTATTCAGGGAGTCAGAAAACAAATATTGCCGGTAAAATCTCGGGATCGAATTTTGGGTGCAATACAGTACCTTCTCTATACACTATGTACATAGTACTGTAGAGAAAACAAAGAGGCGCTGTCAGGGATAGAAATAATTGAACTATATGGAAGAATAAACAAATGCTTCTGTTCGAGTGAACATAGCTTGATGACCGATAGGAACCTAGTGGCTTCCCCAAACAGACTGCTCGGCGGCACAAGTCAGGTACAGCAACCGGTTTTCCGTAAGTGTAACGTAACACCGGTTGTGAGGTCATGGGCAGAACCTTGCACTGTGTAACGAGGGGTCAGGGTAACCACAGGCCTAGCTTCCCTAGAGAATCAAACATTTTAGCACGGTTACACCCTCAGCTCCTTTTCACAATGTTCGCAATCCTAGTAAAACGCAAACTTTAGTCATTTGTAACCTGAACTTCACAAACAAGCCTAAATATTTTCCAATGAAACTGTATACAATTTACAACTGTTTTATGTAACAATCAGATGGTCATTTCTCATGTTTGTAAAGCTCATTTGCAAAGTACTGCAACTCTACACTGGGAATGAAATTTTAAACTTCTACTGCGCTTTCGTTTAATGCCAAGGCAACCACCGCCTTATATGCGTATCGGCCAAGACAGCAGTGACCTCGGTATTTTGCCACTGCGCAGAAGCGGCGCAGGACGTGCCAAAGGTTCGTTTGTTACCTATGAGCCTCAGTTGTGCCTATCTTCGCGTTCTGAGGTGTTTCCAAAATATGTGTGTTGTGTGGGATTTCATTAAGAAAACTGTGTCTTTATTAATCCACTAAATGCCTGCCAAACTCTCGCTTAAACAGCGTAATTTTATGCATGTGACAACTGAATCATGTAGACAGTTATGTAGATGATTTCAGCAAAAATTTCCTTTTTATTCAATTTCGTGTAGAGGCACTGCGAGACGCTTGGTCAACAAATTTATAATCGCTAAACGCTATTACAAAGAAGGGAAGACGACATGTTCTAATGGAGGAAAAGCTGCACTCGAACTTTCACCTAAGAAGTTTTTCAAGCGTGTTGCACAGCGAGTGGGTATGTTTAAAACTGAGGATCAAGAAGGAATGCTGAGATAGTTGTGTAAACTCTGGAGAAATTTCTTAAACAAGCCCACATTTAAATGACTCACAGAGCAATCAATACATGTTAAAACATATAAAACTGTCCATGCAACTAAATAATTAAAAAATAATGTTGCCATTTAAAAATATTGTCAATGACTTCCTAACCTTAACAATAATGGTTTAAAATGCGTGTTTCTGTTAATAAAATGTTCCTTTCAAAATGCTAAACTTAAGGGTCTGGGTATTTTTACTTTCTCTAGCACGTATGTACAATGTACATAGTGGACAGAGAAGGTATTGTACTCCATCCAAAAATTCGATACCAAGATTTCACCAAAATACATATTTTGAAACCACCTGAATAAAAAAAAAAATTAGAAGCTCGTGTGTGCGTGTGTGTGCATAGCTCAAAAACGATAAAACGGTTTAACACCAAACTTGGTATTTAAATTCAGTATCTTTCAAGGATAAGACTCGAAGACTTTCAAAAAAATGTCCCCAACTACCCTTAACATAGAACATTTTTCGAAACTTTCTCAAAATTAGCTCCTACGATTTTGATTATAGTGGCATATGTTTAGGATATTTTTATGGCAAACGAAATGTATTGGCTGTTCCAGAAGTACCCGACCTGACGTATAAATAGCGGTTGTTGTTTCAAACCACAACAATGTAAAAAGAACCAACTTTAGAAAGCTTAAGTTTGAAGTTTGGCGATTTCACATTGTTTAGCATTTGTTTGGCAACCATCATTAGTGAATGCTCTCAGCGAATTTGTAAACATGGATAAAACTGGTCATCGTTTTTGTGATACAATACTTTCATTTGAAAAGTCTTAGTCCAACTAATATTAAACCTGAGCTAGATTCTACTTTGGGGGAGTTTACAACAGTGAAATATTGGGTGGCAGAGTTTAAGTGCGGCTGTACGAGCTGCCAAGACGAACATTGCAGTGGTCGACCAAATGAGGTTACCAGTCCAGAAATTGTAAAGAAAATCCTCAAAATGGTATTGGATGACCGTCGACTGAAAGTGCGCGAGCTAGCAGACATTGCAGGCATATCAAAAAGTTCCGTACATCGCATGCTGACTGAAAATTTGGATATGAGGAAGTCGTGTGCAAGGTGAGTGCCGCATTTGCTCACAATAGAACAAAAACAGCGTCGTGAGAATGTTCCAGTCGCGTGTTTGGCAAAATTTAGCTGCAATAAAGTTGATTTTTGCGTCGGTTCATAACGAAGGATGAAACTGGGTCCATTACTTCACACCTGAGACGAAGGAACAATCAAAACAGTGGATTAGAAGGGAAGAATCGGCTCCAAAAAAGGCTAAGACAGTTCCATCTGCAGGCAAGGTCACGGCGTCATTTTTCTGGGACGCATGCGGGATAATTTTCATTATCTCAAATAAGGAAAAGTAATCAATGACGAATATTATGCGAATTTGTTTCTGCGTTTTAGTGATGAAATCGAGAAAAAAAAAACGGCCGCAATTAGTGAAAAAGAAAGTTTTGTTTCATCAAGACAATGCACCAGTTTACACGTCCATTATCGCCATGGCCAAAATCAATGAGTTCAAGTTTGAATTGCTTCCTCATGCGCACTATTCGTCAGATTTAGCCCGTTCTGATTATTTTCTGATTCCAACTTGAAAAATGGCTTGGTGGCAGAAGATTTGCCAAGAGCTGGAGTCTGAAGTTGATGGCTATTTTGCAGATCTCGATAGTTCTCGCTATAAACATGGTATCGAAGCTATTGAATGAACTTCGCTGCGAAAAGTATATCGAGCTGTAAGGAGACTGTAGAGAAATAAAGATGTTTTCTCCCAAATTTTTTATGCTTTCTTTGTTAGGTCGGGTACTTCTGAGAAAGGCCTCGTATGTCTTGAATGTTCTTGCAATAGCCTCTAAAGACCTCTTCATTCTGGATGACTTTTGCATATCTGGTAAATCGTAAGAGATAGATAAAAACTTACTACACAAAAAATGTAGTTCACGTTAAAACACACATACTGTGTCATACTTTTTTGTGGTCGAGTTAACTGTTTTGGAGACATTAAGAATTTTGGTTTCATTTCTAAGCAACTTAAACTTTTCTCAAACGGGAAGTCCATCTTTCTTTTCTCTCTCGTATTTTACCTAGCAAGCAAAGAAAACCGAATTTTAATTGGCTCACATAGTTACATAGATTTGGCCATCACTTTAGCCTAATGGATTCCCTTATTCCCCTTCCACTTACAAGGAAGCAAGTAATAAGACCAATTCTGTTAATGTTTATCTCGATTAACATGATGTAGATAAAAGACTTTTTAAGAAAAGCTTGTTTGTGGAACAGCTAGAGAAAGTCACGCGAGTTGAATACATTGGATTTTTTTAGTCAGTGAATTTTAGATTTATCTGTAGTTTTCCTTACTTATGAAAGGTTCTGTACACCTATACGATATATTACATATAAATACTTATTGTAATTACTCTTCACTTATCTCTTTAAACGATTTCATATTCATTATCGTGATAAACGTACTGCATCAGTCACTCTGATGTTGATAATATGTTCCAAAATGGCATCTGGAGGTAATTAACATTCGCACATTTGTTGCAAAATCTCAGTGCTTATCTGTCGTTGGTCGGTGTTTCATTTGTCACTGCACATCAATTGTTATGTGTGGGATTTGCGCAGGTGAAAGTCAACGATGGTTGTAACACTAACGTTTTCATATTCTGGGATTTAAACTGTGCTGATGTTCACAAGCAACGCTTCTGGAAGCCTTTCTTCATGTGCTTTAATTATAACCGTTGCATAGGAATAAAGTTTCGTTTAGAAAGATGCTGTGTTGCAGCAGTTATAATTACTCAGTCATTTAAGACTCATTCAAGACTACCGATTATTTTGTCAGCGAGCATTCTGCAAATGTGGCAGCTGTATTACAGGTTGAGATTTTCTCCCATTTTTACTTTCTCTACGCGTACTATGTACATAAATATAGAGACTGTATTGCACCCAAAAATTGGATACCGAGATTTTAACGGAAATACATGATTTGGGACGCCCTGAATAAAAAAAAAATGATGTGTTCTATTCATATGACTTTCTCTATATCTCTGCAACAAATTATTGTTAAACAACTTATGCTTCTATTTACTTCATGCTAATCGAGAAAAAAATAGCAGAAATAGTCTTATTACTTGCGTCCTAAGTAGAAGCGAAATAAGGGAGTATCATAGATTAAAGTGATAGAAACTGGTTGCTATATGACTGCAGAGTCTTTGTATAGACAGGAGTTGACAGATTCCCGTATGAGAAAAGTATAAGTTTTTTAAAGTTGAAACCAAAAGCAAGCAATATCTCAAATGCGATCAACTCCATGAAAAAAATATATACAACATAAATTGTGTAATTTAACGTGCTTTACATCTTATGTGTGGTAATATTTTGGCCATCTCTTACGGTTTAACAGTTATGCAAAATTTCGTAAAATTTATCCAGAATAAAGAATTCTTCATAGGCTATTGCCAGAAAATTCAAGATATACATTTTATTTGTCAGGTAAATATATTTAATTTAATCAAAATCGTTACAGCCATTTTTGAGAAAATAAAAAAATTCGAAGTTTTTTCCATGCAAAGGGCAGTTTGGGGTGGGGGGATTTTCTTGAAAATCTTCGTGTCGCATCCTTGGCAGATAGTGAACTTAAATATCAAGTTTGGTATTTAATGGTATTTTCGTTTTTGAGCTATGCTACCCTCCGACACACACGTGGACATTTTTCTAAAAACGTTTTTTTTTTATTCAGGGGGTATCAAAACATATATTTCCGGTTAAATCTCAGTATCGACTTTTTTGGTGCAATGCAATACCTTCTCTATGCACTATGTACATAGTACGCGTAGAGAAAGTAGAAAAGTATTTTTAGAAAATGTCCGCGCGCGCGTGTGTGTGTGTGTGTGAACACGATAACTCAAAAACAAAAAGGTGGTAAAATACCAAACTTGGTAGGTATATAAGTTTAGCATCTTCCAGGGATGCGAAGATTTTGAGATAAATCCCCCCAAACTGCCCTTTATATGGAAACAATTTCGAAAATTTTGATTTTCTGAAAAATGGCTCTAACGATTTTGACTAAAATACCGTATATTAAAGATATTTATATGATAAATAAAATGTATATTTTGAATCTGCTGGTAATTAGCCTCTTAAGACCTCTTTATTCTGAATGAATTTTTTCCTGAATTTTGCCTAACTGGTAAACCGTACGAAATAGACAAATACTTACTACACAAAAAGTGCATATCACGTTAAAACACACAATTTGTCATGTGCGTTTTTTTTTTTTTTTTTTTTTTTTTTTAATTTCTGAGGTGTTACTTGTTATTTGTTTCCGATTAAAAAAATACTTAAACTTTTCTCACACGGAAAGCTGTAAACTCCTAGCCCTGTATAGAAACGGATTTCAACCACATGGCAAACGGGTTTTAAAAGACTTGACTATCGTTTTAGCCTAGTGTATTCCCTTATTTTCCTTCTACTTGCAAGGAAGCAAAGCATTACAAAAATAATCTGCTAATGTTTATCGTTTATCATAAAGTAGATAGAAGAATATGCTTTTTAACAATAATTTTTTACAGCGATTTAGAGAAAGTCATGTAAATGGAACACGTCCGATTTTTTAGTAAACGTCCTTAGCATTGCTTCCTTCGGAAGGAAAGTCGGTCCCTTGTAATGCTTTTTTGTAAGTAAAATAACTCCATACCTTGAAAAATGTACTTTTTCACGTCCACAAGTTCTGAATTCGTCCTGTGTGGTATCTATGGATGACAAATTGATCTCTCGTCACCATATCTGTATAGTGGCGGAATTGCGAAATAGAAATTCCAACCGATGTAAGAAAATACCGTTAGGTGTCCCAACATATATTGGTATGGCGTGATGGAGCTTATTTGAACAGTGGATAAGTCGCCCTGCCTAACTACAATATAAATGTGGTACTCAAAGCCGCGTAAACAATGCTATTAGTGAAGCAGTGTTTTTTCTTTTCAGTCTTACAAACTTGACAAATACTGATAGCAAAGTTTTGGTATACAACACTCAGATCAATCAATGAACAATATTAACCCAGCAATGTGCAACATTTGGAAACAATCGGTGAAACATCTCATTACGAACTGCAGCCTCCATGATGACAAGAAGAGCGTATAGGTAAAGCGCCAAACGAACTCCCGCACCGCTACAATTTACTAACAATGTTCTGAAGCCCGTCTAGCTAGTGTGGTGGTATCGTGTCTGCCTCACATTCAGCAGGTCGCGAGTTCGAATGCCGCTTAGGGGGAGTTTACCTGGATAAGGTTTTTAGGTTTTTTCCCCTTATTCTGAAAAGTTGGATGTTGAGTAACTTTAAGCTCATTTGAGCATCATTTCACCAATTTCATTCATCGTCCGATATGACAAAGGACGTTAAGCTAAAAAAAGAACCTCTTATAAGCAATCCAACCGTATAATAAAATGTGATCTAAAGTAGTTGTTTCGATGCATATATTAGAAAACGGTTAAACTAAATTTACTAAATACTAGATAGAATTTACTAAATACTAATTTAGATAGAAGAATAACCTTTTCACCAATAATTTGTTACAGAGATGTAGAGAAAGCCATGTGAATGGGCACATTAGATTTGTGTATAACTTTTGTAGTACTGCTCTAATCGAAATAGGTCTAATTTCCGCCAATTTTAAAGCAAAGTATAATTGTGATAAGGCTTTTTGTGCATCAATGGAGACCATATAAACGGGTTAACATAAAGAACAACAACAATAATTATGATAATATTTTTAATATGGAGCTTCCAAGGAGATACCATATGTATACTATATCGCCCACACAACACAACATTTTGCCTGCCAAGCATGAACTGAGAGAGTTTTCCCCTCGCTTATTAATTGCATCCCCCTTTGGTATGCAACTGAAGTATGCTACAAGAGCTTATTAATCCACTTCTCGTCATTTAACTCCCTGCCTCTCCGTATTCATCTGGATGACTTAAATCCATCTGCTTGCTCCATCCTGCCTTGCTTCCTTTTGGCGATGTTCCAGTTAATTTCTCTTCCGGAAAAAGTTGATTTTGATCGACAATATCGAATAACATTTATAAGTAAATGTATGATCTACTGTATCCAATGTAATATATTTATCAGTAAATACGACTATGAACAAATTACTTGAGTCTTACTGTTTTTTACTTTCACTAGTTCGTATGTACGATGTTCGAAGTGGGTAGAGAAGGTATTTCTTTTTTTTTAATTGTTTCATTTATATACCTCCATTTAACATTTAAGGCCATATCGGGGGCTTTGCACTTGAAACAACTCGTTGTCTGTAATAGGTTATTTTACGTTTGGTTTAAATCATTTTATTTTCCTCAAACACACACATTCACTCTCACATGCATAATTCCTGACTCTGTGGGGGATAGGGAATAATTCTGGCTAAAGAAAAATGCCCCGCCCCAACCGGGAATCGAAGCCGGGACCTCCGGGTGAGGTCAGCTCGCTGACCACTCGAGAGAAGGCATTGTTTTCCACCCAAAAATTCGATACCCAGATTTCACGGGAAATACATGTTCCGTGGGCTCCTGAATCTAATAAAAAAAAAAAAAAAAACAGGTCAGTGTGTGTATCTGTGTGTGTGCGTGCGTGTGTGTACAGCATAACTCAAAAACTTAAGTCACTTAAATATCAAACTTGGTAATTAAGTTCAGTATCTTCCGAGGATACTGGAAGATTTTCAGGAAATCCCCCCAAATTAAAGTATCCTTTACATGGAAGATTTGTTCGAAATTTAAGATAGTCTAAAAATAGCCCTAACTATTTTGATTTAAATGCCATATTTTAAAGATGTTTATATGGCAAACAAAATGAATATCCTGAACTTATTGGGAATAGACTCTGAAGTCCTCTTCAAGCTGAATGCCTTTTGTATACTGGTAAACCATAAGAGATAAAAACGTACTGCACAAAACATGTAGATCTCGTTAAAACACACAATTTATGTCACTCATACATTTTGTTTTCGTAGAGTTGGCCATTTCCGAGATATGCTTTGTTACTGGTTTCAGCTTTAAAATACTTAAAACCTTTGTTAACTCCTGGCAGTGTAAAGAAACAAACTTCAATTATATAGCAATCAGTTTTTAAAAGATTTGATTATCACGTTAACGTATGGTACTCCCTTATTTCCCTTCTGCTTACAAGGAAGCAAGTAATAAAGACTATTTCTGCTAATATTTATATCGACTAGCATGAAGTAGATAGCAGAATAAGCTTTTTAACAATAATTTGTTGCAGAGATGTAGAGAAAGGCATGTGACTGGAACACTTCATATTTTTTATTGAGAAGTCCTGAAAAATGTATTTCCAGAGAAATGTAGGTACCTGATGAATTTGTTGTGGAATAGAATATTTTCTCTGCCTACTGCGTGTATGGAGAAAGAGATAATGTGTACAAAATTGGAGAAGCAAGGTATTCAATATCATGCTGAATTTGCATGCAGCTAAAAACAAAACCAAGTGTACACAAACGGATAATATCGTGCACCAGGCATTAGACAACACTTTAAAAGAATGGCAAAATATTGGACGATTCGAACTCTTAATAACGGATATCTCAAATATTGCATATATCATTAAAAATACTAAGACCATTTCTGCTAATGTTTATCTTGCTTAGCATGAAATGGAGAGAAGAATGAGTTGTTATAAGAATAGTTACGTCACAGTTAAGTGAATGAAACACAGTTGATTTTTTTTTTTTTTTAAATGAAATATTCCTTATTACAGGTTTAAAGTTGTTAATAACGTTTTTCAAACGTCACTTCAAACTTTGAATTGCTATAAATATAATATTTGAGATAGGTTAAAAACAAAAGAAATAGCATACTGAGCAAAAAATGAGGTTTTACTATGGATAAAGTTTTGTTGAATAAAGGATTTGTAATTTTATTTGCACTGGTGTAAGAGTTATAAACCAAGGCTCTATCGTTAAATTATAACACAGCTGATTCAATGCTATTATGAAAACAAGAAGAGCTTTTCTCAAAGTCTGAGAAAATTTAGCACTCTTAACAATTTATGTTCCATTCGTTAAGTTCCAACAAAGTGGCCGCCACGATCTCCAGATCTCAATCAGACGGACTTTTGGCTGTGGAGTTACCTTAAAGAACGAGTTTTCCTGAGACATCCAACAACCCGACAGCATATAAAAGATTCTATCCTGCAAGAAATTGCTAATATTCCAAACATCATCTGCAAAATGGTGGATGGAGACGGAGGACGTCTTACCACTGCTTCAAAAAACCCCATTGTTTGCCCAGGATATGACTTCTTTTGTTTTCTCCTGTCTCAAATAGTGCGATGTTTATAACGGTTTAAAGCTTGGTGTGAATTTTCGAAGGTCCTGTACTTTTCTCAAATGGGAAGTGCTTTTTAGTTCTTCACCGTGCAAAACTAAACGATACTTCAAAGTCATCACATGGCAAACAGCTTTTAAAAGATTTGACTATCGCTTTGGCCTAGTGTATTTCCGTTTTCTCTTGAACCTACAATTAAATAAGTAATAAGACAATTTCTGTTAATGTTTATCTTGATTAGTATGGAGTAGGGCTAATTTTCCAGATTTTAATATTTAATTTTCAATTTTTAAAATCTATAATTTTATACAATTACTCTACAGATAATAAACAACAACTAATAACCATAAATAAAATTAAAATAAAATAATAAATTCACAATTCAAAAACAACTGCTTAACAATATAAACTTAACAAAAGTTCGATTCTTAGAATGCCCTTATATATATATAATTTTATAAAAAAATATATTTTCAAACACACTATCGACTTCTTAAATTTCACTTTATTATTATTTTTGTTGTTATTTTAATATATACCGCTTTTATCAATTCACATTTAAATGTTTATTATGTATATAATATATTTTTTCATTTTATTTCATTTTTAGTTTCCCTAGCAAGTATGTACATAATAGACAGAGCAGGTAATAACATTCCACCCCCAAAACATTTGACATCGTGATTTCATCGGAAATACACGTTTTGAGACACCTGAATAAAACGGAACATTTTTATGTGTAGCTGTGGGCAGCATAGCTCAAAAACAAGTCGGGTAAATACCAAACTTGGTATTTAAGTTCAGTATCTTCCAAGTATGTGACACGAATATTTTCAAGAAAGCCTCCCAACCCAATCTACCCTTTACATGGAACATTTTTCTAAATTTTGTATCTTCTCAAAAATGACCTTAATGGTTTTATTAAAATACCATATATTTAAGACATTTTATTACAACTAAATGCATATCCTGAATTTTCTGAAGATGGCCTCTAGATAGCTGTTCATTCCAGATGACTTTTATATAACTGGTAAATCGTAAGAGATACGATAAAAAAACTTGCTATACAGAAAATATAGAACTTATTAAAACCCACAATTTATGTTACACCCAAAAGTTTGTGGAGTTAACCGTACCAAGATATTCCAAATTATTGATTCAAAATTTTAACTACTTTAACGTTTCACAAACAGTAACTCATTTTTAGTCCCATATCTCTTTTTACAACTGGAGTGAAGAGAGAACAGAATTTCAATTGTTTCACATAGCGAGCAACTCTTAAAAGATCTGGCTATCGCTTTAACTCGATTAGCATAATGTAGATAAAAGAATAACCTTTTATAAGAATAGTTTGGTTGTGGAATTGGCAGACAAAGTTACGTGAATGGAAATCATCATATTTTTAAAAAAATGTTATATTTTATTTATATTATTTTATAAATAAATCTTTCTTCAAACATATTATTAGCTTTTTACATTTCATTATATTTATTATTGTCATTTTTATTACTTATTTTATCAATCCATATTTAATATTATATATATTTATTCTTTTTTACTACATGTAATTGTTTTTTTACTTTCTCTACACGTATTATGTACATAGTGTATAGAGAAGATATTGAAATGCACCCAAAAATTCGATACCGAGATTTCACTCCTGTCCATATAAACAAAGGAACTTCAGTCACATAGTCACCAGCTTTTGACTAATACTTTAGCCTATGGTACTTCCTTACTTCCCTTATACTTGCATGAAAACAGGTGATAAGACTATTTCTGTTAATTTTTTTGTCGATTAGCATGAAGTAAACAGAAGCATAAGGTTTTTAACAGTAAGTTATTGCAGATATATAGAGAAAGTCATGTGAATGGAGCACATCAGATTTTCTTTCTTTCTTCTCACCTCCTCTATAATCATAACTATTTATTGGTAATCATTAATTTGTAAGAAAGTTAAAATGTGTCGCGGGCGTGTTCGAAATGCACGTGGAAAGGATACTATAGGGGAAATATCCCAGATCCAGAAAAGCAGAACGGATGGTGTCTGTCGCTGAGTCATAAAAACCAGAAACTGAAGCGAAGGAGCAGAAATGTGCGCGCCAGATGCCTGCCTATGGAGACCCCTCCACGAGAGTCTCTCCCCCTTCCCTTTCTTTTCGGGGTGCTTGCCCTACTTGGAGGACTTTACGCCTATTTGCAGGTCCCGGAAAGGTCACATACAAAGAGATATTTTCCTTTTGATGGAGGCCTGGCGGCGGGCGATGTTTTTTTGTTCCTTGGTATGCAGGAGGAGGGGGAACGTGGTCGGCACATTCCTCCTCACAGCTAGAGGAGGACGAACTGGGAGCGTTCGGGCGACCTTGCCCTTCCAGTAATATTATTGTAATAAACAGGCGCATATCACATTTTTCGCATTCTTGTTTAAACGTTTGCGGCCGGTCAGGTTACTCAAGACTTAGAAATCTCCATTGTCATTTTGAAAACTTTGTCTACTAAATAGAAATTGGCTGTAAAGGTTGAATCACATTGACAAATTCAAGGTATATTCGAGTATTGAACCATGGATCTTCCAGGAGATAGCATTCCTTTAGATGTTTGTCATAGAATCCAATAAATTTTCAACATTTTATAGCATTTTCGTAGATATAGACTCACTAGTAATAGATTGCTACATGGACATAAAACCCCCTTTGTTTCTGGAAACTGAGCCAAAATTGTGCAGCATTAACTATAACAATGTTTTAAGTAAAATAAAAAAAAATAAATAAATAAAATAAAAAAAACAACAACTGGCGTGCTCCATTCATATGACCTTCTCTACATCTCTTTAACAAATTGTTAAAAAGCTTATTCTTCTATCTACTCCATGCTAATCGAGATAAAATTAGCAGAAATGGTCTTATTACTTGGTTCCTTGAGAGTAAAAGGGAAATTACGGAATGCACTAGACTAATACGACAGTCAAATGTTTTACAATGTGGGTGCTATGCAATTGAAACAGTTGATAACTTCTCATATGAGAAAAGTTTAAGCATTTTAAAACTGAAACCAATAAAAACTCCACGAAATAAAGATATATGATATACATTGTAATTTTTAACGAGACCTACATTTCTTGTATTGTAAGCTTTTGTCTTTCTCTTACGGTTTACCAATTATGTAAGTTGTCCAGAATGAAGAAGTGTACAGAGGCTATTCCCAAAAAGTCAAGATATTCTTTTTATTTGTCATGTAAATGTATTTAATATGCGATATTTTAATCAAAGTCGTTGGAGCCACTTTTGAGAAAATCGAAGTTTTTAAAAATGTTTTCGTGTAAAGGGTAGTTTGGGGTGGGGAGATTTTTTTCTCAAATCTTTGTGTCGCATCCTTGAAAAATACTAAATATAAATACCAAGATTGGTATTTTACTGACCTTTCGTTTTTGAGTTAACGCGTCCTCTCTCTCTCTCTTCACCACACACACACATAAAGGACCTGTTAAAAAAATGCTTTATTTTTATATACCTATATATATATACACGAGACCTTCAAACGTGTACTTCCGGTGAAATCTCGATATCGAATCGAATTTTTGGGTGAGGTGCAATACCTTCTCTACCTATGTATAGTATGTGGAGAAAGTAAAATATTTACTTACGTTTGATCTTAGTGCCCCCGTCTTAGAAGAGACATTTCGCTTGATCTTCTTACACGACCACATGAATGAGTTACTAGTCATTTTATCACACTTAACTTCTTGTACAGAGATCTTCGGGAGCAAATGCTCAGAGAAGGAACACCTTGATATCCTTGAGCAAATGCATAACGCTTGCGTGAATACATGTATGCTTAAACTGTATGCTATATAAATAATTCTAAGCACGGTCACAGTTGAGTTATAGCTCCAATCACATCGCGGCTTGAACTGTCAGAAACCCTTGAACAATTCGAACAGTGTGAGTCACGCAACAGAGATAAAACTACTTTGTTTTCCCAAGTCGCTGCTAGCAAAGAATGAGCAAACGGTTATTGGCTTGAGTCCTAAGTCCATAACGGGTACTCCAAAATGCTGTTTGATATATCAGGCGTTTAATGACCGTAAAAAATCTCATGTGTTCCATTCACATGCCTTTCTCTACTACTCTGCAACAAAGTATTATTAAAAAGTTTAGGTATTCTTCTATTTACTTAACGCTAATCTAGAAAAAAATAACAGAAATATTAGTATTACTTACCTCCTTGTAAGTAGAAGAGAAATAAGGGAGTATCATAGGTTAAAGTGATAGTCAAAAACTGGTTGTTCCATGTTTGTATGGACAGGAGTTGACAAATTCCTGTATGAGAAAAGGATACGTTTTTTTAAAGCTGAAACCAAAAACAAGGAATATCTCAAAAACGGTCTACTCCACGAAAGAAATGTATATGGCATAAATTGTGTGTTCTAACGTGCTCTACATTTGTTGTGTGATAACCTTTTGTCCATCTCTTACTGTTTAGCAGTTAGTCAAAATTCCGTAAAATTCATCCAGAATAAAGAAGTCCTCAGAGACTGTTCTCAGAAAAGTCAAAATATACATTTTATTTGTCAGGTAAATGTCTTTAATATACGATATTTTAATCAAAATCGTTAGACCTATTTTTGAAAAAATCAAACTTTTCGATTTCCATGTTAAGATATAGTTCGTGTGGGGGATTTTCTTGACAATCTTCGTATCGCATCCT
The DNA here is from genome assembly GCA_030762935.1 of Hymenopus coronatus. Lineage (NCBI taxonomy): Eukaryota > Metazoa > Arthropoda > Insecta > Mantodea > Hymenopodidae > Hymenopus > Hymenopus coronatus. The sequence goes on from CM060899.1 coordinate 41,940,468, forward strand.
TGGAAAATACTTAACTTAAATACCACTTTTCGTTTTTGAGACATGCTGCCCACAGAGACACACACACACACGCGCGTGCGAACATTTTTCCAAAAATGCTTTTTTGGATTCAGTGGGTCCCAAAACATATATTTTCGGTGAAATCTCGGTTTCGAATTCAATCGCTTCTCTATACACTGTACATAGTACGTGTAGAGAAAGTAAAAAAGCTTTTGACATAAATTATGTGTATTAACAAGATCTATGTTTTTCGTGAAGTAATTTTTGTAAGAAATATGTTTGGAATCAGGGAACCCTATAACAGTGAAATGTTGGTATTGAACTTTTGAGTGGTTTGCCATACTTTCTCTACCACCTATGTGCTGTGAGCGAAGCAGCGAAAGTAAAAACCGTCTATAATTAGGATAAGTATGCGTTATTCTATGACACAAACTGGTAATTATGTACGCTTCCTATGTTCCCATTAACATGTAACAGGCGTGACAGAAAAGGAACTTTCGCCATTATCTCGTGCCGTTTTGTGTTACACAACAAAACCCTGTGTAAAATGTGCAGCATTTGTAGGAAAAATCTGATGTGTTCTATTCATATCACTTTATCTACATCTCTGCGACAAATTATTGTTAAAAGGCTTATGCTTCTATTTACTTCATGCTTATCGAGAAAAAATCTGATGTGTACCATTCACATGACTTTCTCTATATCCCTGCAACAAATTATTCTTAAAAAGCTTACACTTCTATTTACTTTATGCTAATTAGAAAAAAAAAATTACAGAAATAGTCTTATTACTTGCTTCCTTGTAAGTAGAAGCAAAATAAGGGACTACCATAGGTTAAAGTGATAGTCAAAAGCTGGTTGTTAAAGTCAATGAAGTTCCTTTGTTTATATGGATAGGAGTTGACAAGTTTCTGTATGAGAAAAGTATACGTTTTTCATAGCAGAAACCAAAAATAAGGAATGTCTAAAAAACGACGAACTCCACGAAAAAATGCATATAACAAAAATTGTGCGTTTTAATGTGATCTACATTTTTTGTGCATTAAGTTTTTGTCCTTCTCTTACGGTTTAGCAGTTATTAAAAATTCAGTAAAATTCATCTAGAATAAACTACTCTTTAGAGGCTATTCTCAGAAAATTCAAGATATATATATATATTTAGGTAAAGATATTTAATATACGAAATTTTAATCAAAATCGTTAGAGCCATTTTTGAGAAAATCGAAATTTTCGAAAAAAAGTTCCATGTAAAGGGTACTTGGGGTTGGGGGGATTTTTCCCAAAATCTTCGTGTCGCATCCCTGGAAGATACTAAACTTAAATACCAAGTTTGGTATTTTACCGACTTTTCGTTTTTGAGTTATTATGTTCACAGACACACGGACACACACACACACACACACACACACACACACACACACACAAACGGTCCTTTTTGTGAAAATGTTTTTTTTGGATATTGGGGACCCTAAAACATATATTTCCGGTCGAATCTCGGTATCGAATTTTTGGGTGGAGTGCAATACCTTCTCTATACACTATGTACATAGTGCATATAGAGAAAGTAAAAATCTGATGTGTTCCATTCACATGACTTTCTCTATATCTCTGTAAATTATTAATGTTAATAAGCTTATCTTTTATTTATTTCATACTAATCGAGAAAAATTAGCAGAAATAGTCTTATTTCTTGTTTTATTGTAAGTAGAAGCGAAATAAGGGAGTACCATAAGTTAAAGTGAAAGCCAAAAGCTGGTTGCTATGTGACTGATGTTCCTTTGTTTGTATGGACAGGAGTTGACAAATTCCTGAATGAGAAAAGTATGTTTTTCAAAGCTGAAACCAAGAAAAAGGAATATCTCAAAAACGATCAACTCCACGAAAAAAATGTATATGACATAAATTGTGTGTTTTAACGTGCTCTACATTTTTTGTGGGTTACGTTTTTGTCCATCTCTTACGGTTTAGTAGTTATGAAAAATTCATCCAGAATAAAGTAGTCTTCAGAGGCTATTCCCAGAAAATTTAAAATATACATTTTATTTGTCAGGTAAATAACTTTAATATACGGTGTTTTAATCAAAATCGTTAGAGCCATTTTTTAGAAAATCAAAATTTTCGAAAAAAGTTCCATGTAAAGGGTAGTTTGGGGTGGACGGATTTTTCTCAAAATCTTCGTGTCGCATTCCTGGAATATACTAAACTTAAATACCAAGTTTGGCATTTTACCGACTTTTCGATTTTGAGTTATCGTGTTCAAAGACACACGGACACACTGACACACGGACACACACACACACACACACACACACACACACACACACACACACACACGCGCGCGCGCGTGGACCTTTTTCTTAAAATACTTTTTTTGGATACAGGGGACCCTAAAACATATTTCCGGTGAAATCTCGGTATCGAACTTTCTGATGGAGTGCAATACATTCTGGAGTGCAATACATTCTCTATACACTATTTACATAGTGCGTATAGAGAAAGTAAAACATGACTTTCTCCATATCCCTCCAACAAATAATTCTTAAAAAGCTTATACTTCTATTTACTTTATGCTAATCAGAAAAAAATAGCAGAAATAGTCTTATTACTCGCATCCTTGTAAGTAGAAGCGAAATAAGGGACAACCGCAGGTTAAAGTGATAGTCAAAAGCTGGTTGCTATGTCAATGAAGTTCCTTTGTTTATATGGATAGGAGTTGACAAGTTCCAGTTACGTTTTTCATAGCAGAAACCAAAAATAAGGAATGTCACAAAAACGACGAACTCCACGAAAAAAATGTATATAACATAAATTGTGTGTTTTAATGTGCTCTATATTTTTTGTGTAGTAAGTTTTTGTCCATCTCTTACGGTTTAACAGTGATTCAAAATTTAGTAAAATTCATCCAGAGTAAACTACTCTTCAGAGGCTATTCCCAGAAAATTCCAGATATACATTTCATTTGTCAGGTAAATATGTTTAATATCCGAAATTTTGATCAAAATCGTTAGAGCCATTTTTGAGAAAATCAACATTTTCGAAAAAATGTCCATGTAAAGGGTAGTTGGGGGTGGGGGTATTTTTCTCAAGATCTTCGTGTCGCATCCCTGGAAGATACTAAACTTAAATACCAAGTTTGGCATTTTACCGACTTTTCGTTTTTGAGTTATCGTGTTCACAGACACACGGACACACACACACACACACACACACACACACACACACACGGACCTTTTTGTGAAAATGCTTTTTTTGGATATTGGGGACCCTAAAACATATATTTCCGGTGAAATCTCGGTATCGAATTTTTGGTGGAGTGCAATACTTTCTCTATACACTATGTACATAGTGCGTATGGAGAAAGTAAAAAACTATCAACTCCAACAAAAATATGTATACAACATAAATTGTGTACTTTAACGTGCTCTACATTTTTTGTGAGATAAGTTTTTGACGTCTCTTACGGTTTAGCAGTTATGCAAAATTGCGTACAACTCATCAAGAATAAATATCTTTAATATACGATATTTTAATCAAAATTGTTAGAGCCATTTTTGAGAAATTCAAAATTTTCGAAAAAAGTTCCATATAAAGGGTAGTTTGGGAAGGGGTAAATTTTCTCAAAATCTTCGTGTGGCATCCCTGGCAGTTACTAAACTTAAATACCAAGTTTGGTGTTTAAACGACTTTTCGTTTTTGATTTATCGGGTTCTCAGACACACGGACACACACGGACCTTTTTGTGAAATTGCTTTTTTTTTGGATACAGGGAACCCAAAACATATATTTCCAGTGAAATCTCGGTATCGAATTTTTGGGTGGAGTGCAATACCTTCTCTATTCACTATGTACATAGTACGTGTAGAGAAGGAAACAACCGTCTGTAAATAGACAATTATTTCGTTATTGAGTTACTTATTTGCGAGCATACGTTATTCTACTAATATAAACTGGTAATTATGAACGCTTCCTATGTTTCCGTTAACATGTATCTAACATCCGCGAAAGAAAAAAACTTTCGCCATTTTCTCTTGTTTCGTATTACATGATAAAACTGCGAAAAACCAGATGCCGCAATTATAGGTAAGATAAAGTATAAACCAATATGTTTTATTAGTAATGTTTTCTTCAGAGCGCTTTGGTCGTTGCAAATAAATGCAACAGTTGGCTAACTGACGCTGCCAAACCGGTTTGGAAAAAAATTGTGTGTCTTGAACGAAAATCCCGGTGGCGGTTTCCGTGGATTTAAAACAACCACAAGAACGGCTCCAATTGCCTAGCACAGTCGCACCAACCGTGTAATTTTAACTTTCTCTGCACATACTATGCATATAACAGGTAGAGAAGGCATTGTTTTCAACCGAAAATTCGATGTCAAGATTTCACCGGAAATATGTTTTGAGGTCTCCTGAACAAACCTTTTTAAAATAAGGTTAATGTGTTTAGGCAGTGTGTCGTGTGTTTTATCGAGATCTACATGTTTGTGTAGTGATTTTTTTGTCTATCTCTTATGATTTACCAGTTACACAAAAGTCATCCCACAAAACTCAAGATGTACGTTTATTTTGTCATGAAAGTGTCTTAAACACATGGCATTTTAATCAAAAGTCAATTGGTTAGACCGCTCGTCTCCTACTTAGGTGGCCCAGGTTCGATCCCGAGCGCCCCCATGTGGGATTTGTGGTGGATGAAGCGGCGTCTGGGCAGGTTTTTTCCGAGCCCTCCGGTTTCTCCTGCCACTCATTCCACCATTGTTTCTTCACCACCTTTCATCCGTTTCGTTTGCATTTCATATCATCCACTTCCTCACGCCTTTGCCTCGCTACGGGCCGACCACTCGTTCCAGGTTCTCCATTCTGTGGTTTCCTGCCGTTGGCTACCCGACAGGCTTCCTACCCCTAGGCATCCGCTTGTAAGTCCTAGGGAGGGGCGTCAGTTCTAACTATGGGAAGGGAAGCCGACCACGAAAAACGAATGAAAATCTAAACCGTTAAGAACCATTTTGAGAAAATAAAATTTTCCGAAGAATGCTCCATGAATATGGTAGTTTGGGGGAGGGGTCCTTGAAAATCTCCGTGCGCCATCCTTGGAAGATGTTGAACATAAATGCCAAGTTTGGTAACTAACCGTCTTTTGTTTTTTTGATTTGTGCTGTTCAGAGGCATATGCGTACTTTTTTTTTTCTTTCTAAAAATGCTTTATTTATATTAAGGGAGCCCCAAAACATGTATTTTCTGTGAAATCTCGGTATCGAATTTGTGGGTGTAATACAATAGGTACTTTGTCTATGAACATTGTATACCTACGTGCTATAGAAAGTAAAAAATCTGATGTGTTACGCTACGCTCACATGCCTTTCTCTAACTGCTCTACAAACTTCTTACAAAAGGCTATTCTTCTTTCTATACAATGCTAATCGAGATAAACATTAGCAGAATGTTCTTATTACTAGTTCCGTATAAGAAGAAGGGGAAGAAGGGAAATAAGGGCATGCACTAGGCTCAAGTGATAAAAGCTATCGTTTGCGATTGCCATTGCAAATTGCTTCTTTGCTTGGCTAAGAGTAGAACAAAAGACAAACGGACACTTCCTGCCTGAGAAAAGTATTTAAGTATTTCACAATTGAAAACAATAACAAGGAATATCTCGGAAACGGTTACCTTCACACCAAAAACGCAAAGGACATAAATTGTGTGCTTTGATGAGATCCACATTTTCTGTGTAGTAAGTTTTTGTCTATCTCTTACGGTTTATCAGTTATGCAACATTCAGCAAAATTCACTCAGAATAAAGAGGTCTTCAGAGGATATTCCCAGAAAATTCAAGATATACATTATATTTGAGCTGTAAATATCTTTAATATACGGTACTTTAATCAAACTCGTTAGAGCCTTTTTTGAGAAAATAAAACTTTTCCAATTTTTTTCCATGTAAAGAGTAGTTTGGGGTGGTGAATTTTTTCTCAGAATTTTCGTGTCGAATCCCTGGAAGATACTAAACTTAAATACCAAGTTAGGTATTTTACCGACTTTTCGTTTTTGAGTTTATCGTGTTCACAAACACAAACTCACACGGATCTTTTTTCTAAAAAGCCGGTTGCCCTATGGATGAAATCCATTTCTATGAAGGGCCAGGAGTTTATAACTTCCCGTGTGAGAAAATTTAAGTATTTTACATCTGAAACAAATAACAAGGAATATCTCAGAAATGTTCAATTCAACGAAAAAAACTCATGTCACATTAACTGTGTGTTTTAACGTGATCTACATTTTTTGTGTACTAAGTTTCTGCGTAACTCTTACGGTTTACCAGTTACGCAAATGCATTCAAAATAAAGAGGTCGAGGCTACTGCTAGAAAATTCAAGATGTGCATTTTATTTTCCGAATAAATGTCTTTAATATACGGTATTTAAATCAAAATCTTAGAGTTATTTTTGAGAAATAAACATTTTCGAAATGTTTTCCATGTAAAGAGTAGTTTGGGGTGATGGGATTTTTCTCAAAATCTTCGTGTCGCATCCCTGGAAGATAATAAACTTAAATACCAAGTTTGGTATTTTACCAACTTTTCGATTTTGAGTTATCGTGTTCACGGACACACACGGACCTTTTTCTAAAATGCTTTTTTTGGATACAGGGGACCCTAAAACATATGTTTCGGGTGAAATCTCAGCATAAACTGTGTAGATAATACGTGGAGAGAAAGTAATAAATGTTTCGTGGACTAAAATTGTTGAGAAGAAAAGGTGAGCACGTGGTGAAGGAGAATCTTGAAGCACTGGCTCGCTCGCTCCTCGCCGCGTCCGGAATACAGTCACGCTGAAGGAATGTTCTACACCCAGCCATTCATCGCCGCGCACAAAGTGCCCGCCGCGTCAGACTATGACCAAGCTCTTACCCAGTATTCTGTTAACTCTTCAGCTTTATTATACGTTCAAGTCTGTAATTATCATTTTCATTCGGACCACTTCCTGTTACGATTCTCATAAATGTAACGGGGATGTCTTGACATTTCGTAGAGGCGTCGACATATCTGGGTTTGGCTGAATCAAATGGAGCCTACTTCGTCGTAGGTCCTTGCTGCGAAGATTTAACCTAGAAATAGCAACGAATTTGTACTGCGGTATGTTGCCATAGTAGCAGCCGCCTAGAGAAAACAATTAAGTTAAACTAATTGACTATAATAGTACGCTCTACTGTGAAGCCCAGTATGTCGCCATTGGGTATGTGGTTTACCAGGAAACATGCGAGTCAGTTGAGAAATTTAGTGTCGTGCAGACATGTTGCCATGGGGCTCAGAGTTAGAGCAACTGTCTAGAGACCGGGAGATCCGAGGTTCAAATCCCGGCTATAGCATTGAATTTTTCAGTCTGACTCTACCTATCAGAATTTGTACTAGTTCACGAAATCAATCATACCTACAAGGTAAGAAAAAGAAAAATCTGATGTATGCCATTCACATGACTTTCTCTACATCTCTGCAACAAACTATTCTTAAAGAGCTTATACTTGTTTACTTCATGCTAATAAGAAAAAAAAAAAAAATAGCAGAAATAGTTTTATTACTTGCTTCCTTGTAAGTAGAAGCCAAATAAGGGAGTACCATAGGTTAAAGCGACAGTCAAAAGCTGGTTGCCATGTCACTGAAGTTCCTTTGTTTGTATGGACAGCAATTGACAAATTCCTGTATGAGAAACGTATAAGTTTTTCATAGCAGAAAACAAAAACAAGGAACGTCTAAAAAAAACGATGAACTCCACGAAAAAAATGTATATAACATAAATTGTGTGTTTTAACGTGCTCTACATTTTTTGCGTAGTAAGTTTTTGTCCATCTCTTACGGTTTAGCAGTTATTCAAAATTCCATAAAATTCATCCAGAACAAAGTAGTCTTCAGAGTCCACTCCCAGAAAATCAAGATAAACATTTTATGTATCATGCAAATATCTTTAAATATACGTTTAATCAAAATCGTTGAAGAGTCATTTTTGAGAAAACGCCAATTTTAGAAAATAATCCATGTAAAGGGTAGTTTGGTGTGAGGGATTTTCTTGAAAATCATGTTGCATCCTTGGAAAATACTGAACTTAAATTTCAAGTTTGCTATTTATTCGACTTTTCGTTTTTGAGATATCCTGTACACGAACAGACCTTTCTCTAAAATGTTTCTAATAAAAACAGGACGCCAAAACGTGTATTTGCAGTGAAATCTCCATCTAGAATTTTTGGGTGAAATACAATACGCTCTCTACCTGTACACTATATAGAAAGTAGAGAATGTAAAAAAGGTTTGCAAGAAAACAATGTTTAAATTTGAACCTACCTATTGACAGGCATATCCTTTAGTTAATATGTAGCATAACTGAACTAAATGGAAAAATCTGATGTGCTCAATTCACACAACTTTCTCTACATAATCTGCAAACATACTATTTTTATAAAGGATTATTCTTCTATTTACTTCATGCTACACGAGATAAACATTAGCAGAAATGATGTTATTACTTAGTTCCCTATATGTAAGGGAAGCTAAGGGAATACACTGTGCTAAAGCGATAGTCAACTCTTTTAAAAGCTGTCGCTATATGATTGTCACTGAAATTCGATTCTCTTTCCAATGCCAGTAGTAAAACAAAAGAGAGACCAAACGTATGAGGACTTTCCGTTTTGAGAAAACTTTTAACTACTTTAAAATCGAAACCAATAAAAATGTATATGACATTAATCGTATGTTTTAACGAAATCCACGTGTTTTTGTCTATCTCTTACCGTTTACCAGTTATGCAAAAGTCATTCAGAATGAAGAGGACTTCAGAGGCTATTCCCAAAAAATTCTGGATATACATTTTATTTGCCATAAGTATATTTACCAAATGGTATTTGAATCAAAATCTTGAAAATAAAAATTGTTTCTATTTAAAGTGTAGTTTGCGGATGGGGAAGATACTAAACTTAAATACCAGGTTTGGTATTTATCCGACTTTGCGTTTTTTGAGTTATGTTGCCCATAGATACACATATGCACACACGGACCTTTTTCTAAAATGCCTTTTTTAATTCATAGGTCCTCAAAAGAGGTATTTTCAGTGAAATCTCGGTATCAATATTTTGGGTAGAAACAATATTTTCTCTATCTACTATGCACCTACATTCATAATACATGTAGAGAAAGTAAAAATGTAACACTTGTTTGTGTTTTAACGAGATCTACACTTTTATGGAGCAACCTTTTTGTCACTTAAATATTTGACTGTTGATTTTCTCATTTCCTTTGTTCTTATAAGGAAATAAGTAATAAGACAATTTCTGCTAATGTTTATCTCGATTAGCTGAAGTAGATAGAAGAATAACCTTTTTTATGAATAGTTTTTTGCAGGAATATGTAGAGAAAGTTTTTTTTCTTCATATTTCTTGTCAACCTTGAGTTGTTTTTACGTCCCACATGGTTTAGCCATACAGTAAAAGGAAAGATGTTCAGTGTAAGCTCGCCTAAGGGAAATGTTCTTATTAAACAGAAAGAAAGAAAATAATTTCTAACCATAATGTCTAGGGTTTTCAGACGAGCTAATAGACCCTCTGTGTACAAAACAAAAGCCTGTTTTACAGAGGAAATCTATAAAGTAGCTAATATACCCTTCCTCAACAGTCTTCTATGCGCATTTCCATATGCACGTGGCCAGCCCCCCTTACCCTAAAGAAAAAGAAGAAAAAAAACGTAGCTGGTAATCTTACGGAACTGTAAAACAATGACCATGATTTTCGATGTAGTCAACTGGGGTAGAGGATTTCAATGCAACGCTATTTCTTATTCAAGCAAATTCACGTATGCCTCTCTTCTGTTAAAGAATTTATGGTGCCCTGTTTAAAACACCGACAAAAAGTAATATAAATATACTTTATAATTTACGAGGGTCATCTGGAAAGTAACGAACCATTTGGCATTAACTAAATAACGAAAGATATCGACACAAAACTGTATTTACAAGGTTACAGTACATTATTCTATTTCTCAACGTAATCATCATTCTATCGAGACATTTACTGTCACGTAGTGCCAGTTTTTCAATGACGATGTTACATTTTTCTACTGCCAAAACTTATTCGTTTTTTCGAATGCACAAAATGTTCGGCCAGTCGAAATTTATAGACAAATAACGTAAGTGTGTGGTGCTAATGCAATGAAGCAGTCTTCAGTGTGGAAATGGTACATAATTTACGAGCAATCAAGGAAGAACCAGTGTGCACGACAAAGACCGGAGTGGAAGTTCATCATAGGGGTGTTGACAGCAAATGTTGATAAAAGAATTTTTAAAAAATCTTATGTGTTCCATTCACATGACTTTCTCTACATCGCTGTAATAAACTATTATTAAAAAGCATATTCTTCTATTTTATAATAATCGAGATAAACATAACAGAAGTTGTCTTAATTACTTGCTTCCTTATAAGTAGAAGAGAAATAAGGCTAAAGTGATAGTCAAATCTTTTAAAAGCTAGTTGCCATGGATGAAATTCGTTTGTAATGCCAGGAGTTGACTAATTCCCAAACGTAAAAAGTGTAAGTATTGAAACCAATAATGTATCAAAAATGGTTAACTTCACGTAAAAATGAAATGACATATAGTGTGTTTTAATGAGATCTACATTTTCTGTGTAGTCAGTTTTTGTCTATCTCCTAGGGCTTACCAGTTATGCAAAAATTCAGCAAAAGTCATCCAAATTAAGAGATTTTCAGAGCGTATTCTCAGAAAATTCAAGATATATATTTTATTTGGCATATAAATATCTGTAATATAGGGTACTTTAATCAAAATCTTTAGAGCTACTTTGAGAAAATCAACGTTTTCGAAAATCTTTCCATTTAAAGGGTAGTTTGGGGTGGGCCATTTTCCTCAAAATCTTCGTGTCGCATCCTTGGAAGATGATAAACTTAAATACCAACTTTGGTATTTAACCGGCTTTTCGTTTTTCAGTTATCGTGCTCACAGACACACACGCGGACCTTTTTCTAAACATTTTTATTTTTATATACAGGAGACCCTAAAACGTCTATTTCCGGTGAAATTTAGGTATCGAATTTTTGGGTGGAATGCAATACCTTTTCTATACACTATATACATAGTACGTGTAGAAAAAGTAAAAAACTAATTTACTCTTTGAGACTTGGCAAATATTTCTTCAAACTAAGAGTTGTGCGCATCAGTCATGAATGTGGAGAGACCCTTACATCTTTCTCCTTCCAGGTATCACAGGATTGACGAGACATGAACTTCTAGATCTACTGCATGCTCTGGCCTCTTGCCAAAAGAATAAGGACGGTATGGACCCATTAAATTCTCAGATGCAGAAACGGCGCCTGTTGAATTCTGTAGTCTTGTGTGTGACTGGATTTTAAAATCCATCTCCTTAGATGTGTGTTTCTTATTCTTGAAAAGTGCCTTCAATGTTTGACTCAAAGATATGATCATTTACTTCAACCACTTCAAATGACACTGTATTCGGCTGACAAGTTTGGAGTACCTGAACCTATTTTCAATGAGTATATATAGGCTACTCCCAAATGAATATAAGAGTTTTAATGTTTTGTAGTACATACAGTTTGTAACGTACAGTTATGCATGATATACAAAATGAAAGAGCAACTCAAAATAGTTTTGATAACGCATACGTTGGTTGGTTTCATTTGTTTCGACTGTCTGCTGTTACAGCAATGCTGTTACAAATAGTGTCAAAATGGCGACTATGGAGCAAAAGATATTCTATGTTTTAGAGTTTCATACGACTAAATCTGCTATTACAGTGCAACGAGCTTTCCGTAAGGAGTTAAATTGCGATCCTCCAAATGATAATAACATCCGTAGATGGTATGCTCGGCTTAAAATAACAGGCAGTGTGTGTAAAGGGAAGAGTACGGGATGATCAAGATTGACTGCAGAATGTGTTGAACAGGTAGCCCAAAGAAATCTGTTCGAAAAGCTAGTCGGGAATGAGGAATTGCACCTACGTCTGTATGGAAACTTTTAAGGAAACACTTATAACTATGTCCGTATCATTTCCAGTTACTACAAGCTCTAAAGCCTATAAACTACACTTTATGTTCTAACTTTGCAACTCAAGGTTGCTGCATGACAACGACGAATTATTAGATCTTATCGTCTTCAGTGATGAATCAACATTGCACCTAATGTTCGGATCTGGAGATCACAAAAACCCAAGGAGTTTGAAAAGTTACAAAGTGACTCCCCTAAATTGAACACCATGTACCCAACCGCTGAATTATCCAAAAGGGACCAAACGACAGAGCTTGTTTCGCATGGCCTCCACGTTCCCCAGATCTTACGTCCTTCTTAAGACCTAAGACAGAGGATTGTAAAAGTTGTTGCAAAAATTACTCAAGACACACTATTCAAGGTCTGGGAAGAACTTGCTTATAGACTCGAGGTGTGTCATGTGGTAAATAGTCCACATATTGAACATTTGTATAAAAAAAAAAAAACGAGTTGCTCTTTCAATTAATATATCATTCATGACTGTACGTTAAAGATTTTAAGTACTACAAAACATTTAAACCTCCATATTCATTTGAGAACAACCTGTCTTTTTTTCTTCTTCTTTTCAGCTTCTGACTGTGCAGTCCAAAACTTCGGTCACATAAATTATACGAGTGCCCACGAGCTCCTTAAAACCAGCAACGTCTGCTAATATACTATCAGCTAATGAACCTGCTGTAATCGAGATATCGAAACAAAACCTTTCAGGGTGACCAACTACAAAATGGCGAATCTCAAAATGCATTGAATGGGAAAAGGGCAAAACATGAGTATTGTAATAGTCGGTTCAACTTCTCAATTTGTGTTGCGAGGACTGAGTAAATGAGAAATGAATATACAACAAAACTGGAAAACCATAAAATCTAATCAGGCCTCTGGTTTTCACACAAAAATATGTGAAGCATGTAAACGCCGTTTCGTCGTGACTTCAAAGACACGATCTAATTCATAAGTGTAAGAAAACTGCCTTGGATGACATACACATTTCAAAGTAAAAAGTTACCTTGTTTCGAAAATTAGTAAGCATTCTACGAGGCAATATTCAAACAGGACTTTCATTTCAAAACTTCTCAGTTTAAATAACGATTTATTTAAATTTTATTTGCTTTAAACGAAAATCACTGAGCTACTGAGGGGGAAGATTAAAACGGGAAATACTTGATTTTTAGGTTTCACCGCCCCCCAAACCCAGCCAACTCTACTAATTTCAAATGGCATCCCTATATTTAATGTCTCTATACGTACTTTGCATATACAGGTAGAGAAGGTATTGTATTCCACTTAAAAATTCGATACCGCGATTTCAACGGAAATACATGTTTTGAGATCCCAGGAACTCAAAAGAAAAAACATTTTACTTTCTCTACACGTACTATGTATATAGTGTAAACAGAAGGTATTGTAATGTACCCAAAAATTTGATACCGAGATTTCACCGGAAATACATGTTTTGAATAAAAAAAAAGGATTTTTTAGAAAAATACCCGTGTATGTGTGAGTGTGTGAGTGTGAGCAGCATAGCTCTACAAATGAAAAGAGCGCTAAATACCAAAGTTCGTATTTAAGTTAGGTATCTTCCAAGGATGCGACACGAAGATTTTCAAGAAAATTTCCCCACCCCTAACTACCCTTTACATGGAAAAAATTTCGAAAATTTTGATTTTCTCAAAAATGGCTCTAACGATTTTGATTCAGATATCATATATTCAAGATATTTACACGACAAATAAAATGTATATCTTAAATTTTCTGGGAATAGCCTCTGAAGACTACTTTATTCTGGATGAAATTTACGGAATTTTGCATAAGTTAAACCGTAAGAGATGGACAAATACTATAGAGCACGTTAAAACACAATTTATGTTATATACATTTTTTTAGTGGAGTTGATCGTTTTTTTTTTTAGATGTTCCTTGTTTTTTGTTTCAGCTTTACACTTTTCTCATACAGGAATCTGTCAACTCCTCTCCAGTCAAACAAAGGAACTTCAGTCACATAGCAACCAGCTTTTGACTATCACTTTAACCTATGGTACTGCCTTATTTCGTTTCTACTTACAAGGAATTAATACGACCAGTTCTGCTAATTTTTTCTCGATTAGCATGAACTAAATAGAAGCATAAGCTTTCTAACAATAATTTGTTGCAGAGACGTAGAGAAATTCATGTGAATGGAACATCAGATTTTTAAAAACATGTCCGTGTGTCTGTTGGCAGCATAGCTGAAAACGAAAAATCCGCTAAATACCAAACTTGGTATTTAAGTTCAGTACCTTCCAACGATGCGACACGAAGACAACTACTCTTTATTTGGAACATTTTTCTGATTTTTTTTTTCTTATTTTCTTAAAAATGGTTCTAAGGATTTTGATTAAAATACCGTAAGTTTAAGATTTTTCATGACAAATGAAATGTATATCTTCAATTGTCTGGAATTAGCTTCTGAAGATCTGTCCATTGTGGATTACTATTGTATAACTCGTAAGCTGTTTCTCTTTGTGTGTGTGTGTGTGTGTGTAGAGTTAACCGTTTCCGGCATATTCATTTTTATTGGTTTCAATTTTAAACTATGTAACTTTTCCCTATGTGAACTCACCTTTCGCTTCTTTTCTCTTTTGTTTTACTTCCAGGAATGCAAATGAGAACCGAATTTCAATTGTTGCACATGGCGGTCAGCTTTTAAAAGATCTGACATCGCTTCAGCGTGTATTTCCATATTTCCCTTCTATTTACAAGATGGCTAGTTATAAGACCATTTCTGCTAATGTTTATCTCGATTAGCAAGATATAGATAAAAGAATATATATATATATATATATATATATATATATATATATATAATTAACCTTTTATAAGAAAGTGTGTATGGAAACCAGAGAAACATATGTGAATGGAATCATCAGATTTTTTATGCTTAATGGCGCCACACACATATACTCATACATACGAACCTTTTTCTAAATATCTGATAGTTCCATTCACAAGACTTTCTCTACATCTCTGTAACAAATTATTGTTAAAAAGCTTATTCTTCTATCTACTTCCAAGATAATCGAGATAAACATTAGCAGAAATTGTCCTAATTACTTGGTTGATTGTAAATAGAAGAAAAAAAAATAATGCATTACATTCACATAATGTGCTCTAGCTGCTCGGTATACAAACCTTTTATTCAAAACATTAATCTGTTATCTACATCATGTTAATCAAGATAAACATAGGCAGAATTAGTGAATATTATTATTGAAAATATAATTTGAAGGTGGATTTAATTGTAATTTTATGAAGATTAATTAGTCTTATTACTAGCTTTCTTATAAGTAGAAGAGAAATAAGAAAATGCACAGGCTAAAGTGACAGTTTCATCCTTAAAAAGGCGGTCGATGTGAAACAGTTGAAATTCCGGTCTCTTTGCTTGTCAAGAGGAAACAAACGAGAAGAAACAAGTCTTCCAGATCGAGAAAAGTTTAAGTGGATAAAAATTGTAACTAATAATCCGGAATATATATATATATATATATGTTATAATCTTCTTTTTTTTCTTTAGAGTTAACCTTTTCGAGATATTTGTGTGTTTTTATAAGATCTACATGTTTTGTGTAGTAAGTTTTGTATATCTCTTACGGTTTGCCCTTTATATAAAAGCCATTCAGAAAGAAGAGGTCTTCAGGGGCTATTCCCCAGAAAATTCAAGTTATATCTACATTTCGCTTGTCATAAAAAGATCTTACACATAAGGTATTTTAATCAAAATCGTTAGAACGAGTTTTGAAAAAATCAAAATTTTCTAAAAAGGGTAGTGGGGGTGGGGGATTTTCTTTAATACACACACGGACCTTTTTCTAAACGTTTTTTTTTATTCAGGGGGTTCTAAAACGTGTATTTCCGGTGAAATCTCAGTACCGAATTTTTGGGTGCACTACATGTACATAGTATGTATAGAGAAAATAATAAAATGTTGATTATATGTCTTACGCAAAATCGACAGACATGCATTTTGGATAAAATCTGGGCATTGAATTTTAGGATGGAATGCAGTACCTTACCTAAAGATGACACTCTCAAACTGACAGAAAGTGGGGCGATTCAAGTTTATGATGTGATTATTGCTGAAAAGCAAGTTTTATATAACCTTGTTTCTGTGCAAAACAGGCGTCGTTTTTCTGCTCTTGACATTTCCCTTACGTGGTTTGAAGGAGTGCCTACAAATGCAAGAACCATTCTCTGCGTAACCTACTGCCCCTGAATGGCTTCCTTCTCTTGTTCGTGCTGACGAAAGGGTTTCATCAACTTCAAGCAACGACGCTTTCTGAATGAAGTTCATGTTTGTTGCGATTTCTAACCATTTTGTCTTTGCTTTCTTCACTAAAGCACTCTCGGAGCTTTTTTACTTTCTCTATCGACATGTTTTGAGGACTGCTGAATAGCAATAAAAAATATATACCCCATTCACACGACTATTTCCCTATCTCTGTTACAAATCATTGCTAAAACGTTTATTCTTCTACCTACTTCATGCTAATCCTGGTCCCGTGTCGCAGATTTACGGTAAAAGAACCTCAAGCCTGATAGAGAGGCCTCTGAGCAAAATTGAGCGGTCTTTCACACTCAATTTAGAATGGGACGCTGAGAACCAGAGTAGTAAAAGAGCGTCCATAAATAACACGCTATTTTTTTATTTGTTTATTTTGCTAATCGATATAAACATAAGCAGAAATGGTCTTTTTTGTAAATAGAAGAGAAATAAGGGAATATACTAGGTTAAATCGATAGTCAGATCTTTTAAAATTGTGGACTTGACTGCCTTATTCTATTTCTCTTCTATATATAAGACAATATCTACTAATATTTATTTTGATTAACATTATACGGATAAAATAATGGTTTTTCGTCAGAACAGTTCGTTTGCACAACAGATACACAAAGTCATGTGAATGGAACAGATTTTGCTTTCTTACAACTTCAAATTAATCAACCATTTATTTAATTTCCAAACACTGTATTATGATTACTTTTAATTTTAGTAAATATTTTATAAATATCGGACTTTATTGCACATTCTATTCACCCCCAACAAATGAATCAACAGGTCGTGAGTTCCAATCTCGCTTAGGGTGGGTTACCCAGAAAAGGTTTTTTTTGGGGTCTTTTTCTCTTATCCTGAGAAGACGAATGTCGAGTAACTTTGAGCTCAACGGACTCCGAGATCATTTGAGCATCATTTCACCAATTTCATTCATCGTCCGATATGAGCAACCAAGTTAAAGGAGGTTAAGCAACAAAAAAGTTGAACAAGTCGGCGCCTATGAGTTAATGAAGCAAAGTGTGGATGATTTTTATGGGCGCCAAAGATTCAAATATGCAATCTGTAACAGGAGACAAAGAGAATGGGTAGGCAAGGAGTGGAGCGCTGGGAAACTGGGTCAGTAAAGTAACATGTGGAGAGAGAACAGCTTCACGAGGCTGAAGAATAAAGTCTCTCATAACGGAGAGATGCATTTTCCATTTTGCATTGATATTTGACCTGTGATTTATAATCTTATGATAAAAGAGTACATGCGTGTCATACGATATTTTGAGACAAATTATAGATTACATTCCTTTTACTTTCTCTAGCACGTATGTAGAATGCAAATAGTAGGCAGAGAAGCTATTGTATTCCACCCAGAAATTCGATACCGAGATTTTACCAGAAATAAACGTTTACGGTCCCCTGTGTCCATAAACAGATTTTGGAAAAAGGTCCGTGTGTCTGTGAGCACAAATCAAAAACAAAAAGTCAGTAAAATACGAAACTTGCTGTTTAAGTTTAATATCCTCCAAGGATGTAAACAAATCGATTTTGAGGAAAATCCCCTCACACCAAACTACTCTTTACACGGAAAAAAATTCGAAAATTTTGATTTTCTCAAAAATGGCTATGACGATTTTTAATAAAATAGCGTTTATTAAACGTATTTACATGGTAAATAAAATGTATATTCTTGAATATTCTGAGAATAGCCTCTGAAGACTTCTTCGTTCCAGATGACTTTTCTGTAACTGATGAACCATAAAAGATCGATAAACACTTGCTGCACAAAAATGTAACTATCGTTAAAACACACAGTTTATATCAAATACATTTTTTGTGGAGTTGACCAATTTGGAGAGATTACTTGTTATTAGTTTCAGTTTTAGGTATTTAAATTTTCTCAAACGGGAGTAATCATTTTTTTTTTGTCTCACGTTTCTTAAGAGAGCCGAATTTCAAATAAAGATCTTACTATCGCTTTAGCCTCGTGTTCTCCCTAATTTCCCTTCTGCTTACAAAAAAGTAAGTAATAAGACCAATTCTGGCAATAGTGATCTTGATAAGCATCACGTAGATAAAAGAATAACCTTTTGTAAGGAAAACAGCTAGAGAAAGTTATATGCATGTAAGAAATCAGATGTACATAATGTATAGAGAAGGTATTGTATTCTATTCCAAAAATGCGATCCCGAGATTTCACAGGATATATATTGAGGCCTCCTGAATCCAAAAAATGCATTTATAGAAAAAAGGTCCTTTGTGGTATTCTGCCCCCCCCCCCCCCGGCAGAAGCAGAGTCAAACGAAAAGTGGTTAAACACCAAACTTGGTATTTAAGTTCAGTATTTTCTAAGAATGCGACACGAAGATTTTCAGGAAAATCCCCCCACTCCAATTACCCTTTACATGCAACATTTTTTTGTATTTTGATTTTCTCAAAACACACGGACACACACATACACACACGGACCTTTTTTTTTTTTTTTTTTTTTTTTTTTTATGAAAATGCTCTTTTTATATACAGGAGATCCTAAAACATATATTTCCAGTGAAATCTCGGTATCGAATTTTTAGGTGGAGTGCAATAATACGTGTAGAGAAACGAAAACTATCCTATGACACGCATGAACGCTTGTATCGTAACGACTATAAATAACTTTGGTCAGTTAGCAATGCAAAAAATTTGATGTGTACCATTCACATATCTTTCTCTAACTATTCCAAAAACTAACTTTCCTTTCAAAAAGTATTCTTTATATATATCATGCTAATCGAGAAAAACATTAGCAGAAATTATCTTATTAATTCCCTAAAAGGAGCAGGGAAATAAGGGAATGCGGAAGCTAAAGCGACAATCAAATCTTTTAAAAGCTATATGTGAAACAATTGAAACTCGGTTCTTCCCGGGAGTAAAACAAGAGAGATGAAATGAAAGTTGACGTTTTGATTGAGCAAAGTTTGAAGTAGTTTAAAATTGTAATCAATAATAAGGAATATCTCGGAAAAGGTTAAATCTATGAATAAATAAACGCATGTAAATAAAAAAATATATATGTGTGTCATAAATTGGGTGTTGTAATGAAATTTAATTTTTTTGTAATAGGTCTGTCTGTCTGCCTTTCTCTCTCTCTTACAATGTACTAATTAAACAAAAGTCACCAGAATAAAAAGATCTTCAGAGGCTATTTCCAGAATATTCAAGATATACATTTTATCATGTAAATATCTTTAATTTTAATAAACATCGTTAAAGCCATTTTGAGAAAATCAAATTTTACGAAGATGCTAACATCTAAAGAATAGTTTGGAGTGGGGGATTTTCTTGAAAATTTTCACGTTACTGTACAAAAAAAAAAAAATTAGATCTCGTTAAAACACACTATTTACATAAGTCGTATATATGTATAATTTTTTTTTAGTTGATAGTTTCTGAGAAATTCCTTGTTATTGGTTTCAGCAAAGGGAATTGAATTTCAACTGTTTCACATAGCAACCAGTTTTTAAAAGATTTGACTATCGCTTTAGCCTAGTGTAGTATAGTATTTTCCTTCTACTTATAAGGAACTAGTGTAATGCTTTCTGCTAACGTTTATCTCGATTATCGCTATGTAGAATAAGGAATTATAACAATAGCTTGTAGAGAAAGTCATGTGCATAGAACAAATCGTTTTTTGTTGGTTTTTTTATGTTGTTCATAGACACACATGTTCACAGGTTTCTTTTTTTTTTTTTCTTTTTTTCTGAATAGGGGTATCCCAAAATATGTATTTACGTTGAAATTGCGGTACCTATCGAATTTTTGGGTGGAGTAAATATCTTCTCCACAATATCTAAAATATGGTAAAGATGGTAAAATGCTATCTTTAAAATCAAGGTGTCTCTAAACATGTATTTCCGGTGAAATCTCGGTACAGATTTTTTTTAGTGGAATATAATATTTACGTTCTCTACCTAATATGTACATGGTATAGAAAATAAAAAAAGCTGTGTTCCATTCACATGACTTTCTATACAAATCTGCAACAAATTATTGTTAAAAAGCTAATCCTTCTATTTACTTCATGCTAACCGAGAAAAAAATAGCAGAAATAGTCTTATTACTTGCTTCCTTGTAAGTAGAAGCGAAATAAGGAAGTACCATAGGTGAAAGTGATAGTCAAAGTTGCTTTGAATTGACACGAGTTGATAAATTTCTGTAAGAGAAAAGTAAGTTTTTTAAAGCTGAGACCAAAAATAAGGAATATCTCAAAACCGATCAACTCCACGGGGAAAAAATATATACGTATATATAACATAAATTGTGTGTTTTAATGTGCTCTACATTTTTTGTGTGGTAAATTTTTGTCCATGTCTTACAGTTTAGCAGTTATGCAAAATTCCGTAAAATCCATCCCGAATAAAGTAGTCTTCAGAGGCTATTCCCAAAAAATTCAAGATATACATTTTATTTGTCATGTAAATATATTTAATATACGATATTTTAATCAAAATCGTTACAGGCATTTTTGAAAAAATCAAAATTTTCGAAAAAATGTTCCATGTAAAAGGTAGTTGAGGGTGGGGGGATTTTCTTGAAAATCTTGGTGTCACATCCTTGCAAGATACCAAACTTAAGTACCAAGTGTAGAGAAAGTAAAATTAAACTGCTTGAAAGTAGTGTATCGAATAATATAACTCTCTCAGCTTCAGGCTGGATAAGCACTTTCTTTACTCCTTTAAGATATCTACAGTATGTCGCTGTGAAATGAAGGTGTATTCGAAAAGCATAAACAAGCTGTCACCTTGTAAGTGGTTTGACGCGCAAAACGGCCAGGGCAACGAACGAAGAGCGAGAGAGCAAGCAGCATCCCACGGTCAGAAGACTGGTCCAGCCATGTCCATGGAGACTTGCCTGCCTGAATGGTAAATCACACTGCTACCGACTCAATTTTCATTCATGAGCCTTATAGGGTCGGCAACCCGTATAACCTTCCCTCGCTGTTCCATCAGTGGTCACACACATGCAGGTTGTTCCAGAACAAAAACGCAGTGGTAAATTAAATGTGTTTCAGATTTCAAGACACTCTACAGATACTACAGATGTTAGTTTGAGGAGAGAATAAATCGCCAAAAATTACACTTTTACTCCACCAAGAACTATGTCGTACGTAGTAGGTAGAGAAGGTAGTGTATTCCACCCAAAATTCGATACAGACATTTCACTGGAAATACACTTTTATGGTTAGCTGTAGACATAATAATAAAATAAAAAAATCTGATGTGTTCCATTCACATGATCTTCTCTAATCTCTGCAACAAATTGCAGTTAAAAAGCTTATGCTACTATTTGCTTCATTCTAATCGAGAAAAATTAGCTGAAATAGTCTTATTATTTGCTTCCTTGTAAGTAGAAGCGAAATGAGGGAGTACCATAGGTTAAAATGATAGGCAAAAGCTGGTTGTTATGTAACTGAAGTTCCTTTGTTTGTATGGGCAGGAGTTAACAAATTCCTGTATGAGAAAAGTAGTTTTTCAAAGCTGAACGAAAAACCAGGAATATCTTAAAAATGATCAACTCCACGAAAAATAATGTATATGACATAGCTTGTGTGTTTTATTGTGAGCTACATTTTCTGTGTAGTAAGTTTTTGTCCATCTTTGAAGGTTTAGAGGTTTAGCAGTTATGTATACAATTCCGTAAAATTCATCCAAAATAAAGTAGCCTTCAGATGCTATTCCCAGAAAATTCAGGATATACATTTTATTTGTCAGGTAAATATCTTAATATACGATATTTTAATCAAAATCGTCGGAGCCATTTTTTAGAAAATCAAAATTTTCGAAAAAAGTTCCATGTAAACGATAGTTTGGGGTGCGGGGAATTTCTTGAAAATCTTCGTGTCGCATCCTTGGAGGATACCAAACTTAAATACCAAGTTTGGGCTTTAACGTTTTATTCCTTTCGTTTTTGAGCTATGCTGCCCATAGACACACACACACACACACACACACACACACACACGGACATTTTTCTAAAAAAAATTTTTTTTGGATTAAGGGAGTCTCAAAACACATATTTCCGGTGAAATCTCGGTATCGAATTTTTGGGTGCAATACAATACCTTCTCTATACATCATGTACAAGTTCATATAGAGAAAATAAAAATAAAACAAAGCTTTTTACTCTCTCTCTCTTTCTCTCTCTACTTAGTACATAGTACATAGGTAGAGAAGGTATTGCAGTGTTTTCTGATGGTTTTAGCCCTTTTAAAGACATATTTTTCAGTGTTTGTGGCGCTTTCAATGCATTTTCCCTGGATTTTAAGACGATTTTAGTGTTGGTACAGTTGTTTCGAGTGCTTTTAATATCATTCCATCTCATTTAGGTGTTTAGGCCTCTAGGAGAGCTAATTTTTAGGGAATGCATCAGACAGTTCAGATCTTTTTCCACTAATCTAATGCCATTTTGAGCGCTGCATCAAGCACTTTCGAGCGCTTTTTAGGTTTTTTATGTCATTTTGAGGGTATTTAGGGACCTAAAACAGGTATTTCAGTATTTTTCAGACAAAAATTTCACCGAAAATACACGTTTTAGGGTCACCTGTATCCAAAAAAAGCCATTTTTAGACAAAATCCCGTGTGTGTGTGTCAGTGAATACGTTCACTCATAAACGAAGAGTCCGTAAAATACCAAACGTATTTAAGATTAGTGCCTTCCAAGGATGACATGAAGATTTTGAGGAAAATCCTTCCACCCCAAACTACCCTTTACATGGAAAAATTTTCGAAAACTTTTATTTTCTCAAAAATGCCTCTAAAGATGTTGATTAAAATACCGTAGTATGAAGATATTTACATAACAAAATTATATCTTGAATTTTCTGAGAAAAGCCTCTGAAGACCGCTTTATTCTGGATGACATTTACTGGAGTTTGCATAACTAGTAAACCGTAAGAGACAAAAATTTTGATTCGTTAAAACAGACGGTATGTGTCATATGTACTTTTGTCGTGGAGTTAGCCGTTTACCAAGATATTCCTTATACTTGGTTTCAGTTGGGAATTTGTCAACTCCTGGCAACGAATTTCATTCCCATTGCAGCCAGTTTTTAAAAGATTTGACTATCGCTATAGCCTAGTGTGTTTCCTTATTTCCCTTCTACTTACAAGGAATAAAATAATACCATTGCATGTTTAAAGCTTAAAGTGACTTTTGAAAGACGCTATATTTCTTAACTTCCCTGCATTGGGTCGTAAGCATGCATATTTATATTCACTCAGCAGGTTGGACAGAAAATGGTGGCCAACCTAATATGGCGGCACTCTTCAACAATAGAGGGACGCGAGTGAAATCAGCGCTCCCTCACGCGACACAACCTTAATTAACGTTGTCATTTGCGTGTTGGTGCTGTAATTTCGTCACTGGTGGTGGCGCAACTATACTGATTTGAAATGCTTAGCACATGCTGCCGTTCCTTTTGACTCAAGGTGATATTCAATACGTAATGTTTACATTGCTGAGTGGAACGTTAACGAACAATAGCAATCAATTCTCAAACTATGGCAGTTAACGGCCATTTGCAACTGACCTACGTGGAAAAATAATTAACTAACATTCTGTTGTATTAAGTTGTGCAGTCCTATAAATCTGAAATTTCCTCTTTTCGTTATACTATAAATTATATACGCATTTATCTTTACAGGAATATGTTTATTTTAAATGCATTTTTACTTTTTATAGTCGTATGTACAATGTACATAATGGATACAGAAGGTATTGTATTCCAGCCAAAAATGCATTATTGAGATTTAACCGGAAATACACGTAAATGGTAGAATAGATAACTCTTGATTAAGGGGAGGATCAAAGGGCGAAAATTGCCAAGAAAAAATCTATTTTAGTCTTTTGTGCAGTCTGATAAATTTGAAAATTTCTCCTTATTTTGACATTATATTATATATCGTACATATATATTATCTTTGCTGGAATCCTTTTCTATATACATTTATACTTTCTCTAGTCCGTAGGTACAATGTACAGAGTGCATAGAGAATGTACGGTATTTGGGTGGAATACAATACCTTCGCTATACACTATGCACATAGTACGTGTAGACAAAGTAAAAAAAAAACTTTTTAGAAACCTAAACGTGTGTTGTCTGCAGCATAGCTCAAAAACGTGAAGTCCGTTAAATACCAAACTTGATATTTAAGTTCAGCAATTCCCAAGGATGCGACACGAAGATTTTCAAGAAAATCCTCACACCCCCAACTACCCTTTACATGGAACATTTTCGAAAATGTTGATTTTCTCAAAAAATGGCTCTAACGATTTTTATTAAAATGCTACGTGTTTAAGATATTTTTATGAAAAACGAAATGTATATCTTGAATTTTCTAGGAATTGCCGCTGCAGACATCTTCATTCTGGATAACTTTTTCATAACTGGTAAACTTAACAGACAGACAAAACTTAGTACACAAAAAATGTAGATAAAATTAAAAGACACAATTTATGTCTATGTTTCCTTTTCGAGATATACGTACTTAAACTTTTCACAAACGGGAGACATCTTTTGTTTACTCCTAGCAAGCAAAGAGAACCGAATTTAAATTGTTTGACTTAGCGACCGGCTTTTAAAAGCTCTGACTTATCACTTCAGTCTAGTGTATTCCCTTTTTTCCCTGCTATGTCCTTACAAAGAAACAAGTCAGAAAACCAGTTCTGCCAATGTTTATCTTAATTAGCATGACGTGGGTGAAAGACTACTGTTTTGTAAGGAAAATTTGTTTGAGGAACAGATAGAGAAAGCCATCACTGTCATCAATGACTTTCTCTATATCTCTGTAACAAATTATTCCTAAACGTGTTATCCCTCTACCTACTTCATGCTCATCCAGATAAACATTAGAAGAAATGGCTTTATTACTTGTTTTCTTGTAAGTAGAAAGGAATTTAGGCTAAAGCTGTACTCAAATCTTATAAAAACCGGTTGTTATGTGATTAAAATCCGTTCCCTTTGCACGGCAAGAGTTTTTAAAACTGAACCCAACAAGGAATATCTCAGAAATGGCTAACTCCACAAAGTATATGACAAAAATTGCATGTTTTAACGAGAACTACATTTTTTGTTTCCCAACTTTTGCTCTATCTCCACCAGTTATGTAAAGGTCATTCAGAATGAAGAGGTCTTTACAGGCTATTCCCAGAAAATTCAAGATACCATTTCGTTTGTCAAGAAAATATCTTAAATTACATTTCAATAAAAATCATTACAGCAATTTTTGAGAAAATCAAAATTTTCGAAAAATGTCCCATGTAAGGTGAGGTTTTCTTGGAAATCTTCGTGTCGCATCCCTCAAAGATGCTAAACTAAATACCAAGTTTGGTATTTAACCGACTTTTCGTTTTTGTGCCTTGCTGTTTGTAGACACACCGGTCATGTTTCTAAAGATGCTTTTTTTTTTTTTTTTGGATTAAGATCTGAAAATATATATTTCCGGTGAAATCTGGGTATACGGGCTAAAGAAAGTAAAAATGTATGTAGAGAGGAAGTTAATTTTTCCTCTGTTTATATATGAATGCTCTTTACTGCGTAAGTCAAGGAGTTATTTTTATTATTGATTATTTAGTTAATGTAAGTCATTGATTAATTCGAAACTAGTTTTTTTTTTAGATACTTGATACATAAGTTAATCAATCTGAGCACACACTTGGTAATGAAAGCTAAATTTACAATTCATTTATTAATTGCCATGCCAACAAGAACTGAGTATTTACAGTAAGAGTTTGATTACAGTATTAGTACTTACAATAAGGAAATGACTTAACATTCAAGTAAACAATCTATTGCAAAACTCATTAACAACAGAAGTCTTTGTCCATATAACTTAGATGCAGCTTTTCATTTGTTCACATTGAGAATTCATTTTTACTTTCTCTACACGTACTTTGTACATAGTGTACAGCGAAGGTATTGCACTCCACCCAAAAACTCGATTCCTAGATTTCACCGGAAATATACGTTTTAAGGTCTCCTGTATCCAAAAGCTAGTATTTTCATAAAAAAGGTCCGTGTGTATGTCTGTGAACATGATAGCTCAAAAAAGAAAAGTCGATAAAATACTAAACTTGGTATTTAAGTTTACTATCTTCCAGGGATGCGACACGAAGATTTTGAGAAAAATCCCCCACCCCAAACTACCCTTTACATGGAAAAAATTTGGAACATTTTAATTTTCTCAAAAAGAGCTCTAACAATTTTGATTAAAATTCCGTATATCAATAATAGTTACATGGCAAATATAATGTATATCTTGAATTTTCTGGGAATAGCCTCTAAAGACCTCTTTATTCTGGATGAATTTTGCCTAACGGATAAACCCTAAGTTAGACAAAAACTTCTACAGAAAAAAGTAGGTCACGTTAAAATACATAGTTTCTTTCATGTACGTTTTTTTCGTGGAATTGACCATTTTTGAGATAAACCTTGTTATTTGTTTCAGCTTTTAAATACTTAAATTTTCCTCACACGGAAAGTTGTAATCTCCTTGCCCTTTATAGAAACGGATTTCAACCGCATGGTAACCAGCTTTTAAAGGATTTGACTACCAATTTAGCCTAGTGC
The DNA here is from genome assembly GCA_030762935.1 of Hymenopus coronatus. Lineage (NCBI taxonomy): Eukaryota > Metazoa > Arthropoda > Insecta > Mantodea > Hymenopodidae > Hymenopus > Hymenopus coronatus. The sequence continues at coordinate 41,967,414 of CM060899.1, forward strand.
ATTTCCTTATTTTCTTTCTACTTACAAGATAATTTCTGCTAATGTGTATCTTGATTATCATAAAATAGATAGTAGAATATGCTTTTTAACAATAATTTGTTAAGCGACGTAGAGAAAGTCATGTGAACAGAACACATAAGATTTTTTCTTAATGTTCAATAAGATATTGGAAAGCAATTTTTATTTATTATTGTTATTTTACAGTTTTTCAAGTATTTCAAAAGTAATTACTCACGAACTCGGCCCCGCGGGCCTCGTATTCCCAATATGCATTCTCGACCTGATAAGTATAACTTGCAATTATTAGTAAGCAATATACTATAGTGTATTTTCCCTATCGTCATACTTTTCAGTTAGTGTTCATGATGTAATGTTATGCAACTATAGTGCTATTTATTATACCCTTTTAGGATATTTTCCTCCAAAATCCGCCATTGAATGCCAGTCGTAAAACTTATTTTGGAATAACTGTTGGCGATAAATTTTGGAGCAGCATGGAGGGTCATATTAAAGCAACGAAGTAAAGACTCGTATAAAAGACAATGGGAGCTGTAGTGAAAGAAAAACATTGTTATACAGGTGATGTTAGTTGCCAGTGATCATAATCGGCAAGTCATGGAAGTGAGTCAACCCTAACCACAGTGGACAGCTTTCAATACATGACGCAATTCCTTACAAGTATTAGAAGTATTCACGAGCAGATGCTAATAAGGTTAAACCCCGTACACAAGAAAACGACTGTATTTCATTATTTTCTCTACATCTACTATGTACATAGTGTATAGAGAAGGTATTGTACTCCACTCAAAAATTCGATACCGAAATTTCACCGGAAATAGAAAATTTAGGGTCCCCCTGTATTAAAAAAAAAAAAAAAAGCATTTTTAAAAAATGATCCGCTTGTGCGTGTCTGTGAACATAACTCAAAAACGAAAAGTCAGAAAAACACCAAATTCGGTATTTATGGTGATTACCTTACAAGGATGCCACACGAAGATTTTCAAGAGAACCCCCCCCCCTTTACTACCCTTTACATGGAAACATTTTTGAAAATGTTTTTCTTAAAAATGGCACTAACAATTTTGATTAAAATACCACAAATTAAAGCCATTTCCATCACAAATAAAATTTATATCATGAATTTTCTGGGAATAGCCTCTGAAGACCTGTTTATTCTGGATGAATTTTGCTGAATGGAAGACTAACTAGTAAACCGTAAGATATAGACAAAAACTTACTACGCATAACGTAGATCTCGTTAAAATACACAATTTATGTCATACACTTTTTTTTCGTGGAGTTTGCCGTTCTCGAGATATTCCTTTTATTAGTTTCAATTGTAAAGTACTATGCTTTTCTCACACAGGAAGTGTCCATTGTTCTTTTATTCTACTCCAGGCCAAGCAAAGAAGTGATTTGCAATGACAATCGCATAACGATAGCTTTTTAAAACATTTGACTATCACTTTAGCATAGAGCATTCCTATAGTTCCCTTCAACTTATAAGAACATTCTGCTAATGTTTATCTCGATTAGAATGGTGTAGAAAGATTTTTGTAAGAAGTTTGTTTGTAGAGCAGCTAGAGAAAGTCATCTGAGTGTAACACATCAGATCTTTTTGTTTGTTTATGCAGGGAGTCTCAAAATATGCAATTTGAATATCAATTTTGGATAGAATACTATACCTTCTCTACTATGTACGTTGTGTATACATACACAGAGAAAGTAATTAAAATAAAAAGGTAAAAAATACCGACATCAGCCAGTAAGAGGATATGGCAATGGACATAAACATTTGCATAATAGCAAGCTATGTTCGCTGTTTTGATGCAGATAAAATTACTAGGGATCCTGCATTGCATATGTTGCCATAGTTCCTTAACATATTCTCATAAATATTCTGAAATCCCCTAGCTCTTCCACAACACACACTCTTCATCCTGTTTCTCTAAAATGAGTTTTATAGTGTAGCAGATGTTTGATTTCTGATATGTTAACTGTTTTATCAATAACTGAGTGCTCCTCCTTTTCCGGCTTCGATAAGCATTCTGTTGAGTATTGGGCTATGATCGAATTTTCGCTTCATGTTTCCCTTCATAAGAATCCTATTCTTGCAATTTAAATTAGGATTTCCCCCAAAAAAATTCTTTTAACATACTTCAGCTCTATTGTGATGCGTTACATTTAAATGCATTTCTCTACCCACTATATTTGCTTAGATATATCTTACCTTCTAAAAATTACTCTTATGAAAGCTTTCTCTACCTCGTGTAGTAAATAAGGGAAGCATTGTATTCCACCCAAAATTCGACACCGAGTTTTCGCCGAAAATACTAGTTTTGAGAAAACATGAAACAAAAAACTAAACAGTTTTTGTATGTATGTGTGTATGTGTGTGTGTATGTATGTATGTATGTATGTATGTATGTGTGTGTATGTATGTATGTATGTATGTATGAATGTATGTATGCATGCATGCATGTATATCTGTATTGATATGTATGTATTTCTTTTATTGAACATTAACTACATGCCGCATTGCAAAGTAATATTTCATGCATTAAATGGCATTATTACATTTTGAATACATACTCTCACATACATACAACCTATTTTAAATGTATTATGTGAGAACTCCATAACTCAGAACCGTCATGTCGGTTAAGTATTAAATTTTATATTTTACTTCATCTTCCAAGGATGCGACAACAAGATTTTCAGGAACCCCCCTCCCAACTACCCTTTACACTGAACATTCTTAAAAAGTATTAATTTTCTCAAATATGGCTCTTAAAAGGTTTTGATTAAAATATCATTATGTTTAAGATATTTTCACGAAACTATATCTTGAATTTGTAGAAATAGCCGCTGAAGCCCTCATTCTGGATGACTTTGCATAACTAACACATCGTTTTTTCCGCTAAACTACAAGGAAATCTCAATTTTTTTTAAATGTTTTACCTCAATGACGACTTGCAAACTCTTAAGGACTTAGATCCCTTAAGGGGACAAGGTAGTCTGATCATACGGAAATTACACCTTAAGTGAGTTAAATTACCACTGCTCTTAAAGTATTCAATTGTTTTTCCAGAAATATATATGCATTATTCTATAAATAATGACAATTATTTCAAGTGGTTGTTTGCTTAATAACTTATGTGGTTGAGTCTATAAGAAGTATTTCATTCATCAGAAAAGCAATAAAATGTACTCTTAAAACGTGAATTCATATACCTTTTTCTCTGATACTACTTGAAATACATAATCACGCTTTTATATGCTTGTTCTTAGTATAATCAGCTATCTTCTGAACCTCAATTATTTAATTACGATACAATTTCAGTAGAAAAAGAAATATATTTGCAAATTCAAAACAGTTAAAATGTGGAAAATTTGCAATGTTGTTGCTTTCTTAATATGAGCAATGTGTACTATAACATCGCGATTGAGGTTCAGAAAGTTTAACTATGAGTTGTATATATGTGCTGAAAGTTTCAGCTTTCCAGCTCTCATACTTTGAGAAAAAGGTACATAAGTATCCAAAACAGCTGTTTTGAGACAACTGAATTTAAAGATACAAATGTTGTAAAAAGAGGTATTGCATAACAGCTTTAAAGAAATGCCGACTAGCATTAAATTATATTTAACTTGATTGAAATCCTCTTAACCCCCTAAAAATATACATTTCCTGAAACTAGAAATAATAAGAGGTTTTATTGGTGTCTAAAACAAAACAAAAAAAACAAAAAAAAACAAAAAAACAAAAAAAAATGTAATTTTTACTTTCTCTATACGAGCTATGTACATAGTCTATAGAGAAGGTATTGCACTCCACCAAAAAATTCGATACCGAGATTTGACCGGAAATATGTTTTAGGGTCCCCTGTATCCAAAAAGAGTATTTCCAGAAAAAGGTCCGTGTGTGTGGTGTGTGTCCGTGAACACGATAACTCAAAAACAAAAAGTCGGTAAAATACCAAACTTGGTATTTAAGTTTAGTATCTTCCAGGGATGCGACACGAAGATTTTGAGAAAAATCCCCCCACCCTCAACTACCCTTTACATGGAACTTTTTTCGAAAATTTTGATTTTCTAAAAAATGTCTAACGATTTTGATTAAAATATCGTATATTAAAGATATTTACCTGAAAAATAAAATGTATATTTTGAATTTTCTGGGAATAGCCTCTGAAGACTACTTTATTCTGAGTCAATTTTACAGAATGTTGTATAACTGCTAATCCGTAAGAGATGGACAAAAACTTACCACACAACAAATGTAGAACAGTCTAAAACACACGATTTATGTTATACACATTTTTTTCGTGAAGTTGATTGTTTTTGAGATATTCCTTGTTTTTGGTTTCAGCTATAAAAACTTATACTTTTCTCATGCAGGACTATGTGAACTCGTGTCCATACAAACAAAGGAACTTCAGTCACATAGCAACCAGCTTTTGGCTTTCACTTTAACCTATGGTACTCCCTTATTTCGCTTCTACTAACAAGGAAGCAAGTAATAAGACTATTTCTGCTAATTTTTGCTCCATTAAATGAAGTAAACAGAATAATTTGTTGCAGTGATATAAAGAAAGTTATGTGAATAGAACACATCAGATTTTTTTACCATTTGAGAGTACCTTGTTCCCTTAAGTGCCGTGCCGGTATGTTTCCTGGCAGCTCAGTACTTCAGAGCAAATGGACGGAAACCAGGAGCTCCGTGATTCAAATCCCGGCTATAACATTTCATTTTTCAGTCTGACTCTATCTCTCTGTTAAAGATTTGAAGCTTTCTCGGTGTTGCTTATAACAGATGGTTTCAAGGGACAACAACCAGATAAATTGGAATCTACCTCTCAAATTCTATCATACAATTGACTGGTGTGGAAGAAGCAGTTCAAATTGTCAAAATGAAGCAAGTTAGGCACCCCCCCAAAAAAAATTCTGCTGTGTTCCATTCTCATAACTTTCTCTACCTGTTCCATATATAAACTATTCTTACAAAAGATTACTCTTTTATCTACACCATCTTAACCGCGATAAACAATAGTAGAATTGGTCTTATTACTTGCTTCATTGTAAATAGAAGGGAAATAAGGGGATACATTAGGCTGAAGCGACAGTCAAATCTTTTGAAAGCTGATCGCTACGTGAAACAATTGAGGTTCGGTTCAATTTGCTTGTTTCCGTTTGAGAAAAGTTAGTTTAAAACTGAAACCAATAATACAGACTATCCCGAAAACGGTCAACCGTACAAGAAAAACGTACGACATAAATTATGTGTTTTGAGAGTTCTACATTTTTTGTGTCGTAAGTTACCGTTTAACTGTTATGCAAAATTCTGCAAAACTCATCCAGAATAAACGGGTCTTCAGAGGCTATTTCCAGAAAATTCAAAATATAGTTTTATTGGCGATCTCTTCTATAGTTTTATTAATCTCTTTAATATACAGTATTTTAATAAAAATCGTTAAGAGCCCAACATTATCAAAACATTTTCCATATAAAAGGTAGTTTGAAAGGGGGGCATTTTCTAGAAAATCTTGTGTCGTATCTTTGGATGATGCTAAACATCAATACCAAGCTTGGTATTTAACGGTCTTTTCGTTTTTGACCTATGGTGACCACACCCGCGCGCACGGACCTTTTTCTAAAATTGCACTTTTGGACTCAGGGGACATCAAATCTTGACATCGTATTTTGTGTGAAATACAATACCTTCTTTGGCTACTGTTTACAATATATCTATATACGTGCTAGAGAAAGTAAAAAGGAATATTTTTATTATTAATAACAAAACTGTTTCAAACACTATTCAAGGTGTGTATATAGATGTGTGTGTGTGTGTGTGTGTGTGTGTACAATGAAATGAACGAATTAATTAGTTACTTACATATTAGAAATCCGTTAAAGGTAGAGAAATCCAAGATAGCGGGAACACTTACCTGAAAAGAAGAAAAAATAAAATATAAGTTACAAAAACATTACTTATACTGAAACAACACAAGAGAGAAATCTGCCAAAGATATGAAGAGAAAGAAGATGCTAGTTTGAAGGAAGATTAAAAGGCCTATTACATCATAGTTAAATCTGGTAAATAATCTCGGACACCATTGAAGATATCACATTGTATTTTTTACAAGATTTAGAAACATGTCTTTTAAATTCTCTAGCATCTTTTACACAATAACTGTGTTTATCAAAGAAAATACGAATACACTTTTAATTACACCATGTTTTGGTTACAATGTATCAGCAAAAATTTCTTTAAAAAATAATATTTGTTCCATTCACATGACTTTCTCTACAAAAAATTACTGTTATAAAACGTATCCTTCTCTCTATTGTGTGTAACTCGAGATAGACATTAACTTTAATGGTTGTTCCTTCATATACGAGAAATAAGGGAATACACTAGGCTAGAGCGATAGTCAAATCTTTTAAAAGCTGGCCGCTATGTGATACAATTGAAATTGGATTAATTGATTTTTCACACAAGCCATGTGTAGGACAGGAGTTGGATAGGTAGAGTCAGACTGAAAAATTCAATGCCATAGCATTGAATTTCTCAACTAACTCACATGCTTCCCGGTAAAGCACAAGGTGCTGTGCTATGCCGGCATGTTGCCATGGTAGCTCAGTGGCAGAGCAACCGGCTAGAGATCGGGAGATCCGTGTTTCAAATCCCGGCTATAGCATTGAATTTTTCAGTCTGACTACCTATCCAACAATTGAAATTGTCTTCTCTTTACATGGCCCTGGAGAATAAAAATGGTAACGACTTCCAATTTGAGAAAAATCTTAGCATTTAGGAATTTTAAATCCAATAAAAGGAATGTTTTAGAAATGGTTAGCTCAATAGCAGAATTTTTTTTATTATTACTATTATTATTATTATTATTATTAAAAAGTATTATATGTGTTTTAACATATCTACAAATTTGGGGCAATTAGTTTTTGTCTTGGGCATTCTTAACTTTTGGAACTGCTAAGGAAAAGGCTGGGTGACGGCTCAAGTGAGGAGCCCTCAATAAGATGGGTGAAACGTCGGCAAATCATGAGAGGACGCGATCTTCTCCGGAAGCTAAGAATGCCTATGACGATGCAGGTCATAGAAGTGTACGCATCTAAGCTTGTCTAATTCTTACGGTTTAGCAGTTATGCAAAATCCATTAGAAGTGACGAGGGATTCATGGGCTATTTCCCCCAAAATTATTTTTATACAAATGTTGTCATGTAAGTATTTGCAATATACGGTGTTTATTCAAAACCGTTAGAGGTTAGTGAGAAAATAAAAAATTTCGAAAAATGTTCCATGTAAAAGGTAGTTTGAATTAGGAGCATTTTCCTGAAAGTCTTGGTGTCGAATTCTTGAAAGATGCTATACTTAAAAATGAAGCTTGGTATGTAATGAACTTTTCGTTTAAGTTATGCTGTTCACAAGCATACATATAGAAATACAGACACAACACACGCGCGTGCACTTAACCGTTTCTAAAAATCTCACGTGTTCATTCACATGACTTTCTCTACATATTGGATAACTAATCATTGTTAAAAAAAAAAAAAGGGTATTCTTATATAATCTTCATGCTAATCGAGATAAACATTAGCAGAAATGGTCTTATTACTTGCTTTCTTATAAGCAGAAGGGAAATAAAGGAATAAAATATGCTAAGCGATAGTCCAATACTTTAGAAACTGGTTGTCACGTGGATGAAATCCGTTTCTCTGCATTGTCAAGAGTTGACAAATACCCATATAAGAAAAGCTTAAGTATTTTAAAATTGAAACCAATAAAAATAAATTTTAAAAATGGTCAACTCCACGAAAAAAAAAATGCATATGACATAATTTCGTAGTTTTACCGCGATCAACGTCTCCTCTGTAGTAAGTTATTGTCTATTCCTTACAGTTTACCAGTTACACAAAATTCAGTAAAATTCATCCAGAATAATATCGTCAGATGCTATTCCTAGAAAATTCAAAACATGTATTTTATTTGTCGCGTAAATATCTTTAATATACGGTATTTTAATCAAATACGTTAGTCATTTTTGAGAAAGTAAAAATTTTCGAATTTTTTCCACGTAAAGGGTAGTTTGAGGTGGAGGGGAATTTTGCTAAAAACCTTCGTGTAGCATCCTTGGAAGATTCTAAACTCAAATACCAAGTTTGGTATTTTACCGACGTTTGTTTTTGAGTTATCGTGTTCAGCAAACACACAGCCACATATACACACGGCTCGTTTTCTAAAAATATATTTTTTTAATGCAGGTGATCTTAAAACTTGTATCAAATTTTGAGTGGAATACAATACCTTCTCTATACTCTATGTACATATTATGTGTAGATAAAGTAGAGTGTTCTTTCATTTATTATTTATTCAGGGACCTCAAAACCACGTATTTCTGGTGAAATATCGGAATTGAAGTTTTGGTTGGAATACAAAACGTTCTATGGAATACAATACTTTATATATATACATATCTTATCGGTTTGACACAACTCGTATATACACAAAACAATAAATAAATAAAATAAAAAAAATAAATAACTAAAGAAAAAACATAATGTAGATTATTTATTTTCAAAGATATATTATCTCTGGCAGAACATAATGTAATTCATTGCTATGGTTCATATTTAATATAAATATAGGACATGTTTTCGAACTACAAGTAAAACAAATTAACTAGGAACTCACATATTCTCCTAAACCTTTGCTTAAGTTTCGGTAATTTCATTATAAATGTGGAATTCAAATTTTCACTTAACTAAAAAATCTGATGTGTACCATTCACATGACTTTCTCCATATCCCTGCAACAAATTATTCTTAAAAAGCTTATACTTTTATTTACTTTATGCTAATCAGAAAAAAATAGCAGAAATAGTCTAATTACTCGCTTCCTTGTAAGTAGAAGCGAAATAAGGGACAACTGTAGGTTAAAGTGATAGCCAAAAGCTGGTTGCTATGTCAATGAAGTTCCTTTGTCTATATGGATAGGAGTTGACAAGTTTCTGTATGAGAAAAGTATACGTTTTTCATAGCAGAAACCAAATATAAGGAATGTCACAAAAACGACGAACTCCACGAAAAAAATCTATATAACATAAATTGTGTGTTTTAATGTGCTCTACATTTTTTGTGTAGTATGTTTTTGTCCATCTCTTACGGTTTAGCAGTTATTCAAAATTTAGTAAAATTCATCCCAGAATAAACTGCTCTTCAGAGGCTATTCCCAGAAAATTCAAGATATACATTTTATTTGCCAGGTAAATATGTTTAATATACGAAATTTTAATCAAAATCGTTGGAGCCATTTTTGAGAAAATCAAAATTTTCGTAAAAAGTTCCATGTAAAGGGTAGTTGCGGGTGGGGGGATTTTTCTCAAAATCTTCGTGTCGCATCCCTGGAAGATACTAAACTTAAATACCAAGTTTGGTATTTTACCGACTTTTCATTTTTGAGTTATCGTGTTCACGGACACACGGACACACAGACACACACACGGACCTTTTTGTGAAAATGCTTTTTTCGGATATTGGGGACCCTAAAACATATATTTTCGGTGAAATCTCGGTATCGAATTTTTGGTGGAGTGCAATACTTTCTCTATACACTGTGTACATAGTGCGTATGGAGAAAGTAAAAAAAAAAAAAAAAAAATGATAAGTTTTTCTTAAAAATCTGAAAATATTCAAATTACATAACACTATTCTCTTTGACATTTCCTGTGAGCGCGTACAGGAGAGAGAGAGAGAGAGAGAGAGAGAGAGAGAGAGAGAGAGAGAGAGAGAGAGAGGAAATTGTTTCCGCCCCCAGCGCTCCAACTGATAAAGATTTGATAAGAGAATGCTTATCTATCATATTCCCAGATATGCTAACTTATTTATCTATGCACTAGAAAAGGAATGCAAATAGATATTAGTATTGGTAAAAATCCAATATATTCGGTACAGTAGTCTCTTTTGCGAACTTTTGACTTTATTCCGTAATAAACACAATTTCTAAAAATCTATGCAGTTTACCGACTAAACCAACTTAATTACAAAGCAGAATACATTTGTTTAGAAAAGCACAATACACATGTTTAAAAAACTGATGTGTTCCATTCTCTACATCGCTGTAACAAATTATTGTTAAAAAGCATATCCTTCTCTACTTTATGATAAACAGTAACAGAAATGGCCTTATTACTTGCTTTCGTGTCAGCAAAAGGTAAATGATGGAATACACTATGCTAAAAAGATAGTCAAAAGCTTTTAAAAGCTGTTGCCGTGTGGTTGAAAACAGTTTCTATGCGGAGCCAGGAGTTTACAACTTACCGCGTGAGAAGAATTTAAATATCTTAAATCTGAAACAAATAACAAGTAATATCTCAGAAATGGTTAATTTAACGAAAAAAACGTGTATAACATAAATTGTATGTTTTAACGTGATCTACACTTTTTGTGTAGTAAGTTTTTGTTCATTTGTTACGTTTAGCAGCTACGCAAATTTCGGCAAAATTCATTAGAATAAAGAGAACTTTAAAAGATTTCCCTAGAAAATTCAAAATATAAATTTTATTTATCATATAAATAGTTTTAAAATACGGTATTTTAATCAAAAGCGTTAAAGCCAATGTTTAAGAAAATCAACATTTTCAAACATTTTTTCATGTAAAGGGTAGTTTGGGGTGGGAGGATTTTTCTCAAAATCTTCGTGTCGCAATCCCTGGAAGATGATAAACTTAAATACCAAATTTAGTATTTTACGGACTATTAATGGACACAAATGGACCTTTTTCTAGATTTTTTTTGATACAGGGGACTCTAAAACGTGTATTTCAGGTGAAATCTCGTTATCGAATTTTAGGGTGGAACGCAATACCTTCTCTACACATTATGTAAATAGTAGGTAGAGAAAGTAAAAATCTGATGTGTTTCATCTACATGGCTTTCTCTACCTATTCTAAAACGAACTAATCCTATTAAAGCTTATTACTTTCTCTACACGTACTACGTACATAGTGTATAGAGAAAGTATTGCACTCCACCCCAAAACTGGATACCGAGATTTCACCGGAAATATAAGTTTTAGGGTCCCCTGTATCCAAAAAAAGCATTTTCAGAAAAAGGTTCGTGTGTGTGGGGGGGGGGGGAAGGGGGAGGTGTCTGTGAACACGATATCTCAAAAACGAAAAGTCGGTAAAATACCAAACATGGTATTTAAGTTTAGCATTTTCAAGGGATGCTCATGAAGATTTTAAGGAAAATCCCCCACCCCAAACTAACCTTCACGTGGAACTTTGTTCGAAAATTTTGATTTTCTCAAAAATGGCTCTAACGATTTTGATTAAAATATCGTATATTAAAGATACTTACCTGACAAAGTGTATATCTTGAACTTTCTGGGAATACTATCTGAAGACTTCTTTATTCTGGAGGAATTTTACGGAATTTTGCATAACTGCTAAACGGTAAGAGATGGACAAAAACTTGCGACACAAAAAATGTAGAGCACGTTAAAACACATAATTCATGTTACATACATTTTTTTCGTGGAGTTTTTTTGTTTTTGAGATATTACTTGTTTTTGGTTTCAGCTTTAAAAACATACTTTTCTCATATAGGAATTTGTCAACTCCTGTCCATACGAAGGAACTCATAGCAACCAACTTTTGACTATCGCTTTAACCTATGGTACTCCCTTATTTCTCTTCTACTTTAAAGGAAGCAAGTAATAGGACTATTTCTGCTAATTTTTACTTTCTCTACACGTACTATGTACATAGTGTATAGAGAAGGTATTGTATTCCACCCAAAAATTCGATACCGAGATTTCACCGGAAATACATGTTTTGGGTCCCCCTGAATTCAAAAAAGCATTTTTACAAAAAGGTCCGTGTGTGTGTGTGTGTGTGTGTCTGTGGACAGCATAGCTCAAAAACAAAAAGACCGTTAAATACCAAACTTGGTATTTAAGTTTGCTATCTTCCAAGGATGCGACACGAAGATTTTCAGGAAACCCCCCCTCCCGCAACTACCCTTTTCATGGAACATTTTTCGAAAATTTTGATTTTCTCAAAAATATATCCGACAATTTTGTTTAGAACATCATATGTTTTAAGCCATGTTTATGACAAACGAAATGTATATCTTCAATTTTCTGGGAATAGCCTCTAGACACCTTCATTCTGCTGATTTTTGTATAACTGGTAAATCGTGGTCTGGGGGTTACTTTCTAGCCTCTGGTTCCCAAAGTCGCGGGTTCAAATCTGGCGGAGGACAATGAATATTTTTATAAGTAAAAGGATGTTAAGAGTTAAATCAAAAGAAACTTTAATAGAAGTAGGAAAATATTTAACTGTAGTAAGAAGTAGATTTATGAAGAAAATTAGAAATAAGGAATAGGAAGAAATGTGGTTTGGTGAAAGGAAGAACTAAATAGGTACCGCTAGCTAGGTAACCATGTGTTGGATGCTACGGGTCCTCAGAAATGCAACAACTCAGGGAAGTGAGAAAATGAGATATAATTATGTAGGGTTAGAATTTAAGCATTGCAGGATTGTAGGTGTGAATTGAACCATGTAATTACTGAAGTGAAATAAATACTTATCTATCTAATATCTAATATAACTGGTAAACCGTAAGAAATAGACAAACGATTACTACACAAAAAATATAGACCTCGTTAGAGCACACAATTTATGTCATATAGATTTTTTCGTAACCGTTTTCGAGATGTTCCGAGTTATTTGTTTCAGTTTTAAGGTAATTCTTTTCTGAAACGGAAAGTATCTTTCTTTTTGACTCTCTCTAGCAAGCTAAGAGAGCTGATCTCATTTGTTTCAAATAGCGACCGGCTTTTAAAAGATATGACTCGCTTTAGCCCTGTGCGTTCCCTTATTTCCCTTCTACTTACAAAGAAGCAATCAATTAGAATACTTTATTATGTTTATCATGATGTAGATAAAGGAATAATATTTTTTAAGAAAAGTTTGTTTGCGAAACAGCCAGAGGAAGTCATGTGAATGGTACATATAAGATTTTTACTTTCTCTAGCCCCGAATGTACAATGTACATAGGGCTAGAGAAGATATTGTATTCCAATAAAAATTTTTGATGTCGAGATTTCACCAGCAATATATGTTTTGGGGTCTCTTGAGTCCGAAAAAATTTAGAAAAAGGCCCGTGTGTGTCTGCGGACAGCATAGCTCAAAAACAAAAAGACCGTTAAATACCACACTTGGCATTTAAGTTTGGTATCTTCCAAGGATACGACACGAAGATTTTCAAGAACATCCCCCCCACCACAAACTATTCTTTACATGGAAAAGGGGTTACTTTATCGATATGTATCTTCTGCTTCTTCTAAATTTTCTGCTTCTCTGCTTCTCTCTCTCTCTCTCTCTCTCTCTCTCTCTCTCTGTCTCTACACACACACGTATATATTATTTACAGCAGGGTAAATCGGGCAACTGCCCAGGGCAGCACATTTCAGGGGGCGGTAAAATTACTGGAAAGCTGCAAAAAAAAAAAAGACAGACAGACAGAAACGTCAAGATCATTTAAATTTGCCGCTCGCAGAGGAATATTAATTGACGCATGTTGGCTATGCTGATTAGTTTGCACGCTATGCGCACGTAGCGGCGACAAAGCGAAACGCATTCCAATAGTGAGAATCGATTAAGACACGCAAAAAATTGTTAAGATCAGGAAGTGTGTGTTGTTATGCATTAACGTTAATTTTCTATATATTGTTAGCTTAGGTAATGAACAGTAATCATTATTGTAATTATATTGAGTTCTTTTATATTTAATAAACAGGCATTCCGGCATAATGAAGTAGTAGGTTATGTTTGAATCTTTTAAGTTTTTCAACTGTTTTCATATTTTCTTTCGTTTTCTCAGTTTCAGTGTCGATTGTCACTGAATAAAATGACAGGAAGAAAGAGACTTAGTGGGGCTCAGTATCGTTCATTGGCGAAAGATTAAAAAAAAAAAAGTAATACATGTATTGTAAGTTGGGGGGGGCGCAACAATTTTTTTCCCCAGGGGCGTCAGCGGTCCTTAATTCGAGCCTGTATATATATACACACATACACACACTAACTGACCCGACAGACGTCCTGTTTATTATGTGTACGTCGACCAATATTTCCTGCTCGTCCGCGAAGAGTGGCATTTTTCGGTAATAAATACACAACGAATAAGTATAAGTAACTTTTTAAAGTTGAAATTTCAGTAATATAAATATTAGTATTGCTTCAAACTATGTAATAGATTAATTAATCAACTAATAAAAGTATTAAAGCATTGTAACAAAATACATATTTTTAATTTTATATTATCTATTCATTTTATGTATTTCCTAATTAGGTTAGGTTGATTATTGTTCAGTACACGTGGAAAATCATGTGAAATACTCACTTCAATATTGCACTTACGAATTTGCACAATGTAAACTTTTTAATTACACTGCAAGACGCTTCATACATTAATTACATTTTAATTTAATGTTTCAATTCGCGCAGAATTTATTTCAATGTAATAACAACAATAAGCTACGAGGCAAGTAATGAATATGCGAAAAAGTAACAAACTTACAGGAAATTTCCTTGAATCCGATCGCAGCACAATTATTTCGATACCGCGATCGCGCCACTGCTTGCCGGATCCAATGTAAATCATCCAAAAATTAACAAAGAAAAATAAATAAAAAAGACTAAAAACATTATATGTCGGATAGAATTTGAATCTAAACCATTCTCGAATCCACTTGAACACACACAAAAAATGTTATCAAAATCGGTCCAACCTTTTAGGAGTTCAGTGATATACACACCAACAGAAGAATTTATATATAAGGAAAAGATACATACAGAGAGAGAGGAGGCTCTGTGTTTCGAATTATCAAAAAAAATGTGATGTGTTCCATTCACATATATTTCTCTAACTGTTCCATATACAAACTATTCTCACAAAAGATTATTCTTTATGTACATCATGCTAATCGAGATAACCTTCGCAGAAATGGTCTTATTGCCTGATTACTTGTAAGTAGAAGGGAAGTAATGGAGTACACTAGGCTAAAGCGATCTTTTAAAAGCTCATCGCTATGTGTAACAATTGAGATTCGGTTAGCTTGCATGGTCCCGTTTGAGAAAAGTTAGGTAGTTTAAAATTGAAACCAATATCAAGGAATATCTCAAAAACGCTCATCTCTACAAGAAAAAGTATGTGACATAAACTGTGCTTTTAACGAGATCTTCATTTCTATGTAGTAAGTTTTGATTTATCGTTTACGGTTTAACCGTTATGCAAAATTCTTCAAAACTCATCCAGAATAAAGAGGTCTTCAGAGGCCATTGCTAGAAAATTCAAAGTATACATTTTATATGTGATGTAAATATATTTAATATACGGTATTTTAATTAAAATCGTTAGTCAAGTTTTGAGAAAAACAAATTTTCAAAAACTTCTCCATGTAAAGAGTAGTTTGTGGAGATGGGGATTTTTTTTTTTTTTTTTTTTTTTAATCTTCCTTACACATCCTTGGAAGATAAAACAACAAATTTGGTTTAACGGTCTTTTCGGTTTTGAGTTATGCTGTTCACACACACACACGCATTGACGTTTCTCTAAAAATGCTTTCTTTCGGATTCAGGGGACCTGAAAACATATTTTTCCGGCGAAATTTCGGTATCGAATTTTTGGGTGCAACACAGTACTTCTCTATAATTACACTATGTGCATAGTTCATGTATAGAAAGTAAAAAATCTGATGTGTTCCATTCACATGACTTTCTCTATATCAATGCAACAAATTATTGTTAAAAAGCTTATGCTTCCATTTATTTCATGCTGATTAGTAGAAATATTCTTATTAGTTGCTTCCTTGTAAGTAGAAACGAATAAAGGGCCTTTTATTGGTTAAACTGATAGTCAAAAGCTGGTTGGTATGTGGCTGAAGTTCCTTTGTTTGTATGGACACGAGTTCACAAAGTCCTGAATGAGAAAAGTATGTTTTTTTATAGCTGAAACCAAAAACAAGGAATATCTCAAAAACAACCAACTCCAGGAAAAAAGGTATATAACATAAATTGTGTGATTTAAAGTGCTCTACATTTGTTGTGTGATAAGTTTTTGTTCATCTCTTACGGTTTAGCAGTAATGCAAAATTCCGTAAAATTGACCCAGAATAAAGTAGTCTTCAGAGGCTATTCCCAGAAAATTCCAAATATATATTTGTCAGGTAAATATCTTTAATATACGATATTTTAATCAAAATTATTAGAGACATATTTAGAAAATCAAAATTTTCGAAACAAGTTCCATGTAAAGGGTAGTTTGGGGTGGGGGGATTCTTCTCAAAATATTCGTGTCGCATCCCTGGAAGATACTAAACTTAAATACCAAGTTTGGTATTTTACCGACTTTTCGTTTTTGATTTATCGTGTTCACAGACACACTGACACACGGACCTTTTTCTGAAAATACTTTTTTTCGATACAGGAGACCCTAAAACATATATTTCCGGTGAAATCTCGGTATCGAATTTTTTGGTGGAGTGCAATACCTTGTCTCTACACTATGTACATAGTACGTATAGAGAAAGTAAAAACAGGCCGCTGTTTTCTATATTTTTTCACTAAAAATAGTGTTATAACACAGTATTTTGCACTTTGTCAGATCTTTATTGCAGTAATCCCCAATCAAACCCTTATTGTGTTGTCCTTTCTGCAACAGGAACGTTACTGATTGATGGTCACCAATCAATTTTGATTTTGTTTCCTGCAACTGGCCACAAGTGTTCCTCATGAGGCACGACAGCTAGAATGTTTTTATTTTCTTGCTTGTTGGTTGAAACGACTCTTGAGAAACAGACAGAGCGGTGTCGTTAAAGTCTCCTTTTCTGTGAGACAGGATGTGGTCAAGGCCAAGGAAAACGACTTGACATCCCTCGTCACCGGCCGTAAACACCAACTCTCGTAAATAATTGGTCAACGTAAACATGATATTAGCTTTAGCAACAATTACTCATTTGCACTTCTGATGCCGGATTCTCACCATATATCAGCCTACCACTAAAAAAAAATCTGATCTGATACACTCATGACTTTCTCTAGCTGCTCTACAAACTTCTTCCAAAAGATTATACTTCTTTCTACAACATGCTACCGAGATAACCTTAACAGAATGTTCTTATTGCTTAGTTCCTCCTAAATAGAAGAGACCTAAAGGAATGCAATATGCTAGTGATAGTCAAAGTTTTAAGCTAACGTCATGCGATTGTCAATGCAAATCGCTTCTTTGCTTGGCCAGGAGTAGAACGTAAAAAATCTTATGTATTCTATTCACATGACTTTCTCTACATCTCTGCAAAAAAGTATTGTTAAAAAGCTTAGGCTTCTATTTACTTCATGCTAATTGAGAAAACAGCAGAAATAGTCTTATTACTTGATTCCTTATAAGTAGAAGGGAAATAAGGGAGTACCATAGGTTAAAGTGATAGTCAAAAGCTGGTTGCTATGTGACTGAAGTTCTTTGTTTGAATGGACAGTAGTTGACAAATTCATGTATGAGAAAAGTATAAGTTTTTCAAAGCTGAAACCAAAAACAAGGGATATTAAAAACAATCAACTACACGAAAAAAATGTAAATCGCACAAATTGTGTGTTTTAATGTGCTCTACATTTTCTCTCTGGTAAGTTTTTGTCCATCTCTTACGGATTAGCGGGTATGCAAAATTCAGTAAAAATCATCCAGAATAAAGTAGTCTTCCGTATATCTTCAAGATATTTAGTTTATTTGTCACTTAAATATCTTTAATATACGACATTTTAATCAAAATCGTTAGAGATATTTATGAGAAAATCAAAATTTTCTAAAAAAGTTTCATATAAAGGGTAGTTTAGTGTGGAGGATTTTTCTAAAAATCTTCGTGTCGCATCCCTGGAAGATACTGAACTTAAATACCAAGTTTGGTATTTTACCGATTTTTCGTTTTTGAGTTATCGTGTTCACGGACACACACATGGACCTTTTTCTGAAAAAGCTTTTTTTGGATACAGGGGACCCTAAAACATATATTTCCTGTGAAATCTCGGTATTGAATTTTTGGGTGGAGTGCAATACCTTCTCTATACACTATGTACATAGTACGTATACAGAAAGTAAAAACGGACACTTTTTATCTGAGAAAAGTATACATACTTAACAATTGAAACTAATAACAAAGAATATCCCGGCAACGGTAACCTCCACAACAAAAACGTAAACAACATAAATTGTGTGTTTTGAACGAGATCTATATTTTTTGTGCGGTACGTTTTTGTTTATCTCTTACGGTTTAGTAGTTATGCAACATTTGGCAAAATTCATCCAGAATAAAGAGGTCTTCAGAGGGTATTCCCAGAAAATTCAAAATATACATTTTATTTGGGATGTAAATGTCTTTAATATACGGGATTTTAATCAAAATCGTTAGTCATTTATTAGAAAATCGAAAACTTCGAACATCCTTATATGTAAAGGCTAGTTTGACTGCCTCCGTGGTCGAGTGGTCAGGTGCCTCCGTGGTCAGGGAGCTGACTTCTCACCCGGAGGTCCCGGGTTCGATTCCCGGGTGGGGCGGGGAATTTTTCTTTAGCCGGAATTATTCCCTATCCCCCATAGAGTCTGGAAGTATGAATGTGAGAGTGAATGTGCGTGTGTTTAGTAATATAAAGTTTAACCTAATGTTCTGAACCTACAGTTTCACAAGTGAAAGCCCCCGATATGACCATTGATGCTAAAGGGGGCTATACAAATGAAGCAAAAAAAAAAAGGATAGTTTGAGATGAAGGCATTTTTCTGAAAATTGTCGGTTCGCATCCTTGGGAGATGCTAAACTTAAAATATCAAGTTTGG
The DNA here is from genome assembly GCA_030762935.1 of Hymenopus coronatus. NCBI lineage: Eukaryota > Metazoa > Arthropoda > Insecta > Mantodea > Hymenopodidae > Hymenopus > Hymenopus coronatus. The sequence goes on from CM060899.1 coordinate 41,986,317, forward strand.
TATTCAATGGACATTTCGGTTTTGAGTTATGTTGTCCACATACACGAATCGTTTTCTAAATTCTTTTTCAGGGGCCCTCAAGATGTATTTCCTTAAAAACTCGATATCCAATTTTAGATGGAATATAATATCTGATCTACTTACTATGTACATACACATATATACAGGCATAAATTGATAGAAAAAGTAAAAATTACATCATTAACCTTTTTACTTTCTCTATACGTACTATGCACATAATATATAGAGAAGATATTGCACTCCAACCAAAAATTCGATACCAAGATTTCACCGTTTTAGGGTCCCCTTTATCCAAAAACAGCATTTTCAGAAAAAGGTGTGTGTGTCTGTGTGTGTGTCCGTGAACACGATAACTCAAAAACGTAAAGTCGGTAAAATACCAAACTTAAATACTAAGTTTGGTATCTTCCAGGGATGCGTCACGAAGATTTTGGGGAAAATCCCCCACCCACAACTACCCTTTATATGGAACTTTTTTTCGAAAATTTTTATTTTCTAAAAAATGGCTCTAACTATTTTGACTAAAATACTATATATTAAAGATATTTACCTGACAAATAAAATGTATATCTTCAATTTTTTGGGAATAACCTCTGAAGACTACTTTATTCTGAATGAATTTTACGGAATTTTGCATAACTGCTAAACCGTAAGAGATGGAAAAAAACTTAAAACACAAAAAATGTAGAGCACGTTAAAATACACAATTTATGTTATATACTTTTTTTCGTGGGGATGATCGTTTTTGAGGTCCTTATTTTTGGTTTCAGCTTTGGAAAACTTATACTTTTCTCATACAGGAATTTGTCAACTCCTGTACATACAAACGAAGGAACTTCAGTCACATAGCAACCAGCTTTTGACCATCACTTTACCTATGGTACCCCCCTATTTCGCTTCTACTTGCATGGAAGCAAATAATAAGACTATTTCTGCTAATTTTTTCTCGGTTAGTATGAAGTAAATAGAAGTATATGTTTTTTAACAATAATTTGTTGCAGAGATATGGAGAATGTCATGAGAATGGAACACATCAGATTTTTCGAAATATTCCTTGTTATCGGTTTGAAAGTCCAAATCCTTTTCAAGTTAAAACCGCTTTTCGGCTTTGGCCATGTAAAGTGAACGGAATTTGAATGTCCTCACATAGCGATCAGCTCTTAAAAGATTTAATTGTCGCTTAAAGCCGACTGCATTCCTCTAACCCCCTTTCATCTACAAGGCAGTACGTGATAAGGCAAAATCTGAAAATGTTCATGTCGATTATTGTATGCAATAGATACAAGAATAAGATTTTGTCGTAATATTTTGTTAAAGAGTAGATAGAGCTTGCTCTCTCTCTCATTCTCTCTCTCTCTCTCTCTCTCTCTCTCTCTCTCTCTCTCTCTCTCTTGAGGACAAAGCATTTCCCGAAAGCCAGCATTCGGCCTTCTCTTTAGACGGAGCTTTTCAATGGTGCTTCCTGTTTTTCTTCTCCAACACTCAACGCATTCCACGACCAGATGTCCATTCTTTTGTCGTAAACCCCTTTCGGTTTCAGCCACGGCTTCCAACTGCGTTTCCTCGACCTGAAGGCAAAAATATCAATCACTCAAATCTTTCAGGGGGTTTGACTTGACTTTACTAAAGGCTCATACGACGTAAGCGCGAAATATTGTCCCTATTTCTTTTTTCCCACTCTCAATGGGTTGTTATTATTATTATTATTATTATTATTATTATTATTATTATTATTGCTGTTGGAATAATTCATCGCCTAACTCTGCCTGAGAGAACTTTAATACATTTGCAATTATATCTCTGGCATCGTTGTATGTGTGTGTGTGTGTGTGTGTGTGTGTGTGTGTATGTATGATTGCATGCACCTCTCACCCAGACGGCCCGGGTACGATTCCAAGCGACCGCATGTGAGATTTGTGGTGAACAATAGCGGCGCAGGAGCGGGTTTTCTCCGCTATGGCATTCCACCGGTGCTCCATCTTCATTCCATGTATCACCAATGTCAACGCCTGCTGTGCCCATGTAGTTAAAGCGGCCGCTAAACACCATCCAAAATAAATGCGTGTATGTATCTAGGAGTGAACATATGTAATAAAGTACGTTTAATAGTAAAATACGCAAATATTTGTAATATCAGAGTTAAAAAGCTCACGTGTCCCATTCACATCCTTTCTCTACTTACTCTGCAACAAAGTATTATTATTATTATTATTATTATTATTATTATTATTATTATCAAAACTTATTCTTCTATTTGCTTCAGTTAATTGAGATAAACAATAACAGAAATAATCTTATTACCCATTGCTTTGTAGGTACAAGAGAAATAAGGAAATACACTTGACTAAAGCGATAGTCAAATATTTGAAAAGCTTGTCACTAAGTGATGAGATGACTTTGAATTTCCATTCTCTTTGCATGGCCAGGATACGCCAAAATAACAACTTCCCATTTTAGAAAAGTATAACTACTGGAAAATTTAAACCAATAAGGAACATTTCTAGAAAATATTAATTAAATTCTACAATCAATAAATATATATATATATATATATATATATATATATATATATATATATACACGCATTTAATGTTGTTAATTTGTAAGGTAACCCCTGTTGCGGCCTCTCTCCACTGCGCGAGAGATCCGAGAGTCGAGTGGTGCCGACAAAGGTGCATTAAAATATGCATCTTAAGATAAATTGCCGAAATGTTGACCTTCTGCTCACATAAGGGCAGCAAATTTGCGAAAATATAATCGCTTGCTCGTCTAAGCTTAGTAACAGGAATCCTTGTGATTCTTTGCATGATGTTATCACCAAGTTTCTGTAGATTACATAGGGATTTCTGCTGCTGAGTTTAGGTGAATGAGCGAAAACATCTTTAACTTGTTATATTGCCTGTTTGGGAGTAAATGGTCAATATTATCAGCTTTTATTTAAGGTAAGACTCCAGTGTGCCTTTGTCGGCACCACTTTCCCTGTGACTCTCGGATCTCTCGCGCAGTGAAGAGAGGCCGCGCCTACATGTATAACCCCTATATATATAAAACAACAGTTTATAGCAAGTTTATATTTATATAAACTTGTTATAAGCTACTGTATTGTCGAGCTCTAAATTTTTTCGGTATATGTTTTACGGTTTACCTATTATGAAAAAGTCATCCAGAATGAAGAGGACTTTAGAGGTTTTTCCAGAAAAACTCAAAATATACCGCTTTGCCACAGAATCTCTTAAACATTTTGTATTTTAGTAAATATCGTTAGAGCCAGCTTAGAGAAATTTAATTTTTTTTAAAAATGTTCAATGTAAAGGATAGTTTTGGGTGGGATATTTTCCTGAAATCTTCGTTTCACATCCTTAGAAGACGCTGAACTTAAGGTTGATGTGTAACCGAATTTTCGTTTTCAAGTTTTTCTTTCAACAGATGCACAGACACGCGCGCGGCCCTTTTTCTAAGAGTTTTTTATTCATAGCACCTCAAAACGTGTATTCCAGTGAACTTTCGGTATCAAATTTCCTGTGAAATACATTACTCTCTAACTGCCTCTGCGGTCGAATGACCAGTGTTCTGGTTTTTCATCCATAGATTCCAAATTCGATTCCCGGGCGGAGCGGTGAATTTTTCTTTAATCACTCTCTATCGCCCACAGAGTCTGGAAGTATGAATGTGGGACTAAATGTGAGTACTTAATTGTATAAAACTCAAAATCTAAAGTTAAGAAACTCTACAGTTCAGCGAGCAACTCTCAAGTCAATGTCCACGATATGACCATATAAGTTAAAGGGGGCTAAACATATAAACAAACAAACAAACACTGTTTCCTCTACTTAGCATACGTAGAAGAGAAACTAAACATTTTCAAGGGACTTTCAAAACGTGTATTTTATAGAAACCTCAGTATGGAATTTTTTTGAGTGGAGTTCATTACTTCCAATACTTACTAAAAGAAATAGCGAAAGTAAACATGTTTTTATTTATTCAGAAGACATCAAAGCGTGTATTTACAGTGAGATCTATGAATCCAATTTTAGGGTGAAATAGAATACCCTCTCTACCTACTATTTACATGGTAGAGAAAATAACAATTCTGAGAAAACTGCAGTTGTCGACTTCCAAAGAAAATGGCCATCCATTTTTGAAGCGGCAGTAAACAGGAAATCTGATTGTGTACTTCACTAAAATTGCAAGGAGAGGAATTTGTGATTCCATTTTGCAAATTTGCATTGCAAACGTGACAGAGAGAAACGGCACAGGAAACCAGAGGTAGTGTTTTCAGTAACGCCTGATTGAATATCTTAACCTTGAGAGGCTGCCGGTCATCGGCAACCCCCCCCCCCCCAACTACGTCATTCCGCCAGCACTATACCATCTGCAAAAGTGACTTGCTGAGTAATCGTTGCTTGCTCGTAATTACAACCCGGTGAATCATTTGCAGCCAGCTGTTCTCGAGAACTAGTGGCTTGACCCTCTCTAATCAAGTGTATTAAACACAACAAATCTGAAGTGTTACATTCACATGACTTTCTCTATATCTCTGCAACAAATTATTCTTAAAAAGTTATACTTCTATTTACTTCATGCTAATCAGAAAAAAAAAAAAAAAAAAAAAAAAACATAGCAGAAATAGTCTTATTACTTGCTTCCTTGTAAGTAGAAGCGAAATAAGGGACTACTATAGGTTAAAATGATAGTCAAAAGCTGGTTGCTATGTCAATGAAGTTCCTTTGTTTATATGGATAGAGTTGACAAGTCCCTGTATGAGAAAAGTATACGTTTTTCATAGCAGACCCCAAAAATAAGGAATGTCTCAAAAACGACGAACTCCACGAAAAAACTGTATATAGCATAAATTGTGTGTTTTAATGTGCTCTACATTTTTTGTGCAGTAAGATTTTGTCCATCTCTTACGGTTTAGCAGTTATCCAAAATTCAGTAAAATTCATCCAGAATAAACTACTCGGAGGCTATTCCTAAAAAATTCAAGATATACATTTTATTTGTCAGGTAAATATGTTTAATATACGAACTTTTAATCAAAATCGTTAGAGCCATTTTAAGAAAATCAAAACTTTCGAAAAAGGTTCCATGTAAAGGGTAGTTGGGGGTGGGGGGATTTTTCTCAAAATTTTCGTGTCGCATCCCTGGAAGATACTAACTTTAAATACCAAATTTGGTATTTTACCTACTTTTCGTTTTTGAGTTATCGTGTTCACAGACACATGGACACAGGGACACACGGACACAGGGACACACGGACCTTTTTTCCGAAAATGCTTTTTTTTAGATAAAGGGGGCCCTAAACCATATATGTATTTCCGATGAAAACTCGGTATCGAATTTTTTGGGGGAGTGCAATACATTCTCTATACACTATGTACATAGTGTCTATAGAGAAAGTAAACATCTGATATGTTACATTCGCACGACTTTCTCTACATCTCTGTAACAAATTATTGTTAAAAAGCTTATGCTTCTATTTACTTCATACTAATCAAGAAAAAAATAGCAGAAATAGTCTTTTTACTTGCTAAGCAATGAAGCAAGTAATAGAAGCAATTCTGTTAATGCTTATCTCGATTAGTATAATGCAGATAAAAGAATAATCTTTTGTAAGAATGGTTTACATTTGGAACAGCTAGAGAAAGTTATGTGAATGGAACACATCAGATTTTTACTTTCTCTACAGTACAGCGATATCCCGTTTTTCCAATTCCTGAAAACTTCAATTTCAATTATTATTATTATTATTAGTGCATGCACAGAAAATTAAAATAAAAGGATTCAACTTGAGTTTAATACAAACAAAATGTAATTTTTAGATTACCTCCGTGGTCGAGTGATGAGCGAGCCGACTTCTCACCCGGAGGTCCCGGGTTCGATTCCCGGCTGGGGCGGGAAATTTTTCTTTAATCAGAATTATAATATAGGGATATCCCACAGAGTCTGGAAGTATGCATATGACAGTGAATGTGTGTATTTGAAGAAAATAAAATGATTAAAACCCAACGAGTTGTTTCTAATGCAAAGCCTTAGATGTTAAAGGGGGCTATATACATGAAACAATTAAAAAAAAAAAGTCTGATATGTTCCATTCACATACATCGCTGCAACAAATTATTGTTACTTCATGCTAATTGAGAAAAATCAGCAGAAATAATCTTATTACTTGCTTCCTTGTAAGTTGATACGAAATAAGGGAGTACCATAGGTTAAAGTGGCAGTCAAAAGCTGGTTGTTATGTGACTTAAGTGCTTTTGTTTGTATGGACAGGAGTTGACAAATTCCTGTATGAGAAAAGTAAGTTTTTTAAAGCTGAATCCAAAAACAAGGAATATCTCATAACAAAGGAACTTCAGTCACATAGAAACCAGCTTTCGACTATCACTTTAACCTATAGTACTCCCTAATTTCCCTTCTATTTACAAGGAAGCAAGAAATACGACTATTTCTGCTAATTTTTTTTTTTCGATTAGCAGGAAGTAAATAGAAACATAAGCTTTTTAAAAATAATTTATTCCAGAGATATAGAGAAAGTCATGTGAATGGAGCACATCTTTTTTAAAGGATAGCTTGCAGAGGAATAAATAGAAAAAGCCAGGTTCATTATTTATGCTGTTCTCTGTCTCTGACAATTTTTCTTGTAATTTTTCCTGGGTTGAAGGGACCACAAAGCTTTTATTTCTGACTATATCTTGATTAGAAGTGTTTTGAGATGGAATACAATACTATTTCTAACTAGCATACGTAAACGATTCGGAAAACAAACAAAAAATCTCTTTTAAAACAAAAGATATACGCGGAACTTCCGGCAGAATTTACGCCTCTCATTTGTCTCGCCGGACTAGACGCTCAGATGTTCCACAAAGATGCACAATCTTTTCAACTATTAACTGCCGTGTTTCCTTGAAGGAAAACCTTACAATGAAAGATATCTTTGTTTCCTATGCCCCATTTTTTTCTTTCTTTTTCACGCCCCGAGTCACAGGAGTGGTGCTCCTCAACTTGGAGCTGGAGAAAAGAAGAAAGAGTAAAAAGGCATATCCCGGAGGAAATAAAGGCTAGAGAGGAGGTAGGGTGGGGGTTTGCCGCAGCTGCCCTCTTCACTGTCACTATTTATATACCCCCACTGCAGAACCACATCTCGAGACCTTACTGCTGGTCACGTAACTCTACAGCTCTGTTTTACAGACGTTTTGTTTGCCTATGTCATAATCTGCGTTTTATATGGATTCCGTGAAAATTATTAGGGAAGGGAGAATAAAATGTTCAAACTCCTATCCGTGCTATACTTCAGCATTTTTAAACGATTTTATACACGCCATAATACACAATACGTACTGTGATTTTTAAAAAGCTGTTTATTACTTTCTTAACCACGTATACATAACGTATGTAATAGGTAGAGAAGGTATTGTATTCCACCCAAAAATACGATACGAGATTTCACCCGAAATATATGTTTTGATACTCCCTGAATAATTAAAAAAATTCTAGAAAAAGATCAGCTGTCTGAGTGTGAGTCTGTGTGTGGACACATTTTCGCAAATGTTGATTTTCTCAAAAATGCCTCTAAACTCCTCTTCATTCTGTATGACCTTAGCATGTAAGACATAGACAAGAGATTATCATAAGCACACAATACCACGAGTGTTTTCATCTTGTCGGTAATTCACGACCGAGCGAAGCGACGGGAGTCGATTGTCCTAAGATGAAAACACGAGTTATATTTGATAAAGAAAATTCAGCTAAACAGACTATTAATAATTTATAATATATAGGAAGGGAGATTTTATCAGGTTGTGATTGTAATACTTTAGTTCTCAAATGGTTGATCACGCATTCGACCATGTTTATTTACCGATCACACCCACCCCTTTCTTCACTGCCTCCTGAATTATGATATGGCCGACCGTGTCTACACCTAATGTACGAATATCGATAGCAACAATAGAAATAGGAAACATACGTTATTTTATTTGAGGTTATTGCACTTATCTCATACACAATAAATACAAATAATGATTAGTTTCACTCCTTTTTTGAGCTAAATACATTATGAACTGGATAAAACGTCAAATAAGCATTGTAACTGAATTACTTAGTACATTGTGGAACTGACAGTTATTAAAAGTGAAGGTTGGCTGCCTGGATTGTCACCTTCTTACCAATAACCAAGAAAGGAGATTACACATACGAACGCCAGGTGCGACAAGATTTCAAGAAATAAACATCAGCTGCGATAAGATTTTTCGACAATATCGCTCCAGTCAGACGACCGTGATTGATTGAAATTGACAAAATTCGGATTACATTAATGCTTTAATATTGGAGCTTAATTGTCACATGAAAATGTAGATCTCATCAAAATCCACACAATATCTGTCCTTTATATTTTTGTTATGGAACTAGCCGTCTCTCAGATATTCCTTATTATTGGTTTCAATTTTAAAACATTTTTCTCAAACGGGGAAGTCGTTCGTGTTTGTTTTGTTTTACTCCTGACCAGGCAAAGAAGCTAATTTAAACAGTAATTGCATAGTGACAGCTTTAAAAACAGTTCGACTGTCACTTTAGCATTGTCTATTCCCTTAGTTCCCTTCTACTTTTAAGAAACTGCGAAATAAGAACATTCTGCTACTGCTTATCTCGATTAGCATGTGGCAGAAGGAAGAATCTTTTGTAAGAAGTTTGCATAGCAGGTCTGTTCTGCAAACTATTGTGACAAAAGATTATTCATTTATCTACATCATGCTAATCGAGATAAACATTCGCAGAAATGGTCTTATTACTTGCTTCCTTGTAAACAGAAGAGAAATAAGGGAAAACGCTAAGCTAACCCGATAGTCTAGTCATTTGAAAGCTATTAGTATGTGCAACAATTGAAATTAGGTTCACTTTGGATGGCTAGGAATAAACCAAAAGAAGTCCGAAAGATGACTTTTGAGAAAAGTTGAAGTAGTTTAAAATTGAAACAAATAACAAGGATTTTCTTTGAAATTATTAACTCTACACATACACAAAAACAAAAAACGCAGGACACAAATGGTGTATTTTAACGAGATCTATAGTTTTGTTTAGTAAGTTTTTGTCTATCCCTTACAGTTTATAGTTACACAAAAGACATCCCGAATGAAGAGTCTTCAGAAGCTGTTCTCAGAAAACTCAAGACATACACTTCGTTTGTCAAGAAAATATCTTAAACATGATATTTTAATCAAATCGTTAGAGCCATTATTGTGAAAAACAAAATTTTCAAACATTTTCCTATATAAAGGGTAGTTTGGAGAAAGGGGGATTTTCTTGAAAATCTTCGTGTCGCATCCTTAGAAGATAATCAACTTAAATACCACGTTTGGTATTATACTTTTTGAGCTATGCTATCCACAAGCATACGCAGATCTTTTTTTTTTTGACTCAGGGGACCTCAAAACATAATTTCCGGTGAAATCTCGGTGTCGAATTTTTAGGTGGAATACATTACCTTCTCTATTTACTATGCTAGAGAATTGTAATTGAAGTTCTAGCTTTAATAGATTATAAAACCACTTTTATCACTTCAGTACTCCATAACAGTTACCTAACATCTGTTATTTATCCAAAACTTAGAACTAGCAGGCATTTTCCTGTTAAGACTAGAACTGAGAAGCACAGCTACTTCCGTGTTTAATTCAGGAACTCTTATCCGTATTTGGTGATGGCTTTTGTCTTGGCTGTACGTACGCAATGTACCGCTATGCAAAAAAGGAACAAGAGAATTGCGTGACTTAGGCTGTGATTACGTATTGAGTACAAGAGAACTAAAACCTGATGCGTTGGGCTTCTGTTACGGTTCGGGAACCAAGTTGGCCGAATGGATACTGATACGAATACGTGGTGCGTCTTTTTCAAAGTGATCATGCTCGTGGCCCTCTGAGAAAGCTGTAGCCGTGTGTAGGACTGGAGTTGGATAGGTAGAGTCAGACTGAAAAATTCAATGCCATAGCCGGGATTTGAGCCAGGATCTCCAGTCTCTAGCCGTTGCTCTACCACTGAACTACCATGGCATAGCAACCAGCAACCAGCTTTTGACTATCGCTTTGACCTATGGACTCCCGAAATTCGCTTCTGATTTTTTTAATTTCCCCATACGCACTATGTACATAGTGTATAGAGAAAGTATTGCACTCCACCAAAAAATTCGATACCGAGATTTCACCGGAAATATATGTTTTAGGGTCCCCAATATCCAAAAAAAAGCATTTTCACAAAAAGGTCCGTGTGTGTGTGTGTGTGTGTCCGTGTGTCTGTGAACACGATACTCAAAAACGAAAAGTCAGTAAAATACCAAACTTGGTATTTAAGTTTAGCATCTTCCAGGGATGCGACACGAAGATTTTGAGAAAAATCCCCCCACCCCAAACTACCCTTTATATGGAAAATTTTTCGAAAATTTTGATTTTCTAAAAAATAGCTCTAACGATTTTGATTAAAGTATCGTATATTAAAGATATTTACAGACAAATAAAATGTATATTTTGAATTTTCTGGGAATAGCCTCTGAAGACTACTTTATTCTCGGTCAATTTTACGGAATTTTGCATAACTGCTAAACCGTAAGAGATGGACAAAAACTTACCACACAACAAATATAGAGCACCTTAAAACACACAATTTATGTTATATACATTTTTTCGTGGAGTTCATTGTTTTTGAGATATTCATTGTTTTTTTTTCAGCTATAAAGATTTATACTTTTTTCATACAGGATTTTGTGAACTCGTGTCCATACAAACAGAGGAACTTCAGTCGCAGAGCAACCAGCTTTTGACTATCGCTTTAACCTATGGTACCCCCTTATTTCGCTTCTACTAACAAGGAAGCAAGTAATAAGACTATTTCTGCTAATTTTTGCTCCATTAGATGAAGTAAACAGAATAATTGTTTGCAGTGATATAGAGAAAGTCATGTGAATGGTACACATCAGATTTTTTTTAGTGTACATACAATAAACACCGTAGTGGGGTTGAGAAGACGAGGAAGAAGCAAACAATCTTCATGCTAGCCCTTGTAAGGTCTAAAATGTTGATTTGCATATTATTTTCTGAATTAAGTATTCCTGGATCGCTTTCTGTGCCTTATTGCATTCGGTGAACCTGGAGAATTGAAAGGAATTTAGATGGCAAATTCCTTCGCACAGCTTGGTGGTTTATATTAAATGCATGCTTTCTGTTGGGGCTATAAAGGATTCGGCGCGGAATGTACATGCGGGCACAATTTATGAATCTGGGTTCTTCGGAACGTATAACCTACGAGGTTATAAGAGATTGTTATAGGATTCCAACTAACTTCGAAATCTACGAGCCACTACTTAATTGTTCCTATTAATGTGTATACTTCTTTTCAAGTGTCCAAATATTGCTAGGAAAAGAGCGACCGTAATAACATTACATAGTTGGATTGTTGGAACCATTACAACCCATCGATTCTAAAAATTACATTATTACTTTCTCCTCATGTACTATGTACATATGTATAGAGAAGGTACCTATTGCATTCCACCCAAAAATTCGACACCAAGATTTCACCGGAAATACACGATTTAGGATCCCTGTAATAAAAAAAACATTTTTGGAAAAAGGTCTGTGTGTGTCCGTGTACCCGCGTGTCTGTGAACACGATAACTCAAAAACGAAAAGTCGGTAAAACATCAAACTTGGCATACAAGTACAGTATCTTCAAAGGTTGCGACACGAAGATTTTGGGAACCCCCCCACCAAACTACCCTTTACATGGAAAAATATTAGAAAATTTTGATTTTCTTAAAAATGGCTCTAACGATTTTGATTAAAATAGGTAAACTAAGTATATTTGTCGAAATTCTTAGGCTTTCACGGCCGGTGTCAATACTGGCTGGAGTATAATCCGGGCTTGTGGGCCGTGATCTACTGGGCTCCTCCTTCTTCCCAGACGTTTCGTCTGCGACTACAGCAGACATCTTCGGTGGCAGCGGCGAGGTCGAAGTGCTCTAGAAGTCGAGGTCGAAGTCGCAGTTGAAACGTCCACTAGAGCACTTCGACCTTGCCGCTGCCACCGAAGATGTCTGCCGTAGTCGCAGACGAAACGTCTGGGAAGAAGGAGCCCAGTAGACCACGGCCCACAAGCCCGGATTATACTTCAACCAGTAAGTATATTTGTATGGCAAATAAACTGAATATCTTTAACTTTCTGGGAATAGCTTCTGATGACCCCTTTATTCTGAATGAATTTTTCTGAATTTTGTGTAACTGGTTAATCGTAAGAGATACGCAGGAACTTACTCCACAAAAAATGTAATCACGTTAAAACACACAATTTATGTCATATATGCTTTTTCGTGGAATTTACCATTTCTGAGATATTCCTTGTTATTTATTTCAGATTGAAAATAAAATTTTCTCACACGGAAAGTTGTAAACTCCTGGCCCTACATAGAAACAGATTTCAACCACATGGCAACCAGCTTTTAAGAGATTTTACATTTGTTTTAGGCAGGTTTATTCCCTTAAATAGCCTCTACTTACAAGGAAGCAAGTAATTCAGAACATTTCTGCTTATGTTCATCTCGAATCTACAAAGTAGACAGAAAATTATGATTTTTAAGAATAATTTCTTACACCGATGAAGAGAAAGTCATATGAATGGAACACATCAGATTTTTTACTTTCTCTACACGTACTATTTACTTGGTGTATAGAGACGTTATTGCATTCTACCCAAAAATACGATACCCAGATTTCACCGGAAATACATGTTTTGGATCCCCATGAATCCAAATAAAGCATTTTTGGAAAAAGGTCCGTGTGTGTGCGTGTGTGTGTGTGTGTGTGTGTGTGTGTGTGTGTGTGTGTGTGTGTGTGTGTGTCTGGACAGCATAGCTCGAAAACGAAAAGACCGTTAAATACCAAACTTGGTATTAAGGTTTGGTATCTTCCAAGATTGAGATACGAAGTTTTTTAAAGAAAATCAAGAAAATTCCCCTCCCATTCACATGATTTTCTCATCTCTGCAATAAATTATTGTTAAAAAGCTTATTCTTCTATTTACTTCGGGCTAATCGAGAAAAAAACTGGCAGAAAGGGTCTTATTAGCTGCTTCCTTGTAAGCAGTAGGAAAATATGGGAGTGCAATAGGCTAAATCGATAGTCAAATCTTTTAAAAGCTGGTTGCTATGTGATTGAAGTACTTTTGTTTGTATGGACAGGAGTTGACCAATTCCTGTATGAGAGAAGTATAAGTATTTTAAAGCTGAACCAATAACAAGGAGTATATAAAAAAGGGTCAACTCCACGAAAAAAAAAAAAAAATGTATATGGCATAAAGTGTATGTTTTAAATAGCTCTACATTTTTTGTGCTGTAAGTTGTTGTCTGTCTCTTATGGTTTAGCAGTTATGCAAAATTCCGCAAAGTTCATCCAGAATAAAGTAGCCTTCAGAGGCTATTTCCAGAAAATTGAAGGTATACATTTTATTTGTCACATAAATATCTTAAATCTAAGATATTTAATCAAAATCGTTAGAGCCATTTTTGAGAAGATCAAATTTTTCGAAAATTTTTCCGTGTAAAGGGTAGTTGGGGGTGGGAGGATTTTCTTGAAAATCCTTGTGTCGCATCCGTGGAAGATACCAATCTTTAATACTAAGTTTGGTATTTACCAGTTTTTTCCTTTTTGAGCTATGCTGCCCATAGTCGCACAAATGGACATTTTCTAAAAAAAAAAATTAGACATCTCAAAACATGTATTTCCGGTGAAATCTCGGTATCGTACTTTGGGTGTAATACAATACCTTCTCTATAGTACGTTATAGAGAGAGTAAAAATTTGTTTGTGTGGAACAGCTAGAGAAAGTTAAATGAATAGAACACATCATATTTTTAATTCAACTACTTTCTCTATTACAGTTAAAAATCAAAACTCTGGCTAATGGTGATACGTGATAGTTGATAAATCCATTTAGCAGAGAGCGATTCAGTTCTTATGAATGGAATACTGTGTTAGTGTTTATAAATTCACACTCCTACACTTACGACACGTTCCAGACAAAACACTCATGACATAATGATTCACCATTGGTGGTTTATTACACACGCCTCCCTAGAGAAGATAAACATGTTTATCAAAACTTATATAATCATTTGATGCTATATTAAACAATAATATTTAAGCCTGATGCCGAGTATTATGACGTCGTACAGCAACATAATCACGCGCATGTGCAGAATTGGGTAGAGTAAGGTACCCTATTTTCAGATGGTAGTCTAATTTCGGATGGTAGGGTGTTAGCTCCCTGGAAAGTGATGTTGATACGGAAACTATCTGAACTCCTTGTGCTTCCATCATTTTTGTTGTGTGCTAACCGATAAGCACATCAGTCGCGTTCCGTGCTCGCAGTTAATTACTTTCTCTACACACAGGTCCGTGTGTGCGTGTAACTGTGGACAGCATAGCTCAAAAACGAAAAGACCGTTGAATACCAAACTTAGTATGTAAGTTTGGTATCTTCCAAGGATGCGACACGAAGATTTAAAAAAAAAATATATATCCCCCCACCCCCAACTACCCCTTACATGGAACTTTTTTCTAAAATTCTGATTCTCTCAAAAATGACCATAACGATTTTGATTAAAGTATCGTAAATTAAAGATATTTACATGCCCAATAAAATATATATATATATATATATATATATATATTGTATTTTGAGGGGATAGGCTCTGAAGACCTCTCTATTCTGGATGCATTTTTCTGAATGTTGCATAAACTGGTAAACGGTAAGAGAGAGAAAAGCTTACAACACAAAAAATGTACGTCATTAAAACACATAATATATGTAATGCCTTTTTTATCAAGCTCATTGCTAAGCGATTGAAATCCATTTCTTTGCATCTCCAGGAGCTCACAAAGTCCCATATAAGAAAAGGTTAACTATTTTAAAAACGAAACCGATAACAAGGAATATATCGGAAATGGCAAATTCCACGAAAAAAGTGTGTGGAATACTAAATTGTATGTTTTAACGAGATCCACATTTTTTGTGTAGCAAGTTTTGTCTACGTGATACGATTCACAGTTACGCACACTTCAGCAAAATGCATCCAGAACGAAAAGGTCCTCGAGGGCTATTACCAGAAAATCCAAGACATACATTTTATTTGTCATGTAAATATCATGTATTTTTGAGATAATCAAAATTTTCGAATTTTTTCCATATAATGGGTAATTGGGGATCGAATTTTACTGAAAATCTTCGTGTTACATGCTTGGAAGATTCTAAACTTAAATACTAAGTTTGGTGCTTAGTTAACCTGTTCACAGACACACACACGCACACAGGGGCCTTTTTTACTTTCTCTATACGCACTATATACATAGTATATAGAGAAGGTATTGCACTCCACCAAAAAATTCGATACCGAGATTTCACCGAAAATATATGTTTTAGGGTACCCTGTATCCAAAAAAAAAAAGTATTTTCAGAAAAAGGTCCGTGTGTGTGTGTCCGTGTGTCCGTGTGTCTGTGAACACGATAACTCAAAAACGAAAAGTCGATAAAATACCAAACTTGGTATTTAAGTTTAGTATCTTCCAGGGAAGCGACACGAAGATTTTGATAAGAATCCCCCCACACCAAACTACCCTTTACATGGAACTTTTTTCGAAAATTTTGATTTTCTCAAAAAAATGGCTCTAACGATTTTGATTAAAATATCCTATTATAAAGCTATTTATCTGACAAATAAAATGCATAACCTGAATTTTCTGGGAATAGTCTCTGAAGACTACTTTATTCTGAGTGAATTTTACGGAATTGTGCATAAGTGCTAAACCGTAAGAGAGAGAGAGAGAGAGAGAGAGAGAGAGAGAGAGAGAGAGAGAGAGAGAGACAGAAACTTACCACACAAAAAATGTAGAGCACAATAAAACACACAATTTATGTTGTATACATTTTTTTTCGTGGAGTTGATTGTTTTTGAGATATTCCTTGTTTTTGGTTTAAGCTATAAAAACTTATATTTTTCTCATACAGGACTTTGTGAACTCGTGTCCATACAAACAAAGGAATTTCAGTCACAGAGCAACCAGCTTTTGACTATCACTTTAACCTATTGTATTCCCTTATTTCGCTTCTACTTACAAGGAAGCAAGAAATAAGACTATTTCTGCTAATTAGCAGGAAGTAAGTAGAAGCATAAGCTTTTTAACAATAATTTATTGCAGAGATATAGAGAAAGTCATGTAAATGGAACACATCAGATTTTTTAAATTTTTTTTTTTTTTGTTTCGCAAGACCTCAAAACATGTACTTCCGATGAATTCTTGGTATCGAAGTTTTGGATGCAATACATTAACATCTATACATTATATACATAATACAGGTAGAAAAACTAAAACTGCATGGGGGCGGGGGTATTCATTGGATACATAAAGGTGAAATCTCGACATAGAATTTTTGAGCGGAATGGAATACCATCTCCATCTACTATATGCATAATACGTGTATATAAAAAATCTTGTGTGTTCCATTCACATGACTTTCTCTACATATCTGCAACAAATTATTGTTAAAAAGCCTACGCTTCTATTTACTTCATGCTAATCGAGAAAAAATTAGCAGAAATAGTCTTATTACTTGCTTCCTTGTAAATAGAAATGAAATAAGCGAGTATTATAGCTTAAAGTGATAGCCAAAAGCTGGTTGCTATGTAACTGAAGATCCTTTGTTTGTATGGACAGGGTTGACAAACTCCTGTATGAGAAAAGTATATTTTTAAAGCTGAAACCAAAAACAAGGGATATCTAAAAAACGATTAACTCCACGAAAAAAAAATTATATAACAAAATTGTGTGTTTTAATGTGCTCTATATTTTTTGTGTGGTAAGCTTTTGTCCATCTCTCACGGTTTAGCAGTTATGCAAAATTCCGTAAAATGCATCGACAATAAAGTAGTCTTCAGAGGCTATTCCCAGAAAATGCAAGATATACATTTTATTTGTCAGGTAAATATTTTTAATATACGATATTTTAATCAAAATCGTTAGAGCCATTTTTAAGAAAATCAATTTTTCGAAAAAAGTTCCATGTAAAGGTAATCGGGGGTGGGGGGATTTTATTGAAAATCTTCATAAATACTAAACTTGGTATTTAACAGTTTTTTCGTTTTTGAGCTATGCTGTCCACAGACACACACACGGATCTTTTTCCAAAAATGCTTTTTTTTTTGGATTCAGATATATTTCAGATATATTTCCGGTGAAATCTCAGTATCGAATTTTTCGTCGCAATACAATACCTCTCTATACACGATGTACAAGTATAAGTAATAAAAAGTAACGTATATAAAGGACCTGTAAGGATATTTTAATGTTCTTAGCGACATTCTGGCAGCTTCAAGCCTTACGATAGCAAGAGATGTTCACTAGTTGGCAATACTGTTCTCTTTCCACCGTCTTGGTTTGCAGAAACTGAGGCTACAAGAAGATTGCACAGCTGTAACTGAGTTCAGTGGATCAAGAACGGTAATGGCAACAGAAGTCGCCGGGTTAAAGGTCGCACTAGGGCGTGCTTCACTTAACCAGCTGATGCGTTTTTCTCCGTTATAACATGCGCGCGCAATTGACCAGACTTCAACGAGGAATAAAACACAGTGTTGGTGTCCTCCAAATGGTCACGCCAACCAACATCCGCCTGTTGTGTTTCACGGCTTGACAATTCAGTCCCTCAACTTCGTCTAGAGGCAAGTTTTCTCGGCTTGAAAAACTGAGCAGTGTTCACAATCCCAGTTCTTTGTTATATAGAAATTCTCTTTTTACTTTCTTAAGAAAAAATCTGATGTGTTCCTTTCACAAGGCTTTTTCTATATCTCTGTAACAAATTATTGTTAAAAAGCTTATGCTCCTATCTACTTCATTCTAATCGAGACAAATATTAGTAGAAATGCTCTGTTGTAAATGACATTAAAAGCTGGTTGCATGTTGATAAAATACGTTTCTATGCATTCACAAATTCCCATACGTGAAAAGTTAAGTATTTTAAAACTGAAACAAATACAACAATATCTAAAAAATGTCAGCTATACGAAAAAAATGTATATGACATAAATTGTGTGTTTTCACGAGATCTACATTTTTGTGTAGTAAGTTTATGTCTTATCTCTTACGCTTTACTAGTTATGCAAAATCTAGCAGAATTCATCCAGATTAGCATGAAGTAGATACAAGAATAAGCCGTTTAACAAAAGAAAGTCATGTGAATGGAGCATGATTTTGTAAAGATTTTAATTGAAATAGCATATATTAAAGATATTTACATGACATATAAAATGTATATCTTGAATATCCTAGGAATAGCGTTTGAAATCCTCTTCCTTTTGAACGACTTGTGCATAACTGGTAAACCGTAAGAAATATACAAAAACTTATTACACAAAAAATGTGGATCTCGTCAAAACACACAATTTGTTCTTTATATTTTTGTTGTGGAGCTAAACTTTTACAAGATATACGTTGTTGGTTTCAATGTTAAAATACCTACGCTTTTCTCAAACAGGAAGTCATCTGTGATTCTTTTGTTTTTTACCTGGATATCCAAAGAAGCAAATTTCAATGAGAATAAGGCGCCAGTCTGGTGCATTCCTTTGTTTAAAAACCATTTTTGTAAGAAATGTTTGTTTCCAGAACAAATAGAGAAAGTCATGGAAGGAACAAACCAGATTTTTTCTTATTTTCTCTACACGTACTATGTACCTACATGGTGTAGAGAAGGTACTGCATTCTATCCAAAAATTCGGTACCAAGATTTCACCAGAAATATATGTTTTAGGGTCCACTGTGACCTAAAAAAGCGTTTTCTGAAAACCAGCCGTGTGTATACTTGTGCCTGTGAACACGATAACTCAAAAGCGAAAAGTCGGTAAAATACCAGACTCTAAGTCAAGTACCTTTCAAGGATGTGATACGAAAATTTTAATGCAAAAATCTACCTTTACATAGAAAAAAACTGTTAAAAATGTCTCTTTACGATTTTGATTAAAATACCGTACATTAAATACATTTAGACGGCAAATAAAACGTATATCTTGAATTTTCTGGGAATAGCTTCTAAAGACCACTTTTTTATTCTGAATGAATTTTGCTGAGTTTTGCATAACTACTAAACCTAAGAGATAGACAAAATGTACAACACAAAAAAATATAGACCACGTTAAAACACACAATTTAAATCACATACGTTTTTTTTTTTCGTCGAACTGATCCTTTCTGAGATATTCCTCTTTTTTTTTTTTTTTTTTATACAACCCCCTTTAATATCTAAGGTCATACAACATACAAACAACCGTTTGTAAGTTTAAATCATTTTATTTTCCTAAAACACACACACACACATTTCCAGACTCTGTGGGGAATAGGGAATAATTCTGGCTAAAGAAAAATTCCCCGCCCCAGCTGGGAATCGAACCCGGGACCTCCGAGTGAGAAGTCCGCTCGCAGACCATTCGACCACGGAGGATTTCAGCAACATGGCAAAGACCTTTGACTGTCGATTGAGCCTAGTGTATTCCCTTATTTCTCTTCTACTTAAAAGGAAGCAAGTAATTAATACAATTTCTGTTAATGTTTATCTCGATTATCATAAAGTAGATAGAATAATATGCTTTTCAACAATAATTTGCTACGGCAATGAAGAGAAAGTCATGGAACACATCAGATGTTTTATACGGGGGAACCCTAAAATGTGTTTTACGGTGAAATCTCGGTATCGAGTTCTTGGGCAGAGAAAGCGTTGACCAAAAATGCATTCCCAGTGTCCCTTAACCTCACCAAGTCCCTATTCCCTGACTCAATACACAGTTTTAGAGCCCCACCTTGCCTATTATGTTTCACACACCCACGCGACTAACAGCCAGGAGGCAAATCCTAATTAACTTAATAGCTTTCATGGCATCGTGTTTCAGGACTCGACAACAGCTGTATGGACCAAGAGTGTTTGTCTTTCATCATCTGATATTTCTTCCTCTCTTTTTTATGCTGGATGTAATTAGTCCAATTTTCAGATGAACAAAGAAACCAATTTAGGCTCCAGACCACGTGGCTTTGTTGGTCTTCCATTCTCTCTCGGTACATTCTGTCCTGTTTTTATCCGAATTTACTGCTAACATTCCATCTTTGTAAAGAATGCGTTACCATTTAGAAATATATTCAGCAATAATTATTTTAAAACAAATATTTTATACTTTGACAGTCAGAGTAGTGAAATTTTAAGTAGTACAATACATAAAAATCTGATGTGTTACACTCACATGACTTTCTCTATCTGCTCTACATACGAATTCTTACAAAAGCTTATTCTTCTTTCTACACCGTGCTAATCGAGATAAACATTCTTATTACTTAGTTCCTTATAAGTAGAAGGGGACTAAAGTAATGCGCTATGCTAAAGTGATAGTCAAATGTTTTAAAAACTGTCGTTATGCGATTGTCATTGCAAATCGCTTCTTTCCTGTCTGAGAAAAATATAAGTACTTCACAATCGAAACCAATCTGGTATTTAACCGTCTTTTCGTTTTTGAGCTATGCTGTACACACACACATACCTGTTTCTGAAAATGCTTTTTTTTGGGGGGGGGGATTCAGGGGACCTAAAACATGTATTTCTGTTGAAATCTCGACATCGAATTTTTGGGTGGAATACAATACTTCTCTATCCCTATGTACATTGTTCCTATGGGACTAGAGAAAGTAAAATGCTTTTTTTTATTCAGAGGGGCCCAAAACATGTATTTCCGGTGAAATCTAGGTTTCGAATTTTTGGATGTATTACTTTACCTTCTCTATACACTATGCACATAGTACGTGTAGAGAAAGTAAAAATCTGTATACGATATAAATTGTGTGTTTTAACCAGATCTACGCTTTACTGAGTAATACGTTTTTGTCTATCTCTTATGGTTTACTTTATGCAAAAGTCTTTCAGAGCGAAGAGGACTTCAGGGGCTATTCCCAAGTAATTCAGGATAATCATTTTATTTTCCATATAAACATCTTTAATATATGGCACTTTAATCGAAACGTTAGTCCCTTTTTAGAAAATCGAGCATTTTGGAAGATGTTCCATGTAAAGGGTAGTTTGGGGTTTGATAAATCCTTGCAAGTTTTGTATATTACAAATTTTTCGTTTTTGATTTAGGCTCTCCCCCCCCCACACACACACACACACACAGACGCGCGCTACTTTTATTCCAAAAAGTGATTCTTTTGGTTTCACGGGTCCTCAAAATATTTTCGGTGAAATCTCGATGTTGAATTTTCGGGTGGAATACGATAGCTTCTCCACCTATTATGTACGTTGTACATACGTGTGAGAAAATAATATGTATGCCTTTACATAACAGCTGAGGAAATACAATAATTTTTGAGAATATTAGGAGTTAAAATGGGGATTTTATGCCCCCATTACAATTATGGATTTATTTTGAGGTCTAAGATCAACCACGTCACGTGACGCTAGTCGCGCTAGACCAAAAGAAATTTAATATTATTGATGGACAAACACTGAATTATTTTATAGTACATAAAACCAGATTGGCGATTTTTGTCACTTTTGACCAATTTTCTCAGATGCTTCCTCACCTTATAAAAAAGAAATTCCGGAAGTTGAAGCCATCAACCATCGTGTATCATTCATATAAACTTTCTTCGCCATCGCTACAATGTTTTTCCTGGTTTCTTTGTTTCCCTCGATTCACATGGTATATTTTAGAAATGGTCCGCTATTAATTTTGTTCAGCGTGCGTGGAAAGCGGCAGTTTCTATGGAAATGTACTGCCAACATCTGCAGCCAACACTTTCAACTTAATTACGACTCATAGTCATAACTGTCTAACAAATAGTACTACCGGGTCTTAACGAATGTAAAAGGGGCATTTAAAAGTTTTGCAACTTACCTGTCTATTGTTGAACAATAATTGATACTTATTGATTCGATTTAGTAAGGCTTTTCCTGGATGGCTATTAAAATTTTTGTTAGTAATTTTGTGTCTATTACGACTGGCAACAATTGACCAGATATTCATGATCCTTTAATTGCAAGATCTTCAATTATTGAATAATCTTTATCAAACTTTTTATGTTTCATAAGAGAACAAATACTTAAGTGTTCCTTGTGCAAAACGTGGGGGATGGGGGGGGGGATCTGATGTGTTACTTATATGGTTTTCTCTAGCTACTCTACAAACTTCTTACAAAAGATTACTCTTCTTTCTACACAATGATAATCGAGATAAATATTAAATATTTTGCAGAATGTTCTTATTTCTTAGTTCCTTATAAGTAGAAGGGAATGCATTAAGCAAAAGTGATAGTCAAATGTTTTAAAAACTGTCGTAATGCGATTGTCATTGCAAATCGCTTCTTTGCTTGCCCAGGAGTAGAACAAAAGAAAACGGACACTTCCTGTCTGAGAGAAACTACAATTGAAACTAATAAAAAGGAGTATCTAGATAACGGTAAACTCTACGAAAAAAATGTCTATGACATAGCTTGTGCATTTTAACAAGATCTACATATTCTGTGTAGTAAGTTTTCATCTATCTCTTACGGTCTACTAGTTATGCAAAATTCATCCAGAATAAACAGGTCTTCAGAAGAAATTCCCAGAAAATTCAAGATATACATTTCATTTGTGATGGAAATGGGTTTAATATGTGGTATTTTAATCAAAATCGTTAAGGGCCATTTTTAAGAAAAACAACATTTTCGAAAATTGTTCCATGTAAAGGATAGGGGTGGGGGGATTTTCTTGGAAATCTTTGTGTCATATCCTTGGAAGATAACAAACTTAAATACCAAGATTGCTGTTTAACCGTCTTTTCGTTTTTGAGCTATGCTGTCCACTGACACACAGACACACACATGGACCTTTTTCTGAAAATGCTTTTTTTTTCTTTTTTTTTTATTAAGGGGGTCTTAAAACATGTAGATATCCATTTCCGGAGAAATCTTAGTAGTGAATTTTTGGGTGGAATACAATACCTTCCATAACCACTATGTATATTGTGCATACGGGACTAGAGAAAGTAATGCTAGCGCAAAAAGTAAAATACATATACACTTATAAATGTTAATCTTCCCCCCCCCCCAAAAAAAAAAAAATCTAAATTGTTAATACATGTTTGTAAACTTGTTTTCCTTCGTCCGAGACATTCTTAAATATACATAGAATACTCTGAACCTTAGAAACTTCTATAATGTGCATTATGAAGTTTAGCTACTTTCTCTAGCCCATTTGCACAATGTACATAATGGATTGAGAAGGTTAATGTACACCACCAAAAAAGTCGATGTCGAGATTTTACCAGAAACATAGCTTTAAGGTACCCTGACCTTGAAAAAAAAAACATCTTCAGAAAAAGGTCTGAGTGTGTCAGGGGAAGCATAGCTCAAAAACGAAAGGTCGTTAAAAACCAAACTTGATATTTATCTTTAATATCTTCCAAAGGTGAGGCACGAAATGCCTCAAGAAAATCCCCCACCACAACTACCCTTTACATGTAAATTGTCTTGAAAATGTTTTTCTAAAAAACGGCTCTAGCTATTTTGATTAAAATGCCGTATATTAAAGATATTTAAATTACAAAAAACATTTATATTTTGATTTTTCTGGGAATAGTCTCTAAACACCTCTTTATTCTGATTTTTTAATTAAACTTTGGATAACTAGTAAACCTTAAGAGATATACAAAAACTTACTGCATAAAAAATGTAGATCTTGTTAAAATACACAAGTTCTGTAATAGACATTTTTCTCGTAGAGTTTACCGTTTTCAAGATACTGCTTTTTATCAGTTTCAACTTTCAAACAATTTTAGGATAACATCCGGGCACGGTCATGAGTAATTCAGCTAACATGAAACAGTTTCTTTTATTACAAACTTGATGAAAAGGTGTGGCTAGTAATAGACTAGAGCACGCAGCACCTTTGCAGGAACGTCAGCTGTGTAACATCGACGCCCTTTTAGTAAACATATTCCCTGCTCCACATCTTGTTTGTTATTGGTCGCGCGCGCCACCAAGTCTCGCCCGAAATTAGATACGTACAACACGGACTGGGGGACCCGCATACATACAGACTCTTTTTAAATAAACCACCAATGAGGGACCGCGCGTGAGCCATCTGCTTTCACATTAAACGCGTTTTCCGGTCTGCATTCAATAGCGAGCGGCTGACGGATCGAAATCAGATCGCCTGAGGCTGCGCGCCATCACCAGTGCTGATTTTCTCCAGTTTATGGCAGAATTGGCGTGTTATTTATGGACGCTCTTTAACTGCTATGGTTCTCAGCGTCCCATTCTATACTGGGCGTGAAAGACCGCTTAATTTTGCTCACAGGCCTCTCTATCAGGCTTGAGGTTATTTTACGTGCCGTAAATCTACGACACGGGACCTACGGCTTTACTTCCCTTCCGAAGGAAGCCATGCTAAGGATTTTTACACCCGAAAAAATCCATCGTCCTCCGCCGGGTTTGAACCCGCGACCTTGGGTATATGAAGTTAGCATGGTAACCAATACACCACGGACCCAGTTTATGGAAATGGCCTGTTATTTATGGACGCTCTTTAACTGCTGTGCTTCTCAGCGTCCCATTCTAAATTGGGCGTGAAAGACCGTTTAATTTTGCTCAGAGGCCTCTCTATCAGGCTTTAGGTTCTTTTACGTGCCGTAAATCTACGACACGGGACCCACGGCTTTACTTCCCTTCCGAAGGAAGCCATGCTAAGGATTTTTATACCCGAAAAAATCCATCGTCCTCCGCCGGATTTGAACCCGCGACCTTGGATATATAGAGTTAGCACGGACCCAGTTTCTGGCAGATACCATAATGAGTATAATGACATTTGCGCTGAGGTAGAATTTAGTGACATTTCCGCGAAAGTGCAATTAAGAGCAACGTTTCCAAGAAACTTGCCGCTATATCTTGCTATATCACTACCCTCTCAAAATTCCCTCACCGCTCAAGATACTGGAAGTGAGGTAATTCCCTATCTGCCTAATGAGAATTGACTTCATTCTCTTAGAACACTTTTTTTTTTTTTTTTTTTTTTTGTAGCTTAACGTCCTTTAACCTGATTGGTCAAATCGGACGATGAATGACATTGATGAAATGATGCTCAATTGATTTCGAGGTCCGTAGAGCTCAAAGTTACTCGACATTGGCCTCTAACAATTTTGATTAAAATATCGTATATTAAAGATATTTACCTGACAAATAAAATGCATATCTTGAATTTTCTGGGAATAGCCAATGAAGACATGTTTATTCTGGATGAATTTTACGGAATTTTGCATAACTGGTAAACCGTAAGAGATAGACCTAAACTTACTTAACAGAAAACGTAGAGCTCGTTAAAACACACACTGTATGTTATATACATTTTTACGTAGAGTGAATCGTTTTGAGATTTTTTTTTTTTTTTCTTTTCGGCTTAACGTCCTTTAACCTGGTTGGTCATACCGGACGATGAATGAAATTGGTGAAATGATACTCAATTGATCTCGAGGTCCATGGAGCTCAAAGTTACTCAACATTCGTCTTCTCAGGATAAGGGAAAATCCCGAAAAAAACCTTATCCGGGTACCTCACCCTAAGCGAGATTCAAACTCACGACCTGTTGAATAAGAGGCGGACACGCTACCACCACACTACCCAGGCGGGCTTAGTACACTTGTTGGCTAAGTTTTTCAGGAAATCATGGAGACAGTAAAAACTGCGGAGGGTAAGCCATTTTGTTTTGCAACGATCATAGATATCGAAGGAATGACGTAAAATAAGGAAAACATAATCCACTGGTGATGTGCAAATAAGAACAGCTGCAAGGCACGATTTTCATATGTGTATGATTTCCATTCACAAGACTTTCTCTACTTTTGTGCAACAAATTGTTGTAAAAAAGATTATTCTTCTATCTACTTCATACTAATCGAGATAAAATTAGCAGAAATTGTCTAACAACATGCTTCTTTGTAAGTAGAAGGGAAATAAGGTTTAAAACGGTAAAAAAAAAAAAAAAAAAAAAAGTGTTTTAATGACTGCTTCAGTGATCGAGTGAAAATGTGCGTGTTTAGTGATATAAAATGATCAAACTGACGTTCTAAACCTACAGAAATATGAGTTGTTTCACAAGTCAAAGCCCCTGGTAAGTTAAAAGGGGCTAAAAAAAGCTGGTTGCTATTGTTTGTATGGCCAGGAGTTTACAAATCCCCATAAAAGAAAAGTATAAGTATTTACAACTTAAACCAAATAACAACGAATATCTCAGAAAAGTTATAAAAAATATGTATGTGTTTTAACATTTCCTGTGTAGGAGTTTTTGTCTCTCTCTTACGGTTTACCAGTTGTGCAAAATACAGAAAAATTCATCCAGAATAAAGAGGTCTTCAGAAGCTATTCCCAGAAAATCAAAATAAACATTTTATTTGTTAAGCAAATATCTTTAATATACGGCATTTTAATCAAAATCATTAAATCCATTTTTGAGAAAATCGAAATTTTCGAAAATTTTTCCATGCAAACGGTAGTTTGTGGTGGGGAGGGGGATTTTCTTGAACATCGTCGTGTTGCTTCCTTATGAGATACTAAATTTAAATACCAAGTTTTGTATTTAACAGACTTTTCGTTTTGATTTATGTTGTCTCTAAACACACACACGCGCGCGTGCGCGCGCGCAGAGATTTTTCTAAAAAT
The DNA here is from genome assembly GCA_030762935.1 of Hymenopus coronatus. NCBI lineage: Eukaryota > Metazoa > Arthropoda > Insecta > Mantodea > Hymenopodidae > Hymenopus > Hymenopus coronatus. The sequence goes on from CM060899.1 coordinate 42,013,096, forward strand.
ATTTTTTTGAAGTCAGGGGCCTCAAAATTTATATTCTCGGCGAAATCTTGGTATCGAATTTTTGGATGTAATACAATATATTCTCTACTTACTATGTACGTTGTACATAGTCGCTAGAGAAAGTAATTATAATGAAAGCAAGTAAATTGAGTTTTATTTAACTGTTGTGCTTCCAGCGTCCCGTTCTATAAACTCCATGGCACAACATTCCAAAGTGACAGGGCCTACCGTCCGGCCGCTGCATCCCCCATCTCGACCCGAAGGCGTCATGAATAGGATGCAGTGCTGGAGGGTGAGACGTGATCAGCGCCTCGAGTCTCTCCCGGCCAGTTAATGCGGTTTCCTCGATATGGAATCGCTACTTCTTAATCAAGTAGCGCCTCAACTGGAACGGGGTAAATTCCCCACGCCGGACCTGGAATCGAACCTAGGTCTTCCTCTTGGCAAGCAACCGCGCTACCATTGCGCTAAGGTGACGACCGTCCCGTTCAACATTTGGCGTAAAAGACCGCTTAATTTTGCTCAGAAGCCTTTTTATCCTTTCTGCGCAGTAAATCTAGGACACCTGACCACCGGCTTTAATTCCCTTCCGAAGGAAGCATGCTAAGAATTTTTATGCCAAAAAAATTTTTCCATTGCCCTCTGCCGGGTTTGTGGCCGCGATTTTGGGGACCAGATGCTAACATGTTACCCCTAGACTACGGAGAAAAAAAGTCTTTGTGCCGCATCCTTAAAAGATAAGTGGAATGCAATTTTTCCCTGCTTACCCTACCTAGCAGAGAAAGTAAAAATATTGAGCGCTACTGAAACTCTTTTCTACTTCCTCTACACGTACTATGTACATAGTGTACAGAGAAGGTATTGTATTCAAACCAAAAATTCGATACCGAGATTTCACCGGAAATAGACGTTTTAGGGTCCCTTGTACCCAAATAAAGCATATTTAGAAAAAGATCCATGTTTGTGTGTATGAACACGATAACTAAAAAACTAGATAAAATACCAAACTTGGTAGGTGTATAAGTTTGGTATCTTCCAAGGGTTCGACCCCGCCCCCCCCCCACACCAAACTACCCTTTACATGGAAACATTTTCGACAATTTTGATTTTCTCAAAAATACATCTAACAATTTTTATTAAAACACCGTATATAAATATATTTACACGACAAATATAATGTGTATTTTGAAATTTCTGAGAGTATCCTCTGAAGACTTTATTCTGGATGAATTTTTTTGGATTTTGCATAACTAGTAAACCACAAGAGAAAGACAAAAACTTACTTAACAAAACTGTAAATCTCGTTGAAACAAACAATGTATATGATATATATTTTCATCGCGGAGTTAGCCGTTTTTGAGATATTCCTTGTTATTGGTTTCAGCTTTCTTCATACGGGAATTTGTCAATTCCTAGCCATACAAACAAAGGAACTTCAATCACATAGCAACCAGCTTTTAAAAGATGCGACTATTACCTACTTTAGTATAGTGTACTTCCTTATTTCCCTTCTATTTACAAGGAAGCAAGTAATAAAACGATTTCTGTTATTTTTTTCTCGATCAGCAAGCTGATGACTAGGGGTCAGAAGCCTAGCGGGGAGCCAACTCACGAAACCAAGCGGAGAACCTGGAATGAGTGGTCGGCCGTAGCCAGAATTGTTGGTAGAAAAGATGATAAAGCAATTGGTGGAATGAGTGGCGGGGAAAACCGGAGGACTCATAGAAAACCCATCCAGACGTCGCTTCGTCCACCACAAAACCCACATACGGGCACTTGACATCGAACCAGGGCCGCCAGCGGTCTAACCACTCGGTCACGGCGCCGACCGCTACTGGAACTACACCTAAAAATGGTTCAACCTGTGAGGAGGAAAATGAAAAGTGCAACAAAATCAGACAGGAACAAAGCAGTTTTGAGGTCTGAGGTATTTAGTTTGCCCTTCATCAAGCAGGTTCTAAAATGCATGTGTTTCAAGTTTTAAAACAAATAAATAAAAAGAGGAACGTATTGCTACCCAAGGGCGTAGCACTTTAGCTACCATAGATGGCTAATACCATTACAACCTGCTCCAGTAATAGATTTATTAGACATCTGAAACTAATAAGCAAGGACAATATTTGCATGCTTATTACTTTCTCTACGCGTACACTATACATAGTGTATAGAGAAGGAATTGTATTGCACCCAAAAATTCGATACCGATATTTCACCGGAAATACATGTTTTGAGACCCGCTGGACCAAAAAAATATAGAAAAAAGGTCAGTGCGAGTGTCTGTGTGTATGTGCACAGCAAAGCTACAAAACGAAAAGACCGTTCAATACCAAATTTGGTATTTATCTTTAGTATCCTCCAAGAGTGCGACACGAAGATTTTCAAGAAATTACCTTTTACATGGAAAAATTTTCGAAAATTTTGTTTTTCTCAAAATAGCTCCAACGATTTTTATTAAAATAGCGTATATTAAAGGGATTTACATCAAAAATATAAAGTATATTTTGAATTTTCTGGGAATAGACTCTAAAAACCTATTTACTCTGGATGAGTGTTCCTGAATTTTGCATAACGGTTAAACCGTAAGAGATAGACAAAAACTTACTACACAAAAAAATCTGATGTGTTGCTTTCACATAACTTTCTCTACATCTCTGCAACAAATTATTGTTAAAAAAGTTCTGCTTCTGTTTACTTCATGCTAAACGAGAAAAAATACTCTAATTACTTGCTTCCTTGTAAGTAGAAGGGAAATAAGGGAATAGCATACGCTAAAGTGATAGTCAAAAGCGGGTGCTATGTGAATGAAGTTTCTTTGTTTGTATGGACAGAAGTTGAAAAATATACGTTTTTTAAAGCTGAAATCAATAACAAGGAATATCTCAAAAACGATCAACCCCACAAAGAAAATGTAAGTAACACAAATTGTGTGTTTTAATGTGCTCTACATTTTTTGTAGGGCAAGTTTTTGTCCACCTCTTACGGTTTAGCAGTTATGCAAAATTCTATGAAATTCATCCAGAATGAAGTAGTCTTCAGAGGATATTCCCATAAAATTCAAGATATACATTTTATTTGTCTTTAATATACGATATTTTAATCAAAATCGTTAGAGCCATTTTGAGAAAATCAAAATTTCGAAAAAAAGTTCCATGTAAAGGGTAGTTGGGAGTGGGGGGGTATCTTGAAAATCTTCGTGTCGCATCCTTGGAAGATACCAAACTTAAATACCAAGTTTGTTATTCAACGGGCTTTTCATTTTTGTGCTATGCCTCACACAGATGCGCGCGCGCGCACGCACACACACACAAGATCCTTTTTCTAATTTTTTTTTGGATTAAAGGGAACCCAAAACATGTATTTCCGGTGAAATCTCGGTATCACATTTTTGGAATGGAGTTCTATTTATGGAGGTGTAAAACTGGTGTGGCTCTCAGCGTCCCATTCTATACTGGGCGTGAAAGACAGCTTAATTTTGCTCAGAGGCCTCTTTTATCAGACTTTTATGGTTTTTTACGTGCCGTAGATCTACGACACAGGACCAATGGCTTTACTTCCCTTCCGAAGGAAGCCATGCTAAAGATTTTTCGAATTTTTGGGTGAAATGCAATACTTTCTCTATACACTATGTACATAGTACGTGTAGAGAAAGTAAAACTGTAGATCTCGTTAAACCACATACCTACTTTATGTGATATACTTTTTTATGTAAAGCTGACCGTTTCTGAGATATTCCTCGTTATTCGTTTCATTTTAAGCTACGTCAAACGTTTCTCATTTAGGAAATTACGTTTCGTTTCATCTCTCTTGTTTTACTGCAGGCCATGCAAAACGAAAAGAACTTCAATTGTTTCACATAGGACCAGCTTTTAAAAGATTTGAATAACGATTTAGTCTAGTGTATTCCCTTATTTCCCTTGTACTTACAAGGAAGCAAGTAATAAGGCAATTTTTGCTAATGTTTACCTTGATTAACATGTCGTAGATAAAAGAATAATCGTTTGTAAGGAAAGTTGTGTGTGTAACAGCTAGAGAAAGTCATGCGAATGGAACACATCAGATTTTTTATCCTCATAAATTATAATCGCAAGCATGAAGTCGCGAGTGTCAAGTGATTACTTGAAACCAAAACTGTGTCCAATTCTATTTCACGCTGATTGTTTTGTTTCCTTGCCACGCCCATTTGATGTTTCCACTTGCATGAACACAATGCAATTTATTCAGCGAAACACCTTTTTATTACTTTCTCTAAAGCACTATGTACATAGTGTATAGAGAATGTATTGCACTCCACCAAAAAATTCGATACCGAGATTTCACCGGAAATATATGTTTTAGGGTCCCCTTTATCTAAAAAAAAACATTTTCGGAAAAAGGTCCGTGTGTGTGTGTGTCCGTGTGTCTGTGAACACGATAACTCAAAAACGAAAAGTAGGTAAAATACCAAACTTGGTATTTAAGTTTAGTATCTTCCAGGGATGCGACACGAAGATTTTGAGAAAAATCCCCCCACCCCCGACTTTTTTCGAAAATTTTGATTTTATTAAAAATGGCTCTAACGGTTTTTATTAAAATTTCGTATATTAAAGATATTTATCTGACAAATGAAATGCATATCTTGAATTTTCTGGGAATAGCCTCTGAAGACTACTTTATTCTTGATGAATTTTTCATAACTACTAAACCGTAAGAGATGGACAAAAACTTAACCCACAAAAAATGTAGAGCACGTTAAAACACACAATTTATGTTATATACATTTTTTTCGTGGAGTTGATCGTTTTTGAGATATTCCTTTTTCTTGGTTTCAGTTTTGAAAAACATACTTTCTCATACAGGAATTTGTCAACTCCTGCCCATACAAACAAAGGAACATCAGTCACATAGCAACCAGCTTTTGCCTTTCACTTTAACCTGTGGTACTCCCTTATTTCGCTTCTACTTACAAGGAAGCAAGTAATAAAAATATTTCTGCTAATTTTTTCTGATTAGCACAAAGTAAATAGAAGTATAATCTTTTTAAGAATAATTTGTTGCAGGGATATAGAGAAAGTCATGTGAATGGTACACATCAGATTTTTTACTCTTCAAGTCTTGACACATATGTAGTTGGGCACAACCCCAGAAACTGTAGGCCAATGAAAGCTTTGCTTTGTAAATATAAAGTCTAAGAGAGGAGGCACTAAAATCAGACCTGTTCCATACTTTCTCTAGCTGTTCCACAAACTATTCTTACAAAAGATTATTCTTTTATCTACATCATTTTAATCGAGATAAGTATTAGCAGAATTGGTCTTATTACGGGTTTCCTTTAAGTAGAACGGAAATGGCAGAATATACTAGGCTAAAGCGATAGTCAAATCTTTGAAAAGCTGATGTATTCCATTCACATAACTTTATCTATCCCATATACAAACTATTCCAAGGATTATTCTGTTTCTATATTGTGTTTGAGATATTTTCCCCATGCTTTAATGTGACTAAATATTTCTTAAATTTACTGTAATTCTGTAGCAGTTCTCTTTTAGAATTCACTACTGTCCCCCCTTGTTTTACTTTCTCTACACGTACTGTGTACATCCTGTATAGAGAAGGTATTGTAACGCACAACAAATTGCGGTACCGAGGATTCACCGAAAATACATGTTTTGGGACCCCCTAATCCAAACAAGCATTTTTTTCGAAAAATATGCGCGTGTCTTTGGGCAGTATATCTCAAAAACGAAAAGTCCATTAAATACCAAACTTGATATTACAGTATATTATCTTCCAATATTGAATGATGCAACACGAAGATTCTCAAGAAATCCGCCCCCCTCCCAAAAATTCTCTTTGCATGCAAAAATTGCTCAACATATGGATTTTCATTAAAATGCCATTATAAATATTTATATTTTGAATTTTCTGGGAATAGTTTCTGAACACCTGTTCGTTTTGGGTGAATTTTGCTGAATTTTGCATAAGTAGTAAACCGCAAGAGATACACAAAAATGTACCACACAGAAATGTAGTACTCGTTAAAACTCACAATTTGTGGGATGTACAGTTTTGTTGTAGAGATGACAGTTTCCAAGATATTCCTTGTTATTGGTTTCAAGTTTAAACTGCGTAGCTTTTCTCAAACAGGGTTTTCTTTCCTTTCATCTCGTCTTTGTTTACTACTGGCCTTGCAAAGTGAACCGAACTTCAATTGCTGACTTAGGGACCAGCTTTTAAAAGGTATGACTATAGCTTTAGCCATATTTCCCTTCTGTTTACAAGTAAGCAAGTAATAAGACCAATTCTGCTAATGCTTATCTCGATTAGTGATGTAGATAGAAGAATAAGTTTCGTAAAAAAATTGTTTGCAGTACAGTTAGAGCAAACCGTGTAAATTGCGCGCCAGACTTCCGATTTTAAAGCATCATTAATGCCTAAATAGTAAGCTGGACTTAGAAATACATTTGATAAAGAAACTTAATCTAAGGCAAAATGTTATATAATTGGTAAAGCGTAGATCGGTTTTTACTTTCCCTACAGTACTATGTTACAGAATGTACAGAAAAGGTATTGTATTGCACTCAAAATTCAATACCGAGATGTCATAAAGATATATGTTTTAAGACACCTGAATAAAAAAAAAAAAAAAACACACACACACACGCAAACATTTTTAGAAAAATTTCCTTGTGTGTGTCTCTCAGTGTGTGTGTGTGTGTGTGTGTGTGTGTGTGTGTACAGCATAGCTCCGTTAAATACCAAACTTGGTAACTTCCAAGATTGCGATACGAATATTCTCAAGAAAATCCTCCCTCCCCAACTATCCTTTACATGAAAATCTTTTCAACAATTTTAATTTTCTAATGATGGCTCTAACGGTTTTCGTATATTAAAGACATGATGCATAAAATGTATAGGTATCTTGAATTTTCTGGGAATAGCCCCTGAAGACACATTTATTTCAGATGAATTTTGCGGAACTTTGCATAATTGGTAGACCGTAAGAGAGCGACAAAAATTACCTCGCAAAACTGTAGATCTCGTTAAAACACATGATTTGTGTTACTTACATTTTTTTTCGTAGAGTTGACCGTTTTTGAGATATTCCTTGTTATTTGTTTCAATTTACTACACAAAAATGTAGACATTGTTAAAACACACAATTTATGTTGAATACATCTTTTTCGTAGAGTTGGCCAATTTCTTAGAAATTCCTTGTTATTTGTTTCAGTTTTAAAACACTCATACTTTTCTTATACGGGAATTTGCCAACTCTTGGCCATACAAAGGAACCTCAATCACAGAGCAACCAACTCTAAAAAGATTTGATTATCGCTTTAGCTTATCTTATACTTACAAGGAAGCAAGTAATATTTCTGCTAATGTTTTTTTTTTTTTTCGATTAGCATGAAGTAAAAAGAAGAATAAGCTTTTTATCAATAATTTGTCCCAGAGATGTAGAGAAAGTCATGTGAATGGAACACAACATCTTTTTTCTTTAGTTACGAATTTCATGAAGGCGCCCAAGAATTGCTATTCCTGTATCTCCTAAGTGGAGCAAAGGGCATCGATACCATGTGTCCGGATTTGAATTTCTAGTTCGTGAGTTCACAGATGGCAATGTAGGACGAAATCACGACTTGCGGACGCGAAATGACGGCAAGTGTTACCCAGGAAACTTTCTTCTATCAAGGTATGGAGTTCTTTTATGTGCAAATAAACATTACATGAAACCACCGGCTTTATTTGTCTTCTTAAGGAAGCTGTGCTAAGGATTTTTGTGTCCGAAAAAATATCCACCACCACCCGGTTTGAACTTGCAATATTGGGCTTTAGAGGTTAGCATGGAAACCACTATACCACGGAGGGCGCCAAGAACTGCTGTTCCTGATGAAAAATATTACCGCTGTTCAGCAATATTTGCACATCGACGGAATGTCATTGTGTAGGTTGTTCACACGACACGAGCAGTTGGCAGGTTGAGGGCAGCCCGATGGGTGCTAGACGTGTTCCCATTCTTGCTAGAATTTAACCACGAACTGACGAGAATGTGGGGTTTGCAAGATGGCGGGTTAAAGTTAGGTTGGGGAGGTGAAGGGCGGTAGCAAGTTTGCTCCTCAACGGATGCCAGTCACGGTGCAACAGCCCTTGAGAACCGCTGGTGTAATTAGTTTACAAAATATTTATTTTGGGGTTGACATTTTTAAATCTAAGCAACTCTTGAACGACTACAAGGAGCTTAGCGGTAGCAGCTATTGGAGGGGCTCCTTCGTTACCGGGGATGCCCGCAAGCCATGCGGGGAAGCAGGTATCGCCTGAAGCGGCGGTTTCTGGGATTGTAATCCCAAGACCTAACGAGGGCGCTCCAATGGAATGGTAAACCTTCGTTGAATTTTACTGCCCGACGCCTAATCTCATCCAGAAGCTTCGTGCAGGAGTCTCGTAGGAAAGCAGCGAGGGAAACACATTTCCCTTTCCTTGTTTTTGCTTCTGCTATTCAAGAAACTACAACCAAACACCACACACGTATTGATCATGATTTAAAACTTAGTATACATTTACTAATTGAACATTTAACAACACAAAATCTTATTTTTGTGTGCTCATTTAACCCATACAAGGCATGCTCGTCTCAAAAGTGTAGTGACTAACTTTGGCGGCTGCGCGAAAATCCTGCTTCACCAATCATAATGAATAAGGATAGGGCATTTTCGATCTAATCCCTCTCTCTCTCTCTCTCTCTCTCTATATATATATATATATATATATATATATATATACACACACACACACATCTGTTGTTGCAACAGATGGCCCGAAAGCATCTATTCTGTAGCCGTTGAAGCAAAGTCTGCTGCCATGCCCCAGATATCGCAGGCGTAGATAAGCATGGGGACTATGAGAGCCCTCAAAAGACGCAACTCAAGGGAACATCGGGAGGCCGTAGCCCCAGAGTGTGTTTGAGAGGAAGTGGATTCGTAAACTGTGGTGTCCATTGATCTAACTAGGAGAAGTATGTATGGGTGTGGCTTTGGGCGGAGTAAAGAGAAGCCTCACATGTTCACCCTTCATTCAACTTTAATCTCTTTAGCAGAATGTCATCCACATAATGAAAACGTCAGCTGATGCAGCCTAAACTCCAGGAGGACACTGAAAGCATAACGGTCTGTTGCAACCCTAGGGCAGATATGCTAGTTTTGCTGAAGCAAGTGCTGCCATCTTGTGACATTACCATATACACCATACGGAACAGTTTGTCCAGGTTTTTGAAGTAAAAAACAAAGGACAATAAAAGATTAGACATCTCTAGTTCAAGGAATATGTAATACAATCACCTTTTTTTGGCTTGTCAGAAGTTATTATTGATAAATTGGTATTGTAGTAGTAAGCATCGCGGCAAAGTCATAACTTAATTCTGCTTTAATTTCTTGATCTAAAACTACTATTATTGTAACAAAAGGCTGTGTCACGTATTACAGCATTGGTTTAAAGCTATAGTAGAATGTGTGATATTATTCAAGAATTTCGGTCGAGGAATATTGCGATAATTACCACTGCATTCCGAGTCCGAGGAACACGGTTCAGGTATCATAAGTACGTACTTGGCAATAATTATTTCTCGACAATTATACTCGAATGGGCCAATTAGCAAAAAATTAAAGGTATAAATGACATAGAACCTGAAAAAATAATTACTCCATAATATTTAAATAAGTTGAAAATCTAAAATCTAACAAACAATACAAAATAGTACTGTTGATAATGTATAACATATTTCACTAAGCATACCTCCGAAAAAATCAGTTAAATAAGTACACCAACCTGTGTATTGAAATATTTTACTACGTATACACAGAAAAATCACTTAAATAAGTACCATAACTTATGTATTGAAACACATTTCCCCTTCCTCGTTAATGCTTCTGCTATTCGAGAAATCAGAACCAAACACCACACACGTATTGATCATTATACTGGTTTAAAACTTAAGAGTCTAAATCTACTAATTGAACATTTAATACCACAAAATCTTATTTTTGTGTGCTTATTTAGCTCACACAAGGCGTGTTCATCTCAAAAGTAGAGTGACTAACTATGGCGGCTGCGCGAAAATCCTGCTTCACCAACCACAATGCTTAAGTATATCTTGGTTGGAACAGAATAGCCATTATAGTGTACCTATAGCACGCTTGGAACTTCAGTTTAACTCCTGAGTTGGACTCATAGCTAGGGAGATAAGATAGGCTACGGCGCGAACTGGAATCACCCAATTCTTCTAGTCTAGTCATGACCCGTTAAGTAAAATTACAGCAACTATTACATCTATATTCTACACAGAAAAAAAAAAATCATGCTAACTTCATATACCAAGGTCGCGGGTTCAAACCCGGCGGAGGATGATGGATTTTTTTGGGTGTAAAAATCCTTAACACGGCTTCCTTCGGAAGGGAAGTAAAGCCGTTGGTCCCGTGACGTAGATTTACGGCACGTAAAAGATCCTCAAGCCTGATAGAGAGGCCTCTGGAAATTAAGCGGTCTTTCACGCCCAATTTAGAATGGGATGCTGAGAACCACAGCAGTTAAAGAGCGTCCATAAATAACACGACATTTACATTTTTACAGAAAAAAATCTGATGTGCCACACTCACATGACTTTCTTTACTGTTCTACTTTCTTCTTAGAAAAGATATTCTTCTTTCTACACCATGTTAATCGAGATAAGCATTAGCAGAATGTTCATATTACTTAGTTCCTTATAAGTAGAAGGGAACCAAAGGAATGCGCTATGCTAAAGCGATAGTCAAATGTTTAAAAGCGTCGTTAAACGATTGTTCAAAGAAATTCACTTCTTTGCTTGGCCAAGAGTAGAACAAAAGAAAACGGACAGTACCGTCTGAGAAAAGTATAATTATTTTAAAATTGAAACCAATAACAAGGAATAACTTGGAAACGGTCAACGCGACAACAAAAATGCACACGACATAAATGGTGTGTTTTAACGAGGTCTACATTTTATGAGCAGTAAGTTTTTGTCTGTCTCTTACGGTTTAACCATTATACAAAATCCTGCAAAAATCAAGCAGAATAAAATGCTCTTCAGAGGCTATTAACAGAAAATTCATGACATACATTTTATTTTTGATGTAAATAAGTTTAATATACTGTATTTTAATCAAAATCGTTAGATCCACTTTTAAGAAAATCAAAATTTTCAAAAAAAAATTCCATATAAAGGGTAGTTTAGGGTGGGGGGATTTTCTTGAAAATCTTCGTGTTGCATCCCTGGAAGATATTAAACTTAAATACCAAGTTTGGTATTTAACGTTATTTTATTTTACTTTTTGAAATGATTTTTTGGCCTCAAAACATATATTTCCGTTGAAATCTCGGTATCGAATTTTTGAATGCGTTACAATACCTTCTCTGTACACCATGTGCATAGCATGTGTAGAGAAAGTAATAAATTGCTTGTTAATTCGTAGAAAAAATACAGTTAAATCGTGAAGCTATTCAATGTTAGCCATGTTTAATACTACCATTACTACGTAACGCTGATTCGAGCAACATTATTTCTAGCTTAGACTAACGTGGCTCGCCTATTGTATATGGACCAAATAATTAAACAATGTAAAAGAATAACCAGGAGACTGAAAATAGGAAATTGGAGCATGATACCAGTATACACTCAAACTATAGTTTATGCACATGACATTGTCCTAATGGCCAACAGTGAAGAAGAAGAACTGCGGAATTCAGTAATAGAGTGGGCCAATATGTGCAAAGATAGAGGCATGGAAGTCATTGTAATTAAAAGCAAAGTAATGGATGTAACAAAAGGGGCACAGAGAAAAAAAATGTAATGTGTTACATTCACTTGACTTTCTCTTTATCACTGCAACAAATTATTCTATTTACTTCATCCAATGGAGCAAAAATTAGCAGAAATAGTCTTATTACTTGCCTCCTTGTAAGTAGAAGCGAAATAAGGGAGTACCATAGGTTAAAGTGATAGTCAAAAGCTGGTTGCTCTGCGACTGAAGTTCCTTTGTTTGTATGGACACGAGTTCACAAAGTCCTGTATGAGAAAAGTATAAGTCTTTATAGCTGAAAAAAAAATCTCAAAAACAATCAACTCCACGAAAAAAAATGTAAATAACATAAATTGTGTGTTTTAAGGTGCTCTAAATTTGTTCCGTAGTAAGTTTTTGTCCATCTCTTATAGTTAAGCAGTTATGCAAAATTCCGTAAAATTGACCGAGAGTAAAATAGTCTTCAGAGGCTATTCCCAGAAAATTCAAAATACACATTTTATTTGTCAGGTAAATATCTTTATTATACGATATTTTAATCAAAATCGTTAAGAGCCATTTTTTGAACATCAAAATTTTCGAAAAAGTTCCATGTAAAGGGTAGTTTGGGGTGGGGGGATTTTTCTCAAAATCTTCGTGTCGCATCCCTGGAAGATACTAAACTTAAATACCAAGTTTGATATTTTACCGACTTTTCGTTTTTGAGTTATCGTGTTCAAAGACACACGGACCTTTTTCTGAAAATATTTTTTTTTGGATACAGGGGACCCTAAAACATATATTTCCGGTGAAATCTCGGTATCGAATTTTTTGGTGGAGTGCAATGCCTTCTCTATACACTATATACAAAGCACGTATAGAGGAAGTAATAAATGTTGAATTAAACAGAGAAACCATGGAGCAAATTGAGAATTTTGAATATTTAGGGACAATCATCAATTCAAGAGGAAAAATACATACAGAAATAATCATAGAATAAATAAGGCAAACCAAATCTATTATAAATCAATCAAACATTAATAGAAAAAAATCTGATGTGTTCCTTTCATATGACTTTATCTAGATCTCTGCAACAAATTATTATTAAAAAGCTTCTGCTTCTTTTTACTTTCTCCATACGCACTATGTACATAGTGTATAGAGAAAGTATTGCACTCCACCAAAAATTCGATACCGAGATTTCACCGGAAATATATGTTTTAGGGTCCCCAATATCCAAAAAAAGCATTTTCACAAAAAGGTCAGTGTGAGTGTCTGTGTGTGTGTGTGTGTGTGTGTGTGTGTGTGTGTGTGTGTGTGTGTGTGTGTGTGTGTCTCTGTGAACACGATAACTCAAAAACGAAAAAAAGGTAAAATACCAAACTTGGTATTTAAGTTTAGTATCTTCCAGGGATGCGACACGAAGATTTTGAGAAAAATCCCCCCACCCCCAACTGCCCTTTACATGGAACTTTTTTCGAAAATTTTGATTTTCTCAAAAATGGCTCTAACGATTTTGATTAAAATTTCGTATATTAAACATATTTACCTGGCAAATGAAATGCATATCTAGAATTTTCTGGGAATAGCCTCTGAAGAGTAGTTTATTCTGGATGAATTTTACTAAATTTTGAATAACTGCTAAACCGTAAGAGATGGACAAAAGCTTACTGCACAAAAAATGTAGAACACATTAAAGCACACAATTTATGTTATATACATTTTTTTCGTGGAGTTCGTCGTTTTTGTGACATTCCTTATTTTTGGTTTCTGCTATGAAAAACGTATACTTTTCTCATACTGGAACTTGTCAACTCCTATCCATATAAACAAAGGAACTTCATTGACATAGCAACCAGCTTTTGATTATCACTTTAACCTACGGTTGTCCCTTATTTCACTTCTACTTACAAGGAAGCGAGTAATTAGACTATTTCTGCTATTTTTTTCTGATTAGCATAAAGTAAATAGAAGTATAAGCTTTTTAAGAATTATTTGTTGCAGGGATATGGAGAAAGTCATGTGAATGGTACACATCAGATTTTTACTTCATGCTAATCGAGAAAAAATTAGCATGCAAGTAGAAGGGAAATAGGGATTGTTTGGGCTGAAGTATTAGTCAAAAGCTGGTTGCTATGTGACTGAAGTTCCTTTGTTTGCACGGTCAGGAGTTGACAAATTCCCGTTTGAGAAAAGTATAAGTTTTTTTTTTTAAAGATGAAACCAATAACAAGGAATATCTTAAAAACGGTCCACTCCTCGAAAAGTATGTGACATAAATAGTGTTTTAACGAGCTCTGCATTTTTTGACAAGTTTTTGTCTATCTCTTACGGTTTGCCAGTTATACAAAATTCCGTAAAATTCATCCAGAATAAAGCTGTCTTCAGGGGCTATTCCTAGAAAATTCAAGACATAAATTTTATTTATCATGTAAATATCTTTAATACCTATATGATATTTTAATCAAAATCGTTAGAGGCATTTTTGAGAAAATCAAAATCTTAAAAAAAAAGTTCCATGTAAAAGGTAATTGGGGTGGGGGATTTTCTAAAAAATCTTCATGTCGCATCCTTGGAAGATAATCAAACCTAAATACCAAGTTTGGTTTTTAACGGTCTTTTCGTTTTTGAGCTATGCTGCCCACAGACACACACACTAACAATTTTCTAAAAATGCTTTTTACTTTCTCTATACGTACTATGACCACCCAAAAATTCGATACCGAGATTTCACTGGAAATATGTTTTGAAACCCCCTGAATAAAAAAAAAAACATTTTTAGAAAAATCTCCGTGTGTGTCTGGCTGTATGTGTGTGTAAGTGCGTGTGTCTGTGAGCAGCATAGCTCAAAAACGAAAAGACCGTTAAAATCCAAACTTGGTATTTAAGTTTGGTATCTTCCAAGATTGCGACATGAAGGTTTTTAAGAAAATCTCCCATCCCCAACTACCCTCTACATGGAACAATTTTTGAAAATTTTGATTTTTTAAAAAATGACTAACGATTTTGATTAAAATCTCTTATATTTAAGATATTTACTTGCCAAATAAGATGTATATCTTGAATTTTCTAGGAATAGCCTCAAAAGACCTCTTTATTCCAGATAATTTTTATTGGATTTTGCATAACTGGTAAACCGTAAGAGATAGACAAAAACTTAATACATACAAAATGTAGATCACGATAGAACACACAATTTATGCCATATATATATTTTTTTTCCATGAAGTTGATCGGTTTTGAGATATTCCTGTTATTGGTTTCAGCTTTAAAAAACTTATACTTTTCTCATACAGGAATTTGTCAATTCCTGTTCATACAGACAAATGAACTTCAGTGACATAACAACCAGTTTGTGACTATCACTTTAACCTATGGTACTCCCTTATTTTGCAAGTAATAAGCCTATTTCTGCTATTTTTTTCTCAATTAGCATGAAGTAAACAGAAGCATAAGGTTTTTAACAATAGTTTGTTGCAGAGAAGTAGAGAAAGTCCTGTGAATGGAACACATCAGACTTTTTTTGGATTCAGGGTGTCTCAAAACATATATTTCCGATGAAATCTCGGTATCGAATTTTTGGGTGCATTACAATACCTTCTCTATACTCTATGTACATACCTAGTACGTATAGAGAAAGTAAAAATGGAAATTAACAATGATACAAAAATGCGAATATATAACACAGTTTATCCCCCAACACTTCTTTATGAATCAGAAAACTGGATAGTATTGTCGAAACATGATAGTAGAATTACAAGTACAGAAATGAAGTATTTAGGAAAAGTATAGGGAAAACCAGAAGGGACAGGATAAGAAACTGTCAAGAAAGGAATACGCTTAATCAAGAACCACTAATAAAAACTCTGATGTGTTCCATTCACATGACTTTATCTACATCTCTCCACTAAAATATTGTTAAAAAGTTTATTCTTCTATTTTACCTCATGCTAATCGAGAAAAAATTAGCAGAAGGGTCTTATTACTTGCTTCCTTGTAAATAGAAGGAAAATAAAGGAATACATAGGCTAAAGCGATAGTCAATTTTTTTAAAAGCTGGTTGCCATGTGATTGAAGTTCCTTTGTATGGACAGGAGTGACAAAATTTCCGTATGAGAAAAGTATTAAGTATTTTAAAGCTAAACCCAATAACAAGGACTATCATGAAAACGGTCAACTCGACGAAAAAAATTCATATAACATAAATTGTGTGTTTTAACGAGCTCTACACTTTGTGAAGTGTAAGTTTTTGTCTATCTCTTACGGTTTACGAGTTATGCAAAAATCCGCAAAATGCATCTAGAATAAACACATCTGCAGAGGCTATTTCCAGAAAATATGAGATACACATTTTTTTTGTCATGTAAATATCTTAAATAGACGAGATTTTAATCAAAATCGTTAGAGCCATTTTTGAGGAAATGAACATGTTTGAAAAATGTTCCATGTAAAGGATAGTTGGCAGTGAGGGGATTTTCTTGAAAATCTTCGTATCGCATGCTTGGAAGATACCAAATTTAAATACCAATTTTGGTATTTAACGGTCTTTACATTTTGAGCTATGCTGCCCCTCAAAACATGCATTTCCGGCGAAATCTCGGTATCGAATTTTTAATGCAATACAATACCTTCTCTATGTACTGTGTACATAGTACGTGTAGAGGCAAATGTTTTAAGATGGTTTGGACACAAATAGGATGGATGAGAGCAGGAAACCGAAACAGGTATGGGAGGAAGAAGTGGGGAGAGGACAGCCAAGAATAGAATGGAGCAATTATGTAGAGAAAATAATGTATAAGAAAGGAAATACTTAGAGGGAAGTTTAACAGCTAACTAGGGATAGGACAAACTATAGGAAATGGATAATGACCGGTTGAAGAAACCAGACCCTCGAAAGGGCATAAAGGAGAGAAGATGATCTGTAGGAACGGGACAAAGAAAGAAAAAAACATGTTCTCCATTCACATTACTTTCTCTAGCTGTTTCACAAATAAACTTTATTTACGAGAAATTATTCTTTTACCTACGTCATGTTAACCAAGACAAATGTTACCAGAATTGGTCTTATTACTCATTTCTTAAGATGGGGATTAGCGTTTTTGTTGTTGTTTTATTTATTTATTGGCGCTCTTTAACTGCTGTGATTCTCAGCGTCCCATTCTATACTGGGCGTGAAAGACCGCTTAATTTTGCTCACAGGCCACTCTATCAGGCTCAAGGTTCTTTTACGACACGGACCCACGGCTTTACTTCCCTTCCGAAGGAAGCCATGCTAAGGATGTTTACGCCCGAAAAAAATCCATTGTTCTCAGCCGGGTTTGAACCCGCGACCTTGGGTATATGAAGTTAGCATGAACACCATTACACCACGGAGGTCGACTAGGGAATTAGCGGAATACACTAGGCTAAAGCGAAAGTCAAATCTTATAAAAGCCGGTGGCTAAGTGAAACAATTGAAATTCGGTTCTCTTTGCTTACAATGAATAAACAAAAGCGAGGGGAACAGAAAGATTTCGCCCGTTTGAGAAATGTTTAAGTAGCTTAAAACTGTAACTCGGAATATCTCGAACTCTAAAACAATAAATCTAATAATAATAATAATAATAATAATAATAATAAATTTATGACACTTTAACGGGATCTACATTTTTTGTGTAGTAAGTTTATGTGTTTTCCTTACGTTTGCCAGTTATACAAGAGTTACCCAGAATGAAGAGGCCTTCAGAGTCTGTTTTCAGAAAATTTAACATATACATTTCGTCTAACCTGTAAATATCTTACACATATGATCATTTAATCCAAACCGTTAAAGACATGTTTTAGAAAATCAAAATTTTAGATTTTTTTTTGGGGGGGGATATAAGGGGTTCTTTGTGGTGGGGCATTTTCCTGAAAATCTTCGTGTCGCATTCTTGGAAGATAAAACCTAAATACCAAGTTTGATATTTAACTGACTTTTCGTTTTTGAGCTGTGCTACATACGCACACGCGGGCAGAACGAGAGAGAGAGAGAGAGAAAGAGAGAGAAGTTTCTAAAAATTGTTTATCGCGTTCTAAAAACCTCCAGATAATGAATTTTTGGATGGAATACGGCCAGAGAAAGTAAATAGGAAAGAAAGAAGAAAAATCTGATGTGTACCATTCACATGACTTTCTCCATATCCCTGCAACAAATAATTCTTAAAAAGCTTATACTTCTATTTACTTTATGCTAATCAGAAAAAATTAGCAGAAATAGTCTTATTACTCGCATCCTTGTAAGTAGAAGCGAAATAAGGGAAAACCGTAGGTTTATGTGATAGTCAAAAGCTGGTTGCTATGACAATGAAGTTCCTTTGTTTATATGGATAGGAGTTGACAAGTTCCTGTATGAGAAAAGTATACGTTTTTCATAGCAGAAACCAAAAATAAGGAATGTCACAAAAACGACAACTCCACGAAAAAAATGTATATAACATAAATTGTGTGTTTTAACGTGCTGTACATTTTTTGAGTAGTAAGTTTTTGTCCATCTCTAACGGTTTAGCATTTATTCAAAATTTAGTAAAATTCATCCAGAATAAACTACTCTTCTGAGGCTATTCCCAGAAAATTCAAGATATACATTTTATTTGTCAGGTAAATATGTTTAATACCCGAAATTTTAATCAAAATCGTTAGAGCCATTTTGAGAAAATCAAAATTTTCGAAAAAAGTTCCATGTAAAGGGTAGTTGGGGGTGGGGGGATTTTTCTCAAAATCTTCGTGTCGCATCCCTGGAAGATACTAAACTTAAATACCAAGTTTGGTATTTTACCGACTTTTCTTTTTGAGTTATCGTGTTCACAGACACACACACACACGCACACGGACCTTTTTGTGAAAATGTTTTTTTTGGATATTGGGGACCCTAAAAAATATATTTCCGGTGAAATCTCGGTATCGAATTTTTTGGTGGAGTGCAATACTTTCTCTATACACTATGTACATAGTGCGTATGGAGAAAGTAAAAAAACAATGAAAGAAAAAATAGATTATGTTCAATTGGCATGACTTTCTTTACGTACTCGGCAACAAATTGGCGTTACAAAAACTTACTCTTCTGTTTCATGTTATTGCATATAAACGTTAGCAGATATTCTTTTATTACTCAGTTCCTTATAAGTAGAAGGAAAATAAGGTAAATACACTAGGCTAAAACGATAGTCAAATATTTTAAAAACTATCGCTCTGCGTTTTTCTTTGCACTACCTACTTCAATCTAATCGAGGTAAGTATTAACATATAACATCGTATTACTTCCTTGTAGGTAGAAGAGAAATTAGAGAATACATTATGCTAATTCGATAATCAAAATATTTAAAAGCAATTGAAATTGGGCTCTCTTTGCATGGCCAGGAGTAAAGCAAAATATCTGAAACCGGCTGAGAAAATTTCAAATATGTAGTTTAAAATTTAAACCAAAAACAAAAAATCTTATGTGTTCCATTCACATGACTTTCTCTACATCTCTGCAACAAATTATTGTTAAAAAGCTTATGCTTCTAGTTACTTCATGCTATTCGAGAAAAAATTAGCAGAAATAGTCTTATTACTTGCTTCCTTGTAAGTAGAAGCGAAATAAGGTAGCACCATAGGTTAAAGTGACAGTCAAAAGCTGGTTGTTATGTGACTGAAGTTCCTTTGCTTGTATGGACACGAGTTGATACATTCCTGTATGAGAAAACGTTTTCAAAGCTGAAACCAAAAACAAGGAATTCTAAAAAACGATCAAATCCACGAAAAAAATGTATATAACATAAATTGTATGTTTTAACGTGCTCTACATTTTTGTGTGGTAAGTTTTTGTCCATCTCTTACGGTTTAGCAGATGTACAAAATTCTGTAAAATTCATCCAGAATAAAGTAATCTTCAGTTTTAAATAAATCAAACTTTTCGAAAAAAGTTCCATGTAAAGGCTAGTTGGGGGTGGGGGGATTTTTCTGAAAATCTTCGTGTCGCATCCTTGGAACACACCAAACTTAAATGCCAAGTTTGGTATTCAACGTCTCTTCGTTTTTGAGCTATGCTGTCCACAGACACAGACACACTCGCACACATGAACGTTTTTATGAAAATGCTGTTTTTGCATTCAGGGGACTCAAAACAGGTATTTCCGGTGCAATCTCGGTATAGAATTTTTGGGTGGAATGCAATACAATACCTCCTCTATACACTATGAATGTAGTACGTGTAGAGAAAGTAAAAATAACTCGGTACAAAAACAAATATATATGACCTAAAGTGTGTGTTTTAACGAGATCTTATTTTTTAAGTAGTAAGCTTTGTATGTAGGTTTACCAGCTAAGTCATCCGAATTAAGAGGGTGTCTGAGCTACTCCAGAAAATCTCAGATTTACATTTTATTTCTTAAAAATATCTTAAACAAAATACAGGACTTTTATCAAAATTACTAGAGCCTTTTTTACTAAATTAAAAAAAGTTTCGAAAAAGCTTCCATGTAAATGGTAACTTACGCTGGAGGTATGCTCCTGAAATTTTGTGTGTTGCACCCTTGGTAGATATTGAATTTAAATGCCAGGTTTGGTGATGTTCTGATAACGTTTATCTTGACTAGCGCGATGTAAATAAAAAAAACATCCGATGTGTTAGACTCACATGTATTTCTCTAGCTGCTCTACAAACTTCCTTCTAAAGATTATTCTTCTTTCTACAAAATGCTAATCGAAATAAACAATAGCAAAATGCTCTTATTACTTAGTTCCTTATAAGTAGAAGGGGACAAAGGAAATGCACTAGGCTAAAACGATAGTCGAATGTTCAGCAAAAACGTAAAGGACATAAATTGTGTGTTTTGACGATATCTACATTTTTTGTGTAGCGAGTTTTTGTCTGTCTCTTGCGGTTTAGCAGTTAAGCAAAATTCGGCAAAATTCATCCAGAATAAAGAGGTCTTCAGAGACTATTCCCAGAAAATTCAATATATACAGTTTATTTCGGATATAAATGGCTTTAATATACGGGATTTTAATAAAAATCGCTCCAGCCATTTTTAAGAAAATCCAAATTTTGTAAATGTTTTCCATATAAAGGGTAGTTTGTGGTGGGGGAATTTTTTTGAAAATCTTCATGTCGCGTCCTTGGAAGATACTAAAACTAAATACCAAGATTGGTATTTAACAGTCTTTTCGTTTTGGGGTTATGCTGTCCACAGACATACAGACATACACACGACCCTTTTTTTAAAAATGCCTTTTTTGGACTCAAGGGACCCCAAAACATATATCCCTATATGCATTGTACATATGGGGCTAGAGAAAGTAATATAATATTTTGTAAGAATAGTTTATTTCGCTTCCATTGATATTTCTTGTTAGCTATACTACAACACGTAATGGGCCGGTAAAAATGCAGTCATATTTAGCCTTAAAACGTTGAAGATAGATCTATGTTTCTTGTTTGTCACTATAAAATCAGACTATACTACAAATTTACACCCAGAATGTGTCAGTTGCTCATTGAGCTGGAATACCTTTGGAAGCGTTACAGTGAACGAGTTTTTCCTTTCGTCTCGAGAAACAATGCACAGTCTCGATATTGATACAAACCATTGCACCTGTTATGCCAGATCACGTCTTCCAAGTCCGGTTGACCACAGGCGAAGAAAGAAAAGTCTTCGTGGCAGAGGAACACTGTTACGTAAACCTAAACATGAGGAGCGTTTGTGATTTATCGGTGAGCAAGAAATTACTGTCCAGGTTCGGATTATTACCCTCAAACAGCATTTATATACAATATATTACTTTATTACTTTAATTAGCATGATGTAGATCAAAGAATAATTTTGGTAAGGAATATATATATACATATATTGTGTGTGTGTACGATCTTTCATAAATAAAAAACACTGCAAATAAAACAATTTAAATCATTTTTACTTTCTCTATACGCACTATGTACATAGTGTATAGAGAAGGTATTGCACTCCACCCAAAAATTCGATACCGAGATTTCACCGGAAATATATGTTTTAGGGCCCCCTTTATCCAAGAAAAAGCATTTTCGGAAAAAGGTCCGTGTGTGTGTGTGTGTGTCCGTGTGTCTGTGAACACGATAACTAAAAAACGAAAAGTAGGTAAAATACCAAACTTGGTATTTAAGTTTAATATCTTCCAGGGATGCGACACGAAGATTTCGAGAAAAATCCCCCACCCCCAACTACCCTTTACATGGAACTTTTTTCGAAAATTTTTATTTTCTCAAAAATGTCTCTAACGACTTTGATTAAAATTTCGTATATTAAAGACATTTACCTGACAAATAAAATGTATATCTTGAATTTTCTGGGAATAGCCTCTGAAGAGTAGTTTATTCTGGATGAATTTTACTGAATTTTGAATAACTGCTAAGCCGTAAGAGATGGACAAAAACTTACTACACAAAAAATGTAGAGCACGTTAAAACACACAATTTATGTTATATACATTTTTTTCGTGGAGTTAGTCGTTTTTGAGACATTCCTTATTTTTGGTTTCTACTATGAATAACATACATTTCTCATACAGGAATTTGTCAACTGCTGTCCATACAAAGGAACTTCAGTGACATAGCAACTTGCTTTTGATTATCATTTTAACCTATGGTACTCCCTTATTTCACCTCTACTTACAAGGAAGCAAGTAATATGGCTATTTCTGCTAATGTTTTACTGATTAGCATAAAGTAAATAGAAGTATAAGCTTTTTAAGAATAATTTGTTGCAGCGATACAGAGAAAGTCATGTGAATGGTACACATCAGATTTTTACTTTTATCTGTGTGTGTGTGTGTGTGTGTGTGTGTACAGACTTTCATAAATAAGAAACACTACAAATAAAACAATTTAACTCATGTTTACTATTTTTCGTATGTATAATAAAAAGGAAAACTGTTGCATTCTCCCCAAAATTCGATGTTATGTTTTCACAAGAAGTATAGGCTTCAAGGCCCGTTCAATCCATGAAAAAGCATTTAGAAAAACGTCCATGATTAGGTATGTCTGTGAACAGCATTAACTCAAAAACCTTGTGTTCCATTCACATGAGTTTCTATAGTTGTTCCAGGAATAGGCTTTCCTTACAAAAGGTTATTCTTTGATCTACGTCATGCTGATCAAGACAAACATTGCCAGAATTAGCCGTATTACCTTCTTCTTTGTAAGCTGAAGGGATTTAAGGGAATACACTACGGTAAAGTCAGTCAGATCTTTTTAAAGCTAAGTGAAGCAATTGAAATTCGGTTCTCTTTGCTTGCTAGGAGTAAACAAAAGAGAGACGAAAAGAAACATGTCTCCCGTTTGAGAAAACTTTTAAGTACCTTAAAACTGATACCAATAATAAAGAATATCTTGAAAACGGTTAACTCTGCCCCCCTCCAAAAGAAAGAAAAGCACAGGCACATGACAAATTGTGTGCTTTAATCAGATTTACACTTTTTTATGTAGCAATTTTTTGTCTACCTCTTACGGTTTACCAGTTATACAAAAGTCATCCGTAATGAAGGGGTCTTCGGATGCTGCTACTAGAAAATTCAAGATACGTTTCGTTTGTCATGAAAATATCTTAAAAAAAATCTGATGTGTTCCATTCACATGGCTTTCTCTACATCTTTGCAACAAATGATTGCTAAAAAGCTTATGTTTCTATTTACTTCATGTTATCGAGAAAAAATTAGTCTTATTACTTGCTTCCTTGTAAGTAGAAGCGAAATAAGGGCATAACATAGGTTAAAGTGAGAGTTACAAGCTGGTTGCTATGTGACTGAAGTTCCTTTGTTTGTATAGACAGGAGTTGACAAATACCTGTATGAGCAAAGTATGCGTTTTTCAAAGCAGAAACCAATACCAAGGAATATCTGAAAAACGATCAACTCCACTAAAAAAAAATATTTTACATAAATTGTGTGTTTTAACGTGCTCTACATGTTTTGTGTGGTAAGCTTTTGTCCATCTCTTACGGTTTAGCAGTTATGCAAAATTCCGTAAAATTAATCCAGAATAAAGTAGTCTTCAGAGGTTATTCCCAGAAAATTCAAGATATACATTTTATTTGCCAGGTAAATATCTTTAATATACGATATTTTAATCAAAATCGTTAGAGCCAGTTTTGAAAAAATCAAAATTTTCGAAAAAGTACCATGTAAAGGGAAGTTGGGGGTGGGGGAATTTTCTTGAAAATCTTCGTGTCCCATCCTTGGAAGATACCAAGTTTGGTATTTAACGGACTTTTTGTTTTTGTGCTATGCTGCACACAGGCACACACACGGACATTTTTCTAAAAAAGCTTTTTTTGGATTCAGGGGTCTCAAAACATGCATTTCCGGTGAAATCTCGGTATCGAATTTTTGGGTGCATTACAATACAACACAAAACATTACAATACCTTCTCTATACACTACGTACATAGTACGTGTAGAGAAAGTAAACATTTCTCAAAACTGGCTCTAACGATTTTGATTAAAGTACCTTATATCTGTAAGTTTCTGGGAATAGCCTCTAAGACTTCTACATTCTGAATGACTTTTACATAACTGGCAAACCTTAGGATGTAGACAAAAACTTACTACACAAATAATATGATGTGATCCATTCACATGACTTTCTCTTCATCTCTGTAAAAAATATTGTTAATAAGCTTATTCTTCTATCTGTTTCATGGTAATCGAGAAAAACAGCAGAAACGGTCTTATTATTTAGTTCCTTATAAGTAGAAGGGAAATAAGGGAATACACTAGGCTAAACCGATAGCCAAATGTTTTAACATGTGGTTGCAATGGGGTTGAAATCCGTTTCCTGCGTGGCAAGAGTTGACAGGTTCCAGTATGAGAAAAGTCGAAGTACTTTAAAACTTAAACCAATAACAAAGAATATCTCAAAAATGATCAACTCCACGAAAAAATGTTTATGACACAAATTATGTGTTTTGTCGAGATCTACGTCTTTTGTGTAATAAGTTTATGTCTATCTCTTACGGTTTACTAGTAATGCAAAATTCAATAAAAATCATCCAGAATAAACATGTCTTCAGTCTATTCCCAGAAAATTTAAGATATACATTTTATTTTTCATGTAAATACCTTAGATAGGTATAAGAGATTTTAATCAAAATCCTTAGGACCGTTTTTGAGAAAATCAATATTTTCAAAACTGTTTCCATGTAAAGGCTAGTTGGGGTGGGAGATTTTCTTGAAAATCTTCGTGTCGCATCCTTGGGAGATATCAAACTTAAATACCAATATTTAACGGTCCTTTCGTTTGTTTGTTTTTTGTTTGTTTTTTTAGCTATGCTGTCCACAGACAGAGACATTCACATACGGACCTTTTTGTAAAAATTCTTTTTCTTTTTATTTAGGGGGACCCAAAACACGTATTTCCCGTGAAATCTCGGTATCGAATTTTAGGGTACATTTCTCAAAACTGGCTCTAACGATTTTGATTAAAATACCATATATTAAAGACATTTACATGGCCATTAAATGTATAACTGGAATTTTCTGGGAATAGCCTCTGAAGACTTCTACATTCTGAATTACTTTTACATAAATGGCAACCCTTAGGATATAGACAAAAACTTACTACACAAAAAGAGTAGGTCTTCTCGTTAAAACACCATTTCTGAGATATTTCTTGTTATTGGCTTCAGTTTTAAAATAGGTACTTAAACTTTTCAGGATTTACAGGCTCAAGCAGATGCTGTAGTGGTCAAGAACTCGCTAGCTCACGCTGTTTGAGCTAAGTGTTTCTGACGGAACAGAATGGCCGGGTGTGTTCATACAGCCACGCAGCTTCCTGTCAGACCTTGCGAACCGTGACACACGCGCTTGGCATGTCGAAATTTCAGATGGGATGCAAGGGGCATAGCACAGAGTCCAGACGTGGAGGATTGCATTGCACCTGTGCTTGCTTCGAATTTATCATTAGATCCTTCTTAAAGCGAAGGATTGGCCAACTATCTCACATTTGGAAGCACCAATCTAAAGGACAAACTTTGAAAAGAGCCAAGCTTAATTTCGGGTTTTTGACGGCGGTTCAATAAATACTCGTGTTTCAAACTGATTTTTAGATTGGTTTGGTGGCTGCATTTCAGTGAAGGGCAGTATCGTTCAGTGACTCCCTTTTTACAATCTCTAGCACGTATGTATAATATACATATTAGATAGAGCACGAATTGTATTTCACCCAAAAATTTGATACCGAAATTTGATCCGAAATACATGTTTTTAGGATTCTTGAATTATATAAATATAAATAAATATATATGTATATGTGTGTGTCTGTTTACTTACACTATTATTAGGGGTGGTAATTTTTCGCAAATGTGATATAGCGCGAAATGATCATAAAGTCTTGTACTCTTGTATTTTCATTTTTCACGACCTCTAAATCACATTTTAATGTATTTTGAAAATGCGATAAAATGTGAAACTGACTCAAAGTGCGAAAATTATACTAAAATGCGACATGAATGCGAAATCGCCGATTTTTTTTCAAAATGTTCTTTCTTTTCTTTATTTTCTACCACAAATTGCATCTGGTGAGTTTGTGTACTTTTGGAATGTTTATGGTTCTCACACACTTGTACTGATCTGGATTGCTGAACTAATTCCCTCATCCCTCATATGTTTGTAAAATACATACAATAAATCTCAACTTGGCATACAGAAATAAATCAATTTCAAAATTATCAAATTTAAATAACTATCATATTTTGTTGTTAAAAATATTAAAGAAAGGGACTCTTATTTACAAGAATTTGTGCGTAAATTTGAATACAAAAAATGAGAATAAAAAAATCATATGTCCTTATGTAGGTACACAGTATTGACACATGATTTTTGTCTCATTTGCTTACTGATTGGGTCAATATTTTATTATTTTCTCATTATTGTGAGTACCAGTGTCATTGTTATTGTTGAGAGTTCAGTTCCCGTTTACTAATATTGTGTTATTAATGTCACATTAAAGCTCTCTCATGACACATCTATTTATCAGAATCAATTCAAGATTATGTTTTTCTACAAAATGCTAAACTGAAAATGTATTAATGCTAAATGCACAAATCAAAATGCTAAAAATCACCATCCCTATCACACATGGTTCGCCCTCCGTGGTGTAGTTGTTATCGTGCTACTCAAAAGGTTAACAAGTCGGCATCAAAGGCTGCGATAAGACGCTGTTTTACTCCACGTCTTTCTGTCATTTGTGATTTCTATTGGCTGAAGTGACGCGCTCATTGGTGCACAGCAAAACGTCGGCAACTTCCCAGAATAATCAGCGCGTTATCTGTGAGGTTTGTATTAACAAAGACAAAGCCCATGTCCTTTCAGTAGCACGGTAATACAATGCTAGCCTCAAAACTGAAGATTGCAGATTCAAAACTGACTGAGGGTGATGAATTTTTTCTGACGCAAAATCCTTCGGAAGGGAAATAAAGCCGGTGTACACGTGTAATGTTTATTTGCATGTAAACTTGAAAGAAGAAGGTCCCTGGGCAACATTTTCTGCCATTCCGCAAGTCATGATTTCGTCCTACAGTGCCATCTGTGGGCGACGTGTTGTACCTTCGTCATGCACAGTGGAGAACTCGTGAACTAAAAATTCAAATCTGACCATGGAAACATCGTAACGATGCCCTTTGCTCAACTTAGGAGATACAGGAAATATTACAGCTACGCGCATGTACAATCCACATAGTAGATAGAGAAGGTATTGTATTCCAAAATTTCGAT
Source organism: Hymenopus coronatus (assembly GCA_030762935.1). Taxonomy (NCBI): domain Eukaryota; kingdom Metazoa; phylum Arthropoda; class Insecta; order Mantodea; family Hymenopodidae; genus Hymenopus; species Hymenopus coronatus. The sequence goes on from CM060899.1 coordinate 42,040,605, forward strand.
GCGGGTGTGTGTTAGTGGTTAGCATAACTCAAACACAAAAGGCTGTAAGTAACAAACTTCGTATTTAAGTTTAGTATCTTCCAAGGATGCGACACGAAATGTTGAGGAATATCCCTTAATACTGAACTATCCTTTAGAGGAAAAAATGTTGAATTTCCTCAAAGATGTCTGACGAGTTGCATTGAAATAATGTACATTATAGACATTTACATGACAAATAAAATGTAAGTGCATCTTGATTTTTTGGGAATACCCTGTGAAAAACGCTTCATTCTGGATGAATTTTGCAAAACTGGTAAACCGTTTATATATTAAAAAAACTGAAATAAGTGTGTCTCGTTACTACAATTTGTCATATACATTTTTTTTTTCTAGAATTAACCGGTTTGGAGTTATTCCTTGATATTATTGATTTCAATGTTAAACTAATTAAACATTTCTCATTTCACAAACGAGTCATTTTTTTTTCATCTCTCTTTTGTTTTTCACCTAATCAAAGAGAACCGAACTGAATTATCTTGATTGACATGATGTAAATAAAATAATGTTTGTAGAGGGTGGATTGAGTAAAAAAAAAAAAAAAGTTACCCTACCTCCCCCCTAGAAAATCAAATTTTCCAAAAATTTTATTTCTAAAAATATAAGTAAGAACATATTGTTTGGAGAAAGGCAGAGAAAGTCATGTTAATGGAACACAGCAATTTTTTTTTTAAGTTTATGTTAATCGATATAAACGTATGTAGAAGTTTTGATTTGTTTCCTTTACATAGCCCCCTTTAACTTCTATGCCCTATCGGTGGCTTTGAATTTAGAAATAATTGTTGGTGTTTTGCTCTCTGAATTGTAAGGCTTCTAAAACAAAAAAAACAAAAACAGGAATGACAAATTCCCATTTGAGAAAAATGTGTTTAGAAATCTAAACCAATAACAAGGAATATTTAAAAAAAAATGGCTAATTTTAAAAAGTAAATATGACATAAATTACGTATTTTAACGAAAACTAAATTTTTGTGTAAGTTTTTATTGTTTACGGTTTACTAATTTTACAAAAGTCACCCAGAATGCTTCACAAGCTATTCCCAGAATATTCATTTGTCATGCAAATATTCTAATGTACAGTATTTTATTCGAAATCATTACAGCCATTTTTGAGAAGTTTTCCAAAATATTACCATGTAAAGGGGAATCGTCAAATCCTTGGAAGATGCTGAACTTAAATATCAAGTTTGGTATTTAACCGACTTTTCGTTTTTTAGTTAGCTCAATCCCCGTGTTTCTAAAAATCCTTTTTTTCTTTATATACAGGGAAACCTAAAAGTGTATTTATAGTGAAATTTCGGTATAGAATTTTTGGGTGCAATGCGATACCTTCTCTACCTATGTGCTATGCACGAAGTAGAGAAAGTAAAAATAAGCTATTGTAAAAATAGTTTGCATAGACTAAATAAAGGTAAACGATAGTGGGTAACGAAATTTATGGAATGTAACACATCAAGCCTGATTCAACTTTTCATGTTGTATGATTAGGATGATCGCAAGAGGCTCCAATTAATGGGACAGAGCACAACACGTAGGCTGTCATCTGTTGCGGCTTATGTGACCCCCAGGGAGGGAAGGATGAGGGGACAGACGACGGGCGCAAGCCTGGACAGGGGTCCCTAACTTTTCCAGATCGAAAGCAACTAACACTACCTGGGCCCTAACCACAAGCCCCGAATGGTCCAGCAACGACGACAGGAAGAAACCTTTAGAGTGCACAACCACCGCTCGCACGCATTAAGCAGAACGCCGTCGCCTGGTCCTTCGAACCTGAAACAGATACATTGGAAATGATGCGTGCAGGAAAGTATGGAAAGGAGAGTCGTTGCAGAAGATGAACCATCCCAGCATTCGCCTGCCGACCCGGGACAAACACAAAAAACCCGGGACCTTCCGAATCCACAGCTGTTACTGCCAGAACTTTTCCACTCTTTTAACCACGTCGTAAATCGTAACGAATTGTTGTACCCACCCTAAGCGTAACAGATTAATTGCAGATTACTTACTCCAACCGTTTAAAAACGGGTTTTGCTCTGTCGGATCTGTAATCCAACGATCCGCGAACATCATCTTATTTCCTGATAAATTCCTGTGCTCAATGAGAAATGAAAGGCAATCAGCCGACCAATCTAAACGCCAAACGCAGTATTTATGTAAACAATTGCCTTTAATCCGTAATAAAGTATCGTCGAAAACAAACAAACGCGTTTTAGACAACTGACACCAAAAGTCAATCGTCCTGTACAGGCCAGGTTAAAGGATGTTAACTAACAAAATTAAAAATCTGATTTGCTCCATTCACAGAAATTTCTCTACCTCTCTGTAATAAATTATTTGATAAGCTTATTCTTCTATCTACTTCATGGTAATCGAGATAAACATTACTTAGTTCCTCATAGGTAGAAGGGAAATCAGTGGATACACTAGGCTAAACCGACAGTCAAATGTTTTAAAATATGGTTGCTATGGTATAGAAATACGATTCTTTGCGTGGTCAGGTGTTGACAAGTTTTCGTATGAGAAAAGTATTAAGAATGTTAAAACTGAAATCAATAACAAAGAATATCTTAACGGTCAACTCCAGGGAAAAAAGGCATATAACATAAATTGTGTGTTTTAATGAGTTCTACATTCTTTGTGTAGTAAGTTTTTTTCTATCTCTTACGGTTTACCAGTTATGCAAAATTCCGCAAAATTTATTCAGAATAAAGACGTCTTCAGAGGCTATTCCCAGAAAATTCAAGATATACATTTTATTTGTCATGTAAACATCTTTAATGTACGACATTTTAATCAAAATCGTTAGAGCCATTTTTCCATGTAAAGGGTAATTGGGGGTGGAGGGATTTTATTGAAAATCTTCGTGTCGCATCCTTGGAAGACACTGAACTTCAATACCAAGCTTGGTACTTAACACACACACTGTATACACACTACGTTAGAGAAAGTAAAAATCTTATGTCTTCCATTCAATAACTTACTCTAGCTGTTCCACATACAACTTATTCTTACATCTACATCATGCTAATCGAGATAAACATTAACAGAAATGCTCTTATTGCTCGCTTCCTTTTAAATAGAAGGTAAATAAGGGAAATGCATTAGGCTAAAGCGATAGTCAAATCTTTTAAAAGATGGTCGCTATGTGAAACAATTGAGGTTCCATTCGCTTTGCATGGCCAGCAGTAAAACAAGAGAGCAGAAATGAAAGATGGCTTCCTGCTAAGAATAATTAAGTAGGTTAAAACTGAAACCAATAACGAATACCTAAAAAGCGGTCAATTCCACAAGAGAAACATATAGATATGACATAACATGTGTTTTAACGAAATCTACATTATTTGTGTAGTAAGTTTTTGTCTATCTCTTACGGTTAAACAGTTCCACAAAAATTCTGCAAAATCCATCCAGAATAAAGAGGTCTTCAGAGGCTATTCACAAAAAATTCAAAATATACATTTTATTTCCGATGGAAATATCTTTAATATGCGGTATTTTAACCAAAATCGTAACAGCCATTTTTGAGAAAAACAAACATTTCACATAATTTTCCATGTAAAGGATAGTTTGTGGTGGGGGGATTTTCTTGAAAATCTTCGTGTAGTATCCTTGGAAGATACTAAACATAAATACAATGTTTTGAATTTAAGTATTTTCGTTTTCGAGCTATGCTGTCTATACACACAGTCGCGCCGGACCTTTTTTCTAAAAATGGCTTTTTATTGGCTTCAAGGAACTTCAAAGCATACATTTCTGGTGAAATCTCGACATCGAATTTTTAGCGTGGAATACAATACCTTCTCTAGCTACTATGTACATTGTACGCACATACGTGCTAGAGAACGTAAAAACTATGTGTCCCATTCACATGACTTTCTCTACACCTCTGTAACAAATTATAGTTAAAAAGCGTATTATTCTTTTTACTTCAAGTTAATGGAGATAAACATTAGCAAAGTTGTCTTATTGCTTGCTTTCTTGTAAGTAGGAGGGAAATAAGGAAATACGCACACTAGGCTAAAACGACAGTCAAATGTTTTAAGAGCTAATTGCCATGTGATTGAAATTCGTTTCTTTGCGTGACCAGGAGTTGACAAGTTCCCATATGAGAAAAAAATGTTAAAACTCAAACCAATCACAACAAATTACTCGGAAACGGACAACCCTACGAAAAAAAAATGTATATGACATAAATTATGTGTTTTAGCGAAATGTACATTTCATGTGTAATACGTTTTCGCTTACAGTTTACCAGTTATGTAAATTCAGCAAAATTCACCCAGAATAAAGAGGTACTCGGAGACTCAGAAAATTAAAGATATGTAGTCCATTTCCAATGTAAATATCTTTAATATACGGTATTTTAATCAAAATCGTTAAGAGCCATTTTTGAGAAAATCAAAAATTTCTTTCAGTTGGGGGTATTTTCTTGAACATTTTCATGTCACATCCTTGAAGGGTACTAAACTTAAATACCAAGCATGGTACCTATTTAACGAACTTTTCGTTTTTGAGCTATGCTGCCTACAGATATACACACACGCGGATACTTTTCCAAAAAGTATTTTTTTTATTCAGGGGTCTCAAAACATATATTTACGGTAAAATATCGATGTCGAATTTTTGGGTGCAATACAATACCTATTCTATACACTATGAACGAGCATAGTACGTGTAGAGGAAGTAAAAATGCTTTATGCCACTCCACTGTTACCTACTTTGATTTACATGATAATTACCTTTGTATTTGCACACGTTTAATAAATCGACCTGCTTTGATTAACTTTTACATCTCAAAGTCTTTTTCATGGTTGATTTTCTCAATTACGTCACATTATTTGTTCGGAATACAAATCGACATAATTCAAAGTATCGCAACGCGTTGTCCAGTTAATCTGTTTCTTGTATTGGCCGCCCATATTCTTATTTGCTTCGATTCGTTATTCTTTTATCTATGACCTGAATAATCCATAAAATGGCGGAAGATACCAATATGGATGGAATTGAATTCCAATGGCCGCACTTAATTCTGGAAACTACTGAAATGGTATCATTGGAATTGCTATCAAAAGAATCCAGATAGCAGTATCATAATATAGCATATAATGGTTTCATTGTCGCTGTAAGGTAAGCCCTGCTAGCTGCACAAGTCTGTTCATCTCTTAGTTGCCAATATAGTACAGGGCTGAAATGGCGGAAAATCCTGTGGAAAAGGCATATTGCGTGTTGGAATTTGCTAGAACGCAATTAGCAACTGTTGTCCAACGACATTTTAGAACACGTTACCACAAAACGCCACCGACTAGACAGTCAATCTACGACTGGTATAGAAAATTCGAGACAACGGGATGTTTGTGCAAAGGGAAGAGCTCGGGAAGACCAAGAGTTTCGGAAGAAAACGTTGAACGCGTTCGTTCTGCCTACATAAGAAGCCCACAGAAATCGACATCTAGGGCAAGCATGCAATTACAAATTCCACAGCAAACTATATGGAAAATCTTGCGGAAGCGACTGCACATGATGCCTTACAGATTACAGATGTTGCAGTTTCTGAGTGAAGAAGATAAGGTCATACGGCGGGACTTTTGCATCGATATGTTGCGACATGATGAAGACGATGCTGGTTTTTGTGAGCGCATCATTTCATTTTTGTGGTAACGTGTTCTAAAATGTCGTTGGACAACAGTTGCTGATTGCGTTCTAGCAAATTCCAACACGCAATATGCCTTTTCCACAGGATTTTCCGCCATTTCAGCTTCTGCAACAACAAACAAAACACTACAGCGTTACCAATAGTAACAAACGAAACTTTGAGAGTTTCTCAACATACCTCCAAAATAATTAGGTTGCTATCTCTAATAGTTTTTGTTTTACAGGCAGTTGAAGTTGTCCATTTCTTTTGTAGTAACCCTGTATAATTTTATTGTTATTTTACAAATTACAGGACTGTCTCAAAAATATGCCACACTTGTTAAAATTATTTTATTTTACCCGTAAGATAACTACTGCGACAGCTAACACGCCTTTCATGAGCGATGGATTGGTCGAGAAGGGCCAATACTTCGGCCCCCCTATTCTCCAGAAATTAAGCCTTTAGATTTTTCATTTTGGGGGCATTTAAAGACAATTTGTATGTGGTCCCATAAATTATTTCCACACACTATGAGAACGCGTGTTCAAAACCTGTGACGCAATCTAGCAACAACCAGAAATGTTTCAAGGAAGAAGGCTGCATTGTAATCGGGGATGGCGACATCGAGCACATTGAGAGAATTCCACACAAAAAAAAAAAATTGGAAATGGAGTTTTATTTATGGACGCTCTTTAACTGCTGTGGTTCTCAGAGTCCCATTCTATACTGGGCGTGAAAGACCGTTTAATTTTGCTCATAGGCCTCTTTATCAAACTTGAGGTTCTTTGACGTGACATAAACCTACGGCAGGGAACCAACGGCTTGGTTTTACTTCCCTTCCGAAGGAAGTGATGCTAAGAATGTTTACGCCCGAAAAAAAAATCAGTAAAGGTTCCGCAGGATGTTCAGATTGAAAATACTAACCTGAGCAATAAAAATTCACATGGAACGTGTGTATTGAGTTGCTGTGCCCCACCCGCCCGGCCTAATTAAGATATTTTCTTATACACAAATCTCGAACGCACAACTATACTGCCAGCCTATTTTTTTCACGAAATCCGCAAGCCTTCTGTTAAGCATGTGTTGCTCATATGTTTTGGTGAGACCACAGGAAATACCTAAAAAGAAACTACAAACATAGCAATAAATTAACGTACACATTAACCTAAACCTAACGTAATAGAGAGAATGCTTTCGTTCGCCTGCTTTAGTGAAAGCAGTGGAAGTTACTAAAAGCAAATTCACGAAGCCTTCGCACTCGTCTCTCTGGTTCATGTCTGTCCACTGACGCCATTACAACCGGATCGTGTTGTGTTTACAGTTGTTAGTGATCTTTCAAAATGTTTAAAGCAATTTATGATCCACCGCCTGTGGAGCACGTTTCGTAATAAGGTTAGTTTTTGAACGCAAGGAATGTTTAGACAGCTGAAATTCATCGTCAACTTGTAAGGATTCACGGTAAAAATGTAATAACAGATGTAAATGGTGAGAAAGTGGGTTAGCAATTCAGTGACGGGCGATCCAATGTTTATTACAGAGCACGGAATAGGCGCACTTCTGTTGCCACTAATGGTTTGGTTGAACAAGTGAACACATTTCAAAAACTGTTCAGCAGTGGCTGTCTTCACTAGCGGCAACTTTTTTTGAACAAGGCATACAACAGGGTTTTTTTTTCATTACAAATAAACGTTGTAAAAACAAATACTTTATGCCGTTTTCCAAAACCGGTAGGTACTTTCCGGACAGGTCTCGTATAATATGTATATTATTGTATTAGGTCACTTCAGGTGGAAAAAATACAGTAGAATCCCGGTAATTCGAGGTGATTGGAGCTGAGGCTATCTCGGATTTTATCGAAATGTCGCTAAATCGATGCGCAAATGATAATAAATGTTTAATGAGCACAAAGGTTAAACATAAATGAAAACAATATATTACATATCTGTGTTAAACGTACATATATAGGCAAACATTTCCAAGTTTCAAAAATATGTCACATTTTAAAGAAATGCCTGGCAATCACACTGAAGAATGGCCCTGAAGGGGTTCGAAATCCGGATATGGACTTAGGGAACATCATGAATTGAGTGAGTAATCTTAAATTTTGCACAATATAATTCTCCACGTGAACATTACACTCACATTTAACTGTTTTATATTTTAACAAACAGTAAAATGTGTACGTATTTTAATTACCACTGTCGCTGAGTAGGGATTACTGTACCAAATAAAGTATTTTTTCTGAAAGGATGGTATGCACTGTACAACTGATAAACACGCGGTTCCAATTAGTGAAGGGCCGACAAAGAAAGAGCAAGCGCACTCTTCCAAACCTAACAGTAGCATTAGTAGTATGCGGCCAAGTTATTTCAGTGCATTGGGAACAAAAACCCTACGGGGACAGTTTTTACCTGTATTGTACATGGAGAACTGAAAGAAAGTTCAAAATGTAACACATTCGGAACTGTGTAAAACGTACATGCGGATAGCAAAACGGGACTTTACTCTAGTTTTATGTAACATTTTGTTAGGATCAGTTCGAAGTACACGAACCTCGAATTACCAGAGTTCTACTATATTTATCTTTGAGTATGACATGCGATAAACGTGGACCTTAAATTAATAACAAAACTACTGAAGACACAGCACAAAAACTGCAGGAAGCTTGAGGGAGAAAAAGGTAGTGGCGCAATTTCCGTAACCAAGCACTGGAAAATACACAAGGAGAGAGGAACGGAGAAAGCCCGGGCCAAATGTAACACCTGATGGTTGAGCTAACACTCCGTAACGCTAGGGTCTGCTCTGTAATTAACAGTGAGCGTGTCTCATTTGTCAACCAGCCACTATTATTATTCCTCAATTTTAGGAATTTGCTACGAGCTATGGCGTTCTAGAGCTATCATGCAAGATGAACTGGGCTCAATTTAATGTCACTGTAAATCTACAATATTAATATATTTTAAAATCTTGATGTGTTCTTATCATATAACTTTCTCTATTTATTCCGTAACAAATTATTATTGTTATTACTTTCTCTAACACGTACGAGGGCTGTCCCAGAGGTATCCGACCTAACAAAAAGCACAAACATTTGGGGGAAAAACATCTTTATTTCTTTACATAGTTTCCTTTCAGTTCGATACACTTTTCCCAGCGACGTTAAATAGCTTCGATATCCTGTTTATAGTGAGAACTATCGAGGTCTGCAAAATAGTCATCAACTTTAGACTCCACCTCTTCATTTTTGGCAAATCTTCTACCACCAAGCCATTTCTTCAAGTTTGGAAACATAAAATAACAAGAGGGGCTAAATCTGGCGAATAGGGTGCATGAGGAAGCATTTCGAACTTTAACTAATTGATTTTGGCCATGGCGATAATGGACGTGTGAATTGGTGCATTTCCTTGATGAAACAAAACTTCCTTTTTCGTTAAATGCTGCCATTTTTGCTCGATTTTATCACTCAAACGCTGTAACAAGTTCGCATGATAATTGTCATTGATTACTTTTCCTTTTTTGAAATGATCAATGAAAATTATCCCGCGTGCGTCCCAGAAAACTAACGCCTTGATCTATTCTGCAGATGGAACTGTCTTCGCCTTCTTTGGAGCCGATTCTCCCTTTCCAATCCACTGTTTTGATTGTTCCTTCATCTCAGGTATGAAGTGATGGACCCAGGTTTCATCCATTGTTATGAATCGACGCAAAAACTCAAGGTTTACTGCAGCGAAACATTGCCCAACTCTCGACTGAAACATCCTCACGACGTTGTTTTTATTCTATTGTGAGCAAACACGGCACCCACCTTGCACACAACTTCTTCATATCCAAATTTTCAGTCAGCACGCGATGTACAGAACTTTTTCAAATGCCTGCAATGTCTACTAGCTCGTACACTTTCAGTCGACGCTCATCCAGTACCACTTTGTGGATTTTCTTTACGATTTCTGGACTGGTAACCTCATTTGGTCGACCATTGCGATATTCGTCTTGGCAGCTCGTACGGCCGCGCTTAAACTCTGCCACCCAATATTGTGCAGACTCCCCCAAAGTAGAATCTAGCTCAACTTTAATATTAGTTGGACTAAGACCTTTCAAATGAAAGTATTGTATCCCATAACGATGACCAATTTTATCCATGTTTACAAATTTGCTGAGAGCATTCACTAATGATGGCTGCCAAACAAATGCTAAGCAATGTAAAATCGTCAAACTTCAAACTTAAGCTTTCTAAAACCACAGGTATTTAGCTCAAATAGTTTTCATAATACACATGAATAAACATTATGTCGCCAGGCAGATTTGCATGCTCAGTGTGCGAGTGAGAGGAAAATATGAAAAGAGTGGGGTTAGCGACCTGGCAACGCAGATCACGATAACGCATTTCATTCGGCGCAGCGTAGAACTCTTCCAACTTGAAAAACATTTATAGGAATCACTCTACACCAGAAGCTAAGCATGGCCCCCACTTCAAGACCAAAATAGCAAAAGCAGCAATATCAACGTTGTGGTACCTGTCCAAAATTAGAAATGGTCTATCCGAAAAGTTCCTCCGACAACGGTACACAATGATTATCAGACCATACGTCACTTGCAACAATCCCACTCGCGATCATCAAAGAAATCGACCAGCTAGAAAGGAAATGCCTCAGAATAGCCAACGAGCTCCCGCCCTAGTTCAACAATACACAACTATATCAAGTAACAAGAACAACATCACTCAACAATCACATTCACAACCAAATGAGCAGGTACCTCCAGAATGCGGCCGATCCACCATACCGAAGACAGTTGAAAGAGCACAGCATCAGCTATAAAACGACAGTCAAAACAGCCCCACCAATCCCGACATTTATCAACCTTCACAAGAGCACAGGAAGTACCAGAAAGACAGCAACTGTACAGATCCTATGAGTAAGTTAAATTGTTTATTGTAAACCAACCACTGTAAACACTGCAATATAAAATCTGACGTGTTACACTCACATGACTTTCTCTAGCTGCTCTACAAACTTCTTACAAAAGATTATTCTTCTTTCTACACAATGCTAATCGTTAGCAGAATGTTCTTATTACTTAGTTCCTTATAAGTAGAAGGGAACTAAGGAAATGCACTAGGCTAACGTGATAGTCAAATGTTTTAAAAGCTACGTTATGCGATTGTCATTGCAAATCGCTTCTTTGCTTGGCCAGAAGTATACAATTGAAACCAATGACAAAGAATATCTCGGAAACGGTTACTTTTACAACAAAAACGTAAAGGACATAATGTATCTACATTTTTGTGCAGTAGGTTTTGTCTATCTCTTACGGTTTAGCAGTTATGCAAAATTCATCCAAATAAAGAGGTCTTCAAAGGCTATTCCCAGAAAATTCAAGATATACATTTTATTTGAGATCTAAATAGTATTAACACACCTTTGGGATTTTAATCGAAATTGTTAGGGCTATTTTTGAGAAAATGAATAAGTTCCATGTTAAGAGTAGTTTGGGGTGGCGGCATTTTCTTGAAAATTTTCGAGTCGCATCCTTGGAAGATAATAAACTTAAAGAACAAGTTTGATGTTTAATGGTCTTTTCGTTTTTGTACTATGCAGTCCACACACATTAATCTTATTCTAAGCAATTGGGGTGGGGGGATACAGGGGGATGCATAGGTGGAGGAAGAGGAAGATTATATGGAGTACGGATGACGTACATTTACCTTGCGTACATACGGGCACAGCAACAAAGTGTCGCGTTGGGCGTCAGACATCACGATGTGTCTGAGAATTTCAGTCAATAAACAGTGAGGTCAACCTCTTACGCACATAACAGAACGTAAGGGGGTCTGAAAATGAATGCTTTAGTTATCATATTATGTAATAATTTCAAGGCTTGCGCATTTGACCTTCGTCTTGCGTTTTATTTTCTCTCTTATGCATTTAAATGCTGTCATACCAATAAATAAGTACTAGTTAAATAAGAGAAAACCTGTCCAGCACAACAGCAAAAATTACACAACCTATGTTTGTAATTAACAACTGAGAAGGTTAACTATAATAATTGTTCTTCGTTTCTCACAGCCCATATGAAAGTTAAAAACAATAGTACCACAAGTGTTGATAGTTTCTGACATATAATTGAGGTTAACAAATGCTTCCTTATATGATAATTACATCGATGCCGAAGATGGAAAATATGCAAGAAAAGATTTAGATGACCATGGAAATCTAGCAGCACAAATGCGAGTCGGCTTGATAATAACACGTGAAATTTATTTATTATGAAGTCATCTAATTTAGCGGCAGCCATATTTGTTAGTTGCTTCATTGTAGATTATGAATGGCAATGCATACTTGTCAAAAGGAAACAAACATGTGGGAGTTTTAAAATGATAATAGTATATTAGCCATATATTAGCCATTGCCAATATTTTGACCATTGGAATTGTATTTCATATTTAAAATAAATATTTAAAAATTGTATTTTTTATTATTCGTTTCGTAATCGGCTTATCCTCCCCGTATTTGTAGGACTGACACCTCCCTAGGAGTTACAAGCCAATGCCTAGGGGTCAGAAGCCTGTCGAGGAGCCTACGGTACGAAACCACTGAATGGAGAACCTGTTACGAGCGGTCGGCCCGTAGTCAGGCATGAACATGAGGAAGTGCATGAAATGAAATGAAAGCGAAATTGATGATTGGAAAGGTGATTATGGAGCATTTGGTGGAATGAGTGGCGGGGGAAACCGGAAACTTCCGCCAAGTCTGAAAAACTCTACTATCAACAATATCATTTTCATATTTAAAATAAATATTTAAAAATTAAAATAAAATAGGACGAAAGCATATGTGTACCACTAATATTAATTTATCTTTCTGTTCTGCAAACAAACTATTCTTTTATCTATATAATGCTAATCAGATTAAAATTACCATTATTAATTTTATAGCAAAACGCCCTTAACATTTTTGGTCATAACGAACAATGAATAAACGAAATCGGTGAATATGATGCTCAGATGATCTCTGCATCCATGGAGCTTAAAGCTACTCGATATTGTCTTCTCAGAATAGGGAAAACCCCGAAGATTCCTTATCCGGGTAATTCATCCTTACGAGATTCGAACTCGCGACCTCTTAAATATGAGGCAGACACGCTACACCCTCACTATCAAGGTGGGCAAAAGAAATGGGCTTATTACTTAGTTCCTTTTAACTTTATAAGTAGAAGGAAATAAGGGAATACACTATACTAAAGCGAAAATCAAATGTTTTAAAACCTGCCATACGATTGTCAGTTATTCGGAATGAAGAGCTGTTCAGAGACTATTACCAGAAAATTCAAGACATACATTTTATTTGTCATGTAAATATCTTTAATATATGGCATTTCAATCAAAATCATTTGAGAAAATCTAAAATTTCGAAAAAATGTTCAATGCAAAGGGCAGTTTGGTATGGGGGAATTGTTGAAAACCTTAGTGTTGTATCTTTGGAAGATCCAATTCGGTATTTAACAGAGTTTTCGTGCAGTTCATAAACGCAGACTCCCGCGGATCTTTTTAACATTCTTAAATATATTCAGGTGTCTCCAAACATGTACTTCCGGTGAAATCTGGGTTGAATTTTTGGGTGGATTGCTATACCTTCTCTACCTTCTGTGTACATTGTATGTGGAGAGAAAGTAAAAATCTGATTTTACTGATCTATTTGTAAACGCAATTACTACAGAACATGAATTTTTGATGTGAATATTTTTAAAGAAATCTGATATGTCCCATTCTTATGGCTTTCTCTAGCTGTTCCACAAACAAACTTGGTCTTGTTACCTGCTACTTTGCAAATAGAAGGGAAATAAGGGAACACACCAGACTAAAGCGATAGTCAGAACTTTTAAAAAGATGTCTCCCGTTTGAGAAAAGTTTATAGTACCTTAAAACTGAAACCAATAAATTGGAATACCTCGAAAACGACTAACTCCACAAAAAATGTTCATAACATAAATTGTTTGTTTTAATGAGATCTACTTTTTTGTGTAGTATGCGTCTGTCTATCTCTTACGATTTACCAGTTATACAAAAGCCATACAAGTCCGCCTGGGTGGTGTGGTGGTAGCGTGTCTGCCTCACATTCAACAGGTCGTGAGTTCGAATCACGCTTAGGGTGAGTTACCCGGATAAGGTTTTTTTCTGGGTTTTCCCTCCTGAGAAGACAAATGTCGAGTAGCTTTAAGCTTCATGGACCCCGATATCATTTGATCATCATTTCATTCATCGTCCGATATGACCAACCAGGTTAAGCTTAAAAAAAAAAACATACAGAATGAAGAGGTCTTCTGAGACTATTTACAGAAAATTCAAGACATACATATCGTTTGTCACGAAAAATTTAAAAAAAAAAATTCCCATGTAAAGAGTAGTTGGGGTGGGGCATTTTCTTAAAAATCTTCTTCGTGTCGTATCCTTAGAAAGAATATTCTTTATCTACTTAAAATACCAAGTTTGGTATCTTACCAACTCTTCGTTTTTGAGTTAAAGTGTTTACAGACAAACGGACAAAGCTATTTATATCTACTTCCTGCTAATCGAGATAAAATCATCAGAAATGGTCTTATTACTTATTTCCATTTAAGTAGAAAGGAAAAGGGAATAAACCAGGCTAAAGCGACATTCAAATATTTTAAAATCTGGTTGCTATGTGATTGAAATTCCTTTGTTTGTATGACCAGGAGTTGACAAATTCCCGTATGAGAAAAGATTCAACTATTTTAAAACTGAAACCATTAACAAGTAATATCTCGGGAATGACAAATTGTGTGTTTTAACGAGATCTGCGTTTTTTATACAATTAGTTTTTGCCCGACTTTAACGGATTATCAGTTATGCAAAATTCATCCAGAATGAAGAGCTCTAGAGGCTATTGCCAAAAAATCCAAATTATACATTGCATTTATCATGTAAATATCTTTAATATACGGTATTTTAATCAAAATCGCTAGAACAACTTTTTGAGAAAATCAAAATGTTCGATTTTTCCATAAAAAGGACGTTTGGGGGTGATTTCCCTCAAAATCTTCTTGTCGCATCCTTGAAGATACTAAGCTTATATACCAAGTTTGGTATTTAAGAGACTTTTCATTTTTGATATTCACAGACACACGGACATTTGTCTAAAATGCCCTATTTGGATACAGAAGATCCTAAAACGTGTATTTCCGGTGAAATCTAGGTATAGAATTTTTGGGTGGAGTGCAATATCTTCTCTACCTACGTATTATGTACTACAAAGAAAGTACAAATGATTATTTAAATAACCATGCAAGCTAAAATTATGAAATATGGCAGACATCACTAGTTTTTTACTTTCTCTATACGTACTATGTACATAGTGTATAGAGAAGGTATTATATTCCACCCAAAAATTCGATACTGAGATTTCACCGGAAATGTGTGTTTTGGGTCCCCCTGAATAAAAAAAAATTGGAAAAGGTCCGCGCGCGCGTGTGTGTATGTCTACACAGCATACCTCAAAAAACGAAAAGACCATTAAATACTAAAAACTTGGTATTTAAGTTTGGTATCTTCCAAGGATGCGACACGAAGATTTTCAAGAACTCCCCCCCCCATCCCAAACTACACTTTACATGGAAAACATTTCGAAAATGTTGATTTTCTCCAAAATGGCTCTAACAATTTTGATTAAAAGCTCTTCTAGATAATATTTTTACATGCCAAATGAAATGTATATCCTGAATTTTCTAGGAATAGCCTCTAGACCCCTTTATTCTGGATGATTTTATTGAATTTTGCATAACTGGTAATCCATAAGAGATAGACAAAAACTTACTGCACAGAAAATGTAGATCACGAAAAAACACAATATTTCTTGGAGTTGATCGTTCTTGAGTATTGTCATTGCATTCAGCTTAAAAAACGTATACTTTTCTCACACAGGAATTTGTCAACTCCTGTCCGTAGAAACAAAGGAACTTCAGTCACATAGGAACCAGCTTTTGACTATCACTTTAACCTATGGTACTCCCTTATTTTGCTTCTACTTACAAGGAAGCAAGTAATAAGACCATTTTTTTCTCGATTAGCATGAAGTAAATAGAAGAATAAGCTGTTTAACAATAATTTGTTGCAGAGATGTAGAGAAAGTCATGTGAATGGAACCCATCATATTTATAGTGGTATACATTTCAAAACTATATCTAAAATACTGTTAATTTTAAAAAGTTCACAGACGCATTACCTTAAGAAAGCACTTCTATGTTGAGTTGTTTTGCTCGAGTGCCAAAGATGAGTTCGGAAACCTTGGTCTACTGGTCTCCATATATTTATTCTTTGGCACGTTTCCCACGCATGGGATTGTGTGCGTGGAACAGCAAGGCAAGAGAGAAAAGAAAACTCCAGCATAGCACTATGGCAACACTGTATTAAACATTCCCTGACCATACGGAGGCGCGAATTATGTTCATATGTATGTGTTTCAAGTCCTGACCAATGAGAACGCTGTAATCTGATATATGATACTCAACCCTTGCAGTAGTTGATTGCCAACTTGAGCTGCCAGTGCCAGTTTCCATTTCTGGTACTAAAAGAGCAACTGTTCACTTGTTTTTATTGTGTTACTATATTTGTTGATGTTTTTATTCCCGTATGCACAGGTTGAATGCTATAGCGAAGCAAAATTTATTAGAGAATGTGAAAGAGTTAGAAAATTAACAAAGCTGCAGGTAACCCCCCCCCCCTCTTGTCAGTCTTTCTTACTTTCTCTAACACTATGTATACTGTACATAGTAGGTAGAGAAAGCATTGTATTCCATCCAAATATTCTATACCATGATTTTAAAGAAGTCTGATGTGTTCCATTTACTTGACTTTCTCTACTTCTCTGCAAGAAATTATTGTTAAAAAGCTTGTGTGTCTTTTTATTACTTCATGCTAACCGAGTAAAAATTAGCAGAAATAGTCTTCAAACTTGCTTCCTTATAAGTAGAAGCGAGATAAAAGAGCAGCATAGTTGAGAAACACCTGTATGAGAAAAGTAAGTTTTTAAAGCTGAAACAAAAAACAAGGAATATCTAAAAAAAACAATCAACTCCATGAAAAAATGTATATAACATAAATTGTATGTTTTAACGTACTCAACATTTTTGTGTGGTAATTTTTTTTCTATCTTTTACGGTTTAGCAGTTATGCAAAATTCCGTGAAATTCACTCAGAATAAAGTAGTCTTCAGAGGCTATTCCCAGAAAATTCAAAATATACATTTTATTTGTCAGGTAAATATCTTTAATATACGATATTTTAATCAAAATCGTTGTAGCCATTTTTAAAAAATCAAAATTTTCGAAAAAAGTTTCATATAAAGGGTAGTTTGGGGTGAGGGGATTTTTCTCAAAATCTTCGCGTCGCATCCCTGGAAGATAGTAAGCTTAAACACCAAGTTTGGTATTTTACCGTCTTTTCGTTTTTGAGTTATCGTGTTCACAGACACACGGACACACACCCGGACCTTTTCCTGAAAATACTTTTTTTGGATTTAGGGGACCCTAAAACATACATTTCCGGTGAACTCTCGGTATCGAATTTTTTGGTGGAGTGCAATACCTTTTCTATACACTATGCACATAGTACGTGTAGGGAAAGTAAAAAAACTGAATTAAAAATATTTTTCGCATAATACAATGCATATAGTAGCTTCAGAAAGGTATTGCATTCCACCCAAATATACGATTTCGAAAATTCACCGAAAATACAGTTTGGAGGACACCTGAATCTAGAAAAGCATTTTTGAAAAAAGATGGGCGTGTGTCTGTCTTCCAAGGAAGCGACACAAACATTTTCAAGAAAATCCACCCTCCACAAACTACCCTTTACAAGGAAACGTTTTTGAAAAGTGTGCTTTTCTAAAAAATTGCTCTAACGAGTTTGATTAAAATATCATATATTAAAGATATTTACCTAGCAAATAAAATATATATCTTGAATTTTCTGGGAATAGCCTCTGAAGACCTGTTTATTCTAAGAGAATTTTGTTTAATTTGGCCTAACTAGTAAACCGTAAGAGATAGACAAAAACTTACTATACAAAAAATGTAGGTCTTGTTAAAATACACAAATTATGTCATATACATTTTTCTCGTGGAGCTTACCGTTTTCGAGGTATTCATTGCTATTTGTTTCAGTTGTGAAGTACTTATACTTTTCTCAGACGGGAGTGTCCGTTGTTCTTTTGTTCTGCTCCTGGCCAAGAAAAGAAGCGATTTGTAATGACAATCGCATAACGACAGCTTTTAAAACATTTGACTATTGGTTTATCCTAGTGTATTCCCTTATTTTCTTCCTACTTATACGGAACTAAATAATAAGCACATTATGCTAATGAGTACCTCGATTAGCAAGGAGCAGAAAGATGAATCTTATATATGAAGTTTGTAGAACAGCTAGAGAAAGTCATGTGAGTGTAACACATCATATTTTTTTTACTTGGAATTGATCGTTTTAGAGATATTCCTTGTTATTGGTTTCAGCATTGAAAAACATACTTTTCTCATACAGGAATTTGTCAACTCCTGTCCATACAAAGGAACTTCAGTCACATAGCAACCAGCTTTTGACTATCACTTTAACCTATGGTACTCCCTTATTCCGCTTCTTCTTACAAGGAAGCAAGTAATAATACTATTTCTGCTAATTTTTTCTCGATTAGCATGAAGTAAATAGAAGTAAAAAGAATTCTAATAATATTTTTTTGCAGAGATGTAGAGAAAGTCATATGAATGGAAGACATCATATATTTACTTTCTCTATACGTACTGTGTACATTGTGTATAGAGAAGGTATTGCACTCCACTCAAAAAATTCGATACCGAGATCTCACCGGAAATATCGTTTTAGGGTCCCCTTTATCTAAAAAAAAAAACAAAACCTTTTCTGAAAAAGGTCCGTGTGTGTGTGTGAACACGATAACTCAAAAACGAAAAGTCGGTAAAATACCAAACTTGGTATTTAAGTTTAGTATCTTCCAGGGATGCGACACGAAGATTTTGATAAAAAATTCCCCCACCCCAAACTACCCTTTACATGGAACTTCTTTAGAAAATTTTTATTTTCTCAAAAAATGGCTGACGATTTTGACTAAAATATCATATGTTAAAGCTATTTATCTGACAAATAAAATGCATATCCTGAATTTTCTGGGAATACCCTCTGAAGACTAGTTTATTCTTGATGAATTTTACGGGATTTTGAATAGCTGCTAAACCGTAAGAGATGGAAATAAACTTACTACATGAAAAATGTAGACCACGTTAAAACACACAATTTATGTTATATACATTTTTTTCGTGGAGTTCATCGTTTTTGAGACATTTCCTTTTTTGGGGGGGGGGGATTTCTGCTTTGAAAAACATACTTTTCTCATACTGGAAGTTGTCAACTGCTGTGCATACAAACAAAGGAACTTCAGTGACATAGCAACCAGCTTTTGACTATCACTTTAACCTTATTTCGCTTCTACATACAAGGAAGAAAGTAATAAGACAGTTCTGCTAATTTTTTTTCTGATTAACATGAAGCAAATAGAAGTATAAGCTTTTTAAGAATAATTTGTTGCAGTGATGTAGAGAAAGTCATATGAATGGAACATCAGATTTTTTTTGTAGAGTTAGTTGTTATTCCGAGTTATTGGTTACAGGTTTAAGGTACTCAATGGGAGACATCTTTCTTTTCGTCTTTCTTTTGTTTACTCCAAGCAAACAATGAGGACCGAATTTCTATTGTTTCACACAGCAACCAGCTTTTAAGAGATCTGACTACCGCGTAGGTCTAGTGCATTCCCTTTATTTCACTTCTACTTACAAAGAAGCAAGTAATTCGATGAATCCTGTCAATGTTAATCTTGAATAGCATAGATAATGGAAAAGGAAAGTTTGTAGAACAGCTAGATAAAATTATGTGAATGGAACACATCAGACTTTCATTTATTGTTTTGGGACGGCTTTTCTAAAGTGAACATCGTTAAATCGGATGAAAAAGATTTAAACTCTAATGAATTTTGTATCGGAAATCCTGTATTCTATAAAAAAAAAATATCAATTCTTCCTGAATACAAACTTCCTGCGCATGCGTATTGCGTGCGTGATTGGCATTACAAAAAGTAAGGTCGACTAAACATCAAATTTCACAGTTAAGTCGATCGTGCAAAGGATATGGAATTTCAAGGCCAGCATATAACAACCTGAATTTTTGCTATCTTTCTTTCTTACTTTTTTCTGCCACGTTGCTTTTAGCAGCCATTTTGAGCGCGAATTATTGCGTATTATTCGCTACTGCCATCAGCATATGCGCTGCACTTTTCCATTATCGTATTCGTATTAGGTTTCCAATCCTTCTTTGATTCACTGAACCGGATTAAACATACTGTAAAGAAACTTTCTGCCCACCCTGTATGTAACTAAAACAAAATACGTAATGTCTGTGTTCCAATCACATGACTTTCTCTACATCTCTGCAACAAATTATTGTTAAAAAGCTTATGCTTCTATGTACCTCATGCTAATCGACAAAACATCAGCAGAAATGTCGTGTTATTTGCTTCCTTGTAAGAGAAGAGAAATAAGGGAGTACCATAGGTTAAAGTGATAGTCAAAAGCTGGTTCCTATGTCACTGAAGTTCCTTTGTATGTATGGACAGGAGCTGGCACATTCCCGTATGAGAAAAGTACAAGTATTTTAAACCTGAAATCAACAACAACGAATATCTCAAAAACGATTCACTCCACGAAAAAATGTAACATAAAATATGGCGTGTTTTAACAAGCTCTACATTTTCTGTTAGGTTTTTGTCTATCTCTTACGGTTTAGCAGTTACGCAAAATTCATTCAGAATAAAGAGGTCTTTAGAGCCTATTCCCAGAAAATTCAAGCAATATATTTTATTTATCAAGTAAATATCTTTAATATACGATATTTTAATCAAAATTGTTAGCCATTTTTGAAAATTCGTCCACGTAAAGGGTATTTGGGGATGGAGGGATTTTCTTGAAAATCTTCGTGTCGCATCCTTGGAAGATACTGAACTTAAATACCAACTTTGGTATTTAACTTACTTTTCGTATTTGAGCTATGCTGTCCACAGAAACACACGCTCGCGGACCTTTTTCCAAAAAATGCTTTATTTGGATTCAGGGGAACCCAAAACTTGTATATCCGGTGAAATCTCGGTATCGAATTTCTGGGTGGAATATAATACCTTCTCTATACACTATATACATAGTACGTGTAGAGAAAGTAATAAAGGACCGTGGGCATGTGAATAATTATAACACAAGATTTTTCTTCTCGACTAGCTGATATAATTAATATCCTTGCAACAACCTGGGGCGAATATATCGAAGCCAGGTTAGCTAAGTTCCGGAAACCTCAATGTAGAGCCTGTCGGTCTTCAAGGCCGTTAAAAAAACAAGACAAAAGAAATACAATTCTGGTCATACCCCAAGGCACAGCTAGAATTTCTTTAGTGGTTCTTTTATCGCCGGGTTCAAATCATCTCTCGTCGACGAAGGAAGAGCATAAATTAAAGCAAGTCAACTTGGAATCGTCTTGAAGGATTTAATTCAAGAGTTCACCAATCCACGCGCTGCGGTTCCCAGATCAAAGAGCGTGCGTCTAAAATTCGTATATAATTCCCATGTTTCTTGTTATTGAACGTTTATTTATAATTCTTATAAATTAGGTTTCAGTTATAGACGTAGAAATTCTTATGAAGTATAAATTGGACTAAAACAATCTTGGATAGGTATAGTCAAACTGAAAAATTCAATGCCATAGCCGGGATTTGAACCACAGGTCTCACGGTCTCTAGCTCTACCACTGAGCTACTATGGCAACATATTGAATTTCTCAACTGACTCGCATGTTTCCCGGTAAACCATACAAGTTTTGAGATGACAACCCCAATGGCGCCTTACAATGTTGTAAGTATAAAACAATCTTGTGTTACACTCACACAACTTTCTCTGTCTATTCTGAACAAACTATTCTTAAAAAGCTTTTCTCCTACTTCATGCTAATCGAGAAAAACATTAGCGAAAATGGTTTTACTACAATTTTATTGTGGATACAAAGGAACAAATTAGGATAAAGTAATAGTCAAATCTTTTAGAAGTTGGTTGCTATGTGATGACAAGGACATTCCGCCCTCCCTACATGACAAGGATGTAATGAAAGGGAATTAAAAATTTGACTTCTCGTTTGAAAATAAGTATAAGCATTGGGAAACGTAAAACAAGCAAGGAATAACTCGGAAATAACCAACTCTTCCTCCAAAAAAATGTATTCGCCATAAATATGTGTATTTTAATGAGATCTACCTTTTGGTATTGTAAGATATTGTCCATCTCTTATGGCAATGCAAAAGCCATTCAGAATAAAGAGGACTTCAGAGGTTACCTCCAGAAAATTCAGGAAATTTTATTTGTCATGTAAATAACTTCAATGTGTGGTGTTTTAATCAAAATTACTAGACATTTTTGAGAATATCGAAATTTCTGGAACATTTGCCAAGTAACGGACAATTTTAGGTGTGAGGGGGGGGGAGATATTGATTACACTTAACTCTCAAGTTTGATATTAAACCGAATTTTCGTTTTTTAATTATGCCGTTCACACCTACCTACCCACCCACACGGGCCTTTTTCTAAAAATAGTTGTTTACATTCTGAGGTCCTCAAAACTTATATTCGTGGTGGAATCCTGGTATAAAATTTTGGGTAATGAATTACCTCATCTACATTGTACGTTGTATGAAAAAAAAAAAAAAAAAAAAAAAAAAAACTGTTAGCGATGCTGTTAATTGCCAGGATCATATCAGCGCCGCCGTGTGCCGGAATTTCGTCCCGCAGAAGTTTGTTTACACATGGTATATCGTTGCTTTAAGCACTCTTAAAAATCTTCGGTCTGAGCTGAGTTTGAATCTCCGCGGTACGTGGGAAAGAAGCAATAATAATAATAAATAAACAATCTGATGTCTTCTCCAATCTACTGTAATAAAAGCTTTATTATTTCCTCTACCACATAAAATGAACATAGTAGGTACAGTAAGTAATGAAAGATTTTTCGGAATTTTTTATTCTCTCAAAAATGGCTCTAACGATTTTGATTAAAACACTATAGGGTTAAGACACCGGGGGGAGGGGTGCAAATCCACATTGATAAAAGCAATATAAGGATGGCAAGATCCGTTTTAATTCCAATTACATCATCTATGAATATAAAATCGATTTTTCAAAAGCATTCACACTCAGGATTAATAATTTGATTAATAAAGTAAGAATATATGCAGCAACAGTGGAATCAAGAATGATGCATGGAAAGATGGGAGTGTATTAGATCCTTTTGCAAAATTTTATTGAGATTACGAAGAATATCTCCAAATGGAGTAGCATTAGTTGAATTGGGAAGAGCTGGGAGGAAGGGACCATTAGTCAAATGGATAGTGAAATACTGGCAAACGATCCAAATGCTAGAAGAAGGAAATATTGTCAAAGACTGCTTTAGGCACAAGAATCAACAAAATGGCAAAGAAGTTGGATGTGCCAATTAAAGGAAATTGTAAGAGAAGTTGGATTGAGTGAGCTAGCCAATCAACAGACAAGAGGGGGACAAAAATTATGGAATAAAGTGAAAGCTAGGAAAGACGACATAGAGAAACAAGAAATAATAAGTAGCTTAAGGGATAAGAGTACTTTAATATTATATAGGAATGTTAAGAAAGAATGGGGAAGAGAAAAATCTGATGTGTTCCATTCACATGACTTTCTCTACATCTCTACGACAAACTATTGTTAAAAAGCTTATGCTGCTATTTACTTCATGCTAATCGAGAAAAAATTAGCAGAAATAGTCTTATTACTTGCTTCCTTGTAAGTAAAAGCGAAATAAAGGAGTAGCATAAGTTAAAGCGATAATCAAAAGCTGGTTGCTAAGTAACTGAAGTTCCTTTGTTTGCATGGACACGAGTTGACAAACTCCCGTGTGAGAATAGTTAACTTTTTTTAAAGCTGAAACAAAAAACAAGGAATATCTAAAAAAAAAAAAAAATAATTAGTTTCATGGAAAATATGTATATAACATAAATTGTGTGTTTTAACGTGCTCTACATTTTTTTGTGTGGTAGGTTTTTGTCTACATCTTACGGTTTGGCAGTTATGTAAATTCCGTAAAATTCCTTCACAATAAAGTATTCTTCAGAGGCTGTTCCCAGAAAATTCAAAATCTACATTTTATTTGTCAGGTAAATATCTTTAATATACGATATTTTAATCAAAATCGTTAGAGCCATTATTGGAAAATCAAAAATTTTGAAAAAAGTTCCACGTAAAGGGTAGTTGGGGGTGGGGGGATTTTTCTCAAAATCTTCGTGTCGCATTCCTGGAAGATACTAAACTTAAATACCAAGTTTGGTATTTTACCAACTTTTCGATTTTGAGTTATCGTGTTAAAAAGACACAAGGACACACACTCACACACCCGGACCTTTTTGTGAAAATGCTTTTACTTTCTCTATACGTTCTATGTACATAGTGTATAGAGAAGGTATTGTATTGCACCCAAAAATTCGATACCGAGATTTCACCGGAAATATATGTTTTGAAACCCTGAATCCAAAAAATGCATTTTTAGAAAAATGTCAGTGTGTGTGTGTGTCTGTGGACAGCATAGCAAAAAAATGTAGAGCTCGTTAAAACACACAATTTACATTGTATACATTTTTTCGTGGAGCTGATCGTTTTTGAGACATTCCTTGTTTTTTAGGTTTCAGCTTTATAAAACTTATACTTTTCTCATACAGGAATTTGTCAACTCCTGTCCATACACACAAAGGAAATTCAGTCACATAGCAACCAACTTTTGACTATCACTTTAACCTATGGTACTCCCTTATTTCACTTCTACTTATATGGAAGCAAGTAAGACTATGTCAATTGTTTTCTCAATTAGCATGAAGAAGAATAAGATTTTTAACAATAATTTGTTGCAGAGGTGTAGAGAAAGTCATGTGAATGGAACACATCAGATTTTTTTTTGGATACAGGGGGGCCCTAAAACATATGTTTCCGGTGAAATCTCGATATCGAATTTTTGGGTGCAATACAATACCTTCTCTATACACTATGTACATAGTACGTGTAGAGAAGGTAAAAAATACATTGATGTGTCTGATAAAATTGAAAGAGAGGGTCTGGCATGGGTAAGGACAGAAACAATGTTATTAAAAGATCTATCATCTATGCCCTCTATGTGGCAAGTTGATAACAATTTACACTACATAACTGAGTGCGAGGAAACCAAAATGTGGAGAGAGATGATATGGAATAAAAACTGGGAAAGGTTACCGGCAAAATATGGTACTTAAAATTTTTTTGGAAACAATAAGAAAGCACTTCTGAAACAACTAGGTAATTATACAGGGAAAGTAAGAGAGACAAATGGGGGAGGAAAATTGCCAAAGACAGAGGGGTTCTTAACAATAAAGCTGATGAGGTTGTAACATATAAAAGAGAAACAGATTAAGTTGGTAGGGTATAAAATTATACAAATAGAGGGAAAGGAACATACATATACTTACATAAATAACCAGGGTGTTAACTGTATAAGATACCAAATTCAGCAACTCCAGGAAAGTAACTATATGTGTAAGTTTGCAACTTGAAAATATGAAATTAAGTATCTATCTACAGTGACTCCCATAATGATTCGGTGCTGTCGAATTAATTATTTTTGGTCTTCTTTTCTCCCACATCTAAACAATATTTTCTAGTAATTTATTTTTTGAAAATAGGCATTTACTTCTAGTTTACGATCGACGTAGAATAATTTGCCAGCGTTATATGATAGGAAAAATCACTTATATTTACATCCAGACCAATAGATGTCACCGCTCATAATCATTCAGTTTCAACCCCCTTCCACTTGATTTTACCTTAGTTACGCAAAAGGTGAGCATTCAGTATTCTAAAAGTGGCTCAGCCGCGTGGCAGTGTGTTGCTTGAGTGGAATACACACGCAAAATCAAATAGGTTGAAGAGCATCTAACACCAAAGGCCGTAAATATACAGAAATTGCTAACCTGTTACAAATTCCCAACAGTATTGTTGGTGACATCATTAGGAGATACAAAAATATAGGGTGGAATTTATACCACCACCAGGACGGCCAAAAAAGTTAACAAACAAAGAAGCACGTGCTATAGTTAAAAGCATGAAAATAAATCCAAAATTAACTGCCACACAGATTACCGCTCAGGTGAATGAGCAGTGGAAAAAGCAGCTCAGTCCACAAACAATTAGGAGGACACTAAAAACAGAAGCACTTAATGAAAGAGTAGCCAGGAAGAAATCATACGTCAGCGAAGTAAATAAGAGAAAGATACTAAACTTTGCTAAGCAGTACATTGAAAAGGACCAAAACTAATGGAATGATGTTACCTTCGCTGATGAGAGCCCCTATAAAGTTTTTGGGTCAGGTGGGAGGACTATAGTGTGGCGAAGACCTAATCAAGAGTTACGAAAAATAAACCTGCAACCAATTTGATGCATGGTGGAGGTGGTGTGATGGTTTGGGGGTGTATTTCTGCTAGTGGACCTGGAGAGTTGGTGTTTAGTGAAGGTATTCTGAACAAGCATAACTATTTACAGTTTCTTACAGACAATTTACGGAAAAGTGCTGAGAAGTTAGGGATATTGGAAACATTCAAGTTTTACCAGGATGACGATCCCAAACACACGGCCTATAAAGTGCGTTCCTGGCTGCTGTACAATTATTCCAAGGTAATTCAAACCCCGGCGCAGTCACCAGACTGAAATCCCATAGAAAATTTGTGGGACAAACTAGACCGTAGGATAAGAACTTCTCCAATTACCTCAGCTGTGGAACTAAAGAGAAGACTGGTGGAAGAATGGAACAGTATTAGTTCCGACTACACTTAGAAGTTAGCGTCTAGTATGCCAAACAGTCTGAATGCTGTTTGTGTCAAAAGGAGCTTCCAACTAAATACTGATGGATACAAAGTGCAGTACTAAAGTGAAAACCGAATGTTTATGAGCACATGTTTTAGGTAAAGGTTTTCATTTATGTTATTTAAAATATGGACAAAAGAAGATCAATGTTCACTTGATATGGAAGTATATGTCCTGGAACGTTAAGGGGTGTAATTATTTTGTTTACTATGAACAAGTTTGTAAATAAAGTTTCAAATATCACAAAACCGAAAGTTTATGGGGGCCACTGTACCTATAAAGTATACAAACAGCAGCACTCACTCACTACTGAAAATGAAGTCAGTGACGTCAGAAAATCACCGCCTCCCCCCTCCAAAACAAAACAAATAGTTCATTATTTACTAAATTTATTACCGATATATAATCCTATGATAAGCATGTAGTATCTTTGGTATTTTCTGCTTAAGGTCTCTAAACTCGCATGTAGCACTAAAGATAAGGTTCTGTAACATATACGATGTACACAAAAACAAGAAATAATAAATTTTATTGCTTCAAGGGTAGGGGAAAATAAATTAGTTAAATGAATATGTTTACGGCAAATTGATAAAAATGCTTTTAATTGCCTGTTCATCTGAGTTGCCCAACAACTTTGTTACGAAAGATAATCCTTCTTTCAACACCATGCTAATCGAGATAAACAGCAGAATTTTATTACTTGGTTCCTTATAAGTAGAATGGAACTAAGGGAATGCACTAGGCTGAAGTGATAGTGAAATGTTTTAAAAGACTGTCGTTATGCGATTGCCATTGCAAATCGCTTCTTTGATTGGCCAGCAGTAGAGCAATAGAAAAACGCACATTTCCGTCTGAGAAAAGTATAAGTACTTTACAATTGAAACCAATAACAAGGAATACCTCGAAAACAGTAAGCTCCACGAAGAAAATCTATATGACATAACTTGTGTATTTTAACAAGCCCTAAATTTTTGTATTGTAAGTTTTTATCTATCTCTTACGGTTTACTAGTTAAATAAAACTAAGCAAAATTCATCCAGAATAAACAGGTCTTTAGAAGCTATTTCCAGAAAATTCAAGATATACATTTTATTTTGTGATAGAAATGGCTTTAAAATGTGGTATTTTAATCAAAATCGTTAAGAGCTATTTTAAAAAAACCACAATTTTAGAAATGTTTTCCATGTAAAGGGCAGTTAGGGGTGGGGGGATTTTCTTAAGAATCTTCGCATCTTCGGAAGAGACCAAACTTAAATACCAAGTTTGGTATTTAACAGTCTTTTCGTTTTTAAGCTATACTGTCCACTGACCCCCCCCCCACACACGGACCTGTTTCAGAAAATGTTTTTTTTTGGATTCAGGGGTCCAAAAACATGCATTTCCGGTGAAAATTCGACATCGAATTTTTGGGTGGAATACAATACTTCTCTATCCCTATGTACATTGTACATATGGGGCTAGAAAAAGTAAAAATTTGAAGCATATAAATAATGTGGATAAATATTTAAACTCTCCTTCTTTGCATTAAATATCTATATGTACAATAAATGACTTGAAATGTATTTAAAATTAAGTGTGATATGGTCATGTTGTAACTGTATCAACTTACTGTATAAGACAATTTATTGCAATATTGTATTTCATACAGTTTATTTGTGTATGCACTACATGGAATCACAATTTATGCATCTTACGTATACCATGCAGTCAAATGGGTCTCGATTTACCCTTTGGGTGTAATAATTATTTACAATTCTTTTTTAATGCACCCAAAAATTCGATACCGAGATTCCACCGGAAATACATGTTTGCGTCCCCCTGAATCCAAAAAAAAAGGATATTTAGGAAAAGATCCGTGTAGGTTTGTGTCTATGGGCAGCATAGCACCCCCTTAAATACCAAACTTGGTATTTAAGGGGATGCATCACCCAAAATCCTAAATCCAACAGTTTTCAATTAATCAGGCTGAAATTTTTAACATGCATTTATGTTGTACCGTAGTTACATGATTTAAAATTTAGTTTATGTATCATAAGTAGTTTTTGAGTTATTAATCTTTAAATTAAAAACCTGGCACTCCACACGATGAAAACGATGAAATTTTTTATTTTTCAAAATATGCATTTGTATATCTTGAATTTTCTGAGAACAGCCTCTGAAGACCTCTTTACTCTGGACGATTTTTATTTAATTTTGCATAACTGGTAAATTGTAAGAGATAAACAAAAACTTACTACACAAAAAATGTAGATCTGGACAAAACACACAATTTATGGCATATTAATTTTTTTTTCGTGGAATTGGCCGTTTTCGAGAATTCCTTGTTATTGATTTCAGCTTTAAAACACTAATGTATATGGGAACTTGTCAACACTTGGCCACGCAAAGAAACGGATTTCAATTCCATAGCAACCAAATTTTTAAACCTGTGACTGTCGATTTAGCCTTATTTCCATCCTACTTTTAAGGAACTAAGTAATAAGACTGTTTCTGGCAATGTTTTACCATGAGATAGATAGAAGAATAAGCTTATTAACAATAATTTGTTTCAGAGATGTAGTGAAAGTCACATGAATGGAACACATCAGATTTTTTTAATTGTTTCATTTATATAGCTCTCTTTAACATCTAGTCATATCGGGGACTTTACATAGAAACAACGCGTTCACTGTGGATTCTTTACGTTGGGTTTTAATCACTTTATTTTCTTCAAACATGCACATTCACTCTCACATACATACTTCCAGACTCTGTGAGGGATAGAGAATAATTCTGGTTAAAGAAAAGTTCCTCTACGCAGCCTGGAATCGAACCCGGGATCTCCGGTTGCGAAGTCAGCTCGCTAACCACTAGACCACGGAAGCAGTCTTACAATTTTTATTTTGATAAGTGTTTATTGCGCTTATGTTTTACTTTCTCTAGCCCACATGTACATAGTAGATAGAGAAGGTATTGTATTCCACCCAAAAATTCGATGTCCAGATTTCATAGGAAATATATGTTTTGGGGTACACTGAGTCCGAAAAAAAAATTAGAAAAAGATCAGTGTGCGTCTGTGGACAGCATAGCTCAAAAACGAGAAGACCGTTAAATACCAAACTTGGTATTTAGGTTTAGTATCTTCCAAGGATGCGACACGAAAGTTTTCAAGAGAATCCTCCCCAACCCATACTACCCTTTACATAGAAAAAGTGTCAAACACTTTGATTTTCTCAAAATGGCTCATACAATTTAGATTAAAGTCCCGTATATTAGAGATATTTAGATCCCAAATTATGTATATCTTGAATTTTCTGGGAATAGTCTCTGAAGACCTCTTTATTTTGGATGAATTTCGCTTGACTGCTAAATCGTAAGAGACTTGCTGTACAAACAACGTAGATCTCGTCAAAACACATAATTTATGTCCTTTACATTTTTGTTGTGGAGGTAACCGTTTCCGAGATATTCCTGTTATTGGTTTCAATTCTAAAATACTTATACTTTTCTCAGACAGGAGAAAAGTACTCTACTTTTGCTCTACTCATGGCCAAGCAAAGAAGCGATTTGCAATGGCAATCGCATAACGACAGCTTTCAAAACATTTGACTGTCACCTTTCTTAGTTCCTTTCTACTTATAAGGAATAGAAGTAATAAGAATATTTTTATTTAGATTAGCAAGGTGTAGAAAGAAGAATAAACAATCGGTAATTATAGAGAACTTGGGCCCCTCTATAAATTAAACAAATTGTGGTTTGACTGTAAGTTTGGTTTATATTTGTTACGTTTGCACCAATTTTTTTTTATCGGAAAAGCTCCGTAATTAAGTTAGACGCTAATGTATTACGTGCGCGTAGCGATCCTTTTTTGTGAATATTTATGAAGTATGCTGCCTAGAAAGAGTAGAATATAAATAAAGAAGACTTGTAGTACTTTTGCAATGTAAATATACAATAATACTACACACTAAAGTGCCTAAAACCTGAGTTTCATTGTCGGCGGCAGGCGAACAGTGTTGTGGTATGCAACACCGGCATATGTCGCTAGACGCTGTGCTGATGTATGGCGAGTATGTTTCACGCAGATACAGCTGTTCAGTGAATTTTATTATGCAGAACTTCGGCCGCTCTAAAATCCAATGAAACTAAGTGCGATAGATTGACTTTGTATTTATGATGACAATTTCAAAGCCTGTGGATTTCAAATTTAGCGCGAGGTTAGGTTCCAATCCGTTTAGGTTAGTGTGTGTATATACATTTATTTTTCTAATTTTATATCGTTGTAGTACCTCATTATCGATATTTCCAACAACTCCTAACAGCGCAATGGATACATTAGTTTTTTAAACCATCTCACCACCCATAATCCCTCTCTAACCACACTGGTCCCGTTAAGAGTGCAAAACTGGCATAAGCCGCAGCGGAGAGAGTTAGCGGCCCAACTTGTAAATAATTACCAAACAATCTTTTGTAAGAAGTTGGTTTGTAGAGCAGCTAGAGAAAGTTATGAGAGTGTAACATCAGATTATTTTCAAAGCAAACACATGTATTTCATACTGGCATGATTAATTTGTGTACCCACTATATTGAATCACAATTTATGCATATGCTATGTATATCCTAAGTAGTCAAACGGGTCTGGTGAGATCTACATTTTTGTGCAATAAGTTTTGTCTATCCCTTACGGTTTACCAGTTATACATTCAGAAAAATTCATCCAGAATAAAGAGGTCTTTAGAGGCTATTCCCCCAGAGAATTCAAGACATACTCTCTTGTTTTTCATGTACATATCTTAAATATAAGAGATTTTAATAATAATAATAATAATAATAATAATAATAATAATAATAAATCGTTAGAGCTATTTTTGAGAAAACTAAAATGTTCTAAATGTTGCCCAAGCAAAGGGTAGTTGGGGGTACGGGATTTTTCTGAAAATCTTTGTGCCGCATCCTTGGAAGATACTGAACTTTCTATTTGGGAGGGGGGGGGGATTCACGAGATCCCAAAACATGTATTTACGGGGAAATCTAGCTATCGAATTTTTTGGGCACGTTACAATATCTTCTCTATACATTATGTACATAGCTTTAAATAGTCCAAACTTCCCAAAAGCTAAAGTTGGGTCCTGTTATGTCTGAAACCCTTATTTAAAAATCTAAAAAAGCATACCCCTACTGTTGTCACATACTTTTTTTTTTATACATTCCTTGTTATTGGCTTGAGTTATATGAATTTGTTTTTCATGCGGGAATTTGTCAACTCCTGGCAATGCATGATTTCAATCACATGGAAACCAGCTTTTAAAACATTTGACTATCACTTTAGCCTAGTGTTTTCCCTTATACTTACAAGAAAGCAAGCAATAAGATCATTTCTCGAATATCATGAAGTAAATATAAGAATAAGTTTTGTAACAATAATTTGTTACAGAGATGTAAAGAAAGTCATGTGATTGGAATTCATCAGATTTTTATAATGTTCTGTATGGATTATTCTATTTTGGATTATAGATAACATCATTTGCCACAGCATCTGTCAAATGTCATTAAAATCAGAAACGCTGTGGCAAACCCCATTTGACTGTATTACTTTAAACCGTAAGGCAACGATCCTCTATAGCTATACATTTGACTCATGGTTCAACAACTAAATATGGTATTAATGGAGTAAAGTACATGCTGATAAAAGATTTAAATTAAACCTCTATTAAAATCAGAAGCTTAAGAACATTCTTTAGTTTAAAAGATATGTTAAGTTGCCTTTTCCTGACTTTTGTAATTTTTATTCGGTAATAGTTTGGAAATTGAATTCTAGATATTGTCAAATGTTAATGGTTATAACGTGAAGAAGAAGAAGAAGAAAAAAAAAAAAAAACTTTAAAATGATTATATGTTTGTGATTAGGCTTATCCTATAAATTATTATGATTGTTTTATTTTCTTGATTTATTGTTATTATATGCTGTTATATTAGTATGGTTACTATTATTATTTTTATTAAAACGGAGTGAAAAGCTAAGTATCAAAATATTGTATTCAATCGTGTTATTCGTATTATTCATTTAAATAACTTGTTACATACTGTAATAAAATTTGTTTGTACTTCCTCTTTAAAAAGAGCAGACTGTCTCATGGAAGTCAGTAAAAACTTCCATAGGCGATCCGGATTTGAAGGTGTTGGAAATCTGAACATGTTCAGACCTGAAATCTGATTGCCGAGGTTTTGACTTCTTGGGATCAGTAGGGTTTCAGCTTATAGATCCTTCGGCTACTCCTCAATTTATTAAAAAACATCCCTTGACTGTGCTTTGCGGCCTAGGGTCCTGAAAGTATATAACAGTAACTACAAAGCGACTCTAATGGTAGAATAACAAAAGTACCAAATCTGGATCACGTATGGAAATGTTTTATTATTACTGTTATTTATATTATTATTTTTGTTTTTTTAAAAACTCCTCGAAGAAAAGTTTTACTGGCTCTGGGTAAACAAGTGAGCCCTTTGTCCTCCTGTTTCCAGTTTCAAATGTGTTAAATGTATTTTACCTACTCACTTTTTTTGAGAGGAAAGGCCTTTGTTTAAAATGACGCAATTGATTAACAAAGCTTTCTGTGTAAGGTATAAAGGAAAATTAATTCGTATTTGCAAGCGTAAAAAGTTCTTATTCTGATTGTTGTTTTTGTATTGTCATTCTATTTGTGTGCTGAATCTATTTTCATCATTACTTCAATTTACCCAATGAAAATACGCTTTGTCGTTTCCGAATTAACATTGACAACAGAAGTAATAGAAAACTAAGCCGAAAGAGGCATTATAAAATGTGAGGAAAACTCGGTTGAAATCTTACGTCACTAAAGTCGAATACGCTAACACCTCTTTCAGTTTACAGTTAGCTGAGGGTCAACAGCGTCTCTGCCTGGCACTAAACTTCAGAGTTTCTTGCGTCCAACAGGTTGTCATGCTGACAGTTTACATGCGGTGATCATAGCATAAGACGCTGAGAGATAATATTAAACACACACGGCGTATTACGATATAGTTAAAACTGTCTTGCGCACAATGTACCTCGTTGACAGAAGCGGGCATGTTATTTTCATTCATTACACAGTGTTCAACTTTTAAGATAAAATCAAAAGAATGCTGTCCTTGGTGCTCTAGTACAAAGTTATACACTGCTGAAATTAAGAAATACACAAAAACTTACGTCTTCCGCTGGCTGCGATGATCGGCGTTGACGCTGCACACAAAACAGGGTTCTGTCTTTCTAAACTTCCTCAAAATTGAATACCACAATTAAGATACTGTTTATTTAAGTCAAACATGCTTCCTTCTCGTTCTTGTCACACAAGTTTTCTGGTGTTTCTTTCGCAATTCCAATAAAATAGCGAAAACACTTCAGCACACAATAAAGAGTGTCATATCTTTGTCCACACAATTAAATTTCACTTACACTTCACATAAAAACTTCACTCCATAAACAGAAAAAGAAATTCTTTCGGAACGTACTAATCTCCACACTCTTCGCTCAAACCATGACTCGCAACTGACTCCACTCCACTGATTACAAAGCATTAGTCACGTGACAAAAAGCTGTTGTCCGTAGCATGCCACTGCGCTTCGCCTGCCTGTCACTGAATGTATAATAAGGACGGCAGAGAGCAGCACTTGCAGAGAGCACTTAGGGATTTTTTTTCTCGGCGGTTTAGGCTGATACTGCCAACTGTTGCCTGCAGAAAGTAAGATAACATGGCTATAAGAACGAAGTTAAGTTTGTTATAGTTTGGCGTATATGAGGTTCAATACTGTTTAACCACTTGCCCTAAAAGCAGTATTTCCAAGTGTTATTAAGAGTGCTTCCCATACGATCAAATTACATCTCTTGTAAGACTGGAGAAGTGTACCAACTGCATCAAATAATTACATTATGAATTCTAATGTCAGATGTGTGGTGATGTGCTTAACATAACATTTGTCTGAAGACATGCCTGAATATCGGATGCTCTCATAACCCAAAAGTTACAATTAAATCCTCAGCTATTGAAATCCAACATGTAATGCTTTACTATCTTTCAGAAAGCACAAAATAGTGAACTCAAAGAAAAGTTGATTATCTATACTTTCCAAGAAAAATAAATATTTTGATTAAAATTACTCGAATTATTTGACTAGCTGTAGTTTATTTCAACGACTGACCGATTATGATGCGCGCTTTTTTTTATTTTGGTTTTATATTTAAAACAATAATACTATTGACGAATACACCTTGAAAGAATAGCTGCAAATTCAATTACTAGAAACACAAGTGTATCCAGGTTCGATTCTTATCTGTGGCGGTGGAATTTTTCTTTATTACGCAACGAAATAAAGATAAGCAACAGACCAGATACATGAATGTGTTTCATTACAAAAATTGATAAAACTGACGCTATAAATTCACATTTCATTAAGTTAAAGGGGGGGGGGGGGTGCCCATATGACCATAGCCTTGTAAGTATTGCATTTGCTCACTACAGTTCTGTTTACACAACAGAAAAACAAAATGTGTTACTTTTGTATACACCAAGGACGGATTTCTGTAAGCGGCGCACGCACCGCTAGAGATCCTCCCAGAAAACTAGCTGATAATGTTTTGACTCATGGAAATATTAAAAGAAAAAACCCTGAGCAAAGGATGGCAGAAATTGTAAACAGAGAAATTTAAAGAGAAATTCTACACGAGGAGGCTCTCAAGCATGAAGTTTTAATAAATATATTTTCAGATATTAAGTTGCATATTAGTAATTATGTGGACACTTCTGTGTGGCATATAAGTGATAATGGTGATTGTGTGTGTTTAAATTAAATTTATTAAGTGATTGACTGCTTTATGTGCACACCACTTGAAAAATAATAAAAGTCAACTGCTTTAAAATAAACAGAATGTAGTTTGTCTCCTTTTGACACAAGACGTTTCAGGAAATATGTTTTCAGATTTATAATTTTTTAAAAAAGTATACTTTACGAAGAGTGTTCAGAGAGGTTCTCACTGGAGCAACAGCAAAAAAGTGCTAGATAATTTGAGCCGATTGGGAGAAACTACATAAAGAAATACGAACTCATTGAGGTTTAGCTTCGTAGACCATTTAACTTTGATGTTAGGTCATCCCCACCTTCTCCCCAGTTTTATAACTTGTATTTTCACGCAGTATTTCTTTTCTAAATCACAACAAAACAACTGCTAGATAATTTTTCTCATTACGCCATTAGATACCGTAAGTTTCCAGTTGACATTTCTGAGCAGTGTTGTCAAGCGTACGTTCTGGCTTGTAACTATAGACGGCTCTGAATTATTAATAAATGTAGCTACAATATTTTCCCACCATTCTAGTTAAGCTGTGTTGCGATTACATTTTTTTTATGTATTTATTTTATAAAACCTCCATGTTCTCTGCCACTAATACCACGTTTGAAATCGATTTGAGTTTACTGTATTGAATCTTGGATCCGATCCTCTTAGAAAGTGGGATCGTAATGAGATCGGATCGAAAAATGTTGCATGGAAACACCTCGTATTCAAATGTTTTTGAACACGGTAATGAAACTTTTACTGCTATACCTACTCGTTGCATGCAGTAGTATTATGTTAAAGCTTTTTCTTTATTGCTCTGTGATAGATTATAACAGAACCAGTTTTATGGTTTCTATAGTTTGCAGCGTATTTTAAAATATTTTTATTTAACTTCTAAACCTTCTTAAAACATACAAACAACAAGATAAGTTTAACAGGTTCGCCGACACCATTACAAGTTGACCAACATAAATCGATGAATAAATTTACTCTTGAAGCTCGCGTATTCAAAATGATCTCATCATTTCGAATTGAATTCAACATGTGAAACAAGGATCGTATTGAGATGGAATTGGACTCAAATCGATTTCACTTCCCCGTGGAAACGTGGTATAAATAGAGAAGCATTTCTTTTCTTTCGGGGCATGTTAGGCATCTTCCTTCTCTTCTGGTCACTTCTCATAGTTTGCCACAATTAAATCTTTCAAAATCTAAAACATAAGCTATGAGCTTCCGATTAGGCAAGCAAACTATAGGCGAGACAAGAGTAGATCTTGAGCATAGGGGTGCCTGCTTGCTACGAATGACTAAACACAACCACAACGGTGTACTGCATAAAGCAATTACAGTTCATCTAGATGTCAAGCGGCGCCGTGGCCGAGTGTTTAGACCGTTTGCATCTAACCTAGGCGGCCCGGGCAGAATAACTAAAAAACGAAACGTCCCTTATACCAAAGTTGGTATTTAAGTTCAATATCTTCAATGTATGCAACACGATTTTCAGGAAAATCTCTCCCCAAAATTACTTTTACATGGAGCATTTTTCGAAATTTTCGACTTTTTAGAAAAAAAAATTGATTTTGATTAAGATGTATATTAACGATATTTACATGGAAAATAAAATTATAAATTGATTTTTCTGAGAATATCCTCTGAAACTGTCAATTCTGGATAACTTAGATGACTGGTAAACCTTAAGAGATAGCCAAAAACTTACTCTGCAAAAATGTAGAGCTCGTTATAACACAATTTATATCACACATATATATATCAGGAGTAACCGTTTCCAGATATTCCTTGTTATTAGTTTCAATTTAAAATTCTTTCTCTAGCTGTTCCATATATAAACTTTTCTTACAAAAGATTATTCTTTTAACTAATAACAAGGCAAATATCTTGAAAACTCCAACTCTACAAGAAAAGAAGCGTGACAAATTGTGTGTTTTAAGCACTTCTTTTTTTTTTTTGGTGTCTATTTCTTATGATTTAACCGCTTTGCAAAAGTTATGCAAAACTAATACAGAATAAAGAGGTCTTCAGAGGATATTCCCAGAGAATTAAACATAAATTTTATTTGTGATGTAAATATCTGATATACATATTTTAATCAAAGTTGTTAGAGCCA
Organism: Hymenopus coronatus; assembly: GCA_030762935.1. Taxonomy (NCBI): domain Eukaryota; kingdom Metazoa; phylum Arthropoda; class Insecta; order Mantodea; family Hymenopodidae; genus Hymenopus; species Hymenopus coronatus. The sequence continues at coordinate 42,078,219 of CM060899.1, forward strand.
TTTTTGAGAGGAACAACAGTTTCAAACATTTTTAGTTTGTAGTGGGGAGATTTTCTTGAAAATCTTAGTGTCACATCCTTGGAAGATACTAAAAACAAACTTTGTGTTTGTTTTTAGTAGTCTTTTCGTTTCTGAGCTATGCTGCCCAGACCTTTTTCTAAAAGTTTTTTTTTTTTTACTCAGGAGACCTCAAAACATATATTTCCAGTAAAATCTTGACATAGAACTTTTGGGTGGAATTCAATGCCTTCTCTAGCTACTACATACATTGCATGTACATATGGGCTAGAGAAAATAAAAATGTATATGACATTGTTTTTTAACATCTACTTTTTTTTTAGTAAGATTTTGCATATCTTTTACTATTTACTGGTTAGGTAAAAGTCATACAGAATGAAGAGGACTTCCGATGCTATTCCCAGTAAATTCAAGGTATACATTTTGTCAAGTAAATGTCTTTAATATACTGTATATTAATGAAAATAATCAAGCCATTTTTGAGAAAATAAAAAATTTGAACATTTTTTCAGGTAAAGGGTAGTCTCGGGTCGGGGAATTTTATCAAAATCCTATTGCATCCTTGTAATATACTAAACGAGTTTGGCATTTTACAGACTTTTCTTGAGTTATCTTATTCACAGACACATGGACCTCTTTTCTAAAAAAGATTTCTTTGGCTACAGGGGACTGTAAAACATATTTCTGGTGAAACTTCTGTACCAAGTTTTTGAATGGCGTGCAATATTTTCTCTAGTTATGTACCATGTACAGTCATTATTATAAATTGATTAATGAATGATATATACACGTACAATTTGTTTGTTAGTCTATTTATTCTTAGTATTAAAAGTAACTATAATGTATACAAATTTGTAGTACTCAGTATTACAGTTCTATCAGTATTATAATTCTCAAATAAATTAAAGCACATTGTTCATTAATATATATGCGCTATACTGTGATTTGTGTATCTTGTTGCGTATTATGAGATTGTATTCAACTTATTCTTGTTTGCAACTTGTCTTTGATATAAATTGCAATTATTATGACATTGCCACACTTGTAAACAATGACTGTCCCTTGAGCCCAAGGGTTCCTTGGGATCTTGTTCAAATAAAATGTGTTTGAATAGCTTGGAAAGGACTTGAAGGCAAGGAATAACAACCATTCATGAGATCCATTTATTATCACAACCTTTCTTCATGTGATAATAGAAAATACAATTTATTTCATCAAACACTTTTCTTTTTATGGAAGTTTGAAAACAGTGTTGTTATAATCATTTATTTGATAAGTTGATTAATTAAACTAAACAACACTTGAGATTTTTGCCAGAACATGTTTTGTAGGACTAGTTTCCTTCATTTTCAACAGGACTTTCCTTGTGGTGGAGCTGACCACATGGAAACATTGTAAACAATAGAAACAGGGTTTTCAATTTCAACATCCTCAGAAGGATGTGTCTAGCAAGTTCATTGAACCACCACCAGAGACAGCATCTACAACATCGCCAGCTTCACCACAAGGAAATTAGTCTATGTCTGGTTGAAAATGAAGGAAACTACTCTTCGAAACATGCTCCAGCAAAAATCCCAAATGATGTTTAGTGTAATTAACTCGTCAAATAAAAAAAATCAAGCTTAATCATTTTCATATGGACAGACATGTTTATTTGATTATATATGTAGAACAAAACAGAAATTTGTTCAAAGAAATCTAAAGCTCCTTTCTTCTGATGTGGGATTTCATTGGAAAAGCATACCCACTCATTTGCAGTGTAATAAAACAAGCTTAACATGAAATTATGCTATCTCTTTCACATGAACATTTCTGTATAAAAGCACATTCCTAAACCAATTTCTGCATTTCCTTATTGAGGAACACTCAGAATTACATGCAATGTTTACATACACTTCGCAGTATTAAAGGCTGAATATTTTATTTCTTTTTAGTTCAAATGCACATCAAGTACTGAACAATCATCTATTCAACTATTAGCTCAATCAATGTGAATTTTCCTTTCACACAAGCGGTGTGGGACAAAAGTTGGAAAAGTCAAGTCAGACTGGTTAACACAGTGGCTCAGTGATTAGAGCAACTGACGGAAACCAGATCTGTGGTTCAAATCCCAGCTTTGACATTGAATTTTTCAGTTTGACTCTACCTTTCCAACTCTTGTTCTACACACCCTAGTGTGGAAAAAACAATTCACAATTATTGACCTAATAGTTGGTTAAACTATGAAGATCTAGACTCAGGTATTTACAACATTATAAATTGCCATTGCAGTATGTCATCTCAAAATAATTTGAGATTTCTTTGTGGTTAACTGAGAGAATCTTGAGTCAGTTTGGGGAATTGTGCATCATGTCAGCATTTTGCTATGATTAACAACTGGACGGAGATCTCAGAAGATCCATGGTTCTGATTTTTGCAGTCTGACTCTACCTATCAAATAGTATGCTTAGACCTTCAATAAAAAATATTAACTGGTAAACTTTGTATGATACATTCAGACAAAAAGTTACTTTAAACTAGTTTACAGATTATCAATACTCAATTCCTAGATATGCAAAAAGTTCCTATGCCTCATCCTGTAGACAATTTTCTGAATGCCAGAGATTAAACACATTTAATATTTCATAGCTTTAAGATAGTACACCAGCTCACTTTGCCACCAGTGGTCAAGCTTACCTTAATAACTTTAATTCAATTAAAAAAATTAGAGTCAAATACACTTTAAGTCTCTTACATATAGCTGTAAAATCTTAGAACATTTTCAGAGATGTTCACAATAATGGAAAATATTGCAAAAACTTTGACAACCCAAGAGGGAAAAGATCTTCATTTTTAAAAATGCCAAGATATGTTAAATTTTGATATCCACCCTGTCAGCAATATTATAAGTTTACCACTAGATAGCAATGGTTGGATGCAAAGGCTGAGGAAAGAGGAACAGATGACAACCTTACGTTGTTACCACGTGGTGAGGATGCAGATGCATGTTTTTAAAAACATTCCAGTGAGTGAAGTTTTAAGTTTGTGCATCAACTTGTTTATATTTTAAATAAAATTTATTTTATAATTAATAGTGCTTCTGTTATTATATTTGCCTTAATAAGCTTTATCCATACTGGTGCATTGGTTTGGGGATGAGAACCTTTCCTCAACTTTGCTATGAGCATGAAATTGAGATCTCCCTGTTAGATAATTCTGTTTGGAGTATCAAGAAGCAGGATGTCCACAAAAGGTTAGGCTGAATAATGCTGTGTGCGATTGCAATGCTACCAAAATAAGAATGTGTAATCTAAATACATAGTTCATTTATTTTATGTAAAATGTGTCAAACTGTTCAAAACATTAAAGAAATTGTACAAAACAGACTTGCTAATTACAGTAGACTCGCGATTAACTGAGATAGTGGTTAGAAAACAAACTTTATGTATCACTGCAATGTAAGAGGCATGCATCAACAAAGTTGGGATATACTTTCATATTCAATCCAGGTTTGGTAATTTATTTGGCCACTAATGCTGCTTTAAAGTTAACAAAGATCTTCATTGCTACTGTACATTATGGTGGGGCTGCCAATATTAGCCATAAGAGCTGAAAGTAATTACAGTTGAAACTCGCTTATACGCTATTCACTTCAACATTTTTCGCACATATAAGCTAAAATTTTAGGGACCAACCGATCTCCATTAAAATTTTGCTCAACTACATTTTCTCGGTAATGCGTCACTTTTCTGACCCCCATACACAAAATGTACCCATTTATATGTTTTTAAAAAATCATATGGTGGTATGTTGCTGTGTATACCCTTGGAATTGCCTGGTTTGGAGTTCTCATTAATGAGAAAAAAATAACACAACTATTTTGTAACAGTTTCACTAACATAACTATTTGAAACTGTTTCATAAAACACTTCTGGAAATTGCAAGCATTGTTTTTTTCTTTATGTATCGCTTCCCTGTAACAGATCCATGCAACCATAACAGCAATGCCTGAGTAGTTGTTTAATAGTAATAGTAATAATAGCTTTATTGCAGTGAATACTCTTACAAGCATCTGACATTGTCAATTTTTCTAACAGTACTTAGAATCTGAATACATAAAATATTTGCATTACATGTATCTATATGTATGTTTCATTTATTGCAACAGTTACTATGTGTGGTTGTTGTGTTCCACTATTGTAAATATTTTGTCACTGCTTACTGCACTTACTACTTGTACCTTTTGACGCTTATCGTTTCATTGTTGTCATATCGTTCCAACAATCTATTAGCCTTGGTTCTAACAGTCACTTCTCTGCTTTAAGTTGAGTGTTTTTTTTTTTTTGTTTTTTGGGTAGTGCCATACTGGCTTGCGTCCAGTGCAGAAAGTCTCACACTACCAGGCTTGCCTGGGGTTAGGGCATAAGTCCCTTTTCCCCCACCACCCAAAAATATTACATTGATCTGTTTCTTAATGTTGCTGCTGCATTGCATTGCAAAAGAGAGGCAAAAGATTATGAAAAGAGTCTTCGAAAATAACTTTCTCATTTAATATTGTAATCTGTTTATCTTTAGTGGCACATCTTCATATTATCTGAATTTTCCACATCTAAGGCAGTCTTAGTTCCAAATTACCGCAGATAACCACGAGTCTATTGTGCTACCATTCTACCCTGAAATAAATATTGTATACATCTGAAGATCTGGTTTCTATCCATTGGGATTTTTTTCTGCTATATTAAATCCATCTTAATACTTAATAACACTCCTTAATATGAAATATATAAATATATGGACATTTTAGTTTGACTTCCATTCTTTAGAAAAACTTGTAAACTTCTGTACATAGAGTATTATTTTAGATGCAGCTTTACAAAAGACATTTAAAAGTTAAGCACTTCTAAAATCGTTGAAGTTCATTCAGTTTTGCATTTATGAACCACACATCAGACACTCATCCTTGTTTTCCAATGAGCAAACCATGGCACTCATATTCATAGCATCCCTTTTCTTTTCAGCTTCTGATTTACCATTGCTTGCTGTACCATTTGTAGCAGTGCTAACAGAACGGCTGAGTTTAGATTTATCCACCGTGAATTGGATAGCTGTAGCTGCAGGCTTTGTTCGAAGATAATACATTCCTGTCTTCAGTCCCTGTAATCAAATTAAATAGTTCAATTACTAACTCTGATTAAATAAATTGTACTATTAAAGAAAGGGGGAATATTAAGCAATATAAATAAACAGGTCTTTAGAAGCTATTCCCAGAAAATTCAAGATATACATTTTACTTGTCAGGTAAATATATTTAATATACAATATTTGAATCTAAATCATTAGAGCCCTTTTTAAGAAAATAAAAATTTTTGAAAAAAGTTCCATGTAAAGGGTAGTGTGGGGTGGGGGGATTTTCCTCAAAATCTTCGTGTTGCATCCCTGGAAGATACTGAACTTAAATACCAAGTTTGGTATTTTAGCTACTTTTCGTTTTTGAGTTATCGTGTTCACAGACACATGGACCTTTTTCTGGAAATGCTTTTTTTTGGATACAGGAGGTCCTAAAACATGTATTTCTGGTAAAATCTTGACATTGAATTTTTGGGTGGAATGCAATACTTCTCTATCCCTATGTACATTGTACATATGGGGCAAGAGAAAGTAAAAATGGAAGAAAGAGGGTCCAGAGTATAAGGTTGTAGAAGAGTCACTGACAGCAAATAATGAAAAGTTTTATTTATCCCAATTTCTCGAATTATTATCCCTGGTATTGTATGCAGCACTCCTCTTTGTAAGCTGTAACAGCTTCTTCAGAGCTAGAAAATTGATGACCTTGTGCACCTTAGGGAACAGGAAGAAAACAGTTGCCAGATTGTGGCTATAGGGTGGATGGGTCAAAAGTTACACCTCAGTTTCTTGCAGAAACTCCAATGTTATATTAGAGGTGTGAGCTGATGCATCATCATGAAAATGACCCTTAGACCTGTCTTAGGATGCTTCTCTTGAATTTTTTTTAAAAACTTCTAGAAGACACACTTCTATGCAGCATTTTGCAATAAAAGTTTTCTGATTTTTGAGCATAACTGTTGCCAAGTGAACTACTTGTGGAGAAGAAAGAAGCCACCTTTTTCTTTCTGGTACTCCTTGCTCTCTAGATGACCCTGTTGGGTGGCTGGTCATCTGGGAACACAATGAAGGACTGACTTGTTTCATGCATTCAGTAATCCACTGCTTCACCATAAATAAACTGCATGGGCCATATTCTTTGTGCTAAGTAATTTGATATATAGATACTTTAAGTTTCACATACTTTGTTGTATAATATTTGAATACGCTAATAACAGTGATGTGGAATTTAAATTTAGTAGAAAGTTAAGAGTCAGGGTTGAAACACATACATCATTTACATTACATGAACCTGACTGGTTTCAAGAACTGTTGCCGTTATCTTCAGAAGATAACAACTGAATGCTGGTTGGCAATTGTAGTGTGGTGGTTCTTTGCATTGACATCTGGTGGTGAGTGACATACTTCCATAGTTGATTTGGTGGCAGCAGTTCAAAATTCATCAAGCTGTGTTTATATTTTATAATGAAAATCTTTTCCCAAGTATCCAATTGCACTGTGTGTTTTGTAGATTTCAGTAATGTAATGTTTGGTGTGATTGGTGGTCCAAAGTGATGAAAAAATTAAGTTTAAGGAAGTTGTTGCTGGGGATTGTGCTGCTCTCTGAGGTGAATTTGAAGAGGTCTTCTGAAGGCAGTAATTCAAAATTTACGTCAGCAACAACACTTCCTTAAGCTTCAGTCAAAATTAGCTGACAAGGACAAAACGGTTCCTCAAAACACGTCCAAGTAAAATATAGTGAAGCTTGAAGTGTTTACATGACTCAAATTATCCCCAGCATATTTCTAAGTTTCATTGTTTATCACACTTCCTACATCACACATATTTATAACACACGTCTCTCAACATATCAACCTCTGTATAAACATCTCGAGTCAATTAGGTAACACATGGAGAGGAAATAGAAGTGATTGAACATTTTTACGATGTTTCTGTATTACCTTTCAGTGTATCTGGTAAAATTACTGAAAGCACCCCCAAAAACACAAAAGGAACATACCATCTTCCAAGCATAAAAATGCATTGAAGTCAGTTTTCCATAGTTAGGTTCTGCTATGTGAATGTTAAGAGACTGACTCTGATCAATAAAGGCTCCTCGATCAGCTGCCATTTTAATGATGTTCTTCTGAGATATTTCCCAGACTGTTTTATATAATGCCTTCAGTTCTGCAGGGATTTCTTCTATGCTCTGTAAAAAATTCATGGAAAATAATGTCAGGTTAAGTCACCATCCCTCCTCTAAATGTTAATGTATACAGCCTAATAAATGCAGATTCAAATTTGAAATAAATAATCTCACTAATAATTCCTTCTGAAACTTTCCATGGCAGTGGAAGTCTGCAGAGATGGGCACTAACGGATTCTTTTGACAATTGAATGCATTATGATAGAGAGAAACAACTATCTAAAAAATCTGATGTGTTCCATTCACATGACTTTCTCTATATCTCTGTAAATTGTTATTGTTAATAAGCTTATCTTTTATTTATTTCATGCTAATCGAGAAAAATTAGCGAAATAGTCTTATTTCTTGCTTTATTGCAAGTAGAAGCAAAATAAGGGAGTACCATAGGTTAAAGTTAAAGTGAAAGCCAAAAGCTGGTTGCTGTGTGACTGATGTTCCTTTGCTTGCATGGACAGGAGTTGACAAATTCCTATATGAGAAAAGTTTGTTTTACAAAGCTGAGACAAAGAAAAAGGAATATCTCAAAAACGATCAACTCCACGAAAAAAATGTATATAGCATAAATTGTGTGTTTTAACGTGCTCTACATTTTTTGTGGGTTAAGTTTTTGTCCATCTCTTACGGTTTAGTAGTTATGAAAAATTAATCCAGAATAAAGTAGTCTTCAGAGGTTATTCTCAGAAAATTCAAAATATACATTTTATTTCAGGTAAATAACTTTAATATACAATATTTTAATCAAAATCGTTAGAGCCATTTTTCTCTAGAAAATCAAAGTTTTCGAAAAAAGTTCCATGTAAAGGGTAGTTTGGGGTGGGGGGATTTTTCTCAAAATCTTCATGTAGCATCCCTGGAAGATACTAAACTTAAATGCCAAGTTTGGTATTTTAGCGACTTTTCGTTTTTGAGTTATCGTGTTTACAGACACATGGATCTTTTTCTGAAAATACTTTTTTTTTTTGGATACAGGGGGCCCTAAAACATATATTTCCGGTGAAATCTCGGTATCGAATTTTTTGGTGGAGTGCAATACATTCTCTATACACTATGTAGATAGTGAGTATAGAGAAATAAAAATACTTCTTATTATATACTTGGTCCTAAATTTGCTATGGGTTGAATTGAATGTAAGGAATGACCTAACATTCTAAACTCAGTTCAATATGGGCACAAGCTTCTCAATTTTAATATACAAACAAGTGGGGAACCTACAATAGTTTTTGTTGCCCACCTCATTAGTCAGGGTAGCATGTCTGTTTCACATTCAAGAGGTAGCAAGTTTGAATCTCGCTTAGGGTGAGTTACCCATACAAGGGTTTTTGGTGTGTGTGTTTCAACTATCCGAGAACAAGAATTAAGCTCCCTGTGATCATTTGAGCAGCATTTCACCAATTTCATTCATTGTCCAATATGACCAATGGGGTTAAAGGACATTAAGTTAAATAAAAACTCTAATGTGATCCATTCACATGACTTTCTCTACGTCTCTGCAACAAATTATTATTAAAAAGCTAATGCTGCTATTTATTTCATGCTAATCAAGAAAAAATTAGCAGAAATAGTCTTATTACTTGCTTTCTTGTAAGTAGAAGCAAAATAAGGGAGTACCATAGGTTAAAGTGACAGTCAAAAGCAGGTTGCTATGTGACTGAAGTTCCTTTGTTTGTATGGACAGGAGTAGACAAATTCCCGTATGAGAAAAGTATGGTTTTTAAAGCTGAAACAAAAAAACAAGGAATATCTCAAAAACAACTCCACGAAAAAAACGTACACAATATAATTTGTGTGGTTTAATGTGCTCAACATTTTTTGTATGGCAAGTTTTTGTCTGTCTCTTATGGTTTAGCAGTTGTGCAAAATTCTGTAAAATTCATTCAGAATAAAGTAGTTTTCAGAGGCTATTCCCAGAAAATTCAAGATATACATATTATCCTGTCAGGTAAATATCTTTTATATAATATTTTAATCAAAATCGTTACAACCATTTTTTAGAAAATCAAAATGTTCGAAAAAAACTCCATGTAAAGGGTAGTTGGGGGTGGGGGGGGGGGTGATTTTCTTGAAAATCATGTTGTATCCTTACAACAAGATACCAAACTTAAACATCAAATTTGGTATTTAACTTAGACTTTTCGTTTTTGAGCTATGCTGTCCACAGACACACACAGACCTTTTTCCAGACATGCTTTTATTTGGATTCAGGGGGACCCAAAACATGTATTTCCAGTGAACTCCGGTATTGAATATTTGGGTGCATTACAATATGTTCTCTATATACTATGTACATAGTATGTTTAAAGAAAGTAAAAATAAGAGAGAAAAGTTGTTGTGGCTGTTAACTAGCTAGGAAACGTAAAGCAGCAACATTACAACTATTTTTAACTTCTCTTATGCAAAAAATATTTGGAATTACCATTTTGGTTTTTATTTAGAAGCATAACAATCTCCACCTCCACAACTGGGATGTACAGAACAGGAAGCGAGTGCTTGCACCAAACCTCTCCAGTAGTATTACCATTATTAATGCACATATTTATAACAAACTATATGACCTAGTAGACCAACTGCATATTTAGGTTTCTTCCTTGGTAGTTGGTATGTAGCATTCTTTGGTGTAATCTTTACAACTAATTGTCAAAACTGATGAATAAAGAAACTAAAACAGTAGATATTTTATTATTCTGGAATAGGGTTGGCATATCTGCATTGGTTCATCAATGAAAGCAACTTCTGCCAAGCAACCAATAGTAGTAACATTTTAAAATGAATACTTAGGTAACAATTGAATAACCGATAGTTTGGAGAGTATAATTTGCTAGTGCCCATCACTAGAACACTGCACTGGAAGCACTGCTGTTCATTGCTAGACAGCTGTACAGATCAGATTATAGTATTCATTACTATGTGGCTGATGTTTCTAATTTAATGCAAATAAATGGTTTCACAAAAAAGTAATACAGTATATATATGAGAAATCCTGTAACATTAACTTGCAACAGTTTAAAGTATTTCATGTTATTAGTCTTACAAAATTATATTAATGGGAACTTTAGAACTATTTGATTGTGTTTTTAATACTACAGTGATTACTTATTTTGAATGAGTAGTAAAATCTACAACCGCATTCACCTGAACTGATCCACCATTAGCTATGATTTCATTCTTCATGTCTTCACTCCACAAACCTAGTTTTGTCAGATCTCTAAGCAAATGATGATTCACCACCTGAAAACAATACCATATATTGTGAATACACGATTCCCTTTTGGATTTCAGTGAATCTATATAAAAGTAAGAAAGCTATTTTGAACACACTAAGGGACACTTAACCTGATGAAGTCCTTTTTAGAGTTTTTTTAGTATTTTATTTAGTATTATTTGAATTTGTGTCACAGGCAAACTATGAAATGCCTTATATGACTACAAGTTTGGTAGTTCATGATTTCCACCATATGATCTTACTCATAGTTTGTGTGCGCTTCTCTTTTATTATTATTATTATTAATGCAGATTTTACTATACTAGTAGAAACTCACAGAATGCATTTTCAGTTTGATTCCAGATAAATATAATCTATCATCAGCTTTAAACACAACATTTATCTCTTAGTTGTAGATCAAGACCTGACTTAGAATTAGCCTCTAGCACCAGACAATTACATGGTACAAAATACTCCTGATTATTTGTGTGCGGATTAACTTATTTGCAGATTTTACTGCATCAATAACATTTTTTTAAAAATATTTTTTTCTAGGAAACAGCAATCAACAACCCTCCACGTGACAATATTGCCATTTCCATTATTTAACCCTTTTAGTGCCAGCCCAAATAGCAAAATGCTGTCTGAAAAGTGCCAGGCAATTTTAGAGGAGAATGCAAGATTTAAAATTCTTAGTAATAAAATAAGTGCCAAATGACAGAGAGCTGCATATTTTTTCATTTTTAGTAAATCTTTAGTCTACCGTATAATATGCACTATATGAATGTGAAATCTCTTAAATATTTTTAAAATATTAAAAACAAAAGAAAAATTTAAAATAAAATTAAAAATCTCAAAATAATACATATATAAAACCTCAATAACTGAAAGACCAGGCTAATTAAATGAAAGTACAAATACTTCTTTAATAAAACAGTATCCTGTTTTGGTCTAGTGTTTCATTTTTTAAAATACAGAAAATGAATTCACTTAACCTGAAGGCTGAAAAAAACAACCATAAACACACACATACATAAACATGATACCACTATTAATGAAAATGGCATAAAGCAATAGGTTACAAATGTAATGCTATACAATTCAGCACTTGTGCTCTTGCATGGTTGAATGGTTGATTCACATTGCAAGTATCATCTAGTTACATCTCTGTAAATCCATTTTGATAAGTGCACCTTATTTGCATGCTTATGAGACCTGTTGATATTGGATGCATTTTCATCACTGAATAAATATCTTCATCTCGTACATAGATGTCAGAAATGCTTTCTGAATAAATATCTTCATCTCGTACATAGATGTCAGAAATGCTTTCAACAAGTTCTGAAAATCAAAAATCATTCAGTTCTAATATATTGCGAACTGCAGCTCGTATTTCCTCTTTGGTTTGTAATCTTTGGCTAGACGACACAATGTTTCAACCAACATAAACACCGACTAAAAAATTAAATTTGGAGCTAATTTAGCACTTTGGAGTGTAAAGAAAAGCTTTCTCTATAGCTACAATGTAGCAAGGACACAGACTTTCCAGCTAGAAAGAGTTAAACTGTTTGAAAATGGCATCACGATTAGTTTGTGATTGTCACTAAAAGGGTTGAATGATGCTGCATAATAACAGATTACCATTTCCTTTGTTATTGGCCAGCCTGTTCCGTGTAAATCGAAGACAAACTCAATCTTCTGATTTTAATTAAGGTGTGTCTAGAAACAGAGAAGACATTTGTAAAAGGGATGGCACAGAAATGAAAAAACATGTTGAGATTATTATTAAAAAAAAAAAAAAAAAAAAAAAAAAGAAAAAGATTTGAGAAGGGGGAACACTGCTACAAATTTAAGTGCTGATCACGGTATTGGAATACGAACCGTTAGGGACATTAAAAAGAATAAATAGACAATACAGGGTTTTGTCAGAAGCTGCAATTCTAATTTTGGGCCATCTGCATGAAAAAAGCATAAAGAGATCTACATTCAATGAATTAGATGCTGCTCTTTTGCTATGTTTAGCAAAAAGCAAGCAAAACCTGCCTTTTCCTCTTTAGTATGGTACAGTTTCATTCTTTTCCTTCTTAAAGGCAAAGGGTATTTTAGGATACAAACCTGAAATTCTCCAGACAAGACTCTTCTTGTATAAATATTTGTAGTATATGGTTCAAAGGATTCATTATTTCCAAGTATTTGAGCTGTTGAGGCTGTTGGCATAGGAGCAAGCAACAAGGAATTTCTAACTCCATGGGTAGCAATTCGTTTCTTGAGGTCATCCCAGTTCCACAGTGATGTCGGTGTTACGTCCCACATGTCATATTGCAGGATCTAGACACATAAACAGTTTATATATGATATATCTGAGCAATAGTTATTAGTAAATATACAATATAAAATTAAATATTTGTTCATAAGGATACGAGCAGTTGTTGCCAACTTTTGTCACTATTAAGATGTACAAAACAGACTGCAAAATTTAAGTCAAGGAACTTTGGTTTACCATGATGATGCTCTAACCAATTGAGATACCAAAACAACTGCCACAATGAAGAATTCCAAACTGACACACTCAAATTCATTTTATCAACACATTCTAATTCAAGTAACTATCTTTAATATATGGCATTAATAAAAATCATTAAGAGAATTTTTAGATAAAGTGTAAAACAACAAAAACTTTTCCATATAAAGGGTAGCTTGGGGTGGGAGGATCTTCTTAAAAATTGTGATATGTCCTTGGAAGATATGGAATTACCCAGGGGACTGCATGTGGGATTTTTGGTGGTCGAAGCAGGGCCTGGGCAGGTTTTCTACAGGTTCTGCAGCTTCCCCTGCCATGCACTCCATTAATTGCTCCAGAATCATCTTTCCTGTCATTCTTTCACCACAGTTTCACATCACCCACTTCCTCACTTTCTTATACCAGGCAATGAGAGGATCACCCATTCAGACTTCTCTCTGATCCATTGCCTCTACTCCTTAGCAAGCATTTTACCCTATGCCCTGGCTTGTAAGTATTGGGAGGTGTACACTATTTTTCAGAACATGATGGCCCTGCCCCACCCTTCTCCTTAAGTTAAAGTTTGCGGTTGGAGACCAACTCTCACCGTTGCAGTCTTCCACTTACTGGTCCCTTAACTGAGGAGTGATTCTCGGCTTGTAAGCAATGTCTCCAGGAAACACATTTTATATGCTGCCTCTCTACGGTTCAACTGTTATGCAAAACCCATCATGAATAAAGAGGTGTTCAGAGGCTATACCCAGAAAATTCAAAATAAACAGTCTGTAATGTAAACATCTTCAATATACAGCATTTTAATTATAATCATTAGTCATTTTGAGAAAAACAAAATTTTCACAAATTCTTCCATGTAAAGGGGTAGTTTGTGGTGGAAGGATTTTCTTGAAACTCTTGTTGCATCCTTGGAAGATACTAACTTAAATACAGAGTTTGGTTTTTAAGTCTTTTTGTATGCTATCCACAGACCTTTTTCTAAAACAGCATTTTTTTCACTCAGGGTACCTCAAAACACATTTCCAGTGGAATCCAGACGACAAATTTTTGGGTAGAATACAACACCTTCTCTATCCATTATGTACATTGTAAATGTATGCTAGAGAAAGCAAAAATGCTTTCAGTGAGTGTTTTTTCCCCATAAGACAAAAATAGTAATAACTAAAGTGTCCAACAAAATATTTTAAGCACCATATTAACTTGACTGTGCACAATTCGTGTGCGATTCTAACTAGACACTATTTAATTCACAATTTCAAATTGATACTAAAGATTGGACAATGATAAAAATAGTTCAATTAAAATTTGAGTCGGTTTTTGTAACACAAACTTGTTCCTGAAACCGGTGCCAGTAAGTAATTACTAAATGATATTTGCTGTTTGCGTTACAAAAACCGATTCAAATTTTTTAAATTTAATATTTATCACAGCACTGTTACAAGCTTCTTTGCACATTTGCAAAGTTTCAAAATAAAAACAGTTATTTGTAGCCACTGAAAAATTTGTGAGTTTTCAGATTAAGCTCTTTTAACATACAAGGGTGGTTTGGCAAGTCTGGTAAAAGATCAAGAAAAATTGTTTTGTTAAACAACTCACTCACTTCTCAACAGTCTTCTTTGAGGGATATACACTTAATCCAGCAATCCTCCAGCTTTTTCATCCCATCGGTAAAATAGGTTCTGTTCAAACTCTGCAAAGTACTGGTTGACTGTAACTACCACATCCTCATTAGATGAAAATTTCCTCCCACAAAGCCAAAGTTTAAAGATAGGATGCAGGAACACACTTGGGGCTAAGCTTGGTGAATAGAGTGGATAAGGAACCAATTCATGCACTTTCACCATTGTTATTACTGGTGTGGGATGGTGCATAATCCTGGTTAAAAAAGCACTTTTTTCCAAGCCAAATTTGCTCTTTTATATATCTTATGTTTGTCCGACTATGTTTAAATTCATTAATCCAAAAGTAAATAATGACAGTGCACAGCCTGTGCGAAATTCAATAAATTCTCTTTTGATTTGCAGGAAATTGAAACCTTCAAATGAAAATGTTTAACAACAGCACAAAACTCAGGTTTCTCCTTTTTGACCAGTTCAAATGGCTGTCAACTATGATGATCCTTTTGAATAACCAAGCTTACCAACCATGAAGCCACAACAAAAACGCTCCATTCTTTCATGGAAATTTATCAGTCTTATCAAACCACCCTCGCATAAGCATAGATATGTGCTAAACTGAGTGTTGTTTAATAAACCGCAAGGCATTGAAAAAGTGACAGTGTTGCAAAAAACCTTAGAAATATGCATATGGTTAAAAATTTGGAATAAACTAATCACTTATCAAAACAGACCAAAATTTAGAATTTGTCACTACTGTTCAATTTTCCTAAAAATTTGTTTTTATACCAAACACTTGTTTCACTGTCAAAAAATATTTCTAATGAGGTTGGTTGGTATCTAATATTGAGCAGTTGGCAGTGAAGCCATTTGCTCTCTTGCATTCCAGTAATTTGATTTTATATATCATGTTGACTAAAGGTTGGGCAGCAGAGAAGATGGTTTCCATCCATATCTTCTTTAAGTGTACAGAAAAGACACAGAGGAGATCTCACTATACTAATACTGAATAATGTTTGAGACAGTCATGGTCTGTTAGGAGTCTAAAAGTTGCTACAGAGGATTTTCTTGGTAATGTAGTGATTCTGGTCGGTTATTACATAAATTTTCCCATGGTTTTCCTTTTGTTTGTAATACATTATCTTCTTTAATTTTGTTATTATATGTTGATATAATGATTCTTTTGATAGAGTGATAACTTATTGCATCAGATGAATTTTATGTAATTTTACTACCTTTCTTGGCTAGAAAGTCAGCTGTTTCATTACCCTGTATTCTGTAATGTGCTGGTATCCATTGAAGTATTTATCTTTTATTTAAATTCATTAGTTGTTTTATGATTTTGCAGCATTCTGCAATATTTAAGTTATTAGGTGTTACATCAGATGTTATAGATATAATAGCTGCTTTAGAATCAGATAATAGTACACCTTTTTCAAATTTATTTATATGATATAGTAGGTTTTGCAAGGTCTGAAGTATTGCCGAAATCTCTCCATCAAAATTTGTAGTATTTAAACGTAATCTTTTGTAGAAAGAGAAGAGAGAGCATATTGCACCTGTGCCAGTACCACTGTTATTTGGTAAGCTAGAACAGTCAGTATAAACATGTAGCCTGCCATTCATTGGTAGGGTATCTTAAATTTTTTATTTCTAGTGTCATTTGTTTCAGAACACACATATTTCTAATGTAAAAGTGTGTTATGTTACAAAACTAAATACAAGATACAAACTTACTCCTTTGCTAACTGGACTCCCAGAATAGGATTCATAAGGCCCCAATTTTTCTGCTAGTTCACAGCTGGCTTCAAGAGCACCATAATAAATGGTTTCAAAGATTTGTTGATTGAGCTTCTGTGCTTCTTCACTATCAAATGGCAAGCGCATACAAATGAAGGCATCTGCCAATCCTTGAATGCCTATTCCAATAGGACGGTGCCGCATATTTGAATTACGTGCCTGAAACATTCCCAAAGAAAAACTTTACCAATGATATGCTCTATGAAATAAAACATACTAATATATTAACAGATGTAGCACATCTTACCTCTATTACTGGGTAATAATTCACATCTATTATTTTGTTGAGATTTCTTGTCACTATTTTGGCCACATCTTTTAGCTTCTTGAAATCATATGTTTTGTCAGCATTCAGAAACATGTTTACTGCAATTGATGCCAAATTACAAACTGCAATCTAGAAAGGACACATCATGTTAACAATCACATAAGATATTAAATTGCACATTTTAATATCATAATAATAGCTTTAATGAAAGAAGATTAATATATTTGCATATAGTTAGAATAAGCAATTAAGTTGGTTTAATGAAGAGTTAATAAAGAGAAGAGAAAATCTATGGAAAAGTTGAGGAACTTTAATGAATTTAACCATTAAGTTACTCTGGGTATGTTTTTTATTATTAGAACCAACTGAAAAATTCAAATCCTGGCTCTGGCATTAAATTTTTCTGCTGGTTCTAATAATAATGAATTTAGACATGCTTTTGGATGAGAACCCCAATGTAATTATTAAGATGACATATTTATCCAAGTACAAGATGACCTCAAATGCAAGACTACCAGTTTTTTCAGGACTTAATTTTTTTTTTTTTTTTTTGTGAAGCTGTGCAGAAATTCATTTAATGTGCAGGAGAGGGGGTGGAAGAACAGAAATGTATTGGTACGTAGGAGGTGACTGCAATTGCAATGGAGCTTCAATGACAACAATGGATACATTGTACTAAGCACATTGTATATAAAGAGGGGTATTGTATTGCACTCATAAAGTCAATATAAGATTTCACTGGAAATACATGTTTGGAGATCTCCTGATTTATCTGTATATATATAAAAATGAATCGCTGAAATGTATGTACACGTATCGCTTCCGAACGACTGCATCAAATTGAACAATTTTTTGTTGTTGTGTTCGTTATTGTCACGATTAGGTTTGTGGAAAAGAAAATGTTTAAATATAGTGCAGGAAAGTATTTAAAATTTCATATTAATAAAAACCCTGACATGCGAATGCATTTTACTTAATAGCCACCAAATGGCAGTGATACCACGGTTATTTTTTGCTAAATTATCGTAGCAGTGCTATATTTTCCCTTCCCATTCAATGTTAAGGTAACATACCAGTTTATCGACACAGCGAAGCATTGCACTAGTGACATTCAAATACATTTGCATATATTAACTGTCCTTTCCTTACTCCTATTGTTTAAAATAAAGCAGCAAAAAAGCTTTCCTGGTGACTAACAGCTAGAGCAAGTATTTATTTGCCATTAGATGGCCATAGTGGTATTTTTCCTCCCCATACTATGTTAAGGTAATGCAACAGTTTTATCGAGATGACACAATGTAGCAGTGAAATTCAAATACATTTTTATGTATTAACTGTTCCTTTCCTTACTCCTATCGTTTGAAATAAAGAAGCTTTCCTGGCAACTAACACCTACAATATGTGCTTATTATTTGCCACCAGATGGCCATAGTACCTACTGCTCTATTTTTCTGCTTCAATGATAAGGCAATGCACCCGGTTATGGAGACTGATGCAAGATAACTGTGAAAATCAAATATATTTCTTAGTATTAACTATCGTTCCCTTGGTCACATCGTTTAAATAAAGAAACAAGTCTATTTTTGTTGTAATTCTTTCAAATGAATAAGTTATAAACAATGCACATAACCATTAACCCTTCTTGGAATCTGAAAATGGCGGAGAAATAATGGAATCCATTTTAGGTTTAACTTCCTATAGCAGATGTTTATTATTTAACATTATGTGGTACATTAGCTAGCTAAAGAACATGAAGATATCCGCCTCACCAACACACTGCAATTTCGGTGCTTTTAATACATTTGATCAAGTAATATTTTGAATTAAATGGAGAAATTTAATACACAAAAGCTATCATCAAATAAAAGCTTATCAATTGCCCAACCAGGATCTACTTGCTCTTTAGTTATGTCATTCTTAGCCTTAGAAATGGCTGTTTTGACATAGAAGAAAATAAAGAAAGAGGTGGAAAACATTAGGAGGAAAGAAAGAGATTCAGAAGATGTATGAATGTTATTTTGTGACTTTCTCCTTAACGTAATTCATTACCTATGCCAGCGTATAACTACCACACTATGAAAGCCCTGCCATTAGTGTTATTATGCCGACGCTGCTAACTGCATGTCATCCTTTCCACAATACCTTATGGGTGCTCTGACTTCGTCCTTTTCGTAATACCAACTATATATGCTACATTGTGCAGATCATGGCACTTTTCAGGTGCAAAGGCATTATTAGACATTGGTAATGGGCAAATTCCTGTTGACACTTCTACTGGTCTCATTTCGTTTCCATCAATTTTTTGTCACTTCACAACATCAAAGAAAGAATTAATATCGAAAGTGTTCCCAAATATTGGTACAAATTACAAAACTATGCTAAGTGGAGTGAATGAGCCATTTTAGCAGCAACTAATAAGAATGTAGATGATTTGAATGCAAAAATTCAGGGTAAAATTGATGGACAAATGCATTCATTTAAGTTGATCAATTCCATTACCAATCCAAATGAAGTCGTCAATTATCTAACTGAATTCCTAAATTCACTGGATTTGCCAGGATTCCCATCATACAATTTACAGCTCCAGGTTGACTCGGTGATAATTATACTGCGCAATATCAATCAGCCGAAATAATGCAGCGAAACAAACCTCTCACTGTTAAAAAAATTATGAAAAATTTGATTTAAGTTACTATAACATAGGAAAGTTCAAAGGCGAGGATATACTTATTTCAAGAATACCACTAATGTCAACCGACTTTCCCTTTGAATTTAAGCACACCTTGCATTTGCAATGACAATGAATTCTAAGGTCAATAGTTAGAAGTGTGTGTAATACAGCTTGATTTGTGTTTTTTACATGTTGTACATTGTGTGCTCGAGTCGGCTAACTAGCGGCGCTATTTTTTTCTCCCCAAAAGGAAAATTGTACATTACAATTAAGTGTTAACAAATTATTTAATTGTAATTTTATTTTATTGCATGGTCATACTGTAAACGAAAGATTTTGTCTGAGTTTTTTTTTGTTAGGTACACCACCTGTGCGAAGCTGGGGCAGGCAGCTAGTTTATAATAATAGAGAGAGGAAAAGAAAGCATTTTTAGAAACACATCCATGAGTATGTGTTTGGGGGCCATAATTCAAAAACGAAAACTCGGTTAAATACAAACTTGGTATTCAAGTTCAGTATTTTCCAAGGATGTAACATGAAGATTTTCAAGAAAATCCCCACACCCCTAACTACATTTTATATGGAACATTTTTCAAAAATGTTCATTTTCTCAAAAATGGCTATTATGATTTTGATTAAAATAGCTTATGTTTAAGATATTTTTATGACAAGATGAAATGTCTATCTTGAATTTTCTGGGAAAAGCCTCTGAAAACCTCTGTAGACTTTTGTATATTTGGTAAACCATAAGAGATAGACAAAAAACTTACTGCACAAAACATGTAGATCTCATTAAAACACACAATGTTATATACATTTGTTTTTGTAGAGTTTGCCGTTTTCGAAATTCCGGATTATTGGTATAAATTTTAAGCTGCCGCTTAAGCTTTTCTCAAATGGGAAGACTTCCTGGCAAGCAAAATGAATGGAATTTCAATTGTTTCACATAGACCTTAATTATTGCTTTAGCCTGTGCATTCCCTTATATCCTTTTTACTTACAAGGAAGCAAGTAATAAGGCTAATTCTGTATGTTTATCTTGATTAGCATGATGTGGATAAAAGATTATTCTTTTGAATAAAAGATGTTTGCAGAACTGCTAGAGAAAGTTACGTGAATGGGCACATCCGATTTTTAATTTATACAATAAATCTAAGTTAGCATATTGTTATAAATAGTTTTAATTGATTTGAATTTGAGTGGGAATTCTTGTAATGGGTGGGAGAGGGGAGAAAGGAAATGTACTGTTTTGTGTGTATGTAAGATAGGTGGAGGTAACGGCAGCACACTGCAAAGACACGATGGATAACATTTTCTAATTAGACAACATACTTGATATAACACAAGGTTGTTAAGTTTTAAGTTATTTGGATTTGCATGGAAAGTCATTTAAGGGTGGAAGGGAGAGGACTGAACAGAAATGGATCCATTGTCTATTGTGATATGTGCAATTGAACCTCATATTTCTGTTTGAGCATTGGCTCACAATACCTTAGGTGCAGTCACAGATTATATTTTTATTTTAGTCTCAGAGAGAAATCATTTTTCAAATTAGAATGTCTTACAATCTAATTAAGTATAACAGCTAACTTTATGGCATGAAATGAAATGCACAAAAGCAGCCGTTAGTTTACTGTTCTGTGTCTGCCATATATGCCACAACCTCCTTGGTGGTAACTTTTACCACTTCCCCCTGGCATAACCATGACTTTGATACTCTCCTTTTCCTGCATACTATTTAGAAAATACATCATGAATGCAGAACAACCCAGCTATCAAAATATTATTTCGGAAAAAAAAGTGTCTTGCATTTGGATAAATATGGCAGATAACGAGAGCTTTATAATTAAGAGTTTTATTGGCCTGCATGTGAATCTAAGAGACTTATTGTTAGGCTTAATATCGGTTATGGATTTGACTGGACAGTTCTGATTTTTTAATACTGACCAGGGATGGAAAATGCCTGGGGGTTTGAACATAACACATCATTGCAATTATAATAAATGATATATTTGAAATAATCTGACATGTTCCTTCTATACAATTTTCTCTAACTGTTCTGCAAAGAAACTGTATTTACAAAATAATATTCTTTTATCTCTGCTTTATGCCAATCAAGATAATATTAATATAAATGTTCTTATTACTTAGTTCCTTATAAGGAAAAGTGAGGCGGGAATTCCTTCCCGGCCATTTAATTATTGATCCATTTGTTTTTTCAATGTAAATATGCAAGTTTATTTTCATTTGTAGTAATATAATAGAATTTAAGATAGTCCATTACAAATATCTAAAACTGAATATATGCAACGATTGTGTCTGTGAACTTGGGATGTTCTTTTGAGAGGAAAAAGCCAGTTTCTAACAGGCTATTTCAGAAGGGGCTAAAGTCGCTAGGAAATTTACAGCTGTCTTGGTCTTTGTATTCCAAAAGTCCTGTTCAACGCACAAGGCCAAGGGAGGACACAAGAAATCCTTGATATTTGCCACGTCTGTGGAGGTAAATGAATTTCGACAGCTTACAAACTGCCTGGAAATTAAGAAACCGATGTGGAAACATTTGACCAATAAGAAGACTGTTTTAAGGCACAAAGCCAGGCTTAAAAACCACATAAATACGGCTGCCCAGAAGACACAAGGTCTTGTTGTTTGTTTCGTTTGGTTGTTGGAAGTGTGTGCTAGTGCCCAGAACGGCCAAAGCAGGAAAGCATGGTAAAGAAGACGAAGTAATCATGTGCGAGTTTAGATCGCTCAAAGTGGCACTCGTGCCAGAGTAAAGAAAATCGCAAAGTGAGAAATTTTTACCACACTAGCGAGGTCTTGAGCCATGAGAACTTCATTGTAAAATCAAAAGAATGTTCCAGGTCGACTTCTCAAACAGCAAATAAAATTGAAGTCAGCAAAAATGACTCGTGTCCTTTATGTTAACCCCTGAGAAAGAGATGAGTCTCATGATATTTCAACTGCCAGCACAAAGATACCACAGCACCCAGGAGAGGGAGAGGCGGCAAAAGGAGGAATGGTCTCAGAAGGGAAATAGGAAATACACTAGACTAAAGCAACAGTCACATCTTTTAAAACTGCAGCTATGTGATTGTCGCGGCCAGGAGAAAAACAAGAGAGATGTGACACGAACGAGGACTTCAAGTGAGAAAAAAAAATAATTCTTTTAAAACTGAAACCAATAACAAGGAATATCTCTGTAATGGTAGCTCTACAAAAAATGACAATGTGTGTCATTGATCAACATTTTTTTGCATGAAAAGTATTTTTCTATCTCTTACCATTTACCAGTTATGCACAAGTCATTCAGAATGAAGAGGACTTCAGGGGCTTTTACCTCAAAATTCACAAGATACATTTTATTTGCCATGTAACAATTTTTAACACATTCTGGTCTGGGCCTAATTTTGACAGTTCTGCCCTTCTGACTGGGAGTTTTAAGGTTTCTTTTTTTTAAAAAATGGTAACTCCTGAACTGTTTGAGATAAATTTCATTTGTATTAATGAAGTTTAAACTAAATAAAGCCTTTGTTGGTCATTCTAATTACTGTAACACAGAAAACAAACATTATTCAATGCACATATTTCACAACAGTAACTTGTAAATATTAGCAGCTCTACACATAACTGGCCTTGGTAAGGAATATTTCAAAACAGTCGGCATACACAATGGAACATCAAACATTGGGCAGTAGTTTTCAACAATTTACTATCAATAAATTACAATGTAAAAAATTCAATAAAATACAATTTAATAAAAATTCACTAAAGTCTCCTTTCAAACCTGACCCATTGAAATAAATGTCGACCATTTCTTCTTCGGTAAGATAATGCTTGCTTGAGCTAGCCATCTTTGAACCATGTATGTAGTAGGATTTGTAGACATTCAGGCTTTCACACAAAACATCTTTTATTTGTTTTCCTGGTCTCATCTGCCATCTAGTGTATTCTTTTGTTAACAAAAAATCCGGCTACATAACACAACAAACAAAATGCAAGCATATGTCGTTGTAAATTTTCTGTGTATTTTTATACTTTGCCGCGAGCATAACCTACAGTTAGACTGAAAAGTGTAATATACAGCATATTAATCCAAATCATAAGCCACTTTTTAGAAAATCAAAAATTTAAAAAAAGTTCCAAATAGAGGGTGGTTTGGGATGGTGGAGTAATCCTGAAAATCTCTGTGTCACTTAACACCAAGTTTGGTATTTGACCAACTTTTTGTTTTTGAGTAATGCTGTCCACAGACACACACACAGATGAAGACATGGACCTTTATCTTAAAATGCTTTGTCTTTATTTTATTAAAAGAAAGAATACTGCTTTGATATGGCTATCAATATTCTTTCCCATTTTGGTTACTATACTCTGTTTATTGTGTTACAACTTCTGCAACTAGTGCAATTCATAATAAGCTGTTTCTGTAAAACTGAACTTACCTCATCTGAAGATGTGTACTCCACTATTTCTGTACAAAGATTGCTGCACTTAATGGTACCCAAGTTCTGCTGGTTCGATTTGCGATTACAAGCATCCTTGTACAACATGTAAGGAGTACCAGTTTCTACTTGCGACTCAATTATTGCAAACCATAATGTTTGTGCCTTCACCTGCTTTACATAGCGTCCTTCTGCTTCATACCTGTGGCACAAAATAATTATTTTATTCAGTAATGTCTGCATTCACTTAAAAAATCTTGATGGGTTACATTTACATCACTTTCTCTAACGACTTTTATTTATTAGAGGATGTATAACTGGCAATTAACCTATTCTGGTCTGGCCTCATTTTAATAGTTCTAACCTCCTGACTGGGTGTTTTTTAAAATATGGTAACTCATGAACTGTTTTGAGATAATTCACTGCTTTTTTTTTACTTTCTCTAGCCCCATACGTACAATGTACATAGGGATAGAGAAGTTACTGTAATGCATCCAAAAATTTGATACCGAGAGTTCACTGGGAATATATGTTTTGGGGTCCCCTTGAGTCCGAAAAAAGCATTTTTAAAAAAAAGGTCTGTGTGTGTGTGGACAGCACAGCTCCAAAATGAAAAGACTGTTAAATACCAAACTTGGTATTTAGGTTTAGTATCTTCCAAGGATGCAACACAAAGATTAAAAAAAAACTACCAAAAACTACCCTTTACATGGAACAAATTTCGAAAATGTTATTTTCTTAGAAATGGCTCAAATGATTTTGATTAAAATCCTGTATAATTAAGCTATTTAAGACCGAAATAAAATGTATATCTTGAACTTTTTGGGAATAGCCTCTGAAGATCTCTTTATTCTGGAAGAATTTTGCCAAATTTTGCTTAATTGCTAAACCGTAAGAGATAGAAAAAAACTCACTACACTAAAAACGTACATCACAACAAAACACACAATTTATGTCCTTTACGTTTTTGTTGTGGAGGTAACCTTTCCAAGGTGTTCCTTGTTATTGGTTTCAATTGTGAAGTACTTTTCTCAGACAGGAAGTGTCCGTTTTTCTTTTGTTCTACTTCTGGCCAAGCAAAGAAGTCATTTGCAATGACAATCGCAAAAACAATAGCTTTTAAAACATTTTCACTTTAGCATAACGCATTCCCTTATTCCCTTCTACTTATAAGGAACTAAGTAATAAGAACAGTCTACTAATATTTATCTCGATTAGCATTGTGTACAAGAAGAATAATCTTTTGTAGGAGGTTTGTAGAGCAGCTAGTGAAAGTCATGTGAGTGTAACACATCAGATTCTTTTTATTAATGAAGTTTAAATTAAATAATGCATGTAAACACAATATTTTTAGATGTCACATAAAAATTTGAAAAAATAAAAAAATTAAATAGTGATTTCAAAAAATAAAAAACTCGTACAAGCAAACTTATAACAAAAAGTGTGATTTTCATGGCTCAATATGTTTTCTCCATTAGTTTGATGGTCTTCTGTAAATATAAATATTGAAGAAATATCCTGATATATGGTGGACTTTGAGACAGTGATGTGTTTTAACAATTAAAATTTAGTTGAGTCGACCAAAGGAATTGACAATGGAAGCACATGGCTTCTGAAACATGTTTTCCGAAATAAAAAAGTAAGTGATGTAGTGTTACAAAATCGACTCAACTAAATTTTAATTATTGAAGAAATATAATACATATTTTCTTGAAGGGAAAATAATCACCTAATAAAATGCGCAAAAACATTACATCTACAATTTTCTAGTAATAACCTGACATTATCAATAAATTACAGCATAGAAAATCCCATAAAATACAATTTAATTCTTTCAGCGTCATTTCTACTCTCAAAAAGTTCGCTAAAGTCTCCTCTAGCGCCTGAATCATTGAAATAAATGTTGAGCATTTCTTCTTTGGTAAGATTATGCTTGCTTAAGCTAGCCATCTTTGAACCATGTAGGCAATAGGATCTGTAGACATGCAAACTTTCAAACAAAACATTCTTAACTAAAATATCTGGCTACATAGCATGGCCCATCGTAAATTTTCAGTGTATTTTTATACTTTATGTGAGCATAGCCTGTCATGGGCATTATATGTGGAGAACTGCAGTTAGACTGGAAAGTGCTAAAAATATTACCATATTTCGGTCTACGCAATTCACGCCTTTTAACTACTTTCCCTCTGGCCACCTTTCAGAAATGGTAGGAAAGGTGGGGATGGAGGGAGAGTTTGCCATCACTGCTATATAATTGTTAAAATACACGTGTGCATGGCTGAATGCAGGATGAGAACAAGTACTTGTTTCTCAAGTATGTGGCAACATTTTAGCATTTCCTCTAAGGGACTTAACAGAGAAGAACTTAGGTGTTGAAGGTCCCGACATTATTGTTAATATATCAAATAAAAAGAACAATCCAATTTGCCTTTGAGTCAACCCTGGAACTGAAGATAGGATTAAGGTACCCTGGAACCAGTCATCCCTAACAAAGGCAAAGTGGAGCAAAAAGAGTTAAAAAAAAAAAAAAAAGGTGACTCAATTCATTTACTGTTGATAATTCTCACTAATTTGTGTTTTTGCTCAGTTATAAAAACTAATTATTGGGATATGGGGTAAACTACGTTGGTATTAGCTGGATACTAAGTACTTATGTAAGTTGCCATTAAGGTACTTCTGAAGTCAAGACATACTAGTTGCTTAATTCGAATCAGTTTGAGGATTGAATGTAACTCTGGTATATCACAATACCTCAATGGTTAGAGCAACCATATGGACAGCAGCAAATGTGGCAATGAATTTTTCAGCTCCTTCTAACAGTAAAACACAAAAACCCTTTAAATTCTCAGGAAGTTTAATTTTCCAAACTACTTTATTTTATGTAAACCTTAACAGGAATATATCTACATTACAAATTTTATTATACACACAAAGGCAATAGCAAGTCAGATTTTAAGAACTGGGCACTAGACACTCCTTGCATGCAACAGCCAGAAAAAAGTGAACATCACCTTGAACTATTAATAATAGACATCTTGGAAATGGCTAATGGTACAAAATAAATATTTAGAATCAACTGTGTATTTAAAATGGAAAAAATTTTTATGTAGAACATTTTCCTCTTACATTTAACTATATAAAATTAATTCATAGGCTATTCTCAGAAAATTCAAAATATGCATCTTATTTCTGATGTACACATTTTTAATATATGGTATTGTAATAAAAATCGTTAAAGCCATTTCTGAGCAAGTCAAAAATTCAAAAAAATGTTCCATATAAAGGGGATATGAGTGTGGATATTTTTTCCTGAAAATCATGATACATTTTTGGATGAACAACCAACTTTTCATTTTTAATTTCTCTACACGTACTACGTACATAGTGTCTAGAGACGGTATTGTATTGCACCAAAAAATTTGATACCGAGATTTCACCAGTAATACATGTTTTAGGTTCCCCTGAATCCAAAAACAGCATTTTTGGAAAAAGGTCCATGTGTTTGTGTGTGGACAGCATAGCTCAAAAATGAAAAGACCATTAAATACCAAACTTGGTATTTAAGTTTGGTATCTTCCAAGGATGCG
The DNA here is from genome assembly GCA_030762935.1 of Hymenopus coronatus. NCBI lineage: Eukaryota > Metazoa > Arthropoda > Insecta > Mantodea > Hymenopodidae > Hymenopus > Hymenopus coronatus. Next base: position 42,105,629 of record CM060899.1, read on the forward strand.
GCATGAAGATTTTCAAGAAAATCCCCCACTCCTAACTACCCTTTATATGGAACTTTTTTCGAAAATTTTGATTTTCTCAAAAATGGCTCTAACGATTTTGATTAAAATATTGCATATTAAAGATATTTACCTACAAAAAATATGTATATCTTGAATTTTCTGGGAATAGTCTCTGAAGACTACTTTATTCTGGATGAACTTTACAAAATTTTGCATAACTGCTAATCCGTAAGAAATGGACAAAAACTTACCACACAAAAAATGTAGAGCACATTAAAACACACAATTTATGTTATATAAATTTTTTTTCGAGAAGTTGATCATTTTTGAGATATTCCTTGTTTTTTGTTTCAGCTTTGAAAAACTTTTACTTTTCTCATACAGGAATTTGTCAACTCATGTCCACACAAACAAAGGAACTTCAGTCACCCAGTAACCAGCTTTTGACTTCACTTTAACCTATGATACTCCCATATTTCGCTTCTACTTACAAGGAAGCAAGTAATAAGACCATTTCTACTAATTTTTTCTCAATTAGCATGAAGTAAATAAAGCATAAGCTTATTAACAATAATCTGTTACACAGAAGTAGAGAAAGTCATGTGGATGGAACACATCAGATTTTTGAGTTATGCTGTTCACATACTCACATAAATCTTTTTAGATTCAGAGCCCTCAAAACATGTATTCCTAGTGAAATCTTTGGTATTAAATTTATAGGTGGAATGCAAACCTTCTGTAGCTACTATCTGCATTAAATCTAAAGAAAGTAAAAACAATTTTCTCATTATTCACAAGCTAATTGCATGATTGATCCATATTGGTGCTTGATTTCTATTTGAAACTGTCAAACAATATCTCACAAAGGATAAATAGGATATTTAATTTGTGCTTTTCATAAAACTATTTTGCCATATGCTTAGTTTTAAATGCTTTTGAACATCTGAACAGTTTTACTTAATTTGAAATTGTGCAGGAATTATTTTAACGAGCAGTAGAGGGGAGAACGGAAATATAGCACTTTGTGTACAATAGGCGAGGTAACAGCAGCATACTGCAAAACAAAGATTTTCTATTTAGACATCTTCGCATCATTGTAATAAGTTTTACATTAATCCAGTTTGTGGCAAAATCTACATAATGAATAGAAGGTAGATCAAAAATATACCTACCCTATCTGCTGTGAAAAGTGCACTAAACCTCTCTTTACTTGACCACTGACTACCATGTCAGCAAAACTCTGTTTTTATTGTAATCTCAGAAAGAAATCCTTTTTCCAAAGGGAAACCTACAATTCTAGATCCATTAACAGCAAGTTTACAGCACAAAATATAATGTACACATCACATCTTTGGCAGTCCCACTTCCTCCAGGCTTAAATCACTGCCTCACCCATGAAATTTGAAACTCGCATACCCCTGCAATATGCTGTTTGCAAAACATATTGCAAATGTAAGAGGACCCCCAGTTCTAAAAATTAATAGTTTGGACAGAAGCTCTTTGCATTCGGATAAATACAGGATTGTTCTTTTTTCTTTGCCCTATTTATACATACTTGGTGTAGAGTTTCTCAAAATCCTCTCCCCAACAATCCGAGAGTCCAGGACAGGAGTGAGGACACATCAGACTCCACATTTCATTACTTTCAACTCGTTTCATGAAGAGGTCAGGAATCCAAAGGGCATAAAATAAATCTCGTGCTCTCACTTCCTCTTTTCCTGTGTTCTTCTTGAGATCTAGAAATTCAAATACATCTGCATGCCATGGCTCCAGGTATATGGCAAATGCTCCTGGTCGCTAAAAACAGAAAAAAGTATATCATTAACTTTTTTTTTAAAATTCTATTTACTTTTATGTTACTTTAACAACTTGCTCATATCATGAAAAAAAAAAACTGTTGGTTCAGATACCTTGTTGATGGTATGTTGTGAGCAATAGCACTTTAAGATCTCATTCCCAAATCATACTACTTTTACTATGTGTCAGATAAATTGTATTAGAGGGCCACCTAGTTTAGCAGTTCTGCCACACGTAGTCCAATGGTAAAGTGCAACTAGTCTTTTAAGGTCCCATCTGCTCACACCAAACTTACCACTTAGCGCTGCAACAAATAGATAGTGCTATCCAGTCTACTGCTTAAACCATCTGTGGATAGCTGGCAGCACAATTCCAATTACTATGTATTTTTAAGTTTTGCTATTGTTATGAACTGAAGGTAGAAATTTGGGTCATGTGTAAAATATCCAATCTGTTATCTACCTTGATGCCTGAGTGAAACCATGAAAAAACTGCAGCAAGATTGATAGGCACATGGGGAGAATTTTGTATAGCAATAATAACAGAATGCAGTCACGGCACAAATTTTCTTTTTCATCTTTCAAGTCGAAAGAGAGGTTCACATAGAATTAATCACATACAGCTAAAAATGTGAAAGCAAAAAAATCTGAGTTTTACATTAACATGATTTTTCTCTACCTATTCTGAATGCAAAGTATTCTTACAAAAAGCTCTTTTCATCTTTCTACTTCATGCTAATCAAGTTAAAAATTAGTAGAAATGGCCTTATTAATTAGTTACTTGTAAGAGGAGTAAGAGAATAGGCTAGACTAAAACCTTAGTCAAATTTTTTAATAGCTGTCGCTGGTGAAACAATAGAAATTCTGTTCCCTTTGCAAAGTTCAGGTGTTAAACAAAAATGAAACAAATAACCAAGTATATCTCAGAAACAGTTAGCTGTATATATATGACATAGTGTTTTAACACGATCTATATTTTTTGTATAGCAAGTTTTTGTCTCTTATGATTTACTAGTTACACAAATGTCTCCAGAATGAAGAGGTCCTCAGAGGCTATTCTCAGAAAATTCTAAATATACATTTTACTGTCATTATCAAAATCATTAGTCTGGCTCAGTTGGTTAAGTACTGGCCTTCTGATCCCAAGGATGCAGGTTAAAGATGGGCCAGACCAATGGTTTTTAACTGCGCCTAAAAGCGACAGCACCTTGTCAATAGATTTACTGGAATATTAAAGAATTCCTGCATGATGAACTTTAGTGACATCATTGGTGCTGGTAAGATCCTTGGAACTGACAGCATTGTTAACAAAAATCACTAGAGCCCTTTCTGAGAAAATAAAAAATTTCAAAAGTTTTTCCAAAAGTTTCAAGTTTGATTTTTAACAGACTTTTTGTTTTAACCGGGAGGAAGGAAGAGGCAAGAGTGGAGGAAGCAACAGTAGCTTCCCCCCCCTCAACATTCTTTTCTGATTATAGCCTCAGCCAATGGTTTTAACCCAGACATCATTGACCAAAAAATTAAAAAACATAAGGAGAAATTAACCTTAAAACAAATCACCACTTTGTCCATACAAAAACCGAAAGTTATATATAAAAAATTCACCTATCATCCAACAGCAGATAGTAAATTCAAAAAAATTTTCAAGAAATACAATATAAGTTTAGCTTCAAGTAACCAATTCAACATAAAAAATGCATTGAAAACAGACATTAAAGACCCCATACCTACAAACCAGAGATCAGGCATCTACAGAATTGACTGCAAATCATGTTACATTGGCCAAACAAAAAGAAGACTGGAAACAAGGCTAAAGGAACATTTCAGACATATCAAACAGAAACAAACAGATAAATCGGCAGTAGCATACCATTTTTGGACATCACATCATGAAATACAAAATGACATAAAATTGCTAAAACCTGTAAACAACCCGGCAGAACTTACAGTTTGGGAGAATATTCTCATTACACAACAAAAAGACCAACTGATGAATTTTGAAATACCGCCACATGATTTTGAGCTTCTACTGAGAACACCAGATGGCTCCACCGTAATAGACCACAGAGCACAAATTCCAGCCATCAGTCGGACTTCAACTGAAGAAGAGGGCAATTGCCCTTGAAACATATGTTTTGAACATAATTACATATAAGTGAGGTGAGTGTTAATCATTTTCAACTATCACATTCTTTTCTGAGTTGCAAACCTATAACAATTTCTGCAATATTTACAATCAAGGGTTCGGAAAATAAATGCTTGACCTACCTTGTTGCCTCCTTGGTCAACATATCTTGCAGTATTATTGTAGACCCTGAGCATAGGAACTACACCGTTGGATGTTCCATTGGTTCCTGCTATATATGAACCGGTTGCTCTGATACAGTGAATATGGAGCCCAATACCTCCTGCAGACTTGGAGATCAATGCACACTGCTTAAGGGTATCATATATTCCTTCTATGCTGTCCCCTTTCAATGCCAAAAGAAAACAGCTGAAAATAATAAAAGCATAATTACTGAGGCTTGGAAGTTGATGGCTTAAAAATACTGAAAAATGGGCTATAAAACATTAAATTTATAAAAATATTGAATAAAAATCTGCTGTGTTCCATTCACTTTCTCTATCTGTTCTGCAAACAAACTATTCTTACAAAAGATTCTTTTATTTACATCATGCTAAAATAAGCAATACCAGAAATGTATTATTATTAGTTCCTTGTATCAGGGAAATAAAGGAATGGCCAGAGCAACAGTAAAGTCTATCACTATGCAATTGAAATTTGGTTCTCTTTTCATGGTCAGCAGTAAAAAGTGATATGAAATGGAAGAGCGCTCCCCATTTTAGACAAGTTTAAGTATTAAATCTACAACAGGGGACCCACAGCTTTACTTCCCTTCTGAAGGAAGCCATTCTAAGGATTTTTACGCCCGAAAAAATCCACTGTCCTCCACCGGGTTTGAACCCGCGACCTTGGGTATATGAAGTTAGCATGCTAACCATTACACCACGGAGGGCGACAGTTATGCTGAGTGTGTGTGTGTGTGTATTTAAAAATGGGCACATCTGACCCATTAAGGACCAATTTATGTAAAAAGTTCAATACTGTATTACAGTAACATTTCAAGGTATAATTTATCAGATGTTCCTTAATGAGAGTTAAACGCAGCATTCAAATTTTAAAATCAATTTAACTAAAAAGTATTAAAAATTAATCCCATTACTGCATATTTGCAAGCATATTACTGCATTCAAATCACTAATGAAACAGATCATACCTTGAGAGCTGTGGTCTTGGAGTCCCAGCACTAAATAAAGTTGGTGAGGCATGTGTGAAGTAACGTTCTGACATGAGGTTGTATGTTTCTATGGCAGCTTCTATATCTTCTCCATGAATGCCAACAGCAACACGCATCAACATGTGTTGTGGCCTTTCCACCACCTTACCATCGATGCGAAGCAAATATGAGCGTTCCAACGTCTGTAATAAATACACCTTGTTTTACTATGCTGTTTAAAAATTAAGTGTTATATTCACATGACTTCCTCTACCTAATATTTCACATAGTATTCTTTAATCTTATTCTTGTTGAGATAACCTTTCATTAAGTGTTTACACGTTAGTTTTAGGAATACAATAGGCTTAAGTAATAGGCCATGGGTCAATTATTTTTCATATATTGATTTTCCTGATAATGGACATTTTTTATTATGATGCTGTAAATTTTTTCCAAATGCCTTTGAAGATATAGTAATCAGAAGGTTATAAGCTTTTAAGTTTAAATGAAACTGCTAAAAACGTTCATACATATTCTGATATTTTTTTAAATATGATTTATTTTGGGTTGCTTTATCAGCATGTCATACCGCAACCTTTCAAACTGTAGATAGTATAGGATTTTAGATAATGGTAAAATACCAAACAGTAACGTCACAACAATTTTTAAGTTTACATTTTCTTATAAGTATTATAATCTTTTTTAATTGTGTGGTTATTTATAACACTTGGTAGGTCACCAAAGCTGGCCTGAAGTTTCTGGTATATGTCAGACACTGCAGCAAAATATGTTGCTCAGTAAACAGTGTATTGCAGATCTAACATTTTGGTGCTGGTTCTTTATTAACAATGGAATGCATCAGTTTGCAGTGACCAAGTCTGAGAATGGGTGATTACTATTTGCTCTCAGCGTACTAATTTTCAGAGTCTCAAAGAAATTAGTAGATCCAGCAACATTTAGCAGTTTGCTGTGTGATGTGTTCTTCCATTTTTCAACATTCACAATTCTCTTGATTGTTTTGCAAAAAGGAGATATGCAAATGTGATTGGTTTTAGTTTTTTTTTTTTTTTTTTTTTGGGTAGCTTAATGTCCTTTAACCCGGTAGGTCATATCGGACGATGAATGAAATGTGTGAAATAATGCTCAAATGGAGCTTAAAATTACAAAATAATAAGGAAACCCCCAAATCCTTATCTGGGTAACTCACCCTGAGCGAGATTCAAACTTGCGACCTGTTGAATGTGAAGTAGGTACCCATGATATCAGCTGGATTGGAATACTAGTACATATCATGCGATTATGTGGCCAGTTTTAACCTGGGTCGTGGTTGCATACCACTTCCCTTTTGACACCTTTTCTTAGACTGTATTGTCTTGTGCATCAAAATGAATATGATGAATGGACAAGTCAACTAGAACCGTTATTATTTCACAGATTACAATACTGAATGTCCCTTACATTGCTTATCTTTTCAAAGAGATGTTGGAAATGTCCTCCATGTGCTGCAACATAGGTATCACAATGCCTAACAAATTATTCAATTCTTCTTGGGAACCGTGGACCCTGGGCTCATTTGTTTATCATTTCACTTATTTTATTTGAATGACATGATCTACTAGATTAAAGAACATTTAAATAAAGGATTTTTTGTTTATAATTAGAACAGCTGAAAAATTCAATGCTATAGACAGAATTTGAACATGGTTCGCCTGCTCTCCAACCACTGAGCTAAATTAAATTGTGTTATTTAACTGCTGTGGTTCTCAGCATTTCCATTCTATATTGGACCTGAAAGATCACTAAATTTTGTTCAGAGTCCTCTTTATCAGTCTTGAGGTTCTTTTATGTGCTGTACTATGACAGAACCACCAGCTTTAATTAAGAACTCCATCACCCTCTGCTGGGTTTGAACCCACATGCTTGGGAACCATAGGTTATTATGTTACTCCCAGAACATGGAGGACAACAAACATTGAGCTATGACAAAATGCTGATAGGACACCAAATTCTTCAACTGATTCAGGTTTTTTATCTGGTTAACCAACCAATATATCTCATTTCTGAGACAATCTTACAGCAATGCTAACATAGCTACACCCACTATTGTTGATTAAATAGATAAAATACCAATTGATTAAACAGATAAAACCCCAAACCAGTTGGAGAATTTAATGTCCTGCTGGCATAATAACACAATGGTTAGAGCAACCATAGAGAGTGAGAGAATTGTGTTCAAATCTTAGCTATTACATAGAATTTTTCACCTGGTTCTAACAGTTAATTACTTTTGTTTTTTATTTCAAGTTTACATATTTTTTATGTAGCTAAAGCATTATTAAGGTAATTGTTTTGATAAGTAATGTTTTGCCAAACATAACACAATAAATGTTGGATAGTAATAGGAATGGTACGGCTGATTCAGAAAGTCAATAAAACTGCACCCGTATTATTTGTTTATTCATCAGTTATATACTTATGAAAAGCAATATGGACTCTTACCTTGAAACCAAAATAATTATAACTGAAATCCCGATCATATATGATAGCAGAATTGAGACGATCTGCATTCCTCATGATGATTTCATGGTGGAAATCAGAAATCATAGGTGATACTTGCTTGGTTTTTGGATTTATCATTTTGTGTAGGTCATCCATTACCTCTGAAAACATATTTCATATTAATAACAATGGGTAGAAGTAGAGAACAGAAGCTAAACTTAGCTTGTTCTTCTACAATGGTAAAGCAAGTGAAGTTGGGGATTTTGGGAGAAGTTTCATAAATGTTCATATTCTTTTCTGGCTCCCCTCCTTTCTTGTTTTCCGAAGTTCTTGTACAGCTTTTACACAACCAAAAGATGTATTATTCTACAATTTACATGCATACATCAGGATACATCACAAACCTTTACCTTGAGCACCAAACATATACATTTTTGTAATCATTCAATATTTATTATTTCTATAATTTTAACTCAAAAGTACTGAATTAGCAATTTTCCTTAAATTAAGAAGCAAATTTATTGTAATCAATTTTGGCCAAAACAAATCAAACATTACACAAAGGTGATCATAAAACTAAAAACCAAATTTCTATTGGATAATAAAAAACCTAATGTGCTCGATTCAAATTATTTTCTCTATCTGTTCTACAAACAAATTATTCTTACAAAAGATTGTTCTTTTATCTACATCATTCTAATCAACACCACCAGAAATGGTCTTATTACTTAATTCCTTATAAGTAGAAAGATATAAGGGAGTACACTAGGCTAAAGCGACTCATTCAGCTATCACAATGCGATTATCATTAAAATTTGGTTCTCTTTCCACGACCAGGAGTAAAACAAGAGATATGAAACAAATGACTTCCTGTTTGAGAAAAGTAATTTAAAATTAAAACCAACAATAAGAAATCTCTTGCTCGCCTGGGTAGCGTGTCTGCCTCACATTCAACAGGTCATTAAGTTTGAATCTTGATTATGGTGAGTTACCCGGATGACTTTTTTCGGGGTTTTCCCTTATCCTGGGAAGACGAATGTTGAGTAACTTTAAGCTCCATGGACCCCGAGATCATTTGAACATCATTTCACCAATTTCATTTATCATCCGATATGAACAATCAGGTTAAAGGACATTAAACAACAAAAAAAAGGGGCATGACATAAATTGTGGTTTTAAAGAGATCTACACTTTTTGTGCACTAAGTTTTCATCTATCTCTTACAGATTACCAGTTGTACAAAAGTCATCCACAATGTAGAGGTCTTCAGAGGCTAATCCCAGAAAATTTAAGATACACAAATTCATTATCATAAAATATCTTAAACATACAGTATTTTAATCAAAACTGTTAGCGCAATTTTTGAGAAAATCAACATTTTTCAAAAAATATTCCGTGTAAAAGGTAGTTTGTGTTTGGGAAACATTTTGTTGAAAATCTTCATGTCATACCCTTGGGAAATGCAAAACTTAAATATCAAGTTTAGAATTTAACTGAATTTTTGTTTCTGTTCTCTCTCCTCACATTCTTTTATATATATATAAAAAAAGTTCAAAACGTGTATTTCCAATGACACCTCAATATCAAATTTTTGGGTGGACACAATACCTTTTCTACCAACTATATACATTGTGCATACGAGGCTAATCCCAAAAGTAAGGTCTCCAAAGTGCTGGGGTCACAGGGAAACTGTTTGTGTGGATGTTGGCCATACTGCTTTTTTGCTTTCTCCCTCCACTCTCTACAGAAACCACCGTACTTATGCTGCACTCTTCTCAGTCTTGTCTTGGCAGCCAGTTATAATGGAGCTCCTGTGAGCCACTACCATCAGGTGCAAAGTTTGCGCAGTTATTCACTTTTTGAGAGCAAAAGGGGTTAAACCAATAAAAATTCATCGACAGTTGATGGAAGTGCATGGAGAGTCTTAAACGGATGTCAAAAATGTACGCAAGTGGGGAGACCAACCATTTCTTACTTTACAATCACGAAGGTTGAACACATTGTGCTTCAAGAGCAGCGATCACTCAAATAAGCTCTACATTGTTGTTCCTGAGTTTTCTTGAAGCATCATTCATCAGACTTTGAAGAGCTGAAATTTTGGAAAGTTTGCTCAAGATGGGTCCCAAGAATGCTGATAGATGATCACAAAAGGCAGTGCAAAACTTCCTGACAATTTCTTCAACGCTATGCGGATGAAAAGGTCAACTTTTGGATTTAATAGTCACCAGTGATGAAATCTGGACTTTCCACTTCACACTTGAGACCAAATAACAATCATGTGAGTGGCAGCATTCCGGTTCACCCAAGCAGTGAAAATTCAAGACGACACAGTCTGCCAGTAAAGTCATAGCACCTGGGTTTTGGGATTGAAAGGGGATATTGTTAGTCAACTTTATATGGATCCTGGTACAACAATAAATGCCAACAGGTATTGTCAGACATTAAAAAAACTCAGACAGGTAATGTTGAGCAAGGGCATAAGCCTTCTCCATGACAATGTTTGACCTCACACCGCCTGTCAAACCATGAATCTTCTGCAATAGTTTGGATGGATCATCATTCATCCACCCTATAGTCCGGACTTAGCACCCAGTGACCACTTGTTTCCCAAGTTGAAAGAACACTTAGCTGGAAGGCACTTCGCTGATGACAATGAAGTGAAAAATGAGGTCCATCACTTTTCTTCAAGAGCCTGGCAACAGCGTCTACAAAAATACATTGATTGAAATGGCAATTATGTGGAAAAATAAAAAAATGTTCAAGTTTCAAAATTATGTACCATTTGTTGTCAATAAAAGTTTCTTTGTATTTTAAGAAAAATTGGAGAACTTACTTTTGGGATTACCCTCATACACGGTCGAAAAAGTAAAAACTGATTATATATTCACAGATTAAGGTACAATAAATGTAATTTAAATCAGATTTTGCTATTACTTTTTACATTTTCTTTTGGTAAGGAGGGATGTGTTCCACCCTTGGCCTCAAGCTATGCTTCAGTGGGTATTACGAAGTAGTTGCCAATTATAAAGGGAGATTGTAATTGGTGGATAAATTTGCAGTGCTGGATGATTGAATGCTTAAACAATTAAGACACTTTATCTTCAATTACTGTATAGTAACTTTAACTCTACAAAATTAGTTACTGCAACTTTAAGAAAAAACACATTTGCTTATGAATTAGAGCAGCAACTTACCACTGAAAGTTTTCTTTGTTTCTTTATGAAGATTGGAAATAGCTATCCTTGCTGCCAAAATAGCATAATCCGGATGTTTAGTGGTCATTGTGGCTGCAGTTTCTGCTGCCAAGTTATCCAGTTCTACAGTTGTTACTCCTGAATATAAACCACTTACAACCTTCATAGTGATAAGTGGCTGAAATGATAAAAATTTAAATTAATAAGCATATTTAAGTACAATTAGGAGGGTGGATGGATTCTTGAATTCTTTCCATGGAAGAATAACATTTTTGTTGTGACTTCATTGTTGGCAAAGTTTGATTAATCAAAGAAAAGATTTTTAGTGCTATAATACATTTTCATTTGAAGGGTTGGACTGCTGCAGAAATCAAAACAGAATTAGATGAAAGTTCATGTGACCTCTGTCTGCACTGTAATTGAAGACCTTATACTTTTGGATTAATGAATTTTAACATGGTTGGACAAACACTGAAGGTGAAGTGCTTTGGCCATCATTGAGGTCACCACTTAAGAAAGCATTGACAAAATCCATTTGGTAATGCAAGACTGTTGAATAAAAATCTGACATGTCACATTCACATGACTTTCTCTATATCTCTACAACAAATTATTGTTGTATTTATATCCCCGCCGAATCCTTGCACTTCACAGTTTGATTGGTTTCATGTAAGGTTGGCTATGCTGCCTTTGCGGCATTGCCATAGTATCTAGTAAACAACAGCTGATTACAAATGTCTCTATTGTGTGTAGACGAATATAAACAGTGTACATATTAATTGAATGCCGATGAATAATGCAACTAATTCATTATTATTGATGTTAATTGAAAATAACAGTGATACTATAATGCATGTAACATACATACGTATTTACCACAATATTAAACAAAAATGCAAAATAGCTTGCTACAATGGGAGAAAGCTATAACAAAGTAATTTTCACCGGCTTAGAATTTTAATGGCTCAATTCTATCCAAGTCTCATCGTCATCACCATCATTGTCATCATTATCCTCATCAACATCGTCGTTGCCATAGTCATCAACAAGACATATTAGTGGTTCAATTCACTGATGATTCCATCTAATTCCTGTGCTTTTCATATTACTTTGTGCACATGATTCACTTTCTTCTTCCACGAAGCTGCCACACCTTCCACAAAAGTCTATCCACCTCTATAATTGTGAAAGTCTTATGTTCCCTCATGTACAGCACTATCAACAATAATAATAAATACAAATAAATATGGATAATACATAGCTTGTACAGAACTCAATGCACATGTTAGGAGTTCACAAACTGAGCATGTGGTTGGAAATAGTCAGATATTGCAAAGGTGAGGCAGCCATTTCCATTGTCTGACCGACCTAATGGAATGCTGCTTTGTGATTGGTTCAGAAAGTCAAACGGGTAACACTTTTCATCTGTTTTCTGTAAGTATACCAACTTAACTTCTAACTGTCAAGTGCAAGGATTCAGTGGGGAGGGTGTACTTCATTCTAATCAAGAAAAAATTAGCAGAAATCATCTTACTTGCTTCCATGTAAGTAGAAAGGAAATAAGGGAGTACTACGGGCTAAAGTGGTAGTCAAAAGCTGGTTGGTATGTGATTGAAGTTCCTTTGTTTGTATGGACAGGAGTTGACAAATTCCTGTATGGGAAAGGTATAAGTATTTTATAGCTGAAACCATAACAAGGAATATCAGAAAAATATCAATTTTACAAAAAAAGTTTTAACAAGCTCTTCATTTTCTATTACATGAGTTTTTGTCTCTCTCTTACGGTTTACCAGTTATGCAAAATTCCGCTAAATCCACCAGAATAAAAATCTCTTCAGAGGCTTTCCCAGAAAATTCAAGATATGCATTTTATTTATCAGATAAATATATTTAATGTACTACATTTTAATCAAAATTGTTAGATCCATTTTTGAGAAAATCAAAATTTTTTCATCTAAATGGTAGTTAGGGTGCGGGGATTTTCTTGAAAAATCTCTGTCACATCCTTGGATGATACTGAACTTTTCATTTTTGAGCTATGCTGCCCAGACACACACACAGAGACACATGGACATTTTTCTAATTTTTTTTCTTCAGGAAGTCTCAAAACATATATTTCTGGTGAAATATTGGTATCAAATTTTTGGGTGCAATACAATACCTTCTCTACACATTATGTCCATAGTACGTGTAGAGAAAGTAAAAATGTGCAAGATTGTTGAAATTGTAGGCATCTCAAATGAACGAGTGCATAAGAGCAAGTTGTGTGCGAGGTGGGTGCAGCGATTGCACTCAGACAACATTTCAACAATGTCCGGCAATGTTTAATCACAATCTGCAGGACTTTTTGTGCCAATTTGCAACTGTCAATGAAATCTGGATCCATCATTACACACCAGCCAAAACAATGGGCAAAGGCTGGTGAAAGTGCACCAAAGAGGAAAATTATTTTGTCAGCTGATAAGGTTGTCACTGTTTTATTTTTTTAGAGATTCCCAAGAAATAAAACAGATTACTTGGCAAATGGCAGAACTATAACAGGATCCTATTATGCTTCATTATTGGATTAGAATTAGAAATTTCACCAAATCTAACAAGGAAACTACATATGAGTGCACTTCGAAAGTTTGCCTAAAATTTTGCATGTATGCAAATACAATAGATGCAAACAAAACACCAGCTGCTTAACTACTAACTGGAAGTATATTAAATTAAAATGTTAATATTGCACCATCTGCATGGTGGAGCAGCCAGTGCTGTGCCATGGCAGTGGGGTAGCCCTTACAGGGGCCTGATTCACATCAGATAGAAATAACGGCTGACGTCTCTCTGCCCTCACTGTGATTCAGTGTACAAGGCTCTACAACTGATGGCAATGAGTACCCATCGTTTTTTAATGCAAAATTATAGGTCGGTTTTCAAGTGCTTATGTTAATTTAAGCACCTATACCCTCGCCGCTGAATCCTTGCACTTGACAGTTCGGTTGGTTTTGCGTAAGGTTGGCTATGCTGACTTTGTGGCGTTGCCAGAGTAACTAGTAAACAACAGCTGATTGCAAATGTCTCTATCGTGTGTAAAGACGAATAGAAATTGTACACAGTAAATGAATGCCGATGAATAATGAAAGCAATTCCTTATTGATATTAATGAAAATAACAGTAATATTATAACATATGTAGCATACATTACGTATTTACAACAATATAGAACAAATGGACACAAAATTGCTTGTTACAATCACATAACGGTATAACGTTATTTTCAACGGTTTAGAATTTTAATGGCTCAATTCTATCTGAGTCTCTGTTGCTATCATTCTTGGAAGCATCATCATTGTCCTTGTCACTAAGACATATCAATAGTGATTCACATTCACTGATGATTCCGTCTAATCCCTGTGCTTTTTGCATTATTTTGTGCACATGATTCACTTTCTTCTTCCATGAAGCCGCATCCACCCTTGCCACACCTTCCCGAAAGTCTATCCACTATAATTGGGAAAGTTCATATGTTCCCTCACTTACAAACACCAACAACACTATCAACAATAACAAATATAAATAACAATGAATAATATGTAGGTTAGATAGCCTCGGTGGTCGAGCGGTCAGCGAGATGACTTCTCACCCGGAGGTCCCGGGTTCGATTCCCGGCTGGGGCGGGTAATTTTTCTTTAACCAGAATTATTCCCTATCCCCCAGAGTCTGTATGTATGTGAGAGTGAATGTGTGCATGTTTGAGGTATAGTTTAAACCCAACGTAAACCTACAGACGAGTTGTTTCTAATTTGAAGCCCCCGATATGACCTGAGATGTTAAAGGGGGCTATATAAATGGGGGGAAAAAAAAAAAACGTAGGTTGTACAGAGCATCTCAACGCACATGCTAGGAGTTCCCAAACTGAGCATGTGGTTGGAAATAGCCAGATATTGCAACGGTGCGGCATCTAGATCAGTTTCCATTGTCTGACCAACCGACTGGAATGCTGCTTTGTGATTGGTTCAGTTTGTTATTTGTGGGTGTAACAGCTTAACTCCTGTCAAATGCAAGGATTCAGCAGCGGAGGTATAATGTTTTGTGTGTCTAATTACTGTGGTTTCCTACCTCTGAGCGAAGTTTCAGGTTAGGTTTCATATACCCCTTCGAGCATATATAGAGTGCATGATGTCACACTTGAAACCAAGATTTCGATCAGCTGACGACGGTATAAGCAGTGAATGAAGGCCTAGTTTAGTAAGCAACTTTTCCCTAAAGTTCCATTAAATTTAAGGCAAGACAATGCATGTGGGGATTACATACAAATAACACCAATTCACTTCAAGATATCATCTTTGAATGCATTTATTACGTAAATTTATACTTTGTTCACTTGAGTTCTTAAATTATTCTGCAATTAAAAATATCAAATAGAAAGGAAATCAGGTTAGACCTTTTTGGATTAATGTTGGATACAGGTAGGAGCAATGAATAATAGCCTACGTAAAAAACTATAAGGGATAAGCGAGGTTTATTTGTTTATATGGTTTAGCATTTAAAGAGTTTTGTAGATTACTATGTTCCACTTTTTCATCACATATAAGAGACAGCCCCACTTTAGGAAATGAACCCTATCTTTAATAACATTACATAAGGTCAACTTTTAAGTTATCACTATGCAATCCACAAAAACATGAACTTTTTGTAACACACATGCCAATGTCCAAGAACATTTTCACAGCAAATGACAGACACACCTTTTATCACACTAATAAGCTAATAGTTACAGTCTTGTAATATGGTTTAACACTAACAGCTTGTTCATCACTGTATATAGTTAAATTCTTCACTAAAAACAACTAATTTTATGACAACTACATAACCTAACTTTCACCTTATTAGGTTTTCAGGTCAGGCGCCAGTTTTAAACTTAGAATTACCTATCTAATGCTCTATATTGCCGAAGTATCAATTGGAATTCTTGCATTTACAGAATTTAATTGCTGATACTACAATTCAACTTTATTTAAACATTTTTGTCAGACCTTTCCATTATTGCTTATGGGAGATCTCACACTTTTCTTCCTTAGTCCTGTGACTTTGATGTTGGTTTCATCTCTCAGCAAGGGAGAGGTTGGGCAAAGCACTATATATTCTCAAAGATATGCTCTCATGCACAGTTCCCTTGTAAGAAGACACCACTCTAGGTGTCCCACAATATACGGATATGGCATGATGGAACATGAATTGAGGTCAAGGTTAGTGCGCCTCTGCATGTATCAATTTTGTTTCAATTAACAGGCATATTGGAAACTGCACACTAAAGGAAATGAAGGCAGACCTCATAGCTCAGTTGGTACAATATCTGCCTACTGTGCAAGGGGTTTTGGGTTCAATTCCTAGCTGGGGAAGCTGGAATTTTTCTCTTGCCCAGATTATTCCCTATCCTCCCCAAAGTCTGGACGTATGAAAACGAGTGAGAATGTGTGTGTGTGATCTAATGAACAAAATTATAGAAAATAGGACCATGCAGTTAATTTAATAATAATAATAAATAAAAAAGCAGGGGCATGAGGACCCCCCCTCCCCCCTGCAGATTATGCAAGTATATTTGGAATGGCACTTTATTTTATTCCCATTGTGAGATGTGATTTTGATTTATTGTGGTACCAACTTTATGTAAAATTTGTATAAATTCTTCTACATTGCATTTACAATTTTCTTATTCTACCTAATGTATGTAAAATTTTTAATAATCTTTTAGCTACTTATACTAGCATGGCGCTCATGCCATTAGCTTCCCAAATAATTCTTGTCAACCCTTCCCTCCTTATCATAACTGTCCCTCTCCTTCACCCTGTCTTCTTTTGCACCCCTTACTTTTCTTGCCCATTTTTCTCTTGCTTTCTACAACAACCCATCTATACTTCTAATCTTCCTTTCCTCCTTCTCTGTTAACATTTTTATAGCTATAATTTCCCCCTAAACCTTGTTTCTCCACAATGCTAGTTCCTTGCATTCTATCATATGATGTTCTATACTTTTTTTCCCACCACACATTTCACATATTCCCTTTTCATTGCCTCTTATCCCTCTTAAAAACAATGTTCCTGTTCTCGTTCACGCTAGTCATTTTCCTTGACTATTACATTAATCTACAAATGGTTCTCGTCAACAGTCTCTATATTCTTTTAATAAAATTGTACAGATTTCTTGTTTTCTAAACTTCCCCAGATCTCTGGCCTTTCTACGTATTCTACCCTGCATTTTACTAGTTAACCTACATTACTTTCATTTCTTTCTTCAAGCTTCCATATATCTCCATTTCCTATTTTCTCCATAATTTATCCAATCCCCGCCCACCAACTATTTGTGCCCTCTAGATGTTTTTGTTGTTTCTTAGATAACTTTTAAGATTTTTCCATCCTCTTTTACCAAACATTTAAACAAAAATATTGCTTCTCTTGGCACTAATCTCAGTAAGCCCAATAATTCTTTCCAGAACATCCTATATATGTGACCGGCCTTCTTGTTTATGACTGACCCCCCAGAACTCTATTGTGGAAAGTATGCTGGATTCCACTAATGCCTCATACATTCTTTCCAGCCACTTGGTTGTCATCTCTAACTTGTATTTGCAAATTCTAAATCCTAACATTGTAGTCTTCCCTTTTACATATATTTTTCTACCATGTTCCTCCCATTCCCTTCTGTTATTCAAACTCACTCACAAGTATTCAAATTCTTTGACCATTTCCAATCTTTTCCGATTTAATACCCACATCTGATCTTTTCTCAATTTAGATATTTTTTTGAAAGCCGTAACTTTGAACTTCCTTTTATTTGTTTTTATTCCCTATTCCTCACAAAATGTTTGAACCTTGTTTACTGCCCTTTGTAATCCAACAATTCTTATGGATCCTAGCACTAAATCATCAGTGTAAAGCAATCCCAGTATTGTCTTATTCACTATTATTGGTCAGTGTTGTTTCCTTTTAGGATGTTATCTATTATATCTATGAATATATTAGACAATATTGGACTCGGTTTACATCCTTGTCACAACCAACTGTTGCTTTGTCATTTCGAGGCTTTTCTTTTGCCCCGATCTTATATAAAAGTTTATCCCATTATACAATTTTTCTTCCTTTATGTAATTTTCACTTACTCTTTCTCCCCTTAATTTCACGATAGCTTTTCTGGTTATTGTGTCAAATGCCATCTCACAATCTGCAAAGGACATATATACCCTTCCTCTTTTCTTACTGATATATTTATTTATATTGTTTGCTTCCCTTTTCTGAAGCCTGCTTGAAATTCTGAGTTTCCTTACCTGTTCAACCCAATTTTTAACCTTTCTGCCTGTATCCCAGAGCACATTTGTCCTTAAATAGCTAGAAAACTTATTCCTCTGTGGTGTTCGGGTTCCCCTTCTTATGTACAGCCATTGTTAAGATACCAATGTTTTACATATTAATTACTTACAGAATACAGTAAATATATATTACATCAAATGCTCCACTCCCAAACAACATTTTCATGACTATACTTTGTGATTTTGGGACCATCAATGTTTACAACACAAGCCAAAGTAATGTTCCCATGAAGCCTCACACAGACAGAGTGTGCACTATATGCATATATTTTAAGTACGAGCAACAAAAGTGAAAAGTTTTATTTAAAAATGCATTGAAACACGCAATGTTTAAGTAAATGTATGTCGTTAGTGCATATTCCTCATGTTTTGAGATTGAAATATTAGAATAGATATATGTTAATGTTACCCCATACAAGGACTATCATTTTCTTCTGCCAAAAGACAAAAAATCTGATTTGTTCCACTCACATGACTTTCTCTACATCTCTGCAACAAATTAGTTTTAAAAAGCTTATGCTTCTATTTACTTCATGCTAATTGACAAAAACTTAGCAGAAATAGTCTTATTACTTGCTTCCTTGTAAGAGAAGCGGAATAAGGGAGTACCATAAGTTAAAGTGATGATCAAAAGCTGGTTGCTATGTGACTGAAGTTCCTTTGTTTGTATGAACACAAGTTCACAAAGTCCTGTATGAGAAAAGTATGTTTTTTATAGCTAAAACCAAATACAAGGAATATCTCAAAAACAATAAACTCCACGAAAAAAATGTAAATAACATAAATTGTGTGTTTTAAAGTGCTCTACATTTGTTGTGTGGTAAGTTTTTGTCTATCTCTTATGGTTTAGCATTTATGCAAAATTCCGTAAAATTGACCCAGAATAAAGTAGTCTTCGGAGGCTATTCCCAAAAAATTCAAAATATACATTTTGTTTGTCAGGTAAATATCTTTAGTATACAATATTTTAATCAAAATCGTTAGAGCCATTTTTCAGAAAGTCAAAATCTTCGAAAAAAGTTCCATGTAAAGGGTAGTTTGGGGTGGGGGGGATTTTTCTCAAAATCTTCATGCCGCATCCCTGGAAGATGCTAAACTTAAATACCAAGTTTGGTATTTTACCGACTTTTCGTTTTTGAGTTATCGTGTTCACAGACACACACACACACATACATGGACCCTTTTCTGAAAATACTTTTTTTTGATACAGGAGACCCTAAAACATATTTCCGGTGAAATCTCGGTATCAAATTTTTTGGTGGAGTGCAATACCTTCTCTATACACTATGTACATAGTGCGTATAGACAAAATAGTAATGATGGGTGGTTGGATCATAGGCATCTGAAATTCATTTCCTCTGCATTTCCTCTTAGAACTCTTTGTTTCTTAAATCCTTTTCTTTTAGCACTTCATTCAAAAGGTGTTTAGGACACATTAACCACAGCTGTAATCCTGAAGAAAGAACTTTTGGTTATATGTCAAAAGAATTTAGAGGTATGTCTTTATGGCAACAAAAAGAACAAGAGTTGTGTTGTGGAGCTTCTCCCATGCTTGTTACCCCTTAAATGAAACTGAGTTTTATTTATGGTCACTCTTTAACTGCTGTGGTCCTCAAGAGTTCCATTCTATATTGGGCATGAAAAAGCACCTAATTTTTCTCAGAGGCATCTGCAGTTTAATTCTCTCAACATTGGACTAAACTTTAACTGTAAGATATAAGGGTATAAGTACGGGATAATGTTTATTGTTACCATTATTCCATTTTCATATTTAACCTTAAATGTATTTTAAGTAAAATGATAAAATGAATTTCCAGAAAATGTCTAACCCTTTTTTTCTTAACTACAATTAAGCTTTCAATTACATAAAATTGCTTCATGTTGATAAAAGTATACTTTATAAACCTGAATCTCTATTTTGGATCTGGAACCCTAAAATTTAAGAGGTTTTAATGGCTGGGTAGTGTAATAAAACAACCGAGTTACAGGTTAAAAAACTTGCATATTACATGATATTCATGTTTGGTCACACCATGAGCAACCTCAGAGACATTGAACATGTCATACAGTTATAAGATATGCAGCATAACTAATAAAATGTTATACACCAAAATTTTCATCTTTCTTCCAAAATGCCATATGAACAGAAGATCAAAATTTCTAAACCATCACCATTCATCAGAACTTCTCAACATGCATTAATGCAACTGAAACAGTAACCAACAAGTGTAGATAATATAGTCTGCCCCATATACGGAATACCTGTTGCATAACATTAAAAAATGCCTCTACATTATATGGGTGAGCATATAGAAATCTTTTCAAATCTTCCTTTGGCGTTTTTAGATTTTCTTGAAAATGTTATAGGAATGCAATAGTTTTAATTAACATGGAAGTTATAAATTTGTATTACAGTATTCTGGTGATAATGTATTTTAAATCTGTGTGGCTAAACAAAAGCAGTTAATTTATATTAAAATAAGAATAAAATATAAAATGTTAGGGGAGCGCTGGAAGGTAAGGATAATATACTTTGTTACAGGGAAAAATACATACTGGGTCCAAAAAGTCCATGTCTAGTCCGTAGCATAGCTTTTGTATTCTGCTTGTTATTTTATCAAAGTGAACTTCTTCTTTTCTTCCACCTGAAACATAATTGAAAAAAACAATGACTGAAAATGTAACACAAATTCACGCCTTAAAGGAAATGTCGTTTTCTTACAATTTTCTAACCACAAAACTTTCTTCACTCTAAGTATACTCCATTTACCTCGCTTTATCACAAACATTCTTCCCAGTTTTTCTGCAACCATTCCAAATTACAAAAGTCGTACAATTAACACAACTAAATATCTCTTCAGCGCTCAAAGAACAACGGGATTAACAGTCAGCCGCACAAGCTACAACAGTAGGAATACCGCCAAATTACCAAAACCCGCGGAAACACTGGAAATAACGGATGTAACAACATTATAGGCACAAACTTCTGCTACAGGATAATATTTTCTTACAGAGATAAGAGGAGATTAGAATTCGACAAATGCCAATTGTAACAAAATTTACACAATATAGCGGCATTCCTTACATTCGGTTCACATCGCTATCAAGACCTGTACCTAAATAATCTACGGCAAAGATATTCAGTAGTTGGTGTAATTGCGGCTGTCATGTTGGCGATGTACGCAATATTTTTAGACCGTCAAGTTTAAAATGGAACGGTGAAACGACTATTACAATTCTTTTTCTGCATTCAGTAAACGGCGTAAATACGAGCACGTGCTTCATAATTACATATTTGTTGATTTTGTCGTCGAAACACTTGGTTCCTGGAGTAAGCAAGTTAAGGATCTGATATCCATTATAGGAAAAAACTTGGTTTCAGGGGCAGGGGATCATCGGTGTTATAGTTTCCTACGTCAACACATTGGTTTTGTCATTCAACGTGGTAATGCTGCTAGCATTTCAAGGAGCTTTCCAAAGTCTAGCCGAAATGTTTCTCTTTAATAACCATTGCTATAATACATACATTTCTTTGATGTTATAAACTTTTTAGATTCTGTGAATTTATTTGCCCAATGTTTGTAAATATATAGTAGAATAAATATTGTTTGCATTTTCAGCATAAATAAGTGTCCAATTGTTTTGACATGAAGTTGTGTTTTTGAATGTTTGTCATTATACAAGCCTCTCTTGTTCTCATTGTATCCAACAAATCTTTCATACTTTAATAAAGTTTATATGATACATTTTGCGTGTGTTACATTGCTTACTATGGTAATATCCAAGGTCTTCACATCCAAAATTGAAGTATAGTCAACACAACTTTAACAGTAGACAAGACCTGCAAAAATGAAATGAAATTGAGTTTTGTTTATGGACGCTCAGCGTCCCATTCTATGATAGGCGTGAAAGACCGCTTAATTTTGCTCAGAGGCATGTTTATCAGGCATCAGGTTCTTTTAAGTGCCGTTAGCTTACACGGTACCAACGGCTTTACTTCCCTTCCGAAGGAAGCCATGCTAAGCATTTTTACGCCTGAAAAAAAAAATCCATCGTTCTCCACCGGGTTTGAACCCGCGACCTTGAGTATATCTGGTTAGCATGGTAACCACTACACCCGGGAGGCGACAATACCTTCAACATTGAAAGTGAAACCTCAGGTCATGAAATTCAATAAAATACTTGGGTGTGACCTTGTCTGAAGTGCTGAATTTTAAAAAGAACGGTGTAATTTATTTAAGAAAAAAAAAAAAAAAAAAAAAAAAAACTTCGCCCTCCTGGGTAGTGTGGTGGTAGCGTGTCTGCCTCACATTCAACAGGTCATGAGTTTGAATCTCGCTTAGGGTGAGTTACCCGGATAAGGTTTTTTCGGGGTTTTTCCTCATCCTGAATAGACGAAAGTGGAATAACTTTAAGCTCCATGTACCCCGAGATTATTTGAGTATCTTTCACCAATTTCATTCATCGTCCGATATGACCAACCAGGTTAAAGGACGTTAAGCTACCCCCCCCCCCCAAACACTTCACAACAAATTAGAGCTGTTAGTGACATCGCTTTACTTAAAGCTGAACAAAAATATCGGGTTTTTAACTCTTCCATTTGCACCCTTTCCAGCCCAATACCAAACAAATTTCTTAACGACTGTGAAAAAATGATCAAAAGTCCTTAATAGATCCTACAGCTACCCATGGATATACTGGATCACACGTTATATTCTGACATGAAATGTAAAGGGCTTGATCTCTTCAAAGCAACGTGGGAAGCATATCTGCAACATATAAACTCATGCAGAACTTCAGTCCTGCAAGCCATATGTACAGACTACTCGAGACCTTTCTATTAAGATAGATAAATCCTTGAACTTTTAAATTTAACAAAGACGATTCAATGAAGAATGCCCGCACTGGACTGTTTGACGTTATACGTATCAGGAGGACATTTCAGAAATAGATGTAGCCGCCTGGGCCAAACTTCCTCAGAAAGGACTCGGTGTCGAATTATTCAAAGAATACAAGCCAGCGAATTTCATGGATTCGAAACCGTGCTGGCCTAACTTCAGGTGAATGGTGTGACCTATAAAAATGACAGCTCATGTATCTGCCGTGCGTTCCATACCCGGGTACCTAGATCCCAAGACAGTCTCTGTCGGCGATGCCACAGAGAGATAGAAACGCTTTCACACATCTTGGGATCTTGCCCTCATGGAAAAGTATTATGCAACTCTCGACATCAAACAATTCGCTCAATGATTGCCGACAACTGCGAACGAACAACAAAATCTTCGAAGAAGTCCACGGTCTGGAAACTAACGGTAACACAAAACAAATTGACATGATTGCAATTCGAGAAGACACAAATAGGAAAATTTTGATTTCCTCAAAAATAGCCCTAAATATTTTGATTAAAATATCCTATATTAAAGATATTTACATGACAAATAAAATGTATATCTTGAATTTTCTAGGAATAGCCTCTGAAGACATCTTTATTCTGAATGAGTTTTGCATAACTGGTAAACTGTAAGAGACGGACAAAAACTTACTGCACAAAACATGTAGAGCTCGTAAAAAAACACAATTTATGTTATATGCATTGTTTTCTTGGAGTTGACAATTTTTAAGATATTCCGTGTTATTGATTTCAGTTTTAAAATACATACTACTTGTCAACACCTGACAGTGCAAAGAATTGGATTTCTATACCATAGCAATCATAGCATTTGACTGCCGGTTTAGCCTAGTGTATCCCCTTATTTCCCTTCAATCTATAAGGAACTAAGTAATAAAACCGTTTCTGCTAATGTTTATCTCGATTAGCATGAAGTAGATAGAAGAATAAGCTTATTAACAATAATTTGTCTCAGAAAGGTAGAGAAAGTCATGTGAAAGGAGCACATAAGATTTTTCAGTGTAAGAATTACAGACACAGTAATATAGAGAGGCGGGAATTCTCCAGCCTTGCCAGAGGTAAAATATTTGGCATCAAAGGCATAAATTTTATTCTTCATTCTATATCATAAATGCAATAATAAATAAATCCACTTACTAGAAAATAGATGACATAAAATAACATAATTTACTTAAAAATCTGATGTGTTACATTCACATAATTTTTTCTGCCTATCCTGTAACAAACTATTCTTATAAAAGCTTATTCTTCTATCTACATGCTAAACGAGATAAACATTAACACAATTACTAATTAGTTCCTTATAAACAGAAGGAAATTAAGAGAATACACCAGGCTAAAACAATAGTTAAAATATGTGAAAAACTGATGTTCTCCATCGCTTTGTATTTCCAGAAAAAGAAAAGAGAGAAGAAACGAAAGGTAACCCCGTTTGAGAAGGTGCGCAATTTAAAATTGAAACCAATAATTAGGAATATGTCAGCTCTGTAACAAAAATGTATTTGACATAAATCGTGTGTTTTAACGAGATCTACATTCTTCTGTAGTAAATTTTTGTATATTTCCTATGTTTTACCAGTTATGAAAAGTTCTGCAAAATTTATCTAGAATGAACAGGTCTTCAGAATCTGTTCCCAGAAAATTCAGAATATAAATTTTATTTGTTATGTAAGTAGCTTTAATGTGCAGCATTTTAATCAAAATTGTTAGAGCCATTTTTGGGAAAAACAAAATTTTCAAAAACTTTCCATGTAAACGGAAGATCCTTGGAAGATACCAAACTTAAATACCAAGTTTGGTGTTTACCAGTCTTTTTGAGTTATTCTGCTCACATTCACACCTTTTTCTAAAAATGCTTTTTGTTTACTCAGGGGACCTCAAAACATATTTCCGGTGTAATCTCGGTATCGAATTTTTGGGTGGAATACAATACTTCCTATATTCCTATACATGTAGAGAAAGTAAAACTTCAAAATACCTAGGTCATCAATGACATCCTCATAATGGGAAGAATAAAATGTGCAAGTTGATCATGGAAGTTTCAATGGATGTTGGTCGGACTAGATCAGTGATGGCCAATTAGCAGAGCTATGAAGTTCGTACCGTTCGCCGTGCCATATATAGGTTGCGACTGACCGTCTCGCAGCAGCAAAACAAGTCATTGATAAGAAGTAATTGTTCTCAAGTAAATGGTACTGTTTCCAGAGTAAAAATTACTTTGAGACATTTGTAAAAGCACACCTATTTGGATCATTAATTATTACAACATACAAATTGTTACATATATAAGGCTGACTGATTTCCTCTTTACATATGTACATTAAGAAAACACCCAAGCAATTATAATACGGATTGTAATATTTGCTGATCGAATATAAAGCAATATCCAAATCACAAAATTAATTCTGTAAGTATCTTCAAACTGTTACTAGATAAAAACGAAAGCAGCAATTAAACTAAATCTCTACTCTGCAGCCATATTACTGAAAACTATGTGCTTCTGAAGCCTTTCAAATGAAAACTTCATTGTACGTTCCAACGAACAAGATTTATAATGAGAAAAAGTTCATTTCACTTCGCATGATGTGATCAGGGATATTTGAAATATTTTATCAGTTCCATATCAGTATCACCAAGCAAAATGCATTAGTTGGGATCTAAAAGTGCAGCTTGTATTCCATAAATCACACTGAATCCTGCATTCTTTTCGACTACACTTTTCATTTAATCTGTATTTCAGGTAGGATGCTCGTGAATTGGTAGACCCTCTTGACAGTTCTTCTACATGCCGCAAAGTTTCAGTTCAAATCCAGTGTGATAGTTGTGGGTAACTTTTTAAACAAATTTGCAAACAATAATATATTTCTGTGAAGCTGTTTTGTTACTAGACATTTGTCAGTTTGTATACTAGAACTGCCATCGGCTTATAAATAAGTTAATTTACTTTGGTTGCAAAGCAAATTAATTTTGCTCACATTTGAGCAGAACAAAGATGTTATTCAAACACCTTCCTTCCTACGACGTGGTTCTGTGTTATGTAATGATAACTGTTTTGCAGTAATGGGTTGCACTTCTATGTTAAACTTTGCTTGCGCAAGTAGCGCCGCATGGTATATGCCAAGCCTGGCCGCTCTTACTCTACATAAGGAAATCGGTACAAACCTCCTAGTTCTGCCAATTAGTAATGCACCAAGGGCCAGAATGCAATTAGGACCATACTAGAGGGTCATGTAAACTAAAATTTATTTATGGATGCCTTTAACTACCATGGTTCTTAACATACCATTCTAATGTTGGCTTGAAAGACCGAAAACATTGCTCAGAGGCATCTAACATACTTGAGGATCTTCTAAATGCGAATCTACCACATGGGACCACCAGCTTTACTTGCCTTCCAAAAGAAGCCCAAAAATAATCAATCGCTCTCCACTGGGTTTAAACTCACGACCTAAGGAACTAAAGCTTATCATGGGAGGCCTAAAATCTGGAGGATGACTCATCATCTTCCAAATACAGGCAATAGCAATTAACTATTAGTCAAAAGAATAAAAAATCCGGATGAAGCAGGTCCCAAAATTATTGTATTACAAATAAATTATTAAATATTGCACCCTCTACAGTTACCAAGAACCCACTCTTACTCTCCTAAAGAACCCCACTCCTCCCCATGGTGATAGAATGGCTTCATCAATGCTATCCTTGAGAAAAATCACTATAGAGATATACAGGGTTACTACTAAAGAAATAGACAACTTCAACTGCCTGTAAAACAAAAACTATTAGAGGTAGCAACCTAATTATTTTGGAGGTATGTTGAGAAACTCTCAAAGTTTCGTTTGTTACTATTGGTAACGCTATAGTCTTTTATTTGTTGTTGCAGAAGCTGAAATGGCAGAAAATCCTATGGAAAAGGCATATTGCGTGTTGGAATTTGCTAGAACGCAATCAGCAACTGTTGTCCGACATTTTAGAACACGTTACCACAAAACGCCACCGACTAGACAGTCAATCTACGACTGGTATAGAAAATTCGAGGCAACGGGATGTTTGTGCAAAGGGAAGAGCTCGGCAAGACCAAGAGTTTCGGAAGAAAACGTTGAACGTGTTCGTTCCGCCTACATAAGAAGCCCACAGAAATCGACATCTAGGGCAAGCATGCAATTACAAATTCCACAGCAAACTGTATGGAAAATCTTGCGGAAGCGACTGCACAAGATGCCTTACAGATTACAGATGTTGCAGTTTCTGAGTGAAAAAGGTAAGGTCATACGGCGTGACTTCTGCATCGACATGTTGCGACATGATGAAGACGATGCTGGTTTTTGTGAGCGCATCATTTCATTTTTGTGGTAACGTGTTCTAAAATGTCGTTGGACAACAGTTGCTGATTGGGATCTAGCAAATTCCAACACGAAATATGCCTTTTCCACAGGATTTTTCGCCATTTCAGCTTCTGCAACAACAAACAAAACACTACAGCGTTACCAATAGTAACAAACGAAACTTTGAGAGTTTCTCAACATACATCCAAAATAATTAGGTTGCTATCTCTAATAGTTTTTGTTTTACAGGCAGTTGAAGTTGTCTATTTCTTTTGTAGTAACC
Source organism: Hymenopus coronatus (assembly GCA_030762935.1). Taxonomy (NCBI): domain Eukaryota; kingdom Metazoa; phylum Arthropoda; class Insecta; order Mantodea; family Hymenopodidae; genus Hymenopus; species Hymenopus coronatus. Next base: position 42,133,261 of record CM060899.1, read on the forward strand.
CTGTAGTTACAGCATAATTTAAAGAACCTATGTGATGTTTAAAAAAAATCTGAAGTGTTCTCTTCACATGACTTACTCTACATCTCTGCAACAAATTATTGTTAAAAAGCTACTGCTTTTATTTACTTCACACTAATCAAGAACAAATTAACAGAAATAATCTTATTACTCACTTCCTTGTAAGTAGAAGCAAAATAAGGGAGTACCATAGGTTAAAACGATAGTCAAAAGCTGGCTGCTACGTGACTGAAGTTCCTTTGTTTTATGGACAGGAGTTTACAAATTCCTGTATGAGAAAAGTATAAGTGTTTTAAAGCTGAAACCAAAAACAAGGAATATCTCGAAAATGATCAACTCCACAAAAAAAATTTATATAACATAAATTGTGTGTTTTAATGTGCACATTTTTTGTGTGGTAAGTTTTTGTCTACCTCTTACGGTTTAGCAGTTATGCAAAATTCCATAAAATTAATCCAGAATAAACTAGTCTTCAGAGGCTATTACCAGAAAATTCAAGATATACATTTTATTTGTCAGATATACATCTTTAACATACAATATTTTAATCAAAATCATTACATCCATTTTTGAGAAAATCAACATTTTCGAAAATTAAAGTTCCGGGGTGGGGGGATTTTCTTGAAGATCTTCGTGAAACTTAAATATGTTTGGTATTGAACAGTCTTTTCATTTTTGAGCTATGCTGTACACACACACACACAGACCTTTTTCCAGAAATGCTTTTTCTTGGATTCAGGGGGACCCAAAACACACATTTCTGGTGAAATCTTGGTATCAAATCTTTGGATGCATTACAATACCTTCTCTATACACTATGTATATAGTACGTGTAGAGAAAGTAAAAGATCTGAAGTGTTCTCTTCACACGACTTTCTCTATATCTCTGCAACAAATTATTGTTAAAAAGCTTATTTCTATTTACTCCATGCTAATCAAGAAAAAAATAGCAGAAATGGTCTAATTACTTGCTTCCTTGTAAGTAGAAGGGAAATAAAGGGGGTACTATTGGCTAAAGGCAGCACCCTGTTTGAGTGGTTAGACTGTACGCCTCCCATCTCTCCCAAATGCCTGCATGCAGGATTTGTGATGGACGAAGCAGCATCTGGGCAGGTTTTTTCTGGGTACTCCAGTTTCCCCCATCACCATTCCACGAAATTGCTCCATCATCACCTTTCCAACCATCAATTTCAATTAGTCTTATTATAGCTCCCTTATAAGTAGAAGGGAAATAAGGAAGTGCAGAGGCTACAGCGAGTCTCATCCTTTAAAAGCTGGTCGCTATGTGAAACAATAGAAATTCCAATCTGTTTTCTTGCCAGGAGTAAACAAACGAGAAAAGAGAATAAATATATCTTTGAAAGAAGTTTAAGTGGCTAAAATTGAAACCAATAACCCAGAATATCTCAAAAATGGTTACCTCACAAAAAAAAATGTATACAACATAAATTGTGGTTTAATGAGATCTACATTTTTTGTGTAGTAACTTTTTGTATATCTCTTGCAGGTTGGCAATTATTTAAGTCGTCCAGAATGAAGGTGTCTTCAGACACTATTCCCAGAAAATTCAAGATATACATTTAGTTTTGTCATAAAAGTATGTTATGCATAATGTACTTTAATCAAAATCGTTAGAGCCATTTTTAAGAAAATCAAAATGTTACATGCAAAGGGTAGTTAATGGGTAGGGATTTTCTTGAAAATCTTGGTCTTATATGCTTGAAAGATACTGAACCTTTGGATTCACCTGTATTTCCTGTGAAATCTCGGTATCCAATTTTTGGGTGGTATACAATCTTCTCTATCTATACGTACTAGAGAAAATAATTATGCAGTATAAGATATAGATTTTGACAATAGAAATGCTCGCATATATTGGATATTTTATGCACACAAAACGATGCTTACAATAAACAATATGAATGTGTTTGATGTGTCATCAGTTCTCCTGTACATACTTTATGGCTATTGCTTTAAGCCTCCGCCTCTTTCCCTCATTTATGCAACTTGAGTGCTCTAGTCTATTTGCAAGGATAATACAAGTGTGCCTGAATGCTTAAATGTTGCTGAATGGTACTGGATAGGGCAGAGGTTCGATGGAGTTTTCACCACATTCTCCAGATCTAACTCCATTGGACTTCTATGGAGAACTCTTAAGGATGTTTTATACCATGAGCAACTACACTGGAGCACTAAGGGAAGAAATTGATCCAGCATGTGCCGCAATCACTGACAACACTTTCACAAACATTACTCTATCACTAGTTGTACATACTCAGAAGCATATCAATGGCAATGGTGGGCATTTTGAGCAGCTGTTGTAAACTTCAAGTCTAAGATGATTCATGTGCATCATTTTATTTTCTTTTATGTTAACAGCTTTTTCTTTGCTTGAAGTGGTTATACATTTTTTGGTATCCCCTCTATATTGACTTTACTTTTATTACTGATTAGAGCAGCATCAAAGTTTTTTTTTTTTAAATACTTTTACTAACGCATATATACAATAAATATATATATATAGAAAAGATACTGTATTCCATCTAAAAATTTGATACTAAGATTTCACTGGAAATACAGGTTGAGACCTCCAACCCCCTCCCCCCCATCCACCCAAAGGCATATTTACAAAAAAATTCTGTGTGGATAGCATAACTCAAAAACAAAAAGTCTGTTAAACAACAAACTTGGTATTTAAGTTTAGTATCTTAGAAAGATGTAACATAACATTTTTAGAAAAATCCCACCACCCCAAAATATCCCTTTTCATAGAAATTTTTCAAAATGTTTGATTTTTTCAAAAACGGCTCTTAACAATTTTGATTCAAATTAAAGATATTTATTTATATGATACATAAAATGCATATTTTCATTTTCTGAGAATAGCCTCTGAAAGCCTCTTAATTCTGGATGACCTTAGCACAACTGGTAAACCATAAGAGATAAAAAAAAAAAAAAATAAAAATTACTACACAAAAATTTAGACCTTGTTAAAACATAACTTATGACATATACATGTTTTTTGTAGAACTTACAATTTCAGAGATATTCCATTATGGGTTTCAATTTTAAAATACTAAAAACTTTTCTCATCTGTTGCATTCTCTCTCTTATTTTACTCCTTGTACATGGAAATAGCAGTGATGTTCAATGACGAATGCATAGCAGCAGATTTTATGATTTGACTATCCCTTTGGAACAATGTATTTCCTTATGTACTTTCTACTTATAAGGAAATAATAAACCCACTTCTGGTAATGTTTATCTTGATTAGCATGCTGTAGATAAAAGAATAATCTCTTGTAAAAATGATTTGCAGAACAGATAGAGTCATGTGAATGGAACAGATTTTTTTTTGCCTGTCCCCTTCAAAAATTTTAGAACAAGAGCCAACTGTAAATACAATTTTTAACTTAAATTATACTGCAAGAATCATTATTGTACTGTTACTCTATCTTAAGCTGTCTTATCCTAAAACACAGCAACAGTAATGTGGATAAGAATTTATTATTTACAGATGTTTAACAGTGTTAGTACAAACTTTTATTTTCATATTCTTTCTTTTATATTTACAAATGTACATAATAGATACAGTTTTGGTCTTTTAAGCATTACATTCATGTTGTCCTTTGGGAGTTTTGTGATATGGATAAATACATAATTATTTGTATTATCAAGTTTGTACAAGACACCTACATTTGCATCATTAGCACTCTTTTAATGCCTATGTTTTATAGCTTATGTTCAAATACTAAATTACAAATATACTATACATTATTTATGACCAGTATCAATCATTTTGTAACAATACAACTTATACAAATATATTTGCAAGAAGCCAAAATAATTTTTTTTTCTTCTCAGTATTTACAATATATGATATTCTATATGTTTATTAAATAATCTAAAACTCAGAAATTCATATAGTTTGCAATACTCTTTAACCAACATTACAAGTTGCACAAAAAAGAATAAAACTTGCTTTAATGTTGCCCACTTCACTCTACAGGTATGAGGCATGTCTGGAACGTATAATTTCCTCTGAGGTTCACTGTCTTTCCACTGACACCATTACAGGTAGACTGTACTGTGTTTACAGTTGTTAGTGATTGAATGCGAGGAATGTTAAGCCAGCTAAAATTCATCAACTTGTAGAGATTAGAGGTGAAAATGTAATGACATATGGAATGGTGAGGAAAATGGGTTAGGCAATTCAATGATGGATGATCTAATGATCATAACAAAGCCCATAATGGGCGGCCTTCTATTGTCATTGATGGTTTGGTTGACCAAGTGAATGAAAAAAATTGTGGAAACAGGTGGTTCATAATAAGAATGCTTTGTGAGCACAGTGTAGAGCAGTGGCTGTCTTCACTGGTGACATTTTTTCTTTGAAGAGAGCATACAAAAGTTAATTCTCTGCAATGACAAATGCCTGAACATTGTGCCTGAACTATGTCAAAATATAGGTTAAGGAATGCTCTTTCATGTACAAATAAATATTGTGAAAATAGTGCTTATTTTCCGACATGCCTCGTAAAATACATTTGCACGTGATTTCACTGTGTAAAATAAAAGGCAAACTAAAAATGATAAGGTAAAGATGTATTCCAGGATGAAGCAAATATGATCATTAACACATATCCCAAATCTTTCTTTCTTAATTACAAAAACTCTCATCTGTACACTAAGATGAATTAATCCTGCCATTCTAACACACACTTACTCAGAAAATGCTCAAACTATTAATACCAAACAACAATTGTGTGAAATATAAATTGCATTAAATAATCCTCTAAAGGTGCAAAGTCATCAAAAGATAAGACAAAAATTATAAAAATGAGACCTCCAATTTTTATGAAAGTTCTGATGATTGTAGTTACATATACTTTTGACAAACAAATCTCAATAAAATATTCTTAGAAACAATAACATATGGCACATTGTGAATTGCACTCTTCAGCAATACCCATCAATGATTCCATGCAGCATCATTATTTTTTACTTAAGGATATAAGAGGGTGGATTGGAAAGTAATGCACAATAGTTTGTTTCTATATTGGTATTGTGGCTGGGATGTTGAAATTTCATCAAGATATAGTTTGAAGCTTCTGTCATGGACACTATTTGTTTCTCACGTATAGCTCTGGCGAGAGAAGCATGAACTATGCAACAAAGATGGCATGCATATTACAATCATCCATTTGTGAAGGACAGTGAGGTGTAGTGTGATTTTTATGAGTGAAATTCCCAGGAACATGAGCAGCATATGTGGGGATGACTGTATGAACCGTAGCAATATCTCCAGGTGGCATGTATTCTTCTAAGACAGCCACGATAACTTTGTGATGTGCCACATTCCTGATGGCTGGTCACAGGCTGCAACCATGCAGAATGTCAGAGCCAATGAGGCACCAATTTTGAACAACCAGCGGATTCAAATGAAAACCTTATCTCAGCAGTTCAGCATTTCATATGGTGCTGAGTTCGATATTGTGCATGACACATTGTAGTTTCGTAAAGTTAGTGCTCGCCGTTACCTAAAAACCTGAGATAACCACAAGGGTAAATGATGTCAAGCTTGGATCACCTTATTGGATTACGCTGCAGAAGGGCGTAACTTTCAGAAGCGAATCATCACTGGTGATGAGTTGTGATTGTACCACTACAACCTGGTAAAGAAAAAATTCAAGGTGACTCAATTTGCTCATGAAGTATTTGTGAGTATTCTGGGATATGAATGGTGCAGTACTAGTGCTGAACACAGATCCACTGTGAATACTGTAGCCTACATTAAAACATTAGTTAAGTTGCATTGTGCCCATCATGACAATAACATTCATGCTGATGGTACCAAACTTCTTCACGAAAATACTTGCCTCCATGTTGCTGCAGCTGTTCATGAGAAAATTTGGTTGGGAGGTGCTCCAGCACCCTCCATAGAGTCCAAATCTAGCTTTGTCAAGACTTTCCTTTGTTTAATCCAATAAAGAAATTTCTGGCCAGTAAACGATTTGCATCAGATGCAGAATGGAAAACAGCAGTCCACAGATGGCTTTACTTCCACCAAACAGACTCCTCTGAAAAGGGCATTTTGAAACTAGTAACATGATGGGAGAAATCTGTTGAGAAAATTGGTGACTGTGTAGAAAAATAGATAAAAGATGTCCCTTCAGTTGTGTATTTGTTTGTAATGGTACCTATTAAACTTTTGGCATAAAAAAAAATTATGCATTACTTTCCAATCCATCCTCGTATAATCCATGTATAATGTACTTAAACACACTCTCTTTGAAATGTGCCCTATTCTTAGCTTGCTAAAACAAATATGAATCTATAAAAAGTATTCACTGCACAGCCTTTGCATGTACACATGCTGAATAAAATCAGGCATGCATTTATTATTTATTAAGAAAGTTTTGTTAGCAAATGCTTCACCATCACAAATCGTACAGCTCCATGAAAATCACTAAAAATCATGACAACGCAATCAAAATAAATGGCCATAAAAATGGAACAAAGAATTCCAATCCATAATAAAAAAAAAATATGGATGTGGGAGGGAGGATAAATAGCTAAATAAAAGCCAGCCAAGAGCATATCACATGAACATCTCTGTGAAGACAAACTTATGTTTACATGAAGACATTCTTCGATGATCCTGTGGCTCCTCACTGGTAGCCTTTCAGCTGTATGGTCTGCATTTGCTGTACCTATAATGGATCCATTCTTTCATCGCTTAGGCTCCTGGAAAGATAGAGAGCACTGGTTGTAAAGCAGTTTCCATTCCATTATTCTTGTTTATTTATTTTAATTACTAGCATAGGGGCCTATTTCAGCATGTTTAGGAGTTTGTTATTACAAAAATCTGCATCACAATAAAAGTTTTAAAGTCCTATGATTGATCATATTATATTATTTCCTCATCTATTCTGTCAACATTAATTTCCCTATGATATACAAGGGTTTGAACTTTAATAGTAGCAACTATTCATTTCAAAAGAAGTGGTAACTCTTTTAACTGTCAGCAGCATTATGCACAACCCAATTGCCAGCAACGTGGAAGTCATAGGATAAAGGTTGAATCAAGTTAATTGACCTAGGGCAAAAAGAAAGGAAATAGAGAAAAAAAAAAACAATCTCAGAAGCAAGCTAATTTATTTCATGAAATACATATAAATTAAATGAACTAAAATCTCTTCAAACAACATAAGGACATTCTTGTGCTGCATATCGCAATTTTTTCTTGAAGTTCTGAAACAGGGCTTTTCCATGATTTTCTGTCACCTGCTTCGAAATTTGCGACCAGTTTCGCTTGAACTGTGTAATATTCTGATTGAGAGCTTCTTTGCAATCATCTGCTGCTTCACCATTGCCCAGAACCTCTCAATAGGCCTGTACTGGGGTAATGAAGTAGGGTTGTCCACTTTAGCAAGTATTGAATATTGGAAACTTGGTTGTAGATCTGGCATAAGACATGATGCCTTGTTGGGCCAGAATAAAATAGGCTGACATTCAAACTTTGTATCCATGGTATAAGATTTTTTCCGAGGCACTGTTCTTATTATAGTCAGTCACAAACACTGGTGAAAGTCTCCCATCTTGTGAAAATGCCTGCCAGGCCATCATACTTTTTGGAAATTTTGTTTTCGGTCTTACCATAGCTTCAAAAGGAATCTGTGAATCAGGCACTATAGAAACATTGACATACTCATTGGCATTCATCTCTGAGGCATCCCATTCCAATTTAGTCTCGCCATCAATGACATAAAAAAATGTTTCCCGAGAAATGTTTTATATAGCTTTCTATAATTCTTTTTAGTCTTTTCCTGGTCTTCTTTTGTTACTTTTGCCACATTTTGTCTTTTTACTGAGCAAATACCAGCTTTTTCCCTATTATTCATGGCAGACCCTTGTGATATTTTGGACTTTAAAGCAGCCTGGCACATAAGACAGATTTGGCTCTTTTAAAAACAGTTTCCTTGTTTCTCTACCATTTTCCGAATAGTACGAGGTATGTCCAGAAAGAAAGTTGCACTTGGTAATAAAATTAAATTGTGTACAGATACAGAATAATTATTTATTGCACAACATTCTACAACTTTTCCACATAACTGCCAAAATTTTGCAGGTATTTGTCATAGCGTGGCACAAGTTTTTGTATACCTTCTTAATAGAAGTTTGCCGCCTGTGTCTTCAAAAAGTTGGAAACATTTTCTTTCAGCTCTTTGTCATTGTTGCCGTAAATCTACGACATGGGACCAATGGCTTTACTTCCATTCCGAAGGATGCCATAGTAAGGATTTTTACACCCGAAAAAATCCATCGTCCTCTGCCAGGTTTGATCCTGCAACCTTGGGTATATGAAGTTAGCATGGTAACCATTACACCACGGAGGGCAACATTTATAAGTGAAATTTTATAGGTTTACAAATATAATTTTTGTTTCATGATCAAATAGTAACTCCACACATTCATAATTAAGTAAACAGTATATCTACAAATGGTTTAAGTTTTGTAGAGTAACACGTATTTTAATATTTGTGAGCAAAAAATGCAGAGACAAGTATAAACAATTGAGTAGACAACAAAATATCTGAAAACTGCATAAAATACTATTTAGTAGCAACAGCAGTGATTCAATAATGATAAGTTCATACAAGGGAATGTAGAAGACAAACTCACCAGTTCAGATTGAAAGATTTTACATCTCTTTATAAATACAATGAGGGATTTCTAGATGACTCCTTTTGCAATGGAATTGTTATTGTGACATATATATCACATTTGGCATGCAACAGGCAAAAGTAGAGCCCTAACCTTAAAACGACAGCTGTGTGTTGCTTTGCGCTGGATGGGAACTGGCTGTCAATTTCATTCAGCTGCAGACATGAATAGAGTTTGAATTCGAGGAAGAGCAGTATATGTAGCAAAATAATTTGGTCAATTAAGGTTTAAATAGCTTTATATAATGCATTTCAGATTAAATACACTCATTAAACTTATTGAATGTGCTAGACGGATAGAAACATATCTTAATTCTTTAGTATGCTTTGTAATGCATGGTTGGCAACTTTGAAATGGGAATATAACAGAGTGCATAATGTTACGTTTATAAATTGTATATCTGGATTTGTAAAGTTCCTCAAACTTTACAGCTTAACAAACTTTTATTGTGAAACAGAGTTTACAAGCATTTGTGATCTTTCCATTGGTATCTGTAAATTGCAAATATTGCGAAATAGGCACCGAGTCTATGAAATCTGAGCAGTGCAATAATGCATATTGCTTTAATTTTCCCAATATTTTGTAAGACAGTCAAACCTGCTTAATGGCCATTTTTACTTAGCTACTTTAATGTACAGCCATTTTTCTATGGAACAGAGTAATCTTCCCTTAATATCCTATACCTTAAATTTATTTCATATGAATTTAATAGAGCTGAAGGGGATTTACTATCATCCTTTTACACTATGAAAGATAACTTTGTTTCGACTGTTTTTTTTAATACATTTTTTCCATAAAGTTTTTTGTTATTGAGACAATATTTTATTTTGCATAATATTGCAACACAGCATATTCAATAGTTTAACTTTTAATTCTTCAGCTTCTGCTACTATGGCACAGATCAAATTACAATGTCTGGTATACAAATAAATAGAAAACCACACATGATTTTTAATATAATCTAAATATCATATGGAGCTAAGAAGCATTTACAATATTATGGAAATTACTAATTGGAACGGTTATTAAATAACGGTACATAAAATCTTGAGAAATCTAAGTTACATGATTATGATTCCTCTCTTTGTGAATTTTTAAACTCTATTAATATCTGATTAAAACAGGACAAAAACAAAAATCAAAGCAGTCCAATGGAGTATGCCGATAGTGTGGTTGCTGCTTCCAGGATATCTTTCATCAACTGAAAAATTTCTTGTGCAGCAAAAAATGCCTTCAGGATAATAGGCTACATAAATAATGAATAATAAAAAAAAATGTAGAAGCTTAAATTAAAAGTAAACAATGAGTCAATTAATGACATTAAACAACACTGTTTAAGAACCTAACAATGTTAACTACTCCATGCATATACACAAAACTACTACATATAAAAGACATCAAAAGAATATACTGTATTTATCCAAATAAAAGACAATTTTTTTTCCAAAATATTAATGTTCAGCTATGCATTCACGATATATATTTTCCAAATACCATGCAGAGAAAAAGTAAGCTTCATACTTTGCAGGTATGGCAGTAGCAATGCATGTGGGAAGTTGCATAGATTACTGTTAATGTCACAACGATTTTGTCCATATCATTTTGCACAAAACATTAGCTGTTAACGAGCCTATGAGCATTCTCATTGTAAAAAAGATTATGCTCTGAGACTAAAATAAAATTAGAGGACTTTCTTTCTCATCAGTAATTGCGTGTAATGTTATATTGGAAGCCAATGAAAAGAGAGGTTAGCTGTGCATTTCCCCTCCTCTCCCCACACATGTACTACTACATTTCTGGTTTCCCCTCTACCTTTCTGTGCCACCCAAAATGTAAATTTATGCACAAATTTGAATTAGGCAAAATGTTCTATGAAATATTATATTAAGTGTGTTGTCTCAATAGAAAATAGCATCCATAATTGTTGTTACAGCTATGCCCCTGCCGCCACCACCATTGTCATCATCACATTCTACTATTGCAAGCGCATTCTGTAGCTCCGTACGTCTCCACAATCCCCTTTCTGTCACAAAACATGAATTTATGTGGAAATTCGAATTAGGTAAAACATTTTAAAATATCTTAAGAAAGTTGTCTTTATTAAAAATTGTACCCTAAATCATCATTGTTGTCTAAATAGAAAATCATAGCCATTATTGTCTTCATAGCTATGCTACTGCCACCACCATCACATTCTATCATCGCACACATTCCGTACACTTCTATTCTTCCTTCTCTGTCTCTGCCATTCACAATGTGAATTTCTATATAAATTCAAATTAGTCAAAAATATTTATGATGTGTAATTAATAAGTGTGTTGTCTAAATACAAAATCACATCCATCGTCGTCATTACTGTTACACTACCACCACTGCCACTTTGTACCATCACACCTGTATCATACATATCCGTTCTCTCTCCTTCGACTGCTCGAAACATGACAATTTCCATAAAAATTCAAATTAAATAAGGGACTTGTTCAGCTTAACTATCCATTAGTTTGTTCAAAATATATGGCAAACCTTTAAATTTCATTTAAACATAAAGTTATGTCTTCTTTTTATATGGGTAGATGATATTAAATTCTAAAATTATGTTCTGAAAAATTGGGGTCTTGCATTTGAGGTTGTCTTGCATTCGGATAAACGCAATATATCCTTATGGTTTGAGAAATAATGACAATTACTTTAGAACGACACTAAAGGGAATAATAATGAATTGGAAGTGATACACTGTGAAGCTCATTTAATAGTAACGCACTGTGAGTCATTTTACGATACTGGTTCTGCTGTGTAAGCAACAATCTTGACGAAGCCATCTATAAAATGGCTCACAGTGCATTACTAATAATAGGAATGTTGAATAATAGATAAATAGAAATTGTAAGTAATTATTCAACACATTACCAAATGAAATAAAGAACATAATTCAAACAACGGAAATGATAAAAACCATACAAAATACTCAACTCAAAATGCATTTTATAGTACAGAAGAATTTAAATATGGAAAGGCTGTGTTAAACTTTTGTATATATGTAAATAAGTTATACTGGCATGTCCTTTAAATGAATTCAAAAGGATGAGTGATGTTTGTCTATTTGGAAATCTTTTTTGAGAAATTCTTCCCACAGCTGCAGCATCATGGTGTGTTTCACCATAAATGAGTAGCACTTCAAGATACTTGCATTAGTAAAGTGAGCCATTTTGTAACTTATCCGTTATTCCGAAAACAAGTCATTAGTGCAATAAACAATCAGCTGAATTGCATTTCTATCTTATAGTATTGTCATTCTATGTAATCTTTGTGGAGGTAGATTCACTTGAGCAAATTTTGAAATTTTACAATAATAGTAAGACTGTAATGTGCTTTAATCTAACATATATTTAATCACCTAGAAAATATTTATCTTACAATCTCCTCTAAGAAATACTTAAAAAAATATTTATATTTGGAAAATCTTCATTTAAAACAGAGTTATTATTACACAATTTTCGTTTTTTTCCCTAAAAAGCTATGTACTGTAAAACAGCAAAGAGTTTTTTTGTTCTATCCATTACAAAAGAGTCATTCTGTTCAGGGATGATAATAAATCACCTTCCATTCTGAATAATAATAATAATAATAACAATAACGATAATGATGATAATAATAATAATCACCACCACCTTTAACCCAAAAATATTAAATATTATATGATATATTATCTCTCTGAAATTGATCATTGAGCAATACTCTATGTTTGCACAGGAAATATCCACTGACCCTTTACTATAGAAGGAGATGGGATGGAATTTATCATGTACTATCAACAAAGTTTCGCTCGGGTATAGTTGGATGTAAATAAAAAGACAAACAAATTCTATATGATTTGAGTATGTGCTCATGATGCTATTTTATAGTATGCACACTGATTTGTGTTAACACAAGTTAATGTTCTTGTAATAAGCAACTATGATTACACTGAATACATGTGCACATTTGCAAATTCCTGAAAGTCAGTTTTCTGATTGTCACTTAAACACAAGCAGAGAATTATTACATTGCTAAATGCTACTATATTTATGTTACTATAGGTGGAGAAGCTTCTTTCAACATCCACTGAGGTTGCAGGACCATATTTATAATAATGGACATAATTACTGCATTTACCTGAATACAAGATGACCTTTAATGCTAGATGATCCCCATTTTTCAGAACTTAATTTTGGAATTTAGCATATTATGTACATATATAATATTAAAATATGCATATAAAAATAAGAATTTTTAAATGAAATGTAAAGGTTTGCCATATAATTTCAACAAACTAATGGTCACTTAAGTTGATTAGGCCCCTTATTTTTTATTTTATATATCAATTTTACTGAATTTGAATGGAAATTCACATTTTGAGCAGTTGACAGAGAAGGGAGTCCGGAAGTGTATGCTACCTATGGAGCAATGGTACAATGAAGACGATGGTGGCTGCAGCATAACTATGATGATGATGGATATGATTTTGTAATTAGAAGACATTTAATGCTTTTACCTCATTTGAATTTGCGCAAAAATTTACATTGTATGCAGGAGATATGGAGAACATAAATGAATGGTATGTGTGTGATGAATGGGACGAGGGCAACATAAATGTAATGACAATGGATACAATTTTCAGTTAAGACAACATATTTAATATATTGTAAATTGTTTTAACTAATTCAAATTTGCGCATAAATTCACATTTTGGGCTGTAGAGATGGAGTACAGAGATCTTCGGCATGTGTGCGATTGTATGTGACAGTGGCAGCAGTGGCAGGAGCGAAGCTGTAATGACGATTATGGATGCTATTTTCAATTAAAACAAACGTAAAATTTTATTTTAGTCTCAGAGAGTAATCCTTTTCCTCAATCAGAATGTTCATAGGCCCGTTAACAGCTAATTTTTGGCACGAAATGGAATGCACAAAATCTGTTGCATACGTCACAACCTTGGCGCCAAGCATCACGACTGCCGTACCCACGAAGTTTGGGACTTACTTTTTTCCTTGCATGGTATTTGGCAAACATATATCGCAAATACAAGATGACCTCCAGTAACATCAATATTTTGGAAAAAAACATTGTCTTGTATTTAGATAAATACGGTACTATGAGGGTCATACCACAAAGTTTAGAGAATAGACACAATAAAATATTAAAAGTTTAGATCTAATCATTGCATCTTTCCAAAATATTTTCTATTGCATTTTATACACCATCTCATCCTTTCAAACTATTTTTCAAATGCTGAACACCGTTCTTCTTTGGGGAATATCAAATACATTCTTCGTAAGCAGCTACTGCTGCTTCAGGCGACCTCTAATTTTTCCTTTCATTTTGGGGAATAGAAAAAATGTGGCCAGATCTGACTATAGGGAGGATAGGACGAGTATCCGATTCTGGACTCCTGTAGAAATTGGGTTTTTCTTGTGCAATATGGGCAGAGGCATTATCATAATGCAACAAAATCCTATTCAGAACAGTCTTCGGATGGTTTTTTTTCTCCCAGTTAATTGAACACTTGTGGCAGACATTTTGTGATATACTGGCAATAACAGTCTCTTATACCTCAAGCAGAATCGTCAGATGTGGCCACTTGCCGAGAAGAAGGAAGAGATGATTTTCTCATCAACACTTCTCATTCGCTTCACTTTTGTTGGGGGGGATCTTCTCCTGGGAAGACCTAGATTAATGACTGTCATTTAGTTTCTGGATCATTGTGGTAAAAACCAGCTTTCAACGCCTGCTATATGTTTTTGGATATTCCTCCATTGAATTCTTTAATCATTTCCTGGCACCATTGCACGCATGCTTTTATTCTGCTCATTTGTGATGTAGTGGGGGATCCAGCTACTGCAGAGCTTCCTGAAGTTATTCTTTAAGGATTGTTTCACTGCTGCTGATACTATATTTGGGACTTCTTGAATCTGATCATATGTGCAATGGCCTTTCCATAAATAGTGCTCTGCTTTCATCACACTTTCATTTTCATTGTTGCCCTCACCGGCCATTCTGATCGGTCTTCATCTTTGAGAGAATCCCTTCCTCTTGTAAACCCTGCATTTCATTGATAAATGGTGGATTGCGAAGGGCAAAGATTCACAAATGCACATTGCAGTCTTTCAAGCTACTCTCTCTCCCCCAAACTGATTTTGAAGTCATAGAAAATTACAGTTCTCATTTTAGATCTATCCTAGCATATGGCGTAGCAACACCTGCTACAAATACACATGTGGTGCTGATGATGCAATTTGGAGCATGTCCAAACTTACACATGTTGCTAGCTGAACCTTAATCTGAAGTTAGGAAAATATTCTCAAAACTTTTGAAGTGATCCTCGTATCAATTTCAGTTATTTCATTTCCTTCCTTGTATTGTAGAAGCAAGTCTCTTATATTATGCATCAGAGTGAATCTGCTGTTCTTTTGAAGAACAGTACTGGTGGTGTTTGCACGTTTCTGTGCTATCTGACTAACTTTCTGGAATGTTTTTTCAACAAGACTGACAGCAGCTGTCATTTTCATGCCTGAGGATTCCAACTGTGTTATTGTCTTGGTCTAACAATAATAATTTTGGTTTACATATTATATGTTTTGAAATAAGGGATTTAAAATTAGAGACTAAGCTGTTGCAATTGCTGCACTCTCAGCATCCAGAACATTAAGTTTACAATGGTAATTACATTCAGCCAGGTTCTCCATCATGTAATAATAGGCTGAGAAGAGAGTGGAATTCCTGGTGCCATCTCGCTGAGTTTTTGAATTCTGGAAGGTATTTTCACAAATATCTTTTTTACATTGGAAAAAGAAGCATCCACATCATGAAAACATGACCTGATTTCTTTGGCCACTTTGTAGAGTCTGTGGGCCAATCAGGTAATGTGCAACATTCTAGGACATGGCTTTTTAAGTGTTTTGGCAGCTTTGTCCATAAAGGAGACAGCAGGTCACGAAAAGGAAAACCTTGTTGGAATCATTGCCCTGTGGACACATAAGCGACACAGCATTGTCAAACACCTGCATGATAGTTTTATAATTGACAGTGTCTACTTGTTTGCATGTCAAAGGAAATTTCTCTCCTACACAATTGGGTAATAGAATTATTAAGATAATATTGCCAGCCACATCTGTCATTTTAGTCATTGTATCTATTGACACCAAAATATTATTATAAGCAATGTTTTCTCTTGTCTTATACTGTTTTTTTTTTTATACTTATGAACTAAATAATTCTGATTGAGTATTGAAGGAAAGGGTAATTTTTGTTAGTATTTTTCTCAATGAACTCTTTGAAGAAACGATTATGAATCTTATAAAATGGAATAATTGCCTTTAGGAGCATGTCACAAATCTTGGTAAAATTCTGATTCCCTGTTTGATAACATATTGTTTCTTGGCTGGTTCATAGCTGCCAGAAGTTTAACATGTTGTATGCCTTTTACTACTGCAATGTTGTTTCATTATTTATTTAATGCAACTTTTAATTTGCACTTAACATACATTACTGAAAAATACTCATTGCTGAACTCCTCTACAAATCTTGTAACTATTAAATGCTTTGATTAAATGTTTCAGTGTTCTCATTGGAGGCATTATATTATCATTGATTTAAGAAGAATGTAATCAAAACAACTAGCAGTATCAGAGGTATAGGATGTGCTTGGCATGCATTACAAGACCTGGAGTTGCGGCCTGTTGTGCAGCGAAGTGACTGTCCAAAGACTGCGACATACTACAGGCCATCTGTAATAAGTTTCATTGTTCCCTGTACAAATATTGCAAGCCCAGTGACAAAGGATTTTTCTGCTCCAAACCAAAATGAGCAAAGATGATGGAGACTACGGTTAAAAACCAAGTAGCTTACTTGGTGTGGTATTAATTTGAGTTGCTTTTTTAACACTACGCCACTTACATTTTTATTATGAGGGACTAGTTTCGAAAGCCTATGCTTTCATTTTCAACCTCACAGGTCCAAGCATATGCTTTCGAAACTAGCCCCTCATTATAAAAATGTAAGTGACATAATGTTAAAAAACCAACTCATCAAATTAATGGCACATATAATTTGACCGTCACTGTTACTAAATTCCTGCAAACATCAATCAAGCTTACTTGCTATATGTAAATTTATAATTTTAGGAATTATCTCTGTGAAGCAAAGACTAACAATAAATAGCATACTGCATTGACATACAGATGTAAGCTTCACAAATTTTATTCAATACCTTGAACACGCTCGATCTTCAAGAGAAGACAATAAAATTTACTAAGGAAACAGAAAAAGACAACATGTTGCCCTTCCTATACCTGAAGTTAATGAGAAATAACAATAGAATGAATTGGGAATCTTCAGAAAACTCATCCACACAGATAATTGCATGAAAGTCAATGGTTTTAATCCCAGACAATGCAAGCATGCTATAATCAAATCTCACCCATAGGTTAGTTAATTTACCTTAGAATAATATAAAATATAGAAAAGAATATACAAAAAATCATCAGGATAGTAGAATGTTACGGTTTCAACAGAGAAATGGTTAACAAGAAAATTAAAAATTAAAAACCAAGACATGCAATACAAGAAGTTTACCTTCCATCCCACTGCTATGCATAAATTCCAAAAGATTTTCAAAAAACACAATATTATCTTGGCTGCTCAGAATAGAGTTTCTATAAAAAACTTAATTAAATCCAACAAACTGGACAAACCGCAAGCAAATGAAAAACCAGGGGTATATCAGCAGATTAAATGTTTGGATTGTGACAAGCTCTACATAGGAAAAACTAGAGAAGTTTAAAGCTTAGACAAAAAGAACACTTCAGGAACATTATATACAGACAAAAAAATCAGCAGTAGCTGACATTTTAAGGAGATAGAGCTTCAGGAGGGGATCCTCATTAAGAAGAACAAAGGATGAGTCATGAATTTTGAAATTCTAAATGACATAAACTTATATTCAAACTGGTTCCAATCTATGCCACCAGATGATAATGCAGGCAAAAGCCTCTGAAAACATGTTCCTGCATTGAGTGAAAACTTTTGACTGTTCAGTCAACTCATTTCAAAATTTAACCTTGAACTTGTTTCACCCTCACTTGAGAGCATCTTCAGCAATTTTTAGATTGGCGAGTTTCCTCATTGCTTCCTACGGTGAACCAATGGGAGATGTCTGGTGTCGTTTTCACAAATTCTAGTAAAATGTTCTTTTCTAAATGTAAAAAGAAGCTAGTAACAGTGAAGAATAACACAAATATTAATATAAAAATAATAGTTGCAACAAATCTTCACTTAACTTTTGGAATCCTTGCCTGGACTAGTTTCGCAACGATTTCATTGCATTATCAACATATCCTTTTGGTCTCTTTTTTGATGTTGTTTATTTACACTGTTATGGTTACTGCTACTAGGTGGATTGTGTACTAATGCATTGCTAACTACTGGAATCAAAACAAATTTGGTAAGAGTGTCAATTGGAGGTATATCAAAATTCATTGCATGATTTCTATACTTTAATATAAATATTTTCTCCCAAACCATTAAATCTATGGGCCCATTTAAGTGTTTTAATAATTTAACATCTGGATTTATTTCATGATTAAATTTCCAAAAATGTTCTGCTACAGCTGATTTATCAATTTGTTTGTATTTAATATTCCTAAAGTGTTCTTTTACTCTGGTTTCCAAATGACGTTTAGTCTTACCAATATAAACAAGGTCACAATTTAAACAGTTTAATTGATAAATGCCAGATTTTTTATTTTTTGAAATTTCATCCTTTTTAGAAAAGCCTAACAAATTTTTTATACTGTATTTATTTTGAGGAACCAATATTATGCCATGCTCTTTGAAAATATTTGTGAATTTTTTTATTTGCCCAAGGGTGATAAGTAAATTTTTTAAAAATGTAATTATCTTTTATTTTCTTAAGCGTAGAAATATCTTTAATAGCTTTTTGATATTTAAACTTCTCAATTTTTTTATTTATAAAATCAGTATTAAAACCATTAATTAAAGCAGTGTTAATAATGTGTTTATATTCTTTATAGAATTCATCTTTATTAAGGGGTAAATTAATTAACCTATAAATTAAACTATTAAAAACAGCAAATTTATGTGAAAAAGGGTTAAAGCCATTATTTTTTATATAATTATCAGTGTGGGTTTGCTTTCTGTATATTCCAAAATTCCATTTACTGTCTTTTTCTATTATTTTTAAATCCAGGAAAGGGAGATAGCCATCACTTTCAGTTTCTAATGTGAATTTCATAGCCTTATCTTGTAAATTTAAAAGTTTTAAAGCATCATTTACATGTTTATCAGGAACAATAGCAAATATATCATCTACATATCTATACCAAGTTTTAAAAATTAGAGGGAATGCTTTAGTGACCTGTATTTCAAAATAGCTCATGAAAAGATCAGCAAGAAAAGGTGAAAGTGGACTACCCATTGCTAAACCAGAAGTTTGTTGATAGAATTTGTCATTAAAGCTGAAAAAAAAAAAAATTATAAAAATCAGTAATCCAAATTTACCCAGAATATATGCTCTTCCCAAAATTCATAAACCTGGAAATAAAATGAGACCTATTGTAAATTGCATAAATTCACCTACTTACAGCCTAGCTAAATGGTTAAATAAAAAATTCACTAATTTTGAAAAATTGGAAGTATTAAAAATTCTTTTGAGCTAGTTGAAAGGATCAGCAATATTACATTATCTACTAATGATAAACTTGTTTCTTTTGATGTAACTGCTTTGTTTCCAAGCATTTCTAGAGAAAAACTTTTGACATTTTTAAAAAAATGGTTAAGTTCTATAGAACTGAATGAAAATTTAATATTCTCAATTATGTGAGCCAAACTGTTGATTATTGCCATATGCCTATTGGATTGTAGCTGTATGCCTTTATGTAGTTATCTGTGTGCACTTTTTCTAAAGATTCCAAATTTTAATTTTTATGGTGTTTCCTAATTGATATGTCCCAGAAAGGTAACTGTTTCTGAGTCTGATATGAACTTAATGGTTTTACATGTAAGCTTAAATGCTTCAATACATCTGAGAGTATTTCTTATTTATTATGGCAAATATATCATCCACGTATTGGTACTGTGTTTTGAATATGTACAAGAATGCATTTGTGAAGTGAGTTTCTAGTAGGTTCATACACATACTAGCTAAAAAGAGTAACAACAGGTTGCCCATTGCAAGTCCAAACTGTTGTCTGTAAAATTTTACTTTAAAACTTAAGCAAGTTTGTTCAATTAAATTAATTTCAAGTATTCTCTCATGTGTACTTCATTCATTTCTATCAATTTTAGCGGTTTTTCTATGCTTTTAAAATTTTAATTGCTCTGACAGAAAGTTTACATTGGGAAAACCAAACGTAAAAAAGACTAAATGAACACTTCAGAAACATAAACAACGAGAAATTAGACAAGTCTGCAGTAGCAACACACTTTTGGAATAATCACCACCATACAAAGAAAGAAATGCAATCCTTATAAAAGCATAAACAAGTATTGGATATATGGGACAAAATTTATATGAAGAGGTTTGAGTACCACTTAATGAACTTTGATGTATCAAAAAAAGAGAACACTTTACTAAAACTCATGAAAACAACACCAATGTCACCCATAGGTTTTCCACGGGAAGCAACGAGGAAACTCACCAGTCGACAAGCTTCTGACAATGTCCTCAAGTGAGGGTGAAATATAATCAAGGTTTTGAATAAAATTTGTGAAGCTTCTGAGTGCGTATGCTGACTCGGTGTGCTATTTATTGTTAGCTATTTTGCTTCTATAGGCCAACAAATTCAAGCCTAAAAACGGTTATGGAAGATAACCGCACAATTCCTTTTTGTCTATCATTAAATCACCTTGAAAGAATCATACTTTCTGAATCATGAATGGATGCAGAGTTCCGCTCTGTCCCAAGCCCAGCTGAATGTGTTGCATGTGGATTTCAACACAGTTTTGGAACACTTGTTGATTTTCTGGACATAGACCCGCTCGAATTTCTTCTATTGACCCTTGAAGAACCTTCACCTCATAGGCATTTCTGTCTACTTCGGAAAGGCTCTGAAATAAAGATTTTATTATATCACAATCAAAACATAGAGGTGTGTATTGTTTATTTTCTGTTCACTGCTATGCTCTTTCTTTTAGGAGCAAGTTTAAATTAAATGACATACCTGTTATAAAATATGGTATCTAACAAGATATATAACCCTTATGTTGATGATATACTAGAGGAGATCTAGAGGTATAATGTACACTCACCAGTTATCAATAATAAAGAAATTCCAGGGTTACTGTTTGTGGATGAATTGGTAGCTGGGTCCATATCATGTGTAAAATTGAGGAAGGCAATCAAGGTGGTAAATAATTTTTGTGGAAAATGGGGGCTCAAAGTAAATGAAAAGAAAGCCAAGATTATGGTTTTTAAAAAAAGGACACAGATTACATAAGGATGAGAAATGGGATAATCATGGAAGAGAAACAGAGGTTTGATTACTTGGGGATTAGACTATATTCCAATGAAAGCTGGAGTGAGTAAAAAAAGATGTTGACAGCAACAGGAAAATGGCCAGGAGTATTACAAGTTTGTGTGTAAGAAAACTGCAGATATAAATGTTGGATGGCTTGAAAGAATTTTACGACCATAGTGGAAATCAAAATGCTTGAGGGGGTAGTAGTATGAGGAGTAGATGATGCCTGAAGAGAGGTTGATAAACTTAATAGATCCTTCTGTATATATATTAGGTCTACCAATAGCATCATCAAATGGGACAGCTTAATTAGAACTGGGAAGGCATTCCACCAGGGTCAAAATTATCAAAAAAGCTATGAAATATCTGCACAGAATTTCCAATCTAAAGGATACGCATATTGTCATGCAGCATGTTTTAACATTCAGGAGAAAAATAAATGGGAAGATCAAAGTCGGTAAAAATGCAGGGGTTTGTGAAGTACATGGTTAAATGAACAAAATTAATTATCAAGGATTTTGGAAAGTAGTAGAATCAAGGTTGGAGGATATTATAGACATATTTTTAGCAGTATAAGAGAGGAAATAATATCCTTGAGGATATATAGAGGAATAAAAACAGTCTGGGAGAGGGAAAAGTACATATAGATATGCAATAAAATAGGGAGAGAGGGACTTGAATGGCGAGAATAAAGGTTAAAAACTCTATAAGCACAAGGAAGGATGAAAGAAAATGTCCAATATGTGGAGAAGTTGATACAGATTTCCATTGTATATTATATTGTAATCAAACAAAGATAGGGAGATCAAATTAGGCAATAAAAATGGGAAAACTTCGATGGATAATAAATAGTAATAGGGAGGATTTTGTTCGTAAAAGGAAAGATAAATATAAAAATTATAGTAACTTCCAGGGTAATGTCAGAGATAAATGGCTAAGAATGACCAAGTAAAAGGAAATGGAAAGAAGGTAGAAAATAAGAAAAACAGGGAAAAATAGTTGCATGAAGTAGGGCAAGGTCTACTATACCTATATAACCGTGGTGTAAGGTAGATTAAGAGACAAATAAAAAGAGCAACTCTAAGTAAGGTATAAGAAAATTGTAGGAATGTATGTACAGTATTATGGTTAATAAAGACTCATATCATATATCAACAAAATATACATTTTAAACAATGAAACTATTTAAAAGTTAAAAACCCAGTCTATTAATAACAGTAAATAACACTCACTTTTTAAATTTCCCGGGAGGTTAGTTTTTTCCATTATTAACTGGACAAGGTCTAATAGTTGGTGGTTCTACTAACTTATTGAAACTGAATTTTGTTTATGGATGCTTTTTAACAGCTGCTACTCTTAGCATTCCATTCTATATTGGGCATGAAAAACCATTTAATTTTGCTCAAAGGCTTCTTTTACATGCAGTAAATCTATGCCATGGGACCAACAGGATTACTTCCCTTCCTAAGGAAGCCATGCTAAGGATTTTTATGTCCAAGGTCATTTCACAGATTTCATTCATCATCCCACATGACCAACCAGGATGATGGGTGGTAAGGGAAAAAATAAATAAATAAAACAGATAAAAGATGTTACCTATTTCAGCGCTTGCATTTTTATCTGATACTTACTTTAACTTGTAGCATCAAAGCAGTTAGTTTTGTAATTAACTCCAACATTTTTTCATTTTTGACAGGTGTTCTTCCAGGAGCATTATTGTGCTTTTGAACTAGTTCCTTTGCCTCTTCAAAGCTTCTTTGTCTAAGGTGTGATGGTGCTAGCATTGCTGCAATGCTTGGTTCAGGTGCAATCTGAAAAGAGGATAAAAATGTTACATTCACATGACTTTCTCTACCCCCTATATGTTTGTATAGCATTTACAAAATATTCTTGCAAATGCTTCTTCTTGTATATACTTCAAGTTAATTGTCATAAACATTTGCTTCAATACAAATTTTGTTATACTTCAAGGAAATAGTGATAGTCAAATGTTTAATCATGTGTTACTGGTCTTGAAATTTCATGTTTTGTCCATGACATTGCAATTAAACAACAGAATAGCTACAGCACTTCAGAAAATTACAAAGCGTTGAAAAATTCAAACGATTAAGACAGGCATTGAAAAGTTTTGAACCAGCCTATCCTTTCTTGGATATCAATGGTTATAAAAATGTAACTAATATGGCTGGTAACAGTTGATTTTAAACTATCAAAATATGCATCAGTGAGTGTTTAAACTTTGAAATTCATAGCCATACAGACTGTTGAGTTCAGTCTTTAGTCAATAGCTGGTAAAATGTCATGGATATTTCTAAAAACAACATTATTTTCTTCATTTTCACATGCTACAAGCTAGGCAGGGGAAAAAAAAATCCATGAGGACTTACTAGCTGTTTATGGTGGTTAAACGAGTTCATTTGATTTCACTGAAAGATGGATTCGATCATTTGAAGAAGGGTGAGAGACTGAAAAACAAGGCGGTCTGGGTAGCTCAGTTGGTTAGACACTGGCCTTCTGAACTCAAGGTCACAGGTTCAAACCAAACCCAGCCCAGAACGATGGCTTTTAAGTGTGCTTAAAAACGATAAGCCTCATGTCAGTATATTTACTGGCATGTTAAAGATCTCTTGCGGGAAGAAATTCCGGCACACTTGCAGTGCTGGCAATTAACAGCATCGTTAAATAAAATAATTTTATTTTATTTCTGAAAAACAATCAATCTTGGGAAGCTGAACAAAAGAAAAATTCATTTTTTTTTTTTTTTTTTTTGCTCAACTTCAATGCAAGCTTAGATATTTTAAGAGTTCTCATACACGCATGCATATACACAGTTACAAGAACAGTAAAATGCTCTTTTTGGATTCAGGAGACCCCAAAATTTGTATTTACAATGAAATCTCAGTGTTGAATTTTTGGGTGACTGCAATACCTTCTCTATGTACATGTTAGAATAAAGAATAAAAAAGATGAAGTTATGCATAAATCCATTAGTACAACTTTCTTAAAAGAGCAGAAACTCGGCATGCAAGGGCTGGCATATATTAGTCCAACAATGGTAATCAAAACAGAAACGGGAATGAGAAATGATGCAACTTACAAGATTTTTGTTCAATATAGCCCAGTAACAAGAACACAATGCATATTGATAAATCAACCTCAAAGTGGAAAAGTCAGTTTTATGCATTGGGATTTTATTTGTTTTAACACGATATACATACCAATATATTCATTTTTTCTATATGTACTATATACATAGTGCATTGAGAAGGTAATGCATTCCACCCAAAAATTTGATACTGAGATTTCAACAGAAATATAGGTTTTAGGGTCCCTCTGAGTCCAAAGAAAGCCTTTTTAGAAAAAGGCCTGTGTGTATGTGAACATGATAACTCAAAAATAATCAGTCGGTAAAATACCAAACTTGGCATTTAAGTTAAGTATCTTCTAAGGATGTGACACAAAGATTTTGAGAAAAATCCTCCCACCCTAAACTACCCCTTATATGGAAAATGCTTCGAGAATTTTGGTTTTCTCAAAAATGGCCCAAACGATTTTGATTAAAATCTCATATATTTAAGATACTTACATAACAAATAAAATGTATATTTTTAATTTTCTGGGAATAGCCTCTGAAGACCTCTTTATTCTGGATGAATTTTTCTGAATTTTCTACAACTCATAAATTGTAAGAGATAGACAAAAATTTACTCTAAAAAAATATAGATCTCCATAAAATGCAATTTCTATTAAATACATTTTTTTCATGATGTTGACATTTTTGAGATATTCTTTGATATTAGCTTCAGTTTTAAAATATTTAAACTTTTGTCATAAAAGAACTTGGCCATGAAAAGAAACAGATTTTAATCCCATAGCAACCAGACTTTAAATATTTTACTGTCTGTTTAGTCTAGTATATTACCTTATTTCCATTCTACTTATAAGGAACTAAGTAATAAGACCATTTTTGATAATATTTATCTCGATTAGCATGAAGTATATAGAAGAATAACATTATTAACAATAATTTGTTCAGAGTTGTAGAGAAAGTCATATGAACGGAACACAACATTTTTTCAGCCAACATATACAGGTTAGCCAACATTAAAATTCAAAAGAATTGCAACTAGATTGAGTTCTAGCTGCTGTTTCATATTACGGTTGACTAGAATAATCTCAACAGGAAGGAGACTAATGCACAAAATATCAATCTAAATTCAGAGTCAGGAATGAGAGTGAGAAGATTAAAACTTGGTGAAGTCTTCTTTCCAATTCTTTGGGCCCAGGGAAGCTTCCAGTCATTGTGAATTCTCCCATCAAAATATGTACATTTCAACTTTGTCATTGTCATTCGGTTACCGCACTCAGTTGTAAACAGCCTTAACCATTAAGTATGGTATGGTATGGCATGGCATAGCATTGCATGCAGCCTTTTCAGTTTAGGAAATATTATGGGGGCACTGTGCATTTCCAGAAGCATGTTCGTGTATTCTTCTTTAAAGACATTTAATGCAGATGTGTATAGTGATTGTTGATTTTAAGAGTCACTTATTGATGTAAAATGAACACTGCATTTTGGTGGCATCACACGCACCCAGATATGTAATTATGAGTGAGCAATTTTAGTTTAGATATAAGTTTATTTACATTTTGTGAACTATTTAATACTGATTTATTCAGATTGAAGTTATAATGTTTCTTTTTAATCTGAGGTCCAAAAGACTCAACTTAAGAGGAAATAAAAGCAGCTATTGAGAAGGTACTAGAAGAAGAAGAGAATTAGCTGATTTCTCGGATGAATCTGATGGAAAAGATGAAGTAGTTCAGCAAGACGATCATAATAATTACTCAGAATGTCATTTTGAAGACAGCGAGGAACAAAATGTAGATTATCACTATAAAATTTTCTGGCATAATATTTTTAAGAACCCTCGTAGTAAATAAGAGAGAAATTCCACCAAAATTCCATGCAGGTAATATGCAGGAAGTTGGTTCAAAACTTTTTGGTTTCCAAGAAGAATTGACTTGGATTTCATACGTGCCTAATAGAAACAAAGGTGTTACTACTTTCGAGCTTTAACAATTATGCAGCAATTGATAAAGAGACAAAGAATACGACACTGATTCTGGATTAAAACAGAACAAAGAGTGGTGTGAATGTAGTAGATCAAAAGTATTCATTCTACTTCACAGCAAGGAAAACAAGAAGATGGCCACTTTCGCCGTTTTCTTGGACATCTTGATATTGCTGTTATAAATAAATGCCATGTTATTTTCACTACCAACCATCCACTAAGCACCATTAAGAGAAGATCATTTCATACTAGTTTGGCATTTTCACTAATTGATGAATGCTGAAAAAGAATTGGGCATGTTCTTTCCAAAGGACTTGGTAGAGATTCTTTCAAAATACAGGTGGAATGCGTAACATCAGACACTACTGATGAAAGAACAACCTGACCATGCCAACATATGGAGCACATAAAAACAACAAAATCATAGTATCTACTATGCAAGAACTTTGTAGAAAATATAGTTATCACCAGTCACATGTAAAAATAACTCTCAAGAAGATAACATCAATATTCTACAAACAAATTATTACATGCTATAACAGTACGTTTTGTTTCCATTCCATTTTCCTTTTTATAGTCATGTACATGTCAGCTAAGAAGTGCACACAGTACATTTGTTGCAGTAATCAGTAATTATGTAACATATTTAATAAAGCATAATAGAACATTTATACACCTTATTTGTGTGATTTATTAATCCCATCTATTTTAGGCTTACATCTGCAATCCCTATCTATTTTTAATACATTACATGACCAGAAAAGTCAAAGATAAAAATGCAGAACTAAATGCTGCACATGCCTGCATTAAAAAAAAAAAAAGAAGTGTGCCTGCTTTTGGTTATTCTTGCATTTAATGCATATTTTTGTAAGTCCCAAGGAAAATATTAAAATGAGAAAATTTCAGCTGAAAATGAAAGCTATGGCCTTCAAAAAAGTCTAATGTATAAGTAACTGAAGTAGTGTGTCATCAATCAACTTAGTAATGATTAAGCTAAATTTATGTGTCAATGTTGTACGATCCTTTCAATTCAAAATGAGAGTATCTGTTTGAAAGTTCCACTTACCTCTTGGCAGTACATCTGGACATTAGACAGATAACTCTCCAGATCACGATTTATATACTCTAAATCAATTATTATATTGGCATAGCGGCGCTGGAAGTCTTCAGGAATATATGCTCCTATGGATTTCTTTCTTTCAGCTTCAGAGTTCATCTCTCTCAGGCTTTTAATTTTTGCTTTCTTTGAATTAAGAATCTTTGATAATCTCACCTAAATAAAATAAAAATTATAAATTATTCACATGAGAAACCACTTTAATCATGACATCAGTGATTTAATGCTGCTTTGACAGCATGAAATGCTGCTCTGGATGTACCAACTTCTCCATTACCTCAACAATCAACACTCAACTTGAAAACAATGAAACACAAAACTAGTCGAGTCATATGTTTAGCTGGAATTCTTATCAACATTTTGTCTCTATTACGAAACAAGTGAAGCTTAACACGTTGCATTTATTAACTTCAACAACAGCATGAATTTAGTTAATCTGATTTTCTCTGCCCTCTATTGTTATAGTGACTACATATACAAACCCTATTCATAGGAAAACTTATTTTCTTATTTATTTCATTTTAATTAAAATAAACTTTTATAGAAATAGCTACTTTACATATTTTGTTATAAACACAAACAGAATAATGACAGTCAAAGGTTTAAGAACTGGGCACTATAAGCAGGCCTTAATATCCCATTCTCTTTCCATGCCTTTGCGAGAAACAACTAAAAATTGAAAGAATTGGAACAATCCAAACGGATATCTTGAAAATGGCATATGTCACAATAAGAATATTTGAAATAAGTTGTGTATTTTAAAGATCTCTACATATTTTGTGTAGTATGTTATTCCATCACTTAATCTGCCAGTTATACCTACAAGATTTTACAAAATTCCTTTCAAATGAAGCGGTCTTCACAACTATTCCTAGAAAATTCAAGATCATAAATTTTATTTGTCATGTAAATATTTTTAATATATGGCATTCGTTGAGACAGTTTTGATAAAATAATTTAATCAGCAGTGGCAAATTAGGATCAGATTTTCAGAGCAGTTATTTTTACTCTCTCTACATGTGCTATATACATAGTGTATAGAAAAGGTATTGTATTGCACCCAAAAATTTAATACCAAGATTTCACTGGAAATATCCCCTGGAGGAAACGAAAGAAAAAATGAAGAAGAAGAAGAAAAAAGAGGGCATTTATAGAAAAATTTCCATGTGTATCTGCCTGTCAGTCAATATATATGTGAGTGTGTGCAGCATAGCTCATAAATGAAAAGTCTGTTAAATACCAAACTTGATATTTAAGTTCAGTATCTCCCAAGGATGCGACACAAAAATTTCTAGAAAATTCCCCCCAACCCCCAACTAACCTTTACATGGAAAAAACTGAACATTTTAGTTTTCTCAAAAATGGCACTAACAATTTTAACTAAAATCTCTAATGTTTAAGATATTTACATGACAAATAAAATGTATATCTTGAATTTTCTGGGAATAGCCTCGAAGTACTCTTTATTCTGAATCAATTTTTCTTAATTTTGCATAACTGGTAAACTGTAACAGATAGACAAAACTTTACTACACAAAAAATGCAGATCTCATTAAAATACACAATTTATGTAATATATGTTTTTTTTTTTTTTCGTGGAGTTCACCATTGTCTAGACATCCTTTGTTATTGGTTTCAGTTTTAAAATACTTAAAACTTTTCTCATGTGGGAATTTGTCAACTCCTGGCCATGCAAATGGATTTCTATCCCATAGCAATTTTATAACATCTGACTGTTTAGCCTAGTGCACTCCCTTACTTCTGTTCTACTTATAAGGAACTAAGTAATAAGAGTTTTTTCTGCTAAAGTTTATCTTAATTAGCATGAAGTAAATAGAAGAATAAGATTAACAATAAATTGCTACAGAGATGTAGAGAAAGTCATGTGAATGGAGCACATCAGATTTTTTTATATCAATTGAATTGAGGTTAGGCCTCTTTTTCTTCTTTCTCTGTTCTTGTGTGTACATTAAAAACTGTGCAAGCTCACATAAATTTTCAATTTTCTGGATTTTATTTATATAGTCTTTTTAATTGGTATACAGTGGAACTTAGATAATTCAAATGTGGATAGTTCAAAATCATCATTAATTTGAAGATTTTTCTTGGTCCCTCGAATTTTGTATTAAAGCAATGTAAAAAGTCACATCTAATTCAAATTACATTTTGCTTAATTCAAAGTTTTTGTTCAGAAATGTCGTCAAAAATGAATCTAAATGCGTAAACTTAATATGATAATTTTGTCAATGTGTTTCTGCAAAAGAGGTCACTCTGAGGTTGTTTGTTTTATCGGAATGCAGTTTGGGGGTAGAATAGCTTTCCTAGTTGCCAGCCTTGAGTTTCCTAATGTTCAGTGTGTGGCAAATCAATGCCACTATTTCTTTCAGTAAATCGCATTCCATTACAACACTTTAACTTTTGCAGAAAAAGCTGCCATCATTCAAGAAGTTGAAAAGGGTTTGAAGAAAAAAATCAGGAATTGCAAAAGAGTACGGAATACCACCGAACACTTTGTCAACTTATCTGAGAATAAGGAGAAAATTTTAAGCAGTGCCTCGAGTGAAAATGGAAATAGTTGAGACAACCAGAAAAATCATTATGTTGACGAGGGCATATTAAAGAGGTTTAAGCAGGATAGAGAACTTAAGGAGATATCAATTCCCACACCATCAGAGGGAATTTGTCATCTATGCGAAATTCGTCGGTACGGACAGGCCAATGCGAGTTGTTTTTACCTATATTGCTGAAATGTCAATTTTTGGCGTAACTTTTGCAATTCAATTTTTTTGGGATATTTTGAATTTTTTTCTTTTTCTTCGAATTATCCATGTTCCACTGTATTTCAGATGACAGGTATTGAATAAATCTCATTAACAGCTGTATTGTTGATTGCTTTGTCCATTCCATTTCCTAATAAATAAACAAGAGTAGCATGGGCCAGTTATCTGCATGTCAAGTCGAAGTTACGTCTGGTCTGTGCTAAGTTTGCCAACATTGTGTACTCAACATGCTTTCCAGTGCAGGTGGAAAGCAATTTTGTTTAGCCAAAACATGTAGAATTAACATGATTTGCAAGATTTGTTGACCAGTGGAGACATTCATTGGCTGCTGACAAGTTGATCTCACTGTGTTGAATGAACATGTTTTGTTGACTATTGAGGCAGTGGAGACACTGAAACTACAATTCTGAAATATTCAAAAGACAACTCACCAGCATTTCTAGGAACTTGACAGGAAAACCTCCCACTACTCCATCTGAAGGTACATTTTTGCTCTTCACTACTGTTGAACTTGTCAACATAGGATCACGTGTTACTCTTGATGTGGAAGTATCCGTACTGGATCGAGGTGGAGGGATAAAAGCTAAGTTTCTTGGTCTAAATTTCTGTGCAAAGCTTGACAATGTTATCGTATCTGGAGGGTCATTTGACTAGAAAAACAATCATATTATAAGTAAACCATTTATAGTGAATCTAGAATATGAAAACTATTATTAACATATCTCATAACACAAAGATTCTATGTAATAAAGTTCAATAATTATGTAAGTACTGGCAAACACACAGGTTTCTAGTATGTAAATTTATAAAGTTTTTATTGCATCAGTATAAAAAAAATGCTTAAAGCAATGCTAATATAATATTTATATTCCTTTTCAAATGCATCTTTGTTTAGAAGTGTATTAATCAGATAAACTAATAATATAACTTGTTTGTTTTCCAGTAAAAAGTTTATCTTAGAAAACTGGAAAGCAAACCAGTTATATCTTAGTTTCTGATTAATAATAACAATTGATGTTTCTGAAAAAATGATGAACCAATAGAATTAGATGAATAATTGACAAATATTCTAAACTTACAATTCATCTTAAATAAGTCATAATGGAAAATTCACTAAACTGCGTTCACTGTAAAAATCACACCTTCATATTATATATTCCAAAATACACTCTAGACAAAAATTATGTAAAGAAAAGGCAGAACTATTTTTATACTGGAAATGTTTCTTTGTTCATTGACACAGCAACAGAAGCTAAACTTCTGAAAGAATCACAGCTTTGTATTACTCTGTTCCAATAAAGCATTCTAGACAAAAATAATGTAAAGAAAAGGTGGAATTACCACATTTATCCAAATACAAAACAATGTTTTTTTCCAAAATATTAATGTTCAGAACTGGGGGTGTCTTGCATTTGCGATATATTTTCCGATATACTGTACAGGGAAAAAGTTACAAACTTTGTGGGTACGGCAGTGGCGAAGCTTGGGGGAAATGGTACTGATTACCACCAAGGTTGTGACGTATGGGGCAGATTTTCAACATTTCATTTTGCTCACAAAAATTAGCTGTTAAGGAGCCTCTGAGCATTCTCATTGGAAAAAAGATTGCTCTCCGAGACTAAAATAAAATTACAGGACTTCCTTTCACATCAGTGATTGCACATGTTGTATTGGCGGTCAAGCAGAAAAAGAAAGGTTAACAGGGCATTTCTCCTCTTCAGACATCACATATACCACAATGTGAATTTATGCGCAAATTCGAACTAGGTGAAATGTTTTATGATATATTAAGTGTACTGTCTTAACAGAAAATAGAATCCATAAATAATCGTCAATACAGCTACGCTACCATCACTGCCACCATCGCGTTTTATCACTGCAGGTACTGTACATTTTATTCTCCATCTCTCCCGCTTGCAATGTGAATTTCTGTATAAATTCAAATTAGGTTAACACATTTACGATGTGTTATATTAAGTGTGTTGTCTAAATACAAAATCATATCCATCATTGTCGTTACAATTACACTACCGATATTGCCACAGTTGCATTCTATCATCGCATATACCATACATTTCGTTCTCCCTTCTTGGTCTCTCCCACTTGCAATGTGAATTTCTGTGCAAATTCAAATTAGGTAAAAATATTTATTTATTTACATAGAATGTCCCAATGAGCATATTGCTCTAGGTAGGGACAGCCCTTTAGTGAGGCGGTAAGAAATACAAAGAATAAAACACAATACATTTTATATATATACACAATTTTTTATTGTAATTTGTGTGGATGTGTGATTAAACTTAATGCAATATTTCAAGAAACACCATAGGGATTTTCTGTTGTCAAATTTTTAGGAATTACAGTATTGCTCAAGTAGGTATTTGAAGAGTGTTTTTAAATTGGGATAAGTTAGGTGATTGTTTAATGTTAAGTGCGAGACCGTTGTATTTTTTGGTGGCACTATGTAATATATTTTTTGTTCCATATTTGGTAGAGTTAACTGATTCTATACATATGTGTGTTATATTAAACATGTCTAAATACAAATCATATTCATCAATGTCTGTGGTGCCATATGTAGTAAAAGCGGGAGTTAAACACTGTTAAAAAATCTATCAAGGTCATTACAATAACGCTATCGCCACCACGTTGTACCATCCCACCCAAATGTACATTTCGTTATTCCCCTCTCCAGTAACTGCTCAAAATGTGAATTTCCATGAAAATTCAAATTAAGTACACAATAAATACATAAGGGTCTTAATCAGTTTAAGTGCCCATTAGTTTGTTCAAAATGCATGGCAAACCTTTAAATTTAATTTAAAAATTCTTCTTTTTATATACCCATGTTGTTTAAATATATCTTATGTAGATGATATGCTAAATTTCAAAATTAAGTTCTAAAAAATGGGGGTCGTTCTGCATTCGAAGTCATCTTGCATTTGGATAAGTACAGTTTTTGCATACTGGAAATGTTTATTTGTTCATTGGAATAGCAGCAGAAGCTGAACTGTATCCACTAAAAGAATTTGTATTACTCCATTCCATTAATACATTCTAAGCAAAAATAATGTAAAGGCGGAACTACAGTAAAACCCCATAATTACACTCTTCAAGGGACTGTGCCCTAAATGCGTAATTATCATGATAGCACTACATACAGGATATGATTTATTAGGTATGAAAAGCAATTTACATACAATTTAATAGACAATACAATGTAATAAATGTTTCTGAATATTCAGGCAGAGTACAGTGCAAAATACAGAACAAAAGGTCATTTCTATGAAAAAAATCTTGATTGTTGATTGCTGAGTATTCTTACTACTTTTGTACTACTGTATGACAACTTGCTATACACTGCAAAAAATTCAAAGCAAGAAGATTTATGTGAGATTTATGTTGACACATGGCCATTTTTCCTGCTACCTGATCAGCCTTGAGGATGGAGTGCATTAGTGAAGGTCTGAGTGGTGAAAACCCCTGTCACAAGTCATCCTTCACTGCCTATTTCTCTCTCAGTGTCAGTTGTAATTGTGTTATTACCAGTTGTACTTGTTTTCTGGCAATGAAACATGGAAAATATGCCTGATATCTTTCGCTGTCCTTGCTTTGTCAACTTTTGGATTGTTCTAAGCAAGTTTTTGGAAAAAAGGGAAACCTTGAGATTAGGCAGTTAAGAATTGCCAACTGCCATGTGGAATGTATTGCTCTCTCTTTCTATTTATCATGTTTCAAGTTAAAGCAAACGCAATAAAAAGATGAAACACTTTGACATCCTTCTAAAAGTGTAATCTCCTTTCAAGAAAAGGTGCTGTTATAGCCAGATATTGCAGACTATGGGTTTTTCTAAGTAAAGTGGTCGAGCCCTTGGCCACTGAGTACAGCTAAACTACCTATTTTCTCATCATACTTTTAAAACTTTGGTTGGCCCTAAAAGGTGCTAATAACAAGATTTGAAGGTGTTAAAGGGACCATACAGTATTAATATGGAATGTCCAGAGACTTTACAAATAGAGCGTAATGAACAGGATAGCGTTATAATTGGGAGCATAATCACAGGGGTTTACTGTATTCGCAGACTACTGTATTGTATCCACTGTAAGAACCAGACCTTTGTATTATTCTGTTCAATTAAAACGTTTTGTAAAAAAATTATCATCATGCATTTGAGGCCATCTTGTATTTGGATAAATACAGTATATGTTTTACAAGAGGAAACAATTGTGTTTAATTGAAACACAACATTCAACTTTAAGATTCAATCATCTCAACAGCTTGTAGGAACCTGCCTGCAACTTTGGCTGTGTTCAGAGCCATGAACAAGGAGTCCAACTTTGATCAACTACACTTGGTAAAAAAACCATTAACATCGACTTATTACATTTCAGTTCTTATAACATACTCACCAATACTTCAAAGTCAGGAACAGAATGGGTACCAAGACCTGGTCGCTCAAAGGTAATTCGGTATGTGTTATTAGATGTGTCAACAGCATCAATACTGCCATTGAATAACCCATCCTGTGGCTTTCTTAATCTAGCTGTAACTTTGGTTCCAATCACAAGTTGTAGTGGTATTTCACCTGGAAGGTCCTTGCAGTTGCTCACATCTGCTGTTTTTCTTTGTTGCAATAGTCTAATTTTTGCCCGTTTTCGCTCCAATTCACGGCGCTCTTCTTGAAAGAAAGCCTAAAAATGGTTGTATTACTAACCCGTTAGAATGAATATCGATAACACTTCCTTTTTAATGTATATATCAAGTGGTTTATCACACTGACTATTTATATGACAAGATAGCGAGACTCATTTCACTTAAAAAAACAAAACAAAAATAAACACAAACATATGTTTCAAGGGCATTCACCCTCTTCTTCAATTAAGTGCGGTGAGTGTCACTATCTCGACTCACGTTAATATACTCAGTTATTTCACACTGAATATTATTAATTCTACTATTAACCTACAGTAAGTACTGCATTCCATCCACAAATTTTACACCAAGATATTCTGGAAATACAGTTATAATAATCACCTCCCTTTATCATAGAATAGGGTAAAAAATGGTGTTCTTGTTCTGCCAAAAATTTGTGAAATCTATTATATTATAAACAGAGAAAATTTATGTATGTAGGGTAATCTCAAAAAAACATTTTCATAATTATTTCACAACTGAAAAACCCCTTTCTTTCTAACACACAATCTATAACACAACTTGATTTTATAAATTACTAAAGGATTAAAAATGATTTTAAAGCCACACTTGTTAAGAAGGTTTTGACTTTCAGTTGAGAATGGCAAGGAGTGAAAAACATTTGTTACTCCGTAGAAAATGTATGTAAAATAAGACAAAAACCCTGGATATTCTATTCCAAGTAATATGCAAGCAGATGGTCATGATTTTAGCGACAATAACACAGAAGAACAAATTGAATCTGCCAATATTAACATATTTTAATATCCCTCAAGTAAAAAAGGTTTGCTTTGTAAATTATAAACAAAGGTGTAGCAGGTATGTTATTCATTAAAGAGAGAAAATTGTATCCAGCCATTATCAGCAATTAACCAATATTTTATAATTCACAACTGAAAATATTATTTTTCTCAATGGGTAAACAGTAGTGTCTTTACAGAAAAGGATAACTTGTTGGCCTGGGAGTGCAAAATTCATCAGCTTCACCTCTATTTCGTTCTATATGTTAAGAATTTATGATTATGTGAAACGTATGTAGCTTTTATGTTATTAAATAACTATGGAGACAAGAAAGTAAAAATTAATTATGTAAAAAAATCTTGCATGACTTTCCCTACCTATTCTGCAAAAAACTATTTTACAAAAGCTTAAGGCTGGTTCAAAATAATCTGAGAACAGATACCAGAGTGAAAATGAGAACAGGAATGCAATACTTTTGCTGGCCAATTTTGTGCATTGCTACTTTGTCTTTAACTGATCAATGATATTTTTGTCTCCAATTTAGCCAACATATTGAAACTTAGCCAACATTATACACAATTCCAAAGAATTATGAATAAAGTGAGCTCTAGCAGCTGCTTCGTGTCACAGCCACTTACAATAATCTCCACAGCAAAGAGTCTAATACACACCTAACATGTCATGCCCAGTAACAAGAATGAGAAACTTGGCCAAGACTTGCTTCTTGTTCCCAGGGACTGAGAAGCCTACCCATCAACACTCCCATTAAAATACATGTATTTCAAATTTACTGTTCTCGTTCTGGTTACCATTACCAGTTGTTGTGAACCTACTTAATGTTAATCGAGATAACATTAGCAGAACGTTTTTATTACTTAGTTCCTAAGAGAAGGGAAATTAGGGATACACAAGGCTTAAGTTATAGTAAAATCTCTTAAAAGCTAGTCACTAAGTGACGCAATTAAAATTCCATTCTCTTTGCATGAACAGGATGAAAAAAGTGAATAACAACTTCCCATTTGAGAAAAGTTGTCTAATTGGAAATTTTAAAACCAATAACAAGAAATATCTTGAAAATGTTAACTACACAAAAAATGTACAAGTCATAAGTTGTGTGTTTTAAAAAGATCTACATTTTTTTGTGCATTTAAGTCTTTATCTGTTGTTTATGTTTTACCAGTTATGCAAAAGTCATTCAAAATTAAGACGACTTTTGGGTGCAACCAAAACATGTGTTTTTGGTGAAATCTCAACATGCAATTTTTGGATGGAATGCAATACTTCCTCTACTTACTAGGTATGTGGTAGAGAAAGTATTTAACTCTTACTGCAATTGTAAAACTGAAAAATAGAAGGTATTTGCTAGTTTGGAAATGCAGACCATTAACTTGCACCCTGGATACGAAAGTACAACTCAAAAGTCAATTTTTAGTTAACTAATAGGTTAGTGTCTGTTGATAACTTGGTAAATCATTGGGGTATTTTATCAACCAAAGATAACCCTGAAGATAATTTCGTATTTCATACAAGCATAATAAAACTAAAATTCTTGCATCACAAATATCATTTTGAGTTATGACAGTTTAAAATCCACGATGCCAATTGTACAGAAATTAGATAGAATATATATAGTTTTCTTGTCATTAATTCTTAATGATATCAGGAAATTGCTGAGTTATTGAATGAAATAAAAGTGCTAAGGAACTCATGAACCTATAATACTAAATCTAAGCAATATATGTTAAAGGAAAAGAACAAATAAGCATTAGTTAGAATGCATCAGTTACAAGTAAGTTATTCTTGGTTTTCAAAATAAAACTATGCATTGTGCTAAACTGCTTTACAGAATTTTGAATTCCTTTGTTTTGCTTCTCAAATTACCTGTGAGCATCTTCTCGGTTTTCCCATCATGCGTCTTATTTTACACCATTCAACCCGTGTTAAATTTCGAGTGCGTAGATGTGGAAAAGATTCCTTTAGACATATCATAAAGTCATTGTCACCATCAAAAAGAGGCCTGTAAAAATAAGATAATTTATTATTGTTTCACACAAGATGTGTGTAGAACAGGTGTTGAATAGGTAGAGTCAGATTGAAAAATTCAATTCTCCGATCTCTAGCCAGTTGCTCTAACCACTGAGCTACCTCAGCAATATGCTGACATGGCATTAAATTCCTCAACTGACTCGATTGTTTCCCAGTAAACCACAAGGTGATCTCAAAAAATGTTTTGAGATGATATACCTTAATGGCTACTTACAATCTCATAAGTACATGGCATGGCATTAAATTCCTCAATTGACTCGATTGTTTCCTGGTAAGCCACAAGGTGATCACAAAAAATGTTTTGAGATGATATACCTTAATGGCGACTTACAATCTCATAAGTATATAGGTATCGTGCTTCATTGTATAACTAACTCTCAGGTCAATTAATGTTAATAGTTTTTTCACACAAGCCATGTGCAGGGCAGGAGTTGGATAGGTAGTCAGATTAAAAAATTCATAGCTGGGATTTGAACCATGGATCTCTGTCTCTAGCTGGTTGCTGTAACAACTGGCTACCATGTTGACATGTGGAACATCTCAAAACATTTTTTTGAGAAAATGTTGCTAGTAGCTCAGTGGTTAAAGCAACCAACTAGAGACCAGGAGATCCATGAATATCAAATTCTAGCTATGGCATTGAATTTTCTAATCTGACTCTACCTATCCAATTTATTATGTTTAATCATTTATTTTTACAAAATGAAATGAACTATTATACAGTTGAACATCAATTCTCTTCTGTATTTTTCATGGTAATATTGAATCCTTTGCTTCCAGGCACTACATAATCTTCCTAATTCATACCAAGTTTAGGAAGGAAGAAACGGCTCAGGATTAGATTGGCAACAGCAAAAGTATACCATTTGTCACACACACTGCCACCTGTAAAGCTGCATTCACAATGAGATGGAAGCGCAGACATAATACAGCATAAGCGCAAACGAAGACCATTCACAATGTAGTCATAAGCATAGCACAATATGTTGGCTTGGGTTTCTAGATCTGTAAATGACATGCAGATATTTTCCAAAGCTCCGCTAGTTTCAAACTACCTACCATAACCATTATATCACATAAGAAAATTCCAAAAATATTTTATAAATGAATAAATAGGTTTTAAAAACTAGATGCACACAACTAATGCTTGTGGTAGTGGCCACAATAATTGTTTGACCAAAATATAGAAAATAATGCAAGAATGAAGACTGCAGAAAATGATAAAGCTGCACATTTAATTTAATGTGAATTATCTCTTTGTGCCTTACGATTTGTGAGAGTCAATAAATTTAGACGCAGATGGTGGGTACCTCCATTAAATCAAAGTAGAATTCACAAGGTGACTGCCATCACCTCTTGAGGGAAATGAGAGATGCTGTGGCACAGCGAAATAGAAGAGCATGTATGTACAGTAGGAGCTGTAAAATCTTGCATTGCAATAGTCTGTTGTTGAACAGCAGGCAATGCATACAGGAAGGAATGCAGAAATCTTTCTTTAAGTATGCAACACAAGGATAAAGTTTGGAGTTTGCAAACTCTTTCATTGCATAGCTTAGCATCATGCGTATGTCCATGTGAATGCTTACATTGAATAACATGGATGCAAATCTTGCACTTATATTTCATTGTGAATATGGCATAACTCTATGTAGAACTCTGCATTATTTGTTAAACAAACATATTATGGAACATTCAGATTTTAAGAATAATTGAATATTTCAGATTTACTTGTCCATCCATTACGGGAATATCCCCGCAAATTCAAATCAAGTAAAGCCTTTTACAGCAATGTATTATATTACGTATACATGCTGGGAAAGTATCCTGGGTGGAAGAGAAGTCATTACATTAATTTAAACCAGTGATAAATCTTGGTATTTGGAACACATCCTGTATCTTACGTTTTTGTTTTTGACCATTTCCTAAGGAGATAATTTAGTTTTGTTAAGCAAGACAGACAAGCTGGCAACGTTGCAGGTTGTGTGGGTGTCACTTACATTAGGTCAGTACATACACATGCCTCACTAGAACAAAGGAATTCCTTCTCTATTTACTGTGCAAATGTAAGCCAATCAGAATGCCAGTTGCATTCGTTATCACCCAAAACATAACTCTACCCTGCATCTTGTTAGCAAATGACTGACGTGTTTACAGATCCTTGACCAACTTCAACGCAAGATCGCTGAGTTACTTCACATCTGAAAAGCTGCTCAGAATATTCCTTTAATTCTTTTAAGTTATTAATTATTTCAAAAATCTGTGAGATCTACCATAATTCCTACCGAAACTAATGTCAGAAATACGTTACTCTACGCATCTTACAAGTAACTATTATCTTTGTACAGTCTTATGGAATTATGCATCCAATTTGGAACAAAAAAGCATTTATTTTTTCGAAATCGGCTGATCAAAAAACAAAATATCATTAGATTTTTTTGTTTGTAATGCTTCTATGAAGCACATATTAGAAGGAATGTAATAAGTTCCTTCCACCTGGTGTATACACCAGAAAAGATTTATTCGTAGAATAACATAAAATTAAGAAATGTATGTAACCAAAACTTGTAATTATTTTGTATAAATATCATATCACACACATCAAGTATGACACTAAGGCTGTATAGACTATAAATGCTATGTTTCTACAAGTAATGCTAAAAATACTAACTTACTTGAATACTTACTTGTCAATATTACTGTAGAACCATTCATAGCACACCCATTTATGGGCTTTAGGTAATTTTAAAAGATTGCGCAATCTCATTCCAATGCGCTGACCTACTCGACGATCAGGGGAAGAAACTGTATTCTGTGCCCCTGGAGCCAAATTATTTGCTTCAGGTCCATTACTACTACTGGGTTGATCTGCAGGTTGTGATGGCTGTTTTTTCAAATTCATATTTGTAGATTTACTAGGGCTTAGCACCAAAGGTGAGGTTGTATTTGCAGCATTTTTCTTACTTGGTGAAGCTCTGGGACCACGTTTTGGTGATGCTCGTGGCAACAATGTATTGATGACATCATCATCAAAGAATAGGCGGTTCTTCTTGCGAATACGAGCAGGCTATAAAGAAATAAAAATAACATTTAAAAAAATATCTGATGTGTTACATTCATAAGTCTTTCTCTACATCTCTGTCACAAATTATAGTTAAAAAAATTCTTCTTTTCTTCTTCATGCTAATCAAGATAAACACTAGCAGAAATGGTCTAATCTTTTATAAGTTGGTTGCTATGAGATTTTCAAACATTTTTCCATGTAAAGGGTAGTTTGGCATGGTGGGATTTTCTTGAAAATATTTGTGCTGCATCCTTGGGAGATACTAAATTTAAATACCAAGTTTGGTATTTAATGGATTTATAATTTTGAGATACGTACATATATGCACACCCACAAACATTTTTCTAAAAATGTTTTTTTTTTTTGGATTCACGGAATCCCAAAAAATGTATTTCCACTGAAATCTATGTATTGAATTTTTGTGTGAATACAATACCTTCTTTATACATTATGTACATTGTAGAGTAGAGAAAGTAAAAATGGTATTAGGAAGGAACAGAAATTGAGGTAATTAATTAGTTTGGCTATTGGGCTTAGTGCCAATGGAAGGTGGAGGAAGCAAAAGAAGAAGAAAAAAAAAAAAGAAAAAAAGAAAAAAGAAGGCTTTGGAAAAAGGAAGATTGACTAAGAAAGCCATTAGTGCCTACAGGCACAAAGTGGATGAGAAAGTATGTGTGGCAGTAGTAGAGGCTAAAATGATGTTAGGAGTAGAAATATGGGGCACTGAGGATTGGTATTATACGAGACACGCCCAGAAAGTAAGTTCCGTTTCAATTTATCTCCGCTGCAGTGCTGCGATCGCAGTTCCGAACATGCGTGGTAGACGCTCTGTATCAAGGAGAAGAAATGTGCACCATTTTGAGATCGCTATCAGCCACATACGCTTTGTTGTGCTTGTTTACAATGTCAGTGTTGATTGAAAATCCCGTTGCTTGTGAAATCAGATCTGTGATTCGTTTTCTGAATGCTAGGAAAGTGAAACCAATTGAAATTTATCGGCAAATTTGCGAATTTTACAAAATGCGATGAGTGATTCAATTGTGAGAGGATGGGTCCGACAGTTCAATGAAGGACGTAGTGAAGTGCACGATGAAGAACGAAGTGGGCGTCCATCTTTGGTTACAGAAGAACTGGTTCACGCGATTGATGACAAGATCCAGGAAAACCGCAAGTTTACAATTAGTGCTCTCACTATGGAATTTCCCCAAAGCTCACAATCACTAATTCATGAAATTGTTACCGAAAAACTGAAATTTCGTAAACTTTGGTCACGTTGGGTACCAAAGATTCTTACTGAGCAACACAAAACAAAACGGATGGGTAGTGCACTTCAGTTTTTAACATGTTATGATGAAGACGGCGAAGAATTTCTGACACAGATAGTCACAGGAGATGAGACTTGGGTTTCTTACGACATCCCTGAAAGTAAGCGACAATCAATGGAATGGAGGCACACTTCATCCCCAGCAAAGGTTAAGCCGAAGCAAATCTTGACACCTCGAAAAATGATGTGCACAGTGTTCTGGAAAGGCACCTTACTCATTGATTTCTTACCGCATGGTCAAACAATCAAAGCAGATGTTTATTGTGAGACACTTAGAAAATTGTGCTGTGCAAAACAGAATAAGCGCCGAGGATTGCTGTCGAAAGGTGGTGTTTTTCTTCACGACAATGCACGACCACACACTGCAAATGTGACGAAAAACCTCCTACAGGGATTTGGCTGGGACGTGTTTGACCATCCTCCGTACAACCCTGACCAACCTCACTCCTAGCGACTTTCATCTGTTCTTACATCTCAAGTCTTTCCTTGGCGGTCAACACTTCAACAATGATGAAGAGCTGAAAGAAAATGTTTCCAACTTTTTGAAGACACAGGTGGCAAACTTCTATGAAGAAGGTATACAAAAACTTGTGCCACGCTATGACAAATGCCTGCAATATTTCGGCAGTTATGTGGAAAAGTAGTTTAAGAGTTGTAGAATTTTGTGCAATAAATAATTATTCTTTATCTGTACACAATTTAATTTTATTACCAAACGGAACTTAGTTTCTGGACGTACCTCGTATATAGATTTAATTTACAGGAATATTTGTAAACAAATTTTGGGGACTACCTAAAAGCTCACCAAATAGAATTACACAGGCTCAACTAAACAGAATAGGGAGTAAAGGAAAACTAATGACAAGAGCCCTGAAATATTGGGTTGGGATCAAAAATTTGGAAGAGAATAGCATTTTGAAACATTGTCTAATGAAACAAGAGAAAGTGAGGGGAAGAAACACCTAGGTTAATAAAATTAACAACATCATGGAAAAAATTAGCCTGGTGTGGTGTGGCAGGAGATAGAGAGCAAGGAAAGTGCATTTTGAAAAGAAGTTAAATATATGGAAATGCAGGAGATATTAGGTAGTTTCAGCAACAAAAAGTCACTGAGGGTATACAGGAAGCTAAAGAAAAAATGGGGTAGAGAGAGACAATGGATAAAGGTGACATGTGGATGAAGGAAGGATCTACATGGACCCAAACAGTGGTAGTTGAGTTGAAAGGTTCAAGAGGAGGTTTAAATACAGAGGCATGCCTGACGTGTGGAATGCAAGACAACTATTGGTATGTAGTTCTGGAAAGTGAAGAAACTAAAAAATGATAGCAAAACAATGGATAGAGAAGTGGGGCAGTTTACCAATGGAGATATGGGGAGAAAAGTTGGTGAATATGAAAGCTAGCCACAAAATCTTGAGAGTTTGCAGATTATCTGGGCAAGGCTAAAAGAAACTGGTTAAAGAAAACAAAAATGGATCTAGAGCAGCTAGAAAAATAAATATAGAGAGGAGAACATCTCTAGACATAAGTTGGCTTGATAGTTGAATAACCACAAGGTTGAAACAATTTGGGGCACTTGGTTAAATAGCAACTATGGAGGAGTCACTAGTATTTAGTATTGCTGGATTTTCTTTAGATGATCTAGAGATTGTAAAATAGTATTTTACAACTATATTATTAAGTGGAAATAAATTCAATTCATTCATTTATACAAAAAAATGTATATTTGGAAATGGCTATCGCTAAACTGTCATTTCATATATATTATACAGTTCAATAAAACCTGCATTTTTCCTGCAGGAACTTTTTGCTTCTACTGTATGATTTCCAAAGTATTAAATGGTGTAAGCATCAGGAGGATTTCACAAACGA
Source organism: Hymenopus coronatus (assembly GCA_030762935.1). Taxonomy (NCBI): domain Eukaryota; kingdom Metazoa; phylum Arthropoda; class Insecta; order Mantodea; family Hymenopodidae; genus Hymenopus; species Hymenopus coronatus. The sequence continues at coordinate 42,177,226 of CM060899.1, forward strand.
TTAGAAAATTCAACATTTACATTATATTCATCAATTACTAAAACCAGAGAATATTTAAAAAGCAAAATCATTGGTGATTTTTTTACTTTTAAAGTATAGTAAGTAGAATAATACTGTATTCCACTATTGAATACTGCCTCACCCATAGACTGGTCTACACACCATTAAAAGATGAACAATACAACACATTATATCTACCTCAAGAAACAATGGCTTTAATCAAAAATTAATACATAAAAAAATCAAAAAGTTCAAACAACGGAAATTAATTACAGAAACCACAAAATTGAGCACAGCAATAGATAAACCTTGCTTCAAAAAGTTTACTTATCACCCAAAACTACACAAGTTTCAAAAAATATTCAAAAAACATAAAATCACACTTGCCTCCCAAAATAAGTTCAGCCTACAAAAATGCTCTGCAACAACCAAAAAGACCAAATCCCAGAACACAGAAAATTAGGAATCTACAGAATAAATTGTGCAAATTGCAATAAATTTTACATTGGTAAAACAAAAAGACACCTTGAAACAAGACTTAAAAAACACATGAGAGTAGTAAAATACAAACAAACTGATAAACCAGCCATTGCACACCACTTTTGGTCTACTAAACATGGAATTGTACCTAACATACACCTTATAAAACCCACCAGATATGCGGCAGAGCTCGACATATGGGAAAAAATCCATATAATTAAAAACCAATTCAACTTTAAATTGCCGCCACAAAATATATTGTGGAGGTTTGTCACTCAGCCACCAGGGACCATCACACCTCAATATAGAACACCCTGTGGAAATTTAGTTGGAAACCATCGACAATGAATCCCACATGGCTTCGAAACCGGTCTGGAAAAACTTAAGTGTTACAAACCCAACTCAGAAATATTCAATGGAAAGGATTAACAGCCAGTCATTTTTGAAAAGTCCTGACATCTTTCTCTCAGGTTTTATTGTTTTCCAGACATGCAGATGCAATTGAACAGAATTTATTGTAGTGTGAGAAGTGAAGGTTGTTACAAACGCAACTCAAAAATATTCTATTCATACGTATCACTGTTCCAAAACATCCTTTCATTAAAATTTTTCTTGTGTTTCACAACTTCCACAATGTGGAAGACCAATTACAAAAGATGAATATGAGGATGACAATTTACATTGTTTATTTATAAGTAATAATTCAGCAAACAAATTGTAAGTACATTTTTATGGCTCTTTTTGTAATAGGAATATTATAGTTTCTCTAATAATTATGTAATCCTCTTGGTATTCAATAATTAATTTAAATTTGTTAATTTGAAATAATTTGGAGACATTAAGGTTTGTATACATGACATAATGAAAGAATCCAATTCAGGACAGTGAAGCTGGTTTTCTAGTGTATGGAATCGTGACAGATTATGAACTGAAAGTATATCTTCTTATTTACTGTGGTTATATGGTAACAAACTGGAATAATACTTGTTTATATGCCAAGAATGATATTTTTGTTTTAATGTTGCATCATCATATGAAAATGTTGTTATATCACTGTTAGTAAAACAGCCACATTCAGGATGATAAATAGAAATAAATTTTACATTTTATATTGCACCAAAATGGTTTCTGCACTAACTTATTGGCTCTTCTAATGTCATACAATTATTTTTTGTCCGTTTTAAGCGTTAAATATTTAAATATTAAGAAGATTATGCAAACAAAATATACAGATTGCACAGGTATTACATATTTATAAAATTGTTCTTTAATGTAAATTTAACATTGAATAAACAACACAGATACCATTAATATTGACAAATAATATTAATATGGATAAATAACTAATAATATAATATCCTTTACAGCTGTTTCCTTGTCAATGAAAGGAGCAAACTCATCAGTGCCAGCAGTAACAATGAATACTATGTGCCATTAAATTTCTTCACAAGAATATGATACTAGCTAGTATGCTGACTCAATATGCCTTTCCAAAGCATGCAATCACTGAGTTGCAGAGCCACGAGATCACATACCTGGCACATCAGTTTACTTATTTTGCAAGCACTGTTTAGTGTGTGTAATATTTGTATTATGATGTCATTTACAAACATTATGCAATTTTTATTTCATGTATGTGTTTGTATGTTCTGGTTATATTTTTGTATCAGATGTGCAGCATTTTCCCCCTTGGAGTAAAGCATCAAAATGCAAGTACGGCCCTTTAATTTGATTTGCTGAATTTAAAATATCTTTGTATTCATCCAATCTTGCTCTTGTATTTTGTTACTGTCAAATAAAAATCAGTTCAAGAGTTTAGTTAATGAATTTCTTTTAATACTGCCTACACAGAGTATTATAGCTTATTTTAAAATAAACCCTGGCATGAGTTACATTACGTAGTCAGCTTACACTCCCCCTATGTTGGACTGACAAGCAGATGCCTAGGAGTCAGAAGCCTGTCAGGAAGCCAATGGCACATAACCACAGAATGAACAAGCTGGAATGAGTGGTCAACCTATAGTTATGCATGAGCGTGAGGAAGTGGATGAAATGAAAGTGAAATGGATGATAGGAAAGGTGATGGAGCAATTGGTGGAATGAGTGGCAGGGGAAACTGGAGGAACCAGAGGAAACCTGCCCGGATGCCATTTCATCCACCACAAATCCCATAGGCGGACGCTTGGGATCAAACCCAGGCTGATTAGGCGGGAGGAATGTGATCTAACCACTCTGTTGCAGCACCGCCACTGGCATAAGTATGAAATAAAATATGACTCAATGTTATTGCTCTGCCAACAGTGATGAAAATGTCTACACTGTTCTCTCCAAGAGTTAAAGCATCAATCACCAACTAAAGATGTAATATAAAAGGTGAAGCTTTCCTGATGACGAACATACTTTAAGCGTTCTCGGGCTTCAAGTTAGATGAGATGATGTGGAACTATCGGTATCTCCTGAAACATCATGGCTTCACTTCACCTTAACTGGTACAAAGCCTGAAAACACCTACAATATTAAAACTACATATGTACAAATAATAAATCTACCAGAGAGGTACTGGAAAGGAAGAACACTAATGGCTCCATTGTCAAAGACCAGGAATAAACAATAGCATGATTTGAATCTGGATGAAGGTGTCTCTGAAACTTTTGAAAATGAGAAACAATAATAAGCCAAAGCAGGTTTTCCTAGCCTTATATCAAAATTCAGATAGTAATGTGTGCCAGTATGGGTGCACTACAACACTCGAATATTATCCCATTATCATTACAGTCTAAATCTGGCCTCATGTTACATCTTTCTACTCCCCAAAATAAACAAAAAATACATTTCAGATCAACAATTTGAACCATTTGAAGCAGCAGTAGCTGCTTACGAAGAACATATTTGCACTCCCCAAAAGAAGAATGCTGTAAAGACATTTAAAAACAGTTTGAAAGGATGAGACATATAGAATCTGCAATCCAGTGGAGAATACATTGAAAAGATATAGTGATTAGATCTAAATTTTAAAAGGCTTTTGCACTCATTCTAAAATCTTTGGAGTGACCCTTCTAACTATAGAAAATAGCAAATTCCTGTGAAAAGAATGTTACTTTCTGCTACTTCTGTTCTCAAAACATGTTATGATCTTGATTCCAAGATAAATCAAGTCCACGAAATATAAACTAGGAGTTATTTCCGGATTATTTTGCTATGGTCTGCTGGAGTAAGATGGTCCAGACATTTTGTCTACAACTGCAGTGGACATCTTCAATGGTCAGGTCGAAGTTTCCTTGGAGAAGGTTTTGCTGTGTCTGAAGTGTTGACTATCAGAGTGGCTGTATTATGCTGGTTGGTTGGGGGTGGAGCTTGGCCTCTCTGGTGCAGGTACCTTCTGATTGGCGCACTTCAATCTTGCCACTTTTATCGTGTTTCCTGCCTTCGATGACGGGATGCCAGTTTCTGTTGTCAACTGGGCAACACAGGAAAGTCCACAAGTCGCCGAATACACCATTGATGTGCAGGGCGAACACATCATAAAATTCCAGGACACCAGCATTCTTTCATCTACTGTACATTACCATGCCTGACTACCGCAAGAAGCTATAAAAATTTACAAGCACCCAACAGTTTCAAAACAAAAAGAAGAGGCCTTAAAGCTCAACAGAAACTGGCATCCTGCCATTGAAGGCAGGAAATGTCATAAAACTGGCTAGATCGAAGTGGGTCTATCAGATGGCACCTGTGCTGGAGAGGCAAAGTCCTGCACCCAACCAACCAGCATAAATATAGGAACTTCAGACGCAGCGAAACCTTCTCCGAGGAAACTTTGAGCATACCACTGAAGATGTCCACTGCAGTTGTAGACGAAACGTCTGGATCATCAGACTCCAACAGCATACGATAAAACAGCCCAGAAATAACTCCTAGTTATACTGACTCCAGCCATGAAAGCCTATATTATTTTATCATTTGTAAAGTCACAAAACCTTGAGTCTTGGATTTATTACTGCATCTCTACAACATGAACCTATGCATTTGCTTAACATTCACAGTTCATACCATTCCACGGCGGTTCAAAACCAATCCAGGCTGCTGAGGTGCAGGTCTTGGAGGTAACTCTTCACCAACTCGCTTGAGGCCCAGAGCTGCAGGACCCAATATGGGAGCATCCATACAGTCAATATCCATGCTTACTGGATGCTCTTCGATTTCTTGTTTGCACCCTTCAAAATTCATGCCACCATTTTTAAACGTCAGCAGCGCTGCTGCTGATTCATCTGAAACAATTCAAAATAGCATATGAGAGTATTACACTCCACCTTTGGGAACATGTACAACCTTCTTACATGGTAAAATTGTTTCTGACCATGTAGTTTAAATTAAAACTAAGCTTAGTCACTTTTTAAAACCCTATTTCATTCATTGTTTGTTGTTAGAAGGGACTTTTTGAGGTGGTTAAAGCCTTTCCTCACATATTTAAACCGTGGTTTCAGATAGGCAATAGAATACTTGCCATAATCCCCTGTAAAGTGAAAGATAATGCTTTAAAACTACTTAACTTGCACATAAAATAGGTGAACTTCAATGTGAAATTGAGAACGAGGGTTGTGTATCCTTTTAAAATCTGATTTATTTCTTTTACTTGACTTTCTCTACCTATACTGAAACAAATTATTCTTACAGAAGTTTAAATTAAGAAAACACACTAAGCTAAAGTGATTATCAAATCTTTTAACAACTGGTCACTAAGTGATTACTTTTAAATTTGGTTCTCTTCACATGGCTGGGAGCATTAGAAGGATTATCTAATGATTAACACCACGAAAAATATATTTATCAACATAACGGTTCTGGTTTCACAAAAACTACATTATTTGTGCAGATTATCTCTACATCTTATGGTTTGCCAGTTATTATCAGAAGTCACCCAGAATTAAGAGAATTTCAAAGGGTATTATCAGAAAATTCAAGATATATATTTACCTGTTTATATAAGTAACTTTAACATATAACATTTAGAGGCATTTTTGAAAAAATTAAACATGTCGAAAAGCCTTCCTTGTAAAGAGTAGCTTGGAGAACATGGAATTTTTCTGGGGGGGGGGGGAGTACACCCACCCACAACTGCACCCCCCCCTCACAGTTTTAAAATGTGGCATTTTAATAAAAAATTAGAGCAATTTTTTAGAAAATTGAATATGTTGAAAAATCTTCCATGTAAAAGATAGCTTGGGCTGGGGAAACTTCACCAAAAATATTTATTCAGCATCCTAGAATTTAAATAGCATACACATCTACGCACATACACACCAGATAGAGTTTTTCTAAAAATGCTTTTTAGTGAACTTTTGGCATTTAATTTTTGGATGGAATGCAATTGCCTTCTGTATTTTTTGTATGTGGTGCAGAAATTAAAACTTACTTTATTAATTGCTTCTTAAAATAGGAATGTTTTCAAGCATTTAAAACTTTTCCTCACATATTTAAACATGTTCAGATACGTGGAACTCATTTTTGCCATATCCCATATAAATTGAAAGATGATACTTTAAAACTACTTAAATTGCAAGAAAAATGTATGAAGTTTAATCTGAAATAGAGAATTAGATTAAGAACAACTTAATCCGTCACACCAGCAGGCTGTTTTATTAGCTTGATTGAAAGTCAAGATTTTTAACTGCTATTTGAGTACCGACTTTATTTTTAAATTGCTCAACTATTTAACACAATGGAGAGAAAATTTAACTCTGAACACATTTTTACTTTCTGTAGCCTATATATACGATATACATAATGGACAGAGAAGATATTGTATTCCACCTAAAAATTTGATACTAAGGCTTAACCAGAAATATATGTTTTGAGATCCCCTAAGTCTAAATAATGAACATTTTTAGAAAAAGGTGTGCATGCGTATGTGTGTAGACAACACAGCTCAAAAACGAAAAGTAGGTTAAATACCAAACTTGGTATTTAAGTTCAGTTTAGCGATAGCCATTTCCAAACATACATTTTTGTGTGTAAAGGAATTGAATTTATTTCTACTTAATATAATTAGTTCTATAATACTATTTTACCATCTCTAGACCATCTAAAGAAATTCCAGCAAAACTAAATACTAGTGACTCCTCCCAAATTGCTATTTAACCAAGTGCCCCAAATAATTTCAACCTTGCGGTTATTTAACTATCAAGCCAACTTACTTAGGTTCTGGCGTAAAATTAGGTCAATTTAGGATTTATAAAATTTAAGTACATTACTTATCCGTACCTAGAACATTGAACTAAAATTTTGGGAGTAAGAGGTCAGGAAGGTCGTCTCCTTAGCGCGGTGGTAGCGCAGCTGCTTACCGAGCGGGAGACCTAGGTTTGATCCCCAGTACCGGCATGGAGATTTTTCTCCCGCTGGGAGACCTGGCCCGGGGTGCACTCAGCCTCGTAAGGTCCCTGGGGGGCCAATTGAGAAGCTACTTGATGGAGAAGTAGCGGCTCCAGGTCATGAGGACCGCATTAACCGGCCAGGGGGACTTGAGGCACTGACCACGTCTCACCCTCCCATACTGCACCCCATCCATGACGTCTGTAGTGGACCAAGATGGGGGACGCAGCGGCCGGGCGGTAGGCCAAGGTTCCCCGTGAGCTGTGTTTATGCTTTTTTTAGAACATGTCCACACAAGCAAATTTAGGTTTACAAGATAGTGCCTCACCTTTAATAGAACAACTTATATACTTTCATGATCATTCAATAGTGCCATGGAGTTAAAGAGCTCAGGAATAAAATAGATAAAAAACCTAAGAAACTGGGGCTTACATATAAGTCCATCACTCATAATACATTACTTTTTAGCAATACATTTTAACTGACATGATCGCATTGATTTTTACTTTCTCTACTATGTACATACAATGTGCATAGTAGCTAGAAGAGGTATTGTATTGAACCCTAAATTTTGATGTCACGATTTCACTGGAAACATATGTTTTAGGTCCCCTGAGAGAGAGAGAGGGAGAGAGAGAGAGAGAGAGAGAGAGAGAGAGAGAGAGAGAGAGAGGGAAAAAAGAAAAGATTTTAGAAAAAGGTCCTTGTATGGTCTGTGGAAGCATAGTTCAAAAACGAAAAGGCAGTTAAAAACCAAACTTGTTATTTATGTTTAGTGTCCTCCAAGGATGCAATATGAAAATTTTCAAAAAAATTCCCCCACCATAAGTCACCTTTTATATGGAAAACTTTTTAAAAATTTTCACCTTCATCTTCATAACCAGCACCACCATTGATACTGTCAGTATCACCGTCTTCTTCCAAGTTAACAATAACCTGCTAGTGTTTATTTGCAAGAACACTAAAAAAATGCCACACTAAAACTAACGCTAGCAAACTTCACTCCTTTGTGGACAAAAATGTTAACTTCTGCACAAAGCTGTTGGTGCAACTTTTCCCACTCAGCTCATCATCTTAAGAGCTGCCACTGCGCAACTTAATGTTTTGCTTGCCACACAACCTCTAACACTATGCTAATAAGACAGATCCAATTGCAATATATTTTTAAAATTTTGTGAAAATAAGCTCTAACTAGGTTAACATCTCATTATTTAAAATTCCTTTCTGATGAACATCTTAAACACCTATTCAGTATATTTCACAAATTTTTCACACAAGCAGTACAGATAAAATCCAGTGTGAAAATGCATTTCCACACATTATCTCTAGGCCAGAATAAATGTGTTGGTGACTATTGGATATTAAGAATAAAAAATCAATATGTTCCATTCACATGACTTTATCTGTTCTGCAAACAAACTATTCTTACAAAAGATTATACTTTCACTAACATAATGCTAATTGAAATAAACATTAGCACAAATGGTCTTATTACTTTCTTCCTTGTAAGCAGAATGGAAATAAGGGAAAACACTAGGCTAAAGTGAAAGTCAAATCTCTTTTAAAACTTGATTGCTATGAATACATTGTAATTTGGTTCTCTTCCCATTGCCAGAGTTAAAACAAAAAAATATGAAACAGATGAGGACTTCCTGTTTGAGATAAGATGTAAGTATTTTAAAATCGAAATCAAAAAGAGGGAATAATTTGGCAATGGTTAGCTCTACAAATGCACTGTAGATAACATCAATGGAGTGTTTTTACGAGATCTATGTGCAGCAAGTTTTTGTCTATGTCTTATGGTTTACCAGCTATGCAAAATCATTCAGAATGAAGAGGACTTCAGGGGTTATTCAGAAGAAATTTGGAGTATACATTTTATTTGCCATGTAAATATGTTTTAAATTGAGCATTTTAATCAAAATTATTTCAGCAAATTTGAGAAAATAGAAAATTTCAAAAAATCGTCCACATAAAGGGTAGTTTGGGGTGGGGATGGGGGGGATTTTCCCTGAAAATCTTCATGTTACATCCTTGAAAGATACTGAATTTAAATACCAAATTTGGCATTTAATAAAGTTTTCATTTTTACTTTCCCTACACGTACATAGTGTATAGAGAAGGTATTGCACTCCACCCAAAAATCGATACCGAGATTTCACCGGAAATATATGTTTCAGGTTCCCCTTAATCCCCCCCCCTCCAAAAAAACAAAAAAAAAAAAAAAAAAAAAGCATTTTCAGATACAGGTTTGTGTGTGTGTGTGCGTGCGTGTGCCCATCCGTCCGTGAACACAATAACTCAAAAAAGAAAAGTCAGTAAAATACCAAACTTGGTATTTAAGTTTAGTATCTTCCAGTGATGCAACACAAAGATTTTGAGAAAAATCCCCCCCACCCCCAACTACCCTTTACATGGAACTTTTATCGAAAATTTTCATTTTCTTAAAAATAGCTCTAACGATTTTGATTAAAATATTGTATATTCAAGACATTTACCTGACAAATAAAATGTATATCTTGAATTTTCTGGGAATAGCCTCTGAAGACAACTTTATTCTGGATGAATTTTATGGAATTTTGCACAACTGCTAAACTGTAAGAGATGGACAAAAACTTTCCATACAAAAAATGTACAGCATGTTAAAACACACAATTTAAGTTATATACATTTTTTCATAGAGTTGATCGTTTTTGAGATATTCCTTGTTTTTGGTTTCACCTTTGAAAAACATAACTTTTCTTATACAGGAATTTGTCAACTCCTGTCCATACAAACAAAGGAACTTCAGTCACATAGCAACCATCTTTTGCCTATCACTTTAACCTATGGTACTCCATTATTTCCCTTCTACTTACAAGAAAGCAAGTAATAAGACTATTTCTGCTAATTTTTTGTCGATTAGCATGAAGTAAATAGAAGCATAAACTTCTTAATAACAATTTGTTACAGAGACGTACAGAAAGTCCTGTAAATGGAACACATCAGATTTTTGAGTTATGCTATCCACCCACCCACACAGACACCCTTTTCGAAACATGCCTTTTTTTATTTTGGAGTCCTCAAAACATGTATTTTCAGTGAAATCTAAGTATCAAATTTTTCGTTAAATACAATACCTTCACAACCTATTATGTACATGTGTGCTAGAGAAAGTAAAAAAGAAGTCATAACAGTGTGAGCTTCTCAATTTCTAGAAGACTGACAACTGATATATTAAAATGGAAAATGCATGGTTGAAATATTACTATGTGTTTAGACTTTCCAAACGTCCGTATTTTGTATGGCAGTTTGTATTTTAAAAGCGATGTCCATGTCCATTTTGTACTTTTAAAACAATGACAAAATGACCTTAGTTTCTTATTGGATACATCACAAAATATTAAAAGAATACTTTGTTTTTAAGGTTTGTTACTAGATGGCACAGCATCACAGTAACTTGGTTATTCACATATTTGAAATTTACAATTGTATTTAGTGGCCATAAGAGATGTAAGCACTTGTGATTCAAAAACACTTGAAAGCTGCTAGCTAGCAACACAGCAGAAGATTGCAGAGCAAAAAGACTTGCGCTACTCGAGAGGCAACTTTTGTTTATGTTCTGTACAGCACGGCTTGAGCTTCAACTACAGTGATTGAAAGTCAAAACTGATAAAGTGTATGACAGATCCGATGTGTTCCACTCACATGACTTCCTCTAGCTGTTCCACAAACTTTCCTTATAAAAGATTATACTTTCATCTACACCCTGCAAATCAAGATATACATTACCAAGAATGATTGCATTAAATAGTTGCTTATAAGTAGAAATGAAATAAGGGAATACATTAAATTAAATCAAGTCAAATGTTTTAAAAGATGTCGCTATGCAATTGTCATTGAAATTCACTTCTTTGCATGACTAGGAATAAAACAAAAGAAACACAGACTTACTGTTTAAGTATTAGTATTTTAAAACTGAAATCAATAACACGGATTATCTTTGAACGTTTAGCCCCACAACAAAAATATAAATTGTGTGTTTTGACGAGATCTACACTTTTTCTGCAGTAAGTTTTTGCTTATCTCTTATGGTTTATCAGTTATGCAAAACTCATTCGGAATGAACAGGATTTTGGAAGCTAAAATTCAAGATATACATTTTATTTGATATATAATTATCTTTAATATCCTGAATTTTAATAAAAATTGTTGAGCCATTTTTGAGAAAATGTAAATTTTAAACAATATTTCTATGTAAAGGGTAGTTTGGGATGGGGGGCGGGATTCTTTTAAATTCTTTGCGTCGTATCCTTGGGAGATACTTAAGTACTTACCAAGTTTGGTATTCAACAGACTTTTCATTTTGAGTTATGCTGTCCACAAGGACACACAAGCACAAATGGGACAGGCAGGCAGACAGACTTGCACGCTGACCTTTTTCCTATTTTTTTTTTATTCAGAGGGTCTCAAAATATATATTTCCGAGGAAACCTCAGTATCAAATTTTTGGGTGGAATACAATACCCTCTCTATCTACTATGTACATTGTACATGCATGCCAGAAAGTAAAAAGTTTATTTGTTGGAAAATAAAAATTGAGCACATAGAAGTTTATTTTTTTTATTTATTTATTTTTTTTTCATTTATATAGCCCCCTTTAACATCTAAGGTTATATCGGGGGCTTTCTACTTGAAACAACTCATTGTTTGTAGGTTCTTTTACGTTGGTTTAAATCATTTTGTTTTACTCAAACACGCACACATTCACACTCAGACTCTGTGGGGGATAGGGAATAATTCTGGCTAGAGAAAAATTCCCTGCCCCAGCCGTGAATCGAACCCGGGACTCTGGGTGAGAAGTCAGCTTGCTGACCACTCGACCACGGAGGCAGTCTAGTTTATATTGTAATTCTACATGACAGCTCTATTAATTCTGGCGAGTGATAAATGAAATACCAACTTCAGAAGAGTGTATTTGCTGGATGCCAGCTCCTGCATGTACGTGTGTGTGAAAGGAAGAAAATCTCAAAAACAAAAAATTTAAATAAATAATGAACTTGGTATTTAGCTTCCACATCTTTAAAAGATGTATTTTTACAAAGACTTTTAAGAATATTCCTCCACCCAAAGCTGCGCTACATAGGATATTTGCAACATTTCTTACAAAATTTGACATATCCTTTTTGCTTTTTCAATCATTTTGCAAATATTTATTTTGTTGTTTACATACGCTTTGCTTTAAATATTTTTTTAACTATGTGTTTTGTTTCCCAGTATTATTATATTTCATTTATGTTTTTTCACGCAACCTGCATATTTATAATCAAGTTTATGCCATTTCAGTTTCATTTCCCCTTAAAGTACACACTCTTGTTTTAACGTCTGCACTCTTTTGAATTTGGTACTATGTTTAGCACTTGCCAGAATTAATAGAGTTGTCATGCAGAATTACCATTTATAGCTCCATTTCTAACAAGTATGTTCAAACTGAACTTAGAAGCTACTAAATGTATTACTATAAGCATGATGTATCCAAAGTTTAGACCTGTGGTTAGTCCCCGTTTTTAAGATTTATGATCACAACTTTTGGCATTAAAATCAGCTTTTTAAATTTGATGATGCTACTGGTTAACTTCAAAAATATTATCAAAACATTAGAAAATAACATTATGGACAGAATTGTTTCATATTGTGCAGATAGAACCAATTCGAGTTTGCTAAAAATAATTTGAAGGAATTTCAGCACAAATGTATTTTTGGATCCACAATTCTGGTAACTCTAAATATGATGAATTTTTTACTTTAAGAGAGTGTCTGTAGTGCTTTTCCCATTTGGAGATTATTTTAAAACTGTAGTAACAATTTCATTAATTTAAATACACAATTAATAACCACATATTTACACAAGGCAATGTACATACAAAATATTACCAAATTGTTGCATTATTTACATAAAAGAAACAGATGATATAAATCCAAAATGTTGAAAACTCCTGCATTACAGTATCAATTGCAGAAGCTCTTGTGTTGCTAATACCTGCAGAGATGCAACAATGGCACATACCTAAAGCCTTTTTTGGTGAGTGAGAGGGAGGGTATCATATCACTTTTAATAGCTTTGATTGATAGACTGTGAATGAAAAATGTGGATTGATGCTCAAATAAGCCTTGGCTAATTTGCTGAGTCAACTCACATTCAATCCCTCCCTAAAAAGGGCTTTTTCACTCAACTCTCCCTGTGTAATATTCAACTTGTTTAGAAGGCAGCCACACATGGAACCGTCATGGAACAGAGGCAGACCAGTGTACCATGTTAATATTTGTTCACATACAGTTGTAACTGTTAATTCAAAAACTGTAAGAATAATTGCATTTAGACTATTAATTCATCCCTGATTTAAAATTTGGCTGTTATTTTACTTTGTAAAACTATATCATCTGAATTTGAGATATGCATTACCCATCAATTTCACTCCACCTTGATGTGCACTCTTGAAGGTAACTGCATTGTAAAATGCAGATATGTGAAATATTTCTACTATCAATTAAGCTTCACACAGACTTAAGCTTTGGAGGAGGGCATGCAATTGTAAAGATATTAATAGGTATAGCCAAAACTCACTTTATACAAAAGTATTACAGAAAATCTGTAATTAACTGCATAACTATGTAAGCTGTATAATATCGGCTAAGCTTTTACTAACACCAAGTGTGTATTTAAGCCATTTCAATTAAAAATGATACACACAATATTCAAATACACTATACTGTGTAATGTTAAATTAACTCTTAAAAGAGTTTTAAACAGATTGTAGCACTCAAATATCTATAGTATTTTTGTTTGATACTATCATTCTACAACTTTTATAACGTTATACGCCTCTTGTAAGAAAATATTAAATCCAGTGTTTAATATTTCAACACAAACCATGATAAAATTATGTTTTAAATTCTAATTCAACTCCTCGATTATTGTAAGTAATATTACATAGCGTTTACTTAAATGTAATAAAGCATTTTAACTAGCAATGTAATAATTAATTGCCACATGTGTTTAAATTGATAAGATACGTGATCTTCCTCAGCAATAACTTTCTAGTGGCGTTTAAACGCATAATTTGATATAAAAGTGTGCAAGATGGCTATAAATTCAATGATTTCATGAAGTTGAGCAGTTATGTGGCAATGTCATCGCACAAATAGGATTACAAATTCAAAAGCCAACATTAAAAGAACTGGGAACTTTTGAATTTTTGAAATTTCATATTCGTCCTTCGCTAAGCGCATCGTATTGGCAGACGTTCAACAAATTACTCCCATACAGCACTTCCATATTGAGATTGTTACAACAAGGTATAAAAAGGAAATTCAGAGATTTGACCATACACCTTTACAGAGTTCTATGACAACCACAAGCATTTAAATTCAAATATATTTAGAAACAAACTTACGTACTTTCAAGTTGATCCGCCATGTTGACGTAGACTTTCAGTGTAAGAATTCATGAACACCAACATAAGAAAATAACATACGCTGTAACCTACTTAAAATATGTATTAATCCTACGTTATTTCTTGCCAACTTTATGCTGATGGAAAAATAAACATTTAGCTTGACCAAAACTTCCATTTTTGTCTTTAAATTTTATTGTTTTTAAGTGTTAATTAACCAATAACTAGTCTTGCCAAAGGTTGGTAATATTTGCCAAAGTGGCGCCTGAGCATTCTTTGCGTTCGAAAACCTGCGCATCATACAAGGTAATGCAATCGCTGACCACATAGCATGAAACTCCATAAAGGGAGTACATAGTTTGCAAAACTATTTATTGCATTTGTAGAATGCACAGTGGATTATAAGTTTATTACAGTACACCTATAACTTGGTTACAATTTGTGTAAGTTTTGAGAAATACGATTTTCTTTGTAATTAAGCCTTGAATCTCAAAACGTGAAAGAATTGTTACATTTAAAACTGAAGAGAACTTTGGACTTTCTTTGTACCCAAGTTCAAAACATACATTTTTCAAGCCAATTTCAATGCTATGGGGAATAGCACGCTTGTCTCACTTTCAAGAGATCCAGAGTTCTAAATACGACTACGTTGATTTACCCCAATAAAGTTATTTCCGGAAAGTTCCTTTATCCTCAAATGACGAATGTCTGGGCCATCTCTGGGCTCTAAGCTCTGGTAGTTACACCCCGCTCCAGGCTCGTTTGAGCATCATTTCACCCATTTGGTTTTTTTACTATTTGGAATGACCGGGCAAGTCATTGGAGCAACGCCGGGGAGCATTCTGGAAACAAAAGTCCAAATAATCTGTAGGATAAATGTCGGCCTCTCAAGGACAGAATTTCAGCATTCTGTCAAGCGATAATGGCCTGGAACGTCATTAGAATGTCTGTCAATACACTTGAGTGGTAAGGAGCGTTTCGATGAAACAATACATTTTATAATTTATCACACTCAGTATTTGCTGCTCATTATGACTTCACAAATCTCTTTCTGGTTAGTATTAACATAAAAATCTGATGTGTTCCATGCACATGACTTTCTCTACTTGTTCTACAAATTTCTTATATGGCATTATTCTTATTTCTACTAATAATGATAACAAATAGCAGAATGCTCTTATTACTTAGTCCCTTATAAGTAGAAGGGAACTAAGGGGATACACAATACCATAGCCATCGATAGTAACTATAGACGCTATGCAATTTTCATGAAACTGCTGGCCCGAAGTGAAACAAAAGAAACACGGACGACTTCCTGTTTGAAAAAATATAAATATTTTAAAATTTAAACCAATAACAATGAAAATATCGGAAACGGTTAGTTCTACAACAAAATTGTAAAAAACACAAACTGTGCTTTATCAAATCTACATCTTTTGAGTTGTAAGTTTTCGTCTATCTTTATCAGTAATGGAAAAGTCATACAGAATGAAGAGGACTTCGGAAGCTATTCCCAGGAAATTCAAGATATTAATTTTATTTTTCATGTAAATAACTTTCACATACGGCATTTTAATCGAAATCATTTGAGCCATTTTTGAGAAATAAAAAACCTTCAAAAACATTTCCATGTAAAGGATAGTTTGGTGTTGGATTTTTCTTGAAATCTTCGTGTCACATCCTTGGAAGAAGCTAAACTTGAATAAAGTTTGGCATTTAATGGGCTTTTCGTTTTTAAGTTACGCTGACCACACACACGCGCGCGCGCGCCCATAGAGAAAAAAAAACACAGACTTTTTTCTAATGGGACCTCAAAACATATATTTACGGTAAAAACACAACAATGAATTTTTGGTTAGAATACCTACTATGTACTAACATAGTACGTGTAGAGAAAATAAAAAGTATTTTCTTTATCTTAACTACTTACAATATAATATTTTACCAGAATCATATTGCCTATGCATTTTGGAGGGAGGTAGGGTTGTGGAAGGTTGGGTATTAATAAAATTTTAGTGCAATTACTAAAACAAGATGTACTTAATTACAGTTGTAGTTTCGCTTGCGGTGCCATATGCAGTAAAAGCGGGCGTTAAACACTAACAAAAAACAAAAACAGATACAGGTGGCGCCGTTGTGCATTCAATCCCAGGAGCCCACATGCAGGGTTGTCAGCTTTTTCCTTTCCTTTGTAGACAGTTAAGGATAAAATATAGTCAAAATATCACCAATCTTGTTTGTTTCCTAATGCTTATTATCTTAACTGCGATGATCGGCACCACTAATATAAATAACACCACAAATTCCAATGGTATTCTTTACAGACAAATTTCCACTCTAAAACAATTAATTTATATCACATGGGTAAAGGTAACAATACACAATTCGTGTTCCATAATTCGGTTTATCTAATCATAAAAGCAACAATGTTTACTTTCTCTACACGTACTATGTAGGGCAAATGTACCCAATATGAGACCTTCCCATAATATGAGACACCTGTCTCTCGGAAAATAAGAGCAGGATTTTGTCAACAATGACTGGAATCTGTAGCGGTTGACATCTAAGCGTTTCTTTAAAGTTGCCTACAAGGACCGAGCGATTATTGCTTCAAATTCGAGTGTTGTTGCGATTTCATCATTTGTAGTTTTTGAAGGCGCTGTTGACATGACATCAAAATACGTCTTAGGTAAGTTAATACTCATAATTTATTACTGTAATTTGATATGTCCTTATATGGATTATCTATTTGTAAATTTGCAATTGGTTGCCTTTCTTTTTAGAGCCTCAGTAATTTTTTTCTTTTTTCTTTTCTTTTTTCTTTTTTTACCCTCATTGAAGGTTCCATAATATGAGACCCTGAGGGTTGCATAATATGAGACAGGGTCTCATATTAAGAGCTTCAATTTTTCTTGGGTTAAGGATAAAAATATATTACTTTTAGGTATATAATTTTCTTTTACAGATGGGTGATAGTCCGCAATAAACGTAAAACTTGGGACAAATAAATGATTCTAGCTGTTAATGCCGTCCGAGCTGGGTACATGGGATACAAATTAGAGCCAGAAGGGAGAAGCCCAGTGGACCACGGCCTACAAGCCCGGTTTTGTTTTCTATAAGTGATTCTAACACCGGCCGTGAAAGCCTTCGAACTTTAATAGAGCCAAACAATTTGGTACTCCGAAAGGGACAGGCAATAGAGAGAGGTATGTAAAAAAAACGAGAGATGTCAGCTGACGAGTTGGTAGCAATACCACTTGGGCGGAAGACTGTATTGGGTGAAGTCCTGCAAGAACAGTTGATATAATACTGAATCCAAGTGGATTCACGGTTCTATGGGTTGAAAAGGCGAGGTATTAAGAGTATGGCTTTTCAACTCGCTATACGTAATCGTATTCAACACCCATTTTCTGTACGAAATAAAACATCTGGTAAAAAGTGGTTGGCGTAATTTCTCAAACGACACCCACAGCCCACTTTCAGGACTCCATAAAATATCTCTCATGCAAGGGTCAAATGATTCAAACCAGAACATGTGACATTTTTTTTTAATGATATGAACCCAAATTCCAAGATATTAATGGAACATCAAATAGGCTATACAATTTTGACGAAACAGACATATCCGTCGTCCAACACAAAGCTGAAAAGGTTATTTCCGTTAAGGGTAAGAAAGAAGTGGCAGTCCTAACATCAGCTGAAAGAGGCAACCTAGTGACCACTGTAATATGTATGAACACTGTTGTTTCCTATGTTCCCCTGTGATAATTTGGCATAGAAAAAACATGAAATTGGAGCTTATGGATGGGGCTCCACCTGGTGCAATTTGGGGGTGTCATCCGTCAGGCTGGATACAAACTGATTTATTATCAGTTTGGTTTGACCACTTTATTCAGTTTACAAAACCCTCTGTTGATGATCCGGTACGGCTGGTAATACACAGACATTATTCCCATACACGGAATATCGCCATTATCAACAAAGCCACCTCACAGATCACACAAGATGCAGCCACTGGATGTTGTGTTTATGAAATCCTTAAAGATTTACTACTCAACATAAATTGAAAACTGGCTGAAGAACCACCCAGCGCCTGTTATAACGCCCTTCGTGATTGCTAAATTGTTTGCTACAGCATACAACAGAGCAGAAACCATGAAAATATCCGTAAAACTGAGTTGTTCCCTTTAAATGGTCAAATATTTCGTAACTATGATTTTTCTATCCAATAGAAACTCTTGGTGCAAATAGAAACTCTTCTGAAGAACTCCCTGCTTCCCCTGGTGCAGAACCAACTGCAGGATCTTCTTATAAATAGTTTCTCCATTCGATATTAGGGCTCTTCCAACAATTACAATTACAACGGGTCTTCAAAACGAACTGGAAAAGCATGTATCATTTCATCATCTCCCTCTAAAAGGACTCTTGAGGAAAGATTAGACAGAACAAATGAGAAAAGAAGGAAGCTAGCAGATGTCACTCCCGTGAAAAAAAGAAAGCAGTGTCCATGTAAGAAATCCCAAAGAAAACGACCTGGAAGAATCTAACAGTAAAGATTTGGATTTAGAAGTCTCATCTAACAGCTCTGATGACGAGGAATTTTAAGAAGACGCTGTTTCTTTTGTGGCTGCTTGTATTCTTCAAATGCTCATGGAGAAGAATGGGTTCAGGGTGCTATCGCTGGGCTCAAGAACATTGTGGAGCAACTGACCGAATGTTCTTGTGTCCAACATGTCTTATATAAGGAGAAAATTTTTGACTAACAAAAATTACCACTTTTTTACTTTCTCTACACATACTATGTACCTAGATAGTGTATAGAGAAGCTATTGCATTCTACTAAAAAAAATCCATACCGATATTTCACCGGAAATACACGTTTTAGAGCCCCATCTACCAAAAAAAAAACATTTTCAGAAAAACGTTCGCCAAGGTGTGTGTGTGTGTGTGTGTGTGTGTGTGTGTGTGTGTGAGTGAGTCCGTGTGTCCTTATGTCTGTGAACACGGAAACGAAAAATCGATAAAATACCAAACTTGGTGTTTAAGTTTAGTATATTCTAGGGATGCGACACGAAGCTTTTGAGAAAAATCCCCCACCCCAAACTACATTTTATATGGAACAATGTTCGAAAATTTTCATTTTCTTAAAAATGGTTCTAACGATTTTGATTAAAATATCGTATATTAAAGCTATTTGCATGGCAAATAAAATGTGTATCTTTAATTTTCTGGGAATAGCCTCTGAAGACATCTTTATTCTGGGTGAAATTTGCTTAACTGGTTAACCGTAAGAGATAAAATCTTACTCAACAAAAAATGTAGAGCTCGTTAAAACACACAAATTATATTATATACCTTTTTTCGTGGGGTTTGAAATATTCCTTGTTATTGGTTCCCGTTTTAAAATACTTACTTATACTTTTCTCATATGGGAATTTGTCAACTGGCCATCCAAAATCACTTCAATCACATAGCAAACAGCTTTTAAAAGATTTGACTAACGCTTTAGCCTAGTGTAGTCCCTTATCTCCTTTCTTCTTACGAGGAAGCAAGAAATAAGACCATTTCTGCTATTTTTTTTCTATTAGCATTAAGTAAATAGAAGAAGAAGTTTTTTTAACAATAATCATTACAGAGATGTAGAGAAAGTCGTGTGAATGGAACACATCAGCAATGATAATATCGGCGGCCATTTTATCTTTGGAACATTTTGCCCATCGGAGATGGTGTTGCTCGAGTGTACATTTGTTATTGGATGTGTTTATTTGTGCTTTATACATTAGATCACATACCAATTCTTATTTACTAGCAAAGTAATAATTAAAGCTCGGTCTTGGATTCCGAGGCGCACACAGTTACGGACTTATAGAGTAGTCAGCAGTATAAAGAGAGGGTAGTGGCGAGGGATTTTTAGCGTTAACATGCACAACCTTCCAAAAGTAGCTTATTGCATGTATTGACATTGTATACATCGTTCTAAAATTACACAACAAAACAAAACAATTATTTCATAATATTATTAGTAAATAAAAGCGCCTTGTACTTTTATAAATAAAAATTTACAAAAATTCAGGATAATAATAGACAGAGCTTTGAAAAGACAATGAACATAAATCACCCAAACTAACTCAGATTTCATTGCAGTAAATTACAAGATACATCTTTACTGTATCGAAAGATAGGCTCTCCTCCGTCACTCAAAATAGTATGATTCATCCACAAGTTTGTTCAGTGTCGAACGCGGCCTTGCGAATTTTCGACATACTTCAATTGCGCTCTCTTTTAGTCTTCACAGTTTTATCTACTAGCAGAAAATGAACGAGTCCAGGCAGTTAGCAATGCTAGATAGTGCAACGAAACGGGCTCTAGAGACCACGCCTACTTCATTACATCATAGTTATACTCTGTGTGCACCGAAACTCAATCCGGCAATTTCGTGACCCCGGACCGAGCTCTAGTAATAATCTTGATTTTAATTAAATGTGGATAGTCAGTTTATTTACTTTGTTTTATTAGTATAGTCTCCTTTAAGTGCTATGGTTATGTCGGGGGCAACTCTATGTAAACGATAGGTTATTGAGATTAAGCTAATCATTTTTACTTTCTCTACACGTGCTATGTACTCAGTGTATAGAGAAGGCATTGTAATGCACCCAAAAATTCAATACCAAGATTTCACCAGAAATACATGTTTTGGGCCCCCCTGAATCCAAAAAAAAAAAACATTTCTAGAAAAAGGTCCGCGTGTCTGTGGTCAGCATAGCTCAAAAACCAAAAGACCCTTATATACCAAACTTGATATTTAAGTTTGGTATCTTGCAAGGATGCGACATGAAGATTTTCAAGAAAATCCCCCACCCCTAACTATCCTTTACATGGAACTTTTTTCGAAAGTTTTGATTTTCTCAAAAATGGTTCTCACGATTTTGATTAAAATATCGTATATTCAAGATATTTACCTGACAAATAAAATGTATATCTTGAATTTTCTGGAAATAGCCTCTGAAGACATCTTCATTGTGAATGGAATTTTGCATAATTGCTAAACCGTAAGAGATAGACAAAAACTTACTTAACAGAAAATGTAGAGCTCGTTAAAGCACACAACTTATGTTATATACATTGTTTTCGTGGAGTTTAATGTTTTTTGAGAAAGTCCTTGTTTTTTGTTTCAGCTTTGAAAAGCTTATACTTTTCTTATACAGGAATATATCAACTCCTGTCCATACAAACAAAGGAACTTCAGTCACATAGCAACCAGTTTTTGACTATCACTTTAACCTATGGTACTCCCTTATTTCACTTCTACTTACAAGGAAGCAAGTAATAAGACTATTACTGCTATTTTTTTCTCGATTAGTATGAACTAAATATAAGCATAAGCTTTTTAACAATAATTTGTTACAGAAATGTAGAGAAAGTCATGTGAATGCAACACATCAGATTTTTATTACATCAAACACATTCACTCTCATACTCACACTTCCAGATTTTGTGGGGTTAGAGAATAAAGAAAAATTCCCTGCCCCGGCCGGGAACCGAACCCGGGACCTCCGTGTGAGAAGTCAGCTCGCTTGACCACAAAGACTGTCAATTTGTTTACATGTTGAACTTTGAATTAAGTAATGGCATAACGTATGAAGTGTTAAGGTTTGTTTGATGGACAATCTAACAATAATATGGACCTGATGCTAAGATGAAAGGTGCTCCTGCACGCAAATAGGTAAACATTGTCAGTGTAGAGATTTATCCAGAATGAGTCAAAAGTCTCCATACAAATGCGGATACGGATGACTAATGTTTATTTTGCTTTTCAGGTAGGTGAACCAACGAAGGAGGAGAGGATTGGCATTATTCTGTTGGCTGGGAGTGGTATCACGCGTCATGTAGCACGTACGCTCAATGCAACACACAGGACGCAGATAATCCATGACACAGTGGCCAAATTCATCCTGAAATTCAAGAGGACAGGTTCCGTCACCGACGCAGCCAGATCTTGAAGACCAAAAACAGCGACAGATGAAGCTACGTCAGCGGTGGTGCTAGCAACGCTGGTCAAGAGTCCGAAAAAGGGCAGACACCTCTCTACAGAACTTGGTATCAGCCAAAGCAGTGTCATGCATCCATACAAGATGCAAATGTTGCAGCAGCTGTCAGACGATCCTGATCGCAGGACAGAGTTTTGTGAATGGGCACTAAACATGTACCACAATGTTCCTGAATTTGTTAGTTCCATCCTTTTTTCAGATGAAGAAAATGTTTATTAATGGTGAAGAGAAGGTTAATGCGAAGTACTGGAGCGATACCAATCCACATTATATGTCGGACTACAAACCCAATGTGCAGCGAATCTCATGGTGTGGTGCGGGATATGGGGTAACAGGAATTGTTGGCCCGTTTTTCATTGAAGGAAACCTCAACGCTAATGGTTATCTTGACTTGTTGAAAAATGACATCTTCATGTCAATCATGGACGAGAGTGGGGACTTCCTTGCATTCTTTCAGCAAGACGGAGCACCACTGAGCTACGGCATTGAAGTGCTCCGATGGCTGGACCAGCAGTTTCATGGGCATTAAATCGGTCGACGTGGTTCGGTGGAGTGGGCACCCAGGTCACCAGATATCACTCCCATGGATTTTTACCTGTGGGGCCACCTAAAATCGATTGTGTACCAGAAGAAAGTTAAAGATTTGGATCATCTTTAAAAGAGAACCACTACAGCGTGCAAACAAATAACGACCGCAACATTGACAGATGTTCGTCGAAATTGGTTGGAGTGCTTGTCACTTTGTATGGACTTGAAAGGGAAACATGTGGAACATATTCTATAATTGTAGTATAATATTATTCCCATTTTATGGAGGCTTTTGAATCACCCTGTAGTTCCTTATAATAAGAGAAACGCTTACATAACAGCTCTCCATCGATAAAAATCACATCGTTAACCACTCACCCCTCACCAAGCCGACCTAGGTTTTGCTTCCAGGCGTATGTGGGATTTGTGGTGGACAAAGCGGCGCAGAGGCAGGTTTTCTCCGGGAACTTTGGTTTCCCCGGTGCTCCATCTTCATTCCATGCAACATCAGTGTCATCATCTGCGGTGCCATGTGTGTAATAGCAGGCGTTAAACACAAATCTGATGTGTTCCATTCACATGAGTTTCTCTACTTCTGTGTAAAAAATTATTGTTAGTAAGCTTATTCTTCTATTTACTTCATGCTAATCGAGTAAAAATTAGCAGAAATAGTCTCATTACTTGCTTCCTTGTTAGTAGAAGCAAAATATGGGAGTATCATAGGTTAAAGTGAAGTCAAAAACTGGTTACTAGGTGACTGAAGTTCCTTTGTATGGACACGAGTTGACAAACTCCAGCATGAGAAAAGTACAATTTTTTTAAACCTGAAACCAAAAACAAGGAATATCTAAAAACGATCAACTTCCCGAAAAAAATTTATATAACATAAATTGTGTGCTTTAATGTGCTCTACATTTTATTGCATGAAAGTTTTTGTCCATTTCTTACGGTTTAGCAGTTATGCAAAATTCATCCGGAATAAAGTAGTCTTCAGAGGCTATTCCCAGAAAATTCAAGATAAACATATTATTTGTCAGGTAAATATCTTTAATATACGATATTTTAATCAAAATCGTTAGAGCCATTTTTGAGAAACTCAAAATTTTCGAAAAAAGTTCTATATAAAGGGTAGTTGGGGGTGGGGGGATTTTCTTGAAAATCTTCGTGTCGCATCCTTGGAAGATACCAAACTTAAATACCAAATTTGGTATTTAACGGTCTTTTCGTTTTTGAGCTATGCAGTCCACAGACACACACATGGACCTTTTTCCAAAAATGCTTTTTTTTTATTCAGGGGGACCCAATACATGTATTTCCGGTGAAATCTCGGTATCGAATTTTTGGGTGTATAACAATACCTTCTCTATACACTATGTACATAGTACGCGTAGAGAAAATAAATATGCAGTAAAAAGAACTCATGCAAGTTCATTCCTGCTTATAAATTGGTCTAGAACTGAATGAAGATCTAAGTTCATGGCTTCTTCTCGATAATAATGGATGGCAGCAAAAAGGTTTAAGTCAATACAAGACAAATAATCGATGGCCACACAAATTATAAAAGACTGCCTTCATGGTAGAGTGGTCAGAGAGCCAACTTCTGTCCCGGGTTCGATTCCCGGCTGGTGCGGGGAATTTTTCTTTAACCAGAACTATTCCCTATCACCAGCAGAGTCTAGAAGTATGCATATAAGAGTGAATGTGTATATAATAATATAAAATGAACTAAGATTTAAGGTCAGTATGATTTATTAATGCATACCATTAAGAAAAGAACAAAATACAAAATAAAATTGGATTCAAGTCTATATCCCCAAATATGCAAAAATCATAATTTCAATTTTGGAAAAAAAAAACAAAAAAACATATTGTGATTTTAAGCAAAGAGTTAACTAAATGTGAAATAAAAAATATGATGTATTCCATTCACATGACTTTTTCTATAAACGACTAGTCCTTTATCTATACCCTAGTAATCGAATGAAACATTAGCAGAAATGGTTGTATTAATTTCTTCTAAATAGAAGCGGGGAAGGTAATACACTAGGCTAAAGCGATAGTTAAATATTTTAAAAAGCCAGTCGCTGTGTGAAAAAAATGAAATTCGGTTCGCTTTGCACGGTAAGGAGCAAAACAAATGATATATGAAACGAAAGATGACCTTCCGTAAGAGAACATTTTAAATAAGTTAAAATTGGAACCAATAACAAGGAAATATCTCGAAAACGGTTAGCTTTACAAAAAAGAAGAAAAAAAAGTGTATGGCATAAATTGTATGTCTTAACGAGAACTACATTTTTTATACAGTAAGTTTTTATCTATCTATTATGGTTTACCGTAAGTTATGCAAAATTCATCCAGAATGAAGAGGTCCTCAGAGGCTATTTCCAGAAAAATTCAGGATATACTTTTATTTGTCAAGCAAGTATTTTTAATATAGGTATAGCATTTTAATCAAAATCGTCAGAGCTAATTTTGAGAAAAACATTTTCAACAATGGATCCATGCAAAGAGCAGGTAGAGGTGGGGGATTTTCTTGAAAGTCTTTGTGTTGCATCCTTGGAAGACTTAATACCAAAGTTGGAATTTAATGTTCTTTTCGTTTCTTGAACTATGCTGCCCACACACACGCGAGTGGACCTTGTTTAATTCAGGGAACCTTAAAACATACATTTCTGGTTAAATCTCGATTTCGAAATTTTGGGTGGAACACAGTACCTTCTCTAACTCCGAATTACATAGTACCTACGTGTAGAAAAATTAAAAATCTGATGTGTTCCATTCACGTGACTTTCTCTACATCTCTGTAACAAATACTGTTAAAAAGCTCAATCCTCTGCCTACTTTATGATAATCGAGATAAACATTAGCAGATATTGCCTTAATTACTTGATTCTTTGTAAGTAGAAGGAAAATAAAGGAATACACTAAGCTAAACCAATAGTCAAATTTATTAAAAGCCGGTTGCCATGTGGTTGAAAACTGTTTCTATATGGGGCAAGGAGTTTACAATTTTCCAGGTGAGAAAAGTTTAGGTATTTTAAAGCTTAAACAAATAACAAGGAATATCTCAAAAATGGTCAAATACACGAGAGAAAAAAAAAAAAAGGTATTTGACATAAATTGTGTTTTAACGTGATCTACATTTTTTGTATAGTAAATTTTTGCTAACTCTTATGGTTTACTAATTATGCAAACTCAGCAAAATTCATGCAGAATAAAGAGGTATTTAGAGGCTATTACCAGAAAATTTAAGATATACATTTTATTTGCAATATAAATATGTTTAATATACGGTATTTTAATCAAAATTGTTAGAGCCATTTATGAGAAAAAAGAAATTTTCGAAATTTTGTCATGTAAAGGGTAGTTTGGGGTGGGGGAATTTTTCTCAAAATCTTCGTGTCGCCTCCCTAGAAGATACTAAACTTAAATACAAAGTTTGGTATTTTATCGACTTTTCGTTTTTGAGTTATCTTGTTCACAGACTCAAGGATACACTAAAAAAAAAAAAAAAACACACGTACCTTTATCTGAAAATACTTTTTTTGGATACAGGGGACTCTAAAATGTCTATTTCCGGTGAAATCTCGGTATCGAATTTTTGGGTGGAATGCATTATCTTCTCTATACACGATGCACATAGTACATGTAGAGAAAGTAAAAAAGGAATGTAACAACAAATTGTACTTGTATAGGTTTTGTAGTACTTTTCCAAACGACGAGATTTGAAATGAAAATGTCAAATAGTCTCAGCAGCTAAATTGGCTTTCACTACATACTAAGGCAGCTAAATGTTCATTTTCATAACCTAGTTATATCACTATCAATACGAGAGAGTCAATATATTAGCCAATGTTCTAACATGGGGATTCAAGCCTGTTTTGACTAACTTCAAATGACCTTTCTCCACTTTTGTTTGTGACCTTAAATGATAGATACTTAGAGCGACCTCGAACCAGAAAAACAATCTTTGACTTTTTGTTCCTAGGAGAGTTTACAAGCAAATCTCCTGTCAATAGCTTTTATGATTTTTCTGACCATCTGCATTAAAACTTGTGGTAAAAGGTTCAATAACTTCATCTCTCAATATATCATCTTGGTCATTGTTATATGTTTCTACTACATTTTGAGCTGCTGCAATTTGAAACAAAATAAATGACAGGAACTCGGTAAGTCCTACTTGTGAAGTCATAGTTGACGCTGTATAAGTACCTACTTTGGTTCATGGCTGGTGAAGTTGGCCCCAAGTTGAAGTTAATAATCCGAAGATGTCTCGAAATGCCCGGGATTCAACACAACGTTGTCGCTACATTTTCCCAACAAACTCAGTTGGTAAAGCAATTCGAGAACTCGTTCTCTCGGGTCGTGTTTAGATGCGTAAATTGTGAAAGGAATAAGCTTTATTAATTTAAATGTATTTACTCAAAACTGCAAAGTAATAAAAGTTACGTAGCTTGTAGCCCCCCATAGAAGTTTTAGTATTATAATTTATTATATCTGTTTTATCGACGAAATATTCTCTTTTTCTGCAATTCTTGTTAAAATATTGCTGTACTATTTATTTTCTGTAAATGATGTATCTGACACTTTTACTACATTTCCGTGGGGAATTGAAGTTCGATTTGAGTACAATTGCATCTCAATACGATCCGCGTTTCACATGTTAAATTCAATACAAATTGAGATTGTTTTGAATCGAAAATAATTTTATTCTCCCCATTTATGTTAGTCAACTTGGAATTGCGTTGGCGAACATGTTAAGCATGTATTGGTTATCTGTGCATTATAAACAGATTTTGATGTTAAATGATGTATATTTGAGACTAAATTGCAATCTATAGAAACCATAAAAGTGGTTCAATTATAATCCACCACAGAGCAATACCTAAAAGCATTAACATATGCTACCGCATGCAACAATTATAGCAGAAGAAGAATCTATTTACCGTATTCAAGGTGTTTCCATGCAACATATTTCGATCCGATCTCAGTCCGATCCTTCTTTTTAAGAGAATCGATCCAAATTCAATATGATTTGAATCGCGTTTCCATGTAGTATTCAATAGGTAAATATACTAAAATCGATATATAGATATATATCTATATCTATATAGATATATATATATTTCCCTTGATTAAGGAATACAAATACAATATTTATTATAATATTAATACTCGCGATGCTTATTTTGGATATAATTTCCGTAGAAGTCCCTTGCGTAGCTCCCTTCATTACCAAAACTTCTTGAAATCTGTGGCCCTCTTAATACAAAAATATTCTTTTTTATATATAGTTTTCCGTTGTTAAAAGAAGTTGTTCTCTCCATGAACAAAGGGCCATATCTCCTAAAAAAAAAGTGAACGAAAGCAAAACAAAACAAAACAAAACTCCTAGAATTTTCCAAGGATTATAAAAACAAAGGAGAGATTATGGAGAATTAACCAAGAAATATATGTATAGGGTATCAAAAGTAGTCTTCTTATGGTGACTACATGCGTTTACAAACAAAACACAACCGGTATACAGCAATAAATATCAAACAAAAAGTGCAACATAAGTGAATATATGACTTCAAATTATTTCTTCTTTAGTAGTGGATCCAACTTGTTTGTACCTATGTCTCAAGCTTCTGGTGCTATGAAGATTCAGATTTATCCTTATGAGGAGGAAAACTCTGGATTCAAACATTTTCTGATGGGGTCAGCAACTTCTGTTGCTTGGACACAGGTGGACATAGTCAAAAGACACCAAACGCACGTTTTTGCGCTTGCCTGGGGTTTCACTCTCATGCTCAGTGCAATCAGCTTACTCAGCAGCTTTCACCTGATCATATTCGTCATACTAGCTATCCGTTTTCCTCCTAGGAAGCCGATTAGCGATGTCAGTACTGAGCTAATCATATTCGCCATTCATAGCTATTCCGTGTCCTTAGGTAGCTTGTAAGCATTGTTATTATATTACTTAGATACAAGCAGGTCCGCTATTCGATATTTAAAGAATGAAAAAAGAAAAAAAAAATATCTGATGTGATACATTCACATGATTTTCTCCACATTTCGATAACAAATTATTGTTAATAAACTTACTCTTCTATTTAATGCTAAAACATTAGCAGAAACGGTCTTATTACTTAGTTCCTTTATAAGTAGAAGGGAAATAAGGGAATACACTAGGCTAAACCGATAGTCAAATGCTTTAAAATGTGGTTGCTATGGACTTGAAATCCGTTTCTTTGCATGGTCAGGAGTTGACGAGTTCCCGTAGAACAAAAGTTTAAGTATCTTAAAACTGAAATCAATAACAAGGCATATCTCGAAAATGGCCAACTCAAGAAAAAAATGTATATGACATAAATTGTGTTTTATCGTGATCTACAGTTTTTGTGTAGTAAGATTTTTCTTATCTCTTACGGTTTAACAGTTATGCAAAATTCAATAAAAAATCATCTAGAACAAAGAGGTCTTTAGAGGCTATTCCCAGAAAATTCTAGATACATATTTTATTTGGCACGTAAATATCTTAAACATGAGGTTTTAATCAAAATCGTTAGAGCCATTTTTAAGAAAATCAAACATTTAGACATTTTTTCCCTTGTAAGCGGAGTTTGGGGTGGGAGGATTTTATTGAAAATTCGTGATTGAAAGATATCAAACTTAAGTACCAAGTTTGGTATTTAATGGTCTTTTCATTTTTGAGCTATGCTGTCCGCAGACACACGGACCTTTTTCCAAAAATGTTATTTTTGGATTCAAGGGAACCCAAAACATGTATTTCCGGTGATATATCGGTGTCGAATTTTTGGGTGCGATACACCACCTTCGCTATACACTATGTGCATAGTACGTGTAGAGAAAATATAGGTGTTGTATTGCACCCAAAAATTCGACACCGAGATATCACCGGAAATACACATTTTAGGATCCCTGTATAAAAAAAATCTGTGCCCCATTCACATGACTTTCTCTACATCTCTGTAATAAATTATTGTTAAAAAGCTTATTCTTCTATTTACTTAATGCTAATTGAGAAAAAAAATTACAGAAAGGGTCGTATTACTTGCTTCTTTGTACGTAGAAGAGAAATAAGGGAATACACTAGGCTAAATCGATAGTCAAATCTTTTAAAAGCTGGTTGTTATGTGTTTGAAGTACCTTTGTTTATATGGACAGGAGTTAACAAATTCCCGTATGAGAAAATTATAAGTATTTTAAAGCTGAACATAACAAGGAATATCTAAAACACGGTCAACTCTACGAAAAAAATGTATACAACATAAATTGTGCGTTTACACAAGCTCTATTTTTTTATGTAAGTTGTTGTCTATCTCTCACGGTTTACCAGTTATGCAAAATTCATCCAGAATAAATATGTCTTCAGAGACTATTCCCAGAAAACTGAAGATATAAATATCTCAAATATAAGATATTTTAATAAAAATCATTAGAGCCATTTTTGAGAAAAATAAAAACATTCGAAATGTTTTCTATGTAAAGGGTAGTTGGAGTGGGGGAATTTTCTTGAAAATCTTCGTATCGCATCCTTGGAAGATACAAACTTAAATATCCGGTTTGGTATTTAATGGACTTTTCGTTTTTGAGCTATGTTGCCCACAGACACACACGTATATTTTTCTAAATATGCTTTTTTTGGGGGGGTTCAGGGGGTCCCAAAACATATATTTCCGGTGAAAAAGATTCAGAGGTTATTCCCAGAATATTCAAAGATATACATTTTATTTGTCGGGTAAATATCTTTAATGTACGATATTTTAATCAAAATCGTTGGAGCCATTTTTGAGAAAATGAAAACTTTCGAAAAAAGTTCCACGTAAAGGGTAGTTGGGGGTGATGGGATTTTCTTGAAAATCTTTGTGTCGCATCCTTGGAAGATACCAAACTTAAATATCAAGTTTGGTATTCAACAGTCTTTTCATTTTTGAATTATGCTGTCCACACACACATACACAGATCTTTTTCTAAAATTATTTTTTTGGATTTAGGGGATTCCAAAACATGTATTTACAGTGAAATTTTGGTATGGAATTTTTGGGTGGAATGCAATACATTCTCTATACACTATGTACATAGTACGTGTAGAGAAAGTAAAAAGGGATGCTGGGGTAACAATTTTAAGTCAGCCCTATTCAAGCCTTCATCTCTGATGATCAGTAGTTGCTCCTGAGTATATATTCTGAGTGTTAACAAAAGTTTAAAAGTTAGATAACCTTTGAAATATTAAATACATCTGCTCCAGAATAGTTACGATTATGAAAAATATTGGTACATTTGCAGTTGTTCCCAACAACAAAGATGACACAGGTGCATAAGTTGTCTTACAAAAGAAAGAGTACTTTTGTGGATGTTTGTTGCATACATCATTAAGTATGGTGCCTAAGGCACAAATGAAGTAATGTGTAAATTAAATTGCAATTGAGAACATGGGCAGTCTGAAATATGCAGTTCCTCGCTCTGTACTTTACCTACTTCTGCCAAAGTCAAGAGATGGAAGGATTAACACACTATTAGTCACTGCGCTGTATTAAGAATAGCAGTGCTAAGAAGCATTAACATTACTGCCATCTAGTATCCTTGTTTCCTAACAGTGACAGGCCATCTGATGTCATTAATATAAAATTGCACTGAAGGAGAGCAGGAAATTGAGATTCATCATCGAGCATGTTTTGAAGGGTGCATAATGCAAACTGTGCTACTGACACTGATGTCACATTTCATCCAGTTTAAAGTAGCAGCACAGCAAATTTAAGTGCTTTAAATTACTGCTTAGTTACATTTAATATTCAAAGAAAGATATTCAATAAATTGACAAGGTATCAAGAGTGCTCACATGTTCTTGTACTCTTTTATAGCAGCTACCACTGCTGATAGCTCATTAAAGTACTCCCAAAGAGCAAGAATGTTTGGAATCCATGATAAAAAGCTACAGGTCCTTTTGTATTTACCCTTATCACTCCCTCATCAGAGTAACAGACCCTGCCCTCTGTGCACTTCTAGTTAACAAATGGGGTCCATACATATCACTTGGTGGAACAAGGTTTCCCTGGTTGTTGACCATATGGGGAGTGGTGCAAAACAACCAAGCATTTAAAAATTAAGTTTATATTGAAATCATGTTTCCTACACTTTTGAAAGGCCTATATTATTTATTTTAACATATCCTTTGCTTGCACATGACTTCTAAAGTCCTTCTTTGATACACAATTTTTATTTCATAGATAGCTTTTGGTGACTAACCTTATATAGGGTGCCCTAAGAAACATTCCCTGGTTATAAACAGATATATCACTGTCAGGTTGGGCTACATGAAATGAGCATAATTAGGAGAAATTCAAACAGTTCAACATGTATGCATCTCAAAGATAGTGAATGTGCACTCCAGGGCCACATTGCAGACATCAAGGCAATATTCCCACTTGTGTGTCATCTCGCTGAAACATATCTACAGTGATATACTCAAAGGCAGCTGAAATACGAAATCTGAGCTCTTGCTGATTTTGTGGTAAGTGATGTGTAAATAAGATCCTTTATGCAACTCTGATGGTCATGTTAGAGGACCTTATAGGCCAGTTACAGAAGACCTTTACTTGGGTCCCAGCACCTCCAATCTATGCTATGATATTCCAACACACACCAACTATATTCCTGCGAGTTAACCATAATCCACTATTTCAAGGCTTGGAGCTGAACTGAGTTTTATTCATGGATGCTCTTTAACTGCTGCAGTTCTCAGTATTTCATTCTATATTGGGCGTGAAAGATCCTTTTAATTTTGCTCAGAGACCTCTTTTATCAGGCTTGGGTTTATTTTACATGCCATAAATCTATGAAACATGACCAATGGCTCTACTTTCCTTCAGAAGGAAGACACTGCCATCTGCTGGGTTTAAACCTGTGACTTTCAATATTACAAACTTGCATGTTAACACTATACACCTGGAGAACGGCTTGCAGCATGGATGTATGCCAAAAAGCCAGCGAGTAACTTGAGACACACAAGAATCTACCTGCAACTTACAACATAACACAGCATTGAGAGCAAGCTATCGTCATGGCTGGAGCAAGTA
Source organism: Hymenopus coronatus (assembly GCA_030762935.1). Lineage (NCBI taxonomy): Eukaryota > Metazoa > Arthropoda > Insecta > Mantodea > Hymenopodidae > Hymenopus > Hymenopus coronatus. The sequence continues at coordinate 42,210,166 of CM060899.1, forward strand.
TTGCAGTATGATCTTTGACCGGTGGCATGCTCCCCCTCTGAGTTTTGTTATTGAGTATGTGTGTACTCTGGCTAAGATGAATCGAGTTGGAACAACCTGTTCTAAATGCTGTAGAATTCACAGTCTAAATCTAACTTCAGGTCATTTAACACAATTTGTTTCTATTTAAGGATGGCAAACATTGACAAATGAATGGAAAACGTCATTTTTTTTCTTGTTGTGCTGCCATCTGTTTCGGTCAACAATTAACAATTGCATATCTAAACCTGTTTAAGTTTATGACATAGATTTCCTGTAAATTTAACAACTGACAGCACAATACCTTTTTATGACTAGAATGTTTCTGTGGACACTGCATGTTTTCTAAAACATGATACACATTATTTGCAAACAATAAATAAGTTAGAAGCTTAAGAGACAATATGAGTTGGAATAGAAACACTTTCATTACTTACATATTTTGTTATTTTGTTTCAAGAACTATTTGTTCTCATTTTCAGAGACTGATTGGCTCCTGTTGTTGGCATCATTGTGTGTTGGTTGTTTGTGCTGTCATCTAGTGGTGGAGTGATGTATTTTCGTAACTGATTTGGTGGGGACAATTCAAAATTCATTGAGCAGCATTTATGTTTCATGATTAAAACTTTTTCCCATGTATCCAGGTCAGAAGTGTGAGTGCAATGTTTCATGTGATGTAATTGGTGGACCAAAAGTGGTTGAAACTGCAGATTTCTCTACCTGTTTGTACTTGACGTGTCTAATGTGTTCCTTAGGTCTGGTTTCTAAGTTTCTTTTGGTTTTTACTATATAGATTTTGTCATGTTTTACCCCACCACATGATGTATAGATGTTAACACTAACAACCAACACACAACAGGAACCAATCAATCTCTGAAGATTAGAGCAAATGGTTTGCAAAACCGTCACGCAGAAAATATAAGTGATGCAAGTGTTTCTATTCTGTCTCTAAGCTTCTAAATTTTATCACTGCTACCTGCTTATCCAAATATCTTACAAAATAATAATAAGATTATTATTTTTTTAGAAATTTGTTCTCTTCACATCTTGAAATATTTTGTACTCCTTTATTAACAGCCAAATTTCTCCATTAATACCTTACAATTATTTGAGTTGGCACAACTTCTGCATACTGTAATTTGATGCATTTATTACGGAAATGAATTCAAAGAAACACTGATTATACTCCTTTTCTGAACAGTATACCAATAACTTACCTTAAGCCTGCATCTTCAGCTACCAGTAGCATTAAGTGCTAATAAACTGTCAATGAAATGCTAAAAGTTATTAAAAATTAATATTTTTATTGTATTGCCACAATGTATATGCGCATGTGAAGGAAGATCTGGCATTTTTTGAAACAACATTTTAACACTAAAAAACTGTTTTTCATGTCCATGAATAATAAACTATGCAATATGAGAAACAACAACATATGATTAAAACATTCAACATATTTAGAGATTAAAATATACATCCTCAACATGTTTCAGTTATTTACATTATATACACTGTGTGATGTATAAAAACAATTTCATATAAAGCCATAGTCTTAATACACCATGAGATACTGAACATGTGATATAAACATTTTAAAAATTATATTATATACATCTGTATTCCTAAAATCAATAAAAAAGTTACAAAAATTGTTTCACATGGATATTTGTTTTTTTGTTGTTTTTTTTTTGTAGGAAAGCTCAGTATTTTCAGTCTTATTTACATTGCGATGCTTGTCAAAGATGAGCACCTATCTCTTTGTGACTCTTTTAAGAATTATTGCACACTTTTTTTTACTAAATGCTATATCACTGATCAAAAAACTGTAAGTATCAGTGAAGTACACATTATAAATTACAAAATGAGTTGAATTGACACTTGCATTACTTCACTAAGCAATAAATTATCTGAACAATTTCTTAGGCGATGCTGTATACAGCATTAGCAGATTTCGACAGTCAGACCTGTTGTTGAAATCCTCTGTGAATTTCTTGTGTTTCTATGTTGGTCAATACAAATAAAGCAGTTTGTCTTCAGCTTTTAACAATAGAAAGAAAGCGAAAAATACTAGTTGCAACCGCTTACATGGCAGAAAAAACAGAGTATTGTCACATGCCATCATCAGGGCTAACAGAAATTTTAAAACATCTTCAGAGATCACATAATACTCTTAGCCCCTCAAAACAAATACAACAGCATGAACTTTTACACAGCAATAAGTTAGAAAAGGCACCCTCCATCCCAAAAATTAGGAATTTACAGAATCAATTGTGAAAGTTCTGAAGAAAGATAAATTGACACTAGATTGAAGGAACACACAACACAAAAAAACAACAAACAAACAACAAGACCTCACAGTCCAAAATGAAATTACAATATAGAGAATAGTAAACATCTAGTAAGATCACCGCTAGAATTGGAAAAAATAAAAAAATAAGAACGAATGAATTTTGAAATCCCTGTCGAAGACAAGTTCATCAATCGTCCGACAAAGAAACCCAACAAGTTCACAGAGGATATTGTAATGTATGCTGAAATGACACTTGGCATAGCTTTTTGGCCAAGCCATGACAGCTGTATAAAGAGACGTGCGACCTAGTTTCACTCTCATTGCTTTTTTGGCTCATTTTGCATTCTGATTACAATTTGATACACCAGATGCTATGATGTAAATGCCCAGGTGCAGAGCTAATTTACGCAGCATCAAAAGCATCATTTAAATCCGTGAAACTGTGTTTCAAGCCAGCATCTATGTAAGACAGTGTGTTAAGGTCTCATTCATAAGTAACTCGGCCTAGCAGAATAGCTTTTAAATCTCTAATAAGATTAGTTGTGTCATGCTTCTTTAATAGTAATCCCCTTTCACCCATCTCAGGTCACTGACAGTCATATCCTCTAATGAGCTCCCAACCCCCTAGGATTACTGGTTGGGTGAGAGGGTGAGCAATTCTTCAACCTGGATATCCTACAATATCAGGCAGACAATTGAAATCTGCTGATGATGTTGGGAATATCACTACAAAACATGTTCAAGTAATTTATTATTTAGTGAAACACTCAAGTGTAAATTCACTCATTTTGCAATTTATGATTACTTATAACACTGCTTTTTACTGGTGTTCATTTTTATCTGTCATTTCACACGCCAATAGAGCAATAATGACATCATAGTTGACTGCTAAGCCTGCATTGAAGTGATAGCGCTCTCTGTAGAGAAGGAGCAATGATCATTTGCGGAAGAGAAAACTATCAAAGTAGCCTCTAACTAGAAAGAGCAGATATGGTTAGCAGAAGAAAAGGCAAACCACAGCACTCTTAACTTAATACAAGCAGCCTGTCCAGTGCAGTAATGAATAATATTCAAAGTTTGCTGTGTTCTTTGTCTACAATCTAAATATGAACACTATACAACTTTTGACTGTAGTTGAATGTTATCATTTTGGTGTCAAGAGAGGAGCTGTACATAAATGTGATTTATATTGGTACATTAGGTAGATACGATACTTACTCTGAACTATAAAGTGTGAACACCTGACACTAGAGGGACAATATTTAAGTCAGGATGTTATATTAAGTATGTAGAGGGACCGGCAGAAAAATCTGATTATTTTGACAGCACTGAGCCTGTCCCATTATACACTCGAAGAAGTATTGTCTGCTAGTGTAGTGATAATATCATTGTGAGAGTGGTCAAGGAAAAGTTTCATAGATGTGTAATCTCCAAACATGGTGACCTTCATTGGCTCACTTGCTCCCCATATCTCACCATGTGTAACTATTTCCTCTGGGGCTAGTGTACATTGGAAGACTTCGCACTATGGCTAAATTGAGGTTAACTATTTGCAACAAAATAGTAGTAATACCACCAGGCATGCTCCTTAGAGCAAGACTTCAGGAATGTATATGAAATGATGGTTGTCATTTATCGGGCACAATTTTCAAAACTAAAAGACAACATAAGAACTTCAGCTGGCAATTAGTTTTGTAATAATTTGATTATTAAACCTTTCATTAGATTTTTTTTTGGTTACTCATATATACATTTGAAAATGATCTGATTTTTCTGCTGGTTCCTATATTTTAATCACTAGAGGGCTATTATATAAACTCATTTCATCAGCAATGGTATCAATTACATTTCTTGAGCAGGAAATCATGGATAAAAATTAACACGCAGGTGAGCACTCAATACATATTTTGGTACACATCCTAAATGTCACCACCAGTATTTTGTTTGCTTAACTCATTGAGGGCTCTAATCTCCTTTGTTAGGCTTGTAAAGCTGTCAGACATATTTTCTTGCACATCGTCTTTTGCCTGCTGACAGTCTTTTGCCTGTCTGTTTTCTGATAATGTGAGATGACTTGAAAGGGTTTCCGAGAGATTTCCTTCAAACAAACCCAAATTTGACCCCAAAGTTGCTAGCTCTGCTGAATCGAAGTTATACTGTTGATGATCAAGGTCCAGTAGACAGTTTTCTCCTTCTGCACCTGTTGACGTCCCAGGAGCAGCAATGTTATTCATTCCATGATTTGAAGGAACATTCATGGCCACAGTATTTGAACCACTAATATTTACGTTACTCATAACCATGGGTTGATTATTACCTGATGTCATGCCAATGTTTAACATACTAGATACCGGTACCCCTCCTGGAGTTTGTACAATAGTACCCATTCCTGGTAACATAGCTGCTGATGTTCCCGCAGGCAGTGTTACAAACCCAGAACCATTGTTGAATATCACATTCCCTCCTCCTCCACTGAGGTCATTTATTGTTTGTACATGTGCTAATTTGTCCGAGACTAACGAATGGTGGACCTGCATATTTCTCGTCACTTGTGCTGCATTTATGAACTCGCTATGCCTCGATGACATGTATGTTAGTGGATTTTCATAGCCTGGAATGTTGCTCGTTTGATATGTGGGAAGATATTCTACATAAGGTGACGGTGTTCGTCCTGCACTCTGTGGAGAAGCAAGAGCAGGAGTATGCACTTGAGGAGGCATTTCCACTGGAATGTTCTGGTACATAGGGGATCTGCTGCCTCCTGGAGCTGGATATTGTGATGGGTGTTTTGGTTCTGCAACACAATTACAAATTGCCATGTAAAAGTTGTGAAGTGGTTATATTACTTAACCTTTGAATGTGCTGCTTTGCATACATGCAAAAGTAATATTTAGACAATATTTTAGAATATTTAATTACACTGATCATAAAAAATAAATTCAAGTATTTTCAGCCAATTTGTGTTGGAAAAAAATACTAATTTCTTTCATTAATATTGCAGTGTTTTTTTTTAATAAATGAAAAGAAAAATTCATGCAACTGCAGTCAAACATACCCCATCATCCTCACATGGCATCACACACATTATTTTATGTGGGCCCTCCCTGTCCTTTATACCATAGGCACATTTGACTGCAGTTGCCGAGATTTGAACTCGTTATGTTTGGCTTTGAATGGAATGCCAGTTCTGGCCAGTCCATTAAATATCACACTAATGAGCAAGGCTATTTGAACCATGTCCACACCAGGTAAACATGAAAGGGAGATGAAATCAGTTTGTGAAATAGAGGAAGAATGTCATAAGTAGCAAATTAATTTTTGTATTGAAGGGTAAAGATATAATGTACTTACTAGATATTATATTTGGTACCTAGCTTTCTTTACCATGAGTTAATGAGAGGAAAAGCGTAGTAATGAGCATGGCAACCAAAGGTATTATGAATACTGCAATGAAGGAGATGAAAAAATTGGAAGAAAAGATTAAACAAAGTATAGGAATGGAAAAGGATTCTAAAGGAGAAAAAGTATGGAGAAAAATGGAGAAAATCAAGGAGATAGCAAACATCAGATGAGTGGAGCATTAGGAAGACAAGAACAGAAGATACTTGGTATTTTTGGTGATAGAAGAAAGAATGCAAGAGACATGAGACAAGAAATAGAAGATTAGGGATAGAAGTGAGCAAATAGGAAATTTGCTCACTTTGTTTAGATTTGGGGAGAGAAGAAATATATTGGTAAAATGCAGAGTATGCAAATGACTTTAAACATATAAATCAGGCATAAAAACTGAAAGGCACAGACATCTACAGTATGGAACCGGTATTTCTATGACTCTAAAGCATGAATGTGTTCTGGTTATCTGGACAGTGAGCGAGCCACAGCTCTCGGACATGCACAGTAAATGCATCAGCTCAGTCCAGCAATGGCAGTAGTCCAAATAACATCTTCCTCCACCATCAATCTATTTATGCTTATTTTGAACTCTCTGTTATTAACCATTTTAGTGCCAGCCTGAGTAGTAAAATGCTGTCTGATAAGGGACAAGTTATTTTAGAGGAGATGCAGGGTTTTAAATTATTAGTAATAAAATGAGTACCATATGACAGAGAGCTGAATTTATTTTTCATTTTTAGTATACCCTTTTGTCTGCTGTATAAAATGCATTATGTGGATGAGAAGTCTCTTCAATATTTTTAAAAAGTTAAAAACAAGAGAAAAATTTGAAAATAAAATTAAAAATCCCAAAATAATCAATAATTAGGCATACAAAAGCTTCGCACGTGCGGACATGCACACACACACACAGAGTATGATACCACTATTAATGAAAATGGCATAAAGCAATAGGATACAATTGTAATGAAGATTACTATACAACTTATCACTTGTAGCTGGATGATTGATTCACACTGTAGTCGTCATCTGGTTACACCTCCGTAAATCCAGATTGATAAGTACACTGATTATTTGCATGCATATGAGGGCCATTATTATTGGATACATTTTCATCACTGAAGCTAGAATATACATATTCCTCTCTTACGTTGATGTCAGAAATGCTTTCATCATGGTCTGAAAATTCAATATCACTTGCTTCCTTATAATAGGTCACAAACTGCAGCTTTTATTTGCTCTTCTGTTTGTTACCTTCGCTAGACGACAGCATTTTTCAACCAGCATAAACAAACACAGACTAGAAAACTTAAATTTGGAGCTAATTTAGCGCTTTGGAGTGCAGATAAGGTCCTGAAATGCTCCAAAATACTTTCCCTATAGCTATGACATAGAAATTACACAGACTTTCCCGCTGGAAAGAGTTAAAATGTATGAAAATGGCATTGAGATTTGATTGTGATTGGCAACTTTCGCAGAATTTTCAGATCACGATTAGATCATCACTGGCACTATAAGGGTTACATTAGTTTTATACATTCCTGTAATTAATTAAGGAATGTACTTTGATGTGTTTATTGGAAGTTCTTTCTTTTTGTGATCTTTTGGAACTCTGGCAAAATGTATCATGTATCAAAGTGCATAACTGATATAGACAACTTTGACAATTATGTTATACAGTGTATTATTTACAATTTTTACATTGTTGAGAAAATGATGCCCACCATTAATTAACTTCTACTTAAAATTAGGGAGGCCACAAATTTTAATGGAGGTAGCACGAGCTTGAAACTAATTTTGAGGGATATAGGGTTCAAGTAGAGAAAAACAAGAAAGAATACAAGGATAATGCAGAAAAGGCATGACATTCAAACTCTTAGTGTTTCATTCTTGCTGGCAATTACACAACACAGAGAAGAAGGGCGGCCCATAATATACAAGGATGTAACCTACATCCATAGCACGCATACAAGATGTAACAGCTGGAATGATGAGAGCACTTCAGGTTTTCATGTGTCTGCTGCAAAAGGGTCAAGTGCATGCAGGAAGTTAACACTGGATTTATACCTGGGGCATTTTTAATGTACAAGTCAAACAAAAAAACAGGCGATTACCACCATGAAATGAAGGGGAAAATTATAAAAAATAGTTAATGGAAAAATTAATTCCTAATTTGCCTCCCAAATTTGTTTTAGTGATTGATAATGCACAATATCATAATGTGCAGTTGGGAAAAGTCCAAACAATGTCATCTACCAAAGGCGTGATGTAGAACTGGCTTGCTGCAAATAATGTATAATTTCATGAAAAGATGTTAAATTTGGAGCTTTACAACCTAATTAAAGCCCACAAAACCTATGCAGAAGAATTAAGTTATTTAGTTTTGATTTTGCCATGCATGAACACAATGTTTCGCCCTCCATGGTGTAGTGGTTACCATGCTAACTTCATATACCCAAGGTCCCGGGTTCAAACCTGGCAGAGGACAATGGATTTTTTCAGGTGTAAAAACCATTAGCATGGCTTCCTTCGGAAGGGAAGTAAAGCTGTTGGTACCGTGTCATAGATTTACAGCACGTAAAAGAACCTCAAGCCTGATAGAGAGGTCTCTGAGCAAAATTAGCGGCCTTTCACGCCCAATTTAGAATGGGACACTGAGAACCACAGTAGTTAAAGAGCATCCATAAATAACACACGATTTACCATTTATGAACAGAATGTCCTCAGATTACCACCGTATTCACCAGATCTTAACCCAACTTTTAAATTGGACAATATTATGAAGCTTTGCCAATAGTGTGCTGATATCATTAGCATGGAAAAGTGGGAAAATGCCTATCAGCATGTTATAAAGTTGGAAGAAAATATATATTGAAGAAAAAGGCCTGTTTGAAAATATTACAGAAAGTTTTGTAATTCAAGGTAGAGGTTATAGTGTAATTGAAGGAGAAGAAGAGAATGAAGATGACAAAAGGGAAATATCTGAGGAAAATGATAGGGAAAAGCCTGTAGAAGAAAATGATGATGGTGATACTTCTGGTATAGAGTGGTCATCAGATTAATAAATCCCCTGCTATTCTTAAGATGAGGTATTCATGTGATGAGGTCTATATACATGTGTGTAACGAATGATAGAGCAAGCTCAAGAACCAGTCATCCAGTGATGATGTGTTTATGTCGCATAAGCGAATGTCACATCTTCCAGCGACCCAGCAGTAAAGGTAAGTGGCATCAGATGCAGACACTCTTCAATGCACTAGGAAAGAAGGTCACAAGCACAGAAGTGCCATCCCTACTGTATATTAGTAGACATTTATTTGACTTACAAACAAAGAAAACTGCTGAAAAGATTAATGGAAGAAGAGTAGCACATAACCAAGGAAAAATTACATATTTTTGAGATTTTCAATTATGGTTTGATGATAAAATAGCAGATGGAACATGTGAAACAACAAAGCAGTGAACTAGGAAACAGAAAAAGTGACAAAGATAAAAGTCCAAGTGAGGGGAACAACAAGAAAACAAAGTCACTAGCAGACACCAAGAGTAGTAGAGAGGAGAAGGTACAGAAAGCTAAACAGGACTGCAAGTGATGAGGAAGAGGGAGGAGAAGGCAGCAAAATGTGAAAGGGGGAAGGTAAATGAAAAAGAAGTCACTAATGAGTGGACTAAAGTGGAAAGGTGCAAAACCAAATTCAAATGGGGATAAGCAGAGAAGAAAAGACAGGTGTGTGAATGGGAAGATGAAGATACAGAAGTTGAGTGGGCATGCATTGTGGGAAGAAAAATCTGATGTGTTCCATTCTCATGACTTGCAATAAATTATTGTTTAAAAGCTTATTCTTCTATTTACTTAATGCTAATCTAGAAACAAATTAGCAAAAAAGGTCTTATTACTTGCTTCCTTGCAAGTAGACAGGAAATAAGGGAGTACCATAGGCTAAAGCAATAGGCAAATCTTTTAAAAGCTGGTTGCTATGTGACTGAAGCTCCTTTGTTTGTATGGATAAGAGTTGACAAATTCCACACATGAGAAAAGTGTAAGTATTTTAAAGCTGAAACCAGTAACAGGAATATCTCAAAAATGGACAACTCCATGAAAAATATGTAATTAACATAAATTGTGTTTTAACGAGCTCTATATTTTTTGTGGAATAAGTTTTTGTCTATCTCTTACAATTTACCAGTTATGCAAATTCATCCAGAATAAACATGACTTCAGAGGCTATTCCCAGAAAATTCAAGATATATGTTATACTTGTCATGTTAACATCTTTAATACATGATATTTTAATCAAAATCATTAGAGCCATTTTTGAGAAAATCAATATTTTCGAAAATGTTTCCATGTAAAGGGTAGTTGAGGGTGTGGGGATTTTCTTGAAAATCTTTGTTGCATCCTTGGAAGATACTGAACTTAAATACCAGTTTGGTATTTAACAGACTTTTTCATTTTTGAGCTATGCTGCCCACGGACACGCACACATACACACAGACAGACAGGCAGGCAGGCAGGCAGGCAGGCAGGCAGACAGATACACATCTAGACACTTTTCTAAAAAGCCTTTTTCTGTTCTCATGTATTTCCGGTGAAATTTTGGTATAAAATTTTTGGGTGTAATACAATACCTTCTCTATACACTATGTACATAGTACATGAAGAGGAAGTAAAAATTGTGAGAAGTTATGTGAGGCATGAGTTTGGAAAGGCAAATTGTGGGGCTAATGGTGTATCAAATTTTTGGGTGGAGTGCTATACCAATAGTACCTTGTACTATGTACTAAGCAGACAGTAAAAATAAATTAGGAGGGTAAATGAAATAAGAAACAGTGAAGGTTAAAAGGGCGAAGGGGAGGGAGGAAGTTAGGACGAATAGCAACTGCTCAGCTGAGCCATAATGTCAAGAAGCTAGGCAAGCTGAAATAGCAAATCAAATGAGATTAGCAATGAGTTTGTACACAGTACAGAATGTGTAGTGAGAAATCATAATTAAAATATTGAGAGGTGTGTCCAGAAAATAAGTACCCTTTTATTTTACTGCCACTGCAATGCATGTCACAGTTCCAAGCATGCACATTCCCTCTCTGGTTCATTGTCTGTCTACTGATACCATTACAGCCAGATTGTGTTGTGTTTACAGTTGTTAGTGATTGTTCAAAATGTTTAAGGAGACCCAGAAATCCCTACACTTACAATGCTAAATTTATTTAAGTTCAAGTATCCTTTTCTCCTAGATTATTTATACTATGACCTGAATATTTTACTGTTATTTTATACGTACATGTGTAATATTTTAACACAAGAGTTAAGTTTTATAAGTTTTCATACGATATATTAATTTTTATCAAGAGGACTATTTTTTTCAATTCAAAATTTTTAACATTATGTGATATAAAATCATAATCTGACAACTATTTTTCAAAATCCTGTGTTAAAATGTTATAAATTAGATTCACACAATTTCAGTTGTATAGCTTTTATAATTTTTGAGAAAAAGATACTTCTGTATATGAAAATTAAACTTATAGGAATTGAAGGTTGAAGTTTTGGTATAATCCTGGGCCACAAGAAGGGTTGTCAGTTGAAACAAGTAAATCAATTCACAACATAATATTTCCCTATGTGAACTTGGTTAGCCAACAAGCTCATAAACATAACTATACTCTTTGAGAAAGTGAAATTTTCAAAATGGTTTATAAGAAACAACATTCAGCTAAGAACTATATACTGTCACACCCACAACTTGAACAAATATATTTCAAGAAGAACCTTTAGAATTGAGGTATTGAGGTTATTTTTGCACCATTTTGAAGAAAAAACTTCAAACATTTTTATCCCACAAAAAAGTAAAACTTGACAATTTTCATGATTTTTGCAATTCCGGGGTCTGATTCCAACAACTGTGAAGTGCATTCCATAATATGGTTTTTGAACACAAGGAATGTTAAGCCAGCTGAAATTGTCAACTTTAGATATTTATGGTGAAAATGTAATGAATGATGAGAAAGTGGGTTAGGCAATTCAATGATGGAAGGTCCAATGTTCATAAGGAGGCAATTAATGAAAACACACAGTTCACAATAAGAATGTTTTGTTATGTGTTTCCACAAATTTCAAAAACTGTTTTGCACGAGATTGCAACAAAACACTTAAAATTATGGAAAATTTTTCTTGCTGGGTTCTGAAGATGCTTACAGATGTACACAAAATGAAGCAACTGACAGTACTTTTACATTTTTTACCCAAACCAGTGATGAGGGAGATGGATTCTTAAGCAGGATAGTGACCAGTTATGAAACTTGGGTTTGTCATGTCACACCAGAATAAAAAAAATAGTCTGGAGTAAAGGCACACAGAATCCCCTAAACGAAAAAAAATTCAAAACGTTATCAGCATGAAAAATCATGTGCACTGTGATCTGAGGCAGATGCCTGTTGAATTCCCTCCCAGAGTTGCAACCATCAATGCGGTACGATACTGTAAAACATAAAGAAATCTCTGACATGCAATTCAAAATAAAAGGAGTGGAATACTGTGTTGAGGCATTGTGTTGTTTCATGACAATGCATATCCTCATACTGTTGGTGTCTCACAAAATATTATTCAACAATTCAGTTGGGAGGAGTTCAATCACTTGCCGTATAGCCCTGATCTTGTGCCTTTTGTATATCGTACTTGCACCTGAAGCATGAGTTCGGAGCAAGGCACTTTTGACAGCAATGATGTAGCCAAACATGGTGTTCAGTAAAGGCTGTCTTCATTGGCAGCAACTTTCTTTGAAGTGGGCATATAAAAGTTAATTTCCCACTATGACAAATACCTGAACAACAGTGGCAACTGTATTGAAAAATAGGTTAAGGAGTGGTCTTTCATGTACAAATAAATGTTGTGAAAACAAATACTTTATTCACTAATTTGATGGAATAGAAGCTAGTTGGAAAATTGTTGAGGATGGGAACAATACCCTGTACCTGAAACACATCTAAGTTAGTGTTTTTTCAGTGATGCAGTGTTACCATTTGCCAACGCACTTATTATACAAATACTTTATCCCTTTTTTTCATAACTGGTACTTATTTTCATATGTAAACAAATGATGTACAAAAAAAATATTAAATTTGATTCATCTAAACAGTCATTTAAGGTAGGCAGCATTAGCCATTATTTTATACACAAGTTTCTAAAACAGTAAGAATGATTAATATTATACTCACCCATTGGTTCACTTTTAATTAATGTGTGATGCAAAATCTGTTGTTGCATAGTAACTGACATGCCTGTATCACCAGCCCCCTGCTGTAAACCTGAAAATGTCCAGCATTAATTCAAACAACATTACATGATGCCATAAGGTTTCTATATTACAATAAAACTCATTAAAGCAAAAAAATTATGAGATACTTAAATTGACGATACAGCATTGCTGCAAGAATTGACAATGTTCCTTTACCTCAACCCTAATTACTTGATAAGGTATGCAGTTAACTCCACCCTTACCCCACATGTCAAGAAATATTGTGCCATTATTAAGAGTTTTAACTGCTTGCATACATATTCAATGTTATTTTACTGTTGGTGTGTAGTACTGTGGTACTATCAGTGGCAAAGTTGTCATCATTGACTGGGGATCTGAGACTTACCATAGATTTTCTTGTCACAGGTGATCAACGGGAACCAGAAATTTTTAAACTGGCTAATATAAGGCTGCTAGGAGAGGCAAGGTGGGGAACCAGGTAAGTTACCCTCAGCATTCACTGAGTAGCTATGGAGCAGTGGATGGTACAGAACTGCAAGTTTGCATATGATGCATATATCTGAAATCAGAGTCCATCACCGCAACTGAGCAGTCTTTTGTGTTCATTTGAACCTTGGATGCCATAGTAGTGTTCCCAGCTGCAGTATAATTCTCAGGTAGGTTAACAGTCAGAGGACAATAGAAAGTATAGTCAAGAGAAGCCACCTGGTTCCACAAAGATTGAAAGGATGCAGGAGTACACTGAGAGGGTGAGACAAGCAGCGATTCTGAGCACCAATTAATCTTCTTTTTAATAGTGTTTAATGCCTGCTTTTACTACAAATGACACCGCAGGCGACCAAGCAGTCTGCACATTGACATGCGCGTGGGTTAGGTTAAGTCATGAATCAGTATATATAATGTTTAAGAGAGATTTAACATTTAATCCTTACAAGATGTGTATTATTCAACAACTTAAGTCAATAGATTATGAGCAATGAGAGAACTTTGCCACTCAAAGGCAAGTACTGCTTGAAGAAAATGAAAATGCAACAATCATCATGAGTGATGAGGCTCATTTTCTTTTGAATGGAGAGGTCAACAAACAACATTTCCACTACTGATTCAGTGAGCATCCTCACAACATTCATGAAAAACCTCGCAATGTACGTGTAATAGTTGATTTGCGATTGGCACTTTCTGCATCATTAGTCTGTATTTCTTTAAAGAAGCAAATGGTGACAGTCAATGCTCAACGTTACATTCACATGTTTAACACTGCATCCACAGCTAAGAAGACAACATTTACAGAACATGCAAAATTTGTTTTTTTCAACCCTGCTTCAATGGAAGTAATTCATCGCATGTTTCCAGGAAGGCATGTGGCCTCCTGATTTATGCATTTGTGACCGTTTCTTGTGGGATTGTCTCAAATCATGTGTCTATTCTCACAACTTGACCGATCTAAAGCGGCAATAAACAGGAAGTGGCCCATGAGATTTTGGACTATTTACATACTGCTTTTCTGCAAAGGATTGAATCCTGCTTTCAAGCAAGTGGGTGCCACTTATCTGACATTATCTTCTATTTATAAGATGCATTTCAAATGATATCTAATTTCAAATATTATTTTGTAATAGAATGAACTAGGTTTTAGTATGTCCACCACCAAGAAAATAATTAACCTGCAAACTCAGCACATTTTCAACAGACTGAACAACACCCTAAGAACAAAATGTTTTGGGGCTGTTTCACCTATAAAGAAATAGGTCCTTTAATTCCAGTTGAAGGAATCATGAAAGATCACTGGTTGTTTCTGAACTCCAGAAAATATTTCTGGAAGTGATAGAATTTTTCATCAACATTTAGCTCCCTCCCACATTTCTCAGAAAGTGAAGAAGTTCTTCAAAGATGATGAGGTTTATGTGCTTGAATGGCTAGGAAATTTGCCTGACATTAACCCCATAGAAAATTTGTGGGCTATTTGCAAAAAAGACACTTGCAAAATTTAACTGTTCCTCAAAAGAATGTTCGACATTAGCTTTAATTCAAGTGTGGTTTCACGATGATCATCTCAAAACTGTTTGTTCCAATCTTGTGGAGTCAATAACTAATCATGTAATGGAATTTTTAAAAAAGAAGTGCAAATTGGAAGTAGTTTATGATTAAATTCATGAAAGCATGAAAAATGCTGTGCTATTATTCTGTTCCATTAATTTGTACAGGACTGCAGATACAGGATCTTTGGTATAAAACCTGATCGCTAGAACAGTTGTGCATCAGAGCCAATACTGGCTGCTTTCTACAGTCCCCCACACATGACAGGCTTCCTGTTCTTCATTTACCATTAGTCATTAGTGACAGTAGTTCACTATTTGCAAAAATGGGAGGGCAATTTTATCCTTAAAACAAACATATATTTGTATGTTAATATTATTTTAAATAGAACCGGCTCACCACGTTTGTGCAGAATTCATCAAGTTTCCTGCCCAATTGCTTTCTTTCAGAATTTAAATTTATGATCTTGTGAATAAATGTGAGACTACTGCTTCAATGAAAATCGAGAAATTGGTACAAAGATGTACAGTTTTAGCAGAAGAACAACTAGAGCATATGTGTGAACATCTCAAATGTTCACCACAAAAAAATCACTCATACATGGAGGAACTTAGTTAAACATTCTAACTGAAATATGAAATGTTACAGTGGCCGAGCTAAATTTGTTTACTCAGAATAGTACTTGTTTAGCTGTGGAATTCCAGCATTTACTATTAGGTAAGATTTAATTTGTTATATCTTTATGTAGAAGTTTACGGGAATACAGATTTACAAAGGAAGATAGAGTGCTGGAGTTGCAAATTCCATGCAAATGGTCATTTTCCCTGTAAATTCTCTCTACCCAATTTAAAGTAGTCATAAAATTAGAAGTAAACAACTACAAGCAACTTTAATGTTAAAATATTTTCATAGTTGATAACCTTTATTCAGCTTTCTTGAAAGCAAGGCATACTGTGCATGCAAAATTCATTGAGCACCGACTTTATGGAGTAGTTTGGACAGGAAAGGGAATGGAATGCCACTTAGATAATTTATATATTATACATGCATTTTACTTTATACATATTGAACAATAAAGAAGTCTGTAACATAAAACATAAGGCATTCTCTAATAGATGGCCCTATGAGGAAAAGAAAACAGGTCAAAGCCACTAAGCTAAAGGGAAGAAATAGGCAACATGAACATCCAGAGAAAAGCAAAGGGAAGGTTATCACAATTAGGAAAGGTGGTAGGACAGAACCCTGGGTAACCCACAGAAAAAATTGGTGTACCATTCACATGACTTTCTCTACATATTCTGCAACAAACTATTCTTTTATCTAGTCCATCTCAAGTGAGATGAACATTAGCAGAAATGTCTTACTACTTAGCTTCTTGTAACGGGAAAGAAATGCACTAAGCTAAAGCGATAATCAAATCATTTAAAAGCTGGTCGCATGTAATAACATTGGAATTCAGATATCTTTGAGTGGCCAGGAGTAAATTAAATAAAAACGAATGACAACTTCTCATTTAAAAAAAAGGTTTTAAGTATTTGATGACAAGCCATTTCAGATAAGAATTATTAATGGTTTGAATTGTTCAATACTCTGTTGTTCTTTTAAAGTCTTGCCAATATTAATTTGCCATTGGAAAGAGTATGGAATTTTAGAGTCAACATATAGTATCAGTTTTTAAACATTTAATTATCATTATTCCTCTTGCATCTGTAAGGAAATGTGTAATGAAGACAGAGAATTAAACCTTTGTAACAACTGTTTGTGTGCCCACTAGTAAATAATAGATGGTAGAGAAAAATAATGTGAATTTAATACACAAGGATCTTTATACACATAATTTATCTATTTTGTCTTTTATCTCTCCCTCTCATACACACACCCTATACAACTACCCCTCTCTAGAAATAAAAACCTTGATTTCTTTGTTTCTTGTCAAAAACAACACTATTTCTATCTTGTTCCAAGCATGATTGAAGTTTAGATAACTTCAAACACTGTTCAATTCATTTTGGTCATTCTGATTCACTCAAAAGCGGATTTCTTCTTGAAGGATGTATTCCAGTTACAGGATTTTAGAAACAGGAAAGATTTAGGTAGTTCAGGGTTTTACATGTCCCCCAATTTTGCTTCAATTTTGTTGAAATATATAGCAGGGGCTTTATGGGTCACTTATTTTGAATACACGGTAGTTTCTAAACCCTTAAGGTGCAAACTGGTGCTTCAACATTCTAGCTCAGAAAAATATTGCTTTGGGTAACTTTTTTCATCAGTGAATTACTGATTCTTCTTGGAAACAACATATCTTTAAATGTTAATCAATTTAAGAATAAGGAGTAAAGCAAGAAGTAACTTCAAAATTTAAACACTGACATTGGTTAATCTATATGAACATTTTCACCACTGAAATAATTTTAAATTTCTCTAAATGTTACTATGTACATAGCAAGTAGAGAAGGTGTGGTATTCCACCAAAAAACTCCATGTCAAGATTTCACCAGAAACACATGTTTTGAGGCTCCCCCCACCCAACAACCATTTTTGGAAAACGATTTTCTGTGTGTGTGTGTGTGTGTGTGTGTGCGCGGGCGTGCGTGCGTGCATGTGTGTGTGTGTGTGTGTGTGTGTAAACATGGTAACTCAAAAATGAAAAGACGGTTAAATGCCTAACTAGATATTTAATTTCAATATCTTCTGAGGATTTGACATGAAGATTTTTATGAAAATCCTGTCAACTCCCCTCCACCCAACTACCCTTCACATGTATCATTTTTCAAAAATTTTGATTTTCTCAACAACAGGTGTAACATATTAAAATACCATATGTTTAAGATATTTTCATTACAAATAAAACGTATATCTTGAATTTTCTGGGAATAGCTCTGAGGACCTCTTCATTCCAGATGATTTTTGCATAAGTAAACTATAAGAGATAGAAAAAAAAAAAACCTTATTACACAAAAATATAGCCCTCTTTAAAACAAACAATTTATGCCAATTACAATTTTTTTTTTGTGGAGTTAACAATTTCCAAGGTATTCAATTTTAAACTAGGTAATTACATGTTTCTTAAATGGGAAGTCACCTTTTGTTTCATCTCTTTTACTTTACTTTACTTCTGGCAATGTAAAAAGAACCTTTGTTTCATATAGTGATCAGCTTTTAAAAAATTTGATTTATGCCCTTATTTTCCTTCTAATTACAAGGAAGCAGGTAATAAGACCATTTCTGCTAATGTTTATCTTGATCACCATGATGTAGATAAAAGAATAATCTTTAAGAATAGCTTGTTTGTGTTTGCAGAAGAGGTAGAGAAAGACATGTGAATGTAACACATTAGATTTTTTTAACTGTTATTGCAGGTACATGTATTACCAGCATTTTTGAAAAGGAGTGGCTCTTAAGGAATGGGCAGATATACCCATAAAAATTCTGTGTCCCAAAAGCAAATTACAGAGGCAAGTTATTTTGTAACGAAGTGTCGCACAATTTATACAGCAGAAAAGTAGTAGTTAGATTGGGAGAAAATCGAAAATTGCCCACCTCTGTGGTGTGGTGGAATCATGTTTGCAACACATTCAATAGGTCCCAAATTCGAATCTTGGTTAGGATAACTCAGGTAAGGTTTTTATTCTGGAGTTTCTCTTATTATGAGAAGATGAATAACAAAATCTAAGCTCCTACGATGCCGAGTTCATTTGAGCATCACTTTATCCATTTCATTCATACTTTATCAGATATGAACTATCAGGTTAAAGAGCATTAAAAAACTTAAAAAGAAGCTAAAATGATTTAGAGTAACCACAAAACCTTGCTCATTTGCAAGGGATGCGATGAATGAATAGATACAATCATTTGATAGTTTTGAGCATTGAATGTTGCCAGTGAAAATGCACCAGTGTCAAAAATATTTTTGTATAAGCACTCTACTTCCCCTTATCTTTATTCCTTTTGTTAGATGTCATTAGCACAAGAGCACAGACTGCATATTCTGCACATAAGCGTGGGTAGTAACCACTCTGCAGCATCTCGCCTTTTGGCTTTCACATACTTAATCCAAAATGATCTTTCTGTAATTGCAGCAAGACTCCTGCAGAGCTTTTGGGAAATTCTAACTAAGTTAGTTATTAACACTATTTTTTACTTTTGAATTCAGTATTGCTTTTTTAATAATCCTATTATGGGCTGAAAGGAATCGTGCACTGACATTCTCTAATCACTCTACTACAAATTATTTTTATGGATGATCAGAAACTAAGATTATAGAGCCTAGAGTGAAACAAATATATTTCATTTCATACAACCAATACAGCCATCTGACAGTACATACATAATGTTATTTTTCTCATAGACATCTGTTGAGGCACTTGTCACTTTGTGGAATGAGTTTGAATATGCCCTTCTGGTGAAATTCTTGACTTAGCGTGTTCAACCACGTTGTCGTGATGTGTTGCACTTCCTCATCTGAAACAATTCATAGACCTCCTAGGTGTTCCTTTAAATGAGGAAAAAGGTAAGTCACTTAGAGCGAGATCTGGGAAATAGGGAGGGTAGTCGAAATCTCAGCGAAAATGCTTTAACAGCATGGTAGTCTTCTGGGCTGTATGAAGTAGTGCATTGTTACGAAGGAAGATGAAATCCTTGGTGACAAATACTATTATCCCTAAAAGTAAACTATATAATGAAAATATAATTGTTTTGGGGTAAAAATTTGTTGGTTGAATTAAAATGGCTCAAATAATTTCTGAATTTGTAGTTATTAATGTTGTATATATTATTCTGTTTTCTCCTGATAGCTTCATGCAATCGAGTCGCAGTCTCACAGTATCAGTCACAGTGTGCCCTCTTTCCAAAAACTCCAACGCTATCCCAAAACACTGTGGCCATCATCACCTTCCCAGCAGATGGTGCCACCTTAAACCTTTTTTTTTGGAAAAGAAGGGTGATTCCACTCCATTGACAACTGCTTACTGCTGTGGGATATAGTGGGATCCATGTTTCATCACCTTGTGGTGAAGAAAACTGTTCCCTTTCATAGAGAATCATTGTAAAACTTGCAGACTTGTCCTCATGTACTTCTCCTTGTGTTGGTTGGACAGATGTTATGGAAACCATTGGAACACAATTTCTGGTACTGCAGAATATTGTGAATGATGTATTGAATGCTTCCAAAAGACATTCCCAGTTCTATTGCCATATGTTGTAATGTGATCCTCCTTTTGTCCTGAATCAGCTCCTCCACATGAGCTAAATTCAAATTGGTAGATGCTGTGCTGGATCGGCCACTGTGATCCTTGTTGGTGACATTTTCTCTACCAGCTGCAAACTTTCGACACCATTTTGTGACATGCTGGCAAGACATTACAGTCTTTCCATAAACCTCCACTAGCTGTCAGTGAATGTCAGCCAGGGTTACTTGTTTCACCCACAGAAATTGAATAGCTAAGTAGATTTCTTTGTGAGACCAGCTTTCCAAATGAGTCACCATTTTAATAGCGCTGTAGCTGGCAGTTGGCTGAAGCTCTACACAGTTACCAACTGCATGTATTATAATTACTGCATACTACTAAGTTTACTGTGAAAAATGAAACACCAAAAATATGGGCCTTGTAACCTTAGTTTCTGATCATCCCTTACACGAAATCTCATTCTTCTATCTATTACTTGTTAATCAAAATCAAATTTCATTACACACGTTCTGTTGTAGATATAAGCAGCATGCATTATGCAAACCAGATTTTAAAAAAAAAGTAATTGCTAAAAGAGAGCTTTAAAATCTACGCTGTTTTTAGGAACGTGAGAAAAAATCAATAACAACTTGAAGCTTGAAACAATTTGGAGTGTTCCATTCATACGACTTTCTCTACCTATTTTCAAAAAAGTTCATTCACCCTACTATTTCATGTTAATCCAGATAAACATTTCCTTAAATGCTTTTTTACATAATATTTCCTTGTAAATGCAAAGAGAACAAAGGGAATAACTAAGCTAAAGCGATAGTCAATTCTTTTTTGCTTGGCCAATAGGAAGAAAAAAAAAAACAAACAGCCTATTTGAGGAGAGTCTAAATATTTAACCAATGGATGGTATATATAAAAAGAAGCACTAGCTTTATTCTCACTAATTCCAAGCTACAGCTCAGTTTCGTACAAATAAAAATCATTTGCTCAACTGCCTCGTGAGATGAAGCTGGCTGAGCTTTAACTCGCAAAATGTTATAAATAAAAACAAGACGTGCTTGCTGCTCTGAAGATTTTGCTGGGTATTTCTTGAGGTACCTGTGTAGCTATCTCAGCTTGCTCATCTGTAGTTTAGTACTACGGCGGAGTTCATGATGGTGGTTCCTGAGCGGAATAAAAGCTTATGCAAGATGTAGGGACTCGGATGGGAACACATGCAAACAATTATACTGTTTTGAAAGAGAAAATGTAGCCTGGCTTGCACATTTTCTTCCAGAGTCAAATGAAACACAAGGTGGAGCTCTAAACAATGCTGAAAAAAGTGCTGACTTTTTAAAAGTATGTAGGAGATCCTGGATTTCAAGTTGGTGTTGTGGAGGATCTGGATGTTACAGGCTATGATCTCAAATACCTTCTGGGAAGTTGTTAACACAATCAACATTAGAGCAAATAATTAGATACCATTTCCTACAACTGCTGCTGCTCTTCAGGAAGCCAAAATAAGTGATTAGAACGTTATAATTCCCCTATTGGAATTTGGGCAGTGGATTGTACTCATATTCTAATAAGGGGAACAAAATGTACGCAGCAACGAGTATATCAATGAGAAAGGAGTTCCTAGCATATGTGCAGGCTACGTGCAGCACACGAACAGAATTTGAGCGATGTCTAGTAATAGGTTCTTATTATTGGAAGTCTATTGACATAATCACAGCAATGTACAAACCTAACACATACGTGAACAGATTGCTTGTACAAATCTAAGCCAGATTATTACTAAAGAATTCCTCATATAAATGATCCTAAATTTACTTTCAACAAAATGAAACACACTTTCTTCCAGCATAACATTAATTTATGATAACACATTATAAAATCTTGCAATTACTATTTGTGATATTTTACATAAGTTTTTAATCGCCTAGTTGCAGATGATAATGATGCAAAAAAAAACAGTATAAATAATATACTTCCAATATTACATTTGTTAAGTGAATAGCTTCCTATTACCTTCAAATTAAGCAAATCAATAATTAAATTCCGGAAGAGGATGACCATCATAGTTTGAAAGTTCTATTTAATTTGCCAAATCTTTCATTATATTTCTGTTATTTCAAATCTGTTTCTATTGGGCTTATTACATTTGAGTAGGTATGTTTAACATGAATATGTGTGTGGACATTTAAAGTGCAGCATAGATTTAAATCCCCTTCAGACATAAGAATTGGAATATTTGTGACGTGTTGTATAGAAGGTCACTGAGCTCGAACTAGGTAGATGAGAGCAAAAGCAAAGTGAAGAGGGGAAATTTTTATTTATACCAAATCATGAGCTGATGCTTTTTCTCAACTTGCTGTGAGTTATAGTTAATGCTGGTTTTTATTTATACCACCCAATAAGGAACATCTCAGAAATGCTTAACTCAACAAAAAAAACTATCTGATATAAATTGTATGTTTTAACGAGATCTATATTTTTTGAAGATAAGATTTGGTCTATCTCAAACAGTTTATCAGTTATACAAAATTCCTCCTTAGTGAAAAGTCTTCAAAAGCTATTCCGAGAAGTCAAAATATACATTTTATTTGTCATCTAAATAGCTTTAATATATGGCATTTTAATCAAAATTGTTAAAACCATTTTTGAGAAAATTAAAATTTCAAAAAAAATTCCATGTAAAAGGTAGTTTAAGGGGGCAATATCCCCCTTCCTCCAACTACCCATTGCATCGTACCCTTTTTGAATATTTTTATATTTGTAACAATTTTTATTAAAATACCATATGCTTAATATATTTTCATGACAAATTAAATGTATATCTTGAATTTTCTGGGAATAGCCCCTGAAGACTGTTAATGGATTTTGCAAACTGGTAAACTGAAATAAATAGACAAAAACTTTATACACAAAAAATCTTTTTAAAACACACAATTTATGTCCTATAAATTCCTTCTGTTAAGTTAAACAGTTCCAAGTTATTGGTTTAAATTTTGCAATAATTATACTTTTTCAACTAGTTAGTCATCATTCGTTAGTCTTGTTTTCTTACTCTTGATAATGCACAGAGAACCTAATTTCATAATGATCATTTAGCAACTATTTTTAAATGATTTGAAATACTTTAGCCTAATATATTTCCTTATTCATCTTACACCGACAAGGAAATAAATATTAAAACCATTTTTAATGATGTTTGTCTTGATTTGAAAGAAATAGGTGGAAGATCAAGCTTTTGTAAGAATGGCATGTTGAAAATAAGTAGAGAAAGTCATGTAAGTGCAACATATTAGGTTTTTTCATGTAGTAAGTCACGGCCAGTAAGATGAGCATTTAAAGTCAAAATGCTCTATACCAATAATCACCCCTTCCTTTTTTATTCTATCTGACAGAAGCAGTAGCCGGCATTTGGGTTAGGCTAGGTCAGCTGTGACAACACACATAATTTCATTGAAAATAACTTTCTTCTGTATTTTTGTTTGATACATGTAAATGGGAGTATCACAGGTTTAACAGCGTTCACTGCCTAGCAGAGCGGAGCTTTTAACATTCCAGCGTGGGGTAGTCATATCCTTCATCGCCCTACCTGCACCCTAGTGTACTCCTGCAAGGCAGCAGGAGTAGTAAGAGTTGAATGTCTGGCCCTATGGCCCTGAAAGAGCGTAAAATTCCTAAAGCACCCATATACCACAGTGGTAGGCACAGGCCAGTTAGACTATTTCTGGTATAGATATGTAGGCGACATAGTGGCAATAGTACACAAAAAAGTAGTTGAGGACAGCCTAAAATTAGTAAATCTTCAGGACAGCTCCATAACATTCACAATAGAAAAAGAATCAAATGGTATGCTTCCCTTCTTGGACCGAAAAATAATCAGGAACCACAACAAACTAGAATTTGGAATCTACAGGAAAGAAATATAGACAGAAAACTACATAATTAACAACAGCTACAACCCAATTTCACACAAACATGCCATGATCAACAGCCTTGCATTAAGACTAGTAAACCTACCATTAAGTCAGATGGAATATAAATTAGAACTTAATAGGATCATAGAAATTGCACAAAAGAATGGCTACACAGAACATTTGGTAAAGAAGAAGATTAATAAATTCATGAAACAGAAGAAAGTAAAAAGAAATTAGCACTCTAAAAAGAATAAAAGCAGAAACTAGCTACAAAAAATTCACTTACCACCCTTTGGCACACCAAAAATTTCAAAAGATCTTAAAAAAATGGAACATCAACTTAGCCCTGGTTAATAAGCAAAGTTTAAAAAACCTCCTCCATATAAACACAAAAGATAAAATCACCCCATTGAAACAATCAGGGATATATGAAATCAGCTGCAAGGAATGTGAGAAGGTATACATAGGAAAAACAAAACGAAACATTGGACAACGTTTTAAAGAACACATGAGATATTTAAAATATAAGCAGACAGATAATTCAGCTGTAGCACATCATTTTTGGACTCAAAACCATAATTTTCACAGTGAGTCCAAGTTATTAAAATTAGTAAGAATCCAATTATTAACAGTTTGGGAAAACCTATTAATTTTAAAAAACAAAAACAAGGTCATAAATTTTGACATACCACAAACAAATGGACTCATCTCAAAATTCATCTATCCAGAAGAGAGACCTCCACAGGCTGCTACCACAAGTTCATCAGTGAAGCTCTGTTGAAAATGGTGGCAAAAGCCACCGAAACATGTGCGAAGTAAGTTACTTTATTTCAAGAGTGAAGTTTGAGTGTAATCTATGTTTTTATTCCTATTTGACTAAGTTTCATATTTATGGAACATTTTGCCATTAAGTTAGCGCACACTGCATGCAAACACAGAAACTTTTTTTTGTTTTGAAAATGGGCTTCAGATGTATTTCTGGGAATCAAAATATCAAATTTTTGGATAGAATGCCATATCCTCAGTTTACTAAGTACATGATAGAGAAAGCAAAAAGTGCTGCAGAACGAGCCTTATAACAGGAACACTTGCCCAACTATAAGGGTTTTAGATACTTATGCAATTTGAAATACTTAGTCCATTAGTTGCTAAACATATGTTAAAATTAAAATAACAGAAGTTTTAAAGAAAGCTCTACTTAACATTCTGGAAAATTTCATTTATACACATGGCTGATATATACTTATATATACAGGATATCCCAAAATTCGACTACACAATTTGGCAGGATTGCAGAGGGATCCCAAATTAAGTTTGAGGTAAGGAACCTATGAGCTGTAGGTTCTAAATTCTTTGCTACAGCATAAAATATATTAACGGTTAGCACGCTATTGATCAAACTACAATTAACGTGAGCACCTGGATTTCGGAGAGTATAGGTAAAGTGGCATTATTTATCTCTGTGGTTAGCATGTGGGTACCAGGTTAAGATGTCGAGGGAGTTGAAGGCTCAAGCCTCCATTGATACATTTATTTTTTTGCATTTTATAATGAGCCATTCATATTTTGCTGTGTTACTCAATATGACTTATTTGTAGTGACAAATAAAATAGATGTAATGTACGATTATCATGGAGGTGCCAAGTTGCTTGTAGGTGCAATGGAGAACGTTTCAATTACAAAAGCATTTAACACCTGAAGAGGTGCACTTCTACATCACCTCAAAGGAGTTTCTAAAATGCAATATATGACACATTGATGTTTTGTACATTACAGTAGTAGGCACAGTTTAAATGAACAAAACAATATTATCATTATATCAAATGAACTTCAAACTAAACGAAAATGAAAAACTATCTCTGTAGAAAAACATGTACCTACATAAAACAAATTAAGAACTATGTACTAGTCAGGAAAGCGAATTCAACCTTTTCATCTCTGCATGAAAGACAATTAGAAATAGAGTCGCCCTCCATGATGTAATGGGTACCATGCTAACTTCATATAACCATGGTCGCGGGTTCAAACCCGGCGGAGGATGATGGATTTTTTCGGGTGTAAAAATCCTGAGCATGGCTTCCTTCGGAAGGGAAGTAAAGCAGTGGGTTCCGTGTCATAGATTTACAGCACGTAAAAGAACCTCAAGCCTGGTAGGAGAGGCCTCTGAGTAAAATTAATCCGTCTTTCATGCCCAATTTAAAATGGAACGCTGAGAACCACAGCAGTTAAAGAGTGTCCATAAATAACATGCCATTTTCATTTCAAATAACATATCTGAAGCACAAAATACAACAGGCCACCAGAGAAACTTTTCAAAGTGAAGAGAGCTCCAACATCCCTGCAGAGATTACACATACAAAGAAATGAACCTGTAAAAATTCCAGGATTGTTGTAAGCCTCACAAGAATCTAAAGTTTGTGTCAGTAATTGTTCATCTGATTCAATGGAAATCTGGTAAGCGAGGCTCTTAAGCATGCACAATGGCATCATGTGGCAGCAAAAAGCACATAAGCTTGGAAGTTCACAACTTAGATTATGTTAGAATGTTTCTGTGAACATATTAGTAATTTGTGGTTCTCACAGTAGTCACGTGTAGGCATTAGGAAAGATTTTCAGAAGCATAGTCGCAGGACCACAGTAGCTCAAGTGGTTAAAATGGCATAATACCTACAAAAATATGGATAAAATCAAAGTACTGCAGTTTGAATCCTGGCAATTGACCAGATTTTTTTATTCCACCGCTAAAATCTTAGTTCAGTTACTACCTTTCAAAGCACACATTACATAAACGTTTTCAACAAATGCAATTATTTTCTATTACATTAATTGTGCAGATTCCTTGATAATTACTGCATTTAATATTAAATGCTACTTAGATATCGTTCACAGTCTTTTGAAAGTAAGATTTATCGTTTTGGCTTCAGAAATGTAAACTAAGCATATCGGTACTGCTCTAATGGTACTCTTTGAGAAAAACAAGAAAATTAAGAAACTAAAAAATGGAAACTTCAGAGAGTGGTGTGATCTTTGTATCATGGGATTCGATTACCAGCACCATATCGACTTGCCCACTAGTATGTTTGGAGGACAGCTCTAGCTAACTACATATGATCTGAAATCAACCCAGCTGTTATCAGAGGTGTACACACCCACAAAGAATTAGAAATTTTGCCTAAGTTACAGATCCAATAATTTTAAATTTTGCATTAATTGTACACTAATACTGCATTCCTTCAACTACTGGCATACAAATGAGGCATTCTAAATGAAAATAGGACTCACATGTCTACATTCTTTTAATTTTTGGAAACTGATGCACAATCTAGAAAATATGCCATAATTTTGACATTTGACAAAAGGGACAATAGGTTCCCTATCTCAAACTGTTTTTCCAGGACCCCTTTGCAATCCTGCCAATGTGTGCGGTCAAATTCTGGGACACGTGTATATATATATATATATATATATATATATATATATATATATATATATACATATATGTGTGTGTGTGTCTGACTGATTCAAAGTAGAAAAGATTTCAATTTCAATTAGAAATTGCATCAGTTAGTCATTGTGGAATTGTACAAATGAGATAATTTCATCTGTTGGTTGATTTGTAAACTGCTGCATATGCTTTACACTGAACTAATTGTTGGAATAAAACTAGAATGAATGAAATGCTGTTTTCAAGTGTCAAATTACTAAACTGAAGAATGGTGATACAATGCAAACACTGAAATTGTTTACAAAACTCTCTTCATAAAACAATGATTAGCAAACAATTGATAATTTCCTATGTAGCCAATAAATTTTTCTTCTTGGTTGATTTTCTGCAGTTGAATTAGAGATACATTCAAAGTTATGTGAAAAGTCATTATTTTGAACATGAACATATAGTTGCAAATTACTTGCAATAGTGAATAAATTGTTTCCTCTACATAAAAAAACCAGCAACCACATATCTACACCAAACAATGAGAAGCAGAGAAACAAAAAAATGGAACAAAATATATTTGGGAATAGTCTAAACTATCTGTACTATAAATAAATAAATAAATTAAAAAAAAAAACAGAGAAAAAGTTTTTTAAGACAACACTTGCAGAAAGGTTCACACAAATAAAACAAATGTAATGCAAATAAACCCAGCTTCAAAAGATGCAAAATGAAAAGGAATTTGTATTTTCTTTTTTGTTTAAGATCTCTGATCAACAAAAGGAAATTGTACAGGTGCAAAACTACAAAAACAGAAGAAATTATTGAAGTGCAAGCACTAAAACACAATTAACAATCAGTTAAACAGTACACAAAGCAGCATAAACATCATGCGTTGAACATAAAAATGTTTACACACCATTAACATACCTCCATAGTAACATCCAGATGACAGATGAAAAATGATGAATGTTCTGAAGACAATAAGACAACACAGCATTTTTTTTTTCAAGGTTGGCTGTTATTATTATACACTTTTATATACAAAAGTACACTTTCCAGTGTTCAAGGAAAACAGAATAATACAGCAATATTTTTCTTCAGACAAATGCAATTATTTCAAAACGGCTAAACAGATAAAAAATATTTCAACAAACATACATCAACTCTCCCTTTACACAAGCTTCTAGTACACAGGAAATTAACATCCCAAGGCAACCGACACCAAAAAGAAACGTCACTCACTCCACAGCTTACAAAAAGTAAAACATCACAGAGTTACAGCAGTGTATAAAAATATCAAATATAGGCTCATAATTTAAATATATCCTGCAAGAGCACAGATAATTGTTAGAAAGGTGAGCAGCAGAAGTTCACAAATGCTAAATTATTCTCTCAGTAAACCATTAAAAACCCTTTTTCTAGTCTTTTAACCTTAAGATACCTTCACCAGCCACATGAACTAAAAAGTTTGACATCCAAGGCTCAAATCACTGAAGTCAAGATTATCACATCTGTCAAAAGTTATTAGACAAAATTTGTTTCATTTATCTTCTCTTGTATTCCCAAGTAACAGCTGTATCATGCCACTATTCCCAATATCCATACTCTACAGTATTGTTTAGTTCTTTCTTTCACTGAATTTAGATGGACTAACAGAAACAGCAATGTTGAGTATTGCAAAACACAACTTCCTCCAACTTTCTTGAAAACAAAAGCATGCCTTTGAAACTTAGACTTTAAGGCCGGATTCTTAGAGGAGGCCATTGTCACACTGATGTTATAGATTGAGCTAAAATTTATTTTAAAAAATGAAAGTAGATCAAAAATAACAATAACCAATGTCTTGACTTTCTATTGCATAAGTTAAAGTTAGACAAGAAAAAAATTATTTAAAAATTAGAATGATTCACTAATCTAACGCCTTGCCTAATTCCATGTTTAAAAAATATTAAACCAGAAAACTTACAAAAATGAAATTTTTATCTCTTCAGCTTTTTTCTTGGAGGCACCATCACTAGTAAAAAAATAAAACTAACCATAGCCAATTTTCTTACCACGACATGAAATCTTGGTTGTAAGTTTGTTGGTCTGAGTGTTTCAGTTGGTTAGATGCTGGCTTTCTGATCCCAAGGTTGCAGGTTCAAACCTGGATGAGACTGATGGTTTTTAACCCCTTAAGCGATATGGACATATGATATCCTGTGCATGACTGTTAAATAACCCATTTTCAACAGATTACACCAGATAACTCCATAAAATAAAACAAACCTTGACATCTGGATTTATAACCATACAATCTAAGGCAAGATAGGAGAGGCTAACCTATCAAACTAAGAGTCCTGGGATCGAATCCAGTCAAGATGATGTTCTGCATTCAAGAGAAACTGTGGAAAAGGATGGGGAGGGCCCAACTAAAGCAATCGGTGTGATGCCATGGTTGGATGCTAATGGGTTTTAATTGAATGCAGATATATGTATTTTACAATCTTTTTCTTTTTAGTGGAGGATAAAAATGCACTCTTATTATGCAACATTATAAGATAAGATAATACTGCAAATATCATGTGTCTGAATGGCTGCATGGTCTAAGGCATGGCGTGTGAGAACTGACCATACTGGCATGGTTGAAGGTTCTGCCCTAAAGTACCAAAATACGTTTTTTTTATTTATTTATTTTAACAGCTCACCTACATTATTGGGTATCCTTAAATAAGTTAAGTGTGCTTAAAAGCGACAACCCCAGGTCAGTAACATTTTCTGGCACACTGGCGACAGTGATATGATCGTCAATTGACAGTGTCATTAACAAACAATAATTTAATTTGATTGCAAGATATCTTTAGTGCAGTCTTGCACACAGGTGTTAATAGCCTCAGTTTGGGCTAAATTCACTATCAGCACTTCGCACAGTACCAGCCATCTGATTGTTGAGTGGAAGACCAAGCTAAATTTTTTTTCTGCTGAATAGGGATCCTATGTGAGAGAATGCCAAGACATGGGTACTTTTGTTTTTGATGTCATTTCTCTACAAAAAAACTATCAGAGCTCGATCTGCAACATCATTGTGACAATGTGCTTATTAGTTCTACTTGAGGGACACTCATATTTCATTTTAGTGCCACTATCAAATTCAGAAACAGAACTCAACTGAGTGAATGGGAAATGAGTGAAAATAGCCATGTTATGACATGGATTATAAAATGCCTTATAGTTCATCATAAATTACTAAAATACTAAAAAGGGTTTGCATGCCCTGTGTATTCAAATACAAACTCACTTACGATATAAAAAATCATACTTGCAAAGACTGTGGGAGGAGGGAATTAAGGATGTTCTGCATGGACAAATATCAGAATTTCTTCATCCGTTAATAGGAATGATTTTAATAAAGAACGGCAGGAGGTGTATGAAATTAATTAAAATATCATTCAAGTTTAAAAAGTGACCTGTGAAGCATTGGGTAAGCCAGCTAATCTTTTATAAAGTTAAGTTCTATCATGCAACGTTGGGGTATTTTGGAACATCTAGTGTTGTTTTATTATATCAGATGGAATTTCTAATTCCTAAATTCTATCACTATGCACACATGGTGACAAGGGATCAATTTTTTGACAACAGATGGCATCATAGGATGAAGTCACGAGTTGTAGATTTGAAAATGATGAAATTCTTTCAAGGTATAGGGTTCTTTTCTGTGCAAAGAAACATTATATGGGACCAATGGCTTTACTTCCCTTCAGAAGGAAGCTATGCTAAGAGTCGTTTGGAAAAATCCATACCCTCTGCTGGGATTGAACCCACAACCTTGGGTATTAGAGCAACATAGAGGGCAACAGTCTTTTATAAAAGCAAGCTTATATATTTTGTTTTTGTTCAATATTTGGAACTCATTTAGCCTTTCTCTTGTTCACTAGGTTTTCTCCTGTTATACAAAGCATCATTATTTCCTCCTTGTCATCTGATAAATGCAATTCTGTCATGATTACTATTACTAGTGTCAGTCGTAAACATGAAGACTTTTTATTTGTTGAATAATGAATTTAATGGCTACTCCAACTAGCTGAAAACTTATTGACAAAGATATCTATTGAGTAGCACTGTCCAGAGACTGTTGCATGCCAATCGCCCAGAAATCTGGTGCATAGCTTTATCGGCAAATTGTAGAACCAATCCTTAATCTTGATAAACTTTTAGTAAAAATGTTAATATTTTCATGAAATATTATATAATTATATAATTGCATATAAATGCAATCATTTTTTTTAAACTAGTGTTTAATGCCTGTTCTTACTATATATGGCACCACACATATGATATGAAATTTAATGATGACTGTGAAAGGATATTTGGTAAAAAATGCTCCCGGATTGACAAGGGGTTATTTTCATATTGATGTCACAGATTGAGCTGCAATTCTTTATAGTGAAAATACATAAAAAACAAAAATATCTGTGTCTTGGCTTTCTCTCTCATAGGATCCCTATTTGTCGGAAAAAAACTAAGTTTTAAGCTGCAATGGCTGACAAAGTCTGTCTTTCACTTAACAATCAGCTGTCTGATGCTATGCGTGCCAGATTTATGGGGAAGCGAGGGATGGGGAGAAGGATAGAGAGCTTGCGCGCCTGTCTTTCCAGAGTGTTGTCATCCAAAGAAAATTTCTTTCTTTGAGACCCTGAGCCATTATGGGGCATAAGCTATGTGATATACTGCAAACTACATAGCAGAATTATTAAACGAAATGAAACCCTAACATTGAAGCCACTAAATATCAGAGTGTATAAGCATACTTCATGTCTCAATGTTGTCGCTCTGCTGTGCTTCTGAAATTACATGAAAATGCCTGCACATACTGCTATGCTAGATGCCCACACTGAGGCAGTAAGTACTTGCACGCAAGACCACATTAGGGATACCTTACAACTAAGAGTTCATTTAGCACAAAGAATATTGGCCATAGTTTCATTTTTTCCCAATGATGAGTGGCTCCAAGATAAAAAATTAAGAGATAAAAATTTCTCATTTTTTAATGTTTCCGTCTTAAATATTTATTAAACATTGGTGTATGCAAGGAATTAAATATTATTAGTGCAACATTCTAATTTGTAAATAATTTTTTTCTTGTCAAACTTGGGCCTCAGAAGAGAAACCCAAGACACATCTTTTTATTTTCAGTTTATTTTCACTAAAAACAAATTCCTGGCTTAATCTGTAACATCAATGTGACAAAGGTCCCTTGTACATTTAGAGTTTCACCCTGGTATTTGCCAATTATAAGGACTGAGGAAACTCTGGATAAAAATAAAAACCTCAATCAGGGAGAGATTTAAACCGTGATTTTCCTATTCTAGAGTCTAGGCCTTGAACTAATGGTGTCAGTGATTGCTAATGCGAAAATATATTCCTAAGGAGCTGTTCCAAGTGGGTAGTCATTTTTTACACTTGACCCTCTACCTAAAATGGTATAAATATGTGGCACATTCATAAAGCTTTCAGCATATAACAAGGTTGATGTGGTTATACATAGCAGGAAAAAGGTTAATATTGCATTAAATATATAAATAAGCACAAGTTATTTTCTGATAAGGATTGTTTAACACAAAGAATTATTTGTGTCCTCAAAATACATTATAAAATAGTTATAGCACCGGATGTTTATCTTAACTTTTGTTTTTAAGAAGACATGCTTTTGAATTCTCATCTAAAAGTGTTCCACATCCACCAGACTACCCCCAAATGCATTAATCCACAAAGCTATCACAGTTAATTAGAAAAAGAGATTGAGCACCAATTAGGATTTTTTGGCCTAACAGTTCTATGAACAACCCATAACCTTAAGATATATACCAGGAAGTACAAATTATGCATTTCCCTTGTACCGTGCATGCTTAAAGTACACCTTTAAATGTAATATGTCAAAACTCTGCAATTATCTTTGTCCAACAACTTAGTTCATGAGGGTGTGACCTACTTCCTGCCATAAATAATAGGGTCATCCAGAAAATAAAGAATGATTTGGCATAACTAAATAATAACAACAAAGTTACAGCAGTTTATTCTTTTTTTCTCAACATCATCTCCATTCTGTTAAGGTATTTACTGTCACATGGCACCAGTTTTTCAATGCAGATCTTATACTCTTCTACTACCAAGAACTTATTTGTTTTATTTGAACGCTTAAAATATTCTGCTAATTGAATTTTCAAGGTAAATAAAACAAATGTACGGTGATAATGCAATGAACATGTCATCAGTGAGGAAATGGTGTATAATTTTTTAGTAAACAAGGAAGAACCAGTATACACAACAGCTAGAGTGGGAGAACACCAGTCTTTGAGGAGTTGGAAGCAAATGTTGATGAAAGAATTCAGAAAACTGGTCTTTTACTTTGGGTACTTCACATACTTTTTGGGTGGAAAACACTTCCCAACTGATGACCTAAACATGGCAGCAATGCCTTGACTCAGATCTGTGGTGTGGAAGAGTATAATATCAACATTGTAAATCTTTGTACTACACTACATTAATGCCTTGACAGCAATGGTGACTGCATTAAAAATATAGTAAGGTACCGTAACTTTGTGAATTAAGTTTTGTGTTGCTATCTTTACTTTCGTTCTGTACTTTCTGGATGAGCCAGACTCAGATCCTCGCTGCGTTGACTAATTAAATGTGCATGTATTACCACTTTGAGTGAAGTAATTAAAATATCAAATGTGTGAGGAAAATGTTTAACACCGTCTGAAAAACTGTAGCTCAGTAAAGAGAGATCACTCATTTATGTGCATACTAGTGAAAACATCATGTTTCTAACATGTTAGTTCAATTTCTACAAGCTCTTTTAACTTGGGTTACATGTTCATTGTTACATTAGAGCTGCCTGTAACAAAATATTCATAACTTGACACCATAAACACAACAATCGTCTGGGTCAGCTTGCAGTTATTCTGAATGTGAAAAAGTTCCTAACAATAATTTAGTGCAGTAGCTAGCATGGGGAATGTTTGGGTTTTAACATTTCGTAATATACCAGTAATACCAATATGTTGAGCTCAGAGTGTCCATACTTTGCACAGGGTATGTTTGCTAAACATACATTTTAGAGTCCAGTACCAAAATGTCAGAACAAGAATTGTTGTTATTATTATTATTATTGCTAATGAACACTCTTTTAACTACTGTGGTTCTCAGTGTCCCACTCTATATTGAGTGTGAAAGATGCCCAATTTTACTCAGAGGCCTTTTTATTAGGCTTGAGAGGTTTTTTGTGTGCCACAAATCTATGACATGGGACCAAAAGCTTTATTTCCCTTCCAAAAGAACATATGCTAAGGATTTTTATGACCAAAAAATATCTATCGCCCTCCACAGGGTTTGAACCCTCATCTGGGTACTAAAGGCTAGCATGTTAGCACTAGGCCACAAAGGACAACAGAACAAGAATCTAGCACTATTAACATTGGCAAACAACATTTTCAAGTCAGGCAAGACTCACTGGGTTTTGAGTTCTAAGAAGACAGTGGCTCTAACAATGAATACAAAGATGAACATGATTCTGATGGTGATGTGAATCAAGAAATTCTTGTGTTGCCTTGGAAACTGTCTAAGGATATGCTAAAGTATTACTAATTATAACAAAATGGAGTTTTTTATTTTGTTTATTAGCTCTGCAGTATTGTTCCTGGCTATGCCTCATAAGAAGCTGCAAAGATGAGTTATAAATTAATTCATTAACAGCTGTGCATACACATACTGCCAATAGGAGTGCTACATTGCTACTGGGTTGATCGAGCCCATGAACTAAGTTGTATAACAAGAATAATAATATGGGTTTTTACCTTGTATTTAATTAATTTAAAACCTTGCATGAATACTTTTAGCATTATTTTGAACAAAGCAGGAAAATTTAAATGCTTAGAGCAAAAGCATATTTGCCTCTTTTCCAAAGAGCATTATCAGCACCAAAGCTGAACAGATATTTACAAGAAAGTGAGCCTTAGAGTCCCAAAGAAAAACCTAGAAAACATAAGCCCATTACAAAGTGGCTGGTACTCACGTAGCTTATCTGATTCCTGAAAATGTTGAAGATTTGATCCATCGTTAAATTTCTGCCTCTTTCGTTTTAATACATTTGGATCTACAAATAACATAAAAAGATAACATAAGTACAAAATTTACATTTATAAACAAGCTGATAAACTACTTTCCAAGACAATAGTCAGTAACAAAACATATAACAACTTGAAAAACATGTTATAGATTTTTTTTATATATCTAATGAATGTTTCTTACATGATCCCATTTTGTAACAAGGCAACATTTATAAAAACTGGCATATTAAATATAAAATGTTAAAAAACCTCAGTGAAAACACTAATTCTTTCCAGGCGTGGCGTGCTGTTAACCAAATCATTATTTTTTCAGTTCAACATGGTTCAGAACCTTTTGCTTTCGAACAGTTACATATAATTTTTACACTCTTGTTATTTTGTCTAAACTTCAGTTAATTGCAAAATCTGCTAACTTTTCATAAAACACTTATCAGTAACAAATACATGTTATTTATTACATTCAGTTTTATAAAAAGCATCAAAATAAGGCCAAATGATCACTTTTGTTGTCTCCTTGGGCATTATTCACAGGTTTTAGATGGGTCTGGTCAATCTCGCTTAAGTTAGTTTGCTTTAAACGCAGCCTAATGATATCATATTCATACACAGAATATGCCAGAGTGAAATTTGATTTTGGATTGTCTCAAAAATGTTACTAGAAACAAATGTTCAGATGATGCAGCAAGCTGCTACTGTACATATGCAGACCAACACTGCAATTCTTTTGTTTATTTGGGACATTATACTGGGTCTTCAGATTTATTTCGCCTTTAGTGCTAGTGGGTTTAAATGTAAGTCATCAGTTCTGCAAGCCCCTTGCCTCAAAGGAGAGCTGCAGAATTGAACTTTAGCCTGCATACACTGCTGACTTCATAAATGGTTGATGTACTGGGCAGGACTATTTTTCACCAAGACATTGTGTATGTTCTTTGCACGTGAGATGGAAGTGACCACTGATCACAGAATCTGCACGGTTCACTGCTACTTCTGAGCTGGTAGAATACCTTACCATAAATGTTGCTATTGCAAGTTTATGAGACATAAGTAAATGCTCCAAATTTAAATATTGGAAAGATATGATGCAAGTCCCGTTTCACTAAGGTGACCTCAAAACTGTTGACATCCAACCCTTCTACTCATTACCTGCTAGTCCTCTGCAAGAGGCAATGTGTGATAAACTCGCACCCTTAGTACTGAAGTCATGCATGGATGAACGACTGATGGCAAAGGCTGAATAAGCCTGAAGACCCTATTTATTTAAGGCATTCCTGAAAGGGGCCATTCACAATGAAAATTAAGCATTAACATAACAATATAAAATTTAACATGATATGTTGTTATTCAGGCATCATTAACAATGAAGATGTAGTGGTAATATTGCAGCATAAGGCAGGCCTGAGGAAAGACCATTCACAATGCAGTCATGGACGTTACTTATGTTGGCATAAGTTTTTAGATCTGTAAATTGCATCCAGAAAACTTCCATGCACACCACAAGTTTCAAATAGAATAACATAACCAATAAATGCAATAATATCAAAAATAAAATTTCATCCAATCCTTATAAAAAATAGACATAAAAAGTTTTGTATTAAAGCAAACAACAGATCGTCTACCATAACATTTAAAATGGTCATGCACAGCCAAATGGAAGAGCACCACGATTGTACAATAGCTTGTATAAAAATTTTGAACCATAATTGTAAGCAAAGCCTTGTGCTTATGCTTCATTTTCTTTTACTTTTCATTGTGTGTT
Organism: Hymenopus coronatus; assembly: GCA_030762935.1. Classification (NCBI taxonomy): domain Eukaryota; kingdom Metazoa; phylum Arthropoda; class Insecta; order Mantodea; family Hymenopodidae; genus Hymenopus; species Hymenopus coronatus. The sequence goes on from CM060899.1 coordinate 42,247,545, forward strand.
CATAATCACAAATGGAAACAGTAGCCAACTACAAGAGCTGAAACAATTCAACTAATACGGCAGTTGACAGTATATGCGACAAAAGAAGTTATGTATATGTGTCAAAAGGTGCAAGGGTGTTTTAATTGACAAAAAAAGCACCATACACCATTACAATTTGTTTTGCTGCAATTTTTATAGAATTAACAGATATCTAGTTTTATGTGATTCATTGTGAACATTCTATTACAATGCTTAAGTTATAAGTTTATGCTATACTTTGGCTTGATTTTCATTGTGAACAGGGCTTAAAATTCAGCAGAGCTATAATCTTTTTACACTTAGCTTTGTTAAGTGGAATGCTAATGTGCTTTCAGAGCTGAGGCTTTTGACTTTTCTAACCTAAGCTGCATCCTAAATTCGAGTTACCAAGTTTACAGAGATAGTTTATCCTTATACTATCCTCCTGAGTTGGACTAGATTTTAAAGACACTATGTCATCAGCTGTATTTCTCTGAATACAAGATAGAAATGAGAAGTTAGTATTTTCAATTTGGTAAACGTCTCTAATAACCAAAAGAATTCTTCAGCTTAATCAGATACTTAACCCCTGTAATATAGTTGTGATTATTCTGTTTCCATCACAGAAAATCATTTATAAAATCTTTGCAATCAGAAACAAATGTGTGTGATTTTCTTTAGGCTCCATTAAGAGAACAATAAATGTAATAATTATGCAGATGCAATGGAAATGTATGGAGTTGGCAGAAATAAGAGTACATATTAATATCTCTACAAACAAGGGCTACCAAACCACCAATTAGAAAAGAAAATCCTGCAACTTCTATTTTAGCTCTGTAAAGAAAAGTTTTGTGCAAATGGGAATCTAACATCCAATAGTAATGTTGATAAAACAAGAGTTTTATTTATGGACATTCTTTAACTGCTATGGTTCTCAGGGTCCCTTCTAGTATATAGGCATGAAAGACTGTTTAATTTTGCTCAGAGGCCTCTTTATTAGGCTTCAGGAACTTTAACATATTCTGAATCTGACATGTGACTCCAACTTTTACTTCCCTGCAAAAAAGTCATACTAAGGATTTTTATGTCACATTGCCATACCCCAGGTTTAGAGCTGCAACCTTGGGAACCAGAGGTAGACATCAAAATGAAATAAAACACACAGAAACCAAGCTAAGACCTTGGTAATAACTTTCAAGATTTCAACATGTATCTCATTCTCATTAATGCAAAACTGCTAGGTTTAAAGCTCATTTCTTTCCTTTCCATGGGCTATCATATTTATCCAAATATAAGATGATCCCCCTTTTTCAGAGCTTTATTTTGTAATTTAGCATATTATCTATATAAAAAAACTCAATTTTAAACACACATTAGATCAACTAAGGGACACTTAAGACAAGTAAATTATTTACCTTTTTTTTGTTGTTGTAAAAAGTTTTGTTATTTGGAATTTGTGCAGAAATTCCTGAAATGGGTAAAAGGGAGAGGGAAGAACGGAAATGTAGCTGTCATAACTGCCATTAAACGTACAAAAACTCTTTCTGTTTGACCATTGGCTCCCATACATTATATACAACCACTGATGTGAAACAAAGTCCTCTTTTCTTATTTTAGTCTTGGAAAGAAATCTTTTTCCGATGAGAGTGCTTATAATCCCTCTAGGTCCATTAACTATTCCTGTTCTGTGTATAATAAAACAAAGCCTGCCTTGGCAGTAATCTTTACCACTTCCCGCAGGCTTTGCCACAACCGCACCTGGAAATTTGAAACTTGCTTTTTTCTCTACATGCTATTCGGAAAACATATCACAAATATTAGACGATCCTGCAGTTTCAACAATGACATTTTGACTAACAATTTCAAATAACACATCATTTTGTATTCGGATAAATATAGTATTTGAAGAGTAATTTAGATATGGAATATTTTGGAGAGAGAAATAGAAAAATTATTTTTTCTACTACTGAGCATAATTGAGTTTATGTGCTCATTTCAGATTGCAAACTTTATATTTACGCAATCCACATGCAAAGTGCAGCAAGCATAAAGTAATTTTGTTTCAATTTTACGCTCACCAAAATAATTCACAATATTAGAATGGCTACATCACTGATCAAAAGACAACACTTCATAAATTTCCCATATTAGGCCTCAAACTTATCAGGATTTAGCAGATAGTTACTTTGATTATACTTCTTTCGCAGCTCTAAGGATATCATAATTCTCAAAATGCATCACAGAACAATATTGGTTTGTTACAGCCTATTATAACCATACCGTTATCGGCCCAGCAATGCAAAATAAATAAAGAACTATAACCCTTGGTGAATGGCTCAAACTTAACCTAAAATTTATTTTATCTTTCATTACTTTTCTTTTAATATCAGAAAATTCTCATAGAAAAAACACTTTATGATATGTGAGTGTAAAGTTTCTTTTTGACCCTCGCATGGTTGTGAAACGAGACACAGTCGAGTTGCACAATATTCCCGCTCAAATAAAAAAACCATAACTTTATGCTCTTACATCATAAATAACTATTGTATTCAGAGAAATACAGATTACTCAGTTTAGCACTCATGCAGTGTATGAATATGAAAAGCCTTAATCTGGTAACGACAAACTGGAAGTTGCCAGTTAGACCACACTGAGAATGTCTATGAATACTACCCATGAATGTTCATGAATGATGAACTGTATTTTATACAATATAAAACAAAAATTAACCACAACTATGTGAAAATATCCCTGTTGTTAGTAGGTAGCTTATTTATAGGAGACTCAGTGGGAGTTATGATATTTCCACCTTCTACTGGACTATAATAAAAGGACATTTCGTCAAACTCCGATACTGTAGCATGAGGCGCCATATCAGTATAAAGAGCATAATGCTCTGCCTCAGTCAGTTCAGCCTGCGGAGAACCAGGTGAATTCTCTGGTGAAGAGCCTGACTGTATCACAGGTTCGCTGCCTCTCCGAACAGAGGCTGCGGTGGAAACATTCCCTACACTTCCTTCTCTCGACATGCTGCTCCCTCTTGGTGTACTTGTACCATCCTTCTTACCTCCAGACTTACTTTTCTTAGAGAATAACTTCTGGAATAGACTAGGTTTTGAAGGTTTTGGAACAGGTGTATCTTGTGGTGGAGGAGGAAGTGTTTTCTCTGGAGCCAGCGAAGGAGTCTCCTGATTAATCAACAAATGATCTGGTCTTGCAGGAGGTGGAGGAGGAGGACTTCTTCGTACTCTTTTAGGAGGTAGAGGAGGTAGTTTTGCATCTTGAGACTCAGGAACAAGAGAGGAACTAATATCACGCTTGTTACTGTTTTGGGGAGTTACATCTTCATATTTACTTGAACTAAAATCTAATAATTCAATAGGATTTTTCATGGCTAGCTGGAGACTTGAGTATGTCTGCGCGTCATCATCATATAGACCCTCCACATCCATTTCAATTATTTGTGGAGACTGACTAGCATCTACTACAGAAGAAATGTTAGCCTGTGTATCTGTATTAGCTGCATTGACTAATCTGGCTCGTGTATCAGAATAAATATCATCCAGCTCTGCAACTTGAGATAAAAGTTCATTTAAAGAACGACAGGTTTCACCTTCCTCATTATCAACCACAACAGTTTTCTCTGTGTCTATCTGAGGTTCAATGTTTGCATTTGAATCGAGTGCTCTGGATCCTGATTTAACCCACTTGTTAACCTCTGCATAGTTATATGCATTTTTGTTTGTATCTCCACCTATTACCATTACATCATTATTATTGCTTTCAGGTTTATCACTAATATTTTCCTGCTCAGTCTTTGAGACATGTGTTTCACCTACAGATTTAACAGATTCTACCCCATCAGAAAGCTGCGATATTTCAGGACTAGTGGAGCCTGGTTGTGGCCCCACCATTTGAACCCAGGATCCCTGAGATGGTTGAGGTGATTCGTTTGCTGTTCTACTTGTGCCACCAGTCAGAAGGGCAGTGTTGGAAGCCAAGATGCTTGAAAACATAGTGTAGTTGCCTTTCTTGCCGAGCGCTTTACGAAGTGACCAGAAAGCAGGCCTACCTGAATCTAAAGGAAGATACTCAAATGGTAGAGGTTCACTCGTAGCTCCATCAGATGGACGGCGAAGTTGAATGTTCACTTTGACTGGTCCACTAACTTCTAGTGATTTGTAACGAGGTGTTCGAAATGATATGGCAACCTGTTTATGGACATGTGTTGGTTGAAAATCTCCTACACCTTCCCACACAATCTGATTATCCTTTTCTTCATAGAAATGCACCTGGATATCCTCTGTAAAAGGAAAGTAGCAGTATTAATATCAATGCACTTGCACAGTGAAGCAAATAAATTATAGAAAATTGACAAACATTCTTATTCCAGGAGGCTCTACATTTAACCCTTTTAGTGCCAATCACCATCTAATTTGGAGCAATCCATGGCCTCCTTGTTACACACCAAAGCATAAAATCAAGCATTTGTAATCTTTCCCTGGTTATTTATAAATTGTAACTATTGTGAAACAGGTCCCAGATATGTAAACAATACATTAATATAATAGAGTTGACAAACGACATATACTATTGTTGCTCAAACTTTGCACTTGACAGTTTGTGTGGTTTTGCATAATTTTGTTTATTTATGGATGTTACAAGCCTGGTAAACAACAGCTAATTATGTACTTTTCTATCCTGTCTCAAGCCACATTAACAGTGAATGTCAATGAATAAAAAACAATTCATTATTATTATTGTTAATGAAAGCATCACATGCTTTACATTTCACAATCCCCATAAAAAATCTGGCATGTTCCATTAATATAACTTTCTCTACATTTCTCTAACAAATTGTTGAAAAGCTTCTTTTTCAATCTATTTCATACTAATTGATAAACATCAGTAGAAATGCTAGCTGTCAATTGCAAAGTTTCAGTGGTACAGTTATAGCATAAATATTGACAAGACAAGTATTTGATATAGAAAGAAAAGTACTCCATTGATGAGCTAGAAATGTGTGGGATAAGGTTTGAACAGAAAATAATTTTAAATAATCTGGATACACTAGTAACTCATGACAATAATAATAAAACAAAATAAAATAAGGCTGGCAGCAGCTAACAATGTTTTTATGCAGCCAAACACACATAAAACAAAACATTAATCAATTATACTATGTCTCTTCAAAATGGTAATAAAGCAGTTAGCTTTGTATGGATCAGAATCTTGGACTTTTGACAACCAAAAGTTTGTTAAGGATGTGGGAAAAAACATTTTTTGCACAAAACATATGGAACATTTTTTACATAAAATATGAGGATCTATGTGAGAATCAGAGTGAATTATTAACTTGAAAATAAATTTAATTCACCTGATTATGTAACATCTATTAAAGCTCATAGTCTAGAATGGCTGGGAACGTGATCAAAATGTCTGATATTACAGTGAGTCATAGGTAACATTGATGGGACAACTGCCACTTGCTGGACTGGGGCCCGGCACAACAACTCCCAGTCTGTTGCTATAGAAAACACATACTGACAACTACATCAAAAACAAATGTTACACACCAACATGCCTAGTAAGTAGCATTATCAATTTTCCATTAAACCTTCAAACTTCATCAAGAGCACCTCCAAAGGATCCAATACCCCAAAAAGAAAACCCAGGAATCTATCAGATAAACTGCAATAATGTATACATTAGAAAAACCAAAATCATCTGGATCAAAGAACATATGTACCACATAAAAAAACAAACAAACAAGTCAGCAGTTGGAGTACATTTTTGGAGTTCCAACCACAAAATAAACAAAATCACAGAATTAATAATGCATGTGATCTACCCCATAGAAAAAGTATTTATTAAAAAGAACTTGCACCGGGTCGTGAATTTTGAAATATCGCCACCAGACGTATTCGACAAGCGCATTACACCATACAAAAGTCATAAATATGGAGAAGACAATGCCATCCATGCCAGTCGAAAAACTACAGCTGAAGATAAAAGCAATGGCTCTTGAAACATGTCCTGTTTAAAACAACAGTAAGTGAAATAATAAGTGTCTGCACCTAGACTCTCAAATTTAATATAACTTATTAATCATCAAATACTGGCAAGAGATGTTTTAAGGGCCTATGTCCCATTTTCAAATCACTGTTTAGTCGATCTGCAAACAAAAATGGTGACAATAAGTTCTTGAAATATGTCCTGCCAGTAACGCTACTGGCTTGAATATCTGGTAATGGTAGTCAACAGCAATTGCTAATATAGTTAAATGCCAACAAGAACATGTTCCCCCATTTATTGTATGATGAGTGAAAACTTTTGAGTGCTCAGTTGATTCTATTTCCACAAAATTTAATTATTTTCCATAATTTAAAACAATGGGTACTTGGTTATCAGATATTCAGTCTAATACAACTAAAAACTTAAAAGTAATATGCCCATCGGTAGAACAGATCGAATACCTCTTTCTTGTCCCAAGATGATACAACCTTCTTTCATGTAAAATACAACAAGGGTCACAACCTTGTCATAGGCTATTCAATTGTTCATATATCAAGAAAACATTTCACTAAAACGGAAAATCCTTAATTTTGTTATACTGAGATTTTCCTTGCACCGATTTTCATACAATTTAAATAATTTAACATAAGACACTTGTGGAGATATAGAAGGGGAATTCATTTTTTTTATTGAACTGAAATATTCTTTAAAGTGGCATTCGTTAGTCTTTGACTGTATATAGTTTATGTCAACGGTTTTATAGCCTTTTAATACATATTCCTATTGTTTGCTTGAATTTTCTAATATTTTAAGCTAGACATTTGAAAAGCTATATAAAATTCATTTAAATTGGGCTTCAAGAGACATGTTACATGTTAAGTTATTGTAAGTGAAACTTTTTTGCATATTGAAATTGTGATCTATAGTATACTGATTAGTGTTACTGTATCTTAAATGTTTCACTTACTAAACAAAAGTTTCTGAAAGACAATTTATTTTCCTTACCTTTGGCAACCTTCTCACATAGTAAAATAATTTCTTTTCCTCCAGCAACCGTGCATGTGCAGTCGCTGAGTTTGCAGATAACCAGGTCAGACATAGCCTCTGTAACAAAAAATATAACTATGAAAAAGGAATTGAATAAGAAGGCCCAGAAAAATAGCAAAGGCAAAACATTAAAAACAGAAAGATCACATTCATGCTGAACTGTTCTCTAGGCAGAAGAAATACAATGTAATTAATTTAAGGACTATAAAAACATATAACAAATAGAAAAGATGTGACTATTAAACTCTATTTAATGTCTTATCAAGAGAAAACATGACATGACAATTTCTTAATTCTGGACCTTTTTTTTTTTTTTAAAATTAACTTTAAAATTCGAAGTTGCATTTAACTCTCATTCAGAATCATTCTTAACTGATAAATTAAAGCCAGGAGGTGTTACCATAATGCAGTATTGAACTTTAATGGGTTACCTTCACCCAACTTTTGGAAAATAAATAATTTTATAAATATACACATACATTTTTTTCATATTGTATCCAATGTGGAAAATCAGAATTCTTCAATGCGATGAATTGATTTTGAAATCATAGGAATGTATAACATTTAAAGATCACATGCACGACTTATCGTAAAACAAAAGACATATAAACAATAATTACTTATTAAAATGTGAATCGGTTGCAACATATTATTAGCACAGAAAATAAACAGAAATGTGGATAGAAAGTAATACACAATCAAAACAAAGTAATAGAAAAAATAATTTGGTTGCTAGATGCAGGAAAGAAACACTCCTACTATCATACCGACCTAATGGTGTGTGCATAGCTAATGCTCTGGAATTAACAATAAAGTCATTCTTCTTCTTGCTTCCTAATATTTAGTAGTCAGATAGTCATGAAAAACTGCACAATTTTCTACATGTTGTCAACCATTTCCGCAACTAAAAATGGACCTAAGTTAAACGAAAGCATGTGGCATGCTTTATGCATTGTCGGTCTACAAAAATTAATTTTATTTTTTATTTGTAAAAGATTTAAATAGCTTTCATTACAACCTGAACATTGGTTCCAATTTACAGATTTTATATTACAGATTACGCTGAGAATGGCAATTTGGAATGGTCCAATGCGGAGTACGACATTAGGATGGGCTTTTCTTTGTTATAAGAGTTCTTATAAGGGTAACATAGGTTTTCAATCACCTATCCTGTATTCATCTGTGTTGAACATGGAAGAGAATCTACATTCAATAATGACTAAACAGTCTGACTCAATAATGACTAAATTCTTTAAATGTATATCATAGCCGTGTGCATTAAATTTAAGAGTATTTAAAGCAAAAACTAATTAGCCTTGTTTGATATTAGTCTCTTCTAATATTTTAAGCACAGAGATTTTCTGAAAAACCAATTGTAAGAGATGAGTATGATGATTAATTTACATTGTTTATTATATGTAACAATTCAGTGAACAAATCCTAAGTACATTTTTCTGGTTAATTTTGTTATATGAATATAATAATTACATAATGCTCTTGATAAATGATAATTAATTTAGATGTTAATTCAGAATAATACAAAGAGATCAAGGCTTATACATGCAACATAATTAGCGAAGTGAGTCCAATTCAGAACAATGAAGTCAAATTACCAGTGTTCAGGATTGAGGCAAATTATGAACTGAAATATATCTTATTTACTGTGGTTATATGGTAACAAACTGGAATAATACTTATTTATATGCTGAGAATATTCTCTTGTTTTAATGTTTCCTCATCATATAAAAATTTTGTTATATCATGCATTGCCTAAACAAGCCATAATCCAGAACGATAAATGAAATAAATTACGTGTGTCTATATTACTCCAACAATGTTTCTGTGCTAAAATATTGGCTCTTTTAATGTTGTATAATTATTGTTCGATTTAAGGATTAAATATTATAATATAAAGAAGATTATGCAATCAAATATACAGATTTCACAGGTATTACATGCTTATAAAATTTGTTCACACTATATTAAAAAAAATATATATGTAATTAATATAAACTTAATGAATGGAGATTTACATATAAACCATTTTCTATTACTAAAATACAATTGGTTAATCTTGTTGCAATTTAGTGGCATTCGCTTGTTTTCAATTTATTACAGTAAGGTTAAGGTTTATAATTATTATGAGTAATTAAAATGCATATGTGAAACATCCCAAGGTGAAAGTTTTGTAAAGTGAAAAAAATATTGTATTGAATGCACTTATTAAGTTTTAATAGGATTTGGATTTAGCCATTAAAGATGCTTTTAATTTAACAAGAGTTACTGGTGTTTGCATAAAAATAAGTTAACTGAAAACCACAGCAGTTAAAGAGCGTCCACAAATAAAACACCATTTCATTTTTTCTTAAATATAAGAGATTTTAATCACAATTGTCAGAGCCATTTTTGAGAAAATTAAACATTTTGAAAATAAATACCACGTTTGGTATTTAACGGTCTTTTCGTTTTTGAGTTATCGTGTTCACAGACACACTGACACATACACACATATGGACCTTTTTCTAAAAGTACATTTTTTTTTATACAGAGGACCCTAAAATGCCTATCTGGTGAAATCTTGGAATTGAATTTTTGGGTGGAATGCAACACCTTTCTCTATACACTATGTACATAGTACGTGTAGAGAAAGTAAAAAAATATACCCACGATAGTATACATATAGCAGCATTAGCATAAATGAGTTAAGTTTGCTACTAAGTTATTTTGTGATCTGATCATGACTAATTTCACACTTGCACTGCAGTGACCTCAGCTAAGTTCTGCCAGCTCACTAGCAGTGTAGTACTCCCCCAAAGCTATGCCAGTTGCTATCATCTGTGTCTGCTGTAGAGACTAGCTGTAGTCTGCTGTAGTTGTGTATGTTAAAAGTGAGTGCTTATTTAAACCGACTGTGAAAAAAATTTACATCGGCCAAACAAAAAAAATATAAAAGCAAGAGCAAAAGAACACCACAGAAATATTAAACTCAAATAAGAAGACAAATCCACGGTAGCTTGGCATTTTTGGAAAGAGAAACACACCATACATAGAAGCCCAAAACTACTAGGAAGACAGAATTAAAAGTTTGGGAAAATATATATATTTGGAAAAACAACAACCGCGTTTTCAATTTTGAAATCCCGCCAGGCGGCCTACTGATACAGAGGTTCATCAAACTACCACCAGGGACAGAGACAACCACCACAACAAACAATGCCGGCAGACGACCAAAGGAATCGACAATGGAAGCACATGGCTTCTGAAATATTTTCCGAAATAAAAAGTAAGTGATGTAGTGTTACGAAACGGACTCAACTAATTTTCAATTGTTATAACACATCACTGTAACAAAGTCCACCATATATCAGTAAAACATGCTTAATTAATAAACTGTTATAAAGAATAACATACTTTTATCATAAATAGGTTCCGATACAACTGGTGCTAAAGGTATGTTGAACTGGTTACTATCACTGTCTTTAATGAACACCTGAAAACAGAGCCGCACAGCATTCAGGTCTATACTTGTTGGCTGACTGCGATGAGAGAATCCAGCTGTAAACATACAAAAAATATTGTAAATGAGTGAGATACAAATTCAGACCTATTTGGTGTTTCCCCAAACTGCTACTCAGGCATATTAAAAAAAAAAAAAAAAAAAAAAAAAAAAAAAAAAAAAAAAAAAAAAAAAAGAAAAAAAAAGAAAGAAGAATGACATAAATTATGTGTTTTAACAAGATCCACATTTTTTGTGTAGCAAGTTTTGTGTTATCTCTTAGGGTTTACCAGTTATGCAAAATTCACATTCCCAGAAAATTCAAAATATACTTTTTGTGATGTAAATATTTTTCATATACAGTATTTTAATCAAAATCGTCAGGCTATTTTTGAGAAATACAACATTTTAAAACATTTTTCAATGTAAAGAATTAATTGGGGTTGGGTAATTTTCTTGAAAATCTTAACTGCTGCATCCTCAGAAGATACTAAACTTACAGAACAAGTTTGGTATTTATCAGTATTTTTATTTTTGAGCTATGGTATCCACACATTCACATAGACCCTTTTCTAAAAAAAATCTTTATTTTGGACCCAGGGGGCCTCAAAACAAATATTTATACTGAAATCTTGATATAAAATTCTTGGATGGAATACAATACCAGCTCTACCTACTATGTGCATTATAAGTATAGAGAAAATAAAAATCTAAGTGAAGCATCATAAGTAATTTTATGATCTGACATCAGGAATTATTTAAAAAGGGAAGACATGACTCTGCAAAACAAAATAAGATAGGACCGCTGAAACACTGCAGTTACATTGGTACACACTCAAAAATCAGGTGAAAGCTTTACCCATTAGACTCCCTCAAACAACCAGAAGATAGTACTCTGGGCTATTGGTCACAAGGCACTAGTGGAAGCAGTCTATTTCCAAAAACATGCATGTTTGTGATTTCTATTAGGTACACTGACTTCATATTTTTCATTGTTGTTCATATTTGCAGTTATTGTTGATGTTAATTTACACATCCTATATGTGCACCTTTTCTTGAATGCTTGGCTCCCTAGCACTTATTCGGTAGGTTTTGCACAATTTCAGAAGCAGAGTGCTAACACTGAGACATGAAGTACAATAAACACTGACATTTAGTGTCTTCAATTCTTAGGTTTCATTCTATCTATAGATCCCCGAGCTCTTGAACATGCTGCGCACCATAATGGCTGATGGTCTCAATGAAAGAAATTTGATATGGTTGACAACACTGTGGAAAGACATGTGGACAGTTCTCTCTTCTTGGCCCACGCTTCACTTCCCCATAAAACTAGGGCTCAAGAAAGGGTGTATGCATAGTATTTAATTATATACCATATTTATCCGAATACAAGACTATATTTCTTTCCAAAGTATTAATTTTGAAAACTGGGGGTAATCTGCATTTGTGATGTTTTCCAACTAGCATGCGTAAAAAGTAAGTTTCAAACTTCACAGGTAAGGCAGTGGCAAACCCTGGGGGAAATGGTAAAGGTTATCGCCAAGGTCTGACTTATGCAGCAGAATCAATGCATTTGTTTTCGTGCCAAAAAATTAGCTGTTAAAAGGCCTATAAGCACTCTCACAAAAGAAAAGAAGTATTTCTCTCCGAGACTAAAATAAAAACAGAAGACTTCTTTTCACATAATGTTGTATTCGGAGCCAATGGTCAAGCGGAGAGAGAAGAGGTTAAGCTACACATTTCGCTCCTCCTGCCACACATATACATATTTATAACGATATATTGTATTAAAAAAAAATTGTAGCCATCACCGTTGTTACATCTAAGCTATTGCCACCCAGAGCAGACAAGCATGTACATTTCTGTTCTCCGTCTCTCTTCTACTCACAATATGCAAATTTGACGATGCATTATATTTGGCATGTTCTCTAAACAGAAAATTGTATTCATCATCGTTACAGCTATGCTATTGCCACTGTTGCTATAGTCACGTTCTCCCACTGCATACTTGCTGATACATTTCTGTATTCCCTGTTTGGTCTCTCTCCCGCTCAAAATGTGTATTTCCACTTAAATTCAAATAATTAACTAAGATAAAACTTTTTACAACTGAGTATTATCTCTGATCGCACACATACCACTGCATCATTTCCATTTTACCCTCTTCCTCAGCCCTCCCCATCACATGAATTTCTGCATAAATTCAAGTTAAAAAAAAAAATCAGCTTAAAGAAAGAATCTTAGTTCTCTTCTGTTTATATAGCTAATATGCCAAATTCCAAAACTAAGTTCTGAAAAATGGGGGTCATCTTGCATTTGAGGTCATCTTGTATTTGGATAAATAAGGTATGTGTATATCTTATTTATGCATGATTTAATTTGCAACAATATCTCAAACACTGGCACTGATCCTCGAGTGAAGATTTGCAAAGTGAAAATCCTTTACATTGTGGCTTCATTTAAGATAATGATACATCTCGATGTTAATTATGACCAGAGATTTTTAATGCAGTTATTATTCATCATTGTTTACTATGCATGCACCTTTTCTTGGGCGCTAATTTTGCAGATAGTGAGGGCCAAGAGGAAAAAAAGAGCTTTCACACCTGTCTTTCCTCAGGTTCTTTCTTATTTTTAATGTAACTTAATATCCTTTAACTTTATTGGTCATATCAGATGATGAATGAAATTGGTGAAATGACGCTCAAGTGAATTAGAGATCCAGGGAGCTTAAAGTTACTTGAAATCCATCTTCTCAGGATAAGGGAAAATCCCCCCAAAAAACCTTACCCAGATAAATCATCCTAAGCAAGATTTGAACTCGTCACCTTTTGAATGTGAGGCAGACATACTATCCCCACACTACTGAGCAGGTTTTTCTGCAGTGTTGCCAGAAAAAAAAAAAAAAAGAAAAAGAAAAAAAAAAAAAAAGAAGAGGTTTCTTTCTTTGAGGCCCTCAGTTATTATAGAGAATAGGTTATCTCATTATTAAAGGAAACTCATAAATGTGCTTGTGCATGAGCTCTATAACTATAGAGAGAATGAAACCTTAGCACTGAAGCCACTAGATATTAGGGTGTATAGCGAACTTCTAGTCTCAATGTTGTAGCCCTGCTCTATTTTGAAAAACTGTGTGAAACCTCCTGAATGAAGATTCGGGTGTAGAGCACTAAAAAAAAGGTACATAATTAGCTGTTGTTTACTAGCAACTCTGACAAAATCACAACTACAATATAGTTAACATTACATGAAGCCAAGTGCAAAGTTTGAATGGCAGGGGTAGAAGTAAAATTGATGGTTAAACATACAGACTGTTATAATCAATTAAAAAATAAGGTTAGATAGCAAATTTTCACGTAAGCAAACATTTACTCCAACATTAATCAATTACAATTTCCTATCTTCTTAGAGTGAAAATCTGGATTTAAACAAAGCATACATACTTCTGAAAGGATCGACTCTAATTTCTTCTCGTATTTTTAACGCTTCTTCTATGTCTTTCTTCTTAACGCACTGGATGCCAAGGTTGGAAAACGTTGCCGTCATTGTCTCGCTAGATATGTGCATTGTACAAATCCCCTTCTTGCATCCCTCTTTACCCACAAGATTGTGTGGGTGTGGTCTATAAGGTGGATCTTTGGTGACGCAAGATACAACCACAACAGCAGGGCCTTTGTATCCCACAACCTGAAAATAAAGATGTATACAATTTCAGAGATAATAGTCTACATTTTCTAAACAAATAAACGAGCACTATTAACACCTTTGCTGTTATGACAAAACTGTTCTACCACATGCATATGCCCTTAACTATTACAGACAATAGAATGGCTTTACTCCCAGATTAGATCTGCGTTAATTTAAACCAAAAGTTGTTATGCAATAAGTTGTGAAAAATATCCTTTGTTACATAACTAGTGTAACAAAGCTACGAAGGGGTCTTACCCCTCTCAGCATAATGTTTCATGTAATCTGAAGAATTACCATATTTAATCGAATACAAGATGGCCTCGAATGCAAGACAACACCAATTTTTCAGAACTTAATTTTGGAATTTAACATGTCTACATAAAAAGAAATAACAATGTTTAAATTAAATTCCAAGTTTTGCCATATATTTGGTACAAACTAAGGGCATTTAAGTTGATTAAGCCTCGCTCCCCCATTTTTTATACTTAAATTTGAATTTGTGCAGAAATTCACATTTTGAATGGTTAGTGGGGAGTATGGAAATGTATGATATGATTGCAGATGGTGGCAGTGTAACTGCAACGATGATGGACATGATTTTCTATTTAGTCAACATACTTAATATAATGCATCATACATTTTTTTACCTAATTTGAGTTTGCAGAAATTCACATTGTGATCAGGAGAGATGGAGAAGGAAGAGTTGAAATGTACTGATATATCTGTGTTTGGTGGTAACTACGGCAGCTTAGCTGTGATGACGATTATGGATACATATATTATAATATATTGCAAAACGTTTCACCTAATTTGAATTTGCACATAAATTCAGGTTTTGAGCAAGAGACAGAAGAGGGGTGAACGAAGATGTATAGAATGTATGCAAAAGTAGAATGTGACGACGACAGTGGGGATGATTATGGATGTTATTCTCTATTAAGACAACTTAATATATGGTAAAACGCTTTATAATACTTGAAGTTGCTTGTAAATTCACATTGCAGGCGGCATAAGGAAACAGAGGGGAAATCAGAAATGTACTGGTATATGTAAGTGAGAAGGGGAAATGTGCAGCTAATCTCTCGCTTTCTCTCTTTGATTGTTGGTTTCCAATACAACATTAATGTCCAACCACCCAGTTGAAAGGAAGTCTTCTAATTTTATTTTAGTATTGGAGGGAGAGCAATCTTTTTTCCAACTCATATGCCTCTTATCAGCTACTTTTTAGTGCAAAATGAAACACACAAAACACTGGTTTTGAGTGAGTGCACTGACTTCTTTATTTCACTCAGTTACTCACTCAAAACCAGAAAGAAAACAAGATCTACAAGAAGTTTACTTACCACCCTACAACTTTACAAATTATAGAGGATCTTCAAATGACAAATCATTCTAGCCTCAAAAAACAACTACTTCATAAAAAACATTTTGAATTCTAAATTAAAAGATGATATCCCACAAGAAAACAAACCAGGAATATATCAGTTTAGCTGCATAGACTATGAGAAATATGAAAACAAGAGCAAAAGAACACCTCAGAAATATTAAACTCAAACAAGAAGAAAAATCCACGGTAACTTGGCATCTTTGGAGAGAGAAACACACCATAAATAGAAGCCCAAAAATACTCAAAAAGCATCACAAGGAAGACAGAATTAAAAGTTTGGGAAAACATATATATTTGGAAAAACAAGAACTGCATTTTCAATTTTGAAATCCTGCCAGGCGACCTACTGATACACAGGTTCTTCGTCAAACCACCACCGGTGCCAGAGACAACCACTACAGCAAGTAATGCTGGCAGTCGACCAAAGAAATTGACAATAGAAGCACATGGCTTCTGAAACAGTTTTTCCAAAATAAAAAGTAAGTGATGTAGTTTTACAAAATTGACTGAACTAATTTTCAATTTTAAATTACCAATTTCTTTTAATATCCTGTATTTAACGATAGTTAAACTTCTGTGCACACCACATTTGGTTCTAGCAATAAAAACAAAAACCACTACTTTAAAAGTACCGTTGATATAATGAAAAAAAAAAAAACCTTTGCATACAGTGCTGGTTTGATGTTGTACATCATATTGCAAGGCTTTCTCTTAAGGTAGTGTTGCTTAGTATGTATGAACATTTTTCACTCCTGCAGATTATATCGCAATCTACTTATTCTAATATACGAGGGGCATACTGAAAGTCACGAGCAACCCATTGTAAAAATTTAAATTTCAACAATGTAACGAAACGAATTGCAGGATCGTAATCTACAGACTTTAAGCTACATGTTGACATATTGTGACGTCATTAGCTTCTATTACGTGACCACAGACGGTGTTTGAAAAATGACTGACATTGATGTTTCGTTTCGACAGCGTGCTGTCATTGAATTCCTTGTGAAAGAAGGAAAATCTCCTCCTGAAATTCATCTCAGACTTCAACATGCGTATGGAGGTGTCTGCATGGGTGCCAGCAGTGTTAGAAGATGGGTGAAACATTTCAAAGATGGAAACACGAGTCTGCAAAATGCGCCTCGTAGCGGGCGTCCTTGAACTGCCTCTACAGAACGCAACAAGGAAAGAGTTGATGAGCTCATTACAGGAGATAGGCGTTTCACTGTGAATGAAATTGCTGCAAAACTTGGAATAGGACATAGTGCAGTGCAAGAAATGATCCACAGCTTGGGTTATCAAAAGGTCTGTGCCCGTTGGGTCCCCCGTTTATTGACTGAAGACCACAAACTTCAGAGAAGAACCATTGCACTTTCATAATGAAGGTGATCAATTTTTGACGTGTATTGTGACTGGAGATGAGAGCTGGTTCCATCACTTTGAGCCAGAAAACGAAATGTCCTGGAAAGAGGATCCTCCTTCAACAGGATAATGCGCGTCTGCATACTGCCCATGCCACTATGGAGAAGATCAGGGCATTAGGGTGGGAAACTCTTCCACATCCTCCCTACAGTCCCGACTTGGCACCCTCCAACTACCATCTTTTTGGTTCTGTGAAGGAGCAGATGCGTGGCCAACGCTACGAGACGCTGGAGGATATTCGGAAAGCAGTGCGTGAGGGTCTGCGGGCAGCTGGTACGGAGTTCTATCACAAGGGCATTTTCAAACTTGTAGAACGATGGGAAAAATGTGTGCAAAACAATGGAGACTATGTCGAAAAGTGAAAGAAAGTCTGTAGATTATGATGATATATTTGGTTTGGCTTAAAAATAAATATTAAGATTGTAAAAGAGTGTTGCTCATGACTTTCAGTATGCCCCTCGTATTGCAAGACAAAATCCTTAAGAATACATGTACAAGTTGTGTGTGCCCCCTGTGATGCTCCATTATGTTTGGATCTGGCAGAAGGTATTAAAAATTTAAAATCAGCCTTATTAATTTGGATGCCAACACAGAATGCAACCCAAATTTTTAAGTACTTTTTCCACCAATAGAGGATCTAAAGATGTACAGCTCACCAAATTGGCAGTCATTTAGCTGAGAATGCTGCCAATGCCTCGTAAAAACATTTAAAATGAAATAATGAGTGCAACTAAATAATAATTAATGAATACCTTAATTGTATTAAGGTGATACATCTGTGAAATTTGGAAAATCCACAGTATGCAGGATATTTTATTGAAATTAATATCAGTTATTATACACAATAGTAGTGATATTTATGCCATGTATCAAAATTCTAGCTTGTATGATTATTTAAATAAAATTTATTGTAGTCTAAATTCATTGTTCCAATAAAAATGAGCTACGCGATCAGTTTTAAAAATATTCACATAGCAAAGTCCAGTTTTACAGTAAATGAATTTACAAATAGATGCCATATTATATTTTTTATAGTAGCCCTAATTAGTGTAGGAATACTATTAGTTTTTATACTCTGCAAAAGTCTTGATTTCAACATCTAATAACTCATTTAACAAAATTGGGGCATTATTCTAAAAGTTAATACAACTGTTTTCTTTATTGTACTTTTGAAATGCAATATTAAAAAAATTGAAACACATAAGCGAAAAATTGTACTGTGTGGAATAATTTGAGCAAGGAAAAGTGTTGGGAAAAAGTTAGCGAGAAAATAAGGTTTAAAGTTGGTAGTGACTAATGATAAGCATGCACTTACCCATTCATTACTTAAGTTAATTGGTAGTTAAAGTTTGCCAAGTAGGAAAAAGAATACATTTTGTTAGAATTCAGAATTCACATCATTTTATATGAAACAAAATGCATTTAATTTTTCACAAGGTTTGTTAAAATTTTATAAATGCATCACCTTAAATTCTTTGTTTAAATATCTGAATCAACTAATACTTCTGTTGTTATAATCAAGACAATTATCAGTGGTGGATAAAATAATATATAATACCTGAATAGTTGGGAATGTCTTGTTTTCTGGGGTGCTATTTACACCAGGTATGCTGCCAGCTGAGCGACCTTCACATTCATATCGAAAACGCAGTGCTTTAGAGGCAGGCTGTTCAAGGATTTTAACATACATCGACCTTCTCCTGGAGTCTTCCATGCTGTCTAGCATATTATGAGCAACAAAATCTGGATCTGTGTTTGCAATTACTTCAACTGAAATCACAAAATATACACACTTATATGAATATAATGAAATTACCCCAGAAATTGAGCAACAGATTATAGTATTTACACAATATGTTTAATTTAAATATCCAAATATACATTGGAAGGTATTTAATCACTCTTTAAAAAAAACAAATAAATGCAACATCAGAAAATTTATTACATCATCCTTTGAAATATCCCAAAAATAAAATTATCTGGTATTTACAAATGAATTGGCAAGACTACAATAAAATGACTGCTTTTAAATTGCTTGCAAGTATTCTGGGCTTGTGAGATATACATAGTAACAAGTCTTGAATATAAAAAATGATAAGGCATGATAAACAATAGCATTTGAGTCAGCATTCACCTTGAGACCAACTTTGTTCCAAGAATGGGTGTATGTTATAGGAATACACCTTTATATAACTATTTCTTTAGCAATTCAAAGCTAAGCTGCATATTATTAAGCAATAACAATAATAAGTTAATGGTGTATAACTGCACTGTCTTCCGTTTACTGTATAGTATTATGCTTGAAAACATTCCTTTCAGCACTCGCAGGCTTAGGACATGTCTGTGATGTATGTGCAGGATGCAGAGAAATGAATACAAACATTAGTGAATGTTTCCTTCCCCAAAACTATAATTCATGCTAAGCGGCTTAGAAAACTATTTAGAGTGCTGTTCTTCTTAGAGGCAGTTATTGTACAATAACAAATAAAAGAAAACATCCATGAACTTTGTTCCACCAATCATGGCCTAAGAGTGTTCTGTGTTACATCTCTTTTTCTTCCCTCCCATATATTGACCTGAGGAATATTCTTGTGTGAGACAGACTATAGACAAGTCTGCCATAGTTTATAATTTTTGGATGGTGAATCTTAACACTGAACCAGAGATAAAGTTGATCAAATAGGCAAAGAAGCATGGAGTTAAACATCTGGGAAAATAACTTTATTTGAAGTATAAAGAAAACCTTATTGAGATTCCTACCACAAATGGCATCCATTTAATAAAGACAATAGATGGCAACATGACCCCTGGTGGAAAATGGCATAGTCTGAGTGCAGTAGTTGATGAGAAAACTGATGAGAATGAGGAGGCCCCCAGAAATTAGTCTCTTTTAAACTTTGATATTAAATAGAGATTTTAAAATGTTTTTAATTTTCAATTCAATTTTAAATTTTACTAGAGGTGTATTATTTAATTTATGAACCTGAGTTTACAAAACATTTTTACCCACATTGCGTATATTTCACAGTTTCAGTTAATGCTATATTTCCAAAACTCTATAAGAGGGGCTTTTCATGTTTTAGCTGTACAATTAAATATTTTTCCACATCAGGAATTATTATAGAATCTACAGCTTTTCTGATAGCCATTACTGTGAAGAAAATCTTTATGTAAGTGTATGAAATAAATTAAAGTTCATCTGTTAGGCCCATGACTGAGAAAGGACATGAGAAACAGGAATTTGGGTACATAAGAAAAATCTTCTAATGGTTGTATTGACCATATGTTTATTAGTTTGGGACTTACGCTATTGTTTAGAGTACCAGGACTTCATCGTAAAATTTTTGCATTTTGTTACTTACATATACATATGATAATGATTGTTAAGAATGTGAAACCTTCCATAAGAAATAAAAATTGACATGTTTAATGGTTAGAGCTCCTGATTCAATTATTAGCAATGTTTATGGTACATCTTGATAGAGCATTCATTAGCTTTAATTTGATGTCATTTAAATATCCTTTTAAAAAGAGAATAATTAAGCACTATGTCTTAAGATACTATCTAATGAGAGGATGGATGACAAGATTGGGGGTAATTTATTATTTTACCATGTGGTGATAAACTAGAGTGCATAATACTTTTGCATTATTGTAACTCTTTAACTTTTGACAAAGCAACTAATGTATAACAAATACTGTTTAAATTTGAGTAATTTTATTTAAATTATTTCAAAACATATGCTACAGTCCTGTGTAAATTAATTGGAACAGAAAAACAACACAACATTTTTCATGCTTTCATAAATTTAATAATAAATTACTTCCAATTTACATTTCTTAATACTTAATATATCCTCCTTTCTTTTTGTAACTTCCAATATACAAATAGGCATTGACTCCACAAGATTGGAACACACATTTTTGAGATCATAAAACCACACTTGAATTAAAGCTAATATCAAATCTTCTTTTGTGGAACAGTCAAATTTTGTAAGGGCCTTTTTGCAAATAGCCTAGAAATTTTCAATGGGGTTAATGTCAGGCAAATTCACTGGCCACTTAAACCATGAACATCATTATTTTTGAAGATAATGTGCTGAGCAAATAATGAACCAGCAACTCAGCACATTTTCAACAGATTGTAAAGCACCCTGAGAAGGAAATATGGGGGCTGTTTCACTTATGAAATACTCAGACCTTTAATTCCAGTTGAGGGCATGATGAAAAGTGATCCGTACAATCACCGTACTGGCAAGAGTTGTCTGTTAACTTCAGAAAAGGTTTCCGGAAGGTAATGGAATTTTTAATTGCCACACTTCTAAGATAGTGAAAAAATACTTCAAAGATAACAATGTTCGTGTGCTTGAATGACCAGGAAATTTGCCTGATATTAACCATACAGAAGATTTGTGAACTATTTCCAATAAGAGACTTGCAAAATTTGACTTAAAACAGTTTAATATTAGCTTAATTCAAGTGTGGTTTCATGACAATCTCAAAAATGTGTGTTACAATCTTGTGGAGTCAATGCCTAATCGTGTAATGGAACTTATAAAAAAGAAAGAGGGCATATTAAGCATTAAGAAATGTAAATTTGAAGTAATTTATGATTAAATTCATGAAAAATGTTACACTTCTGTTCTAATTAATTAGCATAACTGTATTTTCCTACATTAAAACAAAAGCATTGCCTAGCAACAGCATTGGGCTGTAGCCCTTATTCCTATTATTAACATCTTTAAATCAATTTTATCTTGTTTACACTGCTTTTAGAACATAACACTATCTGAGAGTACTTAAATGTCAAATTCATTTCTTCTTTGAGCAGAGAGGATAATACAGTACCTGTTTTCTCTCTAGTCAAACTACGGTACATGAAATGTTTTGAGTTAATGCCACAAGTAGGTTGTCACGACTCCAGCAGAGGTTATACATTCCTGTCGACAAGATCAGATATGGAAAACTTGATATTTTAAAATCTCCATTGAACAAATTCAAGCAATTTTATTATTTACACCTAAGTATGGCTCTAAAAATGAATGAAATATGGTCTTACAAATAGAGGTTTTAATGCTGATTACATTTTGAGAATGTTATATGGTAAAAAGTCTTATGGTAATTTGTTAGGAGTGTCATAAGGACTCATATCTGCTATACCAACACACATTAACAAACTACTATGCATTCAACTTTTCTTGGGTGCTAGTTTTATGAATAGTGAGGGCCAGGGAGAGAGCGAGCATTTGCTTGTATTGCTGCAGTATTGTCATTTAAGCAGAGTAATAATAAGTCACATATGGGAGATCCTGGGGCCAGTCACACTGACCATAGGCATTTTATGGCTTAAACTCATTTGTAAGGCTAAAGCTGTGCCAGTTACATTTCCATTAACATTTTCTCTTCCCCATCTTTCCCTCCCCCATAGGGGAGGGATTTCTGATCCTTTCAGTTGTTTTGGTGTTACTGCAGACGCCTAGCAACCATGGTACTTATGAAGTAATCAGGTGAAAACCCAAGGAACACAATTCCATAAGGGAAAGGTTCCAACATTTTCAGTTACTGTGGTGTGGGGACTGCAGGACCCTAGCATGTGTTGCACTGATATTGCAAGAGCATCCAAGTCTCTCCCAAAAGAGAACTGTTTGGATTGGGTTGGGTTGGACTCGGTGGGGCAGTGGCTCTTGATAACTCTAGGAAAGTGACTATATCTGGGGGCTGATAGATAAATATTTTGTTTGTTAATGGGGCTAATAATTGCCAGGATCATATCAGTTCCACCACCAGTATGCTGGTATTTTGTCCTGCAGAAGTTCTCTTACATACCAGTAAATCGACATGGGCTGACGATTTTGAGCACACTTGAAAACCATTGTGTTCTGGGCTGTCAAGTTTGGATCCACAACCTTGAGATCAGAAGACCAATATCTAACCAACTGAGCCATCTATATCAAAGTCTAGGGGTGATGCTCAGGCAGGGTGTGAGACCTTCATTGGTCAGTTAACAACAAATGAAAGTTCAATGAGCAAACTCAACTTTCCACTTTCAGATTAGTATGGTTATCAAAATGCAAGAAGAAAATATGTATTCCCACTCTCATTAACAGGCTATTGCGAACCAAATTTTGTGTCTTGCATAGCTTCCTGTTCTTGTTTCCATTTTGGTTACTGTTGTCGGGTTAATGTGAGCCAGTCTCAAAACTAGTGGATAAGTAATCAGCATAAAAAATCTATTGTGACCTTTTCATAAAGTAAGAATTATAAAAGCCCATCACTTTTGGAAATCTATTGGTCAAACTGTACTTCATTTCTTTTTTTAATGCCCCAACTTATGCTTAATCACAGTTATTCAATATTTGCTATTTAGAAATTTGGATATAACAGATTTTTCTGGAACATAAATGCAAAAAATACAAAATGAAAAGTAAAACTAGTAAATAGAATATAATGCTAAAAAAACTGCTTTATAACATAAACATAAAAACAATAAATAAAACATATTTCTGAGCTATGTTGCTTCTTTAGTTCTAACTCTGATAAACAGCATATCTTCTTCATATAATTAAGACAGTAAAATGTGATTAGTTAAAAAGAACAAATAAAATTTGATTTATTTTTTAGCTCTCTATGTTTCACAAACTATCCTTGGTAAGTTAACAACCAATGTACCATTGCATTTCTGGTTGTTCTATAAGTAGGCTTTGCTGGTTTCAGCATTCCTAAAATAATGTTTGTCTGTTTGTAACTGCTAGATAGGAATGAAAGGATTTTGAAATATGTTTATGTCGTTAAACAGTAAACTTAATTTGCAAATTAAATGAGGTTTTCTAATGTCATTTGTGAATTACTTCATTAAATAGCTTACACTGTTTATTTTTGGTCAGGATTTTTAAACTGATTCAGATTGCTTAGAGCAGGCGTCACCAACTCAAATTTTGTGCCGCAGCAAGCAAGGTTACTCCGTGCATGCAGTGTATACACACATGACAGTAGGGATTGTCTCTCTTCCTTGTACGGTGCACCATGAGTCACTTTATAATGTCAGAAACATAAAGCAATCCAACATGCAAGCCATCTACTCCTACATTTACGGTTACCTGAGAGGAATCTTTCTTATTTATAGAAAGTGACAGAATAAGTGTTTAGCTTTTGGCAAAATTCTACACTCAGAAAGAAGTATTTAGAGCATCATTATGCAACAAGTGAATTCAACAGTTACCAAGCATAAGGAGTTTCTTTCAAATTGTGTTCGATCCCAATTAATTACCAGGATGTCTCTTCATAATTACTGCTATAAATGTGAAAGTCAATTGTTACAAATTCATTCTCATACTGATTACAATTGTACTTACCAATTTATTATTTAATAACACAACAATTATCTTTTTTACAATGATTTATGTTATGACTACCAATTAGCAACAAACCTATGAAAATATGTATATGTTCATACCCAAAGTATAAATACTAATGCAAGAGACATAATAAAGCAATTGTTCTCCCAATCATGACTTACAATAGGTGTATTAACCTATGAAATGCAGATTACATATTCAAAATGTTGCATTCTGCCACAGCGCTGAAGGGATTATCTGCTCCTGCTTTCTGCACAGTGAGTGATTTGCAGGAGCAAATTTCCTCTTTGTGCTTTACTCTCGATGGGCAACTAGTTGGTGACGCCTGGTTTAGAGTGTAGTTAGTCCATATTCATTTGTTTACATCTGTTGAGAATTTAAAAGGGATTTTTATTTCTACCACTTTTTTCATAGAATTGGTGTCTTCAAACTGTTGCTTAGATCACAACACATAACTGCATAAAAGAACACATTAACATAAAAACACAGGACATAGGTCAAAAGAGTATTTGGTAGCCAATCAAATGATGGATGGAAACAAAATGCTTACAGTAAAACCCCATTAAAATGCTCTTCAACGAACTACATCCTAAATATACAGCACACAGACACACCATTTACAAATGGAGAAAACACTGCCAGCGGGAGCCAAGGTCTGTGGTTCAGATTTTGCAAGGACCATCCTCCCTGACAGGTTTTTACTGGGTTTTTCACAGTCCTCGTAACTGACAAATGCTAATTAGGTAATAATGGTTCCCCTGTAAATTTCCTCTTCAATTTATTTTATGTCTCACACATCTTCATTAGAGACAGATAAAACATACAGAAAAATCTGCCGAAAAAATGAAGCAAAAAGTTCAAACACTTTATAAACTTTATTTGAAAGCCAAAGCAGAAAAAGAAAACACATGGCTAAAAAATTAAGCTTATGTTCAATTCAGTCCATTAAGTCAAGATATTTGGAATCAATTTCAGCGAACAAAGAATGGAAAATGTTTGGGAAAGAAATTTTAACACCCCTATCTTGCACGATTTGTTAACTTTATTCTTCATATCATCTGTGATGACTGATAGTCCATGACTTTGTCGCATACATTTGTTCATCCACCATTAAAACATTTCATATAACTTTCTTAAATTTCTTTTGTTCGTGATTGTATTACCACAAACTTCCTTTATTAGGTAGTAAGTATCTGAAGGTTTCAAATCCGAGCATTCAAATATTCAATATCTCTCACCTCAACAGTTGACAGGATTTTGTAATATGCATTTCATTTTGAACAATCACAGAATGTACAACTTGTTTTGACTGACATTCACACAACACAGAGTAGACATATTGAGAAAACCATTCAACCTTAGGTAGAAACCCATTTTGTCCAGTGGGAAATGTTCAAAATGGTCATTACTTCCTGGATTACTTTTGTATATATTAAAATGTCTCCTAGTAATGTAAAAACATTTATTTTGTCATCATGCTTTTGAAACATTACTATTGTTACAATTTATTATGAATTTTAGCTCATTTACAGTAAAAGAACATATACAAAGAGCTTAAAAGCTTTAGCATTATTAGTTGGAGCATTAATAGGGGTTTTACTGTACACACCAAATCAAGGGATATTTGGAAATTTGGAGAAAATGAAACAACGGAACATTTATATAATATAAACCTTTAGAAAAATCAGTATTAGGAGAACCAAAATCCTTTAAAGCACATAAACCAAATAAGAGAACTCACAATTTGGGAGAAGATTTATAAAAGTAAAAACACAAACTTGTTAAGAATCCTGAGGATTCTCCACAGTAAACACAGCAAAATATAACCAGACATCTGGAAGGCAACATTTATGTGCACAAGGCCTATGAAAAGATTTGTAAAAAGCTGATGAGAACAAATAGTCCTTGAATCATGTTATTTTAAAAACAAGTAAGTGGTGTGGGGTGAGAACAGCATTTTGAGTGAATTCTGCTAATTAACTTGATCCAACCAGTTTTAACACAGTAAAGAGAAGGGTTACATCCACCACCCAGATAGTCTAAAGAATAAACTGAAATTTTACCCTTTGTCATAGATTAATAACTGTCATTTAGTAAACAAGTATTTCAAGTACAAGTATTTCTGAAAATCCCAAAATAATTATATATAACACTTGGTTGTTTTGTTTCTGAAAAACTGATGAGGAAAAAAACTCTTTCTATGCTCGAGGAAAGATGTTTAACACCAAATTTAAAAGTAAAACAAACAGCTCGTGTCATACTTACTAACATCACTTATGTTTAGGGGTCCAGGAGCAATCTGGCCAGAATCCATGCCTCTTATTCCAAATCCATCACACTGAAAATGAAATCACACAAAAATATGTTCCTTTAAAACTCAATTTTTACTTTTTCTAACATGTATGTACAATTCATAGTGAACTGAGAAGGTAATGTATTCCACCCAAAAATTAGATACTGAGATTTTACCGGAAATACATATTTTGAGACCCCCTAAATAAAAAAAAAAGTATTTTTAGAAACATGTTCATGTGTGTGTCTACCTGTGTATATTTCTGTAGGCAGTGTAGCTCAAAAATGAAAAGTTGGTTAAATACCAGACATATTTAAGTTCAATATCTTCCAAGGATGCAACGCAAAGATTTTCAAGAAAATTGCCCACCCACAACCCCTTTTTACATGGAACATATTCCAAAAATTTTGATTTTCTCAAAATTGGTTCTAACAATTTTGATTAAAATACCATATTAAGATACTTGCATGACAAACAAAATGTCTTTTTTGAGTTTTCTGCAAATAGCCTCTGAAGACCTCTTCATTCTGGATGACTTCTGTACTTTTTATAACTGGTAAACCGTAAGAGATAGACAAAAGCTTACTACACAAAAAATGTAGATCTTGCTAAAATACATAATTTATATCATATACATTTTTTGTAGAGTTAAGCATTTCAGAGATATTCTGAGTTATTGGTTTCAGTTTTAAACTACTTTAACTCTCCTCAAATGGAAGCCATCTTTCTTTTGTTTGCTCCTAGCAAGCAAAGAAAACTGAATTTTAATTGTTTCACATAGCAACCAGCTTTCAAAAGATTCAATTATTGCTTTAGTCTGTGCATTTCCTCATTTCCCTTCTACTTACAAAGAAGCAAGCAAAAAGACAGTATTGCTAATGTTTATCATGATGCAGATAAAAGAATAATCTTTTGTAAGAGTTTATTTCTGTGCAACATCTTGAGAAAGTCATGTGAATGGAGCATCAGATTTTTTAATTAGAAATTGCTCCCTACAGAACAGTGTTCGTGGTTCATGCTTATTATTTGGTAAGCACCTGCAAATAAAGTTAAGTTTGATTTTGTGTATATTGAAAGCAAAGTATGCTGAAATCCGATGTGTTTGCAATGTTAATTTCTTTTTAATATTTACTACCGCATGAATACTCAATTAGGTAATTAATTCTTCAACTAAAGTAGAAATTCAGATTTCAGCTGACTATCCTCTTAACAGACAATTTCCATTTATTTAGACTTTTTCTAAATACTGCCATTTGTAATATCATCTCACTGAGTTGGATTTAAAGATAGAAATTTCACCAAAACTACATGTTATCTTGCAAAGCTTTTGTGTAGTATCATTACTCATCTCTTCGCTTTATTACATTTTCTTATATGTATGTTGACTATGTTCTTACACTTTCTGTCTAAAATTTGATTTATGTAAGTCTTTCTATTCACTCACTTCCTTTTTTCACTGAAGACTGTGTATCTCATCAATGGGGAGAACACAACCAAATGAAGGAATTGATATTGTGTTTTTAAAGCCTAACTTTCAAAATACAATGTACATAGGCATGTTGATTATTTTCTGTAGCTCTTCAAAATTAAGAAATATAAACTTTTGACTTATGAAACTTGTCACCTTAATAGTATCTGTATGTTTGTTAAGAGTTGGAGAAAATCTTTCCAAAAGAATCATTCGAACATTTAATAAAGTAATCCCTTGAGCATTTATTCACAAAGATTAGATTTGATTAGGTCAATATATGGAGTTATATCTCAAAAAAGAAGCTAGTAATATGAAGTAGCACATATTAATATAACAATTAATCATTTGTAACAATGCTTCACTTATCTTTCTTAAATCCACAGGATTAGTTTTGCAATGAAAATATCTATTGCACTGTCAGTTAAATTTTTTTTTTTGCTCTTCTTTCAGAAAAAAGAAATTTAGCTGACGATGCAATAAATCTTTTGATTGCAAAACTAGTCCTATTACTTAACTAAACCTTTAAAAGAAAATGTTTAAACTTAAATATAAAAATAAAAAATGGATTTAAAAACGATAAGTGAAGAATTGTTACAAATTATTGTTACATTAATAATATGGAGTTATTTAAGTCCAATTTCTGCAACCTTTTATTAGATCTACTGTGAATACCCTGATCTATAAATCCTAGATTAGTTTAATGCTTCTAATATAGCCCTTAATTATCGTGGATGATAAATAATTTGCCCTGGGGCTAGAAAAGCAAAGTGCCTTATTCTTTATTGGGAAGTTTCTTAGCCTTCACAAAGTATATGCCTTTCCATTTCATTCACTAAACAGAATTTAGATATATTCAGCTCAGCTTTGCGTATCTTATAGATATTTATTGATGTATTTTTTTTTGTTCAGTATCTTTTCTACTGTTGTATACTTCAACGAATACCCTATAACAACTCAACAACTTATTAGAAAAAATCTTATGCATTCCATTCACATGACTTTCTCTACATCTCTGGGACAATTCTTCTATTTACTTCATGCTCTTCAAGAAAAAAAGAAATGGTCTTATTACTTGCTTTCTTGCAAGTAGAAGGGAAATAAGGGAGTACCATAGACTAAAGCGAGTCAAATCTTTTAAAAGCTGGTTGCAATGTGATTGAATTCCCTTTGTTTGTATGACCAATTGTTGACAAATTTCTGTATGAGAAAAGTATAGGAAGTTTAAAACTGAAACCAATATCAAGAAATATCTAAAAAATGATCAACTCAACAAAAAAAAAGTATATAACATAAACTGTGTATTTTAATGAGATGTACATTTTGTGTGTGTGTGTTGTAAATTTTTGTCTACCTCTTATGGTTTATCAGTTATGCGAAATTCTGCAGAATTCATCCAGAATGAAGATGTCTTCAGAGACTATTCCCAGAAAATTCAAGATATACATTTTATTTGTCATGTAAATATCTTTAATATACAATATATTAATCAAAATCGCTAGAGCCATCTTTGTAAAAATCAACAATTTCGAAAATTTTTCCATGTAAAGGGTAGTTAGGGGAGGGGGGATTTTCTTGAAAATCTTTGTGTCGCATCCTTAGAAGATACTGAAACTAAATACCAAGTTTGGTATTTAACAGACTTTTCATTTTTAAGCTACGCTATCCACAGACATTTTTCTAAGCATGCTTTTCTTTTTCTTGATTCAGGGGGTCTCAAAACATTTATTTCTGGTGAAATCTTGGTATCAAATTTTTTGATGCTCTACAACACCTTTATACACTATGTACATACTATTTGGAGAGAAAGTAACAAGTTTCAACAAAAGTTGCTTAGTTTACTGAGAGGAACCAGAGTATGTAATATTTTAAAACTCTTGAGGCTTGCTCTCCCCTGTGCCCGTTACGAACTTCACCTTGCAGAAATTGGCAGGCTTGCTTGTTACGGTCCTCCCAGCGCTCTCCTTCACCCCCATTGTGAACTACATGCTGCCCATGTTTAGATGAGTCTGGGCAGTCTCCATCAGTAGCAGTAGAAACCAGTAGTGTCGTCCAGCAAGCGCAGAGTTAACGACTATCTTCGAGTGAACCTACCAGTGAAGACTGGGTCTGCGAGTAGCAGCCATGTTTGAAGAAGGAAATGTATCATGGAACTCATTGCTGCAACACCATTGAGATCAACCGTATGGACTTTCATGGCAATAGGAAATGGAATTTAGAGAAAAATCCAGGCACTACATAAAAGACGATCATTTTCCATGATATGTTTCCATTAAATAAGGGTGAGACCATTCTTGTTTTTCAACAAAGTAAAGGCCTGTTTTGGCCCTCAGAAATATATTCCTTTTGGAAGAAACTTTCACTCACTTCAAATTATATGATTTTCATGTCCACCACAAAGTTTGAAATGTTTACATTGTAATATTGTAAAGGTCATTGCATGGCAAGGTAGCTAGAGTTGGCTGAGAAGCCTGAGTAATTACTTGGTGGAGAAATCTGGTTATTGGTTGCAGGGTTGCAACAGAAGGTTGTTTCTCACCCAGGTCAAATGGGGCTAGTCTGGAGGTCGAAAATTGCCCTCCGTGGTGTAGTGGTTACCATGCTAACTTCACATACCCAAGGCGTGGGTTCAAACCTGGCAGAGGACGATGGATTTTTTCGGGTGTAAAAATTCTTAGCATGGCTTCCTTCGGAAGGGAAGTAAAGCTGTTGGTCCTGTGTTGTAGATTTATGGCACGTAAAAGAACCTCAAGCATGATAGAGAGGCCTCTGAGCAAAATTAAGCAGTCTTTCATGCCCAATTTAGAATGGGACACTGAACCACAGTAGTAAAAAGAGCATCCATAAATAACACGCCATTTAGATTTTTTGGAGGTCGAAAACACCTGCCTTTTTATTGCTCTCTTGTACATTGTTCTGTGATAATACAGTATTTTTAAATGCTCATTTATTTTTATGAGTCTTTTCAAACTAGAACAATAATAAATGGTAAATTCTTCTTAATTGCTACAGCTTGTTCTTTTCCAAAGTCAAATTCACATGTTTATAATTTAAGGTGTACTAAATAAATATGTATGTTCAAGAAAGTCAGTTTTGTGTCTGATATATATTTTCAAGTGTTCCTCCAACATTCCTCATCCTCTCCTGGGTCCAAGCTTCCACAAATAGAATAGCTGAACCACTTTACTCACTTAACAAGGTGATTGGGGAAATTAAATGAATAAATAAATTCCTAATAGTAGTAGTGAAAAAGAAAAGAAAGAAAAAAAAAAGTCCTCGATTCAGCACTAGGGTAGCAGTGAAGAAAAGTGTCTGTTGAGATGACGTCAGAGAGGGGAGGGGTGTGGCAGTGTTAAGCGATCCCATGGAAATATTTTCCCAATCACAATTTCAAAAGCCTCTTACTCCAATTAAGATTGGAATTCTTGGCATTTAGTTTCATCCATTTAAGAGATATATATTACAAAATGGTCCATGCAAATAATTTAAGTATAACAAGACAAATATCTAAACATACAACATTCACTCATGCTTAAAAATTGGACTTGCCTGCTGACAGTAGTGAAAAAGAGTATAACATAATTATGTACAGTTTTGATCATTAATTCACACTAGGCCCACAAAAAAGTGTTATTTTAACAATTCTGTCACTTGCCAGGATCATATCAGCATCCCATAGTGATGGCATTTGACTAGCAAGAGTCTTTTAGGTGCCACTTAAAAACTATTAGTCTGGACCAGTTTTGAATCTACGATCTTGGGATCAGAAGGTTTCAACCTACAATCTTGGGATAACCAATAAATCGGAAATTAGGAAACAAGCCATTAATTATGAACTTTGATGTATGACAGTGACATTTGGATCATTGCAAAAATAGGAAAGAATTGCAATCTGTCAAAATGAGATGTCTACATCAGCTCTTTCACAGTGATGCAAAGAGTAACATAATTATGTATAGTTTTGCTCATTAATTCACACTAGGCCCACAAAAAAATGTTATTTTAACAATTCCGTCAAATAAGCATCCTGGCATTTGGCCTGTAAGAGTCTTTTAGGTGCCAGCTCTACTGATAAGGGGATGCCCCTTTTAAGCACACTTAAAAACTATTAGTCTAGACCAGTTTTGAACCTATGACCTTGGGATCAGAGGGTTTGAACCTACAACCTTGGGATAATCCATTAAAACGGAAATTAAGAAACAAACAATTAATTAAGAACTTTGATGTATGACAGTGACTCCAAAAATAGATCACTCCAAAAGTAGAACAGGAAAGAATTGCAATCTGTCAAAATGAGATATTTACATCAGCTGTCAGGACTGTCATGTAAACTAATTTTAAACTGTCAACATTACATTGTCATCTTTTATAGCAGGGGTTGCCAAACTATTCATAATGGGGTCACATTAACTATCAGAATGAATGCAGGCGAAGCAAGTTTAAGATAGGAACCAGAAACACTCAGAATTTTATTGAACTAAAATCTGCATTTAGGTATTCATAACTGAAATAATTAGACACTCAACAAATGGTCAATCTTTCAACACTTAACATGAAATACCCTACATTCATATTCAATATGAAGAATGAAATTGACTTTTCTGTGCTATGACTACATATATTTGTGGTGCTAATTTTGTGCTGCCTTTCATCAAAACAGTCTTAAGTTTATCAGTCGTGCCAAAACATATATTTTGATTAGACATTTCATTTTTATTTTCTCTAGCATGTATGTACATAGTAGCTAGAGAAGGTATCGATTGCATTTCACCCAAAAATTTCACCAGAAATACACATTTTAGAACACCTGAATCCAAGAAAATCACTTTTACAAAAAGGTCTGTGTGTGAATCTGTAGAAAAAAACTTTTAATACAAAATTTGGTATTTAAGTTCAGTATCTTCCAAGGATGTGACATGAAGACTTTCAGGAAAATCCCAACATCCCCAGCTACCCTTTACCTAGAATACTTTTTGAAAATTCCTATTTTTTTTTTTCAAAAATGGTTCTTATAAATTTTTATTAAAATATCATATGTATAAGATGTGTAAATCTTGAATTTTCTGGGGAATATTCTCTTCATTTTGGTTGACTTTTGTCTAACTGATAAATCATAATATAGACAAAAAGTTACTACACAAAACATGTAGATCTTGTTAAAACGCACAATTTATGTCATGTACATTTTTGTAGAGTTTACCACGTCCAAGATATTATTTGTTATTGGTTTCAAATTTGAACTACTTAAAACTTTTCCCAAACAGGAAGCCATCTTCCCTTTCATCTCTCTTTTGTTTTACTGCAAGACTTTGTAGACAACTGAATTTAATTGTTTCACATAGCGTCCAGCTTTTAAAAGTTTTCACTATCGCTTTAGCCTAATGTATTCCCGTATTTCACTTCTACTTACAAGGAAACAAGTAATAAGACCAATTCTGCTAATGTTTATTTCAATTAGCATGATGTAGATAAAAAGAATAATCTTTTGTAACAATTGTTTGTGGACCAGTTAGAGAAAGTTGTGTGAATGGAACAATCAGACTTTTGAAAATGTCTTTTCACAAACACACAATAATGGAAGCACTGACATTACTCCTTCAAATAAGGAAATGTGTCATTTGCAGACAGTGGTGAAAATCAACCAAATTAACTTCCTTGTATTTATTTTACAATAGGTCACTACATATTGATTAAAAATGAGAGTGCTCATTATTTAACAGTACAAAATTGAATAAATTAATCTAATACAGCCAAATCATTTCTTTTTATTAATATTTTTTTGAACTTGAAGGCAGGCTAAACAAAGGCAGTTTGTGGGTGGCATTTAGACCCCAGGCTGTAGTTTGGCAGATCCTGCTTTATACCCTTTATATTCTTGCTTACAGAATTCATTTATACATTATCTACTTTATTCTACCCTTGATGACAGCCATAAATACAGGAAGTTTTGTTATTGTTAATACTTTATAGGTTCACTAAATTATGAGGTAACCCCTCTCACAGCCTCTCTCCTGAGCGAGAGCACTGTGAGTCGCCAGTAAAATGATGCTAGCAAAGGTACACTGAAATCCACGCCTTAAAGTAAATACTGGAAATGATGAGCTCCTGCTCCCAAACAGGCAGCATATCAATTAAAAGTGTTCTTGATCACTCCCCTGTTCAGCAGCAAGGAATCACAAGAATTTCTGCTGCCAAGCTTAGGCGAGAGAACGAGAATATTTTTGCAAGTTGTGCTGCCTGTTGGGAGCAGGTCAGCATTTCCAGCATTTACCTTGAGGTAAAGATTTTGGTGTGCCTTTGCTATCACCACTTTCCCAGCAACTTTTGCTTCTTTTGCATAGTGAAGAGAGGCCGTGATAAGGGTTACCTTATAATTTGACGATCCTATATCTTAAAAAACAAACCAGTTGTGAAGTTTGGAACTGGAAAGCTTATTTCATGCATAAAGGAAGAACTTTACTGAAACACAAACATAAATAATGAAACAGTGGGCCTATGTAAATTTGGGATTGTAGTATTAATTTGCAAAGAAATATTGGATAAAAGTCTTTGAAGTGTCAAATAATGAATGATTAAAATCACGTGTAACAAAGTAGTCTATTGATGTTTCATTATCATTTCCCAAATATTTCTTATGAACCAGTTAAAAAATACAAAATGTGTTGCCATTTATGTACTTTTAAACAACAAACCAACAAACTAACCATTCACTATCATCTCATTCATAACTGTAAACATAATGATTCACACCTGCTTTTCTATTGATAAATGCTGCATTTTAAGAAATATAAAATGTTGGTTCATACAATTCAAATCTACATCTGTAGTACTTTTAGTCTTATGTTTATACTATAGTATTTCATTTATGAAGTTTCAACTATGGCATTTTTAAGTTTTGCGTAACGTTTATATATTTACCTTCGAAAAACATATTTACCTAGTAAGTGTCATTCTATTAATATATAATTCGAAAGATAAATTCTCTGCTCTAAATGTATTGGTAACAACCTGGTCTAACCTCTAAGAGCAACTATATATTTAATCGTCCTGACCAAATACGAATGCACTACATACAGAAGCACTGTTTTAAAACTATGTTAACTCAGTTCCTTTGAAGTTCTTATTAGATTTTGAAACATTTTCCTTGTTGGTGCCACTATAACCTTCATATTCGTACTTCATGATAACATCGCCCAAATTTGTAATAACATTAAAACCTACCTGAATGATATGAAAATGCTTTAACTGATAGGAAAGTAATCATACAAACCCGTTTTGCGAACTACAATTCATGATTTAAATAATTAGTAGCAATATTGGCAAAATTAAAAATCACCATAACCCTATCTTGCATGCTCCGTTATTGCTTTAAACCTAGGAAATCATACACTATACAGAGAGGAGCGGTTCGGATTATACCAAAATAGTCGCTATATAATGTGTCTAATTGTGTCTCATGTTCACTCTGGTCAACTTCAAAGGTGGTTCAGCTTACTACACACTGCAAAACAATCATTCTGGTCATATTTTACAACATGTAACGTTTATTATATACTGATTACCCCACTTTCTTCTCTGCCGCAGTCTTCAAAACGGAAAGGCACTTTTTTGACGTGAATTATTTTCAGCAACATACCTTATTTACAGAAGTATGAAGCACTGCACTTCCAGCTATCACAAAAGTTTATTTGCACACAGTTTAAAAGGTTGTCACGATCCTGTATGTATTGATGTTAGTTATTCGCATGCTTGATAAAACCGGAGATCTTTTGAGATTCACCAACAACGTCTGAAGTTTATGCAGAAATCACACACCACGACATTCCAACTTCTACATGCACTGAAGATAGAACACAGTGTACCTCATCCCCACTCTGGCTCTGCGCGTAGTATTTTGGGAAAAGATGACCGCAACTTTTCGGGGAACTGTAACAGAAGCGACTTTCTCATTGGGCAATAATCACGTGACTACCATTGCCCACAATGCAGCTCTAAAGAGCTTCTTCCATGGAGGTTCTTTCAAACGTAGCATACGGCGATGATTTTACAAGGATTTTCATACCCTTTGCAAATTGTAGGCGTTTGGGTTATACGTATTGTTAGCAACACTGAAGTTTTCACTTACAACAGTTATCTATGCTTACAACTCTTAAGCTCACAAATTATTATAGCTTTTTGAATTTGTATAAGAGAGACAAAAAGATCCTCAGAGGGTGAACATGCCCATCGGTGCATCAGAATTTTGTTCAGAGAGGGTTTTAACATTATTGGTTTATTCTTTGCTGCAGAACGCCTACTAGTGTTACCGCTTTGTCTGTTCGTAAGAATCAATCAACTCTCGAACCGCTGCCGGTGCATATTGTAAGCTTACTGACATTACATGCGCGTACATATAAATGACCTATTTTTAGTGCCACGTACTCGGATTTGCGTTGTTTTAGAGGAGAAATATTTTTACTTCCTTTACCATTTCGATCTACCTAAATATTGTATTCCACCCAAAAATTCGATACCTATCGAAATTTCACTGGAAATGCATGTCTTAGGTTTCCCTGACCCCATAAAATAAATTGTTCGAAAAAAGAAAAACAAACAAAAATCAAGCATGTGTGTATGTGGGTCTGTCTTTCTGTCTATCTGAGTATCTCATTTCTGTCTGTTAACAAATCAGTTCAGAAGCTAAAAGATAAATACCAAAATTAATTTTTAATTTCAACATCTTTCAAGGATGCGACACGAGGAGTTTTTAAGAAAATCATTCCACACTAAACTGTCCCTTACACGGAATGCTTTTGGTTAGATTTGATTTTCAAGAACGGTGTAACCATTGATTAAAATACCAAATGTTTAAATGTATAGGTGTCTTGGATTTTCTAGTAATACTTATGAAGTCCTCTTCATTTAGAATGAACTCTCATAACTGTTAAACCACAAGACATTGACACACAAAACTTTACTTCACATAAAACATACAGATTCCTTTAAAATATACAATTTATTTGAAATACTTTTCTTTATGATGTAATCCATTTCCGAGATGTGTATTCCTATTGATTGGTTTCAAATGTTCAATGCTAGTATTTTTTTACTCTCTTTACTACGTACTCATTAGGTAGACAAGGATTACATTCCATCTAAAAAGTTCGATACCAAGATTTCACCGGAAGTACACATTTTAAGGCCACTTAAATCCCCCCCCCAAAAAAACTTTTAAAAATGGCCAATATATGTGTGTGTGTGTGTGTGTGTGTGTGTGTGTGTGTGTGTGTGTGTGCTTAGAACCTTCCTTAATTAAATAAACCATTCGAATGGAAGGTAAAGCAATAAAACCTAATACAACGTAACTCAAATATGAACAGTCGGATAAATACATACTTTCTATTTAAATTTGGTATCTTTCAAGGATGCCACGAAGACTTTCAAGAAAAATTCAAAATTAAATTAAATTTAGTTTTATTTATGTACGTTCTTTAGCCCGTGGTTCTCAGCGTTCTATTCTCTCCATTACATATTGGGCGTGAATTTAATTCAATTTTTGTCAGAAGCCTCTCTATCAGGCCTGAGGTTCTTTTGAGGCTCGAGGATTTTTACGCCCGAAAATTCCATCGCCCTCTGCCGGATTTGAACCCGCGACCTTGGGAACCAGAAGCTAGCATGTAACCTCTAGACCACGGAGGACGGTAGGAAAAATTCATCCATTCCCAACTACACTTTAATGGAACATTTTTCACTTTTTTATTTTCTCTAAAATTGTTAAAGATAATGAATCAAATAACAAAACATATCTACACAAAAATAAAACATATATCTTCAATTTTCTGGGACTATCCTGTGAGCCCATTTCATTGGAAAGGGAATTTGTGTCACACTTTTGGAATATGATAATAATGAGAATAATAATAATAATAATAATAATAATAATAATAATAATAATAATAATAATAATAATTCTATGACAGCTCATGTGGCCAATATGACTGCCGACCTCATGCCCACATACACACGGTAGAGCTGGGTGGTCATCCAATCGATACAGGAAGGTGATGTGGTCCGCATCGCGCTTCCCCGACCCAAAAGTTGGTTCATTAGAGCAGGATCACATATTTTCACGGTATTTGGAAAATGCTTAGTTCAATTATGAAGTATAGTACTTATGCAAGACGTTTTCCCAGACATGTATGCGTCACACAAGAACCTTTTTCTAAGCCTGTCTTTTAATTTTTACTTTCTCTACATGTATTATGCACATAGTGTATAGAGAAGGTATTGCATTCCACCCAAAAATTCTATACCGAGATATCACCGGAAATACATGTTTTGGGTCGCCTTGAGCCCAAAAAAAGCATTTTCAGGAAAATATCCATTTGGTGTATGTATTTGTGAGTCTGTGTTTGTGTGTTTGTGAACAGCATAGCTCAAAAACGAAACTTGATATTTAAGTTTGGTATCTTCCAAGGATGTGACATGAAGATTCTTAAGAAAATCCCCAAACCCCAACTACCCTTTACATGGAACCTTTTTTGGAAGTTTGATTTTCTCAAAAATGGTTCTAACGATTTTTATTAAAATATCATATATTAAAGATATTTACCTGACAAATAAAATATATATCTTGACTTTTCTGCGAATAGTCTCTGAAGGGTACTTTATTCTGGATGAATTTTACAGAATTTTGCATAACTGCTAAACTGTAAGAGATGGGCACAAAACTTGCCACACAAAAAATATAGAGCACGTTAAAACACACAATTTATGTTATATACATTTTTTTTTTTTCGTGGAGCTGATCGTTTTAGAGGTATTCCTTGTTTTGGGTTTCAGCTTTGAAGAACTTATACCTTTCTCATACAGGAATTTGTCAACTCGTGTCCATACAAAAAAGGAAGTTCATTCACATAGCAACCAGCTTTTGACTATCACTTTAACCTATGGTACTCCCTTATTGCACTTCTACTTACAAGGAAGCAAGTAACAAGACTATTCCTGCTAATTTTTTCTCGATTAGAATGAAGTAAATAGAAGCATAGGCTTTTTAACAATAATTTGTTGCAGAGATGTAGAGAAAGTGATGTGAATGGAACACATCAGATTTTCCTACTACGTGCATGGTAGGTAGAGAAGACATTGCATTCGACCCTAAAGCTCGATACTCAAGATTTCATGTAAAAACACTTTTTAAAATCTACT
Source organism: Hymenopus coronatus (assembly GCA_030762935.1). Lineage (NCBI taxonomy): Eukaryota > Metazoa > Arthropoda > Insecta > Mantodea > Hymenopodidae > Hymenopus > Hymenopus coronatus. The sequence goes on from CM060899.1 coordinate 42,286,902, forward strand.
GAATCAAAACGCAACAACACTTTTAGAGTGAGTGTCTGTGAATAACATAACTAAAAATCGATGTGTTCCATTAACATGAATGTCTCTACATCTCTGTAACAAATGATTGTTAGTAAGCTTATTCTCCTATCTATTTCATGCTAAAAACATTAACAGAAACGGTCTTATTACTTGGTTTCTTTATAAATAAAAGAGAAATAAGGGAATACACTAGGCTAAATCGACAGTCAAAAGTTTTAAAATGTGGCTGTTATGAAATTGAAATCCGTTTTCTTTTCCTGGCCAAGCGATGACATGTTCCCGTATGAGAAAAGTTTAAGTAATTTTAAAACTGAAATCAATAACAAGGAATATCTTCAAAACTCCACGAAAAAAATTTATATGACATAAATAATGTGTTTTATCGCGATCTACTTTTTTTGTGAACTAAGTTTTAGTCTATCTCTTAGGGTTCATAAGCTATGCAAAATTCAACAAAAAGCGTCCAGAATAAAGAGATCTTTAGAGCCTATTCCCAGAAAATTCAAGATTCACATTTTATTTGGCATGTAAATATCTTAAATATAAGGGATTTTAATCAAAATAGTTATCCATTTTTGAGAAATTTTTTCCATGTAAAGGGTAGTTTGGGATAGGGGGAATTTCCTGAAAATCTTCGTGTCGCATCCTTGGAAGATACTGAACTAAATACCAAGTTTGGTATTTTACAGACTTTTTGTTTTTTAGTTATCGTATTCACAGACACATGGACACATACACACGAACCTTTTTCTGAAAAAATATTTTTTTTTGATACAGAGGACACTAAAATTCTATTTCCGGTGAAATCTCGGTATCGAATTTTTGGGTTGGAATGTAATACCTTCTCTATACTCTATGTACATAGTACGTGTAGAGAAAGTAAAACATCTGATGTGTTCCATTCACATGACTTTCTCTACATCTCTGCAGCAAATTATTGTTAAGAAGTTTATGCTTCTATTTACTTCATGCTGATCGAGAAAAAGTTAGCAGAAATAGTCTTATTACTAGCTTCCTTGTAAGTAGAAGCGAAATAAGGGAGTACCTTAGGCTAAAGTGTTAGTCAAAAGCTGGTTGCTATTTGATTGAAGTTCCTTTGTTAGTATGGACAGGAGTTGACAAACTCCTGTATGAGAAAAACATGGAATATCTAAGAAACGGTCCACTTCTCTAAAAAAAAAAATGTATTTAACATAAATTGTGTGTTTAACGTACTCTAAGTTTTTTATGTGGTAAGTTTTTGTCTATCTCTTACGGTTTAGTAGTTATGCAAAATTCCATAAAATTTATCCCGAATAAAATAGTCTTCAGAGGCCATTCCCAGAAAATTCAAGATATACATTTTATTTGCCAGGTAAAAATATCTTTAATATGTGATATTTTAATCAAAATCGCTACAGCCATTTTTGACAAATACAACATTTTCGAAAAAAGTTCAATGTAAAGGGTAGCTTAGCGTAGAGGTTTTTTCTCAAAATCTTCGTGTCGCATCCCTGGAAGATACTAAACTTAAATACCAAGTTTGGTATTTTACCGACTTTTCGTTTTTGAATTATCGTGTTCACAGACACTCGGACACACACGGAAATTTTACTGAAAATACTTTTTTTGGATACAGGGAACCCTAAAACATATATTTCCGGTGAAATCTCGGTATCGAAATTTTAGGTGGAGTGCAATATCTTTTCTATACACTATGTACAAGTGTAGAAAAAGGTCCGTGTGTGTCCATTTGTCAGTGTGTCCGTGTGTCTGTGAACACGATAACTCAAAAACGAAAAAATCCCCCCCCCAAACTACCCTTTACTTGGAAAAAAATTCGAAACTTCAGATTTTCTCAAAAATGACTCTAACGATTTTGATTAAAATACCGTATATAGATACACTTATATGGCAAATAAAATGTATATCTTGACTTTTCTGGGAATAGTCTCTAAAGACCTTTTTATTGTGAATGAATTTTGCGTAACTAATAAACCGTAAGACATGGACAAAAACTTATCACACAAAACATGTAGATCACGTTAAAACATACAATTTGTACCTATCATATATGTTTTTTTCCGTTGAATTGAGTCGCCCTCCGTGGTGTAATGGTTACCATGCTAACTTCATATACCCAAGGTCGCGGGTTCAAACCCGGCGGAGTACGATGGATTTTTTCGGGAGTAAAAATACTTAGCATGGCTTCCTTCGGAAGGGAAGTAAAGCTGTGGGTCCCGTGTCGTAGATTTACGGCACGTAAAAGAACCTCAAGCCTGATAAAGAGAGGCCTCTGAGCAAAATTAAGCGGTCTTTCACGCCCAATATAGAATGGGACGCTGAGAACCAAAGCAGTTAAAGAGCGTCCATAAATAACACGCCATTTCATTTCATTTTCCGTGGAATTGACCATCTCTGAGATATTCCTTATGTTATTGTTTCAGATTAAAATACTTTTAACTTTTCTCACGCGGTAAGTGGTAAACTCCTGGCCCTGCATAGAAACGAATTTCAACCACATGTCAGCCAGCTTTTAAAAGATTTGACTAACGTTTTAGCCTAGTGTATTCCTTTATTTGCATCCTAATTACAAGGAAGCAAGTAATTAAGACAATTTCTGCTAATGGTTATGTCGATTATCAAAAGTAGATAGAAGAATATGCTTTTTAACAATAACTTGTTAAGTAGATGTAGAGAAAGTCATGTGAATGGAACACACCAGATTTTTTCAGGTAAACTACAAGGAGATGTCAATATATTTTGGTATCTCCTACACTCGGCTAGTATCAAAGAAGCAATTAATTATTATTATTATTAATTATAATAATATTATTGCTGTTGTTATTAGGATTTTATTATCATAATCATTGTATTCTACAGAGTCAAAGACCGTATTTCTGAAGAAATCCCTAAATCGAATTTTTGAATGAAATGCAATACTCCCCCTACTTTTATAGGTAAGCAGTAGAGATAGAGAAAGTAAACAATCTGATGTGTTCCATTCACATGACTTTCTCTACATCTCTGCAACAAATTATTCTATTTACTTCTTCTAATCGAGTAAAAATTAGCAGAAATAGTCTTATTACTTGCTTCCTTGTTAGTAGAAGTAAAATAAGGGGGTACCATAGGTTAAAGTGATAGTCAAAATCTGGTTGCTATGTGACTGAAGTTCCTTTGTTTGTATGAACACGAGTTCACAAAGTCCGGTACGAGAAGTTTTTTATAGCTGAAACCAAAAACAAGGAATATCTCTAAAACAATCAACTCCACGAAAAAAATGTATGTAACATAAATTGTGTGTTTTAAAGTGCTCTACATTTTTGTGTGGTAAGTTTTTGTCTATCTCTTACGGTTTATCAGTTATGCAAAATTCCGTAAAATTGACCCAGAATAAAGTAGTCTTCAGAGGCTATTTCCAGAAAATTCAAAATATATATTTTATTTGTCAGATAAATATCTTTAACATATGATGTTTTAATCAAAATCGTTGGAGCCATCTTTTAGAAAATCAAAAGTTTCGAAAAAAGTTCCATGTAAAGGGTAGTTGGGAGAGGGGGGATTTTTCTCAAAATCTTCGTGTCGGATCCCTGAAAGATACTAAACTTAAATACCAAGTTTGGTATTTTACTGACTTTTCTTTTTTGAGTGATCGTGTTCACATACACACGGACACACACGGACCTATTTCTGAAAATACCTTTTTTGGATACAGGGGGCCCTAAGAGATATATTTTCGGTGAAATCTCGGTATCGAATTTTTGGGTGGAGTGCAATACCTTCTCTATACATAGTACGTATAGAAAAAGTAAAAACACAATAATCTCTGACACAAAATATAGAATTGAATTAAATCATGTGACGTGTTGAATGAGAGCTGTTTTGGAAGCTGGCGATTGACAGAGAACAGTTTACTATAGTTTGGGGAGGCATGCAAGTTTTGCCAATGCTACAGATATGTGGTATTTTTAGCAGCGTGTACGTTATTGCGAGAGCATTTTTGACGTCCATCCTCACCAGGACGCAATCGGTATGCAGTCTCCAGCTTGTTCTGGGATATCAAGCATGAAGACTCAACAACAAACAGAAGAATTGACCACTATCTGATATCACGCAATAATATTCTTTTAAGACTTGGCATATAAATAGCTTTCATATATGGTATTTTAATGAAAATCGTTAGAGCCATTTTTAATAAAACAAAACATTTCGAAAATTTTTCTATGTAAAGAGTAGTTTGGGGTGGGAGATTTTTCTCAAAATCTTCGTGTCGCGCCCCTTGAAGATAGTAAACTTAAATACCAAGTTTGGTATTTTATCGACTTTTCGTTTTTGAGCTTTTTCTGAGAGATACAGATAACGCCAAAACGTCTATTTCCGGTGAAATCTCGGTATCGAATTTTTGGGTGGAATACAATACCTTCTCTATACACTATGTTCATAGGAAATGTAGAGAAAGTAAAAATGTTTTTTTTGATACAGGGATCCTAAAACATATTTTTCCGGTAAAATCTCGGTATCGAATTTTTGGGAGGAGTGCAATACCTTCTCTACACACTATGTGCATAGTACGTGTAGAGAAAGTAAAAATCAGTAAACTCTTATAAGTAATTACTTGACAAGGAAGGAGACAGTTCAGTAAAAGTAATTACTGATTTTTAATATAATAACAGTTTACTTATAAATCGTTTTTTTTAGATATTCCTTGTTTTTGGTTTCAGCTTTGAAAAACTTATACATTTCTCATACAGGAGTATGTCAACTCCTGTCCATACAAACAAAGGAACTTCAGTCACATAGCAACGAGATTTTGACTATCACTTTAATCTTATTCCGCTTTTACTTACAAGGAAGGAAGTAATAAGACTATTTCTTCTAATTTTTTCTCGATTAGTATGAAGTAAATAGAAGCATAAGCTTTTTAACAATAATGTTACAGAGACGTAGAGACAGTCATGTGAATGAACACATTATATTTTTCGTGTAGAATTGATTGTTTTCGAAAAACTCATTGTTATTGGTTTCTTAAACGGGACCATGCAAAGCGAACCGAATCTCAATTGTTTCACATAGTGACCAGCTTTTAAAAGATTTGACTGTCGCATCAGCATAATGCATTCCTTTATTTCCTTTCTACTTTCACAGAACAAAGTAATATGACAAATTCTGCTAATGGTTATCTAGATTAATATGGCGTGGATAATAGAATACTCTTTTGTTAGGAAATGTTGTTTGTGGAGCAGCTAGAAGTTGTGAATGTGAATGGGACACATCAGATTTTTTCATAAGAAAATGACACGAATCCTGAACTTTAAGAACATATATTGTTTTACTACTTGCACACTGCTTTTTAAATTAAGTTATAGATGGACAGGCACATGGTTATTAATAAGCACGCTAAACTTTAAACCGTGTTTTATCGCAAACTTTTTCCAAAACTTTTCAATACCTAAAATGCTCTACAGGATGGACTTTTGTATTAAATTATTTTAAAATTCTTATACTCAATTTTAACTTTTTTAAGAATTGATTTCTGTAAGTAATCTTTTGCATTCCACCGAAATATTCAATAGCAAGATTTCATCTGAAATATCTTTTAAGGTCCTTTGGATCTAAAGAAAATATTTCATCATAATGTGAGTTTTTTATGGTAGTGTTAAACGCCCCCTTTTATTATATAAGACACCGCAGGTGATGACACTGATGATACATGGATTGAAGGTGGAGCACCGGTGGAATGCGATGGCGGGGGAACCGGAGAACCAGGAGAAAATCCGAACCACCACAAATCCAACATGCGCTCACCTGGGATTGAACTCATGGTCTAAAGTAACAATTAAAAACAGTTTTAATGACTTTGGTGTAAAATTATATAAAGTATTCTCAAAAGCGCATTAAAGAAGATATTTTAAAGTATTTTGTTTGTTAACAACGCTGTTAATTACCAGGATCACATCAGCGTCACTGGGTGCCGGAATTTCGTCCAGCAGGAGTTCTTTAACATGCCAATAAATCTATTGATATTGGGCTTTTGCTTTTGAGCACATTTAAAATTCATCGATCTGGACTGGGCTTGAACCCGAGACCTTGAGTTCAGAAGGCCAAGCGCCTAATCAACTGAGCTTCTCAGACCGACTTAAAGAAAATTGTGATATACTTTTGCAAAGTAACACCCCAATTATGACAAATAAATTATTTTAAAAAATCTAGACTTTTGAAGAGTACGAAAAGTACAATAATTAGGGTTGATACAAAAATGCGTTATTCCAGACATATTTATAAACTCATTTGCCATAAAGCGTAAAATTGTTATTTGAATAGTTTCAAAAATATATCTCGTGGCTAACTTTTATTAGAAAATTAATTTAAACAATAAGAATTATTCTGTAAATAAACATACAAGCTAGAATTTTGGTAAATGGCAAAAATATTACTATAATTAATTATAATAACTGATACAAATTTCAATAAGATATCTTACTGTGGATTATCCAAATTTCACAGTGCTTATTCAGATAAATAAATATCACTGCAGACTGTATTTCCTCAGTTTATCAAAGCTATTTAAGTGATGCTCATGTTGAACGTTTTGTGACAGTCTTTTGTTTGGAAACCTCAAAGAGGAACCATCTTTCTCTTGTAAATTATTTCGTGTAATGTAATTAGAAATGTTCAGCATTAGGCTGAAATTGCATCATTATGAGATAAAAGATCTCGTCAAGTTTATAGCTTCTACCGGAGATGTTTGAATTGTCAACAATAACGAAATTTCAAGATGCTTTCTCCAAGGTTACAAGAATGAACTCCAGTAAACATTTGCATATGCCATTTGGATTTAAAGTTCTCGAAGCAACTTTTAAACGAACATGCTTGTCTGTAATATTCCTAACGGACTTGGATGCGGTGATGGCGAATTCGGTCAAGTAAATGACAAACGAGCAGCAATTCGTGCTCGGCGATCCAAGCTTACCGCACAGCCCTTACAGCGAATAGCGAATAAAAGATATGATCATCTTGCTTTGCGAAAATATCATAGCAAATGTGTGCCGCTCTGTAAGAAAGCGAAGTCTTTGGAAAATCTCTGTATAGATCGAAACCTAAACATGTTAAGGTATGTAACAATCTATTCCTTGTATAACCACTTTGTTTTTCGATTTTAGGATTTTTATTTTCTCTACACTCACTATGTACATAGTGTATAGAGAAGGTATTTATTGTATTTCTACCCAAAAATTAGATACCGAGATTTCACCGGAAAGGCACGTTTTAGGGCCCTCCGTATGCAAAAAAGAAGCATTTTTGGAAAAAGGTCCATGTGTGTCCGTGTATCTGTGAACACGGTAACTCAAAAACGAAAAGTTTGTAAAACACAAAACTTGGGATTTAAGTTTAGTATCTTCCAGGGATGCGACATAAAGATTTTGAGAAAAATCCTCCTACCCCAAACTACCCTTTACTTGGAAAAAAATTCGAAAATTTTGATTTTCTCAAAAATGGCTAACGAATTTGGTTTAAACACCTTATATTTAAGATATTTACATGACAGATGCAATGTATATCGTGAATTTTCTGGGAATAGCCTCTGAATAAGTGTTTATTATGAATACATTTTGTGGAATTTTGCATAACTGGTAAACCGTAAGAGATAGGCAAAAAACTTGCTTAACAAAAATTTAGATCTTGTTAAAACACATAATTTATGTTATATTCATTTTTTTTCGTGGAGTTGACAATTTCTGAGACATTCCTTGTTGTTAGTTTCAGCTTTAAAATACTTATACTTTTCTCATATAGAAATTTGTTAACTCCTGTGCATACAAACAAAGGTATTTCAATCACATAGCAACCATTTTTAAAAGATTTGACTATGGCTTTAGCCTATGGTACTCCCTTATTTCCCTCCTACTTACAAGGAAGCAAGCAATAAGACAATTTCTTCTAATTGTTTCTCGATTAGCATTAATTAAATAGAAGTGCAGCTTTTTAACAATAATTTACTGTAGAGATGTAGAGAAAATCAATTGAGTGGAACACATCAGATTTTTTTTTTTCATTTGTTTTATGTGATTAGAATCGACAAATTAGATACACAATATTTTCTTTTGATTTTAAACATTGAATAATCTGTCCCAAAAATACCTTAATTACGTTTTAGTGCGAAAGTTTGGTATTTATCGGATTTTGCATTATTGAGTTATTATTTATTACTCACGCATGCGCACTCATATTTTAGGCTGCACCATAGCCGAGTGGTTGTCAATTTGTTGTCTGAGAGCATGCACATTGCACAGACATTACCCGCTGTGGTGTAATGGTTACCATGCTGACTTCATATACCCAAGGTCGCGGGTTCAAACCCGGCGGAGGACGATGGATTTTTTTCGGGTGTAAAAATCCTCAGCATGAAGTAAAGCCGTGGGTCCCGTGTCGTAGATTTACGGCACGTAAAAGAACCTCAAGCCTGATAGAGAGGCATCTGAGCAAAATTAAGCGGTTTTTCACACCCAATTTAGAATGGGACGCTGAGAACCACAGCAGATAAAGAGCGTCCATAAATAACACGCCATTTCCATTTTCCAGAGTTCAAAAAGAAGCAGTTTTAGAAAAAGGTCCGTGTGTCTGTGGACAGCATAGCTCAAAAGCGAAAAGACCGTTAGATAAAAACCAAACTTGGTATCTACATGTGTTTGGTAGCTTTCAAGGTTGCGGCATGGACATTTTAAAGAAAATACCCACAAACTACGCTTAATTGTTCTCAAAAATGCCTAACGATTTTGATTAAAATACTCGTACCATATATTAAAGATATTTAGACCATAATTAAAATGCATATTTAAATATTTTGGGGAATAGCTTCTGAAGATCTATTTATTCTGTATGAATTTTGCAGAACTTTGCATAAAAGTTAAACCGTAAGAGAATGACAAAAACTTACTGCACAAAAAAATGTAGATCTGCTAAAACACATAATGTACGTTCAAATACGTTTTTGATGTTGAGTTATCCTTTGAGATTTTCTTTGTTATTGATTTCAACTTAATAGTATCTAACTTTTCTGAAACGGGAAGTCATCTTTCGTTTCATCTCTCGTTTTACTACTGGCCACGAAAAGCGAGACGAATCTCAATTGTTTCACTTAACGTCCAGCTTTGAAAAGATTTTTCTATCGCTTTAGCGTAGTATATTCCCTTATTTCACTTCTACTTATAAGGAAGCAAGTAGTGAGACAATTTCTGCTAATATTTATCTCGATTTGTTATATTTCTGTTAATGTTTATCTAGAACCGAACTTAAATTGCTCACATAGAGACTAGCTTTTAAAATATTTGAATATCGCTTTAGCCTAACATATTCCCTTTTATCCTTTCTGCTTAGAAGAAAGCAAGTAATGAGACAGTTTCTGCTGACGTTTATCTCGATTAGCATGTAGATAATAGAATAATCATTTGTAGGATGCTCGCAGAAGATGTAGAGAAAGTCATGTGAATGGAACACATCAGGTATATTACTCTCTCTACACGTACTATGCATATAATGTATAGAGAAGGTATTGTAATGCACCCAAGATACCGAGATTTCACCTGAAATACAATTTTTGGGTCCCCCTGAATCCAAAAAAGGCATTTTTGAAAAAAGGTCCGTGTGTGTCTGTGGAAAGCATAGCTCAAAAACGAAAATACCCTTAAATACCAAACTTGGTATTTAAGCTTTATTATCTTCCAATGATGCGACACAAAGATTTTCAAGAAAACTCCCCCACCACAAATATGGAAATATTTTCAAAAAATTTTTATTTTCTCAAAAATTGCTTTAATGATTTTGATTAAAATACCATACATTAGTGCTATTTACAAACCAAACAAATGTATGTATACCCTAAATTTTCTGGGAATAGCCTCTGAAGACCTCTTTATTCTGGATGAATTTTGCCGAATTTTAGCATAACTGCTAAACCGTAATAGATTGACAAAAACTTACTGCACAAAAAATGTAGATCTCCTCAAAACACACAATTTATGTCATTTACGTTTTTGTCGTGGAGATAACCGTTTCCTATAAATTCCTTGCTATTGGTTTCAATTGTAATGCACTTACACTTTTCTCAGACAGCAAGTGTCCGTTTTTCTTTTGTGCTACTCCTGGCCAAGCAGAGAGCGAGATTGCAGATTCTAGTTCAGTTTTAGACCAAGGCTCTTTCCTGAGCCTTTCCTATTGGTTACGGAGACAGGTGAACGACAGGTTTCGAGATTTCGTCGAGGAGACGCTAGGTTAAGTTAGGTGTATGTAAATGAACTGGAACGAAATGAGGTGTAGAAATGGACTTTCTGAAAATCAGTTCTGTTTTCCAATGCGAAATGCAGTCTTCCGTTCGTTCTGATGGTTGCGCATAGACAGCCATGTTGGCCAATCGACCAATGGCAGAGTCAAATCTAAAACTGAATTAGAATCTGCAATGTCGCAGGCAGAGAAGCAATTTGCAATGACAATCGCATAACAACAGCTTTTGAAACATTTGACTATCACTTTAGCGTGTATCTTTTTAGTTTCCTTATACTTATAAGAACTAAGTAATAAGAACATTCTGCGAATGATTATCTCGATTAGCATGGTGTAGAAAGAAGAATAGTCATTTTGTTTTAGAGCAGCTAGAGAAAGTCATTTGAGTGTAACACATCAGAATTTGTTCTAATGTGATAGCAAATTCTTGTGCTCGAGATAATTATATTGGGAGAGTTTATAGGGGTTGAAATTGGTTTTATTATTTTTGTTCCACAGAAGCCAGTCGCTGCTAGCAGTTACATCTGCTGAAGACATCTCGATAGCTAATAAAGTCGTCACACCTGCCGCCATCTTAGCTGCAAAGAAGGAGAACAATGCAGCAAGACGCATATATCAGGCATTGCTATTAAATGCATGGCGCCGACGGCGTCTCCAGGCAGTCGAGCTGACTGAGAAGCTGCAAAACCTAAAAACCCAGGTACGCCTTAAACAAATATCCTGTCTATCTGAATTTAGAAAAAGCAAAATCCCTCTGATATGCCGTTAAATATCAAACTTGGTATTTAGGTTTAGTTCCAAAGATGCATTACGAAGTTTACCGCAAACTACCCTTTACATTGGGGCGTCTCCTTAGCACGGTGGTAGCGCAGCTGCTTACCAAGAGAGAGACCTGAGTTCGATTCCTGGTATCTGCGTGGGAAGTTTTCTCCCGCTGGGAGACCTGGTCCGGGGTGCACTCAGCCTCGTGAGGTCCCTGGGGAACCAGTTGAGGAACTACTTGATGGAGAAGTAAAGGTTCCAGGTCAAGAGGACCGTATTAACCGGCCGGGAGGGATTCGAGGCGCTGACACTCTCCAATACTGCACCCCATCTATTACGTCTGTCCTGGACCGAGATGGGGGACGCAGCGGCGGTGAACCAAGGTTCCTTGTGAGCTGTCGTGTCATGGATTTTTGGATGCAGGGGGCCGTAAATCGTGTATTTCCGGTAAACTCTCGGCATCAACTTTTTGGTTGAAGTGCAATACTTTCTCTACCAATGCACCACGTAATAAGTAGAGAAAGTAAAAATATATCTGACAAATTGTGTGTTTTAACTAGATCTGCATTTTTTGTGTAGGAATGTTTTGTCCATCTCTTATGTTCACTAGTTATGCAAAAGTCATGTAGAATGAAGAGGACTTGCGATGCCAAAAACTTAAGATATATGTATGTTGTATTTGCCATTAAAAGTCTTAAAATATGGCCAAAAACGATAGAACTATTTTTGAGAAAATCAAAATTTTCGAAAATGTTTCCATGTAAAGGGTAGCTGGAGATGGAGGGATTTTCTTGAAAATCTTTGTGTCGCATCCTAGGAAGATACTGAACTGAAATACCAAGTATGGTATTTAACGGACTTTTCGTTTTGGAGCTATGCTGTCCACAGACATACACACACATCCACACACAAGCACACACACACACACACACACACACACATTGACAGACGCACGCAGGACATTTTTCTAAAAATGTTTTTTTTTTGGATTCAAAGCATGTATTTCCGGTGAAATCTCGGTATCGAATTTCTGGGTGCAATACAATACCCTCTCTATACACTATGCACATAGTGTAGAGCAAGTAAAAATCCTCGTGTCGCATTCTTTGAAAATGCGAACTTAAGACCATTTCACAATTTGATCAAATTGCATTCGATGTCTGCTGACCGCCTTTCGAATTATAAAATACAACAAGTCTTTATGTTTTTCAGAAAGAAAACTTTCATCTCCACATGGCGTTTCTAAGGACACTCTTGGACACAGAAAGGAAGAGGGTAACCCAGTATAACAACGCAGCACAACAGTTGGCGCTAGAAGTGGAGGAAATGAAAAGACAGCGCGAAGAGATTAAAAAGGTAACCCTTTTTCTGGATAGCCTCTTTTAGCTGCTCAATCACTTTTGTTGGGTCCACGGGTATATAGGCATCAGCATAGGGCAGAACAGTTTAGCGGCCAGTCGTGAAGAGCGAGGCTTTATTGCCAGCTGAACTCTTGAAAAGTGTCTTTTAGTTGACGCAATACAGTATTGGTGAAATGACTCAGTTCTGTTTCCCCAAAACTATTCATTTATGAAGCATAGGTCAATGATGCATACAGAATCTGTAGTCCTCTGATTTAACCCCCTGTGATTTTCATCTCCGGGGGGTGGGGTATTAAACGAGAAAGTTTACAAAAGAAGTCCACACAATTTAGAGAGCTTAAAAATAACTTTCGTCAAGAAATTGCTGCCATTTCTCAGAGGGGCATGCGTGTGATGGCAATTTCCTAAGCAAGTGCCAGAAATGCTTGAGCAATGAAGGGAGTCACTTCCTTTATCTCCTGGCTAGGTATGTGTGAGTACTTTTATTTTTAAGTTTCTACTTTTTGTTTCTTTGTTAGAAATAACTTACGCGACAAACCGAAGTATACAGCTTGTGGACGTGCTGTTACCGCTAGCAGCACCGCAGGTCGGCTAAGAGCAGTGAAACCTGTCTACTCTAAGCTACTCACCCAGGCAGTGAGTTAGCGGACATGCTGGCAGAGACGACCTCAGAGCTTATTTTTACAGGACCCGAGCCCTTTTGAGGCATGCCTCCAAGAAATATCAAGTATAAGATAACCTAACAAGTATGACTAATAAACAAACGACTGCTAATCAAGCAAAAGAGTTAATGTTAGTTCATAATATAGGTAAAGGATTAATCTAAATACATGCGTAAGTTTTCACGGCCGGTGTCCATAGTTTTAAAATTTAAAATTTTCGGGCTGTTTTACCGTAGTCTGTAGGTTAAAATATTTCTACCTAACGTTTCGTCCCTGTCTGTGAGGGACATCATTGCCTCTGAAGATTTCCCTCACAGACAGGGACGAAACGTTAGGTAAAAATATTTTAACTAAACATATTTTAACCTACAGACTACGGCAAAAGAGCCCGAAAGTTTTAAAACAAAGGATTAATCTGTTGTAACAAGTTGTAGAGAAAGTCATGTGAATGGAACAAATCAGACCTTTACTTTCTTTGCATATACCAAGTACATAACGTATAGAGAAGATATTCCATCACACTCAAAACTTCGATACCTAGATTTCACCGGAAATACATGTTTTGAGGACCCTGAATTTAAAAAAGAGCATTATTAGAAAAAACACAGCGTGTATGTGTATATGGACAGGGCAGTTAAATCACCCACCTCTCACTTATTCGGGCTTGTGTTCGATCCCAAGCGACCGCTTTTTTCCGGGTTCTCTGGTTTCCCCGCCATCGTATTCCACTGGTGCTCCATCTTCATTCCATGTATCTCCAGTGTCATTGCCTGCGCATTAAACACTACCCCCCCCCCAAACGTGTGAGGATAGCTCAAAAACTAAAAGACTGTTAAATACCAAAATTGGTATTTAAGTTTAGTATCTCCCAAGTTTGCCACACGAAGAATTTCAAGAATTATTTTGTTTTTTTAAAATCTTTGTGTTGAATCCTTTTGAGATACTGAACTTAAATACGAACTTTTCGTTTTTGAGCCGTGCTACTCACACACACACACACGGACATTTTCTAAAAAATGTTTTTTTTATTCAGGGGGTCTCAAAACATGTATATCCAGTGAAATTTCGGTATCGAATTTTTGGGTGGAATACAATACATCATCTACTACTTATATTGTGCATACGTGCTGAAGAAAGTAACTAAGTGAACTATTAATGACAAGTTTTACACATTTCAGGAGAAGAAATCGCTAGAGAAAGAGATTGAGCAGCTGGAGGTAACAGTCGAGGACTTGAATACAAAATACAACAATTATAAGAATGACCTGCTAGCAAGCCGCACAGAAGCCACCCTCATGGAGACTCAGCTGACCAAAGAGAGGGAAAAACTGGTCAAGTTGCGCGAGGACAAGAAAATACTCATTGATAAGGTAATTCATTTGTGCGTGACTAGTTATGGAAAATGTGTATCTCCTAACGGATAAGGGATTCAGATTGGCTTAAGGGAATAATCGCCCTCCTGGGTAGTGTGGTGGTAGCGTGTCTGCCTCACATTCAAAAGTCCGTAAGTTCGAATCTCGTTACGGGTGAGTTATCCGGATAAGGTTTTTTTCGGGGTTTTCCCTTATCCTGAGAAGACGAATGTCGAGTAACTTTAAGCTCCATGGACCCCGAGATCAATTGAGCATCATTTCACCAATTTCATTCATCGTCCGATATGACCAACTAGGTTAAAGGATTTTAAACTACACGAAAAAAAAAAGTGAATGTTCGTTTCGTTTCGTAATCGGCGTACCCTCCCCGTAGCTGTAGGACTGATACCCCCCCCTTGTCGCCCTCCATGGTGTAATGGTTACCATGCTAGCTTCATATACCCAAGGTGGCGGGTTCAAACCCGGCGGAGGACGATGGATTTTTTTCGGGCTTAAAAATCCTTGGGATGTTGGTCCCGTGTCGTAGATTTACAGCACGTAAAAGAATCTCAAGCCTGATAGAGAGGCCTCAGAGCAAAACTAAGCGGTCCGTAACCAGGCATGAACATGAGGAAGTGATAACATGAAATGTAAGCGAAATTGATGGTTGGAGAGGTAATGATGGATCAATCGGTGGAATGAGTAGCGGAGGAACCGGAGGTCCCGGAGAAATACCCGCCCAGACGCTGCTTCATCCACCAAAAATTCTACATGCGGGCATTTGGGATTAAGGGAATATTAAAAGCCTTAATACACTAGTGATAGCTTTGCCAAATTCATGGTCCATTGTTTATCAAACTATTGAACAGAAGACTGAACATTATAATGAATATACATGGTTCAGACAGTGCATCTGTGACATTTGAAATATCCACAGTATGTGAAAATGTTTTGTTGAAATTGTTACACACAATAACAGCAATCTTTTTGCCATATTTAAAAATTCTAGCTTCCATGAACATTTAAATCATATTATTTACTTTCTCTACACGTATTATGTACATAGTGTATAAAGAAGGTATTGTATTACTGCAAAAAAATTGATACTCAGATTTAACCGGAAATACACGTTTTAGGGTCCCCTGTATCCAAACATTTTTTTTAGCAAAATGTCCATGAGTCCTTGTGTATGTGAACACGGTAACTCAAAAAACGAAAAGTCGGTCATGCTAATCGAGATAATCTTTATCAGAAACGATCTTATTACTTAGTTCCTTATAAGTAGAAGGGAAATAAGGTTAAACCGACAGTCAAATGTTTTAAAATGTGCTTGATACGGGATTGAAATCCGTTTTTTTTTTTTTTTTTGCGTGTCCAGGAATTGACAAGATCACGAATGAGAAAAGTACAAGTATTTTAAAACTGAAACCAAGATCAAGGAATATCTCGAAAACGGTCATCTCCACGAAAAACATGCATATGACATGTTCGTTTTAAGGAGACTTACTTTTTTTCTGTGGTAAGTTTTAGGGTTTAGGATTTACTAGGTGTGCAACATTTAAAAAATATCACCCAGAATAAAGAGGTCTTCAGAGGCTATTCCCAGAAAATTCGAGATATACATTTTATTTGTCATATAAATATCTTAAATATAAGAGATTTTAATCAAAATCGTTAGAGCCATTTTTGAGAAAATCAAAATTTTCGGAATTTTTCCATGTAAAGAATAGTTGGGGTGGGGACATTTCTTGAAGGTCTTCGTGTCGCATCCTAGGAAGACGAACTTAAATGTCAAGTTTGGCATTTAACGGAGTTTTCGTTTTTGAGCTATGCTGCACAGCGACACACACGGATCTTTTTCTAAAATGCTTTTTTTACTCAGGGGACCTCAGAAGTTATATTTCAGTGAAAGTTCGACATCGAATTTTCGGATGGAATACAATACCTTATCTAACTACTATGTACACTGTATGTACATACGGGCTAGAGAAAGTAAAACCTTGACTTGAGTTTTAGTCTGCGTCGTATCACTTAGTGTTTATATTCTTACTTTATATGTAATGAATATCAAAATTTGATATTAAACTGTATATTTCTTTCTCTACAGGTACTATGTACATAGTATATACAGAAGGTATTGTATTCTATCCAAAAATTCGATATCGAGATTTCACCGGAAACACACATCTTGGGACCTCCTGAATAAAAAAAAAAAAAAAAACATTTATAGAAAAAGTCCGTGTGTGACTGTGGACAGTATAGCTCAAAAACGAAAAGTCCGTTAGATACCAAACTTGGTATTTAAGTTCAGTATTTTCCAAGGATGCGACACGAAGATTTTCTTGAAAATTTGGAAAACATTCCGAAAATTTTGATTTTCTCTAAAGTTTTTTTTATTAAAATCTCTTATATTTAAGATATTTACATGACAAATAAAATGTGTATCTTCAATTTTCTTGAACAGCCCTTGAAGACATGTTTAGTCTGAATGAATTTTGCATAACTGATAAACCGTAAGAGATACACAAAACTTACTACACAAGAATGTAGAACTCGATAAACCACACAATTTATGTCGGATACGTTTTTTCTTTCAGTTTACCGTTTTCGAGATATTCCTTGTTATTAATGTCAGTTTTAAAATACTTTGTTTCTCATACGGGAACTTGTCAACGCTTAGTCACGCAAAGAAACGGATTTTAATCTCATAACAACCACATTTTAAAACATTTGACTGTCGGTTTAGCC
This sequence comes from Hymenopus coronatus, assembly GCA_030762935.1. Classification (NCBI taxonomy): domain Eukaryota; kingdom Metazoa; phylum Arthropoda; class Insecta; order Mantodea; family Hymenopodidae; genus Hymenopus; species Hymenopus coronatus. The sequence continues at coordinate 42,304,068 of CM060899.1, forward strand.
AAGTGTATTCCCTTATTTCGCTTTTACTTATAAGGAATTAAATAAGATCGTTTCTGCTAATGTTTTAGCATGAGGTAGATGGAGATGTAGAGAAAGTTATGTGAATGGAGCGCATCTGATTTTTTTTTCAGATTAAAATGAGGTTAAATTGACATATTAAAGGTAGGTAGTTTACATTATTGTGTATTTTTGCTATACCGGTTGTTGTTCCGAGCATAATGCATAGGGAAGCGAATGTTGCAGAAACGCCGTGAGGGGTGCAAAGCTAAATATGTTCCGAGTCCCCCTGGCAGACTTGATGGCACCTCACGAAGGCGGTGTTACCGTATCTGTAGGGCCCCAGGTTGGCGGGAACCCGCGGTCTCACCACCGGAGGACATTTTCCGGGCGCCGGCTAAGCAAAGGGAGAGCGCGATGACTCAACCGCCTCCGATCGATCTCACACACCCCCCAGGAGACGCAGGCCGACAGCCACCACCACTGACGCACCAAGTTTTACCCCTCTAGCCGGCGATGACTCATTCATAGAGTAGTGGTTGTATCGCATGGTTCGTCATTGATTCTTACTTCCTGGAAATTCTGCTCTCGCTTCCCGGGGATGCTGACTCCCGCCCACGTTATTCATTCTTCTTTCTCAATGCAGCAGAGGGTGTGTGCTCTTATGATGTGTTGCCAACTAGCCACTGCTAGCAAATGTGCTGCTATATTTTACTTAAAGTATTCATGATCGTTTTTGTTAGAATTTGGGGTTTCTAAATGTTGATGTTTTTCGTACCTTGTTCTTCCTGCAGTACAGTATATTCTTTTTATTACTTTCTCTACAGTACTATGTGCATAGTGGATAGAGAGATTTTACCGGAAATACTTTATTTGGGTTCCCCTGAATCCAAAATAAGCATCTTTAGAAAAAGGTACGTGTGCAGTGTCTGTGGACAGCATAGCTAAAAAACGAGAAAACCGTTAAATACCAAACTTGGTATTTAAGTTCAGTGTCTTCCAAGGATGCGACACGATCATTTTCAAGAAAATCCCCCCACCCTCAACTACCCTTTACATAGAACTTTTTCGAAAATTTTGATTTTCTCAAAAATGGCTCTAACGATTTTAATTAAAAATCTCTATATTTAAGATATTTACATGCCAAATAAAATGTAAATCTTCAATTTTCTGGGAATAGCCTCCAAAGTTCTCTTTATTCTGGATTATTTTTATTGAATTTTGCATAACTGGTAAACCGTAAGAGATGACAAAAACTTACTACACAAAAATGTAGATCATGATAAAACACACAATTTATGTCATATACATTTTTTTTGTGAGTTGGTCGTTTTTGAGATATGCCTTGTTATTGCTTATAAGGCTATTTGTTTTCCTGTCCATACTAACAAAGGAACTTCAGTCACATAGCAACCAGCTTTTGACTATCACTTTAACCTATGGTACTCCCTTATTTCGCTTCTACTTACAAGGAAGCAAGTAATAAGGATATTTCTGCTAATTTTTCTCGATTAGCATGAAGTAAACAGAAGCATAAGCTTTTTAACAATACTCTTTTGCAGATATGTAGAGAAAGTCATGTGAATGGAACACATCAGATTTTTTTTTTTTATATAGCCCCCTTTAACATCTAAGGTTTGCATTAGGAACAACTCGTCTATAGGTTCTTAACGTTGGTTTAAATCGTTGTATTTTCCTTAAACACACACATTCGCTCTCACATGCATACTTTCAGACTGTGGGGGATAGGGAATAATCCTGGTTAATGGGAAATTCCCCGCCCCAGCCGGGAATCGAACCCGGGACCTCCGGGCGAGAAGTCAGTTCGCTGATCACTCGACCACGGAGGCAGTATGACATATTATCTATACGACAAACCAAATGTAGCTCCCGAGAAGTTTGTTCTGTAGGAAGTACAATTACAAAATAGCTTCAGGTGTTATGAGCAATAAAATGAACCATTACAGTATCAAGAAGTTCCTACACGATACATTAGGAAAGGGAACATAACCATAAAATCGGTGTCAATTGTTCAAAGAATCATAAAGAACGCATTCATCTTTTGTCTCTGCCTTGATAGCCTATCTACTAGCAACAGATACAATTTTAAGGGCACCAAGTATCTCATATCTACCCAATGTTAAATATATAACGTTTTGGAACAGTCAGATCTTAACCTATCCAATCCAAGAAGATGAAATTTGGTCACGGCATTCTCAAAACCTTTTACTATAACATATTTAAATCTATAATTATTAATTTTAGGCTATTTTTCCTAACTTTTACTTTCTCTAACCCCTGTGTAAAATGAAGGTAATGTAGTATACCCAAAAATTCGATGTCGAGATTTCACCGGAAATTGTATGTTTTGGGGTCCACTGAGTCCGAAAAAGGTACTTTTAGAAAAACGTCCGTGTGTGTATCTGTCTGTGGACAGCATAGCTTAAAAACGAAAAGACCTATGAATACCAAAATTGGTATTTAGGTTTGGTATCTTACAAGGATTCGACACGAAGATTTTCAAGAAAATCCCCCCACCACAAACTACCCTTTACATGGAGAAATTTTCGAAAATGTTGATTTTCTAAAAAAATGGATGTCACGATTTTGATTAAAATACCGTATATTAAAGATATTTACATCCCAAATAAAATGTATATCATAAATTTTCTGGGAATAGCTTCTGAAGTCCTGTTTATTCTGGATGAATGTTGCCGAATAGTCTCTTAAGACCTCTTCATTTTGGATGACTTTTGTATAACTGGCAAACTGTAAGAGATTACAAAAACACAATGCACAAGAAATGTAGAACTTATTGAAACACACAATTTATGTCATATACATTTTTTTTTTTTTTTTGTGCAGTTAACCGGTTTCGGGATATTCCGGATTACTAGTTTCAATTTTAGCCACTTAAATTTAGCCTTTGCATTTTCTTATTTCCCTTCTACTTACAAGGAGCTAGTAACAAGGCTAATTCTGCTTATGTTTTATCTTCATTAGCATGATGTAGATAGCAGATTAATCGTTTGAACAAAAGGTTTGTTTACCGAACAGCTAGAGGACATGTGAGTGGAACACATTAGATCTTTTTCCCTTCTACTTACTAGGGATCAAGTAATAAGGACAATTTCTGCTAATGTTTATCTCGATTAGTAAGATTTAGATAGAAGAATATGATTTTTAACAATAATTTGTTGCAGAGATTTAGAAAAAGTCATGTGATTGTAACTTATCAGTGTTTTTTTTTTTTTTTTTTGATTTGGAGGTTATGCAAACATGCATTAACGGTGAAATTTCATTCCTGCTAATATTAATCTTGGTTAAAATGATATAGATAAAACGATAATCTTTTCTGAAATAGTTTACAGAACAGATAAAGAAAGGCATGTGAATGGAAAACACCAAATTTTGACCAAATTTCAGCGATGGATTTCCTTAAGAAGGCATAACAGAAAGAACGAGAGTTCGGAACGTAGTAGGGGTTACGTAAATGGGGTGATGGAGAGAGTTAAGTCTTAAGGGGAGTCGAAATGCTAAAGTTAAACGTTTGACCCATTATCTCAGCAACTGTTTAGCATAATGAGTTAAATGTTTCAAAGTATATTCAGCTATATCTTAACTGTTGACTAATAAAAATAGAATACTTCTGTTCTTTAGAAAGAATGGTATGATTTTTTAAATAAAGTTCTTAAAATCTTATTGAAAAATGAAGATTTTTAAATTAAAAAAAAATAGCTAATACATATGCATAAAAATCTTTGATCTAATATAGCCTATTTAGGTAAAAACGTGTGGTAAAATGTCAACACTTAGTGTAAATTATTTTCTGAGATAATGGGGCACTTGTGTAGACAAAATATCTTCTTAAGGATTTGCTTTCAAACATAACATTCAAAAAAATCTGATATATTCCATTCACATGACTTTCTGTACATCTCTGCAACAAAGTATCGTTGAAAAGCTTATGCTTGTATTTACTTCATGCTAATCTAGAAAAAAATTAGCAGAAATAGTCTTATTACTTGCTTCCTTGTAAGTAAAAGCGAAATAAGGGAGTACCATAGGTTAAAGTGGTAGTCAAAAACTGGTTGCTATGTGACTGAAGTTCGTTTGTTTTATGGACAGGAGTTGACAAATCCCTGTATGAGAATTTAGCTTAAAAAAAAAACAAGGAATATCTAAAAAACGACCACCTCCACAAAAAAAATGTATATGACAAATTGTGTGTTTTAATGTGCTCTACATGTTTTGTGTGTTAAGTTTTTGTCCATCTCTTACGGTTTAGCAGTTATGCCAAATTCCGTAAAATTCATCCAGTATAAAGTAATCTTCAGAGACTATTCCTAGAAATTCAAGATATACATTTTATTTATCAGGTAAATATTTTAATATACGATATTTTAATCAAAATCGTTACAGCCATTTTTGAGAAAATCAAAATTATCGAAGAAAGTTCCATGTAAAGGGTAGTTTGGAGTGGGGAGGTTTCTCAAAATCTTCGTATCTCATCCCTGGAAGATACTAAACTTAAATGTCAAGTTTGGTATTTTACTGACTTTTCGTTTTTGAGTTATCGTGTTCACAGACACACACACTGACCTTTTTCTGAAAATGTTTTTTTTTTGAATGCAGGGGACTCTAAAACATATATATATATATATATATCCGTTTAAATCTTGGTATCGAGTTTTTGGGTGGAGTGCAATACCTTCTCTATATACTATGTACATATTACGTGTAGAGAAAGTAAAAATGTAACCTAACTTTCCAAACACAACTTTACAGCATTTCAAACTCTCACATTAAGTAAATATGAGCGGTATACCAATATTGCGAATGTAGCTTTCCGATCAAAATAAATAACAATTCTCTTCTCTAACACTAAAATTTACAAACCTATTGATGTTTTATCAAGTGAATGTACTCAGGATTATTTTCAACAACAGTTTTAAGCTATTTACAATAAGCGTACTTCATTAAAAGATACACCAAAATGAGCGAGAGATTCGAAATATTCATATGCAGTTAAAAGACAAAAATCTTATGTGTTCCATTCATATGAATTTCTCTGCATCTCTGCAACAAAATATTGTTAAACAGCTAATGCTTCTATTTACTTCATGCTAATCGACAAAAATTATCAGAAATAGTCTTATTACTTGCTTTCTTGTAAGCGGAAGGGAAAAAAGGGAGTACCATAGGCTAAAGTGATACTCAAAAGCTGGTTGCTATGTGACTGAAGTTCCTTTGTTTGAATGGACAGGAGCTGACAAATTCCTGTGTGAGAAAAGTATGTTTTTAAAGCTTAAACCGATAAGGAATATCTAAAAAACGATCAACTCCACGGAAAAACTTTATATAACCTAAATTATGTGTTTTAATGTGCTCTACATTTTTTGTGTGGCAAGTTTTTGTCCATCTCTTACGGTTTAGCAGTTATGCAAAATTCCGTAAAATTCATCCAGAATAAAGTAGTCTTCAGAGGCTATTCCCAGAAAATTCAAGATATACATTTTATTTGCCAGGTAAATATCTTTAATATACAATATTTTAATCAAAACCGTTTGAGCCATTTTTGAGAAAATAAAAATTTTCGAAAACATTTCCACGTAAAAGGGTAGTTTGAGGTGGAGGGATATTTCTAAAAATCTTCGTGTCGCATTCCTGGAAGATACTAAACTTAAATACCAAGTTTGGTATTTTACTGACTTTTCGTTTTTGATTTATCGTGTTCACGGACACACACACACATACACAAGGACCTTTTTCTGAAAATACTTATTTTGGATACCAAGGACCCTAAAACACATATTTCCAGTGAAATCTCGATATGAGTTTTGGGTGGAGTGCAATACCTTCCCTATACGCTACGTACATAGTACGCGTAGAGAAATTAAAAAAAGAAAAAAAATGAAAATCCCATTTCGACTCCCCTTAAGATGCAATTTATGACAAAGAGATAGATGAAGGTCGGAAAAGCCTGCTGTTTTTTTTTTTTTATGCGTCTCCAGGTGAGGAAAACCTACACATGAAAAAATAAAAGGGGTCATAAGCGACTGAGAACCCTGCGTGTTCCAGAAAAAGAAAAATGCGACCCACGATAAGATTACAATAGTACCTCAAAATTAATCAAAGTAATAAATAACCTTACAGCGAAGTTCCTACACTTCTACGAATTACCACCACAAGAGGATATATAGCGAGAGTTTTGCGTTATTCTTATATTGGGAAATAGAAAGCTCAAACACCTTATAATGCAGCAAACGAATGAATCTATGTTAAATGTAGCCATCTTCATAAAATATAATGTTAAATTATTATATCTTATACTATAGACTTCATGTATATATTTCATGAATCCTTTAACTCATTTGGCAGCTTCCCATTCTTTAAATACTGAAAATTCCTTGTCATGTAAGTCTTTGACTTGCCTGGTAACTAAGTACAGATTTTTTTATGCATTATCTAAACCTTCTTCGGGAAAACTCCATTTATTGATTTATTTGGTGCAGTTTAAACAACCAGAATTGAAATTGTTTATTCCGGCGGTGTTACGCAGCAACGAACAAACACAGCACTACCTACGCCACGACTAAAATTCAATTCCTCGAACTGATGACTCTAATAATATTAATATTAATAAATATAAGAATATTTCAGTTAATATTAGGACAGGATAAAACTAGTATATTACACTGGCTTATTAGACTATTATTTGCTCATGAGAAATTAGAACACTCGCGCGTACGCGCTCATGTACTAAACATCCCACTCACAAATAATAATCCATTTAAGTCACTTATAACATAAATAACTATTTTTACCGATATAGAATGAATCTCTTGGGAGGTTCCCGGTTCGATTTCCAACGTACTACTCTGACCAAGTTTATTTTTTTCGTGGTTTGCACGAATCGGTACGTGAATTCTGGGGTGATTACACTTCTACCACTCCATCATTTCCTGTCGCTATCATTTACTTTCACCTCTTTCATGATGTAGGACCGGGTGACGGTGGTTTGTGTGTTTCGGCAGGACATTTGCGCCGTGTAAAGGTTTCTCCTTTTGAGATTGCTGCCCTCTCCGCCTTCCTGGGAACTGTCCAGACACCCCGGTTGCTAGTGGCTTAGGCAGGACTAGCCGGCATCAGCATTGACGCCTTGGTGGAATCGTTAACAACTCTGTCATGGCTAGCTCACATTGTCGTCCAGACCCGGTTCCAAACTCTTCAGCTGCTCCGGCGAAAGCATTGCGGACCACAAGCACCCGTGGTACTTCTGACGTTACTAGAAGTAATCGGGCTGCACATCTGAGTCCCTCCCGAAAGAGAGGTGTTCGATTGGGTTGGGATCGGCGGGGCAGTGGTTTCCGAAACCCACTGATTGGTGACGCATAGGCGGGGTTGTGAGACGCCTCGCAGTCCTCCGGACTAACCTGGAGAGTTAGTGGACATAAGTTAGTAGTTGTCGTCCCCCATCGAGGTCTTTAAAATAGGTCCCGGCATAGTGGCAAATTCTGGGCCGCCACTCCATCATGAGCTGTCAGGTCACTGCTGTAAAGGTTATGTCCCCTTCACCTGTTCCTCCCAGAGGACACGTTGGAAGCATAGAGGGCCCACTTACAGTTCTGTGGTTCATTATACTGGAAGCTCTCCGTTTGACTACTCATAGCTCCTAAATTCGCTCTAGAAGCGTAAAGTTTAAATTTAAGGACATAAATAAACGATTTTTCTTGTTGACAGTTGCAGGCAACAGAAGAGGTAGTGACTGAGAAAGATGCGGTAATCGAGAGTTTACAGGACAGCAAGAACTCCTTGGAGCACCAACTACAAACTGAAAGCGAAATGCTTCGGTTAGCTGAGACAGAGAACGAAGGTGCACGAAGGTGAGCATCAAAAGGCATTTTCAGAACTCAACTTCGATATAACTTTTAAATACATTACATCGAAAATTCTCTTCTTCTCCAACACAACTCTTTATTTCTTTCACAAACTGATTACAATCAGAATCTGCTCACAAGTAATTCTCTGTCGTAACAATTCTGCCGTATAGTTTATTTTCGACGTTTGCTGGGGCGACGATACAGCTCGCTACGAAATTCCCAGTGAAAACTGAACCCTGGGCAGGGCTTCGTTGCTCTTTTTATATGCTGGTCATGTGAATGGAAATTTCCAGAAGCCGTCGCACGTGCAGTGTACCGGAGGTGTTCAAAAGCTCATTCCTGTCCCAAAGCGCGATTCGACGTCAAATAATATTCTGGCAGAACACATGCCCACAGCTGCGATATCAAAAGAACTTGCCGCCAGCGCAGGTGTCCACTAACGCAGTGTAACAATGGATATCAATAATCAGCTATATCTTATAAAGCAGCCATACTCACACGTTCGGCGATTACGGCCACAGGGCGTAACTTCAATATTTATACAATCTTAGCATTATAGGCAGATTGTTACTGTATTTAATTGCGTGTGTAATTGGCACATTATGGCATACGTAGCAATAGCAGCAATTACATAATACCGGTATTCCAAATAGCCGTGACTTAGAGAGAGAAGATGAAACCCTGCTGTGATATTCTTTTCTCGGGGAAACTAAGATTTAAAAAATCTGTAGACTATTAAATATACCCATTGAACAAATAAGAGAGCCACGGAGTGAAATTTCAAAATTCGACATTTCTGTATACATTTTCTGAAAGATTTATTCTCAAAAACAGCCCATTCCACGTAAAATAATTATATAACAAATTATGTGGTTTAACGAGCTCTACATATTCTTATAAGTAAGTTTTTGTCTTACGATTTGCCAGTTATGCACATTTCTTTAAATTCGTCCAAAATAGAGTAGTCTTCAGAGACTATTCCCAGGAAATTCAAGATATACATTGTATTTGTCAGGTGAATGGAATATAGGATATTTAATATAGGATATTTTAATCAAAATCGTTAGAGCCATTTTGGAGAAAATTAAAAAAAATCTCCATTTAAAGGGTAGTTAGGGGCGGGGGGGGGGGATTTCTTGAAAATCTTCGTGTCACATCCTTGGAAGATATTGAACTTAAATACCTACCAAGTTTGATATTTAAAACGCTTTTCGTTTTTGAGCTATGCTATCCACAGACATACACAGTCTCACACACACGGACCTTTTTCCAAAAATGATCCAAAACATGTATTTCCGGTAAAATCTCGGTATCGAATTTTTGGTTGAAATATCTTCTCTATGCACTATGTACATAGTACGTGTAGAGAAAGTAAAAACGCATTTTTAGAAAATGGTGCTGTGTAAGCGCGGGCGCACAATAACTCAAAAACGAAAAAAAATTGGTAAAATACCAAACTTGGTATTTGTTTATATGTTCCAAGGACTAGTACATGTAGAGAAAGTAATAATAACACAATTCTGCTAATGTTTATCTCGAGTAGCATGAAGTGGAGAGAAGAATAAGCTTTCGCACAATAATTTGTTACAGGAATGGTGAATCGAACACATACTATGTTTACTCTCCCTAAACGTGCTATGTACATAGTGTATAGAGAAGGTATTGCATTCCACCAAAAAATTCGATACCGAGATTTCACCGGAAATACGTTTAGGGTCTCCCTGAATACAAAAAAAGTATTTTTGGAAAAAGGCCTGCGCCCATGTGTGTGTATGTGTGTGTGTGTGTGTGTGTGTGTGTGTGTGTGTGTGTGTGTGGACAGCATAGCTCAAAAACGAAAAGACCGTTAAATACCAAACTTGGTGTTTAAGTTTGGTATCTTCCAAGGATGCGACACGAAGATTTTCAAGAAAATGCCCCCACTCCAAACTACCCTTTACATGGAAAACAGTCGCCCTCCGTGGTGCAATGGTTACCATGCTGACTTCACATACCCAAGGTCGCGAGTTCAAACCCGGCGGAGGACGGTGGATTTTTTCGGGCGTTAAAATCCTTAGCATGGCTTCTTTCGGAAGGGAAGTAAAGCCGCTGAACCCGTGTCGTAGATTTACGGCACGTAAAAGAGCCTCAAGCCTGATGAGAGGCCTCTGAGCAAAATTAAACGGTCTTTCACGCCCAATTTAGAATGGGACGCTGAGAACCACAGTAGTTAAAGAGCGTCCATAAATAACACGCCATTTACATTTACATGGAAAACATTTCCAAAATTTTGATTTTCTCAAAAATGGTTCTAACGATTTTGATTAACATCTCTTATATTTAAGATATTTACATGCCAAATAAAATGCATATCTTGAATTTTCTGAGAAAGATCTCTTTATTCTGGATGCTTTTTATTGAATTTTGCATAACTTGTAAACCGTAAGAGATAGACAAAAACTTAATACACGAAAATGTTGATCACGATAAAATACACCATTTATGTAATAAATATTTTTTTCGTGCAGTTGATTGTTTTTAAGATATTAATTGGTATTGGTTTCAGCTTTAAAAAACATACTTTTCTCGTACAGGAATTTGTCAACTCCTGTCCATACAAACAAAGGAACATCAGTCACATAGCAACCAGCTTTTGGCTATCACTTTAACCTATGGTACTCCCTTATTTCGCTTCTACTTACAAGAAAGCGAGTAATAAGACTCTTCCGTTAATGTTTCTAAATTAGCAAGAAGTAAATAGAAGCACAAGCTTTATAACAATAATTTGTTGCGGAGATGTAGAGAAAATCTTTTGAATGGAACACATCAGATTTTTGTGATAAGAGTTTAGACCAAGAGTCACCACCGTATTTTATTAAATATCTTTGACAGTACATATTTTATACGCAATAATGCCGGTCAAACACTCGCTAATACTAGCACAGAACGTTGAACACAGTATAGAAACACCTCGGATTTAAAGCACAACAAAGCTATGAGGGCTGTCAACGGGAGTATGAGGATCTGTGCAAAAATATATCGAAGTATGCATTGTTCCATGTTTAGCGCGCCCACCTCCATTGACCTGTTGGGTTTTCCAAGGCCTTCTGAGGCCAGTTTCCGAACATCCCTCCATCTATAAATCTCTTCATAATGGCTGACCGTCATTCATTTATTCCTCAGAGAAATACTTCTAAATGCACGCAGCAAACACGCAAATCGTATAAATAAAAGCGAGTCCCCCTCGTTTTTCATGGAGGGGGTTAGTTTCTTCCGCTTCCGAAAGCAATTTTTACTTTCTCTACACGTACTATGTACATAGCGTACAGAGAAGGTATTTCATTTCACCCAAAAGCTCAATAACGAGATTTCACCGCAAATAGACCTTTTAGGGTCTACAGTTTATACAGAAAAACATTTTAGAAAAAGATCCATGTGTGTCTGTGAACACGATAACTCAAAAATGAAAAGTCGATAAAATACCAAACTTGGTATATAAGTTTAGTATCTTCCAAGGATGCGGCACGAATATTTTGAGGAAAATCCCCCCATCCAAGACTACCCTTTACATGGGAAAATTTTAAAAACATTTGCTTTTTTCTAAAATGACTAACAATTTTGATTAAAATACCGTATATTAGAGACATTTACACGGCAAAAAAATAACTTATTTATTGAATTTTCTGGGAATAGCCACTGAAGACCTCTTTATTCCGGATGAATTTTGCTAACTAGTGAACCGTAAAAGACAGTCAAAGACTTACAATACAGAAATTTAGATCTATTAAAATACATTGTTTATGTCATTTTTTTCTCGTAGATTAGACCATTTTTGAGATATTGCTTGTTATTTTTTTCAATTTTAAAATATTTTAAACTTTTCACATACGGGGATTTGTAAACTCCTGGCAATGCATAAAAACGGATTTCATCCACATGGCAACCAGCTTTTTAATTTCGTTTTAGCCTGTTGTATTCCCTTATTTTTTTCAGCTTACAAGAAAGCATTTCTACTAATATTTATCTCGATTAGCATGAAGTAGATAGAAGTTTAAGTTTTTTAACAATAATTTTTTAAAGATATGTAGATGGAACACGTCATATTTTTACCTTCTCTACGTAGTACAAAGTACATAGGCACATACGGTATTGAATTCCACCCAAAAATTCGATATCGAGGCCAAAGCGATGTTAAACTCTTTTAAAAGCCGGTTACCATATGATTGAAATCTATTATTTTATTACACGACCAGAAGTTTAAAAATTCACGTATGAGAAAAGTTCTTTAGTATTTTAAAACTGAAACAATAATAAGAAATATCTCGAAAACAGTCAATTCCACGAAAAAAATGTATATGACAAAAATCGTGTGTTTAAACGAGACCCACACTTTCTGTATAGTATGTATTTGTCTCTCTGTTACGGTTTATCAGTTACGCATAATTCAACAAAATTCATCCAGAATGAAGAGCTCTTCGCAGGTTATTCCCAGAAACATCAAAATATACATTTTCTTTTTCATGTGCGTATATTAAGTACACGTAATTTAATCAAAATCGTTATAGCCATCTTTGACAAAATGAACATTTTTAAAAATTGTTCCAGGTAACGGGTAGTTTGGGGTGCAGGGGTCAAAATTTTTGTGTCGTATCCTTGGAAGATACTTAACTTAAATACCGAGTCTGTACCGACTTTTCTTTTGAGATATTGTGTTCAGACTCACGGACACATAGACACGCGCACACGGGCCTTTTTCTAAAATGATTTTTATTGGATACAGGCGATCCTAAAAGGTGTATTTCCGGTGAAATTTCGGTATTGAATTTTTGGACGGTGTGTAATAATTGCTCTACCTATGTACCGTGTGCTATGTACACAAAGTAAACCGAACTGTTAGAAAAAGGTCCGTGTGTGTCCGTGTGTTTATGAACATTAGTCAAAAACGAAAAGTTGGTTAAATATCAAACTTGGTATTTAAGTTTAGTATCTTCAATGGACGCGACACCAAGATTTTGAGGAAAATCCCCCACCCCAAATTACCCTTTACATGGAAAAGAATTAGAAAATGTTTACTTTCTCAAAAATTGCTATAACGATTTTATTTATAATACCCTTTATTAAATATATTTGCAAAACAAACGAAATGTATAATTTGAATTTTCTGGTAATAGTCTCTGAAGACCTCTTCATGCTGTATGTCTTTTGTATAACTGGTAAACCGTAAAAGATACACAAAACTTTTTACACAAAAATACAGATCTCTTTAAAACACACATGTCACTTTTTATGCAGTTAACCATTTCCGAGATATTCCTTATTATTGGTTTCAGTTTTAAAATACTTCAAAACTTTTCTCGAGCGAAAATATGTCAGCTCTTGGCCATGCAAAGAATAGAATTTCAATCACAGAACAGGCAGCTTTAAAAAAATTGACTATCGTTTTAGCCTAGGGTATTCACTTATTTCCCTTCTTCTTATGAGGAGGTAATTAATACGACCATTTTTGCTATCTTTTGTTCATCTTGATTTGCTCAAAGTAGAGATAAGGAGTAGCTTTTGTAAAATAATCTGTTGCGGAATGAATCAAGAAAGATATGTGAATAGAACACATCAGTTTCTTTGAGGTGAGAGCTTCACCTATAGTTCAGGCCACGAGCCGTCATTTTGCAATAATTCATCAGGGCTAATTTACGTACATGCCGCAAAGGGCCTTTCAATTCTGACATCTACCATGAAGAATAATGGTAAAAGGTGTGCCTTTATTTTGAGCACAAGACGCAAAGTCCCTAGGATTTCCTGGAACATAATTATTGTCTGTACATCGTAAGAACAGACTACCTGGCAAAAACAAGCGAGCATTTTTGCCAGAGCATTAACTTTGCCAGCTGGCACAATCCGCCATTAACAGCCGTCAATGGTACCTAACTTACCTCGTCTTAGACTGCAGGTTTCCTTTTCTGCAATATTTATTTATGTGAGGTTTCTAATACATTGTCCTGGCTAATGTGCAAGGGAATGTGTTATAGGTAACAAAACAAAATTATGTAATGCTAGCATTAAAACGGCTTATTACGACGGTAACTTACCCAATTTCTGGCACCAGTGCCAGAAAATGAAACACGTAACAACCTATAAAAGACTACAATGGCATCACTGCCACAACATGATTTTCTCCAATGTGCCTGCAAGAAAACCTGAAATCGCCACTTTTATTCAAATAAAAGAGTCATCCAGCCCGCCTGAGTAGTGTGGTGGTAGCGTGAATGCCTCACATTCAAAAGGTCGTGAGTTCGAACCTCTCTAAGGGTGAGTTACCCAGATAAGGGTTTTTTCGGGGTTTTCCCTTACGGATGAGAAGAGGAATGTCGAATAACTTTAAGCTCCATGGACCCCGAGATCAATTGAGCATCATTTCACCAATTTCATTCATCGTCCGTTATGATCAATCAGGTTAAAGGACGTTAAACTAAAAAAGAAAAAAAAAAAACACCTCATTAAATTTATTTTAAAACAAAAGCCAACGACAATAAAAATGGGGTTTTCTGGAATTAATAAACTTCGTTCAATGTCAAGCGGAATACAATCCATGTTTTCAATGCTTTTATCATTACCTTCCATTTTCCTCTGTAAGTGTTGAAATAAATAAAACATCTGCTTAGCAAGCATATCATAACATACATCTGTAATCTCTGTTATAATTTTTCATTTAGCATTTTTCAATTATTTTTACGCATTTTAATGCTAAAATTGCACAAAATATTGTATATAACACGTGCATATTCTCATTGAAACACTGGTGAAATATACTTATGTGACAATCATATTATACACTAGTTACACAAATAACTATTTATATTGGTTTATCTTATTTTGTTCACTTACTAATAGTATTGTCACAAATGAAGTACATTTCTTCAGGGTCCAATGTGTTTTGAACAGCTCTAAGCTATGTCTCTGCTGTGTTTACATACATCACACCACTTAGAGTCGGATAGAGCAACGGGCAGAGGGTGGAGGAGGGTTGACCGTGTGGCCTGTTAACGTAAACAACCGAACGTTTGAGAAAGGGAATAATAGCTTTGCTAAAAACATCCTGGCATTTTTCAAATGAATATAACTTTAGAAGATAGAGAAAAAGACTGTAAATACTGGATCATCACATCGTCTCAAACGCTAATGTAAATATTCGCACTTATTCATCTCCCATCCTTGTACAAATAACGACGTTATCAGGATCATGTCATCGCAGCCGCTGTGCCGGAATTTCGTCCCTCAGAAGTTCTTTTACACGCCAGTAAACCTACTAACTTGTGTCTGTCGCTTTTAAGCACAGTAAAAAACCATCGGTCTGGGGCGGGTTTGAACCCGCGAGATTGGGATCAGAAGGCCCAGCCACCCACGTCGACTAAACAGTTGCAGAAATGGTTTTAGTATTACATTTCCTTGTAGGTACAATAGAAATGGTCACATATTTTAAGATTTGGTCCCTATGTGAATATTTGAAATTTCGCTCCTTATACCTGACCAGGGGAAATGAATACGAATAAAGACTTCTCAATTTAGAAAAGTGTATGTATTTTAAATATAAAACCAATAAGAAGGTATATCTTGCTCTGTTTATTTGATCAGATCTTCATTTTTGCGTTTAAGTTTAGTCTTATCTTTAATGGTCCAGAACGAATGAGTTTCAGAGGCCTTTACCTAAAAATGCATATACATAGGTGCACACAAAGTGAACCGAACCTCAAATGTTTCACACAGCGACGAGCTTTTAAAGGTTTTGACTATCGCTGTAGGCTAATATATTTCCTTATTTGCCTTTTATTTAAAAGGGAGCAAGTAATAATAACAATTCTACTGTTTATCACGCATAGCGTGATGCAGATAAAAGAATAATATTATTTTAAGAATAGTTTGTATTTTTAACAGATAGAGAAAGTTATGTGAATGGAACACATCAGGTTTTTTAAAAAGTTTTTGTTGGGGGTCCTCAAAATATTTATTACCGTTGAAATATCGGTATCGAATTTTTGGGTGAAATGCAATACCTCCTTTAGCTAATATAAATAATCACTAAGGGAACGAGGAAGTAAGTATGTTATGTTAAGAAATAACTCGTTTAAATATCAATGTGCAACGTCAAAAATTTTAATGTGAATGTATACTATGAGGTAAGGTCAGGAACATTTCGTACAATGACGTGAAAACATTGTTTATGAATAGACACAGCTTGTAAACAACCTTGGTGTGATGGGAAAAACCAGAGTGTTGGGAAGGGTTGAAATTTTGAGCCTGTTATTTTTCCTGATCTGAACAGGTAAAAAGTGTCCTACCGAAAGTAGTAAAGCAAAAGATCCAAACATTCCAAAGGGCACTAATAACTAGAGAGTTTCACTCAACAAAGCTAATGCTTTAGATGCTTCAAATTGGCTCATTAACTTTGTATTTAGACTCTATTAAATTCAAAATCTGATGTGATCCATTCATAGGACTTTTTCATCATCTGTGCAACAAATTATCGTTAAAAAGGTTATGCTTTTATTTACTTCATGCTAATCGAGAAAAAAATAGCAGAAATAGTCTTATTACTTGCTTCCTTGTAAGTAAAAGTGAAATAAGGGATTACCATAGGCTATGTGAGTGAAGTTCCTTTGTTTGTATGGACAGGAGTATGACAAATTCCTGTATGAGAAAAATATACATTTTTTAAAGCTGAAACTAAAAACAAGGAATATCTCAAAAAGATCAACTCCAGGAAAAAAATGTATATAACATAACTTGTGTGTTTTAACGTGCCCCACATTTTTGTATGGTAAGTTTAGCAGTTATGAAAAATTCCGTAAAATTCATCCAGAATAAAGTAGTATTCAGAGGCTATTCTCAGAAAATTCAGGATTTACATTTTGTTTTGGATGTAAATATCTTTAATATACGGCATTTTAATCAAAATCGTTAAATACGTCTGGTTACAAGGAAGCAAGTAATTAGACAATTTCTGTAATATTTATCTTGATGATCATAAAGTAGATAGAAGAATATCCTTTTTAACAATAATTTATTGCAGAGATGTAAAGAAAGTCATGTGTATGAAACACGTCATATTCTTTTATAGTGTTTCATACACACTTTCACCTCATATGGTACAGCAAACGATGACAATAATGAAACATGGAATGAAGATAGAGCACCGGTGGAATGCGATAGTGGCCGGAGAACCCGGAGAAAACGCGCCCCTGCGCCGCTGTGTCCACGACAAATCCCACATGCATCGAACATTTTTATTTTCTCTAAAATGCTTCTAATGATTTTGATTAAAAGATATTTACATCCAAAATAAAATATATATCATGAATTTTCTGGGAATAGCCTCTGAAGACCTCTTTAATCTGGATGAATTTTGCCGAATTTTGCTTAACTCCTAAACCATAAGAGTTAGACAGCATGTAGATCTCGCAAAAACACATAATTTAGCACAGCGCATTTCTTTAGTTCCCTTCTTTTTACAAGGAACTAAGTAACAAGAATACTCTGCTAATGTTTATCTCGATTAGCATGGTGTAGAAAGAAGAATACTCTTTTGTAAGAAGTTTGTTTGTAGAGCAGCTAGAGAAACTCATATGAGTGTAATACATTAGATTCTTGCTTTCTCTATAGGCACTATGTACATAGTGTATAGAGAAGGTATTGCACTCCACCCAAAAATTCAATACCGAGATTTCACCGGAAATATATGTTTTAGGGTCCACTGTATCCAAAAAAAAGGCATATTCACAAAAAAGTCCGTGTGTGTGTGTCCGTGTGTCTGTGAACACGATAGCTCAAAAACGAAAAGTAGCTAAAATACCAAACTGTTAAGTTTAGTATCTTTCAGGGATGCGACACGAAGAGTTTGAAAAAAAAAAAAAAATCCCCCCACACCAAACTACCCTTTACATTGAACTTTTTTCGAATTTGTTGACTTTCTTAAAAATGGCTCAAACGATTTTGATTAAAATTTTATATATTAAAGATACTTATCTGTCAAATAAAATGTATATTTTGAATTTTCTGGGAATAGCCTCTGAAGACTACTTTATTCTGGATGAATTTTACGGAATTTTGCATAACTGCTAAACCGTAAGAGGCGGACAAAAACTTACTACACAAAAAATGTAGAGCACGTTAAAACACACAATTTATATTATATACATTTTTTTCGTGGAATCGTCGTTTTTGAGTCATTCCTTGTTTTTGGTTTCTGCTATGAAAACTTATATTTTTCTCATATAGGAATTTGTCAACTGCTTCCATACAAAGGAACCTCAGTGACATAGCAACCAGCAAGGAACAAAGCAAACATAGCAACAAGGTACCAAGTATTAAGACTATTTCTGTTATTTTAGTCTGATTAACATGAAGTAAATAGAAGTATAAGCTTTTTAAGTGTACCTTGTTGCAGAGATGTAGAGAAAGTCATGTGAATGGTACACATCAGATTTTTATTGATACAGTGAACTCTAAAACGCGTATTTCGTGTGAAATCTAGTATCGAATTTTTGATTGGAATGCGATACCTTTTCTATTGTATAAACGTATTAGAGAATGTAAAAATCTGATGTGTTCCATTCACATGACTTTCTTCATATCCCTGCAACAAATTATTCTTGAAAAGCGTATACTTCTATTTCCTTTATGCTAATCAGTAAAACATTAGCAGAAATAGCCATATTACTTGCTTCCTTGTAAGTAGAGGTGAAATAAGGGAGTACCATAGGTTAAAGTGATATTCAAAAGTTGGTTGCTATGTCACTGAAGTTCCCTTGTTTGTATGGACAGCAGTTGACAAATTCCTGTATGAGAAATGTATAAGTTTTTCATAGCAGAAACCAAAAATAAGAAATGTCACAAAAGCGACGAACTCCACGAAAAAAATGTATATAACATAAATTGTGTGTTTTAGCGTGCTCTACATTTTTTATGTAGTAAGTTTTTGGCCATTTCTTACGGTTTAGCAGTTATTCTAAATTTAGTAAAATTCATCCAGAATAAACTACTCTTCAGAGGCTATTTTTAGAAAATTCAAAATATACATTTTATTTGTCAGGTAAATATCTTTAATATACGAAATTTTAATCAAAATCGTTAGAGCAATTTTTGAGAAAATCAAAATTTTCGAAAAAAGTTCCACGTAAAGGGTAGTTGGGGGTGGGGGATTTTTCTCAAAATCTTCTTACTAAACTTAATCTTCTTACTAAACTTAAATACCAAGTTTGGTATTCTACCTACTTTTCGTTTTTGAGTTATCGTGTTCACAGACAGCCGGACACACGGACACACACACACACACACACACACACACGGACCTTTTTCCGAAAATGCTTTTTTTAGATAAAGGGGACCCTAAAACATATATTTCCGGTGAAATCTCGGTATCGAATTTTTTGGTGGAGTGCAATACATTCTCTATACACTATGTACATAGTGCCTATAGAGAAAGTAAAAATCTAATGTGTTCCATTTACATGACTTTCTCTACATTGCTGTAACAACTTATTTTTAAAATGCAAATTATTTTATCTAATTTATGATAATAGAGATAAACATTAGCAGAAATTGTCTGAATTACTAGCTTCCTTGTAAGTAGATGGAAAATAAGGGCATACACTAGGCTAATGCGATAGTCAAATCTTCATGTAAATGAAATCGTTTCTAGGCAGGGATAGGAATTTACACCTTTCCGCGTGAGAAAAGTTTGAGTATTTTAAATATGAAACAAATAACAACGAATATCTCAGAAATGGTCAATTCAACGAAAAAAAAAATTATATGAGATAAAATGTGTGTTTTAACGTGATCTACATTTTTATGTAGTAAGTTTTTATCTATCTCTTGCGGTTCACTAGTTACGCAAAATTCATTCAGAATAATGAGGTCTTCAGAGGCTATTCCCAGCAAATTTAAGATAGACACTTTATTTGTCATATAAATATCCTTAGTATGCGGTATTTTAATCAAAATCGTTACAGCCATTTTTGAGAAAATAAAAATTTCCGAATGTTTAGGGTAGTTTGGGGTCAAAATCTTTTAGTAGCATCCCTTTAAGATATAAAACTGAAATACAAAGTTTGGTTGTTCACAGACACACAGACACGCGGTCATTTTTCTGAAACATCTATTTCCTGTGAAATCTCGGAATTTTTGGGTGGAGTGCAATATCTTCTCTATGCACTATGTTTATAGTACGTGTAGAGAGTGTAAAAGGGAGACAACATATGTAAAGACTTTGGTATATTCTTTTTACCATCCTCTTCTGTATTTGTTTTGTATTTTGTTATTGTGTTGCACTCAACAACTGTGCTAAGCCACTTCCTTTGCAAGACTCTTCATTGTCTTGTTAGAGCCTTCAACAAGAAAAGATTGAATACGGCAGCATTTTGGGGTTTCTCTCTTTTGTAAACCCTTCCTGGACTTCCCCACATAAATGTTGGAGATATTATTCTCGAAATAACCGCGTTTCCGCAACACCAATGTGTTTGACATTTCATTTTACTCCTTAAAGTTTAAAAATCTCTCGTATTCCATTCACATGACTTTCTCTACATCGCTGTATCGAATTATTGTTAAAAAAATATTCTATCTACTTCATGATAGTCAGTATAAACATTATCAGAAATTGTCTTAATTACTAGCTTCCTTGTAAGTCGAAGGAACAAAAGGAAATTCACTGGTTAAAACGATAGTCAAATCTTTTAAAAGTCGGTTGCCACGTGGTTGAAATCTGTCTCTATGTAAGGCAGGAGTTTACAACTTTCCCTGTGAGAAAAGTTTAATTCTGAAACAAATAACAAGAAATATCTCAGGAATGATCAATTCAATGACAAAAGCGTATATGACATAAATTATGTGTTTTAACGTGATCTACATGTTTTGTGCAGTAAGATTTTGTCGACCTCTTACGGTTTACCAGTTATGAAAAAATCATCGAAATTCGTTCAGAATAAAGAGGACTTTAGAGGATATTCGCAGAAAATTCAAGATATACATTTTATTTGTCATATAAATATCTTTAATATACTGTATTTTAATCATAATCGTTACAGCCATTTTTGAAAAAATAAAACAATTCGAAAAATCTTCAAGTTGCATCCCTGAAAGATTAAACTTAAATACCAAGTTTAGTATTTTACCAACTTTTCATTTTTAAGTTATCGTGTTAACAGACACACGGACACACACACTTACTTTTTCTAAAAATGCTTCTTTTTTTGGTTACAGGGGACCCTAAACATCTATTTCCGGGGAGATCTCGGTATCGAATTTTTGGATGGAATGCAATACCTTATGTGTACACTATGTTCATAGTACGTGTAGAGAAAGTAAACATCGGATGCGTTACATTCACATGACTTTCTCTACCTATTCCGCAACAAACTATTCTTACAAAACTCTTTTCGTCTATCTACTTCATGCTAATCGAGATTAACTGAGCTGGGCGCCATGTGATGGCATTAAATTCTGTTTAAAAAGGATAATTAAGATAGAAAAAGACAAACAATCGACGATTTTTATTGGAAAAAATTTTTTGCACTAGAAGCTCTAGAAACACTAGAAACAACTCGTTGTCTGTAGGTTCTTTACCTTGTTTTTTTTTTTTTTTAAATCATTTTATTTTCCTCAACCATACACACACACGCACACACACACACAGACGCACATACATATTCACTCTCACATACATATTTCCTGCCTCTGAGGGGGGTATGGAGTAATTCTGGTTAAAGAAAAATTCCCCGCCGGAATCGAATCTGGGACCACCGGGTGGATGATTGTTTACATTTCAGGATAATTATTCGTTCATTTATTTTGACATGAAATATTGTCTTATACAAGCCTCTCTTGTTTGTGTCCAACAATCCTCTCTCTATCTCTCTCTCTCCACTCACATACACACACACGTAGTCGGTTTACCCTCCCCATATTAAGACTTACAGGCGGATGTCGGGGAGCCTACTGCACGAAACCACAGAATGTAGAACCTGGAACGTGTGGTCGGCTCGTAGCCAGGTACGAGCGTGAAATAGAAGCAAAACTGATTATGGGAAACTTACGATGGAGCAATTTGAAACCTGAGGATTCAGAGAAAACCCGCCCAGAAGCCGCTTCGTCCACCACAAATCCCACATGCGGGCGAACCCGGGCCTCCTCGGTAGGAGGCGAGCTGTCTAACCACTCGCCTACGGCGTCGACATATATTTTAATCAAAATCGTTAGTGCCATTTGTGAGATAATCGAAGTTTTCGAAAAAATTTCCATTTAAGAGTGGCTTTAGGGAGATTTCCTTGACAATATTTAAGTCGCACATTTGGAAGATGCTGAAGTTACTAAACTTGATATTTAATGGACTTATCGTTTTTTATTTAGTTTTTCACAGAAACACGCACACACACTCACAGACACCAAAATCATACTATTTTCTATTTTTTTTTTTTTGGATTAAGGGCTCCTAAAACGTACACTTCCATGCAATCTCAGTATCGAATTTTTGAGTGGAGTGCGATACCTTCTCTACCTATGTACATGCTACAAAAAGTAATTGACATCTTTATGGGAAACCGAATTCAGTTATTTGAATTATGTTGTTGGATATGAATTGATATTTGATATTCTAGAATCTATGAATGACACTCTTATGAAAAGCTTAAACTGCTTTCATTTTCATTTGATTGGTTCTAAAGATATAAGCTATGAAAAGTCATTAGTTGCGTTGCAGTTCCACGCATGCGCAGTCGTCTCTCCCAGCTGAAATTCATTATCAGCTTGTAGAGATTTACGGTGAAAATGTAATGGGAGATGGAATGGTGAGAAAGTGGGTTTGGCAATTCAATGATGGACGGTCTAATGTTCGTGACGAAGTACGGAAAGGGCGGTCTTCTCTTATCACAGATGGATTGATTGAACAATTGAATAAGACAATTCGTGATAACAGACGGTTCGCAATAAGAATGTCTTGTGATGTGCTGCGATAAAACACAGCTGTGACTGGATAGGTAGAGTCAGACTGAAAAATTCAATTCCACATTCGGAATTTGAACCACGGATCTCCCGCCTCTAGCCGGTTGCACCTTGTGGTTCACCGAGAAATAAGCGAGTCAGTTGAGAAATTTAATGCCATACCGACATGTTGTCATGGTAGTTCAGTGGCAGAGCAATTCCCGGATATGGCATTGAATTTTTCAGTCTGACTCTACCTATCCAACTCCTGTCACACACACACACACACACACACACTCACACACATATACCACACACGCACCATAACCCCATACGCCACTTCTGATATGACATGATATGACACTACTAAATTGATTGATTCTAAACACATTAGACATGAAAAGTCATTAGATGCGTTGCAATTCCACGTATGCGCAGTCGTCTCTCTAGTTCACTGTCCGTCCACTGACGCCATTACAACCGGATTATATACTGCTTACGGTTGTTTTCAAACCCGGCAGAGGACGATGGATTTTTTCGGGTGTAAAAATCCTTAGCATGGCTTCCTTCAGAAGGGAAGAAAAGGCGTTGGTCCCGTGTCGTAGATTTACGGCACGTAAAAGAACCTCAAGCCTGATATAGAGGCCTCTGAGCAATTTTAAGCGGTCTTTCACGCCCAATATGGAATGGAACGCTGAGAACCATAGCAGTTAAAGAGCGTCCATAAATAACACGCCATTTACATTTACATTTTCCTGTCCTACACACGGTTTCTGTGAGAAAACAATTAAATCATCACAATTGCCCATATTAGTTGGCTATACTGTGAATCCTGGGTCTTGAAGTACTTACAACATTAGAAGTCGCCATTGGGGTTTGTCGTCTCAAAGTGGTTTACCGCGAAACACGCGAGTCAGTTGAGAGGTGAATCAGTTACTGCATGTTGCCATGGTGGCAGAGCAACCGGCTAAAAACCGGGAGATCCGTGATTCAAATCCCGGCTGTGGCATTGCATTTGCCAGTCTGACTTCACCCATCCAACTCCTGTCCTACAAACTGTTTTTGTGAGAAAACAATTAAATTATCACAGCAGTAACTGTCTTCACTGGCGGCAGCTTTCTTTGAAGAGGGCATACAGAAGCCGATTGCCCGCTATGACGCATGTCTGAACAATTGTGTAACTATGTCCAAAAGTAGATTAAGTAATACTCTTTGATGTACAAATAAATGTTGCGAAAACAAATATTTTATGCCTTTTATCTCGACACTTCACATATCAACTACAGATGACAAATGTATTTCTGCTGCAGGACCATAGAGGAGCTGAAAGAACGGAAGGAAAAGCTAGAGGCGGAGTTGCAGGAAGCCAGAAGAGATCAGGTAAACTTGAAGAAACTTCTTCAAGAACGTGATGCCGTTCTGGTGAACAAGGAGAGAGAGTGCGCATGCTTAACGACGTCTCTACAAGGACACCAGTGAGTCTTCTGTTTCACTCGCCTAAGTAAGCTTATAATACACACAGAACTGCTGTCATAATTGCCTCCCTACAACACGCTGGGGTGCACTAAGTCTCAGATGCGGGTAGTTTCAATTTAACGTGGCTATTGAATTAACCTCTTACCATTCATTATTCAGTTATGACGTATCCATAAACTAGATAAACCAGTTTTTCTTTACAGGTAGCTTATTATAGATTTTTACACTCTCTACACGTAATATGTACATTGTGCATATAGAAGGTATTGTATTGCACCCAAAAATTCAATACCGAGATTTCACCGGAAATACGTGTTTTGGGTCCTCCTAAATAAAAAAAAAAAGGTACGTGGGTATGTGTGTTCATGTGTGTATGTGTGTTCATGTGTGTCTGTGGTATGTGTATGTCTGTGGTTATCATAACTCAAAAACGAAAATACCGTTAAATACCAAACTTGGTATTTAAGTTTGGTATACTCCAAGGATGTGCACGAAGATTTTCAAGAAAATTTCCCCCACCCCAAACTATAGTTTATATGGAAAAAATTCGAAAATTTTGATTTTTTAAAAAATGGCTCTAATGAGTTTGATTAAAATCTCTTATATTTAAGATATTTACATGGTAAATAAAATATATATCTTGAATTTTCTGGGAATAGCCCCTAATACCTCTTTATTATGACGAATTTTGCTGAATTTTGCGAAACTGGTGAGCCATAAGAGATAGACAAATACTTTCTACACAAAGAATGTAGATCATGTTGAAACACACAATTTATGCCATATAAGTGTTTTTCGTGGAATTGACAACTTCTGATATATTCTTTGTTATTTATTTCAGATTTAAATACTTAAAATTTTCTCACATGGAATGTTGTAAGCTCTGACCCTGCATAGAAAGAATTTAACCACATGGCAACCAACATTTAAAAGATTTGACTATCGTTTTAAGCTAGTGTATTCCCTTATTTTTCCTTCTACTTATAAGGAAGCAAGTAATTAAAACAATTTCTACTAATGTTATCTCAATTATCATAAAGTAGATAGAAGAATATGCTTTTTAATAATAATTTGTTATAGCGATGTAGAGAAAGTCATGTGATAAAACTTCAGAAATTTCTGATTACACTGCTTTTTTGTTATGATGAATATCAACTTTAATTCAGATTAGATATGTACTTTATAAGATACAAACTATTTCATAAATGTTATTATGCAAATAATTGCATAATAAATATGTTCGACGCCTCTCAAAATTTGAGAGAACTGGTTGGCATTTTGACAGTAAGAGATTTGATCTTCACACAAAAACTTTAAATGGTGATATTCCAACAACTTTCA
This sequence comes from Hymenopus coronatus, assembly GCA_030762935.1. Classification (NCBI taxonomy): domain Eukaryota; kingdom Metazoa; phylum Arthropoda; class Insecta; order Mantodea; family Hymenopodidae; genus Hymenopus; species Hymenopus coronatus. The sequence continues at coordinate 42,329,714 of CM060899.1, forward strand.
TTACTGAATTATTATATAATGTTTTAAAGGTTAAGTTTGTAAACTAAATCATTTTTTTAATAAAACATGCTTTATAAAATTACAATTACTGTTAGGATAATTTTGTCATTTTACTTTCTCTACACGTACTATGTACAGAGTGTATAGAGAACGTATCGTATTGGAAACACAAAAATTTGATTCCGAAATTTCACCTGACATATATGTTTTGAGGTCCACTAATTACAAAAAAGTTAGAAAAAGGCCCGTGTGTGTCTGTCTGTATGTATGTATGTATTGTTTGTATGTATGAAATGTATGTATGTATGTATGTATGTATGTATGTATGTATGTATGTATGTATGTATGTATGTATGTATGTATGTATGTATGTATGTATGTATGTATGTATGTATGTATGTATGTATGTATGTATGTATGTATGTATGTATGTATGTATGTATGTATGTATGTATGTATGTATGTATGTATGTATGTATGTATGTATGTATGTATGTATGTATGTATGTATGTATGTATGTATGTATGTATGTATGTATGTATGTATGTATGTATGTATGTATGTATGTATGTATGTATGTATGTATGTATGTATGTATGTATGTATGTATGTATGTATGTATGTATGTATGTATGTATGTATGTATGTATGTATGTATGTATGTATGTATGTATGTATGTATGTATGTATGTATGTATGTATGTATGTATGTATGTATGTATGTATGTATGTATGTATGTATGTATGTATGTATGTATGTATGTATGTATGTATGTATGTATGTATGTATGTATGTATGTATGTATGTATGTATGTATGTATGTATGTATGTATGTATGTATGTATGTATGTATGTATGTATGTATGTATGTATGTATGTATGTATGTATGTATGTATGTATGTATGTATGTATGTATGTATGTATGTATGTATGTGTGTGTGTCTGTGACAGCATAACTCAAAAACGAAAAGACCTCTAAATGCCAAACTTGGTACTTAAGTTTTGTATCTTCCAAGAATGCGACAGAAACATTTTCAAGAAAATCCCCACACTCCCAACTACCCTTTACATGGAACATTTTTGAAAAATTTTATTTTCTTAAGAATGGCTCTAACGATTTTGATTAAAATCTCTTATATTTAAAATATTCACGAGACAAATAAAATGTTTATTTTCAATTTTCTGGCGGTCGCCTCTGAAGAGATGTTTATTCTGCATGGATTTTGCGGAATTTTTGTATAACTGGTAAACCGCAAGACACAGTCAAAAACTTACTGCACAAAAATGTAGAAAACACAAATTTTATGTCCTTTACATTTTTGTTGTGGAGGTAACCTTTCCGAGATATTCCTTGCTATTGGTTTCAATTGAATAGCTTCTGAAGACCTGTTTATTCTGGATGAATTTCGCATAACTAGTAAACCGTAAGAGATAGATAAAAAGTTACTACACAAAAACTGTAGATCTCGTTGAAATACACAATTTATCTAATAAAGATTTTTTTCGTGGAGTTTATCGTTTTCGACACATTCCTTGCTATTAGCTTCAAACTACTTATACTTTTCTCAGACAGGAAGTGCCCGTTTTTCTTTTGTTCTACTCCAGGCCAAGCAAAAAGCGATTTGCAATGACAATCGCATAACGATAGCTTTTAAAACAGTTGACTATCTCTTTAGCATAGCGCATTCCTTTAGTTCCCTTCTATTTATGAGGAACTAAGTAATAAGTACATTCTGCTAATGTTTATCTCGATTAGCATTGTGTAGAAAGAATAATATTTTGTAGGAAGTTTGTTTGTAGAACAGCTAGAGTAAGTCTTGTTTTTTATATACTAATGGTAACAAATGTGTCAAGTTGCATGGCAGAAGAGAGTTTGAAGTTACGACCCTCAAGGACAGACTGACAGCGTATGTTGTGACGCTGGACGGCTCAAGAGTTCTCAAGAAATACCTGCGCGCTGTGCAACACCTTGTGACGCAAGACATAGGACATTTGGCTAGCTTTAAATTTACGCGCAAGGACAAATGACCGACGTACCCTAGGAGGGGATTCCCAATAGCGTGGTTGCATGACCCCCTACTACAATAAATAAACATCCAGAGACTCAGTGTGACCAGGTATTAGCAATTGCTAAATTCGAACAGCAAACATTGAAGAGGTTTTTCTTCCTTAGAATCATTTAAAACTTCAAGCGTTTGTATATACCGTATACTCTCGATTATCCAGGGTAATGTGGGGGAGAAGAAACACGAATAATCGAAAAATAGGAATGATCGAGAAATCCGTAATTTAATGCTTTTAAGGTCCAACATACACATTTAAATAGGAAACTACGTTTAAAAGTTTTTGTTTTACTTTATTTGCATATACAGTGTACATATTGTATAGAGAATGTATTGTATTGCACCCAAAAATTCGATATAGATATTTCACCGGAAAAATAAGTTTTTGGTCCCTCTATAACGGAAAAAAAGGTCCGCTCATATATTTGACGGTGCACAGCATAGCTCAAAAACGAATATTTAAGTTTGGCATCTTCCAAGGATGCGACACAAAGATTTTCAAGAAAATCCTCTCTCCACTCCCAACTACCTTTTACATGAAGCTTTTTTCGAAAATTATGATTTTCTCAAAAATGACTCTTAACGATTTTGATTAAATTACCGTATATTAAAGATATTTACCGTTTTTGGGTAGCGTTCAACGCCCGCTGCTCTGGCACCGCAGGCGAAAGATATTTATCTGACAAATAAAATGTATATTTTGAATTTTCTGGAAATAGCCTCTGAAGACTACTTTATTCTGGATGAATTTTACGGAATGTTGCATAAGTGCCAAACCGTAAGAGATGGACAAAAACTTACCGCACAAAAATGTAGAGCATAATAAAACACACAATTTATGTTGTATACATTTTTTTCGTGAAGTTGATCCTTTTTGAGATATTCCTTGTTTTTGGTTTCAGCTTTGAAAAACTTATACTTTTCTCATACAGGAATTTCTGAACTCGTGTCCATACAAACAAAGGAACTTCAGTCACATAGCAACCAGCTTTTGACTATCACTTTCACTTAAGGTACTCCCTTATTTCACTTCTACTTACAAGGAAGCAAGTAATAAGATTATTTCTGCTACGTTTTCCTCAACTAGCATAAAATAAATAGAAGCATAAGCTTTTTAACAATAATTTGTTGTAGAGATGTAGAGAAAGTCATGTGAATGGAATACATCAGCTTTTTTTTCTTTAGAAAACAGCAATAAAGGACCCGCCGAGTGACAATAAATGCCATTTGCATTGTTTAAAAGATCACAGGGTGACGTTTCTATTGTTATCGACTGCCTGTTCCGTGTAAATTAAAAACAAATTTAGTTTTTTGACGTTAATCAGAGTGTAAGTGTCAACGAAGCAAGTTAAAAGATATTTGTAAAAGAGATGGCGGAGAAACGAGAAAACGTGTGTTGTCATGGGAGTGGGGACTCATGTATAGTCCTCACAGGAATAATCGGGAAATGGAATGGCCTGTTATTTATGGACGCTCTTTAACTGCTTTGGTTCTCAGCGTCCCATTCTAAATTGGGCGTGAAAGATCGCTTAATTTTGCTCAGAGGCCCCTCTTATCAGGCTTGAGGTTCTTTTACGTGCCGTCAATCTACGACACGGGACCCACAGCTTTACTTCCCTTCCGAAGGAAGCCATGCTAAGGATTTTTACGATCGAAAAAATCCATCGTCCTCCGCCGGGAACCCGCGACCTTGGGTATATGAAGTTAGCATGGTAACCATTACACCACGGAATAATCGGGAGTATACTGCATATAAACGTATATATAATTTGGAGAGAAATCTTATGTATTCCATTCGCAAGACTTTCTCTACTTGCCCTGCAAACAGGCTTCTTAGAAAAGGGTATTCTTGTTTTTACTCAATGCTAATCGTGATAAACATTAATTTAATTATCTTATTAACTAGTTCCTTGTAAGTAGAAAAAAAAACCCGAAGGGAATAAAAATCATGCGCACGAGACACGAAGGTTTTTCAAGAAAATTCCCCACCACAAGCTACCCTTTATATGGAAGTTTTTTTTTTAAAATTTTTGATTTTCCAAAAATGGCTCAAACGATTTTGATTAAAATGGCGTATTTTAAAGAAATTTAATATAAATAAAATGTCTACCCCGAATTTCTTGGGAATTTGCGGTGGGGGATTTTCCTATAAATGTTGTCGCATCCTTGAAAAGTTGGTATTTAATGGACTATTTATTTTTGATTATTCCATTCACACAGCTACACGAACGCGCACCGAGGTTTTTCTAAAATTGCGTTTTTGGATTCAGAGGACCTCAAAGCATATTTACGATGAAATCTCTACACCGAAATAGCTGGACAATACCTCTATATATACAATGTATCTACGTGTAAATATGTAGATCTCGTTAAAACCCACAGTTTATGTCTTGCACATATTTCTTTTTGTAGAGCCAACCATTTCCGAGATATTCCCAGTTATTGGTTTCAGTTTTAAAATACTTATGCTTTTCTCAAACGGGAAGTCTTCAACCGTTTCAATTCTCTTTCGTTTTATTCCTGGCTATGGAAAGAGGACCGAATATCACCGATAATCACATAGCGACAGCTTTAAAATGTTTGTTACCGCAATAGTCTAGTGTATTCCCTTATTCCCTTCAACTTATAAGGAGCTATGTAATAAGACGATTTATCTCGATTAGTTTGATGTAGATAAATTAATAATCTTTTGTAAGAATAGTTTGTTTTCAGAATAGATAGAAAAACTCAATGGAACACCCCTGACTTATTTTATTTTTCTTTTTTCTGTGTGTTTTTGTGTATTCGTTAACATTGTCCAGTTGTAAAATTCATTCTGAATGAAGTGGATTTCGAGAGTGTTCCCAGAAAATCACACTTTATCTGAAACGTAGATTTCCTTTTTATATGATATTTTAATCAAAATCATTAGTGTCATTTTTAGACAGTTGACATGCTCAAAGCTTCCTTGTAGTGGGTTGTTTGAAGTCAAAGATTATTAAATCTTCCGGGTTCATATTTGGAAGACCCTGAACTTAAATAACAAGTTTGTTATTCACCCGATAGAGAAAAATCTGATGTGTTCCATTCGCATGACTTTCTCTACATCTCTTTAACAAATTATTGTTAAAAAGCTTATACTTCTATTTACTTCATGCTGATCAGGAAAAAATAGCAGAAATAGTCTTATTACTTGCTTCCTTGTAAGTAGAAGCGAAATAAGGCAGCACCATATGTTAAAGTGATAATCAAAAGCTGGTTGCTATGTCACTGAAGTTCCTTTGCTTGTATGGACAGCAGTTGACAAATTCCTGTGTGAGAATAGTATGTTTTTCAAAGCAGAAACCAAAAACAAGGAATGTCTCAAAAACGATGAACTCCGCGAAAAAAAGTGTATATAACATAAATTGTGTGTTTTAACGTGTTCTACATTTTTCGTGTTGTAAGTTTTTGTCCATCTCTTATGGTTTAGCAGTTATTCAAAACTCCATAAAATTCATCCAGAATAAAGTACTCTTCAGAGGCTATTCCCTGAAAATTCAAGATATACATTTTATTTGTCAGGCAAATAGCTTTAATATACGATATTTTAATCAAAATCCTTACAGCCATTTTTGAGAAAATCAAAATTTTCGAAAGAAGTTCCATGTAAAGGGTAGTTGGGGGTGGGAGGTTTCTCAAAATGTTTGTGTCATATCCCTGGAAGACACTAAACTTAAATGCCAAGTTTGGTATTTTACCGACTTTTCGTTTCTGAGTTATCGTGTTCACACACACACACATACACGGACCTTTTTGTGAAAATGTTGTTTTTTTTGGATATAGGGGACCCTATAACATATATGTTTCCGGTGAATTCTCGGTATCGAAATTTTTGGTGGGGTGCAATACCTTCTCTATACACTATGTATATAGTAAGCGTAGATAAAGTAAAAAAACAAGTAACAAGGCTAATTTTTTCTCCTTAGCATTAAGTAAATAGAAGCATAAGCTTTTTAGTAATACTTTTTAGCACAGATGTAGAGAAAGTAATGTGAATGGAACACATCCGATTTTTTATATATATTTATCGTATAAAATACCACTTATTGCGGATAAAGTAAACGGTGTAATCCAATGTTTGGAAACGATGTTCTTTTAGTTGACCGTTGCGTTCCTTTAAATGCCCTGACAGTTAGATTGTACCGCAACACACTGACGTTCGGCTGTCAACATAACAAGAAGGCACACTGCAAATTATTCACCAGCGCATACATTGGTTATTTGTATATCATTTCCACTTTAAGATGGTCGGGAATAGAATTAAAATATTTTCACTTTCTCTACAGTACTATATACATAGTGAAAAAGAGAAGGTATTGCATTACGGATATTTCACCGGAAATAGATGTTTCAAGGGCCCCTGTGTCCAAAAAAAGTATTTTCAGAAAAATGTCCCTGTGTGTCCGTGTTTCTGGGAACACGGTAACTCAAAAACGAAAATTCGGTAAAATTAAGAAAAATTCCCCACCCCAAACTACCATTTACATTAAAAAAATCGAATATGTTGATTTTCTCAAAAATGGCTTAAAGATTTTGATTAAAATATCGCATATAAAGATATTAATATGCAATTAAATGTATATCATGAATTTTCTAGGAATAGCTTCTAAAGACCTCTTTATTCTGAATGAATTTTGCTGAATTTTAGGTAACTGGTAAACCGTAAGAGATAGACAAAAACTTACTACACACTTACTACGTTAAAGCACACAATTTATGTCATATACGCTGAATTGTCTATTTCTGAAATATTCCTTGTTATTTATTTGTGATTTAAAATACTCAAACTTTTTCCACACGGAAAGTTGCATAGAAACGGATTTCAGCGGATGGCAACCAGCTTTTAAAAGATTTGACTATCATTTTAGCCTTGTATTTCTCTTCTACTTGCATGGAAGAAGTAACTATCACAATTTCTGTTATTGTTTACCCCAATTATCATAAAGTAGATAGAATAGCACGTTTGTTAACTATAATGTGTTACAGCGATTTAGAGAAAGTCATGTGAATGGAACACATAAGATTTTTTTTGTAGCTTAACGTCCTTTATCCTGGTTGATCATATCGGACGATGATAGAATTAGTGAAATGATGCTCAAATGATCTCGGGGTCCATGGAGCTTAAACTTACTGACATTCGTCTTCTCAGGATAAGGGAGAACCCCGAAAAACCCGTTATCTGTTGAACTCACCATAAGCGAGATTCAAACTCGTGACCTACTGAATGTGAGGCAGACACGCTACCACGCTATCCATGCAGGCTATTTATGTTTTGTGGAGTTAACCATTTCCTAGATAAATAGTTCTCAAAGGAGTTCATCTTTCGATTCAAATCCCTTTTGTTTTTCTTCTGGCAATGTAAAGAGAATCATATTTAAATTGTTTCACATGGCGACAGCTTTTAAAATGTCTCATATTCGCTTTAGGTTAATGTTCTCCCTTATTCCGCTTCTACTAACAAGGAGGCAACCATTAAGGAAAACTCTGTTTTATCTTGATTAGCATGATTCGATAAAAGAACAATCTTTTGCAAGAATAAACTGTTTGCAGAACTTCAAATTTTTACTTTCTCTACTCACTATGTACATAGAGTATAGAGAAAATAATTGCACCGAAAAACTAGATACCGAGATTTCACCGGAAATACATGTTTTGGGACCTCCTGAATCCAAAAAGAACATTTCTAGAGAAAGGTCCGTGTGTGCGCCTTTGGACAGCATAGCTCAAAAACGAAAAGTCCGTTAAATACCAAACTTTGTATTTACATTCAGTATCTTCTAAGGGTGCGATACGAACATTTTCAAGAAAATCCCACCCCGATCTCCAACTACCCTTTAAATGGAAAATTTTCGAAAATTTTGATTTTCCCAAAAATGGCTCTAATAATTTTGATTAAAACATCGTATATTAAATATAATTATATGAAAAATAAAATGTATATATTTTATGGGAATAGCATCTAAAGAACTCTTTATTCTGAATGAATTTTGCTGAACTGGTAAACCGTAAGAGATAGTCAAAAGATAACTTAATAGAAAGTGTAGATGTCAATAAAACACTAAATTTATGTCATTTACATTTTTTAACTGTTGAAGTTAATTATTTTCGTGATATTTCTTGCTATTGGTTTCAGTTTTAAAATATTTTTCTCATAATGAAACTTGTCAACTTATGACCACGCAAAAAATGGAATTTCTAAACCATAGCAACTACATCTTAAAAACATTTGACTGTCGGTTTAGTCTGGTGTATTTCGTTATTTCCCTTCTACCTAAGGGGAGCCGAAATGGGAATTTCGTAATTTTTCATTTTAATGTTTTAATTGCATACGAATATTTAAAATCCCCCGCACATTTTGATATATGTTTCTTAGAGGTACGCTAATTGTAAATAATTTTAAAATATTGTTGAAAATAATCCTGAATAGTAGTTTTTAGAACATGTTGGTAGACTCACTTGATAGAATATCAATAAATGGTAAATGTTAGTATTAGAGAAGAAATTTTTTTTATTTATTTTTATCGGAAAGTTCTATTAAAGCTATTGGCAGCATTGGCATCCCGTTCATATTGCCTTCATGTGAGTTTTGCAATGTAATGCGAAGTTGTGTTTTTTGAAAGTTGGGTTATATTTTTATTATGTTGTTTGAAAGCAATTTCTGAAGAAGTAAAATTTTATACACAAATGTCCCACTATCTAAGAAACTAACTGACACAGAGGGCTAACATTTTTACCACATATTTGCAGCTAAGTAGGCTTTATTTTAACGAAAACGTTTTTATGAGTATGGATTAGTTATTTATATTTAAATTTAAAAATCGACAGTTTTCAACAAAGTTTGTAGAGCTTCATTAAAATTGTATACCTTTCCTTCTAATAAACAGAAAAATTTTATTTTCCATCAATAAACTGTAAAGTTATTGGTGAACATACATTGAAAAATTTAGCCCATTATGTTAAATAGTTGCTGGGTCAAACTAACATTGGCAAGTATAAGACCATTTATGCTAATGTTTATCTCGATTAGCCTGAAGTAGAGAGAAGAATGAGCTTATTAACTGAAGTTTGTTACAGAGATGCAGAGAAAGTTATGTGAATGGAACACAGCAGATTTTTTTTTTTACAGAAAGCTGCTAATACTGGCAACACCTGCCACTAAGAGACCTTCGTAAATACATATTTGCCCTGTTGTTTTACTTTCTCTATACGTACTATGTACATAGTGTATACAGAAGGTATTGCACTCCACCCAAAAAATCGAAGCCGAGACTTCACCGGAAAAAAGGTGTGTGTGCCTGTAAACATGATAACTCAAAAACGAAAAGTCGGTAAAATACCAAACTTGGTATTTAAGTTTAGTGTCTTCCAGGGATATGACACAAACATTTTGAGAAACCTCCCACCCCCAACTACCCTTTACATGGAACTTCTTTTGAAAGTTTTGATTTTCTCAAAAATGGCTCTAACGATTTTGATTAAAATATCGTATATTAAAGCTATTCATCTGACAAATAAAATGTATATCTTGAATTTTCTGGGAATAGCCTCTAAAGAGTCTTTTATTCTGGATGAATTTTACGGAATTTTGAATAACTGCTAAACCGTAAGAGATGGACAAAAACTTACTCACGAAAAATGTAGAACACTTTAAAACACACAATTTATGTTACATATATATTTTTTTCGTGGAGTTCATCGTTTTTGAGACATTCCTTGTTTTTGGTTTCTGCTTTGAAAAACATACTTTTCTCATACAGGAGTTTGTCAACTGCTGTCCATACAAACAAAGGAACTTCAGTGACATAGCAACCAGCTTTTGACTATCACTTTAACCTATGGTACTTCCTTATTTCGCTTCTACTTACAAGGAAGCAAGTAATAAGACTATTTCTGCTATTTTTTCCTGATTAACATGAAGTAAATAGAAGTATAAGCTTTTTAACAATAATTTGTTACAGAGATGTAGAAAAAGTCATATGAATGGAACACATAAGATTTTTTAGGTAGTTCTTCATGGACATATAGCGAAAGCGTCTTTGCAGCCAAGTAGAGACGTTAAACGACGCCGACTCGACTCGGCTCGGCTCGTTTGTAGCAGCGTCCGCGACGACATGACGTGATCTCTATTTTATCATCAGTGCCCGGCGTTCTTTTGGCAAGCGATCTCAGAGCTAGCTGGGGCCCACTTGTTGTCTCTGGTGGAGGAGGCACATCAAAATGCAGTTGTGTACAGTCTTCCGCCGCTAATAACTTCATTTTACAATTATTAGTATAAACGGCGAGAGTCCGAAAGGAAGAAATACATTTTCACAATATATCTATACTACAGGAGAGATAGTCACCCTCCGTGATGTAATGGTTACCATGCTAACTTCATATATCCAAGGTCGCGGGTTCAAACCTGGCGGAGGAAGATGACTTTTTTCGGGTGTAAAAATCCTTAAAATGGCTTCCTTCGGAAGGGAAGTAAAGCCGTTGGTCCCGTGTCGTAGATTTACGGCACGTAAAAGAACCTCAAGCCTGATAGAAAGGCCTCTAAGCAAAATTAAGCGGTCTTTCAGGCCCAATTAAGAATGTGACGCTGAGAGCCACAGCAGTTAAAGAGCGTCCGTAAATAAAACGCCATTTCCATTTTTTTTTTACTAGGAAGACACTGTATATATTTAGAACATCAAGCAAGCTTTAGTGTTAAAAACTTAAAAATAATTTATTACTTTCTCTACTGCTATGTACATAGTGTATAGAGTAAGTTTTGTATTCCAGCCAAAAATTCTATACGGAGATTTCAACGGAAATATGTTTTGAGATCCCCAGTGTCCAAACATTTTTTTTAGAAAAAGGTCCCTGTGTATGTCTATGTTCTGCATAGCTCAAAAACGAAATGACGGTTGAATACCAAACTTGGTATTTAAGTTTGGTATCTTCCAAGGATGCGACACGAAGATTTTCAAGAAAATGCCCTCACCCCAACTACCCTTTACGTGGAACTTTTTTCGAAAATTTTGATTTTCTCAAAATAGGTTTAAAGATTTTGATTAATATCGTGTACTAAAGGTATTTACCTGACAATGTATATCTTGAATAGTATCTTTTAGCATAGTGTATTCCCTTATAAAAAACTAAGCCATAATACATTCTGCTAATGCTTATCTGGATAAGCATGGAACAGATCGGAGAGAATACTATTTTACGAGAAATTTATTTGTAGAACATGCAGAGAAAGTAAAAATATTCAGTATTAAATATTCGACATATTCCCCATTTCATCAATGCATTTTTACTTTCTCTACACATATTATGTACGTAGTGTATCTATAAAAAGGTATTGTATTCCACCAAAACATTCGATACTGAGTTTTCACCTGAAATATATGGTTTCATATCTTCTGAGTCCAAAAAACGTATTTTAGAAAAAACTCCATATGTGTGTGTGTCTGTGTATGTGTCGGTGTGTGTGTGTGAGTGTGTGTGTGAACTGATAGCTCAAAAACCAAAAGACACGAGGATGTGACACGATGCTTTTCAAGCAAATTCTCTCCATCCCAAACTACCCTTTATATAGGACAATGCTTAAAATTTTGTTTCTCTCAATAATGGCTATAACAATTTTGATTAAAATACCGTACATTAAAGCTATTTACGTCACGAATAAAATGTATATCCTGCATTTTCTGGGAATAGCTTCTAAAGACCTGTTCATTCTGGATGAATTTTGCATAGCTTTTAAAGCGTAAGAGATAGACCAAAATTTCGATACAAAACAATAGATCTGTTAAAACACACAATTTATGTCATAAGCATTTTTGTTGCAGAGCTGACCGTTCCCGAGATATCCCTTGTTATTAGTTTCAATTTTAAACCACGTGTCTTCTCAAACGGGGCCACCTGCGTTTCATCTTTCTTTTGTTTTTCAAGAAATGCAAAGTGAAGTAAGCTTAAGTAATGCACATTTGACCGGATTTAGCCTAGTGTATTCTCTTATTTCTCTTCTGCTTACAAGGAAGCAAGTAATAAGACAGTTTCTGTTAATGTTTATCTCGATTAGCAAGATGCAGAAAATGGAAACAATTTTTTGTAAGAATAGCTTGTTTGCAGAACAGGTAGAGAAAATTATGTGAATGGAACACATCCATTAGTTTAGTTATTACAAGTGATTTTTACTTTCTCTACACGTACTATGTACATATTACGATGTTTATTCTTCATATAAACTAGAAATTCAGTTGATAAAGTCATTAGCAGAAGTAGATTCAATTACAATTCGTATAAATCTGTGGTTGGCCCCACAGATTTCTGAACATTGTCCATAAAATACTCCAGGACGATTAAATCAAGCATATAGAGAAGGTATTATAATGTACCTAAAAATTCGATACCGAGATTTCACCAGAAATACATGATTTGGGTCCCCCTGAATAGAAAAAAACTGATAAATTCCATTCACATGACTTTCTCTACATCTCTGCAACAACTTATTGTTGAACAGCTTATGCTTCTGTTTACTTTCTGATATTCGAGAAAAAAAATAGCAGAAATAGACTTGTTACTTGCTTCCTTGTAAACAGATGGGAAATAAGGGAATACCATAAGTTAAAGTGATAGTCAAAAGCTGGTCGCTATGTGACTGAAGTTCCTTTGTTTGTATGGACAGGAGCTGACAAATTCCTGTATGAGAAAAGTATAAGTATTTCAAAGCTGAAAATAAAAACAAGAAATATCTTAAAAACGATCAACTCTACGAAAAAAAGTGTGTTCTCTGGGAATAGCTTCTGAAGACATGTTTATTCTAGACGAATTTTGCATAATTGGTAAATCGTAAGAGGTAGACAAAAACATACTATACAAAACTTGCAGAGCTTGTTTAAACACACAATTTATATAATAAACAATTTATTGGTGGAGTTGACCATTTTTGAAATATTCCTTGTTAATGGTTTCAGCTTTAAAATGCTTATACTTTTCTCATACGGCAACTTGTCAACACCTAGCCACGTAAAGAAATGAATTTAAATCCCATAGCAACCACATTTTAAAACAATTGATTGTCGGTTTAGCCAAGTGTATTCCCTTATTTCCTTTCTGCTTACAAGAAAGCATTTGTGCTAATGTGTATCTCTATTAGCATGAAGTAGATAGAGGAATAAACTTTTCAACAATAATTTGTTACAGAGATGTAGAGAAAATCATATGAATGGAATACATAAGGTATTTTGTAAATGGAGAGCAGGTAGGAAATCTCAAAACTTCTACGTCAGGCCTCTTCCAAGATCATATAATGCTTTAATATATTTTACCTTTGTGAAAAGCAGCCTTTTGGGCTTGTAAAAATGGCATCGCCGGCGAATGCAGAGAATTTCCGATGGAGGCTGGCTTTTATTTTGGTGTAAACAGCAGACGAACAAGATATGGCAAACAAGCTATTGAAAGCATGGTGCATCAATGGATGAAGCTGGCATGATGAAACAGCCTTCCGCATCCGACGCGAATCTAAAAATATCAACTCCCTCACCCGCTGTTGGGTTATACGATCACGGCTGGAGCAAGGATCTCTGCTTCAGAAGGTATAGTCTGTTCTTTGAGCGAGCATTTTCTCCTTCGCTTACGTATGGTATCAATATTCCACTGGAAATACAAGTTCTGAAGACACCTAAATCTCAATGCCAAAAATAAGTGCCTAAATACGATATCTATATGTTTAGTAACGACCGTCGGCAATAGTTTGTCATTCTGCAAACAGCATAACTAAAATAAAGAATAGGTCGCACTGTGGCCGAGTGGCTAGACCACTCTCCTCTCACCTAGACCGCCCAAGCGACCACATGTGAGTGAGATTTGTGGTGGACCAAGCGGCGCAGGGGCGGGTTTTCTCCGGATTCTCCGGTTTCTCCCGTCATCGCATTCCACCGATGCTCCATCTTTATTCCATGTATAATCAGTATCATCACCTGCGGTGCCACAATTAGTAAAAGCAGGCGTTAAACACTTAAAAAAAAATCTGATGTGGTCCATTCACATGATTTTCTCTGCAAACAAATCTTTCTTACAACATATTATTCTTTTATCTACCTCATGCTAATCAAAACAAACATTACCAGAAATGGTATTATAACTTAGTTGCTTATAAGCAGAAGGGAAATACGAGAACACCTTTTAGAAACTATCGCGATTGTCTCTGAAATTCCTTTATTTTTCTACGTCCAGGGAGTTAGAGAGAGAGAGAGAGAGAGAGAGAGAGAGGAAGGGGAGGGAGAGAGAGAGAGAGAGAGAGAGATGAAGCGGATGAGAGCTTCCCGTTTGAGAAAGTTTAAGAGTTTTAAAACTGAAACCAATGATAAGGAGTCTCTCTCAAATTATTTGCTCTAAACATATATATGACATAAATTGTGTATTTTAAAGAGATCAGCATATTTTGTCTATCTCTTACAATTTACCAGTTAGGTAAAATTCATTCAGAAAGAAGAGATCTTCAGAGGTTATTTCCAGATAATTCAAGATATACATTTTACTTTTGATATAAATATCTTTGATGCACGGTATTTTAATCAAAATAGTTAGAGCCATTGTTGAGAAAATACAATTTTTCGAAAAATGTTCCATCTAAAGGGCATCTAAAGGGTGGAAGTATGATCTTGAAAATCTTTCTATTGCATTCTTGGAGGATAGTGAACTTGATACAAGTTTGGTATTTAATGAACTTTTCTTTTTACTTTCTCTACATAGGACATGACGCATAGGTAGAGAAGGTATTGTACTCCACCCAAAAATTCAATACCAAGGTTTCACCTGAAATACTTTTTAGGTTCCCCTGTATCCAAACAAATCATTTTTAGAAAAAGGTTCCTCTGTGTGTGTGTGTGTTCTAGTGTCTGTGAACATGATAATCAAAACAGAAAAATCGGTAAAATATCAAACTTGTATTTAACTTAAGTATTATCTAAGGATGCAACACGAAGATTTTGAGGAAAATTCCCCAACCCAAACTGTCCTTTACATGAAAAACAATTTTGATCAAAATACCGTATAAATACCGTATATTAAATATATTTACATATATCTAATAAAATTTGTATTTTTAAATTTTTGAGAATAGTCTCTGAAAGGCTGGATGAATTTTGCAGAGTTTTGTATAATTGGTAAACCGTAAGAGCTAGACAAAAAACTTACTGCACAAAAGTATAGATCTCGTTAAAACACACAGTTTATGTCATATAGATTTCATTGTAGAGTTAACCGTTTTCAAGATATTCGGAGTTTTTGGTTTCAGTTTTAAGCCACTTAAACTTTCCTCAAACGGGAAGACATCATTCTTTTAATCTCGCTTTTGTTTACTCCTAACTAGCAGAGAACCGAATTTCAATGTTTCACAGAGTGAAAAGATTTGACTATCGCTTTAGCCTAGTGCATTCCCCTATATCCCTTCTACCTACAAGGAAGCAAGTAATAAGACAATTCTGCTGATGTTTATATCGATTATCACGATTTAGATAAAAAAAATAATCATTTGTAAGGAATGTTTGTTTGCGGAACAGCTAGAGAAAGCTAGGCGAATGGAAGACATTAGATTTTTTTATTTATGCTGTTCATAAACACACACAACCACCGATCTTTTTCTAATAATGTGTTTTTATTTCTCTGCACTTGCTATGCACATAGTGTATAGAGAAGGTATTGTATTGCACCCAAAAATTCGATACCGAGATTTCACCGGAAATACGAGTACATGTTTTGAGACCCCCTGAATAAAAAAAAAACATTTTTAGAAAAATGTCCGTCTGTGCGTGTGTGTCTGTGGGCAGCATAGCTCAAAAACGAAAAGTCCGTTAAGTACCAAACTTGATATTTAAGTTCAGTATCTTCCAAGTATGCGACACGAAGATTTTCAAGAAAATCCTCCACCCCCAACTACCCTTTAAATGGCAAAATTTTCGAAAATTTTGATTTTCTCAAAAATGGCACTAACAATTTTGATTATAATATTATCTATTTAAGATATTTACATGGAAAATAAAATGCATATCTTGAATTTTCTGGGGCTACCTCTCTGAAGACTACTTACTTTATTCTGGATAAGTTTTAGGGAATTTTGCATATCTGGTAAACTAGTAAACTCGATTGCTATGAAGTAAAAAGAAGCATAAGCTTTTTAACAATAATTTATTGCAGAGATGTAGAGAAAGTTATGCGAATGGAACACATCTGAGTTTTTATTATGAGGCGTCAAAATATTATTTTCGGTGAAATATCGCTATGCAATTTTCGGATGGAATGCAACACCTTCTCTGACTGCAGTGTACATTATACATTACGAAAAAAATAGGGCTGTTTTGCTCTTACAAAAATTATAAAAGATACATTTAATACCAGACGCTGGTCCACTTCTTCAAGTTTAAAGTCGGCCGGAGAACGTCTAAATTTAGAATAACCGTAGATTTCCATGAAAATTGACTTGCGTAGTCTCTTGATGCGAGAATTTTCGTATGTAAATGACATACCAAGAAGCACACATTTATTTAAAAGCATTAGAACGCGCCTATTCTGATATTCTGTTTATACAGCTGAAACAAACTGGAACTTTTAACAAGAGACAGACAAATTAAAAGTTGCCACACCATTGTTTTGAAGTTTGGTTTTAAATCCAACCACACATCAATTACCTTTATATTTGCACACATTCAATACATCCACATAGTTTGATTAGCTTTTACTTTATTTACCTCCTCTAAAAGTACTATGTATATAGTAGGTAGTGAAGTCGAAGTTTCACCGAAAATATGTTTTGAAGTCCCCTGAGTCCAGAAAAGGATTTTTTTTATAAAAAGTCCCTGTGTGTTTCTGTGAACAATATCATTAAATCTGATGTGCTCCATTCATATGACTTTATCTACGTCTCCGTAACAAATTATTGTTAAAAAGCATATTTTTCTGTCTACTTTATGATAATCGAGATATAATTAGAAGAAATTATCTTAATTACTTGTTTAATTGTAAGTTGAAGCAAAATAAGGAAATACACTTGGCTAAAACGACAGTCAAATACAGCCAGGAGTTTACAATTTCCGTGTGAGAAAAGTTTTAACAATATTGAATCTGAAACAAATTACAAGGAATATCTCAGAAATGGTCAATTGCACGAAAAAACATATAGGACATAAACTGTGTGTATTGACGTGATCTACATTTCTGTATAGTAAGTTTTTGCCTATCTCTTACGGTTTACCAGTTACGCAAAATTCATTCAGAATAAAGAGGTCTTCAGAGGCTATTCCCAGATAATTCTAGAAATACATTTTATTTGCCATGTAAATGCATTTAATATACGGTATTTTAATCAAAATCGTTATGCCATTTTTGAGAAAATCAAAATTTTTGAAATTTTTTCCATGTAAATGGTAGCTCGGGGTGGAGGAATTTTTCACAATATTTTCGTGTCGCATCTCTGGAAGATACAAAACTTAAATACCAAGTTTGATATTTTACCGCCTTTTCGATTTTGAGTTATTGTGTTCACAGACACACACACACGGACCTTTTTCTACAAATGCTTTTTTTTCCGATGAAATCTCGGTACCGAATATTTGGGGGAGTGAAATACCTTCTCTATACACTATATGCATAGTGCGTGTAGAGAAAGTAACAATTTGACGTGCTCTATTCACATGACTTTCTCTAGCTGTTCCGAAACAAACTTTGTTCTTTTATCTAAATCATGAAAAACATTAGCAGAATTCTCTTATTACTTGCTGCCTTGTGAATAGAACGGAAATAAAGGCTAAATCGATAGTGAAATCTTTTAAAAGCCAGACGCTCTGTGAAACAATTTAAATTCAGTTCTCTTTACTTGCTATGAGTAAACAAAGGGAACGAAAAGAAAGATATTCTCTGTTTGAGAAATATTTGGAATGTCTCGAAAACGGCAACTCTACGAAAAAAATTTATATTACATAAATTCTGTGTTTTAAGGAGATCTATATTCTTGGTAGCACGTTTTTGTCTATTGCTTACGGTTTACCAGTTAAACAAATGTTATACAGAAATCATCCAGAATGAAGAGGTCTTCAGAGGCTATTCCCAGAAAATTCAAGATATACATTTCGTTTGTCATGAAAATATCTAAAACATATAGTATTTTAATCAACATTGATAGAGCCAATTTTGAGAACATAAACATTTCTGAAAATGTTCCATGTAAAGGGTAGTTGGGGATAGGGTGATTTTCTTGAAAATCTTCTTGTCGTATCCTTGGAAGATACTGAACTTAAATACCAAGTCTGATATTTATCCAACTTTTATGTTTTTGAGCTATGCTGCCCACAGACACACACACAGACACACACACACACATGTTTCTAAAAATTCCTTTTTGGATTCAGGGAGTCTCAAAACATGTATTTCCTGTGAAATCTCGGTATAGAATTTTTGGGTGGAATACAATATCTTCTCCATCCACTGTGAAGTTACATACGTGCTATAGAAAGTAAAAAATGAAAATTCCGTTAAATACCAATCTTGGTATTAAAGTTTAACAGCTGCCTAGAAAGCGGAACGAACATTTTCAAGAAAATCCCCCCTGCCGCAAGGTATCCTTTTACATGGAAACATTTTTGTAAATTTTTGAATTTCAAAAAATGGCTAACAATTTTGATTAAAATACCATGTACTCCAGTTATATCTCTGTATGGAATTTTTTGGTGGAAGTGCAAAAAGTAATTGTTACTTCATAGAGTGTAAACATTTGCTGTTCTTCGCAGTGTATAAAAACAAAACCGGTTGCATATTATTGCAAGAAATATACATAGAGGAACGCAATACTTCAACAAAGTAGCTCAGTCGGTATATCTCCTACCGGCTGTGCTGAGGGTCCCGGGTTCGATTCCCGTCTGGGGGCGGGAAAATTTTCTCTACACCACATAAATTCCTATCCTACCCAGAACAAAAATGTGAATGAGTCCGAGATCTAATGAATAAAATTAGAAATTAGAGTTCTAAAGAGAACAAGCAGTACACCAGGCACTCTATTGCCAATAAGCAATATGTTCCACTGCGAAATTCCGCCGATAGGACCATGCACGTATTCCATTCACGTGACTTTCTCTACATCTCTGTTACAAATTATTGTTAATAAGCATATCCTCCTATCTACTTCAATCTAATCGAGATAAACATTAGAATAAGGGAATACACTAGGGCTAAAGCGATAGTCAAATATTTTAACAGCTGGTTGCTATGTAGTTGAAATCCGTTTCTCTGAATGGCCAGGAGTTGACAAATTACCACATGTAAAACGTTTAAGTATTTTAAAACTGAAACCAATAACAGGAAATATCTCAAAATCGGTCAACTCCAGGAACAAAAATGTAGATGAATAAATTGTGTTTTAACAAGATCTACAATTTTTGTGTGATAAGCTTTCTCTCTTCCACTTGTTTACGAAATATGTAAAATTCAGCAAGATTCATCCAGGATAGAGAGATATGCAGAGACTATTCCCAGAAAATTCAAAATATACATTTTATTTGCCATATAAATACCTTTAACATACGGTATTTTATTCAAAATCATTAGAGCCATTTTTGAGGCAATCAAAATGTTCAAAATTTTTTTCATGTAAAGGGTAGTTTGCATTGGAGGAATTTTCTTCAAAATCTTCGTGTCGCATCCTTAGAAGATAATAACCATAAATACTAAGTTTGGTTTTTAACGTTTTTTTTCCCTTTTGTTTTTGAGTTATAGGGTTCACAAACACACACGAATCTATTTCTAAAAATCTAATGTGTTCCATTCACATTACTTTTTCTATATCTCTGTAACAAATTATTGTTAGAAAGCTTAAGTCTCGATCTACTTCATGATAATCGAGATAAAAGTCGCCCTCCGTGGTGTAATGGTTACCATGCTAACTTCATATACCCAAGGTCGCGGGTTCAAACCCGGCGGAGGACGATGGATTTTTTCGGGCGTAAAAATCCTTAGCATGGCTTCCTTCGGAAGGGAAGTAAAGCCGTGGGTCCCGTGTCGTAGATTTACGGCACGTAAAAGAACCTCAAGCCTGATAAGAGAGGTGTCTGAGCAAAATTAAGCGGTCTTTCACGCCCAATATAGAATGGGACGCTGAGAACCAAAGCAGTTAAAGAGCGTCCATAAATAATACGCCATTTACATTTTTTTTTAATCGAGATAAATATTAGCAGAAAGGAATTAAGGGAATACACTAGGCTAAAACAATATTAAAAACTGGTTGCCATGTGTATGAAATCCGTTTCTATGCATGGCCAGGAGTTTACAACTTTCCGTATAACTCCATAGCACGATAGCTCACAAGGAACCTTGGCCTACCGCCCGGTCGCTGCGTCCCCCATCTCGATTCAAGACAAACGTCATGGATGGGGTGCAGTATTGGAGGGTGAGACGTGGTCAGCGCCTCGAAGCTCCCCGGCCGGTTAATGCGGTCCTCATGACCTGGAGCCAATACTTATCCAGAATAGCCCCTCAATTGGCCCCCCAAGGACCTTACCAGGCTGAGTGCAATCCGATTCAGGTCTCCCAGCGGGGGAAAACTCCCCACGGTGGTACTGGGAATCGAACCCACGTCTCCCGCTTGGCAACAACTTTAACTTTTCTCATACTTTCCGTATGATAAAAGTAAAGTATTTTAAATCTGAAACAAATAACTTGAAATATCACAGATATGGCCAATTCCACGAAAAACACGAATATGACATAAATTGTGTGGTTCAACGTGAGCTACATTTTTTGTGTAGTAAGTTTTTGCCTATCTCTTAGAGTTTACCAGTTATGCAAAATTCAATAAAAATCATCCAGAATAAAGAGGTCTTCAAAGGCTATTCCCAGAAAATTCAAGATATGCATTTTATTTGTCATGTAAATGTCTTAATCAAAATCGTTACATCCATTTTTGAGAAAATCAAAATTTTCGAAATTCTTTCCATGTAAAGGGTAGTGTGGGGTGTGGGGATTTTTTTTTTCAAAATCTTCGTGTGACATCCCTGGAAGATATTTAACTTAAATACAACATTTGGTATTTTACCGACTTTTCGTTTTCGAGTTATCGTGCTCACGGACTCACGGACACACACGGACCTTTTTCTAAAAACGCTTTTTTTGGACACAGGGGGACCCTAAAACATATGTTTCCGGTGAAATCTCGGTATCAAATTTTTGGGTGGAGTGCAATACCCTCTCTATATACTATGTACATAGTACGTGTAGAGAAAGTAAAAATCAGTGAACTGAAGCAAGAAAAGCGATAAACGATCCCACATTTTATTTGCTACTTAAATAACCATTTACCAAATGCTGTAGCTTCTATGCTATGCAGCAGTGTCAAAACCTCTGAATAAACATAATTTCTTTAGTGATTCCATAGATGCATGCACTAAAGTTTCTGGATGCACAACATTTTCTAATAAGTGTCATGCAAAAACGTTTTACTTTACTCCCTTTGTATTTATGTTGGTTGGCAGGGGCATACTAAATTTTATAATTGCTAATATTAGACATCAGTGAACCGAAGTTTTACTTTAACTGATAAGATGACATGCCTTTCTCTATTTGTTCCACAAACTTGTTACAAAAGATTATTCTTGTTTCTGGTCCATGCTAATCGAGATAAAAATTAGCAGAAAGGTCTTATTACACTGAGTCAGATGGCATCAGGAAGTCCGGGGTCGCTTAGACGAATGCTGGGGTACTGTGTAAATACCATGGTTCCTTTCCTTTCTTCATCTTTCTGGTCGGCGGCCGTGTGCCTCAAGGCTTTGCAGACAGATGGCACGGTTGCTTGCTGCGAGTAAAACGCTATTCCCTCTGGTTGCGCTGGTTGAGGCTAGGTGCCGTTGTAATGGCATTTTTCTAAAGGCCAGATTGCAGATTCTAGTTCAGTTTTAGACTAAGGCTCTTTCCTGAGCCTTTCCTATTGGTTACGGAGACAATATGGCTACGTGACAAGTGAACGACAGGTTTCGAGATTCCGTCGAGGTTAGGCTACGTTGTTAGGTGTATGTAAATGAACTGGATCGAAATAAGGGCTAAAAATGGATTTTCTGAACATCGGTTCTTCTTTCCAATGCGAAATGCACAGTCTTCCGTTCGTTCTGTCTGCTTGTGCATGGGCTTGTCAATCGACGATGGCAGAGTCAAATCTAAAACTGAACTAGAATCTGCAATGTCGCCGCCTAGTTAGCCTCCGTGACGCGGCAGGGCCACCATCTAGTGACTGTTAGGGACTTCCGTGCGTATCTGAGCTTAGCTCTGTCATTTCCTGTGTATTGGCCTGTGGTTTCCCCTCCTATCATCCCTTCCTCCAGGGGGATGGTTGGCGCAATAGATCAATACTTGGTCGCAGTTGCCGAGGTGTTCCCCGCCGCTATAGTGCCCATTTCTCATGCCTTATGGTCTTATTACTTAGTTCCTTAAAAACAGTTGGGAAATAATGGAATACACTACGCTAAACCGACAGTTAAATATTTTAAAAGATCTCTCTATGATTGTCATTTAAATTCGCTTCTTTTCGTAGCCAGGAGTAAAACAAAAGCAACACAAATTCCTGTTTGAGAAAAGTATTTTCTAGAGTTGAAACCAAAATAAGGAATATACACAACAAAAATGTAAATGACATAAATTGTGTTTTGACAAGATCTACATTTTTGTTACGGTTTGCCAGTTATGCAAAAGCCATTCAGAACGAAGAAGACTTCAGAGGCTATTCCTAGAAAATTCAAGATTTTCATTTTATTTGTCATGTAAATATCTTTAATATCCGTATTTTAATCAAAACCTTTAACTATTTTTAGAAAATTAAAAATTTTGAATTTTTTCTCACGTTAAAAGTAGTCCGGGGGTGGGGGATTTTTTTTTTTGAAAATCTTAGTGGCACATCTCTAGGATATGCTAAACTTAAAAACTAATTTTGGTATTTAACGGACTTTTCTTTTTGAATTATGCTGTCCCCAGACACACAGACATTTTTCTATTTTTTTATTCCGGTGGTCTCAAAACATATTTCCGGTGAAATCTCGGTATCAAGTTTTTGAGTGGATTTCAATGTCTTCTCTACCAACTATGTATATTGCACATACATGCTAGAGAAAGTAAAGCGCCTAGGAGTGTGGACTCTTATTTCGTTGTATATATGTTAAAGGTTTCTGCATTTTGTGAAAATAATGTATGTAATTTTATAAATAAATATGGGACCATAACCAAGAATCAGTCATCTGACATTCAGGGGTGCCTCATATCACCCAGGAACATTTAAATCAATGGTTTTCCATTAGGAAGGCATCTATTTTATAATCCGACCTTTCTTGGTTACACAAGGACAGAAGTGGATACTTCACTTACGCTCGTCAACTCCTAGGTGACAAGACTAGTCACGCTGGCTTGCCGGGGAATGAACTAGATTTGGATTTGGCAGCAAAGACGGCAACCATAGAGCCCAGTACTAAAATTTCTTGTGTAACATTGGAAGTTTTTAAGCTTGTGCGCAGCGCGGTGCTTTTGTGCTGGCATGAAGGATGGTCAGCTCTCCGCGGAGAGCTTAGAGTAATGAAGAACCTTCCAAAAAAACTGGGTAACTTCCTCTCGTCAATCTCGACGGGACGAAATGATATTGGCTCGATTGTATATTGGCCAGTGCAATTTTACACATAGTTACCTCATTAAGAGGGAATCTGCTGCTCTCTGTCCGCTATGTAGAGAAAAATTTGCCTATCCGTTGTGTTACTAGAGTGTGTTCATTTAACACATAATCGGGAATATCTGCAACTTCCGGTTAGTGTTGCAGAGGCCTTGACGGGTGATAACCGAGCGGTAGATACATTTTTTAAATGTTTACTTTCTCTACACGTACTATGTACATGCATTGTAATGCACCCAACAATTCGATGTCGAGATTTCACCGAAAATATACGAATTGACACCCCCTGAATAAAAAAAGTTTTTAGAAAAAGGTCCATGCGAATGTGTGGATTGGTTTTTGCAGAATTTTACATAACGGTTAAACCGTAAGAGATCGACATACTTACCACACAAAAAATATAGATCTCGTTAAAGCACACACTTTATATCATATGCATTTTTGTTGTAGAGTTGACTGTTTACAAGATATTTCCTGTTACTCATTTTAATTTTAAAATACTTATACTTTTCTCAGCCAGGAAGTGTCCGTTTTACTTTTGTTCTACTCCTGGCCAAGCAAGAAGCCAATTTCAATGTCAATCACATAACAGCTTTTAAAACATTCGACTCGCCTTAGTATAGTGCATTCCTTTAGTTACCCTCTATATAAGGTACCAAGTAATAAGTACATTCTGCTAATATTTATCTCGATTAGCACAGTGTAGAAAGGAGAACAACCTTTTGTAAGACGCATATTTGTAGAACAGTTAGAGAAAGTCGTGTGAGTGTAACACATCAGATTTTTATGAAAGGCAACCTTTCAATTCAGGATTAGTTATGTTTATTCCTGTATTCGCATCATTTTTCGAAATATTTTTCAAAAATGCACCTATTCCATGGCGTTTACAGTGATTACCTTTGTATACATTGACTTTTATATTCAACTTTCGCTATTATTTATGTTTATGATATTTTTACTGATTTTTATCTCTGGCTTTTGCCATAATTTGTTTCATAAGGGCACTAATGATCCAGTAGTTGAGTGCCCTTAAACACTAACCGTAATCAGACCAAGACAGTTACTAGCTCTCCAGGTTAATTACCGGAGAACATTAAGGCGCCTTAAAACCCTGCCCAGAAGTACCCAATCTTCCATGGGTATCGGGAAAAACTGTCCCACCGAGTCCAACCCATTCCGAACACCTCGCTCGGCCCAGCCTACTACTAGTAAGTCAGAAGTACCACGGGTGCTAGGGATTCGCAGCGCTCGCACCAAGGCAGCTGAAGAGATCAAAATCTCCCCCCCCCCATGGAATCAAAAAGAGGACAGAACGGTTAATTAATATAACTATTCCAAAATAATCTGTGTCCCATTCACATGATTTTCTCTACATCTCTGTAACAAATTATTCTTAAAAAACTCATTGTCCTATCTCCTTCATACTAATCAGCTAAGCGCTTGCAGAAATATACTTATTACATATTCCTTATAAGTAGGGAATTAATGAAGACATTAGGCTAAAGCGATGGTGAAATCTTTTAAAAACTTGTTGCTATGTGATCCAAATTCGTTCTCTTTGCAAGGCCTGGGTTGACAAATTCCTGTATGACAACATTTTAAGTATTTTAAAATTGAAAGGAATATCTCGGAAAGGGTTAACTGTACAAAAATGTTGTACATGACATAACTTTAACGAGCTCTACACTTTTTGTGTAGTGACTTTTTGTCTATCCCTTACGTTTCGCATCTACGCAAAATTCATTCAGAATGAAGAGGACTTCAGAGGCTATTCCAAGAAAATTCGAAATATACATTTTTATTTGTCATATAAGTGTCTTTAATATACAGTATTTTAATCAAAGTGTTAGAGCTATTGTTGAGAAAAAACTCGGCATTTTTTCCACATAAAGAGTAGTTGGGGGGAATTTTCTTAAAAATCTACACAATGCACATAATACGCGTAGAGAAAGTAAAAATTGTTAAGTAACCAGTGTTGTGTGTACTTGAAAGCTTAATCTATACGACGGCGATACTGAAATTTTACCTTATCTATGCACATTGTAAGTAGAGAAGGTATTGTATTCCATCCAGAAATTTGATACCAAGAATTTACCGGCAAAATATGTTTTGAGACCCCTCAAATGTAAAGAGGTTGTTTTAGATGCAGGTCAGTGTGTGCATGTGTGTCTGTGGGCAGCATTGCTCTAAAACGAAAATTCGGCTAAATACCAAACTTGTGGCCCTGCATAGAAATGGATTTCAAACACATGGCAACCAGCTTTTAAAAGTGTTGACTATCGTTTTAGCCTAATGTATTCCCATTTTCCTTCTACTTACAAGGAAGCAATTAAGATGATTTCTGCTAATGTTTATCTTGACTATCTTAAAGTGGATAGAAGAATATGTTTTTTAACAATAATTTGTTACAGCAGTGTAGAGAAAGTCATGTGAATGGAACACATAAGATTTTGTTGAAGTTTACGAAGATATGGAAGGGTACCGTGAATGCAATGTAGGGCGTTACTTTTGGCGCTTACATGAAGCAGATGACGTGTGTTCGCGACGCGACGGGCAGACCGTCCAGCCAGAGACGCCAGCCTATGTGACGTCGACTCGTTACTCGGTTTTAAAAATACATACGTAGGTACACTGGTACTAGTGACACACTCCCACCCTGCCACCTTGATTTGGCACATTCCACTCCTCATGGTTTCGCGCACATTATCTTTAGGAAAATATCCAATATGTTCCACTCACATCTCTTTCTCTAGCTGCTCTACAAACAAACTTCTTACAAAGATTAATCTTCTTCCTACACAATGCTAACCGAGATAAACATTAGTAGAATGTTCTTATTACTTAGTTCCTCATATGTAGAAGAAAACTAAAGGACTGCGCTATGCTGAAGTGATAGTCAAATGTTTTAAAAGCTATCGTTATGCGATTGTCATTGCAAATCACTTCTTTGCTTGGCCAGGTGTAGAACAAAAGAAAAACGGACACTTCATGTCAGAGAAAAGTATAAATAATTTACAATTGAAACTAATAACAAGGAATATCTTGGAAACGGCTACCTCCACAACAAAAAACATACGGACATAAATTGCGTGCTTTAACGAGATCTACATTTTTTGTGCAGTACGTTTTTGCCTATCTCTTACGGTTTAACAGTTACGTAAATTGAATATTTAAATTTTATTTGCCATATAAATATATTTAATATACGGTATTTTAATCAAAATCGTTAGAGCCATTTTTGAGAAAATAAAAATTATCGAAAGTTTTTCCATGTAATAGGTTGGAGGGATTTTTCTCAAAATCCTAAGAGTCGCATCCCTGGAATATATTAAACTTAATAAGTTTGGTATTGTAGCAACTTTTCATTTTGGAGTTATCGTCTTCACAGACACACACGGACCCTTTTCCAGAAATGCTTTTATTTGGGCTACAAGGGACCCGAAAACATGTATTTTGGGTAAATCTCGGTATCGAATTTTGGGTGGAATTCAATACCTTCTCTTCACACTATGTAGGGAATATGCTATTAGTTACGTCTTAAGGTTTACGGGGATTGAGTTTTCTAACACTGAACATTTTTAGAATTTCATATTTTTAAAAAGTAATGAAATTGTTTATATCTGACAGCTGCTTTATAAAGTTTTTATGAGTTGATCATGTAATTTGTTCGATTTTCATTTATAGAAGCGTTAATTTATCATATGCGATTCATTACCTGGACATTCTTTTGTTTTGCACCAATTATCACTACTTCATTGTTTTGTTTAAGTGTCGCCATGTTATTATTTTATACACTTTAACTTCTTCTGGTTAGATCTTTGCGATACAGTATTCATATGGTTACATTTTTTATTCTATCGTTTGTGTAGCCTCCTTCAACTTCTATAATCATATCGAGGGCTTTGACTTGTGAGACAATTCATTTCACTGTAGTTATTGCCATTAGGTTAATTATTTTATATAATTAAACACACGCACATACCATCTCTCATGCATACTTACAGACGCTGTGGAGATAGGTTAAAAAAAAAAAAAACTTCCCCGCCCCTGCAAGGAATCGAACACGGGACCACCTAGATACATTTCTCTTGCTCTTCTTGAGAATTTTTCGGTCAGGTCATCTTTTTTTTTTTTTTTTTTTTAGCACCTATGTATTTACAATGTACATAGTATATAGAGAACATATTATATTCCATCAAAACATTCGACACCGAGATTTTACCGGGAATACACGTTTTAGGGTACCCTGCATCAATAATATATATGTGTATGTGTGTGTGTGTGTGTGTGTGTGTGTGCAACATAGCTCAAAAACGAATAGTCCGTTAATTATCAAACTTGGTATTTAAGTTCAGTATATTCCAAGGATGTGACACGAACATTTTCAAGAAGATACCCTTTATATGGAAGAAATTTCGAAAATTTTGATTTTCTCAAAAAATTATTTTAACGAATTTGACTATAATATCGTATATTAACCATATTTACATGGCAAATAAAATGTATATCTTGCTTTTTCCGGGAATAGACCCTGAAGAGCTCTTCATTCTGGATGACTTTTACCTAGCTGGTAAACCTTGAGAGACGAAAACTTACTACACAAAAATGTAGGTCTTGTGAAAACACAAAAATATCACATATACCTTTTTCGTGTAGTTGACCATTTCCGAGGTATTACTTCTTATTGGTTTCGGTTTCAAAAAAAAAATCCCCCACCCCAAACTACCTTTACATGGAAAAAATTTAGAAAATTTTGATTTTCTCAAAAATAGCTCTAACGATTTTGATTAAAATCTCTTATATTTAAGATATTTACATGACAAACAAAATGTATATCTTCAATTTTCTGGGAATAGCCTCTGAAGGCACGTTTATTCTGGATGAATTTTGCATAACTGGAAACCGTAAGAGATAGGCAGAAACTTACCACACAAAAAATGTAGATCTCAATAAATACAACTTATATTATGTACATTTTTTTGTGGAGTTTTTTAGCTATGCTGCCCACAGACACACACAGACAGACACACGAACATTTTTCTAAAAATACTTCTTTTTTTTTTGGATTTAGGGAGTCACAAAACATGTACTTCTGGTGAAATCTAGGTATCAAATTTTTGGGTGCAATACAATACCTTCACTATACACTATGTATATAGTACATGTAAAGAACGTATTATATTCCAAAATTCACTGTCGATATTTCATGAAAATATATTTTGATGTCCCCTGAATACAGAAAAAACATTTTTAGATAAAATATCTATTTGTGTGTGTGTGTGTGTGTGTGTGTGTGTGTGTGTGTGTGTGTGTGTGTGTGTGTGAATAGCATAGCTTAAAAACAAAAAGTCTGTTAAATACCAAACTTGGTATTTAAGTTTAGTATCTTCCAAGGGTGTAACAAAAAGATTTTCAGAAAAATCCCCCACCTTTAAACTACTCTTTACATAGAAGATTTTTCTGAATTTTTGCTTTCTAAAACATGACTAACAATTTTGATTAGAATACTACATAAAAAAGATATTCATGTGACAAAATATATCTTGAAAATTTTGGGAATTGCCTCCAAAGCTCTCTTCTTTCTGGGTGGCTTTTGTAGAAGTGATAAACCATAAGTGATAAGGCTTAATCTTACTGCACAAAATATTTAGATCTCATTAAAGCACACAATTTATGTCGAATGCATATTTACTTTCCCCTAATGAACATACAATATAAATAGTAGCTAGAGAAGTTAATGTATTACACCCAAAAATTTGTCGATATTTCACCAGAAATATATGTTTTAAGGTCCCCTGAGTCCAAAAAATAATTTATAGGAAAAGGTCCATGTGTGAATGTGTTACATGCCAAACTTGGTGTTTAAGTTCAGCATGTTCCAAGAATACAATACAAATATTTTCAGGAAAATCCTCCTCACTCCCAACATTTTTAGAAAATTATTTTCTCAAAAATGGTTGTAACAATTTTGATTAAAATAGCACATGCTTAATATGTTTTTATAACAAACAAAATGTATATCTCGGATTTTCTGGGAATAGCTTCTGAAGACCCTTACATTCTGAATTATTTTGTAGTACTTTTATATAACTGGTAAACCATAAGAGATAGACAAAAACTTACTACATAAAAAATCTGATGTGTACCATTCACATGACTATCTCTATATCCCTGCAACAAATTATTCTTAAAAAGCTTATACTTCTATTTACTTCATACTAATCAGAAAAAATTAGCAGAAATAGTCTTATTACTTGCTTGTAAGTAAGTAAGTAGAAGCAAAATAAGGGACAACCGTAGGTTAAAGTTATATAGCACAAATCTTACAGAGGCTGACCCAAAAGTACCCGACCTGACATATAGATAGTGGTTGCTGTTTCATTGTTCAAACAACAACAATGGTAAAAAGTACCAACTTTAGAAAGCTTAAGTTTGAAGTGAATTTGTAAACATGGATAAAACTGGTCATCGTTATGTGATACAATAGTTTCATTTGAAAGGGCATAGTCCAACTAATATTAAAGCTCAGCTAGATCCTATTTTGGGGGAGTCTGCTCCTTCATTTACAACCATGAAATTTTGGGTGGCAGAGTTTAAGCGCGGCTGTATGAGTTGCCAAGACGAACATCTCAATGGTCGACCAAATGAGATTACCAGTCCAGAAATTGTAAAGAAAATCCACAAAATGGTTTTGGATGACCATAGACTGAAAGTGCGTGAGCTAGCAGACATTTCAGGAATTTCAAAAAGTTCTGTACAATACATACTGACTGAAAATTTAGATATGAGAAAGTTGTGTACAAGGTAGGTGCCACGTTTGCTCACAATGGAACAAAAACAGCGTCGTGAGGATGTTTTACTGCAATAAAGCTGAGTTATTGCATCAATTCTTAACAATGGATGAAACCTGGGTCCATCACTTCACACCTGAGATGCAGGAATAATCAAAACAGTGGATTGGAAGGGGAGAATTGGCTCCATCTGAAGGTGAAGACAGTTCCATCTGCAGGCATGGTCATGGCAACAGTTTTCTTGGATGCATGCATGATAATTTTCATTGATTATCCCAAAAAAAGGAAAAGTATTCAATGGCAAATATTATGCAAACTTGTTACAGCATCTGGGTGATCAAATCAAGCAAAAATGGCTGCATTTAGTGAAAAAGAAAGTTTTGATGAAAGTTTTGTTTCATCAAGACAATGCACCAGTTCAAAAATCAATGAGTCAAAGTTCGTATTGTTTCCTCATGCACCCTATTTGCCAGATTTAGCCCCCTCTGATTATTTTCTGTTTCCAAACTTGAAGAAATGGCTTAATGGTAGAACATTTGGCAACAATGAACAGGTGGTCTGAAGTTGATGGCTATTTTGCAGACCTCAATAGTTCTCACCATAAACAGGGTATCGAAGCTATTGAACATTGCTGGAAAAAGTGTATTGAGCTGAAAGGAGACTATGTAGAGAAATAGAGATGTTTTTCACCAACATTTTTGTGCTTTATTTGTTAGGTCGGTATTTCTGTGGCAGCCCTCGTAGCACTAAACTTTCCAACTGCTTCGAAACCATAAACATTTTGACATTGCTATCTGTATATAGATTTTTTCAAAGAGTATAAGACTTAAAATGTATATGTTAGAAATAAAAAACAAAAATAAAGCTTTCATTTTCTTTCTGTTTTCTAGAATGGAACTCAGGCATATGCAAGAAAGAATTCTCCAACAAACACAGGCTAATGGTGAATCGTGGCGAGAGAGAACTCTTATGTATTTTGCCAGAATACCACTATCTCTCTTCAGAGGTGGAATAAGTACCATATTTGGCCCAACTATCAACACTTAGGTGTAGTTTTATATATATGATATTCTGTGACTTTTGGCACACAAATGTGCAATAGTATGAACATGAACATTAACACATACAGTATTATTTTGAGCCATTATATTTTTGATGACAGCGTATAGGATTATTTATTAGCTATGTACAAAGTTAAGAATGAAAAATAAATATTGGGATAAAATAGAGAATAATTAATTAGGAACTCAGAGAAGTTTGCGCGTCAGAGAGTGGAGAGCATTGCTTACCATCTAAACATTCAATATCAAGATTCCATAACTCAAAAAAAAAAGGAAAAGTCCAGTTGTATGAATGTGTCTGAAAACTGCAGAACTAAAAAACGAAAAGCCAGTTAAATACCAAAGAAAATGAAGATTTTCAAGAAAATCCCCCCACCACAAACATGGAACCTTTTCAAAAACGACTAATTATTTTTATTAAAATACAGCATGTTTAAGATTTTTCATCACAAATGAAAGCATATCTTGGATTTTATGGAATAGCTGTTGAAGTCCTCTTCAATATAACCGGTAAACCATAAGAATTAGGCATAATGTTACCACATAAAACATTTAAATCTAGTTAAAGCATGCATTTTATAAATACATATTTTACTTTCTCTACCAACTACTATGTATGCACATAATAGATAGTGAAGGTATTGTATTCCAACAAAAATTTTGCTATCCAGATTTCACCATAATCCATGTTTTGAGGACCACTGAATAATCTATAAAGCATTTTTAGAAAGAGTTTTGTGTGTGGACAGCATAACTACAAAACAAAAATCAGATTACATTCCAATTTGGTATTTTAAGTTCAGTATCTTCCATGGGTGAGACACAAAAGATTTTTAAGAATATCTCCCCACCCTAAACTATTCTTTAGATTGAAATTTTTTCAAACATTTTATTTCTCTCAAAATTTTATTTTGATTAAAAATCATATGTTTAAGATCTTTTTATGACAAATGAAATGAATATCTTGAATTTTCTGGGAATAGCACCTGAAGTCTTAAAAAGTAATAAAAAGACCTATGTTTTGGATCTATCTTATAGTAAGTTTGACAAAAAATATTATTTACAAATTAGAACGATTCACGAATATTTAATTCCTTGTATATATCAGTGTTTTAAAAATACAAAAAATGAAAAATCTTTTTTTTTTCTTGCAGGCATCCATCATTAGGAAAAAATCTGATGTGCTACATTTACATAACTTTTCTATGTATGCTGATACAAGCCATTGTTACAAAAGCTTATTCTTCTCCCTACTTCATGCTTATCCAGATTAACATTAGCAATAAGCTAAATCATTTCATTTAAAAGGTGGTTGGTTACTATGTGATGGCTTTGAATTTCTATTCTCTTTGCTTGACCTGGATAAAAAAAAAAAAATTATGAATAACGACTCATCAGTTGAAAAACATATAAGTATTGAAGAATATAAACCTATAACAAGCAATATCTCAGAAATCGTTAGTGCCAACAAAACTGTATCTAACTTAAATTACCTATATGTTTTAATGAGATGTACACTTTTTTTTTGTGTAGGAAGGTTTTTCCTATATTTTATGATTCACCAGATATGTAGAAGAAACAGGACTTCAGAGACTTTTCCCAGAAAATTCAAGATACAGTTTGTCATGAAAATATCTTTAAAATATGGTATCTTAATCAAAATTGTAAGAGCCATTTTGAGTAAATCAAAATTTTCAAAAACTTGTCCAAGTAAAAGGTAATTTGGAGGGAGGGAACTTTCTTGAACATCTTGGGAGATGCAAAACTGATATATCAAATTTGGTATTTAATGGATGTTTAATTTTTGAATTATGCTGTTCACAGCCACACACACACCTTTTTCTGAAAATGCTTTTTTTGGATTTAGGGACTCATAACATATATTTGTCGTGATATCTCGACATTGAATTTTTGGGTGGAAGACATTACTATAATACATTACTTTACTATACATAGTAGAGAATATAAAAATGAAACTATGTGTGGGCGATATCTTCTTTGCTAAATGAACACTTGGTTGTAAGTTATTGTTAGTGCGGGCAAAGTTCATTACCAGCACCTGTCATGTACGTGGTAGCTGATCACTGAGCAGAAGACAGACCTTATATAACTTAACCTTTTAAATGTTTACTTTCTCTACATGTACTATGTACATAGTGTATAGAGGAGATATTGTACTCCATGCAATTCAATACCAAGTTTTCACCAGAAATACGCGTTTTAGGGTCCCCTGTATAAAACATAATTTTTAGAAAAAGGTCTGCACACATGCATATGTGTGTGTTCATGTTGAACACAATAACTCAAAAACAAAGATCTCGTAAAATACCAAACTTGGTATTTAAGTTAAGTATCTTCCAAGAATTTGACACAGGGATTTTAAGGAAAATCTCCCCACTCCAAACTACCCTTTACATGGAAAAATTTTCGAAAATGTTGATTTTCTCAAAAATGGCTCTTAATGATTTTGATTAAAATATGGTATATTAAAGATATTTACATGTCAAATAAACTGTATAGCTTGAATTTTCTGGGAACAGCCTCTGAAGACACCTTTATTTTTGATGAATTTTTCCTGGATTTTGTATAACTAGTAAACCATAAGAGATAGACAAAACCAGACAGAAAATGTAGATCTCGTTAAAACACATAATCAAGATCATATACATTTTTTTCGTGGAGTTGGCCATTTTTGAGACATCCCTTGTTATTGGTTTCAGTTTTAAATTACTTCAAACTTTTCAGATAAGGGAATTTGTCAACTCTTGGCAACGCAAATAAAGTGATTTCATGGTAACCAACTTTTAAGAGACTTGACTATCATTTTAGCCCAGTGTATTGCCTTATTTCTCTCCTACTTATAAGAAAGCATTTCTACCAATGTTTATCTGGATTAGCATGAAGGAGATAAAAGAATAACCTTTTCAACAATATAATCTGTTATGGAGATGTAGAGAAAGTCATGTGAATGAAATACATCAGCTTTTTTTTCTGACAAAGATCCTATAGGAGAAAACGCTGAGACACATGTATTTTTGCACTTGTATTTTCATTATACAAATTACAGCTCAATCTATGGCATCAACATGACAATGGCCCCTTGTAAGTCTAAATTGTGGTTCAAGACCCAAATGCAGAATGGACATTTATCTTTGATCAGTGTGAGATTGACCAGTGATTCACAAACATGGTCAATAAATACCCTTACCACGGTCAAGAGGCGGCACGTGGTTGAGTGGTTATACTGCTCGCCTCCTATCTAGGCGGCCTGGGTTCGATTCCAAGTGCCTGCATGTGGCATTCGTGGTGGACGAAGTGGTGTCTGGGCAGATATTGTGGGTCTTCCAGTTTTCCCCACTACTCATTCCACCAATTGCTCCAATAATCAATTTCGCTTACATTTCATATTATCCACTTCTTCATGCTCATGCCTGGCTGTTGTCCTCCATGGTGTAATGGTTACCATGCTGACTTCATATACCCAAGGTTGTGGGTTCAAACCCGGCAGAGGATGGATTTTTTCGGGTGTAAAAATCATTAGCATGGCTTCCTTCGGAAGGGAAGTAAAACCATTGGTCCCACGTCATAGATTTATGGCATGTAAAAGAACTTTAAGCCTGAGGCCTCTGAGCCAAATTAAGCCCATGCCTAATTTAGAATAGGACGCTTAGAACCACAGTAGTTAAAGAGCATCCATAAATAACGCGCCATTTACATTTACACACCTGGCCTCGGGCCGACTGTATGTAGGTTCTGTGGTTTCATGCCGTATGCTTTCATGTCCTAGGGGAGTGTCAGTCCTACAAATATGAGGAGGATAAGATGATTCATTGATGTTTGGAGGAATTTAATGTAAGTAACGTAGTGTTAAAAAACCAACTCAACAAATTAATAAAGGATAAGATGATTTTGCAACAATGGTCAAGTGAGCAAAGTATTGTCCTAAATGTGTGGTTTGTTCCAATTATGTCACTTTATAGAGCTGGTGCCTTTTCCCAGTAGTGGCTCAAATCACATTGTGTGGCATGTCAACAGTTAACATGCAACATGGTAAATATCAGCATGTAACTTAACTTTTAACATTCCATTCACATCAGTTGCCTTTTTTACTTTCTCTAGCCCACATGTACAATGTACATAGTAGATAGAGAAGGTATTGTATTCCACCCAAAAATTTGATATTTCCGGTGAAATCTCAGGTAATATGTGTTTTGGGGTCTGCTGAGTCCGAAAAAAGCATTTTTAGAAAAAGATTCATGTATGTGTGTGTTTGTGGACAGCATAGCTCAAAAACGAAATTACCATTAAATACCAAACTTGGTATTTAGGTTTAGCATCTTCCAAGGATGCGACACAAAGATTTTCAAGAAAATTCCCCCACCACTAACTACCCTTTACATGGAAAAATGTTCGAAAATTATGATTTTCTCAAAAATGGCTCTTAACATTTTGATTAAATCCTGCATATTAAAGATATTTACATCCCAAATAAAATGTGCATCTTGAATTTTCTGGGAATAGCCTCTGAAGACCTCTTTATTCTGGATGAATTTTGCCGAAGTTTGCTTAACTGCTAAATTGTAAGAGATAGACAAAAACTTACTGCACAAAAAATGTAGATCTCATCAATTTATTCCCTTTATTTTTTGTTGTGGTGTTATTCCTTGTTATTGGTTTCAGCTTTAAAGTGCTTATACTTTTTCTCTGACAGGAAGTGTCCGTTTTTCCTTTGTTCTACTCCTGGCCAAGCAAAGAAGCAATTTGCAATCACAATTGCATAATGACAGGTTTTAAAACATTTGACTATCTCTTTAGTATAGCACATTCCTTTAGTTCTCTTATACTTATATGGAACTAAGTAATAAGAACATTCTACTATAGTTTATCTCAATTAGCATGGTGTACAAAGAAGAAAAAGTTTGTAAGATGTTCGTTTGTAGATCAGCTAGAGAAAGTGTAACATGTCAGTTTTTTTTTTGTAGCTTAACACCCATTAACCTGGTTGGTCATATTGGACAATGAATGTAATCGATGAAATGATGCTCAAATGATCTTGGGGTCTAAGGAGCTTAAAGTTGCTTGACATTCGTCTTTTCAGAATAGGGGAAAACCCCAAAAACTGGTAACTCACCCTAAATGAGATTCAGGTGTTGTTGGAACAAAATCTCTCAACTAAAATCAAAGTGGACTCAGGCAATGATTAAGCTCTTCCTATTTCTGGTTATGCTTGGTATGACATGAAAACCAAACAAGAAGAGGAATATGGATGAGGCCCTAACTGGTTAGTTGGCAATATTTCAAATTAACTTAAAATTGAGGGCAGGTTTAGCTTAAAAATTTCCTGAGTGTTAGACTTTAGGCCCTTTTGTATTGTAGTATACCACCCTGACTTACGAGGGCTGTCCCAGAAGTGCCCAACCTGACTCATAGATAACTGTTGTTGTTTCAAACAACAATGGTAAAAAGTACCAACCTTAGAAAGCTTAAGTTTGATGATTTTACATTGTTTAGTATTTGTTTGGCAGACATCATTAGTGAATCCTCTCAGCAAATTTGTAAACATGGATAAAAGGTCATCGTTTTGTGATACAACACTTTCATTTGAAAAATCTTAGTCCAACTAATATTAAAGCTGAACTATATTCTACTTTGGGGGAGTCTGCTCCTTCGTTTATAGCAGTGAAATATGGGGTGGCAGAGTTTAAGTGCAGCCAAGATGAACAACACAGTTGTCGACCAAATGAGGTTACCAGTCCAGAAATTGTAAAGAAAATCCATAGAATGGTATGGGATGACCGTCACCTAAAAGTGTGCGAGCCAGCAGACATAGCAGGCATTTCAAAAAGTTCTGTACATTGCATACTAGCTGAAAATTTGGATATAAGAAAATTGTGTGTACTGCTCACAACAGAACAAAAACAGCATCGGAGGATGTTTCAGTTGAGTGTTTGGTAATGTTTTGCTGCAATAAAGCTAAGTTTTTGTGTCAATTCTTAACAATGGATGAAACCTGGGTCCATTGCTTCACACTTGAGATAAAAGAACAATCAAAGTAGTGAATTGGAAGGGGAGGATCGGCTCTAAAGAAGGCAAAGGTTGTTCCATCTGCAGGCAAGATCATGGCATCAGTTTTCTGGGATGCACGTGGGATAATTTTCATTGATTATCTCAAAAAAGGAAACGTAATTGATGGCGAATATTATGCAAATTTGTTACAGTGTTTGAGTGATGAAATTGAGCAAAAATGGTCACATTTAGCGTAAAAGAAAGTTTTTTTTCATCAAGACAATGCACCAGTTCACACTTCCATTATTGCCATGGACAAAATCAATGAGTTGAAGTTTGAATTGCTTTCTCATGCACTCTATTCACCAGATTTAGACCCCTCTGATTATTTTCTGTTTCCAAACTTGAAGAAATGACTTGATAGTAGAAGATTTGCCAACAATGAAGAGGTGGAGTCTGCAGTTGATGACTATTTTGCAGACCTTGATAATTCTCACTATAAACAGTGTATCAAAGCTATTGAACATTGCGGGAAAAGTGCATTGAGCTATGTAGAGAAATAAAGATGCTTTACCCCAAAATTTTTGTACTTTCTTTGTTAGGTCGGGTACTTCTGGGACAGTCCTTGTATTAGAAAAGTCCAGATTTCAAAAGAGGTGGGAAGTATTAGTTTAAGGCTTAACCATTTAGGCAGTGTGTCAAAATATGACACTACACAAAGTTTTTGAGATCATAACTCCTCATAAGTAATGATAAGTCTAAGGATTCAAAGTAAGAGCTTGAGATCATAACTCCTCATAAGTAATGATAAGCCTAAGGATTCAAAGTAAGAGCTGAAGCTTTCCTAATGACATATCAGCTCTAAATGTTCTCAAGCTTCTAGCCAGATAATTATATGGATTGACTCCAACGTTGCAAAGATGTGCATCATCTTCAGGGTAAACTGATGACTTGAAAGTCCAGATTTGCATATTTATAGTGCCAGAGTGAAACTAGCATCTGGTTGGTTCGCGTGATATGCATTGATTTGTTGCACTTCTGAAATTGCACAAAACCTACTGAATGAAGACTAACGAGAGATGGTGGAGGGAGGGAGGGAGGGAGGGAGGGAGAGAGAAGAAAGAATAAGGATGTTAAAAGGCAATTTCAAATGATTCAAAAGGTGCACTAAAAACTACACTCTTTATTGGTTCTACAAAACTGCTGCTGGAACAACACTTGTATAAAATACCTTTTTTTTCTTTTTCTTTTTTTTTTTTTGAATATCAAGTGTACGATTTCTCATGTGTATTTACAGTATCTTGTTCCAACACCTGCAAACATAGTCTAAATGCAATAATAACCTTTAGACTATTTATTACTCTGTCCCGCACTAATGCAATGCTAGCCAAAGATTATGTTTTTTTTTTTTCTTTTTTTTTTTTTTTTTATTGTGGACGTAAATTAAGACTGAGGATCAAAATAGCATTGCTGTAATAAATAACAATACTAATCAATAATAATGACTATGTACAATGCCATTATTTTAGACATGGCCCTCTCTATGAATTAAATTCAATCATTTTCCATAGTTCATGATGAAGAAAAATCACTGGAAAAACACATGAAATTTATTACAATTCCATGGTACTATTTTCAGTTACCTTAATTGACTTATAGCTAGGATAAATATAGTATATAACTCTCTTTTTACCCCAAATTATAATAGTGTTCAAACCAATACACTGTTTCAAGATGTAATAAAATGAATAAGTGTAATATGTGTACCATTTTTCTATTATGAAGGCTTGTTCGTACAGAGAAACTATTATGCAACACAGTCTACATAAATAAATAGTTGCTCTGTTTTATTGCTATAATAATAAATATTGTCAACTATGGATGTTATTACAATTCCAGTAATATGGCTTTAAATCTGGACATGAAATATTGTTCATTTTCCTACTTGGAAATTAGTCAACAGCTGTAGCATACAGCTTCAAGATATCTCAAAGAAGATCGGAAATTTGAACCATTTTGACAAAGATAGTACATATTAAAACTTTGGGTTCACATTCTCCCATAACTGCCTTACAGATTTACATTGTTAACATGCTTTAATTATTGAAAAATCTGTTATTTAGGTTCAACCAGATGATACATTGTTACCTTACTTTGGTCTTTAATCATGTTAATTGCTACAATATGTCAAGTTATCAAACAAAATATCAGTGGCCGAGGAGCCTGTTTACCTTAGATTTTCTTATAAATTAACTACATACAGAATGTAAAACAAAATATCTACCATCACAAAATCTGTTCAAGTACCAGATCTTCAGATTTATATGCATGGCACCATTATTAGTTCAGCGAGCCCTTTGTCTCAAAGGGGAGGTGCAAAATTGAACCTTGGACTGCATGCATTGCTGACATAACCAGAACTGTTTTCACTTTATATATTCTTTTCATGCATGATGAAGTGACAACCGATCACAGACTTGCATGGTTGAATGTACTTCTGAACTGGAGGTATAAGTCACCTATTAGCATAGATGCTGTGATTGTGAGTTTACAAGATGCAAGCAAATGCCCCAAATGTAAATATTGGAAATGTATGATACAAGTCCCATTTCACTAAGGTAAACTTGAAACTGTTGACATCCCCCTCTTCTACCCATCATTTGCTAGTCCTCTGCAAGAGGCAATGCGTGATAAACTTGCTACCTAGTATTGATATCATGCATGGGTAAACGACTGGCGGCAATGGCCAAATAAATCTGAAGACCCTATATATTTTGAATAATGACCTTGTATCTGTAATATTTTCAGAGTGAACAAAGAATGAAGAACTTGTGAATGTATGTTGTGATGCTAACCATGATACAGTTTATGAACAAACAACATGTCTATTATATTTATTCCTTATATGGATCCAGCACTTGAATACATAGCACAATAGAAAACAAAAACTAACATGTTTTGTAATCCACAGTTATACACTGCCCTGGAAGGTAGAATCTAGATGCTGAGAATGTCTATGAGCATTACTGTAAGGTGGCTTGGAAAGGAATGGTTACTTAGCAATGCCCTCGTGCCAGGATATGCAAGTCTGGCGTTATCCAGATTCCTAAAATTTTAGGATGGCATTAAGTTGCTGCAAGAGCATACAAGTAACTTATTGTAAATTTTTAGACATTGCATTCTTGCTATTTATTCCAACATATAACGTACAAAATAAGAACTAAAGCTTTCCTGGCGACGTGTTAATTCAAAATCTTCTCGGGCTTCTAGCCAGGTAAAAACTTGGCTCAGTTCACCCTGAAGACGAGGAAGATGCACTTCTTCGAAACGTTGGTGTCAAGCCAAGTTTTTACCTGGCTAGAAGCCCGAGAAGATTTTGAATATAACGTACAGTTTATCCTATTTAGTTTGGGAACCTAAGACCTCTAAAACCCTCTAAAGTGTCTGTTCAGCTTCACCACTGTACAATACTTAGGCCTGGAAATACATGCAAAGGGCATGATTTCAAATAATATCTTTGCCTTCAACCTTTCCTCTTTTAAAATTCAAAATCCTTAAAAAGTTCAAAGTGTGATGGGTGGTAAGTTGAAGTTTCTGGGCTTGTGGACTATACATTTCAGAAGCAGCTGCAGTATCCATCCAGTCTTCTAAGGTCCCTTCTTAAGAACATGGAGCTGATGCAGTAGTCCAACAAAATAAAAACGTCACCCTCCATGGTGTAATGGTTCAAATCCGGTGGAGGATGATGGATGATGGATTTTTTTCAGGCATGAAAATCCTTAACATGGCTTCCTTGGGAAGGGAAGTAAAGCTCTTGGTCCTGTGTCATACATTTACGGTAGGTAAAAGAACTTCAAGCCTGATAAAGAGACCTCTGACCAAAATGAAGCAATCTTTCACACCAGTATAGAATGGGATGCTGAGAACCGCAGTAGTTAAAGAGCATCCATAAATAAAACTCCATTTCCAGGGCTTGGAGGAGACTGTAGCAGATATGAAGGGCTCCCAAGTAATGCCCAAACAAGCGATAGTTCTCAGGCTTTGATCAGGAACTGGCCAGTTCCCATCTCCAGCCAGACAACAGCCATGCTCCACATGCATAAACCAGAAACATCCAGTACAGTTACAGCAGCCAGTATTATCAATGTCTACTTTTTCAAATCTTATTTTTTACTCTTCTACTTTTGGTTACTTAAAAAGTATAAATAATCTCCTTTTTGAAAATACAAGAATTCCTTTAATTTTATCCTTTTCAAAGTAATCTGCAATTTCTTTTAGGTGATAAAGAGTGCAGTCATCTTCTTTATTGCAAGTTTTTTATAGTGTTAACACCCGCTTTTACTACAAATGGCAATACAGGCAATGACACTGTAGACACATGGAATGAAGATGGAGCACCGGTGAGATGGCGGGGGAAACCAGAGAAAACCTGCCCCTGCGCTTAGCCCACCACAAATCCCACACGTGGTCGCTTGGATAAAATCCGGGTTGTCTAGGTGAGAGGTGAGTGGTCTAACCACTTGGCCACAGCACTACACTATTGCAATGATGCCCCTTTCTTTTGGTCTAAGAGAAACTCAAGATAAGATTAAACTACTGCATAATGCTTCCATGCATTGGCAAATTAAAAGACTTTTCATCTGGAGGAGCCTATTATTGTGCTGAACCATTATTTTATGTTTGTATGCCTATATTTAAATTACTGTTAGAATCAGCTGAAAAGTGTAACAATTGAGCTACTGTGACAAGTTGCTGGTAAGGCATTCAATCCTCTAAATAATTCATGTTTTTATTATTTTTTTCTTCTTTCTTTTCCATGTTCAAATCCCAGCTGTGACCTACATTTTCCAACTGGTTCTACTAAATTTACAATTTTGTTTTGAGGTTTAAGCATCTTGAGCTCATTATAATACAGGAATGGATATAGCAGGGGGAGGGAGGAATCTGTCCTGATATCTGGTGTACTGGGGCCACGGTAGATGTTTAACAATTAAACTCATAAAGGATATAACTAATTTATATTAGTTACAAATTAATGTTATAATTCTTATCAGCACTAAATAAACAACCAAGCATAATTTATTAGTAATAATAATTTAAATATTTAGGAGTTTCCATTGTCAAAGACAGAATAAGAGATGTAAACAGAAAACTTACTCAGCTCCTATGCAGAACAATTAGAAGACCATTATCAAGGAAAGCCCACAGCAACATTGTAAAACTTTTATAAGGTAAAAGAAACTCAAGCCTAATAAAGAGGCATCTGAGCAAAAACTAGTCTTTCATTCCCAATATAGAATGGGATACTAAGAACCACTGCAGTTTAAGTCCATAAATAAATACAAAACAAACAAACAAACCTTGTAGCCCAGCTAGAGGGGCAGGTGAAAGCCATTACATCACTGGGAGAAGGTTAGAGCACAATGCTTCCACTTGACACATATATATTCCAACACTTGATTCAGCCATGATGACTGCAGGTGTACCCCTGTGAGTAGGCAAACAGTCAAGCAGTTGCAGTCAAGCTGAAACAGACTCCTTAGAGGACACCTGCACAAGAGGGGACAGCAAGGGAATCCTACTTGGAAGGGTCTATTGTGCAAGTGCTAAGGCCTTGCTCATAAAAGGGGTTTCATTTTTGGGAGTCAATTTCCAAAATTGGAGGAGCTTTCAACCAATGGTCCAAAGGCTCTAGATCGATGATAAAAAGACTTGAGATGTGCAATAGATCTGCAAAGGCTGCAGTGAAGGGGAGTGTTGTTGTCGCCCCCCCCTCCCCTTATACTCATACTCATAATGAGAGAACACATGGGGGCAGAAAATCTGTTG
This sequence comes from Hymenopus coronatus, assembly GCA_030762935.1. Classification (NCBI taxonomy): domain Eukaryota; kingdom Metazoa; phylum Arthropoda; class Insecta; order Mantodea; family Hymenopodidae; genus Hymenopus; species Hymenopus coronatus. Next base: position 42,373,140 of record CM060899.1, read on the forward strand.
CATCATGGCAGAATGATCGCATGATAAGGTTAATGGAGCATTATTCTATGATTATGTTTGATGTAAACAAACTGGTTGGTTGGTTGGATTCTAATGTTTTCTTGCACTCCGATATTTAGCTGGGAGGTTGTAGTCCTCTGTAAAAGTCAGACAATGTAGAAGATGATCAAGATCCATTTCTTCATTTAGGTTACAGAAAAGACATATAAGAGTCTGTTATTCCAAATGTATGTAAGTATTTTTGTAAACAGTCATGCCCTGTTAGTAGTCTGAAGGTTGCTACTGCAGATTTTCTTGGTAATGTAGAAATATTGTAATCTTGTAAATTTTTCCATTGTTTTCCAGATGTTTTGTTTGTGTATTCTTCACTGATTTTGTTTTGTACTTATTTGATGTTATTCTTTTAATAGAGCAAAAAGGGATTAAACCACACATTGATTTGGTGATAATTTTACTTCCCTTTTTGGCCAAAAAATCAGCCATTTCACTACCTATTATTTCACAATGCGCTGGAATCCATTGAATTACCATTATCCTATTGTAAATGGGTTAATTGTCGTATTACTTTACAACATAAACTTGAAAGCTTGGACCTTCTAAGGTCCAGTTTCACAGTTTAAGCTTAAACTACAGTGGAGTTTTAAAGTGCACAGTTCAAATGGTAAGCCAAGTTTATCCAAGGCTTGACTTAAACTATACTGGACTGCAGTTTAAGCCAAGAAATCACCATGTTATTACCTGAAGGAGATATTAGTAATGAATAAATGCATTATTTTATTTATAAGCACAACAGAAGACTGTTTAGAGTACAATGTAATAACTAAGCATTCTATGAGAAATTTACATTAGGTAAACTGTCAGCAATGATGGTACCAGAAATTATTCAAGACACAAATAAAACTTCATACTGTTTTTTTATACTTTGAGGCACTTATTGTCACCTATTATTGCTTTAGTAAGAAAGCATTTTGGCAGAAGGAATGCTTTTCTGGAATCTCAATTCTACAGCATGCAGAACTATCAAAACTGCTTCCCAGTCTTCTAATTCACTCTTTACATCACTTTCCCCCCCACAGTAATTTGTACAATCACTTACACTTTAGTACATCCTTAAAGTAGAAGTAATTCCTGTATTTCCCAAGTAGAACAAAGGGCATTGTCATGATGTTTCCATGATTGGAATTGAATTTCTAGTTCATGAGTTCGCCACTAAGCACCATGGTGACGAGGGATCAGCTCGTTGCCCACAGATGGTATTGTAGTATAAAATCACAACTTGCAGATGTGAAAAGGTAGAACATTTTGCCCAGGAACATTCTTCTTTCAAGGTATGGGGGACATGAGACCTCCAGCTTTACTTCCCTTCCTAAGGAAGCTATGCTAAGAATTTTTGCATCTGAAAAGAATCCATTATCCTCCACCAGGTTTGAACCTGCAATCTTGGGTTTTAGAGGCTAGCATGGTAACCACTACACCACGGACAGCAACTTATTACATCCTTACACTTAACAATTGTAAGAGGATGCTCGGTTCTTTAAAAGTAAAGTTCACAGTACATTTTGACCTAACTTTTTGGCCATTTTAACTATATATTACTGGGTAATCATAAAAGCTTATTTTAGAAACAGTGTATCCATAAATGAATAGTAGTAATAGTATTCAAATGTTCTGGAGCTCTTGATTTGCCAACATTCGCTTGCGGGCTTCCCAATAGTATTTGGTAATCTTGAATGGTGTCCCAACTATTTTTTGAAGATCGGTGCAGAGAGCCAGATGGTCCTTGTTCATTACTGTACTTGTGTTTTTGCAAATTATGCAATATGGAGAGGCTAGTAGTTTATTATATAGATGTGCCACCAGGCAATCATGGACAGTCTCAAGTCAAAATGATGTAACTGCAATAGATTGGGGGGTGTTTGGTATTATATTTGGGTTTAGTAATGTCTTCCATATTTTGGTTTCAAATTGTTTTTTGTTTTGCTCTGCTATATGGGATTTTATTTTCATCTTGGTTGAAATTGGAAATTCACTCAATGTGCATATACAAGTGTTACCAAATTCACCGTTCCACAAAGTTGTCCTGGAGCAGTAGTGGGACAAGCTGGATAGGAGAACAGCATTAAGGGGGGTTTTAGAAAGTATGCCAGAAGCTTAGGTCAGTTTTTAAGTAAAGTTAAGAAAAAATGGAACTGGCTTGAACAAACGGAATTCAAGTTAATATAATTTTCTGTTAGCTATTAATGTTTTGATAGTTTACGGGAACTAAAGTGTATGCAATGTAATAATGTTTGGTGAGTATGACAGGCTATAAGTTTGAACTGAATGCCCATCATACTCAAGTATGTATTAGCTTAAATAAAAAATAATAAAAATGTATCATCTGATTGAACCTATAAAGACCTGATGTCATGATGTACATTCTGACTTCACAACAGACATCACCAAGTTACTGGTGTCATGCAGCAATCAAGACATCAAGTGTTCAGCTGTACATGTTTAGTAAAAAAGCATGCAAGCTTGCAACATTCTAAATTCTCTCTCTTCTGTTCTTTATTATAACATGGAAAATCTACGTATATTTTTTGGCATATACTGGAGCAAATGTAAATCTAATATTGTGTTATAATAAATATTAATGGATAGTAATAAATGAAGTGTGTTTAGGCTTAGGAGATTTTTCAAAATTGTTCTTCACAATTTGAAATGTAATCAGTGAGAGCTCTGACAAAATATTTAATAATGCAGTGAACTTTACGCTAGGATCTCTTTGATTTTCTTAACATAGCCAAATGAGTTGGCTACTGGAGTTAACAATCTTGCCTTTAACACTGCATGGTCCCTTTTCTCAAAACCTACCATATTAAATGTGATAAAAATCTCAGGATAGGAAGAAACTGCATTCTGTCTATGGTACCAATAAAATTTTGGTCTAATAAACAGTTCCTAATATAATATTCATGCATATTTGTTATAAGGATTTCTAATTCTGTCAGTATAATAAAACACTTTGAAATACTTGAATGCTACATTCTGAAATATTTTTAAAGAAAGAGTATACACATTTTCTCCATTGTACTAATGATAAACCCTTTTAAATATGGCATCATGCTAATAAAACAAAATATGTATCCATTTATACACACATTTCCTAGAAGAAAATATAGTACAATTAACTTTTATCACTCAAATTACAGTCTAGATTTCTTGATTTACATAACTATTTCTGTATTAAAAGTAAAAGCTCTAAAATAATAACTACAGTCAAACCTGCCTAAAAGGCCACCTTCAAAAATAAATGGACATTTTTTTGTGTTAATATTAACTCCCATAAGTGGTCACATACATTTCAGAAAATTACCTAAATTAAGCAGCCAGTCGTAACCTATACAAAAAGTTTTTCACTTGAAACCACTACAGAAGCTTGTTTTGATTCCCTGAAGTAGTTTAACAACATAGAATAGTCCCTCCTCTGTCCCTTTTCTCCATGTGAGGTCAACATGTGGTTCTTACTTCAGTAAAATCAGGGTTGCTAATGCTGAAAATTAGTTGTACTGATAAAATTACTAATGAAGAAGTTTAAGGGATTGCAAAAGCAGAAAGACAAATTTGGAACTGATATACCTCAGGACATCGATGATTGGTAGCAAGTATTTGGAACTGACATACCTTACAAGCCCAGAATATACAATTTAAAAGGATAAGGTGACTTAAGCATCAGAAGTGACTCTGCACAACAAACAATAGCATTTGGATTAGCATTCATCTTAAGACAAACTTTGTTCTGAGAGTATTTTATAGGAATGCAACTTATTATAAAACATTTTCATTAGTATACCTGTCTGACGAAAGATGTTAAGGGAGGTCACTGTTGTAGCATGGCATGGTTTAGAGCGGTCAGAGAAGGCTGGAATATAGTGCAGTACAGTCTGACCATCAAAACATCAGCATAGCATATGTAAACAGGAATAAACTAAATGATCCACAACAGGTTAAACTTGCTGTTTCCTTTATAACTAATGAATGTTAATTTTCTACTTTGTGAGCATATCACTACACGTGGTGGTGTTTGCATCTTGTCTTGACTCGAACCTATCCACTTTAAGACACTCAACTGCTGCATTCCAGTATTACTGGTGTATAGGGCATGCACCAGGAGTGATGTAATATCACTTATCTGTTTGTGTTTATGTAAGCTTCCACTCGTGGCCGTCTGCATTCATTCTTCAGACAGGTAATAATATAAAGATAGTCTGACTATTATTTAACAATTGTTAGTTCATGAACCTAGAACAAATCTACATTGTATGTGCAGGATACAGAGAAATGGATCTTAACATTTATATACTTTTGTGTTTCCAAAACTAATTCACTCTGAGTGGAATAAGACCAAAGAGTACAGGACTCTTTCCCTTGGGTAAATGTGCTACTATGTTTGAAACAGATTTATGCATACATAAAAATATAAGGGGAGGATACATTGGTAAACGGATTCTTTTTCAATAGCGACAACACACTTATGGCTCTAAATATTCATAAGCTTACATCAGGACTGGCCCTAACTTCTTAATGACCTGGTAGAACAGAATGAAGTTCAGCTGATACGGGTATCATGACGTAAGGCAATAGAAGATAATAAAAAAGCTGGCTAGACAAGAAGCAGCTTTACAATTTATCAGACCAGAGATGGCTCTAGGAACATCTTAGAGCTCAGTTAGAGAAGCTATTAAGAACTGGTCCAAAACAGAACAGACAATGGTAAGCTATTTATTAGGGAACCATGCAAGGCAAAAGCTAAAAGCCCTCTAAAATGTAGTAGAGTTCAGCTGAGAACAATTATTGCCTTTCTGACAGAGTATGCTTTTGCGAGAAAACTTCTTAAACCTCTAATGCATGGTGTTGGCATTTGGCAACAAAGATCATCAAAGTTTTAATATATTTAAGTGAGTTTTGTTGCCATTTTCATACTACATTCACATTTAACAACAAAATGAGAGTAATTGTAGGTATTTTATATCATAATTATAAAAATATATTTCAATATTATTGCAATTTTTTTTAGAACAATCTACAAAATCCATGCCATTGTGGTAAAATGCAACCCTGTCATCATCCATACACACAACATGATGTTTATTTTACATGGGCCCTCCCCATCCTTTACCAAGGGTCATTTGACTAGTCACTGGGATTTGAGCTCATGATGCTTGGTTTTGAATGGATAGCCAATCCATTATCACCACAGCAGTCAAGGCTATTTGTAATACTTACATTAAGATGGTCATTGTGAATGTCTAAGCTGATTCGACAATTAGAAGAAGAGTAGCATATGTATCAAAATAATTCATGCAGTAGAAGATTAATACAGCAGGAGTCTATTACTTAGAGTACAGATTGTGCAGGAAAGGCAACATGTTTTATGCTCCTGTGAGGCTGGCTCACAGAAGATACATGGTTTTGGGGAAATGTTTATAAAGCTAGAAGAAGTAGCATTCATACCCACTGGAAGGCTATATACCTTTTTAAGGGATGCAGATGTGGTGGCTTGGCTCTAAACAATAAAGGTGGCTGAAGTGACGGGAATCTGTATTGAAACAGACAAGAAGAAATCAAAAGAAAACACCATGAACTTTGCTACTCCAATCAGCATCCATGTTACTTATCTCTATCTCTCTCTTTCTTCCCTCCCATATACTTAAAACAGAAATGCTCTTGTTCAAGACACATAATAAAAAGCTGCTGATTAGAACTAGAGCAATGATACAGGGAAAAACATGACACAGCAAAATAATTAAATGTACAAAATTTTGTTGCAATAGACATTTAGCATGTAAAGTCTTAATATTACATATGCTAATTTCATTATTCTACATTACATTAAACGAGGTCTTAATCACTCAGTGAATACCTATACTTACTTTTAATATACTGAAGGTTTAATCATGTGATGAACAGACCTCTGCCCTGCTTTAAAAATGTCATAACTTTAATTTAGGGTCTCTTTTACTAATGACCATTTTTCATTAATAACAACTGGCAACGCTTTAGGCAGGTTTCACTATATTTCCAATCATGGTGACTACCTTGCTAAAGTGATGATGATTAAAGCATTTTAATCCAATAAATCTTTGTTTGCTCATATTTAGGCTTGTTAGATACCAATATAGAAAAATTGTTTTAGACAAATGCACCATTGATTGAATATGCTTCTATGTTGTGTAGCATATGGCCTCACATCTCTCAGTCAGAAAGCATGGGTGCTATGAACAGAACTATGCATAAAGTATTGTTCTTTGCATTTAGTGAACATCATTACTTGCTGTCAGTCCATCATTTGTTTATTTCCATAATGCCAACATGAATGCACTCATTTCTGCTGGAATATGAAGGTTTGTTGCCTTGACAAACAAAGAGCTGCTTTATATAATCAATTATAAATATCATAATTAGAGACATGTTAAGGAAAACAATCTACGACAAGATCACGAGAATAGTAGATGCATGTTTTTTAATCTACAGTTCAGTAAAAGGATCAAAAGATGAGTAAGAAAATGATTGCAAAGTAAGTTCTCTTTCCTTTATTTAATTAATTGCATTACTACAAATGCTTCTTTTCTGCATCCATATGCAAGGTGTGTTCAAAAAAAAGATCAAACTTTTGAAATAGCATGTCAGGGATGTCTCCAGTACTGAGCACACCTAGTGGGAGATGGACCATTTGCCTTGTTTTGTTAAAGAGTGTTAGTTGCCGAACTACAGCTACTGAAGTGCTCATCTGATTAGTGACACCGAAGAGATTGAAGAGATTGTGTATGTGAAATTTTGCTATAAACTTGGCAAAAGTTTTACAGAGACATTTCAATTGCTTAGCCAAGCATTGGTTTAAGTGTTTTAAACATAACAGAATGTTGGTTGGTGAGAGTCCTAGACTGGACAACTTTCCACAGCATATAATGGACACATCAAGAGAGTTAATGCTGTGATTGTTTAAGCCATTCAAATATACCCAATAATGGAGGTGAAGGGTCAAAATAAATAAATAAAAACTATGCAGAAAAAATAATTTGGCACTTTGGGGCACAAATCTCAGACTATACCAGTGTGGTCAACTCTCACATACCATGTCTTAAGACTGCATGGCCATATGGACCATGATAACTGCACTATTATCTGAGCTTATAATGAGAGTGAATTTTTTTACCAAAAAAAAAGAAAAGAAAGGAACAAAAATGTAAAATGCATGTATCTACATTCAATCGAAACCTGTCAGCTTCCAACCATGCCATCACAAGATGGCGTCATGTGCAGTGATGACCCGGAGTCAAGTGAACAAATTACGTGAAATAAACAGCAAAAATGGTGAAATAGTAACAAAGGGGTCTATCAATGATAATTTCAGAGCCATAGGAAACAGTACAAATGAAGATACAAGAATTAGAGCTGTAGAAGAATGGGAAACGGCTATTATCATGGATCAAGAACAAGGGCAGCGAGAAGCACATAATGCCGAAATTATAGCTTCATTGCAACTAGTCATAAATATCTTAAGCAAAGATTTTAAGAAAGCACTAGATGAACTAAATAGTTTAAGAAGTGAAAACAACAAGCTAAAGGAGGAAGCTCGGGAAATAAGTGCTGGAAACGACAACTAAAGGCTGAAGTGCGGGAAAATACCCTATACTCTACAATCATGAAAAAGGCATGGCAAAAATGTTAACAGAGAGAATCATGTTCCTTGCAGTCTTGAAATATCAAACAAATAAGAAGTGCTAAAAGAACCAGTCAAGACTATGGAACAAGTTATCAACACCCCTAAAGTGCATGAAGTTGTGAAAAGCAAATACATATGGATAAATCCAACGCAAAATCTAAGACACGGCGGAGCGAATCAAAGACAAAGTGAAGTATTGTCAATGGGTGACTCCATGATAAAACATGTGAAGGTGAAGGAAGTAGACATCCAAGTGTTTCGTGGCATAAAGGCAGGACAGCTGCAGAAGAAGATCGAAAATATGGACAGTGGAGTACAGCAACCAAAAGCAGTTATGTTGCATGTTGGCACCAACGATATCCAGAACTCTAACAATCCGGACGAGGTGATGGGAGAAATATATGGCACCATCAGAGAAGTGAAGCAGAAGTGTCCTAAAGCATGCGTTATGGTGAACTCAGTGATAAAACGTAGGGATGTTCATGAAAAATACATAAACAAAATTAACAGCAGCTTGCGCTGGGCTTGTCAGAGTTTGAATGCAATTTACTGCGACGTTAACAGATTTTAGACTACAAATGCCTAGGAAGAGACGGGTTACATCTGACTTTCAAGGGTTCATTTTTACTTAGCCAAGTCAAAAGTAGACTAGAAATTTGTAAACATCAACAGAGAAACTAACTGGTAGTTCAGATGGTGATACAGTCAGACCATTACACAATAGTTCGGAGGTGGTAAGTAGTAGAAAGATTCCTCAAAGTGTGAAAAGTAAAAAAGCCAAGCCTAAGCAGTGGAAAATACAATCAGGATTTTCCATCAAAATGTACAGAGCTTTAGAAATAAGAAACTATTGTTTGAAGTCTTGCTTGATTCAGGTGAAATTGATCCTGATATAATTTGCCTTACGGAACACTGGCTGGATAGTAATGAAATCCAATCCCTAAGTCTTGATAATTATAAACTTGCACCATACTATTGTAGACCTGGAAAGAAACATGGTGGTTCGTGCATAACAATTAAAGTAAATTTAGAAGCTAGGGAGATACCAAAAATAAGAGCTGAAAGCATAGAATCACACTTTGAGCCAGTGTAATAGAAGTAACCAAACATAACATAGTTATTATTTGTCTTTATAGGGCACCAGATAGTGACATCAACATATTAATAACAAGTCTAGGTGCCATTCTAGATAATTTGAAACCAGCTAAAGATATTGTAATAATAGGAGACTGGAACACTGACTTCTCCCCTGGTAAATTATATAAAATAATACAAGAATTTATGTTACTCTATAACCTAATGCCCATTATAAATATACCCACTAGTGTGACAACCCTCTCTGCAACTATCATTGATCAAGCATTAATAAAACAAGGCTGCTTTAAAGTAGAAAACATTAAAGTAGTAGAAACAGGGCTTTTTGATCACAGAGCACAGACATTTGAAATTGTTCTGAACACTTGCAAATATGATTCGAGAAATGGGTATAGAATATGATGTAATTATAATAGTAATAATTCAAAGATCTGCTAAAAAATGAAACATGGGAAAAAGTATATGAGACGGCAGACATAAATGAAGGTTTCAAAACATCTGCTAATATAATAAAGTTCGACATTGCAATGCCAGAAAAGTGAAAAAAAAATAGTGGGAAAGTCCAGGCCATAGCTAACAAAAGGAATCATTAAATCATCTAGAAAGTTAAAATTTCTTAGTGGACTTAACAAAACTACAAATTCAGAGAGTTTCAAGCTATATTTTAATAAGTACAAAAAGGTATATAAACAGGTTCTAATAGCTGCAAAACAATACCATACAAAGCTCCAAAAATAAATAAAAAAACTATGTGGCAGATAGCGAGTAAAGAATTAGGAATTAGCTCAGAAAAACACAAGCCCACCATTAGAAATAAAGAAGGCGAGCTTTCTCAGACCCAAAAGAAGTGGCAAGATTATTTAATGATTACTTTGTAAACATAATCAATGATCTTACACATAAACATAAAACACCATGGACCCCAGGAATAAAAATACAATATACCTTTATCCAGTCACAGCTAGCGAAGTGAGTAAAATATTAAGGTGCATGAAAAATAAAACCTTCCATGGAGTAGATGAAATTCCTGATTGTACTTTTAAAAAATTTATCAGCATTTTGTTGCACCTCTTTGCTATTTAATTAATGCTTCCTTCTCAACAGGTATGTTTCCCGAGTGTATGAAAACTGCAAAAATAATACCTATATTTAAAAAGGGTGACAAGAGTAAAAGTGAAAACTATAGATCAGTAGCAATACTATCTTCCATCTCAAAAGTACTAGAAAAGGCTATGTATAATAGATGTCAAACTTCATACAAAAACATAATATGTTATCTGCAGCACAAAATGGGTTCATTAAAGGTAAATCCATTGAGATAGCCATATTCAATTTCTTAGATGCAGTAAAAAAGATGTAACTTGTGGAGTTCCTCAAGGTTCAGTTTTAGGGCCTTTTTTATTTTTATTATACATCAATGACTTAGTAAACTATCTACATCCAAGTAACATGTTTTGTTTGCATAGACATAATGGGCAGTAATAAAGATGTTGAAGCAGATATATTGATTTTAGTACAAAAAATGCAGGAATGGTTTGTTCAAAATAAGTTGATAATAAATAAGAATAAATCTGTAACCATTCACATTCAAAATACCACTGTCCATAAGCCACAAATTAAACTAGAAAATGAATTAGTGCATTATAGACCCACTACCAAATTTCTGGGTATATGGATTGATGAGTATTTGAAATGGAGCACGTACATTGAGAAACTGGCATCTAAGTTGAGTCAACTTTGTTTTATGTTTAGATCTATAAAAAATATTGCAAACTTCAAAACTCTGAGGAATCTATACTTTGCACACTTCAACAGTTTATTAAAATTTGGGGTAACTATGATAAAGAAAATATAATCTTCAAAATTCAAAAACGAGCAATTAGAATAATAATGGGGAAGAAACAAAGGGATTCCTGCAACAATTTATTTCGAACACTCCACATATTGACACTTCCTTGCCTGTATATATTAGAAGTTGTCACTTTTGATAGGAAAAATCTGTTATACTTTCGGGCAAAATGTGAAAAGCATAGCTACCACACAAGAAATAGGCATAAATTGAGCATAATTACACATAACACATCATTATTTGGCAAAAGCATAAGATATTCTGGGTTTACATTATATAACAAGTTACCTGATAATATAAAACTTACCACCTCAGAAGCTACATTTAAATGCAAATTAACAGATTTTTTTTTTTTTACATCCTTTAACCTGGTTGGTCATATCGGATGAATGAAATAGGTGAAATGATGCTCAAATGATCTCGGGGTCGACGAAGCTTAAAGTTACTCAACATTTGTCTTTACAGGATAAGGGAAAACCCCAAAAAAACCTTATCTGGGTAACTCACCCTATGCAAGATTCGAACTCACGACCTTTTGAATGTGAGGCAGACACACTACCACCACACTACCCAGGTGGGCTAAATGAATTGCTATTGCAGCACTGTTTTTATTCAATTGAAGAATTTGCAAATACTTTTAAATAACTATGATACTTCTAGGGTATGTAATTTAACATATTGTAAATAAGTGTACATATTTATTCTTATCTTTTCATTCCCTGTTTGTTTTTTTTTTGTTTTTGTTTTTTTTTCTTTTTTGATGATACCATGAATTCTTGTAATTCCTATGGTTGACAATAAATCCAATCTAATCTAATCATACCGATTACTTTATTTGGGCCCTCCCCATTCTTTTCCACAGTTTCTCTTGAATGCAGAAATACATATTACTGGATTTGATCTCATGGTCTTTGGTTTGATAGGTTAATTACTCCCATCTTGTCTTAGATCATATGACCATAAATCTAGATGTCGAGGTTTGTATTATTTCATGGAGTTATCCAATGTTATCTGTTGGTAAACTGGGTTATTTAACAGTCAGGTATAGGAAGATATCACTGAAGGGGTTAACTGAAAAGTTACCAGATAAGTGGAGGAAAGCAATCATACATCCAATATACAAAGGCAAGGGTAGTGTTGACAAACCAAACAACTATAGAGGCATTGCATTATTATCTAATGTAGGAAAAATTTTTACTGGTATTATGGCAAGCAGGATACAAACATGGGTTGAAGAATATGATATCCTCTCGGAACTTCAGATGGGCTTTAGAAAAGGGAGGAGGACAGTTGATAACTTATTTATTATAAAAACACTGGTAGATAAATACTTGAAAGACAAAAGAGGAAAGTTATATATGGCTTTTGTGGATTTAGAGAAAGCATACGATAGGATAGAGCTTCAATTGCTGTGGCATAAGTTGTTGACTAAAGGAGTGAGTAAACAAATGGTGGACACCCTTAGAGCATTATATAAGGAAAATACTTTTTGTATAAGAGTGGAGGAAGGGGTTGTAACAAGAGAAATCCAACAAGAGAAAGGCCTTAGACAGGGATGTAAGTTAAGTCCAGTCCTATTCAATTTATATATAGATGATGTATTAACAGAAATTGGGAGAAATAATAACTCGATGCCAGTAATTAATAATATTCAGATTCCAGGATTACTGTTTGCAGATGATCTAGTTATAGGTGCAATTACAGTGAATGGCTTGAAACAATCCTTGCAAACATTAAATAATTACTGTAAAGAGTGGAGTTTAAAAGTGAACCAGGACAAGACGCAGATTGTAGTGTTCAAAAAAGGGGGAAAATTGAGCAAATATGAAACATGGAAGAATGAGAATGAAAAGGAGTACAGGGTAGTGAGAGAATGTATTTATCTAGGAGTTAAAATTGATAGTGGTGGCAATTGGGAAAAGCAAAAGAAATTTGCATTGGCAAAAGGAAAAGGAGCTTTATCAGCTATTAGAAGTTGCAAATACAAAGCACCTAATATAAATATTAGATGGTTAGAAAAAGTGTACAATATGGTGGTTGAGGCAAAAATGCTATATGGGATAGAAGTATGGGGATTAGAAGGAGGATGGGAAGGCATAGATGAGGTGCATAGGAAATTTTGCAAAGAAATACTGGGGTTACCAAATGCAACTGTTAGGCAGGTAGCACAAATAGAGCTGGGTAGAGTGGCAAGTAAGGGAAAGATTATGGAAAGGGCATTGAAATTTTGGCATAGGATATTGAAATTGGAAGAAAGGAATTTGTTAAAACAGTGTTTAGTATATCAAGAGAAAAGTTTAAAGAACAAGGGATGGGTAGACTGTCTTCGAAATAACCTGGAAAGTAGTGGGTTAGGGGAAATGTGGAGAAGAAGAGAAAATAATGTGAATAACTTCTGGAAGTTGGCAAGGAAAAGATTTGAGGATATAGAAATACAAAAAATATTTAGTGAAATAACTGAAAAGAGATCTTTAGTTTTCTATATACCAATGAAAGTCTCATGGGGAAGGGAAAAGTACATTGATGTGACAAATAAAGAGGAGCGAGAAGGTATTGCATGGCTGAAAGCAGGAGTATGGAGATTAAAAGGTTTAAGGAAAGGTATTCCACAAAATCAATGTCCTATATGTGGCGGAAATGAAGATATAGAACACATTTTATTTAAATGTAAAGGAACTGAAATTTGGAGAAAAAAGTATATTAATAAGAAATGGTTTAAAATAGATAGAAATGTAGTAGTAGTTGAAATGTTTCAAAAAGATAGTAAGAAGATTGGACAATTCTTATGCAAAGTGAAAAATAAATGGATATGGACAGTAAATAGACAAAATGGTGTAATAAACTAGAATTAATAAACTATTGTAAAATATGAGTATGACCGGTAAAGAGCCAGGGCTGAACACCGGTCATATTCACCTATATAAAGCTTAGCATAAATAAATAAATAAAAATAAATAACTGAAAAGTTCCTGCAAAGTGGGCATCATTATAGGATCATGCTGTAACATTTAGAGTGCATCATTCCAGTGCAAAATTGTGTTTGTTGACTGACCATCAGAAATAGACCCATGTTTATATCAACTAGGAACTGCTTGTCACTGCAAACAGCAATGAAATCTTCCTGAAGAACATCATAACAGGAGGTGAGATGTGGATTTATAGCTATGATGTTGAAATGAAGGTGCAGCCATTGCTGTGAGTGGGCAAAGGATTTCCTTGTACAGAAAAAGTATACACGAGTCGGTCAAAGATCAACATGATATTGGTTGAGTTTTTGACTGCAAAGATAATGTCCATTAGGATTTGTATTATGTGATGATGGTAAACAAGGAAGTGTACAAGGGAATTTTAGTGTTTCACAATGCTGATGCAGGAAGAGATATTGCATCATAACAGTGCATTTCTCCTTTCTGCAACTATCTGGTGAAACATCAGACTCCCATTGTGCCCCATCCACCCTATTCTCTGGACCTAGCCCAGAGTAGACATTTTCCTGTTTACCAAACTGAAAACCATGCTGAAAAAAATGTGGAGGATCATAGAGGACATTCAGGACAATGCGACAAGAGATCTGTGTGCCATCCCAGAAAGCATGTTCCAGGAGGCTTTCCAAAAATGGAAGAAATGTTGGGAACAGTGTGTTACCAGTAGAGGGGACTACTTTGAGGGAAAATTGCTTTAAATGCTGTGTGTTTGAGCAATTAAAATGTTATAACAAAAGCTTGGCCTTTTTTTTTTTTTTTTATTTTTTTTATCACACCTGTATGACTGCTCCATATAGTACCACAAAAGCACTGTTCATCTTCTGCCACAAGTTTAGGAATTGAAATACTACAAGCAGAAATGCTTTGGTCTTAACAAAAGTGCTTTTGTCAAAACAGTGTTTTCATATTGGTGTACATCTAGCCTTAGACAAATGTTGTTTTATCAACTGTAATACCTACTGAGTGAATATAAACGTCATTCACTCAAAAGCTTTCTACAACCCAAATCAATAGAAGCATTTTACCTTTCCTAAATACACTTCAATTAGATATTTTCACTATCTGCATTTGCCATATGGCTATACAACTTTTATGTGAAATAAATAGTGCTAATTACTAATATATACATAAATTAAAGTATTTTGCAAAATTCTCTATATATTTAAATCTCATCTACTGATCTGGTTATATCAAATGTATTCATTTCTGGCCAGCAGAAGAATGATCAGTAGGTTTAACGATCACATTGAGAATGTATATGAACTAGGATCAGATACTATACACATTTATTGCACAGAATTTAAATAGAACTTGAGCTCTTTCTGAAAACTAGAAAACAGCTCTGCAGAATTCCAGCAGAAGTTATAAATTATAAAAGAGAAGTTATAAAAATAAAACTTCCTAATATGTTGTAAGAAATAAAAGTCACTTTATAGCATTTGTAATTTTTCTTACAACATTTGCTCCAATCTTTGTAAGAAGTATGCAGTAGATCACTCTCTTTCTATGACACATTACTCTAGAAGAACAGAACTATTCAAGTTTAAAAGAAGAAATATTTAACATGAAATAAAATACACACATAATTATTTACTGTAAAGCTAATGGCTTACCTACTCCATATCATTTTTCTATTACGTATCTATGATTCTAACATGAGCTGAAAAGAATGTGAATCATTCTCAAAAATAAAAGTTATAATCTAGAACATCTAAAACAGGCATCACCAACTTCTGTTTGAATAAAGCTTTGCACATTGCTCCTGCTGAATCGTCTACTGTGCACTGCATGACCAACTGCACAGAAAACACGAACAAATAATTCCGACTACTTCTGGGGTAGAATGATCAGCATCTGAGTTCTCATCTAGAGGCCCCAGGTTCGATTCCTAACTAGGGCAAGGGATTGTTTTGGATTGCATCTGTGGTTAAGTGGTCAGCATTCTGGTTTCTCATCCAGAAGTATTTGTATCAATTACCAGCTGGGGCAGAGAATTTTTCTTTAATTAGAAGCATTCCCTTACCCCCACAGAATCTGAAAGTATGTATGTGAGAGTGAATGTCTGTGTGTTTAGTTGTATATGATACTGGAAAATCTAATGTTAATAAATCCTACAGTTCGGCAAGAAAAACACAACAGATTTTTCTAAACCAAAGCCCCTGATATGACTAAAAAAGTTAAAGGGGGCTATATGAATGATAGAATAATAAAAAAGTAATAATAATAAATAATAATAATAATAATAATTCCTTCAGTCCAGTGGTGTTATGCACCAAATAGCATTTCAAATACACATCCAGCTTTCATAGGTTAATATACCTATTATAAACTAATGATTGGTATAACATTAGCATTTATATTTATGATATGAACATATATAATATTTTCATGGGTTTTTTGTATTGGTAGTGTTTAAGGCTTGATTTAACTACTTTTGGCACTGCAGACAATTTCATGGGTTTGATAGTCATAATTAGTAGTTGCAACATAAATAATTACAAAAAAGTCTAGTATTAACATAGTAAAACAATAAGGCCTGATTTAACTACTTTTGGCACCGCAGACAATTTCATGGGTTTGATAGTCATAATTAGTAGTTGCAACATAAATAATTACAAAAAAGTCTAGTATAACATAGTAAAACAATAAGCCCTTTAACTAGGCATTACCATTGTAATGCTAACAGTATAAAAATTAGCTTTCTTTTAAGTTTAACATCCTTTAACCTGTTAGATCATATCAGACGATGAATGAAATTTATGAAATGATGCTCAAATGAGTTCAGAGTCCAAGGTTCTTATCAAGATAAGGGAAAACTCAGAAGAAAACTGTAGCTGGGTAACTTACAATAAATATGAAAAGGCAGTTTGCCGATTAATTGGTATCAAACATGATTAAAAAGAAACATTCCTCTCCTAGATATCATCTTGCTTGCATGAGTTGTATAATGGTGGTGCAAATTGATTTTTCGACTGAGTGCAGAAATTTGCCACAAACTACACACTTATGCCGCCACTTTCTAAAAATAAGAAGGAATCCTCCCAGGCAGGCATAAACATAGGAGTCGATGGCCTGCATGTTGGATTGCTTTTGTTTCCAATGTTATTAAATGATACATGACACAATGTGCAAGGAATGAGAGAACATCCACTGGTATCTTTTGTTTACTCATTGCATTGCACAGAGCAAGCCTGCTTGCTGTATCATAAAATAAAGTGAGTTGGTGACACCTGGTCTAAAACAAGAAAATCAATTGGTAAGGTAGTATGAGGCTGAAAAATCCTGCTTACCACACTACTGCTCTAACAACTGAGCTACCATAGCAAATGGTGCCATAACAACTGACTCACACTGTACCAATTTTTCAATCTGATTCTACCTTTCCAACTTTAAATTGCACACAACTTGTGTGCAACAGCAAATAATTAACAATGAATTAAATCCTCTCAATCTAATTCTCTTATGAAAGTTTTCTCCTAAATGTCTTCGCTCAGTGAGTAATTAAATATTAAATTCTACAAAGGCAACTACAAATAACAAATGAAAGTGTGTCATGTTAGAAGTTATATCAGTTTTTTTTATATGAGAACACTTC
Organism: Hymenopus coronatus; assembly: GCA_030762935.1. Taxonomy (NCBI): domain Eukaryota; kingdom Metazoa; phylum Arthropoda; class Insecta; order Mantodea; family Hymenopodidae; genus Hymenopus; species Hymenopus coronatus. The sequence goes on from CM060899.1 coordinate 42,390,371, forward strand.
CAAGTGTTGACAAGTCCAAACACTACTCCTAAATTCTTCATTTTCACAGATATAAAATTTTTTTATCACTTCTGAGAGAATAACAGAATAATAATCTTTTTATGTCCTTGCTACATCTGTGGTAACACCATTATCTGATCTCAACTATGCCAGTTAAAAAATGTAAAATCTGCTTGCTGAAGTAGAAATACACTAAAGCATTGCTGTGTCACTTTCTGTGGCATATGCATGAAGAGTTAATACTGTCTTTGGAGACCAAATTTATCCATGCAACATGTTTTTCAGGTTGTACAACACAGAATATTGTGCAACTGTTACCTAATATGGCATAAATGTATCCATTTAACTCAATTTACACTCAGTGGCCACAAGTCATGGGAAGGGATGTTCCATTAGAAAATGTGCTGTGTATGACACCTGAGTGTTGCGCGAGTGTAGATGCAACATCTGAGAGTTTATTACAGATGCATGTGTAGTGAATGTGGCAACATATCACAGTTTACTGACTTTGAACGTGGGATGATAAAAGGGGTATGACATATGGAGATTACTTAAGAATTCTGATATCCAGGTCAATAGTGTCTAGGATGGATCTCAATATCACAGAATATTTCTGTATGCATAAACTGCTGCACAGGAAGACCACAGGCAATTAACGAATGGACATCATGTCGCCTCAGTAGAACCTTATGGGGCGCTCAAAGGCTGCTATAAGTTAGATCACTGCCCAGTTGAATGTTAGGAGTCAGGAACCCATTTCCACCAGAAATGCAAGGAGGCAAATGAACCACATAGGCTTCAATAGCTGACAACCCACCCGTGCCCCTTTGCTGAAATCTCAACACAGAACTCAACGACATGCATGGGCACACAAACTTTGGCAATGGACTATAGAATAGCAGCGGCATGTGGTATAGTCTGACGAATCTCAGTTCCAGTTGTATCAAGCTGATGGGTACATGAAAGTGTGGCATACTCCCCATTAAGCTATGATCCTGTGTTCAACAAGATTGTGTCCAGGCAGGAGGTGACTCTGGGCTGCATTTTCATGGTTGCAATTAGGCCCATTGTCCAGCAACAGAGATCAATGACAGGTACACATTATGCGAGTATTCTTTCAGCCCATCTGCATCCTTTTCTATCACTAGATTGCCCTGATGCATGCTTCAACACACAATGCGACATATCACCTGTCTTTGGTATTACACAGGTGGTTTGATGAGTTCTCTAGTGAATTTACAACCACAGTTTGGTCCTCCAGATCACTATATCTGAATCCAATTGAGTATTTATGGGATGTATTGATACTGGTGTTCACTCCTTGAATCCAGCACCAACTACAGAAGAACACGCAAGATTTTATATCCCTACAGAAAGATTCCAACACCTTATAGAGTCAATGCCTCGAGTATTGCTGTAGTTTTGAGGGCTCACAGAGGAGCAGCATGTTATTAACATCACATACACTGCCTTCCCATGACTTTTGGCTATTCAGTGTACTTTCAGATTGCATCACACTTGTTATATGATACAAACTCTAATGCACATATAGGGGTCCTATGATATGATGTTTACATTGTACATATCATAAAAAGAATGTTGTAAGACAAGCTGACTTTGAGTTGTAATCCTAACATATTTGTGTGCATGGAGCTTGCAGTGACAAGAGCAATTTGGAAGTGTAGACACTTACGAGTTAAAGTCTGAGCTTAAACCTGTATATGCAGAAACCTCTCCAACTTATTCCCATTTGACATCTGGTGAAGTATTACTTCCTATCTTATTTATGCAGTTTTGACATTATTATTATATTCTGGTCTCGAAAGACAGTATTTAGTTGACTCTGTACTAATATGCCAGTGAGATAGTTCATGCTACACAAATAAGCAGCTAATTTGATTTTAACAATGAGACTTCACAAAATATTGTGCTGTATCAATTTTATATGGACAATTAACGATGTGTCAGTTATTAAAGCTTTACTTCAGTGTGAATAATCAGTTACTTCTATGTTTAAACAATGGCACAAAACTACTATATTAAACCATGTAAAAACTGAAGTGCACTTTATAAATTAAGGATTGTTGTTATAAACATTCAAATTGCAAAAATATAAACACAAGATGACCAAAAGCAGTAAGATGACACTGGACACTGAGTGATATCGCAAGACATGGTGGACACATTCTGCCAGAACTTGCCACTAAAGCACTGTTTGTTTGGAACTTAAGGTTGCTCCATCAATATTCAAACAATGCTTAACCTAACAATGGGAAATTAGATGAAATCAATGGGGCCTGGAGGTTTTGCTCTCTGAAAAGCATATTTGATAAGAAAGCCCTAGAATCCTGCATTTTTGGCTAACTTTATAACTATTTTTCAGCTAAAAACCTATTATACACGAAACAGTTCAGTTTTAGAACAGGACTCTCCACTGATAAAGCTGTTAATTATGTAACCACAGAATTTATAAATAACTTTGAAAAGAAGAAGGCAACTGGAGCCACCTTGATAGGCCTAACGTTACATATAACGTCTCATAAAACAAAACTATTTAAAACCCCCTCAAATACAACAGCTTAAAACTATATAATCAATTACCTGAATATTTAAAGAACATTACTTCAACAAATAAATATAAAGAGAAAATATTTAAATTTTTAAAACAAAATCAGTTCTATTCTGTGAATGAATATCTAGAATATTGTATCTGCAAAACATAAATTAATAATTATTTTCCTGTTTCTTGTGACCATGAGCTGAAACTAAAGGTAGACAGTGACCTTAAGGCTACTTGAACATAATGATGATGACTGAACCTAGATGATTTTGACTAAACCTGCAAAAATTGTATTAGCTAGGATAAACGTAACCAAATTATGTACATGTTATATTCTTGTTTATATTCCTTGAAATACCTATATCTCTTGTAAGATCCAAGATAAATTAATAAATAAATAACCAAAGCATTTGACTACATTTCACATAGTAATTTGTTTAACAAACTAAGCAATTATGAAGTGGTCATAAACTGAATTTGTTAGCATCCTATGTTAAACAAAGTCAGCAGATGGCAGTAGCAAATGACAAGAAATCTCAGCTAGATACAGTAATAGCTGGTATACCATAAGGTTCTCTGCTGGGGCCTTTTCTTCTTCTATTTTACATATATTATTTAAATTATAACTTCCTTGCAACACAATATTGTATGTTGATGATACAACCTTATTGTAAGCAGAATAACGATACATTAAGACAAATGAACAAGTCTGTCAATAGTAAAAAGATCTGGTTATTCATAAATAGATTAATTTCAACTCTCACAAAAATGTACAATATAATATTGTAAGATATCTGATATGGTCGCTTTGAATAAATTATATTTAATTTAGTAAGAGATAATTTTGCACTAGTTTTAGCAATCGATATTAGTGACAAGTACTCAAAATGCTGACATAGCTGTGCCCTCCTAAGGCAATGCTAGCATAGCATGGGTTTTATTATAAAAGCTTCAGAAATTAGATCAGAAGAGCCTTGCTCATCTAAGCAGCTGGCGTTGTGAGACTTACTGACCGACGGCTAGTTTTATTTTGAAAAGTATAAACTGCAAGATTTACGATGTACCAGGTGAGTTGAATGGATTTTGGGTAACCCCTTGATTCTCTCACCCCTAATCACAGCTTATTTCTTAACAGTATAAGCCCTGTGACTCCTTGCACTCTTGTATATTTATTTATAGCAGTTGGTCTTTCCACCTTGAGGCCACCTGCTTCCCTCTCACAGGTCCAAACAGCTCTACCTCTGAAACTACTACCCCTAGTATGTACAGTGTAGGGGTGATTCCTACCCTACTCTGGGTATGCTGCAATATTTACACTACAATAGTGATATTCATAATTCAGTGAAATTGCTAGGAATATACCTGGATACCAAGCTTACTTAGGAAAGACATATGCTCCATTTTGTACAAAGCTTGCTAGAATTTGGTATATTTCCCTTAGGGATAAAAGAATTACCTTCAAAATAGAATTTGCTAATCATTTGAAACTCTGGTTTAAACAAAAGCTTTTTCCTCAGTACAAGAATACTTGCGAGACTGACATTCATGCACTGAATTTATATAATGTATTTAAACTGAAGTTATAACTGGATATTCTTACTGCTAAATTACTCTGTACCATACTTTTTAGGCCTGTAAATATTTTTTCAGAAGTATGTAAATAACTATTAAATCTATTGTATTTAAATATGTTAGAAGTAATAAAAATATCTGATTTTTGTAAATATATTTGTAATTACTGTTAAAATGTATTGATTGCTTTTGAAAGCCTAAAGGTGAATAAGATATTAGGATTAAAATATAAAAATCATGATCAAGTTTTACTATCATTTTACTATGCTTGTACAGCATGTAGATGCAGTGTTATTATTCTGCATCGAATTATCTGTGTTACAATTTAAATTTGTGGCTCTAACCATTCAACAGTAGAAGGATAGCTTTAAAGGTTGAGGTCTGGGAACTCAAGCTTTTTAAATGGCACTTCTAGTATTTTGTCTTTGAAGAAATTTCTGGTGGTGTAAGCTGCATCTGTCACTTATATTTAACATTTTTACTTTTTCTAAACTTGCACTAGTTCTTTGATTGAACATATGATAATAATTGAAAGTTGTGCTTTCAACAGTTGGTGCCTGGTAGCATTACAATGTGTGCAGATATGAAAGTATTGATTGTTACAAGATTGGTAGAAACGTGCACTTTAATGAGGTCCATTAAAGTACAGCTACCACAAATATAATTACTATATTTTAGGAATGGTCGAGCATAAGATAATTTTAAAATAATCCAATATTTCAAAAAATTTAATTGTAAATAATGGACACTAAAATATTTATCACACAATAAAAAGGGGAAGAAGAATATTGAGTGCAGTAACAATCTGTTATAATGATAGAATTGCACATATAATTTTTTTTTTTATAGTATATGCTGGGGGAGTGCTAAATTTGTAACTCACTAATTTTTAGTGAGTTATTTTATTACTTTGTAACAGATCATGATTATAACCAAAAGCAAAAGGGAGAAACAGTTATAGTGTTTTTCCCATCTGTTGGGATAGATGTACTGTTGCCAACATTGCATAAATTTTCATGGAGCAACCCAGTGACAAGTCCCTTAGCATCTTATGTAGTCTTTATAGTATTTGCTATTCCTTTCTGGCCATACATTTTTTAGCAGTGAATATTTACAAATGTGCACATCTTTGTGCACTGCTCAGCAGCATACATATACAATGAAATTTGTGTTATCCTCCTATTTGTCAAAATTTGTCATTTGGATGTTCCCTGTCAAGTTTCTCCCTATGGGGAAAGATAGGTACTCCTGTATTGTCTCAAAATTATTTGCTTTGACCAATCAAGTAATTCTTGTTGGGTGCAGATAACATCTGAAATGCTATCCATTACCTTTTACCTATTTTCCCCATTTGAAATTTAAAATGTTCATTGAGAAAATGGACAGTTACCACAGTTGCACAGCACAGCTTTGTTTGATTATAGCTGACTGCTAAACAGTCTATTAAATTTGCTTTTTAGCACCATGTACACATGTTCCAGAAAAAAAAGAGCCAACAAACAGCTCTATTTACAAAGTAATCACTCTTTGCAAAACAAAATGTCACAGTTTTTATAATATGCTTTTGTAAGCTTTTGATTTTGCACTTGAACAATTATGCTAAAGCTTTGAAAAACTATCACACAATTTCATATCATTCCAAAGCCTTCTGTCCCTTCGTTTATGGCCAGTAGCAATGCTCTCTCAAACTGCTCATAGCTTTCATAGTCAGGCAGACACAGCTGATTGAAACTGTAAAGAAATTGTATAACAAATTAATAATATGTATGCAAGGAGTAAAGTGGAGTAAATACGAAAATTGGAAGAAAGGAAATAAGGAATATAAGGTGGACACAATTGCATTTATTTAGGGTTAAAAATAGATGGAGGGGTAAATAGGAATTGATCGAAGCATGGATGCTTTTTGGTGTTGAAATTTGAGGAATAAACTACATAGCAATGATCTGACAACTTAGGTATAACAGATGGCCCAGGGAATTTCCATGGGGTTTCCTATTAGGCCAGTACCTTTTTATAAACCAGCATCCTCTTGCAAGGACAGAAGTGGATACACCACTTATGAATAACAACCACATAAGGGGATTGCTACCAAAGACCTTGGTTGCCTTCCATGGTGTAATTGTTACCATGCTAGCTACATATTCCCAAGGCTGCGGGTTCAAGCCCAGCAGAGAATAGTGGATTTTTTGGGCATAAAAATCTTTAGCATGGCTTCCTTCGGAAGGGAAGTAAAACCGTCATAGATTTATAGCACGTAAAAGAACTTCAAGCCTGACAAAGAGTCTCTGAACAAAATTAAGCGACCTTTCTCGCCCAATATAGAATGGGACGCTGAGAACCACAATAGTTATAGAGCATCCATAAATGAAACTCCATTTAATTTTTTTACCAAAGACCTTGGTGGGGCGATAGTAACCAGCTTCTGTCTACTAAGTTCTACAGGTTAGTGGTCAGATGACATTAAGGTTTCTCACAACTCCACCCAGATGTGGGGAACCACTGCCACGCCAAGTCCAACCCAATCTGAACAGCTCCCTTTGATGTACTTCTAGTAACATCAGAAGTACCATGGGTGTTTGGGGTCTGCAGCACTCACACTGGAGCAGCATTCCCTATGGAGAATGGAAAATTCTTGGTAAACTGTAGATAAAGTACACTGAACACTTTGCAAAGAAATTCTTGGTTACCAACTGTGGCTATAAAAGAAGTTACTAAATAGAAATGTGAAGAGTAACAAGAAAAGGTTTGATTATGGTGAGAGTTATAAAATATTGGCATAGGATTTTAAATCTAAATGAAGATAGCTTAGAAAAAGAGTATTTAATAATTATATAAAAAATCATGTTTATCCAAGGGATGGCTGATTAGTTTAAAAATGATTTTAGGAAGAGAAATAGATACAAACACTACAGGATTTTGGAAAGACATTTTGAAGATATACAGATACAAACATTATTTAGTAGTTTAACTGGAACATATCACTGGAATTTTTCGTCCAGATGAAATGGGTTTGGAAAAGGGAAAATTATATAAATAAAACTTATACGGAAGAAAGAAAGGGTATAGCATGGGCAAGAACAGTTTGGAAATTTACAGGTGAAAATCAGTGCTTTGCCCAAGGGGTTAATTGGACAGAAAGAAGACTTGGAACATAGAGTGTTTGATTGTAAAGAAACTGAAAACAGGAGAAATTAACTCATTAAGTTTAAGTTTAAAAGGTACAAAGGAACATTGTTGAACTGAATATTTATAAGGGAGAGCAGGAGTGTAGGACAATATTTATTTAAGGTTCAAAAGAAATTGAAATGGACAGTGAAGAGAGAAGAAGACAATTTGTACAAATAATAGATAACTAAACATTATATGTAGAGTGGATGTCAATTGAATGAGTGGCCTCAGCCAATTTCAGTAGGCAGACCTAAATTTATTTCTTAACAAATTAATTAAGTTGAATATTTTGAGCATTAACACAATATCAAGCACATTCTATGTCTCATCTAAAAAGGGTATACAAAATAAGTCACCCTTTCTCTTGTCTTAAGTATGTCTGGTTTCATGCAGTTTGTCACAATATTTATTCATCATATGCTACTCTTTGTCTCTGAATATCTATTCATCTCAACATTGGGCGAGAGGGTGCGACCTCCTTGGTCATGTGCCACATTCCAAATAGATCTTGGGAGATGATGGCATACTGGAAATCTGCATACTGTGTGGTCTGTGGTCTAGAAGTAACATGCTAGCCTCTGGTTCCCAAGGTTGCGGGTTCAAACCTGAAAGAGGGCAATGGATTTTTTTTGGGTGTAAAAATCCTTAGCATGGCTTCCTTTGAAAGGGAAGAAAAGTCATTGGTCCTATGTCATAAACTCATGGCACATAACCTCAAGCTTAATAAAGAGCCTTATGAGGAAAATTAAATGTTCTTTTATGCCCAATATAGAATGGGATGCTAAGAACTGTAGCAGTTAAAAAACATCCATAAATAAAACTCAATTTAATTTAAATACTGTATCGAGTGTTGTATTTGCATTTTAGAATTTTTGTCAGGTTAAATGATTCAAATTTTATCTACACTGATAGATCTAATAAGGAACCATTGTAAAACTGATGTTATGCAGACCAAACTGGAATATTGTTAATCAAAGTATACAGAAAACAGAAACACCTGTGTCTTGACTTTCTCTCTCATGTACTCAAGTTTGGCAAGAAAAAAATTATTTATAAATTAGTATGATTCACTGATAATATTTAATTCTTTACATGTGTCAATGTTTAAGCAGTATTAAGACATAGAACTTGCAAAATATGAGCATTTTATCTCTTCAGTTCATTGCTTTCTCTACCAAGTACTATGTACAATTTTGATACCTAGATTTCACCAGAAATACATATTTTGAGGACCCCTGAATTAAAAAAACAGAAAAAGGTCTATTCATGTGCATGTGTGTATTTTTATGTGAGCAGCATAACTCAAAAATGAAAAGCCAAAAATGGTACATATTTAAGTTCCAAGGACGTGATATAAAAATATTTAAGAAAATTCCCCCACCCCAAACTACCCTTTACATGAAAAAACTTTAGAAAATTTTGTTTTTCTCAAAAATGGCTCTAATGATTTTGATTAAAATGCCATACTAAGACATTTACATAACAAACAAAATACATATCTTGAATTTTCTGGATATAGCCTTCGAAGATCTCTTCATTATGGATGACTTTTGCATAATCCGTAAAAGATAGAAAAAAACTTAACAACACAAAAAATGTAGAAATGAAATGAAATGAAATGGCATGTTATTTATGGACGCTCTTTAACTGCTGTGGTTCTCAGTATCCCATTCTATATTGGATGTGAAAAACCGCTTAATTTTGCTCAGAGGCCTCTCTATCAGGCTTGAGGTTCTTTTACGTGCCGTAAATCTACGACATGGGACCCACAGCTTTACTTCCCTTCCGAAGGAAGCCATGCTAAGGATTTTTACACCCGAAAAAATCCATCGTCCTCCACCAGGTTTGAACCCGCGACCTTGGGCATAGACATTTCTGTTAATGTTTACCTTAATTATTATGATGCAGATAAAAGAATAATCTTTTGTAAGAAAAGTGTGTTTGCAGAACAGGTAGAGAAAGTCATATGAATGGAACACATTAGTTATTGCAATATATAAATTTGAAAACATGTTCTACATAGACTGGGATGTCACCACCAGATGAGGTCTGAGTGCACTGTTAGGTGCTAGTAGACACATGCAAACGTTAGCATCCTAGAGGCTGTGTTCCAGCCTTGAGGGATTATTTTGAAGGTCGTTAGCTCGTGTACTCTTTTGTGCATATGTAATATCAATAAAACAATTATCACTTTTTGTACATCTTTCAATGCCCTTATTCATAATCCCTTGTACATGGATCCCAATTTAGTACCAACATTGAGAAGAACATTCCAGCATCTTTCAATCATATATCCTGAGTTTCATTTCCTGCAGTTTTGTTGACTGATAAAAAATAGTTGCCATGACTTCTGAAATGACCCTCATATAAAAATTTAGCAATTTTTTGTTCTCTAGGTTTCTCCACATCTCTTGTTTTATTATGTCTTCCACTTCATTTCTTACTGTTCTCTAAAAACCATTGATGCTCCTTTACCCTTACTAATCTCCTTGTATCTCCCATTCCTATCTTTTCCACAATTATTTCCACCCCTGCCCACCGACTGCTACTTTCTCTTCCAAGTACAATGTATATAGTAGGTAGAGAAGTTACTGTATTCTACCAAAATTAGATTCAGTACTTAGATTTCACCAAAAATACACCTTTTGAGAGCCCCTGAATAAAATTTTAGTGTGTTAATTTTTAATATTTTTTAGAGTGACCCTCGTAAAGTCATCTTACCAGTTTCTTAGCTCCCTTACATGTCCAAACTGTTATTACTTACCATGTATGAGCTGTAGGAAGGTTACCAAATGTAGGTGCAGCTGTTATCTGGAATCGAGGACTAAGTTCTGAAAATCCTCCAGGAGGAAGCTGTGAGCATCCTGTTGTGAACTGCAGAAGGCGAGCCATTTCTTCTTGAGTAAAGTTGGCAACTGCAGTCCAGAACCAATCAAGGATGCGTCGAAATTCTGGAGAACCTCCATTTACTACATGATTGGCTCTGAAGTCTGCCACGCTGTATTCTCCTGTTCCGCACAGCAAAAGCTGTAAAACAATAGCAATTTCTTTTACAGTAGTGATTATCTGTCGAACCAGCTTTAGTGCTGCACTTGATGCAAACAAAACATTTTGTATCCCATTTATACTTTCTCTACATGTACTATGTACATAGTGTATAGAGAAGGTATGACATTTACATACTTGAATGATTTCACTAAAAAGTGTTAGAATTTTTTTTTTTTTTTACAAATTTCGGACTATTTGAATACCAAAAGTTTATAAGCAAAAAAAAAACCTAATTTGTCAATGAAGATTTGTAACATTCTCAAGAGTAACATTTTTAGTACAAACACAACAGTTTAAAGTTTATAAATATAATGTATAAGTTATAAATTAAGCACTTACTACTTTTCAAAAATAAATAAATAATACAAATGTTTTATAGCACATGAATGTGATTGCTTTTAATAATAGTGCATTCATTGCAGAAAGGGTGATTCTAGATAATTAAAACTATTTATTTGACAATGAGTCAATTAATTAATTAAACACCACCAACTTGGGATTTTTGCCAGAACATGTTTCGAAGGACTAGTTTCTTTCATTTTCAACCAGACATTGACTAATTCCTTGTGGTGAAGCAATGTCCAGTTGAAAATGAAGTAAACTAGTCCTTCAAAACATGTTCCCGCAAAAATCCCAAGTAAATGTTGTTTAGTGTAATTAATAGACTCATTGTTAAATAAATGATTATAACAACTTTTTACAAACTTCCCATAAAAAGAAAAGTAATACTATGTTTCTGAAAAGGCAAACTATTAAGAATAAAAGCTTTAGTTATTTCTCCAAAGCTGATATAGTCTTACTAAAGGCATTGAATAAAGCAAAAATAATAAATATGTTTCCATTCTAAATAATGTTTCATCTTTCATTTCTTCTAAAATTTGAATTTTTGACTTATGACCTTTCTGCAATGACTAATTCTAGTGTCTTAGCCTTACCTCTAGCTCATTCTCATCGAATATGCTGAGTAAATTATCAGGAATCAGTTCATTTAGCCCCTTCAGGAAATGCTCCACTTCATCCTTCAGACTGGTTGCTAGTTTATACTGTGCAAGTGCATCCAGATATTGATGTTTCGTACTGTTCAGCACACGGATCTTTGAGCCTCCAGGAACTAGTTCAACAACCTAGAAATCAAATTACATTTTAATGATCTTATGAATACTATTTCTGGAGATACTTTTGAACATGTGATGTGAGAGATTTTTTTAAGTCACCAATGTGCATATGCTAGTAGACTGAAATGATATATGTCCACTAGTCCTATTACTACTCATATTGCAGCTAGACCTGCCAGATGTTCCATTATACAGAATTTCCCGTATTCAAGAAGGTAAAAGTGCATCCCTATTACTATCTTATGGAACTTTAGAAAATCCCATATTTTATCCTGTTTAAAGAAAAGTGTGTTATGTTCATGCAGCACACCAGACCAAGAACCCAAATAGAAGCTTTAGTTAAGAATATGTTGGGATCAAAAAGTATAAGGGATTTTCTTTTATGAAGAGTTTTGTGTATTTTGAGATAGTTAAAGATCATTGAATAGTCCGAAATTTGTAAAAAAATTCTAAGACTTTTCAGTGAGATCACTAAGTATGTTATTGTCATATTTATTGAGTGCTTCTGATTTATATGACTGTAAGAGAGAGTATTTTTAATTTTGAATAAAGAATTGAACACCGAAAGGAGTGAATGTTGTTTAAATTTGATAAAGTGTGAAATTAAAATCACACTAAAATATAGTGTGGCTTGTCGGGGCTTTTATGGCCTTATTAAGAATGATGACCAATCAATGAAAAGCAGCAAGTATCGTAGTTCATCAGCATATTCGATGAGTAATTGTATATTAGAGGCAATTTCTTATAGAAATGATAAAGTTACTGTAAAATTATTATATTAATCTATATATTTCAGGGTAAAATCACCCTGGGTGTTCCTTTGAAACTTTAACACAGATATTTAGAGTACCCATGTGGAGAATTGTAAAATGATAAGTTAGAGATTACTCACTCAGTTTTATGATGTTCTCAAGGTCCAGATCCAGATTTTGAACCCCTGCAGGTCCATATTCAATGTGATTGTCGGCTACGTTATACATTACAATCAAAGCTATTAAATAATTTTTCATTGTACTAAAATACTATGTGATTTAACTCAATGTGACTGAATTAATTGAGTCTTGAATTCTATTTTTCCTTACAAAGCAAGTTATTTACTTCTTAGAAGACTCCACTAAAATTGTATGATGAGATGATAGAGGCATGTTTCAAAGTACAACAGAAAACTTAGAATGACAACTGTTACTCACATTTTCAAATTGTTATTTTTCACAGGCAATAACTATGAATACTTTTCTTTAAAGATTTGAAGCTTTCTCGGGGTTGATTGTTACAGATAACTTTATGGGATAGCAACTGAGATAAATTGGAATTCTCTTCGATCAAACTGCGATAGTTATTAAAGCTAATAATTATATGCGCAAGCTTTCACGGCTGGTGTCCATAGTTTTAACATTTCAGGTCTGTTTTGACATGGTGTGTAGGTTAATGTTTAAATATGTTTGTTTAAAATATTTCTTCCTAACATTTCATCCCTGTCTGTGAGGGACATCTCCAGAGGCAATGTACTCACGTCGCTAACTCAGAAAGAATTATAACATTGCGAGTTTGAGCCGGTATATATACTCAGGCACTGGTGGGCAGGGTCAAGTGGACAGGTTCTAAGTTTGTTTGTATTTAGCCTGGGGGTTACGGAGTTGGGAAAGTATAGGGAACCAGGTGGAGTTTAATTTAAGTCCTTCGGCAGCAAGATTTTAGAAAAACGACATGTGAAACCTATATACATGCCGACAACTAAAATAAAACAGTTCCTCAAATCAGCTAAAGACCGACTCGATCCACTTTAAAAGCTGGTGTTTACAAAATCCTGTGCACATGTGGCCAGTTTACATCGGCACTACAAAGCGCAGCATCAACATGTGTATCACAGAACATAAAAGAAACTGCCACCTCAGACAAACAGAAAAATCAGCTATGGCACAATTTATCCTTGGACAACTACTGAATGCAATACGATAAAATAGTTACAACTAAAAATGAATACAGAGAGGTCATAGAAATTTATAAAAATACAACTTTAACAAAGAAGTAGTACTCAAATTAAACCACACTTGGTTCCCTATACTTTCCTAACTCTGAAACCCCCAGGCTAAATACAAACAAAACTAGAACCCATTCACTTGACCCCACCCACCAGTGCCTGAGTATATATACTGGCTTCAACTCACACTATTATAGTTCTTTACTGTGATGGTGACGTGAGCACATTGCCTCTGAAGATATCCCTCACAGACAGGGACAAAACATTAGGAAGAAATATTTTATACAAACATATTTTAACCTACAGACATGACAAAACAGCCTGGAAATTTTAAATTTTAGAGCTAATAATTACTGAGACTGTGTCATCAAGGAGAGCATTGAAATTAGGATCCATGATAATTTGTTCAAAGGGACCAGGGCATGTAGCTAAGTGAGACCTGGCAACCTGTCCTCAACATCATAAAAAACAAATTGAAAGATTCCTCCTCTCCATCTGGGGATTCTCAACAGGTCTCAGAAGCTAAGCAGCATTAGATGTGATCAGCACGTGAACGGAGCGAGACCAAGGGTAGATCACGTAAAGACCTAGGCTAGAAACTGCGTGAAGATCTGTCAATAGATATACACTGAGAGAAGTTAAACAGCATTAAGCATGGACAATACATGGATGGATGACCGCAATACTATGCAAGAAGAAATCATGCTCGAAGCTGTGTACAGACCTGTTGCCAGATCAAGAAAGTTAAGCAGTATTGGGCGTGGTCTGCACTTGGATGGAAGACTGCTACATGACACCATGAGCGGACCTGAGAGAAAATGGCACGTGTTAACCTATCCAGGATCTCGTGCCAGAAGCCATGTCTGATTGACTGGGGCTGAACACAACTACAGGTACACCTCCAACAATAAATATTTGTTATTTACGCCTTTTTTTCTAGTTCCATGACAAAGACTACAGAGTCAAGATGGTCAAAAGCTTGGATTTCTCCGATTCCAATCTAACGCATTGCTATCCCATGGTCATCTGTAATGCTTTTTTCATTTTCACCATTTTTAAATAAATACATAGTTGCCTTTTCTTTGGTAGGAATAAATAATGAAAACAAAAAAATAGAACCACCACCAGTCCAATACAACGTGACCAAGTGGCTAGTGCTTATGTACCAAATGAACATGAGTGTATTTCAAAATATAATCTTCAAACAATGAAATACAGGATTTTTGAAGTTCTGCATGATGGTAATAAGAAATACAATTCTTCCTTCTCGAAAACAGGAAATAGGATATCTGGCAGGTCTATTACGCATAGCTAGTCAGTATAATTTAGTGATAAAAAAGACTATTGGCTGCATTGTTTTAAAAGAAACAAAAACAAGAATTTGGCTACACTGCATTCTTTAATATGACTACATGTACAGTAGGTAAATAAATAAATAATTATAAATCTTAAGATATGTTCTAGAATCAAATGACACTAAAAAGTAATTCTAAATTCACATTAGAATACAAAATGTTGAGCCATACATGGATAAACTATGCATTCATGTTGGGCTCAGAAAAATTCTTGTATCACATGTTGGAAAGTTATGCAGCATTTTCTTCATTAAGGTTGGTGCAGTAATGTTTATCATTAGAAACTGTACTTCAATAACACAGAATTATACACACCTTTATTAACTGACCACATTTATCATATTCTTCTTCCACAAAATAAAGTTCCATTTCCTCAACATCATGATCCAATATATACTTCACTTTACTAAGATACAGATCTGGATCATCCTGTTCAAAATACTGGAAAAAAAAAATCAAGTTAATCTGCACACTGATAATTGTTATTTCACACTGCTGTGTTGAAGATATAGAATTGTACTGAAAAGAGGGGCATGTACGGCTAAAAAATATTGTCCAGTGTGGGGTAAATTTGTGTCCTTACTTTACTTTTAATGTTTATCAGTGATGAATGTACAATAATATATATAAATAGGCAACAGTGGATTTTGGAAAAAAGTGAGGTTAAGACTGGAAGAAATAGAGAAACAAGAAATATGGGCAAGTTCTTTGAGATTATATAGGATGGCTAAGACAAATTGGTAGAGGGAGAAATATGGAGATATATGTGGGAAATTGGAAAGAACCGATCTTGCATGGATACACACAGGATATTAGTGTTAAAATAAATAAGAAAAATTGTCCAGGTAAATGCGTTTTGTGAGAGAAACTGGATGATTCTACATTAATAGAATGTGAAAAGATCAGAAGATAGAGAGGCGATATATGAAATAAAGAATGGGATAATTTAAATAAAGAAATAATAGCAATTAAAATTTTTGCATGCTCAAGGACAGAAACAATTAAAATGATGGGGTCATTCTTAGGAAATGAAAGAGGGAGGTGGATAAGGTTCTTAAAGAGGGAACAACAGATGAGTACACCTTAGAAACTGATGAGTTAGTATCATGTTCCACTCTACATGGGGCTGTCTGTCGTTTGCTAAATTCCTATACTGTTAGCTGCAGTGTGGCCTCAAAACAGGTCATTTTGGTAACACATAGAACCATAATGCAAACAACCTTATGTTGTCATTGCAACTGGGTATACACATACAGCTGCAGATCCATTGACAAAAAAAGCTGCAAACCCAGAGCTTTGGCCATCCTCTTCATTCCTTTTAAGGTTGGAAAACACTTCCCTCTTCCCTTACAGAAAAGTTCCCAACTGATTGTTTGGTTACTTGAGCATACAACAAATTAAACACCTATATTCAGATTTAATTTAATTGAAAATGAGTGAAGAAGCATCTTCAATTACATTTCCTTAGCATAAAAACAAAGTATAAATTAGCCTGCCTGGGTAGTGTAGTGGTAGCGTGTCTGCTTCATATTCAACAGGTCGTGAGTTTGAATCTTGCTTAGGGTGAGTTACCCAGATAAGGTTTTTTTTTTCGGGGTTTTCCCTTATCCTGAGAAGATGAATGTCGAGTAACTTTAAGCTCCATGGATCCCGATATGACCAACCAGGTTAAAGGACGTTAAACTACCCCAAAAAAAAAAAAATCATTGACTGGACCTATATTTATTATATGGATCAAAGTGGACCTTAAGTAAAGATAACATAGAAAGGGTAATGGCATTTGAAAAGAAAGTATTAAGAAAGATCTATGGACCTGAGAATGAAAAAGTTGTCTGGCATATCAGATATAACACCGAACTTTACAACTTGTATAAGGATCCCATTATAATTAAAGTAGTTCAGGCCAATAGAGTGAGATAGTAAGAACATCTGTAAAGGGTAGAGGATAATACCCATATAAAAAGGTCACTCTACGCAACCAGAAAAGTTGAAAGTCCAACTATAAGATGGCTTGATGAAGTAGAAAAAGATCTTAAGGCAATTAAAGTGAGTCATTGGAAAAGGGAAGCACTGGATAAAACTAGATGGAGGGGAATCATTGAAGCTGTCTTGGCCTTAGAAGGTTATTGAAGCAAAGAAGAAGAAAAATGACTGAAGTGGAACTTCATGAAAAATGAAATGGCGTTTTATTTATGGACGCTCTTTAACTGCTGTGGTTCTCAGCGTCCCATTCTATACTGGGCGTGACAGACCACTTAATTTTGCTCAGAGGCCTCTCTATCAGGCTCGAGGTTCTTTTACGTGCCGTAAATCTATGACACGGGACCCACGGCTTTACTTCCCTTCTGAAGGAAGTCATGTTAAGGATTTTTACGCCCGAAAAAATCCATCGTCCTCCGATGGGTTTGAACCCACGACCTTGGGTATAGGAAGTCAGCATGGTAACCACTACACCACGGAGGGCGACATGGAACTTCATGAGCTACTTACTGAGTACCCCCACTGTACTATATAATTAAAAATCTTTTATAAATATATAAACCCTCAATTTTATAAACACATGCACCTCAACACTCATAGGTTTACCAGTTGTCTTAAATCAATATCACATCAAAGTATTAACTTATATGATCACCTCCCAAATAAATGTAAGACAACTGTGTAATATATTCTCTTAAGGAATTCACCATTCTCTGTCAATGACTATATGAATACAAAATTTAATCTCAAGAATAAAAGTTCTATTTTTAACATTATTATAATTAATATACATATAAAATACTTATTCTGACAATGTCATAGAAGTGCTTAATGCATGAACCTTAAGTTGATTTTATTAGTAATGAACCATAGTTACTGTTTTGAAGATACTGCCTTTGTGAAATTGTTTATTTATTAAAATCTCTTCATCTGGCATATGCACTTCAGCTTAAAAGGAAACTTATTGACTACCTTCAGACCAAGATTGTATTTAATGTAAAGTTAGATTTACTTAATTTGATTGGTATTGTAAAATATAATGTATCATATTTACCTGAATACAACTTGACCCCCATTTTTCAGAATTTAATTTTGGAATTTAGCATATAATCTATATATAAAGAAGACATAACTTAATGTTTAAATTAAACTTAAAGGTTTGCCGTATATTTTGAACAAACTAATGAACACAAACTGATTAAGTCCTTAATTTTTTTTTTTACTTAATTTGAATTTGCACGGAAATTCACATTTTGAATGGCTGACGGAAATGGGAAATGTTCAGTTTGGGTGCAATGGTGCAAGGTGGCAGCGGCAGCGTGACTGTAAAAAAGAAGATGAACATGATTTTCTATTTAGACAATATACTTAATATAACACATTGTACATTTTTTACCTAATTTGAATTTGCGCAGAAATTTACATTCCAAATGGGAAAGAGAGACAGAGAAGGGAGGACAGAAATGTCTGGTTTGGTGGTGATAGCAGAGCTTAGCTGTAATGATGATTATGGATACGATTTTCAATTAACACAACACAATATAACATATCGTAAAACACTTTACTTAATTTAAATTTGTACATAAATTCATGTTTTGTGTGGGAGAGACAAAGAGGGGAGTATGGAGACATACAGAATGTGTGCAATAGTAGAACGTGGCAATGACGGCAGTGGCAGGAGCATAGCTGTAACGATAATTATGGATGCTATTTTCTATTAAGATAACATACTTAATATATCATAAAACGTTTCATTGTATTCAAATCTGTGCATAATTCACATTGAGGGCGGCAATGAGAGGTAGAGGGGAAATTGGAAATGTATATGTGCAGCAAAAGGAGGGGAAATGTGCAGCTAACCTCTCTCTTTCAGCTTGACCGTAAGCTTCCAATACAACATTACATCCAATCACCGATGTGAAAGGAAGTCCTCTAATTTTATTTTAGTCTCAGAGATTAATCTTTTTTCCAATGACAATGCTCGTAGGCACGTTAATAGTTAATTTTTGGCCCAAAATGAAATGTACAAAATCTGTCACATACATTGCAACCTTGTTAGTAATCTGTACCATTTCCCTTACTGCCATACCTGCAAACTTTGAAACTTTTCCTGCATGGTATTTGGATAACATATTTTGCAATTGCAAGATGAACCCTCAGTTATGAACTAATATTTTGGGAAAACAACATTGCTTTGTATTCGGATAAATACGTTACATAGAAGTGTAATCAATTTGTTTCAGTATATATTATTTCTTTTGATGAAACCATGGATTCATTGCATTTG
The DNA here is from genome assembly GCA_030762935.1 of Hymenopus coronatus. Classification (NCBI taxonomy): domain Eukaryota; kingdom Metazoa; phylum Arthropoda; class Insecta; order Mantodea; family Hymenopodidae; genus Hymenopus; species Hymenopus coronatus. Next base: position 42,409,437 of record CM060899.1, read on the forward strand.
TTAAGGTGAATAAATTCTATTCTATCCTATATATATTCATATACCTTTAATTTAAGCTCACCTTATAATGTACCCTGAGACCAATGACCTGAGCCAAAAATGATCTTGTGAATCTTGCACGAACCAACTGCCGATAGGAACCACCAAGAGCAGATTCATAAAGACATTTTCCCACTACCTTGCCAGCAAACTCGTAATGTTTTAACTTCAGGTGACTAGGCCGATGAGGATTTGGATGAACAAGAGCTTGCTGGCTGTCCGAGAAACTTGTGAATAGGGCATTACGAGCATCAAACAATGCTGCACAAGTCAATTCAAACCATTCCCTGCGGACACCACCCCAATCCAAACCTAGAAACAAAATTAATTCATATTTTTATTTAATAATTTTTTTATCTCTAATTTAGCATGCATTTACAAGAGAATTTCTAAATAGTGAGGCAGATTATATGAATGTATAGTTCTTAAATAGTTATTAATGTGTTATATTTTCCTATGAATGCAAATGATTTTAATTTTCTTTTACAATGATACCTATTTAGTAATGTAATTGTTATTACATGTGCATGCTATAGGTTGCATTTGAGTTAACACAATGTTAGGAAAGCTACATTGAATCTAGGTCGTGCTTTAGTCTACACTAAAATCACCATGAACATTATTATCTAATAAGCAATGAACAATGAAATGTACACACATTTTGTTACTCTGCCATGGAGAGTAACATATAAAACAATCTGATGTGTTCCATTCACATGACTTTCTCTAAATGTTCTGCAAATAAACTATTCTTTTATCTCATGCTAATCAAGATAAACATTAGTAGAAATTTTCTTATTACTTGCTTTCTTGTAAGCAGAAGGAAAATTAAGGAATACATTAGGCTAAAACGACAGTCAAATCTTTTAAAAGCTATCACTATTTATATTTTTAATTACACTTTACCTTGTTCCCCTTGGAATGTAATTTCAAAATTTCTGCACCAGTCACTCACAGAGAAGCCTTTTGTGGCCTTCATTGACTGTAAGACAAAAAGCAATTATTTTATAATGGTAACCTTATATGTCACAATGCACTAAGGTTTTCTATCTACTTTAAAGCTTTGCTCCATCTAAATATTTTTTTAAGGCAATGCATCTGTAAAAATCCAAAAACTTACATTTTTCTTCTGATTGCTTTGACTTTTTCACCATATACTTAGAACATAAAACATATATACTACACATATATGGTTAAGTTTTCATAGGGCCACACCTGGGCGAGTGGTTAGACCACTTGCCTCTCACCAAAGCCACCTGGGTTCATTCCCAGGCAACAGGATGTGAGATTTGTAGGGGACAAAATGGTGCAGGGGCAGGTTTTCTCCAGATTCTCCAGCCCCCCCCCCCCATAACATTCCACCAGTGCTCCATCTTCATTCCATGTATCATCAGCATCATTGTCTACAGTGCCAATGTTGTAAAAGCGGGCATTAAACACTATTAAAACAAAGTTAACCTTTCACAGCCTACCTTAACCCAGTAGAATTTAGGCTGTGGTCTAGTCAGTAAAATAGATTGCAACTGCAGTAAACCAGAAAGGAATCAATCACTACCGCTAAAGATGCCAGAGCAAGCGACATTTCTATAAGCCCAATAACTATTCTTCATACCAAAATTAGATGGTTTGGGTTCGGTTATCTTGCCAAAAAGGCTCATCATACTTTGAAGTGCAAGAAAGACTCAAACAGCTACATGGCAATATTGCATTTTAAATGTTTGAGGCTTTTTTGCAGTAAGGTACACTTTTTTAGGGAACATCAGATATCCCTTTCCACAGGGACTAAGACCATCTAACTTTAGCAAGAAATACATATTCCACTGGATATAATACATTTTAATGTACTGTGTCAAACTATTATTAAGATATTAATTTCTTTTACTCATGATTATCATTTTTGATAAGGTAATACATAATCCTTGGACCCTATAGTTTATATATTGTTCCTGAATTTTTAATTAGAGTTTGTATACAAAGAGGAATTGTTTTGCAGGCATTTTTACTTTTTTAATTTTAGTTCAAAAGAATGCATGCACATTATTTAATTTTTCAACTTTTTCAATTTGAGTTATGGAAAATAATTATTTCTTTAACCAGTGCACTAGATCAGGTAAAACTCCACAAATTTCCCAAGAAGTGATTACAAAGCATTTAAAAACTGAAAGAAAAACTCCACAATGTCCCAAGAAGTGATTATAAAGCATTTAAAAACTGAAAGAAACCTTGCTATTCACTGCAGAGCATCTAGAAGTGACTTGTATTAACCCACTACACCTGCCCTGTGAAAACAGTTTCTTAAATATCCCCCCTCCAATAAAAAAAAATAAAAAATGCATTGTGGGGAAGAAAAGCACACCATTTTGCTGTTATGGTAAACAGCCCACTAGATTGGTGCCTGGATTATGAAATCAGTTTATACTTAACATAGCAAATAGGAATGAGCTGAGCATGCTTTGATGACATTGGAAATTACTAAAAATTAATTATATGAAATTCAGAAACATAAAAACAAGATCAAAAGAACACCTCAGAAATATTAAACAAACCCAAGAAGACAAACTGGCAGTAGCTTGGAATTTCTGGAAAGAGCAACACACCATAAATAGAAGTCCGAAAATACTAAAAAATATCACAAGGAAAACAGAATTAAAAGTTTGGGAGAACAACTATATTTGGAAAAACGAGAACTGTGTTTTCAATTTTGAAATTCCGCCAGGTGACCTACTGATGCAGAGCTTCATCAAACTAGGGACAATGACAACCACCACAGCAAACGAAGCTGGCAGTCGACTAAGGGAATCGACTATGGAAGCACATAAGCTTCTGAAACATGTTTTCCCATAATACACAGTCTTACCATAAATACTGTCACAACTTTTGAGAGTAGTTGTACCTCCTGCCTCTGCCTGCCTGCACATTCCTTTGTTGTGCTATTCAGCGATGAGTCATTGAGAATTCAACTGCAGAACAAGAAGGTTGTTTGTGTTAGTTGCCACAATGGAATGGGGCGATTACAAAAATCGTGTAGCTGTAGTAGCCTTGCACAAGGTAGACAAATCCCCAGGTGAGATCTTCAAAATTCTCCAGACGTTGAAAAAAGCAAGAGGTTCGTGTACCACACTGTCCAGTGCTTCCTTGAGACTGGTACTGTGAAAGACCACCATAGGCAAGGAAGACCATGCACTGTATGCACTCCAGAGTTGGTGAAAGCAGTGGCGGCTTGCAACCGAAGAAATCCTGTACGGAGACAATCAGTGATGGCTCAGGAACTGAAAATGTTTATGTCACGCACATTGCACAGTAACCTGGGTCTGTGCGCCTATAAACGGCAGAAAGGGCAGCTCTTCACAAGTGAGCTGAAGCACCAGAAGCTTAAATCAAAATGGTTATTGCAGCGTTACGCAGCAAATAGTCATAGAAGAATCCTTTTCATTGACGAAAAAATGCTCTGTTTTGAGGAGGCTTTCAATGCCCAAAACGACCGAGTATATGCCAGATCATCTAAAGAAGCTGCTGAAAAGGCTCCAAGGGCCCAGAGGGGCCATCATCCTGCATCTGTCATGGTTTGGTGGGGTGTGAGCTACGAAGGAACCACGGAGCTCCACTTCTGCGAAAAAGGTGTGAAAACATTGGCCAAAGTGTAGCAGGAGACAGTGCTGGAGAGAGTGGTCAAGCCTCTCAGCAACACACTCTTCCACGGGCAAAACTGGAGCTTCCAACAAGATTCAGCCCCAGCGCATAAGGCAAGGACAACTCAAGAGTGGCTCAGGGCTAATGTTCCGGACTTTATTTCGATCTCAGATTGGCCTTCTGCAAGTCTGGACCTAAACCCCCTGGACTACAAATTGTGGTCTAAGCTTCAAGAAATGGTTTGCAAGAAGAGACATCTTAATATTGAAAGTTTGAAGCGTTCTCTTAGGAAGGCAGCAGCAGATTTCCCACTGGAAACATTGCTTAATTCAATAGATGAGTGGCCACAAAAACTTAAGGCCTGTGTGCATGCCAGAGGTGGTCATTTTGAATAATTATTTGTGAGTTTGATTCTTAAAACATACATGTAACTAATTATCAGTATATTAAAACATCTCAAACCACATTGTGTAAATTGATTGAAAACTTTGTAACAGTATTTATGGTAAGACTATGTATAAATAAGTGATATAGTGCTATAAAATTGGCTCACTAAATAATTTAAACTGATTCAAAAATAAGCTTATTTACACACATATACCAATCTAGACTTCACATAGCACAGTGAACTATGTTGGCAGCTCTACAGTTTGCAAATCACAAAGCACAACAAAGCTGGCAAAGCAAGAAACTTTTGGTGTAGTTGAATACAGATTACTTGTTTTATTAAATCTTAAAGATCAAAAATAGAATTGGGAAATCCCTAAAGATTTGTAGTACCTCATTATGATGAGTACCAGTCTAAAAATACATTCAATGATTTACAGCTGGGACAGTTGTGCACTAGTACATAACAATTTTTAAATCATAATCCTTGAAGTTCTCCTGGAAATTTAAAGCTCAGCGTTATAAACTGTGGTCCAAGGAGCATTTTGAACAGTGAAAAATGTTGAAATGTTGACTTAACCAGGCTTTAGAAATATTTTGTATCACTTTTATTATTCAATGCTTCGCTTTCTTTGGAATTAATAATAATTTACATTTTTATCAGCTAGAGTTTGCCAAAAATGAAAATTCCTGGGCAATGAACACTGCCAAAGAAAATGCACAGCCTTAGACATAATTAACCCTCTAATGCATGAATTATTTTGCTACATATGCCATTCTTCTTTTAATTCTTAAACCACTTTATATCACCCTGTGATGACATCTTAATGTAAGTAGTTTGGCCATCCATTCAAAATGAATGCTGTGAGTTCAAATCCCAAATGTGCTTGATGGGGAGGGCCAACATAAAACAACTGGTGTTATGGCATGCATAGACAATGATGGGGTCACATTTGACTGCATCTGCATTGATTTGTTTTTACTATGAAAAAAAACAAAAACAGACACTATAATAATATTGAAATAAATTAATATCTATATATAAATAAAACAACTACCAATATTTTTAGTTTATTGTTAAATGGTAGCATGATATGAAAATCTTAAAATATATTAAAACTTTGACTAATCATCTTTGTTGCCAAATTGCAAACTGTGCATTAGAGAAATAAAAAGTATACTTCTTATAACAAGGTTACTAGAAAAAATTATTACATTTGTAAAACTATTATTCCAGCTATTAGAATGAGGCAATTACTACTTTGTTTTTCAGATGGATTTCTATTTCAGGTTTGACTTTGTTCAACAATGTATGCCATAATAACTATAGTCACTTCTTAAAGTAAATAAAAATAGATATTGAATTGTCACTTACAGATTCCAGGAGCTTATCACGGTTGATCTTCATCGGTAACTTTTCATGGTAGTGTTTCTGATGATATTTTCGAACTTCGTGATAGAAGAAATCTTGTTTATCCTTGAATGTTTCTGAACCACCTAAAATAATATACATACATCATAAAGTGAAAGTAAACTCTACATATGAAAAGGATAAAAATGGATTTTGTTATTACATTTTTCAGATTTTATTAAAAACTTTTTGTCTAAGCCTATATAAAAGATGGATTTTTTTAAAACTTGACATGCTTGTACGGGGGTGGCTCAAATATAAAGAATAACTTTTTGTTATACATTTATTTATTAATAATGTGCACAAGTGGCACTTTTAATTTTCTCTACATAGCCTCATTCATGCTTTGCAAAATTTTGCCAACAATTTGGAAGCTTGAACATTCCCTGTTCAAAAAAAAAAAAATTGAGGGCACAACCTCAAACAATAATTGTCTACATGTTCCTCACATCTTCATTGCTTTTAAATTGCCCTCCTGCATTCATGCATGCACACATACATGGACCTTTTTCTAAAAAAATTCTTTTTTGGATTCAGTGGTCCTCAAAACATGTATTTCCAGTGAAACCTCAATATCAATTTGTTAGTAGAATGCATGCCTTTTCTACCTACTAGTATGTGACAGTGAAAGTTAAAAAAAAAAAATCTAATGTGTTCCAATCACGTGACTAACTATTCTGCAATAAATGTTTTTGCTAAAGCAAGTATAAGTATTGACATTAAAAAAAAAAAAAAAAAAAAAAAACAACAACAACAACAACTCAGAAATGAGTAACTGCATTAAACAAACTAAAAAAAAAAGTATTCAACATAAATTGTGTTTCTTAATGTGATTTACATTTTAAATGCAGTAACATTCTGTGCTACAGTTTAAAATTATGCAAAAGTCATCCAGAATGAAGAGGTCTTCTTCAGAGGCTATTCCAAAAAAATTCAAGATATATATTTTATTTGTGATGTAATGTGTTTAAAAGCTGGAATTTTAATCAAAATTGAAGAACAACTTTTGAGTAAACTGAAAAATTTGAATCATTTTCCATCTAAAGGGTAGTTTTGGGTGGGGCAGATTTCCTGAAAATCTTTGTGTCATATCCAAGTTTGGTATTTATTTGACTTTACATTTTTGAATTATGCTGTTCATAGACACACTGGACATTTTTCTAAAAATGCTTTTTATTTGGATCCAGGGTTCCTCAAAACATGTATTTCTGGCGAAATCTTGGTATAAAATTTGTGGATGGAATGCAATACCTTCTCTATCTACTATTATGTGGTAAAGAAAGAAAGAACAATTAAAGATTGAAAAAACAACTCTTTCAAATGCAGCTTTAAAATGTGCCATTTTTCTATATAAATTGTATATTGCATTTTTAAATGAAATAGAAAGAAAAATTAAAATTAGCACATACCTATATTTTTGAGCAGGAAGTGTATAAAGGTGGCAGCAATTACATTCCTATCTTTGGCTATGAGCTCCACTTTGGGTTGACAGCCATCATCTACTATGAACGAAGGATGATTATGCTGGTTATTATTGTTATTGCTGCTTTGAAAATGGAACTGTAAGAAAAAAAAAAAAATTTACATTTAGCAAATACATACCAGATTATATGAGCAGCTACACAGTCAGAAGATGACTTACAGATATCAGTTTATGAATTAAATTTAATGACAGGAATTTATAATTGGGATGTGACAAACAGTTTTTTTTTTTTTTTTTTTTTTGTTTTTTTTTTTTTTTCCAGATAACAGTTATATTGCAATGTTTACCAGTTACAATTAAGTTATTTGTTTTCATAAATACCTTATTTAATTACATAAACTATCATAAAAACAGGAAAATGTTACTTTGCTGCCATATAATGACATTGATACATATAAACAATTTATGTGGGGAAGTTCACTGAAATTTGTACGAATCTACTGCTCCTCAGCTACTTGAGGTCACTAGTACTGCAATAACATTTTAAATCTCAATCTCCGCATTTTTTGTAGCCCAGTGGAGGGGTGCCATGACTGTGATGGACAGGCATATACACAGATAAGCTCTAGCCTATCACAGGATATGCCAATTAGCATAGAACACTCAGTAGTAATCTTAAATTATGAGGGTCGTTTGATGTAAGGTAAAACAAATGTTAAACAACACATGGGATCAGACATGTAATATTACTAATGTAATGAAACATGTGAATGAATAAAGGTATTACCAAAAATATATACAGGATGTTAATGAATTACACCGAAATAATTTGCGAGATTGTGCACGTGACTGATATAAGTAATTTGAGATTGGCGATGCATGGTCCCCGGATAAACATAACGCAGCTACATAGCGTTAAACATGTGGGTATCAGGTGCTGATAAGTTGATGTTAAAGCAAAGCAGGTTGAAAAAATGGCTTAGAATGTCTTTAAAACTGCTGCCCGAGTATAGAAATATTGATTTTTAGCAGCTTGTTACTGGCGTTCTCAAGATTTAATGTCGCAAAAATCTGTAAAATCTTGAACTAACCATTTGACAGAGCGACACTTGAGCATTCATTAACTATGTTCTTGAGTTATGTAGCCTACTCTTGAGGCATTTTTTCAACTGCTCTGGTGGCTTAATGCATAATGCAGGAAGCTACTATCCCAAAGGTCATGAGTTCGATTCCTGTTATAGAGTAAATGTTTTTTATTATTATTTTTTTCATTCCAGATGAAGTGCTGCAATACATGAAAGAGACCTGAACTCAGAAACTATCTTTCACTTGAAAGCCAGTATCATAACCACTACGCTAGAGAGGTACACTATAATATGTCCCTTTGTTTTTTTTGCAATGCTCTCGAATGGTTGATAAATTAGCCAGTGGCATACTGGCACTTCAGAAATTTATAGCAGTTACTTCAAAATTTCAATAAACTGGCCATAAGTCTCCTATCTCAAATTACTTATTTAAGTAATCTACATATTCTGTGAAAATATTTCGGTATAGTTCATTAAGACCTGTGTATATATATATAAAAAAAAATGGATGTTTGACAAGTTCTCAGAATCATCAACAATGGTCATCACTAGGACAACAAGGTTCAGACGCAATAATTAGCCATCCTTTATGAGTGTACTGGTGGTGTTTCAGTGTTCTGGGTGCAAAGCTGTGTTGCAGATGACCTACCTTTGTTGTTCCAGTATAAGACATTTTGAAGATGGAAAAAACCGAGATCCAAGCATTGATAAAGTATTTTGTAAAGAAAGGTATGTAACCAAATGAAATTCATGCTGACTTGCTGAAAACATTGGGATTCTCTTCTCCTTCATATTCAATAGTTGATAAGTTTGGTTGGAAGAGTATAGCAGACAATCTGCGTAGTGATCGGCTAAGATGTGTCACCAACACAGAAATAGTTACAAAAGTCCACAAAATGTCTTGGAGGATTGCCGAATAAAAGTGCAAGAAATTGCTTAAGGTGTAGCAATATCATATGAAAGGACATATATTTTGACTGAGGAATTGGGCATGAAAAAATTATTTTCCAGATGGGTGCTGCAACTGTTAATACAAAATCAAAAATGCATCAGAACACAAATTTCTGAATAACGTTTGGCCCATTTTCAGAAGATTTTATCCACCAGTTTGTGACCACAGGTGAGGCATGGATTCACTACCATATATCAGAAAAAAAAATCAACAGTTACAACAATGGAAGCAAACTAATTCTCCGCCCTTCAAAGAAAGCCAGAAAGGTTAAGGCTCCAGTTTTCTGGAATGTGAAAAGGATTTTGCTGATAGATTATCTTCCTGATGGTCAAACAATTACAGGAGAATACCATGCTAACCTCTTGGACCAACTACAAAAAGCTACACCAAAAAATCCAGATTTAGCATGGAGGAAAGTCATCTTCCATCAAGGACAATGCACATCTGCACACATTTATTGTTGCCATGGCTAAAATACACGAGCTGAGGTACGATTTGCTGCCCCACCCACCTTATTCATTCGATATGGCTCTGTTAGACTCCCAACTCTTCCCCAGTTCAAAAGTTTCCTCAGTGGACAGAGATTCTCTTCAAATGAAGAACTGATAGCCAGAGTTGAGTATTTTGCAGCCCTGGAGGAATCTCATTTTCGAGATGGAATAGGGTATTGGGACATCAATGGACCAATGCATTAGAGTACAGGGAGACTACATTGAAAAATAAAAATAGTTTGAATCATGCCAGTTGTTATTTTGGGTTTGATTCCAAGAACTTATCAAACAACCCTCATACAATATAATGTAATAAAATTCCATGCTTTATAATGTGTGTGGTGATAATCTGTAATATTTTCAATCTGCCCACAAAGCCATAAAAAACACTTAACTTTACCAGTCATAAAAATCTGATGTGTTCCATTCACATGACTTTCTCTGCCTATTCTGCAAACAAAGCTCTTACAAAAGATTATTCATTTATCTACTTCATGCTAATCGAGATGAGCATTAGCATAAATGGTTTTATTACTTAGTTCCTTATACATAAAAGGGAACTAAGGGGGATAGACTAGGCTGAGGGAATAGTCAAATGTTTTAAAAGCTGTTACTATGCAATTGTCATTGAAATTTGGTTCGCTTTGCATGACCAGGAGTAAAACTAATGAAACATGAATAACTTCTGTTTGAGAAAAGTATAATTATTTTGAAATTGAAACCACAGTAAAGAATATCTCGGAAATGGTTTACAGTACAAAAGAGTTGCATATTACATAAATTGTGTGTTTTAATGAGCTTTACATTTTTTTTCCAATAACTATTTGTCTATCTCTCACAGTCCAGAATGAAGACTTCAGAGGCTATTTCAAACAAAGATTTACATTTTATATGCCATGTAAACACTTTTAATGTACAGTAATTTAATTAAAATTGTTAAGAGTCATTTTTGAAAAAATAAAACATTTTGAAAAATCTTCCTTGTAAAAGGTAGTTTGGGATGGTAATATTTTCATAAAAATCTTTGTGTCACATCCTTGGATGATACTAAACTTAAATACCAAGTTTGATATTTAACCAACTTTTTGTTTTTGAGTTCTGCTGTACACACTTGCGCGTGCATGCACACACACATGCACCATGCATGCACATACACATAGACCTCTATCTAAACATACTTTTTTAGAACTCAGAGGATCTCAAAACATATACTCCATGACATGATAGTCCACAAGAGACCTTGGCCTACCGTCCGGCCACTGCATCCCCCATCTCAGCCCGAGGGCATCATGAGTGATAGGCAATGCTGCAGGGTGAGACGTGATCAGCGCCTTGAGTCCCTTCTGGCTGGTTAATACAATCTTCTCGATCTGGAGCTGCTACTTTTCAATCAAGTAGCTCCTCAATTGGCCCCCCCATGGACCTGACAAATCTGAGTGCATCCCGGGCCAGATCTCCCAGTGGGGGAAAATTTCCAATGCCAGTACCAGGAATCGAACCTAGGGCTTCCTCTTGGCAAGCAGTCGCACTACCACCGCGCTAAGGAAATGACCTCTCAAAACATATATTTCCGGTAAAATCTCAACTTCAAATTTTTGGGTGGAATACAATACCTGCTCTACTTACTAGGTACTTACATAGCTACATGTAGAGACGTAACAATAGGGTTTACCTTTGTAGATGGACAAAGACGAAAGGTAACAAGTCTTTTGGGTATAAACTTGAGCAGGAATTCTTTCACTGTAAGCTGCTTTGGTGACACATAACAAAACACCTTCTTTGGTTTGCTCAGTCGCTCACCATGAATGCTTACAAGCCTTGCTTCATAGCAAATATTATGGTTTTTTGATGCCACGTTCTTGCTCACCAAGGCTGCGTCATTTGCTGTAAAAATCAAGGTATGCAGTTTTAAGTCCTATGGTGTAAAAGGTATGCATACATATACAGTAATAAGAAGTAATTATCACTTAAATATTAATAGAAAAAAACCAAACATTTTAATTTATTGAAAAAAGTTGCCCTCTGTAGTGGCTACCATTCTGGCCTCTTGCACACAAGGTTGGGTTCAAACCTGGCATAGGGCTATGGATTTTTTAGGGCATAAAAATCCTCATCATGATTTCTTTCAGAAAGGAACTAAATCTGTTGGTCCCAGGTTATAGATTTACGACACACAAAAGAACCGTAACCCTGATAAAAGAGGCCTTTGAGCAAAATTAAGCAGTCTTTCATGCCCAACATATAATGGGATGCTGAGAACCACAGCAGTTAAAGTGTGTCCATAAATTAATTTCATTTCATTTTTGTAGGAAAAAAGGAAATAATAAAACACAAATTAGATTAAACAGAAAATTCCTAATGATGATGATGATGATAATAATAATAATAATAATAATAATAATAATAATAATAATGACAGCAATACTAATAATAACAATAACAACAACAACAACAATAATAATAATAATAATAATAATAATAATAATAATAATGAATTGGAAGTGATATATTGTGAAGCTCAGTTAACAGCAATGCACTTTTTTTGGACAGTGTTTAACGCCCACTTTTACAACAAATGGCACCACAGGCAATGGCACTGGTGATACATGGAATGAAGATGGAGCACTGGTGGAATGCGATGGCAGAGGAAACCGGAGAACCAGGAGAAAACTGGCCCCTGCACCACTTTGTCCACCACAAATCTCACAAGTGGTTGCTTGGGATTGGACCCAGGCCCTCTAGGTCTAACCACTTGGCCATGGCGCTGCCCAAACTAATGCATTTATGAACGTTTTTCAAAAGGCATCATCAAAATTGTTACACAGCAGAACCGGTATTGATGCAAGCGAGTTATCTGTGACGGTTGGCCTCTTCTCCTCCCTGATGGGGATCTGATGATCTTCTACAGCAAATTTTTTTTTAGCAGGAGATCAAAATTCATAGGTCCGGTTTTGAATTTTTCCATATAGAATTTTTTTCCCATGTATCTACTTCAGCAGCTCTTTGCACATATTTTAAAAGGTGAATGTCTTGTTCTACTTCATGTTGCTTATACCAGAAGTAGGCTGAAACTGCTTATTTTTCTGTGTGTTTATTTATTAATGAACTAAAGTATTCTTTCAGTTTAATACCTATATTTTCTTTTGTCTTGCAAATGTATATTTTATCATAGTCATTGCAATTGATTCTGTATATGCCTGGTATTTTTTTTTTTTTTTTTTAATCATAAGTTGACACTGAATTTATTCTGGGGTGTTAAAACTATATTGTAATAATTACAAATCTTCTGTATTTCTGAGTAGCTCATGGATGGATTGTACATTTTTATTACTTTATTTTTCACAGGTTTCAGAGTGGTTATTTCTGCAATAGGGGTTTTCCAATTTATTCTCTGCAGTTTTTTTATGTACAATTTTTTTTGCTAAATTCATTGTTTCCTTATATATATATATATATATATATATATATATATATATATATATATATATATATATATATATATATTTTATGATTGAGCTCTTCATTGTATTTGATTTTCCCAGAGGTATTTTTTATGAGTCTTTGAGCAAGCTGTTAAATGCAGCATATTGATGTGGTTTTAGGTTGAAGCTATTTGCCTTGATGTAATTAGCATCTGGGTTTCCTTCCACTGAATTCCAACTCATAATTTTTGTATGTTTTCATAATTTTTATATCTAAAAAAGCTAATGTATCATTTCATTCCAATTTTAATGGAGTCTTGTGAAAAACGAGTCTACAAAATTATTAGCTGAAGCTTAAGATAACAGATCTGATATGTCCATTCACATGACTTTTTCTACATTTCTGCAACAAATTATTATTAAAATGCTTATTCTTCTATCTATGTCATAGCAATAGAGATAAACATTAACACAGTTGGGGAAAATAAAGGTATACACTAGGTTAAACCGATAGTCATCTCTTTTAAAAGCTGGTTGCTATGTGATTAAAATCTGTTTCTTTGCATGACCAGGAGTTGCCCAATTCCTGTATGTATAAAGTTAAAAGTACTTTAAAACTTAAACAATAACAAGAAATATCTCGGAAATGGTCAACTCCATGACATAAATTGTGTGTTTTAACAAGATCTACATTTTTTGTATAGTAAAGTTTTGTCTATAAATTATGGTTTACCAGTCTTACAAAATTCAATCAGAATAAAGAGGTCTTCAGAGGCTATTCACAGAAAATTAAAATATAAATTTTATTTGTCATGCAAATATCTTTAATATATCAACAGTATTTTAATCAAAATTGTTAGTCATTTTTGAGAAAATAAAAGTTTTCAAAATTTTTTCCATGTAAAGGGCAGATTGGGATGGGGGGATTTTCCTCAAAATCTTTGTATTACATCCTTGGAAGATACTAAATTTAAATATCAAGTTTGGTATTTTACAGATTTTTCATTTCTGAGTTAACATGCATGCACACAGACCTTTCTAAAAATTCTTTTTAGGATACAGGAGACTCTAAAATCTGTACTTATAGAAATCTCGGTATCAAATCTTTTTACCTTTATACCATGTACTATTTAGAGAAAGTGAATATCTCAAACTTCTCTATATGTTCTGAAACAAATCTCACTAACAATAATAATATAGAATTTCCTTCTAATGAATGGCTACATGTACAAGGTGTGGTGAAAAGATAATGGGAAGTTTTTAATTTTGCGGGCTTTATATATCCGATTTTTAAAACTTTTTTTTTTATCTTGTTGGTATACATGTCTCTGATACATCTTTGAATTTTCAGCTGCTTTGAATATTTAGTTTATTGTTGACAGTTGACATGATTATACATGTTCTCGAGTGCTCAGCAAATTTGCATTGAAGTATGAAAAGCAGAATAAAGTACTTGAAAAGTTGACTGTGGCTTTTGGCATATCTACTTTGAGTAAGACCAGAGTTAACGAGTGGTATTAGGAGCAAAGGGCATCAATGGATTACCTCTACTTATCGAACAGAGAGCAAAAGGTTAAAATAAATTCTTTAAGTAATAGCAATGCATATTCTGAAATGGTCTGAAATAAATATGGTGTCTCATAAGGTCTGGGTCTCTTATTATTTTTAGTGTATATAAATGGCCTACATGCAGTAATAAGCAACAATGCCTAATCAGGTCTTTTTGCGGATGACACAAGTATTAATTAAACACAATGTCAGTCAGCTCCAAGATTCATCTAATAAAACCTTCAATACACTAAATAATTGATTTGAAAGTAACAAAATTCACATAAACCTTGAAAAAACTAACTCATTAATTTTTGCATAAAGCATAAAATCATGGCAGACCTAAGGGTAGAATATGAAAATAATAGATTGCAGTAGCCTGTAATACAAAATTCCTAGGTCTTATGATCGACCATAACATGAATTGGAAACACCATATTGATTATATCTTACCCAAACTGAGCTCTGCATGTTTTGCAATCCAATCTTTAATTCAGCTTCTAAATAAGAGCATACAAAAACAGCTTATCATGCATATTTTCATTCATTGATGACCTATGAAAATTGGGGAAATTCAGTAAATGCTAAAAGAGTGTTCATTACGCAAAAAAAGGTAATAAGAATAATGGCAGGGCAAGACGATCAACTCACTATGAGCTGCTTTTAATGTTTGAAATTTTACCATTAGCCTATGAATATATTCTAACCATATTGTCATTTGTAATAAATAGCCAATAAAAAATTTACAAAAAATGCATATATTCATAACAAAGAGACCAGACATAGGCAGGACTTACATAGCCCAATAAATAATTTGCAGTCATTCCAAAATGGGGTTTATTACAAAGGAATAGTTTTGTTTAATTCACTTTCCTCTTCTATGAAAGAATTGCAAATGAACAAAAACAAGTTTAAATCAGAATTAAAAAGATACCTTTATTTCTCACACCTTCTATACAGAGGAGGATTTTGTTCAATCAAAGGATACTGGTAATAAGATAACATTGTAAATATAATAAACATGAATATTCTATGAATAAAAGCGTATGAGTAGGTTTTTGGAAACAGAGATGTAATTGTAAATTATGCAAAACTGACACCTCTGAAGATTCATTGTCAAGAGTTATTATTTGTAAATAAATATATTAATAAGTATGAATAGATGTAATTCTTGACTTGATCTACATCCCAGAGTTTGGGCATAGAGTCTAATCTCAAATTAGGATCCATAGATTGCAATGTTATGTCTGCATATATGTATATAGAAGATGTTGGAAGATGATGACTGCCCCGGACATCCTAGCACATTAATTACTGACGACAATGTGGAAGAAGTAACGAAATAGTTCCTGCCTTATGGCTGTATGGTTCATAAGGAATACCAGCTGGAAGTTATGCACCATTTGTATGATGCAATCTGAAGAAAATAATCAGAATTGTGGCAAACACACCTTGGATAATGCTCCTGCTCACATCTCAATAATTCTTCAAGATTTTTTGGTAAAAAACAAAACCATTATGTTGCCTCAGCCACTGTATTCACCTGACATTGCCTCCTGCAACTTCTTTCTATTCCCAAGGCTGAAAAGAACTATGAGAGGACGTCGTTTTTGCCACCATTGATGAGATAAAAACAGGATTACTGAAGGGGCTGAACGCCGTAACAAAAAGTGAGTTTCAGAAGTGCTTCCAAGATTGGAAAAAGTGCTGGCACAAGTGCATTATATCTGGGGAAGATTACTTTGAAGGAGACAAAGTTGATATAGATGATAAATAAAGATTCTTTAAGGAAAAAAAAAATCTTTTTGATCACACCTCATACACACTGACAGATTCAGGTTACCAAAAAAATGATAGTGCTGGTGCAGTATACTTTTCTTCTTATAGAACATTAAATTTGAATTCTACAACATTTTATGGTGAAATTTTAACAATCCTTCTCAGCTTCAAAATCTTCTGTATCAAGTAAAAAATTTAAGAGAGCTATAATACTATCTGACTCTAAAGCAGCTATAACTCCATTGCATTTGATATAATAGCCAAAACTCTAAATGCCCCAGAATGCAGCCAAGTTATAAAACAATTAATTAACGTAAAATATTTCAAGGGGGAGAATATCCAGAAACATGGAAAGTCACCACTATCCAACTTCTTGACAAGGGCAATGGGACTTACGGCATTACAGGAAATTATAGGGGTATTTCACTGCTCTCTATATTTGGAAAAATTCACAGAGGAATTTTATATGAAAGAATTAAATGCTGGGTTAAGAGACACGATAAGAGTTCTATATTTCAGGTAGGATTTAGAGAAGGTTAGGAGGTTTGAAAACTCGTAAATCATTATGTGCTGGTAGGAGCAGATTTGGTCATTATGTGGGAAGACTGGATGCACATTTTGGCAACTTGCATGCAGACAGAGGGTGGTAGGAATAAATGATTATCTGAGGAATTTTTTGGCTTCCAACAAATGGAGAACAGTATGCTGGGAGTTAATTCAAAACAATCAAAACTGGTCAAACTTGAGCATAAACTTAATGGAAATATGTGTACTTACAGAGAAGGTGTTTATGTCAATACTGTTTAGATATATTTATTATTTGAGCATCTATATGTGTGTGAATGCATGAGATAGATAGGTGTGAATGTAAGTAGGTGTGTGTGTGTGTGTGATTCAGAGTGTTTTTTGTTGTATGTGTTTATAGTATTGTGAATATAAAATAGGGGTAGTAATGATTTCCAAATCAAGCATTTTTCCAGCATATAATAGTAACAACATCTGGGCATATTGGTTCAGAAGCAGGGCTGAATGCTGTGGATGAGGAGATCCAAGGAAAGACAAGAGTGGAACGACCTTATTTCTAGTGAAGCAGCAATCAGGGATAAGCTTGATTAACTCATTTAAGGATACCCAATAATGAAAGTGAGGAGTGCAAATAAATAAATAAAAAAATATGGTACTCTGTGGCACAAACCTCATATGCCAAGCCTTGGACTGTATGGCCATTTGGACACATGATAGCTGCAGTATTATCTCATCTTATAATGCTGTGTAATATTGAGTGATTTAAAACAAAAAAAGTAAAATGCATGTACCTGCATTCAATTGAAACCTGTCAACATCCAACCATGCCATCACACCGATTGCTTTTGTTAGACCCTTCCCATTCTTTTCGACAGTTTCTGTTGAATGCGAGCATACATTTTGAGTGGTTTCAATCCCATGATCCTTGATTTGATAATTTAGTTATTCCAATATTGCTGTAAGGCTATAAATCTAGACATCAAGATTTCGGTTGACAAAATGGTTATTTAACAGTCATGCACAGATGTCATATCATGTTCATGTTAGTTTTGATTCATTTCGTAATCGGCTTACCCTCCCCGTATTCATAGGACTTACAAGCCAATGCCTAGGGGTCAGAAGCCAGTCGAGGAGCCAACAGCACGAAAACACAGAATGAGAACCTATTACAAGGAGTCAACCCATAGCCAGGCATGAACTTGAAGTTGATGATGGAGCAATTGGTGGAATGAGTGGCAGGGGAAACTGAAGGACCCACAGAAAACCCGCCCAGATTCTGCTTCGTCACCATGTGGGTGCTTGGGATCGAACCTGGACTGCCTGGATGGGAGGCAAGCAATCTAACTACTCACCCTTGGTGCTGCCTTCTATCTTAGTAAAGGAGTTAAATGATCAGTACAATATTGTGACAATGCTATCCATGTGTGCAACCTTTTCTCACATTTGCTGAGGCACACAGCAGCAAAAGCTGGAATGTGAGACATGCAGATGGAGACCATGTGTAAACAAGTGAGACCGTTAATCAGCTCCCCTATTACAATTATTATTAGTTATTAATTATTTAGCATGTAAAATTAAAAGAGTATAAATATATGTAGTTAACTGAAAATTCAGCTAGAGAAGAAAGCTGACGCCAAGAGAGTCAAAGGGGATGAGAAGCTCTTTTGTCAGAAAGGACTCTTTTGTCAAGTCACTTATGCTTGAGCTAGGTAGGGAGTGAATTGAAAAATATGGAAGATGGTAATTCTTTATTGTACTAGGCTTCTCACGTGAGGTTTACAGTGTATCCTGGGATAAGGAAATTGATTCTTGGGTAATATTGACATCAATTGTGCGCCCTTTCTGTCCAATCAGGAGGCTCTGTTTTAATTCATCTGTTCTGACCTGTGCATGAAAGTTGTCTGTAGCTGTTCTGCTGTTGTTCATCAGGCTGAACTTGAGTACTTCACATAAAGTTAAACACAAAGCCAGTGACGAGTACTAATATATTATGTGTGTTCAGTCATGTTATTAGAATCGTAACAAGTGTATAAGTGAACATTATTATAAGGCAGATGTGCTTGTCTAGTCTTTTTTAGGAAGGAATAAACTCAAGCAAAGTGTACAACTTTTAATTATTATAAGACCACTCCTGACCTACTTTACCACCCCGGGTGAGTCAATTATCGTGCCGACTGAGTGACACCGAGGCAAACTCACCGGTAGTAGATTCACCGTACCAGGTAAGTGGGTCTACTCATAGGTAGGGGAGTGAGTCTGGTCGACTCCAATCTGTGCTCATTGCATAAGGCGTCTTAAATGTGGTGCAAGAGGCAACCCTGCATATAACATCTAACATCAACACCATATTAACACTGCATATGTTTTCCAAACGCGGGGCTCAATAACGCTACACAAGATCAGGAAGTGTGCCGCAGCTGTAACTAGAACTTTCTGGAATGTTACTCCCGGGAATTTTGTGGCATCATTTTCCCTTTATAAAAAGGAGGAAGAAGTGCATTGTAGTGTGTTGTGATTTGAACTGAGTCGTGAGTGACCAGAGTTATTATGCAGTGGGGCATGAGCCATGGACGGCATGCTGCAATAAACTGTACATAACCTGTCTAGCATTGAGCGAACTGTTTAGAGCAGTGAATATGAAACTTTATTTGTAAATAATTGTCAAGTCAAAAAAGCTATTTGTTACAGTATAGCTAAAAAGTATATATGAACAAAAGTGAATATAGTGTTATAGAGAACTATAATAATATGCACAAGTGGCCTTAGCTATAGTAGGACATTTGATTGGTCATCAGCTAATCCCTAGGAAGCTTGCCTAATGAGTCAACATATAGCTTATCCTTGCTTTAAGCAGGAGGCAATTGCCCTTAGGGAATTGCACAGCTATATTTATTTACTAAGCATAAAGTACCTGTATTGGAATTTAAGGTTGGGGAAAAGGGATATTGTCAATTGTTGCAACAACATTGCGAGCATGGACTTGAACATTTGGTATATTTTTGTTTGTCGCTCATGCTTGCTTTCTTCCTTTTTTCTTTCCCTTGCCATTTTGTTTAATCTGGGTTTCAGATAGCTCCTTCATGGGTACCCAATAATGGAGGTGAGGTGAGATGTTAAAAGTCATCCTCTAGGAATAGGAGTAAAAATCAAATTTAAAAAAAACATTTTTTGTTTCTTCAGGGTATGAACCTCTGCACATATCATTCACATACCATGTTTACAGCGCTTAGCTATCCAAAAACATGATAGTTGCATTACTATGTGATCACATTAACTGCGTAATCTTGTGAGTGAATTGTTTTACATAATAAAGGATAAAATAAATATGTATCTGCATTCAATCAAAACCCATCAGCATCCCACCACACTTTAGTTGAGTCCTTCCCATCCTTTTATCACAGTCTCAATTAAATGCAGATCATATATTTTACTGGGACTTGATTTGTGATCCTTGGTTTAATTAGTTAGTCACTTTTGTTGCACTTTTGACTGTATGGCCATAAATCTCAGTGCCAAAGTATATAGCTGTAAATCTCAGTGTCAAAGTATATAGCTATAAATCTCAGTGCCAAAGTATATAGCTATAAATCTCAGTGTCAAAGTATATAGCAGTAAATTTCAGTGCCAAAGTATATAGCTATAAATCTCAGTGCCAAAGTATATAGCTGTAAATCTCAGTGCCAAAGTATATAGCTATAAATCTCAGTGCCAAAGTATATAGCTGTAAATCTCAGTGCCAAAGTATATAGCTATAAATCTCAGTGCCAAAGTATATAGCTATAAATCTCAGTGTCAAAGTATATAGCATAAATCTCAGTGCCAAAGTATATAGCTATAAATCTCAGTGCCAAAGTATATAGCTATAAATCTCAGTGTCAAAGTATATAGCTGTAAATCTCAGTGCCAAAGTATATAGCTATAAATCTCAGTGTCAAAGTATATAGCTATAAATCTCAGTGTCAAAGTATATAGCTATAAATCTCAGTGTCAAAGTATATAGCTATAAATCTCAGTGTCAAAGTATATAGCTGTAAATCTCAGTGTCAAAGTATATAGCTATAAATCTCAGTGTCAAAGTATATAGCTATAAATCTCAGTGTCAAAGTATTTAACTATAAATCTCAGTGTCAAAGTATATAGCTATAAATCTCAGTGCCAAAGTATATAGCTGTAAATATCAGTGTCAAAGTATATAGCGTTAAATCTCAGTGTCAATGACATTTCGTCCAGTTAGTTAGCAAATGATTTAATGGATTATTTAAAAGTGCTGCACAGGACATCATAACACACTCATATTGGTGAAGTGGTCAAGCAGGATTTTGATGTATTTAGATACAGAGCATACAGATGGAAGGTATCCAAAATCAAAATTTTATATCTTGCAAACTAATTTATATACATGCAGCCAAGTTACAACACTGCAAAGAGAATCTCTGGAGTTTTATTTTGTGTAGTGGGCAAGGTTGTGATGTTATTTGTTTTTGTTGTGCACTTAAAATGGTGACAGAGCAAGAGCAGGCTCAGTGAGTTTTGTGGCTGGCAGAACCCAATATGAGATCAACTGCCTACCAGGAAAAGGATTTGATTCTGGGACAATAAACTGAGAACCACAGGTAGTCTGTGATGTGTAAAATCTGCTGAAAAGCCATGGATCTCCAAGGAAAATATTCATCCCATTAGAGAAGCATTTCAGCTAAGCCTGGGTGAATCTGTTTGTACTTCCTAGTTTGCAGCTGCACATTCAAATGATTCATACCGTCGAGAACAAGGTTCTGCGACGCAGGAGATAGCTATTTGAGGGTGGTGAAAGGAAGACAGATGGCAGAGCAATGATAACAATGGGACTTAAATTAAGCTAATATATTGAGAAAGATTAAATCATTTGTTGGTTGCAAATGTTTGGCTTACATTAATTCTGGCCAACATTTTTCTGATTACTGGGGTTACTAAACACAAAATCTTACCTAAGAAATATGTCATGGTGTGTCTAAGCAAAGTGAGAGATAATGTGGTCAAGGTAGTTGAACTGCTGAGCCCGGAGCGACACCCCAAGATGCACGCAACGAAGCAGAGGTTCCCCAATGGTCAAGACCTGGTGGTTGGGTCTACAGTCCCTTAAATAGATTTAGCGGCATTTCGGAAAGGCATTCCAACATGGTGGCCATACTCCTAATATGGAGAACCAATGTCCAGATAGTGGGCAGTCTTAGCCAATCAGCATCGAATGTTTAAATGTTCTAGAATATCCAGTGTGAAGTCAAGGTGCGAATGTGCATGTAGCCCAACAGAAGTTGTGTCGTCGAAAAGTCCACTAAGAGAGCCATCAGAAGAGCTAGTCACTTCCATCCTGTTACTTAATCAGCTTATAACAAAGCTTGTAGTTTCCAAGAATATATAAGAATAAAATCCCAATTAATTCAGATTAATAATTTCTAATTAATAAAATATTACCAAAAACAATATAAGTTAAATTCTCGCCCATAACATACATGACAATATTATAAAACCTAATAACAAAGTTGTACTTATGAACTTTGCATTAGAAATGCTACAAAGAATAATCAGTCAACCAACTATCTCCAACATGTGTGTTTTTCACAAAAATAACGGATTCCAACCTTGCCAGCAACAAAACTCATCGAACCTGTTCTAGCACTGTTGCAACTTTAACTACACATAACAAAAACAAATGACATAGACAACCTTGCCCACCATGCAAAACAAAACTTTCAGAGAGGAGTAAATTAATTTGGCTGCATGTATATAAATTAGTTTGAGAGATATTAAAGTTTGATTTTGGATATGTTCCATCCAGACATCTGGTATAATATTTTTGAGTTAATTATAAACATGTTTATGGAGTTAATGCTAAGAGAGAGAGAGAGAGAGAGAGAGAGAGAGAGAGAGAGAGAGAGAGAGAGAGAGAGAAGAGGAGAAACTACTTACCACTTAAGACAATGATGTCAAAGTCACCATTATGTAACTCGATGCCCTTGTACGACACAGTAGCATGATAGCATCCTTCGTTCTGGAAGCGAACTTGTACATTTATGCGGTGACTCAGCTCCTCATAGTCTAACATCACCGAACAGGGAACCGGTTCAGAGCTGCCAATCTGTGAACCGAGCCATCGTGCAGCAATCGTGCAGCAGATCGTCCACTGCGTGTCATGTTAAACATAAAAGTTGGAACAACACCTAAGTTTCTTATTTTTCCCTGTTTTCAGAAAAGATGTTATTAATTTTTTTATAACAACATTAAACATTGTTTGAGAACGATTTTAGATGGCAAATACTGGCAATGCTCTACAATGAAGTTCACAGTTTTGCTTTCAAATAATTGCAAGGCACTTCAATATTGGAAGCAGCTAGCTATAAAAACCAACAGTAGCATAAAAGAGTGGACCTTGAAAACAGACACAGAGGAGCTGGAGATATATTTTCTCATATTCAAGATATCAAGACTTATTTAATATTAAACTTTGATCGTGTACAAATCATTTCTCAAACTCTGTTATCCAGGAAGCCTTTTAAACATCAGACAGAACTGCAAAATCCTGCTCAAATAAAGCATTAGCTGCATACAATCTTACACTAACATTAAAATTATAGAATTTTATCTTGGCTCAGTTCTTTTGATAAATTTAAACATATTCTATTATATGTATTTTAAAAACAATGGACATTTTTGTAAAAAAAAGAAAAAAAAAAAAGAAAGAAAGACTGTAATAGGTTGCTTATTATTTAAGTGTGATCACTGAACAATCATAAATGAAAGTAGATGTACTTGTGTTTTTATTTGATAATACTGTACTTTGCAACTGAATTGACATTTCCGTGTTAGTGTTTAAGGGCAAGACTTAATGGCAAAAATTGCCCAAAAAAGTTACACTTTTATTTTTTTGTGCAGTCTTATTAACCACTTAATGCATACCCAATAAATCAGGTGAGGTGTTAAAAGTCGTCCTCTAGGAATAGGAATAAAAAAAATCTGATGTGTTCCATTCACATAACTTTCTCTATACCTCTGTAACAAATTATTGTTAAAAAGCTTATTCTTCTACTTAATTTATGATAGTCAGAATGAACATTAGCAGAAATTGTCTTTAATTACTTGCTTCCTTGTAAGCAGAAGGTAAATAAGGGAATGCACTAGGCTAAAACGATAGTCAAATCTTTTAAAGGCTAGTTGAAATCCGTCTCTATGCATGACCAGGAGTTTACAAATTTCCGTGTGAGAAAAGTTTTAAGTATTTTAAATCAATAACAGGGAATATTTGAAAAATGGTCAACTCCACAAAAAAAATGTATATGACATAAATTGTGTGTCTTAACGAGGTCTAGATTTTTTTGTGTAGTAAGTTATTGTCTATCTCTTGCAGTTTACCAGTTATGCAAAATTGAGTAAAATTCATTCTTTAGAGGCTATTCCCAGAAAATGGAAGATATAAATTTTACTTGACGTGTAAATGTCTTTAATATGCAGTATTTTAATCAAAACCGTTAAGAGCTATTTTTGAGAAAATAAAAATTTTTGAAAATTTTTCCATGTAATTCCAGGTGGGGGGATTTCCCCCCCCCCCCCCCAAATCTTTGTGTTGCATCCCTGGAAGATACTAAACTTAAATATAAAGCTTGGTATATTACCACCTTTACGTTTTTGAGTTATCGTGTTCACAGATACACGGACACACAGGACCTGTTTCTGAAAATGATTTTTTTTGGATACAGGAGACCCTAAAATTAATTTCTGGTGAAATCTCGGTATCAAATTTTTGGGTGAAATGCAATACCTTTGCTATACACTATGTACGTAGTATGTGTAGAGAAAGTAATAAAATAAAACAATGCCTTAGTATACTCATTCATCTGATCACATGATGACTACGGCATTATCTGATCTCATTAATTACATAATCTTGTGAATGGATTTTTTTACATACTAAAAGGGTAAATGCATACATCTGCATTCAATCGAAACCCATAAACATCCAACCAAGTCAACACACCGATTATTTAAGTTAGGTCCTCCCCATCCTTTATCACAGTTTGTATAGAATGCAGAGTATACATTTCACCAGGATTCAATCCTGCAATCTTTGGTTTGATAGGTTAGCAACTCCTGTTGTACCTAGGACCACAAGGCCATATATACTGGTATTAAGTAGTATTGACATTTATCCAGTTAAGTCAGCATTTGGTTAAATGGATTATTTATAAGTACTGTGCAAGACTTCATAACATGTCCATATAGTGAAAGGGTTAATTGGCATTTCCTCTTTGTTTTTATACATATGCTATCATTATAAGTGTAAGAGTACTGGAGTAACTCATGGTTTCATTCAGGGTTCTCATTCTGAGGATCCATGCTTTGATTCCCACCTCTGGGCTGGAGATTTTAAGTTGGCTCTATCTAAGTCTCCACTAGCTCATGTGCAGTATCTCTAAGACCCAATGTGGTCCAGAGTCCAAGGCAAAAGCTGTAGGTCCTTTCATTCCATTGTCATTTACTATTATGCCCTCACTGGAACTCACAGAATCCACCTTCTGGAGGCCTCCAGTTAATGGAGTCTATACATCAGTTGGTGGAACAAGGTTTTCCTTGAATTCACTGACTGTACAGGAAGTTTTGTAACAATTGACCAACCATCATTATATTCACAATACAATACATTTTAAAACTGCTACCACATGTGCTGTTTTGTATTGTTAATTCTGCAGCAATTTTATTTTTTGTTTAATTATCATTAATTAATAATTTATTTACGAATACAGAAGATCCCTGGTATTTTGAGGTTCCGTTTTCTTGAGCTGGTCTTAAGAAAATTAAAAATGTTACTTAAACCTAGAATAAAATCCTGGTTTTATACATTTGTTATACATTGTCTGCTAGTTCTGAATGTGTTACATTTTGAATTTTCTTTCAATTTTCCATTTACAATACACGTAAAACTGTCCCAATTAGGAGTTTCATTCAAAATGCACAGAACTAACTTCGGCCTCAGACTGCTAATGCATTCCTATTACAGATTGACAGGTGCCATTAGGTTTGGAGGAGTGTGCTTGTTCTTTCTTAGTTGACCCTTCACTAATTGGGACTGCATGTCAATCAGTTGAACAGTACATATCATCCTTTCAAAAAAAATCTGATGCGTTCCATTCATATGACTTTCTCTACATCTCTGTAACAAATTATTGTTAAAAAGCTTATGCTTCTATTTACTTCATGCTAATCGAGAAAAAATTAGCAGAAAGAGTCTTATTACTTGCTTCCTTGTAAGTCAAAGCGAAATAAGGGAGTACCATAGGTTAAAGTGATAGTCAAAAGCTGGTTGCTATGTCACTGAAGTTCTTTTGTTTCTATGGACACGAGCTGACAAATTCCTGTATGAGAAAAGTAAGTTTTTCAAAGCTGAAACCAAAAACAAGGGATGTCTAAAAAATGATCAACTCCACGAAAAAAATATATATAACATAAAGTGTGTGTTTTAACGTGCTCTACATTTTTTGTGTGGTAAGTTTTAGTCCATCTCTTACAGTTTAGCAGTTATGCAAAATTCCCTAAAATTCATCCAGAATAAAGTGGTCTTCAGAGGATATTCCTAGAAAATTCAAGATATACATTTTATTTGTCAGGTAAATATCTTTACATTTTATTTGTCAGGTAAATATCTTTAATATACAATATTTTAATCAAAATCGTTAGAGCCATTTTCAAGAAAATCAAAAATTTTGAAAAAAGTTTCATGTAAAGGTTAATTGGGTGGGGGGATTTTTTGAAAATCTTCGTGTCGCATCCTTGGAAGATACGAAACTTAAATACCAAGTTTGGTATTCAACGGTCTTTTCGTTTTTGAGTTATGCTGTCCACAGACACACATACACACACAGACCTTTTTGTAAAAATGCTTCTTTTTTTTTTTTTAAATTGAAGCTTAAAGCTACAGCAGAATTTTACAGTATGCAGTTAAGAAGCTGATCTGATTTCTGGTTTAAACTTGGTTGTTATCTGAAGAGGATAGAGACAATGGAGTAAGAATCAGGAATATTATGTGCTATTTCTTTCAGCAATATTTAAATGAAATTGTTCATTTTAAGTGGGGAATGGGTGGGGGAAATTTTAAGTTTTTGTGAAGCTGTTGTTTGAGTGAGTCGTTAGCTAGCTTTGTAAGAGAAAGGACGCATATTCTCCGGCCTTGGAACGCGTGGACTCTAGCATGGTCCTAGAGAGCAGCCCAACAGCCTAGCTAAAGAATGTATACTAAAGGCATGTGATAATGTTATTGTTCTATTGAGTGAATACATTTATATGAAGTGAAACCAGTGTTTACTTTGGCAGAATAATTCCCTGGTCCTCTCCGTGCCTTAGTCAAAAGTTGATGTATTGCCCCATCTAAGCGTGACCCCGAATCATGAGCATGAGTAAAGACGTATTTCATGTTTAACTATCAAGTGGCTTATGACAATATGTAGATAGCGCTGCATGAAAAAGGGGAGGGTCCAAGCTCAAAGGGTAGCTCAAATTATGTATGATTTGCATTAAATAAATTAAAATTGAACAGCCGCAGAATTTGTCTAATGCCTGCACCACTGCATGTTTTGCTGTTTCACAATTTCTAAGAGAATGTTGACTTCTTGAGAAATGAAGTTTGCAGTAGGTCTTGACTCTGATTTTCAGTCATTTTAACTATATGTTGCTTGATAACCTATTTTAGAAACAGTGTGGCCATAAACAAATGATGGGAATTCACTTGATTCACCTGTGCAAGTGTTACCAACTTTGAATTTTTCAGTCTGACTCAACCTATCCAACTCCTGTCCCACACACGGCTTATGTGAAAAAATCTGATGTGTACCATTCACATGACTTTCTCTACATATCTGCAACAAATTATTTTTAAAAAGTTTATGCTTCTATTTAGTTCATACTAATTGAGAAAAAAATAGCAGAAATAGTCTTATTACTTGCTTCCTTGTAAGTAGTAAAGAAATAAGGGAGTACCATAGGTTAAATTGATAGTTAAAAGCTGGTTGCTATGTGACTGAAGTTCCTTTGTTTGTATGGACAGGAGTTGACAAATTCCTGTATGAGAAAAGTATGTTTTTTAAAGCTGAAACGAAAACAAGGAATATCTAAAAAATGATCAACTCCACGAAAAAACTGTATATGATATAAATTGTGTGTTTTAACATGCTCTACATTTTATGTGTGGTAAGATTTTGTCCATCTCTTATGGTTTAGCAGTTATGTAAAATTCATCCAGAATAATGTAGTCTTCAGAGGCTATTCCCAAAAAATTCAAAATATACATTTTATTTGTCAGGTAAATATCTATAATATATGATATTTTAATCAAAATCGTTAGATCCATTTTTGAGAAAATCAAAATTTTCGAAAGAAGTTCCATGTAAAGGGTAGTTTGGGGTGGGGGGATTTTTCTCAAAATCTTCATGTCACATCCCTGGAAGATACTTAACTTAAGTACCAAGTTTGGTATTTTAGCGACTTTTCGTTTTTGAGTTATCGCGTTCACAGACACATGGACACACACACACTCACATGGACCTTTTTCTGAAAATGCTTTTTTGGATACCAGGGACCCTAAAACATATATTTCCGGTGAAATCTCGGTATCAAATTTTTGGGTGGAGTGCAAATACCTTCTTTATACACTATGTATATAGTACATATAGAGAAAGTAAAAAATAATAAAATCAATACCAATTGACCATGATAGGGCTATGCTATGAATCCTGGGATTTCAAGTACTTACAATATTGCAAGTCGCTATTGGGGTTGTCATCTCAAAATAATTTGAGATCACCTTGTGGTTTACCAGGAAATATGCAAGTCAGTTGGCAAATTTAATGCTATGCTGGCATATTACTATGGTAGGTCAGTGGTAGAGCAACTGGCTAGAGACTGGGAGATCTGTGGTTCAAATCCCAGCTGTGTCATTAAACTTTTCAGTCTGACTCTTAACTATCCAGTCTGGGTAGAAAAAATAACTAAATCAATTCCATGTGGAATTGTTCAGCTCAGTAAAGCTGAACCTAGCTGTCTTACTGAAAAACTCCCAGAGCCAAAGTGTAACCCAGGCTTAAGGGGTGCTCATAGGTTACTAAAACTTTGGCAGAAGCTTAAATTGCTAGCTTGCAAAATGCAGATTTCTGTTTAACAGATTTTATATATTTTACTAAGTATTCATTAACCAAAATTTACATGCAAAAAAAAACAACCTATGTTGCAACAAATTGGCCCCTCCCTTTTGAGAGCTGTTCTATTGCTCTGAATGAGCAAACAAATTTCATGCAAATTTAAGCATTAGATATTACTTTTGAAACCCATTGAATAGCTAATATCTGCGCCTCTAAAGCATCACAAATACTGTTTTCACTTAATCATTTTTCAAACCACATGCCAAATTTTAACTGGTTTAAAAGCAAAGAAACTTCCAAGTGAAGTAAGGAGATCAGATATGCATTTAAGACTTCTACATAGATAAAAATGCTTTTCATGCTTCTTAACACACTGTTCCTTCCATCTTTTATATACATACTACTTTCACAAATTTCATTCTTAGAACTGAATACAACAGACTACTTTGTACACAGTATAGTCACTTCATCCTGCTCATGTTTTACTTTTCAGAGAAACTTCACAAGCACACCATTGAAGAAGACACAGTGAAGTTATGTGACACTTATATACAAAAACTGAAAATGTTTATTATTTATAACAGAAGAAAAAATATATGAAATTGGTGAAAATCTTAAAACGCTTCACTATGAAAATAAGTTTCACATTGGAGGAACTTACGGAAAAATACAAAACTGAAACATGAAATATTACAGTGGCTGAGCTAAATTGTGTATATCTAAATATCTTTATTCGGTATAATGCTTGTTTAGCTGCGGAAGGACATTACCAGCATTTGGTATAAGATATGAGTAAATTTTGCTATTTTTATACTGGGGATGATCAGAATCTAAGGTTTCAAGGCCCATATTCTTGGTGTTTTGTCCTTCACATCAAATTTATTGGTGTGTAGTAATTGTAATGCATGTCATTGGCAACTGTGCAGAGTTTCAGCCAACTGTCAACTTACAGCGCTACTGCAAGGTAACTTTTTTGGAAAATTGGTCTTGGGAAGAAATCTGCTCAGTTATTCGATTTCTGTGGGTGAAACACATAACTGCAGTGACATTCACCGACAGCTGACAGAAGTGTATAGGGAGAGTGTAATGACTCGCAGAATGGTATGCAAATTTTGTGGCCAGTAGAGAAAAGATCACCGACGATGATCCCAGTGGCTGATCCGGCTCAGCATCCACAGATTTGAACACAGCTCACATGGAGGAGCTTATTCAGGACAACTGGGAATGTCTTTTGGAAGCATTCATCACATTGATAATCTGCAGTACTGGAAAGATTGTTCCTGGTGGGTTCCACAAAATCTATCCATCCAACACAAGGAGAAGTACATGGGGGCAAGTCTACAGCTTTTGCAATGGGGACAGTTTTCACAGAAGGGGACAGTTTTCTTCACCACAATGTCATGGGTGACGGAACAAGGATCCACCTCAATAGCCCCAGAAGTAAGCAGTTGTCAATGGAGTGGAAATACCCCTCTTCTCCAAAGATAAAGAAGTTTAAGGTGGCGTCATCTGCCAATAAGGTGATGGCCACTCCGCGGGTGTCATATTGATGGAGATTTTGGAAAGAGGGCACACAGTGACTGCTGACAGATACTGTGAGACCATGCACAAAGTAATAAGGAAGAAATGGCTAAGACTCCTCACAGAGGTTATCTTCCTTCATGACAATGTCCACCTCATACAGCTCAGAAGACCACCATGATGTTGAAGCAGTTGCTGGCATATCATCAACCACTCTCCCTACAGCCTGGATCTTGCTCCAAGCAACATTCACCTTTTTTCTCACTTGAAGGAACACCAAAGAGGCCGATGATTCACTTCAGATGAGGTGGTGCAATACTTCACGACAATATAGCTAAACATTTGGACAGGATTTTTACCAGAAGAGAATATTCTGATCCCGTGAAGTGACAAGTGTCTCAACTGATATAGAGAGTGTGTGAAAAATAACCAAATGTATGTATGTGGCTGTATTGGTTATATGAAATAAACTATACTCATTTCACTGCAGGCTTTGTAACCTTATTTTTAACCTTATTTTCTGATTATCCTTCATATACAGGTTTACAGGAATACATGTTTAAGAAGCAAAAACAGAATGCTGGTTAGCTGTAGATGTTGTGCTACTCAGAGGCAAAACTGTCGGAGCAGTCAAGTTTTATACAGAAGAACCTGTAGTTTTAAGGTATAGTCAAAACTAGAAAGCTACAAATAATACTTTGTAACCTGTTTAAGGCACTATCAGTGAATGTTCTGTACAATAAAAAAAATCTGATGTTCAACACTCAAATGACTTTCTCAACCCATTACAAATTCACTAGAAACTAAATGTATTGAAAGCAATGCAAATATGTATACAATCATTTACGTTACTGAATAATAATACTACTAAAGAATAAATAGAAGAGGAAGCAACAAAATAAAATAAATTAAATCTTAACTTGTTAACATTACCTTGTATGCAGTAGAAAAATATAAAATAGCAAAAGCAAGTAGATAAGGATCAAGTTAATAATGTTACACTAAATTTGTACATATAAGTAGTACCTTGCTTCATATTTATGATTGAATTGTAATTTATATACTTAATTACACATGATGAAACCTTGTAAATAATTACACTGGCAAATAAATCTGAATGTATATCCTTTATATTCACATATTGGTGTATGCTTTATAGAGGGTGGTACAGTTAAAAGTAGCCCACCTCCCCTTAGAATGCCAATGAAATATTTTGCTACTGTACATATTCATGCTCAACAATGTTACAACAGTGGACAGCTTTGTGCAATTATCGATTGTTAGCATTCTTATGTCAGCATTTCAGTTTATTTCATCAGTGAAGCCAGATGTTTCTCTTTGCATTCTGCAAAATGACTTTCTCAATAGAAAAAAGAATTTAAATTGTGGAAGTATGTCAAAACAGATTCGATTAAGGATACTCGCAAAATTATTGGGTCAAGTATCTGAATATCGCTTTTATGGTTGTCATCTCAAAATAATTTGACATCACTGGTGGTTTACTGGGAAACATGTGACAGTTGAGAAATTCAATGCTATGCCGGCATGTTGCCATGGTAGCTGATTGGTAGAGCAACTGGCTAGAGACCGGGAGATCCGTGGTTCAAATCCTGGCTATGGCATTGAATTTTTCACTCTGACTTTACCTATCCAACTCCTGTCCTACACACAGCTTGTGTGAAAAAAACAATTAAATCAATACCTGGTATATATATATATATGTGTATATAGGTCGTCTCCTTAGCGCGGTGGTAGCGCAGCTGCTTACCAAGCAGGAGACCTGGGTTCGATCCCCAGTACCGGCGTGGGGATTTTTCCCCCGCTGGGAGACCTGGACCCGGGTGCACTCAGCCTCGTAAGGTCCCTGGGGGGCCAATTGAGGAGCTACTTGATTGAGAAGTAGCGGCTCCAGGTCATGAGGACAGCATTAACCGGCCGGGAGGGGCTCGAGGCGCTGACCACGTCTCACCCTCCAATACTGCCCCCCATCCATGACGTCTGTAGTGGACCGAGATGGGGGACGCAGTGGCCAGGTGGTAGGCCAAGGTTCCCCGTGAGCTGTCGTGCCATGGAGTTATATTATATATATAGGTTGTACCTTTAATAACAGTAACTTTGGCAATTATTTATTACAAATCTACAAGTGATAATTCTGAGAAATTTCTACCATCCTTCAATGTAGTAACCAGCATTGTCTACAACTCGTTGCCAGTGATGTGGAAGGCACAGTATTCTTGTAGCAGCTCTTCTTCTGTTGATCATTCTGATGGACCACCCTATTGCCTGCAAAATATTGGCAACAGTCTGGAATCCAATGTGTCGAAGAGGTTCCTTCATCTTTGAGATCAAGTCATAATCACAGGGGCTTAAGTCCGGTGGATGTAAAAGCACTTCCTGCCCGCAACAATGGTACAGCGGTGTCACATATGCCTGTGCATTATCTTGCAAAACGATGCGAGGGTCAACTGAGTTTGAGCAGTATCATACCGTAGTCGTTGCTGTACCTCTATCAAATCCCAAGGAACCCATAGAGACACAATTTTTCTCATTTTTAGGTGTTTCTTTAGAATACAAAATTCAGTCATGTACAATATTAATAACTCACATACTGTCTGTCGTTGATCAATGTCTAGTAGTGAGGAAGCAGCATGCACATCCTCTTCACTAACTCGGATGGCCTGGCCTAGGCAAGTTTGCCAGGTGATCACGCTCTTTGTTGAAAGTTTGCCTCAACAAGTCTGTCATAACATTGTTGTGCTGCACAACCACAGGCAGATTGAATTGCTTCTTGCCTTGTGAACATTGCAAAACGCAACTGTTTAGAGTACACACCAACAGGAGAATAACTTCAACTCTTCACTGTGCATGCGCTATGAGTTGGATGGAAGGGTCCATTTACAGGGACGGGGGACGCCAGCCATGTGGTAAAAGTGACAACATTTAACTCAATCTCATTTCGCTTTTACAGCAGTGTT
The DNA here is from genome assembly GCA_030762935.1 of Hymenopus coronatus. Classification (NCBI taxonomy): domain Eukaryota; kingdom Metazoa; phylum Arthropoda; class Insecta; order Mantodea; family Hymenopodidae; genus Hymenopus; species Hymenopus coronatus. The sequence goes on from CM060899.1 coordinate 42,442,783, forward strand.
GCCATTATTAAAGGCTATACCCCTCACATAAAAATCTGAAGTGCTCCATTCACATGACTTTCTCTCCATCTCTGTCACAAATAACTGTTAATAAGCTTATTCTTCTCTCTACTTCATACTAATATGGATAAACATAACAGAAACGGTCTTACTACTAGTTCCTTGTAAGTAGAAGGGAAATAAGGGAATACACTAGACTAAACTGACAGTCACATGTTTTAAAATGTGGTTGCTATGGGTTTGAAATCCATTTCTTTTCATGGTCAAGCATTGACAAGTTCCCCTATGAGAAAAGTTTATATTTTAAAACTGAAACCAATAACAAGGAATATCTTGAAAATGGCCAACTCCATGAAAAAAATGAATATGACATAAATTGTGTATTTTATTGAGATCTACATTTTTTGTGTAGTAAATTTTTGTCTATCTCTTACAGTTTACGGTTATGCAAAATTCAATAAAAATCATTCAAAATAAAGAGGGCTTTAGAAGCTATTCCCAGAAAATTCAAGATGTACATTTTATTTGCGACAGAAATTACTTTAATATGTGGTATTTTAATCAAAATCATTAGAGCCATTTTTGAGAAAAACAAAATTTTCAAAAAATTTTCCATGTAAAGGATAGTTTGGTGTGGGGGATTTTCTTGAAAATCTTTGTGTCACATCCTTGAAATATACCAAAACTAAATACCAATTTTGGTATTTAATGGCCTATTCCTTTTTGAGCTATGCTGTCCACAGGCAGACAGACCTTTTTCTGAAAAGGCTCTTTTAGGATTCAGGGGGTCTTAAAACATGTATTTCTGGTGAAATCTCCGTATCAAATCTTTGGGTGGATTACAATACTTCCTCTACACACTATGTACATAGTACGAGTAGAAAAAGTAAAAAGTGAATCCTCTATACACCTTACATTCATAATAAATGTTTTGTTTCCAACTGATTTCAAGAAAAATGGGCTGGTTAGATACTGCATATATGTACTATAATCTGCATTCAGATATTTATATCATAATTTGCAGTAAGGAGCTCTTGTAAAGAAAAAGAAAGCAAATAAAATGTGTTCTATTCACATGATTTTCTCTCTTATTCTGTATTGAACATTCTTACAAAAGCTTGTTAGCTTTGCTATCTACTTCACGCTAATTAATGGTTAACTTCACAAAAAAAGAATATGACATAAATTGCATGTTTTAATGAGATCTACATTTTGTGTAGTAATTATGTGTCTAGCTCTTATGATTTATCAGTTATACAAAAGTCATAAACAATAAAGAGGTCTTCAAGAATTGAATCCAAAGTTTACATTTTATTTGTCATTAAAATATCTTTAATATTATGGTATTTTAATGAAAATCATTAGATCCATTTTTGAGAAAATCAAAATTTAAAAAATATTTTTCACATAAAGGGTAGTTTGGGGTGGGAAGGAATTTCTAAAAATTTTCATGTCGCATTCTTGGAAGATGCTGAACCTAAATATCAAGCTTGGTATTTAACCTCATTTTTGTTATTGAGTTATGCATGCACACCCTCAAACTTTAGCTAAAAATGCTTTTTTAGGATTCAAGGGTCTGCAAAAATCTTGGTATCAAATTTCTGGGTGAAGCACAATACCTTCTCTATCTACTATGTACACTGTACATATGTATTAGAGAAAGTAAAAGAGATATTGATGTATTACATTCACATGTCTTTTTCTACCCTCTATTATTTATTAGTAATTACAAAGTGATTCTTACTGAAGTTATTTTTAGATGAATGTTTGCAGAAATAGCTACATTATACACAGTTTGTTTATGGATTATCCATATTTTTGTTAATCTGGATTACCTCCTATGGCTCCATATAATTCCAGTTCTTATTGGTCATTTAAGAATGGTTAAGAAATACCAATAACATTTACTTATTTATTTTGATATAAACTCAGAAAGTGAAAATGTTATTAGGTACATATTATGCTTAGCACATTTTCCTTTTGTATATGTTTTTATTTCTCTTTATCTCCTTCTCTGCATGCATACTTGGTCTCACTCTTTACCACTGAAGATTACTACAGCTTTGCTCATGCATTACCATCAAGATTAATGCTCTTTAATCATTTCAGAAGAAGCCTAACTTTTGCTAAAAGCAGAAAAATAGCATTATAAAAACATCTGTTTTTTCACAGCTTGCAAAATAGCAGAGTAATCTGCAACATTATTTTGCTAAAATATTTTGTCTTTTCAAAACAACTATGTAAATTTCAAATTGACAGGGAAAAATAAACGAGAAGTAATTATAGCATGCATTCTTGATCTATTTAAATGAAAGAAGCTTCATAATTACATTGCAATGCATAAAGCTGTTTATAAATAACTTAACATTTGTATTTCTAATGTCTAACATACCAAACAAAACAATACTGTATGCATGAAGGAGTTTACTTCATTGTAAACGTTTTTACCTGAGTAATGGCAACTTCGTAGCCTTCAGTAGGGTTCTCGTCAGGATGGAATACACACAAATTGTTGAATTCATCACGTGGTTCTATTGCGAGAGAATGAGGAACTCCTGCAGTACATACAACTGTAGAGCTATGTCTGACAAATAAGGATTTATTGGGATCTGGAGGACCTGCAACACAACATTTTTCATAAATGCAAAATAAAGGAAAGGGAATCAAATTCAATGGGTAAAATCAAAATTGGAAATTGTGAAGTATGGTGTACCACAGGGTTCAGTATTAGGTCCACTGTTATTTATTATGTATATCAATGTTATAAAATGTTTGCAAAAGACTTCTGTTGTGACGTATGCAGATGACACTACTGCTGTGTGCTGGAATAAAACCATAGAGGGCCTAAATGCAGCCCTCAATAAAACGACTTCTGTGCTGTTAAATGATTTTAAATCCATAACTCTACAGTGTAACATGCGTAAAACTACCGTAATGCATTATAGTATGTTGAATAGCAGTAGCAATTTAACTCTAAAAGTTAATAACAATATTGTACAAGAAATAAAAATACAAACATTTTTAGGTATTATTGTAAGGATACCTGGTTAACGTGGGCACAACATAATGAGTACATATGCAATAAAATCAGCAAGTCAGTATACTTAAGATATTTTAGCAGTTATGAAAGTACTAACATTTTAAAACTCATTTATTATGGATGTATTTACCCACATTTAATCTATGGGATTGAAATATGGGGGGCTGCTGCAAAAACACATGTGGACAGATTAAAATCCAGGGAATCATGCAGGGAGACATTTATTGATAAAAGGATATTAACCATTTACTCTCTGTATGCTTATCAACCAATAATGTTTGTAATAGACAAGTATGAACAAATAAAAAATAAACAAATGTATGAATTAGATACAAGAGGCAACATGAACTATTATAGATGTAATGTAGATAAAAATGTACAATATCAAGGAATTCAATTTTTTAACAAGTTACCTTCAGAAATTAAAGCAATCGCAGAGGTGTCAAAACGACAATTTAACTTAAAATTGAAGGTATATCAGTTAAATAGATGCTTATATAATTTGGATGAGCTGTAAATTGCGATTCTATATAAATTTATATACGAGGGCTGATCAACAAAGACTGAGACTGATTTTTTCCTGTAGCTTCCGTGATAGTTTCGTATCTGTAACATAAATATTTGAAAAGAGCGGGTTTTTATGTATAATGTTGGTAGGCAGCAGCACTCTCATATCGGTAGCTGGCAGTAATGCTCTATTTTGTAGACCCTACATGCATTTCGCATACCAGACAATGGAGGTGACGCGAGAGGAACAATACAGCGCAATCAAATTCTATTTTCGTTTAAACCATACAGCCACCGAAACTTATGAAAAGCTGAAGCAAGCGTACAGTGAGATACACTACCTCGTGCAACAGTGTTTAGGTGGTTCAAGGACTTCAAAGAAGGCTGACTTGTCAGTGTTAAGCAAGGTGGGCCTGGTGCTTTGGCTTCTGCTGTGACTGAAGTCAACATCAACACAGCTGCTGTGATTGTCTGAGAGGACCGGCGTATAACATTATGTAACCTCAGTGAAGTGTTGAGAATTTCATATGGCAGTGTGTTTACAATTATGCATGACCATCTCCATATGACCCGAGTTTGTGCTCATTGGGTGCCATGTCTGTTGACTCCCGAACAAAAGGCTGTGCAAATGGAGACAAGCCGTGAGGCGCTGCATCTCTTTGCTGATGGAGGGGATGCATTTTTTAAATTGATTATCACCAGTGATGAGTCATGGCTGCATCATTATGATCCTGAAGGAAAAAAAGCCAGCACAGTGTGGAAATCGCCAGGTTCTCCAACACCAAAAAAGGCAAAAGTTGTTCCATCTGCAGGGAAAGTGATGGTGATCACATTTTTTGACTGTAATGGAATGATTTACCAGCATGCAGTTCCCCCTCACATTACTGTTACAGCAGCATACTACACAGCAGTATTGGCTACACTGAGGAAGCACATTGCAAAGGAACGACCAGAGCTTTCTCGGACTGGGTGGCGACTTCATCATGACAATGCACGGCCTCACGTCGCAAATCAAGTCATGCAGTTTCTGGCTCGATTCAACATTACCTGTGTACCACATCCACCTTATAGCACCGATCTTGCACCCTGTGACTTTTTTTTATTCCCATCACTAAAGGCAAAGCTTAGGGGTATTTGATTTGAGAACTCTGAAGCAGTGCTTAAGAAAAGTGACGCGATTCTCAAGGACCTGACAAAGAATGGTCTGCAGCACGTGTTCAAGGACTGGCAGAGATGCTATAAATAGTGCATTGAAGTAGGAGGAGACTACTTTGAAAAAGATCATGTAAACATTGAATTGGAGTAATAAACATCTGTGAAAAAAAATCAGTCTCAGTCTTTGTTGATCAGCCCTCTTATGTATGTAATGGCATGTCCAAAATCATTGTATTGATAAACTGGATGAAATAAATATTATTATTATTATTATTAGTAGTACATGACTTTCTCTATATCTCTGCAATAAATTATTGTTAAAAACCTTATTCTTCTATTTACTCGATGCTAATCGAGAAAAACTTAGCAGAAACAGTCTTAATGCTTGCTTTATTATAAATAGAAGGGAAATAGGGAGTACCATAGACTAAAGTGATAGTCAAATATTTTAAAAGCTGGTTGCTATGTGATTGAAGTTCTTTTGTTTGTATGGTCAGGAGTTGACAAAATCCCATATGAGAAAAGTATAAGTACTTTAAAACTGAAATCAATAACAAGAAATACCTCAAAAAAGGTCAAATCTATGAAAATAATGAATATAACATAAATTGTGTATTTTAATAAGCTCTACATATTTTGTTGAGTAAGTTTTTGTCTATCTCTTATGGTTTACCAGTTATGCAAAATTCTGCAAAACTCATCCAGATAAAGATCTCTTCAGAGGCTATTCCCATAAAATTCAAGATATACATTTTATTTGTCATGTAAATATCTTAAGTATACAATATTTTAATCAAAATTGTTAGAGCCATTTTTGAGAAAATCGACATTTTCATAAATTTTTCCATGTAAAGGGTAATTGGGGTTGAGGGGATTGAAAGATACCGAACTTAAATACCAAGTTTGGTATTTAATAGACTTTTTTTTTTTAGCTATGCTGCATACACACACGCGTAGTGTATTCTGGTTTTTGGAGTAACTTTTCAACCCTTTGGTTATAGTCAAATTGATCTATGATTACTACTTTGTTCCCTTTGTCTGCCTTTAAATATAGAACTGGTTTATTGTTTAATTTATTGACCATTTGTCTGTAGTGGCTGTTTTCTTCTTTAAAAGACATTTCCTTGAGGATTTCCAAGCACTTAAATTTTGTCCAAGTTTTTTGGTTCCCCTTGTGCGAGGAAATGTCTTTTAAGGAAGAACACAGCCACTACAGACAAATGGTCAATAAATTAAACAATAAACCAGCTTTATATTTAAAGGCAGACAAAGGGAACAAAGTAGTAATCATAGATCAATTTGACTATAACCAAAGGGTTGAAAAGTTACTCCAAAAACCTGAATACACTAAAAAAAATCCACTTCACAAATATATTGAAAACACTATCAAAACTACTAAAGAAAGCAAACAAGTTGAAAAATAATTTAAAAGTAAGCAATCCTGATTTGCCAAAATTATACTGCTTACCAAAGTTCCACAAGAATGATGATAGCATGCGTCCAATCATCAACAACATAGAGCCTCAACTTACAAATTAGCAAAATGGCTGGTAAAAGAATTTGAACAGATTGATAAATTTGAAACATTAAGCTTATAAAATTCTTTGGACTTTGTCAAGAAAATTGAACATGTTGTGATTAAAACTGGAGAGGTGATGGTATCATTCGACATCCAATCCTTGTTCACGAGCATCCCAGTAGAAAAAATTCCAAATTTATTATAACAATGGCTCAAGAAAGTTGACATGACACCAGAACAAATTGAAGAATACATTACTTTGACAGATCTTTGCATAAAACAAAATAGCTTCTCATTTTCCAACAAGGTTTTTCGACAAACTGCAGGCTTGGCCATGGGCACCTTCTCTCACCTATGTTAGCTAACTTATATATAAGCAATTTAGAAATCAAAATCACTGAAGCCTTCCCACAGATCTTCAAATCCTGGCATACATAAGTGGATGATGTGTTTGCCATCATTCCTAAAAAAACTGATGGACGATGCAATAAAGTTATTGAATTTACAAGAAAAATCTGTAGTGTTCACCATGGAAGAGGAACAAGATGGATTGTTGCCCTTCTTAGATTTGAAAATCACGAGAACTGAAACAAGCTTAGAATTTGGCATATACAGAAAAGCAACACATGCTGACAGTTACATAAAACAGAACCAATTCAACCCAGTACAACATCAACTTGCCATCTTTTATAGTCTGGTTCACAGGCCTACCAATATCCCTTTGAATAAAACAGAATACCAAAAAGAATACAAACACTTTTATCAGGTTGCCAAACTGAACAATTACAATACTAACATCATAGACAGATGATCTGTAGATACAAAAGAAATAAAAGACTACATGAAATCACCACTCTGGAAAAATGGATAAACCATCAGTGAAATTTACTTTTCACCCAAAAGTGTTCTGGAAATTCGAAAGGATTTTTAAAAACTTTAATATAAAACTGGCTCCTCAAAATAGATATAATATCCTGAACTTATTGAATCACTCTTTGAAGAACACTAGAAAACACAGAACACTAAAAAATCAGGAATTTATAAAATGAGCTGCCGAGACTGCAATAAGATTTATATTGGAAAAACAAAACGAAATTTGGAAACTAGGATAAAAGAACACTTGAGAAGCATACAACCATGTAGACAAATCTGCAGTAGCTCATCATTTTTGTTCTGAAAATCATAACATAAAGGAAGAAATAGAGTTAATTAAATGTGTAAAGAAACCTTTGGAACTACAAATTTAGGAAAATATCTTTATCACCAAAGAAGAAGACTCTCTTATGAATTTTGAGGTCCCCTACCGTTGATGATGTCATCCTGTTAACAAGAGTAGAGGGCAACACAACACCTGTTGCATGTAGCGTCAGTCATCCCTGGAACTGAAGAGAGGGTTAAAGTACCCTGAAACCGGTCTTCCCAAAAGAAGGCAAAGTTGGAGCAAAAAGTGTAAAAAGGTGACTCATACATTTAAATTTAATTATGGCACTCCACTGTCTAAAATACTTATTTGATATACTAAACTTTGTATCTAAACTTCATACATTTTTTGTGTTGTATGATTTTGTCTATTACAAGTTATGAAAAAATCATTCAGAATAAAGAGGACTTTAGAGGATATTCCCAAGAAGTTCAGAATATACATTTTATTTGCCAAGTAAATATCCTTTATAATTAGTATTTTAATCAAAATTGTTAGGAGCAACCAAAGATCTTTGTTTTGCATTCTTGAAATATGAAGAAGTTAATATCAAGTTTGGTTTTTAACACATTCAAAAATACAAAATAATGGAGGTGTGGTGCCCTTTCATCCTTTTCCACAGTTTATCTTGAATGCAGAACTTACACTCGCCTGGATTTGGTCCTGCTATCCTTGGTTTGATAGGTTAGCTACTCCTATCATGCCTTAGATCACATGGCCATAAAATCAGACATCAAGGTTTGTATTATTTCATGGAGTTATTCAACGTCATCCATTGGTAAAATGAGTTAGCTAACAGTCATGTACAGGTGTCGCCTATGCTATTATAATGGCATAGGCTATGGTACAGGACGTCATATCATGTTCTTATCGCTAAAGGGCTTAATAGACTCTTTGTTTTTGAATTATGTGTTCACATGCACCCATGCATATATGCCAACCTTTTTCTAATAATTCTTTTTTTGGATACAGGAGAATCTAAAACTTGTATTTTCAGTGAAATTTTGATATCAAATATTTGGGTGGAATGCTATAACTACTCCACCTACGTAGCATTTACGAAGTAGAGAAAGTAAAAAGGAGTGAAATACAATACTTACCTGGTAAAAAGGTTTTAAGAAAAGGACTTCCTTGTACATGGCAGCTTCCAATGAGTACAGATATCCGATATTGTCCTGCATGCCGAACGGTGAACTTTACCACTGCTACATTGGCAGCACTAGGATCAGTTCCTCCTAGTTCTGATAAAGTTGCTACTCTTCTGGCACCCTCTGTTACTTCTACAAATAGGTTATCAGTATCACAGATTGGATATGGCTGCCCATTACGTTGGTAGAACTGAAACAACGAAAATATATGCTCCTAAAATTTCACATATTTACAATGAGTTTTGTTTGCTAATTTTACATATAAGAAACTATGATTACAAGGCCTATATTCTTGGTGTTTCGTCTTTAACAAAAAACTTAGTAGTGTGGGGTAATTCTAATACATGCGGTTGGCTACTGTGCAGAGTTTCAGCCAACTGTCACCTACAGTACTACTACAAGGTAAACACAAATGGTGACTGATTTGGAAGACTGGACTTGTGAAAAAATCTGCTCAGTTATTTGATTTCTGTGGGCGAAACATATAATTGCTGCTGGCATTAACCAATAGCTGGTAGAGGCTTATGGAGGAAATGGCCAGGGCTCCTCACTGAGGGTGTTGTCTTCCTTCATGACAGTGCACGACCTCATACAGCCCAAAAGACCACCACGGTGTTGAAGCAGTTTCACTGGGATATCATCGACCAACCTCCCTACAGTCTGAATCTTGCTCCAAGCGACTCTCACCTTTTTCCTCACTTGAAGGAACACCTAGGAGGCTGATGGTTTGCTTCAGATGAGGCGGTGCAACACTTCATGACGTGGCCGAACATGCAAAGACAGGAGTGAATATTCTAACTTATCTCATGAAGCGACAAGTGCATCAACTGATATGAAGACTATGTGGAAAATAACTTAATGTATATACTGTTAGATGGCTGTATAGGTCATACGAAATAAGATATACTTGTTTCGGTAACGTCTGTGGCCGCATTTGGGAGGTCTGGGGTTCAAACTCAGTGGGTTGACCAATCTGGCTGTTTTTTCTTTTTTTTTTTTCATGGCTTCCTTCAGTTGCTAAACTAAATACCAGATTCAGTATTTAATACTAGGACCCAAGGTTCCAACTCAGCACAAAAACAATAGTAAAACTAAAAGTAGATGATGGTAGTGACTGCGCTACCATCTATCCACAAACAGTTAAAGCAGCCATCTGTTTGACATGAAGCAAAGTAGTATGGTGTAGGGATGTGGCCTCGAAGAGCTGTCCGGACTTTTGTCATCTGCCTATGGATGATGCAGGCAGCTAGACTAGTTGCCGTTATACGGGCTGTATGTTTGGCAGGAAGCGAAAGTGGTATGATATGGGGATAGTCCTGAAAGAATACTATCCACTGTCAACGAGATTACTTACGGAACAGTTTTGTTGAGGTATGACCTAGAAGTTAAAGTAATGTAAAATAAAACAGAAATGCAAAAAAAAAATAAGAAATGACACTGTTTGTTTTCTTACCTTTACAGTGAAAGTCATGGTCTCTCCAACTGTCTGTGGATCCTCCCACTCAAAGTTGACTTTACAGTTACCAGGTAGCAGGTATTTCCCTGTGACATACTGGAGCAATGTGTGCTTTGCTTCAGGTGCCAACGCAGGCTGCGTCATAGCAGCCAGCGTCACCAACCCGGCCACACTGACAGACACGACCAGCATGCCTCCTGCAAACATTACCAAAATATTATACCCTAAACGTCTCTTGAAAGAAATCTAATCCTTTTGATTTATCGCAAACCGCAATACACATAAAGCACTAAGTTATGTAATTCGTTTCGTAATCGGCTTACCCTCCATGTATTTATAGGACTGACACCCCCCTAGGGCTTACAAGACAATGCATAGGAGTCAAAAGCCTGTCGGGGAACCACGAGGGGTCGGCCCGTAGCCAGGCAAGAACACAAGGAAGTGGATGATTGGAAAGGTGATGATGGAGCTATTGGTAGAATAAGTGGCAGGGGAAATCGGATTACCTGGAGAAAACCCGCCCAGACACCGCTTCGTCCATCACACCGTCTTCCCCCGTGGTGTAATAGTTATCATGCTGACTTCATATACCCAAGGTTGCGGCTTCAAACCCGGCAGAGGACGATGGATTTTTTCGGGTGTAAAACTCCTTAGCATGGCTTCCTTCGGAAGGGAAGTAAAGCCGTTGGTCCAGTGTCGTAGATTTACGGCACTAAAAGAACCTCAAGCCTGATAGAGAGGCCTCTGAGGAAAATTAAGCGGTGTTTCACGCCCAATTTAGAATGGGACGCTGAGAACCACAGCAGTTAAAGACTGTCCATAAATAACACGTCATTGTTTATCTACAAATCACACATGCGGGCGCTTGGGATCGCACCCGGGCCACCTAGATAGGAGGCGAGCGGTCTAACCACTCACCCACGGCGCCGCCTTAATTTACATAACAAATTTCATAATTATATACAGGAATTCAATTAAAATTTTTAAAAAAATCTGATGTGTTTCCTCTACTATCCTTTATTTTGATATATATTTTAATTATCTGCTTCATACTGAGATAAACATTTTCAAAAATAGCTACATTATACATTTCATTATAGGTAAATAAGGAATAACAATAATTGTTAATAAAATAAACAAAATGAATTGGGAAGTTGTTTTTCCTGAATAATGCGAGAGCTTATTCTCCTGATTCCACATTATTTCAGCAGTAGGGGAACGTTCAAAGGTAGTCACTATCACCTACTTCACGTGGAGTTGAGGTTAAGCTGTCTCTGGTTAAATGCTGGCTTATAACAACGAGAACGACATAGTTGAAACACGTATATTTAAATGGGAGCGTTCACGATTCAAGGGAAGTAAGATTTGGTCAAGTTTTATCATTATCATTCTTATTTCTGGGCACTACATATAAGATGCATTGTGACTGCGCTTTGAGGTTGCCGCACGTAAATGAAAGGCTTCCTCTTATGCTGACAAAAGGTTGAGGTAGGTGATGGCGGCAAACTGTCGCGGAAGATTTCAAAGTGGATGTTCCGTCGAACTTGGGAAGTTTGACGCGTGCAGATGTTGTTTCGCGTCATGTCGTCTCGACTTTTAAGTCTTTGAGCCTACCGTTGATAATTTTTTCCACCACGGCCTTCAATTCCTTGGCGCTGCCGACAACTCTTTCCTCCAAAGCATTAAGTCGTTCCCCAACCTCTTCAACAATTCGACAAAAACCCTCTTTTTAACAACATTAATTAGAGGCATATTAATTTCATTGTGTGCTAATTCATGAACAGTAGCATGAATAGGCTTAGAAATTAATTTACTCTCCTTCATTACGCGTTGGTCATGGTCTTTCACCATACCCCCAAGATCTACCATTTTCTCCCTTAGTTATCCCTTGTCCTTCTTCGCCGGCCAGTTGTTCGTCGATTTTGTTTTTGTTCGATATTTCCGTCTTCAGGTTCTTAAGGTCCTCCATGCCGGATTGTCGCCCTCCGTGGTGTAGTGGTTACCATGCTAACTTCATATACCCAAGGTCACGGGTTCAAAGGCGGCGGAGGACGATGGATTTTTTCGGAGGTAAAAATCCTTAGCATGGCTTCCTTCACAAGGGAAGTAAAGCCGTTGGTCGTAGATTTACGGCACGAAAATGAACCTCAAGCCTGATAAAAGAGGTCTCTGAGTAACATTAAGAGGCCTTTCATGCCCAGTATAGAAAGGGACGCTGAGAACCGCAGCAGTTAAAGAGCGTCCATAAATAAAACTCTTATTTCCATTTTTTGCCGGATTCCAAACTCTCCTCCATCTTCTCATTGCGCAATTCACAGTCCTTCTCGGTTCTCATCTTCTCTATTCCACATTCCAACTTCGTGTCCATCTTTTCATTCCTGACTTCAGTTCTTTGATTTCGGCAAGTAGAGTTTTCCTTTATTGTGATGTTAGATTCACACTCCTGACACCAGTGTAACAAAACTGCTCTTTATTACTCAAACAAAGAACTCTTTATTTCTTTCACTGATTAGTCAGATTCTGCTTACACATTTTTATTCGAAGCTTTAGCAACAAGAAGCGTACAGTTTTCTTTCGACGCTCGATGCGGCGGCTACTACACGCTCCGAGCCGTCGAAACTGACTCATTCCCAGGCGAAACTGACCGACTGAGGGAGCTCGTTCTCTCATTTTAATAACTGTCGATGAAGTGGCAAGAAACTTCCAGAAGCGTCACAAACTCACACAGCACAACAATCGGACCTTCGATGTAAAGTACTCGCCGACTGTTTCCACTCGCACAGGTGTAACAATGCATAGCAACAATCGGCAATGATTTTCGAAGTAAGCCCCTCACACGTTCGGCGATTACGGCCGCAAGACAGTCAAAATGTTGTGCATATTTGACTCTTCGCTGTAGAGATCATTCTAGGCAGCCGAAAGAGCCGCTAGAGCTCACTTTCGCAATTATTTTTAATTGTGACATTGGTTAACCCGCATTGTACTGGCTGAATTGGAGACATGAAAAAATCTTATGTATTTCATTCACATGGCTTTCTCTATGTATTCTGAAAACTAATTATTCTTACAAAAGATAATCCTTTTATCTGCACCGTGCTAATCATGATAAATATTACTAAGAATTGCCTAATAGCTTGCTTCCTTGTAAATAGAAGGGAAACAAGGGAATGCAGTGAGCTAAAGCGATAAACAAAACGATAAAACAAAAGTAATTTGAAATGGATGAGGATTATCCGTTTGAAAATACGAGATACGTCCAGAAAGTAAGTTCCGTTTGGTAATAAAATTAAATTGTATACAGATACAGAATAATTATTTATTGCACAAAATTCTACAACTCTTAAACTACTTTTCCACATAACTGCCGAAATTTTGCAGGCATTTGCCATAGCGTGGCACAAGTTTTTGTATATCTTCTTCATAGAAGTTTGCCGCCTGTGTCTTCAAAAAGTGGGTACCCAACTTGAACAAAGTTTACGAAATTTCAGTTTTTCGGTAACAATTTCATGAATTAGTGATCGTGAGCTTTGGGGAAATTCCATAGCGAGAGCACTAATTGTAAACTTGCGATTTTCCTGGATCTTGTCATCAATCGCGTGAACCAGTTCTTCTGTAACCAAAGATGGACGCCCACTTCGTTCTTCATCGTGCACTTCATTGCGTCCTTCATTGAACTGTCGGACCCATCTTCTCACCATTGAATCACTCATCGCATTTTGTCCGTAAACTTCACAAATTTGCCGATAAATTTCAATTGGTTTCACTTTCCTAGCATTCAGAAAACGAATCACAGATCTGATTTCACAAGCGGCGGAGTTTTCAATCAACACCGACATTGTAAACAAGCACAACAAAGCGTATGTGGCTGACAGCGATCTCAAAATGAGGCACGTTTCTTCTCCTTGATACAGCGCGTCTACCGCGCATGTGCGAAACTGCGATCGCAGCGCTGCAGCGGAGGTAAATTGAAACGGAACTTACTTTCTGGACGTACCTCGTATTTAAGTACTTCAGAATTGAAACCAATAGATCAATAACAGGGAAGATCCTAGAAATGGTTAATGGTTATGATATGAAAAACTATATGTTTTAACGAGATCTACATGTTCTGTGAAGTAAGTTTTTTTGTCTACCTTTTATGGTTTACAAGTTATGCAAGACATCCAGAACGTAGACGATTTCAGGGGCCCTTCCCAAGAAATTCAGAATGTGCATTTTATTTTCCCAGGAAATACTAGTATCTTTAATATACGACAATTTAATCCAGAACGTTAGCCATTTTGAGGAAAAAAACCCTAAAAAATATTCCATGTAAAGGGTAATTCAAGGTGGAGAGATTTTCTTGAAAATCTTCGTGTCGCATCGTTGGAAGATAATAAACACATATACCCAGTTTGGTATTTAATGTCTTTTCTTTTTTGAACTGTGCTATGCACATACACACACGGAGGAACCTTTTTTTCTAAAAATGTTTTTTTTTTTTTGGACTCAGGGGATCTAAAAACATATTTCCGGCGAAATACAGACATTGATTTTTGGGTGCAATACAATACCTTCTCTATACACTGTGTACATAGTGCGTGTAGAGAAAGTAAAAATATCATTGGCCAAATAAAAACAAATGAAGCCTCAATGCTCAAAATTGACCACGAAAAGAAGAAGAAATGCATCCCGTTTCTCGCTACCGGAGGTTTGTGAATCACCGTATAGCTAACGATAGTTATAGTAAATCTACTGACATGAGGCTATCGCTTTTAAGCACACAACCCATAGGCCTAGGCTGGGTTTTAACCCGCGAACTTGAGCTACCCAGACCGACGAATCAAAATTTTGTGTCATGTATGGCTTCTCGTTCTCGTTTTCGGTTTTGGTTTTCGTTGTGAACCAATCCTAACAGGTACGCTACCATTGGTTACACGAGGGGGGACATCATTAAATGAGATTGCTGATACCTCTCTCATACTTTCTAAAGGACAGTAGTTACTTCTGAAACGCGGGATCAGAAGTTTACGAGGTTTATGCACAAATTATCCTGGATGTTTTATCTATTAGTGATAGAAATGGACAATGAAAATGGAGCTTTATTTATGGCCGCTCTTTAACTGATGTGGTTCTCAACGTCCCATTCTATACTGGGCGTGAAAGACCGCTCAATTTTGCTCAGAGGCTTCTTTATCTGATTTGAGGTTCTTTTACGCGCCGTAAATCTATGACAACGACTTTAATTTCCTTCCGAAGTAAGCCATTTCAAGGATTTTTACGCCCGAAAGAATCAATCGTCCTCCGCCGAGTTTGAACCCACGACCTTGGGTATATGGTAACCATTACACCACGGAGGGCGACTGTTAGTGACTTACCCCATGTCCAGGCGTCCTCGTGCTGTGTGGATTTGACAACGGCACTCCATAGCTCCCCTTTCAGCTGTGCTAAGTCATCCTTGGAGGTGGGCAGTGCTTGCCTAGCAGCAGCCCATGTCACGAAATCCTTACCCAGCAGGGAGCGCGCCCTCGAGTCTTCCAACCAGTACACATCATCTAATGACGCTACATCCAGGCCTATTAACCTGCAACCAAACAAAAGTCATTTTCTTCTGGAAACAAAATATCTAGGGGCGGTGATTTTTAACATTTTGAAATAGAAATTTAGCATTTTTTTGTGCATTTAGCATTTTATAACTTTAATACGTTTTCAGCGACCACAGTATTCTTACAAGATCAATGTATATATAAAATTTAATACAAATATATGGTCATGAACTTCACTAATTGAACATTGTTAACAGTAAAGTATAGTACATGTAAATTGGTAAACAATTATAATAGTATCAAACTGTGGTTATAACAATTAAATCACATTATATAAAAGACAACATTTGTGACATCTCCATTAACTTGACAACTTTTCTGCAACCTTCGGTGGTGTTAAAGATGGAATACAGATCACCCTTGAGGTTTAAGTTCCTTTTGTCGTTGAGTAAAGCAGGGCACTCGAGGATAAGGTGAGATGTTCAGACGACTTCCCGGGCTGAACATTTCGGGCATGGATCTTTGGTTGTTTTCTTCATCAGATAACCATGGCTGAGGTTGAAGTGGCCGATGCGCAACCTGGTAAGTAGAACTTTTTGTTTTCTTCGGAATTTAAGGTGTCATGATAGATATTGTCTCAGCTTTAATGTTACATTAATAACACAGCATTAATATACGGAAACTAAACTCTCAACAATAACAATGACACCCATACTCACAACAATGGAAAAATAATAAAATAAACTGTTGGCATAAACAGTAAGCATATGAGATCATAAATAATTTGTCAATCATGTACATATAAGGCCAGGGTCCTCAATTGAGGACATGATCGTTATTTAAATTTGATAACTATGAAATTTATTTATTTCTGTACACCAAATTCAGATTTATAAGATGCATTTTACAAACAGATGAGGGAATTAGTTCCGCATTCCAGATCAGTACGGTGGACAAGGGTGTCAGAATCATAAACATTCCAAGGGTGCACAAACTTATCAGATGCAATTTCTGGAAGAAAATAAAGACAATTTAAAAAAAAAATCGGTGATTTCGTATTTTAGTATAATTTTTGCATTTTCAAAATATATTAAAACGTGATTTGAAGGTCGTGAAAAATGAAAATACAAGAGTACAAGGCTTTATGAACATTTCGCGCTATATCACATTTGCGAAAAATTACCACCGCTAATAATATCTTATAAAACAGGCTGGAGAGCAATATTCTGTATAATTTTACATTAGATTTATTTCCATCGATATTTACAAGCATGTACAGTTCCTTTTCTGTATGGTAAGTTTTTGTTCATCTCTTACGGTTTAGCAGTCATGCAAAATTCCGTAAAATTCATTCAGAATAAAGTAGTCTTCAGAGGCTATTCCCAGAAAATTCAGGATATGCATTTTATTTGTCAAGTAAACATCCTTAATATATATTATATTTTAATTAAAATCGTTAGAGCCATTTTTGGGAAAATCAAAATTTTCGAAAAAAGTTACATAGTTTGGGGTGGGGGGATTTTCTTGGAAATCTTCGTGTCACATCCTAGGAAGATACTAAACTTAAATACACACACCACGGACATTTTTCTAAAAATGCTTTTTTATTTTGGATTCAGGGGGACATCTCTGCAGTTCATGCTCTACCACCACTTGGGAAAATACCATCATAGCGATGTTAAGAAAAACGATATATCGATGTTAGAATTTATGGTCATTAAATATCATCCATTTACCTCAATCTTTGCACACCTTAATTATAGTTTTGCTATAACTGTGATAGTTTGCTTCAAATATACTTGAAGTTGAAATGGATATTCTGTAACCAGTTTCTAAATAAAAGCTCTTATTTTGTAGTATAAAAAGTTTTTGCTTCTGTAAAGTTTGCTTTTCATGACTACCTTTCACATGTCAACGCCTCAATTATTGTACTTAATATCAGAATTGACAGCAGTGAACATCATTCTTAAAGTAAAATTTCTCCTCAGCTAACTATGAGATCCTTGGATCTCCACTCACGGGCAGAAAAAGGCAGGTGTGTACATTGCTGCCAAGAAATGAAGGGAAAGGTCCCTAAAACATATTTAACATCGTAGCATGTGACGAAAGCTGGATGTTTCAATATGATCTAGAAACTGACAGTCATCGGTCGGGGTCCTTCCAGGAGAGGACCCCCCAACAAAGGTGAGCAAGAAGCGTTGGCAAGATGATCTGTTCGTTCTTCTCAGATAGTGACCAAATTGTGACAATTCCGCCTGAGGGACAAAAAACTGCTATTGTCGCTTGGATTCAGGGGGTGTCAAAACATATGTTTACGGTGAAATCTCGACATCGAGTTTTTGAGTAGAATACAATAATTCTACCTACTTATTATGCATGATAGAGAAAGTAAAAATGAAACTAACTGCGGCCAATTTTTTTTCTACTCTACATAAATTTGGTTAAAGGTTATCTTCAGCACGGTCTTACGCGGGTCAAGCTTATTGTCACGATATCAGGAAGCTGATCGTTGAGCAGAAAACAGACCAAAGTCAGCCCTTACAGCATAAAGTTTTATAATTTTACCTCTTAAGCCCTCTTCATTTTGGAGGACTTTTGCATAAGCTGTAAACCGTAAGCAATAGACAAAATCTTACTTCACCAAAATTGTAGATCTCATTAAAACACACAATTTATGTAAGATACATTTTTTGGGTTATTGTTGTGGAGTTAACTACTTCCGAGATATCCTTTATGTCTGGTTTCAATTCTAAAATATTTAGGTTATACTCTTCTCAAACGGGAAGCTTTCATTCATTTCATATCTCTCTTGTTTTACTCCTGGTCATGCAAGGAGAGGTGAATGGCAACTGTATTACATAGCGACGAGCTTTTAAAATTTTTGATTCACTTTAGATTAGTGTATTCCCTTATTTCCCTTCAGTTTACAAGGAACAATGTAGTTAGACCATTTTTGCTAACGTTTATCTTGATTAGCATGAAACAGACAAAAGAATAATATTTTGTTAGAATATTATAATATTTGCAGAACTGATAAGGAAAGTTATATAAAAGGAGCACATCTGATTTTGAGTTATGCTGTTCACAGACACACACAGAAATATCGGTATATCATCTGAGTAAGTCGAAGAAAAAGAGGCGTTCACTTCCATTCTAAAGATAAAATACATTTACATTGGCAGTTGCCTTTACCACAGTCAAGACAACTATGATGTACAAAGGAAAATATATGCAGATAGCGCCAAAGAGCAGTCTCGCGTAAAAATAAGCCTTCCAAAGAGCATTTTCTTTCTGCATTTGAAATCGAAATAAAAAGCATAGAACTTCGAAGATACATTGAAGGGAGCTAATGGCATGGAAAGGAGTCTTATTACTTACTTCCTAGTGAGTAGAAGGGGAATAAAGGAATACGCTAGGCTAAAACGATAGTCAAATATTTTAAAAACTAGTCACTATGTGACTAAAATTCGGTTATCGCTGCATGGGCAGGAGTAAATCAAAAGAAATATGAAACGTATGACGATTTCCCGTTTCAATCGGTATTTTAAAATTGAAACCAATTAACAAGAATATCTTGGAAATGGTTAACTCAATAAAAGAAATGCATATGACACAAATTATGTGTTTTAACCAGGTCTGCATTTTTGGTTTAGGCCTTTGTACTCGTATATCTCTTACGGTTTACCAGAAGTTATCCAGAATGAAGAGGTTTTCAGAGGCTATTTCCAGAAAATTCAAGATATACACTTAGTTTGTAATGAAAATATCTTAAACTTGTGGTATTTTTATCCAAATCGTTAGCGCCATTTTTGAGAAAAAGATAATTTTCGAAAAATGTTCCATTTAAATGGTAGCTGCAGGTTTATGAAAATCTTCGTGTCGCATTAGTAGGAGACACTGTACTAAAATACAAAGTTTGGTGTTAACAGACTTTTCGTTCTGGAGTTATGTCCATATACACATGGATCTTTTTCTAAAAATACTGTTTACACTATGTACATAGTACATATAGAGAAGGTATTGTATTACACCCAAAAATTCGATACCGAGATGTCACAAGAAATTTATGTTCTGAGACCCCCTGAATCAAAAAAAAAAAAAAAAAAGCATTTTTAGAAAAAATGTGCGAGTGTGTCTGTCTGTATGTGTGTCTGTGGGTAGCATAGCATAAAACGAAAAGAGCATTAAAAACCAAACTTGGTATTAAGTTTGGTATGATTTTCTCAAAAATGGCTCCAACGATTTTGATTAAAATATCCTATATTAAATATATTTACCTAACAAATAAAATTTATATCTTGAAATTTCTGGAAAAAGCCTCTAAAAACCTCTTTATTCTGGACGAATTTTATTGAATTTTGCATAACTGATAAACCGTAAGAGATAGAAAAAAAACTTACAACACAAAAAATGTAAATCAGGATAAAACACACAATTTATGTCAAATACATTTTTTGCGTGGTGTTGATCGTTTTTTGAGATATTCCTTGTTATTGGTTTCACCTTTGAAAAACATATATTTTCTCATACAGGCATTTGTCAACTCCTGTCCATGCAAACAAAGGAACTTCAGTCTCATAGCAACCAGCTTTTGACTATCACTTTAACCTATGGTACTCCCTTATTTCGCGTCTCTTACAAGGCAGCAAGTAATAACACTATTTCTGATAATTTTTTCTCGATTAGCATTAAGTAAATAGAAGAATAAGCTTTTTAACAATAATTTGTAGCAGAGATGTAGAGAAAGTCACGTAAATGGAACAGATCAGATTTTTACTTTCTCTAATGTGTACTATGTACATAGTGTATAGAGAAGATATTGTAATGCACCCAAAAATTCGATTCCGAGATTTCACCGGAAATACATGTTTTAAGACATCCTGAATACAACAAAAAAGTATTTTTTGAAAAATGTCCGTGTGTCTGTGTGTAAGTTTCTGTGGGCAGCATAGCTCAAAAACGGAAATACCGTTAAATAACAAACTTGGTATTTAAATTCAGTATCTTCCATGGATAGGACACGACGATTTTCAAGAACATCCCCCCACCCCAAACTACCCTTTACAAGGAAATATTTTCGAAAATTTTGATTTTCTAAAATACGGCTTTAACGATTTTCATTAAAATATCATATATTAAAGATATTTACCTGACAAATAATACGTATATCTTGAATTTTCTGGAAATAGCCTCTGAGGACTACTTTATTCTGGATAACTTTTATTGACTGGAATTGTGTATAACTGGTAAACCTAAGAGATGGACAAAAACTTACCACACAAAAATTGTAGAGCACATTAAAACACACAATTTATGTCATATAATTTTTTTTCGTGAAGTTGATCTTTTTTTTTTTTTTTTTTTTTTTTTCCTGGTTGGTTTCAGCCTTGAAAAACTTGTACTTTTCTCATACACGAATTTGTCAACTCTGTCCATACAAACAAAGGAACTTCAGTCACATAGCAACCAGCTTTTGACTATCACTTTAACCTATGGTACTCCCTTATTTTGCTTCTATTTACAAGGAGGCATGTAATAAGATTATTTCTAATATTTTTTTCTCGATGAGCAAGTAAATAGAAGCATAAGCTTTTTAACAATAATTTGTTGCAGAGATGCAGAGAAAGTCATGTGAATGGAACACATCAGATTTTTTTTTTTATTCTGGGGTGAATTTCCGGTGAAATCTTGGTATCAAATTTTTGGGTGGAATATAATACCTTCTCTTCCTATTATGTACATTGCACATACGTGGTGGAGAAAGTAAAAAGAGTTTGTTATTTTTTTTTTTCTGAACTAACAAATTTAAAGAAGTACGAAACAAATTTTACTCATATCAGGAACAGCTGCTGCTGAAAGGAAAATGTACCCGTTCATGTACCAAAAGCAATGATTTCTTTATGTCAAATGTTGAGGGTTAAGTAGTTAACACTACTTCTTTCATCAAATACTCATTTTCTGAGTATCATCAAACTTGAAATTTCTTTGATGCTCTAACAATCAATTTTTATTTATTTATGTATTTTGTTTTCGTTGCTTTAGGTAAGAGAGTAGAATGCTAGTTATTTATATTATATGTGACTTAAATAGACTATCATTTGTAAGTGGGATATTTAGTAAAGGAGCGTGTAAGCGCAAGAGTTCTAATTTCTCATGATCAAATAATAGCCTAATAAGCCACGTTTCATCCTATCCTAATAGTAACTGAAATATTCTTATATTTATTAATATTATTAGTGTCATCATTACGAGGAATCGAATTTTAGTCATGCTTTGTTCGTTGCTGCGTAACCCCGCTGGAATAAAAATTTTTAATTCTGATTTTTGAACTGCACCAAATAAATCAATAAATGAATGAAAATGGATATTCCAAAAGAAGTTTTGATTTGTGCTAAAAAAAATCTGTATTTAGTTTGTTACCCGGCAAGTCGAAGGACTTGTATGAGAAGGAATTTTCATTATTTAAAGAATGGGGAGCTGCCAAATGAGTTAAAACAATGAAATAATTTACATCCTTTGTTTCACGATGATATAGCCCCGTATGTACAATGTACGTAGGGATAGAGAAATATGTATTCCACCCAAAAATTAGATGTCGAGCTTTCACCGAAAATACATGTTTTAGGGCCCCTTGAATCCAAAAAAAGCATTTTCAGAAACAGGTCCGTGTGTATGTGTGTGTGTGTGTGTTTGGAGGGTATCTGTGGACAGCATAGCTGAAAAACGAAAAAACAGTTAAATACCAAACCTGGTATTTAAGTTTAGTCTCTTTAGAAGATGCGACACGAAGATTTTCAAGAAAATCCGCTCATCCCTAACTATCCTTTACATGAAACAATTTTCGAAAATTTTATTTTTATTAAAAATGGCTCTCATGATTTTGATTAAATTCCCACATACTAAAGTCATTTCTATTACAAATAAAATGTACATCTTGAATTTTCTGGGAATAGCTTCTAAAGACCTGTTTATTCTGGATGATTTTGCTTAATTTGGCTTAACTAGTAAACCATAACAGGCAGACAAAAACTTACAATACAAAAAATGTAGACCTTGTTAAAATACACAAGTTATGTCATATACATTTTCTTCGTGGAGCTTACCGTTTTTTTTATTAGTTGCAATTGTGAAGTACTTATACTTTTCTCAGACGGGAGTGTTCTTTTTACTTTCTCTATACGCACTATGTACATAGTGTATAGAGAAGGTATTGAACTCCACCAAAGATTCGATACCGAGATTTCACCGGAAATATATGTTTTAGGGTCCCCTGTATCCAAAAAAAAGTATTTCAGAAAAAGGTCCGTGTGCGTGTGTGTCCGTGTGTCTGTGAACACGATAACTCAAAAACGAAAAGTCGGTAAAACTCCAAATTTGGTATTTAAGTTTAGTATCTTCCAGGGATGCAATACGAAGATTTTGAGAAAAATCCCCCACCCCAAAATACCCTTTCATGGTACTTTTTTCGAAAATTTTGATTTTGTAAAAAATGGCTCTATCGATGCTGATTAAAATATCGTATATTAAAGACATTTACCTGCCAAATAAAATGTATATCTTGAATTTTCTGGGAATAGCCTCTGAAGACTCCTTTATTCTGGGTCAATTTTACGGAATTTTGCATAACTGCTAAACCGTAGGAGATGGACTAAAACTTACCACACAACAAATGTAGAGCACTTTAAAACACACGATTTATGTTATATACATTTTTTTTCGTGGAGTTGAGTGCTTTTGAGATATTCCTTGTTTTTGGTTTCAGCTATAAAAACATACTTTTCTCATACAGGACTTTGTGAATTCGTGACCTTACAAACAAAGGAACTTTAGTCACATAGCAACCAGCTTTTCACCATCACTTTAACCTATGGTACTCCCTTATTTCGCTCTACTTACAAGGAAGCAAGTAATAAGACTACTTCTGCTAATTTTTTCTCGATTAGCAGGAAATAAATAGAAGCATAAGCTTTTTGACAATAATTTATTGCAGAGTTGTAGAGAAAGTCATGTGAATGGAACACATCAGATTTTTTTCTTTTGTTCTACCCCTGGCCAAGTAAAGAAGCGATTTGCAATGACAATCGCATAACGACAGGCTTTTAAAACATTTGACTATCACTTTAGCATAGTGCATTCCCTTAGTTCTATTCTACTTATAAGGAACTAAGTAATACCATTAGCATGGTGTTGAAAGAAGACTTATCTTTCGTAAGAAGAGTGTTTGTAGAGTAGGTAGCGAAAGTCATGTGAGTGTAACACATAAGATTTTGTTGTTGTTTCCTAGGATACATAAATGTATATGGAGTCTAGAATACGATAAAATCCTTTATTACAATGTAAAACGTCACACCACAGTATTAATACGTGATTACAAACCAGGAACAGACGGTTTCTGGGTGCAGTGCTACGTAACAGATAAGCGAGAGTGGACGGGAATTGAGTGTGATCCTTACCGTATTTTTCTACTTACTGGATCTAACCTCTGGGCCACGACATAAACCTTACGAGATAATACAAAATGTCACTACACCAAAAATCTGACGTGTTTCATTCACATGACTTTCTCAAGCTGTTCCATATACAAACTATTCTTTCAAAAGATTATTCTTTTATATATATCATGCTAATCGAGATAAACATTAGCAGAATTAGTATTATTATTTGCTTCCTTGTAAGTAGAAGGGATATAAGGGAATACACTAAGCGAAAGCAATAGTCAAATATTTTAAAAGCTGGTCGTTATGTGAAACAACTGAGCTTCGGTTCGCTATGCATGGTCCCGTTTGAAAAAAGCTAAGTAGTTTAAATAAAACCAATAACAAGGAATACCTCGACAATGGTCAACTCTAAAAGAAAAACGCATATGACATAAATTATATGTTTAAACGAGTTATACATTTTTTTTGTGTAGTAGTAGAAAAGTTTTTGTCAAGCTCTTACGGTTTAACCATTTGCAAAATTCATCCAGAATACAGATCTTTAGAGGCCATTCCCAGAAAATTCAAACTATATATTTTATGTGTGATGTAAATATCTTTAATATGTGATATTTTAATCAAACTCGTTAGAGCTATTTTTGAGAAAAAGAAAATTTTCAAAAAAATTTGCATGTAAAGGTTTGTGGTGGGGGGATTTTTTGTTATTGAAAATCTTCGGGTCACATCCTTGGAAGACACTAAACATAAATACTATTTTGGTATTCAACGATCTTTTTCGTTTTTGAGCTATGCTGTCCACAGACACATGGGCCTTTTCTAAAAAAAAAAAAAAAAAAAAAAAAAAAAAAAAAAAAAAAAAAAAAAAAATTGGACTCAGGGGATCTCAACACTCATTTCCAGTGAAATCTCCATATAGAATTTTTGGGTGGAATGCAATACCTTCTCTAGCTACTGTGTGTACATTGCATGTACATAGTGCTACAGAAAGTAAACTTGTAGATAAGTCTGATAAAAAAGCAAGAAAGCTGCTTGTTGTAAACAACTCGCCTACATTTTGAGGGTTAAACACTTGGTCCAGCGATCCTCCAGAATTTTAATCCCGTCGGAAAAATAAGTTCTGTCATACTCTGCAAAATGCTCATTTTCTCATTTGATGAAATTTCTTCCCTCAAGCCAATTTTTCAAGTTAGGGAACAGAAGGAAGTCTCTTGGGACTAAGTCTGGTGAATAGGGTGGATGAGGAACCAATTTAAAGTTCAATTCAGGCATTTACGCCATTGTTATCGTAAGCGTGCATTATCCTAGTGAAAGAACACTTTTTTGGTGTCGGTCTTGGCCTTTCTTTTCAGCCAGTTTCAAACGATCCCACAACTAAGTATAATAGGGTCTAGTTCTGGTTTAGACTTTTTCCAAATAATTTAAAATTATTCCTTTGGAATCCCCCCATCACCTTACCAGCCGACAAAACGACCTTTGCATTCTTTGGTGTATTTTCACCAGCATATGCCCATGGTTTTGACTGCGCTTTTGACTCTGGTGTGTAATAATGGATCTAGATTTCATCAAGCCACAAACCTGCCCAAAAATTCTCACGGATTTCGATTAAACATTGTCAGGCATTGTATTGAAATAATGATCCGGATGCGCTGTGAACAATCGCGGCACCCACCTCTCACAGAACTTCTTCATAGACAATTCTGCGTGCAGGATATTGTGCATTTGCTCAGTTTAGATGCCTAAGGTCTCAGTAACCTCACGAGGTTTTATTCGGTAGTCTTGCATTACCATATCATGGATTTTGTCAAGGTGCTGGATGACTGGAGCGCGTCGGACAAGCACAAGTCTAGGTGATTGACCGACCACGTTTAAATGTATTAATCCAAAGTAAATGGTCTTCAATGATGGTGCAGAGTCTGTGCGAACTCCATCCAATTTCCTTTTCATTTGTGCGGCAGTCCCACCCTTCAAATGAAAATGTCAGAACGGCTGTCAACAATAAATCGCACGCTGTACATTGTTGGAGTTTGTTACACGATCCTTTGAATAATCAAGCTTACCAACCATAAAGCCACAGTAAAAATATTCCATTCTTTCATGGAAATTTACCAGATTTATCAAACCATTCTTGTACATCCTTTTGTCTGAGTGCGGGAGGTCGTTAAAACTTCAACAAAAACAATGCGATATCTATCCACTTTCTTGTAGGATGGATTCTGCTGAATGTCTCTATTAAAGCAACGGTAATACAGAAGTGAAACACACAGCTTCTTTGATTTAACCAAAACAACTTGGTGTGACAGAGCAATATTGCTGGGGCTACAAACCAGGCAATAACAGGGTACACGATCTGGTGCCATGTTTTCCTTTGGGGAAATTGCAAGTCTTGTCCCTGTAGTGCAGGCTGTTGCTATAACTTGGGATTCAACAACATGAACATCCGCATGCCATATGTTGGCATCGCAGTATTGACCAGGGGCAAGCTTAGGGTACTGCATCCGTGGAGTGGGAACCCACAGTACATGATATCTTTTTTACTCTCTCTACTTCATACGTAGTTCATAGGAAGAGATGGAATTGCATTCCTTCCAAAATTTTAATGCCGAGATTTCACTGGAAATACACGTTTTGCTGTGTTCCATTCATATGATTTTCTCTGCATCTGTTACAAATTATTGTTAAAAGCCTATTCTTCTATCCACTTCATAGTAATTGAGATAACATTAGCAGAAATTGTCTTATTACTTGCTTCCTTGCAAGTAGAAGCGAAATAGAAGAGCACCATAGGCTAAAGCTAATCAAATATTTTAAAAGTTAGTTGCAAAGATCGCAACTTCTTTGTTTGTATGGCTAGGAGTTGACAAATTACCGTATGAGAAACGTATAGGTATTTTAAATCTGAAACCAATAATAAGAAATATTTCAGAAACGTTAAGCTCTACAAAACAAACGTAAATGACGTAAATTTTTGTCTATTCCCACCAGCTACAAAAAAGTCAGCAAAACTCATCCAGAACGAAAAGGTCTTCAGAGGCTATTACCAGAAAATTCAGGATATACATTTTGTCATGTAAATATCTTCAATATACGACATTTTAATCCAAATCGTTAGAGCCATTCTTGAGAAAATCATACATTTCGAAATCTTTCGTAAAGGGTAGTTGGGGGTGGGGGGATTTTCTTGAAAAGCATGTTGCATCCTTGGGAGATACTAAACTTAAATACCGTTTTCTAGCAAGACTTTTTTAAATTGCATTCGGGAGGCTTCAAAACATTTCAGGTGAAATCTCGGTATCGACTTTTTGGATGGAATACGATACCTTCTCTATGCACTACGTACACAGAACGTGCAGAGAAAGTAATGCATTCTATTTCTTCCTTTCCACCTGTGATGTCTGTGACACTGACTCTGTGGATGTCCATTTCCCTCATCCCTTTAGTCTCCATACACCTGCTGAAACCAAGCACTCTCCTTGTTCCTTACTTGATTTAGTGTCTTTTAATAGTTCCAAGTTTATTACAAGAAATTTTAAAGTCTCCTACAGAAGGGATTTTAAATTTCAAGCATGCCATGACTTGTTGCTAACAGTATACAAAGTACAGCACGCAATCCCTTTATCCGTAAAATGTTTTCCTCGTCACTGGTTTCACTCTTCCCCTTGTTTCACCAGGCTGCACTACTCAGTTTCTTTCACTGTGACGGCCTCAAGAGAAAGGTATTCTCTGTTACTACAACGACTACATTCTGAAAATATTTATAATGGCGTGTTTCTACATATAAATGACATTTATTTATATCTGACAGTTACTTTTTAATATTTTGCAAGTTTAGTTTCGTCTATTCTGTTCGATTGGTTCTAATGTTTTGTTAATGATCATCATTTAAAGATTTTGTATTCACCCAAAAAAAGAATTTTACTAGAAACCATTTCCAGGTTATGATTCTAAATTTTTACTAACACCTAAAACTTATTAATTTCCATTTATTTTATCCTATTTTACAAAAGTATGTTAGTGTTATATTTTTACTTTCTCTATACTCACTATGTACATAGTGTATAGAGAATGTATTGCACTCCACCAAAAAATTCGATACCGAGATTTCACCGAAAATATATGCTTTAGGGTCCCCTGTATCCAAAAAAGGTATTTTCAGAAAAAGGTCCGTGTGTGTGTGTGTCCGTGTGTCAGTGAGCACGATAACTCAAAAACGAAAAGTCGGTAAAATACCAAACTTGGTATTTAAGTTTAGTATCTTCCAGGGATGCGACACGAAGATTTTGAGAAAAATCCCCCCACCCCAAACTACCCTTTACATGGAACTTTTTTCTAAAATTTTGATTTTCTAAAAAATGGCTCTAACGATTTTGATTAAAATATCGTATATTAAAGTTATTTATTTGACAAATAAAATGTATATTCTGAAATTTCTGGGAATAACCTCTGAAGACTACTTTATTCGGGATGAATTTTTCATAACTACTAAACCGTAAGAGATGGACAAAAACTTAACCCATAAAAATGTAGAGCACGTTAAAACACACAATTTATACTATATACATTTTTTTTCGTGGAGTTGATCGTTTTTGAGATATTCCTTTTTCTTGGTTTCAGCTTTGAAAAACTTATACTTTTCTCATACAGGAATTTGTCAACTCCTGTCAATACAAACAAAGGAACATCAGTCACATAGCAACCAGCTTTTGGCTTTCACTTTAACCTATGGTACTCCCTTATTTCGCTTCTACTTATAGTAAAGCAAGAAATAAGATTTTTTCTGCTAATTTTATCGATTAGCATGAAATAAATAAAAGAAAAGCTTATTAATAATAATAATTTACAGAGATAATGAGAAAGTCATGTGAATGGAACACATCAGGTTTTTATACTTACAATAACATAATATGCAGTAAGATAACACGCAAGAAAGAGAACTACCATATTTGATTCAATAATATGACATACTGCAAAGCAGCCTCGTATAAACTTTTCAGTTTAGAAAAAAAATAATATTAATAAGCTAAGTAGATTGAGAATGTATTGTATAAAAAAAATCGATACCGAGATTTCACTGGAAAAACTTGGTTTGAGGACCCCTAAGTTAAAAAAACGTTTTTAGAAACAGTTGTTTGTGTGTGTGTGTGTTTGGGCAGTACAACTAAGAATGAAAAGTCCTTAGAATTTAACATTAGTATCTTCCACGGATACGACATAAAAGATTATCAAAAAATATTCCACCCCGAACTACCCTTGACCTGGAAGATTTTTCGAAATTTTCGATTTTCTCAAAACTAGCTCTAAAGATTTTTACTAAAATATCGTACCACAAATAAAATGTATATCTTGAATTTTTTAAGAGTAGTCTCTGAGGAGCTCCTCATTTTCGATGAATTTGACAAACATTTACTGCACAAAGCATGCAAAACTCGTTAAAACATACAATTTATATCTTATACATTTTTTTGTAGAGTTGACCGTTTCCAAGATATTCCTTATTATTGGTTTCAATTGTAAACTACGTAACTTTTCCTAAACGGGAATCCACCTATCGTTTCACCTCTCTTTTGTTTTGCTCCAATTGTTCACATAACGACCAGCTTTTAAAACCCCTGATTATCGCTTTAGCTCGGTGTATCTCATTATTTTCTTTCCGCTTAGAAAGAAACAGTTAATAAGACAATTACTGCTAATACTTATCTCAATTAGCATAATATAGATAAATGTATAATCCTTTGTAAGAATAGTTTGTTGGCAGAACAGATAGAGAAAGTCGTGTGAAAGGAACACATCAGATTTAGACTTTCTCTAGCACATATGTATAATGTACAATTACACACAGTAGAAAGAGAAGGTATGATATTCCACCCAAAAATCTCGATACCGAGATTTGACCAGGGGTACATGTTTTAAGACTCCTTGCATTAAAAGAAAACAAAACATTTTTAGAAAAACATTCGTTAATGTGTTAGTGGACAGCATAACTCCATAACGAAAAGGCAGTTAAATGCCACACTTGGTATTTAGGTTGAGGACAAAAAGGATGCCGCACGAAGTTTTTCAGGAAACTTCCCCAACCCACAACTAGCCTTACCTGGAAAATTAGAATATTTTCAAAATTGGCCCTAAAGATTTTTATTAAAATGCCATATATTTAAGATACTTTAATGACAAACGAAATTTATAACTTGAATTTTCTGAGAATGGAATTTGAAGACCTCTTCATTCCTGATGATTTTTGTATAGCTCGTAAAAACAGTGATACACACACACACGCACACAGAATTACTGCACAAAAATGCAGATCTCATTAAAACACACAATTTATGCCATAAAGATTGTTTTTTGTAGAGTTATCCCTTTCCGACATATTCGTTGCTACTAGTTTCAATTTTAAACCACTTAAACGTTTCTCAAACAACTTTCATTTCATCTCTTTTTTTTTTTTTTTTTTTTTTTTTTTTTTTTATTGCTTCATTTGTATAGCCCCCTTTAACATCAATGGTCATATCGGGGGCTTTCACTTGTGAAACTGTAGGTTCAGAACATTAGGTTAAACTTTATATTATTAAACACACACACATTCACTCTCTCATTCATACTTCCAGACTCTATGGGGGATAGGGAATAATTCCGGTTAAAGAAAAATTCCCCGCCCCAGTCGAGAATCGAACCCGGGACCTCCGGGTGGGAAGTTTTCATCTCTTTTGTTTTACTTCCGGGAATGCAAAAGAGAAATGAATTTCAACTGTTTCACATAGCGATAGCTTTTAAAGCATTTGACTATCGCTTTAGCTCATTATTTTCTCTTAATTCCGTTCTACTCATAAGCAAGCTGCAAGACTATTTTTGCTAAGGTTTATCTCGATTAGCATGTCGTAGTTAAAAGAATAATCTTTTGTAAGGAAAGCTTGTGTGGAACGGCCAGAAAGAGTATTGTGAATGGAACACACAAGATTTTCTTTCTTACTCTGCCTCGATTCTAAAAATAAATGTTAAATAATAAATTTTTACTTTCTCTACACGTACTGTGTACATAGTGTATAGAGAAGGTATTGTATTGCACCCAAAAATTGGATACCGAGATTTCACCGGAAATACATCTTTTGGGACCGTCTGAATCAAAAAAGTACTTTTGGAAAAGTGTTTGTGTCTGTGAGCAGCAAAGCTCAAAAACGAAAAGCCCGTTAAATACCAAACTTGATGTCTAATTTCAGTACCTCCTAAGGATGCGACAGGAAGATTTTTAAGAAAATCCTCCCTAGCCCAACTATACTTTACATGAAAAAAAGTAGACAATTTTAATTTTATCAAACATGAAAAATAAAATGTATATCTTGAATTTTCTGGGAATAGCCTCTAAAGACCTTTTTATTCTGGACGAATTTTGTTGAATTTTACTTAATTAGTAAACCGTAAGACATAAGACAAAAACCTACTGAACAAAATATGTAGAATTCGTTACAACACACAATTTCTGTTATAAACATTTTTTCCCTGCAGTTGACCGTTTTCGAGATTTCTTAGTTACTGGTTTCAGTTTTAAAATACTTAAAACTTTTCTTATACAGGAACTTCTCAGCTCCTGGCCACGCAAAGGAACGGATTTCAATTGCATAGCAATCATATTTTAAAACATGTGTCAGTCGGTTTAGCCTACAGTATTCTCTTATTTCCCTTATACTTATAAGGAAATATGTAATAAAGACCGTTATGCTAGTGTTTATCTCGATTAGCTTGAAGTAGATAGTAGAATAAGCTTATTAACAATAATTTGTTACAGAGATGTAGAGAAAGTCTTATGGATGTAAATTTCTATTTCTATATCTCCTCTCGTCTCCGTCATCTTCCTCAACATTGTTCATTTACATCATCTTCAAAACCCAGAGAACATAAAAGAACAGGGAGAATAGAAAACAAACCACTCCAGCATATGTCAAGCTAACAACGAAAAACCCATGGCCACCCCATGGAAATGAACTTAGAACCTCTGCACGTTATCGCGAGACGTTATCGCGAGTCTTCCTCGGTTAAACTGGTCTAGTGAAAGTAAACTATTCCTGATTCTAGAAGCCTCTTCCTGAAATCAATAATCACATAGAATACTATACAAGGGAATAAAATCGGTAGGTCAAAGTGCTGTTGAAGTAATGTTCCTCTAGGGAGCGTGAGCTGTGGCATCATCTTGTTGAAACCTCTCCCTCCTGAATCGTAAGTTCCTATCCCGATGTAATATTCTCAGATCTAGCATAAAAGCGTTGCTGCACATTTTCATTGTGTTATGGAAATTGATGTTTCCAGTTACTGAATATACATGGGGCTCTGGCTTATCACCAAATAAAACGACCATTCTTTTCTATATTTACAACACTATCTCTCGACATCAACTAGCAGCGATATATATCGTACCTGGGTTGTTTATTTCTTTCTGTTTACTTTCTCCAACACGTACATATGCGTACGAGAGCAATCCAGAGAATAACAGGCAATTTGGCATAACTAAATAATAATGAAAGATATCAACAAAAAGACTTTATTTACAAAGTTACAGTGCCTTACTCTGTTTATCAACGTAATATCCATTCTCTCAATACATTTATTGTCACGTGGTACCAGGTTTTCATTGCCGATGTTATACTTTTCTACCGCCAAAGGACTTATTCGTTTTTTCTTTAAATGCATAAAATGTTCAGTCAATCGAATGTTATAGGCAGATATCGCAAGTGTATGGTGATAATGCAATGAACGAATCTTCAGTTAGGAAATGACGCATGATTTAGAGTAATCAAGGAAGGACCAGTATGCACGACATAGATCAGAGTAAATGGAAATGGAAGTTTTATTTATGGACGCTCTTGAACTGTTTTGGTTTTTAGCGTCCCATTCTATACTGAGCGTGAAATACCGCTTAATTTTGCTCAGAGGCCTCTCTATCAGGCTTGAGGTTCTTTCACGTGCCGCAAATCTACGACAAGGGACCAGCGGCTTTACTTCCCTTCTGAAGGAAGCCATGCTAAGGATTTTTACGCCCGAAAAAATCCATCGTCCTCCGTAGGAACCCGCGACCTTGGGGGTATGACATTAGCATGACAACCATTACACCACGGAGGGCGACAAGATCAGAATGGAAGTTCATAAATCGTTATGGAGAATTTGAAAGTAAATGGTGACAAAAGAATTCAGAAAAAACAGCGCTTCACTTTGGACACCATACATGACGTTTTGGGGGAAAACATTTCCCAACCTCAAAGTGGCAGCACATCTTGGCTCAGATCTTTGGCGGTAGAAGAGTATAACATCTGCATTGAAAAACCGATACCGCGTGACAATAATTACCTTTATAACAATGGCGATTACGTTGAAAAATGGAGTAAGGTACTGTAACTTTGTAAATAAAGTTTTGTGTTGATAACTTTTGTTATTATTTAGTTATGCCATATCGTATGTTACTTTCCGAATTGCCCTCGTACATAGAAATGGAGAAGGTATTGTATTCAATCAAAACATTTGACTCCGAAATTTCACAGGATTTGATGTTTCGAGATTCCCTGAATAAAAAAAAAAAAAAAAAAAAAAAAAATAGAATGCCCGTGAACAGCAACACTCAAAAACGGAAAGTCGGTTAAGCAATAAACTGGGTATTTGAGCAGAGTATCTCCCAAGGATGCGACACGAGGAGTTTTAGAAAAATTGCCCCATCCACAACTACCCCTTACATGAAAATTTTTTCGAAAATGTTGATTTTCTCAAAACTGGCTTCCTCTAGCTCGTAATACGTACAATGTACATAGTAGATGGAGAAGGTATTGTATTCCATCCAAAAATTCAACATCGAAATTTACACAGAAAATATACATTTTTAGACTCTTTGAATTAAAAAAAAAGTATTTTTAGAAAAATGTCGATGTGGTGTGTGTGTGTGTGTGTGTGTGTGTGTGTGTGTGTGTGTGTGTTAGTGTGCGTAGACAGCATAACTCAAAAACGAAAAATCGGTTAGATACCAAACCTGGTATTTAATGTCATGAACGTTTTCAGGAACATTTTCCCACCCATAACTACCCTTTACATGGAACATTTTTTGAAAATTTTGATTTTCTCAAAACTAGCTTTCCCTAGCAGTACAATGCACAAAGTAAATGGAGAAGGTATTGTATTCCATCCAAAAATTTAACACCGAAATTTCACAGGAAATATATGTTTTGAGATTCCCTGAATTAAAAAAAAACATTTTTAGACAAATCTCCATGTGTGCGTGTGTGGACAGCATAACGAAGAGCCGGTTAAATAAAAAACTTGGTATTTGAATTGAGGATCTCCCAAGGATGCGACACGAAGATTTCTAGGAAAATTCCCCCATCCATAACTAACTTTTACATGGAACACTTTTCGAAAGTTTTGATTTTCTCCAAATTTTTGATTAAAATACCGTATATTAAAGGTATATACAAAACAAACTAAATGATTAACTTTAACATTCTGGGAAAATCCTCCGAAGACTTTTACACTGTATGACTTTTGCATAACTAATAAAAGATAGTCAAAAACTTACTACATACAAATTTAGCTATCTTTAAAACACACAATTTGTGTCACATAAATGTTTTTTGATACTGGTTTCAATTTTAAAATTCTTATGCTTTCCTCAAATAGGATGTCGCTATTCGTTTTTTCTTGATCCTGGTCAAGCACAGAACAGAATTTCAATGTCATCACATAGTCACCATCACCTATAAGATGTGACTTCCAATAGTCTGGTATATTAGCTTATTTCCCTTGTACCTAAAAGAAAATATGTAATAATACCTCTAATGCTAATTTTTATCTGGATTAGCTTGAAGTACGTATATAGAAGAAGACTTTTAAGAATAGTTTGTTACAGTATAGGTACACAAATCATGTGAATATAACAATTATTATTTTTACTAGAAAAGTAATATTTTTAACAACACTAAGTGCTATTATAAAAAAAAATTGGCTTGTTCCATTCAATTTCTCTGGCTGCCCTGCAAAAACTACTCTTCCTTAAAATTCTTCTTCTATCTACTTTATACTAATCCAGATAAGCAACAACATAGATGGTTTTTTGCGTAGTTCCTTATAAGCAGAAGGGAAATTAGGGAATGAATAGGCTAAAGCCATGGTAAAATCTTTTTAAAAGTGTGGCTGTGTAATTGACTTTGAAATTCGGCTCTCTTTGCAAGGCCAGGCGCAAAACAAAAGAAAAGAGAAAAGTTTAAGTGTTTCAAAATTTTAACATATGACAGGGCATAACTCGGAAATAGTTAACTTTACAAAACGAAAACTGTATATGACATAATTGTGTGTTCTAACGTGATCTACAGTTTTGTGTACGTACTACATTTAGCAGTTATGTAAAAGTCGTTCACAGGCTATTTCCAGAAAATTCAAGATATACATTTTATAACTCTTGAAAATATCTTAAACATGTGGTGTTTTAATCAAAATGTTAGATACATTTTTAAGAAATTCCAAATTTCAGAATTTTTCCAATAATAAGGGTAATTTCGGGTGGGTATATTTTTGAAAATCTTCCTGTAGCATCCTGAAAAATGCTGAACTTAACTATAAACTTCGATATATTTAACCAACATTTCGTTTTTTAACTACGTTGTTCACACACACACACACACACACACACACACACACACACAAGAAGCTTTTTCTAGAAACGATTTTTTTGGATTCTGGAGACCTCAAAACAGGTATTTACGGGTGGAATATCCACATAGAATTTTTGGGTGGAGTACAATACCTTCTCTACATACTATATATATATATATATATATATATATATATAGACACAAAATTGAAGATTTGAATTTTATTTGTCATGTAAATATACGGTGTTTTAGTAAAATCGTTAGAACCGTTTTCGATAAAGAGAAACATTTAGGAAACTTTTTCCATGCAAAAGTAGTTTGTTCATGTTGCAACCCTGGATGATGCTGCACTTGGTATATAACCGGCTTTTCGTTTTTGAGTTATCCTGCACACAGACACACGGATAATCACATAATGGACTTTTTTCTAAAACAAAACCGGTATGTTCCATTCACATGTCTTTCTCTACATCTCTACTTCTGCAACAAATTCTTGTTAAAAAGCTTTTACTTCTATTTACTTCATTCTAACCGAGAAAAAATTAGCAGAAAGTCTTATTACTTATTTCCTTGTAAGTAGAAGCGAAATAAGGGAGTAGCATAGGTTAAAGTTAAAGTGATAGTCAAAATCTGGTTGCTATGTGACTGAAGTTCCTTTGTTTGTATAGACAGGAGTTGACAAAATCCTGTAGGAGAAAAGTATAGCTTTTTCAAAGCTGAAACTAAAAACAAGGACTATCTCAAAAACGATCAACTCCACGAAAAAAAAGTATATAAAATAAATTGTGTGTTGTAACGTGATCTACATTTTTTGTGGTAAGTTTTTGTTCATTTCTAACAGTTGAGCAGTTATGCAAAATTCCGTAAAATTCATCCAGAATAAAGTAGTCTTCAGAGGCTATTCCCAGAAAATGCAAGATATACATTTCATTTGTCAGGTAAATATATTTACATTTTAATCAAAACCGCTAGAGCCATTTTTTACAAAATAAAATTTTTCGAAAAAAGTTCCATGTGAGGGTAGTTGGGGGTGAGAGTATTTTTTTGAAAATCTTCGTCTCACTTCCTTGGAAGATACCAAACTTTAATACCAAGTTTGGTATTTAACGGTCTTTTCGTTTTTGAGCTATGCTGTACACAGACACAAACACGCACACGCATACGGACCTTTTTCCAAAAATTCATTTTCTGGTTTCAGGTGGACCCCAAAGATGTATTTCCAGTGACATCTTGGTATAGAATTGTTGGGTGCATTACAGCACCTTCTCTATACGCTATGCACATAGTACGTGTTGAGAAAATACAAATTTATATAGTGGACCCTAAAACCTGTATTCCGAATAAAATCTCGGTATTGAATTTTTGGATGGAATGCAAAACATTCCTTATGCACTCTGTACGAAGTTGAGAAATTAATACGAGGCGCGTTCAAGTTATAAAATTCCGATTGTTTTTCTCACTAACTACATGGTAATTATGAAACTTGTCACTTCTTGACGTAATGTCCCTGCAGCCTATAGATTTTTCGCAACGTCGACGTCATGATTCCATGGCCGCTGTGAACGCTTCTTTAGAAGTCTGTTTTGACACTCCTGGTGCAACAGCGGCACGAAGTGTGTTTTTACTTTCTCTAGCCCCATATGTACAATGTATATTGGGATAGAGAAGGTATTGTAATGCACCCAAAAAAATCGATACCGAGATTTCACCGGAAATATATGTTTTGGGGTCCCCTGAGTCCGAAAAAAGAATTTTAAAAAAAAGGTCCGTGTGTGTGTGTCTCTGTGGACAGCATAGCCCCAAAACAAAAAGACCGTTAAATACCAATCTTGGTATTTAGATTTAGTATCTTCCAAGGATACGACACGAAGATTTTAAAAAATATCTCCCACCACAAAATACCCTTTACATGGAAAAACATTCGAAAATTTTGATTTTCTTAAAAATTGCTCTAGTGATTTGGATTAAAATCCCGTATATTAAAACTATTTATGTCCGAAATAAAATGTATATCTCGAATTTTTTGGAATATCCACTGAAGACCTCTTTATTCTGGATGAATTTTGCTTAGCTGCTAAACCGTAAGAGATAGAAAAAAACGTACTGCACAAAAAATGTACCTCATGACAAAATACAGTTTTTGTTCTTTACGTTTTTGTTGTGGAGGTAACCGTTTTCGAGATATTCCTTGTTATTGGTTACAATTGTGAAGCACTTAAACTTTTCTCACACAGGAAGTGTCTGTTTTTCTTTTGTTCTACTCTTGGCCAAGCAAAAAAGTGATTGGCAATGACAATCGCATAACGATAGCTTTTAAAACATTTGACAATCACTTTAGCATAGTGCATTCCCTTATTCCCTTCTACTTATAAGGAACTAAGTAATAACATTCTGCTAACATTTATATTGATTAGCATTGTGTACAAAGAAGAATAATATTTTGTAGGAGTTTTATAGAGCAGCTAGAGAAAGTCATGTGGGTGTAACAAATCAGATTTTTTACCGTCGGAAACAGCCAAAAATCACTAGGAGCAAGGCCAGGTGAGTAGGGAGCATGAAGAATGACTCCAAAAGTTATTTGTACAAAGAAACTGCTGTGTGATCCATCATCATTCGTGTCACCCACCTGGAGGACGCATTTCGCATTTTCAGGCCCATGCAGGATTGTGTTTTCAGATAAACGGAAATGCCAACTGCTCCACAGTCATCCGGCGATCCTCCAAAACAAGTTTCTTCACTCGGCCCTCCGAGGCCGAGATTCTCTTGGCTTGTCACCATACGCGTTCTGCCTTCTTTGAACTGTCGCACACACAAATGAACTTTAGACACATCCATGACACCATCACCACATGCCTCACTTAACTGGCGATGAATTTCAATCGGTCTCACACCACGCAAATGGAGAATACGGATGAAACGAAGAAAACGTTGGCATTTTAAGTATAGAAAACAATTCTTACTCTCGCCGTTGCCACGAGAGGTTCTGTGTGCCATACAGTGCTGCCATCTGTCACGCATTAACAAAGAGTGCCTGCTTACTTTAAAACAAACTGCATGTTTCTATCCGTTTCCAGTTCCGAGAAATTATTATATTAATTATTTTGTTACATATGCTGCTCTTCCTCTAATTCGCAAAAATGTTTTATATTCCTCTAATCGGCACAACTGAAGCGAATTGAATAGCCGTGATCGTTAGTGCGATTCGAAGTGGACTGGTCATCCATTCAAAGCCGAATCCCAGCGACTGCAGTCAAACGTGCCTGTGGTAAAGGATGGGGAGGACCCAAGTAAAATAACCGGTGTGATGACACGATTGGAAGCTGAAGGGGTTACATTTGGCTGCAGTTGCATGGATGTTGCTCTTTTTCATTTAAAAACACTACAGTTTTATTGCAAAAATATTATCATTTTGACAATATAAAACGGCCATAACTAGATTAATTGAAGATTAGTGTAATTAGAAAAGGAAACACTAAAAACCATTGATTAATCACAGAGGTTAATTTCAGCATAGGAGTAGCTGGGGTTACCTAAAGAATGCC
This sequence comes from Hymenopus coronatus, assembly GCA_030762935.1. NCBI lineage: Eukaryota > Metazoa > Arthropoda > Insecta > Mantodea > Hymenopodidae > Hymenopus > Hymenopus coronatus. The sequence continues at coordinate 42,481,929 of CM060899.1, forward strand.
GCTTTTCAATCTAAACTCCTCCGGCATAGAAAACTTCACCGCTTTAGGTGCAAAGCGGGATAAACTGCTCTAAAGGCGAAACCGCTACCTGCACATAAGTACAGCCTTGTATGAGATGATGGGTTTGGCTGTCCGTCTGGATGTCGTACCTGCCTGTTGGGCGCAATGCTTGTACGTCGGGGTCATTCACACCTCTCCAGGGTGTCAAGGCGTGGTATAGAGAATCTAGCAGCACAGTCAACTCCTACCTGTTATAACCGGGTTTTCGTCTCAGACGCACGCACAAATATGCAAGACCTTTTTCCAAAAATCTGATTTATTCATTCACAATACTTTTTGTACCTGTTCTACAAACAAACTATTCTTTCTAAAATATTATTCTTTTATCTATATCCTGAAAATCCACAAACATTAGCAATAATAAGTAGAAGGGAAATAAAGGAATGCACTATGTTAAAGCGAATGTTACATCTTTAAAATCTTATGTGTTCCATTTACATCACTTTCTCTACATCTCTGTAACAAATCATTGTTATAAAGCTTATTCTATGTCTACTACATGCTAATTAAGATCAACATTAGCAGAAATGCTTTCTTGTAAATAGCAGGGGAATAAACTATGCTAAAACGATAGTTAAATATTTTATAAGCTGGTTACCAAGCAGATGAAATCCGTTCTTTGCATTGCCAGGAATTGACAAATTCCCATTTGTGAAAAGTTTTAAGTATTTTAAAACTGAAATAATAACAAGGAATATTTAAAAAAAAAAAATGGTCAGCTCCGCGAAAAAAAATGTATATGATATAAATCGTATGTTTTAATAAGATCTACATTTTTTGCGTAGTAAGATTTTGTCTATCTCTTGTAGTTTACTAGGTATGCTAAATTCATCCAGAATAAAGAGATCTTCAGAGGCTATTCCCAGAAAATTCAAGATATGTATTTTATTTGTCGTGTAAATATCTTTGATATATGTTATTTTAATTAAAATCGTTAGAGCCATTTTTGAGAAATTAAATAATTCGAAACTTTTTCCACGTAAAGGATAGTTTGGGGGTGGGGGCAGGGGTCCTTAAAATCGTCGTGACGCATCCTTGGAAGATACTAAACTTATATACCAAGTTTGGTATTTTAACGTCTTTTCGTTTATGAGTTATCGTGTTCAGAGGCACTCGGACACACACACGCGGATCTTTTTTCTAAAAATGTTTTTTTTTTTTTTTTGCATACAAGGGACCCTAAAACGTCTACTTCCGGTGAAATCTCGGCATGGAATTTTTGGGTGGAATGCAATTATTTCTCTATACATTAAGTACATAGTACGTGTAGAGAAAGTAAAAACCGACTGCTATGTGACTGAAATGTGGTTCTCTTTGCATGGGCAGGAGTAAAACAAAAGAAACAGGAATGACAACTTCTCGTTTGAGAAACGCTTAAGCATTTAAAAAATAAAACCAAAACAAGCAATGCCTCGGAAGTGGTTAACTCTATAAAAATTTGACATAAATCGTGTATTTTAACGAGATGTATATTTGTTGTATAGTGCGTTTTTGTCCATATTTTACGGTTTACCAGTTACTCAAAAATCATACCGAAAGAAGAGATCTTCAGAGGCTATTCTCAGATAATTCAAGATATAAATTTCATGTCATGAAAATATTTTAAACATGTGGTGTTTTATTCAAAATCGTTTAAGCCATTTTTGAGAAAATCAGAATTTTCGACTTTTTTCCATCATTAGGCTAGTTTGTATTGGGAGGAATTTTTGCAAATCTTTCTGTGGCAACCTACCAAGTTTGGTATTTAAACATTTCGTTTTGAACTATGTTGTCCACAGACACACACATACACAGTTGGGTTTTTTTTTCTAAAAATTATTTTTTGGACTCAGGGGTCCTCAAAACAGTATTTACGCTGAAATATCGACATCGGATTTATAGGTTGGACAGAATATCATCTCTACCTACTATGCACCTAGTACGTGCAGTGTAAGTAAATAGCTTTGGATTCAGCGGTCCTCAAAACATGCATTTCTGGTAAAATCTCGGTATCTAAATTTTGGATGGAATAACATATTTTCCCTATCTATATACACATTGCACATATAAGCTAGAGAAAGTAAAAATCCCCAGGGAAGTTATGCGAATTTAACAATCAGATACTAAATAGATACATAAATAGGTAGATACGTTATTTCACTGCTTAGGGCATGGCCCGTTGGCAGCGCTGTCAATGTAATAATACAATGTACAACATAATTAAAATAAATAAATAATATGGTTAATATAATACCCTGTCCAAATGACAATACATCATGGTATACTACACCAAAATAGTATTAATAATAGTAATAACAACAATGATAACGGTAATAATACAATATTAAAGTTTTATAATACTAGTGATAACGCCATATTTATATTTAGTATCCCGACTATAAATCACTCTTCTTTAGTCTCTTTTCAAAGCTATTTACACTTTGAGGCAAAGTCTTCAGCAACTCAGCAAGTATTTTGTTCCATTCGTTACTTGTTCTATTTGCGAAGGAACATTTATCTATGTCAGTTTTCTGTACCATATTTCTTATTTTTTTCGAGTGATCATTTCTCCCACATTATAATGACTTTAATAATCACTTGGATATATCTTTCCATGCAGAATCCCACTCATAGGCTTTAAAAACTGCTCGTTTCTTCTGTCTACAATTTTGCTGCTCTCTTTTGAACTCTCTCGAGTGGGTAGTTTTTGCCCAACCCGATACGGACCCCGGAATGCAGCACTATATTCTAATATTGGTCGAACCAAAGATGTGTATGCTAACTTTCGCGACTTTCCGTTGCTGCGTTTTAAAATCTCCATTATAAAGTACAACGCTTTCCACGCCTTCCCAGTGACCGAGTTTACATGTTCCCCCCACTCCAATCCCCCTAGATATCTGGTGCTATTTACCCTGGGCATTTTCTTATTGTCTAATTTATATATTACGTTTCTACTATTCTTGCCCTTGAAAATATAAATACATATATTGCACACTACGAACTGTAAGTTATACTTATCAGGTAGAGAATGCATAAGTAACTTAATAAACTTTGAGATCTGATAAGTAGCTTACAGTTCGTGGTTAGCCAATTACTTTTTGAAATACTTGAAAAAACTGCAAAATAATAATAGTTTTAATAATAATACATGAAAATTGTTTTTCAAATTTTATTGAACATTAAGAAAAAATCTGATGTTCCATTCACATGACTTTCTCTACATCTCTGCAACAAATTATTGTTAAAAAGCTTATGCTTCTATTTACTTCATGCTAATCGAGAAAAAAATAGTAAAAATAGTCTTATTACCTGCTTCCTTGTAAGTAGAAGCGAAATAAGGGAGTACCATAGGTTAGAGTGAAAGTCAAAAGCTGGTTGCTATGTGACTGAAGTTCCTTTGTTTGTATGGACAGGAGTCGACAAATTACTGTATGAGAAAAGTATGTTTTTTAAAGCTGAAACCAAAATCAAGGAACATCTAAAAAAAAAAAAAAAAAAACAATCAACTCCACGAAAAAATGTTTATTACATAAATTGTGTATTTTAACGTGATCTACATTTTTGTGTAGTAGGTTTCTATCTATCTCTTACGGTTTACTAGTTACACAAAAGTCAGCAATATTCATTCAGAATGAAGAGATCCCGGAAAACTCAAGATAAACAATTTTATTTACCATATAACTATCTTTAATATACAGTATTTTAATCAAAATCGTTAGAGCAGTTATGCAAAATTCCGTAAAATTCATCCAGAATGAAGTAGTCTTCAGAGGCTATTCCCAGAAAATTCAAGATATACATTTTATTTTCAGGTTAATATGTGATATTTAAATCAAAATCAGTAGAGCAATTTTTAAGAAAGCCAAAACTTTCAAAGAAAGTTCCATATAAAGGGTAGTCGGGGGTGGGGGAATTTTTCTCAAAATCTTCGTGTCGCATCTCTGGAAGATACTAAACTTAAATATCAAGTTTGATGTTTTATCGACTTTTCGTTTTTGAGTTATCAAGTTCACATATACACACATACACATACACGGACCTTATACTGAAAATGCTTTATTTGGATACGGGAGACTCTAAAATATATATTTCCGGTGAAATCTCGGTATCGAATTTTTGGGTGGAGTGCAAAACCTTTTCTATACACTATGTACATAGCATGTATAGAGAAAGTAATAAATTCTCGATGTGAATAAATGAAAGGATACGTCTAAATTATATGGACAAAGCCTTCTTATACACTATTTTGTTAATGAATTTTGCAATAAATGTTTTACTTGAAGTAGCACATATCTTGAGTGTTACGTCATTTCCTAATTGTACTGTAAGTATTAATGACCTCTCAAACTCTTTCTGTAAGAACTTACAGTGCTTGTCGGCATGGCGATTAATAAATGAATTGTAAAGTTGACTTACATTACCAACTATGTGTTCAGAATAATTAACTTACATATTTCAAAAATATACATTTAGTGCAAGTTTAGCAGAGAGAAGCCGCCAGTCCCTAGCAACCTATATGCATTTCAATTCGACGATCTTCTCTGTCAGACCACGTTTAAGAACATATACCATAGCTGCACAATGTTTATGATAGTAAGTTGCAACACATTACAGTGGTGCGGCAGGAAGACGAGAATAACGGCATTGCCCTTTTCACACGGGGGGACCACGCCCACCTTGCATACCCTCCCTTCAAAACACATTCTGTTCCATGTACTGGGAGCATACGTGGTGTATCAGCCATACTGCTATGCAACATACCGTCTATGAAAACAGGCGTCCCATCATATGCAATCTACACAGTATCTTTCAAGACATGATAATTTGGGTTTAGGTAGCTTGCGGTTGGAAACCAACCCTTGCAGTTCCTAAGTCTTCCACTTACTGGCCCCTTAAATGGGACGTGGATCTGAATTTGCAAGCAGAGTCTTCAAGTCCCCAGGAAACAGAGATTTTACTGTTGCCTCTCACTCTTAGTACAGGCTCGTCTTTTGTTTGCTAAGGTTTATTACCCAGTGGTAGGGGGAGCGGTAGCGTTTGAAGAAAACTATTCTAATATTTGTATAGTTGTATTTCCTGTATCTCCTAAGTGGAGCAAAGGGCAACGTTACGATGTTTCCATGATCGGATATGAATTTCTAGTTCGTGAATTCGCTACTATGAGCAATAGGGACGAGGGACCCGATCGTCGCCCACAGATGGCACTGTAGGACAAAATCACCACTTGCGGACGCGAAATAGTGGACAATTTTGTCCAAGAAGCCTTTTTTTTTTTTTCTTTCAAGGTCTGGGGTTTTTTTTTTTTTCGTGTAAATACATTACACTGGTCCATCGGCTTTATTTCTCTTACAATAGAAGCCATGCTAAGGATTTTTGCGTCCGGATTTCTGCCAGATTTGAACCTGCAATATTGGGTTTTAGAGCCCATAGCATGGTAGGCATTACACCGCGGAGGGCGACTATACTAATATTATTAGGAGAGAAAATCGGTGTGCGTGCATGTGTGTGTACAGAGTAATATCAAAAATCACTTTCAACATTGAAACCCCCGATTAGCATTTGCGGTGATTGGGATACAAACTTCTAATATTAGGTGGTCCAACTGCCCCGTATTTGGCTGGGCAGATATCCCTTTGAGCGTTAAAATAGTTGCAGAGCCAACGGGACTATTTCAAGTGGAGAACTGGGGACAGCGATCTTCACTTTACAGCTCGCAATGATCACGACCCGCCCACTGTCTCCGCTGATCTATAAGACGGGTAAAGCGAAGGTGGCTCTCTGTCCTCCACTGACGGGTTTCAAGTACAAATAACCCCGTTGAACTCTTTTAAGCATTCAATTGTTTTTCCAGAAAATTGTATGAATTATTCTATAAATCATAACACATATTTCAGGTGGTTGTTTGCATTAATAGCTTGTATGGTAGAGTCTATAAAAAGTATTTCAATCAGCAGAAAAGTAATAAAACTTTCTTAGAACATGTGAATGCATGTAACATTTTCTCTGATACTACATGTATTTGCGATGCATGATCACCCTTTTGCATGCTTGTTCTTAGTATAATCAGATATCTTTCGAACCTCAATTATTTAGCTATCATACAATTTCAGTAGAAATTAAAAAAAATTGCAAATTCAAAAAAGTAAAAATGTGAAAAATGTGCAATGTTGTTATTTTCTTAATATGATTATATGAGGGTTGGCTGATAAGTCCCGGGCCCTCACACAGATATGGCGCCACTAGTTCAGTTAGACGGTAGCATCGTAGAGTTTAACTCTAGACTAGCTTGTATTCATAGTTACAGGTCAATAGTTTGTTTAGTTTTCGAATGACAGCATTTTAAACAAGACAACTTTAGAGTTTTCACGAAAATGCAGGATTTGGAAAAACGAGCAGTGATTAAATATTTCCATTTGAAAGGCTTAACACCTAAAGAAATCAAGGAGGAAATTGACTGTGCCCCTTCATATTCAATGATTAAAAGGTGGGTTGCAGAGTTTAAAACGGGACGTACGAGCACCAGTGAAGTGACAAACTCTAGAGATCATTGAAACAAAATCATCGTCTAGTACTGGAAGACCGCAGATTAAAGTTATTTGAGATAGCAGAGGCTGTAAACATATAAAAAAACGTGCACGTAATATTTTAAGTAATGTTTTGGGCTTTCACAAGGTCTGTGCAAGAGTGGTCAGCGAGCTGACTTCTCAACCGCGGGTCCCGGGTTCCCCGGCTGGGGGCGGGGAATTTTTCTATAGCCAGAAGTATTCGCTATCCCCCACAGAGTCTGGAAGTTTGTATGTGAGTGTGAATGTGTGCGTGTTTGAGTAAAACAAAATGATTTAAACCAACGAAAAAGAACCTAAGACAATGAGTTGTTTCAAGTGGAAAGCCCCCGATATAACCTTAGATGTTAAAGGGGGCTATATAAATGAAACAATAAAAAAAAAAAAAAAAAAAAAAAAAAACTATCTCGTTAAACTATGTTAATGGTTACAAGGGCACAATAAACGTCAATATGTACCTCACTCAAAAGTAGCCACAATACTGCTATAAAGGGGAAAAATCTTATGTATGCCATTCACATGACTTTCTCTACATCTCTGTAGTAGATTATTGTTAAAAAGCTTATGTTTCTATTTACTTCATGTTAATCATAAAAACATAGCAGAAAAGTCTTATTACTTGCTTCCATGTAAGTAGAAGCGAAATAAGGGTGTACCATAGGTTAAAGTGATAGTCAAAAGCTGGTTGCCATGTTCCTTTGTTTATATGGACAGGAGTTGACAAATTCCTGTATGAGAAAAGTATAAGTTTTTCAAAGCAGAAACCAAAAACAAGGAATGTCTCAAAAACGACGAACTCCATGAAAAAAAATGTATATAACATAAACTGCGTGCTCTACATTTTTCGTGCAGTAAGTTTTTATCCATCTCTCACAGTTTAGCAGTTAATCAAAATTCCGTAAAATTCATCCAGAATAAAATACTCTTCAGAGGCTATTCCCAGAAAATTCAAGGTATACATTTTATTTGTCAGGTAAATATCTTAAATATACGATATTTTAATCAAAATCGTTAGAGCCATTTTTGAGAAAATCAAAATTACACATTAGATTTTTTTTACTTTCTCTACACATACTATGTACATAGTGTATAGAGAAGGTGTTGTACTCCAAAGAGAGAGGGAGGGAGAGGGAGAGAGAGAGTTCGGTTACCTTTGGTAATGATGCTGAAGACTATGCTGTACAAGCCATTGCCTTAGGATGAGGCGCTGCTGCAGAAGATGTGCTGCCCTCTGCAATCGTTCCTCATCGTGGGCTGGCAGTTCAGGCAAGTCCTCCAACTGCGCGCAATTCACCAGGCTCGAAATACCTGCAAAACGAAACCATATATCACAAGCTGCAACATAACACATTCACGGCTACTATGCATCTAAGGAATGTTCCATATAACTAGAGGCAGCAAGACTTTATGTTGACAATTATTTTAAACATCTGATGTATTCTATTCACGTAATTTTTCTCTACCTGTTCTGAAAACAAGCTATTCTTACAAAAAGTTATTCTTTTATCTACATCATCCTAGTCAAGATAAACATTAGCAGAAATTGTTTTATACTTGCTTCCTACTAGGCAGAAGCATAGTTACATAAGAGAGTGGTCTGAAAAGTTATCGGCCTCACCCAGAGATCGGGGCACTACTTGCATTACTTTTTTTCCTTACGTTGGTACACATGTTAATAGACCCCACGCAAACTTACAAGTCATTCCAGGCAATAGTTGACTGTAGGCAGTTGTTTGAAGCAGTGGAAGTACGCATTGCTTTGAAAATTGAGAAATTCGAGAATCGTGCTGTGATAAAAGTCTTCTTAAAAGAAGGTTTAACACCTACAGAAATTCATTTGCGAATTGTAAATGTGTATGATGACTCTTCACTTTCAGTTTCCACTGTGAAGAAATGGAACAGCCGATTTTAAACGTGAGCGTGAAGGACGTCCAATACTGTATCCACGCCGGAAATCATTGAAAAACCCATGACATGATTTTCGAAGATCAGGAATTAAACATGAAAAAGTTTTGCGCAAGATAGGTGCCGCGTATCCTCACTGTGGATAACAAACGCATTCGCACACACTTTCTGAAAAGTGCTTGGCACATTTTCAGAACAGAAGTGACTTTTTGCGCCGATACGTCACAATGGATGAAACATGGATTCACCACTATACACCCGAATCCAAGCAGCAGTCGAGGCAGTGGACAGAAGCTGGTTCTTCAGCTCCAAAGAAGGTGAGGATGGTGCCATCGGCGAGAAAGATCATGGCGTCAGTTTTTTTGGGATGCCAAAGGAATTTTGTTGATTGACTATCTCGAAAAAGGTAAAACCATTACTGGAGAATACTACTCTTAACTTCTAACCAAACTGAATGCAAGCATTCGTGTAAATAAACCCGGGTAAAAAACAAAAAAATTGCTTTCCATCAGGACAATGCACCTGCCCACAAGTATTTTGGTAATGGGGAAATTGAGAGATCTGCACTATGAAGTGCTGGAACATCCACCCTATTCTCCAAATTTGGCTCCCTCGGACTTCCATCTGTTTCCAAAACTGAAGAAATTCGGCGCTTTTCGTCCAATAAAGAAGCAATTGCGGCTGCAAGTGGGTACTTTGCAGCAATTCCAGAGGAACACTGCAGAGAGGGGATAGTGACATTGGAACACCGCTGGACAAAATGTATTGACATTAGAGGAGATTGTTTAAAAAAATCTGATGTGTTCCATTCACATGACTTTCTCTACATCTCTGCAACAAATTATTGTTAAAAAAACTCTTACTTCTATTTACTTCATGCTAATCGACAAAAACTTGGCAGAAATAGACATATTACTTATTTCCTTGTGAGCAGAAGCTAAATAAGGGAGTAATATTGGTTAAAGTGATAGTCAAAAGCTGGTTGATATGTGACTGAAGCACCTTTGTTTTTATGGACAGGAGTTGACAAATTCCTGTATGAAAAAAATATAAGATTTTCATAGCTGAAAACAAAAACAAGGGATATCTCAAAAACAATCAACTTCCACGAAAAAAAAAAAATGTATATGACATACATTGTGTGTTTTAATGTGCTCAACATTTTTTGTGTGGTAAGTTTTTGTCCATCTCTTACGGTTTAGCAGCTATGCAAAATTCCGTAAAATTCATCCAGAATAAAGTAGTCTTCAGAGGCTATTTCCAAAAAATTCAAGATATACATTTTATTTTGCGTGTAATTATCTTAAATGTAAGAGATTTTAACCAAAATCGTTAGAGCCATTTTTGAGAAATTCAAAGTTTTCGAATTTTTTCCCATGTAAAGGGTAGTTTGGGGTGGGGGGATTTTGTTGAACATCTTCGTGTCGCATCCTTGGAAGATTTCAAACTAAATACCAAGTTAGGTATTTAACGGTCTTTTCGTTTTTGAGCTTTGCTGTCCACAGACACAGAAACACACACGCACACACACACACACACACACAAGGACCTTTTTCCAAAAATGCACTTCCGGGTGAAATTTCTGTATTGAAATTTGGGTGGAATGCAATACCTTCTCTATTCACTATGTACCTACATAGTACGTGTAGAGAAAGTAAAACATACTGTATATCGCAATTAACATGAAGTAGATAGAAGAATAAGCTTTTCTAGGAATAGTTACTTGCAGACTAGCTAGAGAAGCGATGTTATCGTAACACCTTAGACTTCTTTTCAGTGTTTTTAAAAAAGAAAACTAAATATTCTAAATTCAATAGATGAATACGAAGTTGAGTGTCAACTTTAAAGCAGTCAACTACTTAGGACGAGTTCGCGTGTCAAGTCTGATATCGCGTGCTTAACTTAATGGACAAAAGAGGCCACGCCACGCCACGTCTTAGGTAGAGCACTATACTTGCATATCACCATCTAAATTGTTTGCAAGGCTGCTACCTACGTGCCTACCGATCATTTGGAGCACAGAATAATGACTCGTTAAGCATGCAAATGGTAAAATTAGACGCTGAGCTTAAGAACAAAAGGTCACACGCAATGGGCGTTATCGAACTAGATCAACGAAAGTACGGACTGAAATGTAGGCCAAGGTATTCTGACATTGAACCAAGGATAAGTCGCAATAAGTCACCTACCTAGTGTTAATATTAAAACAACGAATTTTAAGGCTTTCTGGTAGGATGTAGGTAGAAAAACCTAATGTGTTCCATTCACATGACTTTCTCCACAAACTATATTTACACAAGATTATTCCTGTATCTAAATCACTGTAATCGAGATAAATGTAAGTATTAGTTCCTTCTGAGCAAAAGCGAAATAAGTTAATAAACGAGGTCTAAGCCATAGTCAGATCTTTTAAAAAGCTGGTCGCTATGTAAAACAATTGAAATTCGGTTTTCGCTTTGCATGGCAAGGGGTAAAACAAAAGTGAGATGAAAAGAAAGATAACCTCCCGTTTGAGAAACGTTTTAAGTAGCTTAAAGCTGAAACCGTAACAAGGAATATCTCGGAAACGGCTAAATCTACAAAAAAGTACATGGCATACATTTTAGGATTTAAAGGTCTACAATTTTCGTGTAATAAGTTTTTGTCTACCTCTTACAGTTTATCAGTTATGCAAAATTCATCCAAGGTGTTCAGAGGATATTGCCAAGAAATTCAAGATATACATTTTATTGATCTAAATTTGTTTAATATTTTAATCAAAATCATTAGATCTGTTTTGAGAAAATCAAAACTCTCGAAATGTTTCCACGTAAAGGGTAGCTTGCGTTGGGGGAATTTTTCTGAAAATCTTACTGTCGTAACCTTGCAAGATACTACACTTAAATACCAAGTTTGGTATTTTACTGACTTTTTGTTTTTCAGTGCTCACAGACACACATACAAAGACACACATAGGTCTTTTTCTAAAACTGCTTTTTATTTATTCAGGGGGTCTATAAACATATATTTCCAGTGAAATCTCGATCTCTATTTACTATGTATTAGAGAAATTAAAATGAACATTACGTTCGAGTGGGGTTCATTATCGTTGCTAGGAATGAAGACGCCATCTTTGGAAGATGCTGTAATTAAATATCAAATTAGATGTTCATCCGACTTTTCGCTTTTGAGTTATATTGTTGACAGACAAGTCAGACGCACAGAGTTTGGCGAGGTTTCTTTAAAATGCCATATTTGGGCTCAGCGGGTCTGAAAACATATATTTTCTATGAAATCTGGACATCGAATTATTACAAATTTTCCCTATAAATCTTTCAAATCACTAGAAATAGTAAGGAAAGTAAAACTTCTGAAATCCCACTATATTTCAACTCATTCTCTACTAATTTTGAGTCGAGGTTTTGTTTCTGGTTTTGATATTGGCACTGAAATGAGAATCTGAGTATGTATGTCCCTCAAGAAAAGAGTATGAAGACAACGAATCTTTACCTAAAATCTTTACCCGTTGAAAATGTAGATTCTATTCTAGACAGAAAAAGATGAGCTTTTGGTGAATCCATAAGCTTAATTTTGGAATCTGTGTAAAATGAAATTAGGCGAACAAACATTTTTATATACTCTTAAAATAGAATTGTGCGCAAGATTTGATTATTTTGAATGGATAGGCATTTGCTCTTTTTCATACACCCTCACATACCGATTCAATACACCCCTGTTCTCTGTTCATTCACGTCATTAATTCATTAACTCTCGCAAGATAATGTTCACATCCAGTTGATTTATCTGGACTCACGCGACACAGACGTGCTGAAGTAGCTGCCGCCCTACAAGGCGTTTCTGTAAAGTAAATTCTTTTCGCATTCTTTCCGGTCAGTAGGTGGGAAAGACAGGTTCCTGCAGCAAGCGGCACCCTTCCCCTCCAACAAGCCCTAGCCAAAAAGAATGCGAATGGACTGCAGTACATTATACATATCTTCTGAGGCGTTTATTTTACTTCTCTGGACTACAAAGAAATACTGAAGTAGTAACCACTCTATAAGACGTTTCTGTAAAGAGATGTGTCCGAAGATAACAATTGCCTAACATTACAGAAACTTCACTGGGATTTAGGTTCAGAATCGAGAATCGAAACGAATATTTTCAGGAAAACCCACCACATGGAACATTTTTCGAACTTTTTAAATTTTTATACTATTTGTTGGAACATATTTTCATGACAAACGAAATGTATATCTTTAATTTTCTGGTATTAGTATACTTAGACCTTTTCACTCTTGATGAATTTTGAATAACTGGTAAGTCGCAAGATATACAAAAAATATATTCTCGTTAAAAGATACAATTTCTGTCATACACACACACACACACACACACACACACACACACATTGTAAGTTAACCGTTTTCGAGATATTCGTTGTTAGTTTCAATTTTAAACTGCTTAAATTTTTCTCAAGAATGAACACAACTTTATTTTTATCTTTTTATTTTACTCCCAGAAATACAAAGGAGAACCGAATTTCAATTATATAGCGACGAGATTTTAAATGATCTGACTATTGCTATAGTTAGTAGCCAGCTTTTTTCTGTAACTCCTAAGTGGATAACAGGGCATTGTTAGGATGTTTCCGTGATCAGATTTGAATGTTTTCGTTCATGAGTTCGCCACTAAGCGCCATAGTGACGAGGGATCAGCTCGTCGTCCACAGATGGCACTGTAGGATGATATCATGACTTAGGACACGAAATGGCGGAATTTTGTCGAGGAACCTTCTTCTTTCAAGACATGGAGTTCTTTTAGTGCAAAGAAACACTACACGGGACCACTGGCTCCCTTGCGAAGGAAGCACTGGTAAATATTTTTACGTTCGAAAAGAACCATCAATCAGCCTCCGCCAGTTTTGAAAAATGAAGTGGAGTCTCTTTAACTATTATCGTTCTCAGCGTCTCATTCTATACTGGGCGCGAAAGACCGCATAATTTTGCTCAGAGGCCTCTTTAACAGATTTGAGGTGCTTCTGCGTGCCGTAAATCTACGACACGGGACCAACGGTTTTACTTCGCTTCCGAAGGAAGTCATGCTAAGGATTATTATGCCTGAAAATCCATCGTCCTCCACGGGATTTGAACCTGCGAACTTGGGTATATGGTGACCACTAAACCGCGGAAGGTTACGACTACTGTTATAACCAGATATTTTCCCTTATTTGCCTTCTATTTACAAGGCAAGAAACGTGCTTCTAGTTACCTCGATTAGCTTGATGTAGATAAAAGAATAATCTAATGTCCCATGTAAAGGGTAATTTGTAGTGGGGAGATTTTATCGAAAATATTCGTGTCAGATATTTGGAAAATAAATCTCAAGCTTGTTATTTCACCGACTTTTCGTTTTTAAGCTTTACTGTTCACACACACCCACCCACCCACACATACACACACACGCACGCACACACACCTTTTCCTAAAAAGCTTTTGTTTTGGATTCATGGGACCTCATAACATGTATTTTCGGTGAAAACTTGGTATGGAATTTGTGTGTACATCTGTCTGTAAACATTTTAGATGTAGTACCAAATTTGCTATTTAACTACAGTATCTTCCAAAGTTTCAATAAAAAGATTTTCACCCGCTGGGTAGTGTGGTGATAATGTGTCTGCCTCACATACAAAGGTCATGAGTTCGAATCTCGCTTAGACTGGGTTACCCGGATAAGGTTTTCTTTGTGGTTTTCCCTTGTCCTGAGAAGACGAATACCGAGCAACTTTAAGCTCCATGGACCCCGAGAGTATTTGAGCATCATGTCACCAATTTCATTCATCGTCCGATATGACCAACCAGGTTAAAGTGCGTTAAGCACTTTGTGACAGCTAGAGAAAGCCATGTGAATGGAACACATCCGATTTATTAATTTAGGAGATCCGAAATCTAGGTATCGAATGTGGAATGCAATTTATTCTCCACCTACTGGGTACGTGATAGAGAAAGTAATGACAGTTTGTATAACTGTATACTAGGTGGAAAGAGAATCCTTTGATTGTAACACATCGGATATTTCTTTCCTCTACTCGATCCCTTGCCATTGCTCACAGAGTCGGTTGAGGTGTTGGAACTGATATTTGAGTTTGGTTTTGAGCGATATGGTAATACAATCGTTCGGAGTAAGCATTGTAACATGATGTAGCGCTTGTCAGAAAATGCGAACCCACATCAGACTAATTTCCGCTGCCTCGTGGATTTATTGTTTTCATTCAACGCTGCTCTTGTGCAACTATTTGTGTCTGGTTTCTCTTTTCCTGCTTTTTTTTTTATTTGCTTGTTGAAGCTCCACGTTGTATGTATATATATGAGGAAAGACCGTACATTCGCGTATTGATGATAAGCTCTACCAGAGGAAAAGCTGAATGAGGTCATAAACATTTACGTATATCTTTAAGTAAACTGAGTTTCTCTACTTACCTACAGTAATCATCCCAAACAAAAAATCTGATGTGTTCCACTCACATGATTTTCTCTACATCTCTGCAACAAATTATTGTTAAAATGCTTATTCTTCTATTTACTTCACGCTAATCGAGAAAAAAATAATAAGAAGTGGTAAATACCATTGAGTGTTTTAAGAGCTCTACATTTTTACTTTCTCTACACGTACTATGTACATAGTGTATAGAGAAGGTATTATATTGCACCCAAAGTCGATACCGAGATTACACTGGAAATACACGTTTTGAGACCCCTGATTAAAAAAAGTATTTTTAAAAAAATGTGTGTGTATCTGTGGGCGGCAGAGCTCAAAAACGAAAAGACCGTTAAATACTAAACTTGGTATTTAAGTTTGGTATCTTTCAAGAAAATCCCCCCACCCTAACTACCATTTACATGCAACATTTTTCAAACATTTTGATTTTCTCCAAAACGGCTCTAACTATTTTGATTAAAATTCCGCACGTTTAAGATATTTTTATGACAAACGAAATGTATATCTTGGATTTTCTGAGAATAGCCCCTGAAGACTTCTTCATTCTGGATGACTTTTGTATAACTGACAAACCGTAAGCGTTATACAAAAACTTACTGCACAAAAAATGTAGATCTCATTAAAATACACAACATATGTCGTATACATTTTTTGTATAGTTAACCGTTTTCGAGACATTCCGGAATATTAGTTTCAATTTTAGCCCCTTAAACATCTTTCTTCCCGTTTCTCCTTTGTTTAATATTGAAAAGTATAGAGATTGGAATTTCAATTGCTTCACATAGCGGCCGGCTTTTAAAAGACGAGACTATCGCTTTAGCCTGAGCATTTTCTTATTTCCCTTCTACTTACAAAGAGATAGCAATTAGATAGCTTCTGTTTATGTTTATCTTGATTAACATGATGTAGATAACATATTAATGTTTTGAATAAAAGGATTGTTTACACAACAGCTATAGGACATCATGTGAATAGAACACATTAGATTTTTTCCTTTCTACCTGCAAGGGACCAAGTAATAATACCAATACTGCTAATGTTTATCTCGAGTAGCATGATGTAGACAAAATCATAATCTTTAGTAAGAATAGATTGTATAGGGAACAGCTTAAGAAAGTTAAGCGAATGAGCATATCAGCTTTTTTTTTTTTTACCCAGGGGAGTTTAAAAACGTCTATTTCCAGTGAAATCTCGGTATCATATTTTTCGTTAGGATGCAATACCTTCTCCACCTATATACTTTGTACGTAGTAGAAACAGTAAAATGTAACTACTCATACAGGGTGGAAAATGACCTATGATGACATATATTTCCAAGTAGATACAACGGGAATAGGGGAATACGCCAGGCTAAAGCGATAGTCAAACCCTTTAATAGCTAGAGGCCTTGTGATGGTTTTGAAATTTCGTTCCCATTGCTTGGCCAGGAGAAAGAAAAGCGAATAGCGACTTCCTATTTAAGAAGAGCAACAGTTTAAAATCGAAACCAATGCGTACTTTAGAAATGGAAATAGCTGGTCGCTATGTGAAGCAATTCAGGTTCGGTGCTTTGCATGGTGTCGCTTGAGAAAAGCTACGTAGTTTATTGAAACCAATAATACGAAATATTGAAAAGCGGTCAACTTTTCACGAAAATCATATGTGACATTACTTTCTACAAAACAAATGTATCGGACAATAAATTGTGTGTTTTGACGAGATCTACATGCTTAGTGCACAAAGATTTTCTCTCTTACAGTTTACCCGGTCTACAAAAGTAATGCAAACTAAGTATGACTTCAGAGGCTCTCTCCGCCCCCACCAAATAAATTTCATTTGTGATGAGTATATGTTAAAGATATTATTTCAATCACTAGCGTTAAAACCCTTTTTTTAAAAAAAATCTAAAATTCGAAAAATATTGCATGAAAAGGGTAGTTGGATGGGGTAATTTTCTTGAAAATATTCGTACCATTACTTGGAAGATGCAGAACTTATATATCAAGTTTGGTATTTATCCGGCTTTTCATTTTTGAGTTATTTTGTTCACAGACACACGGATACATACATATTTCTAAATATCCAATATATTCCATTCACGTGACTTTCTATAGTTGTTCCGTAAACAAATTTTTCTTACAAAAGATTATTCTCTTATGTACATCATGTTAATTGAGATAAACATACAAGAATTGGTCTTATTACTTGAGTCTCTGTAAGCAGAAGAAAATTAGAGGAATTCACTAGGCTAAAGCAAAAGTCAATTCTTTTAAAAGCTGGTCGCTATGTGAAACAATTGAAATTCCGTTCTCTTTGCTTGGCAGTTGTAAAAAAAAAGACTGATGAAAGAAACATGACCTACCGTTTAAGAAAAGTTTAAGTAGCTTAAAATTGAAACCAATAACACGGAATATCTCAGAAACCGTTAACTCAACAACAGAAATGTATATAGTATAAATTGAGTGTTTTAACGAGATCTTCATTTTTTGTTCCGTAAGTTTTGTCTATTACGGCTTACCAGCTATGCAAAATTTCAGCAAAATTCATCCAGAGTAAAGAGGTCTTCAGAGGCTATTTCTATAAAATTCAAGATGTACATCTTAATTTCCATATGAATGTCTTTAATATATGTATTTAATCAAATTCGTTAGACTCAATTTTGAGAAAATCAAAACGTTCAAAACTTTTTCCATGTGTAGGGTAGTTTGGGGTGGGGTGATGTTTTTTCTTTCAATACCTTAGTGTCATTCTTAGAAGATACTAAACTTAAATACCATGTTTGGTGTTTTACCGAATTTCGCTTTTAATTATTGAGTTCACAGATATAGGACACACACACACATACAAATGGAAATGGAGTTTTATTTATGGGACGCTGGGCGTGAAAGGCCGCTTAGTTTTGCTCAGAGGCTCTTTTATCAGGCTTAAGGTTCTTTTACGTGCCGTAAATCTACGGCAACCGACCAGCGGCTTTACTTCCCTTCTGAAGGAAGCCATGCTATGGATTTTTACACCCTAAAAAATTCATCGCCCTCAGCCGGGTTTTAACACGCGACCTTAGTTATAAATACACTGATCTTTTTCCAAAAAAGCTTTTATGATACACAAGATTCTAAAACGTGTATTTCCGGTGAAATTTTGATAGGTATCGAATTTTTGGGTAGAGTGCAAAACCTTCTCTACCTCTGTACTATTTGCTATGCAGAGAAAGTAAAAATGCTGTTTTGGGTTCAATGTAGCTCAAAATAAGTACTTTCTCAGAAATCTCCTCAACGAATTTTTGGGTGTAATATAATAGTTCCCCTTGTTATAAGCAACAGAGAAAAAAAATCAGCCGCTATGTTTTTTCTAGAAAATTTAAAAAAAAAAAAAAAATTGAGGAAACGATGCTGAGAGGTTTTTGTAATGTTAGCTAATTGTACTGTTCCCTCAGACACCACAGAGGACCCTAAATGTGAACTACTTTACGGAAACGCCTTACAGGGCGGCAACTACTTCAGCAAGTGTGTGTTGCACGTAGTCCAGGCACGGCAACTAGGTGTCAGAGGATAAGTGAGAGATGATGACTCTAGTTGATGCGCGTAACGACAAGAGAATTAAAATAAACTAAGCCACCAGATCGTCAGCTTTTTCTGCCCAGAATAGAATCTACATTATCAACGGGACTAAAAAAATCTGATATGTTCCATTCACATGGCTTTTCCACATCTCTACAATAAACTATTCTTAAACAGTTTACTTAATGCTAATCGAGAACAATTCTTACTTAATTCTTGTAAGTATAAGGGAGTACAATAGGTTAAACCGATAGTCAAATCTTTTAAAAAAACTCGTTGCTATGTAATTGAAATACCTTTGTTTGTATGGACAGAAGCTGACAAATTGTCTATTGTTTAACATTTACCACCCTTACAAGATTGGAAATATTTCCTTCCAAATGAAGAGGATTTCACAACCCTAAACCACCCCCCACACACAAAAGAATATATAATTTTATTTGTCGTGTAAATAGCTTAAATATATGCTCTTTTATTCAAAATTGTTAGTCACTTTCAGAAAATCGAAATTTTGGAAAACGCGGAAGTGGAGGATTTTTTTTTTTTGATAATCATCTTCTTTTTTGTAGTTTAACGTCCTTTTACCTGGTTGGCCACATCGGAAGATGAATAAAACCGGTGAAATGCTGCTCGAATGATCTGAGGGTCCATGGAACTTAAAGTTACTCGATATTCGTCTTCTCAGGATAAGGGAAAACCCCGAACAGAACCTTACCCTAAGCGAGATTCGAACTCACGACCTGTTGAATGTGAGACAGACACGCTACCGCCACACTACCCTGCGGGCGAAAATCTTAATGAAACTTTGGAAGATGCTGTAGTTAAATAGCAAATTTGGTACTATTACATCTGAAATGTTTACAGACATATACACATACAAATTTCGTAGCAATATTTCACCAGAAATACATGTTATAAGGTCCCGTGAATCCAAATCAAAAGCATTTTTAGGAAAAGGCTAATGTGTATTTGAGCAGTGTAGGTGAAAAAGGATTCTATTCCAAGGATCTGACACGAATATCTTCAATGAAATCTTCCCATCACAAATTACCATTTACATGGACAATTTTTCGAATATGGCTCTAACAGTTTTTATCATAATACCGTAAAATTAGGATATTTTTACGATAGTGAAATACACATCTTAAATTTTTTGGGAAACATCCTTCAAGTGCTGTTCACTCTGGATGACTTTTGCACAGCTGATAAACCGTAAGAGATATACAAAATCTTACTATACAAAAATTGTAAATCTCGTTAAAACACACAATTTGTTAGACACAATAACATTGTTTTTGTACAGCAAATGATTATTGGTTTCAATTTCAAAATGTTTATACTTTTCTTGAATGGGAAGCGTCATTCATTTCCTGTCTCGTTAATTTTACTCCTTGTCATGCTAAAAGGACCGAATTTCAATAGCATCACATAACGACTATCTTTAAAAGATTTATCGCTTTAGCCTAGTGTGTTCTCTTATTTCCCGTCTACTTACAGAGAACTAATGAAACCATTTCCGTTATTACTTTCTCTATACAGCGTATAGAGAAGGTATTGCACTCCACCAAAAAATTCGATACCGAGATTTCACCGGAAATATATGTGTTAGGGTCCCCTGTATCTAAAAAAGGTATTTTCTAGTTTCTAGGTGAGAAATTTGTTTGCATGGCTGGAGTAAAACAAACGAGATGAAAAGAATGGCGCTTCCCGTTTGAGAATATTTTATTTGAAATTAAAACAAATAACATGGAATTGATTTAGTGTATTTAAATGTGTATGGCATAAATTGTGTATTTTAACGAGATCTATATTTTAAGTCATAACATTTTGTCTATATTTTACGGGTTACCAATTATGCAAAATTCTCCAAAATGAAGAGGTCTTTAGAGGTTATTCCCAGAAAATTCAATACATCCATTTAATTTGTCACGGAAATATCTTAAATGTACGAAATGCAATCAAAATCGTTAGAGCCATTTTTGGGAAAATAAAAATTTTCGAAAACATTTCCAAGTAGATGTAGCTGAAGTGAAAGGATTTCTACGAAAATCTTTATGTCGGATCCTTATGTCCTTGAACTTAAATACCAGTTTGGTATTTAACGGAAATTTTATTTTTAGTTATTTGTTCACAGTCACACGGATACACATGTGGACCTTTTTCTAAAAATCTGATCTGTTCCATTCACATGACTTTCTCTACATTTCTGTAACAAATTATTGTCATAAAGCTTATGCTTCTATTTACTTCATGCTTATCGAGATAAAATTAGCAGAAATGATCTTATTACTTGCTTCCTTGTAAGCAGAAGAGAAATAAGAAAATTTACATGCTAAAGCGATAGATGTGAAACAATTGATGTTCGGTAAACAAACGAGGAAGGAGAAAACGATGTCTTCCGTTTGAGAAAAGTGCCTTGACATTGAAATCAATAATCTGGAATAACTCGAAAACGGTTAACTCTACAAAAAATATGTATGACATAAATTGTGTGTTTTAATGAGATCCACATTTTGCTTACGGTTTGGCAGTTATATAACAGTCATCCAGAATGAAGATGTCTTTAGAGCCTATTCCCAGAAAATTCAAGATATACATTTCATGTCATAAAATATCTGATACATACGGTATTTTAATCAAAATCTTTTAGAACCATTTTTGAGAAAATTAAAATTTTCGAAAAATGTTCCATGATTGGGGTGGGAGATTTTTCTTGAAAATCCTCGTGCCGCATCTTTAAAAGATACCAAACTTAAATACTAAGTTTGGTATTTAACGGTCTTTTCGTTTTTAGCTATGCTCAGACACACACACACACACACACACACACAAGAACAGAAAGACAGATACAAGGAAATGTTTCTAAAACGGTTTCTTTTTATTTCAGGGGGTCTCAAAACATGTATTTTTGGTGAATTCTCGGTATCGAATTTTTGGGTGCAATAAATACTTTCGCTATACACTGTGTACATAGGTGTAGAGAAAGTAAAAATTTTGGATTTTTGATTCAGGGAACGCTAAAACTACATTTCCGCTGAAATCTTGGTATCAATGCAACAACTTCTCGCCATGTACTAAGTAAAAATCGCAGGCTTCACGGGAATTGAAACCGGGACCTCAGGAATGTAAGCCTTATACTCTCCGAGCTGTAACTTATGGAAGTCAGTAAAGAAAAGATTATAAAAGAGGTAATGTGCAGGCACTAGGCACAGGGTAGTAGTTTTTCAAAGGTGGATCTGTTTGGTTAAATATAATAGAAGATGCATGGCTGTGAAAATGCGTCGTTTATCAGCAAGAGCATTATTTTAAGATATATGTGGCGTGTTGAATACTGCCGCTATGATTAACTACCTTACTGCATGTCCCATTCTCCATCAGCACCTTACAATAAAGCATCCCTTCTCTAGAGTAACCAAGGCTTTCAAAAGACACGGGGAGAGTGGATATTCTTAACTCGTGCAAAAACCACCTCATGTAGGTCACAGCGAAAGTGCACACAGCAAACTAGCTTGTAACCACAAATGGAAGGAAGTGCCAGAAAATATTTTATAAAGGTATTAGAGCTAGACATTTGATTTGCTGACAGATATTACTAGCACCAGAAGAAATAGCACACCGACTTTCTGCAAAATATGTAACGTCATTCTTGATATATTAATTTATATTAATTTTATTAGCAAATTTCATAAATTTATCTTCTCCAACAGATATCTACTCAAAGTGTCATTATTTAAAACTGTATTCCTTTACGTCTTTGTAACAAAAAATGTGTTCCATTCACATGACTTTCTCTACATATCGGCAACAAATTATTATTAAAAAGCTTATTATAATGCTAATCGAGAAAAAAATGACAGAGTCTTATTAGCTGCTTACTCTTAAGTAAAAGGGAAATAGAGGAATATACTATGATAAATTGATAACCTATTATTTTAAAAGCTAGTTGCTAGATGATTTAAGTATCTTTGTTTGTATGGATAGGAGTTAACAAATTCCCGTATGAGAAAAATATAAGTATTTTTAAGCTGAAACTAATAACAAGGAACATCTGAAAAACGGTCAAATGTGATGTTTTCCATTCACATGACTTTCTCTACATATCTGCAACAAATTATTGTTAAAATCTTAATTCAACGTACCGCTAATCGAGATAAACATTAGCAGAATAGATTTTATTATGTGCTTCATTATAAGCTAAAGGGAAATAAGGGATTGCACTAGTCTAAAGCTAAGGTAAAATCTTTTAAGAGCTGGTGGCTATGTGAACAATTGAAATTCGCTTCCCTATGCATTTCCAGAACAACGCAAGAGAGGAAAAACGAAGAAGAGTTACGTAGTTTAAAATTGAAACCAATAACAAGGGATATCTCAAAAAAGGTCAACTATAGAACAAAAACTTATTACAAAAGACGGTAGATATATGACATAAATTATGTATTTTAAGGAGAGCTGCCGTTTTGTGTAATAAGTTTTTGTCTATTTATTATGGTTTACCAGTAATTAATAGTTAAGCAAAACTCATACATTTTATTTGCAATGTATATATCTTTAATATACTGTATTTTAATCGAAATCGTTAGTCACTTTTAAGAAAAACAATATTTTCTAAAATTTTTCCCTGTAAAGGATAGTTTGGGGTGGGGAAATTTTCTTGAAAGTCTTTGCGTCGCATCCTTGGAAGGTATTAAACATAAATACCAAATTTGGTATCCGTTTTCGTTTCCGAGCTACGCTGCCCACACATTGGGTCATGTTTCTAAAATGGTTTTTTACTTTCTCTATACGTACTAAGTTCATATAAATATATGTTTTAGGTTACCCTGTATCTAAAAAAAAAAAAAAAAAAAAAAAATAAGCAGAAAAAAAAAAGTCCGTGTGTGTCTGTGAACATAACTCAAAAACGAAAGGTTGGTAAAATACCAAACTTGGTATTTAAGTTTAGTATTTTCCAAGGATACGATACTAAGATTTTGAGAAAAATCCTCCCACCCCAAACTACCCATTACATGGAACTTTTTTTGAAAATTTTGATTTTCTCAAAAATGGCTCTAACGATTTTGATTAAAATACCGTATATTAAATATATTTACCTGGCAATACGCTCTGAAGAGTACTTTATTCTGATTAAATTTTACGAAATTTTGCATAACTGCTAAACCGTAATAGATGGACAAAAGCTTACCACACAAAAATGTAGAGCACGCTAAAACACACAATTTATGTTGTATAGGTTCATTTTTTTTCGTGGAGTTGATTGTTTTTGAGATATTCCTTTTTATTGGTTTCAGCCATTATTGGTTTCAATACTTTTCTCATATAGGAGTTTGTTAACTCCTGTCCATACAAACAAAGGAGCTTCAGTCAAATAGCAACCAGCTTTGGACTATCACTTTACCCTATGACGCTCCCTTAATTCGCTTCTACTTACAAGGGAGCAAGTGATAAGACTATTTCTGCAATTTTTTTTCTCGATTAACATGAAGTAAATAGAATCATAAGCTTTTTAACAATAATTTGTTGCAGAGATGTAGAAAAAGTCATGTGAATGGAACACATTCAATTTTTTTAAATGTAGGGGTCTCAAAACATGTATTTCCTCTGAAATCTCGGTAGAGAATTTTTGGGTGTAATACAATACCTTCTCTATCCACTGTACATACGTGCTAAGAAGGTAAAAATGCTTTTTTGGATTCGGGGGTGTTCAAAGAATATTTCCGCTGAAATTTCGGTATCGATTTTTGGATGGAATACGATATCTTCTCGACCTAATATGTAGGTACATGTACTTGGTAGAGAAAGTGAAAATGCTTGTTTTGAATTCGGGGGGCCTCTAAAGATGATGAAATCTCAGTATCGAATTTAGTAGAGGAATGCAATACTTCTGCAGGTTTATCCTGTTTTGGAAGCCTTGCAGGTGTTGTTTGATTAATGAAATGACTGCATTATTTATTTGGAGTGCTCTTGAGGAATCAGAGCAAATGCGTACGTCGTGCCGCATAACCCCATCCTCTTCCACTACCCGCCCTGCCTGGGAGGATGCGCAAAACAAATGTGGCTCTCTCTAGCCACCCATGAGGTTTGGCTGGGCTGATGGCCAACTCCAGTTTTGCCAACCGTAGCACAATTATGCTTCGCATTACATTAGTTCGGTTCACGACTGCATGCAGTTACTGTCATCCCAACTGCCTATTTAAACGTACAAGTAAGCGTTGCATAAATTGCATGTAATTTATGACATTAGTATGCTGGCGTTATTCAAAAGATAAACGAAACAAGGACAGTGTTTTTACCTTACTTAAACAAACCTACGTGATAGTTACTATATAGAAATAAAAATATGGTGAGTTCAGTTCACATAGTTTTCTCTTCTATTCTACAAACTAAATATTTGTACAAAGACTTATTCTTCTATCTACTTAATTCTAATCGAGATAAACATTTACAGAAATCGTCTTAATACTCAGTTCCTTCTACGAGGGTGTATCAAAAAGTAACGGGAGCTATTTTTTTCTGTTTCAACACGCGCCAGTCAAAATTCACCAATCATGGTGACAGAGAGGTCTGACGCTGGGATGTGTCCGACATTATCAATGTGTTGTTCAGTTTGTCTCAGGGAGCCTTTATATAAGCACGTGTTTCACTAACCCAACATGGATTTTAAGTTAGAACTACGAGCGGCAATTCGATTTTGTGTTCTGAAAAAAAATCTGGAACTGAAACACTGCAAATGATACAGGAAGCATATGGAGACCGAGCTTTATCAAAAACACGTGTTCTTGAATGGTATAAAAAAATTCAAGATGGTGAAAAGAGCAAAGGTGCAACCAAGTGCAGGGAAAGTCATGCATCTTGTGTTTTTTGACCACATGGTTCCTAAACACACCACAACAATTGCTCAATGTTACAACAGCGTCTTTAAAGAACTACTCAGGAGGAAAATGGTTACCAGAACTTGCTCCCAATGGATGGATCCTCCAACAGGACAACGCCCCTACTCATCGAGCCATAGCAACACAAGAAGCAATCACTCAACTAGGTATCGAAATCATATTTGCCGGATCTAACACCCTGCAGTTTCTAATTGTTTCCACGAGTGAAAAAACATCTTTGTGGGTGCCATTTTCAAACCGATACAGCACCAAATAATGTTATTTCATAAATACTAAACAGGATGTCAAACAACGGCTTCTCTGAGTATTTGAAAATGGATAGAACCTTGAAACCAGTGTGTAGTCTCAGAAGGAGATTATTCTGAAAGTTTGTAATTCAATTAGAATTAAAAAAAAAAGGTCATGGTGTCCAAAAAAAGTATTCCTGTTAATTTTTGATACACCCTCGTCAGTGTACGGAAAATAAGGGATTACACTAGGCTAGAGCGATAGTCAAACGTTTTAACAGTTAGGTGCTATATTATTGACATTCGGCATTTAAGTTCGGTAAAGGATGCGACAGGAAGAGTTTCTGGAAAATCCCCTCACCCTAAAGTACGGGGATTGTACGTAGTTTTCGATTTCTCGACAATGTCTAACCATTTTGATTAAAAGGCCAGAATTATTGATACCTATTTACATGACAAAATGTATATTTTTAGTTTTCTAGGAATAGCCTCTGATGCCCTCTGCGTTTTGGATGACGTTTGCACAAATGATAAACCTTATGAGATTGTCAAACACTTTCCTACTCAAAAATATAGATCTCGTTAAAACACACCATTTGTATCATATGCATTTTTTCGATCAGTTGATCATTTCAGACATTCGTTGTTATTGGTTTCAAATTTAAAATACCTAAACCTTTATCATAAGGGAATTTTGTCACCTCTTGTCCTATTCAAAGAGCACGAATTTCAATCACATAGCAACTAGATTTAAATTGAGTTGACTATCGCTGTAGCTTATTGTATTACCTTATTTTTCTTCTACTTACAAGGAAGCAAGTAATAAGACAATTTCTGCTAATATTTATCTCTATTTGAACGAAGCTGATAAAAGAATAAACTTTTTAAGAATATTTTGTTACAAAGATGTAGATAAAGCCATGTGAATGTCACAAAAAAAAAAAAAAAAAAAAAAAAAAAACAGTTTAAAGCGGTTTCGTGCAATCATACGAAAAAGTGACGAGAAAAAAATCTGATGTACTCCAACCACGTGACTTTCTCTACGTCTCTGCAACAAATTATTATTAAAAAGCTTATTCTACAATTTACTTTATCCTAATTCAGAAAAAAAAAAAAAATCTGATGTGTTCCATTCACACGACTTTCTCTATATCTCTAACAAATTATTGTTAATAAGTTTTTTCTTTTATTTATTTCATGCTAATCGAGAAAAATTAGCAGAAATAGTTTTATTTCTTGCTTTATTGTAAGTAGAAGCAAGATAAGGGAGTACCATAGGTTAAAGTGAAATCCAAAAGCTGGTTGCTATGTGACTGAAGTTACTTTGTTTGTATGGACACGGAATTGGCAAATTTCTGTATGAGAAAAGTGTACGTTTTTCAAAGCTGAAACCCAAAACAAGGAATATCTCAAAAATTATCAACTCCATGAAAAAATGTATATAACATAAAGTGTGTGTTTTAATGTGCTCTACATTTTTTGTGTGTTAAGTTTTTGTCCATCTCTTACGGTTTAGTGGTTATTAAAAATTCATCCAGAATAAAGTAGTCTTCCGAGGCTATTCCCAGAAAATTCAAGATATACACTTTATTTGTCAGGTAAATCTCTTTAATGTACAATATTTTAATCCAAATCGTTAGAGCCATTTTTTAGAAAATCAAAAATTTCGAAAAAAGTTCCATGTAAACGGTAGTTGGCAGTGGGGGGATTTTCTTGAAAATCTTCGTGTCGCATCTTTGGAAGATACCAAACCTAAATACCAAGTTTGGTTTTCAACGGACTTTTCGTTTTTAAGCTATGCAGCCCACAGACACACACACACACACACACACACACACATACGGACATTTCTCTAAAAAGTTTTTTTTTCGGATTCAGAAGGTCTCAAAACATGTATTTCCGGTGAAATCTCGGTATCGAATTTTGGGTGCATTACAATACCTTCTCTATACACTATGTACATAGCACGTATAGAGAAAGTAAAAAATTGCAGAAATGGTCTTATTATTCGCTTCCTTGTAAGTAGAACGGAAATAAGGGATTACCATAGGCTAAAGCGATCGTCAAATCTTTTAAAATCTGGTTGCTATAGATTGAAGTTCCTTTGTTTATATGGCCAAGAGTTGAAAAACTCCCGTATGAGAAAAGTTTAAGTATTTTAAAACTGAAACCAATAACAAGGAATATTTCAAAAACGGCCAATTCCACAAAAAATGCATATAACATAATTTGTATATCTTAACGAGATCTACATTTTTGTGTAGTAAGTTTTGTCTGTTCATTACGCTTTATCAATATGCAAAATTCCGCAAAATTCATCCGTGACAAAGATGACTTCAGACGCTACTCCCAAAAAATTTAAGAAATGCATTCTATTTTTCGTGAACATTATGTTTAATATACTTACGATATTTTAATCAACATCGTTACAGTCACTTTTGAGAAAATCAAAATTTTCGAAACATTTTCCATGTAAAGGGTAATTAGATGTGGGGGATTTTCTTGAGAATATTCTTGTCGTATCCTTGAAAGATATTGAACTTGGTATTTAACGCAATTTCGTTTTTGAGCTATGCTGCCCACAGACAAGAGACACACACACACACACACACACACACACACACAACATTTTCTAAAAATGTTTTTTATTTTTACATTCAGGGGTCTCAAAACATATACTTCTGGTGAAGTTTATGGCTGCAATACAATACCTTCTCTGTACACTATGTACACAGAACGTGCAGAGTAAGTAAAAAATCTGAGGTGTTCCATTCGCATGACTTTCTCTACATCTCCGCAACAAATTACTGTTGAAAAATTTAGGCCTCTATTTATGTCATGTTAATCGAGAAAAAATTAGCCGAAATAGAGTTATTACTTGCTTCCTTGTAAGTAGAGGCGAAATAAGGGAGTACCATAGGTTAAAGTGATAGCCAATAGCAGGTTGCTATGTGACTGAAGTTCCTTTGTTTGTATGGACAGAGTTGACATACTCCTGTATGAGAAAAGTATACATTTTTAAAGGTGAAATCAAAAACAACGAATAACTAAAAAAGATTAACTCCACGAAAAAAATGTATATAACATAAATTGTGTGTTTTAACGTGCTCTATATTTTTTGTGTGGTAAGTTTTTGTTCACATCTTACCGTTTAGCAGTTATGCAAAATTCCGTAAAATTCATTCAGAACAAAGTAATCTTCAGAGGCTATTCCCAGAAAATTCAAGATATTCATTTTATTTGTCGGGTAAATATCTTTAATGTACGATATTTTAATCAAAATCGTTTGAGCCAATTTTGAAAAAATAAACATTTTCGAAAAAAGGTTCCATGCAAAGGGTAGTTCTGGGTGGGGGGGATTTTTCTCAAAAACTTCGTATCGCATCTCTGGAAGATACTAAACTTAAATACCAAGTTTGGTATTTTACCTACTTTTCGTTTTTGAGTTATCGTGTTCACAGTCACACACTCACACACACGGACCTTTTTTCTGAAAAGGCTTTCTTGTACGTGTAGAAAAAGTAAAAATCTGAGGTGTTCCATTCACATGACTTTCTCTACATTTCTGCAACAAATTATTGTTAAAAAGCTTATGCTTCAATTTACTTCATGTTAATCGAGAAAAAATTAGCAGAAGTAGTCTTATTACTTGCTTCCTTGTAAGTAGAAGCGAAATAAGGGAGTACAATAGGTTAAAGTGGTACTCAAAAGCTGGTTGCTATGTGACTAAAGTTCCTTTGTTTGTATGGACACTAGTTGACCATTTTCTATATGAGAAAAGTACAAGTTTTTCAAAGGTGAAACCAAAACCAAGGAATATCTCAAAAACGACCATCTCCACGAAAAACACTTATATAACATAAATTGTATGTTTTAATGCTCTACATTTTTTGTGAGGTAGGTTTTTATCCATCTCTTACGATTTAGCAGTTATGCAAAATTTCGAAAAATTCATTCAGAATAAAGTAGTCTTCAGAGGCTATTCCCAGAAAATTCTAGATGTACATATTATTTGTTAGGTAAATATCTTTAATATACAATATTTTAATCAAAATCGTTAGCTATTTTTAAGAAAATCAAAACGTTCGAAAAAATGTACATGTAAAGGTTAGTTTGGGGTGGGGGGATTTTTCTCAAAATCTTCGTGTCGCATCCCCGGAAGATTTAAATACCAAATTTGGTATTTTACCGACTTTTTGTTTTTGAGTTATGGTGTTCACAGACACACACACACACACGGACCTTTTTGTGAAAATGGTCATTTTGGACCCTAAAACATATATTTCCGGTGAAATCTCGGTATCGCATTTTTGTGTGTAGTGCAATAGCTTCTCTATACACTATGTACATAGTACGTGTAGAGAAAGTAAAAATCAGTACTAGTTAATGATGTGATTAGTTTTATTTCTGTTAAAATTAAAACTGGCATTCATTAGCCATACTTGTCAAAAAAAAAGAACTGTTATGCAGAGAGTGTAAATTCTGTATAAAATAAGAAGAAAAATACTGAGAAAATAATGACCACGCGCGCAGTTCGCGAGTATATGGCAACCAGTTGTAACTGATGCACCAAATTCAGGTAAAGTTTTCCGTGCGCACACCTAATGAATCAATCACCCACTACACCCCTACTACTCTGGGAAGTAGAAGCATCCCGATGGGGTATGAAAACGGGTTTCTGCGGCGTTGACGTCAGTATGGAACCCATTTATTAGCACTCATAAAACTTCCCATTTCAAACCACGCTCATGCAATCACCTCACACAGATTAGAGATCAGGACATTCAGATAGCACACCACTCAGCAAAGTTGTCGCCTATCTCGGGGCTACTTTCTCTACCACGTACAATCTGCAAAGTACGTAGAGTAGGTACTGCATTCAACCCAGAAATTCAATACCGTTATTTCGCTAAATCCCCTGAATAAAAATCTGATGTGTTCCATTCACATGCGTTGCTGTACATCTCTGTAAGAATTAGTGTTAGTTTATTCTTCTCTCCCTTCCAAACTAATCGAGATAAACCTTAGCAGAATTGCTTCCTTGTAAGTAGAAGGGAAATAATGGAATACACTAGGCTAATACGATAGTCAACTCTTTTAAAAGTTGGTTGCCATGTGGATGAAATACGTTTCATTGCATTATCAGAAGTTGACAAATTTCCGTATGTGAAAAGTTTAAGTATTTTAAAACTGAAACCAAAAAAACAAGGTATACTTATCTAAAAAATGCATATGACATATATTGTGTGTTTTAACGAAATCTGCATATTTTGTGTAGTAAGTTTTTGACTAACTTTTACGGTTTACTAGTTATGCAAAATCCAGCAAAATTCATCCAAAATAAAGAGGTCTTCAGAGGCTATTCCCATTAAATTCAAGATATCCTTATGTCTTTAATATACGATATTTTAAACAAAATTGTTAGAGCAATTTTTGAGAAAATAAACGTTTTCGAAATGTTTTCTATGTAAAGGGTAGTTGGAGAGGATTTTTCTCAAAATCGTAGTGTCGCGTCCCTGGAAGATATTAAACTTAAATACCAAGTTTGGTATTTAACCGAATCTTTCGTTTTTGAGTTATCGTGTTCACAGACACACACACACATGGACCTTTTTCTAAAAATACTTTTATACAGGGGACCCTAAAACGTTCATTTCCGGTGAAATCTCGGTATCGAATTGTTTTGTGGAATGCAATACCCTCTCTACACACTAGGTACATAGCACATGTAGAGAAAGTAAAAAGGGTATTTTTTTTTTTACTTCCTCTGTTGAGTACCTACTATGTTCGTAGATAGGTAGAGGGGGTATTTTATTCCATCCAACTGTTGATACCAATATTTCACCAGAAATATATGTTAAATAAAAAATTAGAAAAAAGTATATGTAATGTGTTTCTGAGGATAGCAAAAGCAGAAATTTACTCCTTCATTCACATGATCTTTTCTATATCTTCCTACAAATCATTGTTAAAAAGCGAATTCTTCTATCTACTTCTTGCTAATCACGATAAACATTATCAGAAATGTCTTATTACTTCTTTCTCTTAAGTAGAGGGGAAATGACGGAATGCACTAGGCTAAAGCAATAGTCAAATGTTTTGAAAGCTTGTTGCTATATGGTTGAAAACCGTTTCTTTATATTGCCAGGAGTTGACAAATGACCGAATGAGAAAAGTTTATGTATTTTAAAACCGAAGCCAATTATAAGGAATACTTCGGAAATGGTCAATTCCACGAAAATATGTATATGACATAAATTATGAGTTTTAAAGAGATGTACATTTTTGTGTAGTTAGTTTTTTTTCTATCTCTTACAGTTTACCAGTTACACAAAATTCATGCAGAGGTCATCCCCGGAAAAATAAGACATTCATCTCATTTGTCATGTAAATATCTTTTAACATATGATATTTTAATCCAAATCGTTAGAGTCATGTTTGAAAAAATAAAAGTTATCCACATTTTTTCCATGAAAAGGGGGATTTTCCTAAAAAATTTCGTGCTGCATCTTTGAAAGTTACTAACCTTAAATACCAAAACAGTTGTTTTACCAACTTTTCGTTTTTGAGTTATAGGCACAAGGACACATTCACACATGACCTTTTTGTAAAAAGTTTTTTTGTTATACAGGGGACCAATAAATCGTGTAATTTCGGTTAAATCTCGGTATCGAATTTTGAATGGAGTGCAGTACCTTACCTTAACGTACCGTGTACTATGTAGAGAAAGTAGAAACGATAAATCGGCTCAACACAAAGTTCAGTAACTTCCATGCGCACGGCATTACGATTTTCAACCTTTACATGGTAAAATATTCAAAAGTTTCGATTTTCTCAAAAAATGTCTCTAACGATTTTAATTAAAATAGCACACAGTAAATATATTTATATGAGAAATAAAATGCAGATCTGGAATTTTCTGCGAATAGCTCTGAAACCTGTTCACTCTGGATGACTTTTGCATAACTGGTATCGCGAAAGAGAAAGAGAAAAATTTTCTACACAAGAAATGTAGATTTCGTTTAAGAAAAACGATTTGTGTCCTATACTTTATTTTTGTAGAGTTAACGTTTTCTGTGATATTGCTTTTTATCTTTTTCACTTTTAAATACTTTCTCAAACGGGAAGTTGTCATTAGTTTTTTTTTTATTTCTAGCCATGCAAATAGAACCGAATTTTAATTGCATGACATAACGACTAGCTTTTAAAAGATTTCAATGTCGTTTTAGCCTAGTATATCCCGTTATTTCCTTTCTACTTACAAATAAATAAGTAATACCATTCCTGCTAATGTTTATCGCAATTGTATGAAGTACTCAAAAATAAGCTTTTGTAAGAATAGTTTTATACAGAATAGGCAGAGAAAACAATGCTAATAGAACACATCAGATTCTTTTTTTTGGGGGGGGGTCATTAAAATAACAGGGTAGTTTTCATAGTCATCATAATACTATCCACTATTTAAAATTCTAGCTTTAGCCTAACGTATGTTTATTTACAATAAAATGTGTAAATGCGTGACAAAGGTTTTTATCTCGATTAACCGTACACCAGGAAGGAAAATCATTACATTACTTTACGCCAATTATATATTTCATTATTTAAAGCATATTTTGTACCTTTCACTTTCTTTCCATGGTCATTTTCTGAAGGAGACATTTTTAACTCTTTTCGTGAACATAAAACGCACAAACTGACAACGTTGCAGTCCCAGTAACTAGCATCGGGGATCGCACTCTCCCTTTTAAAACCAAAACTACGTCAGAGCATAAACAGGTTTCCCTTTCGTTTGTTGTGTTAGTTTGGATTGGATTAAGAGTCACGTGGAAAACGAAACCGCTCTTGCCAGTTCAGATATGCTGTTTAGTTTACGCCCGGAAGCCGGTTTTCGCTCTGCTCTATCTTGAACTCGCAACATTGCCTATGTCTCGAACCAAAACGTATTAAAAAAAATGATCAATTATTTCAAAACCACATATACCAAAACTAGATCAGAAATAGGCTTCTCTATCTTATAAATGACTATTAATCTTCATGCATTGCTATGGAATAAAATCATTATTTTGAAAGCCATTTTTTTTTCGAACGGCTGATTACAGATCAAATGCCTTCGTTATATTCCAAAGCCGAGGATTTTGCGATTGCGTGCTTCGCACATTGCCTACTACATTGCGGAGTTTTCCGTTCCGTAACTACTGCTTTACTTACGAATGTTAGTAACATTTACTAACCTTGATATAAGTGTTATTGAAATTGATGTCCATCAGCGCGACGACATTCTGGGCATCGGATGAAATTACCTTCACTCGCATAAGCCATTCTTGAATAATGTTCGTAATTTCTGCACTGCAGTCACATAGTAAGGTTTTAGGTTTAAACCTTTAATAGACGTATGAACAGAAGTTTGTGAAACACCCACTTGCTATACAACACAGCTGAGATACTTCTTAGGTGAGCGTTCGAACGCAGTGTCATTTCGTCTAGCTTTTCCTCCGTTATTACGTGTCGTGTTCACTTCTTTGGTTAACTTTTAGCGATCTTTAGTGTACACATTTCTCATACTGTCCATACCTGGAATTGGATAGCCAGGAAATTGTGGCTGAAATTGTCTATATATCTGTCTTATATTATTTAGTTGTCACGTACGTGATACATTCACAGCTTGAACAGCGTGAATTTGCTGGCAGGTATTTCCGTGCGCTACTAAAAGAATAACATTCCTAAGATAATCACACACAATACACACAAACACACACGCAATTATCGAAGCACTTCACAACACGAAGACAAAGCAACGACTGAGACAGTTCACAGCGGATAAACGTACCCTTGACACATCCTGCCTCGTTTCTGCGCAGTGGCATAACACAGAGAACACTGCGTCTCCGCCCCGATACGCATATGGGGCGGTTGTCGCTTTGGATAAAAATAAGTTTTTTTTTTGTATTTTTTGTAATATCTCTATGAACTACATGTTAGAAGCAATGTAATAAGTTCCCCTCCACCCTGTATAGTAGAACAAGTTTTTTTAATAATAGTTAGAGAAGAAAGAGTAGAGAAAGATATTTGGTAGTAGCATATAAGAAGTTGTTTTTTCCAACAGAAATTTTGACGTCCGACGAAGAAAAAATCTGATGTGTTCAACTCACGTAACTTTCTCTAGCTGCTCCTTATACAAACAATTGTTACCATAGTGTATTCTCTTATTTACATCATACTAATCGAAACAAACAGCAGAATTACTCTTATTACTTGCTTCATTGTAAATAGAAGGGAAATTAGAGGATACCTTAGGCTAAAGCGATAGTCAAATCTTTTAAAAGCTAGTCACTATGTGAAACAATTGAGGTTGGGTTCACTTTGCATGGTGCTGTTTGAAAAAAAAAAGTTAGGTAGTTTAAAATTGAAACCAATAACAAGGAATATCTCGAAAACGGCCAACTCTACAAGAAAAACGTATGTGAGATAAATTGAGTGTTATAACGAGATCTACATTTTTTTTTTTGTGTAGTAAGTTTTGGTCAATTCCTTGTTTTGAACCGTTATGCAAAATTCTGCAAAACTCGTCCAGAATAAAGAGGTCTTCAGAGGATATCCCCAGAAAATTCAAAATATACATTTTATTTGTATAATGTAAATATATTCAATATAGATATTTTAATAAAAAAAACAGTTAGAGCCATTTTTGAGAAAAACAAAAATTTTCTAATAATGTTCCATGTAAAGGGTAGTTGGATGTGGGGGGGATTTTCTGCAAAATTTTCGTGTCGCATCCTTAGAGGATACTAAAGACCATTACCAATTCTGCTATTTAATGGGCTATCTGTCCCTTTACACACACACACACACACACACACACACACACACACACACACACACACACACACACACACATACACACGCACGCACGCACGCACACACGGAGACCTGTTTTCTAAAAATCTGATGTGTTCCATTCACATGACTTTCTTTACATCGCTGTAACAAATTATTGTTAGAAAGCTTCTTCTTCTATCCACTTCAAGTTAATCGAGATAAACATTAGCACAAATGCTTCCTTGTAAGTAGAAGGGAAGTAAGGAAATACACTAGGCTAAAACGACAGTCAAATCTTTTAAAAACTGGTTGTCACGTGGAGTTGACAAATTCTCGTAAGTGAAAAGTTCTAGTATTTTAAAACTGAAACCAATAACAATAAATATCCCCAAAATGGTTAACGACATAAATGTTGTTTTTCAACGTGATCTGAGTAGTAATGTTTGTCTATCTCTTATAGTTTACTAGTTATGCCAAAGCCAGCAAAATTCATCCAGAATAAACATGTCTTCAGAGGCTTTTCTCAGAAAATTGAAGATATAAATTTTATTTGTCATGTAAACCCCTTTAATATACGATGTTTTAACCAAAATCATTAGAAACATTTTTAAAAAATTAAAATGTTAGAACATTTTTCCATGTAAAGGGTAGTTTGTAGTGGCAGGATTTTCTTGAAAATCTTTGTGTTGCATCCTTGGAAGATACTGAACTTAATTACCAAGTTTGGTATTTAAAGGACGTTTTGTTTTTGAGCCATGCTGTCCACACACAGAGACGCGTTTTCCAAAAACGCTTTTTTTTTAGAACTCAGGGCACCTTAAGACATATATTTACGGTGAACTATCGTCATCGAATTTTTGTGTGGAATACTATATCTTCTTTAGCTATGTACATTTTATGTACGAACCAGGGAAAGTAAAAATCCCTATTAAATTTTTCTTTGCATATACTGGTACTAAGTGGTAGCGCTACCATAGTCTGCAGGTTCTAATTTTAAGAGATTTGCAGACTGGAACTTCTGCTGCAAATCTGCCCTCATATGAATCAAGACTGGGTGATAAGCGCTGCTCGAAGGAAGGCCTAAGTCTGGTTTACGCTCACTGCGATAAGGAACACCCAAGATTTATGCTTCAAGGGCAGGTCTTCTGGATGCTGCTGCTTTTCAATTAATATTATGTACTTTCTTTTAGAACGCACTCAAAATTTCCGTTCGATCGTGACTTCCAAAACAGTGTCTGATTTAAAACTTTGTATTACATGTCTACAGTTCAATTTATCCTTAAGCAGTGAAACCATTTGCACTTTTACTTTCTTTACTTAGTACATGGTACCTAGGTAGAGAAGGTATTGCACTCCGCCCAAAAATTCGATACATGATTCCACCGGAAATACTTGTTTTAGGGTCCCTGTAAAGAAAAAGGTTCGTGTATGGTGTGTCCGTGTGTCTGTGAACACGATGACTCAAAAACGAAAAGTCAGTAAAATACCAAACTTGCTATTGGAGTTTAGCATCTTCCTAGGATGTGACACGAAGATTTTGAGGAAAATCCCCCCCTCTACTACCCTTTATAGGAAAAATTTTGATTTATTCAAAAATGGCTCTAACGATTCTGATTAAAATGCCGTATATAAACAAATTTACATCACAAATAAAATGTATACGTTGAATTTTCTGGGAATAGCCTGGCAAAACATCTTAATTCTGGGTGAATTTTACTGAATTTTGCGTAACTGTTAAACCGTAAGGGATAAACAAAAACTTACTACACAAACATACACATCTCGTTAAAACAAACAATTTATGTCATTCACATTATTTTCGTGGAGTTGACAATTTTTGAGATATTTTTTGTTATTGATTTCAGTTTTAAAATACTTCACACACGAGAATCTGTCAACTCCTGGCAATGCAAAGGGACTGACTTCATCCACATGGCGACTAGCTTTTAAACATTTTGACTATGGCTTTAGCCGAGTTTATTCCCTTATTTCCCTCCTACTTAAAAATAATTCAAGTAATAAGACCATTTATACTAAACTTCATCTCGAGTAAATAGGAGAATAAGTTTTTTAATAGTAACTTTTTACCGAGATGTAGAGAAAGTCATCTGAATGGAACACATCATATTTTAGATAAAGGTGCACGCGCGCGCGCGTGTGTGTGTCCGTGAACACGTAACTCAAAAACGAAAAGTCTGTTTAATACAAAACTTGGTATTTCATTTTAATAGCTTCCAAGGATGCGACAAGAAAGCTTTCAGACAAATATGCCCACTCTAAACAACTCTTTTAATGGAACAATTCCCGAATTTTTCGATTTTCTTGAAAAATAGCTAACGATTTTGATTAAAATGCCTTATATTGAGGATGTCTAGATGTCAAACATAATGTACATTCTCAATTTCTTGGGAACATCCCCTGAAGTCCTCTTCATTCTGGATGACTTTAATATAACTGGTAAACTGTAAGAAGTAATACGAAACCTTACATCTGTTAAAACACACAATTTATGTCATATATGCAGTTTTTTTTATTTTTATTTTTTTTTTTTATTTTTTTGAAATTAACTGTTACTAAGATACTCTTGGTTATTGATTTCGTTTTTAAAATGCATACCTATTGAAGAAATATCTAGCATTGTGGAGCAATAGCCAAGCTTATTTCAGGTTTTGTTTGTATTTTTGATACCCTTCTTTTTATGAATGCGTATTTTACCGTCATTTTTATATTTTTATTTTATTACTCCTTGGTTACTTTATGAGAAGATAGAATTTCGTTGTGGTTTTTCTTACTCGTCAGTCAATTTTTCATATGGCGACGAGTTATTTAACTTTGTTTCAATAGCCTGTTTTAGTATGGAAACATTTTGCAGTAACCAAAGAAAATTAAAGTTTTTACACTTCTCCTTCTGATCTTGCCGGGGAAGGAAGTCCTGCATCATTTCTCCTCCTGCTAATTGCGTAAGGGAGAGAAATTAAGTCTGAGAGATATTTCTTACAAATACCTCGTCGGGGATGAGATCAATTATATAAAAGAATTTGTGTTTCGCTTTGATATTGCGTCAGAGAATAGAGCAGTTATAATCTTCGACAAGATAATTGGATTTCCGGGGAATTATTCAAGTTATTATCCAGAACATCTTAGTCGAAGTTAAAAAGGAAGTGTATTACGTGAAAGGAAAGGATAAAAGATAAATTTCGTCGGAACTATAATCGTTAATAGTTATAGACTATTTAGTTCGCTTAAAAGAAAAGAAGGCTACTGTTCAAATTGCAACTATTTTTATGTTGAACGGTCCTCAATAAGAGAGAGTGCTAATCGAGAGAAAAATTAGCAGAAATAGTCCATTACCTGCTTCCTTGTAAGCAGAAGCGAAATAAGGGGGTACCATAGGTTAAAGTGATATTCAAAAGCTGGTTGCTATGTAACTGAAGTTCCTTTGTTTGTATGGACAGCAGCTGACAAATGTCTGTACGAGAAAAGTTAAGTTTTTTTAAGCTGAAACCAATAACAAGGTATTTCTCAAAAACTATCAACTTCACGACAAAAATTTACATGACTTAAATTGTGTTTTATCGTGATCTATGTTTTTTGTGTAGTAAGGTTTTGTCTAACTCTTACGGTTTACTAGTTATGCAAAATTCAATAAAAAGCATCCAGAATAATGAGGTCCTTAGAGGCTATTCCCAAAAAAATCAAGATATACATTTTATTTGGCATGTATATATATCTTATGTATAAGAGGTTTTAATCAAAACCGTTAGAGCCATTTTTGATAAAATAAAAATGTTTCGAATTTGTTTCTAAGTAAAGGGAAGTTTGGGGTGGGGGATTTTCTTGAAAATCTTCGTGTCGCATACTTGGAAGATACCGAACTTAAACACCAAGTTTGGTATTTAACGTCTTGTCGTTTTTGAGCTATGCTGTCCACAGACACACAAGGACCTTTATCCAAACATACTTTTTTTGGATTCAGGGGGACCCAAAACATGTATTTCCGGTAAAATTACGGTATCGAATTTTTGGGTGCAAAACAATACCTTCTCTGTACACTATGTACATAGTATGTGTAGAGATAGTATTCCATTTACCTGACTATCTCTATCTGTTCTGCTAATAAACTATTCTTACAATATACGAGTATTATTCTTTTATCTGTATAACGCTAAACATTACCTGGAGTTGTCTTATTACCTAGCTCCTTATAAGTAGGGGGGAGGGAAAGGAAATAAGAGAATACACTAGACTAAAGCGACAGTCAAATCTTTTAAAAGCTATCGCTACGTGGCTGTCATTGAAATGGCCTTAGTCAGGGGTAAAACAAAAAGAGATATGAAACGGACGAGAGCTTCGTGTTTGAGAAAACTAAAACTGAAACCAATAAAAGAGAACATTGCTAAAATGGCTAACTGCCAGCCTCGGTAGTGTGGGGTAGCAGACTGCCTCACGTTCAAGAAATCGCAAGTTCGAATCTCGTTTAGGGTGAACTACCCAGATGTTTTTTTCTCCTTCTTGTCACCATGTTCCCTTATCCTAAGAGGCATGTCGGTAAGCTTCATGGATCCCGAGAGCATCATTTCACCAATTTCATTCATCGTCCTATATGACCAACCAGGTTAAAGGACATTAAACTAATTAAAATATACACAATACATTGTGTGTTTTAACGAGATCTAGGGCTATTCCCTAGAAATTCAGGATATGCGTTTTATTTGTCATACGCCATTTTAATCAAAATTGTTAGTAACATTTTAGAAAACCGAACATTTCAAAACTATTCCATGTTAAAGAGTAGTTTGTGTTGGTGGGAAGCTTTCAGAAATCTTCGTGTTGCATCCTCGGACAATATTGAGCCTAAAACACAATTTTGGTTCTTAACCGAAACACAGACAGAGAGACAGACAGACAGACAGACAGACAGACAGACAGACAGACACACACACACACATTTTACAAATGATTTTTTTTCGTTTATTTGTTGTTTTTTGATTCGTGGGACCTCAAACATGTATTTCAGGTGAAATCTAATCTCGGCGTAGACCTTTTACACATGTGCCAGAGAAAGTAGAAAAAAATGTGAAGTAAATAAAATATATATTTTTATAGTTTATTACAGATCAGTTAGAAAAATGCATGTGAATGAAACAGATTTTTCGTCATCAGATGAAGCTCTGTTTTCTGAAGTGCCTGAGGCAGAAAGCCAATAACTGTTTTCATCGCTGGTTTTATCGAACACAACAATTTACTGAGATAATTAAACGACTTCAATTTTTTAAAACTATCCCTTGCGCTCTCAAATTTATAACATGTAAGAGATTGAAAGAGGAATGACGGAAATACAATTACATAGAAGAGAAGAGCCTCTGAATTCACCTACCGACCAGGGAATACCACGGAAACCCTCTAATGACGGGACTTACTGGATGTGAGCCCTTATGGGAAACTCACTCGTTGTTTTTATTTTTAGCTTAACGACTTGTGAACTACAAACCTTCCGAGATTGCTATCCCGTGTTCCCGAGTTCCAAATGAAGCTCAAGGTGCAATCATCATACTCGTCGTAGTCGTCCTCTCTTGTCTACAGAGTTAATAATTGCTGTTTGCAATTTCCATTGCTGCACCCGCCGAAAAAGCGAAACAGAGGCAGATAATATGCAGTCCCTCGCTTGATTAAATTCTGAAGGTTCTGCAGCAGCAGGGAAAACTGGGTCACTAAGCACACTACCACTAGCACTATGATTGCTGCTGGCTTGTCCCTCACGCGCCGTCTCCTTTAATTGCCCTAGCGATCCCACAGATAGATCAATAAAGGCAAGGCGACCCTTCTTCTCACTTCTTATCACCAGCCCTGTCTAGCATAAACACGTAGCCTCGGTGGCATGCGATGAATGCTTGTAATTTCTTATTCGCTTCACGTATTATGGAAATGGAATATGCTGCTCTCTTTTTTTTTTACTCTAGATAAAAAGATTGGCTGCAAAGGGCCGCACACTTTTAGCTCGCGTAACATCGTTGTGGAAACATGAAAAGGCTCCAAATTGTACACAGCGTTGCAAGCCTCTAGAATACCTGCTTCATTTGCACGACGCTGTGACAGCTCTGGTTCAGCAAATGCATATGGGTTATGCGGCCTAGATCGTCCGAAATATATGGAAAATCAGCATTTCTTTTTACTTTCTCTACACGTGCTATGTACATAATGTATAAATCAGGTATTGTATTGCACCCAAAAATTCGATACCGCAAATATATGTTTTGGTATTTAAGTTCGGTATCTTCCAAGGGCGCGACAAAGGTTTTCAAGAAAATCCCCACACCCCAAACTACTCTTTACATGGAAAAAATTTCGAAAATTTTGATTTTCTCAAACATAGCTCTAACGATTTTGATTAAAATACCGCATATTAAAATATTTATATTGCAAATAAAATGTATATCTTGAATTTTCTGGGAATAGCATCTAATGACCTCTTTATTCTGAATGAATCTAGTTGAATTTTGTATAACTGGTAAACCGTAGGAGATGCACAAAAGTTTAGTCCAAAAAAAATGTAGATCACAATAAGAAACACAATATATGTCATATATAGATTTTTTTTTTTAGAATTGGCCATTTCTGAGATACTCCTTGTTATTTGTTTCAGACTTAAAATACTTGAACTTTTCTCACACGGAAAGTTGTAAACCCCTGGTTCTGCATTGAAACGGATTTTTAAAAGACTTTTAGTATCGTTTTTGACCAGTGTATTCCCTAATTTCGCTTCTACTGCAAAAAAACACGCAATTAAGACAATGTCTGCTAATGTTTATATCGATTATCAGAAAGTAAATAGAAGAATATGCTTTTTGACACTTATTTGTTACAGCGATGTAGAGAAAGTCATGTGAATGTAAGACATCAGATTTTTTATTTTTACTTTCTCTAGCACGTGGTACAATTTACATAGTAGATAGAGAAGGTATTTTTTTCTTATTGTTTCATTTGTACGTCCCCTTTAACTTCAATGGCCATATCGGGGGCTTTGACTTGTGAAACAACACATAACGTAGGTTATTACCTAAAGTTAATACTTTTTTATATACACGCGCACACTTACACTTCCAAACTCTACGTGGGTATAGGGAATAATTATAGTTACAGAAAAATTCCCAGCCTCAGCAGAGAATCGAACCCGGGACCCCCGGGTGAGAGAAATATTGTATACCATCAAAAACCTCGAATACCGGAAATACATGTTTTAGGGTCTCTGAATTAAAAAAAAAACATCTTATGTGTACTATTCATATGACTTTCTTTACATCTTTGTAACAAATTATTGTTAAAAAGCTTATGCTTCTATTTACTTCATGCTAATTCAGAAAAATTAGCAGAACATTAGAAGCGAAATAACGGAGTATCATAGGTTACAGTCATAGTCAAAAGCTGGTTGCTATGTGACTGAAGTACCTTTGTTTGTATGGACAGGAGTTGACAAATTCCAGTACAAGTATTTCAAAGCTGAAACAAAAAAACTAGGAATATTTAAAAAACGATCAACTCCACGAAAAACATTTACATAAAATAAATAGTGTGTTTGAATGTGCTCTACATTTTTTTTGTGTGGTAGGTTTTTGTCCATCTCTTACGGTTTAGCAGTTATACAACATTTAGTAAAGTTCATCCAGAATAGTAGTCTTCAGAGGCCATTCCCAGAAAATTTAAGATATACATATTATTTATTAGGTAAATATGTTTAATCAAAATCGTTAGAGCCATTAAACATTTTGGAAAAAAGTTCCATGTAAAGGATAGTTTGGGGTGGTGAGGAGATTTTTCTCAAAATCCTGGTGTCGCATCCCTAGTAGATACTATACTTAAATACCAAATTTGGTATTTTACCGACTTTTTTTGGATACAGGGGACCCTAAAACATATATTTCCTGTGAAATCTTGGTATCGAATTTTTGGGTGGAGTGCAATGCCTTCTCTTTACAGTATGTACATAATACGCGTAGAGAAAGTAAAAAAAAATAACTCTTTTGTAAGAATATTTTGCATATGAAACAACTAGAGAAACTTATGTGAATGGAACGCATCAGTGTTTTTTTTTTTTTTTTTTTTGAATCAGGGGACCCGAATATTTTATTTTTGCTGAAAAAAAAAATTATAGTGCTCATTAATTAAATTCATGGATAAAATGTATGTGTATTTTTTTTTTCTTTTCGTCAATTTGTTACGTTGTGTATGCCAATGCCTTAATTTCGTTTTTGTTATACTGAAGACTGATTAAAAATGAAACATAAGAGGTATGACGTCAGTATCATAGTTTGAGCTGTCGGAACAATGTGTTGTTTTAGTGCCGCCTGATAATGAAGATTGATGTGATGGTTGGGTCCACATCATTCTGTTAGCTAAGCCGGTAGAACACTAAACAATTTAGAAGTAACGCTATAACTTTCTCTACACGTACTATG
Source organism: Hymenopus coronatus (assembly GCA_030762935.1). NCBI lineage: Eukaryota > Metazoa > Arthropoda > Insecta > Mantodea > Hymenopodidae > Hymenopus > Hymenopus coronatus. The sequence continues at coordinate 42,525,832 of CM060899.1, forward strand.
TAAATAGTGTATAGAGAAGTTATTGCATTCCACCCAAAAATTCGATACCGAGATTTCACCGCGCGCGCGTGTGTGTGTCCGTGTGTCTTTGAACATGATAACTCAAAAACGAAAAGTCGGTAAAATACCAAACTTAGTATTTAAGTTTAGTATCTTCCAGGGATGCAACACGAAGAGTTTGAGAACAATTCCCCAAACTAAACTTTATATTGAACATTTTTTCGAAAATGTTGATGTTCTCAATAATGGCTCTAACGATTTTGATTAAAATAACGTATATTAAAGATATTTACCTCACAAATAAAATGTATATCTTGAATTTTCTGGGAATAGCCTCTGAAGACTACTTTATTCCGAATGAATTTTACGGAATTTTGCATAAATGCTAAACCGTAAAACTTATCACACAAACAAATGTGGAGCACGTTAAAACACACAATTTATGACATGTACTATTTTTTTCGTAAAGTTGATCGTTTTTGAGATATCCCTTGTTTTTGGTTTCAGCTTTGAAAAACTTATACTTTTCTCATACATGAATTTACCAACTCCTCTCCATACAAACAAAGGAACTTCAGTCTAATGGCAACCAGCGTTTGACTATTACTTTAACCTATGGTACTCCCTTATTTCCCTTCTACTTGCATGGAAGCAAGTAATAAGACTATTTCTGCTAATTCTTTCTCGATTAGCATGAAGTAAACAGAAGCATAAGCTTTTTAACAATAATTTGTCGCAGAGAAGTAGAGAAAGTCATGTGAATGGAACCTATCAGATTTTTTAAGTCCGAACGGCCTCAGAGTACATGGTAATCTGCCTTCGTGCAGCGGTTACTGAACCCGTGAGGCTTAAATTCGAGAGGTCCCTGGTTTGATTTCCGGCGACCGCCTAAGCAAACAATGGAATTTTGTCTGATTCTCTCCTGCTCGCCAAAGTGAATTCCAGATTCTGCAGTAACTGCGGAGCCGGGCAGATGACGCAGTTTCTGGCGCTCTGGAAAGATTTCTCCCGATGAACGCCTGAGAGAGTTTAAAGGATCCTGGGAGTATTGCTTTGTTATAGCAAATGGTTGTTGGAACCTTTGGACATTCATAGAGTATCTCCCCGTACTTCGGGTTCTACAGCCATTTAAATAACATACAAGAGGCTTATACCTAGCACACTATTTTGTAAGACAGTGTTTTTCTCAAAACATATTAATACTTTCAAAATGTTCCACGCGCCTCAGTTTTGGTTTAAATATAACTGTTTCAGGATGTTCAGAAGTATTTATTGTAATATTACTGGTAACAAAATTATCCTTACATCAATAGTAATTCTTACTTTCTCTGGCACGCAAGTACGTACAAAGTACATAGTAGCTAGAGAAGGTATTCTATTCCACCCAAAAATTCGATGTAGAGATTTCGTCGGAAATATAAAGGCTGTTTTTATTCAGGAGACCTCTAAACGTATATTCACGGTGAAATTTCGACATCGAATGCTTGGGTTAAATATCTATCTATTACATAAACATTTTATTTGCCATTAAAATTCTTACTAAAAGATCGTTACAGCTATTTTGGAGAAACTCAAAATTGCCGAAATTTCTTCTATGTATAGAGTAGCTTGGGATGGGGAGATTTTCCTCAAACTCTTTGTGCCGCAACCTTGGAAGATACTGAACTTAAATATAGAGTTTGGTATTTAATAGACTGATTACGCTGCACACACACATACACACACGTGCGCGCGCGCCCGGACATTTTTACTTTTCTACACTACAGTGTAGAGTGTGTAGAGAGTGAATTGTAATGCACCCAAAAGTTCGATAACGAGATTCTACCGGAAATATATGTTTTGAGATCCCCTGAATAAAAAAAACATTTTAGAAAAATGTACGTGTATATCTGGCTGTCAGTGTGTGGGTTAGTATGTCTGTGTGTATGTGTGTGTGTAAGGGGGGGGCAGCATAGCTCAAAAACGAAAATACCATTAAATACCAAACTTGAAATTTAAGTTCAGTATCTCTCAAGAAAATACACTCACCCCCAGCTACCCTTTACATGAAAAAAATTTCGAACAATTTGATTTTCTTAAAATTGGCTGTAACGATTTTAAGATCTCTTACATTTAAGATATTTATATGAAAAATAAAATGTATATATTGTATTTTCTGGGAATAGCCTCCAACGACGTCTATTATGGATGCATTTTTTTGAATTTTGCGTAACTAGTAAAGCGTAAAGGTAGACAGAGATTTACTACTCAAAATAATGTAGACCTCCGTGAAACACACCATTTATGTCATATAATTTTTTCCTGGAGTTGACTGTTTTTAGATATATACCTTACAATTGGTTTCAGTTTTTAAATACTGTATGAGAAAACTCCTGGCCACGCAAAGAAACGAATTTCAATCCCATAGCAACCACATTTTAAAATAAGACTGTCGGTTTAGCCTAGTGCATTCCCTTATATCTCGTTTATTTATAAGAAACTAATTAATTAAACCGTTTCTGCTAGTGTTTATCTCGATTAGCATGAAGTGGATAGAATAATAAGATTATAACAATACTTTGTTAGGGATGTAGAGAAACTAATGTGAATGGAACACATCAGATTTGTCTATCATTTTCTTCAGGTGGTCTCAAAACATCTATTTCCGATGAAATCTTGGTATCAAATTTTTGGGTGGAAGGCAATACTTTCTCTATCCACTATATACACTCTACATACGTGCTACAGAAAGTAAAATGTTCTATGTAAAGGGTAGTTAGGGTTTGGGAGATTTTCTTGATAATCTTTATGTCTCATCTTTGGAAGATAACAAACACTGATGCTGATTTTGGTGTTTAACGTAAACTGATACGTCAATGATTCAAGTCTGGAGCCATTAGAAATATCACGAGAACTATCAATATCCATTTTTATGATACTGTTAACTAATAAATATTTAGAACACGTAAGGGAATTTCACCGCTTTGTATACCTCGTTTACATGAACAATAAATGACCCAGTTTTTATTCCTGTAAACATGTGTCAATGGGGGATATTTGTTAATGATAAATTTAGGCAGCGTGTAGCCATTCCCTACTTTTATTTTCTGGTTGGATTAACAAAAGCAATTCTCTAATGATTTCCTGTTTGTAGATGGGAAATTGAAAACTGCAGCAATTTCACAGACATGGGAGCAAAGTAAACTGCAGCGCGTTTAATGAAGTCGTCATAACGCCTCTATGTGGGTCCGAGCGTGTAAGCCTCCATACCAATTGAAAATAAAATAATGATTAAAATTTTAATAAATGGAAGATATTCAGGTATTATTTAAGAAGTGGGAGCAACCAATTTAGAAGCATTTTATTAAGGATAATGTGGTTAAATTTTTAAGTGAATATGACAAAACTTTCGATTTTTAAATGCTGTGACAAAATGCAGATGGCAACTATTTATATTTTGAGAATTGGCAACACTGATTGCTGTAGGTACCATCTGGTGTTTCTACTGGAAAGTTTGACATTGTTAACCCTAACGTACTTCAGATATTATTTTGTCAATAGAGGGTTATTTGTGTACTTTACAGCGACTTCAAAATTGTATGTCAGCGAAAAGATGGAATTAACTTGTGAAAATGTTCGTGCGATGATTTTTTTAGGGTTTTCCATGTGGATTATCATGACAAGAGTGCATTGATCAACTTACTACTATATTTGGCATGTAGCTCCATCCTTTGCCACTAGGAAACGCTGGTATAACGAGTTTAATCATGTTCGCCGTTCGCTCATTGAGGAAATTCGTGAAAATCGTTCAAAATCAGTTGTTGTGTCAGAAAACATTGATACTGTGAAAAAACTGATAGTGCAAGATCGCCATGTCACATACTGTGAGACAGAGGCAAACCTGTGCATTAGTTCCACCAGCATATATAACATATTGCATGATCATTAAGCCATGAAAAAGATTTATTCTCGTTGGAACCCAATAATTTGATAAAATCTCAAAGGATGCTCGCATTGTTTGGTGCACACAGATGATAAAGAAATACACTAGTGGGACTTCGAAAGACGTATATAAGATTGCAACAGGTGACGAATCATGGATTTATGAATATGACCCGGAACTTAAACATCAATCAACTGTATGGGTGTTTCAAGATGAACTAAATCCAACAAAAGTTGCTCGCGCTCGAAGCACTTAGAAACAAATGGTCGCCGGTTTTTTTTTTTTTTTTTCTGGTTATGTGGCAACAGTGTCTTTAGAGCAACGCAAAACGGTCAATTCTAACTGCCATGTGTTTGCCGGAAGTCTTCGGTGAAATAAGGAAAACAAACAAGTGTCGTTGATCGTTCTTCGTGACAATGCGAGCCTCATACATCTCGTCTAACAAGCGACTATTTGAATACTCAAAAGCTGGTTGCTAAGTCACTGAAGTTCCTTTATATGGACAGGAGTTGACAAATTCCAGTATGAGAAAAGTATAAATTTTTTAAAGCTGAAACCAATAACAAACAATATCTCAAAACCGATCAACTCCACGAAAAAAATGTATATGACATAAATTGTGTGTTTGATCGTGATCTACTTTTTTGTGTAGTAAGTTCTTGTCTATCTCTTAGGTTTATCAGTTATGTAAAATTCAATAAAAATCATCCAGCATAAAGAGGTGCTTAGAAGAAAATTCAAGATATACATTTTATTTGGCATGCAAATATCTTAAATATAAGAGATTTTAATCAAAATCATTTGAGCCATTTTAGAGAAAATCAACATTTTCGAAACTTTTTCCATGTAAAGGGTAGTTCGAGGTGAAGGATTTTCTTGAAAATCTTCGTGTCGCATTCTGAACTTAAATACCAAGTTTGGTATTTAACGGACTTTTCGATTTTGAGCTTTGGTTTTCCCAGACACATACACACGTACATTTTTACTTTCTCTAAACGTACTATGTACATAGTGTATAGAGAAGGTATTGTAATGCACCCAAAAATTTGATACCGGGATTTCACTGGATATACATGTTTTGAGACCTGAATCAAAAAGCATTTCTGGAAAAAGGTGTGTGTGGTGGTGGTGGTTGTGGTGGTGGTGGTGGTGGTGGTGGTGTGTGTGTATGTGTGTGTGTGTGTGTGTGGACAGCATAGCTCAAAAACGAAAAGACAGTTAAATACCAAACTTGGTATTTATGTTTGGTATCTTCCGAGTATGCAACACGAAGATTTTCAAGAAACCCTCCCCCCCACCACAACCTACCCTTTACATGGAAAAATTTTCGAAAATTATGAATTTCTCAAGAAGGACTAACGATTTTGATTAAAACCCGCATATTAAAGATATTTACACGCCAAATAAAATGTATATCTTCAGCTTTCTGGTAATAGCCTCTGAAGACGTCTTTATTCTGGATGAATTTTGCCAAATTTCACTTAACTGCTAAACCGTAAGAGATATACAAAACCTTACCACACAAAAGATGTACATTTCGTCAAAACACCCAATTTATGTCATTTACGTTTTTATTGTGGAGGTAAGCGCTTCCAAGATATTCCTTGTTATTGGTTTCCATTGTAAAGTACTTACACTTTTCTCAGACAGGACGTGTCCATGTGTCTATTCTTTTACACCTAGGCAAGCAAAGAAGCGATTTAAATGACAACCGCATAACGACAGCTTTTAAAACATTTACTATCACTTTAACATAGCGCATTCCTTTAGTTCCCTTCTACTTGTAAGGAACAAAGTAATAAGAACATTCTGTAATGCTTGTCTCGATTAGTATGGTTGAGAATGTAGAGTAACCTTTTGTAAGAAGTTTGTTTGTAGAGCAGCTAGAGAAAACCATGTGGGTGTAACACATCAGATTTTGGGGGGGAATCAGGGGGACCAAAAACATCTATTTCCGGTGAAATCTCGGTATCAACTTTTTGGGTGGAGTGCAATACCTTCTCTATACACTATGTAGATAGTACGTGTAGAGAAAGTAAAAATCTGATGCGTTCCATTCGCATGACTTTGTCTACATCTCTGCAACAAATTATTGTTAAAAAGCTTATGCTTCTATTTACTTCATTCAAATGGAGAAAAAATTAGCAGAAATAGTCTTATTACTTGTTTCCTAAGTAGAAGCGAAATATGAGAGCACCATACGTTAAAGTGATAGTCAAAAGCTGGTTGCTATGTGACTGAAGTTCCTTTGTTTGTATGGACAGGAGTTGACACATTCCTGTATGAGAAAAGTATAAGTTTATTTAAGGGGAAATCAAAACAAGTTATAACTCAAAAATGATCAACCCTACGAGAAAAATGTGTATAACATAAATTGTGTGTTTAACGTGCTCTACACTTTTTGTGTGGTAAGTTTTTGTCCATCTATTACGGTTTAGCAACTATGCAAAATTCTGTAAAATTCATCCAGAATAAAATAGTCTACAGAGGCCATTCGCAGAAAATTCAAGATATACATTTTAAATGTCAGGTAAATGTCTTTAATATACGATATTTTAATGAAAATCGTTTGAGCCATTTTTAAGAAAATCAAACTTTTCGATAACAGTTCCATGTAAAGGGTATTTTGAGGCGGGGGGATTTTTCTCAAAATCTTTGTGTCGCATCCCTGGAAGACACTGAACTTAAATACCAAGTTAGGTATTTTACCGATTTTTTGTTTATGAGTTATGGTGTTCATGGATACACGGAACACACACGCCCGGACCTTTGTCTGAAAATGCTTTTCTTTTCATCCAGGGGACCTTAAAACATATATTTCCGGTGAAATCTCGGTATCGAATTTTTGGATGCGATGCAATGCAATAGCTGCTCTATACACTATGTAGATAGTATATGTAGAGAAAGTAAAAACGGGTCGATCACCCAAGTCGTGAAGATGATCTAAACAAAATTGCAACATTGAGTTTATCACGACTGGGTTAACAGAATTAACATGAACATTAAAGCAAAATGTTTGCTGTTAAACGGGAAAGCTCGCAAGCTTGTGTGTGTAGGATGATGGGGTGGGGGAAGATGAGTCAGCTGCAGGTATTGACATTAGTACTTGTGTCGTATTTGCTACAACCTTCCTTACCTTGAAAACATTTTCCGCTGCTCCTTTCTGAATTAATTACGAGGTAGTTAATAATTACTTGGGGCCAGCAGACCGTAACTCGGAAATGTTACCCTAGAGAGAGACAACACTGGACTCGTCCAACTCGATAATACTGCCGCCTCTACTGCAGATTTCTTCTCCTAAGTAAAAGACGCGCTTCACCAGCCCGACCTTTTATTTCTGTTTACACGACCACTTTACGCATCTTCTTCTAAGCAAGTACCAGGCTTCTTTTGTTTGCAACATTTGCGCTGTTACGTTTCTTCACACAACCACGTGCTGCTCATTTCGACCGCAATGATGCACGTCCCAATCTATGCAAATACAGGGTTCTTTCATTAGGGCGTTAAAATCCTGAGAATGGCTTCCTTCGGAAGAAAAGTAAAGCCACTGGCCCCGTGTCGTAGATTTACGGCACGTGAAAGAACCTCAAACCTGATAAAAGAGGCCTCTGAGCAAAGTTAAGGGGTCTTTCACGCCCAGCGTGGGACGCTGAGAACCAAAACAGTTAAAGAGCCTCCATAAATAAAACTCCATTTCATTTCCCCCCCATTCCACTTGGAATTGATATCAGACTGTTGTTCAGTACGTAAAGTACAACAGCGGTGGAACTGATCTATTTAAATGCCAGTGGCCAACCATCAAAATACATCTTGCAGTCTTTGTTCCCCAAATGAGGCTCTATATACGTTTTCTGGCAAATAGTAGAGCGCTACACTTTTTCTCGACGGTATGTGGAATGATCTCTAAAGGCTGCACCATGGCCGAGTGGGCAGACCGCTCGCCTCTCACCAAGGCCGACCGCACGCCCTCCATGGTTACCATGCTAACTTCATATGCCCAAGGTCGCGGGTTTAAACCCGCGTCAGACGATGGATTTTTTTTTTCTTCGGGCGTAGGAATCCATAAAATGGCTTCCCTCGGAATAGAAGTAAAGCCACTGGTCCCGTGTCGTAGATTTATGGCACGTAAAAGAACCTCAAGCCTGATAAAAAAGACCTCTGAGAAAAATTAAGGGGTCTTTCACGCTCAGCGTGGGACGCTGAGAACCACAGCACTTAAAGAGCGCTCATAAATAAAATTCCATTTCATTGTTTCTCCATTCCACCTGGAATTGATATTAGACTTGTTCGGTATGTAAAGTACAACAGCGGTGGGATTGGTCTATTTAAATGCCAATGGCCAACTACCAAAATACCTTTTGCAGTCTTTGCTCCTTAAATGAATCTCTGCATACCTGTTTTCCGGCAAATAGTAGAACGCTGCCACCTTTTCTCGACGCTTATTTATCAGTATCAGGTTTAATTATACACACACAGAGACGCAGTATTGATCGAACGGTATATGAAATTATCTGTAGAGGCCGCGCCGTGATCGAGTGGGCAGATCACTCGCCTCTCTACTCCAGACAACCGCATGTGGGACTTTTGGTGGACGAAGTGCGCAGCGGCGGGTTTACTGCGGGTTCAATGGTTTCCCCCGCCATCACGTTCCACTGGTGCTGCATCTTCATTTCATGTATCACCAGTCATCGCCTGCGGTGCCATATATAGTAAAAGCGGGCGTTAGACACTATTAAAATGATCTGTAAAGAGATTTAGGGCAAAGCAGAACCGAATGCTGTAGCAATGGTAGAATTAAGAAGACCAGGAGGAAGTAGAGTGATAAAAGACATATTGAAATATTGGTATAGGTGTATAAATAGCGAATATGAGAATCTGCTAAAAATATGTATGAAGCAGCTCATAACAATTAAGGATGAAAAGAGCTGGTGGGCTCAGCTACTTGACGAAAATAGAGTTGGGAGACATATGGAGGAAGGAAGAGGAAAATGAAAAAGGTTTCTGGAAGTCAGTGAGAAATATGATAGATGACATAGATAAACAGGACATTTGTGGTGCACTAGAAAGCAAAAAGTCGCTTTGTTAATACAGACAAATAAAGAAAGAACGGTCACGAGAAGGGTGTGTAAATATATGTAATAAAGAAGAGAGGGAAGGATTAGCTTGGATGAGAAAAGTAGCAATACTTTTGAAAGGATGGGGGACAATGAACTAGAACGTTGTATTTCATGCGGAGAGAAAGACAGTGTTATTCACTGTTTAAAAGAGGTAAGGAAAGAAATTTGGGAACGAGAAGAAGTAAATAAATAAGGCAATATTTGGGAAAGGTAAAAGAAAAGTGGATAAGAAGAAAGAGAGTGAGAGAGAGAGAACAGGAGAGAAAGCACAGAGATTGAGATAGAATAAGTGGTACAAATCACAGGGCTACACTCGTAACAACCAGTGAGCTATGCGTGCGTAGCGCCTAAGCAGTACTCAAACTTTTGTACATTAGAATAAGTAAACTTGTTAAGTAAGCTTTGATAAACAATTGTAAATATAGCATAAGTACAATAAACGTTATTATCGGCTCTATTATAGATTTCTTCGCAGCTTCACCAACCCAACCTTTCTTGTTGTGTTTACATCTTCTAACCAAGTAATAGACTTTTGTTAGCAACCTTTCCGCTGTTACACTCTTCACACAATCAGTAAAGTACAACAGTGGTGGAACTGACGTTTTTAAAGGCCATTGGCAAAGTACCAAAATATGTCTTGTAGTATTTCGCCCTCAAATGAGGTTTTACAAACCCTGTTTCGGCCGAATAGTAAAACGCTGACACATTTTTCTCGACATTAATTTATCAATTTCAGGCTTAATTTAGACAAAGAGAGATGTAGTATTGATAGAAGGACATCATAATTAAATAAGTTGCATCACTCTTAGAATAGTTCAATTTAGAAAAGAATTGCTTACATGTATATATGCAATCACAGATCGCAACAATACGGCCTGGAAAATCTCTCATTTTGGGATATGTATTGGCTGGGCAACATTTGGTTAAGCTGCACGCAGTGTTTTCTGTTATTTTACACAGGAGTACTGATTCCCCACTGTCTTGTTATTCGTCACGTACATAGCTAAGCAGGCACAGTAGAGTAGTAAGCTAGGGGAGGCAATGTTTCCGCAGCGTTGAGAGCAGGCTCCCTAGGTCTGTTATACCTGCAAGGAACTATCCAACAAGACAATTCCTGCAAATGTTTATCTTGATTAATTGGAGTAGACAGAAAAACACGCTGTTGCAATAACAGTTTATTGAAGAATGGGTAGAGAATCATATGATATAAAAGAGACTACTTTACTTTCTTTAAAAGCTATGCATAGAAGGTATAGTGTTTCATCCAAAAATTAGATAACGAGATTTCACATGAAATAAAATGTATTGAGATTCCCTAAATCCAAAGTAACTATTTTAGAAACAGTACACACGGGCATGCATGTGTGTGTGCGCAAGCGTGAACAGCATTACTAGAAAATAAAAACTCGTTAAACTTGGTATTTAAGTTCAGTATCTCCCAAGTATACAACACTAAGCTTTTCTGAAAAATAACCGCAAACCCAACTATCCTTTAATGGAATAGTTTTTCAATGTTTGATGTTCTCAAAAACTCTCTTAACGATTTTTGTTAATACAATATGTTTAAAACATTTTATAACAAACATAATGAATATCTTTACTTTTCTGGGACTGACTTCCGAAGACTTTTTCATTCTGAATGACTTTTGCATAAGTGGTAAGCCATCAGATATAGATAAAAATTTACTACGCAAAAATATAGATGTGGGTAATAACATAAAATTTATCACTTTTTTGTAGAGTTAATCGTTTCCGAGATATTACTTGATTTTAGGTTTAAACTAACAGGGACTCCCCTTTCGCTTAATTTCTCTTTTGTTTTACTCCTGACCATGCAAAGAGACCCGACGTTCAAATTTTCACACAGCAACCCGCTTTTAAAATATTTTGTGTGTCGCTTTAGCCTAGGTAGACGCTTATTTCCCTTCTACTTTAGTAATAAGACATTTTGCGCCAACGCTTATCTCAATAGCATGAAACGAGTAAAAGGGTAGGTAATCTTTTCTAAGAATGGTTTGTTTGCAGAACAGGCAGAGAAAGTCAGATTTTTCGAATGAGCAGTGGAGCAATGTTGCACGCCCGTACAGCAATGCTTACAGTGATTGGTATTTGTCGTGTTTTCCTTAGGGATGTGACGTTGCAGCAATGCTAATTAATCAATACATAGTGCGGAGCAAACTGAGAATTACAGTGTCTGTCCCTTAACATAAGTAATAATATTAATTACGGAAGGATTATTAATTAAGTAATACTAACTATTAATACACCTGGGAGACTGCTGCTCCAGATTAAATCACGAAGCCAGACATATATATTGAGAAAAATTATCAGAAATAGTCCTATTACTTGCTCCCTTGTAAGTAGAAGCGAAATAAGGGAGTACCATAGGTTAAAGTGAAAGCCAAAAGCTGGTTGCTATGTGCCTGATGTTCCTTTGTTTGTATGGACAGGAGTTGACAAATTCCTGTATAAGAAAAGTATAAGTGTTTCAAAGCTGAAACCAATAAGAAGTAATATCTCAAAAACGTTCAACTCCACGAAAAAAATCTGATGTGTTCCATTCACATGACTTTCTCTATATCTCTGCAGCAAATTATTGTTAAGAAGTTTATGCTTCTGTTTACCTCAAGCTAACTGAGAAAAGAATAGCAGAAATAGTCTTATTACTTGCTTCCTTGCAAGTAGAAGCGAAATAAGGGAGTACCATAGGTTAAAGTGATAGTCAAAAGCTGGCTGCTATGTGACCTGTGCGCCCGTGTCGTAGAATTTCGACACGTAAAAGAACCTCAAGCCTGATAAAGAGACCTCTGAGCAGAATTAAGATGTCTTTCACGCCCAATATAGAATGGGACGCCGAGAACCGCAGCAAATAAAACTCAATTTAGTTTTACTTTTATTGGTCCTTCTATGGCATCTGTTTCCTTTCCAGAAATCTGACACATAGTTGCGTACAGAGTTTACTATTTTTTTGTTGTGAAGAGGCAATGTGTAAAAGTACAATATTTTCATCACTGTGGTATTTCTTTCAGTTGTGTAGTATTCATTTCGCCGTTTGCTTATATTCCCTCGCAATTGTTCAGCTAAAAGCCCGGAAGGCAATCCTCCGCCAGCAAGCATCCTATGTATACAATGTTCCTCGCTGTGTTTATTCATATTTTATTCCACATCTTCCAATATTCTAACTGGATAGCAATCCAACGCTGCTGTATTTCTTAATAATGCTGAGATTAAACCCAATAAGTTTTTACTTTCTCTACACGTACTAGGTACATAGTGTATAGAGAAGGTATTGCACTGCAAGTAAAAATCGATACCGAGATTTCACCGGAAATATATGTTTTAGGGCCCCCTATATATATATATATATATATAAAAAGCATTTTCACAAAAAGGTCCGTGTGTGTTTGAGAGTGTGTGTGTGTGTGTGTGTGTGTGTGTGTTTGTGTGTGTGTGTGTGTGAACACGATAACTCAAAAACGAAAAGTCGGTAAAATACTTGGTATTTAAGTTTAGTATTTTCCAGGGATGCGACACGAAGATTTTGAGAAAAATCACCCCACCTCAAACTACCCATTACATGGAACTTTTTTCGAAAATGTTGATTTTCTCAAAACTGGCTCTAACAATTTTGATTAAACTATCGTATATTAAAGATATTTACCTGACAAATAAAATGTATATCTTGAATTTTCTGGGAATGGCCCCTGAAGACTACTTTATTCTGGATGAATTTTACGAAAATTTGCATCACTGCTAAACAGTAAGAGGACAACAACTTAAAAATGTAGGGCACGTTAAAACACACAATTTATGTAATATAATTTTATTTTCGTGGAGTTGATTGTTTTTGAGATATTCTTTGTTATTGGTTTCAGCTTTGAAAAACATACTTTTCTCATGCAGGAATTTGTCAACTCTTGTCCATACAAAGGAACTTCAGTCACATAGCAACCACCTTTTGATTATCACTTTAACTTATGGTACTCCCTTATTTCGCTTCTACCTACAAGGGAGCAAGTAATAAGTCTATTTCTACTATTTTTTTCTCGATTAGCTTGAGGTAAATAGAAGAAGCCTATTAACAATAATTTGTTACAGAGATATAGAGAAAGTCATGTGATTTGGACACATCAGATTTTCTACCAATGCACAACGCACATAACAGGTAGAGAAGGTATTGTATTCCATAATTCGATACCGATATTTAACCGGCAAAATTGTTTGAGATCCTCTGAATTAAAAAAAAAAAAGTAAAAAAAAAATCTGATGTACTCAATTCACATGACTTTCTCTGCATCAATGTAACAAATTATTGTTAATAAGCTTATTCTTTTATGTATTTAATGTCTTCTTACTTAGTTCCTTTATAAGTAGAAGAGGAATAAGGGAATACTTTAGGTTAAACAGACAGACTTATGTTTTAAAATGTGGTTGCTATGGGATTGAAATCCGATTCTTTGTGTGGCCAAGCTTTGACAAGTTCCCGTATGAGAAAAGCCGAAGTATTTTAAAACTAAAATCAATAACAAGGAATATCTCGAAAACGGCCAACTCCACGAAAAAAAAATGTATGACATAAATTGTGTGTTTCATCAAGATCTACATTTTTGTACAAAATAAGTTTTCCTCTATCTCTTACGGTTTACCAGTAATAAAATTCAATAAAAATCATCTAGAATAAAGAGGTCTTTAGAGGCTATTTCCAGAAAATTCAATATATACATTTCATTTTTCATGTAATTATCTTTAATATATGACATGTTAATCAAAAGCGTTACAGCCATTTCTTAGAACATCAACATTTTCGCAAAATTTTCCATGTAAAGGGTAGTTAGTGTTGGGGAGATTTTCTTGAAAATCTTCGTATCGTATCCTTGGAAGATTCTGTACTTATATAACAAGTATGGTATTTAACGGTATTTTCATTTTTGAGCTATGCTGTCTAGACGCGCGCGCGCGCGCGCGCGCACGCACACACATACACACACAGATGTACATTTTTCTAAAAAGCTTTTTTCATCTTGCAAGTATGCGACACGAAGACTTTTCAAGAAAATTCCCACACCCCAAACTACTCTTTATATGGAACAGTTTTCGAAAACGTTGCTTTTCCCGAAAGTGGATCTAACGATTTTGATTAAAATACTGTAGTTACTTTCATGTCAAATGAAAGGTATGAAATAAACGTTTGTTACCTCTAACGGTTGTGTGTGTAATTTTAAAATAATTAGGAATGTAATGCAGCTTGATAAGAATGCAACCTAAATACACTGTTATTGATACACAGAGGGAAAGGTTTGCATGTTTACAACGCTTAGATACATACCAATGCTTGTGGAATTCACTCTCCAAAAGAGCCATAAAGCATATCGTTGGTGCGGAATGATTTCGTGATCTCAAACTACCGTTGCATGGCGCACCTGTAGTCATATTCTGATTTTATGGTCTTCACATGCATCACTTTCCATTCATACGACTTTCTCTCTCTTTTCTGTAATAAACTACACTTATAAAAAGCTTACTCATACCTACTTCATGCTACTCAACATAAACATTGGCAAAAATGGTCTTACAACTTAGTTCTTTATCAGTAATACGGAAATTAGGATCGTACTAAACTAAAGATAGATAGTCAAATCTTTTTCAATGACCCACTATGTGAAACACTTGAATATCGTTCTCTTTGCATATCGAAGGGTTTAAAAAATGAAATGAATGGCGACCTCCCATTAAGTATTTTAAATTTGAAACCAATAACAGGAAAATGATTAAGCAAAACATGATGCACATCTTCGAAACGCTGGAGTCAATCCATATACTTACCTGGCTAGCAGCCGAGAACATTTAGAGTTAAGCAAAAATGGATTTACTGCGAGGACAATGATACTGCATTGGTCGCGCTAGGCAAACAAAGTTCATATTGGCTGGGTAGAGTCAGACTGAAAAGTTCAAATCCCGGCTATGGCATTGAATTTTTCAGTCTGACTCTACCTATCCAACTCCTGCTCTACACACAGCTTGTGTGAAAAAAATCTGTTGTGTTCCATTCACATGACTTTCTGTACATCTCTGCAACAAATTATTGTTAAAAAGCTTATGCTTCTATTTACTTCATGCTAATCGAGAAAAAAATTCCCAGAAATAGTCTTATTACTTGCTTCCTTGTAAGTAGAAGCAAAATAAGGGAATACCATAGGTTAAATTGATAGTCAAAGCTGGTTGCTATGTGAATGAAGTTCCTTTGTTTGTATGGGCAGGAGTTGACAAATTCCTGTATGAGAAAAGTATGTTTTTCAAAGCTGAAACCAAAAACAAGGAATATCTCAAAAACGATCAGCTCCACGAAAAAAATGTATACAACATAAATTGTGTGTTTTAAAGTGCTCTACATTTTTTGTGGAGGAAGTTTTTGTCCATTTCTTACGGTTTAGCAGTTATGCAAAATTGCGTAAAACTCACTCAGAAGAAAATAAGTCTTCAGAGGCTATTCCCAGAAAATTCAAAATATACATTTTGTTTGTCAGGTAAATATCATTAATATACGATAATTTAATCAAAATCATTACAGCCATTTTTTAGAAAATCAAAATTTTCGAAAAAAAGTTCTATAAAAAGGGTAGTTTGGGGTGGGGGGATTTTTCTAAAAAATTTCATGTCGCATCCCAAGTTATACACACACGGATCTTTTTCTGAAAATACTTTTCTTGGATACAGGGAACCCTAAAACATACATTTCCGGTGAAATCTGGGTATCGAATTTTTTGGTGGAGTGCAATACCTTCTCTATACACTATGTGCATAGATGTCTCACTTTAAGTACTTGCAATTCCTTTTGTAGTGCATTTGAATAGACATGATAAGGCTGAACATTAAAGAAGTATAAGGAATTTTCCCAACTGTAGAAAAGAAAGCCTCTGATCGTGACACAGCTCAGGAACGCATTATGCGAAACTGCCGTATGAAGTTGGTATGCAGTCAGCTAGAAAATTACTCCTCAGGAGTTAGCAAAGGAGGAATAGTAGCAACGACACAGTGAAGCTTCCAATAATGGCTTCAGCAGCGTGATGTCATTATTCAGAAAATGTAGTCTAAACCATACTCCATACAACTTGTCCGTATCTCTTAACTATCTCGCGCACTAGGGCATCTCTATTTGGTTGCTGTCGTGGAGTAGATAGTAAGTAGTTCCATATTTAGCTAGATAATTTATTTATAAGGTAATGCATCTGAGAAATTTGACCACAAATCTTATTTGTTCCATTCACATGACTTTCTCTACAGTAAATTATTGTAAAAAGCTTATTCTTTTATTTACGTAATGCTAATGGAAAAAAAAAAAAATTATCAGAAAGAGTCTTATTACTTGCTTCCTTGTAAGTAGAAGGGAGATAAGGGAATGCCATAGACTAAATCGATACTCAAATGTTTTAAAACCTGGTTGCTGTATGAGAAAAGTATAAGGATTTTAAAATTGAAACTAACAAGGAGTATCTCAAAAAACGGCTAACTCCACGAAAAACAATGTGTATAAAAATTGTGTGTTTTAACGATATCTACATTTTTTGTTAAGTAAGTTTTTGCCTATCTCTTACGGTTTACCGGTTATGCAAAATTCCACAAAATTCATCCAGAATAAACATGTCTTCAGGTGCTATATTCGGAGAAAATGATATGCATTATATTTGTCATGTAAATATCTTATATATTAGAGATTTGAATTAAAATCGTTAGAGACATTGTTGAGAAAATCAAAATGTTCGAAACTTTTTTCATGTAAAGAGTAGCTGGGGGTGGGGGAATTTCTTGAAAATCTTCGTGTCGCATCCTTGGAAGATACAAAACTTGAATACCAACTTTGGTATTTAACGGTCTTATCGTTTTTGAGCTATGCTGCCCACAGAAATACACACACACAAGATACACATAGGACAGTTTTCTAATTTTTTTTTATTCAGAGGGTCTCAAAACATGTATTTCCGGTGATATCTCGGTATCAAATTATGCACTATGTACATAGTATGTGTAGAGAAAGTAAAAATTGTGGAAAATTAGAAAATTATTTTGTTTGGTTATAAAGTATTTTGAATTCTAAACTTAGGAGAATATATTATTTTTCCCACTTGGCACTCTTTTAACTACAAATTAACAACGTATATAGTTTTTCTCGCATACTTTTTTCTAAAATTTTTCCATTACTCCATACAGTGCAATTTTTACTTTCTCTATACGTACTATGTACATAGTGTATAGAGAAGATATTGTACTCCACCAAAAAATTTGATACCGAGATTTCACCGGAAATATATGTTTTAGGGTCCCCTGTATCCAAAAGAAAAGTATTTTCAGAAAAAGGTCCGTGTGTCTGTGAACACGATAACTCAAAAACGAAAAGTCGCTAAAATACCACACTTGGTTTTTAAGTTTAGTATCTTCCAGGGAAGCGACACGAAGATATTGAGAAAAATCCCCCCACCCCAAACATGGAACTTTTTTCGAAAATTTTGATTTTCTCAAAAATGGCTGTAACGACTTTGGTTAAAATTTCGTATATTAAAGATATTTACCTGACAAATAAAATGTATATCTTGAATTTTCTGGGAATAGCCTCTGAAGAGTAGTTTATTCTGGATGAATTTTACTGAATTTTGAATAACTGCTAAGTTTAAGAGATGGACAAAAAATTACTACACAAAAAATTTAGAGCACATTAAAGCACACACTTTATGTTATATACATTTTTTTCGTGGAGTTCGTCGTTTTTGAGACATTCCTTATTTTTGGTTTCTGCTATGAAAAAAGTATACTTTTCTTATAAAGGAACTTGTCAACTCCTATCCATGTAACAAAGGAACTTCATTGACATAGCAACCAGCTTTTGACTATCACTTTAACCTATGGTTGTCCCTTACTTCACTCCTACTTACAAGTAAGCGAGTAATAAGACTATTTCTGCTAATTTTTTCTGATTAGCATAAAGTAAATAGAAGTATAAGCTTTTTAAGAATAATTTGTTGCAGGGATATAGAGAAATTCATGTGAATGGTACACATCAGATTTTTCACCAATCTATTTTAAACTTTTTATACTGCCTTTCAAAAACACATTAAAGAAAAAATTTACATTAATTTTAACGTTCTCTAGCACGTATGTACATAAATGTACATAGTAGCTCGTCCACCCAAAAATTCTGTACGGAGATTTCACCGGAAATATGTTTCGAGGTCTCCTGAGTCCTAAAAAGGCATTTCTAGAATAAAAGGTCCGTCTGTTGGTATGCGTTTAAGGACAGCATAGTCAAAAACAGAAAACTGTTAAATACAAAACTTGATATTTATGTTTAGTAGCCCCCAAGAATGCGACACAAATATTTTAAATAATATCTCACCACCAAAAACTACCCTTTACATGAAAAAAAATTGAAAATTGTGTTTTTCTCAAAACTGACCATAACGATTTTGATTAAAATATCGTATATTTAATATATTAACATCACAAATAAAATATATATTTTGAATTTCTTGGGCAAATCCTCTGAGGACCTTTTCATTGCGGATGTCTTTTGCAGAATTTTGCACAACAGACAATTTATTACTCATAAAATGTAGATCTGACCGTTTTTAAGATATTACTTGCTATTGGTTTAAGTTTTTAACTACTTAATTTTTTGCAAGCGAACCTAACCTCAATTGCTTCACATAGTGACCAGCTTTTAAAAGATTTGACTACAGCTTTAACATAATGTATTCCCTTTTATCTCTTCTACTTACTGTGAAGCAAGTAATAGGATCATTTCTGCTAATATTGACCTCGATTAGCAAGATGTAGATAAAAGATAAATCGTCTATAAGAATAGTTTGTATTTGGAAAATATAAGATTTTTCGAGATATATTATCAAATTTTGAAAAAGCATGAGTATTGGAAAGTACGAAAAGTAATAATGTTCACATAGTTGCTCACATAGTTGCACTCTCTGTCGCAGGGGCCGTAAATGTAACACGTGAAGAGCGGCAGCAGTACCTGAAAACATTAGAATGGCTCACCAGGTTGTGTGGACATGTGCTAGAATATTATCTATATCTGGACATTTTTGGCCAGTCACCGACAGCTATAAAAGGGAGAGAACGAGCCCCATCAAGTAAGTTTTCCACTGGAAGCTTTGAGTGTGCAGTTGCAGCCGAAGCAAATTAGGCAGCGTCCAGAGAAAAACTGCACTGCATCGAAATAAAGAATATTTGAAATCTGTTTTGAAAGTAATAGGATGTTATTCTTATTTCTATTCTTCTTTCTACTTCATATAGATATGATAAACATTAGCATAAATTGTTTTATTACACATTTCCTAATAGACAGAAAGAGAATAGTGGAATATACCAGACCAAAGCGAAGATCAAATGTTTTAAGAGCAGATCGCTGTATGATCACAATGAAATCCGTTCTCCTCGCATGACCCAGATGAAAAAAACGAAAAACGATTTAACATTTGAAAAAATAGTATTAGAAACATTAGACTAATTACAAGCAATATCTCGAAAGCGGTTAACTCAAAAAATATTAAATAAATAAAAGAAACATGAAGTGTTTGCTTTGTCGAGATCTACATTTTTGTATTGTAAGATTTTATTTATCTCTTACGGTTTATCAGTTATGCAAAAGTGATCCAGATTAAAGAGGTTTTTAGAGGCTTCATTTCATTTGTCATAAAAATATCAATATTCGAAGTATTTTCTATGAAAACGGAGGTCTTAGGTGAGGGCATTTTCTTTGAAATCTTTAAATCAGATCGTTTAGTTCTTATGTGAAACTTTTTCCAAAAAAAGACCTGATGTGTTCCATTCACTTGGTTTTCTCTAACTTTTCTGCAAACAAACTTCTCTTACAAAAGAGTATGCTTCATTCCACTGCATGCTGATCGGGATACATTTGAACACATATGGTCTTATTACTTAGTTCCTTGTAAGTAAAAGGGAAATAAGGCAATGCTCTAGACTAAAGCAATAGTAACATTTTTAAAACTGTCGCTATGTGATTCATAATGAAATGCTGTTTCCTTTGCATATTAAGAAGTAAAATAATAGAAAAAAAAGATGACGACTTCCCGTTTGAAAAAAAGTTCATTAAAATTGAAATCAATAACCATGAATATCTCGGAAATGGTTACGTTCACAACAAAAGTCGATATTAAATTGTATGGTTTGACTAGATGTACATTTTTGTTTCGTACGTTTTTGTCCATCTCTTACGGTTTACCTGTTGTGCGAAATCCATACACAATGAAGAGTACTTCACCGGCTATTCCCAAGAAATTTAATATATATATATATATATTCGTGTAAACATGTTTAGTATACGGAAGGTATTTTAAACAAGATCGTCCGAACCATTTATGGAAAAAAAAAAATCACAATTTTTAAAAGTTTTCTATGTAAGGGGTGGTTTAGCATATTGAGATTTTCTTGAAAATCTTCGCGTCGTATCCTCGAAACACTTTGAAGTTAATTAAAACGTTTGATATTTAACCGCTTTCGTTTTGAGTTATGCTTTTCACAGAGACAGACACACATCCGTCCTCATTGTAAAAATATTTTTTTTTTTGTATCAGCGATCCTAAATTGTGTATTTCCTGTAAAAATCTAGGTATCGAATTTTTGAGTGGAATGCAATATCTTAGTAACCTATGTACTATGTACGAAGTGGATAAAGTAAATACGCTTTATTTTATTTAGGGGATCTCAAAACGTGCACTTGTGATGTAATCTCGCTAATTCATTTTTGGGTGGCATTTATTTTTATTCATTTATTAGTCTGACTCATAAATGAGTTTGCCAAGTGACACAGAACAATATACTTTTAGAGGTTTTTAACGAAAAATGTTGTAAGTATCACAAAAAATATTTTATCATACGTTATAATAGTTATGAGAACAAATTGTAGCAGATTATAAAAGATGTGCAACAATAAAAGTTATAACAATAAAAGAGAAAAAAAACTACAAAAATAAAGTGACTTATAAACCATAATACATTTTACGTTCTATTCAAACCATATAAATGATTTCGAAAAATGGCTACGGAATGTTTTATGATGTTTTCCGTGATTGCTTGTTCCACACTTCTGTTAATTTTATATTTTGCCCTCCATTTCACAAACATATTTGTAATTGTCCCTCGAGATCCAAAAAATAGGCCTACTATTGTTATTTTTCTGAGATTGCATTTTTCTTTAAAATATGGTATGGTGGGCTCATATATTTTCTGTTTTTCCAGATGAACTTGTTTGAGACCTTAAAACATTTGCATTTGTGTGCTGGGAGTTGGTAATGCAAATCGATGATGGCGATAATGCGCTGTATTGCAGCAATGCAACAAAAAGGCTGGAGGCTTGTGTTATCTGACCCACAAAATGGGAGGAAGGAAGGAAAATATCTCTTATCGCGAGAGGGAGAGAAGAAAGACACTGTAGCCGCCGCATTGCTGATTTTGCTGGCGCCTTGCCTTCAAGGAATATATTATTAAAATTCACAGCCATGCGCCCCTTGACCCTGTAAACTATCACGTCATTGTAACACTCAGGTGGGAAGTGCACAGATTATTGACTTAGTCAAACTTCCGTCCCGCTCCCGGAAAGGGAACACAATTATCGGAAATGAATCGGAAACAGCGTCTTGCTTCTTGCTCAATCCCTTTATTTTCCTAAAACTACAGCAAAGTTTCTCGTTCGTCATCTGTTATTCTTGCTTCTTTCTGATGAAGCCTTCCTTACGGAGGTGGAACAATTACTGAGGAAATCTAGGGTGTATTTATAAAAATCTGATGTGTTCCATTTATACGACTTTCTCTATATCTCTGCAATAAATTATTTTTAAAAAGGTTATGCTTCTATTTACTTCCTGCTAATCGAGAAAAAATTAGCAGAAATAGCTTTATTTCTTGCTTACTTGTAAGTAGAAGCGAAATAAGGGAGTATCATAGGTTAAAGTGATAGTCAAAAGCTGGTTGCTATGTGACTGAAGTTCCTTTGTATAGACACGAGTTCACAAAGTCCTGTATGAGAAAAATATAAGTTTTTATAGCTTAAACAAAAATAAAGAAATATCTCAAAAACAATCGACTCCACGAAAAAAATGTATACAACATAAATTGTGTGTGTTAATGTGCTCTACATTTTTTGTGTGGTAAGTTTTTGTCTCTCTCTTACGGTTTAGCACTTATGCAAAATTCCGAAAAACTCACTCAGTATAAAGTAGTCTTCAGAGGCTATTCCCAGAAAATTCAAAATATACATTTTATTTGTCAGGTAAATATCTTTAATATATGAAATTTTAATCAAAATCGTTAGAGCCATTTTTGAGAAAATCAAAATTTTCGAAAAAATGTAATGTGTAGTTGGGGGTGGGGGGATTTTTCTCAAAATCTTCGTGTTGCATCCCTGGAAGATACTTAACTTAAATACCAAGTTTGGTATTTTACCGACTTTTCGTTTTTGAGTTATCGTGTTCACAGACACACGGACACACACACACACACACACACACACACACACACACACACACACGGACCTTTTCTGAAAATACTTTTTTTGGATACAAAGGACCCTAAAACATATATTTCCGGCGAAAACTCGGTATCGAATTTTTTGGTGGAGTGCAATACATTCTCTATACACTATGTACCTAGTGCGTATAGAGAAAGTAAAAACTGATGTGTTCCATTCATATGACTTTCTCTAGCTATTCCGCAAACAAACTTCCTTTACAAAATATTATTTTATCAATGGAGATGAACATTAGCAAAACTGCATTACTTGCTTTCTTGTATGGATGAATGGATAAGTGTATTTATTAAAATAACAATATCATCCATTGAGCTTCATCACTCATACGGGTTCACAGACCGTTCGTGCTTTTGCGATACATAAAGTAGCAGCAAGCAAAGTTAAAAAAAAAAAGTAAACACGAAAATAAAAGGACAAACCTATTAAAATACAGCAATTTAAATTAACAGCACAAGAGTACAGCTTATTCAGATGCATTTATGTATCCTATTATAGTAGACAAATATACTTAAGAAAATATATACACACAATACTAACGCCACAATACAATAATGACCGAAAAGGATGACACCAAATATACAGATGTAAAAAAGTATACTCACTTTTGTTTAGCTTTTCTTATCGCCCCACCCCCTCTTCCTTACTATCAGCCTTCTCAGATCTCAGCTGTTTTGCCTTATTTAGAAATTTGCCTAGCCCGTCCGCGTTTTCCGAGCCTGCCAGTAGTGGTCAAAGATCGCGGTAAATACTTTTCCCTCCATAACCCTACATCTTGCCAAGATATGGGTCCACGACTCTTTCTCCTCGCAAATGGGGCAGATTCTCATACCATTCTCGTCAGTAATTTTTATCATCCGCCATGCTCCTAGTCTAATCCACGCGAGCCCCTCTCTAATGAGTTTGCTACCTGTTTTGATGTATTGCTCCATACCCCACTCCAATTTTAGCCCAGACTGGATTTCCAATGAAACCTTCTCCTTGCTTCTCGTAAGAAGGGAATGCACTGGGCTAAAGCGATAGTCAAATCTTTTTAAAGCTGGTCTCTATGTTGAACTGTAATTCGGTTCTCTTTGTCGGCCAGGAGTAAAAAATAGAGATATGAAACGAATAACAACTCTCCATCTGAGAACAGTTCAACTATTTTAAAACTGGGTTTGATTCCCGGCTGGGACGGGAAATGTTTCTTTAACCAGAATTATTCCCTATCCCCCATAGAGTCTGGAAGTATGAAAGTGAGAGTAAATGTGCGTGTGTTTAGTAATATAAAGTTTATTAACCTAATGTTCTGAACCTACAATTTCACAAGTCAAAGCCACCGTTATGACCATTGATATTAAAGGGGGATGTACGAATGAAACAATAAAAAAAAAAAAAAAACGTGAAATATCTCGGAAATGGCTGTGTGTATGTGTATCATTAATTGTGCATCAGTTGGTGTAATGCAAATTTGGAAGATGCTGAACTTAAATGCCAAGTTTGGTATTAAACAGACAAGATCATTTTTGAGCTAGGCTGCACACACTTGGCCGTTTTCTAAAAATGCTTTTTTTTTTTTTTCTTTTCTAAACAGGGAAACCTAAAACGTGCATTTCCAATGAAATCTCGAATATCGAATTTTTGGGTGAACTTCAACACCTTCTGTACCTAGAGAAATTAAAAATGAAACAAATATCTCTCTATAGTGAATCTGGATGGTTTAATAATACCTTAGTCTCGGTACCTCAATGCGTTTATCAGAAAGGAGGAATACATACTTTTGTTTCCATGTTTGATGAGCACGAGTGCAGGTTTTCACTTCATTTATCCAAAAAGATATTCATAAGACACCTTGGTTGTCAACTTAGTTCATCCTACGCCTTACCTGCAAAAGAAATCCTGTGTTTAGGACATTTCAAAATACATAAAATAAAGTAAGATTATAACACAAATATGCTGTACAGTTTATGGAATGCAATGTTTCTTAAGGGTTGTAGTCTAAGACACCATTTACACATAAACATTATACGACGGTTGGAGCTTTAAAGGTGGCAACTGTCATTTACAACTGATTCAAAAGCATGCTGTCAAGTTTAACTGTCCTCTAAAGTAGTCATCAACATTGTAAAAAACCCGTTGCCAGCGATATGGAAGTCTTAGGATACCCTTAGCAGCGCCTGTTGTGCTGATAGTTTGAATGGAGAGGTGTGCTGTCTGACGATCTCTGGAACAGTTTTGAAGCGAATGTCACGAAGTGGTTCTTTTATCTTTGGAATCAAGTCAAAGTCACAAGAGCTTAAGTCCGGGAGTATGGTGTATCACCTTCCAGGCCTATCCAAATCAGCCACAGCTTGCGGTGTATGAACAGTAACATTGTGGATATTAGGATCACCACGAGGAACGAGGTTCGTGAGAACCCCAACAATGTGAAAGTTACGGTGTTTCTCGTGTACGATTGTGATGGCGTTACCCTAATGCATTACGTTCTTCCACACCAGACCGTAAACGCGCAGTATTACTGTTCATTTTTGGAACACAACCTGCGACCAGCTTTGAGAAAGAAGTAGCGGCACTTTCTGCTAAACCCACCCATCATTTTGCACGACAATGCTTGGCTCTCTCCCCTAAATCGATTTTACAATCACAGAACATCATAGTACGGAAATGCCCTTGCTTGAGATCCATCCTAGCATTTGGCGTAGCAACATCTGCTATATATATATGCCCGCGGCGCTGATGGTGCACATTGTTAGAGCGCACCCAGATTTGGACATGTTGCTATTTTAATTTTAGTCTGAAGTTAGGAAAAGCTGCTTCGGCTTACCACAGCTCATTGTTATCCATTCTCAAAACATTTGAAGTGACCCCCATAGAAATAGATTTTTACTTTCTCTACACGTACCGTATACATAGTGTATAGAGAAGGTATTGTATTGCATCCAAAAATTGGATACCGATTTCACCGAAAATACATGCTTTAGGACCCCCTGAATCCAGAAAAATGCGTTTTTAGAAAAATGTCCCTGTGTGTGTCTGTCTGTGGACAGCATAGCTCAAAAACGAAAAGTCTGTTAAATATCAAACTTGGCTTTTAAGTTCAGTATTTTCCAAGATTTTCAGAAGATCCTTCCACCCCAAATTACTCTTTAAATGGAAAACTTTTCGAACTTTTTGATTTTCTCAAAATGGCTCTAACAATTTTGATTAAAATGCCTTATGTTTTAGATATTTTTATGATAAACGAAATGTATATCTTCAATTTTCTGGGAATAACCTCTGAAGATCTCTTCATTCTGGATGTCTTTTATATAACTGGCAAACCGTGAGATATATACAAAAACTTACTACACAAAAATGTAGATCTCATTAAAACACACAGCTTAAGCCATATACAGTTAACCGTTTTCGAGGTATTCCGGATTATTGGTTTCAATTTTAAGCCACTTAAACTTTTCTCAAACGGGAAGACATCTTTTTTTCTCGTTTCTCGTTTGCTTATTCCTGGCAAGCAAAGAGATTGGAATTTCAATTGTGTCACATGGCGACCGACTTTTAATAGAACAAGACTATATTTTAGCCTGTGCAATTTCTTATTTCCCTTCTACTTATAAGGAATTTAGTAAAAATTCTGCTTATGTTTATCTTGATTAGCAAGATGTAGATAACAGATGAATATTTTGGATAAAAGTTTGTTTATCGAACAGCTAGAGGACATCATGAGAATGGAACCCATTAGATTTTTTCCCTTCTACTTACAAGGAACCAAGTAATAAGGACAATTTCTGCTGATTTTTATCTCGATTATCATGAAGTAGATAGAAAAAAAAAATATGATGTGTACCATTCACATGACTTTCTCCATATCCCTGCAACAAATAATTTTTAAAAAGCTTATACTTCTATTTACTTTATGCTAATCAGAAAAAATTAGCGATATAGTCTTATTACTCGCTTCCTTGTAAGTAGAAACGAAATAAGGGACAACCGTAGGTTAAAGTGATAGTCAAAAGCTGGTTGCTATGTCAATGAAGTTCCTTTGTTTATATGGATAGGAATTGACAAGTTCCTGTATGAGAAAAGTATGCGTTTTTCATAGCAGAAACCAAAAATAAGGAATGTCACAAAAACGACGAACTCCACGAAAAAAATGTATATAACATAAATTGTGTGTTTTAACGTGCTCTACATTTTTTGTCTAGTAAGTTTTTGTCTTTCTCTTACGGTTTAGCAGTTATTCAAAATTTAGTAAAATTCATACAGAATAAACTACTCTTCAGAAGCTATTCCCAGAAAATTCAAGATATAAATTTTATTTGTCAGGTAAATATGTTTAATATCCGAAATTTTAATCAAAATCGTTAGAGCAATTTTTGAGGAAATCAAAATTTTCGAAAAAAGTTCCATGTAAAGGGTAGTTGGGGGTGGGGGATTTTTCTCAAAATCTTCGTGTCGCATCCCTGGAAGATACTGAACTTATATACCAAGTTTGGTATTTTACCGACTTTTCGTTTTTGGGTTATCGTGTTCACAGACACACGGACACACACACACACACACACACACACACACACGGACCTTTTTGTGAAAATGCTTTTTTTTGGATATTGGGGACCCTAAAACATATATTTCCGGTGAAATCACGGTACCGAATTTTTGGGTGGAGTGCAATACTTTCTCTATACACTATGTACATAGTGCGTATGGAGAAAGTAATAAGATTTTTAACAATAATTTGTTACAGAGATGTAGGGAAAGTCATACGAATCACATACATTTTTAACTGAATTGAATTTATTTCCACTTAAAAAAGTTAGTTCTATAATACTAATTTACAAACTCTTGACCACACAAAGAAAATATAGCTGAGCTGAATACTAGTGACTGCTCCAGAGTTATTGTTTAGCCAAGTAGCCCGAATAAATTCAAACTTGCAATTATTCAACTCAGGCCGAATTACATAAAAAAATGACCTCCATCTCGAAACATAATTATGCTTCTAGCCAATTTAAATCTCCATTTTATTTATTTTCTTCAACATTGCCTAGATAATTCCCAGACTTAGTGGTTTATTCATCACCCCCCCCCAATTATCTTATTGTAAATTAGCCCATTTCTCAATCCGTATTTTGCTCTCATTTCTTTAGTTTCTTCATATTCCAGAATTGCATGTCGCTCTTATTTATACCCCATCTTGAACCTTTCAACTCCACTACCCCTATTCCAGCCTATGCCTCGTTCATTGTCATCTTTATTTACATAATTCTACCTCATATTTTCTTTAGCTCCCTGTGTAGTGACTTTTTGTTGTTAAAACTATCTAACATCTCCTGCACTTCCATATCATCAATTCTTTAAGTTGTTACAAAACTCCACTTTCCCTACTTTCCCTATCCCGCCACACCACATCAAAGTCGATTTTCATTCTCCTTATTTTCTCTTGTGCTGCTAGACAATGTCTCTTGTCACTATGTTTCCTTGACTCTCTATTCTGCCTAGTTCAGCTTGAGCAACTCCATTTGGTGAGCTTTTACTGTAAACCAAATGTGTATTTAGCCAACCCTCCTCAATGCCCCATATTTCTACGCCAAAAAATTTTGGCCTCTACTACTGTCCCATGTATTTTCTTCAGTTACATTATATGCATTTCTGGCATTTTACATCTAGAGGCACAAACATTGTTTTAAAAACCCTTCTAGATAATTGTAGCGTAAATAAGGTGGAACATAATTCAAAATAAAAACAATCACTCCTCTGAACCTATGGTTCTCTGTTTCAATACTTTCGTCCACATTTGTACCTTTACACACATTCTCTTGTCCATGATCCGAATAGCTTGATAAGACGTTTGGATATGAAGACACCTAATACAGACAGACAAGACCGTTACTCCTGAAGCGATAGATTTGATCATAATGTTGTCACACTTCGCTTGCCAGTTGCATGCCTGCATCGCTTAACAGCTTGTCTATCCTCCCGGATACATGCAACAGATAACGATAAATATATAGCGTGCAAATAATGGGTAAATGACATGACACTGAAAAATGTTGCATATCTTTATCTGGCACAACAAGGTGTGTGATCTTTTATGTTTATTACACCAAGCACGAATGTTTTGTGGGGATCGTAGTTTGGGGACTCAGATGGAAGAGACAGCAGTCAGTGTGATTTGACCAAAAATTGTGAAAAATTAATAGATTACTTTGTTTGATAATAAAATAATATGACTTCAAACTTTAAGAAAACATATTGCTTTTCCCACTAAGCACACTTGCACTACAGATTAACTGAAGGTATAAATGGATAGGCACATGCTTATCAATGGGCGCCCACAACCTTAAACCTTATTTTATCACAAAATTTCTCCAACACTTTTCCATACTAAACATGTTCCACACGATGCAATTTTTCACCAATTTGTTTCAAACTCTTTATCCAACCTCTCAAAAGCACATTAAACAAAGTGGTCGGATTATTTTTTCCAAATACTGCTCCAGTTGTTACAAATAGACTATCAGATTTTGTGAAATTATGAGTTTTGGAAAAGTACGAAAAATAATAATTTTCTCCACTAATTAAGGATATTATTTTAAAATATAACATAACAGATCTACTTGTAAACTCATTTTCTGTAAAAAAAAAAAAAAATGTTAGAATGTGAATATTTTTAAAAATCTGAAGTGTTCCATTCAGACGACTTTCTCTACATCTCTGCAACAAATTATTGTTAAAAATCTTATGCTTCTGTTTACTTCATGCTGATCGAGAAAAAATTATCAGAAATAGTCTCATTAATTGCTTCCTTGTAAGTAGAAGCGAAATAAGGGAATAGCAGAGGTTAAAGTGGTAGTCAAAAACTGGTTGCTGGTTGCTACGTGACTGAAGTTCCATTGTTTGTATGGACGCGAAGCGAAAGTGGTACGGGGGAAAAGCTCATGAAGGCTACTGCCCATCATATACAGATCAACGAATAAGAATTGTCGTAATATGCCCAAGTAGTTAAAGAGATGTTAAATAAATACAACTTTAAAAATCTGATGTGGCATTCACATGACTTTCTTTACAAAGTATTGTTACAAAATTATGCTCATTTATCCACATCGTACTAATCTAGTTAAACATTAGCAGCCATTTTTTTTAAAGTTACTCGACATTCGTCTTCTCAGGATAGGGAAAACCCCGAAAAAAACCCTTATCCGGGTAACTCACCCTAAGCGAGATTCAAACTCACGACCTTTTGTGTGTGAGGCAGACACGCTACCACCACACTACCCAGGCGGCTATTAGCAGACATTGTCTCATTTCTGGCGCACTTGTAAGTAGAAGGGAAATAAGGGATTACATAAACCATAGTCAAATCTTTTAAAAACTGGTTGCCATGTGAAACAATTTAAATTCGGCTGTCTTTGCATGGCCAGAAGTAAAATTAAAAAATATGTAACGAAATATGACTTCCCGTTTGAGAAAAAATTAAGTAGTTTGAAAATGAAACCAATAACAAGGAATATCTCGGAAATGGTTATTTCTGAGAAAAAAAAACTATCTAACATTTCATAAATAATGTGTTTTAAGGAGATTTTTATGTAGCAAGTTTTTGTCTATCTTTTACGGTTTACCACTTACACAAACGTTATCTAGAATGAGGAGCTCTTTAGAGCTAATTCCCTCCAAAATTCAAGATATACATTTCGTTTGTCATGAATATATCTTAAAATTATGACATTTTAATGAAAATCGTTACAGCTATTTTTGAGAAAATCAAAATTTTCAAACATTTTTCCATGAAAAGACTAGTTTGGGATGGGGGGATTTTCCTGAAAATCTTCGCGTCGCACCCTTATAAGATACTGAACTCAAATACTAAGTTTGGATTAAACGGACTTTTTGCTTTTTGTGTTATGATGTCCTCAGACACACATGTGGGCCTATTTCTAAAAAAGATCTTTTTTGGATTTAGGGGGTCTCAAAACAGTATTTCCGGTGGAATCTAGGTATCTAAATTTTGGGTGGAACGCCTTAGAATGCATTCTCTACCTACTGTGTATATTGTGCAAGAGCGGTCGAATAAGTAAAAACACCTGATATCAATCTACAGGAGGGGGGGGCAGACTCAATTTCTCAGGTTTGCTTCTTAACGATGAAGTGAGAAGGATGTTAATTAACCACAAAAGATTCCAGGAGGACATTCTTGTGGAGCAGGAACGCTGCCAAGGAATGGCGTAGGATAATAGAAGTTCCTCAGGTAGAAGTTTGAAGATTCTGCGGTTATGTCCTGGAATGAAAATGATGATCCTGCAGAAGGTAGGAGATAGATCGGCACATGTTATTGTCTTCCCCACATTCAACCTCTTGTTTGAGGAAACTGAACATGTAGGCACAGCTACAGCACCTCTGAATACGCCAGAAATAATCGATTATTTGTAGTCTTTCATGATCCACTATCGTCTGTTAGAAGACTAAAAATCTGATGTGCTTCATTCACATGCCTTTCTACAAACTATTGTTGCAAAATATGATTCCTTTATCTACATCGTGGCAATCGAGATAGATACATATTAACAGAAATGGTTGTATTATTTCCTTCTAAATAGAAGGAAAATCTTTTAAAACGCCGGTTGGTATGCGAAACAATTGAAATTAGATTCGCTTTGCACGACTAGGAGTAAAACAAGAGAGAGATGAAACGAAAGATGATCTCCCGTTTGAGAAAGATTTAAGTAGCTTAAAATAAGCCATTAACAAGGAATGTCTCCGAAACAGTTAATTATACAAAAAACGCATATGACATAAAATGTGTGTTTAAACGAGATCTGCATTGTTGTGCAGCAACTTTTTTTTTTTTTTAATTTTATTAATGATTGATCAGTATTACATAATTTACAGATCTCTATGAGTGTTAGAATATAAATACATAATTAATAGTAGCATTTAAGGAAAACCTAAGAGGTTCCTTTAAACTATGGGATATCGATAAAGTACTGAGTAGAGTTTAAAAATGGTATTATGAGAGTAAATTAGTGTCGTTAGTGATCGGAATCATCGGAGTTACTGAGTAGCAGATCCTGTGGTAGTCGTCTCTTCAGGCGTGTGGGCTGTTGTACGTCACAGCTCCTGGAACGTCCCGCAAGTGTAAGAAGAAGCGAGAGGCGATCTTGCGTATAAACTTGAGAACTGGAAGGAGACCGAATTCTTGATGTAGCTGCTGGTTCCTGACAAACCAAGGAGCATTGGTAGCGATTCTCAGGAATCTGTTTTGGAGCACCTGTAAACGGCTTATGTGAGTGTTTTTAGCAGTACCCCAGACTTGAGAAGCATAGATGGGTCGAACAAGAGATTTATAAAGAAGAAGGGAACATTCAAGACCAAGAGTTGTGTATTTATGAAATAGTGGATAGAGTTTAGAAAGTCTTACGGATGTTAATGAAATAAGGCGATCGATATGGGCACGCCAAGTGAGTTTGGTGTCCAGCATTACTCCAAGATACTTGACAGGTGTGGTAGAAGGTAGCCAGATGATTTGTTCATTATACTTATTCAAGTAATACGTCGCAATGAAAAAATCTTAGCTTCAGTTTTTTCTGCGTTAAGAAGTATTCGCCAAGCACGAAGCCACCCTGCAAGACGATTAAGAGAAGATTGAAGTGTGTGAATAGCTTCAGAGAGATCTGTGTGTGAGTAGAATAATACAGTATCGTCGGCGCATAAAGCTACGGAAGTCTGGGCCATGTCAGGAAGATCGTAGGTGAAGATATTGAACAAGATCGGAGCGAGTATCGAGCCCTGTGGAACCCCTGCTTTAAAGAACGCCGAGAGCAACTCTTTGTTTATCTCTTATGAAAAGTGCATCCAGAATAAAGAAGTATTCTTCAGAGGCTATTCGCAGAAAATTCAAGATTTACATTTTATTTGCCATGTAGATTGTCTTTAATATACAGCATTATAATGAAAATAGAGACATTTTTGAGAAAAATTCAAATTTTAAAACAGTTTCCATATAAAAAGCAGTTTGGGGCGGGGATATTTTCTTGAAAACTTCCGTACCATTAGGAGCTATGATGTTCACATACACGAAACTGTTTTAAAAAACTTTTTATTCAGGGGTCTCAAAACATGCATTACGGGGAAATGTCGACATAGGATTTTTGGATGGAATACAAAACTTTCTCTAACTACTATATGTAATAATGCATAGTAACTCGTAGAGAAAGTAAAAATATTGGCAAGCGAAGGATAAACCCGCAGTTACAATGAAATACAAGCGTTCACCTAAAGTCACGCAACGCACGCAAGTGTTTGTAAACTCCGAAGTTTAGACTTGTGTTGTGAAAGAGAGTAAATATTTTGCATGTACTGCCAGTTTTTGAGTATAAAGTAGAAAAAAATGTATGATGTGTTTCATTTGCATGACTTTCTCTACATCTCTGCAAAAAGTTATTGATAAAAGCTCATTGTTCTATTTACTTCATGTCGAACGAGAAAACATTAGCAGAAATGGTCTTATACTTGCTTCCTTGTAAGTAGAAGGAAAATAAGGGAATATCCTAGGCTAAAGCGATAATCAAATAGTATTTTAAAAGCTGATCGCTATGTGATTGAAATTCCGTTGTGTGTATGGCCAGGAATTGACAAATTCCCGTATGAGAAAAGTAAAGTATTTTAAAACTGAAACAAAAACAAGGAATATCTCAAAAACGCTCAACTCCATGAGAAAAAGTCTTAACGATCTCTACATTTTTTGTTAAGTAAATTTTGCCTATCTTTACGGTATACCAGCTATGCAAATTTCTGCAAAATTCGTACAGGACAAAGATGTCTTCAGAGGCTATTCCTATACAAACACATACATACATTTTATTTGTCATGTAGATATTTTCTTGAAAATCTTCGTGTCGCATCCTTGGAAGATTCTAAACTGAAATACCGAGTTTGGTATTTAACGGACTTTTGGTTTTTGAGCTATGCTGTACACACACACACGCACACGGGCATTTTTTTAAAAATAATTTTTGGATTCAGGGGGTCTCAAAACATATATTTCCGGTGAAATCTTGATTCGAATTTTTGGGTGCAATGCAAAACCTTCTATATATATTATGAGCATGCTACGTGTAGAAAAAGTAAAAAAATCTGATATGTTAACATTCGATGGCTTTCTATAGTTGTTCCGCAAACAAGCCTTTTATTCAAAAGATTTAACTTTTAGCTACATCATGCTAATCAAGATAAACATAAGCAGAACTAGTCTTATTGCTTGCTTCCTTGTAAGTAGAAGGGAAATAAGAAAATACACAGGCCAAAGCGATAGTCCCGTCCTTAAAAGCGGGATCCCTATGTGAAACAATTGAAATTCCATCTCTTTGATTGCCAGGATAAAACAAACGAAAATGAGAAGAAAGATGTCTTCGGGTTCGAGAAAAGTTTGTGCCTTAAAATTAATACCAATAATATACTTCGAAAACAAAATTGTATATAACATATATTATGTGTTTTAATGAGATCTACATTTTTTGCGTAGTAAGTTCTTGTGTATCTCCTACCGTTTGTCAGTTATACTAAAGTCATCCAGCCCGCCTGGGTAGTGTAACACGTCTGTTTCACATTCAAAAGCTCGCGAGTTCCAATCTCGGTTAGGGCGAGTTATTCCGACGAGATTTTTTCGGGGTTTTCCCTTACCCTGAGAAGACGAATATTGAGTAACTTGAAGCTCCATGGATCCGAGATCATTTGACCGTCATTTCACCAATTTCATAAATCGTCCGATATGACCAACCAGGTTAAAGGACGCTAAATTTAAAAAAAAAAAAAAAAAAAAAAAAAAAAAAAAAAAAAAAAAAAAAAAAGAGGCTATTCCCAGAAAATCCAATTTATACATTTCATTTGTCGTAAAACTATCTTAAAAAATAGGTATTTTAATCAAAATCGCCAGAGTCATTTATGAGAAAATCAATTTTCGCAAAATGTTCCATATAAAGCGTAGTTTAAGGTGGGGGGATTTTCTTGAAAATCTTTGTGTCGCATCCTTGGGAGTTTGGTATTTAACGGTTATTTAGAGCTATGCTGCAGAGACACACACACAGATATTTTTCTAAAAATGTTTTTATTAATGGATCTCAAAACGTGTATTTCCGAAAAATCTTGGTAGCGATTTTTGGATGGAATGCAGTACTTTCTCTATATAATATGTACATAGTAAATGTAGCGAAAGTAAAAATTGACTGATAAAAATATTATTACACATCCTATTTTGTTCTACATTAAGTCAATGTTATCTATTATTTGAAGCATACACATTCGTATATAATCCAAAAATATGGGTTCCAATCACGTGACTTTCTCTTGGTAACAAACCATTCTTACAAAAGCTTATTCTTCTATCTACTTCATGCTAACCAAGATACACATTAGCAGAAATAGTCTACTTATTTTCCTTATAAATAGAAAGGAAATACACTAAAGAGATTGTCAAATATTTTAAAAGCTGGTTGCTATGTTGGTTCTAACCAACTTTTCGTTTTTGGGTTATCGTCTTCAAAGACACACGGACACAAACATGAGCCTTTTTTTTTTTTTATCGCTTTTATTGAATACGAGGGACCGTAAAAACTTACATTTCCTGTGAAAGCTTGGTATCTAAATTGAAGTTGAATAC
This sequence comes from Hymenopus coronatus, assembly GCA_030762935.1. Lineage (NCBI taxonomy): Eukaryota > Metazoa > Arthropoda > Insecta > Mantodea > Hymenopodidae > Hymenopus > Hymenopus coronatus. The sequence goes on from CM060899.1 coordinate 42,561,048, forward strand.
AATACCTTCCCTACCTATGCAGTATGTGCGAACTAGAGATAGTAAACGGATTTTTCTGGATGTAGGGGATCTCAAACCGCGAATTTCCATTCAAATCCCGGTATCGATACTTTTGGGTGGAATGCAATACGCATTATGTAGAGAAAGAAAACAACATGAAAACCTACAATCTTTAATATTTTTGGTATACATGTTTAATATCTTACAAGAATATGATACGCAGAACTTCAATAAAATCCCCCCACCACAAATACTCTTTCACATAGAAGAATGTTTGGAAATTTTCGACTGTCTCGAAAATGGCACTAACCATTTTGATCCAAATATCGTATACTGAAGATATTTATATGGCCAATAAGATGTGTTATTTTAAATTTATTGGCCAGAGGGTAGAAGAGAGACCTCGCCCACCTGTCTTTCCGCAGTGTTGTCAACCAAAGTTTCTTTCTAAGGGGCCCCCAGCCATTATGTTAAATAGGTTATCTAATTTACCACTTATATACTAAGTTTGGTATTCGACGATCTTTTTGTTTTGGGGCTAAGCTGTCCATACACACACACACACACACACACATACACACGCGTGCGCGCGCGGACCTTTTACCAACATTTTTTTTTTTTTTGTTCAGGGGGACCCAAAACATATATTTACGGTGAAATCTCGGTATCGAATTTTTGGGTGGAATGCAATACTTTCTCTATACAGTATGTACATAGTACGTGTAGAGAAAGTAGCAATTAAATCAATGCGCACATAGAATGTTTCAGCCTGATTCTACCTTTCCAATACATTGGTTATGTAAACGGTTATTTCAGTCACGTGACGAGGAGAGCAGCTGCAGTAATATCCGTTCTGGTATCACGAAATACAAAAGGTTTTCAATAACCATTTTTCTGTGAGGCCCTCTACCTCCCACACCCAAAACAACCGAATGTAAGGCAGTTGACAGCGGTGATTTATTGCTCACGTCTGATGTTTCATCTTCCATGACAGCCAAAAAATGTGTTCTGAATTTCATTGTAAATTCCATGTCTCAGAACATCCCAAACTGAAATTATTAAATCATTTTGAATGTATGCTGAAGTACGGCCGAAAACATTAGGTTAGTAGATGTTCATTTAATGAGAGAAGGGGTTAAAATAAAATCAGCACTTGCAATAAGAAATTCCCTAATATTTCCCTTTCTTTTCATTAAGCAGTTTTTTACGCCTTAACTGACGCAATCAACCAACCTTTTTAATGCTTGCCTGTACTTTTCTGTGAACATCATAGCTCTGATAAATAGCAATAACTATGCGACACCAACACTTTTAAGAGAAAATCTCCCAGCCCAAATTAACTGACTTTTATGAACAATTAAATATACAATGTAAAAGCTGAAGCTTTCCTGACGACATATTAAGTCTAAATGTTCTCGGGTTTCTAGCCCGGTAAGTACATGGAAGTTTTGCAAATCTTCATCTTTACGGTAAACTGAACTTCAGATTCTTAGCAAAACTGGTAAACCGTAAGATGCAGACAATGAAGATCTCGTTAAAACACACAATTTATGTCATATGCATTTTTTTCATAGAATTGACCATTTCCTAGATATTCCTAATTACTGGTTTCAGTTTTAAAATAACTAAAACCATTCTCATACGGAAAGTTGTCAATCCCCGGCCATACAAAGAAACGATTTTCAATCTCATACCAAAAAAGTTTAAAATATTTGACTATTGCCTTAGCCTTGTGCATTCCTTTAGGCAAAAGGGAAATAAATGAATACACTAGGCTAAAGCGATAGTCAAATATTTTAAAAGCTGTCGTTATGCGATTGTTATAGAACTTCCGTTCTCTGTGCGTAGCCAGGAGTAAAATCAAAGTAACGGTAGACTGTTATTTGAAAAGTACATATATGTGTTTTAAAACTGAAAATAATAAGAATATCTCGAAAACGGTTAGCTCCACAATAAAATGTATAGGACATAAATTGCATGTTTTGACGAGATCTCAGCTTTGTGTAGTACATCTTTGTCTATCTCTTACGGCTTACGAATTACACAAAAGTCATTCAGAATGAAGAGGTCTCCTGAGGCTATTCCCTGGATATTCAAGATATATATTTCGTTTGTCTTGAAAATATCTTAAACATGTCATTTTAATATCATTAGTCATTCTTGTGAGAGTTAAAATGTTCAATGTAAAGTGCAGTTGGGGTGGGGAATTTTCTTGGAATCTTCGTGTCGCATGCTTGGAAGATACTGAGCTTTTTTTTTTTTTTTTTTTTTTTTTTTTTTTTTTTTTTTTTTGATAATGTTTAACGCCCGCTTTTACTACTTTTGACACTGATTAAACATGGAATGAAGATGGAGCACCAGTGGAATGCGATGACGGGGAAAACTGGAGAAAATGAAATGGCGTTTTATTTATAGACGCTCTTTAACTGCTATAGTTCTAAACGTCCCTTTCTGTACAGGACGTGAAAGACCGCTCAATTTTGGATAGAGGCCTCTCTATCAGGCTAGAGTTTTTTTTTACGTAAATCTACGACACGGGACCCACGGCTTTCCCTTCCGAAGGAAGTCATGCTAAGGATTTTACGCTCAAAAAATTCCACCGTCCTCTGCCGGAATTGAACCCGCGACCTTGGGTATATGAAGTCAGCATGGTAACCTTTACACCACGGAGGGCGACAGAACCAGGAAAAACCCCACCCCCGCATTGCTTTGTCCACCACAAATCTCATATGCGGTGATACTGATACTGAGCTGAATACCAAGTTTGGTACTTAAACGAATTTTCGTTTTAGAGCTATGCTGCGCGCGCGCGCATACACACACAAATCAACATTTTCCTTAAAATGCTTTCTTTGGATTCAGGGGGTTTCAAAACACATATTTCCGGTGAAATCTTGGTATCGAATTTTCGGGTGGACTACAATACCTTCTCTATCTACTATTTCTATTGTAATATGTGCTAGAGAAAGTAAAATTATCACTTTTGAAAAATGTCCGTGTGTGTGTGTGTGTGTGTGTGCCTGTAGGCAGCATAGCTCAAAAATGAAAAGTCCGCTAAAAACCAAACTTGGTATTTAGGCTTGGTTTCTTCCAAGGATGCGAAACGACGATTTTCAAGAAAATCCCCCCACCTCAATTTACCCTTTACATGGAACTTTTTTTCGAAAAATTTGATTCTCTCAAAAATGGTTCTAACAATTTTGATTAAAATATCGTATATTAAAGATATTTACCTGACAAACAAAATATATATCTTGAATTTTCTGGAAATAACCTCTGAAGACTACCTTATTGGATGAATTTCACGGGATTTTGCGTAACTGCTAAACCGTAAAAGATGGACAAAACCTTACCACACAAAAAATGAACAGCACGTTAAAACACACAATTTATATAGTATACGTTTTTTTCGTAGATTTGATCTTTCTTTTAGATATTCCTTGTTATTTGTTTCGGCTTTGAAAAAACTTACACTTTTCTCATACAGGAATTTGCCAACTCCTGTCCATACATATAAACATAGGAACTTCAGTCACATAGAAACCAGTTTTTGACTGTCACTCCCTTATTTCCCTTGTATTTACAAGGAAGCAAGTACTAACACTATTTCTACTATTTTTTTCTCGATTAGAACGAAGTAGATAGAAGCATAAACTTTTTAGTACTATTTTTTGTTTTTTTGCAGAATGTAGAGAAAGTCATGTGTATGGAACACATCAGACTTTTTTTTTAATTTTTCACAATTTTGGTCAAATGTCATAGATGCATACATAACCTTAAGTTTTTAGTGCCCATTGCACCTAGATGTATTTTATGGAAATGGCTGCTCTAGCATTGAGAATCAATCCCTATAATTATGAGTCGATGTAACCTAGAGAGGGAACAGTCAGGAGCAATCTAGGTCGGCTCGACAGTCCACGTTAATTAACATGCCCTTGTTACTGGCTATGGCATTTACCCATCACTATGTCAGCCGTCCGTGTAGCTTTACTATCCAAGCAAAACAACATTAACCATGTGCGCAATTTCAAATGCAACTGGAAATTGCTGCATTTTTCAGTCTGACTACCTGTCCTACACAGGGCTTGTGTGAAAAAACAATTAAATCAATACTAATTGACCATAATAGTTGGCTATAGTATGAATCCTGGGGCTTAAAAGTTCTTACAACATTGTAAGTCGCCATTGCGGTTGTCATCTCCAAATAATTTGAGATCACCTAGGGAAACATTCGAGACAGTTGAGAAATTCAATGCTATGCCGGCATGTTGCCATGGTAGCTCAGGGGTAGAGTAACCGTGGTTCAAATCCCGGCAATGACATTTAATTTTTCAGTTTGATTCTACCCATCCAACTTCTGTCTTACACACGGTTTCTGTGAGAAAACGAATAACAATTGACCATAATAGTTGGCTATACTATGAGTCCTGAAAGTACTTACAACATTGTAAGTAGCCATTGAGGTTGTCATTTCAAAATACTTTGAGATCACCTTATGGTTTACCGGGAAAGATGCGAGTCGGTTGAGAAATTCGATGCTATGTCGGCATGCTGCCATGGTAGCTCAGTGATAGTGCAACCGGCTAGAGACCGGGAGATCCATGGTTCAAATCCTGGCTATGGCAAAGCATTTTTCAGTATGACTCTACCTATCCAACTCCTGTCCTACACACGGCTTGTGTGAAAAAACAATTAAATCAATGCTAAAACATTAACCATGTTCGCAATTTCAAATACAACTGAATGTGTGACTGTTATTATTTTATACCATTCGAATATTAAGTCGTCCAGCTGCAACAACAAGTCTGTATTCCATTCACGTTGTAACAAACTACTGTTAGAAATCATATTCGTCAATCTCATTTATCACAATCGAGCTAACCATTAGCAGATATTTTCTTTGATTCCTTGTAAGTAGATGGACAATTAGGGAATATACTCGGCTAAAACGAATGCCAAATCTCTTAAAAGCTGGTTGCCATGTTGTCGAAATCTGTTTCTATACAGTGCCAAAGTATTTAAAATCTGAAACACATAACTTGAAATATATCAGAAATGGCCAATTCCACGAAAAACACGCAGACATATGACATAATTGTATACTTTAATGCGATCTACAATTTTATGTGATAAGTTTATGTCTATCTGTTTGCTTTACAAGTAAAGCAAAATTCAGTAAAATTCATCCAGAAAAAAGGTCTTCAGAGGCTATTTCCAGAAAATTCAAGGTATACATTTTATTTACCATATTATATCTTTCGTATACGGCATTTTAATCAAAACCTTTCATTTTTCCCCCATGAAAATGGTAGTTTGGGGGTGAGAGATTTTACCCAAAATGTTCGTGTCGCATCCCTGGAAGATACTAAACTTAAATACCAAGTTTGGTATTTTACCGACTTTTCATTTTTGAGTTATGCTGTCCACAGACAAACATACCACATGGGCCTTTTCTAAAAATGCTTTTCTGGGACTCAGGGGACCCCAAAGCATATATTTCCGGTGAAATCTAGACATCGAATTTTGGGTGGAATACAATACCTTTTCTGTACACTATGTACGTAGTAGAGAAAGTGAAAAGTAAATAACCAGGTGACTTTCGACCTTTCCGGTGACTCAGTTTTCCACCCCGTGCGTTGTTTTGTTCCCGAAGCCTCCAGAGTTAATCACCATCGTTGCTATGAACGAATGTACGTTGGAACACGAAAGCTAATAGTCTTCCCAATTACGGCTCGCATGTTTTGGGTGTATCAAGCAGTTAGCGTGACTAGTTGATTACGCCACACAACTTAGATGAGTGGGTGATATGTGCAGTTAACGTCCATCTTATGCATGCATTTAGGCTTCCATTTTAATCGTTAACATTCTTTCGCTTTTAGCCCGTACTGCATCAAAAACTCTTTTTACTTTCTCTACACTAGTATGCACATACACGACTGGATCTAAAAAAAATATCTAGTGTGTTCCATTCACATGACTTTCTCTACAATTCTGTCACACATTATTGTTAAAAAGCTTATTATTCTACTTACTTCATGCTAATCGAGAAAAAAATTAATAGAAATTGTCTTATTACTCGTTTCCATTTAAGTAGAAAGGAAATAAGGTAGTACCATGGGTTAAAGCGATAATCAAAAGCGGATTGCTATGTGATTCAAGTTCCTTTCTTTGACAAATTCTCGGATGAGAAAAGTAAGTATTTTAAAGCCGAAACCAATAACAAGAAACATCTCAAAAACGATTAACTACAAGAAAAATATATGTGACATAAATTGTGTGTTTTAACGAGTTCTACATTTTCATACAGTAAGTTTTTGCCTATCTCTTACGATTTACCAGTTATGCAAAATTCATCCAAAATAAACTTGTCTTCAGAGGCTATTGGCAGAAAATTGAAATGAAATGGAGTTTTATTTATGGACGCTTTTTTAACTGCTGTGGTTCTCGGCGTCCCATTCTATATTGGGCGTGAAAGACCGCTTAATTTTGCTCAGAGGTTTCTTTATCAGGTTTGAGGTTCTTATACGTGCCGTATTTCTACGACACGGGACCAACAGCTTTACTTCCCTTCCGAAAGAAGCCATGCTAAAGATTTTTACGCCCAAAACAATCCATCGTCCTCCGCCGGGTTTGAACCCGCAACCTTGGGACTATTAAGTTTGCATGGTAACCATTAAACCCCGGAGAACGTTACAGCCATTTGAAAAAATCAAAATGTTCGAATATTTTTCCATGTACAGGATAGTTGGGGGCGGAGGGGGGTGTCGCAGCCTTGAAAGGTACCGAACATATACCAATTTTGGTATTTAACGGTCTTTTCATTTTGAGCTATGCTGCTTACAGTCAGACAGACAGATATACATACACACATAGACAGTTACACACACGGACATTTTTTCTAAAGATGTTTTTGGATTCAGGGGTCTCAAAACATGCATATCCGGTAAAATCTTGGTATCGAATTTTAGGTGCAATACAATACCTTCTCTTTACACCATGTACATAGTACGTGTAGAGAAAGTAAAAAGCATTTTTAGAAAAATGTCGGTGTGTGTGTGTGTGTGTGTGTGTGTGTGTGTGTGTGTGCAGCATAGCTCAAAAATAAAAAGCCCCATAAAAACGAAACTTGATATTTAAGTTCAATATCTTCCAAGGATGCGACATGAAGATTTTCAAGAAAAGCCCCAACTACCCTTTACATGGAAAAAAATTCGAAAAGTTTGGTTTTCTAAAACATGACTTAACGATTGTGATTAAAACGTTCTTATATTTAAGATACTTACATTCCAAATAAAATATATATCTTGAATTCTTGGGGGAAATATCAACTGAAGGCCTCTTTATTCGGGATGATTTTTTTTTTTAATTTTGCATAACTGCTAAACCGAAAGAGATAGACAAAAACTTGGTATACAAAAAATGTAGATCTGGTTAAAATACACAATGTATGTCATATACATTTTTTCGTGGAATTGACTGGTTTCAAGGTATTCCTTGCTTTTGGTTTCAGGTTTAAAATACTTAAAACTTTTCTCATTCGGGAACCTTTCAACTCCTGGCCACGCAAAGAAAGGGATATCAATCACATAGCAACCATATTTTAAAACATTTTACTGTCGGTTTAGCCTAGTGTATTCCTTATTTCCCTTCTACTGATTAGGAACCACGTAATAAGACAATTTCTGCTGATGTTTATCTTGATTTGTATAAAGTAGATAGAATAATAAGTTTATTAACAATAATTTGTTATAGAGATGTAGAGAAAGTCACATGATTGGAAGACATCAGATTTTTTTACTTCAACAAGCACCTCTTAACTTTTCCACAAACTGATCACAACCTGCAAACAAATAACTAGAGTTCGGTTTTGTGTTCCGTAGCGCACACAGTTAGGAACACACGCAGCAGTCAGTGGTATAGTAGTGATGGGTAGAATCGAATGTTTTCAAGAAACGCAACCTTCATTCGGGCACAAGTTCTCGAATACAACTATCACCCATTAAAGTTTTCGCTGATCGAAAACAGTTCGTTTTCGTATGTAAATCGTTGGATGCTACTCGTCACGCGAGTGATATCTTCAGTTCTCACCAAGGTTGTTCTCGAATAAAACACTCATTAAATCAGCTTGTATTCATATACAAGTTCTCGGATGCTACTCGCCACTCGAGTGATATCTTCAGTTCTCACCAAGGTTGTTCTCGAATAAAACACTCATTAAATCAGCTTATATTCATATACAAGTTCTCAGATGCTACTCGCCACTCGAGTGATATCTACAGTTCTCACCAAGGTTGTTCTCGAATAAAACACTCATTAAATCAGCTTGTATTCATATACAAGTTCTCTGATGCTACTCGCCACTCGAGTGATATCTACAGTTCTCACCAAGGTTGTTCTCGGATGCTACGATATCTTCACTCGACTAATGTTCTTCAGTTATCATCATGGTTGTTCTCGAATAAAACACTCAGTTCAAATGATGGACGAAAAATACGACAACAGTTAAGATGCTGACAATTAGGTGCTAGGTTTTACTCATACACATGAAGTTTTGGATGACAAAGATAAACGGCACAAACAGAATATTATGGGTACTGCTGTGCTAACTGTAATCTTGGGTCGTTGGCTCCTAAACAATTCACTGCAGCGCACGACCTTAATTATTTTTTCTGTATGTGTGGCCGCTGTTCTGCAGCGATTCTAAAGTTTATCAGGACAGCAAAACATTTTGTTTGAACGAAGAAATTTTATAATTTTTGTAAGAAATATTATTTAAGCACGTACGTTCTTAAAATTAATTTTGTACACTCTTTGCGTGTTTACATGCACTGCAAACATTGTCAATGAAAAACCAAAACATAAACTATAGTACCTGAATATCCGAAAATTCTTTTACAAAATAAAATGAATTATTCATGAGTCAGGATGTTTATTATGTCAGCACACTCCTGCGCTCTTCCCGGCAAGCGCTCAAGCGTATGAATAAGCTTTAAGTGTGAGCAACAATCAGATTTAAGTATAGATATACCAGCACCATCTCGAGACGAGATCTCGAAACAGTTCGGTGCACCTGCACCTATCTGAGTGCAGCATTCGAATACTGTATTCACGTCATTATCAAACGAGAAAATGAAATGGCCTGTTATTTATGGACGCTCTTTAACTGCTTTGGTTCTCAGCGTCCCATTCTAAATTGGGCGTGCAAGATCGCTTAATTTTGCTCAGAGACCTCTCTTATCAGGCTTGAGGTTCTTTTACGTGCCGTAAATCTATGACACGGGACCCACAGCTTTACTTCCCTTCCGAAGGAAGCCATGCTAAGGATTTTTACGCCCGAAAAAATCCGTCGTCCTCCGCCGGGTATATGAAGTTAGCATGGTAACCATTACACCACGGAGGGCGACTTATCAAACGAGAACAGTGCATTTGAACCCATCTGAGTGAAGGATTTGAATACAGCATTCAGATTTCGAAATATCTCGAGAACATCCAGGAATCGAATACATCGACATTTTGCATTCGAATACTCCATCACTAGTTTGTAGCGTAAACATGCACATGTTGAGCTATAATCTGTTCCAAAAGTAGCTAATTGCATGTACTGACATTATATGCATCGCTCTAATTCATAAAGTAACACAATAACACAATTATTTCATCTGATTAGCAAATAAAACTCTTTGTTTTTTAACAAATAAAAGTATAAATACAAGATACAACACATTCAGGATAATAATATTCAGAGATTTGTAATGATAAGCAACATATTATATCGACCAAACTCATTCAGAATTCCCTACAGTGAATTACAAGATACACATTTACTTCATCGAAAGAAAAGACTCTCCTCCTGTCGCGCAAAATATGTTTGAATCATCTGCAAGTTTGTTCAGTGTCGAACGTCTACCCTTTCGTATTTTCGACATTTTTAAATCTGGCTCTTTTTCAGTGTTCACTGGTTTATTCTAGCAGCAGCTGCACAAGGCCAACTAGTGAGCAATGCTAGATAGTAAAACAAGTTTCGAAACGGCCTGTAGACATCACGCCTACTCCATCACGGTATAGTTATACTCTGTGTGCACCGAACCTCAACCCGGCAATTTCATGACCCCGTACAGAGCTCTAAAAATAACTGCCTTTCGTACCAATGCTGCCGTAAGGTCTCTTTTCGACGTTCGCAAACGCCCACGACACAGCTAGATACGAAATTCCTATCGAACTCTCACTGTTGCGCGCGATGTATTCCCAATGAAAAACTTCACCTCGGGCAGGGTTTCGTTGCCCTTTTTGTATGTTGGTTACGTCACTGGAAATTTATAGAAACAGCCACACGTGCAAAACCACCGCGGCGGTACAAACTCAGTCTTAACAGTGCGCGGATCTGACGTCAAAGAACCTTGCGAAAGAAAATGTGTTCACTCGCACAGGGGTAACAATCTCAGCTGCGATGTCAAAAGAACTTACCGCGGTACAGGCATTCATTCCCTAATCCACGTGTACAAATAATGAATGCCAACAATTTACTTACAAAGCAAGCCGTACACCAGGTTCGGCGTTTACATTGTTCTCACACAAGATTTGAAAGGTTGAATCAGAGTGAAAAATTCCTTCCATAACCGGGATTGAACCACGGATCTTTCAGTTTCTGTTCGGTTGTTCTAGTCAACCGAGCTATCATGGCAAGAGTCAACCGGCATTAAATTTCTCATTGTTTTAATTACTCCTGAATAAAAAAATATCTGTGTTCCATTCACATTACTTTCTCTACATACTCTGTAACCAACAATTCTTACAAAAGTTTATTCTTCTACTTCGTGCTAATTAAGATAAAATTAGCAGAAACAGAGTGTTACTTAGTTCCTTAGAAGTACAAGGAAAATAAAAAATACATTGCGTTTTATTTATGTACGTTCTTTAACTGCTACGGTTCTTAGCGTCCCATTCTATATTTGCCGTGAAAGACTCTTTAATTTTGCTCAGATGTGTCTTTGTCGGGCTTAAGGTTCTTTTACGTGCCGTAAATTTACGACTCGGAACCAACGGCTTTACTTTCCACCCGAAGGAAGCCATACTGTAAGTTTTTACGCCCGAAAAAATTCTCTCTACCCTGGGTTCAAACCCACGACCTTAGAAGCCAGAGGCTGACATGCTATCCCTAAACCACGGAGGACAAGGAGGGGATACACTAGGCTAAAGCGATAGTCGTCATTTAAAAACTGGATGCAATTTGATTGAAATTCTGTTCTCTTTACATGACCAGGAGTAAACCAGTAGAAAAAATAAGAACAAAATCCTGTTAGAGAAAAATTCAAGTATTTTAAAATTGAAGCTAAAGAAATATCTCAGAAATAGTTAACGCCATAAAAAGGTTGTTTATTAAATAAACGAGATCTATATTTATTTGTAGTAAACTTTTGCCTGGCTCCTACTTCATACAGAATGTAGAGGTCTTCAGAGGCTATTTCCAAAAAATTCGAGATATACATTTTATTTTCCATGTAAATATCTTCAATATACAGTATTGTGACCATAATCGTTATTCATTTGTGAGGAAAACAAAAGTGTTCGTAAACTTTCCCATGTAAAAGGTAGTATGGGTTGGGGAGGGGAGGAATTTTCTCGAAAATCTCCGTGCTGCACCCTTGGAAGATAATGAACTAGATATCAAGATTGGTATTTAACGGACTTTTCGTTTTTGAGCTAAGCTACACACACACAACAACACCACACACACACACACACCAACACCACACACACACACAACAGCAACAACACACACACACACCAACAGCAACAACACACACACACCAACAGCAACAAACACACACCAACAGCAACAAACACACACACCAACAACACACACACACCAACAGCAACAACACACACACACCAACAACACACAAACACACACCAACAGCAACAACACCACAAACACACCAACAGCAACAAACACACACCAACAACACAACACACACACCAACAGCAACAAACACACACACACCAACAACACCACACACACACCAACAGCAACAAACACACACCAACAGCAACAAACACACACCAACAACACACACACCAACAGCAACAACACACACACCAACAACACCACACACACACCAACAGCAACAACACACACCAACAACACCACACACACCAACAGCACCACACACACCAACAGCAACAACACACACACCAACAGCAACAACACACACACCAACAGCACCACACACACACCAACAGCAACAAAACACACACCAACAACAACAAAACACACACCAACCACAACACCACACACCAACAACACACACACCAACAGCAACAACATACACACCAACAGCAACAACACACACACCAACAGCAACAACACACACACCAACAGCAACAACACACACACCAACAGCAACACCACACACACACACCAACAGCAACAACACACACACCAACAGCGACACACACCAACAACACCACACACAAACAGCAACAACACACACCAACAACAACAACACACACACCAACAGCAACACACACCAACAACAACAACACACACACCAACAGCAACACACACACCAACACACACACCAACAGCAACAACACACAGCAACAAACACACACCAACAGCAACAAACACACAACACCACCACACACACCAACAGCAACAACGCACACACCAACAACACCACACACACCAACAGCAACACACACACCAACAACACCACGCACACACCAACAACACCACACACACCAACAACACCACACACACACACCAACAGCAACACACACTAACAACAGCAACACACACTAACAACAGCAACACACACTAACAACAGCAACACACAACAACACACACCAACAACACCACACACACCAAAAACAACACCACACACACACCAACAACACCGCACACACACACCAACAACAACACCACACACACCAACAGCAACAAACACACACCAACAACGCACACACACACCAACAGCAACAAACACACAACAACAACACCACACACACCAACAGCAACAACACACACACCAACAACACCACACACACCAACAGCAACAACACACACACCAACAGCAACAACACACACACCAACAGCAACAACACACACACCAACAACACACACACCAACAGCAACAACACACACACCAACAGCAACACCACACACACACAACAGCAACAAACACACAACAACACCACACACACACCAACAGCAACAACACACACACACACCAACAGCAACAGACACACACCAACAGCAACAGACACACACCAACAACACCACACACAAACAGCAACAACACACACCAACAACAACAACACACACACCAACAGCAACACACACACCAACACACACACCAACAGCAACAACACACACCAACAACAACACAAACACACACACCAACAGCAACAAACACACAACAACACCACACACACACCAACAACACCACACACACCAACAGCAACAACACACACCAACAACACCACACACACCAACAACACCACACACACACCAACAACACCACACACACACCAACAGCAACACACACTAACAACAACAACACACACCAACACACAACACACACCAACAACACCACACACACCAAAAACAACACCACACACACCAACAACACCGCACACACACCAACAACAACACCACACACACCAACAGCAACAAACACACACCAACAACGCACACACACACCAACAGCAACAAACACACAACAACACCACACACACCAACAGCAACAACACACACACCAACAACACCACATACACCAACAGCAACAACACACACACCAACAACAACACCACACACACACCAACAGCAACAAACGCACAACAACACCACACACACCAACAGCAACAACACACACACACCAACAGCAACAAACACACCAACAGCACCAACACACACCAACAACACACACACCAACAGCAACAACACACACACCAACAACAACACACACACCAACAACACACACACACCAACAGCAACAAACACACCAACACCACACACACCAACAGCAACAACACACACTCCAACAACAACAACACGCACCAACAACACACACCAACAACAACACCACACACACACCAACAGCAACACACACTAACAACAGCACACAACACACAACAACAGCACACACACCAACAACAGCACACAACACACAACAACAGCACACAACACACAACAACAACAGCACACAACACACACACCAACAGCACACAATAACAGCACACACACCAACAACAACACACACAACAGCACACACACCAACAACAGGAACACACACCAACAACACACACACAACAGCACACAACAACACACACCAACAACAGCACACAACACACACCAACAACAGCACACAACAATACACAACACACAAACAACACACACCAACCACCACACACACAACCAACCAACAACCAAAACACACGCACGCATGCACGCACACACACACACACACACACACACACACCTTGCTCGAATGTTCATCGATTTCTGTGTCAAAACCAATTTTCTCGGAAGACACAAAGCCACTTTCATTAAATGTTCAAACTGGATGCCTCAAGTAATATTCAGGTTGGACCAAAGAAATGGTAGGTAAATTTTAATTCTGATGTTGGTGGTGGTGTTATTACTTTCTGTAGCATGTATGTACAATGTATCTAGTAGACAAAAAGGGCATTGTTTTACACACAAAAATTCCATACCGAGATTTCACCGGAAATACGTGTTTTGAGACCCTTTAAATCTTAAACAAAGTGCTTTTAGAAAAATGTCCACATTATGCACGTGTATTCGTATTTATGGGTGTGTGTATTTGTAAGGGGCCAGCATAGCTCAAAAACGAGAAGTCCATTATATACCAAACTTGGTATTTAAGTTCAATATCTTCGGATGCGACAAGAATATTTCCAAGAAAATGCCCTCACCACCAAACAACCCCTTATATGGAACATTTTTCGAACAATTTTCTAAAATGGCTAGAACGATTTTGATCAAAATGCTATAAGTTTAAGATATTTTCACGACAACAGCCTCCTAAGTTCTGTTAATTCTTGCTGAATTTTGTATAACTTCTAAGCCTACAAGACATATTTAGAAATTTACTATAAAAAATATATATCTTATTAAACAGCCCAATTTTTTTTTTTTTTTTTTTTTTGAAATGGCCGTTTCGAGATATTCCTTATTATTGGTTACAATTTTCAACTTCTTAAACTTTTCTCAAGCGGGAAGTCAACTTTTGTTTCCTCTTTTTTGTTTTGCTCCCGATGATACAAAAGAGAACTTAATTTCAATTGTTTGACATAACGAACTTTAAAAGATTTGACTATCGCTTTAGTCTTGTTTATTCCCTTATTTCTCTTCTACTTAGAATGAGGCAAGTAAGGTTTATCTGGATTAGCATGTTACAGATAAAAGAGTTATCTTTTGTAGGGAAAGTCTGTTTGTGGGATAGATAGAGAAAGTAATGTGAATGGAGCACTCAGAATTTTACCTTTTATGTTTATTGTTTGAAATAATTTTATAGTCATTTATCTTAGGTTTTGCTAATGCATATATGGGTTTTATGTCACTTTATTACTTTATTTCCAATTTGCTTTTTTTTTTTTTTCTTTTTTTTTTTTTACTTTCCCTACACATACTATGTACATAGTGTATAGAGAAGGTATTGTATTGCACCCAAAAATTCGATATGGAGATTTCACCGGAAATACATGTTTTAGATCCCCTGAATTTAAATAAAGCATTTTTAGAAAAAAAAAATATTCGCGTGTGTGAGTGTGTGTTTGGGCAGCATAGCTGAAAAACGAAAATACTTTGTATTTAAGTTTGGTATTTTTGGTATTTCCAAGGATGGGACACGAACATTTTCAAGAATATCCTCCACCCCCCAACTATCCTTTACATGGAACATTTTTCGAAAATTGTGATTTTCTCAAAAATGGCTCGGGATTTTCTGGGAATTGCCTCTGAAGACCTTCTCATTCTAAATGACTTTTGTATAACTGGCAAACTGTAAGAGACATACAGAAACTTAGTTCACAAAAATGTAGATCTCATTAAAACAGACAATTTATTTTATATTAATTTTTTTTGTAGAGCTAAACGTTTTCGAGATATTCCGGATTATTGGCTTCAATTTTAGCCACTTGAACTTTTCTCAAACGGGAAAACATTTCTTCTCGTTTGTTTACTCCTGGCAAGCGACTGGCTTTTAAAGGATGATACTCTTGTTTTAGCCTGTGCATTTTCTTATTTACTTTCTACTTACAAGGAGATAGTAATAAGATTAATTCTGTTGATGTTTATCTTGGTTATCATGAAGTAGATAGGCAAATAATGTTTTAACAATAATTTGTTCCAGAGATGTAGCGAAAGTCATGTGAATTACTTTTGCCACGGTTTGTTTTCTAAGAGCGCTAATAACCTAGAAGTTGAGTGCCGTTAAACCCCAATCATCATTTTAGCGGCTTCGTAAATAAGCACAATTTTTGGTGTTGTCCACAGGAAAATCCACGCCAACTTCATGAGCGACCCCTGCATTCAGAAAAGGTAACGGATTGGCATGCTCCTTCCTCTAAAGGAATGATTGCACCACGTTTCTTTGAGGATGACAATGGTCGCGCGCAAACTGCGAATGGAGCTCGTTAGGCCATAGTGATTACAAATGTTTTTTATATAACGAATTGAGGACTGTTCGTATCAACAGAACGATTTGGTTTCAACATGAAGGTGCAGTAGTAGATACGCCAATTCAGAACAGAACCACTTTTTGGTTTTCATACGAAATTAAGTTTCTTCCAGATCTAACGCTTTTGCACATTTCTACAATATTTTTGTTTACACTTTTTAACTCTGTTTTTTATTGTTTCATTTTTGACACTTTTGTGTTCATCTTAGCTTATTTCTGCTTATAAGTATTTTAACTTTTCTTAATTTGTGCTAATCACAACTTTTAAATTTTTCTGAAATATATATTAGAATATATTTACATTACGCAATAAAGTAATGATAATATAATTATTTTAACTTACAAACTGTATCTATTTACTTTTGTAATTTTATATAACTTTTCCTTTAAAATATAGACAAACATTATACATTTAGAACAAAAATTGAAACATCTGAATTTGCACAAAATAAAAAAGAGAAATTTGTGGATATAAAAAAGTTAAAATATGAGCAGAAAATAACTAAAATGAGAACAGAGTGTAAAAAATGAAAAAGCGCACAAACTTAGTTAAAATTGTAAAAAAGTGCAAAAATGAGTAGAAAAGTCCAAAACCGGTTATATCCGATAAAAATTAATTAGGCTTAAAAACTAAAAGATTCTTATGTTCACAATTGAACGTACTTACTAATGGTGCATACTGCACGCATCTGTAAAACAGAATTGCGAGAGGTATTTGGAAATCATATCATAACGCGAAATGGTATATTCCTTGGCCTTCGCGATCCCCCAATTTAACAGCATGTGAATTGTTATTATGGAGGTATCTAAAAAGTAATGCATACATAAACAAACCGCAAAACATTCAAGAACTTAAAACAGCAATTCGTGAAGAAATTGGAAAGATCATAGTCAAAATTTACAAGAATATGTGCACAATGATAGAGGTTATTTCAAGGACGTCATTTTACAAGAAGTATTGATTACATCTAAATGGCATAGTATGTTCTATGTTCATTTAATAATAATGTAATAAGCTGAAGTTTAATTTCAATATTTCAAAATTTCCCGTTTCTTTAGCCCACCCTGTAAAACTCGTGTGCTTAGAATGATAGCTGGTATTCCCCTTTTCTTCTACGTGATAAAGCGGAGGGGATAGACACAAAAGAAACTTGTTAAGGCTGCTTTCAGAGTTTTGAAAGACTCAGCATTAGCGACACATCCATTTGTAAATATGCTTCTTAACCCGCCTGAAGCATCTGCTGCAAATGGCTGACGGAAAACCTTTTGATCGTGTTAGGGTTGTTTACAACAGCCACACGTTTTTCCTAAAGTACTAAATTATTGAGTTAATTTGTTAAAATAATTACTTCTTTTACTTTTTCTAGAATGTACACAGTTCATAGGTAGAGAAGACATTGCATTGGATACCACCCAAAATTCGTTACCAAGATTTCACTGGAAAATGCAAGTTTTAGGGTACCTGAATCCAGAGAGAGGCATTTTTACTAAAAGGTCCCTCAGAGAGAGCGAGCGAGAGAGAGAGAGAGAGAGAGAGAGAGAGAGAGAGAGAAAATATTTGTGTAGTATCTGTGAATATCAAACTTGGTGTTTTAATTCAATATATTCCAAGGATGCGATCGAAGATGTTCAAGAAAATCCCCCCCCTCATCCCATACAACGTTTCACATGGAGCATTTTTCGAAAAATATTATTTTCTCAAAACTACTTCAACGATTTTGACTAAAGTACCACGTGTTTAAGATCTTTTTATGACAAATGAAATATATATCTTGAATTTTGTGGGAATAGTCTCTGAAGCCTCCTTCTTTCTAGATGTGTTTTACATAACCCCTAAACCATAAGAGAAAGACTAAAATGTTACTACACAAACATTTACATCCCGTTAAATAAGCAAACACACACACACATGTGCCAACTGTTTTACTACCTATCTAAAAACTTACAAATTCTGGTGAATTTTTTATCCAGAGTGAACCTGAAGGAACAAGGAATATACGAAGGATACTAATTATCGTACATTTGAGCCTAATAATAAAAAAACAACAATTTGTCATTGAAAATTGTTTAATTGTTCCTCCTTTATGATCAATACACTTTTGAATGCGCTCGAACCATTTGACATAGCATGTTTTCCAATTTGCTTGAGACACCTCCAAAATAGTTTTGAACGGATCAACGGCTTGTTCTGCCAACGAAAATCGTTGTCCACGAATTTTATTCTTAATGTTCGGGAAGAAAAATAAGTCATTGGGTGTCAAACCAGGATTGTATGGCAGATGAGTCATCAATTCGATTTCTTTTTGTTCAACTATTCGATGTTAGACGAGATCTGTGAGCGCTCGCATTTTCCTGATAAACGATCCGAAGGCACTATTTTATTTTCCTTATTTTACGGAAGACTTTCGGCAAACAAATGTTTTGTGTATCCATTCAAAATTGACCGTTTTACGTTTCTATAAAGGCACTGTTGCCACATGAGCAGTTTTTCTGAGGGAAAAAAAGACCACCTTTGTTTCGAAGTGCTTCGAATGCGAACAACTTTTTGTTGGATTTGGTTCATCTTGGACAGTCGATTGCTGTTTACGTTCGGGCTCATATGCAAAGATCCATAATTCGTCAACTGTTACAATCTTATATTCGTCTTTTGAAGCCCCGCCTTGTATTTCTTGATCATTTGTGTGTACCAATCGATACGAGCATCCTTTGGAGACAGTGTCAAATTATGTGGGAGCCAACGAGAGCAAACCTTTTTCACGGCTAAATGATCATGCAATATTTTATAAATGCTGGTGGACTAATGCCTAGGGTAGCTTCTATCTCACAGTATGTGGCATGACGATCTTGCACTAACAGTTTTTGCACAGTATCAATGTTTTCTGGCACAACTGATTTTGAATGATCTTCTATAATTTCGTCAGTGAGCGAACGGCGGCCACGATTAAACTCGTTATACCAGCGTTTCACAGCGGCAAAGGATACAGCTTCATCGCCAAATGTAGTAGATCAATGCACTTTTGTCTTAATAACCGACGTCGAATATTATAATAAAATCACACGAAAGCTTTCACGAGTTAATTCCATATTTTCGCTGAGACACAATTTTAAAGTCACTGTAAACATCATTTCTTAACAAAGCATTTGAAGTGGGTTAAGGTGAACAGTGTCAAACTTTCCAGTGGAAACACCAGATGGCACCTACAGCAATCAGTGTTGCAAAGACTCAAAATGTAAATATTAGAGATATGACGTTGCTGGGACGAAGTCTTTTATCAACCCACCCACCCGCGCTTTTTGTTAACTTATATACGACAAATCAACGCCATTTTCAACATGAAGGTACTGAAAGAGCAACAAATGTATGTTTCAATGGGTGTTACTAACCTAGGAAATGAAAATAGCTGTACCGAATGAGCTGACAATTTAGCGATACTCATTCGAAGAAGCAAGGATCTGTATCCCGTGGAGCCGAGGGATGTATGAGGTCGCTGATGTAATAACCAATAGTCTGTGTTTGTCGAGCCTACAATCCCTCAGTTTAGAGCCGTCAAAATAGTATTGACCACTGCGTCAGCGGCGACCGGTTTGAGAGGTTGGCTGCCGCATCTTCGCTATGTTCACATTGTGAATGTTGGCAACTTGCGGAGAGACAAGGGTAGAAGAAAAACGTTTCCCTAGATTCCTCGGGTCGGACTACGTAACGTTTAAAAAAAAAATCTGATGTGCTTCATTTATGACTTACTCTACATCTCTGCAACAAATTATTGTTAAAAAGCTTGTGCTTCTATTTACTCCATACTAATCGAGAAAAAATTAGCAGAAATCGTCTTATTACTTGTTTCTATATAAGTAGAAGGAAACTATGGGAGTGATAGTCAAAAGCTGGTTGCTATGTGAAATTCCCGTATTTTATAGCTGAAACCAATAACAAGGAATATCACAAAAACGATCAACTCCACGAAAAATGTATATAACATAAATTGTGTATTATAAATTGTGTGATCTACACTTTTGTGTAGTAAATTTTTGTCTATTTCTTACGGTTTACCAATTACGTAAAATTCAGCATAATTCACCCAGAATAAAGACGTCTTTAGAAGCTATTCCCAAAAAATTCAAAATATATTATTTTATTTGCCATGTAAGTATCATTAATATACGGTATTTTAATCAAAATCGTTAGAGCCATTTTTGAGAAAATCAAAATTTTCGAACATTTTTTCATGTTGACGGTAGTTTGGGAGGGGGAGATTTTTCTCAAAATCTTCGTCTCGCATACCTGGAAGACACTAAACTTAAAAACCAAGTTTGGTATTTTACCGACTTTTCGTTTTTGGGCTGTGTTCACAGACACACGACACGGACACGAACCTTTTTCTGAAAATACTGTTTTGGATACAGGGGACCCTAAAACGAGTATTTCCAATGAAATCTGGGTATCGAATTTTTTGGTGCAGTACCTTTTCTATACACTATATACATAGTACATGTAGAGAAAGTAATTAGTGACGCAGAAGTGACGAAACCGAAAGTGATTAATATAAACCCTGGAAAAGTTGCAAAAAGTTTAAAATATATGTAAACAAGTTCTGTAAAGACTTAGTAGGGTGTCTTCTCCACATTAGAGTAAACGTTCTGGAAATATCGACTTTATGCGCCCCCCCCCCAGTCGAGATTTATCCATAATCTTTTTGTGGATACCATTTCCGAGATATAATTCACTGTAGGTTTAAATTAGGCGTCACCAATTCGCTTGATTTTATGTCAAACAAATAGGTGGGTAACCACATGACAGCATGATTGTCTCTCTTCCTTGAATAGTGCACCGTGTATCAGTGTATAATGTCGGGAACAGAAGCAATCTAACACGCAAGCTATTGACTCCTACGTTTATGCCTCTTAATTATAAAATGTGGCGGAATAAGTGGTAAGTTTGCGGCAAAGTTCTCCACAAAGAAATTCAATTTGTAGTGTAATTGTGCACCCCATGCAAGTGAGTGCGAGTTACCAAGGAGAATTGTGTTGATCCCAATTAATTAACAAAATGGCTCTTCATATACACTGCTACAAATGTGGAGGCTTTTCGCGAACGTTCCCACCATAAATGAGTGTATGATTCTGCTACTTCAATTCTTATCATTTCTGATAGTGCCTATCTGCCTAACTGCTCCTATTGCGCCGAATTATATAGCTATTGGTCTATGCTAATTTGCTTACAGTCAATTTGCAAAGCTTTTGCATTATAGTTCTAAGTTATCTGTTGTTCTACGCTAACTTGCTTACAGTCAAGTTGCAGAGCCGCTGTATTACAGTTCTAAAGCTATCTGTTGTTCTATGCTAGCTTCTTTCAGTCCACTTGTAGAGCCTGGTATTACAGTTCAGTAGTTATCTATTGTTCTATACTAGCTTGCTTACAGTCAGCTTACAAATCCTTTGTGTTACAGTTCTAAGTAATATTTTGTTCTACATTAACTTCTTTCAGTCAACTTGCAGAGTTCTATATTATCTGTTGTTTTACGCTAACTTACTTACAGTCAGCTTGCAGAGCCCTTCTGTTAACAGTTCTATAGTTATCTGTTGTTCTACGCTAGCTTTTTTCAGTCAACTTGCAGGGACCTGTATTGCAGTTCTAAAGTTATCTGTTATTCTATGCTAGGTCTTTCAGTCAACTTGTAGAAACCTTGTATTACAGTTCAACAGTTATATGTTGTTCTACGCTAGCTTATTTCGGTCAACTTGCAGTCCTTGTATTACAGTTCAACAGTTATATGTTGTTCTACGCTAGCTTCTTTCGGTCAACATGCAGAGCCCGTGTATTATAGTTTTATGCTGTTCTACGCTAGCTTCTTTCGGCCAACATTTAGAGCCCTTGTATTACAGTTCTAAAGTTAACTGTTGTTCTACGCTAGCTTCTTTCAATCAACTTGCAGGGCCGGTGTATTACAGTTCTTTAGTTATGTGTTGCTCTAAGCTAACTTGCTTACAACCAACAGACAGAGTCCTTGTATTGCAGTGCTATAGTTATCTGTTGTTCTACTCTAGCTTCTTTCAGTCAACTTACAGGGCCCGTGTATTACAGTTCTAAAATTATCTGCTGTTCTACGCTAACTTGCTCACAATCAACTCGCAGAGATCTTGTATTACATTTCTATAGTTATCTGTTGTTCTACGCTAGCCTGCTTACAGTAAACTTGCAGAGCCCTTGTATTACTGTTCTACGCTAGCTTCTTTCGGTCAACATGCAGAGCCCTTGTATTACAGTTTTGCGCGATTGTTTAGTCAGCTTGCACATGTCGATAACTCTGATGTGTTCCATTCACATAACTTTCTCTAGTTATTCTGCAAACTTTTCTTACAAAACATTGTTCACGTATTCACATCATGCTATTCTAGATAAACATTAACAGAAATTGGCTTATTACTTACATCGTTGTAAGTAGAAGGGAAATGAGGGTATACACTAGCCTAACGCAATAGTCAAATCTTTTACAAATTTTTACTATGTGAAACAACTGAAATTCGGTTCTCTGTGCATTACTAGGGGTAAAACAAAACAGGTTTGAAATGCCAGATGACTTCCGATTTGAGAAAAGTTTTAAGTAGTTTAAAATTTAAGTCAACAACACGGAATTTCTTGGAAACGGTTTACTCTCCAAAGAAATGTATATGACATAAGTTATGTGTTTCAACGAGATGCATATTTTTGTGTAGCAAGTTGTCGTCCATCTCTTACGGTACCCAGTTACGCAAAATCCATTAACAATGAACAGGACATCAAAGGCTGTTCGCAGGAAATTCAAAATAAGTCTACATTTCGTTTGTCATGTAATTGTTTTTAATATATGGTATTTTAATAAAAACCGTTATAGCCATTTTTAGGAAAATAAAATTTTTCGAAAAATGCCCCATGTAAAGGGTACTTTGAGGTGGTGGATTTTCTTGAAAATCTTCGTGTCGCATCCTTGGGAAGCACTAATGTTAAGTACTAAGTTTGATAGTTAACGGACCTTTCGTTTTTGTTATGCTGTGCAGAGACATACACACGCACCCACAATGACCTTTTTCTAGAATTATTTTTTTGGATTCAGGGGTATCAAAACATATTTTTGGTGAAATCTCGGTATCGAATTTTTGAGTGGAATTGAATGCCTTCTCTACCTAATATGTACGATTAAAATTAAGAGTTATATAATAGTTGGATATCATTTATTTTTTGTTCTGATTTAGTTGGTGCCATTAAAATATATTACGTATAAGTAGATGTTTATAATGGATTGGAAAGAATATTAATGTATATAATACAAAATAAAAAATTAAATAACGAAAAGTTATAAAAATATGAAGTAATAGAAATGTTAGAAGTTCATTTGAAATTCTTAAAAGGAACATTAAGTTAATAAAAAGTACGGTTAAGTGCATTATAAATTTAAAATCCCATTTAAATTATTAGTAATATACATTTTGGGAAGTATAGTTTAATATTAGTATAGTGTTATATATGTTAAAAATCTGATGTTCAATTCACATAACTTTCTCTACATCTCTACCACAAATATTTGTTAAAAAGCTTA
Organism: Hymenopus coronatus; assembly: GCA_030762935.1. NCBI lineage: Eukaryota > Metazoa > Arthropoda > Insecta > Mantodea > Hymenopodidae > Hymenopus > Hymenopus coronatus. Next base: position 42,585,322 of record CM060899.1, read on the forward strand.
TTCTTCTTTTTACTTCATGATAATCGAGAAAAAATTAGCAGGGATCGTCTTATTACTTGTTTCCATTTAAGAAAACGGGAGATAAGGGACAGAATGTACTGCGTATGTTTGTATGGACAGAAGAAAATTATTTTATGCCTAAAACCAATAACAAAGAATATCCTCAAAACGATCAACTCCACGAAAAACATGTAACATAAATTGTGTGTTTTAATGTGATCTTAAATTTTTTTTGTGCAATAAGTTTTTGTCTATCTCTTACGGTTTACCAGTTACGCAAAATTCATCCAGAGGTCTTTGAGGCTATTCCCAAAAAAACAAGATAATTTTATTTGCCATATAAATATCTTTGATATACAGTATTTTAATCAAAATCATCAGTCTTTTTGAGAAAATCAAAATTTTCAAAAAAGTTCCGTGTAAAGGGTAGTTGGGGTGGGAGGACTTTCTTGAAAATCTTCGTGTAGCATCCCTGGAAGATACTACACTTAAATACCAACTTTTCGTTTTTTAAACATGGTGTTCACAGACACATGGACCTTATTCTGAAAAGGTTTTTACAGGGGACCCTAAAACGTGTATTTCCAATGAAATCTTGGTATAGAATTTTTGGGTGGAATGCAATACCTTCTCTACACACTATGTACATTACCTGTAGATAATAATTTGGAATGCATGCCCGGTTTAAAAAAACAGGTACCGGGGTTTGATATTGCAGATTTTTATTTTGTATTTATTTGTACATACGTGTTAGAGAAAGCAAAAATCTGACGTGTACCATTCACATGGCTTTCTCTATACCCCTGCAACAAATTATTCTTAAAAAGCTTATGCTTCTATTTACTTCATGCTAATCTAGAAATATTAGCAGAAATAGTCTTATTACTTTCTTACTTGTAAGTAGAAAGGAAATAAGGGAGTAGCATAGGTTAAAGTGACAGCCAAATCCTGGTTGCTATGTGACTGAAGTTCCTTTGTTTGTATGGACATGAGTTGACAAATTCCTGTATGAGAAAAGTTAAGATTTTCAACCCTGAAAACAAAAGCAAGGAATATCTAAAAAACGATCAACTCCAAGAAAAAAATGTGTAAATTGTGTGTTTTAATGTGCTCTACATTTTTTGTGTGATAAGTTTTTGTCTATCTCTTACGGTTTAGCAGTTATACAAAATTCCGGAAAATTCACTCATAATAAAGAAGTCTTCAGAGGCAATTCCCAGAAAATTCAAAATATACATTTTAGATATCATTAATACATGATATTTTAATCAAAATCGTTAGAGCCATTTTTTAGAAAATCAAAATTTTCGAAAAAAGTTCCATGTAAAGGGTAATTTGGGGTGAGGGGATTTTTCTCCAAATCTTAGTGTCGCATACCTGGAAGATTCTAAACTTAAATACCAAGTTTGGTATTTTACCGACTTTTTGTTTTTGAGTTATCGTGAAAATACTTTTTTTTAGATAAAGGGGACCCTAAAACATATATTTCCGGTGAAATCTCGGTATCGATTTTTTTGGTGGAGTGCAATACCTTCTCTATACACTATGTATGTACATAGTTCGTACAGAGAAAGTAAAAAGAAGTGGACAGCTTGGTAGGTTTGTAAGCATGAAGAGGTTGAGCAAAGCATAAGAGAGAGAAGCTGTAAGAACTCTCCTCAGAGCTTAGTTTTCAGAATATTAACTGGACGGTCGCCTTTTATCTTTCCCGCCAACAAAACACACTGGGGATTAGTGGGAGGGTGTTTGTCCGTAGCATTCTTAATGAATCCAGGGTCTGGACGTTTTTAGCATGTCGAGCAAGTGCCTCCTCTCCACCTCGACTCCACAACCACTTCAAAGAATTTTTCTGTAGAAATAAACCTCCTTAAAAGCGGAGGGAAAACAAAAGTAGGTTAAAATCTTCATGCTGCTAGTAGCTTAAGCGGAAACTTTTGAGTTGATCTCATTACCGGAATTTATTCAAACCTGTTTGTTAGTTTCCTCCGAGTCATGCTCCTGCTGCTGTAGCTTGCAGTTTCTTTGTTTCTCAGGGTATGTATGTTTCCAGCTTTTGTGGCTTTCAAAAAACGTTAAATGCTGGGTTTTAACACTTAGTAAACACTTAGTAACACTTGGACGAGTACTAAAACTGGTGTTCTTGATCCGGTTAGTACTAGCTGCTTGCTTTTACAACAAATTCTCTATTAACACTTTCCAATAAGCTGTTTTCCACAACTCTAATGCAATGCAGACGTTGAGAAAATAATATCAAAATAATCAGCAGCAAAATGTACTTAAAATTATAATAAAAGCTCCCTTTATTTAAAGCAATAACAAGGAATGTCTGGAAATTCCTAACTCTACCAAAAATGATTTGACCCAAACTACGTGCTTAACGAGTATGTATTACTACTTTCTCGACCACATATGTACAATGCATATAATAGCTCGGAAATGTTTTGTATTCCACCTATAAATTCGATACAAGGCTTTCTTCGGAAATCAGAAGAGCCATCTACACAAAAGTCATCTTCAAAAGTTTTTCTCAGAAACATTAAGATATGGCTTTAATTTGTCATGAAAACATCTTAAAATATTGTTATTTGAATAAAATGCTAAAACCAGTTTTGATACAGTAAATGTTTCCAAAAATGCTGCAAGTAAGAGCTATTTTGGGGAGGCGGGGATTATCCTGAAAATATTCGTCTTGGATGCTTGTAAGATCGTGAACCTAAATATCAAATGTGTTATTTATCTGACTTTTCGTCTTTGAGTTTGCGCCACAGAAACAAACACACGGAGTTTTTCGGGAACACAAAACTCTTATTTCTAATGAAATCCCGGTATCGTTTTTGGGAGGTGGAATGCAATAATCATCTCTACTTACTACTTACATGGTAGGGAGAGTAGAAATGCATTTTTACTTTCTGTTGCAAAAATATAATGTACTTGGAGGATAGAGAAATATTGTATTCCACCCGATATTCCACTGAAAATACATGGTTTAAACCCCCCCCCCCCGAAGCACTTTTACTTTCACTACACATAGTATGTACACAGTATATAGAGAATGTATTGTAATGCACCCAAAAATTCAATACCGAGATTTCACCGGAAATAAAAGAAATAAATGTTTTGGGCACCACTGAATAAAAAAAAAAACATTTTTAGAAAAAGGTCCATGTGTATCTGTGTATGTCAGTGGACCGCATATGTCAAAAACGAAAAGACCGTTAAATACCAAACATGGTCCAAGGATACGACACGAAGGTTTTCGAGAAAATCCACCCACCACCACATCTCTCAAAAATGATTAACTATTTTGATGAAATATTGAATAATAAAGATTTTAACTGACAAATAAAATGTATATCTTGAATTTTCTGGGTACAGCCTCTGAAGACGTTATTCTGGATGAATTTTACAGAATTTTACATAACTGGTAAACCGTAAGAGTTGGACAAAAGCTAACCTGACAAAAACTGTAAAACTTGTTATAACACACAATTTATATTATACCTAAAAGTTTTTCCGTGGAGTTAATCGTTTTTTGAGATATTCCTTGCTATTGATTTCAGTTTTAAAATATTTATACTTTTCTCATACGGGAATTTGTCAACTCATTCCATATAAACAAAGGAACTTCAGTCAAATAGCAACCAGCGTTAGACTATCACTTTAGCCTATGGTACCCCCTTATTTCCCTTCTACTTCTAAGGAAGCAAGTAATAAGACGATTTCTGCTAAGTTTTTCTCGATTAGAATGAAGTGAATAGAAGAATAAGCTTTTTAACAATAATTTGCTGCAAAGATGTGGAGAAAGCCATGTGAATGCAATACATGATTTTTTTTAGTAGCATGTCCGAATATAATTATTAATTATGTATATATAGTATTAAAGGGTAGTTTAAAGTAAAATATTCGTCTCTCTTTTGTATACATGTTTGTTAGTCTGTATGAATGTGTCTTGGGTAGCATAGCTCAAAAACGAAAAGTCGGTTAAATACCAAACTTGGTGTAAAAGTTCAGTATCTTCCAAGGATGCAACACGAAGATTATCAAGAAAATTCCCCACCCCCATGCCCTTTACATGGAACAGTTTTTGAAACGTTTGATGCTCTCAAAAATGCTTTTGACGACGGTGATGAAAATGTTGAAGCTATTTTCATGGCAAATGAAATGTATATCTTGAATATTCTAGGAATGGCCTTTGAAGACCTCTTTATTCTCGATGCCTTTTGTATATCTTTTGAATAACTGGTAAACCGTAAGATATATACAAAAACTTACTGTTCAAAATTCTGATTTCGTTAAAGCACTTAATTTATGACATATACCTGCTTTTGTCGAGCTAACCGTTTTTGGAATATTTCGAGTTATTGGTTTCAGTTTTAAGCGACTAACACTTTTCTCAAACGAGAAGTTGTCTCTCTTTTGTATATTCCTAGCAAGCAAAGAGAATTGAATTTCAACGTTTCACATCACGGCTGGCACTTTAAAGATCTATCGCTTTAGATAGTGCATTTTGTTATTTCCCTTGTACAAAGTAATAAGACCAATTCTGGTGATGCGTATCTTGATTAACATTGATATAGCTAGAAGAAGAATATTTTGTAAGAATGGTTGTCTGTGAAACAGTTTTACTTGTTTTGATACCCCCTGAGTCCAAAACATATAGAAAAAGTTCCATGTGTGTATCTGTGGGCAGCATAGCTCAAAAACGAAAAGACCATTAAATACAAAATTTGGTATTTAAGTTTGGTAACTTCCAAGGTTGCGACATGAAGATTTCCAAGAAAATCCCCCAACCCCCAATTACCCTTAACATGGAAAATCTTTCAAAAATTTGATTTTCTCAAAAATGGCTCTAACGAGTTTGATTAAAATGTCGTATATTGAAGATATTTAGGTACATTACAAATAAAATGTATATTTTGAATTTTCTGAGATTAGTCTTTGAAGATATGTTTATTCTAGATGAATTTTGCAAAGCTGGTAAACAGTAAGAGATAGACACAAATTTACTGCACAAAAAATGTAGAGCTCGTTAAAATATGCCATTTATGTTATATACTTTTTTTTTTTTGCTGGATTTGACCGTTTTTAAGATATTCCTTGTTAATTGATTTCAGTCATATGGGAACTTGCATCCCCTTATTTCCCTTCTACCAATAAGAAACGAAATAATAAAACTGTTTCTGCTAATGTTTATCTCGATTATCATGAAATGGATTTGTTACAGAGATGTAGAATGGAACACATTAGATTTTTATCTAATACGTTTGTGGTAGCGAAAGTAAAAAGACATAGAGAGCAGAAAAGGTTTTTATTTCCACACTCTGAAATGGCAGCAATTGCTTTTCTAGCAGCTTCCATTTAATGCAATTTATTTAAACGAGCCGTTTCTCTCTCTACGATAACATAATTGGAGTGCATACGCAAGCATTATAAAAATGAAGACGTGCGCATGCAGAGTTATCGGATGGTGCTGCATTCTAGCGCTGGGTGGGAGAATCCATAAGATGGCACGGTGTTGGGGCAGGAGGGAGGCGGTGTATATCTGCAGTTGCTCATCCCAGCTCGACCGACCGACCGGCCGACCGAGTCTCGGTCAAGCTCATTGATTCGCGTTAGCACATGGGACCCCCCATAATTGCGGGCGAATGGAATGCGTGGGGCATTGTTCGGGTACATCCGCACCGCTGCTGTGCTGTCCCGGGCGCTTTTCATCTAGCCACGTTAGCATAGCAGTCTAGCTTTCACTTATACACTTTGGAATTTTAAAACTTTCAATTACCTCGTCCATTGAGGTGCACATTTTTACTTTTTCTACGCCTACTAAGTATATAGTGTATAGAAAAGGTATTGTATTGCATCCAAAAAATCAATACCGAGATTTCACCGGAAATATATGTTTTGGGTACCTCTGAATCCAAAAAAAAAAAACAACAACCATGTGTTCCATTCACATGACTTTCTCTACATCTCTGCCAAAAATATTAAAAAGCTTATGCTTCTATTTACTTCATGCTAATCCATAAAACAAAAAATAACAGAAATAGTCTTATTACTTGCTTCCTTATAAGTAGAAGCAAAATAAGGAAATAGCATACGTTAAAGTGATAGTCAAAAGCTGGTTGCTATTAAACTTAAGTTCCTTTGTTTGTATGGACACGAGCTGACAAATTCCTGTATGAGAAAAGTATAATTTTTTTCAAAGTTGAAACCAAAAAGCAGGAATATCTCAAAAACGTTCAACTCCACCAAAAAAAAGTATATGGGATTTTCTTGAAAATCTTCGTGTCGCATCCTTGGAAGATACAAGACCTAAATACCAAGTTTGGTTTTTAACGGACTATTCATTTTTGAGCTATGCTGCCCACGACACACACACACAACACGAAATGTTTCTAAAAATTCTTTTTTTGGGATTCAGGGGGTCTCAAAACATGTATTTCCGGTGACATCTCGGTATCGAATTTTTGGGTGCATTGCAATACCTTCTCTATACACTATGTACATAGTACGTGTAGAGAAAGTAAAAAAATATTTTTGGAAAAAGGTCCGTATGCATCTGTGTACTTGGTATTTAAGTTTGGTATCTTCCACGGATGTGACACAAAAATTTTGAGAAAAATCCCCCTACCCCATACTATCCTTAACATGGAAATATTTTCACACATTTTGATTTTCTCAAAAATGCCTGTAACGATTTTAATCAAAATATCGCATAATAAAAATATTTACCTGACAAATGAAATGTATATCTTGAATTTTCTGGGAAAGCCTCTGAAGACTACTTTATTCTGGATGAAATTTACGGAACTTTGCATAACTGGTAAACCAAAGAGACAAAAACTTACTTAACAGATAATGTAGAGCTCGTAAAAACACACAATTTATGTCATATACATTTTTTTTTCGTGGAGAGAATCGTATTTGAGATATACCTTGTCATTCGTTTCAGCTTTAAAATACTTGTACTTTTCTCATACGGGAATTTATCAACTCTTATCCATACAAACAAAGGAACTTCAGTCACATAGCAACCAGCTTTTGACTATCACTTTAACCTATGGTACTCCCTTATTTCCCTTCTAATTATAATGAAGCAAGCAATAAGATTATTTCTGCAATTTTTTTCTCGATTAGCATGAAGTAAATAGAAGCAAAAGACTCTTAACAATAATTTGTTGAAGAGATGAAGAGGAAGTCATGTGAATGTAACACAACAGATTCTTACTTTCTCTGCACGTATTATGCACATTGTACAGTGAAGGTATTGTATTGTACCCAAAAATTCGATACCGAGATTTCACCGGAAATATATGTTTTGGCTCCCCCTGAATCCAAAAAAAGAATTTTTTGGAAAAAACGTCCATGTGTGTGTGTGTGTGTGTGTGTGTGTGTGTGTGTGTGTGTGTGTGTGAGTAGGGACAGCATAGCTCAAAAACGAAAAGACTGTCAAATACAAAACTTGGTATTTATGTTTGGTATCTTCCAAGGATACGACACGAAGATTTTTAAGAAAATCCCCTCACCCCATACTATCCCTTAGATGGAAAAAAATTCGAAAAACTTGATTTTCTCATAAATGGCTCTAACGATTTGTATTAAAATAGCTTATATTTAAGCTATTTATATGCCATATAAAATGTACATCTTGAATTTTCTAAAAAGAGCCTCTGAAGACATCTTTATTCTGGATGAATTTTGCGGAACTTTGCATAATTGGTAAACCGTAAGAGATAGACAAAAACTTATTACACAAAAAATGTAGATCACGATAAAACACACAATTTATGTCATATACATTTTTTTTCGTGGAGTTTGCCGTTTTCGAGATATTCCTTGTTATTGATTTCAAAATACTTAAAAATGTTCTCATACGGGAGCATGTCAACGCTTGGCCACGCAAAGAAACGGATTTCAATCCCATAGCAACCACATTTTCAAACATTTGACAGTCGGTTTAGCTTAATGTATTCCCTTATTTAGCTTCTGCTTATAAAGGAACTAAGTGATAAGACCGTTTCTGCTAATGATTTAGCATTAAATAGATAGACAAATAAGATTATTTACGATCCGTCCTGCCTCCATCTGTCTGCCCCGACAGTTACGTTTTCAGGGACCTGTGAACGGGCGGGCAGTTTCTTCAATAACGGGCAGGTTAACAAAAATTCTGATGTCTTACAAACACATAACTTTCTCTAGCTGTTTTTCAAACTTCTTACACAAGATTATCCTTCTCTATATCAAGCTAATGGAGATAATATTATTATTACTTAGTTTCTTATAAGAAGAAGGGAGCTAAAGACAGGCACTATGCTAAAGTAGTCAAATGTTTTAAAAACTGTTGTTATGCGATTATCATTGAAGTTCGCTTCTTTGTTTGGCAGGAGTAAAACAGAAGAAACATAGGCGACTTTCTGTCAGAGAGAAGTATAAATATTTTAAAATGGAAACCAACAATAAGAAATATCTCGGAAACGGTTACCTCCACAGCAAAAATGTAAATGACATAAAACTGTGTTTTGACGAGATCTAATTTTTTTTCTGTAGTAAGTTTTTGTCTATCTCTTGCTGTTTACCAGTTATGCGAAAGTCATTCATAATGAATACGACTTCAGAGGGTATTCCCAGGAAATCTGATATTTACATGACAAATAAAGTGTGTGTGTGTGTGTGTGTGTGTGTGTGTGTGTGTGTGTGTGTTATATATAAAACTTTAATTTACGGTATTTTTATCAAAATCGTTAAGAGGTATTTCTGAGACAATCAACATTTTCGAAAATGTTTCCATATAAAGGGTAGTTTGGGGTGAGAGTATTTTCTTGAAAATCTTCGTGTCGAATCCTTGGGGGATACAGAGTTTGATATTTAACGGACTTTTCGTTTTTGACACAGCCGCACAGACGGACAGACACACACGTGACCTTTCTCTAAAAATACATTTTCTTCAGGTGTGTAAGACATATTTCCGGTGAAATTTCGGTATGGAATTTTGTGTGGCATATAATACCTTCTCTATCTACTACGTACGTTTAATATATGGGCTAGAGAGAGAGACAGAGAGAGAGGAAAAACTGTTTCATGCTACGTAGTGGCGGAAGAAGGTTTAGAGAGGGGGATTGGAAAACCTCACTCTCATACTCTTTGACTACTGCTAGTAGTAAACAGGCTGACGGTACTTCCTAATAATAAATGCTAGAGCTCGGCATTTGCCTATCTTGTTCCTTTGTTTAGATCCGCAAGCTTAGTATATAAAACATGTTTCATGCTTGGAGTAAAATATACTGATTTTATAATGCATATAAATGCTTATGTTCAAATGTCCTTTCATAAACTCCTTTCAGTCGGTGATGGTGCTCGATGCGGTGTGGCAGGAAAAATCCTATGTGTTACTCTCACATGACATTCTCCAGCTGCTCTACAAACGAACTTCTTACAAAAGATTATTCTTCTTTCCACGCCGAGCAAATCGTGATCACAGAACAATATTCTTATTACTTGAAAGACATTGGGATTATATTACCTAGATACACCGGTGGCGCTAGTGTTGCAGTCGCTAATTGAAATCTCCCGCGCATAGGCATCTGGAGGGCAGAAGGTGCTTTTTGCCATATGTTCAATTCGCTTAAAAGGCTTTAAAAGTGAGATGGTTTAAAGGTATTAGGGTTAATAGTTAACATAGTGCATTCCTATGCTGCATAACTGTACCAACCACCGGAAAAATGATTCTGCGATCACTTTCGGTCGGTAAGAATAAATTGTAGCATTTGTGATTTGTGTTCCAAATGCATTCCGATTTATTCTCGTGGGGTTCCTAGGTCACTAAGCGAAGATAATTTATTTTAGGTTACCAATACATATACCAGAATTACGGAGTAACTCGTTAGCTGCTCTGAGACGTGACAAATTTGTGCCATCGAAATACCACAGCATTTTGCCAAAAATTGTTTCCATGAGAATAAAGGCAAGATGATGATAAACCCTGACACAGTTCCTTCAATATTTAATTTCCCTTCTCATCTGATTAAGGTAATGAGAACGCTAATTTCATTCTTATAACTGTTTTGTACATGTTCATTAGCATAAGAAGGCAGTGCTAAAATACGATTCAATATTTTAATTTGTCCTAAATTTAAACAACTGTCCGAAATCTAGATTAACTTAGTTTTTTAAATCTGTAATTTCAGAATGAGACACAACCCCACAGGGTGATAACAAGGCATTTGAATAAACTGAGCCCATTAATAATTGATTCTAATTTTAGATTTGTCAATAAATTATTTCAGGAAACACAGCCAATGCTCTCTTGTGGTGCACATATCAATATTCCTATCTTATTTAACTCATATATACCACAAATACTGATAGAAAATGTTTACTTAACGTTTTGAATGTAATTTACTGAAGAGGAATACAGGTTCCTAATTTCACGTTTATTTTATTTTTATACTGTACATACGGTCTCGGAAAATCCAGTATCGCAAATCTGTTTTTTTCCTGCTAAATTCTTTCATTTATTTGTTTTCTTTTATTTATTTACGCCTTGAGTAATATCGTAGTGTTGCCACTTTTACCTTCCATAACAACTTCTTAAATTGTTGATGTGTGTATTAAAACTGTGCTTCTCGATTAACTTAACATACATTCAGTATCATTATTCATATTTTCAGGCACTTGAGGGTGGGGAATAAGAATAGCTTCATCAGCCTAGAATCGAACCCTGCATATTTTCCAATTTAATTCATTATTTTGATAGCTTTACTGCAGACACTCTTAACAAGCCCTCTGTATAATTCTTGTTGACGAATTTACGCATTAAAGTAAAAAGCAGAAAGTATGCATGGATTCACTAAGAAGAAACTGCGAAAACAAAATTAAAGCTGAATTATACTCTCTGTGATGCTTACATCCCGTTTGTAAAACAATTTAAATGCTGGTATGCGATATTCAAGTTCAATGGTAATATTTATTTTTATTTTATTCAATTGTGGGGTGAAATTCCGTCTAAACAATGGTGATTATATTAAACTTCCAGCAGGGCATTCAAGTCTAATCCCTGAGCATAGCTGCTAATGGTCATAAAGAACGTGCTGTCGCAATTATTTCGTACTCCGATATCTTCATGGCGTAATTATAGCTGTTTTAAATTTCACTGTTTTCCCATTACAATCAATGTATTGCGCGCGACCTTGGATGTAGTTTGCCCTCCACTCCTGTTCAAGTCACGACACTTATACTGGCCTGAGCAGCCAGGCGTAAAGGGGCTTGTATTACTTAGTTCCTTATAAGCAGGAGGGAACCAAAGGAATGCGCTATGCTAAACAGATAGCCAAATGTTTTAAAAGCTGTCTCTATGCGATTGTCCTTGAAATTAGCTTCTTTGCTTCGCCAATTGAAATCAATAACAAGGAATATCTCGAAAATGGTTTCCTCCACAACAAAAATATAAAGGACATAAATTGTGCATTTTTACGAGTTCTAGTTTTTTTGAGCAGTAAGTTTTTGTCTACCTCTTAAAGGTTAAACATTTATGCAAAAGTTATTCAGAATAAAGAGGACTTCAGAGGATATTCCGAAAAACTTCAAGACATACATTTTTTGGTCCTGTAAATAGCTTAATATAAGATACTTTGATCAAAATTGTTAATATCTTAAAGACTGCTAATTCTACGAGAAAGTTTATTTGACGCATGTTACATGTCTTAATGGCCTCTAATTGTTTCCTGTAATAAGGTTTTGTATATGTCTTATGGTTTATCAACTATGCAAAGCTCATTCAGAATGAAGAGGACTTCGGAGGATATTCCAGAGAATTAAAAAAATACATTTTATTTGTCACGAAAATATTTTAGAAATATGGTACTTTAATAAAAATAATTTAGCCAGTTTTAATAAAATCAATATTTTCGTAAACTTTTCTGTAAAGGGTATTTGGAGTGGGGAGATTTTCTTAAAAAACCTTGATAGATGATGAACTTAAACATCAAGTTAGGTATGTATCTAACCACATTTTCGTTTTTGAGTTATCGTATTCACAGACACGTACACATACGCGCGCGGATCTTTTTCTAAAAAATATTTTTTCATTCACGGAATCTCAAAACATATGTTTCTAGTGAAATCTCGACATCGAGTCTTTGGGTAGAATGCAAGTAAAAGAAAAATAAATAATAAGAAAGAAATATTAGACTATGTAGGTAAGATCTCTAATAAACAGAGCTGAATTGGTACAAACATATCAGAAGAAAGAATAAAGATAAGGTATCCACCTGGAAGAACAGGAAAAGGTAATCCTCAAAAAGCATGCATCCGGGAAATAAATGGAATGAAAGCAAGAGAAATAGAAGATATGAACTGGATGGATAGAAACTAGTAGAGAAAAAATTAATTAGGCACAGAAAGATGCGAAAACATCCGATGACCCATTCACAATTCCTTCTCTACATCTCTGTAACAAATTATCGTTTATAAAGCGTCTTCTTCTATCTACTTCATGATAATCGAGATAAGCATCGGCAGAAATTGTCCTTATTACTAGGTTCCTTGTAAATAGAGCGGGGGAAAACCTAATGTTTTCCATTCACAAGATGTTCCCTTGCTGTTCGGTAAAGAAACCTTTTATTCAAAACATTAATCTGTAGTGTAAAACATGCTAATCAAGGTAAACATAAACAGAATTAGTCTTATTACTAGCTTCCTTGTAAGCAGAAGTGAAATAAGAAAATGCACAGGCTAAAGCGACAGTCTCATCCTATAAAAGCCGATCGCTATGTGAAACAATTGAAATTCCAAAATCTTTGCTTACCAGGAATAAACAAACGAGAAACGAGCAGAAAGATGTCTTCACGTTTGAGAAAAGCTTAAGTGGCTAAAATTGAAGTCAATAATCCGACATATCTCGAAAACGGTTCATTGTACAAAACAATATATATATATGACATAAATTGTGCGTTTTAATGAGATCTACATTTTTGTATAGTACGTTTTTGTATACCTTTTACGGTTTGCCAGTTATACAAAAGTCATCCAGAATAAAGAGGTCTTCAGAGGCCATTCCCAGAAAATTTAAGATATACATTTCGTTTGTCATAAAAATATCTTAAACATAAGGTATTTTAATCAAAATCATTAAAACAATTTTTGAGGAAATTAAAAGTTTCGAAAAATGTGCCATTTAAAGGATAGTTCGGGGTGGGCGGGATTTTCTTGCAAATCTTCGTGTCGCATCCTTGGAAGATAAACTTAAATAGAAAGTTTGGTATATAACTTCTTTTCGTTTTGAGCTATGCTGTCCATAGACACACACACACACAAACACAGATATTTTTCAAAAAAAGTTTATTACTTTCTCTATACGCACTATGTACATAGTGTATAGAGAAAGTATTGCACCCCACCCAAAAATTCGATATCGAGATTTCACCGGAAATATATGTTTTAGGGTCCCCAATATCCAAAAAAAAGCATTTTCACAAAAAGGTCCGCGCATGTGTGTGTGTGTGTGTGTGTGTGTGTGTGTGTGTGTGTGTGTGTGTGTGTCCGTGAACACGATAACTCAAAAACGAAAAGTCGGTAAAATACCAAACTTGGTACTTAGGTTTAGTATCATCCAGGGATGCGACACGAAGATTTTGAGCAAAATCCCCCACCCTCAACTACCCTTTACATGGCACTTTTTTGAAAATTTTGATTTTCTCACAAATGGCTCTAACGATTTTGATTAAAACTTCGTATATTAAAGGTATTTACCTGAAAAATAAAAGATATATCTTGAATTTTCTGGGAATAGCCTCTGAAGAGTAGTTTATTCTGGATGAATTTTACTGAATTTTGAATAACTGCTAAACCGTAAGAGATGGACAAAATCTTACTACACAACAAATGTAGAGCACATTAAAACAGACAATTTATGTTATATCCATTTTTTTCGTGGAGTTCGTCGTTTTTGAGACATTCCTTATTTTTGGTTTCTGCTATGAAAAACGTTTTTGACTATCACTTTAACCTATGGTTGTCCCTTATTTCGCTTCTACTTATAAGAAAGCGAGTAATAAGACTATTTCTGCTAATTTTTTCTGATTAGCATAAAGTAAATAGAAGAATAAGCTTTTTAAGAATAATTTGTTGCAGGGATATAGAGAAAGTCATGTGAATGGTACACATCAGATTTTTTTTGGATTCAGTGGGACCCAAAACATGTGTTTCTGGTAAAACTCGATATCGAATTTCTGGGTGCATTAGAATATCTTCTTACTATATTCATAGTACGTATAGAGAAAGTAAAAAGTACAAATTTGTATGTAAATACTTTATTATTATTATTATTATTATTATTATTAGCAGGTCAAAACCGTACTAAGTTACAGCGGGTATACTGTCTAACCGCACCTCAGGACGGAGTGCCGCGTGTGTTGCCTAACCAGGCAGGCGTACGCAAGAATGGATCTCGTTAACAGTACACCTGTACTCACTCAAAGCGACTAATTGAAATATGTGAACAGTCAGAACTCCCTACGCTTTAGCAGTTCACTAGGATTCTAAAAGCAATTTGAATAAAAGCCTATTTAACTGCTTTTAATTAATCAAGGTAAAATATATTTCGTAAAATGCCGGTTTCGGTTACTTAATATCAATTCGTTTGCGGGCATTGCAGCGGAAATAAGATGTGAGCAGAATATTTTAGTCCTCTCGTTTCGCTTCTGTTCGGCGCAGCAGTCAGGAGCCGTTTACAATGCAGTTGTAGACATAACGAAAGAACTTGGCATGGGTTTCTAGATCTATAAACACTGTATGCGCAAATCTTCCAAGCGTACCAAAAGCTTCAAAATGAAAAGCACAACCATCAATATCCAACATAAAAATTAATCGGTACTTATAAATAAAACTCTGATGTGTCCCATTTTCACGACTTTCTGTAGTTGTTTTACAGAAGCACTCTTCTTACAAAAGAGTATTCTTTAATCTACATAATGCTAATTAAGATAATCATTAGCAGAAATTGTTTTTACTTAATTCTTTATATGTAGAAGGGAAATACTCTACGCTAAAGCGATAGTCAAAACTCTTAAAAGCTGTTACTATGCAGTTGCCATTGAAATTCGATTCTCTTTCCAAGGACAGGAATATATATATAAAAAAAAAAAAAAAAAAAAAAAAGATGAAAAGAACAAGGACTTTTAACAAGGATCATCTTGGTAATGGTGAACTCCACGAAAAAATGTATATGCGTGTTTTAACAAGGTCTACATTTTTTGTGTAATAAGTTTTTGTATATCTCTTGCGGTTTACCAATGTTACAGAGGTCATCCAGAATGAAGGTGTTTTCAGAAACTATTCCCAGGAAATTCAAGATATGCATTTTATTTGTCATGTAAATATCTTTAATATGCGGTATTTTAATAAAAATCATTAAAGTTATTTTTGAGAGTCAGTATTTTTTGAGATACCAAACTTTAGATACAAAGTTTTGTATTTTACCGTCGTTTGGAGTTATCGTGCTCACACACATACACGGACCTTTTCCTATTTGGGGGGGGGGTTCAGGGGACTCTAAAACCGTGTATTTTCAATGAAATCTCTGAATAGAATTTTTGGGTGGCATATAAAAGCTTCTCTACCTTTTAAACTCATATATTAAAATACGCCTGGAAATATTTATTATGAGACGGGTCTTTTCGCTGTCGCCACCCATGTCTTCCACCTGTTTGGGAACCTGGTCGCTTGTGTCACCTGATTCCGGATAAATCTTTCATATAGCCTTGCTATGCTCTTAAACCGTATTGGAATAGCTACGTTACCGAAGTCGCCCTCCGTGGTGTAATTACCATGGTAACTTCATATACCCAAGGTTGCGGGTTCAAACCCGGCGGAAGGCGATGGATATTTTCGGGTGTAAAAATCCTTAGCATGGCTTCCTTCGGAAGGGAAGTAAAGCCGTTGGTCCCATGTCGTAGATTTATGGCACGTAAAAGAACTTCAAGCCTGACAGAGAGGCCTCTGAGCAAAATTAAGCGGTCTCTCACACCCAATATAGAATGGGACGCTGAGAACCACAGCAGTTAAGGAGCGTTCATGAATAACATGCCATTTTTTTTACGTTACCGAAGGGGAAAATGGAGTGCAGATAATACTAACTGCGACAAATGAAGTTCTGAGTTGCGAACTGGTGACCCTCAAACTCTCTGGTTGGACAATAATCTCTCTCTCTCTCTCTCTCTCTCATCGGGTAATATAAAATTAGGTTAATATTTTCTCTAAACTATACACTGAAGTTCTAATGCCAAGGTAATTCTCGCGCACGCGATGGACTAACTAATACACTGTTTATACAACCGAACCTATTCTGAGGGAGCGTCGAGCGGGGTTGAAGGGTGAATTAGCACAATAGATTTTGCCTCTTCTTATTCGCCTGGTATGCTGTGCCAGAGTAGTAGCAATGGAAATCGCCGTAAGACCCGAGTCCCCCTCAAACGTTCACATTTTCAGCAAAATCATAGCGCGTATTTTTAATGCCTTTGAGTATAATGTACGAATAAGAGAAAGTAAAACTTGCCATTTATGCTTAATTAGTATTTTTGCTTAATAATCACCTACTTAATTAGCACAATATATAACAAAATAAATTCTTTTCTCCAAAAATATTTTAAAATATCCGTTTACAGTTAATAATTGAAGAATGCAGTATGTGACAAAAAGTTGCAAATATATGAATTAAAACCTAATGAATTTTAATTTCACCTACGGGTAACCTTAAACTACTAGATAAATCGATACCTGTGAACAAATTGACTTGTGCGCGGGTCATCCAGGAAGTAACAGACGATTTAAGTAAATAATAAAAAAAGTGGTTTTAAAATTTAAAATGTTCGGGCTGTTTTGCCGTGGTCTGTAGGTTAAAATATGTTTAGTTAAGATATTTCTTCCTAACGTTTCGTACCTGTCTGTGAGGGTGATCTTCAGAGGCAATGTGTTCACGCCGCTAACTCGGAAAGAATTATTTTAAAATTATTTTAAAACTATGGACACTGGTTTACGCATATATGTAATACAAAAGTAATCAATACAAAACGCTTTTACAAAGTTACAGTACGTTACTCTAATTCTCAAGGTAATCTTCATTCTATCACGACATTCTCACGTAGTACCAGTTTTTCGATGCAGATGTTGTACTCTTCCACCGTTAACTGAGCCAAGATGTCACTGCCACTTTAAAGTCTTCATCAGTTGGGAAATCTTCTCCACCCAAAACGTCATGTGCGGTGTCCAAAGTAAAATATCGGTTTTTATGAATTCTTTTATCAACATTTGGTTTCAACCCTCCATAACGATGGATGAACTTCCATTCCGACCTTCGGCTTCCTTGATTTCTCATAAATTATGCACCAGTTCCTCACTGAAGACTCGTTCATTCTATTGTCAACCTATTTGCATAATCTTAGCATATAAAAAAAATCTGACGCGTTACACTCACATGACTTTCTATAGCTGCTCTACGAACAAACTTCTTACAAAAGATTATTTTTCTTTCTACACAATGCTAATCAAGATAAACATTAGCAGAATGTTCTTATTACTTAGTTTCTTATAAGTAGAAGGGAACTAAAGTAATGTGCTATGCTGAAGTGACAGTCAAATGTTTTAAAAGCTATCGTTATGCGATTGTCATTGCAAATCGCTTCTTTATCCTTCTGTACGTTTTATTAGTATTTTTGCTCACTTGGGTACTGTGGTGGTAGCGTGTCTTCCTCACATTCAACAGGTCGTGAGTTTGAATCTCGCTTAGGGTGAGTTACCCGGATAAGGTTTTTTTTCCAGGTTTTCCCTTATCCTGAGAAGAACGTCAAGTAAATTTAAGCTCCTTGGACCCCAAGGTCCCTTCAGCTTCATTTCACCAATTTCATTCATCATCCGATATGCCAGCCATGTTAAATGTCGTTAAGCTATAAAAAATAAGCCAGACAGCCGTAATATAACAACTTGGAAATCACTGACTTGCATTCATGAAAAATTACATTACAAACTGTGGTATTTGTGGTTGTTAAAGTCCTTTTGCATAACACATTAACAAACAGTATACATTGGTTACATAGTAATAAAACGCATTTCAGAAATAAAAATAATATTATTCACAGATCCCTTTCAAAATTACCTAATATATTAAATAACTTATTTTAGTGTATGTAGAAGCAATGGTGTTATAATATATTTTGTATTGTATTAATTTTAAAGGTACAAGGCAAGGATAATTTTGCGCGTAAAAGGAATAGCGTTTAATATAGCGCATTTAAAAAGTGAAGTAGGCTTTGTTATTAACTGCGAGGCCTCTACAAGCCACAGTGTTATATGTTTTGTAATACATTAATTTTTAAGGTGCAAAGAAAAGATAGTTTAGCACCTGAAAATTGTAATTATTTACTGTGTTGCACCTTTTTGGCATTTATTTAGTATTTAACGCTTTTCTATTACCTTAACGTACAACATTTTTGCAACTGTACCAAATTCTTCCACGTTTCCCTTGGCCACAGCAATTTTTATGCTTAATTGGTAGCTGGCATTGCTCATTAAGAGCGTACGCCATGACACGTCGACTTCTGAAGCAACGTTACCTAGATAGTTGCAGCTTTTACCAACGTAAACTAGAAATATGTATTACCTTGGTAACAGTCAAGGACGTACGCTGAAGCACTTTTCTGTCCTGAGAGTTTTAAGTGGATAGTGTAGTAAGTTTTCTGTCATTCCACGAAATGCCCTAGGAAAAATCTGATGTGTTCCATTCACATGACTTTCTCTATATCTCTGTAAATTATTATTGCTAATAAGCTTATCTTTTATTTATTTCATGCTAATCGAGAAAAATTAGCAGAAATAGTCTTATTTCTTGCTTTATTGTAAGTAGAAGCGAAATAAGGGAGTACCATAGGTTAAATTGAAAGCCAAAAACTAGTTGCTATGTGACTGATGTTCCTTTGTTTGTATGGACAGAAGTTGACAAATTCCTGTATGAGAAAAGTATCAGTTTTTCAAAGCTGAAACCAAGAAAAAGGAATATCTCAAAAACGATCAACTCCACGAAAAAAATGTATATAACATAAATTGTGTGTTTTAACGTGCTCTACTTTTTTGTGGGTTAAGTTTTTGTCTATCTCTTACGGTTTAGTAGTTATGAAAAATTCATCCAGAATAAAGTAGTCTTCAGAGGCTATTCCCAGAAAATTCAAAATATACATTTTATTTATCGGTAAATAACTTTAATATACGATATTTTAATCAAAATCGTTAGAACAATTTTTTAGAAAATCAAAACTTTCGAAAAAAGTTCTATGTAAAGGGTAGTTTGGGGTGGGGGGATTTTCCACAAAATCTTCGTGTCGTGTCCCTGGAAGATACTAAACTTAAATACCAAGTTTGGTATTTTACCGACTTTTCGTTTTTGAGTTATCGTGTTCACAGACACACTGACACACGGACACACACACGGACCTTTTTCTGAAAATACTTTTTTTGGATACTGGGGACCCTAAAACATATATTTCCGGTGAAATCTCGGTATCGAATTTTTTGGTGGAGTGCAATACCTTCTCTATACACTATGTAAATAGTGCGTATAGAGAAAGTAAAAATAAGGCATTTAAGGACACTTGGTAGTGTCAGAGAAGCAATTTCAATGCGATATGTATTAGTGTTTCTTGAAAGCTATGCAGTCTATTCTAATTTTACCATTTATATATCAGCCTCTTCTGATTCAGAAGCCACAATCAAATCATTAATAAAGTTAATAATTTTTGCTCTATTGATATTCCAATAAACACATAATTTTCAAAGCGTTTCACGCATTTTCTTCTTTAGGTGCGCTTTTCTCCTAAACAGTTAAAGTGACATATTTCAAACTTTTTAATCACTTTACAAAAATGCTATTCAACATAGCTGGTGAACCATTAAGACAGTTTAACCAATAATAACAATTTAAAAAGTAAATAATATGAAAATATTTCTTTGAGGAATTTCATGAAAGTGTAACATATAAAGCTTTTACCAACTGTTTAGAGGCAGTATATTCTGCATATGCACTAAAAAATTAAAATCTATATCTATTATAGTTTTCTAGAAAAGTGTACCAAAAGAACAAAATGCGTGAACATTTTTGAAACTAAGGACTTATTGAACGCTCCTCGTATACCATCAGCATTGAAAAACTGGTACCACATCTTAACAAAATAGAAATTACTTTGAGAAAATTTCTCAACGTAATTTATTTATTTAATAAGAGTAAGGTACTGTAACTTTGTAAATAAGTTGGATTTTTTTTTATTTCCTTTGTTATTTAGTTATACCAAATCGTTAGTTTCTGGATGGTCCACGTAGTAGGCAGTTTGTTTCGCCAAATCTGTAGTACCATTTCACGAGCTGCTGTAATTATAAAGAGAATTTATGGCACTTCAGATTTAAATACGTCCCTAGCATGTTGGGAAGCACAGTAAATTGGATGCGCCATGGCGATAGCACCAAATGAATTTCATGAAATCGGAACAAGGCTAATAGCCCAGCCCTTCAGATGATGGCGTCGTGAAGCTCTCATTCCTATCAACAATGCCAGTCCAAAAGCACTGGTGGATAAACATTTTGGGGAGCACCAAACAATACACATCCTCTTGACCGCATATACAGCCCGGACCGCGGTTTTAAGGGCCACTCTCTGCCATAGCGGGCTTTGTCAATAGGATGCACGTAGGCCCATAGTATATCAAATGCAATGCATTTGCTGACCAAGCAGGACACTTTTTATACCACCTACTTAAAGCAGAGGAAGTACTGTAACAAAAAAACTCCATGTCGAAATTTTACAAAAATGAACGTTTTGAATCCCCCTGCACTCAAACAAAACATTTTCAGAAACATATCTGTGTGTATAAGTGTCCATTATTGTCGTGTAATTTGTTCGATTTGCCCTAATGCTTGTTAATTTAGAGAGTAACCATGTACTGTGCACATAGGAAGTAGGGAAGGTATTGTATTCCACCCAACAATTTTTTTGCGATTTCACCGGAAGTACGTGTTTTATGGCCTCTGAATACAGAAGAAGTATTTTTAGGAAAACACCAGTGTCTGATATGCGTGGACAGTACCGTTCAAAAACGAAAAGTCGTTAACTACCAAACTTGGCATTTAAGTTTAATATCGTTCATGGATGCGACACAATCCCCCCCCCAATCCAAAATACATTTTAGATGGAAATATTTTTGAAAGTTTTTATTTTCTGAATATTGGCTCATTGATTTTTACTAAAATAGCATATTTAAAGATATTTACATGGAAAATAAAGTGTATATCTTAATTTTTTTGGAAATAGCTTCTGAAGACATCGTTTTGGATAACTTTTGCGTAACTGGTAAACTGTATGAGATACACAAACACTTACTGCACAAAAATGCATATCTCGTTAAAACGTACAATTTATGTCATATGCATTTTGTGTAGAGTTAAACCGTTTCAGAATTGTTCCATATTGGTTAAAATTTTATACTACTTAAACTTTATCAAACGCCAAGTCATATTTTGTTTCATCTCCATTTTGTTTCTATCCTGGCAAAGAGAACCACATTTATTGTTCACATAGCGGCCAGCTTTTAAAACATTTGATTATCGGTCTATCCTAGAGCATTCCCTTACTCTTTTTTTCTTAGATGGAAGCAAGTAATATGACAAGTTCTACGAATGTTTATCTCTATTAACATGAAGTATATAAAAGAATCTTTTTTTAGGAATAGTTTGTTCGCAGAATAGGTAAAGAAATCCATGTGGATGGAAAAATCGGAATTTATTTTTACGATTTTAAATCCTCATTAACGAAGATTGGCTTAGAAATTCATTTGGCGATGAAGCCGCATCTACGGCAGCAACTTATAAATGGTGCAACGCATTCAATATAGATCGCTTAGTGATGAAGTTCGTGAAGGAAGCCCAGAAACTGCCGCTAGTGATGAAAATATGGCCGCTGTTTGACAAATGACTGAAGAAGATCGCTAGACATAATTTTTTTCGAGCAATATTTGACATTGGTGTGAGTCAAACCCAAAACATTTTACATCCACAGTTAAGAGCGAGAAAACTTTATTGGGCATAGATTCCACATGACTTTCTCTACATTTAGGAAACAACTTATTGTTGAAAAGCTTATTCTTGTATCTGCTTCGTGCTAATTGACATTAACATAAATTGGTTTAGTTGCTTTCTTTATGTAGAAGGGAAATAAAAGTATACACTAGGCTATAGCGATAGTCTGATCTTTTAAAAACTGATTGCCATGTGTATGAAATGCGTTTCTTTGCATCGCTAAGAGTAGACAAATTCCCGTGTAGGAAAGTTTGTATTTTAAAACTGAAACCAATAACAAGAAATGTCTCAAGAGAGTTTCAACTGCACAGAAATATATGATATAAATTGTGTATCTCGTAAGGTTTACCAGTTAAGCAAAATTCAGAAAAATGTATCCAGCCTTCAGAGATTATTCCCAGAAAATTCAGGATATAAATTGTATTTGTCAGGTAAATATCTTATACATTTTAACCAAAATATTTAGCATTTTTGAGAAAATCAAAATTTTCGGAAATGTTCACATGTAAAGGGTAGTTTGGGGTGGGGGGATTTTCTTGAAAAATCTTCGTGTTACATCCTTGGAAGATACTGATCTTAAATAACAAGTTTGGTATTTTACCAACGTTTCGTTTTTTAATTATTGTCTTCACGGACACGCGGCCATTTTTCAAAAAATACTTTGTTTTCAATACACGGGGCCCTAGAACGTGTATTTACCATAAAATTTCGGATTCGAATTTTTGGGTAGAGTGCAATACCTTCTCTACCTACGTCCTATGTAGAGAAAGTAACAATAATGCAATAATTGCTGCAGGAAGTTTCTGGAAATATTACAAGGCAGTACTTAAAATTTTGGTTTAATTATTTTTTCACAGAAGCTGTGTGTAGGACAGCAGTTGGATAGGTAGAGTCAGACTGAAAAATTCAATGCCATAGCCGGGATTTGAACCACGGATCTCCCAGTGTCTAGCCGGTTGCTCTTCCACTGAACTACCATGGCAAAATGCCGGCATAGCATTGACTTTCTCAACTGACTCGCATGTTTCCCGGTAAACCACAAGGTGCTCTCAAATTAATTTGAGATGACAACCCCAATGGCGACTTACAATGTTGCAAGTACTTCGAGTCTCAGTATTCATAGGATAACCAACTATTATGGTCAAGGGTATTGGTTTGTTTGTTTGTTTGTTTGTTTTTCCACACAAGCCGTGTGTAGGACAGGAATTGGATAGGTAGAGCCAGACTGAAAAATTCAATGCCATAGCCGGATTTGAACTACGGATCTCTAGTCGGTTGCTCTTCTACTGAGCTACCATAGCAACATAATGCCGGCACATCTTGTTTACCAGAAACATGCGAGTCAGTTGAGGAATTCAATACTATGCTGACACATCCTGTATGAGAAAAGTATAAGTACATCATCATTGAAACCAATAACAAGGAATATCTCGAAAAAAAAAATGTAACGGACATAATTTGTGTTTTATGACGAGATATACATTTCTATGTCGTAAGTTTCTGTCCATCTCTTACGGTTTAGAGTTAAGAAAAATTCCATAAAATTCATCCAGAATAAAGTAGTCTTTTGAAGCTATTTCCAGAAAACTCAACATATACATTTTATTTGTCAGTTAAATATTTTTAATATACGATATTTTAATAAAAATAGTTGGAGTCATTTTTGAGAAAATCAAAACTTTTGAAAAAAGTTCCATGTAAAGGGTAGTTGGGGCGGGGGAATTTTCTTGAAAATCTTCGTGTTGCATCCTTGGAAGATACCAAACAGACACACACTCGTGCGCGCACACACACACGGACCTTTTTCCAAAAATGCTTTTCTTTTTGATTCAGGGGGACCCAAAACATGTATTTCCGGTGAAATCTCGGTGTCGAATTTTTGGGTGGGATGCAATACCTTCTCTATACACTATGTACATGGCATGTGTAGAGAAAGTAAAAAGGCTTGTGAAATGGAACACGTCAGATTTTTACTTTCTCTCTACGTACTATGTACATAGTGTATAGATAATGTGTTGCACTCCACCCAAAAATTGGATACCGAGATTTCACCGGAAATATATGTTTTAGGGTCCCCTGTATAAAAAAAAAAAAAAAAAAAAAAAAAAAAAAAAAAAAGCATTTTCAGAAAAGGGTCCATATGTGCGTGTGTGTGTGTGTGTCTGGGTGTGTGGGTGTGTGTGTGTGTGTATGTGGACAGCATAGCTCATAAACGAAAAGACCGTTAAATACCAAACTTGGTATTTAAGTTTGGTATCTTCCAAGGATGTGACACGAAGATTTTCAAAAAAATTCCCCCATTTCCAACTACCCTTTACATGGAACTTTTTTCGAAAATTTTAATTTTCTTAAAAATGGCTCTAACGATTTTGACTAAAATGTCAAATATTAAAGATATTTACCTGACAAATGAAATGTATATCTAGAATTTTCTGGGAATAGCCTCCGAAGACTACTTTATTCTGGATGAATTTTACGAAATTTTGCATAACTGCTAAACCGTAAGAGATAGACAAAAACTTAACACACAAAAATGTAGAGCACATTAAAACATACAATATATGCTATATTCAATTTTTTCGTGGAGTTGGTCGTTTTTGACACATCCTTGTTTTTGGTTTCATCTTTGAAAAACTTATACTTTTCTCATACAGGAATTTCTCAACTCCTATCCATACAAACAAAGGAACTTCAGTCACATAGCAACCAGCTTTTGATTATCAGTTTAGCCAATAGTACTCTTATTTCCCCTTCTACTTACAAGGAAGCAAGTAATAAGAGTATTTCTGCTATTTTTTTCTCGATTAAACTGAAGTAAATAGAAGCATTAGCTTTTTAACAACAATTTGTTGCAGAGATGTAGAGAAGGTCATGTGAATAGAACACATCAGATTTTTAAAACTAATCCTTGCTTGGTTTCCTTAAAATTTGCAGTAGCACCCTCGGATTTTACCATCAATTTAGCACTCATTTTACCTAACTCTGCATATTTATCATGAAATGTTCACATTATAGTGTAGTATGCTGTAAGATAATGTCAGAGGACGGAAATCTTAACAGAATCTTTTTACCCTACGGGCCAATTTCTTGGTCCCAGAAATTGGATGCTGTGATTCCTCTAAACTGGAGATGTAATTGGAGCTGAGAGAGGGAACAAGAAAGTGATTAGAAAGTCTTGTAACTTCGAACCCTTGAAATGTTTGCTCTAACAGAACACCTCAGAATGCGAATGAATAGTTCCCTTAAATCCTTTCCGGACATGGAAAATAAAACAAAGATCATTAGCCCGGTGAGAATACCTTTAAAAATACCGAGCGAGCCTCGCATTTGGGAGGACCGGGATTCCATTCCCGGCGACTCTAGCCTTGCGTTTTAACTTTCTCTACACGTACTATGTACATAGTGTATATAAAAGGTACCTTTACATTCCATCCACAAATTTGATGCCGAGATTTCACTGGAAATACGTGTTTCAGGGTCCCCTGTATCCAAAAAGAAGCATTTATGGAAAAAGGTTTTGCGTGTGTGTATAGGTGTGTCTGTGAACTCGATAACTCAAAAAGTCGGTAAAATACCAAACTTGGTATCAAGTTTAGCATCTTACAAAGTTGAGACACGAAGATTTTGAGCAAAATTCCCCCACCCCAAGCTACCCTTTACATGGAAAAAAAAATCGGAAATTTTGATTTTCTCAAAAATGGCTCTAATGATTTTGATTAAAATACCGTATATTAAATATATTTATATTACATGGAAACATTTTTGAAAATTTAGTTTTTCTCAAAAATGATCATAACGATTTTGATTTAAATGCCGTATATTAAAACTATTTACATTACAAATAAACTGTGTATCCTGACTTTTATGAGAATACCTTCTGAAGACCTGTTGATTCTGGATGAATTCTGCTAAATTTTGCCTAACTGGCAAACTGTATGGGCTAGACAAAAACCGTCCATACAAAAAATGTAGATCTCGTTAAAACACACAATTTAAGTCATATACATTTTTGTTGCAGAGATGATCGCTTCCGAGATATTCCTTGCTATCGGTTTCAATGTTAAACTACGCATCTTCTCAAACGGGGTAATCTTTCGTTTCATCTCTCTTTTGTTTTTCTGGAAATGCAAAGCGAACCGAACTTCAATTTGTCACATATCGCCCGGTGTTTCAAGATTTGGCTATCGCTTTAGCCTGGTGTATTCCCTTATTCTGATAAGGAACTAAGTAATAAGACTAATTCTGTTAACGTTTATCTCGTTTAGCATGATGTAGCTAGAAGAGCAATCTTTCGTCAGAAGTTTTAAGCGCACTCCTCCAAACTTAACGGTGCCTGTCAGTCTGTATTAGAATTTATTGGTCTGAGGCCAAGGTTATTTCTGTGCATTTGAAGGAAAACCCTATTGGGGATAGTTTAACCTGTATTGCACATGAAAAACCGAAGAAAAAAAAAATCTGGTGTGATCCATTCACGTGAGTTTCTCTACATCTCTGTAACAAATTATTGTTAGTAAGCTTATTCTTTTTTCTATTTCATGCTAAAACATTAGCAGAAACGGTCTTATTATTTAGTTCCTTGGAGTAGAAGGGAAATAAGGGAATACACTAGGCTAAACCGACAGTCAAATATTTTAAAATGGGGTTACTATGGGATTGAAATCCGTTTCTTTGTGCGGCCAAGCGTTGAGAAGTTCCCGCATAAGAAAAGTTTAAGCATTTTAAAAGTGAAATCAACATAAAGGAACTCCAAGAAAAAAATGCATGTGACAAATCTACGTCTTTCATGTAATAGTTTTTGTCTATCTATCTCTTACGGTTTACCCGTTATGTAAAATTCAATAAAAATCATCCAGATTAAAGAGGTCTTCAGAGGCTATTCCCAGAAAACTCAAGATAAACATTTTATTTGTCATGTAAATATCTTAAATATCAGAGATTTTAATAAAAGCTGTTAGAGCCATTTTTGAGAAAATCAAAATTTTCGAAATTTGTTCCATGTAAAGGGTAGATGGGGGTGGAGGGATTTTCTTGAAAATCTTCATGTCGCATCCTTGGAAGATACCAAACTTAAATACCTAGTTTGGTATTTACGGTCTTTTCGTATTTGAGCTATGCTGTTCCACAGACAGACACACACATGGAACGTTTTCTAAAAATGCTTTTTTTGGATTCCGGGGTATCCAAAACATGTTTTTTCGGTGGAATCTCGGTATCAAATTTTTGGGTGTATTACAATACCTTCTCTGTATACTATGTACCTAGTACGTGTACAGAAAGTAAAAAATCAAACATTCGAAGAGCGTAAAACATACATGCGGACAACGTAATAAAATGGGATTTTATTCTAACTGTATGTAGCATTATAATTTTCTTAAGACCAGCTTGAGGTACACAGCAGAGAAAGTAAAACACTATTGCGAACCAGGAGTTCTTTTTATCCACCAAAGCGTCACAAGTTACTCTGTGGATCAAGGAAGAATTCTTTTGCTTAGTGTGGCCGGAAAATGTTGCACTCTCGCTGGAGTAAGTTTGCAGTAAATGTTCGAGATCACCTCCCAGTCACATTACCCTTTTAACTTCATGGTATACGAGAGAACAGAGGACATACGTCATGGCTCGGCCAGTTCCACATTAGTACTTGAAGCAAAAACTAGAGCAATAAAGCTAGGCCAGGCGGGGATTCTTGCGGTACCTACACATGTACAGCAAATGGACATCTTTTTTATTTCCCTTGTGGCTACAACTCCCATCCTGCGCTACCTAAAATCTTCTGAATTCTTTACGACTGCGCCATCCATGCAACACGAAAACTTCAGAAGTAACGCACGACGTACGAGAGTTACTCTAAAAGTTTTGAGAATGGATGCAATAAAATATTAAAAATTTAGTACTGAACATTGCGTCTTTACAATATATTTTCAATTGCATTCTATACGCCGTCTCATCCTTTCAAACCATTTTTCAAATACTGAACGCCATTCTTCTTTGGAGAGAGTGCAAATACCTTCTTGCATCGACTGCGGCTTTGGGCGACTCAATTCGTTGACCTGAATTTTCTCTTTCATTTTGGAGAATAGAAACAAATCGCATAGGGCCATAGCTGGATTGTAGAGAGAGTGGAATATATATCTGACTCCAGCAGAAATTGAGCTGTTTCTTTGCAGTGTGAGCAGAGGTTTTATCATGATGCAACAAAAATTTCACGCACACCAGTTTTAGGACGCATTTTCCTCAATTCATTGAACACTTGTGGCAGACTTTTTCTGGTCTATAATCTGACATTAGCAGTCTTTTGTCCCTCAAGCAGAATCATCACAGTGTGGCCAGAAGAATGAACAGATCATTCATCACTTTCCATTCGCTTCACTTTTGTTGTGGATCGTCTACAGAGAAGACCCAGACCGATGGCTCTCGTTTAGTTTCTGTATCATGATGGTAAATCCAGCTGTCATCATCTCTTACAATGTTAAGTATGTTTTTGGATCTTCCTCCATTGTATTTTTCAACCATTTCCTGGCATCTTCCCGCAACATGCGCTCTGCTTTCATCACATTTTCATTCATTACAGCTGTAGCCCGTTGTCCTGCTCGGATTTTCATTTTCGAAGGAATCCCTTCCTCTTCTAAACTCTGCATTCCATCGATAAATGGTGGATTGCGAGGGGCAAAGATCCCAGAATGCACGACGCGATCTTTCAAGGCATTCTCTCGCCCCTAAATCGACATCCATTCTAGCAAATGGCGTAGCAACATCTGTCATACACACACACACACACACACACACACATACACAATGAACATTGTTGAAGCGTGCCCAGATTTGCACATGCTGCTATCTGAACTTCAATCTGAAGTTAGGAAAAGATGCTACGTAATTGCCGTACTCGACGGTTTGCTTCGTAAATCATAGTTGATTGTTGGCATCTATTGTTACACATGCGTTAGTGGATACCTGTGCCAGAGGCAATTTTTTTGACATCGCAGCTGTGATTGTTACACTTGTGGCAGTGGATACGTGTTTTGTCGGAGCTTCTTTGAGGTCGAAGTCCGCATTGTTACACTTAAGTGAGTTTGTGAACATCTGCGGTGCATTGCACGTGCGACGGCTACTGGAAATTACCAGTCACCTGACGAGGAAGTATGAAAAGGGGAACCAAGCCCTGCCCAGTGTTGCAGTATCAGCCACGAACGTTGAAGAGAACTATACGGCAGAAGTTTTACGAAAGAAATGAAGAACACAGCTATTTGTGAACAGATGCTGATTGTAATCCATTTGTGGAAAAAATAGAGAGTTGTTGGAATTTTTTTTGGTAGTGTTTAACGCCCGCTTTAACTACTTATGGCACCGCAGGCGGTGACATTGGTGATACATGAATGATGATGGAGCACCGGTGGAATGCGATGGCGGGGGAAACCGGAGTACCCGGATAAAACCAGCCCTAGCGCTGCTTTGTCCACCACAAATCTCATATGCGGTCACTTGGGATCGAACCCCGGCCTTCTAGCTGAGAGGCAAGTGGTCTAACCACTCAGCCACGGCGCGGCCCTTGTTGGAATAAGAGAAACTTTTTACCATATCGAAATTTTACCGAGAAAACAAGTTTTAAAACAATATTTTTAGATAAATGTTCCTATTATTATCAACGAAAAGTCAGTTGGTACATAAGTTTAGTTTCTCCCATGGATGCGACGTAAAGCTTTCCAAGAAACCAACCACCCTTAAACCTTTTACATGGAAAATTTGCCAAATGATTCTGTTTGTTAAAAACGGTCCAACGACTTTGATTAAAATACTCTATAGACTGCCTGCGTCATCGAGTGGTCAGCGAACTGACTTTCTCACCCGGAGGTCTCGGGTTTGATTCCCGGCTGGGGCGGGGAACTTTAATCAGAATTATTCCCTATCCCCCATAGAGTCTAGAAGGATGAATGTGAAAGTGAATGTATGTGTGTTTGAGGAAAAGAAAACGATTTAAATCCAACGTAAAGAACCTAGAGAGAACAAGTTGTTCCTAATGCAAAACCCCCCTGATATGACCTTAGATGTTAAAGGGGGCTATATAAATGAAACAAAAAATCTCTATATTTAAAATATTTACATAACTAAAAATATATATATCTTGAAATTTCTGGTAATAGCCTTTGAAGTTCTTTTCATTCGGAAGGAATTTTGTATAATCCTGTATAACTGGTAAACGTTACGCAATAAATAAAAAAAACGTGCTACATAAAAAACCTGATAAGTTCCATTCATATGACTTTCTCTAATCTCTGTAACATATTATTTTTATAAAGGTTATTCTTCTATCGAGTTTATGCTATTCGAGATAAATATTAGCCGAAATAGTCTTATTGCTTAGTTCCTTGTAAGTAGAAGGGAGATGATAAGGGATTAATAAAATCAAATCTTTAAAAATTGGTAGTTATGTGATTGAAATTAGGTTCTTTTATTACATGACCAGGAGTTAACAAACTATGAGAAAAGTATTAGTATTTTAAGATTGAAAGCAACAATAAGGCATATCTCAGAAATCGTTAACTCATTAAAAAAAAAGTATGACATAAATTGTGTGTTTTAGCGGGATCTCATTTTTTGTCTATCACTTACGGTATACACCCTAGTCAAAATGCATTCAAAAAATTCAAAGACTATTCGCAACAAATATATATATATATATATATATATATATATTATTCGACATGTAAATATATTTAACATAACGGTATTTTATTAAAAATTACTACAGGTACTTTTGAGAAAATGTAAAATTTCGAAAATTCACTAGTTTTCCATGTAAAGGAGGCTCGTTGTGGTGGTGGTGGCTGCGGCGGTGGTATTTACAATAATACAATATTTGCGTCGCACAGTCACATAGGTCGGTGACCGTACATGCTATCGAAAATAATTGAATTTAAAATATTACCAACATACCTGTTTATATATTTTTACAACATTGGAAATACACACACACATTTTTTAAGAATGCTTTTTTGGATTCAGCGACACCCAATATATGCATTTCCGCAGAAATCTAAATATCAAATTTTTAGGCGGAATACAATACCTTCTCTGCCTACTTATGTACTATTCGGTGCGCATACCTTTTCTTGGCCTTCGTTTTATGAGGTGCCGGTCCCCATGGCCACGCTCGCTAAGGCGTCTCGCTTTGGTGCTTCGTGGGCAGGGGATCGAGGGTTCGAGTCCCAGCTTGGGCATCGGTGTTATATGTTTGTGCAATGTATATATGCTTGTTTAAAGGAACAGTAAAACCAGTAATCATACAGGGAGGGATGTAAATAGGGAATACAGCCCCGGAGTCCTGGCCAGACTCCGGTACTACTTTAAAAAAAAAAAAAAATTAGGTAGCGAGTGCGGGGGGGGGGGAGACCCGTCTGTCTGTCTTTCCGCAGTGTTGTCAACCAAAGAAAGTATATTTCTTTGAAACCCTTAGTCATTATGCTGAATAAATTACCTAATTAACCGCGAAATAACTCAATTATTAAACGAAACACAGAGTGCACGTGCATGAGTTTTCCAGGATCTACGGACAGAATGAAATATTAAGCGTACAAATAGGTGAAATTTCTAAATTCTATTTTAATGAACCTATAGTTTTAATATTTACACAGCAAGTAAAACACCAAAATTATAAGCTTACATTTTCGTTGCTGTATGTGAAGTGGTTTTTAAATTAATTCTTTATGATTATTCTAATGCTAAACAAACCAAGTTCCACACAATGAAAACATCTCAATTTGCTGATACAAATACAACAAAAAATGCAATTACGCTCTTTAAGGGACTTTGGTCAAGACGCGCAATAATCAGTATATTGCTACACACCGGATATGATTTATTGGGTATGAAAAATAAATTTAATAGACAATACAATATATACAATAAATGTTTCTGAATAATATAATAAATGTTTTGAATATTCGGCTGTAGTACAGTGCAAAATGAAGAACATGAAATCATTTCCTAAGAAAATAAAGGGAAAAAATCTGTTGTGTTCCATAACTTTCTCTAGCTGTTCCACAAACAAATTTTTCTTATAAAAGTTATTCTTTTATCTGTATCATGCTGATCGAGATAAACATTAGCAGAATTAATCTTATCACCTGCTTCCTTGTTAGAAGAAGGGAAATAAGGGAGAACATTATGCTAAAGCGACAGTCAAATCTTTTAAAAGCTGGACACTATATGAAACAATTGAGATTCGGTTGGTTTTGCATGGTCCCGCTTAAGAAATGTTAAACAGTTTAAAATCAAAACCAATAACAATGAATATCTCGAAAACGGTCATGTCTACAAGAAAAACGTATATGACATAAATTGTGCGTTTAACGCGATCTACATTTTTTGCTTAATAGTTTTTGTCTATTTTTACGGTTTAACCGTACTGCAAAATTCTGCAAAAATCAAATAGAATACACCTCTTCAGAGGCTATTCCCCAAAAAATTCAAAATATACATTTTATTTATGACGTGAATATCCTTAATATATGGTATTTTAATTAAATTTGTTAGTCATTTTTTAGAAAATCAAACTTTTCGAAAAATGTACAGGATGATTGGAGGTAGGGGGATTTTGTTGAAAATCTTCTTATGCATCCTTGGAAGATACTGAACTTAAATAGCAAGTGTGGTATTCAGCCGACTTTTCTTTTTTGTTCTATGCTGTCCACAGATAAACACGGACCTTTTTCTAGAAAGGCTTTTTTCGGACTCGAGGGGACCTGAAAAGAATTTCCGGTGAAATCTGAGTATCAACGTTTTGGGTGGAATTCAGTACCTTCTCCATCCACTATGTACATTGTCCATACGAGGCAGAGAAAGTAAAAAATCTTTAAGTGTTGATTGTCGTGTACTTTTACCACTAATTATTACAATTTGCCCTTTTGTGCTACCGTACGACAACTCTGCACAGAATTCAAAGAAGGACTATAGAATGTGCATTTTATGTTGATACATGGCAATTTTTACTTTCTCTACAGGTACTAAGTATGCACATAGTGTATAGAGAAGGTATTGTACTACACCCAGAAATTCGATACCGAGATTTCACCGGAAATATATGTTTTAGTGTCCCCTGTATCAAAAAAAAAGAATCAGAAAAAGCTCGTGTGTTTGTGTGTGTGTGAGAACACGATAACTCAAAACGAAAAAATACCAAACTTGGTATTTAAGTTTAGTATCTTCCAGGGATGCGACACGAAGATTTTGAGAAAAATCCCCACACCCCAAACTAACCTTAACATAGAACTTTTTTTTAAATGTTTTATTTTCTCAAAAATGGCTCTAACGATTTTGATTAAAATGCCGTATATTAAAGATGTTTACGTGACAAATAAAATATATATCTTGAACTTTCTGGGAATAGCCTCTGAAGACTACTAGATTCTGGTTGAATGTTACATTTTGCATAACTGATAAACAGTAAGCGATAAACAAAAACTTACCACACAAAAATGTAGAGCACTTTAAAACACAAATTTTATGTTATATACAATTTTTGTGTGGAATTGATCGTTTTTGGTTTCAGCTTTAAAAAACATACTTTTCTCATAAAGAAATTTGTGAACTAGCCATACAAATAAAGGAACTTCAGTCACATAGCAACCAGCTTTTCACTTTCACTTTAATCTTTGGTATTCCATTATTTCGCTTCTACTTACAAGGAAGCAAGTAAAGACTATTTCTACTGTTTACTTTCTCTTGCCCCGTATGCACCCAAAAATTCGATATCGAGATTTCACCGGAAATACATGTTTTAGGACCCCCAGAATCCAAAGAAAGCATTTCCAGAAAAAGGTCCGTGTGTGTGTGTGTGTGTGTGTGTGTGTGTGTGTGTGTGTGTGTGTGTCCGTGTGTCTGTGAACACGATAACCCAAAAACGAAAAGTAGCTAAAATACCAAACTTTGTATTTAAGTTCAGTATCTTCCAGGGATGTGACACGAAGATTTTGAGAAAAATCCCCCTACCCCAACTACCCTTTACATGGAACGTTTTTCGAAAATTTTGATTTTCTTAAAAATGGCTGTAACGATTTTGATTAAAATATCGTACATTAAAGATATTTACCTGACAAATAAAATGTATATCTTGAATTTTCTGGGAATAGCTTCTAAAGATCTGTTTATTCTGGATGAATTTTGCTTAAAATGGCATAACTAATAAACCGTAAGAGATAGACAAAAACTTACTATACAAAAATGTGGTCCTTGTTAAAATACACAATTTACGTAATATACATTTTTATCCTGGAGCCTACCATTTTCGAGGTATTCATTGTTATTAGTTTCAGTTGTGAAGTACTTATACTTTTCTCAGTCGGGAGTGTCCGTTTTTCTTCTACTCCTGGCCAAGAAAAGAAGCGATTTGTAATGACAATCGCATAACGACAGCTTTTAAAACATTTGACTATTGGTTTAGCCTAGTGTATTCCCTTATTTTCTTCCTACTTATAAGGAACTAAGTAATAAGAAAATTGTGTTGAATACCTCGATTAACAAGGTGCAGAAAGAAGAATAATCTTATGCAAGAAGTTTGTAGAACGGCTAGAGAAAGTCATGTGAGTGTAACACATCAGATTTTTTCTCATTAGCATGAAGTAAATAGAAGCATTAGCTTTTTAACAATAATTTGTTGCAGAGATGTAGAGAAAGTCATGTGAATGGAACACCTGGCCGGCCTAGAGGATGGAAAACCCTGTCACAATCGTCCTTCACTGCCTATTACTCTTTCAGTATCAGTTGTAATTGTGTTGTTGCCAGTTGTACTTGTTTTCTAGCAGTGCAATATGGAAAATAAGCTGATATCTCTCGTCGTTCTACTTCATTGGCTTTCGTATTGTTCCAAGCGGGTGTTGGGAAACGACGGAAACCTTTGCAATCATAATTTGAGATAAGTCAGTTAAGCATTGCCAACTGCCGTGTGGAATGTATTGCTTATTGTGTTTCAAGCTAAAGCAAACACAATAAAATGGTAAAATACTTTGACAGGAATCCTTCTAAAAGTACAAATTCCTTTCAAGAAAAGGTGTTGTTATAGCCAGATACTACCGACCGCAGGGGTCTTATAGGTAAAGCGCTCGAGCCCTCGACCGCTGAGTACAGTTAAACTACACGCGTTTTACATAATTTTATAACATTAAAAATTTCGCAAAATTGTTTCTAATATTTGTATTCGTTTTTTGGCCCCAATAAGCTATAATAGCAGTATTTGAAGCGTTAAAGGGAGTAAAATCATGCAGTAGTAATATGGAACGTGCAGGGACTTTGCAAATAGAGCATAATGAACGGCATAGCGTTATAATCGGGAGCATAATTACGGGGTTTTAGTGCATCTCTATTGACTCTAAAAATATTTTACAACATATTTGAAAAATCTGATGTGCTCTATTCACATGACCTTCTCTACATCTCTGCTACAAATTGTTGTTAAAAGCTTATGCTTCTGTTTACTTCATGCTAAGCGAGAAAAAAATAGCAGAAATAGTCTTATTATTTGCTTCCTTGTAAGTAGAAGCGAAATAAGGAAGTACCATAGGTTAAAGTGGTAGTCAGAAGCTGGTTGCTAGGTGACTGAAGTTCCTTTGAATGTATGGACACGAGTTGACAAATTCCTGTATGAGAAAAGTAAAAGCTGAAACCAAACACAAGGAATATATCAAAAACGATTAACTCCTAAAAAAAAAAATATAACATAAATTGTGTGTCTTAATGTGCT
Organism: Hymenopus coronatus; assembly: GCA_030762935.1. Lineage (NCBI taxonomy): Eukaryota > Metazoa > Arthropoda > Insecta > Mantodea > Hymenopodidae > Hymenopus > Hymenopus coronatus. Next base: position 42,621,158 of record CM060899.1, read on the forward strand.
CTACATGTTTTGTGGTACATTTTTGTCCGTATTTTACGGTTTAGCAGTTATGCAAAATTCCGTAAAATTCATCGAGAATAAAGTAGTCTTCAGAGGCTATTCCCAGAAAATACATTTTATTTGTCAGGTAAATATCTATAATATACGATATTTCAATCAAAATCGTTAGAGCCATTTTTGAGAAAATCAAAAATTTCGAATAAAGTTCCATGTAAAGGGCAGTTGGGGGTGGAGGAGGTTTCTTGAACATCTTCATATCGCATCCTTGGAAGATACCAAATTTAAATGCCAAGTTTGTTTTTATTCCAAGTCTTTTTGTTTTTGAGATATGCTGTTCACATACGCACACATAATTTTTTTTTTTTTATACAGGGGAACCCAAAACATGCACTTCCGGTGAGATCTCGGAATCGAATTTTTGGGTGCATCACAATACCTTCTCTGTACACTGTGTACATAGTACGTGTAAAGAAAGTAAAAATATACTTGTTAATATTTTAGTTTGTAAGGCTATGAGAAAGCATATTTTTCACAATGCTAGGCATTATTTAGATATTCTAGTTAATATTCCTGCTACATAGGAGGAGGGTAAACGAAGGAAGAAGAAGAACAAGATGATAATGATTAAGTCGCCCCTTAAAATGTTATGTAGGTCAAAAGGGCTCTAGGAAAATTGCAAAATGGATAATTTGGTCGACGCAAGCTTTTTCTTTTTCCACATAAATCACTAGGAAGCTTTTATGCTACATTTCATTGTTGCTCTGTAAATGCGCGCCAAACGTATATCTGGCGGACGTTGTTTTATGGGTAAAGTCAGAACTTGGTACCGACGCGGCGTGGGGTATTGGGAAATAAATGGCACTGGTAATAGCTATAAGCGCAATGCACCATGCGCACAGAAATCGGAATCAGTTGTTAGATTACTATAATTTAGGCAGGAACGCTCTTTAACTTAAATAAATGGCATCATTAGTCATTATAATGATGGCTCTTGTTATACGCATGCAATTAGCTTGCAGGGTAAGCATGTTCGTCGTACATCATTCGCGCTAAAATCAACCGTGTTTTTGTGTTGAGGCACTTGTAGATCTTAAAAGCTGCCAGCTCTTGGTTAAGGTAAATGAATCTGAGTTGGAGTGAGGGTCTAGTTGGTTACACGCTGGTCTTCTGATCCCAAAGCCGTGGGTTCAAATCTAGGAATGGCTGACGGTTTTAGGTGAGTCTAACGTGATGTATAACTGAAATTTAACCACAAATCGTGAAGAATTTAATTTTTTTTTCATAATAAAAACATGAATTCTAAGTTTTGAAAAATAGAGACTTTTAGAGAGTAATAATTAAAAATATGATTAATCTATTTTTTTATTTATTTATTTATTTTTTTGCAGTTTAAAGTCCTTTGACCTGGTTAGTCATATCGGACGATGAATGAAATTGGTGAAATGATGCTCAAATGATCTCGAGATTCATGGAGCTTAAAGTTACTCAACATTCGTCTTCTCAGGATAAGGGAAGACCCCGAAAAAAACCTTATCTAGGTAACTCGCCCTAAGCGATATTGAACTCACGACCTTTTGAATGTGAGGCAGACACGCTACTACCACACTACAGGCGGGTTAAATCTATTTGTAAACTTATTTAAAGTAGAACTTCAATGTGTAAGTGACTATTACTTTATCTACTTAGTATGCGGTACTGATATACCTACATAAGGTATTGCATTACACCCAAATTCAATACCGAGATTTCACTGGAAAATGCACATTTTAGGGTCACTTAATGCTAATAGAAAAAAAATTAGCAGAAAGGGCCTTATTACTTGCTTCCTTGTAAGTAGACGGGAAATAAGGGAATATACTAGGCTGAAGCGATAGTCGAAAGCTGGTTGCTACGTGGTTGCCACCTTTGTTTGTATGGGCAGGAGTTCACAAATACCTGTATGAGAAAAGCTTTTAAAGCTGAAACCAATAACAAGGACTATCTCAGAAACGGTCAACTCCACGAAAAAAATGCATGTAACTAAAAGTGTGTGTTTTAACGAGCTCTACATTGCGGTAAGTTTTTGTCTTTCTCTTACGGTTTACCAAATATGCAAAATTCCGCGAAATGCATCCAGGATGAACATGTCTTCCAGAGGCTATTCCCAGAAAATTGAAGATATATATTTTATTTGTCATGTAAATATCTTGAGTGTAAAAGATTTTAATCAAAATCGTTACAGCCATTTTTGAGAAAATCAAAAGTTTTGAAAATCTTCCATGTAAAGGGTAGTTGGATGTGGGGGGATTTTCTCAAAATCTTCGTATCGCATACTTGGATGATACCAAATTTAAATACCAAGTTTGGTATATTACCGACTTTTCGTTTTTGAGCTATGCTGCCCACACACCCACACAACACGGACATTTTTATAAAAAAGTCTTCTCAGGATAAGGGAAATCCCCGAAACAAAAACCTTATCCGGGCAACTCACCCTTAGCGAGATTCAAACTCACAACCTTTTGAATGTGACGCAGACATGCTTCTACCACCACACTACCCAGGCGGGCAGAGAAGGTATTGTATTGCAACCTAGAATTCGTTCGCTACCGGGATTTCACAGAAAATACGTGTTTTGAGACCTCCTGAATCCAAAAAAAATCACTTTTAGAAAACTGTCGCTGTGTGTCGGTGTGTGTGTGTGAACAGCATTGCTCAAAAACGAAAAGACCGTTAAATACCAAACTTGGTATTTAAATTTAGTATCTTCCAAGGATGCGACACGAAGATTTTCAATAAAAATCCCCCACACTAAACTACCCTTTACATGGAACATTTATCGAACCATTTGATTTTCTCAAAAATGGCTAACGATTTTGATTAAAATACCGTATGTTTTAAGATATTTTTATCACAAACGAAAAGTATATTTTGAATTTTCTAGGAATAGATTCTGAAGACCTCTTCATTCTGGCAAACCGTATGATACCTACAAAAACTTACTACATAAAAAACGTAGATCTTATTAAAACACACAATTTGTTATATACATTATTTTTAAAGAGTTGACCGTTTTCGAGATATTCCGGATTATTAGTTTCAATTTTAGCCGTTTAAACTTTTCTCAAACGGGAAGATATCTTTCTTCTCGTTCGTTTACTCTTGGAAAGCAAAGAGGTTGCAATTTCAATTGTTTCGCACAGCGGACGGCTTTTAAAGGGCGATACTATCGCTTTAGCCTGTGCATTTTCTTATTTCCCTTCTACTTATAAAGAAGCTATAATAAGACTAATTCTGCTTATGTTTATCTTGATTAGCATGATGTAGACAACAGATTAATCTTTTGAATAAAAGGTTTGTTTGCCCGTCAACTAGAGGGCATCGTGTTAATGGAACACATTCGATTTTTTTACCTTCTACTTAAAAGGCAGCAAGTAATAAGGATAGTTTCTGCTAATGTTTATCTCGATTAGCATGATGTAGATAGAAGAATAAGCCTTTCAACAATAATTTGTTACAGAGATGCAGAGAAAATTGTGTGATTGTAACACATCAGAATTTGTTCAATGGTTTTTACTGTATAGTTCCGTGAGGTACATTTTAAGGTGTTTTTTTCTTAATTTATTTAGATTCGTTCAGTATTAATTATGCTACATATAAAATACATTATAACTAAAAGTAACAAAGAACATTATAATTTGTGAGGTCAGCCACATGTCCTCTGGCACTAAACTGTCAGAGACGATTTTACACATGTATTCACTGAGAGGTTTCTTTCTCAGAATCAATTCCTGAAGAAATCAGCAGACCCTGTGGCAGACGACTCTTTATCCGAAAAACTGCATCAGATATTTGTCCCAACGACAAGTGAAGGTGCTGAAAAACTGTGCGAGCCTGAGATAGAATATCTGCAGAGATGGTACTGAGCCCAAGTATCCGAGTGTTTCTGATATACCAAGCTGCATTCACCATAAACCGTAACACTTTATTTTAAAATGTGGTTGGAGGATAGTGTTTGCACCTCCACAAATCGGACAAGCATCGGTGAGTAAAGATTTGCATAAAAGAGAACCACTTGAAATTTGCAAAGAAGATTGCGGTTGAGGTTGGGATACAATTTGCCTAACCTGGCGTTGGCGAGATTTAATTTTGAATTAATGTGAGAGTTCCTGGTCAGTTGCCGCGATCAAAATGCAGGCCAAGATATTTGACAGTGTCATCAGCAAGTTTCCAAGGTATGGGAATGTTTTTGCCTCACTAGGCCACTATGGCGCCACTAGGCCAGCTAGACGGTAGCATCGTATAGCTTAGCTTTAGATCAGCTTGTATCCATAATTACAGGTCAATACCTTGTTTAGTTTTCAATGACAGCATTTTAAACAAGACAACTTTAGAGCTTTCACGAAAATGGAGGATTTGGAAAAACGAGCAGTGATTAAATACTTTCATTTGAGAGCCTTGACGCCTAAAGAAATCAAGGAGGAAAGGACAGTACATTGAAAGACTCTGCCCCTTCATATTCAATGATTAAAAGGTGGGTTGCAGAGTTTAAAATGGGACGTACGAGCACTAGTGATGAGCCTCGTTCTGGACGCCCTGTAGAAGTGACAACTCCAGAGATCATTGAAAAAATTCATCGTTTAGTACTGGAAGACAGCAGATTAAAGTTTTTTGAGATAGCAGAGGCTGTAAATATATCAAAAGAACGTGCAGGTAATATTTTAAGTAATGTTTTGGGCTTGCATAAGGCCTGTGCAAGATGGGTGCCGCGTTTGTTTACACCTGATCAAAAACTTGCAAAGAAAAACTGTTTCTGTTAAGAATGTGGAACTCTACCGTAAAAATCCCAATGAATTTTTGAGACGACTTATTACCTTGGATGAAACTTGGATAGATCACTACACTTTAGAAAGTAAATCACAGTCAAAATAGTGGATTGCGCCAGGTGAACCAACTCCAAAAAAGGCAAAGTCAATTTTGTCAGCTAACCAACTCCAGAAAAAGGCAAAGTCAATTTTGTCAGCTATCAAGGTTATGGTGAGTGTTTTCTGGGATGCACAGGGAATTATTTTTATTGATTACTTGTAAAAGGGTAAAAGTATCACTGGTGACTACTACGCAAGCTTACTGGAACGTTTGAGTGATGAGGTGAAAAGAAAAAGACCTCATTTGGCAAAGAAAAATACCTCATTTGTAAAACAAAAGAACAAAAAACAAAACAAACCACAAAAATTATTTCATCACAACAATGCTCCGGTCCATTGTTCAGTCATTGCTATGGGGAAATTGTGCGAATTAAAGTTAGAATTGCTTGAACATCCACCCTATTCGCCAGATCTAACACCCAGTGACTACCACTTGTTCCCAAACCTCAAAAAATTCTTGGAGGACGAAGATTTCACAGCAACGAGGAGGTCATTGACGCGGTAAACAGCTATTTTGCGGACTTTGATAAATCTCACTACAGAGATGGTTTAATTAAATTAGAACACCGATATGACAAATATATTAGCCTTTCTGGAGATAACGTTGAGAAATAAAGGAAAAAAATGCTGTTTTCATTGAGAGGCCCGGGACTTATCAGCCGACCCTCGTAGAGGTGACGTAATGTAAAAATCATAGCTTCACATAAAGTTTTTAGTGCATAAAGTTCCGGAGTACTGATTTCTATATATCGTATGGTAACGCCATGTATAGCGCTATCTGAAAATGGAATCGACTAGAAAGCAAATCAAATATGTAGGTAATTAAATGTGCTTGTCAGTGTATGAAAACATTGCACAGTAGAGGAGTGTTTCAATAACTGGATTACCAACTATCTGTACATGCAATCATTCAGGTAATGTCAATTATACGCGGGATATGTTTATTATTTATCGTTATTGTATCTGTAATGAGGTCGCTGTGAATTAAAAGGTTCCACGCATGCGCAATTGGCTTTGTCGAAGTCTGCACGCAATTGCTGGGAATTTAGGGCAGGGTTTGTGACAGCTCTGGAGATCGTGCCCGATAATAAAGTTACACTTTACTCCAACCACATTTTCCCGGAAATAATCATTGATTAATAAAGTTATTATGCCATAATTAGAAGCCTTAGTAGAAGCATTTTTCCTCCTAATGGTTGGAGGCAATAGAAACAATTTCTGAAAACCAGTGTTTAAGGGACACAGGGAAATTCCAAATTTTTATATTTCTGTATAAACTTTTACTTTCACCACATAGTACGAGAATGCATTGCAATTCAACCAAAATTCGATACGGACATTTACCGGAAATACACGTTTTGGGGTCCCTGTATCCGAAAATATTTTTTAGAAAAAGTCCGGGCAAGCACGTTTGTGTGTGAGTGTGTGTATGTGAGAGTGAGTGAGAGAGCAATGACTTTTTTTTTTTTTTTTTTTTTTTTTTAATTTATGGAAGCTCTTTAACAGCTGTGATTCTCAGCGTCCCATTCTATACTGAGCGTGAAAGACCGCTTAGTTTTGCTCAGAGGCCTATCAGGCTTTGGGTTCTTTTACCTGCCGTAAATCTACGACACGGGACCAACGGCTTTACTTCCCTTCCGAAGGAAGACATGCTGAGGATTTTTACGCCCGAAAAAATCTATCGTCCTCCGCCGGATTTGAACCCGCACCCTTGGGTATATGAAGTTAGCATGGCAACCATTACACCACGTAGGACGACGAGAAAGAGAGAAAGAAAGAGAGAGAGAGAGAGAGACAGACAGACAGACAGAGAGAGTGAGAAATGTCAGTGTGTGCGTGTTTACGTACGTCTGTGAACAAGAAACTCAGAAACGAAGAATTGATTAAATACCAAACCTGATAGTTATGTTTAATAGCTTCCAAGGATGCGACACCAAGATTTTGAGAAAATTCCCTCGGCCCAAACTACCCTTTACACGGAAAAATGTTCGAAATTTTTTTCAAAAATTGTTGTAACGATTTTGATTAAAATACCGTATATTAAAGATATTTTTACATGACAAATAAAACATATATCTCTAATTTTCTAGGAATAGTCTCTGAAGACCGCTTTATTCACGATTACCTTAGCATAACTGGTAAAAAGCAAGAGGGAGACAAAAACTGACTGCATAAAAATGTAGATCTGTTAAAGCAGACAATTTATGTCATATACCTTCATTTTTTCGTGAAGTTGACCATTACCGAGATATTAATTGTTATTTGTTTCAGTTTTAAAATAATTTAAACTTTTCTCATACGGGATTTTATCAACTCCTCACCATGCAAGGAAATAAATTTCAAATACGTATCGCATTGAAGTACGCTTTTTGTCTACCTCTTACGACTTACCAGTTATGTAAAATTCATCAAGAATCAAGAAGTCTTCAGAGACTTTCCCCAGAAAATTCAACAAGCATTCTATTTGTCATGCAAATAGCTTTAATGTGGCTCATTTTAATAAAAATGCCCAAAAAATCGCCCAGTAATGCGTCATTTTTAGAGTGTTTAGGCCCGCTTTTACTATTTAAACAACATAGGCGATCACAATGATGATACATGGGGTGAAGATGGACCACTGGTGGAATGCGATGGCGAGGAAAACCGGAGAAAACTCGCCTCTGCGACGCTTTGTCCGCCACAAAGCCATATGCGGTCACCTGAGAGAAAACTCCAGCCACTCTGGTGACAGGCGAGTGGTGTAATAACTCGGCCACGGCATGGCCTAAAGGGTAGTTTGCGAACCTTTGTGTCGCATCTTTGGAAGATACTAAGCTTAAAGACCAAGTTTGGTGTTCAATACTCTTTTCGTGTTTACTTTCTCTACACGTACTATGTACATAGTGTATAGAGAGGGTATTGCACTCCACCCAAAAATTCGTTACCGAGAGTTTACCGGAAATATATGTTTTAAGGTCCCATGTATCCAAAAAAAGCATTTTCAGAAAAAGGTCCGTGTGTCTGTGGACACGATAACACAAAAACGAAAAGTCGATAAAGTACCAAACTTGGTATTTAAGTTTAGCATCTTCCAGGGATGCAACACGAAGATTTTGAGACAAATCTCCCCACCCCAAACTACCCCTTACATAGAACTTTTTTCGAACATTTTGATTTTCTCAAAAATGCTATAACGAGTTTGATTAAAACATCGTATATTAAAGATATTTAACTGAAAAATAAAATGTATATTTTGAATTTTCTGTGAATAGCCTCTGAAGACTACTTTATTCTGGATAAATTTTACGGAATTTTACATAATTGTTAAACCGTAAGAGATAGAAAAAAACTCACCACACAAAAAGTGTACATCACGTTAAAACACACAATTTAAGTTATATACATTTTTTCTTGGAGTTGATCGTTTTTTAGATATTCCTTGTTTTTAGTTTCAGCTTTGAAAAACATAATTTTCTCATACAGGAATTTGTCAACCCGTGTCCTCACAAACAATGGAACTTCAGTCACATAGCAACCAGCTTTTGACTATCACTTTAATCTATGGTAATATCTTATTTCGTTGCTACTTACAAGGAAGCAAGTAATAAGTAATGAAGTAAATGGAAGCACAAGCTTTTTAACAATAATTTGTTGCAAAGATGTAGAGAAAGTCATGTGAATGAAACACATCAGATTTTGCTGTCCACACACACATTAAATTGAAGCTACCAGAGGTATAATCACTAAATTTAGGTGTTATCGAGCATACATTTAATTAAGTCATGTTTAAGAGAAACTCCGGAATGCTAAAGCAATATCTGTACAGCTGGCCGTACGTGTATTACATACCAGTGGCAGACACATTAGTGAGGTAAATATACCATGACGGTATACAGTTCCTCTAAACATGGAAGCTGAAACGCTTGGTTGTGGTGTTCCGTCGTATGAAAGGGCAGTGGGTTCGAATTCCGCCTCCGGCATTGCAATTCTCATTACGAGGGCCGTTTTATTTTCAACCTCCGATAGGCTATAAGTAAAATACAATATCAAGGAAAACAATTATTTTATTACTAAAAGTTTTGTACACTTATGGTTACTTTTCAACATAATCACCGAAAAGATTGAGACATTTATAGTACCTGTGCAAGCTTTGCAATACCCGCTTAAAAAATGTTGCCGCCAATGCTTTCAAATGAGCATTGACATTGTTTAGAAGATCTTCGTTGGTTTGAAACTGCTGCCCTCCTAGCCATGTCTTAAGTTCAGGGGAAAGGTGAAAGTCGCTGGGTGCCAGGTTAGGACTGCACGGCGGATGATCGAAAATGTCCCATTGAAATTGTTCAAGGAGACGATGGGTTGTGCCAGCAGTGTGTGGAGAGCGTTGTCATGAATCAACACAATTCCTGGATTCAGCATTCCTCTTCGTTTGTTTTGAATGGCTCTCCGCAAACGTCGTAAAGTACGAAGATCTTCAAAACAACGTCAATGCTCATTGGAAATCATTGGCAACATTTTTGAAGCAGGTATTGCAAAGCTTGTGCACAGGTACGAACAAAACTTTTAGTAATAAAATAATTGTTTTCTATGAACTTGTCTTTTATTTATAGCCTATTGGAGATTGAAAAAAAAATACGGCTTTCTTCTTTCTATACCATGTACAAAGTAGATTTCTGGTATTTCATTCCGCCAAAAAATTGCAATACCGAGACTTCACCGAAAATACATGTTTTGAGAACCCATGAACCAAAAACTGAGTATGTGTGTCTACGAACGCATAACTCAAAAATCTCATGTGTTCGATTCACATGACTTTCTCTACATCGCGGTGACAAATTAGTATTAAAAAGCATTACTTCTAACTACTTCATGATAATCGAGATAAACATTAGCAGAAATTGTCTTTATTACTTGCTTCCTTGTAAGTAGAAGGGAAATAAGGGAATACACTAGGTTAAAACAATAGCCAAATATTTTAAAAGATGATTGTCATGTGATTGAAATCCGTTTCTATGCAGGACCAAGAGTTCACAGCTTTCCGTGTGAGAAAAGTTAAAGCGTTTTGAATCTGAAAGAAATAACAAGGAATATATCAGAAATTGCCAATTCCACGAAAAGAAACGTAAATAACAAATTGTGTGTTTTAACGTGTTCTACAGCTTTTGAATAGCAAGTTTCTGTCTATCTCTTACGGTTTACCAATTATACAAAATTCAGTAAAACTCGTCCAGAATAAAGAGGTCATCAGAGGCTATTCCCAGAAAATTCAAGATATGCATTTTATTTGTCATGTAAATATCTTTAATACATAGTATTTTAATCAAAATCGTTAAACCATTTTTGAGAAAATCAAAATTTTCAAAATTTTTCGAATGTAAAGGGTAGTTTGGGGTGTCGCAGCCCTGGAAGAGACTAAACTTAAACACCAAGTTTGGTATTTTACCGAATTTTCGTTTCACAAGCACACTGACACACGAACCTTTTTCCAATTTTTTTTATCTCGGTATGAACATTTTGGGTGGAATGCAATACCTTCTCTATACACTATATACATAGTACATGTAGAGAAACTAAAAATTTATAATAGCTTACATTATTTGTCAACTATCGCCATTATTCCTAAGACATATACTGTACCGTGGTACAAGTTTTCTAGGTCAATGCCTGATATTTTTTTAATGCACAAACTTATCGGTCAATCGAAATGTATACACAAATAACGCAAGTTTATGTTGGTAATGCAATAAGCAGGATTCAGTGAGGAATGGTGCATAATTTAATCAAGGAAGAGCTTGTGTACGCGACGAAGACCGGAAGAGAGATCAACACTTGTTATAGAAGAGTTGAAAGCAAGTACTAGAATTCAGGAAATCCGGCATTTCGCTTTGAACACGTTACACAACAATTTAGGTGGAGAATGAAGACCTCAAAGCGGCAGTGACAAACAGCTCACATTTTTGGTGGGAGAAGAGTATATCATCGGTACTGAAAGACTACTACCGCGTTGACAATAAATGCGTTGAGAGCAATGGCGACAGCATTCAGAAATAGAGTAAGCTACTGTAACTTCGTTAATAAAGTTTTGTGTTGATATCTTTTGTTATTTAGTGGGTACATCGATACACGTAGTATGTACATAGCGTATACAGAAGGTAGGTATTGCATTGTGTGTGTGTTTCCATGTGTCTGTGTACACAATAACTCAAAAACTAAAAGTCTGTAAAATACCAAAACTTGGTACATAAGTTTAGTATCCTCCGAGGAGGTCTTTCCGATACGAAGATTTTTAGGAAAATCTCCCCACCCCAAACTACCCTTTACGTGGAAAAATGTTCGATAATAATTGATTTTCTGAAAAATGGCTCTAAAGATTTGATTAAAATGCCGTATATTAAAGATATTTACACGACAAATATAATGCATATCTTGAATTTTCTGGGAATAACCTCTGAAGACCTCTTTCTTCTGGATGAGTTTTACTGGTTTTTGCATAACTAGTAAACCTTAAGAGACAGACAAAAACTTACTACACAAATGTAGATCTCGTTGTAACACACAATTTATGTCATACATTTTTTTTTTTTTTTCGTAGAGTTGACCATTTTTGAGATATTCTTGGTGATTGGTTTCAGTTTTAAAATAATTAAAACTTTTCACATACGGGAATTTGTCAACTCCCGGTAATGCTAAGAAACGGATTTCATCCACATGGCAACCAGCTTTTAAAAGATTTTACTATCGTTTTAGCCTAGTAAATTCCATAATTTCCCTTCTACTCAAGAAAGCATTTCTGCTACTGTTTATCTCAATTAGCATGAAGTAGGTATAAGAATAAGCTTTTTAACAATAATTTGTTACACAGAGGTAGAGAAAGTCATGTGAATTGAACACATCAGATTTTTTACTTTCTGGACGACCCAGAAGTTCACTATCTTCCAAGGATGCTACACGAAGATCTTCAAGAAAATTCTCCGCCCTAAACTATCCTTTACATGGAACATTTTTCGAAAACTTTAACAGACAAGACAATAGCTTACTACACAAAAAGTGTTGATCTCGTTAAAACCCAAAATTTAGTGAAATACTTTTATTTGAGTTAACATTTCCGAGATAGGTATTAGCTGTCCTTAGTTTACATTTACCAAAATCTTACTTGTCTCAAATGAGAAGTCGGTTTTCGTTTTTCTTATTTTACTCCTGGCTATGCAAAGGGAACTGAATTTCAAAGGCATCACATAGCGACCGCTTCTTGAAAGATTTAATTATCATTTTAGCCTTGTATTTCTTTATTTCCGAAAATAAGTTATAACACAATTTATATTAATTTTTATCTCAATTAGCATTAAGTACTTATAAAAATAAGCATTACTAAGAATAGGTGAGCACAGCAGCTAGAAAAAGTAATGTGAATGGAACGCATCAATGTGTTGCCTCTTTATGTTTTCGGAATAATACATTTCGCTAAAAATAGTAAAGGACTATAAAAGGCTGAAGGTGTTTCTATGGTGGTTTTGAAAGTCCATATTCTCTCCATGACATCCCGGGCAACAAATGAATGGTGATAACACTTAAAAAACCCTGATGTGTTACACTTACATGACTTTCTCTATGTCTATGTCATAAATTATTGTTTATAAGGTTATTCCTCTATTTACTAATACTAATCGAGATAAACATTAGCAGAAACGGTCTTATTATTTATTCCTTATAAGCAGATGGGAGATACGGGGATTTACGAGGCTAAACCGACAGACATATATTTTAAAAACTGCTTCCAATGGGACTGGAATCCGTTTTTTTTTTTCTTTTTTTTTTTTTTGTAAGGCCAGGAGATGACAAGTTCCCGTATGAGAAAAGTATTTTAAAACTGAAACCAATAACAAGGAATATCTGAAAAATCGTCAACTCCTCGAAAAAAAAAAATGTACATAACATAAATTGTATGTTTTAACGAGCTCTACATTTTTTGTTGAATCATTTTTTGTCTATATCTTATGATTTACCAGTTATTCAAAATTCCCTAACATTTATTCAGAATAAAGATGACTTCAGAGGCTATTCCCAGAAAATTCAAATCATGTATTTGAGATGTAAATATTTTAAATATAGGATGCTTTAATCAAAATCGTTAGAACCATTTTTGAGAAAATTAAAATGTAACGGCTAGTTTAGGGTGGGAAGGTTATCCTCAAACTCTTGTGTAGCATCCTTGGAAGATGCTAAACTTAAATACAAAGTTTGATATTTAACGGACTTTTCGTTTTTGAGCTAGGCATGTATATTTCGTTGGTCATAAGCTATTTTAATAATTTTTTTATTGTTTCATTTATGTAGCCCCCTTTAACATCTATTGGCATATCGAGGGCTTTGACTTAGAAACAACTCGTTGACTGTAGGTTCCTGAACGTTAGGTTTTAATAATTTTCTTTTCTTAAAACACACGCACATTCACTCTGGCATACATAATTCTAGACTCCGTGGGGGATAGGGAATGATTCCGCTTAAAGAATAATTTCCCGCCCCAGCCAGGAATCAAATCCGTGTGAGGAGCCAGCTAGCTGAGCACTCAACCACAGAGGCACTCGTTTAATAAAAATTGTTAGTACCATTATGAGAATACCAAAATTTACAAAAAATGTTTCAAGTAGAGGGAAGTTGGTTGGGAAGTTCTTGAAAAGCTTCATGTCGTATCCTTGGAAAATACTGAACTTAAATGCCAAGTGTGTTATTTAACAGACTTTTCGTTTTTGAGCCCCACACACACACACACACACACACACACACATGATACTTTTTCTAAAAACTATATTCTTGGAATGAGGTAACCTCAAAAGATATATTTCCGGTGAAATCTGCGTATCGAATTTTTGGGTGGAATACAATAATATCTCTATCTACTATATGCATATATGTGTAAAGAAGTTAAAAAATCTTATGTGTTCCATTCACATGCCTTTCTCTACATCTCTACAACAAATTATTGTTAAAAAGCTAATGCTGCTATTTTCTTCATGCTAATCGAGAAAAAAATTAGCAGAAATAGTCTTATTACTTGATTAATTTTAAGTAGAAGCGAAATATGGGAGTACCATAGGTTAAAGTGATAGTCAAAAGCTGGTTGCTAAGTGACTGAAGTTCCTTTGTTTGTATGGACAGGAGTTGACAAATTCTTGTATAAGAAAAGTATGTTTTTCAAAGCTGAAACCAAAAACAAGGAATATCTCAAAAACGACCAACTCCGCGAAAAAAAAGTATATAACATAAATTGTGTGTTTTAATGTGCTCTACATTATTTGTGTGGTACGTTTTTGTCCAGTTCTTACGCTTAAGTAGTAATGCAAAATTCTGTAAAATTCATCCAGAATAAAGTGGTCTTCAGAGGCTATTCCCAGAAAATTCAAAATAAAAAAGTTATTTGTCGCGTAAATAGCTTTAATATACGATATTTTAATCAAAATCGTGAGAACCATTTTTTAGAAAATCAAAATTTTCGAAAAAAATGCCATGCAAAGGGTAGTTTGAGGTGGGGGGATTTTTCTCAAAATCTTCGTGTTGCATCCCTGGAAGATACTAAACTTAAGTACCAAGGTTGGTATTTTACCGACTTTTCGTTTTTGAGTTATCGTGTTCACAGCCACACGGACACACTGACACACGGACACATGGACACACACACAGGGATCTTTTTCTGAAAATACTTCTTTGGATACAGGGGACCCTAAAACATATATTTCCGGTGAAATCTCGGTATCGGATTTTTTGGTGGAGTGCAATATGTTCTCTATGCACTATATACATAGTACGTGTAGAGAAAGTAGAAAAAATAAATAAAAAAAATTTAAAAAAAAAAAAAAGACGCTTTGCTTACTGCAATACATATAAATGTGACAAACAATTCAAAAACACATTACTTGATGATACTAATGAGGAGTTGGGCTGTTTGTTGTGGATGTGCATGTGCGCGCGCGCACATGCGAGCGGCTCAAATGATCCTTAAATAAAAATCACCACAGTTCGGTTTTGGGTTTCGAAACTCTCATAGCAGTCAGCGGTGTTTAGCTTAAACATGCACACCTGGAGGTATAATCTGTTCCAAAAGTAGCTCATTAAAAGTATTGGTATTATATGCATCGTTCTAAATCATAAAATATCACAATAAAACAATTCTTTTATAATATGATGCGTAAATAAAGATACCTTGTACCTTTAAAATTAATAATATAAGGAATTATACAAAAAATCGGGATAATACGGTGCAGAGCTTTGAAAAGGTAATGAACATAAATCAACAAAACTCACTCAGAATTCATTGCTGTGAATTATAAATGCAGCTTTACTGTATCAAAAGAAAAGCCTCTCCTAATGTTTGATTCATCCACAAGTTGGTTGAGTGTCTTACGCCTAACTTTTGTGTTTTCGACATCTTTCAGTCTGCGCTCTCTTTCAGTGTCCACTGGTTTCTACTAGCTGGCACTGAACGAGGCCATGCAGTGAGCAATGCTAAATAGTGCAACACGTTTGAAACGGGTTGTAGAGACCACGCCTACTCCATCATGTCATACAGGCTGCCACGTAATGTATCTACCAATTTTGCTTGGTGTTCCTGTTTAGCTTGAGGTAAAAAAAAAAAAAAAATAGAAATGGCGTATTATTTATGGACACTCTTTAACTACTATGGTTATCAGCATCCCATTTTATATTGGTTGTGAAAGACCGCTTAGTTTTGCTCAGAGGCCTCTCTATCAGGCTTGAGGTTCTTTTGCGATCCGTAAATCTACGACGCGGGACCAACGGCTTTATTTCCCTTCCGAAGGAAGCCATGCTAAGGATTTTTACACCCGAAAAAACCCATCGTCCTCCGCCGGGTTTGTACCCGCGACCTTTGGTATATGAAGTTTCAACTTGAGGCAGCATGCGCATGAATCAGATATGATCATACGGCTACAATGTTCGAAATGGTACGCTATGGATTGATGGCTTATACAGACAAGGATTTCAGCTGTAGAAGCCTTCAGAGTGACGCGTTCCCTAACTGGAGTTGACATTCCCGTATGAGAAATGTATAAATATTTTACAGTCTGAAACTAAAAAGAGGGAATATCTCAAAAACGATGAACTCCACGAAAAAAATGTGTCTAACAAAAATTGTGTTTTAACGTGATCTACATTTTTGTGCACTAAGTTTTTGTCTATCTCTTACGGTTTACCAGTTACACAAATTTCAGCAAATTTCATTCAGAATAAAGAGTATTTAGAGGCTATTCCCAGAAAAGTCAAGATATACATTTTATTTGGCAAATAAACACCTTTAATATACGGTATTTTAATTAAAATAGTTACAACCATTTTTGAGAAAATCAACATTTTCGAAATTTTTTCCATGTAAAGGGTAGTTAAGGGTGAGGGGATTTTTCTCAAAATCTTCCTGTCGCATTCCTGGAAGATACTAAACTTAAATACCGAGCTTGGTATTTAACCGACTTTTCGTTTTTGAGTTATCATGTTCACGGGCACACGGACGGACACACACACACACACACACACACACACACACACACACCTTTTTCTAAAGAAAAAAAAAACTTTGTTTGGATACAGGGGACCCCTAATATGTGTATTTCCGGTGAAATCTCGATATCGAATTTTTGCCTGGAAAGCAATCAATACCTTCCCTATACACTGTGTGCACAGTACGTGTAGAGAAAGTAAAAATGATACATTTTCTTAAACTTTAGAATTCACATCATTTTATTATAAAAAAGTATAGGTATTTTAAATGTTCACAATTTTTGTCAAATTTCACAGATGCATCGCCAAGCTTGGGCGGTTTTGGCTGATGAGAATCAAGCCCCAGGATACTGTCCTCCATATGTTTGAAGCCAAAAATACCTCATATAATAATGTTTTCTAGCATCCTCCGTTTGTAGCAAGCTGCCAAATGTGCATTCAACATCCTGTTCCCCATATAATATGCAAATTCTCCTACCAGCAACGTCAAAGATCTTTCGAACCTTTCCTCCTTACAACCTTGTCATGCTATTCTCGTCCTGGGTGTCACATCCAATTCCAAAATAAAAACCTGATGTGTTCCATCCACATAACTTTCTCTAGCTGTTCCAAATACAAACTATTCTTACAATAGATTATTATTTTACCTACATCATGCTAATCGAGATAAACATTAGCAGAATCGTTACTTGCTTCCTTGTAAGCAGAAGGGAAATAAAAGAATATATTATTATATTATATTCTTTTGCATCACTGCTAAATCGTAAGAAACGGACAAAATCTTACCATAAAAAAAATGTAGAGAACATTAAAACACACAATTTAAGTGATATACATTTTTTTTCGTGGAGTTGATCGTTTTTTGAGATATTTCTTGTTTTTTACTTCAGCTTTGAAAAACATATTTTTCTCATATAGGAATTTGTCAACTCCTGTCCATGCAAACAAAGGAACTTCAGTCATATAGCAACCAGCTTTTGACTATCACTTGAACATATGGTACTCCCTTATTTCGCTTCTACTTACAAGAGAGCAAGTCATAAGACTATTTCTGCTAATTTTTTTCTCGATTAGTATGAAGTAAATAGAAGCATACGTTTTTTTAGCAACTGTTTGTTGCAGAGATGTAGAGAAAGTCATGCGAAGGAAACAAGTCAGACTTTTTAATTTTGTTTTTTGTTGTTTTTTTTTGTTTTTTTTTTCAAAACTAATCCTAACGATGTTGATTAAAATACCGTACATTTAAGATGACAAAATGTATGTCTTGAATTTTCTCTTGAATAGCCTCTAAAGATCTCTTTATTCTAAATGAATTTTGCTGAATTTTGCCTAACTGGTGAACCGTAAGAGATAGACCAAAAAATTACTACACAAAAATGTAGATCTCGTTAAAGCACACAATTTATGTCGTATAAGTTTTTTTTGTTTTTTTTGTTTTTGTATTTGTTTTTTTTTTTTTTTTTTCGTGGAGCTGGTCATTTTTGAGATATTCCTTGTTATTTATTTCAGATTTAAAATACTTTAAACTTTTCTTACACGGAAATTAGTAAAACTCCTGGCTGTGCATAGAAAGGCACATGGCAACCAGCTTTCAGAAGATTTGACTATCGTTTTAGTCCAGTGTATTCCCTTATTTTTTGGTAGTGTTTAACGCCCGCATTAACTACTTATGGCACCGCAGGCTGTGACACTGATGATACATGAATGGTGGAGCACCGGTGCAATGCGATGGCGGGGGAAACCGGAGTACCCGGAGAAAACCCGCCCCAGCGCCGCTTTGTCCACCACAAATCTCACATCCGGTCGCTTGGGATCGAACCCCTGCCGTCTAGATGAGAGGCAAGTGGTCTAACCACTCGGCCACGGCGCGGCCCATTTCCTAATTTCCCTTCTACTTAAAGGAACTAAGTAATTAAGACAATTTCTGCTAATGTGTATCTCGATTATCATAAAATAGATAGAAGAATAGGTTTTTTAACAAAAATTTGTTACAGCGATGTAGAGAAAGTCTTCAGAGTTTTTGTTCTTTTCATGTTAAAATTTTCCCTTTAAAATCTGACATCATCATGACAATCTGTTGCTGATGACAACATAACCTTGGTGAAATTTACGAGAAGAAACTATACAAGACAGTCAACGAGCCATCATTTTGAATTGAATAACATGAGAACATTCTTAGCATTTTAAAAGAATATATCTATAATTGTATACAAAAACGTTACTAATTTCATATCGATCTGCACCCCACAATACACTCTCCAGTTTGGAAACTCCTGCTATCAAGTGTATATATTCAGATGAACCAATATAATACTGCAGGGTTGCATGTGAAAGGGTTATGAATAGACCTACTGAAGGCAGCAGTAAATTATCGAGTGTATCGCCGTGCCGGTTCACTGCTAAATATCATCTTAAAAGTCAAGTCAAGGAGATGGAAATGACATCTCTGACCTAAAATGCGTATATAGCCTCTTGGAAACTGTTTCATCGCAAGACCGTACTAGTTAGCAACGAATTCAGCTGATACGCTGCAAGTGTCACCATAAATATTATAATATATGAGATAGGAAAAAACAAAGGATAGCATTGCGGTTTTCATTCTTTTTCAGTTCATCGTTACCATGGGTACATTTTTGTTAAATAAAACATTAATAATTTTATTTATACTGCTATAAGAAGGATTGGAAAGAAGCAAAACTTGGTGTACCACAAGGTTCGGTGCTTGGGCCCTTGTTGTTTGCTATTTACATAAATGACATTACAGAAAGTATAAGACATTGTGAACATCATCTTTTCGCTGACGACTTGCAACTGTACTTACACACAAAGCTGGTGATTTAGACAACTCAATTAAGACTATAAATAAACACTTAAATTCACTATCGACTTGGTCATTAAAACATGAACTACAGCTGAAACCAGGAAAGTCTCAGGCAATCATAATGGGACGAGAGCGGGAACTATAAATTTGGATAATATACAACACATTACATTAAATAATTCTGAAATATCATTACGAAATACCATTTCGTAATACAGTAAAAATCTTGGAATTTATATGGATCAAAATTCAACCTGGAAGACGCAAATTACACTTATATGTAAAAAATAGTATATCCATTAAAAAGTATAAATTACTTTCTACCGATTTTAATCAAGAAAATATTAATAAAAAACGCTTGTGATGCCCTATTTTGACTATTGTGACTCTGTTTTTACTAACCTAACTGAAAAGTTGACTCTACGACTTCAACGGACTCAGAATACGTGTGTACGCTTTGTATGCAATCTCCGTCGATTTGATCATGTTACAGCCTCGCTCGAAACACTGACATGGCTTCAGCTTAGGGATAGAAGAAAATTGCATTCTCTATCATTTCTCTATCAACTCCTTCATTCTGGCATTCCAAACTATCTAAATGTTCGCTTCAAATATTTTTCTGACTGTCACAATCGAGAAACTCGCTCACGACACTCTTTCCTTCTTGCTATACCTGCTCATCACACAACCTTCTATTATCTGTCTCAAGTTAGTTCAGTCCTGATGTCAACACATGGGAGGGAAGAGAGAGAGAGAGAGAGAGAGAGAGAGAGAGAGAGAGAGGAAGCAGAGATACAGAAGCAAAAGAGCGTTAGGCTGTTGATTGGTTCAGGGAAGGTAATGGGTGTTAACTTTTACGTGGATGCATATTGTAACAGCCTCCTAAAAGTACAGTACTGTAATAGTTTTCAGATCACTGCTCTGCGCGAGTTAGTTTCGGAGAGAAAAGTATGCAATGCTTCGATTCTTATAAAAGGTGCGACATTTTATCCATATCCGACACATAGCAAGCAGATGGCTCTGGGTTCGTGAATTCTGAAAGGAATATTTACAACAGACTACACGTTCTATAAAAAAACCATATAGATTAGACAGAAGACCGACGAAATTATATATTGACTTCATTAACTTATTACTGTAAAATAAAATGCAGCTAACTTTTACTAAAGAACATTGGTATTATATGCACAATAAGTTACAAGCCTGTGCCAGACAGCTCTCTTAAACAACCGGTAATTCTTGAGGTGAATGCTGATTAAGCTGTTATTGTTTATAGTGCAGGGTCGCCTCTGATAATGTGTTATTTAAGACTGTATTTCCTGTACATCTCGCATACCTCACAAGCCCAAGGGACTTGCTATATGCAGTTTAAAAGCAGTAAGCTTTTGATCATGGATGATTAGCCGTAATAAAATACAACCGAGGCAAGCCTTTAAAAAGTGTCGAGAGGCGAATGGTCGCGCATTGTTTCGCGGTGCTTAAAGAAAGAAACGCCGAATCGGCCATAAGGAATATCGAAAAAGAAACGGGTGATCTCCTTGGTGTTTCTGCATTTAGTGTGCATAATGTTAGAATGGAACAGCAAGCATCCGGAAGCCTAAGAACACCGGGAAAATCGCGCAAATATAAAAAACGTTCGGAGAAATACGATGATTTTGCGAAAAGTGCTATTCGCGGTAAAGTTTAATATTGTTTTTTCAGAAATGAACCATCGACTCTAAATACAATTTTGCATGCAGTATTTTCTGACACAGAATTGCCATATTTCTCAAAGTACTCTCCACAGGTTGCTGATATATATCGCTAGTGTTGCAAAACTTATGTGCACACATGTACCGTTAACACGCGGCGAGTTGAGCCAGCTCCGCCTTGTTGACATCAGGACTGAACTAACTTGACACAGACTCTATTCGTCATCATTTACAATAGATTTAACTCGTCTTTAGAATTCCCTCCCTGAAGACGTAAGGGACTGCCGGAACGTTCTACTGTTCAAGCAGAAAATTTGGAAATATATTTGTAATCAAATCTAATCTGCTGCTGTATTAATATGATAAATACATCACTACTTTCATTTACTGTTATTAATATTTTATGTGCTGGTAACTAATATGCATTTTAATGTGTGTGTGTATGTATATATATATATACACACACAAACACACACATATTACTAATTTGTGTTTTAACCTATATGAATATCTCACTTATTTCTAAGTAAGAAATACTCAATCACTAAATGATAGAACAAATCTGATTAAAAGCATTCATTCGTAAATATGAGATTTGATCATGAAGTGTGAGGAAACTAGTTCTGTTGCTGATGAGAAGAAATCTGAAGGCCAAAAGTAATTAATGATGCTACTTTTGCCGAAGTGCTTCACATTTTAATCCCTGCAAAACAATTACCCAGATCTTTGGCGATCGCATCATCAGTAGACACTTTCCAACAAAGTGACCTCCATTATCTCCAGATCTCAATCTGACCGATTCATTGTTAAAGAAGGAGTTTTGCTTATGCAGTCAACAACCCGGCTGTCTCGCAAGAAATTACTACTAATATTTCAAGAAATCTTCTGCAAAATGCTGTGCAGATGTTCGTTGAGTAAGAGAATGAAGGATATCCTCCCAATGTGTTATAAAACTCCAAGGTTTGCCCAGTATGTGACTTCTTTTGTTTTTTACTTTCTCTGCACGTACAATGTACATAGTGTATAGAGGAGGTATTGTACTCCACCCAAAAATTCGATAACGAGATTTCACCGGAAATAGACGTTTTAGGGTCCCCTATAACCAAAAAAAGTATTTTCAGAAAAAGGTTCAAGTATGTGTGTGCCGTGAACACGGTAACTCAAAATCGAAAAGTCGGTAAAATACTAAACTTGGTATTTAAGTTTAGTATCTTCCAAGAATGCGCATGAAGATTTTGAGAAAAAGCCTCCCCCCCCCTCCAAACTACTAAATACATGGAAAATATTTCGAAAATTTTGATTTTCTTAAAAATGGCTCTAACGATTTTGATTAAAATACCGTATATGAAAGATAGTGTTAGGTAAATAAAATGTATATCTTGATTTTTCAGAGAATGACCTCCAAAGAGCTCTTTATTCTGAATGCATTTTCTTGAATTTTGCGTAACTGGCTAAACCGTAATAGATAGGCAAACACTTACTACACAACAATTGTAGATCACGTTAAAACGCAATTTATGTGGTTTTTTTTTTCGTGGAATTCATCATTTCTGAGATATTCCTTGTTATTTGTTTCGGATCTAAAATAATTAAACTTTTTTTTTTTTTTTTCACACGGAAAGTTGTAAATTCCTGACCCTGCATAGAAACGGATTTCATCCACATGACAACCAGCTTTTAAAAGATTTGACTATCGCTTTAGCCTGGTGTATTCCCTTATTTAACTTTTACATACAAGGAAGAAAGTAATTAAGACAATTTCAACTAATGAAGTATATAGAAGAATAAGCTTTTTAACACTACTTTGTTAGAGACGTAGAGAAAGTCATGTGCTTGTTACACACCAGATTTTTTCCTATCTCAACTATTATAATATTTATAGTAGTTTAAAGATTGAAGTGACTTTTGTATAACCCTTATACTTTGATCAAGCAGTGGAACTATTATAAAACCCAGCGAGTTGGCTCTGACCTGTGTGGCTCTGTTCTTCGGTGACGTCTGCAAAAATCGTCGTCGCCGGAGATCAAACGATCGCTCCACAGGTCATGTCCGAGGCAGCTTCGGACGAAACATCTGCAGAGGAAGTTCCAATAGACCACGGCCTAGAGGCCCGGAAGATCATTTATTTTCTAATGACACTTGCCGTAATCATTATACTGTTCCTGAATCCAAACACGAGGAATTATAACTGCGTCGTACTAAATCTCCTGACTTCCGGAATATTAAGAACTTTACGTGTTTTAAGTTACCGTGCTTGATAACCTGCTCTACGTCGATCACTTAACCGATCACCCCTGAACTATTGATGAGCTTATCGCTATGCTATGCCCATTTAGCGAGAGTAATGTAACTTACATTCACAATGAGATGCAAGCGCAGACGTAGTGTAACATAAGCGCAAGCGCGAGGGAAGACCATTCACAATGTAATCGTAACGCAAGAAGTTGGCACGGGTTTCTAGATCTGTACATTAAATACGGATATCTATACCGCAAGTTTCAAATTGAATAACATAACCAATAATACCCTTAAAAATTCACTCAATCCTTTACAAATAAATATCTTATAAAAATCTTACTAACAACTGACGCTCAGTAAGTTGCTCATTCAAAATAATTGTAAATAGTACAAGCCACACATTTAATGAACTAGAATTATCTGCGCCTTCGATTTATGAGAGCCAAGAAATCTAGACGCAGATGATAACTACATCCATTAAATCAAAGGATTCGCAAGCAGACTGTCATAGCATCTTGAGGGAAATTAGAGATTGCGCGGAACTGCACGGTCAAATAGAAGAGCATGCATGTACAGCAGACCCTGTAAAATCTTGTAGTGCGATCGTCTGTTGTTGATTTCATAGATAATGTACAGAGAAAAGAAGCAGACTTCACCCTCTTTGCATGTAACGCAAGGACAAAGTTTGGGGTTTGCAAACTCTTGCATTGCATTGCATTGCATTGCGTGTCTTCATATTTCTATGTGAATACTTACATTAAATAATATCAGTCCAAACTCTTATGCTTGCATTTCTTTGTGAATGTAGCTTTATGCAGCGGTAATGAAAGGCAGCACAAGCGCACAGGAAGCTTCAAATTGAATTTACATAACCAACAATATCATTTAAGAAAACTCAATCGTTCTTTTATAAAGGTTAGAAATGTACATACACCCACTTGACGCTCCCAGCAGTGACGTCACAACTGTTATTGAAAATAGTGCAACCATAGAGAAAGCAGCAAGTGATAAAACCGCATGATTAATGCAATGTACATTAACTCTTTACACCTAATGCATTGAAAGAGTCAAGATATCTAGGCGCAGATGGTGGGTACATCCATTAAATTAAAGGAAGAGTCAGCAAAATTAAATTGAGCTTTATTTAAGAACCTTCTTTAATTGCTGCGTTGTTGTTTTTTGTTGTTTTTTTCGTCGCATTCTATATTGGGCATAAAAGACTGGTTAATATTGCTCAGAGGCCTCCTTTATTAGGCTTGAGGCTCTTTTACGTGCCGTAAATCTACGACACGGGACCAACGACTTTACTTCTCTTCCGAAGGCAGCACGGCTAAGAATTTTTACGCCCGAGAATATCGTCCTCCGCCGGGTTTGGCCCCACACCTAGGGAAACAAGTTATCTTACCAAAAATGAGAATTCGGTAAAATCCAAACTTGGTATTTAGGTTTAGTATCTTCCAAGGATACGACACGAAAATTTTGAGAAATCCCCTCTCCCTCCCAAACTCTCTCAACATGTAAAACGTTTAGAAAAGTTTGATTTTCTCAAAAATGGCTCTAAAGATTTTTATTAAAACACTGTATATTAAAATATTTAGACAGCCAATAAAATGTATATCTTGAATTTTCTGGAAAAAGCCTATAAAGCCATTTTATATGGATGAATTTTGCTGAGTTTGGCATAACAGATAAATCGTAAGAGATAGACAAAAACGTAATACAAAAAATCTGATTTCTTCCATTCACATGACTTTCTCTATACCTCTGCAATAAATTATTTTTAAAAAGCTTATGCTTCTATTTACTTCCTGCTAATCGAGAAAAAATTAGCAGAAATAGGCTTATTTCTTGTTTCCTTATAAGTAGAAGCGAAATAAGGGAGTACCATAGGTTAAAGGGAAAGTCAAAAGCTGGTTGCTATGTGACTGAAATTCATTTGTTTGTATGGACACGAGTTCACAAAGTCCTGTATGAGAAAAATATAAGTTTTTATAGCATAAACCAAAAACAAGGAATATCTCAAAACAACCAACACCACGAAAAACATGTATACAACATAAATTGTGTGTTTTAATGTACTCTACATTTTTTGTGCGGTAAAGTTTTTATCTCTCTGTTACGGTTTAGAACTTATTCAAAATTCCATAAAATTCTCTCAGAATAAAGTAGTCTTCAGAGGCTATTCCCAGAAAGTTTAAAATATACATTTTATTTGTCAGGTAAATATCTTTAATGTACGATATTTTAATCAATATCGTTAGAGCCATTTTTTAGAAAATCAAAATTTTCGAAAAAAGTTCCATGTAAAGGGTAGTTTGTAGTGGGGGGATATTCTCAAAATCTTCGCCTCGCATCGCCGGAAGATACTAAAATTATATACCAAGTTTGGTATTTTACCGACTTTTCGTTTTTGAGTTATCGTGTTCACAGACACATGGACACACTGAAACACGGACACATGGACACACACACACGGACCTTTTTCTGAAAATACTTTTTTTGGATACAGGGGACCCTAAAACATATATTTTCAGTGAAATCTCGGTATCGAATTTTTTGGTGGAGTGCAATACATTCTCTATACACTAGTACATAGTGTATAGAGAAGGTATTGTAATGTACCCAAAGATTCGATACCGAGATTTCACCGGAAAAACACGTTTTGGGTCCCCCTGAATCCAAAAAAAAGCATTTTTGGAAAAAGGCACTTGTGTATGTGTTTGTGTGTGTGCTTGTGTATGTGTCCGTGTGTAAAACACCAAATCTTATATTTAAGTATAGAATCTTCCAGAGATGCGACACGATTTTGAGAATATCCCCCACCCAAAACTACCCTTTACATAGAACTTTTTTCAAACATTTTTGATTTTCTCAAAAATGGCTGTAACGATTTTTATTAAAATGTCGTATATTAAAGATATTTCCTGACAAATAATATGTATATCTGGAATTTTCTGGGAATAGCCTCTGAAGACTATTCTGGATGAATTTTACGGAATTTTACATATCTACCAAACCGTAAGAGATGGACGTAAACTTACCCAAAAAATATAGACCACATTAAAACACACAATTTATGTTATATACATTTTTTTCGTGGAGTGATTGTTTTGAGATATTCCTTGTTTTTGGTTTCAGCTATAAAAAAGTACACTTTTCTCATACAGGAATTTGACAACTCCTGTCAACATAGCAACCAACTTTTGACTATCACTTTAACCTATGGTACTGCCTTATTTCGATTCTACTTACAAGGAAGCAAGTAATAAGACTAGTTCTGCTGATTTTTTCTCCATTAGCATGTAGTAAATAGGTGCATACGTTTTTTAACAGTAATTTGAGATGTGAAGTTATGTGAATGGAACACATCAGATGTGTTACTTTCTCTAGCCCGCATGTACAATGTACATAGTGGATAGAGAAGTTGCTCATTGTATGGCACCCAAAAATGCGATACCGAGATTTCATTGGAAACATATGTTTTGGTGTCCCCTGAGTCCGAAAAAAAGCATTTTTAAGAAAAGGTCCGTGAGTGTGTGTGTCTGTAGACAGCATAGCTCAAAAACGAAAAGACCGTTAAATACCAAACGTGGTATTTAGGTTTAGCACCTTTCAAGGATGCTACACAAGAGTTTCAAGAAAATCCCCCGACCACAAACTACATGGAAACATTTTAGACAATTTTGATGTTCTTAAAAATGACTAACGATTTTGACTAAAATCCCGTATATTAAAGCTATTTACATCCCAAGTAAAATGTATATCTTGAATTTTCTGTGAATAGTCTCTGAGGACCTCTTTATTCTGGATGAACTTTGCCGAATTTTGCTTAACTGCTAAACCGTAAGAGATAAGACAGAAACTTACTGCTCAAAGAATGTAGATCTCGTCGAAACATAAAATTTATGTCATTTACGTTTTTGTTGTGGATGTAACCGCATGCCAGATATTCCTTGTTATTGGTTTCAATTGTGAAGTACTTAAACGTTTCTCAGACACGAAGTGTCCATTATTCTTTTGTTCTACTCCTGGCCAAGTAAAGAAGCCATTTGTAATGACAATTGCATAACGATAGCTTTTAAAAATAATTATCGCTTTAGCCTAGTGCATTTCCTTAGTTCCTCTTTACTCATAAGGAACTATATAATAAGAACATTCTGCTAATGTTTATCTCATTTAGCATGGTATAGAAAGAGGAATATTCTTTTGTAGGAGGTTTGTAGAGCAGCTAGAGATTAGAGCTTTTTTCTGGAGTTGACCATTTTTGAGATATTGCTTGTTATTGGTTTGTCTTAAAATAATTGAAACATTTCTCATGCGGGAACTTGTCAACTTGGCAATGCAAGGAATTGGATTTCAACCACACGACAACGAGCTTTTAAAAGATCTGACTGTCGCTTTAGCCTAGTATATTCTCTTATTTACCTTCTACACCCTCCGTGGTGTAATGGTTACCATGCTAACGTTATATACCCAAGGCAGAGGAAGATGTATTTTTTCGGGTGTAAAAATCCTTAGCATGGCTTCCTTCGGAAGGGAAATACAGCCGTTGGTCCCGTGTCATAAATTTACGGCACATAAAATAAACCTCAAGCCTGATAGAGACGCCTCTGAACAAAATTAAGCGGTCTTTCACGACGAACATAGAATGGGACACTGAGAACCAGAGTAGTTAAAGAGCGTCCATAAATAACACGACATTTACATTTCACTTACAAGAAATCAAATACTAAGAACATTTCTGTTATGTTATTCTCGATTAACATGAAGTAGATGGAAGAATAATTTGTTACTGAGCTGTAGAGAAAGTCAAGTGAATGGAAGTTTTATCGCTCTATTCTAAGAGTTATAATTGGAATTACAGTAACTTTCAAATGGGATGGGATGAGATTTTTTTTTTGAGCGCCAACAGGCCGGCAGCCAATCGGAGTGATACTGTGTTGACATATTGCATTCGCGCTCAACTGGGGAGTAACGCGCTAAATGATTCCATCTCTCATAAATACTACTATTCAAATTTTTCAAAAAATAATTTACGAGGAAGATAAGGAGTAATGTTCGTAGCAGAACCATAAAAACCACAGAATTTTAGCTCAAATAGTTTTCATAATACACACGGATAAACATTATGTCGCCAGGTATATTTGCATGCTCAGTGTGCGAGTGAGAGGGAAATATGAAAAGAGTGAGCGTAGCGACCTGGCAACGCAGAGCACGATAACGCATCTCTTTTGCTGCAGAGTAGAACTCTTCCCATATAAAAAATAGTATAGAAATTAGCTGAGTATGAGAACATACAGCGCATACAAAATCAGAGCAATAGCTTCAGCATTAGAATGATAATGGAGATGTTTATAAACAACCCGTACCCCAGTCCCATTATATCGTGAGAAAGAAGAAAGTAAAAGGAAAGAGGGAAAGAAAGAAAGAAAAGGAGGGAAAGAAGGAGAGAAAAAAGAAAGAGGGATAGAAGGGAAAATGAAAGAAAGGAAAATAAAGAAAAATGAAGGATATAAGGAAAAAATCTGATGTGTTCCATTCGCATGTCTTTCTCTGCATCTGTAAAAAATTATGTTTAACAAGCTTATTCTTCGATCTAGGTCATGCCAATCGAGATAAACATTAGCAGAAACGGTCTTATTACCTAGTTTCTTATTAGTAAAAGGGAAATAACGGGATGCACTAGGCTAAACTGAGTCAAATGTTTTAAAAGTGTTGTTGCTATGGAATTTAAATCCCTTTCTTTGCGTGTGCAGAAGTTGATAAGTTCCTGCATACGAAATGTATAAGTATTTTAAAACTGAAACTAATAACAAGATATATCTCGAAAACGGTCAACTCCACGATAAAAATGTATGACATAAATTGTGTATTTTAACGAGATCTATACTTTTCATGTGCAAGTTTCTGTTTATCTCTTACGGTTTATCAGTTATGCAAAGTTCAGCAAAATTCATCCAGAGTAAACAGGTCTTCAGAAGCTATTTCCAGAAAATTCAAGATATACATTTTATTTGTCGTGTAAACATCTTTAATATACGGTATTTTAATCAAAATCGTTATAGCTATTTTTGATAAAATCAAAATTTTCGAAATTTTTTCCATGGATAATTTGGGGTGGGGGGATTTTCTCAAAATCTTCGTGACGCAACCCTGAAGATGCTAAACTTGAATACCAAGTTTGGTATTTTACTGACTTTTTGTTTTTGAGTTATCGTGTTTACAGACACACACGGACCTTTTTCTAAAAATGTTTTTTTTTATACAGGGTACCTTAAAAGGTCTATTTCCGGTGAAATTTCTGTATAGGATTTTTGGGTGGAATACAATACTTCCTCTATGCACTATGTACATGTACTTGTAGAGCAAGTAAAAAAGGAAGTCAGATTGATCGACTCAGGATTTGAATCTGGATGATAGACGTTGGGTCATCTTGTTAGCTTTGGTTTATAAAGTTACTCCTTGCCTTGCATTCACAGAATATAGTAGCTCCGATCCTTTCCCCCCCCCCCCTATTCTCCGGAACTGTTGCCATGCGAACAGGTACCTACCTACCTATCTAAGATGCAGACGGTTTAAAACAAGTTGCTTGTGACACGCGATCGCTGGGTTCTGACCGTCACGTGAAGGTAATTGTGCACTGCGGCATGAAATGTCGGCTTTGTTCCAGTTTAAACCAACTCCAAAGGTGTACTACTTCTCACCGGAATATACTGCTCTCACTAAGATTACAGCTCTACGCAATAAATATTCTGGGACTTCTCTATCCTATCAGTTTCAAAAGTACCATATTAAGCTGAAATTTGGAAAAAACCACAATATTTAATATATCTTGGTATTAGTTTAATTGTTTTTCACAAAAGCATTTGTAGGACAGGAGTTGGATATAGTCAGACTGAAAAATTCAATGCCATAGCCGAGATTTGAACCGATCTCAAATCCCGGCTATGGCATTGAGGAGCCAGGAGCCAGGAGCAGGAACTAGTCGCCCGAGTGTACTCGGGCGGGGGCAAATCACCACGGTACCTATCCGCTTTTCTTGCGGATTTACCCGTGTGATATAGTAGATGTAGTCATATGCAAGCGTTTTTTGTCATGTCAAAGTAATTGGGCAGGGTGTTCCCTCTGTGCAGCCGGCGCGGGCTGGCTTACCTATCCGAGTGGCCACCCACCCAGAGAGGGACCAGGCCCGATGCTGCTTACCCTGGCCAGCCGCTTGCGGGCTGTCAAGGAAAGCAGTGCCGGCTAGCGGGGAGACATGAAGGGATATAGGTACGGGGTGGGGGAAGCCAGTGTTGCAGATCTGGTCGGAGTACGACTGGATGGTCACCCGTCCGAGTCGTGACCATGCCCGATGCTGCTTAACTTGGCGGGTAGACAATAAAGGGAGAGGCGGCCGGAAAACTACCATCCCAAGGCGTCCTTGGGAAGGCGGTAGCTTACGCGTCTCCTTGGTAGCGTGTGGTCGTAAAGACCGAGAGTGTTCACCTGGGGATTTGGGTGGGGAGCAAGTTTAGTGTATATTGTGCGAGCTCTTTCTCGCACAACGTCCACTATGTAGGGGATTCCGGAGTGGGAATGGAGAATGTGGGACGGGAATCTGCGGTCTGTGCCGTATATCATCCTCAATGCCCTGTTCTGCACGGCCTGCAGCCTGCGGATGGTGGAACGAGCCACCGAACCCCAGACCTCACAGCCGTACAGCATCAGGGGCGGGATGACTGCGCGGTACAGCCGCAGTTTAAGGTGTGTAGGCATGGTGGAGCGGAAGATGGGAAACAACTGCCGCAGGGCAGCGTGTCCCAAGCCGACCTTCTCCCTGACATGTGGAGTGAAAGTAAGGCCGCGGTCGAGGAGGACTCCGAGGTATTTGGCGGAGCGGACCCAGGGGATCCGCCGCCGCCGCAACCTCAGCGACCTCTCCGGTCGCCAGCCACGGACTTTAGCCAGCAGTAGAGCTGAGCTCTTCTGCGGGCTGATGGCCATCCGCCACTGTTCACTCCATCTGCCTATGGCCTGGAGCTGTCTCTGTAGCGGGGGGAAGCAATATCGGTCGTTCTTGTTACGCGCCATTATGAGGACATCGTCGGCATACTGGCACGTAACTGTACTGGGTTCTGTGGGGAAGTCGGACATGTAGGCAGCAAAGAGTAACGGCGACAGCACGCTGCCTTCCGGCACTCCCGCCGCTATGGGTCTGACTGTGGAATGCCTCCCCTCCACCCTCACCCTGAAAGTGCGGTCCCGAAGGAAGCTACTAAGCAGGTGAAGGTAGGGGGGAGGAATTTCTGCGTTCTTGAGCTTGTACAAAAGTCCCTGATGCCACGTGGTGGCGAAGGCCTTTTCCACGTCCAAGAGCACCGCGACTGTTTTGAAGTTGTCCTGGAAGCCCAGGGCAGCCTTCTCAGCCAGTCGCAGCAACTGCAGGGTTGTGGAATGTCCAGTACGGAAACCAAACTGATGATCCGGGAGTAGGAGTCTCTCTTCGAAGAGAGGGGTGAGGCGAGGTAGGAGTAACCGCTCGAATACTTTCGAGACGATCGGAAGTAAGCTAATAGATCTGTAGCTTGACGGGAAGACCGGGTCCTTGCCGGGTTTCAAAATGCATACCACCCGCGCCTCCTTCCAACACGTTGGAAAGTGACGTAGGTGCAGGCATGCATTGTAAATCCGCGTCAGGTGGATTACGGCCTTTCTGGGTAGGTGCTGGAGCATAGGCGCCGTAACGCCGTCATGTCCAGGGGCTTTGTTAGGTTTTAGGTGGTTGAGTTGGGAATTTTTCAGTCTGACTACTTATCCAACTCCTGTCCCACACACGTCTTGTGTGAAAAAACAATTAAACCAATACTAATTGACCATAATAGTTGGCTATACAATGAATCCTGGGTCCTAAGTACTTACAACATTGTAAGTCGCCATTGGGGTTGTCATCTCAAAATAATTTGAGCGCCAAATAATTTGTTGTTTATCGGGAAACATGTGAGTCAATTGACAAATTCAATACTATACCGGCATGTTGCCATGGTAGCAGCCATGTGGAAGAGCAGCCGGCTAGAGATCGGGAGATCCGTGGTTCAAATCCCGGCTATGGCATTGAATTTTTCACTCTGACTCTGAGTAGTTTTTTTGAAAATCTTAGAGCCACATCCTTGGAAGATACTGAACCTAAATACCAAGTTTGGTATTTAATGGTCTTTTTGTTTTGGGGCTATGCTGTCCACAGACAGACAGACACACACACGGACCTTTCTTACTTTCTCTATACCTACTATGTACATAGTGTATAGAGAATGTATTGCACTCCACCAAAAAATTCGATACTGAGACTTCACCGGAAATATATGTTTAAGGGTTACCTGTATAAAAAAAAAGTATTTTCAGAAAAAATGTCCATGTGTGTGTGTGTGTGTGTGTGTGTGTGTGTGTGTGTGTGTGTGTGTGTCCGTGTGCCTGTAAACACGATAACTCAAAAACGAAAAGTCGGTAAAATACCAAACTTGGTATTTAAGTTTAGTATCTTCCAGGGATGCAACATGAAGATTTTGAGAAAAATCCCCCCACCCCGAACTACCCTTTACACGGAACTATTTTCGAAAATTTTGATTTTCCAAAAAATGGCTCTAACGATTTTGATTAAAATATCGTATATTAAAGATATTTACATGACAAATAAAATGTATATTTTGAATTTTCTGGGAATAGCCTCTGAAGACAACTTTATTCTGGGTCAATTTTACGGAATTTTGCATAGCTGCTAAACCGTAAGAAAGGGACAAAAACGTACCACACAACAAATGTAGAGCACTTTAAAACACACAATTTATGTTATATACATTTTTTTTCGTGGAGTTGATTGTTTTTGAAATATTCCTTGTTTTTGGTTTCAGGTATAAAAACTACTTTTCTCATACAGGACTTTGAGAACTCGTGTCCATACAAACAAGGAAACTTCATTCACATAGCAACAAGCTTTTGACTATCACTTTAACCTATGGTAGTCCCTTATTTCGCTTCTACTTACAAGGAAGCAAGTAATAAGACTATTTCTGCTAAATTTTTCTGAAAAGCGTGAAGTAAATAGAAGTATAAGCTTTTTAAGAATAACTTGTTGCAGGGATATAGAGAAAGTCATGTGAATGGTACACATCATATTTTTTAAAAATGCTTTTCTCGGACTCAGGGGACCCCAAAACATATATTTCCGGTGAAATCTCGGTATCGAATTTTTGGGTGCATTACAATACCTTCTCTATCACTATGTACATTGTACATATGGGGCTAGAGAAAGTAAAAACATACTTTTCTCATACTGGAATTTTCAACCTGTCCATACAAACAAAGGAACTCTAGTCACATAGCCACAGCTTTTGACTATCGCTTTAACCTATGGTACTCCCTTTTTTCGCTTCTACTTACAAGCAAGCAAGTAATAAGACGATTTCTGCTTTTTTTTTTTTTTTTTTTTTTTTGATTAGCATTACGTAAATAGAAGAATAGGATTTTTAACAATAATTTGTTGCTGAAATGTAGAGAAAGTCATATGAATGGAGCACATCAGATTTTTTTTAGCTGGAAGAATTACTGTGAAAAATTATTTAGATTTTTTGACTCGACTTAGCAGGATTTCTGTTTTGAAACGGGGGAAATTGTGCTAGAGTTGGCAATACTGTCTGCCACTCAATATACATGAACATGGAAGGTAACGTGCATGAGTTACCATATTTGTTGTGTTTATCGAGGACATGAAAGGCAAGGTGCCATCTGTTGTAACCCACAGCATTTTGTGGTTATATACATACGCCGCTATCTGAACATCGACAGTTGGTCCATACGCTCAATGGACATTTTTTCTCCGTATGTTGCCAGTCATTATTTCCTAAATTTCGTGCCTCAGTTTATTAATACCCAGTTTACATCTGTGGGGTTCAGTGTGAGCCCCCTTGGTTCCCACCAGACCTAGTGGAGCACATCGTCATTAATTGCTTGCATCGATTTTGGAATACGTGCTTGCACAACAAATTTGGACTGTGCTAATGGTGGCGAATGGATTATCCTTTCGATGCCTACGTCTTCAAAGACAACCACTTCGCTAATATCGGCCCCTGCAATGAACAAACCAAATAAAATATGGATTTATTTAATGTCCAGGCAGTTGATACAATTACCGCGTTTTCATGGGAAATTAAAATCTATTTGAGTACAGGAGTACGTATTGAATTTTGGATCCGACCATCTTAAAAATGTGATCTGTTCCATTTTCATGACTTTCTCTACATCTACTTAATAGAGTATTGTTAAAAAGCATATTCGTGCTACACTACCGTTTTCTTAATGTCGGTTTGGTTATTCCCGTTTGATAACGGCAATAACTTTAACCTTCGTCTCCATGTCACTAATTAAAACTCTCATATATGTAAGTGTTCTAGGTGTTGTCTATGAGGGGGGGGGGTCCTTAGAAAATCAAGGTTTAAGCTGCATTGTTACTCTTCGGAAGTTCGGTCATATTTTATGGGAGGTAAAGTCTCTGCTAATCCAATGGAAAAGAGGTGGAAACGTTTGGAAGTTTGGTCAGTACCAATATAGACAACTGCGTTCTACATGCGCCATATTTATGTACGAAGGTGTACTTGATCTAACTTCTTGATTTAGTCTTACGCAGATTGCCCTTTGAGTAAATCAGAGAGAGAGCAAATTTGCTCAATGCTCCTGCAAATCGCCTACTGCGCGGAATACAAGGACAGATAATTCCTCCATTTTTCTGTAGCAGTATGCAACATTTTGCGGTTAAAGTACGTAATCCAGCTTTCATATGTTAAGACACCTATTGTAGGTTCATGGTAACAATTGCTGTATTTGTCTCTAGCCTTAGTATTTATACTTCCGATATGAAAATATACATATTTTCATAGGTTTGATTGTAACTGGTAGTTGTAACATTAATAATTGCAAAATGATAATTATTAAAGGATTAACGTAATAAAACAACAAAGTCCTTAACTTGGTTAATAACACTGTTATTGCATGTAACTCTAACAGTATTAGAATTACTTTGTAACAGAAAGCTCCACTTTATAGCAGTGAATATGAACAGGCATCTTGGTAATTAACTGGTATCGCACACAATTTGAAAGAAACGTCTTCTCCTTGGTAACTGTCGTGCTCACTTGTATGGGTTGCGTATCGACGCTGTATATTGAACTTTATACAACTTAACCGCAAATTAAACACCTATTGCGCCACTTTCTACAAATAAGAGATTCCTCCTAGGCAAACATAAACGTAGGAGTCGATGGTTTGCGTATTGAATTGCTTTCTGTTCTCCGAGTTTATAAACTGACACACACGAATTTACCCACTGCATACACGGAGCAGGCTGTTTACACCAACACAAAGAAATCAAATGAGTTGGTGACGCCTGGTCTATCGTCCCGCATTTCAAAAGCATGACATGCTGTAGTCCTCTCTTATCGACTGCTGGACTTAGAAACGCATACCACCATAGAAACTAATTCCCTAGTTAAAATAAAAAAACTATTCTCTGCATTCAGAGTATTTCAGTTAAATTGCTTTTCTTTCAAGCAATGACGCATCTGTAGATAATTATTCTAAGATATGAGAGATGTTATCTCTCGTTTTATACTGAATATTTATAACAGCAGTACGTGCGTCAATACCAAATCTTCTCTGACCAAGCTGAATTGAAGCTTCAGTTTATTGACGGTCGTTATACACAGAGTGTGAAAAGTGAGTATTACTTATCATGAGTACAAATCGCGTACAATGACACAAAGAGGAAAGGAAGCAAACACCGCACTCGTAAAGTGTGATTACGTTGATAGAGTGACGTGATGAGCAATGGCAACACACATTCAAACTGCTAGAGGTTAGGGCGCTGCTTAGTACAGCATTGTCACAGGTTAATGACAACAACTGGAAAGGAGCAATCGTGTGGTCAAAGAAAAAACAAAATGTGGAAATTGGATTGCAACATGGGCAATATTATTGAAAGCGTTGTCATTAACCTTGCCGAAAGTCCATCTAAAAACAAAACTGACGTCGCGAAATCATCAGATTCCGATAAGGAAGGGATTGCTACATCACCGGACCCCTCGTAGTTATAAGTTACACATTCGTTATGCGTTTGCTGCATGTTTCCAATACTTAATTTACAGGAGTCATGCAAGATTTTTTTTTTTTTCTAGCTTGCCATTTAAGTTATGTCATCTGTTCATTCTACATGGTATATAAGTCATTTTTACGGCGGGAACAACCTTAGCTAATCAATAAGAAGAGAACACAGATGGACACATTTAGGTGTGCTTACATGCCGAGTAAGCTTACAAAAACAAGGTTTAAGCATATGCATACATATGTCTCTCTCTCTCAAATACACACAAACAAACGTGCAATCTTTTTCTGAAACATGCATTCAGTTTAAGTCACAACGCGGATTTACTGCGAATTTATGTCGGGATGAATGTTTCCTCTAAGCAGCACGAAATTAAAACTGAAGGCATGGAATGCATAGATTCGTTCTTTTACTTATTATTTTTTTTTTTTTTTTTACTATTTTCTTTCCCTCTGATATGATTGGCCAACGGATTAAGTTATTGAAGAGTTACCGGCGGGCAGAATCTCTTCCATTGCCTCTTGCTTCCATATCAGAGATCAAAAGCTATAATGCACTGTTCTCAAGTGATCGACAAGTAATTAGAGCATACTGCTCAAAAATCCTTAGAAGCCAAAAGCGGTATTTTATGCCAGGGTATGTCTAAAAAACTATGAACCACGTTCCCCAGATATTTCTGTGTGCAAAAACAACCTCTTATTTGTGGGGTACGCCCAAAAATAAAGTTTAAGGAACAATTCCTAGCCCAGAGGCAAACTTAAGGATAATATAAAAACATAAACTATGAACATTATGCAAAGAAGCTGATGTGTTATACTCATATGACTTTCTCTAGCCGTTCTACAAATTTCTTACATCAGGTTATTCTTCTTTCTGCACCTTGTCAATCGAGGTATTCAGCACAATGTTCTTATTGCTTAGTTCCTTATAAGTAGGAAGAAAATAAGGGAATACACTAGGCTAAATCAATAGTCAAAGGTTTCAAAAGCTGTCGTTATGCGATTGTTATTACAAATCGCTGCTTACACTCCCATCTGAGAAAAGTATAAGTACCTACTTCACAACTGAAACTAATAACAATGAATACCTCGAAAACGGTAAGCTCCGCGAAAAAAAGGTATATGACGTAAGTTGTGTATTTTAACAAGGCCTACATTTTTTGTATAGTAAGTTTTTGTATATCTCTTACAGTTTACTAGTTATGCCAAATTAAGCAAAATTCATTCAGAACAGGTCTTTAGAAGCAATTCCCAGAAAATTCAAGACATACATTTTATTTGTC
This sequence comes from Hymenopus coronatus, assembly GCA_030762935.1. Classification (NCBI taxonomy): domain Eukaryota; kingdom Metazoa; phylum Arthropoda; class Insecta; order Mantodea; family Hymenopodidae; genus Hymenopus; species Hymenopus coronatus. The sequence goes on from CM060899.1 coordinate 42,658,707, forward strand.
AGGTAAATATCTTTAATATACGATATTTTAATCAAAATCGTCAGCCATTTTTAAGAAAATCAGAATTTTCGAAAAAAGTTCCATGTAAAGGGTAGTTTTGGGTGGGGGATTTTTCTCAAAATCTTCGTGTCGCATCCCTGGAAGATACTGAACTTAAATACCAAGTTTGGTATATTGGCTACTTTTCGTTTTTGAGTTACGGGTTCAAAGACACACGGACCTTTTTCTGGAAATGCCTTTTTTTTTTTTTTTTTTTTTTTTTTGGATTCAGGAGGTCTTAAAACATGTACTTCCGGTGAAATCTCGACATCGAATTTTTGGGTGGAATGCAATACTTCTCTATCCCTATGTACATTGTACATACGGGGCTAGAGAAAGTAAAAAGAACGTAATCCGTGTGAATGGAGATTTAATTTATGTCTCCCCGCAAATAGGCACCATTTATAACAAGTTTTAGAACTCATCATATGCGCGTTAGAGGTCGTGAGACGAGAAAGAACAAAAACAAAGTTGCGCAGTGGCAACTCTTTTCCTGAAGGGCTGATGATGGGAGAAGTTGCGCAGTTACATGTATGCGCAGAAGTCAAAACGTTTCTGCCCACGAAGGAGTGAAGTGTGCTAGCGCTAGTTTTAGTGTGCCATTCTTTAGTGCTTAAGCAAATAAATACTAGCAGATTATTGTTAACTTGCGAGATGACAGTGATGGCGACGATATCAATAGCGATGCTAGTTATGAGGACGAAGATGATGGCGCAATGAGTGGGACTGAGGAGCTATAGAAACATGTGAATACAGTTATATCTTCCCGAAAGGCTTTCTTTTTACTTTCTCTATAGGCACTATGTACATAGTGTATAGAGAATGTACTGCACTCCACCAAAAAATTCGATTCCGAGATTTCACCGGAAATATGTGTTTCAGGGTCCCCTTTATCTAAAAAAACCATTTTCACAAAAAGGTCAGTGTGTGTGTGTGTGTGTGTGTGTGTGTGTGTGTGTCTGTGTCTGTGAACACGATATCTCAAAAACGAAAAGTCGTTAAATACCAAACTTGGTATTTAGCTTTAGTATCTTCCAGGGATGCGACACGAAGATTTTGAGAAAAATCCCCCCACCCCAACTACCCTTTACATGGAACTTTTTTCGACAATTTTGATTTTCTCAAAAATGGCTCTAACGATTTTGATTAAAATTTCGTATATTAAACATATTTACCTGACAAATAAAATGTATATCTTGAATTTTCTAGGAATAGCCTCTGAAGAGTAGTTTATTCTGGATGAATTTTACGGAATTTTGAATAACTGCTAAACCGTAAGAGATGGACAAAAACTTACTACACAAAAAATGTAGAGCACGTTAAAACACACAATTTATGTTGTATACATTTTTTTCGTGGAGTTCGTCGTTTTTTAGACATTACTTATTTTTGGTTTCTGCTATGAAAAACATATTTTTCTCCTACAGGAACTTATCAACTCCGATCCATATAAACAAAGGAACTTCATTGACATAGCAACCAGCTTTTGACTACCACTTTAATCTATGGTAGTCCCTTATTTCGCTTCTACTTACAAGGAAGCAAGTAATAACACTATTTCTGAATTTTTTCTGATTAGCATAAAGTAAATAGAAGTATAATCATTTTAAGAATAATTTGTTGCAGGGATATAGAGAAAGTCATGTGAATGGAACACATCAGATTTTTTTTTTTTTTTTTACATCATTTAACCCGGTTGGTCATATCGGATGGTGAATGAAATCGTTAAAATGCTGTTCAAATGATATTGGAGTTCTTGGATCTTAAAGTTACTCGACATTATTCTTCTCAGGATATTGGAAAACCCCGAACGGGTAACTCACCCTCTGGAATTTGAGGCGACACACTACCGAAATACTGAGGTGGGCCTAATAAGCTTTAATTCGGTAGTTAGGCATTTATAAAGCAAACAAAACTTAGGCGTTTCAATCACAAAGATGTAAATCCTACAGATTCACTTTCAAACTGAAGACATTTAAAAAGGAATTCAGGTCTCTGATTATAACTAGAGCTCGGTTTTGGGTTCCGAAGCGCACACAGTTACAAACACACCGAGCAGTTAGAGGTGTAAAGAGAGAGTAGTGGGTTTGGGGTTTGTAACATAAACATGCACACGTTAAGGTATAATCTGTTCCAAAAGTAGCTCATTACATGTATGGACAGGAGTTCTAATTCATAAAGTTACACAATAAAACAATAATTTCATAATGATTAATAAATAAAAACGTCTTGTGCTTTTACAAATAAAAGTATAAAGCTTGATACAAAAATTCAGGTTAATAATGTACAGAGCTTTGAAAACACAACGGACATAAATCAAGCAAAATCACTCAGAATTGCAGTGAATTAAAGATACATCTTTACCACATCAAAAGAAAGGGCTCTCCTGTCACTCAAAATATGTTTAAATCACCCACAAGTTTGTTCAGTGTCGAAAGTCTACCCTTTCGTATTTGCGACATTTTTCCATCTGCGCTCTCTTTCGGTGTCCACTGGCATATCTACTAGCAAGAACTGAACGATTCCAGGCAGTGAGCAATGCTATATAGTGCAAAACATTTCGAAACGGATTGTAGAGCCCACGTCATAGTTTATACTCTGTGTGAACCGAACCTCAATCAGGTAATGTCGTGACCCCGGACGGTGCACTAATTAGACATTACATTACGGACAGGCTTCTATGTTGAAAAACTAGACAGTTTGGTGTAAAATATGTTATTTTTAGATTAATGATACATGCGATATGAGAATGATTACCTATATTACTTTATAGAAGAGAGAAATTTTGTATGTATACGTTAGTATTTATTCTTTTAAATTTCGTAATAGCAATCTTATTCTGTTAATTTAATGTTTACGTACGTAAAGAGGCAGCTTCTTGCAGGGTTGTTCTCCACTTACCTGGAAAAAGAGGAAAATGATTAAGTCTTTTGCTTCAAGAAATTGTTAAGCTGGTATGTTTTTCATCCGAAGATTACCCTTGAGGGTATATAAAGATGAGATTTTTAAAATCTACATTTATTAACCTAAGTTTCTGAAAAATAGACAAGTGACACACCAAGTCATTAGTATGTATAACAGTTTTCTCTGCAGGATTCGATACCGAGACTTCACCGGAAATATGTTTTGAGGTCCCAGGAATCCAAAACATTTTTATAAAAGGTCCTTGTGTGTCTGGTGACAGTACAGCTCAAAAACTAGAAGATCGTTAAATACCAAATTTAGTATATAAATTTATCATCTTCCAAGGATGCGAAACGAATATTTCAAAAAATCCCGCACCACAAACTACCTTTTATAAGGAAGAATTTTTGAAAACTTTGTTTTTCTCAAAAATGGCTCTAACGATTTTGATTAAAATATTTAAAACTATTTACATCAAAAATAAAATGTATATCTTGGATTTTCTGGGAATGGTTTCTGAAGACCTGTTCATTCTGGATAAATTTTGCTTAAATTTGCATAACTGATAAACCATAAGAAATATACAAAAACTTACTGCACAAAAATGTATTTCTCGGTAAAACACAATTATCTCAATTATATATTTTTAGTGCAGAGTTGACCGTTTTCAAGATATTCCGTTTTATTGGTTTCAATTTTAAGCTACTTAATATTTTCTCAAACAGCAGGTCATCTTTCTTTTGTCTGTCCTCTATTTACCTATTCCTGGAAGCAAAGAGAACGGAATTTCAATTGTTTCACAGAGCAATCGGATTTTGAAGGAATTGACTATAGCTTTAGCCTAATGTATTACCTTATTTCCCTTCTGCTAACAAAGAAGCAAGTGGTAACACCCATTATCTGCAAATGTTTATTTCAATTAGCATGATGTAGATATACAATAATCTTTTGTAACAAAAGTTTGTTCAGTTAGAGAAAGTCATGTGAATGAAGCACACCATAGTTTAAAAAAAACAATTATAAATATATGAAAAACAATATGTTATCACTAATGTTAGTATGCTAACATTTGAATTAATATTCCTCCAAGATATCCCATAAAGAAAAATCTTATGTGTTCAATTCACATGACTTTCTCTACATCTCTGCAGCAAATTCCTTTTAAAAATTTAATGCTTCTTTTTACTTTATGCTAATCGAGAAAAAAATTGCAGAAATAGTTTTATTACTTCCATGCAAGTAGAAGGGAAATAAGGGAGTAGCATAGACTAAAATATTAGTCAAAAGCTGGTTGCTATGTGACTGAAGCTCCTTTGTTTGTATGGACAGGAGTTGACAAATTCCTGTATGAAAAAAGTACAAGTATTTTAAAGCAGGAACCAATAACAAGGAATATCTCAAAAACGATCCGCTCCACGAAAAAACTGCATATAAATAAATTGTGTGTTGTAACGAGCTATACATTTTCTGTCAAGCAAGGTTTTGTCTATCTCTTACGGTTTAGCAGTTATGCAAAATTCCGTAAAACTCATTCAGAATAAAATAGTCTTCAGAGGCTATTCCCAGAAAAGTCAAGATATACATTTTATTTGTCAGGTAAATATCTTTAATATATGGTATTTTAATAAAATGTTTCGAAAAATGTTTTTGAGCTATGCTATCCACACACACACACGCGCGCGCGCGCGCGGTCCTTTTTCTAAAAATGCTTCTTTTTTTTTTTTGGATTCAGGGGGACCCAAAACATGTATTTTTCCGGTGATATCTCGGTATCGAATTTTTGGGTGCAATACAATACTTTCTCTATACCCTATGTACATAACTCCTAATATTTTATACTCATAGCTGTTGAAATTTTTTTATAATATGTAAACGAAATTCAACAAAAATTGTATTGTCTAAAATATTACGTTGGATAACGATAAAAAACAAAACAAAGAAACAACAAAAAAACAAAGCAAGAAAAACAAATTTGAAATCCAAAAGGGCTATTTGACCTTGTGCGTCGACACATTATAAAAATATCGTCAAAATTATTTCTAATCATCAGTAATGAACATCAAATGCTGACTAAAAAACTAAATTATTCATTCTTAATAATAAACCTATTAAATGCACGTTTGAAGTATTTTACTCTATTTTCAGAAAAAAGACGAATGGGTTACCTCTCTACACTAAGAACCCCGGGCTCGTTTGAGAATCATTTATTTCATTTGTCCTCCTTTGACCTTATAAACTTCAAACAAAAGCAACTCTAGCTTCCAAAGACTTTATGTACAGAAACGAAATTGAAACTATCTCTACTTTATAGAGGAAGAAAATGGCTGAACTTTTCATAAACTGAATATGAAAAGTTGCAAAATTAAAAGTGTGGCAAACGCCCATGCATTGGAAGAACTCTCTTACCCTCAGTGAGGGCTCTTAGCTTATATAGGAACCCTTCTCTCTCAACTTCATTTCAAAGCTGGGAATGATATACGAGGTATGTATGCGCTGAAAAGGACTTCTAAGGTTAGGTAAACAAAGTCACCCTTTACAACCCTCTAGATTATTTTACTTTAGCAGCAAATTGCTGCTGTAATTTATCACAGTGTAAAGGATGATTACATGTTTAATGCTTTTATGTTTAAACACCATAAATATTAATAAAATATATCTGTAGGCTAAATTAATAATTCAGCATCGATAAACGACTGACCTAACGAATGACACACTTTAAGGATAAGTGAAGCTTGTCTGCTATTCCAATACGCAATTTGATTTTAAGTTTCTCAAAAACTATTCAACATAAAGAAATGAACCAGCATTCTTTTCCAAACATTATCCGTGTAAAATTACTGATGTATGCTAAAGAAAAATCGTACGTATTCCATTCACATGAATTTTTACTTTCTCTACTCGTACTTTGTGCATAGTATATCGAGAAGGTATTGTATTGCACCCAAACATTAGATAGCAAGATTTGACCAGAAATACATGTTTTGGGTCCCTGAATCCAAAAAAAAAAAAAAAAAAATGTTTGAAAAAGTTCCGTTGTGCGTGTGTGTGTGTGTGTGTGTGTGTGTGTGTGTGTGTGGACAGCATCGCTCAAAAACTAAAAGACCGTCAAATACTAAACTTGGTATTTAAGTTTGGTATCTTCCAAGGATGCGACACGACGATTTTCAAAAAAAAAAAAAAAAAAAAAAAAAAAATCCCCCCAACCCAAACTACCCTTTACATGGAAAAAATTCTAACATTTTGATTTTCTCAAAAAGGGCTGTAACAATTTTGATTAATATCTCTTATATTAAAGATAATTACATGCCAAATAAAATGCATATCATGAATTTTCTGGGAAGAGCCACTAAAGACCTCTTTATTTTGGATGATTTTTATTGAACTTTGCATAACTGGTGAACCTAAGAGATAGAGAAAAACGTACTACACAAAAAAATGTAGATCACGATAAGACACACAATTTATGTCACATGCATTTATTTGTGGCCGTTTTCGAAATATTCCTTATTATTTATTTCAGTTTTAAAACACATAAACTTTTCTCATACGGGAACTTGTCAACGTCCGGCCACGTGAAACGGATTTCAATTCCATAGCAGCCATATTTTAAAACATTTAACTGTCGGTTTAGCCTAATTTATCCCTTATTTCCCTTCTGCTTGTAAAGGAACTAAATAATAATAGCGTTTCTGCTAATATTCTAGCATTAAATATATAGAAGAATAAGCTTATTAACAATAATTTGTTACAGAGATGTAGAGAAAGTTATGTGAATGGAACATATCTGATTTTTGCCTGTTCTCCAAACAAAAGTGATTACAATGGTTTTACTTACATATATTTTATGTCATATTTTATGTCATTGTTGAGTTATGGTGTTATATATTGTGTATATATTATGTGTATATATTTCTCCTAAGTGTATTTGTCTATGATAATAGGAGACATTAATGCATCTGCATAGGGTGTACTCTGTGCCGTAAGTTTAAATTGCTATATTTGAATATATTTGTTTGTTTTTTATTTTCGTGTTTACTCTTTTAGTTCTTTGTTGTTATTGTATCTGTTTTAATATTTCTTTTTATTTTGTGTATTACAAAAGCACGTACGGTCTATGGACCCGTGCGACTGTTGAAGCTCAATGTATGATACTGTTATGTCAATAAATGCACTGTCCACAGGCGCACACTCGGACCTTTTTCTATTTTTGTGGACTAAGGGGACCTCAAAAATATTTCGGATAAAATTTGGACATTGAATTTTAAGGTGGAGTACAATCCTTCTCTAGCTACTATGTACATTGCACAAACATGCTAGAGAAAGTAAAAAGTGACACGAAAGATAAAATGACAAACATGTTCAAATTAAACATCTTAAATATAGACCATACTAGATGAATCAATGTATCCTACTATGTTAAGCAAAGAAACTTAAGAGAAATAAACAGAACACTAATTAGCGAAAAAAATATTTATTTATATATACAGGGTGTTAATGACTGCACCGAAATTACTTGCGAGATTGTGCACGTGACTGATATATGTAATTTGAGATCGGCGATCCCGGATAAACATAACGCAGCTACATAGCGTTAAACGTGTGGGTATATGTGCTGATAAGTCTATGTTAAACCAAAGCAGGTTGAAAAAATGGCTTAGAATGTCTTTAAAACTGCTGCCCGAGTATAGAAATATCAATTTTTAGCAGCTCGTTACTAGCATTCTCAAGATTTAATGTCGCAAAAATCTGTAAAAGCTCGAACTAATCGCTTGACAGTGCGACACTGAACTTCAGTAACTACGTTCTTGAGGTAACCTACTATGGAGCCGTTTTTTTAACTGCTCTGGTGGCTTAACGCGTAACGGGGGAAGCTGATATCCCGAAGGTCATGAGTTCGATTCCTGTCATTGAGTAAATGTTTTTATTACTATTTTTTTCATTGCAGACGAAGTGCCGCGATACGTGAACGAGAACCCGAACTCGGAAAATTTCTTTCAATTGAAAGCCAACCACTGCGCCAGACAGGTACGCTATAATATGTCCGTTTTTCGTGTTATGCTCTCGATAGTTGCGTACTGGCACTTCAGAAATGTATAGTCGTTACTTCGACATTTCAATAAACAGATCATAAGTCCCTATCACACATTACTTATTTAAGTAATCTACATATTCTGTGAAAATATTTCGGTATAGTTCATTAACATCCTGTATATTTCCACTGTTCAGCACTTCTTACCTCCCCACTACTCCCTTACATCAGCCTTCTCAGATCTCAGCTGTCTCGCCTAAGTAGAAATTTACCTATCCCCCTCCGCGTTTTCAATACCTGCCAGTAGTGTCCAACATGTCCCTCACTCTGCATTTGAGCTGCCGTTATTAGTTACGTGCTAGTGAGCTCGGAGTTCATTATCGCCAGGCCCCCTTCTCTTACTTTGCCCCGTCCCGCTTTCTCAGGGAATATAAAAAAAAATAATTTGTGTGCGCCATGCCCTCTTGGAGGTTATAACCGAGCTAAAAACACATCACCCTTAGTAACTAAACTTACTAGTCTACAAATAAGTTAAATATTGTACTAATATTATTCATTACACTATCCTCAAACACAACTGCAAATACAGCAAATAAATAAGCTTTCAAATCCAAGAATTGCATTCAATTCTTATTCATTGTTTCTGATAAATTATAGGCAGAAAGTGTTACTATTATTATAATAATAATAATAAGAAGAAGAAGAAGAAGAAGAAGAAGAAGAATATAACATTGAACCCTTTGCCATAAACTGGAGCTAATTTGCCTCTTAATGGTTACTTTCGCGCAACTTGGAAAATATAATACTTTATAAATACACTCTATATATTGTAATTTTGTATTGCGGACAATGTGAATATTTGAATTTTTACTGCACATTATAATAGAGAAACTCAAAATTTGGAAAAGTCTGTTAATTTTTGGGATATGACACTTCAGCACCATGAGCATTATAATGTTAACCATAGAAGATTTCCCCAATTTCGAGTCCCCTATTATAAGAGAGTCATAATTCATTATATTTCACATTGGATGCAATAAAAACTAAAAAGAACAATTTCCAAGTTTACTTTTATTATATTTTGCATACTATATGAAATAGAAAGAGTTATTATTCTCATACAATAGGGGGCTCCAAACTGTTGAAATCTGGTATATTTAAGTTTATGTTATTCTTGTAGTGTTCATGTTATTTTCCCATAATCCTAAAATTACTAAATGTTCCTCAATGTTGAACTCCTTTATATAACACGAGAGCAATAATACTAATTTTCACATCAGATACAATATAAAATGAAGTATGTGTATATATTTATGAAATAATATATTTTCAAAATATGGGCCAGATTAATCATTAAGGCCCAAATTAGTTGCAGTTTGTCCTAAAATGTTTAATAAGTTATTATGCTAACACTTCCTGGCTGAAATTTATTAGATAAGAATACTCCTGAATAAGAGCTTCATGCAATATTGTAATCTGAAGGTTAATTTAACCAAAAAGTGTTCTCTCCTAAAGCAGGTTTCGCCTTCTGTACAGGAGTCGAGTCAGACTTGCTCTCCGCATGGAATATCGTCACTTATCGATTCTGATATGTACCTCCGGTCATTACCATAACAAAGTTCGTCCAACGCTGTGACTTGTCTGATAAAATATGTACTTGTCTCCCAGAGGGCTGGACCTCAATTGCCTTGAGGCAGATTTTGGCAAGTTGTTCCTCCTCTGGACCGTTCACTCGTGTCATTAATTCATTTCGCGTTTGTGGTTCCAGAGGGCTCTAACTTTACTCAGAGGGCGCTAAAATATTCCACTATGAAAAACCATTTGAGAATTTCTGTCATGAGGATGTGGTCAGAAACATAACGACTACCAATAAATTATTAAACCCTGATGGCACACAAATGACAAATGACAAACCATGAAGGAAATAAAACAAGGCCAATTCTAGAACGATGCTCTATTTCTTGATTCTTTCTCTAGCACATATGTACAATGAACATAGTGGATAGAGAAGGTATTGAATTACACCCAAATATTCGATACCGAGATTTCACCGGAAATACTTGTTTTGAGACCCGCTGAATCCAACAAACGCATTTTAGAAACATATCCATGTATATGTCTGTTGGCAGCATAGACAAAAGATGGAAAACCGATAAAATACCAAACTTAGTATTTACATTCAGTATCTTCCAAGCATCAACACGAAGATTTTCAAGAAAATCCCCGCATCCCAAAATACCCTTTACATGGAAAAATTTTCGAAAATGCGGATTTTCTCAAAAGTGGCTCTGACGACTCTGATCAAAATATTGTATATTAAAAATATTTACATGACAAAGTGTATATCAGTTTCCTGGGAATAGCCTCTGAAATCCTTTTCATTCTGAATGCCTCGCATAACTGGTAAACGGTAACAGACAAAAACTTCCTGAACAAAAAATATAAAGCTCTACAAAACATATAATTTATGTCTTATACATTTTTGTTCCCGAGATATTCCTTGTTATTGGTTTCAGTATTAAATTATTTTTCACGTAGAGGAGTTTAATTCCTTGCCATGAAAAGAAACGGATTTCAATCACATCGCCACCAACCTTTTAAAAATTTAAGTATCACTTTAGCCTATATATTCCCTTATTTTCATTCAAGAAGAATACATTTTTTAACAATAATTTGCTAGAGATGTAGAGAACTTCATGTGATTGGAACACATCAGATTTTCTCTTTCTTGTTTTTCATACGCTAATCATACCGGGTTTGTAACCGTAATGATATACAGTAATTTAGAATACTCTTGCTTTATACAGTGCATTGTTAAGCCGCGGATCGCGCGTATACATGCTCCGCGCACTCTCTATTACACTTTGATCTTTTGCGTTCTAAAATTCCCGCGATATTTACTCTCCGAGTGGTACTAACATGAACTACAATCAGAGGTTTATTGTGGGATATCTGATACAGATGCAGGAGCTAGGTAAATTTGTGAAGAAAACATTTCTATTACATTTATGAGAGGTGACAAAGAATTTATTCCTAATATTTTGGCCGTTTGCATTCTAGCCTATTGTTATGGCATACACTGGGCTTCTTGCAATAAAATTCAATTCTGTTCGCAATGCATTGTGACCTGTCTTCTCAGGCGGCAGGAGCATGACTGAATGACATGTTAATTACAGGAAAGAGCCGAGAAGGTGGAAGTCACTACCACAAACTTCCCAGGTCCTCTCTTGCAAAGTGAACCCTAGCCGACGAGTCTCGAGGACACCCGAAGTAAACCGATATGTGTAAGCCAGTCTTTTGATGTTTACTACTGAAGATATGATTTCTTAATTTGCCTAATGGACAAAAAAAAAAAAAAAAAAAAAAAAAAATCCATTAACTTTTAATTTAAAGGTTCTCTAGATTCTCTATTGCATTATTATTATTATTATTATTATTATTATTATTATTAGCTCTTAAGTTTTAATGTTTATTTAAATTATTTTCATTGCTGAGCATAACTTCCATTAAGTCTTAATCAAAAATGCATACACAATTTACCAAGTGAAAAATCTGATGTGTACCATTCACATGACTTTCTCTATATCCCTGCAACAAATTATTCTTAAAAAGTTTATACTTCTATTTACTTTATGCTAATCAGAAAAAAATAGCAGAAATAGTCTTATTACTTGCTTCCTTGTAAGTAGAAGCGAAATAAGGGACTACCATAGGTTAAAGTGATAGTCAAAAACTGGTTGCTATGTCAATGAAGTTCCCTTGTTTATATGGATCGGAGTTGACAAGTTCCTGTATGAGAAAAATATAAGTTTTTCATAGCAGAAACCAAAAATAAGGAATGTCTCAAAAACGACGAACTCCACGAAAAAAAAATATTTAACATAAATTGTGTGTTTTAACATGCTCTATATTTTTTGTGTAGTAAGTTTTTGTCCATCTCTTACGGTTTAGCAGTTATTCAAAATTCCGTAAAATACATCCAGAATAAACTACTCTTCAGGGGCTATTCCTAGAAAACTCAAGATATACATTTTATTTGTCGGGTAAATATCTTTAATATACGAAATTTTAATCAAAATCGTTAGAGCCATTTTTGAGAAAATCAAAATTTTCGAAAAAAGTTCCATGTAAAGAAGGGTAGTTGGGGGTGGGGGGATTTTTCTCAAAATTTTCGTGTCGCATCCCTGCAAAATACTAAACTTAAATACCAAGTTTGGTATTTTACCGACTTTTCGTTTTGAGTTATCGTGTTCACAGACACACACGCGCGCGCATGCGGACCTTTTTGTGAAAATGCTTTTTTTGGATATAGGGGACATATATTTCCGGTGAAATCTCGGTATCGAATTTTTGGGTGGAGTGCAATACCTTCTCTATATACTATGTACTTAGTGCGTATAGAGAAAGTAAAAAAGAGTTAATCCAGAACTTGGTTGCAGTATATACCTCTGACTATAATAACTACTAAATTTTTTACTTTCTCAAGCGTGTGTATAATGTGCATATTAGATAGAAGAGGTATTGTACTCCAACCAAAAACCGGATACCGAGATTTCACCGGAAATACATGTTTTGAGATCTTCTGAATAGAAGAAAATTCTGACGTGTTCCTTCACATAATCTTTCTCTGTTACAAATACAAACTATTCCTACAAAGATGTTTGTTTTATCTACACCATGCTAATCGAGATAAACATTAGCACAATTGGCCTTATTACTTGATTCTTTGTAAGTAGAAGAGAAATAAGGAAATACATTATGATAAAGCGAGTCAAACTTTTAAAAGCAGGTTCGCTTTCAATGGTACCGTTTGAGAAATGTTGGGTTTAAAACTGAAACCAATAACATGGACTTTCACAAAAAAAAGGTCAACTTTACAATAAAAACGTATATAATCAATTATGTGTTTTAACGAGGTATAATTTTTTTGTGTAATAAGTTTTTGCCTTTCGGTTCAACCCTATTGTATTGGTTTACGAGTTATACAAAATTCATCCAGAACAATTCAGAAAAATTCATCCAGTATAAAGAGGTCTTCAGAGGCTATTCCCAGAAAAATCAAGATAGACGTTTTAATTGTTATGTAAATGTCTTAGATATAAGAGATTTTAATCAAAGTCGTTAGAGCCATTTTTGAGAAAATCAAAACTTTCGAAAATTTTTCCATGAAAAGAGTAGTTGGGGATGGAGGATTTTCCTTGAAAATCTTCGTGTCGCATTCCTGGAAGACACTAAACTTAAATATTAAGTTTTGTATTTAACGAAAGTTTCGATTTTTATGCTACGCTGTCCACAGACACCTATGCAGAGGGATATTTTTTTTAAATTTTTTTTTTGGATTCGGGGGCCTCAAAATATGCATTTCCGGTGAAATCTCGGTATTGAATTTTTGGGTGGAATACAATACCTTCTCTATACACTATGTACATACTACGTGTAGAGAAAGTAAAAAATTCAGTGTCTTCCAAAGATGCGACACAAAGAGTATTAAGAAAATCTCTCGAACATGGCAAATAAACTGTATATATTAAATTTTCTGTGGAATAAGATTTTCTGTGACACCAGCATCATGGGGTTGTCATGAATCAACACAGTGACTTGACTAAGGATTCCAAGCCTTTTGTTTTGAATTGCGCGCCGAAGATTTCTCAATATTTCAACCAAACCATCAGTGACAACAAAAGGCCGCACACTATGCGCTTCATCGTGAACATTGGATCATCCATCATTGAATTGTCAAACCCACTTTCTCACCATTCCATCTGTCAATACATTTTCAGCGTAAATCTCTACAAGTTGATGAATTTCAGCTCGCTTAACATTCCTTGCGTTTAAAATCCGTATTACGGAATGCACTTCACAGTGGGCGGGATCAGAAATTGTCTGAAAAATTTTGAACGATCACAAACTTTTAAACACAACATGAGTCTACTTTAAAGGTGTTAGTGGACAATGAACCAGAAAGACGAGTGCGCAAGCGTGGAACTGTGACACTAGAGTCTTTGGCGGTGGACGAAATGGTACTTACTTTCCGGAAACGCATTTTTTATGTTATGTACACTTAACAGTCACAACATGCGCGAAGAAGCCAAAGGCAGTTTTACTGATTTCCTAGATACAAAAAAATGTGAAAGCGGTTGGAACTTTTGGGATTTGTAAGTAACTATTGTAGAAATTTTAGCATAGTGCACATGAACTCCAAGCTTTAGATTATCGCACAATTGCAATACAATTTTATACCACTCCATTGCGACTAATTTTGACTTCAAGTCCAATTTATTTTGTATTTGAACATGTTTATTATTTGAGTTGGTTTGATTAGGTTTTACTTTTCATTATGTCTCTTTATATGATTAATTTCCCCTGAAACTGGCATTATTAGATCAACATACACATCGCCATACTTCAATTTATCGCAATTTGTTGTAAGTTAACCTGCACTTTATAAAATGGCTACAATTTATATTTTGAGCCTTGGCAATACTGATTGCTATAGTTGCAATTTTACGTTTGACATTGTTGACCCTTACCTACTTGAGATATTTTGTCAATAGAGCGTTATTTGTATTATTTACACTGACTTTAAAATTGTATCTCGGCGAAAAGATGGAATTAACTCGAGAAAATATTCATGCGATGATTTATAATGATTTTCGACGTGGTCTATCAAGACAAGAGTGCATTGATCAATCTCCTGCTACATCTGGCGATGAAGCGTCATCCTCTGCCACTGTGAAAACTGGTATAACGAGCTTAATCGTGACCGCCGTTAAGATTACTGACGAAATTCGTGAAGGTCGTCCCAAATCAGCTGTGTCAGAAAACATTGGTGCTGTACAAAAACTGCTAGTTTCACCAGCATATAAAATATTGAATGATCATTTAGCCGTGAAAAGGGTTTGCTCTCCTTTTATCCCGCATAATTTGACACAATCTTAAAAGGGTGCTCGTGTGGAAAAGTACATCCAAATGCTCAAAAAAATGCAATGGTGGGGCTTTAAAAGACGTATATAAGATTGTAACAAATGACGAATTATAGATTTATGAATATGAGCCGGAACAAAAACTGCAGTCGACAGCATGGATGCTTCAAGATATACCAAATTCAACATAAACTGTTCGCACTCGAATCACTTCGAAACAAAAAAGGAAAAAAAAAAAAAAAAAAAACTGGTCATATAGCAACAGTACCTTTAGAGGAACGTAAAACGGTCAATTCTGAATGGTACACAACCATTTGTTTGCAAGAAGTCCGGTGAAATAGCCTTCAGAATGTTCATCAACACAATGCTCGGAGATGTCTCAAGCAGATTGGAAAAAAATGCGATGACAAATGGTTCGAACGCACGCAAAAGTGTATTGGTCATACAAATAATATTTCGAGAAACAATTAAGCAATTTCCATACTTTTTTTATTATTAGTTTCAAAATATAAATAGACAACCTTCTGCTTTATTTGAGCTAAAACATCGTTCTTTTATCAAATATAACTACATAAAGATGAGTAAAGAGTGGCAATGATCAATTTCCAAGAAAATCAAATGGAAAAACCACGTGAAATTACACCACTAGAATTACTAAACAAAAAAATCTGATGTGAACTATTCACATGACTTTTTACCTATTCTGCAAAACAAACTACTCTTACAAAAAGTTATTCATTTATCTACATCAAGCTAATCAAGATAAACGTTAGCGTTATTTCTTTCTTCCTTGTAAGTAGAAGGTAAAACAGTAGGCTAAACCACTAATGATATCTTTTAAAAATCTGATGCTTCATTCAAATGACTTTCTCTACATCTCTGTAACAAATTATTGTTAATAAGCTTATTCTGTCTACTTCATGCTAATCGAGAAAAACATTAGCAGAAAATGTCTTATTACTTATTTCCTTAAAGCAGAAGTGAATTAAGAGAAAACACTAGGGTAAACCGACAGTCAAATGCTTTCAAATGTGGTTACTATGGGATTGAAATCCGTTTCTTTGCGTGGTCAGGAGTTGACAAATTCCCGTATGAGGAAACTATAACTATTTTAAAACTGAATCCACAACAAAAAAAAATATCTAAAAAAAAAAAAAACGGTCTAACCCAACGAAAAAATGATTATAACATGAATTGTGTGTTTTAACTAAATCCACCTTTTTTCTGTAGTATGCTTTTGTCTACTTCTTCCGCTTTACCAGTTATGCAAAATTCCGCAAAATTCATCCATAATAAAGACTATCAACAACGCTATTTCCAGAAAATTCAAGATATACATTTTATTTGTCATGTAAATATATTTAATATACGACACTTGAATCAATCGTTAGAGCCATTTTTGAGACAATCAAAATTTTCGAAAATGTTTCTATGCAAAGGGTACGGAGATTTTCTTGAACATCTTCGTGTCGCATCCTTGGAAGATATTGAACTTAAATACCAAGTTTGGTGTTTTTAACGGACTTTTCGTTTTTGAGCTGTGCTGCCCCCCCCCCCACACACACACAGAAAGACAGACACACACGGACCTTGTTCTAAAAATGCTTTTCCTGGATTCAGGGAATACCAAAACATGTATTTTCGGTGAAATCTCAGTATCGAATTTCTGGATGCAATACAATACCTTCTCTAACCACTATGTACATAGTACGTGTAGAAAAAGTTAATATAATATGTCAGAGTTATTTGTAAACTCATTTGCTGTGAAACTGGTTTTTTGTATGTGAATATTTTAAAAATGCATCAAGTGCAATTTTATTAGAACAATAAATAGTTATTGATTAACCCTTTCCAGCTCAGTGGTGCCACAATTTTTTTTTTTTTTTTTTTTGTTCGAGATGGGCAAAGGTTAACGTTCAATAATTCTATACCTTCATTGTGTATGTTTCGTTATTTTCTTTAAATTTATTGATATTAACACTGATTAGAACCGGCAAAAGCGAAAATGAAATACCTTGTAAAATACATTTTTTCTAAGAAATACAGAACTTAATTCCGCTACAAGCTACCGAGGTCCACTAAACACTTATAAATGTCAATCGGCGTTTATTTTTACCTAGGCCTATTCCTTCCTTATCACTGTAATATACAGGGTTACTACAAAAGAAATAGACAACTTCAACTGCCTGTAAAACAAAAACTATTAGAGATAGCAACCTCATTATTTTGGAGGTATGTTGAGAAACTCTCAAAGTTTCGTTTGTTACTATTGGTAACGCTGTAGTGTTTTGTTTGTTGTTGCAGAAGCTGAAATGGCGGAAAATCCTGTGGAAAAGGCATATTGCGTGTTGGAATTTACTAGAACGCAATCAGCAACTGCTGTCCAACGACATTTTAGAACACGTTACCACAAAACGCCACCGACTAGACAGTCAATCTACGACTGGTATAGAAAATTCGAGACAACGGGATGTTTGTGCAAAGGGAAGAGCTCGGGAAGACCAAGAGTTTACGATAGTCAAATCTTTTAAAACCTGGTTACCATGTAGTATAAATCCGCTTCTATGCAAGTTTTTCGAACCTGAAAACAAAAACAAGGAATATCTCAAAAACAATCAACTCCATGAAAAAAATGTATACTACATAAATTGTGTGTTTTAATGTGCTCTACATTTTTTGTGTGGTAAGTTTTTGTCTACTTCTCACGGTTTAGCAGTTATGCAAAATTCCGTAAAATTCTCTCAGAATAGTCTTCAGAGGCTATTCCCAGAAAACTAAAAATATACACTTTATTTGTCAGTTAATTAAATAATATTTAATATACGATATTTTAATCAAAATCGTTAGAACCATTTTTTAGAAAACTTAAAATTTTCGAAAAAAAGTTCCATGTAAAGGGTAGTTTGTGGTGGGGGAATTTTTCTCAAAATCTTTGTGTCGCATTCCTGGAAGATAGTAAACTTAAATACCAAGCTTGGTATTTTAAGTTTAGTTTCCCTACACGTACTATGTACATAGTACGTGTAGAGAAAGTAAAAATGGAGTTTTATTTATGGACGCCCTTTAACTGCTGTGGTTCTCAGCGTTCCATTCTATATTGGGCGTGAAAGACCTCTTAATTTTGCTCAGAGGCCTCTTTTATCCGGCTTGAGGTTCTTTTACGTGCCGTAAATCTACGACACCGGACCAACGGCTTTACTTCCCTTCCGAAGGAAGCCATGTTAAGGATTTTTACACCCGAAAAAATCCATCGACCACCGCCGGGTTTGAACCCGCGACGTTGGATATAGGAAGTTAGCATGGTAACCATTACACCACGGAAGCCGACCAAACATTTCCATATAAAGGGCAGTTTGAGGTGGGGGGGAGTCTTCTCAAAATCTTCGCGTCGCCTTTGTGGATAATAGTAAATTTAAATACCAAGTTTGGTAAAATTGAGCTCAATCCATCAGTTCACCCTGAAGGAAGATGCACTTCTTCGAAACGTTGGTGTCAAACCAAGTTTTTACCTGGTTAGAAGCCCGAGAAGATTTTGAATTAATACGTCGCCAGGAAATCTTCAGTTCTTATTTTACCAAGTTTGGTATTCTACGACTTTTTGTTTTGGAGTTATCGAGTTCACGGACTCACACATACATATGCACATACATACACGGACCTTTTTCAAAAAAAATTATGTGTTTCATTCATTGACTTTCTCTACATCTCTACAACAAATTATTGCTAAAAAGCTTATTCTTCTACTTACTTCATGCTAATCGAGAAAAAATTAGCAGCAATCGTCTTACTTGCTTTCATGTATGTAGAAGGGAAATAAGGGAGTACCATACGTTAAAGAGATAGTCAAAAGCTGGTTGCTATGTGACTGAAGTTCCTTTGCTTGTAAGGACAGGAGTTGACATATTCCTGTATGAGAAAAGTATAAGAATTTTATATTTGAAACCAATAACAAGGAATATCTTAAGAACAATGAACTCCACGAATAAATAAATATATATAACGTAAATTCTGTGTTTTAACGTGATCTACTTTTTTGTGTAGTAAGTTTTTGTCTCTTACGGTTTAGCAGTTAAGCAAAACTCGGCAAAATTCATCCGAATAAAGAGTACTTTAGAGGCTATTCCCAGAAAATGTAAGATATACATTTTATTTGCCATGTAAAAATATCTTTAATATATGGTATTTTAATCAAAATCGTCAGCCATTTTTGAGAAAATCAAATTTTTTCCATGTAAAGGGTAATTTGGGGTGGGGGATTTTTCTCAAAATCTTCGTGTCGCAACTCTGGAAGATACTAAATTTAAATACCAGGTTTGGTATTTTACCAACTTTTCCTTTTGGCGTTATCGTGTTCACGGACACACACATACATACAGCCGCCTTCTATAAAAAATATAGAGAGATGGGACCTTAAAACGGGTATTTCTGGTTAAATATCGTTATCGAATTTTGGCTGCATTTCAATACCTTCTGCATTCACTATGTGCATAGCACGTGTAGAGAAAGTAAAAATACGATAGACCTTTTACTATAAAACTGGAGTTTTGGATGTGAAGATTTTTAAAAATGCATTACTTGTCTCAATTTTATTAGTTAAATGAACTTAGACAGTACAATTTGTTTAAATACTAATTTTGATACATGCCAAAACTATCACTGTTGTGTATAATATCTGCTATAAACTTCTATAATATATCTTACTGTGGGTTTTCCAAATTTCACAAATACTTCACCTTAAACTTTACAATTCATATTATTTTATTGTGGAAACTTTTCAGTTTTTACCTTCTCTGGCACGTACGTACATACAATGTACATATTAGCTAGAGAAGGTATTGTATTCCACCCCAAAATTTCCATTTCGAGATTTCATAGGAGATATATTTTTGTGGTCCCTGGAGTGCAAAAAAAAAAAAAAAAAACAATTTAGAAGAAGGTCCGTGTGTGTCTGTGTGTGGATAACATAGTTCAAAAACAAAAAGGCCGTTAAAAATTAATATCTCCCAAAGATACGACAGAAGATACAAAAAATCCTCCACCACAAATTAGCCTTTATATGGAAACATTATTGAAAATTTTGTTTTTCTTAAACATTCTTTAACAGTTTAGATTAAAATTTCGTATATTAAAGATATGTACATAACAAATAAAATGTATATTTTTAATTTGTAGGGAGTAGCCTCTGAAGAACTCTTTATTCTGGATGAATTTTACGCAATTTTCCATAACTGGTAAAACGTAAGAGATAGACATAAACTTACTTTACAAAACACATAGAGCTTGTTGAAACACACAATTTATGTTATACACATTTTGATCGTGGAGTTTACCGTTTCTGAGATATTCCTTGCAATTGGTTTCAGTTATAAAATACTTATACTTTTCTCATACGGGAATTTGTCGAAGCTGGTCACGCAAAGAAACGGATTTCAATTCCATAGCAGCCAAGTTTTAAAACATTGGACGTCAGTTTAGCCTACTCTAATTTCTTATTTCCTTTATACTTACAAGGAAACAAGTAATAAAATCATTTCTACTATATTTTTCTCAGTTAGCATGAAGTAATTAGAAGAATAATCTTTTTATCAACAATTTGTTATAGAGAAAGTCATGTCACATCATATTTTTTATACAGGAGATCCTAAAAGTATCCGCGGTGGAATCTCGGTATTGAATTTAGGAGCAATACTATGTACATATGTGTAGAGAAAGTAAAAAATAAGATGTGTTCCATTCACATGACATTCTCTACATATCTGCAACAAACTATTGTTAAAAAGTTGATGCTTCTATTTACTTCAAGCTAATTGAGAAAAAATTAGCAGAAATAGTCTTATTACCTGCTTCCTTGCAAGTATAAGCGAAATAAGGGAGTACAACGGTCTAAAGTGAAGTCAAAAGCTGGCGGCTATGTGACTGAAGTTCCTTTGTTTGTATGGACAGGAAGTGACAAATTCCCATATGAGAAAAATATAAGTATTTATAGCTGAAACCAATAACAAGGAATATCTCAAAAACGAACAACTCAAAAAAATTTATGTATAACATAAATTGTGTGTTTTAACGTGCTCTACATTTTTGTGAAGTAAGTTTTTGTCCATATCTTACGGTTTAGCAGTTATATA
Organism: Hymenopus coronatus; assembly: GCA_030762935.1. Taxonomy (NCBI): domain Eukaryota; kingdom Metazoa; phylum Arthropoda; class Insecta; order Mantodea; family Hymenopodidae; genus Hymenopus; species Hymenopus coronatus. The sequence continues at coordinate 42,679,727 of CM060899.1, forward strand.
AAATTCTGTAAAATCCATTTAGAACACAGTTGTCTTCAGAGACTATTCCCATAAAATTCAAGATAAACATTATATATGCGATGTAACTTTAATGTAGGGCACTGTAATCAAAATCGTTAGAACCGTTTTTGAGAAAATCAACATTTTCGAAAATTTTTCCATGTAAAGGGTAATTTGGGGTGGGAGGATTTTTTTCAAAAATTTTCGTGTCACATATCTGGAAGATACTGAACTTAAACAACAAATTTGGTATTTTACCGACTTTTCGTTTTGGCGTTATCGTGTTCAAGGACACATACATACATACACTGGCCTTGTTTTTAGTCTTTTTATACAGGGGACCCTAAAACGTGTATTTCCGGTTGAATCTCGGTGCAATAGTATGTAGAAAGAAGGTGACCCAGATCTGGGTAACTCACCTGATGAAGTGCTACACGAGGGGTGCATCGTCATCCCTATGGAAAAGATTTCCTGATCCTCCGTGCTGCACATGTTTCAAGTCAATATAAACGACGGCACACTCACACGATCGGCATGATCAGCCGACTTGCAGCTTCCATTTCCTGGTTAACATGTTTCTACTAGGAACACACTTCGCTGTGACTGCTGCTGCTTGTCGCATAGTAACGTCGGCGGCGCCAGAACGGCTGGCTTGCTGGAGACGGCACCATGAAAAGCGAGCGAGGGCCGATGACGACGCCACTGGGCGGCCTGCCCGCCTGCTACAACGGCGGCTATACCGATGGATCCGTCCGTTTCCCCTCTTGCCCTCCGCCGACCCTTTCATCCCCAAAATCTGTACCAGCCCCTCTCCCTTCACAGCGTTCTCGCCATCACACATACGTGTCTCTGTCTCTCTCGTACGCTAGTTCCGCGGTAGTCTATGCGCTTTGCCCTCTCGCTCTAACATACGCGTACAGGGTGTCATTGAATGTATACAGAACCAAATGTGATAAAGATCAGCTTTGAAACTGGAGCAGATATTTTGTTGTGATTCTTTCTGAGATGTCTACCCTGATCTTACTTTTACTATTTCCCCCAAATGCTTAAGATGTAAGCACTTTCATTTTTACTTTCTCTACACGTACTATGTGCACAGTGATAGAGAAGGTATTTGCGTTCCACCGGAAATAAACGTTTTAGGGTCCCCTGTATCCAAAAAAAAGTATTTTCAGAAAAAGGTACGTGTGAGTATGTGTGTCCGTGTGTCTGTGAACACGATAACTCAAAAACGAAAAGTCGCTAAAATACCAAGCTTGTAATTTAAGTTTAGTTTCTTCCAGAGAAGCGACTCGAAAGATTTTGAGAAAAATTTCCTCACCCCAAACTACCCTTTACATGGAAAAAAAATAGAAAATTGTGGTTTTATCAAAAATGGCTCTAACCATTTTGATTAAAATGCCACATATTAAATGCAAATACAGTGTATATCTTGAATTTTCTGGGAATAATCTGTAAAGACTTCTTAATTCTGGATGAATTTTGTTGAATTCTACCTAACTGATACATCTTAATCGACAGAAACTTGCTATATAAAAATGTAGATCACGTTAACACACACAATTTATGTCATATACGGTTGTTGTTGGTTTTTTTTTCTTCGTAGAATTGACAATTTCTGAGATATTCTTTGTTACAGTTTCAGATTTAAAATACTTGAACTTTTCTCCCATGGAAAGTTGTAAACTCCTCTCCCTGAATAGAAACGATTTCAACGGCAAGGCAACCAGCCTTTAAGAGATTTGACATTCGTTTTAGCCTAGTGTATTCCCTTATTTTCCTACTACTTACAAAGAAGCAAGTAATTAAGAAAATAATTCCCAGAAAATTCAAGATATACATTTTATTTGTCATGTAAATATCTTTAATATACGGTAGTTTAATAAAAATCGTTAGAGCCACTTTTGACAAAATAAAAATGTTCGAAGTGTTTTCCATATAAAGGGTAGTTTGGGGTGGGGGGATTTTTCTCAAAAGTTTCATGTCGCATTCCTAGAATATACTAAACGTAAATACCAAGTTTGATATTTTACCGACTTTTCGTTTTGAGTTATCGAGTTCACAGACACATGGACGCACATGGACCTTTTTCTAAAGCTACGTTTTTGGATACAGGGAACCCTAAAACGTATATTTCCGGTGAAATCTCTGTATCGAATTTTTGGGAGGAGTGCAATAACTTCTCTATACACTATGTACATAGAACGCGTAGAGAAAGTAATAAAAAATGAACAAATATCTCTGTAGTAAAACAAGTAATATATAAAACAAATTAAGAAATATGTACTGGTCAGGAAAGTGCATTCAAATATTTCATCTCTATGTGAAAAGCAAACAGAAGGAGATTCGAGAAATAATACAATATCCGAAGCAAAAAATACAACAGGTCACCAGAGGAACTGTTCAACGTGACAACTTGCAACATCCCTGCAGAGGTTATACCTACGAAGAAATGAACTTCGCACCCTGTCAACAATTTTCGAAGTGTTGTGAACCTCACCACAAGCAGTTGAAACAATTTCTTTCCTTACACATAATATGTATACTTTTAAAATATGAGCGCAATGTTTAGCAATTCATGGTTCTCGCAGTAGTCACGTGTAGGCATGAGGTTTAAAGAGGACCACCTCAGCTCAAGTGGTTAAAACGGCATAATATCTACACACTCATAAATACAAAGTACCGCTTTTAGAATCTAAACATCAGGGGTTTTTTTTTGTTCCACTTAAAAACATAGTTCCATTACTATGTTTTAAAGCACACACTACATAAATGTTTTCAACAAACCAATTGCTTCATTGATTAAACTCTGCATTTAATATTGCACGCTACCATTCACAGTCTTTTGAAAGTAGTTTTACTGGAGGGTTTATCGTATTGGCTTCTGAAATGTAAAATACATCTATTAGCGCTGCTCAGATTGTGTACTTCTTTGAGAAAAATAAGAAAATGAAAAAACTAAAAATGGAAACCTCAGAGAAGGGTGCGGACTTTATATCGTAGGATTCGATGACCAACTTATCCCGACTCGCCCACCAGTATGTTAGGAGTGGAGTGCTCTCGCTTGTTTTTCTGTTCGTCATATTTCTACTTTCGGGTCATAATTCTATTATGACATTACAAAATAAGATATGCCTATTGATAAATAAATGTCTACTTACCGCCAACTTTTTTAAAACTTTCGTGATAAACGCTCAAAAGGAAAATTCACATCGCGACAACGCATGGTTGCATACGGCGAAACTAACATTTTATTTTGAAATGGTGTGGAATGAAATGGAGTTTTATTTATGGACGCTCACTAAATACTGTGGTTCTCAGCATCTCATTCCATGTTGGACGTGCAAGACCGTTTAACAACCTTGTTTTTGTAGTTCCCCTGGTAGTGGCATATTTGCTTTAAGGACTGGTGTCATCAAATGCAAAAATGTGTCGTAACAAAAACTTATGTTTTACTCAAACAACTCTCTATTTCTTTCAGCTGATTACAATCAGGATCTGCTAGCAATTAAAGTCTTTATTCGACTTCATTTTGTTTTCCCATACAAGCCGTGTGTAGGACAATGCCATGGCATAGCTTTGAATTTTTCAGTCTGACTCTACCTATCCAACTCCTGTCCTACACAAGGCTTGTGTGAAGAAGAAAAAAAACAATTCAATTAATACTATTTACCATAACAGTTGGCTGTACTATGAATCCTGCTATTTAAAGTACTTGCAACATTGTAAGTCGCCATAGGGATGTGTCATCTCAAAATAATGTGAGATCAGCTTGTGGTTTGCCGGGAAACATACGAAATTTAGTGCTATGGAAGCTCAGTAGTAGAGCAACTGGCTAGAGACCGGGAGATCCGTGGTTCAAATCCCGGCTATGGCATTGAATTTTTCAGTCTGACCTATCCAAGATACGACTGCACAACCCGAATTCCCCGTCGAAATTGACTCAACTGCTGCACGCTGTCCATTCCCAGTTGAATGCCGCCCTCCGTGGTGTAATGGTTACCATACTAACTTCATATACCCAAGGTCGCGGAGGACGATGGATTTTTTCGGGTGTAAAAATCCTTAGTACGGAAGTAAGGGAAGTAAAGCCGTGGGTACCGTGTCGTAGATTTACGGCACGTAAAAGAACCTCAAGCCCGATAGAGAGGCCTCTGAGCTAAATTAAGCGATAACCACGGTAGTTAAAGAGCGCCCATAAATAACACGCCATTTACATTTATTCCATTCCCAGTTGAGATTGATCTTCTTTCCCTTTTAAACCTGTGGGTGACGTGGCAAGAAACTTTCAGAAGCAGTTCATGTGCAAATCATTGCAGATTTCACACACACACACACACACACACACACACACACACACACACACACACACACACACACACACACACAGAGGTGCAACAATCGAAGCTTCGATGTAAACTCGCCAGCGGTACACGTGTCTTCTCTAGCAGGTGTAACAATGTACGGTAACAATCAGATATGACTTTCGAAGAAGCCGCTCTCACACGTGCGGGGACCACGGCCGCAAGGTGTAGTTATGGTATTCGTGCCAAAGGAGAATCTTTTAAAAATAATAAGACTCGTTCAATCACTTTCTCTCCTTAGTACATAGTAGTGGCATTCCACCCAACATTTTCATACGCAAATTTTACATTTTTAGAAAACAGTCCGTGTGTGTGTTGAATGCCATAACTCAAAAACGAAAAGTTGGTAAAATACCGAACTTGGTATTTAAGTTAAGAATCTTCCAAGGATGCAACACGAAGACTTTGAGGAAAATTCCCCTTCCCCAAACAACCCTTTACATGGGAAATGTTTTGAAAATGTTGCTCTAACGATTTTGATTAAAATACCGCGCAATTTATATGACAAATAAAATGCATATCTTGAATTTTCTGGGAATAGTCTCTGAAGACCTCTTCATTCTGGATGACAGTTGCATACCTGGTAAACCGTAGGAAAAAGACAAAACTTGCTACACAAAAAAGTTAAAATCTGTAAAACACATCATTTACGTCATATACATTTTTTTCGTGGAGTTGATCAGTTTTTAAGATATTCCTGTTATTAATTTCAGTTTTAAAATAATTAAACTTTTCTCAGACGGTAATTTGTAAACTCCTGGCAATGCAAAGATGCGGATTTCAATCACATTAAAATCAGCTTTTAAAATATCTGACTATTGCTTTAACTTAGTGTATTTGCTTGTTTCCCTTCTAGTTATTAGGAGCTAAGTAATAAGACCATTTCTGCTAATGTTTATTTCGTTAGTATGAAATATATAAAAGAATAAGCTTTCCAACAACTATTTGTTACAGAGACGTAGACAAAGTCACGTGAATATGACCTTTTTTTTTTTTAACTAATCACTTCCAAGATTTTCCTTGCTGTTGACTTAGTTTTAAAATGCTAAACGTTATTCAAACGGGAAGTCCTCATCCGTTTCATCTCTCTTTTGTTTTATTTCCGGCAATGGAAAGAGAAGCGAATTTCAATGACAATCACATAGCGACAGTTTTTAAAGTTTTTTTTTTTCATTCGTTTAGTCCCCTTTAACTGCTCTGGTCGGCTTTTTAACTTGTGAAACCCTATATTATCTGTATATTATTGATACTAGGTTAATCATTTTATATCATTATACGCACACACACATTCACTTTTAAATCCATATTGCCAGACTTTGTGGGGATAGGGAATAATTCCGGTTAAAGAAAAAATGCCCTATTCTAGTAGACAACTGAACCCGGGACATCCAGGTGAGAAGTCAGCGAGCTGACCACTCGATCACAGAAGCAGTCTACTTTATCCTACTTTATTCTCTTATTTCCCTTCTACTTACAAGGAATTAAGTAATCAGACCATTTCTGTTAATGTTTATCTCGATTAGCATGAAGTTAATAGAAGAATGTTTTTTTAACAACTACTTGTTACAGAGATGTAGACAGTAATGTGAATAGAACACATCAGATTTAATTTTGTTTTTTTGTTTTGTTTGGTTTTTTGTTGTTTTTTTTTTTTTGCAACTAACCATTTCCGAGATTTTCCTTGTTGGTTTCATCTCTCTTGTTTTACTCCCGGCCATGGAAAGAGAATCGAATTTCAATTACATTAACATAACGACAGTATGGTCGGCTTTTTAACTTATGAAACTCTATATTAACTGTGGGTTATTACATCAGGCTAATCATTTTATATCATTATACGTACACACTTTCACTTTTAAATAGATATCGACAGACTTTGTGGGAATAGGGAATAAAGAAAAGTTCGCTGAGAACTGAACACGGTACCTGCGGGTGAGAAGTCAGCTCGTTAACCTCTTGACCACTGAAGCAGTCGAAAAGAGTTTCATTGTCGCTTTATCCTACTTTACTCTCTTATTTCCCTTCTACTTATAAGGAATTAAGTAGTAAGAACAATTCAGCTGATGTTTATCTTGAACAGCATGCTATAGATAAAAGAGTAACATTTTGTAGGAATGCTTTGTTTGTAGAATAGATAAGACAAATAAATGGAATGGAACTAATTCTTGTTGATTTTATAAGACATTTCAGTGATGACGCCCTCTTATAACGGACCTCCATATATCAAATCAGGCTGAGAAGCCTTCGAGTTTCATTACTCTAGCATTAGCTTTGAGATAAACTGAAAGGGAAAGCGCTAGATTAAAATGGACAACGTTGTGGTCATTTTAAGGAGATTACTCTTCGCACATAAATTTAATGAACGAGTTAAGCACAGATTAACGTGATATAAAGTCGCAAGTAAATTCTCGGGATCAAGTTAGACATAATGCCCCACACACGAACTACCCAGGTGAAACGTTAGTTATAACGATGCTGAATCCATTGCCCAAAGTTTATCCCAAACTTTCCTGAACACGCATAGGAAAAATGTGATGTCTTCCGTTTACATGCAGAGGCACTGTATTTTGAGCCTAGTTTCTCAAAATATTACCCTTAATCAATACACTTTTGCATGCGTTTGAACTATTTGTCAGAGCAATTTGTCCAATCTTCTTGAGACACCTCCAAAACATGGTTTTTGAACGCACCAACAGCTTCTTCTGCCGACGAAAATCGTTGTCCACGCATTTTATTCTTGATGTCTGGGAACAAAAAGGAGTCACTGGGTGCTAAATCAGGACTGTACGACAGATAAGTCATCAATTCGATTTTTGGGTTTAAATAGTCGGTTCTTAGACGTGATGTGTGAGCTCGCATTGTTTTAACGAAGAACACTCTGACAGTATTTGTTAGTTTTCCTTATTTCACCAAAGAATGGCTGTGTACCATTCAGAATTGACCGTTTTCACTTCCTCTAAAGACACTGTTACCACATTACCAGTTTATCTGGAAAAAAAAAAAAATAATAATTTGCTTCGAAGTGCTTCGAAAGCGAACGACTTTAGTTTAATTTGGTTTATCTTGAAGCAGTCATTCAGTCGACTGTTGTTTACATTACGGCGCATATGTAAACATGCATGCTTAGTCACTTGTTACAATCTTATATACATCTTTTGAAGCTCCGCCAGTGTATTTCTTGGCCATTTGTGTGCAGCAATCGACACAAGCATCTTTTTGAGATTGTGTCAAATTATGTGGGATCCAACGAGTTACTACTGCCTAGGGTTTCTCTATGTTACATTATGTGTAAGACGATCTTGCATAATCAGTTTTGGCCTACTATTGATGTTATTTTAGCACAATAATTTATTTTGGACGACCTTCACGAATTTCGTCACTGAGGGAACGGCGGCCACGATTAAACTCGTTATACCAGCATTTCACAGAGGTAAAGAACAGAGCTTCATCAACACATGTTGATCACGTTTGTCCTGATAATCCACGTCGAAAATCCTAATAAATCATAGCACAAACATGTTCAAGAGTTAATTCCATCTTTTACAATTTTAAAGTCACTGTAAACAACACAATTAATGCCTTATTGACAAAATATCTAAAGTAGTTTAAGGCCAACAATTTCAAACTTTCCAGTGGAAATACCAGATGGCACCTACAGCAATCAGTGTTGCCAAGGCTAAAAGTATAGATAGCCCTCGTAACTTTCTCTACTTATTCTGCATCAAACTATTTTTACAAAATCTTATTCTTCTATATACTTTATGCTAATGAAGATAACAGAAAATACTTATTACTTAGTTCCCTATCAGTAGAAGGGAACTAAGGGAAATACAAAAGGCTAAAGCTATAATCAAGTATTTTAAAAGATGTCGCTATGCGATTGTCATTGAACTTCGCCTCCCTTTGCATGGCCAGGAGTATAACAAAACAAAAAACCAAAGCGGATTTCGTCTGTTTGAGAAAAGAATAAGTATTTTAAAATTAAACCAATATCAAGGAATATCTCGGAAACGCTTATCTCCATAACAAAAATGTAAAGAAGATAAATCATGTATTTTGATCATATATATATAAATATTATATATAAATAAATATATAAATATATATATTATATATAAATAAATATATAAATATATAAATATATATATAAATATATATATAAATATATAAATATATAAATATATAAATATATATAAATATATATATAAATATATATAAATATATATATATAAATATATATATAAATATATATATATATATAAATATATACATACATATATACAGTTTTCTGTAACTCTTACCATCCAGATTAGAGGCTATTAACAGAAAATTCAAGATATACACATTATTTACTATGTAGGTGACTTTAATTTACGGCATTTTAATCCAAATCGTTACAGCCATTTCTGAGAAAATCAAAATTTAAAAAAAATGTCCATAAAGAGGGTTGTTAGGAGTGACGGGGGAGGATTTCTTCAAAAATGTTATGTCGCATCCTTAGGAAATGCTGAACTTAAGCATCAAGTTTGGAATTTAACGTGATTTCCGTTTTGAGGCATCATGTTCTCATATACACACACTGCTCCATTCCCGTGAGTGTGTGAGTGTAAATAAAAATGGTGTGTTATTTATGGACTCTCTTTAACTGCTGTGGTTCTCAGCGTCCCATTCTAAATTGAGCGTGAAAGACCTCTTAATTTTGCTCAGAGGCCTCCCTATCAGGAGGAAGCCATGCTAAGGATTTTTACACCCGAAAACATCCTTCGTCCTCCGCCGGGTTTGAACCCGCGAGCTTGGGTATATGAAGTTAACATGGTAACCATTACACCACGGAGGGCGACTTGTGTGTGTGTGTGTGTGTGTGTGTGTGTGTGTGTGTGTGTACACCATAAATGAAAAAGAAAAACGAAAATTCGGTTAAACACCACGCTTGGTCTATAAGGTCAGTGTCTTCAAGATGCGACACGAAGGTTTTCAGGAAAATTCACCCACCCCAGAATACCCTTTATATAGAACATATTTCGAAAATTTAGAGATTTACAAAAATGTCTCTAACGATATTAATTAAAATAGCATAAGTTTAAGACATTATCATGGCAAACAAAATGAATATTTTGAATATTCTGGGGAAAACCTCTTCATTCTGGATGACTTTCGTATAACTAAGAGACAAGAGATAGACAAAAAACTAGCTACACAAAAAATACAGATCTCATTAATATACATACTTTGTTGTTATTTATTTATTTTATAGAGTTAACCGTTTCCAAGATATTCCTTGTTATTGGTTTCAATTTTAAACTACTTTAACTATTCTTAAAAGTGAAGTTGTCTTTTGCTTTGTATCTCTTTTCTTTACTCCTGGCCATGCAAAGATAACATCATTTCAATTGTCACATAGCAACCAGATTTTAAAAGATTTGACTAATGCTCTAGCCTAATGTATTCCCTTATTTTTCTTCTACTTATAAGGAAGCAAGAAATAAGACAATCTATACTAATGTTTACCTCGATTAGCATGATGTAAATAAAATAAATAATCTTTTGTAACGACAGTGATTGGAGAAATTAATGTGAATCGAACACATCATGTTTTTCTAATGTTTGTTGGATTCAGGGATCCTCAAAACATATATTTCCGGTGCAACCTCGCTATTGAATTCTTAGTGTAATACAATATCTTCTCTAACTACTACGTGCATTGTACATACGTGCTAGAGAAAGTAAACATGTCAAACCTGGGACTTCTGGATTGGAATGTTAGCGTGCTGCCACATAGCTATCCTTACAGCCTTTATGCTGTAAACTCGTTCAGCATGATTAACTGCCTACGAGATAAAAATAGCACCATGTTACGAGCATCCATTAAAGGATATTTCTGGCTCGCATGACCATATGAAATAATTTATAGCAGTATAAAATGTTTTCTGTTTCAATTAATACAAGAGGTACATGTTTCAAAATCGATCAGTTAACTGCTACCTAGCACCAAAAGGGAACCTAAACATGCATGCGTTCATTTACTCATATATGTATATCCTTCGCAGAATGGTCACGCGGTGTTCATCGCTAATACCGTTCTATTACATTGCGATTACATACACCCAATAAAATCACTCTGCGTGGACTGCGTTCATTTGCTTTCCACCAGGCGGAAACGAATCACTTGAAGTAAATGCATTTTTAACCTCAAAAAGCATATTCTTCTGTTTTATGATAATCTAGGAAAATATCAGCAAAAATAGTCTTAATTACTTGCTTCCTTTTAAGTAGAAGGGAAATAACGGAATACCCTAGGCTAAAACGATAGTCAAGTCGTTTGAATGCTCGTTGCCATTTGATTGAAATCCGTTTCTATGCAGAGCCAGGAGTTTACTACTTTCCATATGAGAAAAGTTACTATTTTAAATCTGAAACAAATAACAAGGTATATCTCAAAAACGATCAACTCAACGAAACAAAAATGTATATGACATAAATTGTGTGTTAAGTAATTATCTATCTCTAACGGTTTGTCAGTTATACAAAATTCCGTAAAATTCATCCAGAATAAAGTAGACTACAAAGGCAATTCCCAGAAAATTCAAGATATGCATTTTATTTGTCAGTTAATATCCTTAATATACGATATTTTAATCAAAATCGTTACAGCCATTTTTGAGAAAAACAAAATGCTCGGAGATTTTTCCATGTAAAGGGTAGTTGGGAGTGGGGGATTTTCTTGAAAATCTTCCAATAATCCGGAATATCTCGATAATGGTTAGCTCTTAATATATATATATATATATATATATATATATATATATATATGACATAAATTCTGTGTTTTAATGAGATTTACATTTCTTGTGCGTTAAGTTTCTGAATATCTCTTACGGTTTGCCAGTTATACTAAAGTAATCCAGAAGGTATTTAGAGGCTATTCCCAGAAAAGTCAAGAGAGGCATTTTATTTGTCACTTAAATATCTTTAATATACGGCATTTTATCAAAATCGTTTCAGCCATTTTTGAGAAAATCAAAATTTTCTAATTTTTTTCCATGTAAACCGTAGTTTGGAGTGGGGGATGTCGCGTACCTGATTTTTCGTTTTTGAGTTATCGTGTTCTTCAACACAAGGGCACACACACACACACACCCGCGCGGTTCTTTTTACTTTCTCTATACCTACTATGTACATAGTGTATAGAGAAGGTATTGCACTCGACCAAAAAATTCGATACCGAGATTTCACCGGAAATATACGTTTTAGGGTCCCCTGTATAAAAAAAAAGTATTTTCAGAAAAAGGTCTGTGTGTAGGTGTGTGTGTGTGTGTCCGTGTGTTTGTGAACACGATAACTCAAAAACGAAAAGTCGGGAAAGTACCAAACTTGGTATTTACGTTTAGTATCTTCCAGGGATGCGACACGAAGATTTTGAGAAAAATCCTTCCACAACAAACTACCCTTTACATGGAAGTTTTTTCGACAATTTTGATTTTCTCAAAAATGGCTCTAAAGATTTTGATTAAAATTGCGTGTATTAAAGATATTTACCTGGCAAATGGAATGTATATCTTGAATTTTCTGGGAATAGCCTCTGAAGACTACTTTATTCTGGATGAATTTCACGGACTTTTGCATAACTGCTAAACCGTAAGAGATGGACAGAAACCTGTCATATAAAAACTGAAAACACACAATTTATGTTATATACATTTTTTCTTGGAGTTGGTCGTTTTTAACATATTTCTTTTTTTTTTTTTAGTTTCAGATTTGAAAATCATACAGGAGTTTGTCAACTGCTGTCCATACAAAGGAACTTCAGTCCCATAGCAACCAGCTTCTGCCTATCACTTTATCCTATGGTACTCCCTTATTTAGCTTCTACTTACAAGGAAGCAAGTAATAAGACTATTTCTGTTATTTTTTCTCGATTAGCATGAAGTAAATAAAAGCATAAGCCTTTTAACAATAATTTGTTGCAGAGATATAGAGAAAGTCATGTGAATGGAAGGCATCAGATTTTTTTTAAAATGCTGTTTTTGGATTCAGATGACCTTAAAAGTGTATTTTCGGTGAATTCCCGGTATCGAATTTTTGGGTGGAATACAATATCTTCCCTATACACTATGCACATAATACTTGCAGAGAAAGTAAAAACATATCCTTAATTTGTTTCATTTTGTTCAATAGTTATTGCATGCAGGTACATATTGTTTGTAACTGTAAACATCCAATAGAAAAGCATTTGTAAGGCTGAAGTATTATTATAATAATAATAATAATAATAATAATAATAATAATAATAATAATAATAATAATAAATAATACATGTTGAAATTTATCTTTTCTTTTATCAAAATTTAAAACCTTACGCTCGTTTCACACAGTAAAATGTAATAAAACTCCATTTAGCTCCTTAGACTTGATCGTGGATTTACGGATGAATCCCGTGCTTTAATCAGAGAGAAGCGTGGTATATATTTTATAAATGTTGTGGATTATTCAAACAGAAACGAGATATATTTTTATCAATTGTGCGTTTTTTCCGAGAGAAAAATGATATATTTTAGAAAGTCAAAGCTTTTATTGTTCCTTTTTAAAGAGAGAAACGTGATATATTTTACAGATTTTGCTTTTGTTCTGAGAAAAAGTGGTATATTTTTTTTAAATATTATGTTTTGTCAGAGAGAAATGTGATATATTACATTTTATAAAAAAAAATGACTTTTGTTAAGTGAGAAACCTCATATACCTTATAAAATTCTGATGCTAATCGAGATAAACACTTACAGAAATGGTCTTATTACTTGCTTCCATGTAAGTAGAAGCGAAATAAGGGAATACACTAGGCTAAAGCGATAGTCAAATGTTCTGAAATCTGGTTGCCATGTGATTGAAATCCACTTCTTTCATGACCAAGAGTTGACACATTCTAGTACGAGAAACGTTTAAGTGTTTTAAAACTGAAAAAAAAAATCACAAAAATAGTCAACTACGAAAAAGATATATATGAAAAATTGTGTTTTAACGAAATCTTCATTTTTTGTGCAGTAAGCTTTTGTCTTTATCTTACGGTTTACTAGCAAATTCAGCAAAATTCCTCCTGAACAAAGAGGTCTTCAATGGCTGTTCCCAAAAAATTCAAGATATATTTACTTTATTTGTCATGTAAATATCTTTAATGCACGGTATTTTAATCAAAATCGCTAGAGCAATTTTTGAGAAAATTAAAATTTTCGAAAATATCTCCATATAACGGATAATTTGGGTTGTGGGTATTTTTCTTAAAATCTTCACCTCGGTAGATATTAAACTTTAATACCAAGTCTGTTTTTTACCGACCCTTCGTTTTTTAATTTATCGTGCTCACAGACACGCGGACCTTTTTCTAAAAATTCTTTTTTGTATACAGGGGACGCTACAACGTGTATTTCCGATGAAATCTCGGTATCGAATTGTTAGTGGAATGCAATACCTTCTCTATAGCTATGTACACAGTACGTGTAAAGAAAGTAAAAATCACATCCTTAAGTGTAAAATTCTGTTCAGTAGTTATCGTGTGTGGATACAAAACTTCTCTAATTTTAAACGCTCACTAGGGAATCATTTGAAGTTTATTTTCACAAAGGTCCAAGTAAATAATACGAGAACGTTGGAAAATCTCCAAAATCTCCCATATTTACTTTCTCTATCTCGTATATGGAATGTAAATAGAGGTGTTTTTTGTGGAGTTAGCTGTTTCCGAGCTAATGTTTATCTCATTTAGCATGAAGTAGATAGACGAATAATCTTCTGCAAGATTAGTTTGTTTATAGAACAACTAGAGATAGTCATGTGAATGAAACAACAAAAAGTTTATTTTAGCTCCCAGTAAATGTTATTGCACTTGCAATATTAGTTACTGAAATTATACCTATTATATAAAGTATCTTAAAACAAAATGGGGAAACTATTTTCTTCACTGTATAAATTTCTCTTGTCAAAGAAATTACTTATGTTAACAATTTTGCCATAATGTTGTGACAGTGCCGTTTTATGCAGTGGTTCTCTCGTTCGCCTTGGTATGCGAGTCATCTCAGTTGGAAACCTTGGAAATTGTAAAAAGGAAGTGCGGGCGACGGAAACAGGAGCCTTCGGAACGTGATATGAGATTCGGTGGTGAGATTCGTCTAGAAGCGTCCATTATCTTCAACAAGTTTCCAGTAGGTTCTGTGACGTCATTTTCTAGCTATAAAGGAGGTATAACTGCACTCCAGTATTGTTATGAATTGTACTGAGTCATGAGTGATTGGAGTGTCAGCGCGCATTTGTTCGAGCCATGGATGGCATGCAGCTGGAAACATCGACTGAATTATTTGCAGCAGTGAATTTAAGACTTTTATTTCTAAACAACTTTTGATTCAATGAAGACTTGATAGTTTCGCTATTTATGCTGAAGTTTTCCCAGTCAAATTTCGCCACAAACGATGCTAATTGTGATGATTATTTTCATGTGCGATTCTTCTTTACTTTAAGCATATGTCTACAGTTTTACACTGGCTTTTATGCAGGGAATAAATGGAACAGTCGCAACAAAACCGGCTGTTGGGGAGGAAAAAGAGAGGAGTGTCCGACACAGTACCTGACGTCACCTATACTCTGCGGTAATACGTTTGCTCTGTTTAATTACTAAATCTCTCGCCATTGACAGAGCACCTGCCTGCTGTGCGAGGGATCCTGGGTTCGATTACCAGCTGAGGGATGGGAATATTTGTCTAGCCAAGAATATTCCCCTATCCTTCCCAGAGTCTGGAAATAAGAATGTGTGTGTGTATATGCGCACGATGTATAATGAAGAAAACCTATGTGCTCCATTCACATTACTTTATCTATTCTGTAACAAACTACAAAAGCTTATTTTTGTACCTTCTTCACGCTAATTCAAATACATATTAGCAGAAATGGTCTAATTACTTAACCCCTTATAAGTAGAAGGAAAATAATGCAATACACAGGCTAAAGCGATAGTCAAATCTTTTAAGAGCTGGTTGCCATTTAATTGAAATCCGCTTCTCTTTGCGTGGTCAAGAGTAAAACAAAAGAAACATAGAAACGGAATGTCAAATTCCCATATTGAAACCAATGGTAAGGAATATTTTGGAAATGGTTAACCCCACAAAGAAAATGTGCAGGACACAAATTGTGTGTTTTGACGAAATCTGAATGTTTTTGTGTTGTAAGTTTTTGTCCATTTCTTATGGTTTACCAGTTATGCCAATCATCCAGGATGAAGAGGACTTCACGGCTGTTCCCAATAAATCAAAGATTCACTCTATTGTCATTTAATATTACGTCCAGAAAGTAAAGACCGATCTGACATAACTAAATAACAACGAAAGATATCAACATAAAACTATATTTACAAAGCTACAGTGCCTTACTCTATTTCTCAGGAAATCGCTACTGTTATCAAGTCATTTATTGTTACGAGTCGCCAGTTTTTCAATGTCAATGTTATACTCTTCCACTGCCAAAGGTCCGATGAGTTTTTTGAATGCACAAATTGTTCTGCCAATTGACTTTTACAGACAAATAACCCACTGTATGGTGATATTGCAACGAGCCCAATAGACATCTTTCAGTGAGAAAATGGTGCATAATGTTTAATCAAGGAAGAACCAATGTGCACGATGAAGTCCGGAGAAGGAGATCATCGCTCGTCACGGAAGAGTTGAAAGCAAATATTGATAAAAGAATTCAGGAAATCCGGCATTTCAGTTTGCACACTTTAAATGACTTTTTGGGTGCAAAATGGTTACCAACCGATGAAGACGTTAAAGCGCCAAAACTTTGACGGGAGAAATTCAGCACTGAAAATATGGTACCAAGTTACAATAAATACCTTTACACCAATAGCAACAACATTAAGAAACAGAGTAAGTGTTGCAAGTCAAGTTAAGTGTTGATATCTTTGGTTATTACACAGCAAGCAAATCGTACTTACTTTCTGAACGCCCCTAGTACGAGAGTCGGCTGATAAGACACAGATCTCTCAATGAAAACAGCATTTACAAAAAAAAAAAAAAAAAATAATAAATAAAATAAATGTTTATGTTTATTTCTCAACACAATCTCCAGAAAGGCTAGTACATTTGTCATATCGGTGTTCTAATTTACTTAAGCCATCTCTGTAGTGCGACTTATCAATGTCCTCAAAATAGCTGTTTACCGCATCAATGACCTCCTCGTTGCTGTGAAATCTTCGTCCTCCAATAAATATTTTTAGGTTTGGGAATAAGTGCTAGATCTGGCGAATAGGGTTGTTGCTCAAGCAATTCGAACTTTAATTTACACATTTTTCAATTGCAATGACTGAACGATGGGCCGGAGCACTGTCGTGATCAAACAAGATTTTTTTTTTTTTTTTTTTTTTGTCAAATGAGGTCTTTTTCCTTTCGCCTCATCTCTCAAACGTTGCAGCAAGCTTGCGTAGTAGACACCAGTGATACTTTTACCCTTTTCCAAGTAATCAATAGAAATAATTCTCTGTGCATCCCAGAAAAAAAAACACTCGTCAAAACATTGTTGCTTGACAAAATTGGCTTTACCCTTTTTGGAGTTGATTCACCTGGCGCAATCCACTGTTTTGACTGATTTACTTTCTGGAGTGTAGTGAGGTATGGAAGTTTTATCATGGTAATAAGCCGTCTCAAAAATTCACTGGCATTTTTACGGCAGAGCTCCACATTCTTAACAGAAAGTTTTTCTTTGAAACTTTTGATCAGGTGTCAAAAACGCGGCACCCATCTTGCACAGACCTTGTGAAAGCCTAAAACACTACTTAAAATATTACCTGCACGTTCTTTTGATATGTTTACCACCTCTGCTATCTCTGCGGTCTTCTAGTACTAAAAGATGCATTTTTCCAATGATCTCTAGAGTTGTCACTTCAACAGGGCGTCCAGGGCGAGGCTCATCACTAGTGCGTTTACACCCCATCTTAAACTCTGCAACCCACCTTTTAATCATTGAATATGAAAGGGCAGAGTCTTTCAATGTACTGTCTATTTCCTCCTTGATTTCTTTAGGCGTTAAGCCCTTCAAATGGAAGTATTTAATTATGCTCGTTTTTCCAAATCCTCCATTTTCGTGAAAACTCTACAGTTGTCTTGTTTAAAATGCTGTCATTCGAAAACTAAACAAGCTCTTAACCTGTAATTATGGATACAAGCTAGTCTAGAGTTAAAGTATACGATGCCACCATCTAGCTGGCCTAGTGGCGCCATATCTATGTGAGGCTCGGGTCATATCAACCGACCCTCGTATATATGGAAAATAGACAATTTCATTTAAGGGAAGTCGATTATGGGAATCTCCCGCTCATTTTTGCATAACTTTCATAGTGGTATGCTAATTATAAATATTTTAAAAATATTGTTGAAAATAATCCTGCATAGTAGTTTTTTGGAACATTCTGATACACTCTCTTGGTAAAATATCAATAACTTTGTAAATATTAGTGTTAGAGAATCGATCTTTCTATTTTGATCGGAAAGTGTTACTTGAGCCATTTACAGCATTGGCATCTCGCTCATATTTTCTTCATACGAGAGTTTCGAAGTACGTGAAGTTGTGTTTGGAAAGTTAGGTTACGTCTTATTAAAGGCTATATTTGAAAGCGATTTCTGAAGAAGTAAAATTGTGTATACAAATGCCCCATTATCTCAGAAACTAATTGACAATAAGAGCTGCAATCTTACCACACATTTGCACCCAAATGGGGTTTCATTTAATGAAAAAGTTTTTATCTATATGGTTTTGTTATTTTTTTAAAATTTAAAAATGACTTCAATAAACCTTTAAGAGATTTATTTTTTTAAAAAAAATCATACATTTCCCTCTAATCAGCAGAAGTAATCTATTTTTCATCAATCAGTATTGAAGATATTGCTGAATATACCTTGAAAAATTTAGTCCATTATCTTAAATAGTTGCTGAGCTAACGGGCCAAACTTTAACAGAGGCAAGATAGGGCATTTGGACTCCCCTTAAACTGCCTGTATATATACTTTGTTTTCCTGTAGGGAAATATGAATAAATTTAGTTATGCACCAAAGAGAACTATTTTTAAAATCTTTTGATTTCTCGGCTGCACCCTGCATTAGAGAATTTCTAAACAACCGTGCATAACTAACGAGCTAAGCCACTCCGCTGTTAACTCGGAATAGAGCCAAGGACTTCGCTGGTTGATATTATAGCCTTGGAGCTCTTTTTACTTAAATTTCAAGGCCGTATTTTCCTTCTGTATTGATTTATTTTGAAATGGCGCAAGTAGCCAGCGGGTTGCAGTAGCCCAAAGCGAAACTTCCTGCGGCACATTTCCAAGAAATCCTTTCTGCATCCCCGCTTCGTTTTTATCACGAGAACTTCAGAGCACAAAAACTTTAAATGTGTTTGGGGAATTTTCCGAGGAAGCCGTTGTATGTTTTGAACAGCGTTATTTTCTCTTCTTCTTTCACTGTCCTCTACGAATTAAATAGGTCGCATTAGCGACCTTGTTTAATTTCTTCACGATTGTTTTTACAGTACGGTCCAACAAAAATCACCTTGGGCATTTATTTACTTTCAAAGAAGTTTGGTATTAGTTTATGATACATATGTATACTGTTTTAATATTTATTAGTTGTAAACGTTACCAAAACTTTTTAAAACATTACTAGAACATATTCTACAATTCTCAGTATTTTGTATGGCGTCCATGAGCCTTTTTCAAAGCCTGGATCCTTTGTGGCATAGACTGCACAAGATTTTGGCACAAAGCTCAATTTCACGATACATTTGAACAATTTTTTGATCAGTTTTCTCCCACTAGTGTAATTATATTTTTTAAGTTTTGAGGACATAGTGCGCAACAAATTTTCAATTGCGTTCATATCAGCTGAATTTGCTGACCACCATATGGTCTCTATGCCCAAATCTGAAAAACAGTTCTTGACAATCTTTGCTCGATGATATGTTACATTATTATCTTGGTAAATGAAAGACTCAAGATTAGACCCACTATAATGATCTCTGGAGGTATTAGTCACCTCATTTTTAATTATTTTATAATAAGTCAAACCATTCATAGAACCTGTGAAAAGCTTAATTCTCCCCACTCCTTTGGAATACATTGCTTCCCACATCATGACATTTTCACTGATTTTTTTTTTTTTTTTTTTTTGGTTTCAAATGTGCAGTCCTTGTTTAACTCTTTCCTGGTTGCATCCACAGTTTCAGTCCGCTATCATTACCATACAAACTGAACTTATTTTCATTTGAGAAAATAACCCTCTTCCAATCCAATTCTCGTGCATTTCTGCAAACTGTTTCCTGTTGTTTATGTGTTTCACTGTCAGATGTGGCTTCTTTTTGTGAGATATTGATAATCCTAGGTCCACTTCAATCCTAAATACAATTATTTGGCACTTACATATCTGTCATATTTTGCTACAACCTTAATTTCCCTGCACATCCTTGGGCTCATAACTTTTTTTCGAGCACGTCTGTACCTTAAACTGGATACACCGAATTGCTGTTATTTTTTACAACTGTTTCCGATTGTTTTGCTGTCAATGAATAGCTTTCTTGCAATTTCTCTGTTAGA
Source organism: Hymenopus coronatus (assembly GCA_030762935.1). Lineage (NCBI taxonomy): Eukaryota > Metazoa > Arthropoda > Insecta > Mantodea > Hymenopodidae > Hymenopus > Hymenopus coronatus. The sequence goes on from CM060899.1 coordinate 42,699,701, forward strand.
CAAACCTTGTTCATGGAATGCCAGAACCCGCCTTTCTCTGCCTTCCCATGACCTAGGAAAGAAAATTCAATTTAATTTGCTTTTACTTTGCAACTACCCCTTGAAATGAGTCCGCAAAACTTCAAAAAGTTATAATTGGTACATAATATCTTTGAACTTACCAATTTTGTTTGTTTCGTTAGTTAGAAATTTTACTCTAAAGCAGAAACATGTGAAAGATCTGGAAGAAACAAAATTAGAGACATCTGGTGGAAGGTTTCCTAAGAAAAATGACAAGCTCTGCCACATAGCTTGCATTGCTGCATTTACTTATTGTGATTTCTTTAAATCTGCTTTAAAGCACACACAAATATTTGAAACTAAATGTAGACAAATACACATGAATTTATTACTAATGCTTAAACAGAATAATAAATGCCAATACATTCAGCTAATGGTCTAAGTTTATTATAACATGTATTTAAACATGCTATGGAATTGGTTTAATGAGAAAATACAAGAAAGCTGAAAAATATTACAATAACATTTAATGTGTACTGCTTAACTGAAAATTACTACTTTTTTTTTTTTTTGACCAAACTGAATTTGCCCTTCTAAAGCTTTTCTGCGTTTATAAACACACGGCATTTAGATTCTTTGATATTGCAAGTGCCAGATGATTTCCTCATGAAGGTAAACTAGTAATTGTCTAAGGTTGTGGCATCCTCCATTTTTTAGAGATAACATGCTATAGCCTCTGGTTCTCAAGGTCGAAGGTTCGAATCCGGCGGAGGGCAATGGATTTTAGGGCGTAAAATTCCTAGTATAGATTCCTTCGGAAGGGAAATAAAGCCGTTTATCCTATGTCGTACATTTATAGCACGTTAAATTACCTCTGAGCAAAATTAAGTGGTTTTTCACGCCCAATATAGAATGGGGCCCTAAGAATTGCACCACTTAAAGAGCGTCCATGTATAAAAACCTTAATGTAATTGTCTAAGGCTGTGACATTTGCCATGTTTACTTTCTTAACGCGTACTATGTACATAATGTATAAAGAAGGTATTGTATTCCACCCAAAAATTCGATACCGAGATTTCACCGGAAATACACATTTTAGGGTCGCTGTATCCAAAAACAGTATTTTTAGAAAAAAGGTTCATATGTCCGTGTGTCTATGAACACGATAACTCAAAAAGAAAAGTCGGTAAAATACCAAACTTGATATTTAAGTTCAATATCTTCCAGGTATGCTACAGAAAGATGTTGAGAACCCTCCCCCCCACCTCAATTTACACTTTATAAGGAGAAAAAATCGAACATTTTGATTTTCTCAAACATGGCTCTAACGATTTTGATTAAAATGCCGTATATTTAAGATATTTATATCCAAAATAAAATGCATGTCTTGAATATTCTAAGAATAGCATTTAAAAACATTTATTCTGAGGAATTTTACGTAACTGGTACACCGTAAGAGATAGACAAAAACGTACTACACAAAAATGCAGATCACGTTAAAACACACAACTTATGTGAGAATACTTCTTTTCGTGGACTTGGCCATTTCTGAGATATTCCTCGTTATTTGTTTGAGATTCAAAATACTTCACCTTTTCTCACACGGAAAGTTGTATAGAAACGGATTTCAACCACATGGTAACCTGCTTTTAAAAGATATGAGTATCGCTTTAGCCTAGCGAACTCCCTATTTGCTTTCTACTTACAAAGAATCAAGTAATTAAGACAATTTCTGCTAACGTTTATCTCGATTTTCGTTAAGTATATAGAGGGATGTGTTTTTAACAATAATTTGTTACAGCGATGTAGAGTAAGTCATGTGAATGGACCACAATATTTGTTGACGCTGCCGGCAATCTGTGTAATGGAGTTCACCAGTCAGTTATACGGGCTGAACAATCCTTGGTGGCACCGGTTTCATGGCTCGCGACCGCCAGTTGCCAGTTGCTCGACTGTCGGTATGAATGACTGCAAGTTCATGGAAAACGTTTTAGGCAGTTTTTTTTTTTTTTCCTAGATTTTCTTTTTTTCTTTTCTTTCCTTTTTTTTTTTTTAAAGAAACAAAAGGTAATTATTTAACCGATAAATCACGACCAGAGCGAATGTCCAAAGATATGAAAACACGAGTTGTATTTAATAATACAATTCAAAAAAATAAACTATTAAGAGTTTATAATATATAGGAAAGGGTATTTTATCAGGTTATGATTGTAATACCGACATTAGTTCTTAAATGGTAGATACATTCGATCACGTTTATTTATCAAAGTTTTTTTTTCTTTCTTAACTACCTCCTGAATTATAATATGGCCGACCGTGCCTACACCCAATATACGAATAACAATAGAAATTGGACAGGAGTTGACAAACTCCTGTATGAGAAAAGTAAGTTTTTCAAGGCTGAAACCAAAAACAAGGAATATTTTAAAAAAGTATCAACTCCATGAAAAAAATTTATATAACATAAATTGTGTGTTTTAATGTGCTCTACATTATTTGTTTGCTAAGTTTTTGTCTATCTCTTACGGTTTACCAGTTACACAAAATTCCGTAAAATTCATCCAGAATAAAGTAGTCTTAAGAGGCTATTCCCAGAAAATTCAAGATATACATATTATGTCAGGTGCATATCATTAATATACGATAATTTAATCAAAATTGTTAGAGCCATTTTTTAGAAAATCAAAATTTTCGAAAATTTTTCCATGTGAAGGGTAGTTGGGGATGGGGGAATTTTCTTGAAAATCTTCGTGTCGCATCCTTGGAAGATTCTGAACTTAAATACCAGGTTTGGTAATTAACGGTCTTTTCGTTTTTGAGCTATGCTGCCCACCGACACACACACACACATACATACACAGACAGACAGACAGACAGACAGACAGACAGACAGACGGACAGACAGACAGACACACACACACGGACATTTTTCTAAAAATGCTTTTTTTTGGATTCAGGTGGTCTCAAAATATGTATTACCGGTGAAATCTCGGTATCGAATTTTTGGGTACAATGCAATACCTTGTCTAGACACTAAGTACTTAGTACGTATAGAGAAAGTACAAAATTGAAAAATTCGATGTCGAGATTTCATAATTTTTTTTTGTGGTGTTTAACGCCCGCTTTAACTACTAATGGCACCGCAGGCGGAAGAGATTTCATCAGAAATACAGGAATAGCCTCTGAAGACTTCTTTATTCTGGATGTGTGTTACACCGTAAGAGATAAACAAAAACTTACCACACAAGAAATGTGGATATTGTTAAAGCACATAATTTATGTCATACACGTTTTCGAGATATTCTTTGTTTTTTTAATGTTTTTATTTATTTATTAGTAGCTTAACGTCCTTTAACCTGGTTGGTCATAGCGGACGATGAATGAAATTGGTGAAATGATGCTCAAATGATATCGGGGTCCATGGAGCTTAAAGTTATTCAACATACTTTTCTCAGGATGGGAAAACCCCATAAAAACCTTAACCGGGTAACTCACCCTAAGGAACATAAGAACTCGCGACCTTTTCAATGTGAGGCAGACATGCTATCCCTACACTACCCAAGCGGGCTCCTTGTTATTGGTTTTAAACTCCTAACTTTTCTCATACGGAACCATGCAAAGCGAACCGAAACTCAATCGTTTCACATAGCGACTAGCTTTTAAAAGATTTGACTATCGCTTTAGCTTAATGTATTCCCTTATTTTCCTTCCACTATTTATGCTAATGTTTATCTCAATTAGCATTAAGTAGATAAAAGAGTAACATTTTAACTTTCTCTATACGCACTATGTACATAGTGTATAGAGCATTGCACCCAAAAATTCGATACTGAGATTTCACCGGAAATACATGTTTTGAGACCACCTGAATCCAAAAAAAGAATTTTTAGAAAAATGTCCATGCGTGTGTCTGTGTGTGTGTGTGAGTGTGTGTGTCTGTGTCTGTGGGCAGCATAGCTCAAAAACTAAAAGACCGTTTAATACCAAACTTGGTATTTAAGTTCGGTATCTTCCAAGGATGCGACTTGAAGATTTTCAAGAAAATCCCCCAACCCCAACTACCCTTTACATGGAAAAGGTTTCGAAAATTTTGGTTTTTTAAAAAATGGCTGTAACGATTTTGATTAAAATATCGTACATTAAAGATATATACCTGACAAATAATATGTATATCTTGAATTTTCTGGGAATAGCCTCTGAAGACTACTTTATTTTGGACGAATTTTACGGAATTTTGTGTTAACTGGTAAACCGTAAGAGATAGACGAAAACTTAGCAACAAAAAATGTAAAGCACATTAAAACACACAATTTAGGTTATATACATTTTTTTCATGGAGTTGATTGTTTTTTATATATTCCTTGTTTTTGGTTTCAGCCTTGAAAAACTTACTTTTCTCATAAAGGAATATGTCAACTCCTGTCCATACAAACAAAGGAACTTCAGTCACATAGAAACCAGTTTTTGACTATCACTTTAACCTATGGTACTCCCTTTTTTCGCTTCTACTTACAAGGTAGCAAGTAATAAGACTATTTATGCTAACTTTTTCTCACTTAGCATGAAGTAAATAGAAGTATAAGCTTTTTAACAGTAATTTGTTGCAGAGATGTAGAGAAAGTCATGTGAATGGAACACATAAGATTTTTTAGAACAGTTCTATACGGAGCAGCTAGAGAAAATTATATGAATGGACCACATCAGATTTTTTTTTTCCAGAAGGAAAACTTTCAACTTTTCCAAAAGTAGGGATTGCCAAACATATAGAGGTTAATATTTTACAAATAATTATATACAACAGAAATAACACAATAAAACAAAACGTAATTGTCACTGAAGTTAAATCTAATAAGTGAGTATATTACAGACACATTAATCGCAACAAGTAATTTCATCACTCTCAGCAACTACTAAATTTATTTAAGCATGAGCCACATGAGAAGTTCTTATTGAATTATATTTTTCTTCCAAAGCACTTTACACAAAGTTTACTCATATTTTCTGCACTAGAAATTGCCTTGGCGTCCTCTTACCTGCTGGCCCCAGACTTCAAGTCTGTTGAAAGCATGAGCCCCTATCTTCTCCCATTTTTCTTTATTCTCTCTCTTCTCTTCCTCCATATGTTATTCTTTAATACTTTCACTCTAGACAGTCTGCCCATTCAGCCGAGCTTCAGAACTAAATGGTCTAGATGATAATCGAGAACTGTCTTTAATCGGCTGAATAAATTAATGAGCAACGACTAGTCTCCAAAATTTCCTTCTGTTCCCTTCACGTTCTATCTTATACCTATTTTATACTCAGTTGAGCATACATTAAATTCTAATGTGGCTGTCAGTTCAATAAAAAATCTTGTATGTTCCATTCACATCACTATCTCTACATCGATGTATCACATTATTGTTAAAAAGCTTATTCTTCTATCTACTTCATGATAAAAGAGATAAAAATAAGCAGAAATGCTCTTAATTACTTGCTTCCTTCTAAGTAGAAGGAAAATAATGGAATACACTAGGCTAAAACGATAGTCAAATATTTTAAAAGCTGGTTGCTGGTAGTTGAAATCTGTTTCTATGCAGGGCCAGGAGTTTACGACTTCTCACGTGACAAAGATTTAAGTATTTTAAATCTGAAACAAATAACAAGGAATATCTCAGAAATGGGCAACTCCTCGAAAAAAAAATCTAAATGACATAAATTGTGTGTTTTAATGTGATCTACATTTTTTTGTTTTTGTAAGTTTTTGTCTATCTCTTGCGGTTTACTAGTTACGCAAAATTCAGCAAAATTCATTCAGAATAAAGAGGTCTTTAGAGGCTATACCCAGAAAATGAAAGGTATACATTTTATTTGCAATATAAATATATTTAATATCAAAATCGTTAGAGCCATTTTTTAGAAAATATATTTTTTTTATTTTTTTTTCCATATAAAGGGTAGTTTGGAGTGGGGAGATTTTTCTCAACAACATCTTTGTGTCGCATCCCTGGAAGATACTCAACTTTAATACCAAGTTTGGTATTTTACCGACTTTTCGTTTTCTTTTGAGTTATCGTGTTCTCAGACACACGGACACACACGGTCCTGTTTCCAAAAATGCTTTTTTTAGATACAGGAGACCCTAAAACGTGTATTTCCCGTGAAATCTCGGTATCAAATTTTGGGTGGAATGCAACACCTTCTCTACACATTATGTACATAGTACGTGTAGAGAAAATAAATTACATTTTTTTGGATACAGGTGATCTAAAACGTTTATTTCCAGTGAAATCTCGGTATCGAATTTTTAGGAGGAATGCAATACCTTCTCTACACTATGTACATAGTGTACCACCAGAAGTATGCGCTTAAGTCTCCCCGAATAAAAATATCTGATGTGCTCCATTCATATGACTTTAACTATCTACTCTGCAAAAATTTATTCTTAAGGACACGTGGTGCATAGCAGCAAATTCCATGCTGAATCGGAATGAAATATATATATATATATATATGAAAGTTTCTTGAAAACTTTACAAGCTATCATAGTGAAAAGTTTTCCACTTATAAAACAACTTTTCTAATGTAAAAACCCAGTCAAAACATATCTTAGGTTAATAATTAATAACTTGTTGATATTTGAATAAACAAGAACATTGGGAATAATAAATAAAAAAAATACCTTTAATTAATTATACTATAATCCTTTAAATCTCCTTCACAGTATTAATTTATAATGGAGATGTGATTAATTATATCTTTTTTAAAATTGCTATTTTTGGTTAAAATGTCGTACCTAATCTTTCACCAGCTATGTCAAATAACTTGGCTTTAAAGTGGCTACAAAATCTGTAAAATTCTAATTATGATAGCTTGTAAAGTTTTCAAGAAACTTAATATATACTTCATTTACATTCAGCATCGAAATTACTGAACTGTCTCTACAAAGTGTCCTTAGGAAAGCTACTTCTTCTCTTTACTTCACACTAATCGAGATAAACAAAACCAGAAATGGTTATATTGTTAAGTTCCTTGTAATTAGAAGGAAAATATGGGCATACACTAGCCTACAGCGACAGTCAAATCTTTTAAAAGCTGTCGCTAAGCGATGGATTGAAATTTCTTTCTCTTTAAATGAACAGAATGAAAAAAGTGAATAATGACTTCCCATTTGAGGAAAGTCTTAAGTATTGAAAGCTGTAAAACCAATAATAGGAATATCTCGGAGACGTTAGCTCTATAAAACAATGTACTTTAAGCTTCTGGCTATCTCTTATGGTTTACCAGCTATGCTCAAGTAATTCGGAATTATCAGAACCACACAGACTATTTCTAAGAAATTTAGTATGTACTTTTTGTCATTTAATTATCTTTATTATGTAGCACTTTAACCAAAATCGTTAGCCATTTGTGAGAAAACTGGAAATTCGGAAAATCTTCTACATAAAGTATATTTAAGAGTGAGGGATTTTCCCGAAATTCTTGGTGTCGCCTCTTGAAAGATACCGTGAATAATACTAAAACTAGCGTTTGGGCGGCTTATTCTTTTTACCTTCTCTAGCACACATGTACAACGTACATAGCAAATAGAGGAAAGTACTGTATTTCCAACCGATTCCATACCGATATTTCACCGGAAATACATGTTTTGAGGACCCCTGAATAAACAGTGCGTATGGGGCCCCCCGGCAGATAGCTTAAAAACAAGAACTTCGTTAAATACCTAAGTTTGTATTTTAGCTCAGTATTATCTTTCAAGAAAGCAACACAAAGATTATCGCCCTCGGTGGTGTAATGGTTATCATGCTAACTTCATATACCCAGGGTCGCGGGTTCAATCCCGGCGGAGGGCGATGGATTTTTTCGGGCATAAAAATCCTTAGCATGGCTTCCTTCGAAAGGGAAGTAAAGCTGTTGGTCCCGCGACGTAGATTTACGGCACGTAAAAGAACTCCAAGCCTTATAAAAGAGGTCTCTGAGCAACATTAAGAGGTCTTCCACACCCAATATAGAATGGGACGCTGAGAACCACAGCAGTTAAATAGTGTCCATAAAGAAAATTCCATTTCATTTTGACGTGAAAATTTTCAAGAAAATCTCCCCACGCCCAACCATACTTTCCGTGGAACATTTTTCGAAATTTTTGAATTTATCAAAAATTGCTGTAACGATTTTTATTAAAATACCATAGATTTCAGATATTTTTATGACAAACGAAATATATCTTTTTAACTTTCTGGGAATAGCCTCTGAAGACTTCTTCTTTCTGGATGAGTTTCGCATAACTAGTAAATCGTGAGAAATAGTCAAAAACTTACTACATAAAATGTACAATTCATTAAAACAGACGATTTATGTCATTACCTTTATTTGTAGAGTTAAAAGTTCCAAGATTTTCTTGCTATTGGTTTCAATTTTAAGCTATATAAGCATTTCTCAAACGGAAGTCATCTTTCCTTCCATACCTCACTTGTTTTACTCCTCTTCGTGCAAAGAGAACCGAATTTCAATTGGTTCACATAGCTATAGATTTTGAAGACTTCACTATCACATTAGCCCAATGCATTCCCCAATGTCACCCCTGATTACACGGAATAAGATAATCTTTGCTAATGTTTATCTCGATTAACATGATTTAGATACAAGAAAGCTTTATTAGTGTAGTTTGTTTGCAGAACAAGTAGGCAAAGTCGTGCGAATGGAACACATTAAAGTTTTTAATTATGCTGTCCATAGACACACATATACACATTCTAAAAATGACTTCTTTCAAAACATATATTACTTTCTCTACACATAGTATTCATATAGTGTGTAGAGGAAGTATTGTATTCAAGCGAAAAATCCGATACCGAGATTTAACTGGAAATATGTTTTGAGGTCACCTGAGTCCTAAAGCAGTTTTAGAAAAAGACCCGTGTGTGTCTATGTGTGTGTGTCTGTGGAAAGCATAGGTTAAAAACTAAAAGACCATTAAATACCAAATTTGGAGTTTAAGTTTGGTATCTTCCAAGAATGCCACACAAAGATTTTCATGAAAATCTCCCCACCCAAAACTACCCCTTAGATGGAAAGAATTCTGATAAATTTTATTTTCCTCAAAAAAAAAAAAAAAACTAACGATTTTGATTAAAGTATCTTATATTAAAGCTATTTACATCACAATTAATATGTATATATTGAATTTCTTGGAATAGTTTCTCAATAACTACTCATTCGGAATGATGTTACATAACTGGTAAACCATAGGAGATACATAAAAACTTACTGTATAAAAATGTAGACCTCATTAAAACACATAATTTATTGGGATGTGGATTGAAATTGTCTACCATATGTCATTCGCCTTACCCCTGATTGTAACTCAACTTCTCTGACATTACTGTTTTGCGTATTTACATCATTAAAGGAAGACCAAGCGGTGAAACTTGTCATAAATTATGTTTGTAGTTTTCTGTGTGATCAATTACCTTGAATTGCAATTTCCTCTTCAATTTAATACGAGTGTATATTTCATCATTATAGGCAGTTTGTATTTTTACTTTCTCTGCAACATGTAGTAGAGAATTTTTTTAGGTAGTGTTTAACGCCCGCTTATGGCACCGCAGGCGGTGACACTGATGATACATGAATGATGATGGAGCACCGGTGGAATGCCATGCAGGGGGAAACCGGAGTACCCGGAGATAACCCGCTCCAGCGCCGCTTTGGGATCGATACCAGGCCGTCTAGGTGAGAAGCGAGTGGCCTGTAGTAGTAGTAGAGTAGACTGAACAATTCAGCGTCATAGCTGGGATATGAACCACAGATGTCCGTGTCTCTGACCGGTTGCTTTAACCACTAAACTGCCATAGTAACATCTGTTACAACTTAAATTCCCCATCTGACTCTCAATTTTCTCGGTAAATCACAAGGAGATCTCAAATTATTTTGAGATGACATACGCCAATGGCGTCTTACAATACTATAAGTAATTTACGGCCCGGGCTGCAGTCGCCCTCCGTGGTGTAGTGGTTATCATGCTAGCCTCATAAATCCAAGGTCACGTGTTTAAATCCGGCGGAGGACGATGGATTTTTTCTGGCGTAAAAATCCTTAGCATGGCTTCCTTCGGAACGAAAGTAAAGCCGTTGGTCCCGTATCGTATATTTACGGCACGTAAAAGAACCTCAAACCTGATAAAAAGGCTTCTGAGCACATTTAATCGGTCTTTCACCTCCAATATGAAAGCTGAGAGCTACAGTAGTTAAAGAGCGTCCATAAATAAAACTCCATTTTTGTCCTGGTCAATTAATTAACAAGTTTAATAGTCTTTACCACCGAAAACTTCAATTGCAGAATTCAACTTAAATACCCGTTTTGAGATTGCTGGCTTTTTTTTTTCTTTTTTTTTAAAGGAAATAAGCAGTGTGAGCATGAAGGGCATAATTTAAAATCGTAAACGCGGTTGAATACAAACTTGGTAGGAGGTATGTCCGTAAATAAGTACAGTTTGAAAACAGCCACATTCATTTGTGCATGAAAGAGCATTCCTATTTTACAACATAGTTGCCACCATTGTTCCGGTATTTGTCATAGCAGGGAATCAACTTTTGTATGCCCTCTTCAAAGAAAGCTACCGCCAGTGAAAGCAGTCACTGCTAAACCCCGTGTTTTGGGTCGTTATCGTCTGTCAAAGCCCCTTCCTCTGAACTCACGCTTCATGTTCAAGAACAAGTGACAGTCTGAAGGCGCGAGATCAACAGCATCGAGGCTCTACGGCGGTGATTGAACTGTTCCCAGCCGAATTGTTGAATACCGTTTTGACATCAACAGCATGCGGAGGTGCTTTGTAATGAAGCAACATTATGGCTTAACTGAGCATTCCATGCCTTTTGTTTTGAACTGCGCGCCAGAGATTTCTCAAAGTATTGTATCGCATTATTGGTTGCATCTCTGCGAAGGAACACAACAAGCAGAATGCCCCCATCGGAACCAGCTCACAGTGCACACGTACTCTGCACATAGTATACAGAAAGTACTGTTATGCAACCAAAATTTCAATACCGAGATTTCACCGGAAATATATTTTGAGACCCCCTGAATTAAAAAACATCTTTTGTGTTCCATTCACATGACTTTCTCCACATCTCTGCAACCAATTATTGTTAAAAAGCTTATACTTCTATTTACTTCATGCTAATCAAGAAAAAAGCAGAAATAGTCTTATTACTTGCTTCCTTGAAAGTAGAAGCGAAATAAGGGAGTACCATAGGTTAAAGTGATAGTCAAAAGCTGGTTGCTATGTGACTGGAGTTCCTTTATTTGTATGGACAGGAGTTGACAAATTTCTGTATGAGAAAAGTATAAGTATTTTTTTTTAAGCTGAAACCAAAAACAAGGAATATCTCAAAAGTGATCAAATAGACGAAAAAGTGTATACGACATAAACTGTGTGATTTATCGTGATCTACATTTTTTGTATAGTAAGCTTTTGTCTATCTCTTACGGTTTACCAGTTATGGAAAGTTCAATTAAAAATCATCCAGAATAAAGAGGTCCTTAGAGGCAATTCCCAGAAAATTCAAGATAAATATTTGTTTTTTGCAGTAAATATCTTACATATAAGAGATTTTGAACAAAATCGTTAGAGTCATTTTTGAGAAAATCAAACTTTTCGATAAATGTCCCATGTAAAGGGTAGTTGGGGGTGGGGGGATTTTGAAAATCTTCGTGTCGCATCCTTGGAAGATGTCAAACTTAAATACCAAGTTTGGTATGTAACGTTTTCAAGCTATGCTGTCCACAGACTTATACACATGCACACGGACCTTTTACAAATATTTATATTTTTTTTTTTTGATTCAGGGGGGCCCAAAACATATATTTCAGGTGAAATCTCGCTATCGAATTTTTGGATAGAATACGATATCTTCTCTATAACTATGTGCATAGTACGTGTAGAGAAAGTAAACAGCATTTTTACAAAAATACCCCAAGAAAATTTTATTACATAAATTATGTGTTTTAACGAGATCTTTGTTTTTGTCAATCTACTACGGTTTTAACGTTATGCAAAACTCTGGAAAACTCATCCAAAATACAGAGTCTAAAGAGGCTATTCCCAGAAACTTCAAAATATACATTTTATTTGTATTGTAAATGTCTGTGATATACAGTATTTTAATCAAAATGGCTATATGAAGCCATTTTTGAGAAAAACAAAAATTGAAAAATTTTTCCATGTAAAGTTACGAGGGCGTATTCCCTTTTTTTTTTTTCTTTCAAATGTCCGATCGGCTATAAATAAAAGACAAGTTCATAGAAAACAATTATTTTATTACTAAAAGGCTGTACACTTATGGTTACTTTTCAACATAAACAACGAAATGATTGAGACATTTATCGTACCTGTGCACAAGCTTTGCAATAACCGCTTCAAAAACTGTTGCCGCCAATGACTTCAAATGAGCATTGACGTTGTCTTCGTCTTTTACGACGTTTGTGGAGAGCCATTCAAAACAAACGAAGAGGAATGCTGACTTCAGGAAATGTGTTGATCCATGACAACGCTCGTTCACACACTGCTGGCACAACCCATCGGCTCCTTGAACAATTTCAATGGGACATTTTCGATCATCCGCCGTATAGTCCTGACCTGGCACCCAAGCGACTTTCACCTTTTCCCTGAACTGAAGACGTGGCTAGGAGGATAGCACTTTCAAACCAACGAATATCTTCAAAGCAACATCAATGCTCATTTGAAATCATTGGCGGCAACATTTTTTGAAGCGGGTAGATATTGCAAAGATTGTGCACAGGAACGATAAAGGTCAATCTTTTCGGTGATTATGTTGAAAAGTAACCATAAGTGTACAAAACTTTTAGTAATAAAATAATTGTTTTCTATGAATTTGTCTTTTATTTATAGCCTATGGAGACACACACACGCACTTTTTCTAAAAATTATTTTTTCAGACTCAAAGGGACCGGAAATATATTTCCGTTGAAATCTCGCCATCGAATTGCTGGGTGGAATATAATACCTTCTCTATCCAATATGGGCTAGAGAAAGTAAAAAGGTAAACCTCTATGATGTCTTTAGATATTTCATCGTCAATGATTGATCAAATAGTTGGTTAAACTATGAAGTCTGAGAATGAACGTAATTATGTTATTTAAGTTTATTGGGTATGTCAACTCAAATAATCATTTGAGATCTCCTTGTGGTTTACCGGGAAAACGTATCAGTTAGGGAACGTATTATCGTGTCGGCATATTGCCATGGTAGCTCAGTGGTTAGAACATCTGGCCGAAGAGTAGGAGTTCCGTGGTTCAATTCCGGCTATAGCATTGAATTTTTACTTTCTTTATACGTAGTATGTACTTAGTGTATAGAGAAGTTATTGTATTTCACCCAAAAATTCGACACCGAGATTTCGCCGGAAATATATGTTTTAGGAACCCAGTATCCAACAAAAAAAAAAAAAAAAAAAAAAAAAACACATTTTCACAAAAAGGTCCGTGTGTCTGTGTCCGTGTGTCCCTGTGTCTGTGAACAAGGTAACTCAATAAACGAAGAGTCGGTAAAATACCAAACTTGGTATTAAGTTTAGTATCGTCCAGGGATGCGACACGAAGATTTTGAGAAAAATTCCCCACCCCAAACTACCCTTTACACGGAACTTTTTTCGAATATTTTAATTTTCTCAAAAATGGCTCAACGATTTTGATTAAAATATCATATATTAAAGATATTGACCTCACAAATAAAATGTATATCTTGAATTTTCTGGGAATAGCCTCTAAAGACTATTTTATTCTGGACGATTTTTTCGGAATTTTGTGTAACCGCTAAACCGCAAGAGATGGAAAAAAACTTACCACACAAAAAATGTAGAGCACTTTAAAACACACAACCTATATATGCATTTTTTCATGGAGCTTGAGATATTCCTTGTGTTTTGGTTTCAGCTTTAAACAATTATACTTTTTTTCCTCACAGGACTTAGTCAACTCGTGTCCTTACAAAGGAACTTCAGTCGTAGAGCAACCAGCGTTTAACTATCAATTTAACCTATGGTACTCCCTTATTTCGCTTCTACTTACAAGGAAGCAAGTAACACTATTTCTGCTAATTTTTTTTTTTCGATTAGTATTAAGTAAATAGAATAATAAGCTTTTTAACAATAATTTGATGTAGAGAAAGTCATGTGAATTGAACACATCAGATTTTTCATGTTGGCTCCAACTTTTCAACAGGTATAATTATAATTAGACATACTACCAAATTAATTTCACTACCGCTCAAGCAAACTCAAGAATGGCCATCAAACTGCGGCTGATTTATTCTTTCTCATAAAGACCTCTTTCGATACGAACATTTTACTTCCTGTAGCAAGTATGTACAATGTACATAGTAGGTAAAGAAGGTATTGCTTTCCATTCAAAATGCAATACCGAGATTACGCATTTTTGGGGAAAGGTGTGTGTGTGTGTGTGTGTGTGTGTGTGTGTGTGTGTGTGTGTGTGTGTGTGTGAGAGAGAGAGAGAGAGAGAGAGAACACGATAAATAAAAAATGTAAAGTCGGTGAAATACCAAACTTGGTATTTGAGTTTGGTAACTTCAACGATGCAATCCCCCCACCCCAAACTATCCTTTACATAGAAAAAAATTCGAAAATTTTCATTTTCTCAAAAATGGCTTTTGATTAAAATATATTAAACATATTTACATGACAAATAAAATGTATATCTTGTATTTTGTGGGAATAGTCTCTGTAAACCTCTTTATACTGCATGCAGTTTGGATAACTAGCAAACTGTAAGAGATAGAGAAAAATTTACAGAACAAAAAAAAAAAAAATGTATATCTCGTTAAAACACAATTTATGTAATATACTTTTTTTCGTGAAGTGGGCTATTTCCGAGATATTCCTTGTTATTGGTATCAGTTTTAAAATGCTTTAACTTTTCTCATATGGAAATCTGTAAGCTCCTTTTCATGCAAAGAAACGGAGTTCAGCCTCATGGCAACTAACTTTCAAAAGATTTAACTATTGGTTTAAACTAGTGTACTCCCCTATTTCCGTTCTACTTACAATAATGTAATAAGACCATTTCTGCTGATGTTTATCTCCATTAGCAAAAAGCAGATGGAAGAATAAGCTTTTTAACAATAGTTATTACAAAGATATAGAGAATATCATGTGAGTGGAACACAGCAGATTTTTTATTACATTGCTGCAAATATTTCAAGCCAAAATTGAAGAGCTTAACGATTGCAAGTCGGCATTGAGATGTTATACAGTGACATGGCGAATCTAATGTCATGCCGGATTGTTTCACGGTAACTCAGATGATTAGAGCACCGTAACGGAGCAGAAGAACTGTGGTTCAAATCCCGCTATGGCGTTGAATTTTTCATGGTTCTACGTTTCCTAGAAGCAGTAGTATCTCAAGCAACGAATTTTCTCTTTCTGCTGTCTCTCTCTCTCTTTCTTTCTCTCTCTCTCTCTCTTTCTTTCTCTCTCTCTCTTTCTTTCTCTCTCTCTCTCTCACCTATACACACACATGCATTAATAGATTTTCTCTTTCACACCCAGAAGTTTCATCCTGTATGTTTCTGTTTTTCTCTATGGCAACTTCGCCCTCCACCCCCACCCTCTCTCTCTCTCTCTCTCTCTCTCTCTCTCTTTGTTTGCTATACATAATCCCTGCCCTCCGCACCAGGGGTATGTACTCTAATGCGCTTTATGTACAAGTTTTAAGTTTGCCTCCCCTTCCTTCTTTTTGTGTTAACGTAAAAAATATGGGCATTGTCCGCCGTTCGTATTCTTCTGGTTTTCTGCAGCCCTCCTCGTCCCTCGCCAAAGTAGGGCGCCGTGCCGCGGCGTTTTGACGGCGGGATTCGCACATGCGCAGCAACGCCGGTCCAAAAAGAGGGCGGACTATACGAATCTATCGATTGATGAGCTGAGGGCAAGAACGGGGAGGGTGCATCCACCAACCTCCCCCTTTACTAGCCGAAATTCTGTCACAACCCCACCCCGTGCCAACGGGTTTAGATGCGCCCGTGGCTTAAACCTGCTCTTCGTGGGGCAATTCAAGTCAATGAACCTTTCCACACAAACGTTGTAAGTTGTGTACAAACACTTAGGTTCAGTCCTATTACTTTCTCTACACGTACTATGTACATAGTGTATAGAGAAGGAATTGCATTCCACCCAAATATTCGGTGCCGAGATTTCACCGGAAATACATGTTTTGGGTCCCCCCTGAATCAAAAAAAAAAGCATTTCTGGAAAAAGGTCCGGGATTCAAGGGGTCCTAAATCTTGTATTTCCGGTGAAATTTCGGTATCGAAATTTTGGGTGGAATGTAATGCCTTCTCTATACACTATGTAGATAGTAGGTGTAGAGAAAGTAAAAAACAGTTTTAAAAAATGTCCTGTGTGTATGCATGTGCGTGTGTAAGTGTGTGACTGTGGGCAGCATAGCTCAAAAACGTTAATACCAAACTTGACATTTAGTTCAGCATCTTCCAAGGATGCAACACGAAGATCCCGCACCCTCAACTACCCTTTCGAAAATGGCTTGAATTTTCTGCAAATAGCCTCTGAAGACCTCTTTATTTTGGAAGAATTTTTCGTAACTGGTAAACCGTAATAGACAAAAACTTACAAGACATGTAGATCTAGCTAAAACACATAATTCATGTCAAACATTTTTTCATGGGGTTGACCGTTTCCGAGATATTCCTTGTTATTAGTTTCAGTTTTAAAATACTTAAACTTTTCTCATGCGGGAACTTGTCAACTTCTGGTCATGCAAAGAAAAGGATTTCAATCCGTCGCCCTCCGTAGTGTAATGGTTACGGTGCTGACTTCATATACCCAAGGTCGCGGGTTCAAACCCGGCGGAGGACGGATTTTTTTTTCGGGTGTAAAAATCCTTAGCATGGCTTCCTTCGGAAGGGAAGTAAAGCCGTTGGTCCCATGTCGTAGATTTACAGCACGTAAAAGAACCTCAAGCCTGAAGGAAAGGTCTCTGAGCAAAATTAAGTGGTCTTTCATGTCCAATTTAGAATGGGACGCTGCGAACCACAGTAATTAAAGAGGGTCCATAAATAGCACGCCATTTCCATTTTTTTTGGATTTCAATCCCATAGCAGCCAGATTTAAAAAGCTTTGACTCTCGCTTTAGCCTAGTGTATTCTCTAATTTGCCTTCTACTTATAAGGAAGCAAATAATAAAACCATTTCTGCTAGTGTTTATGTAGATTAGAATAAAGTAAATAGAAGAATAATAATCTTTTTAACTATAATTTGTTACAGCAATATGGAAAAAATCATGGAACAAAGAGCTTTTACGTTCTCGAGTACGTATGTTCAAAGTACATGTAGGTAGAAAAGGTATCACAATTCGACATCCAGATTACAGCGGAAACACACGTTTTGAAGTCCCCTATATAAACGTTTTTGGAAAAAAGTCTATGTGTGTGCCTACATGTTCATAAATATGTATGTGAACACGAAACTCGAAAACAAAGTGGGTAAATACCGTATTTAAGTTTAGTATCTTCCAAGGATGCGACACGAATTTTAACGAAAATCCCCCCACCCCAAACTACTCTTTACGTGGAAAAAATTTGAAAAGTTTGATTTCCTCAAAAATAGCTCTAACGATATTGACTAAAATACCGCATATTAAATATATTTGCATGAAAAATAAATTGTATACCTTGTATATGTTCTGGGAATAAGACCACTGAAGACCTCTTAGTTCTGGATGTTTATAGTGTTTAACGACCGCTTTTACTACATATGGCACCGCAGGCGATGACACTGATACATGGAAAGTAGACAGGAGAACGGGGGAAATAGGAAAACCTGGAAAATGCGCTCCCTGCGTCGCTTTGTCCACCACAAATCTCACATGTCGCCAGGGATCGAACTTGGGCGAGTGGTTTAACTACGCGGCCACATTCTAAATTAATGTTGCATAACTAGTAAACCGCATGAGATAGGAAAAACTTACTCCACAAAAAATGATCTCGTTAAAACACAAGTTTATGCCCTATACAGTTTTTTTTAAGAATTTACGTTTCCGATATGTTCTTTGTGATTGGTTTCAGTTTTAAGCTACCACTTAAGCTTTTCTCAAACGAGAGGTCATCTTTCGTTTCACCTATCTTTCACTCCTGCCATGCAGAGCGAAATCCGAATTCCAGTTGTTTCACATAGCGACTGGCTTTTTAAAAGATTTGACTAGGTTTAGCTTAGTGTACTACCTTATTTCCCTTCATTTAGAAGGTACTAATACTACCATTTCTGCTAATGTTTATCGCTATTACCACGATGTGGATAAAGGAATAACATTTTATGGCAAAAGTCAAGTGGGTCAAGTCCTCCTTTTCTAGTTTATTTCTTTAGATATTGTTTAAGAATCCTTCAATATTTCATGTATTAAAATGTTCCAAAAATCACTGTTAAATTATGAAGTTATGTTATTGCATTATGATGTTCTATTCATAATATTTTGGAACGCCCACTAAGCTCTCCGATAGCCCATCGCCTTAGTGTGGGACTAGCCTGTCTGCCTCACATTCAAGAGGTCGCGAGTTCGAATCTTGGTTTTTATTGTGTTTAACGACCGCTTTTACTACATATGGCACCGCAGGCGAGTCACTGATACATGGAAAGAAAATAGAGCACCGGTGGAATAGGATGGAGGGGGAAACAGGAGAACCCGGAGAAAATCCGCCCTTGCGCCGCTTTGTCCACCACAAATCCCACATGCGGTCGCTTGAGATCGAACCCGGTCCCGCCTAGGTGAGAGGCGAATGGTCAAACCACTAGGCCACGGTGCGGCCAATCTTGGTTCAGGTGAGTTACCCGGCTTTTTGTTCTTCTTTCTTCGATATGTTTCTTTATCCTGAGAAGACGAATGTCTTTACATAAAGCTCCTAGGACTCCGAGCTCATTTAAATGTCATTTTCTAGAGTTCATTAATCGACTGATAAGATCTATCAGATTAAGGACGTAATTAAAAAAAATATCGGATTAAATCCTAACCGGGGGATCACACCTTTTTCCTTTCACTCTTTGTTGTTATTACCTCTAACTCGCACATAGTAGGTAGAGAAAATACTATATTCCAACTAAAACTTCTATATTGGGATTTCACCTCAAATTCAATTTTGAAACCCTTTGAATCCAAAAGTTGTGTATATGTGTGTGTGTGTTTGAATAACATAAATAAGTACAAAATAAAAAGTCGGGAGAAAACCAAATTTGGATTTGAATTCAGTATATAGTTTCAATGGTACAACAGGAAGATTTTCGAAAACATTTCCTAACCTCTAGTTATCATTTACATCAGAGTTGAGGTCGCTGGAGGGCGTGCAGGGCTATTTACAGCCCTTACTGCGGACAGTACAGTTATATATTCTATTTATCAGTGATGGTGGAACGCAACGTATTGTTTCGTAGTTGTGATGACTGATATACCAGAGTTGGAAAGAATATACTACAAGTTTTCGAGAAATCTGAGAAGAAAAACTCCGCGGGCGATTTTTTTTTTTTTTTCATTAAACATTTAAGGTGATATCGGGGGATTTCCACTTGAAACAACTCGTTGTCTGTAGGTACTTTTACTTTGGTTTAAATCATTTTTTTTTTACTCAAACACACACATTCACACTCACATACAAACTTCCAGACACTGTGGAGGTTAGGGAATAATTCTGGCTAAAGAAAAATTCCCCGCCCCAGACGGGAATCGAACCCGGGACCCCCGGGTGAGCATGCGATTCAGAAAGTAACGAACGTTTTGGCATAACTAACTAATAACGAAAGATATGAATACAAAACTTTATTTACAAACTTACAGTACCTTGCTCTGTTTCTCAACGTAATTGCTATCAAAGTATGTATTGTCACACAGTATAAGGGTGTCAATATCTATGTTATACTCTTCCACCGCTAAAGATCTGATTCAAGATGTTGAAGTTTTCACCGGTTGCGAATGCACAAAATGTTCAACCAATCGAATTTTGTAGGTAAATAACGCAAGTGTATGCTGATAATGCAAGAACGAGTCTTCAGTGAGGAAATGGTGCATAATTTACGAGTAATCCGTAATACCGGAGTGGAAGTTCGTCAGTCATTATTGAGGAGTTGAAAGCAACTGTTGATAAAGGAACTCACAGAAACCGGTGTTTTGTTTTAGGCATCTTACATGACTTTTTGAGTGGAGAAGATTTGCTAACCGATGAAGACTTCAAAGTGGCAGTGACATCTGGCTCAAGTGTATGGTGATAATGCAATGAACGAGTCTTCCGGGAGTATATACCGCATCTTTTACAAGTACTCAAGGAAGAACCAGTGAGCACGACAAAGATCAGAGAGGTAATTCATCGGTCGTTATGGAGGAGTTGAAAGCAAATGTTGATAAAAGAATTCACAGAAGCCGGTGTTTCACATTTCGTTCTATTGCCACTGGCATTCGTCTCTCCGGTTCATATGTCCACTGACGTCATTACAACCGCAGTTGTTAGTGAACGTTCAAAATGTTTAAGACAACTTCTCATCCTGCCGACTGTGAAGGGCATTCCGTAATTCGATTATGTTAAGCCACCTGAAATCATCGTCAACTTGTAGAGATTTGAGGTGAAAATGCCATGACAGAATGGTGAGAAAATACGTTAGGCAATTCAATGGTGGACGATCCAAACGATGTTCATGACGAAGCATGTTGTCATTGATGGTTTGGTAGAACAAGTGAATGAGACAATTCGTGAAAACAAGTTCACAATAAGAGTGCTATACGAGTTTTCACAAAACACTGTGTTTATCAGTTCACTGGTGGCACCTTTCTTTGATAAGTGCATAAAAAGTTGATTCCCTGTTATGACAAATGACTGAACAATTGAGGCAACTAAGTCATAACATCTTATGTATTCCATTTACAAAATTTTCTCAATATCCTTATAACAAATTATTGTTAAAACCCTTACTCTTCTATCTACTTCAAGCTAACCGAGATAAACATTAACAGAAATTGTCTTATTACTCTCTTATAGGTAAAAGGGAAATAAGGGAATTCACTGGGCTAAAAGCGATAGTCAAATCTTTTAAAACCCATGTGGTTGAAATCCGTTCCTTTGCATTGCCAGGAGTTGACAAATTCCCGTATGAGAAAAGTTTCAAGTATTTTAATACTGAAAACATAACAAGGAATATCTAAAAATGGTCAGTTACACGAAAATATGTACGACATAACTTGTGTGTTTAAATAAGATCTACATTTTGTGTCTAGTAAGTTTTTGTCTATCTCTTACGGTTTACAGTTATGCGAAATTCAGCAAAATTCATATATAGATCTTCAGGGATTATTCCCAGAAAAATAAAGATATATGTACATTGCATTTGCCATGTAAATATCGTTTATTGGTATAAGGTATTTTAATAAACATCGTAAGAGCCATTTTTGAGAAAATCTCCCATATAAAGGTTAGTTTGGGGATGGGGGAATTTTACTCAAAATATTCGTGTCGCATCCTTGGAAGATACTAAACTTATATACCAAGTTTGGTATTTTACAGACTCCACATTTTTGAGTTATCGTGTTCACAGACACACGGAGGACACACACGGACATTTTCCTAAAAAATGCTATTATTATTATTATTATTATTATTATTATTATTATTATTATTATTATTATTATTATTATTATTATTATACAGCGAATCCCCTAACACGTGTATTTCCTGCGAAATCTCGGTATCGAATTCCCTATGTATCACGTACTATGTAGAGCAAGTAAAAATATGTTAAGAAATGCTCTCATGTACAAATAAATCTTGTTGAGAAAACATTTTTTTTCCCAAACCGATACTTGCCTTCCATACACGTTTCGTATAATATTTGTCAAAAGTTTTCATCTCAGAATGGGTCTAATGATTTTAATTAAAATGCAATATACGAGATCAAAGCTATTTACGTCATAGAATGATGCATATCTTTAATTTTCTGGAAGTAGCCCAAGAAGTGTTCATTAGAAAGGGATTTACTATAATACTGTACAACCGTCAAAAGCGAAGCGTTAGAAGAAAACATGCCACAGAAAAAATATAAACACAGAATTTATATCAAATAACTTTTTGTGGCCTAAGCTATGTCTGATATACCAGCTGTTAGGTATTTAACTAGTCAACGCCGCGAGAACCTGAGTGACTTAAGAGCTTTTATGGTGGGAAATAGGCCACCCTCGTTACTTCTTACAAAAATGTGTACACAAAAATGCAGGCTTACATACTGCACCCAATAAGTTTTCAGGTGAAAAAAAAAAAAAAGCTTTCCATTCACATACTTTCTCTAACTGTTCCATATATAAACTAGTCTTACAAAAGATTATTCTTTTATCTACTTCATGCTAATCTGGATATTGCTATGTGAAACAATTGAGGTTCAGTTCGCTCTGCATGGTCCCGTTTGAGAAAAGTTGGGTAATTTAAAACTGAAATCATAACAAGGAATGTCACGAAAACGGTCAACTCTACACGAAAAACATTCTATGACATAAATTACGTATTTTAGCGACATCTACATTTTTGTGTAGTAAGTTTTTGTCTCTCTCTTACGGTTTAACCGTTATGCAAAATTTTGCAAAACTCATCATAAATAAAGACCTCTTCAGAGGCTATTCCCAGAAAATTCAAAACATACATTATATATGTGATGTAAATATCTTTAATATACGGTGTTTAAATTAAAGGTGTTAGAACTATTTTTGAGAAAAACAAAATTCTCTAAAAATGTTTCAAGTAAAAGGGTACTTTGTAGTGGGGGAATTTTCGTGAAAATCTTTGTGTAGCATCCTTGAAATATACTAAATATAAATACCAAGTTAGGTATTTAACGGTGTTTTCGTTTTTGAGCTATGCTGTCCACAGGCACACACACACGGAGCTTTTTCTAAAAATGCTTTTTTCGGACTCGGGAGACCTCAAAATATAATTTCCGGTGAAATCTCGGTATTAAATTTTTATGTACCTTCTCTATCCATATGTACATTGTACATACGAGCTAGAGAAAGTAATAATTTGATAATACCTTACACCTAGTTAAATGCCTTATAATGTTTTATTTGTTTGTTCTACGTTTTATAAATGGAACGAACTCTTAATTTACATTGAAAGGTACCCCTGAAAACACACAAACAAATGCAAATTGTAAACACAACAAAGGCTGTCAACACTTTCATTAAATTATCGAATGCGAATTCTAAACAGTTGCCATGCATAAATATGAAAAGGCCTGATATAACGTAATATCAGAAATAAACATTCTGATTATTCCATTCACATAACTTTCTCTAACTGATCTGCAAACAACAATTCTTGCATAAGATTATTATTTTATCTACATAATACTAAACACAAACGGTATTATTACTTATTTCCTTACAAGAAAAAAGGGAAATAAGGGAATACACTAGGCTAAGAGAGTCAAGTTTTTTTTAAAGCTTGTTGCTAGGCGTTTGCCATTGAAATTCGGTTGTGTTTCCAAGGACAGGAGTAAAACGGAACGAAAGATAACTTCCGGTATGAGAAAGGTTGAAGTAACCAGTTCAAAACTGAACGAATAACAAAAAATATCACGGAAACGGTTGACTATAACAGTATATGAAATAGATTCGTGTTTTAACGAATCTACATTCTTGGGTATCTCTTACAGTTTACCGGTAAATTTTGAAAATAAGCATTTCATTTGTCATAAAAATATCTTAAAACTGATATTTTAATCCAAATCATTAGAGCTATTCTTAAGAAAATCATCGTTTTTTAAATGTTTTCCATGTAATTTGGAGGAAGAGAGTTTAAAAATTTTTATTGCAGCCCTAATATTCTGAACTTAAATATCAATTTTAGCATTTAACTGACTATTCGTTCTTTTCTTTGTGTGTGTGTGTGTGTGTGTGTGTGTGTGTTTTGAGTTACACTTTTAAAAATACACAAACGCTTACGCGCGGATGTTTTTCAAAATAGCATTTTCCATGCAGTTCAAAACGTGTATTTACTGAAATGTTAATATATAATTTTGGGTGGAATGACATTCATCTTCTACTTACTGTAGGTACGCAGTAGAGAATGTAATCAAATTCCTGATAACAGGATACTGTACTTGAAAACACTTTAAATAAAATTAAAATATAGTGACAATATGGTGCGAGCTTATCGGGAGGACCGTGTCGATCGACCGACTAGTTAAGGAGATGGATAAGAGATTACTGAATAGCGCTGTCGCGCATCTTAAACGCCAGAAAGGCAGACTAGAGATAACCAGATATTTTGGGACCTTTTTCCCCTCCTCCCGAACATTCTAGAAGTCGCTCGAAAATTCCAGTGGCTATATAAGCGAGCCAGCTAGTTGGATAGTGTGTTTGGTGTAACATCAAAAGCGGTTCTAAAAGTGAGTAGGTGCTGACAGTTGTGACGTTCAGTGAGTGCTGCTACTACCAGAGATTAGAGACATCCTGTATTCGACTCCCAAGCGAGTGAACCAACCGAAGAGGAGGCTGCTTCGCGTGTATTTCATTATGCTGCTAGGCGCTGTCACACAAGTAAAGTGACAGGGAAAAGTGTACAGTCACAATATATCCAAGGGTAATTACTTAATTACTCCAGCTGTGTGTCTACTGGTATTCCTTAACATAGAGGTTACTGTAAGGGGAATAAACGCAAAAGGAATACATGAATAAGTGTATTTATTGACATAACAATATCATACATAGAATTTCAACAATCGCACGGGTCTACAGACAGTACGTGCTTTTGTAATACACATTAAAAACAATATTAAAACAACAACAAAGAATTAAAAGAGTAAACACGAAAATAAAAAGACAAAGGTAATACACAATCCAAAGCAATATTAAAACAACAATATAGAATTAAGAGTAAACCCGAAAATAAAAATACAAAGATATTCAAATATTGCAATTTAAATTTACAGCACAGAGTGCACCTTCATAAATGCACCCTCTTATAATTAATAATTACACTTAAAAGAAATATATACACATAATATATACACAACATATAAAGCCATAGCACAAGAGTGATCTTAGTATGACA
Organism: Hymenopus coronatus; assembly: GCA_030762935.1. NCBI lineage: Eukaryota > Metazoa > Arthropoda > Insecta > Mantodea > Hymenopodidae > Hymenopus > Hymenopus coronatus. The sequence continues at coordinate 42,724,803 of CM060899.1, forward strand.
TAATATATATACATGTAGAACATTGTAGTCACTTTTATTTAGTTGATCTTATCCCCCCCCCCCTTCTCTATTGGCAGCCTCCTCAGATCTCAGCTGTCTTGGCTTAAGTATAGATTTACCTAGCCCGTCCATGTTTTCCGTGCCTGCCAGTAGCGCTCAACATGCTTCTAGCCCTACATTCGCGGTGGTAAAGAATCGCGGTAAATATTTTTCCCGCCATTCCTCCGTACCCCTACATCTTGCCAAGATGTGAGTCCACGACTCTTCCTCCTCGCAAATGGGACAGATTCTCGTACCATTCTGGTTAGAAATGTTCGTGCTCCCCCATACTCCTAGTCTAATCCACGCGAGCCCCTCTCTAACGAGTTTGGTACCTTTTTTGATATACTGCTCCATACCCCACTCCGATTTTAGTCAGACTGTACTTCTAATGAAACCTTCTCTGTGCATTGAAACGCAAAAGGAAGTTCTAACAATCCAAAGTTCACAATCCAAAGGAAAGGCACATGCAGCATAAGCGTAAGACTTTGCACCCATGTTATTTAATGGACACAAACACATATTCACGCAACGTAGTACGTAATACAAGGAATTGCAAACACTAACTTTTGATATTTGCGTGCATAGAAAAAGAATTCTGCGTTTATTTCTCCAAGTATTGATAGCTTCTGGGGGGGAAAAACCACTTTTGCGATTCGAAATTTTACGTGTACAAGCATGTTCCTCCATAAAGACGCGCATTGCCATTTTAAATGCTGACCTATGATTACTTGATGCAACACATCTTTTTTGTGTTGCTTACTTATAAAATTTAATTTTGAGCATTATTGATTATTAATTATATTATCTAACACCTAACCTACACACAGTTTATGTGAGGGGATTAATTACATTGGTTTAACTATGAAGTTCGTGACATAAAGTACCTACGACATTATAAATTGCCATTGACGTGTGTTTTCTCATAATCTGAGATTTCCTTGTGGTTTACCGGAGACAGTCTGACATGTTCCTTCACATGACTTTCGCTATATCTCCGCAATAAATTATTGTTAAAAAGCTTATTCTTCTATTTACTTCATGTTAATTGGGAAAAAATCAACAGAAATGTCTTATACTTGCTTCCTTGTAAGTAAAAGGGAAATAAGGGAGTACCGTAGGTTAAAGTGATAATCAAAAGATGGTTGCTATGTGACAATCTCCTTAGTTTGTATGGACAGGAGTTGGCAAATTCCTGTATGAGAAAAATATAAGTATTTTAAAACTGAAATCAATAAGAAGGAATATCTCAAAAACGGTCAACCCCACGAAGAAAATGTATATACCATTAATTGTGTGTTTTAACAAGCTCTACATTTTTTGTTAAGTACGGTTTTGTCTATCTCTTACGGTTTACCAGTTATGCAAAATTCCGCAACATTCATTCAGAATAAAGATGTCTTCAAAGGTTATTCCCGGAAAGTCCAAAATATACATTTTATTTGTAATGTAAAACTTAAATATAAGATATTTTAATCAAGATCGTTAGAGCCATTTTTGAGAAAATCAAAATTTTCGACAATTTTTCCATATAAAGGGTAGTTAGGGGTGGGGGATTTTCTGAAAATCTTCGTGTCGCATTCTTGAAAGATACCTAAATTCTAAGTTTGGTTTTTAATGGACTTTTCGTTTTTCAGCTATGCTGCCCACAGACAGACACACACACATTGACATTTTTCTAAAAACTTTTTTTTTTGGATTCAGAGGGTCTCAAAACATATATTTCCGGTGAAACCGCGGTGTCGAATGACTGATTGTGTTGTTCATTCCAAAATTTCACAAACTGGTGTGTTTGCGTAGCACTTTTGCAAATGTCGAATTGTGATGTCATCTATGACATTTTCCTCAAAACTCAGCATTCACTCACACAGTTTGAACATAAATGATGTGTTATTTCGCGCGCCATCCTGTAACTTAGTGATCTTAATCATCCCCTATGCTGTTATAAGAGTTGTGTTCACACAGAAACCGGACTTTCGAAATTGCGCGCCAACCAGCAGAGGGAGCGCACTGCGACTCTTGAGCGCATATGCCGGCAGGTTTAGACAACAAACTGACGTTTGCCGCGTTTCGCTGACAGTAAGCGAGCTACATCCGCTATAGTGGCCACGTACAAAAGCTGCCAAAGTGAGAGTGAGAGAGTTTGAACAACAAAGTATGTGAATTTTGTTACAAACTTGGCAAAATTTCACAGAGACATTACAATTGCGTAACCAAGCATACGGGGAGGACTGCATGATTCACATGTAATGCTATGAGTGGTTTAACGGTTTTCAACAGGGCAGATGTCGGTCGGTGATCATCCCAAGCCCGGACGACTTTCCACATCAACAGATGATAGCCATGTGGATAGAGTTCGTGGTGTGATTCACGGTAATCGTCGTTTAACTGACGAAGTGGGCATCATTATAGGATCATGCCATCACATTCTGACTGACAAACTTGAAACGTGTCCTGTCAGTGCAAAAGCCATGCCGTGTTTGTTGAATGAAGATCAGAAACAGACGCGTGTTAAAATCAGCTAGGAACCGCTTGCCACTGCCAATGACAATGAACCCTTCCTTAAGAACATATTAGGGGATGAGAGATGGGTTTATGGTTATGATACTGCAACGAAGGTCCAGGCGCCGCAGTGGGGGGCAAAGGAGTCTCCTCGTTCAAAAACAGCTCGTATGAGTCTCTCAAAGGTCAAAGTGGTTTTGGTTGCACAAAGACATTGTCCATCATGAATTTGTACCATGTGGTCAGATGGTAAACAATGAAGTCTACCAGAGTATCCTAGTGCAAATGAGGGATAAAGAAAGAGGTCTGAAACCAGAATTGGAAATTGCATCATGATAATGCGCCATAACGCATCACTCCCCTGCGCAGCTATCTAGGAAACCATCACATTCCCGTTGTGCTCCATCCACCTAGCCCCAGACTTTTTCCTGTTTCCCAAACTGTAAAACATGTATTTCATCCATATGACTTTCACTGGCTGTTTCACATACAAACTATTCTTATAAAAGATTATTCATTTATCAAAATTATACTAATCAAGTATTAGCAGTGATTGTCATATTTGCTTTCTTCTAAGTAGAAGGAAAATAAAGGAAATCACTAGGCTAAAACGATAGTCAAATCTTTTAAAAGTTTGTCGTTATGTGAAAAAATGAAGTAAAACAAAAGAGAAATGAAAGATGACATCTCTTTTAAGAAAGGTTACGTAGTTTATAACTGAAACCAATAGCAAGGAACACCTCGGAAGCAGTCAACTCTTAAAAAAAAAAAAAAAAAAAAATTATATACATATCACAAATTATGCATTTTAACATTTTTTGTGTAGTATGTTTTCCTTTATGTCTTGCGGTTTCCAGTTATGTAAAATTCGTCCAGAATGAAAAGCTCTTCAAACGCCATTCCCAGAAAATTCAACGTGTACATTTTATTTGTGAAGTAAATTGTCTCTAATATACAGTATTTTAATCAAAATCGCTAGAGCCATTTTATAGAAAAACAAAAATTTCAAAAGCTTTTTCATGTGAAGAGTATTTTGGGGTAGGAATTTTATTGAAAATCTTTGTGTCACATCCTTGGAAGATATTAAACTTAAATACCAAGCTTGGTGTTTACCGGTCTTTTCGGTTTTGAGCTATGCTATCCACGGACGCACACGCGCGCGCGTGGACCTTTTTCTAAAAGTGTTTTTAGGGGGGGGGACTTTGCGGAACCTCAAAACATAAGGCATATTTTTGGTGCAATCTCGACAACAAATTTTTGGGTGGCATACAGAATCTTTTTTACCTACCATACGTATAGTACATATAGAGAAAGTAAAAACGCGTAGAAATAACGTCGTACATATAGAGGAGGTTCAGGACAATGAGACAAGAGACCTACGCGTCATTGTAGAAAATGGTTTCAGGAGGCGTTCCAAAAATGGAAAAGACGATGAGAACGGTGTATTGTCAGTAAATGGGATTGTTTTGAGTGGAACAATGCTTCAACGGTTGTACAATAAGCAATAAAGATGTTATAGCAAAAGCTCAATTTCTTTTTGAACACACCTCGTATTCCTAACTTGTATTCCATTTATCATTCCTCCCAGCGTCTCTCTTGAGAGAAGTAGTTTCTGCTTATCCAATGTCACTATCTTTTCCCCTCCTAATCAGTTTCAGTGCTATCCTACCTTCACCCAGTCTGTGTAAAACATTCTATTTTGTTTGTGATTCCTCAGCTTCCATTATTCTTTGGAATAAAACGTATCCATGTTTCAAGTGCAGCCAATAGTTTTTCACTTCTTTGCAAATGTCGAAGTTTACAATGCGCTCCACTGATCTCTTTCTTGGTTCTTTCTGCAAAGTTTCACAGACGGTGTTTCTTTTTCTATTAAAAGTGTCCTAGGCCACTGTTGTTACTCCGTATAACTTCTATAAAAAAGTGAGCTCAGTTTTACTTTCTCTACACGTACTATGTACATAGTGTATAGACAAGGTATTGCATTCCAGCCATGTATTCGATACAGAGATTTCAACGGAAATATATGTTTTTAGGCCCCCAGAATCCAAAGAAAAGCATTTATAGAAAACGGTACGTATGTGCGTCTGTGGACAGCACAGCTCAAAAACGAAATATTAAACTTGGTATTTAATTCACTATCTTTCAAGGATGCGACACGAAGATTTGCATGAAAATATCCCACCCCAAACTACCCCTTACACGGTAAAATTTATGAAAATTTTATTTTTCTGAAAAATGGCTTTAATTTTGATTAAAAACTATATGTTAAAGGTATTCACAACCAAATAAAATGTATATTTTGAATGTTCGCGTGAACACGATCATTCAAAAACGAAAAGTCGGGAAGATACAAAACTTTGTATTTGAGTTTAGTATCTTCCAGGGATAGGACACGAAGATTTTGAGAAAATTTTGATTTTCTCAAAAACGCCTCTAACGACTTTGATTAAAATATCGTATATTAAAGATATTTACCTGGCAAATAAAATGTATTTCTTGAATTTTCTGCGAATAGCCTCTGAAGACTACTTTATTCTGGATGAATTTTACGGAATTTTGCATAACCGGGAAACCCTAAGAGATGGATAAAATCTTATCACACAAAAAGTGTAGAGCACGTTAAAACACACAATTTATGTTATATGAATTGTGGAGTTGGTCGTTTTTTAGATATTCCTTGTTTTTTGTTTCAGGTTTAAAAAAATATGTTTCTCATACAGGAATTTGTCAACTCCTGTCCATACAAACAAATGAACTTCAGTCACTTAGCAACCAGCTTTTGATTATCACTTTAACCTATAGTACTTACTCCCTTATTTCGCTTCCACTTACAAGGACGCAAGTAATAAGACTATTTCTGCTAATTTTTTCTCGATTAGGATGAAGTAAATAGAAGCATGAGCTTTTTAATAATAATTTGTCAGAAATGTAGAGAAAGTCATGTGAATGGAACACATCAGATTTTTATACGTTGGTGTATCCCAGGTAGGGATGAACAAAAAATAACGTAACGGTTATCTTAATATAGTTAATTTTATTGTAGCAGTTACAGAAGTAATCAAGGGTGGCTCCAGGACTTCTGTAAAGGAGGGACGTGCTAGGTGGTTTGGGAGCCCTCAGAAAAATATTAAAAATTTGGCTCCGAAAATTGGGACTTTAAGGTAGAACAAATTTGGAGCAGCCCACCTTAGTGGTGTGGTCTCATATTCAAGAGATTGCGAGTTCGAATCTCGCTTGGGTAGGTTAACCGGATGAGATATTTTTCGGAGTTTCTCTTACCATGAGAAGACGAATGAATAAATAAATAAAACCCGAATACTGGCACCTAGGTAGCTATACCTAGGCATACATTCAAACTTTAAATATATTTCCCAAAACAAACATAAAAATTTTATCTATATTTAATTTCTCACTTTCTCTATACCTACTATGTACATAATGTATAGAGAATGTATTGCAATTCACCCAAAAATTCGACACCGAAATTTTACCGAAAATACACGTTTTAGGATCCCTGTATCCAAAAAAATTGAAAAAGGTCCATGTGCTTCGACACTTGTACAACAGCTGGTTCTGTCAATGTTTCGGATGCGTTAAATGCATTCAGAACTATGACAGTCTTTACAAACCAAGAGTGTCTAGATATGCTTCTTCCTTATCGAAAAGCTCAACTTTAGATCAGGAGTATCCAAAGTCTACAGCACCAAAAATACTGTACCGCACTACAAAGGTATTGGAGACAGTTGGAGTAGGGGACAGAGTCGTAGTGCTATACTATGAATACCTGCCACAGGTCACAGTGTATGTGAATTTGACAGAGCAATTAAGACACAAGAGTATTCAAATACACCTCACTGTCACATGCGATTACTTTTAACTGCGCACATACGAGGGTTGTCTGAAAAGTTCTCCACCTGATAATGAAAAACGACAATTCATGTTTTCAAAGTAGTTTTACTTTTCAACATAATCTCCTCTAATATCAATACATTTTGTCCAGCGGTGTTCCAATGCCATTATTCCCTCTCTGTAGTGTTCCTCTGGAAGTGCTGCAAAGTACCCATTTATAGCCGCAATTGCTGCTTCTTTGGACGAAAAGCGCCTTTCAGCGAGGAATTTCCTCAGTTTTGGAAACAGATGTAAGTCCGAGGGAGCCAAATCTAGGGAATAGGGTGGATGTTTCCAGAACTTCATTGCAGATGTCTCAAATTTCCCATTGCCAAAACACTTTTGTGGGCAGGTGCATTGTCCAGATGGAAAACATATTTTTTTCTTTTTTAACCCGGGTCCGTTTTCACGAATGCCTACATTCAGTTTGGTTAAAAGTTGAGAGTAGTATTCTCCAGTAATGGTTTTACCTTTTTCGAGATAGTTCATAAACAAAATTCCTTTGGCATCCCAAAACACTGATGCCATGATCTTCGCCTTCTTTGGAGCTGAAGAACCAACTTCTGCCTACTGCATCGACTGCTGCTTAGATTCGGATGTGTAGTGGTGAATCCATGTTTCATCCGTTGTGACGTATGCGCAAAAAGTCACTTCTGTTCTTCTGAAAAAGTGCCAAGCACTTTTCAGAAAGTGTGGTGCGAATGCGTTTGTTAGCCATAGTGAGGATAGGCGGCACCCATCTTGCGCAAAGCTTTTTCATGTTTAATTCCTGATGCAAGATATGACCAATGCATTCCTTGAAATTCGAAGAGCATTAGCAATTTCACACACCTTTGTATGTCGATCTTCCAAAATCATGTCATGCACTTTTTCAATGATTTTCGTTGTGGTTACAGTTTTTGGACGTCCTTCACGAGGATCGTCTTGGACGCTTTCACGGCCACGTTTAAAATCGGCCGCCCATTCTTCACAGTAGAAACTGAAGGTGAAAGGTCACAATACACATTTACAATTCGCAAGTGAATTTCTTTAGCTGTTAAACCTTCTTTTCGAATAACTTTATCGCAGCACGATACTCGAATTTCTCCATTTTCAAAGCAATGGGCTGATCCACTGTTTCAAACTGCCTACAGTCAACTATTGCCTTGAATGACTTGTAATTTTACATAGGGTCTATTAACATGTGTACCAACGTTAGGGAAAAAAATCATGTAAGTAGCGGCGTTATCTCTGGCTGGGGCCGAAAACTTTTCAGACCACCCTCGTAGATTTGCATCTGCTGTTCGATATCTGGAATGAGATTTTACTGGTTATAATTCTGAAAAAGTCTTCAGTTCCTGTCTGTAATGTTAACGTGGTCTTTGTGACACGCAATATAATAACGTCTTATGTTAGCCTTATATATCCCCGTAAACTCTTAGAACAAATAAGACATCTTAAGGGTCGGCTGATTAAGTCCCGGGCCTCACACATAGCGCCACTAGGCCACTTAGACGGTAGCACCGTATAATTTAACACTATACTAGCTTGTATCCATAGTTATAGGTCAATAGCCTGTTTAGTTTTCGAATGAGAGCATTTTAAATAAGACATTTTCACGAAAATGGAGGATTTGGAAAAACGAGCAGTGATTAAATACTTCCACTTGAAAGGCTTAACGCCTAAAGAAATCAAGGAGGAATTGGACAATGATTAAAAGGTGGGTTGTAGAGTTTAAATGGGACGTACGAGCACTAGTGATGAGCCTCGCTCTGGACGCCCTGTAGAAGTGACAACACCAGAAATTATTGAAAAAATTCATCGTTTAGTACTGGAAGACCGAAGATTAAAGTTTTTTGAGATAGCAGTGGCTGTAAACATACCAAAAGAACGTACAGGTAATATTTTAAGTATTGTCTTGGGCTTTCACAAGGTCTGTGCAAGATGGGTGCCGCGATTGTTGACACCTAATCAAAAATTGCAAAGAAAAACCGTTTCTGTTAAGAATGTGACTTTTTGAGACGGCTTACTACCATGAATAGAACTTGGATACATCACTAAACCCCAGAAAATAAATCACAGTCAAAACAGTGGCTTGCGCCAGGTGAACCAACTCCAAAAAAGGCAAAGCTAATTTTGTCAGCTAACAAGGTTATTGTTATTGATTACTTGAAAAAGGATAAAAGTATCACTGGTGACTAATACGCAAGCTTACTGCAACGTTTGGGTGATGAGGTGAAAAGAAAAAGTATTGTTTCATCACGACAATATTCCGGCACATCGTTCAGTCATTGCAATGGGGAAAATGTGTGAATTAAAATTCGAACTGTTTGAACATCCAACCTATTTGCCAGATCTAGCACCCCGTGACCACCTGTTCCCAAACCTCGAAAAATTTCTTGGAGGACGAAGATTTCACAGTAACGAGGAGGTCATTGATGCAGTAAACAGCTATTTTGAGGGCCTTGATAAATCGCACTACAGAGATGGTTTAATTAAATTAGAACTCCGATATAACAAATGTATTAGCCTTTCTGCAGGTTATGTTGAGAAATAAAGCAAACACATTTGTTTTAAATTCTGTTTTCATTGAGAGGCCCGGGACTTATCAGCCGACCCTAGTACACTTTCATCAGAAGCAGTACAGAAAAATTATCCCTCCCATTCGTCCTTAAATGTGCTACACGTTTCCCTACCATTTCACTAAGACTGACAGTCCACAGCTACACGTCTCAAGGAAGGGGTGAATGGACTGATACATTACGTTAGCCCACATCGACGTCCCCTCACTCAAGGGCTGTATTCGCGAATACAGTTTTGGAGACGTCTGCTTTAGGTTATTATTTCTGGGAACATTTGAAGAATAGGGTGTATTACGAAGAGTTTGCTACCATTAATGATCGCACACATGTGTTTGAAGCAGCCCTAGAGATTGGGCAGAACGCAGAAGCTCTAACGAGGGTAGTGCAAAATGGGTTAGGAAGATGCGATGCCTGCTTAGATCCTAACAGATAACATTTTGAGCATCTACTGTAGATAAACATATCATATTGTTGATGTTTTAGTTATTGACCATTAATAAATTTTCTGTTTAGCAGAGAATGTGCTTTTGATTTAATTACCCACGACGCACTTGAACAAAGTATTTCTATAATTCTCATTTGAAGTTACTATATTTTAATCACCAGACTATCAAAATCTTATGTTTTTAGTTTACGTCACATGATTACGATCGGATAGCTTGATATAGAGCCACTGCACCCTCTATAGTGCCAATAGCTAATAAACACACGGGCACGTGGCAAACCGGATTTCAAACACGAACCTACACAAAACACTGGCATGGCCGCAAACCAAAACATTCGGCTCTTAGATCCTACTGGTTCCAGGCGTGCATATAACATATTCAATAATGTTCAATTATCTCCATTACCCTTCAAGATATTTGAAGTTGCTATAGGGGTTTCTTTTTAGTCATGTTTGGTCCTCCCAGCACGCGAAATCTGCACACTCAAACCCCTACACGACTGCTTTAGTTTCCTTTGTGATTTCCAAATCTGTAATATTGTAAAGACATTTGCCAGCGAGGCAAATGATCATCAAGTTGGTAACATTTGCTGTTTGTCTCCGTCGTTCGCGACTTCCTTCAACTGCGTGCATGTAATTAACGTAATGGGAGAAAGGGTTTCTGGTTGCCGCACTGAGTCCTTTGTTCATCTGTTCATTGCCCTCAGGAGATTAGTTTTCTAAGCACTTCAAAGCGTGCCTCAGGTTTACAACGCTATACTTCATGGCTTCAACAAAACTTCTGAAAACAATTAATCAGAACTACTTGCTATTTGCCTGACGACAACGCTTTACAGCAGTGAAGAGTACGTTTATATTAAAAATGACAAATTATAACTTCTAACAGAAAAGAGCACTGTATAGGATTAACATCGGAATAAGTGTATTACTTTCTCTACAGCGTAGTACGTACATAGAGAAGATATTGCATTCCAAGCAAAAATTTGATGTCCAGATTTCACTGTTAGAGGTTTCCTGAACCCAAAAAATGTCTTTTTACTTTCTCTACACATACTATGTACATAGTGTAGAGAGAAGGCACTGCATTTCACCCAAAAGTTGGATACCGAGATTTCACCTGAGTCCAAAAAAAAAATATTATTACAAAAATGGATCTATGTCTGAGTGTGTGGGTCTCTATCTGTCTTTGGACAGCATAGAGCAAATCCTAAAAGACCGTTAAATAACAAACTTGGTATTTAAGTTTATTTTCTTCCAGAGATGCAACACGAAGAGTCTCAAGAAAATCCTCCGAAACCAAAATATCCTTTATATGAACATTTTGTTCAAATTTTTGTTTTTCTAAAAAAAAAAAAAGGCTGCAAGGATTTTGAATAAAACATCATACATACTTACATCACACATAAAATACATATATTTAATTCTATGGCAAAAGCTAGTATCTTCCAAAGATAGGACACGAAGAACATTCCCGCACCCCAAACTACATTTTACATAAAAACTTTTTCTGACATTTGATTTTCTCTAAAATGCAGTTAACGATTTTGATTAAAAAACCACATGCTTAAGATAAGTTTATCAGAAATCAAGTATATGTCTTGAGTTTTCTGATAATATCCTCTTAAGCCGTCTTCATTTCAGATGATGTTTACATACCTGGTAAACCGCAAGAGAGAGACAAAAAAACTTGCTTCACAAAAAATGTAAATTACGGCATACACTTTTTTTGCAGTTAGCCATTTCCGAGATATTCCTTATTATTGATTTTTAAATTACTAGTGCTCAAAATAGGTGGTCCCTGTTCACTTTTCTCATCCTGGTTATGTAAAGAGAAAGGAATTTCAAATGCTTCACATAGTGACAGGTTTTAAAATATTTGTCTATCGTTTAAGCCTGGCTTATTCCCTTATTTCTCTTGTAATTACAAGAATATATCTACTAATATTTATCTCCCTTATATTTGATTCTCGTGAAGTAGATGAATAAGCTTTTGCAATAATAATTCGTCGCAGAATAGGCAGAGAAAACACTGTAACAATGTTTATTGACTCAAAATGTAGCAACAAATAAAGTCTTATATTCACTCGATGCTGCGACGCGTAGAGAGTTTACGGCTGCTCGCGCGCGCGCTAACACTCCAGCCACTAACGACTCAGTACAATTCACAGCAACACACCACTGCACTGCAATTCGTCCTCTTTTTTAGTTAGAGCATAACGTCACAGAACTTCGTGGAAGCTTCTGGAAGTCGAATCTTGGAGAAGCATATAGAAAATCGAGAAGAATTAGGACGTCTCGAGTTCCAAAGGTTCCTGTTACGTCGCGCCGCTCTTCCTGTTCTTGTTAAACCATTCCAGCTCCATCGCCGCATACCAGAGCGAACCTGAGAGCGGTCACAAACATGGACAGCATTGTCAAAGCACTGAAAATGGAACAAACAATTTTTTTTTCTAACTTATCTTGCATGGCTTCCTAGCCTTATGGCTCAACTGAGTAATTACTGTTTACTCTACATTTTTTCCTCCCTGTAGCATTCGCTATTTCTTGCTTCCTTTACTATTCTAATCTAAATAAAACATTTTTAGTAAAGGATACTTTGGAGTGGGGAATTTTGTTTGTCGCAACCTTGAAAGAGGCTAAACTTAAATATTACATTTGGTATTTAACGGAATTTTCCTCTTTGTTTACAGAAACAAGTATGTACGTACGTTTGACAGTATGTGCGACTCACCAAACTTCCTCTTCTTGCCTGGAGTTGGGAAAAAGACGTTATGACGCCATTATCATGCATAAATTACTTTGAAAACGCCTCATATAGTAGCAACTCAGCGTTTTAACTTGTATGTGTGCATCAAGGAAAACAAATACAACAAACATTCTGTGTTGGTAATGCTCGCACCTCGTAAAGAGATTAGTCAACTCCTCAAGCTAAGACGTTACACTATAAAACTTGATGAAAACACGACAGTCGGCTGTCAACAAAGGCGGAACACGAAGAATGGAGAATGCTGACAAATAAGGCAATAAGATTTTCGGATTACATTCCCTGAGAAAGCTGCATTGTTGTTGAGGAGGCTATTGCCCTTTAACGAGATCCCGTCTGCTTCTAGTAAACGGAGATTCTCTAAAGTCTTTTATTTGCCACATAAATCTTTGCAAAAGAGCTGAAACCGTTCTTTTTTTCCTTGGTCTTCGAACCCCTAGAACCTGAAGAAACAGTACACTAGAGGAAAAACATACCGAACAATCAAGAAATTGCATGCCATTCCAATATTTCCACCCAAGAATTCAATACCGAGAATTCATTATAAAGACATGTTTTGAGAGCCTCTGAACCAAACTATTAAAAAGTCTGATGTGTTGCATTCACATGTCTTATTCTTCAAACTATAGTTACAAGAGATTATTCTTTTATTCACGTCATGCTAATCGAGATAAAATTGGCAAAAATTACCTCATTTTTTGCTTCCTGGTAAATAGAAGGCAAATAAGGCGATACATTGGGTAAAGCGATAATAAAATTTCATCATAATGTTAAACAATTTGGTTCTCTTTTGTGTGCCCGAGAGTAAAACAAAAGCGATGTGAACAAAAGTTAACTTCCCGCTTGAGAAAAGTTTAAGTAACTGAAACCAATAACAAGAAACGTTTCGGAAACGGTTAACACTTCAAACAAAAATGTATATGACATACATTGTGTGTTTAAATGAAGAAAAATGTTGTCTATTTCTTACGGCTTACGAGTTACACAAACCCCAACTGGAAGGAGCAGCTCTTCAGAGGATATTCCCAGAAAATCCAAGATATACATTTCGTTTGTCATAAACATATCTTAAATATAAACTATTTTAATTTTAAATCGTTACATCCATTTTTGAAAAAAAAATCAAATTTTCGAAAAATGTTCCAGGTAAAGGGTAGTTGGAGTGGGGAATTTTCCTAAAATTCTTTGTGTCGTTTCCTTGGAATTATGGTATTTAACGCACTTTTGGTTTTTGATCTATGCTGCCCATAGACACACACGGACCTTTTCCTAAAAATATTTTTTTATTCAGGAGTCTCAAAGTTTATATTTCCGGTAAAATCTCGGTATCAATTTTGGGTGGAATACAATAACTTCGGGTCGTCTCCTTAGCGCGGTGGTAGCGCAGCTGCCTACCAAGCGGGAGACCTGGGTTCGATCCCCAGTACCGGCGTGGGGATTTTTCCCCCGCTGGGAGACCTGGACCGGGGTGCACTCAGCCTCGTGAGGTCCCTGGGGGGCCAATTGAGGAGCTACTTGATGGAGAAGTAGCGGCTCCAGGTCGTGAGGACCGCATTAACCGGCCGGGAGGGGCTCGAGGCGCTGACCACGTCTCACCCTCCAATACTGCATCCATGACGTCTGTAGTGGACCGAGATGGGGGACGCAGCGGCCGGGCGGTAGGCCAAGGTTCCCCGTGAGCTGTCGTGCCATGGAGCTATACAATAACTTCTCTAGCTACTATGTACATGGTACGTATAGGAAAAGAAAAAATCGCTGTGTGTCCCTATACAGCGTAATCTAAAAACGAATATTCTTGTCTAATACCGCGATGCCCTTTTTCATATTTTAATTCCAGTATGTCTTCTTGAGCATTCTTTTCCTCACATTAGGAGCAAGTTTCACTATGACATTTTAAAAAGGAAAGTTTTAAAAACCCATGTCCCGATAAGAATTGGAATAAGTAAAATCCAACTTGTACATTTTTCCTATGTATTCAGGCTTATATTTTCGGAGTCAGTTTATCGTTTTTCTTCAGTTTATCGTTCCAAATTCCCACCCTATCATTTTTTATCATAGTTACCTTTTCAGTTTACACATTTTAGGGCTCTAAGCCATGCCAATCTAGAAAAACAGCAGAATTAGTCTTATTACTTGCTTCCTCGTAAGTAGAAGAGAAATAAGGAAATATACTCCTGTTAGGCTAAAGCGATAGTCAGATCTTTTAATAGCTGGCTGCCATGTGAAACAATTGAATTTCGGTTCGTTTCGCATGGTCCCGTTTGAGAAAAGGTAATTAGTTTAAAACTGAAACTAATAAAAATGAATATCTCGAAAACGGTCATCTCTATAAGTAAAACGTAAATGGCCTCAATTATGTGTTTTAACAAGATCTATATTTTTGTGCATTAGGATTTTGTCTATCTCTTATGGTTTAACTGTTACGCAAAATTCTGCAAAGCTCAACCAGAATAAAGAGTTCTTCAGAGGCTACTGCCAGAAAATTCTTTAATACACGGCATTTTAATCAAAATCGTTAGAGCCATTTATGAGAAAATCAACATTTTCGAAAAATGTTTCATATAAAGGGTAGTTGGGGGTGGGGTGATTTACTTGAAAATCTTCGTGTCGTATCTTTGGAAGAAACTGAACTTAAATACCAAGTTGGATATTTAACAGACTTCTTGTTTTTGAGCTATGCTGTTCAGACATACGGGGACATTTTTCTACAAATGCCTTTATCGCACTCTGGCATCCTCAAAACATGTATATCCGATGAAATCTTGGTATCGAATTTGTGGGTGGAATATCATGCCTTCTTTATCCACTATGTAAATTGTACATACATGTAATTAGATGTCAGGATTCACCAGAAATATATATATATATATATATATATATATATATATATATATATATATACATATATACATATATATACACAGGGTTACTACAAAATAAATAGACAACTTCAACTGCCTGTAAAACAAAAACTATTAGAGATAGCAACCTAATTATTTTGGAGGTATGTTGAGAAACTCTCAAAGTTTCGTTTGTTACTATTGGTAACGCTATAGTGTTTTGTTTGTTGTTGCAGAAGCTGAAATGGCGGAAAATCCTGTGGAAAAGGCATATTGCGTGTTGGAATTTGCTAGAACGCAATCAGCAACTGTTGTCCAACGACATTTTAGTACACGTTACCACAAAAATGAAATGATGCGCTCACAAAAACCAGCATCGTCTTCATCATGTCGCAACATGTCGATGCAAAAGTCACGCCGTATGACCTTATCTTCTTCACTCAGAAACTGCAACATCTGTAATCTGTAAGGCATCATGTGCAGTCGCTTCCGCAAGATTTTCCATACAGTTTGCTGTGGAATTTGTAATTGCATGCTTGCCCTAGATGTCGATTTCTGTGGGCTTCTTATGTAGGCAGAACGAACACGTTCAACGTTTTCTTCCGAAACTCTTGGTCTTCCCGAGCTCTTCCCTTTGCACAAACTCTCCCGTTGTCTCGAATTTTCTATACCAGTCGTAGATTGACTGTCTAGTCGGTGGCGTTTTGTGGTAACGTGTTCTAAAATGTCGTTGGACAACAGTTGCTGATTGCGTTCTAGCAAATTCCAACACGCAGTATGCCTTTTCCACAGGATTTTCCGCCATTTCAGCTTCTGCAACAACAAACAAAACACTATAGCGTTACCAATAGTAACAAACGAAACTTTGAGAGTTTCTCAACATACCTCCAAAATAATTAGGTTGCTATCTCTAATAGTTTTTGTTTTACAGGCAGTTGAAGTTGTCTATTTCTTTTGTAGTAACCCTGTATAACTGCTGAACCACAAGAGATAGACAAAAACTTACTGCATAAAAAATATAGATCTCGTTAAACACACAATTGATGTCATATTAATTTGTTGTAGAGTTGACCGTTTTTTGAGATATTCCTAGTTAAAGTTTATTTAAAACTCATCTCTTTTGTTTTACTGTTGGACATGAAAAGAGAACAGAACTTCAATGACAATCGCACAGCGACAGCATTTAAACGATTTTGTCGTTTTAGGATAGTGTGTGTCCTTAATTCCCTTCTATCTATATACGGAACTAAGCAAGAAGACAATTTCTGTTAATGTTTATTTCGATTAGCATGAGGTAGATAGAGGAATATGGATTATCAACAATAGCTTGTTCTAGAATAGGTAGAGAAAGCCATATAAATATAACACAGATTTTTCTGAGAGATTACAATTTTAAAACTTGTATTTTCATCACAAAATTAATAAAGTACGACTTGGCCAAGGCGTCGTGAAAAAGGTAATATGGGCGCTTCTCGCCGCATAGCTTCGCGAAGTTGACTAAGCATGGCATGTGCGGGGGTGATTCTTTCAGCCTTCGGAATTTACCATTTTGTTCGCAGAACCTTATCTACGTTCCAGAAAAAATTACTCCCTTTACCGAGGCAGTTCACAGTCCCATACCAGGAGTAAAATAGGGATATTGGTTTCTTTTACTTCCACTTAACGGGGAATTTACTGGAACTGGAAGAATCAGAACAGCCGAAATGGATTGAAACAACGGAGGTAGTTTTAATAAGCCAGTTACATAGATATTTCTTTCACTGGTTATGTTCTCTATAACGAACTACGTACGCAGTAGATAACCAAAGTATTGCATTTCAATCAAAAATTCGATGTCGACATTTCGCAGGAAATATACGTTTAGAGGTCTCTTGAATCCAAAAAAGCACTTTTTGGGAAAAAATCTGCTGTGTTCCATTTACATGACTTTCTCTACATCTCTGCAACAGATAAATATTAAAAGGCTTATGCTTCTTTTTACTTCATGCTAATCGAGGAAAATTGGCAGAAATAGTCTTATTATTTGCTTCCATGCAAGTAGAAGGGAAATAAGGGAGTAGCATAAGCTAAAGTATTAGTCAAAAGCTGAAGTTTCTTTGTGGACAGGAGTTGAAAAATTCCCGTATGAGAAAAGTATAAGATTTTTAAAGCTGAAATCAATAACAATGACTATCTCAAGAACGATCAACTCCATGAAAAACTGTATATACATATATATTTCGTAACATACATTTTGTGTTTTAACGTGCTCTACATTTTCTGTTAAGTAAGTTTTTGTCTATCTCTTACGGTTTGCCGGTTATACAAAATGCCGTAAAATTCATTCAGAATAAAATACTCTTCAGAGGCTACTCCCAGAAAATTCAAGATATACATTTTATCTGTCAGGTAAATATCTTTAATATACGATATTTTAATCAAAATCGTTAGAGCCATTTTTGAGAAAATCAAACTCTTCGAAAAATTGTCCATGTAAAGGGTAGTTGGGGGTGGGCTAAATACCAAGTTTGGAATTTAACGAACTTTTCGTTTTAGCTATGCTGCCCACAGACAGACAGACACACACACGTGGATCTTTTTTCCAAAAATGCTTTTTTTGGATTCAGAGGGACCTAAAATATGTATTTCCGGTGAAATCTCGGTATTGAATTTTTGGGTGCATTACAATACCTTCTCTATACACTATGTACATAGTACGTGTAGAGTAAGTAAAAAGTCCATGTGTATATGTACACCTTAATTCAAATAGAAAAGCCCGTTAGCATCTTTCAAGGATGCGACACGAAGATTTTCAAGAAATTACCCACACACAAAACCACCCTTTACATGGAACCTTTTTCGAAAAATTGATTTTCTAAACAAAAAAAAACAACGATTTTTATTAGAATACCATACCCTTAAGATATGTTATCCTATCCTATAGACTTCATGTGTATATTTCATGTATCCTAGGAAACAACAAAAATGAGTCTTTATTTCACTGTAAATTATTTTAACTCCTTTAGCAACTCCCCATTCCTTAAGTAATGAAAATTCCTTATCATATAAGTACTTCGTTCGACAGGTAACAAACTATGTACAACTTTTTTAGCATAAGCTAACTTCTTCGGGAATATCTATTTCATTCATTAATTTATTTATTGCAGTTTAAACAAACACAATTGAAACTTTTATTCCGGCGGGGTTACGCAGCAACGAACAGACAAAACACTACCTACGTCACGACTAAAATTCAATTCCTCGTAATGACAACCCTAATAATATATAATCCAATCCAATTGACCATAATAGTTGGCTATACTGTAAATCCTGGGACTTAAGTACTTACAACATTGTAAGTAACCATTGGTTATCATCTCAAAATAATTTGAGAACACCTTGTGGTTACCGGGAAACGTGCGAGTCAGTTAAGAAATGCAATGCTATGCCGGTATGTTGCCATGGTAGCTCAGTGGCAGAGCAACCGGCTAGAGGTCCGGAGATCCGAGGTTCAAATCCCGGCTATGGCATTGAATTTTTCAGTCTAACAATACCTATCCAACTCCTGTCCTGCACACGGCTTGTGTGGAAAAAAAAATTAATCCAATAATAGTTGGCTATACTATAAATCCTGGGGCTTAAGTACTTACAACATTGTAAGTCATTGGGGTTGTCATCACAAAATAATTTCAGAACACCTTGTGGTTTACCGGGAAACATGAGAGTCAGTTGAGAAAGTCAATGCTAAGCCGGCATGTTGCCATGGTAGCTCTTGGCAGAGCAACCGGCTAGGGATCGGGAGACCCGTGGTTCAAATCCCGGCTATGGCATTGAAATGTTGTCTGACTCTACCTATCCAAATATAAGAATATTACATGGGCTTATTGCACTATTATTTGCTCATGAGAAATTAAAACATCCACTAGTCTATTTAAGCCACTTATAACATACATACTTATTTGTCACAAATAAAATATATATCTGAAATTTCTGGGAATCGCCTCTGAAGACCTCTTCATTCTGGATGACTTTTCCGGTAAGAGATGACAAAAAGTTATTTATATATAAAATCAAAGAATGCAAACCTGGTTTGGCCCGTAGTCAGGCATGAGCGTGAGGAAGTACATGATATGAAATGCGAAATGAATGATAGGAAAGGTAATAATGGAATAATTAGTGGGATGATGATTATTGGCGGGTGAAAGCGGAGGTCCCGGAGAAAGCCCACCTACACAGTTTGGTCCACCATAAATCCGACATGCGTGCACGTAGGTGTGAGCGGTCTAACCACTCGGCCACGGCGCCGTCACAAAAACTTTGCACAAAAGTGCAGATCTCTTTAGAACACAATGTATGTCATTTATATGTACTTCTGGTAGGGTTAAACATTTCCGACATATTCCTTGTTATTGGTCTTTGAATTTCCAACACTTAAGACTTTTCTCAAATGGGAGGTCGTTATTCACTTTTTACAATGTACACAAAAAATTCTATGTGGATATTTCACCAAAAGTATAAAGTCCCCTGTATCCAAAACAACACTGATGGCTTACATTCACATGACTTTCTCCACAAACTATTCTTCAAAAGATTATTCCTTTATCTACATCATGGTAATCGAGAAAAACATAAGCAGAAATGGTTGTATTAGTTGCTTCTTAGTGGAAGGGAAATAAGGTAATACACTAGGCTAAAGTGATAGTCAAATGTTTCTAAACGTCAATCGCTATGTGAAACAATTGAAATTCCGTTCGCTTTGCTCGGTCAGCAGTAAAACAAACAGATGAAACGCAAGATTAAGTTTGAGAAAAGTTGAAGTAGCTTAAAAATATTAACAAAGAATATTTCGGAAACGGTTAACAGAACAAGTTCTAAGTTTTTGCCTATATCTTAGAGATTACCAGCTATGCAAGACATACAGAAGAACACTTCAAAGGTTAATCCCAGAAAATTCAAGATATATATTCAATTTGTCATGTACTTAATTATCTTAATCATGTGGAATTTTAATCAAAATCCTTGGTCATTTTTGAGAAATTAAACATTTTCGAACATTTATCCATGTAAAGCGTAGTTTGGGATAAGGGAATATTCTTGAAAACCTTAGTGTCGCATCCTTGGACAATACTGAACTTATATAACAAGTTTTGATATTTAACAGAATTTTATTTTATTAGTTATCGTACTTACGGACACACAAACACGGTTTTTTCTAAAAATGTGATATGTTCCATCCACATGACTTTCTCTACATCTCTGTAACGAACTATTCCTAAAAAACTCATTCTTCTGTCTACTTCATGCTAATCGAGATAAGCATTAGCAGAAATGGTCTTATTACTTACTTTCTTAAAAATAGAGGGTAAATAAGGGAATACACTAGTCTAAAGCGATAGTAAAATATTTTAAAAGCTAGTTGCTATGTCATTGAAATTCGTCTCTTTGCACCGCCAGAAGTTGACAAATTCCCTATATGAGAAAAGTGTAATTTAAAACTGAAACCGATAACAAGGAACATCTCGGAAACGGTCAACCCCACGAAAAAAAATATATGTGACATAAATTGTGTGTTGTAACAGGATCTACATTTTTGTGTAGTAAGTTTCTATCTCTGAACGATTTACCAGTTATACAAAATTCAGCAAAATTTATCCAGAATCAAGGGTCTTCAGAAGCTATTCCAAGAAAGTTCATGATATATATTTTATTTGTCATGTAAACATTTAAATATGTATCTTAAAATGGTTTAGCCATTTTTAGATCAACATTTAAAAAAAAGAAACAAATCCATGTGAATGGTAGCTAGGGGTGGGGTATTTTCTTGAAAATCATCATATTAAATTTAAATACCAAATTTGATATGAAATGGTTTGTTTCTTTTTTGAGCTATGCCGTCCACAGACACATACTGACTTTTTTCTAAAATTGTTTTTTTTATTCATGCGTCTCAAAACATGTATTTTTTGTGAACTCTCGGGATCGAACCTTTGGGTGAAATACACTTTCTCTGTACATTATGTACATTCTACGTGTAGTGAAAGAAAACATCTTGCGTGTTCCACTCACATGGCTTTCTCTGTATGTTCCTAAAAAAGCTATTCTAATAGGAAATTATTATTATTATTATTATTATTATTATTATTATTATTATTATTATTATTATTTTATCTGCATATGCAAATAAATATGCTCTTACTACTTGCTTTCTTGTAAGCAGAAAATAAATAGGGGGGGGATGCAGTAGGCTAAAAGGTGTCGCTATGCGAATGACATAGAAATTTGGTTCTCTATCCATGGCCAGGAGTAAAACATAAGAGTTATGAAACAGGTGAGGACTTCGTGTATGAAAAGTTTTAGTACTGTAAAAACTGAAACCGTTTACAAATGCCTCTAAAATATTTAACTCTACCAAAAAAAAGGAAAAACAATTCAAGCTTTACATTTTATTTTTCATGTAAATATCTTGAATATACGGTATATTTTAATCAAAATCGTTAGCGCCATTTTGAGAACATCAATATTTTCGAATCGTCTTCCATATAAAGGGTAATTTGAAGTGGGGGAATGTTCTTGAAAATAATATTGCTTGGAAGATGCTGAACTTCAAGTTTGCTACTTAACTGATTTCTCATTTTTACTTTCTCTATACTCACTATGTACATAGTGAATAGAGAATGTATTGCACTCCACCAAAAAATTCGATACCGAGATTTCACCGGAAATATATGTTTTAAGGTCCCCAGTATCCAAAAAAAAGTATTTTCAGAAAAAGGTCCGCGTGTGTGTGTCCGTGTGTCTGTGAACACGATAACTCAAAAACGAAAAGTCGGTAAAATACCAAACTTGGTATTTAAGTTTAGTATCTTCCAGGGATGCGACACGAAGATTTTGAGAAAAATCCCCCCACCCAAAACTACCCTTTACATGGAACTTTTTCGAAAATTTTGATTTTCTAAAAAATGGCTCTAACGATTTTGATTAAAATATCGTATATTAAAGTTATTTACCTAGCAAATAAAATGTATATTTTGAATTTTCTGGGAATAGCCTCTGAAGACTACTTTATTCTGGATGAATTTTTCATAACTACTAAACCGTTAGAAATGGACAAAAACTTAACCCACAAAAAATGTAGAGCACGTTAAAACACACAATTTATGTTCTATACATTTTTGTCGTGGAGTTGATCGTTTTTGAGATATTCCTTTTTCTTGGTTTCAGCTTTCAAAAAATTTTACTTTTCTCATACAGGAATTTGTCAACTCCTGTCCATACAAACAAAGGAACATCAGTCGCAAAGCAACCAGCTTTTGGTTTTCACTTTAACGTATGGTTTTCCCTTATTTCGCTTCTACTTACAATAAAGCAAGAAATAAGACTATCTGTGCTAATTTTTCTCGATTAGCATGAAATAAATAAAAGATAAGCTTATTAACAATAATAATTTACAGAGATATAGAGAAAGTCATGTGAATGGTACACATCAGATTTTTACTTTCTCTATAGGCACTATGTACATAGTGTATAGAGAATGTATTGCACTCCATCAAAAAATTCACCGGAAATATATGTTTTAGGGTCCCCTTTATCTAAAAAAAAGCATTTTCGGAAAAAGGTCCGTGCGTGTGTGTGTGTGTGAACACGACAACTCAAAAACGAAAAGTAGGTAAAATATCAAACTTGGTATTTAAGTTTAGTATCTTCCAGGGATGCGACACGAAGATTTTGAGAAAAATCCCCCCACCCCCAACTACCCTTTACATGGAACTTTTTTCGAAAATTTTTATTTTCTCAAAAATGGCTCTAACGATTTTGATTAAAATTTCGTATATTAAAGATATTTACCTGACAAATAAAATGTACATCTTGAATTTTCTGGGAATAGCCTCTGAAGAGTAGTTTATTCTGGATGAATTTTACTAAAGTTTGAATAACTGCTAAACCGTAAGAGATGGACAAAAACTTACTAAACAAAAAAATGTAGAGCACGTTAAAAGACACAAGTTATGTTATATAATTTTTTTTCGTGGAGTTCGTCGTTTTGTGACATTCCTTATTTTTGGTTTCTGCTATGAAAACTTGTACATTTCTCGTCGCCCTCCGTGGTGTAATGGTTACCATGCTGACTTCATATACCCAAGGTCGCGGGTTCAAACCCGGCGGAGGACGATGGATTTTTTCGGGTGTAAAAATCCTTAGCATGCCTTCCTTCGGAAGGGAAGTAAAGCCGTTGGTCCCGTGTCGTAGATTTACGGCACGTAAAAGAACCTCAAGCCTGACAGAGAGGCCTCTGAGCAAAATTACGCGGTCTTTCACGCCCAATTTAGAATGGGACGCTGAGAACCACTGCAGTTAAAGAGCGTCCATAAATAACACGCCATTTCCATTTTGTACATTTCTCATACAGGAATTTGTCAACTGCTGTCCATACAAACTTCAGTGACATAGCAGCCAGCTTTTGATTATCACTTTAACCTATGGCACTCCGTTATTTCACCTCTACTTACAAGGAAGCAAGTAATATGGCTATTTCTGCTAATGTTTTACTGATTAGCATGAAGTTAATAGAAGTATAACTTTTTAAGAATAATTTGTTGCAGGGATATAGAGAAAGTCATGTGAATGGTACACATCAGATTTTTGAGATATCGTACAATACCGTGTATTAAAGATATTTACATGACAAATAAAATATACCTATATCTTGAATTTCCTGGGAATATCCTCTTAAGACCTCTTCATTCTGAATGACTTTTGTTAAACTGTAAACCGTAACAGATAGAAAAACAGTTACCGCATAAAAATGTAGATTTTATTACAACGCAAAAACTGTCACATCAGTTTTCTGGTAGAGTTAACCGTTTCCGAGATATGCCTTTATTGGTTTCATTTTAAACTACTTAAAGATTTATCTTAACTCGTAAACTCCTGACCAGGTAAAGAGACGAATTTCAATCCCATGGCAATCAGCTTTTAAAATGTTTGACTGTCGCTTTAGTCTAGTGTAATCATTATATCCCGTCTACCTATTAGAAAGCAAGTAAAAAGACCATTCTGCAAATGTTTATCTCGATTAGTGTGACGTATATAAAAGAATAACCTTATCTAAGGAACGTTTGTTTGTGGAGCAGCTAGAGAATGTCACGATAACAATTAAGACTTTTCTGATTTTGGAAAAACAATATACTATATCTTCCAGAATGTATTTTCGAAGTTACTCGTTCCAACTTGGTCATACTGAAAGCTCCCTTCCTTTTCTCTGGAATCTCATACTCTCTAAAGCACTCTGTTTAAAATTAATTTCCTAACACGCTGGAAAACCACCCACGTTAAACCCCGTTCTCTCCTTCCCCTATCGAGATCCCCAAAAGCTTCGTAAAGTGATCCCTATCATCCTTCGCGCAGCGACCCTTTTCCTTTCATCGACTATCTGTCCGCACTGCTTGCGACAATCTGAGCCCTTGCCTAACAACAAATCCATTCAAGAAGCCTTCTCGTATATAACAGAGTCTAAGAACAGCCATTCATAGTCTTTTCAGATTCCAAATCAGCCCTAATGGCAACTCAAAATAGTTTTACAGACATCCAAATTACACAAAATGTTCAAATTTCCTATAATCAGCCCTTAGAACAAGGAAAACAAGTCATCCTTTGTTGGGTTCCTTCTCACCAACAAATTTACGGCAATGAGAAACCTGAAGAGGCAGCTAAAGCTGCTCTTCGGAAAGCTGTTTGTAACACTGACATTCAGACTTCCCCATTTACATCCGTACTAAAATCAACAATGCTTGGAAAACTCAATGGTCTCAACATCAAGGAACTAAACTACACTCAGTTAGAGGATCCTCCACTGCTGTTTGCTGTTTTAAAAACCTAAATAGAAAACATCAAACAATTATCACTCGTCTGAGAACTGACCACACAACAATGACTCATGCCTACTTGATACCCAGCGATGCCCAACCTCAGTGTACAACTTCCAATACTCCACTGACAGTGTCTCACATACTTTCATAATGCTGTCGTTATGGTCCCCAGAGGAAAAAGTACAAAATCACTGGTGATATAAAAGTACTAAATAATGAAACTATGTATAAAAATCTGATGTGTTACACTCAAATGACTTTCTCTAGCTGTTCTACAAACGTCAAACATAAGATTCTTCTTCTTTCTGCACCTTGCTAATCGTGGTACTCATTAGCACAATGTTCTTATTATTTAGTTCCGTATAAGTAGGAAGAAAATAAGGGAATACACTAGGCTAAACCAATAGTCAAATGTTTTAAAAGCTGTCGTTATACGATTGTCATTACAAATCGCTTCTTTGCTTGGCCAGGAGTAGAACAAAAGAAAACGGACACTCCCGTCTGAGAAAAGTATAAGTACTTCACAACTAAAAATAATAACAATGAATACCTCGAAAACGGTAAGCTCCACGAGAAAAATGTATACGACATAACTTGTGTATTTTAACAAGACCTAAATGTTTGGTACAGTAAGTTTTTGTCAATCTCTTACGGTTTACTAGTTATGCCAAATTAAGCAAAATTCATCAAGAATAAACAGGTCTTCAGAAGCTATTCCCAGAAAATTCAAGATATACATTTTATTTGTTAGGTAAATATCCTTTAATATATGATATTTTAATCAAAAGCGTTAGAGCCATTTTTAAGAAAATCAAAATTTTCGAAAAAAGTTCGGTGTAAACCGTAGTTTGGGGTGGGGGATTTTTCTCAAAATCTTCGTGTCGCATCCCTGGAAGGTACTAAACTTAAATACTAAGTTAGGTATTTTAGCTACTTTTCGTTTTTGAGTTATCGTGTTCACAGACACACGGACCTTTTTCTCAAAATGCTTTTTTAGGATACAGGGGGTCCTAAAACATGTATTTCCGGTGAAATATCGGAATCGAATTTTTGGGTGGAATACAATACTTCTCTATCCCTATGTACATTGTACTTAGGGGCTAGAGAAAGTAAAAATCGGAATTGTTCCATGGACATGACTTTCTCTACATCTCTGCAACAAATTATTGTTAGAAAGCTTATGCTTCTATTTACTTCATGCTAATCAAGAAAAAATTAGCAGAAATAGTCTTATTGCTTGTTTCCTTGTAAGTAGAAGCAAAATAAGGGAGTAGCATAGGTTAAAATCATAGTCAAAAGCTGGATGCTATGTGACTAAGCTCTTTTGTTTGTATGGACAGGAGTTGACAAATGCCTGTATGAGAAAAGTATGTTTTTAAAGCCGAAACCAATAATAAGGAATATCTCAAAAACGATCAACTCCACAAAAAATAAAGTATATAGCATAAATTGTGTTTTTTAATGTGCTCTACATTTTTGTGCGGTAAGTTTTTTTTCCATCTCTTACGGTTTAGCAGTTATGCAAAATTCCGTAAATTCATCCAGAGTAAAGTGGCCTTCAGAGGCTATTCGCAGAAAATTCAAGATATACGTTTTATTTGTCGGCTAAATATCTTTAATGTATGATATTTTAATCACAATCGTTAGTCGTTTTAAGAAAATCAAAATTTTCGAAAAAAAGTTCCATGTAAACGGAACGGTAGTTGGAGGTGGGCAGATTTTCTTGAAAATCTTCGTGTCGCATCCTTGGAAGATACCAAGGTTAAATACCAAATTTTGGTATTTAAAGGTCTTTTCGTTTTTGAGCTATCTGTCCACAGACAGACAGACAGACACACACACGCATACACGGATCTTTTTCCAAAAATGCTTTTTCTGGATTCAGGGGGACCAAAATATGTATTTCCGGTGCAATCTCGGTATCGAATTTTTGGGTGCATTACAATATCTTCTCTGTACACTATGTATATAGTACGTGTAGAGAAAGTAAAAATGTTAGTTCTTAAAAGCTATCACCATCTAGAGTTTAACCTAAAATTGTAATATACATTAACACAGCTTTTATTTGCTTTCATTTACAAAAATGTAAGAAATACATTATAGATCACTAAAATTAAATATATTTGTATAATTTATTATTGCTCTATAATAACTTCATAAGAAGTCATTTTGTATTCGTTGTTACCTGTTTGTCAACATAATGTTAATTAACACAATTTATCAGCCAATGTATCTTTAAAACCACCCTATAAAAATTATTCTTATCACAATCTATCAATGTTTCAGTCGCGGTAATACTCTTAAGAGTCAAAGCGACAAAAAATAAATATTAATTTAAAAATCTGATGTGTTGCACTCACATGACTTTCTCTACATCACTGCAACAAATTATTGATAAAAATCTTATTCTTCTATTTAATTCATGCTAATTGAGAAAAATTAGCAGAAGTAATCTTATTACTTGCTTCCTTGTAAGTAAAGCGAAATAAGGGAGTACCATAGCTGAAAGTGATAGTCAAAAGCTGGTTGCTATGTGACTGAAGTTCCTGTGTATATATGGATAGGAGTTGGTAAATCCCCGTATGAGAAAATATATGTATTTTAAAGCTGAAACCAAAAACAATGAATGTATCAAAAACGATCATCACCACGAAAAAAATGTATATAACATAAATTGTGTGTTTTAACGTGCTCTACATTTTGTGTAAGGTAAGTTTTTGTCCATCGCTTACGGTTTAGCAGAATAAAGTAGTCTTCAGCGGCTATTCCCAGAAAATTCAAGATATACATTTTACTTGTCAGGTAAATCTTTAATATACGATATTTTAATCGAAATCGTTAGAGCCAGTTTTGAGAAAATAAATTTTTTTTAAAAAAAAAAATTTCCATATAAAGGGTAGTTGGGGTTGGGGAGATTCTTTTGAAAATCTTTGTGTTGCTACCTTCGAAAATACCGCTAAATGCCACACTTGGTATTTAACGGTCTTTTCGTTTTTGAGCTATACTGTCCACAGACACACACACGCACACACACACACGGACCTTTTACCAGATTCAGGGGGACTCACAACATGTATTTCCGGTGAAATCTCGGCATCGAATTTTAGGGTGGAATACAATACCTTCCCTATGTGCATAATACGAGTAGAGAAAGTAAGAATCCATTCAATGCGATAGAAAACCCAAAAAATAATAACGCAGTATTTTTCTTTCTTTGTCGTTTTGCTCTCTTATTTTTTCTATCGTGACAAAGAAAAATGTATTGGTTCCACGCCAAGTTGGGCTTTGATATCGATTCACGTACTTTGGAAGCAGTAGCATCTGACTGTTTAGACATGTATCAGGCTTTACCCCCAAAGTTGAGAACATTTTTTGTGAAATAGCATTCCATCTATCTCTTACGGTGTACTTATTATAAAATGTTATCCGAAATGAAGAGAAATTCAAGCTTATAAGTAATGCGACTTTTATCGAGAAAGTTGTAGCTCGAGTTGTATTTAATAAGACTATTTCGTGAATAAAATAACATGACTAGCCTATACGGACACGAAGAATAATATTCCTAAAATCCCATTTGTCTTGTATACTTGCACCGAAAACCACTGCAACTTGATGGCCATATCATAAACCATGGCCTCGTTGCTTATAGAATCCGTTGAACTGGTTCCACGCAATCTCTGTTGTTTTTGGTATTCTGTGGCTTTGAGTTTTCAATTAATATGTCTATTTCAGCGATAGACCTTTCCCCAAAGCATTTTGGAACTTCCGCCATTATGTACGGGAATATCACTGCACACTGATACTATTTTTATGAGAGAAAACAAATGCACGTGAGTGCGATAAATTTAGAAAAATAATTGTACGTGGAAGTGATTTAAAAAACTATTAAAATGCAGATATAATGAGTTCGGATTGGTTGGAATTTTACGCGCCAATGTACTGGATTGTCCACTTCCTACGATCACGTGTCATGAACGAAATAGTACCTATAAATCCTAGAGATACATTTTACTTCTCATATAAATGTTAAGATTGTCTTTATAACTTTCGTGTCACATCCTTGAATATACTGAACTTAAAATACGAAATGTGTCATTTATCGTACTTTTCGATTTCAATTTTAATTTGAAAAGACTTTCTCCATTAGAGGGTTGCCACAAGGACAAAACAATATTTATGTGTGAAGATATAAAACGTTCACTATGACATAAAAAATTATCAAATAATTACAGAAAAACGAGTTGCATTCACTATGGGATTGAAATCCGTTTCCTTGCTTGGCCAAGCGTTAACAAGGTCCCGTATGAGGAAAGTTTAAATATTTTAAAACTGAAACAGATATCAGGAAGTACATTAAAAACGGTCCAACTCCACGAAAAAAATATATATGAAATAAATTGTGTTTTAACAAGATCCATATTTTTATTTTCTCACGGATGAATCCAACGATTTTCATATATGTAAGATATTTTTATAACAAAATGTATATATTGAATTTTTTGGGAATAAGCTCTGAGCACCCCTTCATTCTGAAAGACTTTTGCGAAACTAATATACCGTAAGAAGTAGACAAAAACTTACTACATAAAACATGTATATATCCTTAAAAATGCTGTTTACGTCATATATATTTTTTGTAAATAACAGTTTCCGAGATATTCCTTGTTGTTGGTTTCAAATCTTGAATACTGAAACATTTCTCAAACGCGAAGGTTTCATATCTCTTTTGTTTAATTCCTGGCATATAAAGAAATTTGAATTTCAATTATCTCACATAGCGACCAGCTTTTTAAGCATTCTACTATTGCTTTAGCCTAATGTATTTTCTTATTTCCTTTCTATTTATAAGAAATTAAGTAATAAGGCCATTTATGATAATTTTTATTTTTATTAGCATTAAGTAGATAGAAGTATAGATAGAAAGTAGAATAAATAGAGAAAGTCACTGAATGGAACACATATTTTTTTTTTAGAATTCAAGGAATGTCTAAACTAGGAAAGCTGTCTCAGAAGTACCAGACCGAACAATAAAGCCACAAAAATTTGGGGAAAAAACATATTTCCTCTACATAGTCTCCTTTCAGCTAAATACACTTTTCCCAGCGATGTTCAAAAGCCTCGATACACTGTTTATAGTGAGAAATATCGAGGTCTGCAAAATAGCCATCAACTACACACTCCACCTCTTCATTGTTGGCAAACCTTCTACCACCAAGTCATTTCTTAAAGATTGGAAACAGAACATAATCAGAGGGGGCTAAATCTGGCGAATAGGGTTCACGAGGAAGCAATTCGAACTTTAATAATTGATTTAGGCCATGGCGATAATGGACATGTGAACTGATGCATTGTCTTGATGAAACAAAACTTTCTTTTTGGCCGTTTTTTCTCGATGTCATCACTCAAATGCTGTAACCAGTTCGCATAACACCATCATCGATTACTTTTCCTTTTTTGAGATAATCAATGAAAATTATCTCGCGTGCGTCCCAGAAAGGTGACACCATGACCTTACCTGTAGATGGAACCGTCTTCGCCTTCTTTGGAGGCGGTCCTCCCTTTCCAATCCACTGCTTTGATTGTTGACTCGTCTCAGGGTGAAGTGATGGATCCAGGTTTCATCCATTATTAAGAATCAACGCAAAAACTCAGCTTTATTGCAGCGAAACATTGCCAAACACCTGTATGAAACATTCTTAAGACGCTGTTATTGTTCTTCTGTAGGCAAACACCTTTCACACAACTTTCTCATGTCCAAATTTTCAGTCAGCATGCGATGTACAGAACATTCCGCAATGTCTGCTAGCATGCGCACTTTCAGTCGGCGATCATCCAATACCGTTTTGTGGATTTTCTTTACAATTTCTGCACTGAACCTCATTTGGTCGATCACTGCGATGTTCGTCTTGTCAGCTCGTAAGGCCGCGCTTAAACTCTGGCACCCAATATTTCACGGTTGTAAACGAAGGAGCAGACTCCCCCAAAATAGAATCTACCTCAGCTTTAATATTAGTTGGACTAAGACCTTTTAAATGAAAGTATTCTATTACATATCGATAATCAGTTTTATCCATGTTTACAAATTCTATGAGAGTATTCACTAATGATGGCCGTCAAACAAATGCTAAACAGTGTAAAATCTTCAAACTTAAGCGTTCTAAGGTTGGTACTTTTTAACATTGTTGTTATTGTGAAACAGCCGCTATCTATACGTCAGATTGGATACTTCTGGGACAGCCCTTGTATATTTCCGATCATATCTAGACTAGAATTTTTAGCTGGAATATAATATGTTCCCTGCTTACTAAGCATAGTAGACAGAAAGCTTAAACTACGAAATACTACATTTTGCATGTCTCTAAATAGAACATATCTTGAAGGCCCGCTTATGGAATATACCTCTATAGAGCACACGATGAATATGATTAGAACAAATGCATTGTTCTGCCATCCCGTAGTTTTTTCATCATGAAATGTATCGCCTTACCTTTGCGTGCCATATATTTCACTTTCATTGAATTACTGAGGCAGAACACACCTAGGGGTATCAACTTTGTCACACGCTCACGTTGCGTAATTAGTACGCGTGACGGTCACTGGAGAATAAACATCGGCATTACTGGAAACATTAATTAACGAAAGCGAGATGAGCGCAGCCCCGTAAAAGGTCATCAGATAAAAAGTTGATGCGTTCCATTCATATGACTTTCTCTACATCTCTGTAACAAATTATTTTAATAAGCTTATTCTTCTATTTCATGCTAATCGAGAACAACATTAGCAGAAACAGTATTACTTAGTTCCTTGTAAGCAGAAGAGAAATTAAGGAACACACTAGGCGAAACCAATAGTCAAATGTTTTAAAATGTGGTTGCTATGGGATAGAAATCCGTTTCTTTACATGGGTAGGTGTCGTCAGCTTCCGAATGAGAAAAGTTGGTTTTTTTTTTTTTTTTTTTTAAACTGAAACAAATAAAGCATATCTCAAAAACGGTAAACACAACGAAAAAATGTATACGACATAAACAGTGTAATTTAACGAGATCTACGTGTTTTGTGTAGTAGATTTTTGTCTATTTCTTATAGTTTACTAGTTATACAAAATTCATTCAGAAAGAAATGATCATCAGAAGCTATTCTCAGAAAATTCAAGATATAGGTATATTTTATTTGTGATGTTAATATATTTAATATGTGGTATTTTAATGAAAATCGTTAGAAACAATTTTGAGAAAATCAAAATTTTCGAAAAATGTTCCATATAAAGCTTATTTATGGGTGGGGGGATTTTCTTGAAAATCTTCGTGTCACATCCTGGGAAGATATCCAACTTAAATACGAAGTTTGGTATTTAGCGGCTTTTCTTTTTTTGAGCTATTTCCCTTCAAGTTACAAGGAAGCAACTAATAAGAACAATTAATGTTTATATTAATTAACATGGTACATAAAATCATGTTTTGAAAGAATAGTTTATTTACAGAGCATGTATAGAAAGACGTAAATGGAACCAATTAGGTTTTAGTGTATACAGAGCAATGTGAATCTTTGCTATTTCCAAGTACAAGCCTAGAATGTCTGCAACTTCTCTGGCATGACTGTGCTGCGGGTTAACAGAGATGGTCAGGCGTTATAAGTGACCTTTCTCTACAGGTACTATGTACATAGTGTTTACAGAATGTATTGCGTTCCACCCAAAAATTCGATACCGAGATTTCACCGGAAATACACGTTTTAGAGTCCCCAGTATAAAAAAATCTGAAACGTTCCATCACTTTCTCTACATCTCTGCAACAAATTACTGCCAAAAAACTAATGCTTCTATTTACTTCATGCTAATCTAGAAAACATTAGCAGAAGTAGTCGTATTACTTGCTTCCTTGTAACTAGAAGCGAAGTAAGGGAGTAGCATAGGTTAAAATAATAGTGAAAAGCTGATTGCTATGTGACTGAAGTTCCTTTATTTGTATGGACAGGAGTTGACAAATTCCTGTATGAGAAAAGCATTAGTCATTCAAATCTGAAAACAAAAATAAGGAATATTTCAAAAACGATCAACTCCACGAAAAAAAAAGTACCTATATATCATAAATTGTGTGTTTAACGTGCTGTACATTTTTGTGTGGTAAGTTTTTTCCCATCTCTTGCAGTTATGCAAAATTCCGTAGGCTATTCCCAGAAAATTCAAGATATACATTTTATTTGTCAGGTAAATATCTTTAAAATACGATACTTTAATCAAAATCGTTAAGAGCCATTTTTGAGAAATTCAAAAATTTCGAAATATTTTTCATGTAAAGGGTAGTTGGAGGTGGGGGGGATTTTCTTGAAAATCTTCATGTCCCATCTTTGGAAGATACTGAACTTAAATGCCAAGTTTGGTGTTTAACGGACTTTTCGTTTTTGAGCTATGTTGCACACACACACACACACACACACACAAACGCGGATACTTTTCTAAAATGTTTCTTTTTTTGGATTCAGGGGCTCTCAAAACATTTCCATTCCAATCTCTCGGTATCGAATTTTTAGTGTAGTGCAATACCTTCTCTATACCCTATAGTACGTAGAGTAAAATTAATAAGCTTTTTAACAATAATTTGGGTAAAGCTATACCAGAGGACCAGCACAAATATAAAACTTTAAGAATTGAAACTAGCCTTATAATCCACTTCAGCGTATGTAGGAGCTAATATGTGTTCATCTGGAATTGGAATAAGCCACCATTCCCACTTTGTAAGTACACTTTCTTAAATAGCAAAATTCAGGAAAAAGTTCATGGTGGGGGAAGATTTAATAGCTGTTGCTAGGCGGGAAGTAAGTATTTATGGTATAGAAACAATGAAATTACAATGCTACCAACGTAGATAAAGTCAGATAAAGTCACCAAACAACAAAGAAAGAAAAAAAAGGTGAAGCTCAAAAGTTACCAACATTCACACAGTAATAATGGAGTGCCAAGGCTGTAAATATGTGAAAATAAGTTTATTTACACACACTAACCTAAACCTAACACAGCGCATGCTCGCTTCGCTCGCATGCTTTGGTAAAACCGGTAGCAATTATTAAAACCAAAGTACATCAAAATAAGTTTATTTACACACACACTAACCTAAACCTAACACAGCGCATGCTCGCTTCGCTCGCATGCTTTGGTAAAACAAATGGAAATTATTGAAACCAAACTAAAAGAAAATCACTAAAAATAAATTACACGAAAGTCACCTATTTACACAACAATAATTGATTCAGAACTCTTAACACATAGAATGACTTTTAGAATCGCGGTATTTTTTGTATCAATGTTGGCAATCACCCTCATGTTGCAACAAATGCCTCAAAATCAACTATAAAGCGACTCTAGTGGCCGAATAGTGAACAGTTCATTGATGGTTCCACAACCTTTTAATGGCTAGTGATAACTACTTTTCAAATATTGGTAGTTCTGAATTTTACAATATGAACGTCAACTATGCACGATTTAGACGCCACCTGTCTGATAGCTACTGAAACAATAGAAATTGCTGTAAAAAAGTAAAGAAAACAAGTAGTTCTGGTATATTTTAGTATAAATCGCGTACTTTGTTGGAAGTTAAAGGCCAAAAATAGACAAGATACATTTTTAAAACTTTGTAATACATATTACGGTGAGTAGAAGTGAAAAAAACTAATACCTAAATAGTTTTAATGGAAGTTTAAGTGGTGGAACCAAGATATAGTAATAATATAATTTGTTACAGAGATGTAGAGAGTCATATGAATGCAACGAACACATCAGATTTTTAAGCTCAGGATGTTCTTGCATGCAGCTGGCCTGAGCGGATGGCGCTCGCAGTTTTAAGCTTTCCGCGTGCTGCAAAGACAGTTGGTATTTCTAATCAAGCGTTTTCAAAGTAGAGCCTGCGGGTGACGTCAGGCTGCGAACAACCACAATCAGAGCAGGCAAGTAAACGAAAGGCAGCGTATTAGAAGGGTAGCTAATCATGTGCGCCACGGAATCTTGTACTGCATCTGGTACAGCACCATTAAATTTACCAATGGTAAATCTGCAATTACTGCAAGGCTCAACAACGACGAATGCGGAGATATTATCTTGATCTATGGAGAAGCAGACCGAAATGCAGCTGAGGCTCGCAAATGGTATCCTCAGGTTTCCCGAAAATTACACGTATTTCACCACACGGTACTGCAGTTACGATATAATGGAGCATTTAAGGTGAGACGATATACCCTATCTCGCCCATGTTAAATTGTACAACTAAATGACCCATTTTCTCTTAAACTATTCCATGCACATACATGAAACTTTTACACCATGGTCCTTGCAGAGAGCACTGGTCTACAACGAAGTTTGTATTTGCAGTCTGAAGTTTTTTTTTTTTCTTATCCGTTGTTTTCTTGATTTTTTAATAAAAAAATAATTATATCGTGGAGTTCAATACATAAATTACTGTGTTTTTTAGATCCACAGCTTTCCTATGTTTGGTTTTGTAATTTGTGAAAGTTTCATGAATATATCTTAAATATTTCCTGAGAAAATGTTTTGTAACTTCCCTTTAAAAGCACATGGGTGAGTGTCATTACTTTCATTGTCTTCTCCAGGCAAGGACACTGTTTTGCCCTTGTTCTTACGTTTCTTAAAAATATCTTTAGTTTTATCATCTTTTCACACAAGTACACTTTCAGTTTGATAAATACACAGACATTTGTTTACAAACAAAACTCAAGCCATAGAATAACAAATTCAAGGGAATTGGTACTTCCAAGGATAATTGAATAATGAAGACGGCAGTCATGCCAACACAAGCAGCAGAAGTCACTCAAAAAAAAAAAACAAGCCATTTCGCGAAATAGTTCTAGACTTATTAAAAAAATCTTGTAAATGGAATGATGAGGGACCTAATAAATGACAGATGTTACTATATTTTTAAAATTCATTTAAATGCACTTACATTTGCAGTTAATGACTAAATGATATACTAAACTGTGCAGAAACGTATGGATTATTTAATTATGCAAAAAACAAATAAACTATTTTTGTTTCAATTTTTGGCTTACTGTCTCACATTGCAACAGGGATAAACCCATTTACGATAACGTCGATATTGAGCAATTAGAAACAAAACTGCTCTACTGGTATTGCAATTATTTTATTTATGATTTGTACTAAGTACCCATCAAAGGATATCCCTACAATATAAGAACTGTAATAAGTAAGATTATTGATCCGATTGATTAAACAATATTTTATTAGGTATAAGCGTCTAATTAAAGCCTTTATACAAACTTGATGAAAACATATTGATCTAACTAAAAATCCTCCTACATAACGCTAGCATCAGCCCAGGGTGCTATCTTACTATATTCTAAATCAGTGATGTCCAAATGGTGGCCCGCGGACCTAATCCGGCCCGAGAGTATGTTTCATCCGGCCCGCGAATAAGTATATGATTTGTTCCTTTTTTAACTTCCTGCATAGATTTCATTTTAGAATTTAATGGTAGATTTCAAGATTTTGAAGTATTTCGATCACAGATGGAACTTTTCAATGATGTCATGAGATGTTAGGTAGCGTGTCAGCCCGGGGATCTACAGTTAGAACTATGTAAGTTCCAATGTGATTCATCTCTTCAAACAAGAAGCAACTGGTGTTGATTTTTGCAAACTCATTTCAAAACAACATTTTCCACATCTTAGAAACTAGGCTTTAAAACTCGCTTCCATATTTGGTGATACATATGTGAAATTGCCTTCTCTGCTATGAAACTAGTGAAATCAAAGTCCAGAAACAGATTAACTGATTTAATGTGATCTCATATTCTTAAAATTGCTACATCAGAACTGTAAGTGGATTTTAAATATTTGTAAAAAAAAATTAAAAACCTCATTGTTCTTAGTAAAAAGCAATGCTTGTTCCTTCACTGTGCAGGTAAAAATATTACACATAATATGCTCTTAAGTTGCCATTGCAGTTATTTTATATTTTTAATATACTTATACTATTAATATTCATGGCCCTCAAGAAAGTTCCTTACGTATTCTGACCCTCAATGCATTACTAATTGGTCATCACAGTTCTAAACCCATGTTTCTGTTTATATCTAGTTCAGTAGTGGCATTAATTCTGGACAAATAAAATGAATGTAAATAAATACATGTTACACAAATAAAATGTATATCTTGAATTTTCTGGGAATAGCCTCTGAAGACAACTTTATTCTGGATTAATTTTGCCGAATTTGCATAACTGGTAAACCGTAAGAGATAGACTAAAACTTACTAGGTACATAAAAATGTAGATCTCGTTAAAACACACGATTTATGTTACATACTTTCTTTTTGTCGATTTGGCCGTTTTTTTTTAGATATTCCTTTTTACTAGTTTCAGTTTTAAAATACTTATACTTTTCTCATAAAGGAACGTAACAAAGAAATGGATTTCAATCCCAGAGCAACCAGCTTTTAAAAGATTTGATTATCACTTTAGCCTATGGTACTCCCTTATTTCCCTTCTTGTTACAAGGAAGCAAGAAATAAGACCATTTCTGTTAATGTTTATCTCGATTATCATCACCAAGTAGATAGAACAAGCTTATTAAGAATAATGTGTTACAAAGATGTAGAGAAAGGCCATAATGTAGGTACATATTTTTCCCAATCGTCTAAGTATTGATCTTATTGATATAGACTTACTGCTCTATTTTGATTCTACCAGCACTAGACACTAAAAAATACAAACGTCTTTTGATTTTAAAAACATATGAACGCATCGTAGAGATAAAAGTTATTCTTCTGAGGTTCAGCCTCATCTTCTCAAATTCGAAGAATACAAACTATTCAGAATAGATACTTCCGTTTAATCACCAATGCACCATGATACGTCAGAAGCTCCACTATTCATTCAGATCTCAAAGTTTCAGAAGTCGTAGTTGTCCTCAGCAACCCCCTAGTTCAACAAATTCATCTAGACTACTCACCAGATACAGAAATGGAAGATTAAAACGAAAAATCTGATGTTACACTCACGTGTCTTTCTCAAGCTGCTCTACAAATTACTTATAAACTATTATTCTTCTTTATACACAATGCTAATCGAGATAAACATAAGCATAATGTTCTTATTACTTAGTTCCTTATAAGTATAAGGGAAGTAAGGGAATGCACAGGCTAAAGTGACAGTCAAATGTTTTAAAAGCTGTCGTTATGCGATTGTCATTGCAAATCGCTTCTCTGCTTGACCAGGAATAAAACAGAAAATCTGATTTGTTCCATTCACATGACTTTCTCTATATCTCTGCAACAAATTATTGTTAAAAAACCTATGCTTCTACTTACTTCATGCTAATCGAGAAACAATTAGTAGAAATAATCTTATTACTTGCTTCCTTGTAAGTAGAAGAGAAATAAGGGAGTACCATAGGTTAAAGAGATAGTCAAAAGCTGGTTGCTATGTGACTGAAGTCCTTTTGTTTGTGTGGACAGGGATTGTTAAATTCCTGTATGTGAAAAGTATATTTTTGAAAGCTGAAACCAAAAACAGGCTATATCTCAAAAACAATCAACTCCACGAAAAAAATGTATGTAACATAAATTGTGTGTTTTAAAGTGCTCTGCATTTGTTGTGTGGTAAGTTTTTGTCGTCTCTTACGGTTTAACAGTTATGCAAAATTCCGTAAAATTGACCCAGAATAAAGTAGTCTCCAGAAAATTCAAAATATACATTTTATTTGTCAGGTAAATATCTTTAATATACGAAATTTTAATCAAAATGATTAGAGCCATTTTTGAGAAAATCAAAATTATCGAAAAAAGTTCCATGTAAAGGGTAGTTTGGGGTGGGGGATTTTTCTCAAAATCTTCGTGTCGCATCCCTGGAAGATACTAAACTTAAATACCAAGTTTGGTATCTTACCGACTTTTCGTTTTTGAGTTATCGTGTTCACAGACACACGGACACAGACACACACGGACCTTTTTCTGAAAATACCCTTTTGGATACAGGGGACCCTAAAACATATATTTCCGGTGAAATCTCGGTATCGAATTTTTTGGTGGAGTGCAATACCTTCTCTATTAACTATGTACATTGTACGTATAGAGAAAATAAAAAACGGACACTTCCTATCTCAGAAAAGTATAAGTACTTCACAATTGAAGCCAATAACAAAGGACATAACTTGTGTGTTTTGAAGGGATTTCCATTTTTTGTGTAGTAAGTTTGTGTTTATGTTTTGCAGTTTAGCAGCTAAGCAAACTTCGGTAAAATTCGCCCAAAATAAAGAGGTCTTCAAAGCCTATTGCCAGAAAATTCAAGATGTATATTTTATTTGGGATCTAAATAGCTTTTGTATACGGGATTTTAATCAA
Organism: Hymenopus coronatus; assembly: GCA_030762935.1. Classification (NCBI taxonomy): domain Eukaryota; kingdom Metazoa; phylum Arthropoda; class Insecta; order Mantodea; family Hymenopodidae; genus Hymenopus; species Hymenopus coronatus. The sequence continues at coordinate 42,764,051 of CM060899.1, forward strand.
AATCGTTAGAGCCATTTTTGAGAAAATCAAAATTTTCTAAAAATGTTCTATGAAAAGGGTAGTTTGTTGTGGGGGGGATTTTTTGAAAATCTTCGTGTCGCATGCTTGGAAGATACCACACATAAATACCAAGTTTGGTATTTAACGATCTTTTCGTTTTTGAGCTATGCTGTCCACAGACACATAAACATACGCACACACACGGACCTTTTTCGGAAAATGCTTTTTTACTTTCTCTACACGTACTATGTACATAGTATATAGAGAAGGTATTGTATTGCACCCATAAATTCGATACCGAGATTTCACCGGAAATACATGTTTTGGGAGCTCCTGAATCAAAACAAAAAAGCATTCTTGGAAAAAGTTCCGTGAGAGTGTGTGTACAACATACCTCAAAAACGAAAAAACCGTTAAGTACCCAAACTTGGTATTTAAGTTTGGCACATTCCAAGGATGCTACACAAGATTTTCAAGAAAATCCCCCCATCCCCAACTATCCTTTACATGGAACTTTTTTCCAAAATTTTGATTTTCTCAAAAATGGCTCAAACGATTTTTATTAAAATATCGTATATTAAAGATATTTACCTGACAAATAAATTGAATATCTTGAATTTTCTGGGAATAGCCTCTGAAGACTACTTTAGTCTGAATGAATTTTACGGAATTTCATATAACTACTAAACCGTAAGAGATGGACAAAAACTTACCACACAAAAAATGTAGAGCAAATTAAAACACATAATTTATGACATATACAATTTTTTCGTGAAGTTGATCGTTTTTGAGATATCTCTTGTTTTTTGGTTTCAGCTTTAAAAAACATACTTTTCTCATATAGCTTTTGCCTATAACTCTAACCTATGGTTTCGCGTATGCTTACAAGGAAGCATGCAATAAGACTATTTCTGCTAATTTTTTTTTCTCGACTAGCATGAAGTGCATAAAGCATAAACTTTTTAACAATAATTTGTTGCAGAGATGTAGAGGAAGTCATGTGAATAACAAAAGTTATTCCTTCATTATCAGATTTCAGAGCAGATAAACAGCTTATATACAGAAAGTCTCGGGGCAGCCTCTAGCAATTTAATGTGCCAAATGGGGAATATGGAAATTAGAAGCACAACGAAGACGATTTACATCTTGAGCAATTGGAACGTCGCCATAAGACTCCTGTCCTAGATAGATTAAACTATTCTAACCGTACTGATGTAAATAATACTTTACGTCAATGTTTTCCCGTATCTACTTTTGGGATTGTGAATTAGATTTATTGTTTATCATTATTATCATTATTATAACGTATTGCTCCTAAGTTTAGACTCTAAACTGTCGATTAAATATCTTAAGTTTTCCTATAACAAGACTTTCTCTACATCAAATTATTCTTAAGAAGCCTATTCTTCTATCTCCTTCATGCTAATCGAGATAAACATTAACAGAAACGGTCTTATTATTTAGTTCCTTATAAATAGAAGGGAAATAAGGTAATGCACTACGCTAAAGCTATAGTCTAATATTTTATAAAGCCGTTCACTATGTCTAATAATTTAAATTCGATTCGCTTTGCACGGCCAGCAAAACAAACGAGAGGTGAAACAAAAGATGATCCCTTTGTTTCAGAAAATATTTAAATTGCTTCAAATTGAAACCAATAACAAGGAATATTTCCAAAACGTTTAACTCTACAAAAAGTGTATATGACAATAATAGTGTGTTTTAACGAGTTCTACATTTTCTATGCAATAAATTTGTATCTATCTCTTACGGTTTAACAGTTATGCAAAATTCATCTAGAATGAAGAAGTCATCAGAGGCTATAGCAGAAAATTGGAGATATACATTTTATTTGCCATTTAAATATCTTTAATATATGGAATTTTAATCAAAATCGTTACAGCCATTTTTGATAAAAACAAAATGTCCAAACAATTTTCCATGTTAAAGGTAGTTTGGGGTGGGGGATTTTCTAGAAAATCTGCGATCGCATCCTCTCTGAGTGTGTGTGTGTGTGTGTGTACGCGTGTGTGTTGACAGTATAACTTATAAATCCTTCCTCAAACTACCGCTTAAATGGAATAGTTTTCGAAGTTTTCGATTTACTAAAAACTAATTCTAATGATGTTTATTAAAATGACGTATATTAAAGATATTTACATTGCAAATAAACTGTATATCCTGAATTTCCCGGGAATAGCTCCTGAAGTCTCTTCATTCTGAATGTCTTTTGCATAACTGTAAAACTGTAAGAGATAATCAAACACTTACTACACAAAAATGTAGATCTCGACACAAAAAAAAAAAAAAAAAAAAAAAAAAAAAAAAAAATTACAAGTTTTTTTTTTAGAAGTAACCATTCCGAAGATATCTCCTGCTACTGGTTTCGAAGCGAAGTCCTCGTCAGTTTCGTATCTCTTTTGTTTTATTCCTGGGAATGGAAAGAGAACCGAATATCCTGGACAATCCAGCTTTTTTATAAGATTTGCCTTCGTTTTAGCGTAATGTATTTCCTTATTTCCCTTCTACTAAATAATGACACCATTTCTGGAAATACGTATCTTGATTAGCATGATATACATAAAAGATTAATCTTTTGTAAGAATGGTTTGTTTGCAGAACAGATAGGAAAGTCATGTGAATGGAACACAATTGGATTTTTTTCTTCTTTCTTTCTTCAGGTTTGTTTTTCTATTTATAAAACATCACAAAACTCCCCTTAGATAAAAAAACTTACTGGTTACAAAAATTTAGAAATTACGGATTATAATAAATGAATGTCCAAACATTGAAGTAGGATATGATCACAGAATCTCTGGATGTTAATATCGACTTATTTATTATTCTATTAGTAAGTTTGAGTTCATAGAACTTTTTTAATTAATGCGATTATATTAGTTACTTTTGTGCTATTTTATGTCAATACACAATAAATAATAATAATAATAATAATAATAATAATAATATGAAGATAATTAAAATGAAGAAAACGAAGAAGAAAAATGTTTGTCTGGTTTCATATTTCTATTATTACAGTCTAATAGAACGCAGTTTGAAATGCTGTTTAAACTTTAATCTACATATGCGATTGTGTTGTTTTTGCGTTTTTGCAAGCATAAGAGCTGCTATTTGAATGTTTTATAACTCCATGATCAACAAATAATATCTGAACTTGCTGATACTTTATTATTTTGTGAGGCCGTGAAAGCCTTAGTACGTAATTATTTTTCTTACGTTGACAATGTTTGAGCTATTACGACAATCACTGAGAAAGATATAGAAGGTCTTGCGAGCTTCTGTAGACATCACACGTAATAAATTTCGAAATCTAAGCCAAACAACAATTTTTGTCTTGTGACAAAATGTATTAATCCCAAGTATGATCGAATATGATGACATTTTGTAGAAGCCGTTAAAGAAAAAAATGTGATGTGTTCCAATCGCATGACTTTCTGTAGTTGCTCCACATACTTTTCTTACAAAAGATTATTTTTTGTCTACGTCATGCTAATTAAGATAAACAGCAGAATTGATCTTATTACTTACTTCCTAGTAAGTAGAAGGGAAATTAAGGAATATACAACGCTCCAGCGATATTCAATTCTATTTAAAAGCTATCGCTGTGTAACTATGAAATTCGGTTCTTTTACATTCGGGAGTTAAACGAAAGTTTACTTTTCGCTTGAGAAAAGTTTAAGCAGTTTAAAATTGAAAACAAATATTAGGAACATCTCGGAAACGGTTAACTCTACAAAAATCGTATATAATTTGTGTGTTTTAATGGATTACAATTTGTTGTGTAGTAGGTAAGTTTTTATCTATTTCTTACGGTTTACGAGGAGTTATACAAGTCACCCAGAACGAAGTCTTCAGAGGCTATTCCCAGAAAATTCAAGATATACATTTCGTTTACAATGAAAACATCTTAAACATAGGTATACCATTTTAATCAAAATCGTTAGCCATTCTTGAGAAAACAAAAATTTACAAAACATGTTCCACGTAAAGGGTAGTTGAGGGTGGAGGATTTTCTTGAAAATCTTCGTGTCGCATCCTTGGAAGTTACTGAACTTAAATGCCAAGTTTGGTATTTAACGGTCTTTTGTTTTTGAGCCACGCTGCCCAGACACAAACACGTGCATTTTTCAAAAAAAAAAACTTTTTTTTCTTTTGTTTTTATTTCTTGATTTTCTTGATTCAGGGGTCTAAAAACCTATATTTACGGTAAAATCTCGGTATCGAATCTTTGTGTGGAATACAATACCTTCTCTAATATGCACACTGTACATACGTGCTAGAGAAAGTAAACAAAAACAGATACATTGATTTCACATATTACGATACACAGTCAAGTCCGAGTCCTTGCTAATATGCAAGTAATTCCACACAGAGAAAAACTTTAGATACAGACATTTCAGGTCTGGAATGTTTTCTAATATTTTTAATTCCAGCCAACCCACTAAGCGAACATTCCAGTTTAAAGCTGTGGTAACGACTTTTCTGGCAAGCTGTAGAGCAGAACAAATGAGAACAGGAGATTAGAGGTTCAAAATAAAAACAATAAGTACACCCTTTTTGCTGGATAATGTGTTTTGCCTTTTTTTTTTTTTTTTCGGGTCTAGGCACTTTTTGTCATACTATACATCATTTCAAAAAATGCGAGGATAATTAAGAAAGGCTGATGTTTTAAATTTTCGAAGAGTGAACTTACAAGCATTAAAAAGCATTTAAACTCTTTTTATTATTTCTTTGACCATCACCATACAGAGTTATTGCTAGGGGCCGGATTTTTAGGTGTCACAAATCTTTATTTTAGATTTTAGTGTGCTTCTATTAGTTTATTCTTGTTTTAGGTTTTGATTCGTGGATCAGTACAACAACCGCTTTTCTTAGTTTTATGAGATGTATTTATGAACCTTTTTCAAAAAAAAACCACACTATTTAACGTATCCATAAAAATATCTGGAGACTTATTTTCCTGTTTGCTTATTTGGGATTATTATTATTATTATTATTATTATTATTATTATTATTGGTATTGCATAATATAATTACATACACATCCAAATTTTCTGGCGAAAATAATGTCCTATTATCACATAGCACATTCTTTTTACTTTCTCTAACACGTTTTTACAAAGTATACACAGTAAGTATAGAAGGTATTGTAATTCATTCAAAAGTTCAATACTATCGATATTTCACCGAAAATATGTCTTTTCAGACCCCCTGAATAAAAAAAACATTTTTAGACAAAGGAGTGTGTGTGTGTGTGTGTGTGTGTGTGTGTGTATTGTGAGTGTGTGTGTGTTTGTTGGTATTTAAGTTTGGTATCTTCCAAGGATGCGACACGAAGATTTCCAAGAAAATCCCCCACCCCAAACTACCTTGTACATGGAACTTTTTTCGTACATTTTTATTTTCTCAGAAAACTATTTTGATTAAAATATCGTATATTAAAGATATTTACTTGAAAAATAAAATGTATATCTTGAATTCTCTAGGAATAGTATCTGAAGACTACTTTATTCTGGATGAATTTTAAGGAATTTTGCAGAACTGCTAAACTGTTAGTGATGGACAAAAACTTACCACACAAAAAACGTAGGGCACGTTAAAACACACAATTTTTGTTATATACATTTTTTCGAGATGTTGATCGTTTTTGAGATATTCCTTGTTATTGGTTTCAGCTTTGAAAAACTTATATAGCAACCAACTTTTGACTATCACTTTAACCTAAAATACTCCCTTATTTCGCTTCTACTTACACGGAAGCAAGTAATAAGACTACTTCTGCTAATTTTATATCAATTAGCATGAAGTAAAGAGAATCATTAGCTTTTTGACAGTAATTTATTGCAGAGATGTAGAGAAAGTCATGTGAATGGAACACATCAGATTTTTGTTCATGTAAATATCTTATTTTAACGAAAATCGCTAGAGATATTTTTAAAGAAAACATTTTCGAAGTTTTTTCCACGTAACGCATAGTTTGGGTTAGGAGTTTTTATACATTCTTATCCCCACAATTGCAGATTTTAACAAGTCCAGTATCAAACGGTTTGATACTGATTCCGCATTGTACCGCTCCAAAGCAGTATTATTAGCTATTCCCCCTTTGAAAGATTCGACAAGCACCCCACATCACTCGCGTGCCGGAGAAGCTGCCGAAGAATCACGGCTTAAAACCTGTCCAGCAAGCTTTAGCAGGAAAAACATATTTATTTATATCCCCCCCCAATAACTGCATGGTTCCATCGGCAGCATTTCCTTTTGGTAAATACTGCCTATCGGCAATGGTGTTCAATCATGTACTGATTGATATATTCATACCCTTGACTAGATAAAAATTCCCATCCCCAGCCAGGAATCAAACTCAGGACCCCTCGCACATCAGCGCTACGGGGCCAACGCAACGTCTTGTTCTAGAAATGATTTTCAAAAGAATATTTACACATATATTAAATGTCGAAAACTGTCAAACGATATTTTTAGTTTTTTGTGCAATCTTATAAATTGGAATTTCCTCTTTAACTTATTTTACAACTGTAGGCACAATACTTAAATTTTAAATATATATTTTCACAAATATGTGTTACTTTCACATGACTTTCTCTACCGATGTAACAAACTATTTTACAAAAGGTTATTCTTCTATTTATTTCATGCTAATCTAGATAGGCATTTGCAGAACACTTTATCACCATTTTGTTATGGTTGCAAGTGGAAATGAGAATATGCTGGCCCCAAATCTATTGTCAAATCTTTTAAGAGCTGGTCGCTTTGTGACATCTTAGAAATTCCATTCTCTTTGCATGACCAAAAGAAAAAGAAAACGTTTGAGTTCCTATTTGAGAATAATATTTGAAAATTCAATTCAACAACAAGGAATATCTCGGAAATGATCAATTCCACAAACAAAAATTTGATAAATTGTTTGCTGTAACCAGATCTAAATTTCTGTGCAGTACGATTTGGTCCATCTGGTACGGTTTATCAGTTAAGCAAACGCCTATTAGCATAAAAGCCTTATATATGTAGATTTCATTTTTAATGAAAATATATTATAGCATAACATGGTATTTTACACAAAATCGTAAACTCGTGTTTGAGAAAGTCAAAATATTAGAAAAAAATTGCATGTAAAAGTAGTTTGGGAAGCGGAATTTTCTTAAAATCTTCGTGTCGCATCCTTAGAAATTGCTGAACTTTAATTCAAGTTTGGTATTTAAACGACTAATCGTTTTTTGAGTTATGCTATCTACGGGTACACACATACACAGGCGCGCGCACAGACAAACACACACAAGGACCTTTTGTAAAAAGTTTTTTTTTTTCAATTCAGAGGCCCTCGAAACATATATTCTATACATATTGGTATCTAATTTTTCAGTGGAATACAACAAACACCTTCTCTCCTACCTAGTATTTGGTTGTAAAAGTAAAATTTTAGATCTCGTTAAAACCACAATTTATGTCTAATGCATTTTTTTCGTGGAGTTAACCATTTCCGATATAATCCTTGTTACTGGTATACATTTTCCAAGACTTACAGTTTTCTGAAATGGAAAGTTGTTATTCGCATTTTTCATCCTTAGCCATGCAAAGAAAACGGAATTTTAAGGTGACCGATTATTAAAAGATATGGCTATCGTTTTTGCATACGTATTCCCTAATTATTCCTCTTGTACCTAAGAAAATTCTGCTAATATCTTAATTAGCATGAAGTAGATAGAGGAATAAGTTTTTGTAAGAGCAGTTTGTTGCAGAATAGATAGAGGTCACATGAATTAGACATGAGACAATTCATGAACGGATCGTTCATATGGACGACTAAAAGGAAAGAATCGCATGAATCGTGCCAATCTTGGCATGAATCGTCGTTCAAAAAGAATCATGAGAATCGTGCTAGTCTCAACATGAATCGTCGTTTAAAAAGAATCGCATGAATCGTAAAGAATAGCATGAATCGTGTCACCCATAGCAGGTGTGTTCGTAAGCAGATTTACAGAATCGTGATGAGGTATTAGGGTTGTTTTTCTTTTGCTTCCACCTTTGGAAGTACCAAGCCGAGTTTCGACGAAAACTGTCGAGTGCGCACGATGATGTGTACAGGGATTTATGACCATTTATTTTGTTGTGAGAAAATAAGTAGTGCTGAGGCCATGAGGCTTAATATAATATATCAAAATATAAGATAAAATATATAAATTATATATTATATATATAATGTACACAATGCATAAGAAAATGAACACTGCCGATCATTGCCGAAGCCACTATGAGCGTCTTCGAATTGTTTAGGGATGAATTATTGCAATGTGAAAGCAAGCGTTAGAATTTACAACTATTTTATGTTTATTTATTTATTTTTGCAGTATCTTAAATATAATAAATGCACAGCTAAATTGTTACTACATTAGCAAGATGTATAATTTCGGAAACAACATTTTACGACCAATAAAGCAATTATGCTCCAACTTAATAGGTATAGAAACATATTCTAATGCATTAAAATTACCTCCAATATTCCTGAAGAAAATAATAATTATTCTGGGTGCTAGCGTTGCCTTATAACGTATTTATAAAAATTACATGACTTAGTGGCGCGCAACCATGACAGTGATGAACAATAATTACTCTGCGTATTAACATTACAGAAATACCGCCATGCAGTCCAAGTTTAGGTCACAATTTTAGACTTAAAACAAACTTATTGTGTGTTTTTTCGAGTAATGGAGGAAATTTTACCAAATATGTTTGCAATAGATGGAAAAGAGTAGAACGTTTTTTTTATATCAATAACTGTTTTTATGCTAAAGGAGCTACCATATGACTATCATCCCCGTGTACAATATAAGTCAAACACAGAAAGGGCAAGGCGACGATTAATGAATCGTGAACGAATCGTAAGAATCGATTCATATTGGATGAATAAATCGTATGAATCGATTCATATTGGATGAACGAATCATTTGAATCGATTACTGAAAATAAAGCGCCCGACCCAACTCTAACATGAATGTAATAAATCAAAATGTTTTTAATGAAATTGGGTTTAATGATTTATGGCGTGTCATTATTGACAAAGGAAGTATCTAACCATAGCTGCAAGTGCCTAAAAAGCGCAGTATTCGATTCCAAGCCCGCAGAGAAGAGGCAGCAGCGGTGGTTCATTTTATTTCTATTCCATCATGCTCAGTTTAATTGGATATTCCTCTCCAATTTGTCGCCCTACTTCACCTACTACTCGAGTGGCCGCTTCTGATTATGCACTTGATGCAAGTACCGCTGCGCTCTGGAAGCGAAATACAATAATTTGTGCAGTGTCTGAAGAGCACTACTCCATCAACGACATCTCGCGGTACATTGCCAAACTACATTGTGAAAGCCACGGTTTCCAAACTAACCCCCGGCCTTTCTGCTCGTTAAACATGCGGCGAAGGGTGGCAAACCGCAAAGGGCCAACTGCGGGAATGCAAAGCATTGGGATGCCGTCATAACATGCTCAATATGCAATGCTATGCTATATTTAAAAACAATATTAAAACTGCTGCTTCACACCCTATTCTCGTTAGGAATTGTATTTGAAAATCTGATGTGCTCCATTTACATGAAGTTTTCTACCTATTCTACATCAAACTATTCTTTAAAATGCTTATTTTTTCCTATATACTCCATGATAATCAAGTTAAACATTAGCAGGAATGATCTTAGCTCCTTATAAGTATAAGGGAAATAAGGGAATACTCTAGTCAATTTTTTAAAAGCTGGTTGTATGGCCAGGAATAAAATAAGAGAAACAGGAAATACACATTCCCGTTTGACAAAAAATTAATTTTAAAACTGAAACCAGTAACAAGGAATATTTCGGAACTCGTTCATTCCACAAAAAATGTGAATGAAAAATTGTATGCTTTTAACGAGATTTGTATAGTAAGTTTTTGTCTATTTCTTACGCAAAAACCATTCAGAATGAACATGATTTCAAAGGCTATTGCCAAAAAATTCAATACATACATTTCATTTGCCATGTAAGTATCTATCTTTAATATTCGTAATTTTATTCAAAATTATTAGAGCCCTCTTTGAAGAAGTATAAATTTCCAAATGTTTTCCATGTAAAGGGTAGACTGGGATGGGAGGATTTTCCTGAAAAATATTCGTATCGTATCCTTGGAAGCTACTGAACTTAAATACCAAGTCTGGTATTTAACCGACGTTTTGTTTGGAGCTAAGCTGCACACCCACACACATACACGTTTCTAAAAATGCTTTTTTTTAGATTCTGAGGGTCTCAAAACCAGTATTTCCCGTGAAATCTGGGTATAGATCTCTCTCCCTCTCATGTCTATCTCTATCTCTCTTATATCTATCTCTATCTCACATCTATCTCTTTCATATCTATCTCTATCTCTCTATCTCTGTCTCATATCTAACTATATCTCTGTGTGTCTCGTAGCTCTATCTCTCTCTCTCTCTTACATAACACACCAGAAGCTTTTTCTAAAAATGTTTTATTACTAATATTTTTATCATCTCGACACGTACTAGCACATTAAGTGTAGAGAAGGTAGCAATTGTATTCCACCCCAAAATTCGATACAGAGATTTCACCGGAAATACATGCTTTGAGACCTCCTAAATAAAAAAATAGAAAAAGGTAGTATCTGAATTTGTCAATATGTGGGTGCGTGTGTGCGTCTGTGGACAGCAGAGCTTAACAATGAAAAGTCTCCGTTAAATACCAAACTTAGTATTTAAGTTTAGTATCCCACAAAGATGCGACATGAAGATTTTCAAGAAAATCCTACCACCCCAAATTACTCTTTAAATGGAAAATTTTTCGAAAATTTTTATTTTCTCAAAAATGGCCTTAACGGTTTTGATTAAAATATCGTATAATAAAGATATTTACATGAAAAATAAAATGTATATGTTAAAGTTTCTGGGATTAGCCTCTGAAGACCTCTCTACTTTGGATGAATTTTGCATAACTTGTAAACGGTAAGAGATAGACAAAAGTTTACAACACAAAATTTGTAGATCACGTTAAAACACACAACTTATGTCATACCTATACGGTGTTGTTGTTTTTTTTTTTTGTTTTTTTTTTTTTCTGTAAAGCTAACCGTTTCTGAGATATTCCTTGTTATTAGTTTCAGCTTTAAAATACTCTTTTCATACAATTATTTGCCAACTCTTGGCCATACAACAAAGGAATTTCAATCTCATAGCAACCAGCTTTTAAAAGATTTGATTATCGCTTTAACCTATGATACTCTCTTATTTCCCTTCTACTTACCAGGAAGCAAGTAATAGTTCAATTTCTGTTAATGTTTATCTCGATTGGCAAGAACAATAATTCATGCATACAATAATTTGTTGGAGAGATATAGAGAAAGTAATGTGAATCAACACATCAGATTTTTTACTAGTATTATTGTTATTATTATAATTATGATTATTATTATTATTATTATTATTATTATTATTATTATTATTATTATTATTATTCAGGGAACCCCAAAACGTATATACCTGGTTAAATCTCGGTATCGATGTTTTGGGTGGAAAACAATACATTTTTAACTTATTATACATAGATAATAGAGAAAGTAATGTGTCATTCTGATTCTTCGAGAGTTCGTTCAATATAACTACAACGGTAAAAATAGTGAAACTTTTACTTCGAATCACAACAGAGATAAGAATTCAAAATCTTCTCGGGCTTTCCGAGAAGATTTTGAATTAACACGTCGCCAGGAAAGCTTCAATTCTTAGAGATAAGAATGTTCGCTCCGGGGACGTCCCCTATAATATATCGGTCGGAAGCCCTAGCAAAGACTGACATGCACCAGTTAATGCAATTTCCCCGCTTTTCACCTGCAGATCGCGTTACTGTTCGGGGATACCCTTAATCGTAGGCATTTTGCTGTGATTCATAATCACATTGCAGCTGTATACAAGGGCCGTTTTTTTCAACCTCCGATAGGCTGTAAATAAAAGACAAGTTCATAGAAAACAATTATTTTATTACTAAAAGTTGTGTAGTCTTATGGTTATTTTTCGACATAATCACCGAAAAGATTGAGACATTTATCGTACCTGTGAACAAGCTTTACAATACCCGCTTCAAAAAATGTTGCCGCCAATGATTTCAAATGAGTATTGACGTCGTTTTGAAGATCTTCGTTGGTTTGAAAGTGCTGCCCTCCTAGTCACGTCTTCAGTTCAGGGAAAAGGTGAAAGTCGCTGGCTGCCAGGTCAGGACTGTACGGCGGATGATCGAAGATGTCCCATTGAAATTGTTCAAGGAGCCGATGTGTTGTGCCAGCAGTGTGTGGACGAGCGTTGTCATGGATCAACACAATTCCTGAAGTCAGGATTCCTCTTTGTTTGTTTTGAATGGCTCTCCGCAAGATCTTCAAAACAACGTCAATGCTCATTTGAAATCATTGGCGGCAACATTTTTAGAAGCGGGTATTGCAAAGTTTGTGCACAGGTACGATAAATGTCTCAATCTTTTCGGTGATTATGTTGTATATAAGTGTACAAAAATTTTAGTAATAAAATAATTGCTTTCTATGAACTTGTCTTTTATTTATAGCCTATCGGAGGTTAAAAAAAAAACGGCCCTCGTACATTTACCGTATCGTCTTTATTGTACGTCATAACTTCGGAGCATATATTCCTAAACGAGTTCTGCGAACAGCTTTGGATATCATAACAGCAGCTTTACATAGACCATTTAACTTATGTGACGTGATCAGAAAATGCGCCAACGAGAAGCAGAGAGATAATTTTAAATTTTGACAATCACAGCATTGAATTTTACAAATCCTTTTACTGCTACCTTTTATGTATTCGTATTACAAATATAAAACAACAATAATAAATATTTTTATTTTCTTTATCACGTGTGCACAATGTACATAATATGTAGAGAAGGTATTATATTGCACCCAAAAAATCGATACCGAGATTTCACCGTCAATACATATCTTGAAATCCCCTAATTCCTAAAAAAACGGATTTTTTGCAAAAAGGTCCTAATGTGTATGTAAACAGCATAACACAAAAACGAAAAGTTCGTTTAAGTGCAAACTTGGTAAATATTTAAGCTCAGTATCTTTCAAGGATGCGACCGAAGATTCTCAAGAAACACCCCGCCTCAAGCTACCCTTTAATTGGAAATTTTTTTGAAAATTGTTATTTTGTCTAAAAACAGCTCTAACAATTTTGCTTAAAACATATATGAAAAATAAAATGTATATCTTGAACTTTTGGGGAGTAGCCTCTAAAACCCTCTTCATTCAGAATGCATTTTGAATAATTGGTAAACTTTCAGAGGTAGACAAACCCCTTAATATATAGGAAATGTAAATCTCCAACTTGTCTCAAATGGGAGATCATCTTTCGTTTCATCTAGATTTTGTTTGACTCCTGGCCGTGCAAAGCGAACTCAATTTCAATTGTTTCACACAGCGAGCAAATTTTAAAAGCTTTGACTATGGCTTTAGCCTAGTGTGTTACCTTATTCCTCTTCTTCTGAGAAGAAACTAATATACTCATTTCTGTTAATGCTTATCTCGATTACCACGATGTAGATAATGGAATAATGGAATGGAATAATCTTTTATAAAATAGTTGGTAGAAAATTATGTGAATAGAACACATCTGATTATTTTGCACAAAATTAAAGCTTGAAGATTTACATTTACTACTGTTATATTTTTACTAAACGCTCTTCTAAAATAATTTTTATTTTGACTAGTATAATGATGCAGAATGTTATATGGTTTTCACTTATATTTTCTACTGCAAATATAATTTGCCTTAAATAGTACCAGTAGCTGTCTTCAAGGCAAAGACAAACCAAACATATGACAGAGAAATTATTTGGTCAAATCTTACTATATAAATAATGTTGCCTCTTTCGTATAAACTACAGATTTTTCCTTAAAGAGTGTCTTTAAGATTTTAAAAAGTATTGAGAGTTCCGTTCACATGACTTAACCTGTTCTGCAAACAAACCATTCTAACAAAAGATTATTCTTATATCTACATCACGCTAATCGAGAAAAACATAAGCGGAATCGATCTTATTGCTTGCCTCCTTGTTAACTATCTATAGAAGGGAAATAAAGGAATACATGTGGCAAAAGCAACAGTCAAATCTTTAAAAGCTGGTTGCTATGTGAACAATTGAAATCCGGTTCTCTTTGTATTCCAGGAGCACAACAAAAGTGATATGAAACCAAATATACTTCCCGTTTGAAAAAAGCTCAAGTAGTTTAAAATTGAAATCAATAGCAAAGAATATCCCGAAAGTGGCTAAGTATACAACAAAAACTCTGATGTGCTCCATCACATGACTTTCTCAACATCTCTGTAACAAATTAGTCTTAAAAAACTTATGCTACTATCTACTTCATAATAATCGAGATAAGCATTAACAGACATTGTCCTTATTACTTCGTTCCTTTTAAGTAGAAGGAAAAAAAAATAATGTGTTTCATTCGCCCGATGTCCTTTAGCTAATCAAAACAATTTGTTATCTACACCATTAATCAAGATATACATAAGCAGAATTAGTCTTATTCTAGCTTACTTGTAAGTAAAAGGGAAATAAGAAAATGCACAGGCTAAAGAGATAGCCGGTCGATAAAAGAAACAATTGAAATCCCGATCTCTTTGCTGGCCAGGAGTAAACACACGAGAAACGAGAAGAACTGTGTCTTTCCGTCTAAGAAAAGTTTAAGTGGCTAAAATTGAAACCAATAATCCGGAATATCCCGAAAATGGTTAACTCTACAAAAAAAAAAAGTATGACATAAATTGTGTATTTTAATGAGACCTACGTTTTCTGTGTAGTAAGTGTTGTATATCGCTTACGATTTGCCAGTTATACAAAAGTCATCCAGAATGAAGAGGTCTTCAGAGGCTCTTCCCAAAAAATTCTATATATGCATTTCGTTTGTCAAAAAAATATCTTAAACATAAGGTATTTTAATCACAACCATTAGAGCCATTATAGAGAAAATCAAAATTTTCGAAAATTGTTCCATGTAAAGAGTAGTTGAGGGTGGAGGCATTTTCTTCAAAATATTCATGTCGCATCTTTGCAAAATACCAACCTTAAATACCAAGTTTGGTATTTAAATATCTTTTCGTTTTTGAGCTATGCTGCCCACAGACAGACACACACGTACACACACACATGCGCGCGCGGACAGTTTTCTAAAAATGTATTTTTGGATTCAGGGGGTCTCAAAACATGTATTTCCGATGAAATCTCGGTATCGATTTTTTTTGGTGCAATACAATGCCTTTTCTGTACACTATGTACATAGTGCGAGTAGAGAAAGTAAAAAGGTATATGGCATAAATTCTGTGTTTTAACGAGATCTACATTTTTTTGTGTAACTTAAATACCAAACTTGTAGTATCTTGCAAAGATGCGACACGAAGATTTTCAAGAAAATCTTCCCATCTAAACTACCCCTTACATAGAAAAAAATTTGGACAAGTTTCATTACCTCAAAACTGGCTCAAACGATTTTGATTATAATACTAAATATATTTACATCAGAAATAAAATGAATACCTTAAATTTTCTAGGAATAGTCGCTGAAGACCACTTTATTCAGGACGAATTTTGCTGAATTTGTATAACTGACAAATCGCAAGAGAAAGACAAAATCTTATAGTACACAAAAGATGTAGATCTTAAAACACATCATTTTTATCACACACGTTTTTTGTTTGTTTGTTTGTTTTTTTTTTTTTTTTTGTTTTGTTTTTTATGGAGTTGATTGTTTTCGAGATATTTGTTATTAGTTTCAATTTCAAACTACACTAATTCTTCTCAAATAGGATGCCACCTATCGTTTCGTCACTCGTTTTACTGCAGGCCATGCAAAACGAAACGAACTTTTATTGTTTCACACAGCGGCCAGCTTTTAAAAAAATCTGACTGTTTAGCTTAGTATATTCCCTTATGTCCTTTCTACTTACAAAGAAGCAAGTAATAAGACCAATTCTACCAATATTTGTCTTGCTTAGCATGTTGTAGAATAAGAATAATATTCTCTAAGAATAGTTAATATATGTAACAGCTAGAGAAATGCATGTGAATGGAACATATCAGATGTTTTTAAATATTCTTTTTGCTAATTCCTCTATCCCTAGTTTATCCCATTTATCAAATTTCAATTCTCTTCTCCATACTTCTCTTTGTCTTCTTGCACTTAAGAACATTTTCCCAACATATTAGGCAGCATATATTGTCATAATCCCCTCTGAGCCCCCAAGCATATATTTCTCATATTACTTTCTCTACACGTACTACGTGCATAGTGTATAGAGAAGGTATTGTATTGCACCCAAAATTCAATACTGAGATTTCACCGGAAATATGTGTTTTGAGACCTCCTGAATCCAAAAACATATTTTTAGAAAAATGTCGGTGTGTGTGTGCTGCATAGCTCAAAATCAAAAAGTCCGTTAAATACCAAACTTGGTAGTTTCCAAGGAAGCCATACGAAGATTTTCAAGAAAACCCCACCACCCAACTACTCTTTACATGGAGAAATTTTCGAAACATTTTATTAAAATATCGTATATTAAAAAAATGTACGCGACAAATAAAATGTAGATCTTGAATTTTCTGGGAATAGCCTCTGAAGACATTTTCATTCTAGGTAGATGTTGAGGATTTTTCAAAACTGGTAAATCGTAAAAGATAGACAAAAATTTAAACATAAGAAAAAAAATTAGAGTTCGTTAAAACACACAATTTATGTTATATACATTTTTTTCGTGGCGTTGGTCACTTTTTTAGATAATCCTTGTTATTGGTTTCAGTTTTAATATACTCATACTTTTCTCATACGGGAATTTGTCAACTCCTGGCCATACAAACAAAGGAGCTTCAATCACCCAGCAACCAGCTTTTAAAATCTGACCATCGCTTTAGCCTAGTATATTCCATTTCTTTCTCTTCTACTTACAAAGAAGCAAGTAATAAGACCATTTATGCTATTTTTTTCTCGATCAGCGTGAAATAAATAGAGGAATAAGCTTTTTAACAATAATTTGTTGCAGAGATGTAGAGAAAGTCATGTGAATAGAATACATCGGATTGTTTTTCAATTATACTTGCTTTCACTTCTTTCGAGAAACCCTTTCTAATGCCAATGTCCCCATCCACATTTCCCATTTGTATTTCTTCTACAGTTTTTCTCATCTTTGCATAGCAACTGAACTTCCATCCAGCCGTTTCTTGAACAAACAAACATTCCTTGACAATGTTTCCACTCTATATAAATATTTTAATCCTCTTTCGACCAATTTCCCCTTATTTCCTGTTCTTCCCAGGTCAAGCAGTGCTACTGCATTCAGTGAAACTCTTGGCAAACACAACATTAATTTGCAAAATCCCAATGAATCTTGTCCATGTTCTTCCATCCTTCCTCCAAACCCACACTTCCACTCTATGCATCATTCTCGATTCCACTAGTGCATCATTTACCCTTTCCAGCATCATTTTCATATTTGCTATAACATGCTCTAATACCTGTCATAGTCAATATTTCCTTACATTTTTACTTTCTCTACGCGTACTATTACATACTGTATAAAGAAGGTATTGCATTCTACCCAATAATTCAATACCGAGATTTCATCAGAAACACATGTTTTAGGGTCCTCTTTATTCTGAATGAATTTGCGTAACTCGTAAACCGTAAGAGATAGATAAAAACTTACTCCACAAAAACTTAGATCACGTTAAAACACACAATTTATGTCATATACATTTTTTTTTCGTGGAACTGACCATTTCTAAGATATTTCTTGTTATTTGTTTCAGATGTAAAATACCGGAAAGTTGTAAACTCTTGGCTCTACATAGAAACGGAACCAGTATCTAGAGGATGTTGATTTCATCCACATGGCAACTGGCTTTTAAAAGATTTGACTCACTTTAGCCTAATGTATTCCCTTATTTTTCTTCTACTTACAAGGAAGCAAGTAATTAAGACAATTATCTGCTAATGTTTATCTCGATTATCATAAAGTAGATAGAAGAATATGCTTTTAACAACAATTTTTACAGCGATGAAGAGAAAGTCATGTGAATGGAACTTCCCATTACCCATTAGCAGTCAACCTTACTCCCAATAAACATACGATATTAGTTAAAAAATCTGATGTGTTCCATTCACATGACTTTCTCTACATCTCTGTAACAAATTATTCTTAATAAGCTTTTTATTCCATCTATTTCATGCTAATCGAGATAACCATTATCAGAAACGGTCTTATTACTTAGTTCCTTATAAGTAGAATGGAAATAAGGGACTATACTATGCTAAACCAACAGTGAAATGTTTTAAAATGTAGTTGCTATGGGATTGAAATCCGTTTCTTTGCGTGCCCAGGAAATGACAAGTTTCCGTATGAGAAAAGATTAAGTATTTTAAAACTGAAATCAATAACAAGGATTATCTCTAAAATGGTCAACTCCGTGAAAAAAAAATGTATATGATATAAATTATGGGATCTAATTTTTTGGGTAATAATTTTTGTCTATTTCTTACGGTTATGGAAAATTTAGAAAAATTCATCCAGAATAAAGAGGTCTTCAGAGGCTATTCCCAGAAAATTTAACATTTACATTCTAGTTTTCATATAAATATTTAAATATACGATATTTTAATCAAAATCGTTAAAGCCGTTTTTGAAAAATAACAGTTTTCGAAAATGTTTCCGTGTAAAGAGTAGTTTGGGGTGATAGGATTTTCTTAAAAATCTTCGTGTCGCATCCTTGGAAGATACTGAACTTGAATATTATGTTTGGTATTTAACGGACTTTTCATTTTTGAGTTATGTTGCCCATAGACACACACCTACACATATGGACAATTTTCTAAAAATATTTTTTCTGGATTCAGGGGGTACCAAAACATGTATTTTCGGTGAAATCTTGGTATCGAATTTCGGGTGTAATGCAATACAATACATAGTATGTGTAGAGAAAGTAAAAAGATAAATATACTAGGTACTATGATTCAAAAGTTTATAAAACAGGTATCAGACTGCGTGCTTCATCATCATCCAGGTATCCGTATCACCGATTATTTAATCTGGGCCATCCCCATCCTAAACCACAAGACATTCAACAACTCCAGCCACACTACACTAACAGCTTTTGTTCGGCCGTGAAATACAGGCTGTCTTAACGGCACAATGCAGTTCGACTTATATCAAATGGCTTTTTTAGCCAGCATGTATATCAGGGAGTCAGAGCAAAATCGATTAATGAGAACTGCCAGTTATGCTTGATTAAAAATGTAATACTACTTTCAGAAAGTAAATAAACACTATGTTAGCAAGTAATAATATAGTTAAAAATCTTGATGCGAGAAAATCGGATGTAAAAGCGCAGATAATAAAATTCAACAACAGGCGAAACTTTGTCATTCAGGTGTCAACATTAGAAGATAAAAACCCAACTCTACCATATTGTTACTTTCTCTACTTAGTAAGAGAGGATATTGTCTTCCACCCAAAAGTATGATACAGGGATTTCACTAGAAATACACATTTTAGTGTCCCCTGTATCCAAAAACATTTTAGATGTTTTACTACATATGGTACCGCAAGCGGTGATGCTGATGATACATGAAATGAAGATGGAGCACGGGTGCCGGGGGAAACCGGAGAAAACCCACCCCTGCGCCCCTTTGTCCACCACAAATCCCACATACGGTCGTTTAGGATCCAATCCAGGACGTCTAGGCGAGAGGCCTAACCACTTGGCCACGGCACGTCCTGTATGTATGTGTATGTGTGTGTGTGTGTGTGTGTGTGTGTGTGAGAGAGAGAGAGAGAGAGAGAGAGAGAGGGAGAGGGAGAGGGAGAGGAAACAGAAAACAGCATACTTCAAAAATGCAAAGTCCCTTAAGTTCAGCTTCTTTAAGGATGCAACACGAAGATTTTTAAAGAAAATCCAGCACCAGCCTTTACATGGAAACGTTTTCGAAAACCTTGATTTTCTCAAAAGCGGTTACAACAATTTTGATTAAAGTATCATATACTTAAGGTATTTTCATCACATATAAGGTGTTTTTCTTGAATTGTCTGATAATAGCATCTGAAACCCTCTTCATTTTTGATGACTTTTGCATAAGTGTGTAAACTGTAAGAGACAGACAAAAATTTATTACACAAAAAATGTAGATCTCATTATAACATACAACTTCTCATATACATTTTTTTGTGGAGTTAACCATTTACAGGATATTCTAGTTATTGGTTTTTAAATTTTCAATACTTATACTTTTCTCAAATGGGACGTTGGAATTCATTTCTTTTTTTTATCCTAGTCATACACAGAACGGAATTCCAATTTCATCACATAGTTATTGGTTTAGCCTAGTGTATTGCAATTTTCTCTTGTAATTACAGGGAACTAAGTAATATGACTTTTGGTCGCCAAAAGGATTAAAAAAAATCTTATGTGTTCCATTCACATGACTTTCTCTACAGCTTTGCAACAAATTATTGTTAAAAAGCTTATGTTTCTATTTGCTTCATGCTAAGTGAAAAAAAAATTAGCAGAAATAATCTTATTACTTGCTTACTTGTAAGTAGAAGGGGAAAAAAGAGAGAACACTAAGCTAAAGAGATAGTCAAAAGCTGGTTGCTATGTGACTGAAGTTCCTTTTTTTGTACGGACAGGAGTTGACAAATTCCTATATGAGATACTTTATAAGTTTTTCAAGGCTGAAACCAAAAACAAGGAATATCTTAAAAACGATTAACTCCACGAAAAAAAAAAAATGTATGTAACAAAGTGTGTGTTTTAATGTGCTCTACTTCTTTTTTGTTTGGTAAGTTCCGGTTTACCAGTTACACAAAATTCCGTAAAATTCATCCAGAATGAAGCAGTCTTCAGAGACTATTCCCAGAAAATTCAAAATATACATATTATTTGTCAGGTATATATCTTTAATGTACGATATTTTGATCAAAATCGTTAGAGCCACTTTTTAGAAAATCAAAATTTTCGAAATTTTTCCATGTGAAGAATAGTTGGGGGTGGGGGGATTTACTTGAAAATCTTAGTGTTGCATCCTTGGAATATACTGAACTTAAATACCAAGTTTGGTATTTAAGGGTCCTTTCGTTTTTGAGCTATGCTGCCCACAGACACACACACACACACACACACACACACACATATATATATATATATATATATATATATATATATATATACACACACACAGACAGATACACAAGGACATTTTTCTAAAAATGCTTTTTTTTGGATTCAGGTGGTCTCAAAACATGTATTTCCGGTGAAATATCGGTATCGAATTTTTGGGTGCAATGCAATATCTTCTCTATACACTATGTACATAGTACGTATAGAGAAAGTAAAAAGTGTAATAGTTTTACAAGAAACCTGGCTTGTGCATGAACACAGTACCTGGCATGCTGGTGAATTGCTTGGTTCAGATAGACATGGTATGCACAACATGGTTTTGGAGAGGTTTACTCCACCATATCAACAATTATTTAATTTGGACAGGTAGAGTCAGACTGAAAAATTCAATGCTATTGCCGAGATTTCAACCACAAATCTCCCAGTCTCTAGCTGGTTGCTCTAACCACTGAGTTACCATGGCAACAGCATTAAATTCCTCAACTGACTTGCATGTTTCCCAGTAAACCACAAGGTGATTTCAAATTATTTTGAGATGACACATCCCAATGGTGAATTACAATGTCATAAGTACTTATTCAATTTATTCATAATGTAATGAGAAAATTAAACAATAACAAAACTGTACCTCTTTCATTATATATAAGTAAGATGTTTGGCAGAGTAAGTCATCAACTATTTCTAAAAATTGAAATTTATGGCATTAGAGATGTCTCACACAGACTAATAACTTCTTTCCTAAAAAGCAGAACTCAGGTCACAGTAATTATAATAAAACAAACAATAATATAAAAGGTAAGAATCAGTGTACCTCAAAGATCAGTTTTGGGTCCTTTCCTACATATTCTATCTATAAATGACATGCCCAGGCAAATTTTCTTTAATACCACCACTTATGCATATGATACAAAATATTCTATACTGGAATTAAGCAGATTACAACAAACTATTTCCAAAACAGTCAAGTTGTTTGAAAAATATTTTTCTGCTAATAACTCATCTATGGATAAAAGCAAATGTAAAATGTTTATATTTGATCTGTATAACAAACTCAAATTGAACGACAATAGCAACTGGGACCTATTACCAATGACCACCGATGAACATACAAATAGTTAGTAGACTCTCTTGGAACAAACATAAAAATTGCTTAAGCAATAAATTTAAAATAATCAAAGAGTATATAAATGAACAATGGGAATAATGTATTATAGTAGTGCAGCCAAAACACACTTAAGCAGGACATTCATCTTACAAAAGAAAGGCATTTGAATAATGTATAACATGAAACGTATTGATTCATGTAAAACAAACTTTCACTCAAAAACCACATTGACCATCTACTTGCTTTTTGTAAATAAAGTTGTCACATTAATGGTTTAAAATCCCTAGATTACAGTCAAAATCAGCAAAACTCACTCTTATAACACACAAGAAGGAGAAATGACATTCACACAGTATCAACAAACAAACCGAAAAAAAAAAAAAAAAAAAAAAAAAAAAAAAAAAAAAAAAAAAATACAAAAGCAATATTGATAAAGATCCATATATTATTGGCTATTTAATGTTTAATAAATTACCCTCTGAAATTAAAATGGCTACTGGCAACATTTTAAAGATTAAATTAAAGGGATTCCTAATTTCTACACCTTAACCGAATTGCAAAGAATAAGCCCCGTGGACATCATTGCCACATACATGTGAATGGTTTGCTTTGGAAGTCATAGCTGATTGTTGCATCCTTTGTTACACCTGCCTCAGTGGATACTTGTATTGTCTGCAAGTTCTTTAACATAAAAGCCATGCATTGTTACACCTAAGGTTGTGTGCATGTTCGACTGCTACTGGAAGTTTCTTGCCATGCCATTGACAGGTATAAAAGGAGAGAACAGGCCCCGCAGTTTCAACTGGGGAATGCACACTGTGCAGCTGTTGAGTCAGTTTCAATGGGAAATTCATAGCATGCAGTAGTAACTGCTGCATCAAACATCAAAAAGAAACTATAATATTTTTCAAATGGGAGAGTTCTACTCTGCAGCAAATGAGATGCGTTATCATGCTCTGCGTTGCCAGGTCGCTACCCTCTTTATTCATATTTCCCTCTCACTCACACACTGAGTATGCAAATCTGTCTGGCAATATAATGTTTATTCATGTGTATCATGAAAACTTTGGTTTTTATGGTTCTGCTCATTCTTCTCTTCCTATCTTCTTCATGAATTATTTTTTTTGCAAAATTTGAATAGATATTTTGTCTTAGCACAAGTAGTATTTATGAGAGATGGAATCAATTATAACGTTACTCCCCAGTTAAGAGTGAATGCAATATGTCAACACAGCAGCACTCGGATTGGCTGCTGGCCTGGTGGCGCTCAAGGATAAACCTCATCCCATTTGAGTCATTGTATATGGAAGAATTGTTGTAGAAGTATCAAATAAAGTGTTGGTTTGGAGTATTAAACAGTTTTTGTTACAATATTGTAATAATTTCATTGTACTTTATTACTTATAACTGAATTTAATTGTGTATTTGTATTTAAAAAAAACTGTAACTGACTTCATACTGTAAATAATGTGAGTGTGTGTATGTGCATTTGCATACTGATGTTGACACTCTTTTGTATAAAAACAAGAACAGTATTTAAATTCTTTTTACTTTCTCTGGCACATATATACATACAATGTACATAGTAGCTAGAGGAGGTAATTATATCCACCCAAAAATTTGATGTAAAGACCAAAAAATGCATTTTATAAAAAAGTGAGTGTGTGTGTGTGTGTGTGTGTGTGTGTGTATGGGGGGAAGGGAAGCATAGCTCAAAAACGAAAAGACTGTTAAATACCAAACTTGGTATTTATGTTTAGTATCCTCCAAGGACACAAAGATTTTCAACAAAATCCTCCCACTACAAACTACCCTTAACATGGAAAAAAGTTTGTTTTTCTCAAAAACGGCTTTAATGATTTTGATTAAAATAGTGCACACTAAAGATATTTACATCACAAATAAAATATATATTTTGAATCTTCTGGGAATAGCCTCTCAAGACCTCTTTATTCTGGATGAATTTTTCAGAAATTTGAATAACTGTAAAACCACAAGGAATAGACGAAAATTTACTACAGAAAAAATGTAGAGCTCATTAAAACACATAATTCATGTCATATGTTTTTCTTGTAAAGTTGACCGTTTTCGAGATATTCTTTGTTATTGTTTTAAATTTTAAACTACCTAACTTTTCTCAAATAGGAAATCACTATGCAAAGTGAACTGAACATCAATTGTTTCACACAGTGATCAGATTTTAAAAGATTTGACTATCGCTTTAGCCTAATGTATTCCCTCATTTCTCTTCTAGTTACAAGGAAGCAAATAATAAGACCAATTCTGTTTATCTGATGTAGTCAAAAAAATAATCTTTGTAAGAATAGTTTGTATGTGGAATAGCTAGAGAAAGCTATGTAATTGGAACACATCAGATTTTTATTGTTTATAATCATTATGACCATGTCAGATAGCAGTATTGAGCTCCACTGACAATAATAAAGAATGAGAATAAGACCCCCAAAAGCTCTAAAATAGTTCCACAAAGAATGTTGCTACTCTGTGATAAAAATGTATACTAGGTTTCCAAGTGACTTGGCAATACTGGGGAATTTCAAATAGCACAAGGCTTTTAAAAAAGAATTAAAGTCTTCCTAATCATAAATATGCATACTCCGTACAGTATGGATGAATAGTTCAATTTAATGCAACTTAGAATATGAACTGTGTAATTTACCTTGCA
Source organism: Hymenopus coronatus (assembly GCA_030762935.1). Classification (NCBI taxonomy): domain Eukaryota; kingdom Metazoa; phylum Arthropoda; class Insecta; order Mantodea; family Hymenopodidae; genus Hymenopus; species Hymenopus coronatus. The sequence goes on from CM060899.1 coordinate 42,789,080, forward strand.
AATAGTGGCCCAGTGGCAATCCATTTCTATTTAACTGTATTTATACTCAATTTGATGTGAAAGATGAGATAGCCTTTAATAAAAAAAATATAAAAATATATTTAAATTTCTTAATTCCTGAAAAAATTTTGTCAGTGTCCAATAGGGGAGAAGCATTCATGAGGACTGGCGGAGTTGTGTAATTGCAATGTTGTTAACATTGCTAGTTGTGTATGCATCTGTTACCAACTTCTGCATCATCACCCAAATCATTTGCTTTAAACTTTACATGTGCACACCACATACACCATTGTTAGAAAGGAAATAGCTTTACTGTTAAATTCTGAAAATTAATATCCACCTGGGCCTATAGCAGTCAGCATATAAGATTAGAAGGTGGAATTTGTGTCCCATAGCAATGGCTAGATTTATAAGTTATATTGACGTTGCACCTTTGCATGACAATGAGGAAGAACGACTGCAGTTCCTCTACGATGAAAGCCTGCTGAGAAGCCAGATGTTATGTTGGGAGTGCGTTGCCAAGCTATATTGTCTGACAAAATGGTATCAATGGTTCCAAATATTTTCATGCAAGAGAGGGCATGCCAAGCAGTTTTTCGAGTCCATGGGGAAAAAGCTATGGTTTGAGAATTCCAGATTACCACCTGTCCAAATGCTCATCCTTATAGTTTTGCAAGTAAATTATATTACAGCCAACTGTTACACAAAGTTCTCCTGGAGACAGTAACATTAGCCATGGAACAAAAGCTGACTGGAGGTATGCATCTCCCCAATGTAAATGGCATGTTATTTATGGACGCTCTTTAACTACTGTGGTTCTCAGTGTCCCATTCTAAATTGGGCGTGAAAGACCGCTTAATTTTGCTCAGAGGCCTCTCTGTCAGGCTTGAGGTTCTTTTACGTGCCGTAAATCTACAAAGGAAGCCATGCTGAGGATTTTTACACCCAAAAAAATCCATCGTCCTCCGCCGGGTTTGAACCCGCGACCTTGGGTATATGAAGTTAGCATGGTAACCATTACACCACGGAGGGCGACTATATGCATCTCCCCAATGGACAAGTACACCAACAGGGGTAAAATAGGTAGTGCTCGTCACGTCGTTCAAATCAACAAGTGTAAAATTGGAAGGAGAAAATACCACCACAGTTGCATCATGGAAGGAAACTGGATCCTCGGAATGATCAATATGGTCATCAATGAGGTGTGGATGACAGTATGCCCCAATAACATAAGAGATGGTGCCACGCTCTTTGAGTTATTTGAGAAACACAGGGAATTCAAACTGACTGCTGGGGCAGATACAATGGGTTAACAGCTGGGGGTTTTGCAATACACCTAGCATTTCATGGACACAATAATGATCATCCACACTAACAATATTGAGTCATGCTGGCAATCCTTCCAGCATCGCCTATCCAGGAGCAGCATTAGAAAGATCCAAATGGACAGAGATTTGGCAGAGTACCTGTGGCAGCAAGATTCAAAAATAGATTAGCCGACCCCTTTCAAAAACTGATTGAAGACATTCGAAAGGTTTATCCTGTTATGCAGTGTACTAGTTCAAATATGTCAATAAATGTCAGATTAGTTCAGATATAGTCGTGTTATACTTTAGATCAGAGAACACCATGGCAATAGTTACAGTGCATTGGTGTTGAGTGTCTAGTCAACAAAAACTAGTGTGGTTGCAGGAACAACATTGGTAGAAATGAAATTTGTCAGCTACTGACCACAGTGCATGCAAGTAGGCACCGCTAGACTTAGATTTCACATGGGAAAAAAATCTGCTGGGCATAATCTAATGGAGATTCAAAAGGTGATGTTAGAAATGTAGTGTTGCTTTAGTGCTGTATGACGTGTTCAGAGATCCCTGAATATGGCTCACAGTGGGATCCATTACCAGAGAAACAACTTTTGAATCTACATATTATTTATACACGTTTACACATCATAATGTGTTACTAAAAATCTTTAATATCTCATGTCTATTTTTGGCTTTAAGATTCAATAAAACATATAATTTATGTCCTTTCATGCACAAAACTATCATTTCCTTGCACTTTTAAAAAGTATTGCTTTGTGTAGGGCATTCAATACTATAGTTGCAAAGTGAAATAGTTTGCCAATATTCCCTATAGATATGCTTCCTAGCTATTCCTGTTATTTACAACTGCAGAAAGAGCCCTAAATCCCAAAGCAAAGCCGAAGGATGTTTTTAGAAGAAGCTGCATATAGCCGAGGAGTCTGTATGTCTAAACACCAATGATTCCTGGCAGTTTTCACCATCAGTTTCACTCTATGTTCATATACTTTCTATGGAACTATAGGTATCAAATAAATGCCCAAAATGTATTAAAATGTTGTGACTCTTAAACACTCACTTTAATATGTTTAATTTGCAACTATCCGTTCCTTGTATCATTCCTTAAAAAAATAAATACATTAAAATTTGAGCTATAGCAGCCATTGGGTTTTTGATTTTTGTAGTACAGGCTCTCATATATTTACAGCAATAGAGGTTGACACACAAAATGTATGCATTTTGAAGTTTCTAAGGGAGATTTGGAATTTAAAAATACCAATGATTTGCATTAGTTATTTTTGGTGAATATTCTAGAATTTTATTTATCCTTTCACATGCAAAACTATCCTTTCTTAGCACCTTTAAATTAATGCATTATAAAACGTATTATAATATGTGCCTTCTACACAAACCACAGTGGTAAGTAAAGTTTCACTTCTTGATGAATTATATATTAGCTGAGCAGCTAACCAATGTAAACTGTTACTGAGCAGTACAAATAAACAAAACTGGTATACTTGTTTGCAGTATGGCATGTTCAATATCCCTGAACATTGCCCACGGTGGGAATAAAAACAATTACAGTATCTATATAAATAGGATATGATGCTCAACTGTCATATGTGCATCCCTTATAAGAAAAATAGTATCTTAGCTACAAAATTTTGTTAAACTTGCATTAATCCTTTTATATCTCTAATAACAAACCTGCAGTAAGGGTGTAACTTATGCATTAATCCTGTGATTAATGAGAAATCGAATAAAATAATTAATTTACCTGTACTTTGTTTAAACGCTGCTGATTCTGATAAACTATAAATAGAATTATGACAACACGTCGTTTCCTTCCTAACATATCCCCATTTCATTTTCTGCACACCATCTTCGGTTTTTCATTCAGCAAACAGGACAGAATTGCCCTGCAGTAATGTTGTACTCCAAACAAATTTATAGGTATAACGCAATATTGTTTTACATATATTTAAAAAGTGTAAGCTTACCTCGTTCTCTGAAGAGAGTCTGATATTCCTGAAGATCATTTTCTTGTAGCCACACATCAGCTTCAGATTCATCCCCAAGTCCTGGACTGATTTCAGCAAAGACACAGAGTAAGAGTTTTGTAAGTGATAACGAACAGGCAAGGCCAAGCAGTACTCCCACGAGGAGCATAGGCCGGTGACTTGATGACATCTTGACATCATTATCCACTCAACTCAATAATAATTAAACTACAAGCTGTCATGATTTTCCAAAATGTTCTTCACGAGCTAATTTATAAAGCACAAACATTTCTATGTATGAATATCACTCCCACTACACTAACGTATCATACAAGTTAGAATTATGCGGTTATCAGAGTTAATTTGGCACAAATACTGTTTTCGGCGCCTCACATTACATTCGGTGATAATTTAAACAAATGTAAATCATCACAAACTGTTCATTTACACCACTTGTCAAATTTTCATCCGGCAGCCCTCATGTAACATGCTGACATCTGTTGGAGGAAACATGAAACACGGAAAACAAAGTAAGTCGATTTATTTCCCACCAGATGCAAGTGTCGAAATATTTGGGTATATTTAGAATACAGGAGTATTCTTTGACTTTGCTTCATTTATAATTTGACAAAATCAAGTTAGCTGTGTATTCCGGACACGAGCTGCCGTCTATAGCGTCATTGTTGATGGATGGTAAACAAGCTTTCTTCCACCTTTATAGAATTAAAGGATGCAGCCTACAAGAGGTTATTAAGGTGCAACTTTGACATTTTTCCACCATTATGGATAAATCAGTACAATCTGGTGATATTCCAGTTGTTACATTCCGTTCATAGTTCGGCAACTAGCCTACTAACGATAATGAATGGATTTATGGGTCATAAAATAGTTGGGTCCAACAGAATTAACTAGAAAATGAATTATTTATTGTAGTGAATAATGAAATACGTAGACTCGGACGTTAAAGAGCTCTCAATTATCTCAGGGCGTGTTTAAATAAAATAATTTAAAAAACCAATTCCGACCATTTAAGCAACAACTGATGCTCATTAATTACTTTATGACTATGTGTTAATATATTAATTATAATTACTATGAATTAGGGTAACTATATGAGCATTGAATTGATTAATGATTTTTATTAGGTTAGGATACTGGGCTAAGCGGTTGTTAATTAAGGACTTATCCTTGTAGTTAACCACCTTTTTTTTTCTTTTTTTTTTTCCGATTTTAGATGTAAACGTTGCCTATTTTTGTAGAGTTTTGTTTTTTAAAGGAAGAACCTCTGCGTAGAAGAAAACTAAGAAATTGAATTGCTTACTTTATGTAAGTACACCGAAATCATATTAAAATAGCTCATTTTATATTACAGTACCTTATTATATTAATCATATCATCATTTATATTACAGTGCAATAAGTGAGATGTTTAATAGCAATCGCGCATCATACCTATATATTATACCAATGGCTCGGTGCTTAATTGAACATTTAAAATGCATCCAGGGTATCGGTTATAGGTAATCGACGACTGTGGCGAAGAAGGAAGGTGATGGACACTGGGATTATCTATTTTCAATATCAATATAATAATGACCTAAATATAATAATCGCCTTATCGGACGCGTCGCAAGGAGAAGCGAAGCGACTCGCATTTTGCAGACTCCACTTGTCGGAAGCCAAGCGAACAAACAGAATGAATCGCTTGATAGCATTAGATTATTTATGTGAAAAAGTAGAAAATGAAGAATTTAACGCAAATAACAGGAGAAGGAAATTCTGGATTTATGAAATTTATTTAAACAGGGATGCACATGGCGATTTTTCAACATTCTTTGATTTCCTTTTGAGAGATGAAGATAAATTGTATTACTACTGAAGAACGAGTATTTCAAAGTTTCAGCAATTGGTGGAACAATATTTAACCAAAAACTTCACAAGATTTCTAACTCTTGTATCTGCAATAATGAGACTGGTTATTCGTTTATAATTACGTGCGTTTTATTATAGAGAATTTAATAGTAAACATGCATTTCACTAATAGTTGGCACCAGCTCAGAATTCAATTCGCAATTGATATTGGAGGTCTCATTTTGTCGAATTAGTAAGTCCATTTTTTAGTCGTTTACTGCATACGGTACCATTTTTTGGCCTTAATCTGCAGGTCCAAAGGACTCAATTTCTGCCATGCTCAAAAAGAAAGGAATCTAATTTATAATCTTTGGTAGCTAACTGGTTTGCTTTATTTAGACATTCTGTTAGGACTATAGCAACGGAACGAAGGTATTTTATTTGCAACTGAGGTAGAGTCTGTTGGACTTATTGCTATAATATCTGTAGGAACTGAAATTGTTGTAAGTTCAGGTGTAGAGTCCACTGGTAGGTCTATATGACGAGAAAGAGAATAAAAGGTTGTACATGTAATAGAGCTATAAAACAGATTTGTTTCATTAACTTGTTCTTCTCCTCCTGTTTCAATATTTGAAAACTGTGAGTTACATGGTGCTAGGAAGGACTGTAGGAAACTTAGTTCTTTTTTAAACTTCTACAGGTTTTGGGGATACCACCTTTACTTCCGCATCGTTCTCTCTTCACCATAGCCTTCCTGTAGCAATCTATTAAGCATTTCTATCTTACTTTACATTCTACAACATAACAATAAAATGTAATGTAAAATAGCAAATAATATAAGACAGAACAAAAATTATAATTTATAAGAACTGAATCTGTCTACTTTCAGATATCTTGCTACAGGCTATAAACCATAGCATTCAGTTACAACTGGGACATTCTACTGATGTAAAAATTGTAAATGAAACATATAGTTTACTGTGTGAAGTACTGCAGCCACTGACAATGGCTAAACTACTGTAAAGTGGAAAACGATTGAAAAGCACTTTGAGGAACGATGGCAATTTCCTAACTGAATAGGGTGTATTGATGACAAGCCTTTGTGATTCAAACTCCTGTTAAAGTGGTTCAGTTTTTAATTACAAACGCACATTTTCGATTGATTATGAAAACAAAAAATATATCAACTATAGATACTGTCCGGAATGTGAAACACTTTCGACATAATCACCTAAAAGATTAAGCTGTACCAGAGAAGAGTTCAGCAGACGTTCTGAAATAGTTGAGATCTCTTTAACGTCTGAGTTTATGTATTTAATTATTCATTAGCATAACTAATTCATGTTCTAGATAATTCTTCTGTATCCAGCTATTTTATGACATAAATCAATTCATTATCATTAGTGGGCTAGCCGCCGAACTATGAATGGAATGTAACAACTGGAATATCACCATATTGTAGTGACTTATCCCATAATGGTGGGAAAATGTCAAAGTTGCACCTTAGTAACCTCTTGTATTAAAGGTGGAACTTCATAATCAGTGGTCGGTTGGTGCCTAAATAGTCGGAAGCTGTTTTTTAAATTATTTTATTTAAAGAAGTCCTTGAGGCATTGTTTTAGTAGGCCTACACAATCTCATATTATAGATGAAGAGAAATTCAGAAGCAATAAGAAACAAATTTAAAGAGTATTTCCATTCACCTGGTTCAGTGTCATTGTAAGAGGAAATAGTAAACAAAGGAGGAATGCCAATTAACCAATAATTCATATCAAGGCATGTTTCCGATTCTGTAAGTTTGTGTCTTAAAATTGTCCACTTATGTACTAAACATTAATTACACGCTGAATCACAAAACTTCTTAATAGTAGAGTAATATCAAAATTGTGCCAATTCCGTGCTTAGTTTCTCTAACTAAACTTACTCGTAATAATAACAGCAGTATACATAACTGCAGAAAAATGGAGGGCGCTATTAAAATAACTAATTTTTGTATTGAAATAAAGCTGGGTTTTAACTGACGTGAATCCAATTAATTCACTAATGTCTTTCCATGCATTCTCACGAGCAATATTATTGCAACAATATTTATGATACTTATCGTACAATAATGGGTGATTTTGAAATAAAGTTATCAATTTCTCTTCATCTATTGTGTTTATGTGACAATACTACAACGCGGAATTGCATAATCTGTTTCTCCGAGTACACCCGAGAGCAAACTACATACGGCACAGAAGTTACGCTCTCGCATCGGAACAATTTTTTTCTAGTTTTAAAATTCTATGCGCAATGCTTCCGTTCGCGACGCTTCTGCGCGCCGGTAATTTTCTCTCCCATTTAAATACATTTTAAAGAAAATTCTCTTCGTGATGCTTCCGATAAGTGGGAACGGAACTTTAGGCATCATTTACTGAAATGCCCATTATCTCAAACTATCCCGTGTGGAGATAGTATGAAATAGTTTTTTTCTTTTTTATTTCTTTTTATCTATATTTTCTTACTATATTCGACAGAACCCGTTCACATAATGCAAAAGTCGAAAGACGTAATTATTTTTTAAGTAGCTTGCAATCAAATTACATCCACAGAGATCCACGTGAGTTTAGTTTTTTCTTGGAATACCTGCTTGTTATAAAAAGTTATGCAAATCCTCTCTCCCTACCCCTCCCCCAAGTGATTTTAATACATTATCATGTGCAAATGACACAAATGCCTAGTTAACAATGGAGCGACACAGTTGACGCAACATGAGCGATAAGAGGATTGACCAACAGGAATTGAGCATCAAGGCGAAAAAGCAAAGTGGCGAAAGGTGAATCTGAGTTAATCTTTTCATTTTTACATGTATTTAGCATTTGGTTCTAACCATACAGTCAAGAAAAATTAGTTAACTTTTACCGCACGACATGACGGCATCCACATCATAGGTTAGGTATATAGTTAAGAAGACATCAACCTTCAGAGAAATTAATTCTTTTTCCAAAAAAATACTAAAGCACTCTGATTTGTATGAACTGAGTTGTAGTGCATACAGAAATACTACAAAAAGACGAACCTATCCTTCGCCTGAGCTTCGCGCGGAAATGTCAAAATGTATCACTTTAAATACTGGGATTAACTAGAATTTTGCAATATAACTCGTTTTTACCCTCACCCATTCACTAGCTACATTACAAAAAGAGCCAGTTGTCAACAGAAACTCCAAAAACTTCAGGTTCTTTCATGCAAAAGCTTGATTTTGGTCTTAATGAAAATCCAATGAACTAATGTTTAAATTAGTGCACCAATATGCAATGTAATCAACGCCCATATATAAGCTTCTTTATTTCAGGAGTCGGCAAATTGGTCATTGCGATTGCAAGATTGGTGACGTCAAGAAACGCAACCCAACCTGCACAACACGCACGTTTCGAAGGAGGCGGTTTCTTAAGCCGTGGTGGATGTGATAAACGGAACTTCTCCTACCCATGTCTGATGTTATTTATATTCAATACACATGCATGGACTGAGAGGGCTTTTACATTAATTTTTCATCTTATTCTTCATTTCAACTGATGCGTTATAGACTCCCATACGTCTAACGTTAATTCACAACCAGTCAATGCTGCAACATTGTTTATTCTTCCTCCTGAATTATGTGTACTGATAAACTACTCTTATTAAAACCTTTACACTGTTCAGAGCACACTACGTTAGTGAGTTTATTAAGAGAAGTGTAAACAAATTGACCATTGGTGTAAACTTTGGGTGATATCGCTGTTTCTAATGCAACGTCATAACTAGCTAGTAATTCTCTTTGTTTCACTGTTTTCGTTTTATTTTCCGAGCAGATGTGTTACATGAACGTTCAATCTTTATGTTGTTGCAATAGATTTGCACCTGTAACTGCTGAAAGTCGAATGAGTAATATTTACTGGTGCCTACTTATGAGCCTTTTAAAACGAGTGTACTCTGTAATCCACTTCTTCGCTAGACTTGAATATTCTTTTTCCATTGATTGTGCCATTACGACATATCATCAGCCGTTACAGAAATGCCGACCCCCGTCCTATTTCATTCCACTTCTTCACCGTCTACGATCCATCAATATCGCCGCTAAATTTGTGCAACCTTTTACTTTTAGCAACAAATATAAACCGCCATATGTTCTCCATATAATTTAATTTTTGTACGTACGCTGTTGTAGTTGTTTTTTTAAACATGTGTAAGCTCACTTGAAAACTTTAGTTTTATCGCGGACACAATTTACAGCACAGCATATTGATAACGTATAACTACAATAAGATAATGTAATATACAAAGAAAGAGTTGCATTGTGTTGACAGAATTAAACTTTTGTGCGCAAATTTATGAGAATAATATAAAGAAATATTTTTCTGCTTTTGGATAGGTTTCTAAAGTTGTAAAGATACAGTTCGGGCTTTGTATTGTCTTCTCTCTTCGTTACACAAAGAGCAGAATATAACCAGAAGTTAGCTGTTAAGAGTATGACAATGGCTACATAAAGGTTATTTAATTATTAGATGACTGTGGCTAAAGGTGTTATGTCCAATTCTTAGGTGTGTAATGACAGTGCTCTCTTCTGGAAAGATACTTTATTGAGTGCCTAATGTATCATCCGATAAGTAGATGGGGTAAATATAATGTAGTTTAGTGGTTGATGTATCACTCCACAGTTTTCTCCATTGGCAGAGTATGTTTCCTTTGATGTGCATCAAAAAGTCGTGATGTGGTCTTATGGTTTGTGAACAAGGTTGCGTTAGCTAATTCATTACCTGGTAAGTATTCCAGCGTGGAAGGAAGCCCAATTTAAATTACCGCAACTGCAATTTTATAATATAACATCCTGACTTCATAGACTAGCATACAGTCAGTTGATGTTGAAGAGCTAATGGCACTCATGGAATTTGATACTATTTCTGGGCCTGGTGATGTTTCTCTAATTGGCGGAAGAGTTCGCAAGAGAAGATGACAAGGTTCTCTGTAAATCGCTGTATGATCAGGAAAAACTTTCGTATACCCGCAGCCTGTTTCACTGTGGGAGCCATCCACGAATATGCATTCAAAGTCCTGCCGTGCACCGGATTTCTTGGAACATGCAGCGGTAGAAAGAAGTAACTATCCGTGTTATGTTTGTTGAACGCAGCTAGAAAGAGGTCGATAGTGGGGAACATAAGTTTCCAGGGTGAGATGACAGTTCAAGGGACGTAAAATCAAGGGAGGAATGGTTGGATTGAACTTAACAATGCAACAGTAATTTTTAAGTGATCGAGGAAAAAACATCTTAGTGGATTAATTTGTGTTTTGGGAAACATAATATACCATGGCATGTGATCTCGTGGTAGATTTTGTGGCCAGTGCGAGACTCATGAATCATGACTTTTCTGCTAATTACAAGAGGTGGGTAGTTTGCTTCAATCTGTAAGTCCTAGAATACTTGAGAAATAACCTAGGATAATGAAAAGGTAACGAGACTGAAAAATTCAATGTCACAACTGGGATTTGAACCACGGATCTCCTGGTTTTCATAAATTGCTCTAACCACAGAACTACCATGGCAACATTGCATTGAATACTGAAACTGTTCTTGTTTTTTTTTTTTTTTTTTTTTCGGCAAACCACAAAATCTCAAATATTTTGAGATGGTATACCCCTCCTAAGATGCAGACCCTTAGTGCTATGGATTAGATGATATCCAACATTTTAGATGCTGTGGGGCCTACGGAGTTGTATTTAAGGATTCATAATCCAGTTTAGATCGGATGAATGCCTTGTAGATACTTTTATGAGAACCGGCTCAAAATTTTAGAGGATAATATTTGTAGGATATTAACCCTTTCTAAGGTCTCTTGTGTTACCGCATTATAAAGGCTACGGGAAGCCTGCTTACCACCTTCAGTCTGTGCTGGCGTCTAGCGGAAACGTTCACAAAAACAGAAAAAAAAAAATTGAACCCTTCGCGGTACTGCACTGTGGCCATACAGAAAAAAGAAAATGGCAGGACTTTGAAGGGAAAATGAAATGGCGTTTTATTTATGGACGCTCTTTAACTGCTGTGGATCTCAGCGTCCCATTCTATATTGGGCGAGAAAGACCGCTTAATTTTGCTCAGAGGCCTCTCTATCAGGTTGGAGGTTCTTTTACGTGTCGTAAATCTACAACACGGGACCCATGGCTTCACTTCCCTTCCGAAGGAAGCCATGCTAAGGATTTTTACGCCCGAAAAAATCCATCGTCCTCCGCCGGGTTTGAACACGCGACCTTTATTTGAAGGGGGGGAAAAAGAAAATGGCAGAACTTTGAAGGGGGCGTGGCTGTTACATTTACAAGCAGAGCTATTTTACTATCTTTTCATTACTTTTGATGAATCACAGTACCATAAAATATAGAGGTAAGGCATGATAAAAGCAATATTCATTATTTACATAAACTAATTAGAGAAGTATTTGTTTATAGAAATACAATTTGCCAATATTGGGGTTAGGTTTTTAGGGATTCTCTGCTATTTAACTAGAGACCGCGATATAGCTTGTAATGTGATCAACATTCATTTTCGGTTATTTTATGACATAATGAATACAGTGCAATAAAAGTACTGTTAAGAATCACAAACAAATTTTAGATTATGAAGAATGTCATAAATGGCCTTCAGTGTGACAAGCACGTTTTAGAGGTTTTCTATTGCATGAAATTATAATGTATTGAAACATACAGTCCTTAATAAAGTTTAGGTTATGTTACATTTTTTTGTTTTTTCAGATCTTCATGGATTTTATCTTTCATCCCTTCTTTTCAGAAATGTTTTCAAGAAAAACCTAATAATTGAGGAAGCAATTGAACTGTTCCAGTTATTGCCAAATGATCCTGTAGATCATGATTTGGAGCCAGATTCAGGAGCAGAGGAATTTGCTTCAGTTAAAGCAGAAGAGGTGACCCTGAATCCTACTCTGACAGCTACAAGTGCAGATTCACCAGTAATTGCAAAAACAGATGAGTTTTATTTTGACATTGATTATGAAAATGGTTCTGCTGAAGATTGGTCTCAGGGTACAAGCAGCTTTACCTATAGAAGATTTCTGTCTTGACATGGGAATAATCATCACAGACGTGGTCACCATAACTTCTGAAATTGACCATTTTGTTCGAATTCTCAAAGATGACATTTTTTCATCGCATTGTCTCTGAAACCAATCTATATGCCACCCAGGTAAAACCTAAAAGATCAGGGTGCATTGTAAGAGACATATCACGAGATTGGTTGGATATTTCCATTGAAGAACTCAAAGCCTGGATTGGTATGCATATCTTTATGGGCATTGTTGTGATGCCTCAGACAGATAATTACTGGAATTCATCTTCTGGTCTTGGACAGGCTTTTATTTATAATGTAATGATGTGCAAGCGCTTCAAGAAAATAACAGAAAACATTCATGTAGATAATAATGAAACAAATCCCCAGAGCGGTGATCCAGGGCATGATAAGCTCCACAACATATATCCACTTGTTGAATATTTCAATAAATAAGACATACAAATCATCCAGTGTTATGGCCGTATGAGAGTATGATAGCATTCAAAGGATGATCCACACTCAAACAATATGTCACAATGAAATGGATCAAGAGGGGCTACAAGGTATGGTGCTTTGCTGATGCAAATCTCAAAATTTGATGTTTATACAGCAAAACTAACAATGAGACACCAGGAGACATGCTGAGTGAACAAGTTGTTCTGAGCCTAATTTCTTTACCACTTTCAGACTGATGGAGCAACTGCAGAAAGGAATCTACTCTGTAAGCACAGTGTGCTCCAAAAGAAAAGGTCTTTCAGTTTTTATGAAAGAAAAGGATACATTACAGACAGGAGAATTTCAGTTCCAGTGCAAGAACAATATTGTTGCTCTCAAATGGAAAGATAAACTGTAACCACTGTGATAGCCGCCCGTAATCCAAGAAACACACCTATCTGTAGAAAAAATAAAGATGGCTCAACTAGTCACATAAGCTGTCCAACTGCAGTAACTACATATAACAGAATTATGGGAAGGAGGAGTTGACCATTTTCATCAATTGAGGGAGCAGTATACTATTGGTAGACAGTCTCTGAAATGATGGCACAGGATCTTCTATTACCTAATTGACTTGGCTATTGTCAATGCTTTCATAATGTGGAAAACAAATAGAAGTAATAGCTACAGTGATCAGTTGTACTTCAGAATGTGACTGGCATGGCAACTCATTACCAGATTTTCTTCCAGGAAATGTGTAGGTAGGTCAGTTTCCTAGCAAAGAAAAAAACTGTACCATAAGAGGTAAGAGCATCTGGGGTTGGAAACCATATGCCTGTGTTGGAAAAGACATAAGCACTGTCACTTTTGCTCAATCAAACCTTACGATAAAAGAACAAGGTACATGCGTAAAGCTTGTAGTGTTCCTTTGCTTTAGAAAGTTCAATGGAAAGTAAACAAAGAGAAGGACTGAAGTGATAATTTATGGAGGAGATGCAACATTCAGTTGAGTTCAGATTATACCAAAATGTATACCTTTAATTGTTTTTGGTTGTATTGCAATAAAGTGCTTATTATCGGCATATGACACTTGTATTCTGTGAATGTTTTATGTAATCACCGACATTTTTATTGTAGATTATGCGCTTTCGCATGGGCCATGAGAAGTGTACTTCCCACCTTGAACTTTTTGAAAATAGTGCAAGAAAAATGTTGAAAGTATATTTGTAAGAACTATGGCAATAAATTATTATTATGCACACAATAGCAAATTTGTAACATTCATAAAATAAAATGACCCATGAAAGGATTAAGAAGCAAAACCCGTAGATTCGTTATGATGTCACATTTGTCAGACGTACCCATTTGTAATGCAAAGTTTCCTCCAAAAGATGGACTAAAGTTTATCTTTACTCCAAAAAAAAATAAGAATAGTGTACAATTCACAATGAAGCAACAATAGGAATTTACCATAAACGTGACCAAATATGGGTCGAAAGATAAACTGAATCCACTTTCACTGTGTGGCAACCACATAATTATTTTGCATGTTCTTGTTATGATGGGTTCAAGCTCCAGAGAAATGAACTCTTTTTTCAAGAAATATTAAAAATTATCCCTAGTGGTACAAAGTGAGTTCAATTACATACAAACTGTGATTTCACCAGTTTCACGCACTGTTAAATTGTCACCTCATTGGGAACTCTATGAAGAGTAACATTGAGACGCTCGTGCGATATTGCCAGTGTTACTCCACTCGCACAATCCTTTCTTTCATTGTCTCACGTGTATCAATATCTTGGGATATAACTGACCTATTGGGATGCAACAAACGCCATTGAGCGGGATAGCTCAGGCAGCAACATCTGTGGCCCGCATTTGGGAGGTTCTGGGTTCAAATAAAACTGGCCAACAAAACTGGCTAAAGTTTTTTCGTGGTTTCCCTTAGTTGCCAAGGTAAATAACAGACTGGATATTGAATACCATGACCCAAAATTCCACCTTCAGTCTAAAACAGCAGCAAAACTGAATAAAAATTACGACTGCACTGTCATACACAGATAGTGTAAGCAGAAGACTGGACGGCATCCCTAACCCTGTCTGCTTGTCGTGGAGTTAAGTGGTAATTATGGTGTGAGATGAGATTTTAAAAAATGCATTTTCCATTTTAAATAATGTAAATTTATGTTGAAAATCATAGTTGTATGTTTTAAAGATCTGTAACCTCTTATTTTAACGGGCTCCTCCCCTACTTCATGTTGCCCTTCCTGATATAGTGGCTAGTTTCGCATACTCAAGATCATGGATGCAAACCCAGCAAACAACAATGGGTTTTTTTGGGTGTAAAAATCCTTAGCATGGCTTCCTTAAGGAGGGAAATAACACTGTTGGTCCTGTGTAGTTTTATGGCATGTAAAAGAATCTCAAGCCTGATAAAGAGGCCTCTGTGCAAAATTAAGTGCTCTTTTATGCCAGTATAGAATGGGACATTGAGAACCACAGTAATTAAAGAGCATCCATAAATAAAACTTTCATTTCATGACTTCACGCCTGTGAATGTGTTTTTGAACTCCTATTTTTGTTTCACGAAAGGTTTTTTGTTTTCCAATGCTCCCTATATGATTTCATCGGCATTCAGGAATTATCTCATTCCACCATTTATGAGGTGGAGGCACCTATGCAAGGCATCCGTTATCTCCAATGATAGTATGGTAATGGCAGCAGAAGGAGATTACTCAATGGACCCAACTGCCTAGGGAGCTAGCCAGTGCTGTAGGCATAGATAGGCCCGACTTAAAATCGCTACCCCAGAGTTAGGAATCGAACCAATGAGCTACCCCAATATCCTGTTTCAGAATATCTGTAATGGCAATTTTAGGTGACTCACTCTTTATATGGTATATTCACAATTTTCTTTGGTTGACAAGATGATGGCTGTGGCGGTTTCTCTTCTACTATACACAAATTTCCTTTTCTTCATTTCTTATAATTTTGCCTCCATCTGCAAGTTTTAGGTGGGATTAGAGTCTGTGCAGTGTTGGGCAGTGTCAGATAGATGGTACTGAAGCTTTCACTGAGCAGCACACATGTATCACTATGTCAACAAACTTGGAATCATTAGGGATTTCTGCATGTCTCTTGTCAGCCTGCACCCTATATTCTCCTACAGTTTTTTTTGGGGGGCAACAAGCACAAAAGATTCACTTTGCATCGAGAGGTGCCTGAGGTCCTCTCCATAACTGGTCAGTCTTACATGTGTCATAAATCTAAGACCAAGTTCTGCTGCTGAGGGTTACTCTGCAAAAGATACTTATGCCTTTGGGCTTTCAAACATTTCTCCAGTTTTGCTTACTAGTACAAACCAGACTCTTGTAAGCTGCAGAGATGGCTGCCCTTCAAAATATGGCTTGAGAACATTTACATATAGTTACTTGTTATAGCACTGTCATGCTTGAACTGGAAATATTTTACTGCTAGAATTAAAAAAAAAAGCTAGATGTGTTCCATTCACATGACTTTCTCCATGTGTTCTGCAACAAACAAATTATTCTTATAAAAGATTATTTTATCTACATCGTGTTAATCGAGTTAAATATTAACAAAAATGATTGTATTATTTGCTTTCTTACAAATAGAAGGGCAATAAAGGAATTCACCAGGCTAAAGCGAAACATCTTTTACAACCAATAATTATGTGATTGACATTAAAATTTAGTTCTCTTTCCAAGGTCAGGAGGCAAACAAAAGAGACGATGGATGAGGACTTCCTGTTTAAAGTATTTTAAAATTGACACCAATAGTAGAGGATATCTCAGATTAAAAAATAAAATTGTGTATCACAAATTGTATGTTTTAATCAGATCTACATTTTTTGTATAAGTTTTTGTCCATACTTCACAGTTTACCAATTAGCAAAACTCAACCAGAATGAAGACAACTTCAGAGGCCTATACCCAAGAAATTCAGAATTTACATTTTATTTGGCATGTAAACATCTTTAATATACAGTATTTTCATCAAAATCATTAAAAATCTTAAAATTTTGAAAAATATTCCATGTAAAGGGTAGTTTGGGGTGAGCGGTGGATCTTCCTGAAAATTGTCTTGCATCCTCAGGAAAAAAAAATACTTAAATACCAAGTTTGGTATTTAACCAACTTTTAGTTTTTTGAGTCGTCCATAGACACACATTGGATTCAGGGATCCTTAAAACATGCATTTCTGGTGAAATCTCTGTAGCAAATTTTTGGGTTGGAATACAGCACCTCTACCTGCTATGTATGTTGTACATATGTGCTAGAAAAAGTAAAAATGTTACGTTACAGCTTGCATAATCATTCTCGAATACTGAAACATTTAAGTAAAAGCTTGGATAATACTGAATGTTAAAGCCAGCTATATAAAAAATACAAATTATATCTTTAAAGTTTTCTGGAAACAGCCTCTGAGGACCTCTTTATTCTGGATAAATGTTGCTGAATTTTGCATAACTGGTACACCGTAAGAGATAGACAAAAACTTGCACAAAAAATGTAGACCTCGTTAAAGCACACAGTTTATGTAATATACATTTTTTTTGTGGAACTGACCATTTTCCAAATATTCCTTGTTATTGGCTTTGGTTTTAAAATACTTAAAACTATGCTCATGCAGGAATTTGCAAATAAATTTCAAGCATACAGCAACAGCTTTTAGAACATTTGAATATTGCTTCAGCCTAGACTAATACCTTATTTCCCTTCTATTTATGAGGAAGCAAGCAATAAGACAATTTCTGCTGATGTTTGTCTTGATTAGCATGAAGTAGATAGAATAAGCTTTTTAACAATAATTTAGAGCTGTAGAGAAAGTCATGTGAATGGAACAGATCAAATTTTGTCAATAAGAGTCATGTCTTAACCTTCAATATGATCCTTCATTAGGATTATGAAAATATGACAAAGGAATTACATTATTTTCTGTCTTAACATAAATAAACAGTTAAGCAGATATGAATCATTTATTATCCATTTTTGTTATATATGTATTTGCATATATGTTTAAAATATACCTCTATGTATAGGGTCCTTCAAAACTTGCACCAGTTTTGAATCTTGCAATATATTTTTGTTTTCAATGTTATGTATTGTTTCAGTATTCATAAGCATTTTGATTGCTGTTTCAGCCTGATTTCTTCACTATGTATTTGCCATAGAGTAATTTACTATTATGCATGTGCTAATTGTAAAAACATGGTATCAGAATGTAGAATAGTATACCTGACATTTTTCATATGTAAAATGGGAAGGTTTGATGACCATACTCATGCATTTTGTTGTGTTTTATATATAGCTTGATTTGTTACATTAAAACTGATGCGCTTTTGTAGGAATCTCTATTACATTTTATTTCCCTTTAAGAATACTATCATCAATAAGCTGATGTAAGTTATTTTGTTGCAATCATTATTTAGTTTAAATGATACTTTAATGTAACAATGTAGTTTAAGGCTTTCTTTCACTAGTCAATTATGTACTCCCACTAGTTTTAATATGCCAGAAATGCCAATGAAATGAGTAGTTGCAGTTCACATTCCCAAGAAGATTCCAATTATATTTTGACACAATTCAAACTGGGACACAATTTACAGCAATGGTGGCTAGGAGCAAGAGCAAAATTCCCATAATTGAGTGCACATTGCCTGAAAGGATAAATTAAGTGAAATATTTTTCTTGTGCTTGAAAACTAAGAGAAACTGTTGCCTGTAGATGTCACATGAATCTAATCTTCAACGAAAATGAAATTGAAAAATGTATAGTATCTGAACTACAGTCCTAATTTCCTAAGTTGAGGTCTGACAGAAGCACTGCAATCGGAAAAACAAGTGGCTAGTAACAGCCACTGTTGCCAGATTACTGCACGCTGAATCTTAGTGTTACGCTTGGCTTCAGCCAGTAGTTAGCGTATTTTGTTTTTCCTATTTCAAAGCTATTTCAATCTGCATCATTTCTTGCATTATTGTTTACTTCATTTCATTGTTAGTATGGTTGTAAAAATTATCTTTCTAACAGGGCAACACAGGTCAAGAAGTCAGCATTAGCTCCTGATTTTTGTAAACCTGTGAAAGAATATAAACGCCTAATTGATTTAGTTTCTTTATAATCATCTTAGTAACTTGTTTACCTTATTTAATTTGTGGCTAAGATGAAAAACCAAAGATAGGATGTAAATATAGTGAACTTTTTTTAGACACTTCAAAGTAATATATGGATTGTTTTCTTTACTTCAGGTCTCTGTAGTATTCCTTAAACCAGTTTTGGTTGAGATATTAATTTTTTCATCAATATAATTAAAATTATTATTTTTGTTGTCTCTTTGTGAACTGTTTCATTTATTATCACAACTTGATGTTTGTGCACATCAAATAAACATGTGTTGCTCAAATGGCAAATTAGCACTTAGTTCGGAGTTTGGCTGCTAACCTATCAGACCCCAACTAACGCAAATAGAATTATATATGCATTCCAACACCAATGTCAGTCAAATGATAAGTAAAATTCTTTAATAAATTTATGAACACTACTTTTATAACCATTGTGATTATAAGATGGCTATATTTTACACTTTAACTGGTTAGGGGGAATGTAATGTAAATACAGATTTTGTTTCAATCTATTACAACAGTTGCACTGATTTTCAATATCCACACTTTCCTTTAAATTGTGTTTATGTTCTTAAATTTTGATAGGTACTATTACAAACCAAGTTGTACATAAAACTGTGGGAACTACCAAGCTTTGGCCTGCTTTTATTGAAGGTACTGCTAGAAAATCAGCAGGTTAAGTAGTGGAGAACTGTGGTTTAGTGGAGAGTATAATGATGCCAGGAGAGGAGTAATTCCAGTATTTGCAACATTAAACGCTAAGTTTTGCTGCCAAAGAACAGCTAAGACCTGTACCATCAGGTTCAACATTAAGTTGCTTTACAACTCCATCTTCAATAACCATGGAGTAACGCTTGGAGCGAGTACCTCCAAGTGGTGGAAGATCAGTAGCCAAGTCTAGAGCTTTGGCCAAGGCAGCACTAGGATCTGCTAACATTCGTATCTGTAACAAACAATATACAAGTAGACAAACTACAAACCTTATAAATATTATATACAGTCATTAGTGAGTCAATTTTTGATTTAGACTTTCTCTTGCACATGTGTACATAGTAGCTAGAGAAGGTATTGTATTTCACATAAAAATTTGTTACCGAGACTTCACTAGAAATATATGTTTTAGGCTCCCCTGAAAAAGAAAAAAAAAAAAGGGAAAGCATCTTCAGTAAAAGTTTGTGTGTGTGGGTGTGTGTCCTTGAACACGATAACACAAAAAGTTTGTAAAAGTGGCATTTAAGTTTAGTATCTTCCAGGGATGTGGCACAAAGATTTTGAGGAAAATCTCCCCAACCCAAACTACCCTTTACAAGGAGAAATGTTGAAAATGTCAATTTTCTCAAAAATGGCTCTAATGATTTTAATTAAAATACTGTACATTAAAGATATGCAAAATAAATGTATATCTTGAATTTTCTGGGAATAGCCTCTGAGGACCTCTTCATTCTAGATGACTTTTGCATAACTGGTAAACTGTAAGAGATAGACAAAACTTACTCCACAAAAAATGTAGAGCTCTTTAAAGCACACATTATGTCGTATACATTTTTTTCAATGGAGCTGACCATTTTCGAGATATTCCTTGTTATAGGTATCGTTTTAAAGTACTTTAAAAGTTTTCTCATATGGGAATTTGTCAACTCGTGGCCATGCAGAAAAATAAATTTCATTCACAGATGAACCAGTTTTAAAAGATTTGGCTATTGTTTTAGCCTAGTGTATTCCCTTTATTTCCCTTATACGGAAGCAAGTAATAAGGCCATTTCTGCTAATGTTTAAATGGATTAGCAGGAAGTAGATAAAAGAATAAGCTTTTTATTTTCCCTAGCTCATATGTACATACAATGTACATAGTAAGAGAAAGTATTGTATTCCATCCAAAAATCTGATGTTGAGATTTCCTGGAAATATGTATTTTGGGGCCCCCTGAGTCTAGAAAATTCAGTTTTTTAGAAAAAGGTCTGTAAATATGAGTCGTGGACAGCATAGTTCAATAGCGAAAAGACTTAAATACCAAACTTGGTATTTAGTTTTAGTATCTTCCAAGGATACAACAGGAAGATTTTCAAAAACTTCCTCTCCCACCACAAACTACCTTTTACATGGAAAAATTTTTGAAAATGTTTCACAAAAATGGATAATATTTTGATTAAAATACTGTATATGTATAAATACTGTAAATACTGATGTGTCCCATTCACATGACTTTCTCTACATCTCTGCAACAAACTATTATTAAAAAGCTTATGCTTCTGTTTACTTCATGCTAATCGAGAAAAAATTAGCAGAAATAGTCTTATTACTTGCTTCCTTGTAAGTAGAAGTGAAATAAGGGAGTACCATAGGTTAAAGCGATAGTAAAAAGCTGGTTGCTATGTGACTGAAGTTCCTTTGTTTGTACGGCCAGGAGTTGACAAATTCCTTTATGAGAAATGATCCACATTTTTTGTTCAGTAAGTTTTTGTCTACTATTATGGTTTAGTAGTTAAGCAAAATCCATCCAGAATAAAGAAGTCTTCAGAGGCTATTCCCAGAAAATTCAAGATATACATTTTATTTGGTATGTAAATATCGTTAACATACAAGATTTTAATCAAAATCGTTAGAGCCATTTTTTAGAAAATCAAAGAGTAGTTGGGGGTGGGATTTTCTTGATCTTCATGTCACATCCTTAGAAGATCTCTCACACACACACCCACACAATCGCACACGCATACACCTCCCCCCCACTACACACAGATCTTTTACTGAAAAATGATTTTTTTGGATTCAGCAGGTCCTAAAACATGTGGAATACAATACTTCCTCTATACACTACGTACATAGTACATGTAGAGAAAGTAAAAATAACTACACTCTAATAAAGTATTAACAAAATAAAACTAAATTACCTTTCCTGTTGCCTTGTGCTCTTTGCCCCAAGCATCCATAACAAATGGGTCATTTACTGACACACACACTATTTCACCGATGCCCTTTTTCTTTAGTTCATCAGCTTGGTCAACATATCCTGGCAGGTGTGTCTGAAACAAATGGAGGCCACATTATGTGAATAATACCTCAGAAATAAAAGGGAAAGAGTAAGATTTTGATACAATAAACATAAATGTATTAGCATTCAAATTCATACCTAAAGTGAAAAATTAAACTCAAGATTACTAAAACAATTTTTGTATAAAAATTAAGATGGGAAAGAAATAAAACAAGAGATTACATGGGACAAACTTATTTATAGATGATAATGTAGACAAGATAAAGAAGATTAACAGTCACTGCACTGTTGCTAGAAAGAAAGATGGTTAGCATCTAATGTTGAGCAGTTGGCAGTGAAGCCATTCGCTCTTTTGCATTCCAGTATTTTGATGTTATATTATCATGTTGACTAAACGTTGGGCAACAGAATAGGCGATTTCCATCCTTATCTTCTTTAAGCAGGAAAGACTTTTGTTACTAACAGGGAGGAGACCCTTTAATTCTTTTATAATTAACTGAAGGCTTAAAGGAACTGACCTGGACAAAAGCCTAATGTCCGATCCCTCACCTTCACCAGTGCAGCTGTTAGGATTCACATGTTAATTTTGTTATAACAGAAAGAGTATAATAGAAATTTAATTGCTTCTATAATTTGAAGACTTAAAAGAACCGATCTAAACAAAATTATGTGATGAAATACTGGGAAGGGCTGCTCACCAATAAGCGGCACTGGTCAGCTTGGTGAATTATTGACCTGGGCTGGTATTTCTTCCTTTTCACATGTCAGATCTCCTCTTTTACCTTTCCTATCCATTTATTGTGCCTAATTTTGAATGGTTACAAAAAGTTAAATAAAAACATTCCAGATAAAATGAAAGAAAGACTTTTCTTTTTACAGATCTGATTAAGGGAGCAATAACCCAGTAAGTTTCCAACAAGCTATTAACGAAACAAGATTGTGTGATGAATAGGGTCTAAAAATAAATTGCAAGAAATAAAAAATAATAATTTCCAAAGAAGTGATGAAAGATTGTATACATATAAGGGCGACATTGAATATCATGATTCTAAAAACGAATTAAATTTGTTTATGTTTTGCAATTCAATTGCTGTGTAGGACGTTCAATTAGCTCCAGATTTTTCATTTTTAAGTTATGATGTCCACACACACACATGCATAAGCAGACCTTTTTCTAAAATTCTCTTTTAGGATTCAGGGGTCCTCAAAACATACATCTGCTCTGAAATCTTGGTGTCAAATTTTTGGATGGAATACAATATTTTCTCACTGTATTTAAATGTTACAATTACGTAAATATATGTGATAAATAATAATAAAAAAAAAAACCATAATGAAGTAATAATTGCTAAAAATGCATAATAAATTTATTAGGTGTATAATATTTTGATTAGCATTAAAGATTAAAATAAAAAAAAAGGTAATCAGATAAATGAGGAATTAAAAAATTAAAGGTACTGGATATCAGTACCCCAAATACCAGATACTGGTTAGATATAGGTTAATTTTAATTAAGAGTTTATAGGTTAGATGATAGCTGGTTACCAGCTAAATACTGGTTTCCAGTACTAGTTATTAAATTTAGTAATTTAGTTACCTTTAAATTGAAGTTGGTAGTTTTTACTATGTTTTGTTTTAATTTTTGTTGAGTTATATAGGAATAAGTTATATCTGAAAAAATGTAAACAAACTTGGAATGTAATATTTTGAATAATAAATATGAGAATTTGAAAGTCATGTCCCAGTTTAAGAAATTAGGCACCGGGATACAGTATTTTCAGGTTTTTATTTATTTGTACACATGTTAAAGAAAGTAAAAATCTACCCAATCTTCATTGGACAATTTTTATTGAACCGTAGGTGCCCAGGTTAGAAAGATTTTATGTATTCTGTAAGACAACACAGTGCAACACAAAAATATTCGGTGGAGGGAAATTTAGAGAAATGAGGTTAGCAGCGAGAGTAAAAGGCTAAATTAGTGTTCTTACCTTGGAGCAGCCAGGCGTGAAGGCTCCTGGTACAGCAAACATTACTACTTTTTTACCCTTGGACAACTCTGCAATGTTAACCTTTGTAGTTGGATTGTTTTCATAAAGATCTACGCTGGGGATCTGGTCACCAACCTGCAAAAACACATGGAGTAGAATTATTTCTAAACCACTGATAACATCACTTGAATGTACCAAAACTAGTTACAAGCCTCCATGTTAAAAAAAAAATCTAATATGTTGCATTCACCTGATTTTATATAGAAACTATTGTTACAAAATATTATTGGAGTGCAGCCATGGTCGAGTGGTCACTGGGTTCGATTCCTGGCTGGGGTGGGGAATTTTTCTTTAACCTGAATCCTTCCCTATCCACCACAGTGTCTGGAAGTATGTATGCGAGAGTGTATGTGTGTGTTTTAAGAGAATAAAACAATTAAAACCCAATGTAAAGAACCTACAGATGAGTTGTTTCTAATGCAAAGCCTCCAATATTACCTTAGATGTTAAAAGGGCTTATATAAAATAAAAAAAATTATTCTTTTGTCTACATCATGCTAATGGAGATAATCATTGGCAGAAATTGTCTAACTAGAGTAAAGCCCCAGTATTTCAAGCCCTGATATTTCAAGGTGCCATGTACTTTGAGCTGGTCTTAAGAAAATTAAAATTTTACATAAAACTAGAATACAATCCTGTTTTTATACATTGTTGGTCTGTACATTTCCAAATGTGTTACATTTTGATTTTTCTTTCAATTTTCCTGTACAACATTAGGAAAACTGTCCCATTTTGTGTTCCATTCACATGACTTTCTCTAAATCTCTGTAACAAATTATTGTTGAAAAGCTTATTTTTCTGTCTACTTCCTACTAATCAAGATAAACACTAGCAGAATTGCTTCCTTGCAAGTAGAAGAGAAATTATGGAATATACTAGGCTGAAATGATTGTAAAATGTTTTAAAAGCTGGTTGGCATGTGGATGAAATCTGTCCCTTTGCATTGCCAAGAGTTGATAAATTCCTGTATGGAAAAGTTTAAGTATTTTAAAACTGAAACCATTAGAAGGAATATCTCAAAAATGGTAAATTCTAAGAAAACTGTAAATCATATAAATTGTGTTTCAACAAGATCTACATTTTCTGTGCAGAAAGGTTTTGTCTATTTCTTACCATTTACTAGTTAGGCAAAATTCATCCAACAGAGATTTTCAGAGGCTATATTCAATATATACATTTTATATACCACGTAAATATCTTTAATATACAGTATTTTAATAAAAAATTAGCCATTTTTGAGAAAATCAAAATTTTCGAAAAATTTTACCATGTTAAGAGTAGTTTGGGATGGGGGGATTTGCCTCAAAATCTTCATGTCACATCCTTGGAAGATACTAAACTTAAATGACAAGTTTGGTATTTTAGACTTTTTGTTTTGAGTTATGGTGTTCTAAGAATGCTTTTTTTTTTTTTTTAAATACAGGGGACCCTAAAAGTGTATTTCTGGTGAAATTTCGGTATCAAATTTTTGCATGGAATGTAATACCTTCTCTATACACTATGTACATTGTATGTGTAAAGAAAATAATTAACATATAGGCATTCCTTCAAGCAATATACTCCGTCTCTTGCTCTACATATTGCTAATGACATATTATATATGTATAAATATTAGTGAACAAAGTGATTTTGCTAAAACTATGGATGTATGCAATCAATTACTTTCATATGCAATTGTTTAAAGCTGCATTCTGTTGTGGTTGTGTTTAGTCAACCATCATGTTGAGCTCATTGTGTTAAATCAACAGGTTTTGTCGATTGTTGAGGTAATGGAAACTTGCCTTGACATGACAAAATATGACCATCATTAGGAGTATGGACATGCTGAAATTACCATAACCCCTGATAAATTGCTGTTATCTTTCACTAGTACTTATAAAATGGAACATACTTACTTTTGGTGCATTTAACAGTTTAAACCTTTAATCTTTGACAATTTTGGATAACATATATGCAGTAACAACAATAAAATAGCTTTACTTTGCCACAGAGGTTGACGTGTCATGGCGAGTACCGCAAATCAGGAAGGCTACCTTGTAGTAATAATAAAACTTGCTAAAAATCTGCTAATGAATATCATTGTGTCTTTTAATTGCACAAAAGTTGTTACAATACCCCTGGTTATGTATTTTGCGCAATTTGTTCTATTCCAGATATTTATTGGACGACAATTTGTCAGCATCAAACAAGAACAACCTTCACATTGTTGCAGACAAAGAAATTTTGCATAATAATGCAATTCTAAATGAAAACTGGGGCTTGCTTGTTGAAGAGTTAGGAACATTTCCTTTCTGTTTTGCGCCTTACATCTATTACTATTTGTTTGAGTGATATTTGCTTACTGCTTTGAAGGTTATTCACATGTACTATATTTTCTTTCCATTTATTTACTAGATCCACATTTCTACTGTCTTAATGTAGTACATGTCACAACTGTACCCGCTATTGTTTCCCTTATAACCTCAGTGGTTTTTTGCTCAATAGTTGGTACCTGATACTGTACATTAACTGAATTCACCATATGTTGACCTCTGCAGCAACATTACCCAGCTTTTTACTGAAGGTTGGCTTATGATTTTCATAATTGTTGCATGATAAGTTCTTCAAGCAATCTTAAGGGCCAGCAATCAATTAATATGCTAAAATAACTATACTAGATCAGCTCTTAGAAATACAACTTTGTATTATTCTGACATCATGTTAACATATATAGCCAATATGTGATAACTACTGTTTCAGCAAACAGGCGGTTTTTAGCTCTTATTACATTCTCTACTTCAATGTAGTACATAGTATATAAGGTATTGCATTCTACCCAAAAATTAAATACTGAGATTTCACTGGAAATATACATTTTATTCTCTGAATCCAAAAAAAGTTATTTTAAAAAAGGTCTGCATGTGTGTTCATATGTATATCTGTGGACAGCATAACTCAAAAACATAAAACTTGGTTAAATACCAAAATTGATACTTAAGTTTGGATCTTCCAAGATGTAACATGATTTTTAAGAAAACAACTCCAACTACTCTTTACATGGCAAATTTTCCAAATATTCAATTCTCTTAAAACTGTCGCTAATGATTTTGATTAAAATGCCATATAGTTAAGATATTTGTATGGAAAATAAAATTTATATCTTGAATTTTCTGGGGAATAGCCTCTTAAGATCTCTTCCTCTGGATGACTTTTGCATAACTGGTAAACCATAAGAGAGAGCCAAAAACTTACTACACAAAAAATGTAGATCTTGTTAAAATATACAATTTATGTCAAATACATTTTTTGTGGAGTTAATCATTTCTGAGATATTCCTTATTATTGGTATTGATTTTAAAATGCTTAAGCTTTTCTCAAAACGGGAAGTCTCACTTGTTTCATATCTTTTGTTTTACTCCTGGATATGCAAAAATTGCCAAATTCAGCTCTTAACACATAACAATCTGCTTTTAACATAGTTTAGCCTAGTATATTCCCTTATTTCACTATTATGTGACAAACTATTCTTACAAAAACTTAATCTTCTATCTACTTTATGCTAATTGAGATAAATATTAGCAGAAATGGTCTTATTATTTAGTTCCTTATAAGTAGTCTTCAGAAGCTATTCCCGGAAAATTCAAGATATACATTTTATTTGTCAGGTAAAATATCTTTAACATCAAGATTTTAATCAAAATCGTTAGAGCCATTTTTCAGTAAATAAAAATTTTGAAAAATGTTCCATGTAAGGGGTTGTTTGGGGTGGAGGTATTTTTCCAAAAAATGTTTGTGTCACATTCCTGGAAGGTACTCAACTTAAATACCAAGTTTGGTATTTTACAGACTTTTCATTTTCAAGTTATCATGTTCACAGACACATGGACACACAGACCTTTTTCTGAAAATGCTTTTTTGGGATACAGGGGCCCCTAAAACATATATTTCTGGTGAAATCTCGGTATCAAATTTTTGGGTACACTATGTATATAGTATGTGTAGAGAAAGTAAAAACTATTAAGCTAAAACCAATGATTGCTAAGCACCAAGACTTAATATTTTTTTAGGTAATTATAGAGAACTTGGGCCCCTCTAGAAATTAAACAAATTGTGGTTTGACTGTAAGTTTGGTTTACACTTGTTACGTTTTCACCAATTTTTTTTATCGGAAAAGCTCCGTAATTAAGTTAGACGCTAATTTATTACGTGCACGTAGCGATCCTTTTTTGTGAATATTTATGAAGTATGTTGCCTAGAAGGAGTAGAATATAAATAAAGAAGTCTTGTAGTACTTTTGCAATGTAAATATATAATAATACTACACGCTAAAGTGCCTAAAACCTGAGTTTTATTGTTGGCAGTAGGCGAACAGTGTTGTGGTGTACAACACCAGCATATGTCGCTAGACGCTGTGCTGATGTATGACGAGTATGTTTCATGCAGATAAAGCTGTTCAGTGAATTTTATTATGCAGAATTTCAGCCGCTCTAAAATCGAATGACACTAAGTGCGATTGATTGTATTTATGATGACATTTCAAAGCCTGTGGATTTCAAATTTAGCGCGAGGTTAGGTTCCAATCCGTTTAGGTTAGTGTGTGTATATAAATTTATGTTTCTAATTTTATATCATGGTAGTACCTCATTATTGATATTTCCAACAACTCCTAACAGCGCAATGGATACAACATTAGTTTTTTAAACCATCTCCCCGCCTCTAATCCCTCTCTAACCACACCGGTCCCGTTAAGAGTGCAAAACTGGCATTAAGTCGCAGCGGAGAGAGTTAGCAGCCCAACTTGTAAATAATTACCTTTTTTTAACTATAATAATTATTAATTGGTAAAAGTTTACTTTGATTGCACAAAAGTTTTAATCATGTTCCAGTACTTTTGTAGTACTCATGCTAGTCATTTTAGTGTGTAGTTTGGGGAGGTTTTTAAAAGTACAAGAGTGGAGCAATGCAACTTCAGAGCAAAGGGGAGGCATAGCTGAGGGGTCTGTGAACCTAAACTCCTAATGATCTCTTTGCAGAA
The DNA here is from genome assembly GCA_030762935.1 of Hymenopus coronatus. NCBI lineage: Eukaryota > Metazoa > Arthropoda > Insecta > Mantodea > Hymenopodidae > Hymenopus > Hymenopus coronatus. Next base: position 42,817,937 of record CM060899.1, read on the forward strand.
TTTTGCATTCAAGTTGGTACCTACCCCTCTTTGTGGTAACATCACTAGTTTTGGCACAATATGAAATAAATGCTGGCCTTATTATTACTAGGCAGCTTATTAATTCATTGCAAGGATCAGGGAAACTGTATACTACAGAGGGTATTCTTTCAGACTCATTGCACTTTTGGCATGCACTTCAAGCATAGCGCAATGTTGAGAACACTAAGCTGCAAAGTGTTACCACAGGATGCTTTTAGGAGGAGAGGAGTTGCAGACAAGGCATAGCTGAGGGATCTGCACAACTAAAACAATCATCCAGGCCATAAGGGGCGACAATTATGGGAGATACTATTTATAACATTGAAAGATTTTTGGTTTTCTGAATGTACCTTCAAATAATGCCCAACTTTGTCCCTTAAAGGGCAAGAGGATTGACAGTTCTATACATTCATTGCACCACTTGGCAATACTTCAATACAAGAGTACTTTCAGTTATCATTAGAGCTACTTTGTAGTTATTTACTGGTCAGTAATAAACGTTTAGGTACCTAAGCCACACAGGTATCCCAAGGTGGAGGTCTCTAGCCGACGGATATGTGAAGCTAAAACCCCAATGGTCCCAAGAAGAAAACCAAACTTTGGCAATCTGACGACTTTCACACCTGATCAAATTAATGTTTTCAACACTTCCAAATATGAATCGCCAGTGGAAGATTTACCCACCACTTAAACGTTTTGTGTATATAATTCAACCACCATATAGCTTTAACGGATTGACTTGGTCTATTCAAACAAAAAATAGGGCAACTCACATTAAGTTATTTCATTTTTAACATCACTGTTTCTTCATTTTGCATATAACATTTTCATCGGTTATCCATACCACCAGCATCCACTGACAAACACTTGGTTTCTGCCCATAATTCTATGGGAGTATTTACAATGAGAAGAGAAGCGAAAGTCCAACGCTTTAGGAAATGACACGAATATGCGCGCAAAAGTAGCATTTAACAAGTGCATTTGTGGTTGCGAATTCTGCAGTTATCCGTTTTTTTTTTCTACTAACAATGGCGTTTTAAAAGATTTAACAGAAAATAACATTCATAGAACCTGATACTATAAATACATTAATTATGAGAGGAAAAGCCGGCTTAAATCTCTTACCTTAATCACCATATTGACTGTGCTAGTGAAAATGGAACGTTGCAATAAACTTCTACCTGTACCCTGAATCACTGCTTTCCACGGGATATGATTAACAAAATGGGTTAACATTTATGCAGCTGAAAGGGTTTTCCGCTTAACCTTGAACACTACCGGTGCAGTGACATAACACCAACATTTAAGAGAGCGGGATATGTCTCGAGCTTCAGTCAAACAGCGGTAAATTTTTATACGCTTATGTTGGCAGCCAAAGAAGAACAAAGAAAACTTAAGTTGTATTAATTTATTAAAAACAACATGTTTTAAGAATCACCAACCTGAAAGCATTCCTCCTTCAAGAAGAAGAAGAAGTTGTACAAATATGCTAAATGTAAGTCACTGCTATAGCCATTTTTGGTTCTGGCAACGGCGGCATAACCAGAGCGGGGGGATGGAGTTGAAGATTGAAAACCCCTAGCTATAAAAATATAAAGATTTGATGAATGTAATCCACCCGACTTTCTTTGCATCTCCGTAACAAATTATTGTTAGTAAGCTTATTTTTCTATCTACTTCATGCTAATCGAGATAAACATTAGCAGAAACCGTCTTATTAGTTACTTATAGCAGAAGGGAAATACGGGAACACACTAAGCTAAAACGACAGTCAAATATTTTAAAATGTGGCTGCTATGAGATTAAAATCCATTTCTTTTGGTGGTTAGGAGTTGACAAGTTCCTGTATGAGAGAAGTTTAAAGGATTTTGAAATTAAAGCCAATACCAAGAAATATCTAAAAAACGGCCAACTCCACGGGAAAAGAAAAAAAAAAAACAAAAAAACAAAAAAAAAAGCGTACTAATAAAAATTGTGTTTTAACGAGATCTGCATTTTTTTTTGTAGTAAGATTTTGTCTTATCTCTTACGGTTTACCAGTTATGCAAAATTCAGAAAAATTCATTCAGAATGAAGAGGTTATTCCTAGAAAATTCAAGATATACATCTTATTTGCCATGAAAACATCTTAAATATAAGAGATTTTTAATCAAAATCGTGAGAGCCATTTCCGAGAAAAACAACATTTTCGAAATTTTTCTCCATGTAAATGGAAGTTGGGGGTGAGGAGGGTTCTTAAAAATCTTCATATTGCATCCTTGGATAATACTGATCTTAAATATCAAGTTAGGTATTTAATGGACTTTTCATTTTTGAGCTATGCTACACCGCCCCCCTCCCCCACACAGTCAGCAGACACACACACACACACACACACAGATACATGGACATTTTTCTAAAAATGCTCAATATCAAAATTTTGGCTGCAAAACAATACCTTCTCTACATACTGCTATGTACATATTATATATAGAGAAAGTAACAAATCTGATGTGTTCCAATCACATGACTTTCTACATCTCTGTAACAAATGATTCTTAAAAAGTTTATTCTTCTATCTAACTCATGCTAATTGTAATATATACAATAGCAGAAATGCTTACTTGTAAGTAGAAGGGAAATAATGGGATACACTAGACTAAAATTTAGTAAAAAATGTTCAACTCCACAAAAAAAAAAAGAATGTATATAGTATAAATTGTGTGTTTTAAGAGATCTACATTTTTTGTGTAGTAAGCTTTTGTCTATCTCTCACAGTTTACTAGTTATGCAAAATCCAGCAAAATTCATCCAGAATAAAGAAGTCTTCAGAGGTATTCCCAGAAGATTCAAGATATAGGTTTTATTTGCTATGTAAATATCATTAATATACAGTATTAATCAAAATTGTTAGAGCCATGTTTGAGAAAATCAAAAATGCTCGAAAATTTTTCCATGTGAAGGGTGGTTTGGGGTGGGAGGATTTCCCTCAAAATCGTTTATGTTGCATCCTTAGAAGATACTAAATCTAAATACACTTCGCTTTTTATCATGACGCATGCGCACGCATGGACACACTCACACATGCACCCACCCACACCCCCACCTCCACATACCCACACACACACACACACACACACACACACACACACACACACACACAAACTTTTTCTAAAATTTTTTTTTTTGGATTCAGGAACCCTAAAACGTGTATTTCCGGTGAAATTATGGTATCCAATTTTTGTGGAATGCGATACCTTCTCTACACACTATGTACATAGTAATAATTACTCCATGGCACGACAGCTCATGGGGAACCTTGGCCTACCGCCTGGCCACTGCGTCCCCCATCTCAATCCACTGCAGACATCATGGATGGGGTGCAGTATTGGAGGGTGAGACATGGTTAGCACCTCGAGCCCCCCGGGCCAGTTAATATGGTCCTCATGACCTATGTACACAGTACATGTAGAAAAGTAAAAAGAAATAGCTATATCTAATTTTGGCATTACTTTGATATGTGATCCAGATTTTATACTTTTGTTATTTTGCCATTGGAGCTAGTTTGAGATGTTAACTGGTCTGTTATGAACTTATAGGGGCTTAAGCTGCAAAGCGCAGTCGAGGGATGTTCTTTTTGTGGAGCAACAACAGAGTATCAGCTTTCAACAATATTAAATCTGGATCACCTGTGGAAATTTCACCCTAATTCTAATTCCAATTTATGCACCATAAACTATGAATATAAAATCAACTTTTTAAATACTTCAACTCACAAAAAACAACAAAAAATCATAGAAAAGAACAAGATTTGATGTTTCTTTAATTATAATTACTTCAAGGAGAATGCAAATCTTATGCCCTTGGATCTAATTTAGTAAAAGCTTAAGAATTACCTCTGTTTGAGGCATAGCATTGGTGACTATTGTGAGAGTAAATGCCATGTACTCTGAAAAGCCTAAAATTTTAAAAAATAATGTCATTATCTTTGGTTAAACTTTCATTTAGTAGAGAGTAGTATAATAGGGGAGTTACACAATTTTTCTGAGCCAGGTGGCTCAGGGTTTTCATCTTAGAAGTCTGTTTCGTTTGTATTTGTGCAGTGTGACCACCTCTTTTGAGGAACCCTTATAATTGTTTTATAACAGAACCCTGCCTCCTAAGTCCTTTCCTCAGAGTTGCAATTTCTTAACATCACTCTCTGTTTCTAGAGTGGATTTCTCTCTCTACACAAAGATATGAATTCAGAATTTTGGCAACCGAGATTACACATGGAGTCGACATATGAATTTTGCTCCCTTAAAATCAGGGTTGTTCAAGGACAAGGATAAAAGATTTTCATCTCTGGGCAGGGAGATGGATTTATGACAGCCATTAGCTGCATTTAGGCTGTATTCCCTTTGTGAACCAACTATACTTGCGTTCACTAATCAGAATTTAACTGGCATTCAGGAGGTTCCAGGTTCGATGCAGGCAGCCATGCAATCTGGTGCTGAGCTTTTCTGAGCCACCGAGGTGAATGCTGGAGTAATTTTCATTTACCATGGCTCCTCTCCCTTCCCTTTCTCAATTCATCTCCTTCTTTTCGGCTTTCAGCCCTGACTGCTGATGGTCAGTGGCCTGTGAGCAGATGGTTTGGATGCATGCACTTTGTAATGGATTTTTCACTGGCTGCACTTGGAGCTTCAGGCTGTGGTCATAAGCATCATTTCGTTGCCCTCTCTTGATGCTGTTGCTTCTTGCCAATGTGCCTGGGCGATCAAACAGGAATTGTAGGGACCTCCGTGTGTCTCTGTCATTGGTCTCTCCGATTCCTAGACATTGGCCTGTTGTCTCATCCCTTCCGCATGGGGAGTGTTAGCCACAGCAGCCATTTAGGACTGTAGTGAGCAAGGTACCCCCCTCTGTTTCCTTGCCTACATCCCTACACAATTTTTAATTTAGAAAATTGCTTACAGTATTTTTCAGAACACAATAATGCTGCCCCACTTCTCCTCCAAAGGCAACATGACTTTAAAGTTTGGGTTTAGGAAGTGTGCAGCTGGAAACCAACCCTTGCTGTTGCCAAGTCTTCCACTTACTGGTCCCTTAACTGAGGTGTGATACTCGATTTGCAAGCATAGTCTACAGTCTCCAGAAAATACAGATCATACTACGTTGCCTCTTGCCCCTAGACTTTTGTTTGCTAATGGTTATTGCTCAATGGCAGGGGGGAGCGGTCCCATTTGAAGGCTATCATGTTTTAGAGAAAACTATACATGTCAAATATTGTTTATTGTTTGAACAGCAATGTGATAGCACTAAAACAGGCATGCCGAAAGATAACTCTTGCGAGGTAAACTCGTTTCTCCCCAACTCCAGTTCAGGTGGGAAAATACTAGCAAGTCACACATATTGTTATATATATATATATATATATATATATATATATATATATATATATATATATGTACAGTGCTTGGTAGCAAATGTGCTGTTTTTAAGCAAACATAACAGCATTTCAGCTTCAGAACACAGGAAGTATCATTTTCAGAGGCTCCATATGAGCTACAAATTGTATTACTTGCTTTACAAAATTGTATGAACATCAAATGTTCTAAACAAATAGGTTGGGAGATATGTAAATCATTGCCTAAGGTCTCATTTTCCAAATTACAAATATTTGCATCACATTTAAGGCAACGTTTGGCTCCACATACATTGTGAGCTAATCTTCTCTAAAATGAGTTATATAAAAAAGAAGCATCACTGTAGACTACACGACAATCATTTGGTTCATCGGTTAAGCCTATGTATATCTTCTTTAGCAGCAGATATTGATGGATTATTTCCAAAGTAAAACCTATCACCAAAGTAAAATTAAAAACAGAAAGAAAGAAAAAAAATCACCATATCCTGTTGCCGTAAATAGAGAAACAACCTGCCTCTGTAATATGATGGTAGCATGTCTGCCTCACATTCAAAAGATACTGAGTTTGAATCTCAAGTTGAGTGAGTTATCTGGATAAGCTTTTCTTTGGGTTTTTCCTTATCAAGAGAGATGAATGACTGGTAACTTTGAGCTCTCTGCACCCTGGACTCATTTGAGCATCATTTCACCCATTCCTGTCATCGTCCAATATGACTTACGAAGTTAAAGGATATTTTGTGTGGAGGCAGAGATAGAGAGGGGGAAGTCTTTTATGTGGAAGTAGAAGGAGGATAAAATTATGGTTGTTTTGGCTTTCTCTAACATTGGTCCAAGTTTGATCAAAAACAAAATTACAAATTAGAATGATTAATAACTAATTCCTTACATATATCAGTTAAAACAATTGTTAAAAAAATAACTTACATAGACATACAATTTTCAACTTTTCAGTGTTTTTCTTAGAAGAAAGAAAAATTGAAACATAATTGTAAGTTATCTTTAGTGTGGTCTTGTGGACAGAGTTTGAAGAGACTTAGCGCAGGCAAAGTTCATTATTAGTTCCTCGCATACACAAGGCAAGTGATTGTTGAGCGAGACAGACTTAGTCAAGCATTACAGCATAAAATTATATTATTTTTTCTGCCAGGTTAGGGGACCTATGGGAAAGAAAACCAAAACATGGATATTTTTATCTTGAATGTATTTTCACTATAAAAATATGATAGCTTAATCTGTCACACCAATTTGATAATACCCCTTGTTATTGTAGACAACAATTTTGTCATAAAGCACACCTTTCCAATACAGACTAGAATTAAAAATATGAATCCAAAGTAATAATTTGAAATTGTAGGTGGCAAAAGCTTCAAGGTAAGTATTGGATAGTCCAACAACCTCTCACCCCTCCTTAAACAGGTATACCCATGAGGTGTGCTTCTAAGTTTAGAACAAAAGATAAAGATAACATGAATATTCAGTATGCATCTTTGGTGATCTGCACTGTAGCAGATGATGCAAAGCAGTCGTATTTTGTTATCATATAAGAGATTGTGCTAGTGATTTTGTTCCTGTTATATAACACAACGATAAGCTGGACTCTGGTTACTGAACTTCCCTGCATTGTTATTACAGTGTATTTGATAGTTTCCATAGGTACCTGCTACCTTTTCATTACCTGTTAGTTGCTTTCTGTCTCTATTTCTTATGAGTCACCCCTAATGCCAACTGCAGCTAGCATTGCATTACCAGTACAATTCACATACCTATGAGATTTGTGGTCGACAAAACAGCGCAGGGCTGGTTTTCTCCAGTTTCCCCCACCATCGCATTCCACCAGTATTCCATCTTCATTCCATGTATCATCAGTGTCATCGCCTGTGGTACCACAAGTAGTAAAAGTGGGGGCATTAAATGCTATAAAAAAAAAAAGCATATCTATGACAAGGGTAACTTAACCTAAATTTGTTGTTTCAGTTACAATTAGCATGTACCAAGCAGTTGTTTTGTGACTTGGCCTCAATTATGTGTATGCACGCTTGTACTGAGAGACCTTGGTATTTTTCTGCTAGGTCACTAGCAGTGAATGACCCACAGATGTCTACACTTATTGACTGAACATCAACTATTAGTTGCTGCTTTCTGTTCATGCTGTACAGACTAGAGCTTGTTCATGGGGCATCTCAAAAAGTGATATAATGGTAGTGCAAACAAGTGTACCTACATCATAGGCAAATAAGATGATGTGATAGTTGAAAATGAGTCGGAATAGTAACACTCACCTCACTTATATGTAAGTGAGGTGAGTGTTACTATTCCGACTCATTTTCAACTATCACATTGATTAAAACTTCAGTTGTCTCAAACTTCTGAGTTATTTAATTTAAATAAGATGATCTTCAGATAAGACAAGGTATAAATTTTTATTAAAGTACTTAGCTTTGTCATATGTCCGTCCTATATGACAACTCCCAAACTATCAATGGCCTGTAAATTTAGTTTAGATCAGTGATCATATGGATAATAATACGTGCACTGATTCGGGTGATGATAAAGAATATTTACAAAAGTGTCACATTGGCTATTCAATTTTGCAGTCATACCCCTCTTACTTACTAAAGATTTAGAACTCATTAAAGTGCATGTTCCTATTATAGAGTTGTTAAATTATAAGTTAATCCCTTTCGCAGCCTCTCTCCACTGTGCGAGAGATCCGAGAGTCACCAGGAAATTGGTGTCAATAAAAGCGCACTAAAATGTGTATCTTAAGATAAATCATGGAAATGTTAACCTTCTACTAACAGACGGGCAGCACAATTTGCGAAATTATTCTCATTCACTCGTCTAAGTTTAGCACTAGGAATCCTTGTGATTTCTTGCATGATGTTACCACCAAGTTTCTGTAGATTACACAGGGATTTCTGCTGCTGAGCTTAGATGAATGAGCAAGAACATCTTTAACTTGTTATACTGCCTGTTTGGGAGTAGATGGTCAATATTTTCAGCATTTATTTAAAGTAATGACTAGTGTGCATTTGCCAGCACCACTTTCATGGTGACTCATAGATCTCTCATGCAGTGTAGAGAGGCAGTAAAAAGGTTTACCTTATAATTTAATAACCTTATATTTATAAGTAGGGATAGCATTTTGGAGAGATTAGCAGGACCGACTGCGGATACATGTTACAAGTACTTACCTCTGAGTAGAGGCAGACCCCACACACTGCATGTAAACAACAGGTTATTATATATAGGTATCTGAATCGTGTCACCGTGTTGCAAAGTTTTTCACAATATAAGAACTGTATATGTACCAATTGGATACAATTCACATTTGAGATGCTAAGAATGTATTTAGTTGGGCATTGTAATCTACAAAGCAAATGAAACTGATAATGATACTGGTGACTTATTGCACAGTAACAAATGTATCATCATCATCATCATCATCATCATCATCATCATCATCATCATCATCATCATCATCATCATCCTGACAAATATTATTTCTAGTAGCCTGTTATGGTCTCATTCCATCTCTTCTTTGAATGACCCAAGTCTTCTTACTTGTGGTCTGTAATTTAATATTTGATGTGGAATTATGTAAATATTAAGTAGATATTACAGTTTTAGTTACCATAAATCAGAAGTGTTTATTAAATATATCTGCAGGCTTCCACGGCTGTAGTCCATTGAGGTTATGGTTTCCGGTGTAGCAGAGAGCAGTATAAAAATGTTGAGGCCTACACTGGAAACCATAACCTAACAGTAGTTTATGTTTACCATCCACCTAATCTCAATCACTTCTGCTGCTGGTCAAAACATCATTGTCTACCATATAACAATGCCCCATTTTCATTCTGATAGTACCACAATATAAATAGTACATTGTAAACTCATCACAAGTATATAGGTGTCCCAGAATTCAACAGCATAAATTGGCAGGATTGCAGAGAGGTCCAGGATAAATTTTCTGAAATAAGGAACCTATGGCTATGGGTTCTAAATTCTTTGCTACAGCTTTACATGCATCAAGGACTAGCATGCCACTGATCAAACTGCACCAAGGACCGTGACCTAAACACCCGATTTCAAAGAGCATAGTTGTAGTGTCATTATTTAGTGCTAAGGTTAGTGTATGGGCATTGAGTTAAGTTGTTGAGGAAGTTGAAGTTTCAAGCCTACATGAGTCCCTTCATTTTTATGTTCTCACCTTTGTTTACATTTTATAATGAGCCACTCATATTTTACTGCATTACACAATGTGATTTTATTGTACTGATAAATAAAATAAATGTAATGCTCAATTTGTATATAGGTGCAATGGAGAATGTTTCATTAACAATTGCATTTAACAGCCGAATGGGTACACTTCCCCATACCCCTTGAAGGAGCTCCTAAAATACAGTGTATCATAGAATGATGTGTTAATGTGTACACATCACAGTTGTAGGCACAGTTCAAAATTTACGAAACAATATTATCATTGTATCGAATGAACTTCAGTTGCAATAAAAATGAGCAATTATCTCTGAAGTAAAACAAGTACCTATTTAAAACTCATTAAGAACTATGTACTGGTCAGGAGAGTGATTCTACCTTTGGATGCACTTGTTCTGCATGAAAGGTAAATAGAAAGCTACTTTGAGAAATAATACAATGTCCGAAGCAAACAATACTACAGATCACCAGAGGAACTGTTCGATTTGACAACCTACAACATCTCTACAGAGATTGTTCCCATGAAGAAATGAACATCACACCCTGTCAAAAATTCCACGAGTGTTGTCAACCTCATCACAAGCAGCTAAAGTTTGTGTCAGTGCTCGTTCATCTGATTCAACAGCCCGATTCTTCAGCATGTGTATGGTACCACATAGCACCAAAAGCACAGGAGCTCAAAAGTTTGCAGCTTAGATTATCTTAGGATGTTAGTCTACGTGAGCTCCGTTTTGTACCTCGAAACAATTTACATCCTTACACATAATTGAATAATTTTACAATGTAAACACAATGTTTAGCTATTCAAAGTTTTCATAGTAGTCACATGTAGGCATTAGACAAGATTTTCAAAAGCTCTTTTTTGCAGGACCACAGAAGCTCAAGTGGTTAAAACGGCATAATATTTACATACAGATAAAATGCAAGTAGCACTGTTGGAATCCTAGGAAAACCCAGGTCCTTTTATTCCACCACTAAAATCATAGTTCAGTTACTCTGTTCCAAAGCACACATTACATAAATGTTTTCAACAAATCTAATTGTTCTATTGCATTAATCTATGTAGATTCCTTATCAAATTATTACTGCATTTAATACAGAATGCTGCGTAAATATCATTTACATCTTTTGAAAGTAATTTGTAGTGGAGGGTTATCATCTTGGCTTCAAAAATATAACCTAAGCATATTAGTGCTGTTCAAATTGTGTACCTCTTTGAGAAAAATAATTAAAAAAAAAACAGAAACTTCAGAGAGCAGTGCAATCTATGGATCGTTGGATTCGTTGATCAGCGTTTTACTGACTCACCTACCAGTATGTAGAACAGAGCGCTTTAGCTAAGTACATATGATCTGAAATCTACTGAACTGTTAACAGTGGCGTGCATACCCTTAAAGAACTGGCAATTTTGCACCAACACTGCATTCCTTTGACTACTGGCATATAAATGAGGCATTCTGAATGGAAATCAGACACATACATCCAGAATCTTTTAATTTACAGCCATTGATAAGCGATCCAAAAACATGCCATAGCTTTGGCATTTGGCAAAAGGAACAATAGATTACCTATCTAAAACTATTTATATAGGACCCCCTCTACAATCTTGCCAATTTGTATGGTTGAGTTCTGGGACACCTTATATATAGATCAAGAGGCGAGACATAATCAAATCCTGTGCATAGGGGAAGTTGCTTTCCTTCCCTCCCTCTCTGCAATTGCTGAGAGGGGGAATAGAGGTGCTAGCTTGGCACAAATGACTAAACACAATCAAAACAGTGTGCAGCATTAAATAATTGCAGCTCACATGAAAATAATTGTTGACACATATCCATAGTTACAGCAAAATAACTTTTGTTTGCTATAAACTAATTTTTACTCATAGGTATATGTCATTAACTATATTTGCTTGAAGGTATGTTGATTGTGATCCAGCTTATCACACAATAAGTTGGCAATCATGAATATAGCCAATACACCACATGTTTCTACAACTCCTCAATCCTGCTTATTGTATCATCATCTTCGTCCTCATAACCAGTATCTTCGGCATCACTGTCTTCTTCCAAGTTAACAATAATCTACTAGTGTTTATTTGCATAAACACTAAAGAATGCTGCACTAAAACTATGTTGTCCTATTTCATGCCTTTGTGGACAGAAACATGCCTTCTGGGCATACATGTTGGCCAACTTGTCCTTCCATCAGCCCTTCAGGTAAAGAGTTGCCAATGCGCTACCTATGGTTTTGCTTTTTCTTGTCTCACAAGTTATACCATACTATGGTAACTTTCTGTCCCATTATTATTCCCCAAGTTGCTATCTCTTTTCATGATTATGTAATGCAGGCATTTTAGAATGGACTGTAGTAGACAGTAAGTATGTGGAGCGTGTATACAATAGAGCAGGGCTGGTAAGATAAGTGCCCTCAGTGTGAAATCCCTAACCAATCACCCCTTCCATTTTCATTCCACCTGGCAGAGAAGCAGCAGTGGTGATTGTTCTTGAAGAACAAAAAATACTGTTCTTCCAGTCCCGATTAAGCATTCGCCATTCATTCATATTGCACATATAAGCCACCACTGCACTGAATGAACCAGTTTCTTTGGCTGTATATGACTGTTAAAAGAGAGTAGTGGGGACGAAAGGGAGGGTAAGTTAACACCTCTTCCGCTTTCTTTGCCAGGCCTGCAGTAGAGGCTCAGTAATTCGACCCCCGGTATTTCGAGGTTCCATGTACTTCAAACTAGTCTTAAGAAAATTAAAATTTTACATATAACTAGAGTAAAATCCCATTTTTCTGCATTGTCTGCATATATGTTTTACACATTTCCAAATGTGTTACATTTTGAACTTACTTTCAATTTTCCACGTACAATACAGTTAAACTCTCCCACTTAGGGTTTTCGTTGCTAATGCACAGAAATAACCTTGGCATCAGATTGTTAATGCATTTCTATTACAAATTGACAGGTATCGTTAAGTTTGGAGGAGTACACTTGCTCTTTCTTTGTCAACTGTTCACTAATTGGGACCATGTGTCAATAAATTATACAATGTAGATCATCCTTTCAGAAAAAATCCCTACTCAGCAACAGTGGTCATTCAATTATGCTTACGTTTTACAGCAGTAACAGACTGACCGGTCGTCTCCTTAGTGTGGTGGTAGTGCAGCTACTTGCCAAGCGGGAAACCTGGGTTCGATTCCCAGTAGCAGTGTGGGAAGTTTTCCCCCACTGGGAGACCTGGTCTGGGGTGCACTCAGCCTAGTGAGGTCCCGGAAGGACCAATTGAGGAGCTACTTGATGGAGAAGTGTGGCTCCAGGTCAAGAGGACTACATTAACCAGCCAGGGGGTTCGAGGCGCTGACCACATCTCACCCTCCAACACTGCACCCCATCCATGACGTTAACAGACTGACCATTGTTATAGATGGTATGTACTTGTACACACTTACTGCAGCGAGTCCACTATATAACACAGATATGCACTATATTGTTCTATTTACTTTTAGTATATTTCTGTATAATCCAAGATTTTTGTAATTCGAGGTAGCCTCAGCCCCAATTAGCTTGAATTACCGGGTCTCTATTGTACATGCAATCTAGATTAGACCATAAAATGGCCACTTATATAGATAAGGGGCATTTAAAATTGTTGATTTAACTTAAAGCATTTATCAGTACAAAAAAGAGATAAAAACATGAAGTTATTATGATGGACATCTAGCAATCCTATGGTTCCTTAGCGTAAAGAAACTTGATTCAATAAGTATGACACTTTTTCAATGGATGTTTGGGATTTAGATAAATGATCTGTAATCCCCTTTTTCTACAAATTTTGTTATTTTTACTTATTGGATGAAGAACATTACTGTACAAAATTTATGGAAAACAAGATGATATTGGTCATTAAAATAACTGTGTTTTTCTGACAGTTTTTAGGTAGTGTTGAAAACTGCCACAGTAGAATCTACCAAACAAATTTAATTTTTAAGTAGGTATAGCGTACAAACTCCTGAGTGCTGCAATTTGATTGGTTGATTCCACTTTACTAGTAGAGCCCTTAGCAGTTATATATTTTAATAAATTTATTTTCTTTAGTGCTTAAGCAATTTTTCAAGACATTCATATGGTTCACCATTCTTCTTTGTTTACATGTTATTAAGTTCATACATGACAAAAACACATGCTGACATCAATTGATCTATGTATGTTCTAGTCTTAGGAATCCAATAGGTACCACAGAAAATTGGATTAGGCCTATATTCTATTGTTAAAAATGTGGTTTGTAAAACAAATATGAATGACATACAAGACACAGTGAAAAAGAATGTATTTTGAAGTCTTCTTCCTTGACTTAGGTATTTCTGTTATAATATTTATTTTCAACAACAGAAAAGTTCTTTACTCTGTTTCAAATATTTATATTTTAAAATGGATACGTCTGATGATAAGAATGTGCATAATGAACAATATTTGAATCTGCCATGATGCACACTAATAGGAAAACACTTTACATCCTGCTGCACAAGTTTCTTTTTACAAGAATTACATTAAATCATACTCTGTACAACATAAAATTAAACTTCTCAGCTTTGAATTTTAAATTGAACATGAGATCAAACATGGAATCAATCACATTACTCTCTCTTACAAATTCAAAAACTTGATACATTTTAATCAGTCAATTGAATAAAGAAATTGTTATAAAATTAACCATGTTAATATTTGAATTAAGTTATACACAGTAAAACCTTGCTTATCTGAACTGTACTTCACAAAAATGGCAGTAGAGGGGCAGTAAGAAGGAATTAACAGAAAAATATGAGATGCTAAAATTTATGCTGGTGGTATATTTCTGTGGATAAGACAACCTTCAGATAACAATTTTGTTCAAAGCTCTACACAGACCCAAGCAAATTAATTGGAACAGAACAATAACACATTTTTCATACTTTCATGAATTTAAATTACTTCTAATTTACAGTTTTATTACTTAATATATCCTCCTTTCTTTTTACTTTCTCTACATGTACTATGTACATAGTGTATAGAGAAGGTGTTGCACTCCATCCAAAAATTTGATACTGAGATTTCACCGGAAATACACATTTTAGGGTCCCCTGTATAAAAAAAAAAAAGCATTTTTGGAAAAAGGTCCATGTGCATGTGGGTGTGAGTGTGTCTGTGAACACGATAACTCAAAAATGAAAAGTCGGTAAAATACCAAACTTGGTATTTAAGTTTAGTTTCTTCCAGGGATGTGACAAGAAGATTTTGAGAAAAATCTCCCCACCCCAAACTCTCCTTTTCATGGAAAAATTTTCAAAAATTTTGATTATCTCAAAAATGGCTCTAATGGTTTTGATCAAAATGCTGTAGGTATATTAAAAATATTTATTTATATGAGAAATAAAATTTATATCTTTAATTTTCTGGGAAATGCCTCTAAAGAATGAATTTTGCTGAATTTTGTGTAACTAGTAAACTGTAAGAGATAGACAAAAACTTACTACACAAAAAATGTGGTCTCTTTTTACAAATATCCTACAAATTTTCTATGGGGTTCAAGCAATTTCTAGGTTTCAGAATATGCATTGAGCAAACAATGAACCTGCAAATTCAGCACATTTTGAACAGACTGTAAAACACCCTGAGAAAAAAATGTTTTGGGGCTGTTTCACCTATGAAGGACTAGGACCTTTAACTTCAGTTGCAGGCATGATGAAAATTGATCAGTATACTGCAGTACTGGTGAGAGTTCTTCATGAACTCCAGTAAAGGTTTCTGGAAGGTGACAGAATTTTTCAACAAGATTTAACTCCCTGCCACACTTCTCAGAAAGTGATGATATTCTTCAAAGATAATGTTTCATGTGCTTGAGGGCCACGGGATTTGCTTGACATTAACCCCATAAAATTTTTGTGGGTTATTTGCAAAAAAAGACAAAAAAATGTTTGATATTAGCTGTAATTCAAGTGGGGTTTCATAATGATCTGAAAAATATGTGTTCCAATCTTGTGGAGTCAATGTCCAATTGTGTAATGGAGCTTATGAAAAAGAAAGGATATATTAAGTATTAAAAAATGTAAATTGGATGTAATTCATGATTAAATTCATGAAAGCATGAAAAACGTGTTATTTTTTTGTTCTGATTAATTCACATGGGACTGTAGTTTTAACATTTATCTGTCTTAAGAGGTGGCTCAAACTATCAACAGCTTGTAAATTTAATTTAACTACACCAGTGATCAACATCTGAATAATAATACTGTATAGCATATGCAGAATTGTGTCCTGAAATAATTGTTAGGTGTTGGAAAAGTAGAGTCAAATTGAAATATTCAATACCATAGCTGGGATTTAAACCATGGATCTTTTGGCCTCTATCCAGTTGCTCTGACCATTGAGCTATTATGTCAACATGCTGATACAGCATTAAATTCCCCAAATGAGCTGCATTTTTCCCAGTAAACCACACAACTTTACAACTCCTGTCCTATACATAGTAGTATGGAAGAAAGAATTATTTCATAATGGTTGACCTAATAGTTGTTAAACTATGAAGCCCAGGACTTAAAGTTCTTACAACATTGTTAAGTTGCCACTGGGGTATATAATTTTATAGTAAATGGCCATGCCGTGGCCGAGTGGTTAGACCACTCACCGGGTTCGATCCCAAGTGACCGCAAGTGAGATTTGTGGTGGACAAAGTGGCGCTGGGGCAGGTTTTCTCCAGCATCTCCAGTTTCCCCCGCCATTGCATTCCATGAATCATCAGTGTCATCACTTGCGGTGCCACAGTAGTAAAAGCGGGCATTAAACACTACCAAAAAAAATCATCATAATTTGAGACTCCTTGTGGTTTACCAGGAAAAATGTGAATCAGCTGAGGAATTTAATGCTGTATCAGCATGTTGCCATGGTAGCTCAGTGGTTAGAGCAACTGAGATGGAAACCAGGAGATCCTTGGTTCAAATTCTGGCTATGGCATTGAATTTTTCAGTCTGACTCTCCTTTAAAGAATTATGTCCTGTTAGTAATTTTTCAAAGAAACAAAACTTATTTTCATGCATCTGGGAATATTGCCTTGTGATTGTTCTAAATTCCACATAATTACAGTTGCACACATAAAGAAGAAACTTCTTTCAGCATTGTTACATTTTTGCCTATAGATGCATGTGCCAAATCACAAACTCACATACACCTCTAAAAGTTTTGTTATAGATTGTGTTGTCTCAAACAATTTGTAGTATATGTGTAATCAGGTAACATTTGTAAAGTGTGAGCCTAATCTTGGAATCAATGATTCATAAAATAGGCTAAAGAAATGAATATTCTGCTTCTACAAGGGACAAAACTGAGGATGCGATTTGAACTGGTTGCCTTAGATGACAAATTGAGTATTTTGAAGGATTTTAAATACATTGGTAAGTGATTTATTTTATTTTATAATGCTTTTAATTTAAATGCAGTTAAATAAAATTTTGTTGTGTCTATTCCTGAATTTTGATGACTCAATAACCATATTATCTGTGGAAATATACGGTAGCCTCTTGCAAAGCATTCAATGATATTTTACTGTTGATGTTGGTCAATGTGATTTTTTTCTTAGTGCCTGAATTAAGGCAGTTTAAAGAAACAGACTTAAATCCTCATTATTACTTTAATTTTGGGCTTAATATCAGGTATCATTTCATGTCAGATTTGTAAATAATAATAACTTGTAGTGTGGTGGTAGCATGTCTGCTTCACATTCATCAGGTCGTGAGTTTGATTCTCGCTTAGGGTGAGTTACCCAGATAAGTTTTTTTTTCGGGGTTTTCCCTTATCCTGAGAAGACGAATGTCGAGTAACTTTAAGCTCAAGGGGCCCTGAGATCATTTGAGCATCATTTCACCAATTTCATTCATTGTCTGAAATGACCAACCAGAGACGTTAAGGGACGTTAAACTAAAAAAAAACTTGAACTACTTTCTTCACTATGTGGTCTTATAGAGCTTTAGCTAATTTCATTTACATAAAGTGAATGAGTTTGTCCCATTTGCACAGTAGTAGTGCACCTGCCTCTGGCTTGGGAGACCTGAGTTTGACTCCTGGTACCAGTGTGGGATTTTCTTGCCCACAGGGAGACAGGGTGTATGTTCTTTCATTATCTCCATCTTGCGGAAGGGTAACGGCAACACCACCAAGGTACATCTTTGCCTGAATGCTAAGGTTGAGATATGGTCTCCACAATTCTTTCCCAGCCATTGACCAACCTTCGGCTTGCATACTCATCATTGTTAATATCTTACTAATCACATTTGATTATACCATGAGCTTGAAACTTTGTATGCACCTGCAATATAAATTCCTAGCCCTGTGCTCTTACCTTCAGTTAATTTGCCCATTAGATTTTTGTTTATGAACTCTCACTGGGACTTCAAATGTATAGGCAATATTTGATATGATATGAATTCACAATGTTAGGCATTAAGGGGTTAACATGTCAGTAAAAGAATTATAATATATACTATTTTCTTCCTTTGAATGCTTAAAATTGTTATTATCACTTATCTGAAATGGCTTTACCCCCTTTAGTTTATATAAGCAGGGTTTTACTGTAGGTACCAGGCATTCATTTTTATCTGTGATTTCCTGAATAAGAAAGTTCATCATTGGTGCCATTGCTGATAAAGCGAGTTTATGTACTGCCTCTCTATTAACAGGAAATTCTCCTTAATGTGATGCCATCCTGATGAAGTGACTTGAATTCTGTCCCTCTAATGGCAAGTGTTGATACTTGATGGTTCGGAGTAGGTGGTATGAATCATATTTATGTGCTGCTCCTATTTTGTCACCAGAATGAATCAGTCACAAGGGGTGTTATGTTCATATTCAGCTTGTCAACAAAAAACAGAGCAACATTTTAATGTTATTCATTACCACAATGAGAGGAAGGTGGAAAGGTTGGTTGTATTACTTAGCAATGCAATCAGCTCTGGGCTAGCTCCTTTCTTTGTTTTTACTTGGCAAATTATGTATGCATTTTTGTTCTCGAGTCAAAGAAAGTTATCCTTAACAATGTAAATAATTTTAATGAAGTTTAATACAGTGGAACTTGAATAATTTGAAAACAAGGGACAAGAAAAAGAATCTGAAATAATTAAAAATGCAAATTACAAAATTTACATCTAAAATTGAAATTTCAGCAATACAGGTACATATGTCCATTCCTAATTAAGGCTATAAAGTAAAAAAACTGTATATTTGAATGAAATTCTATTTATTTGTAGATTTAAGAATAATGCAGTAATATAGTACAACTTGCGTGATCGCACATTTTACTCTATACTCTATACTGTAGTAAATTACTCTATTATAGGCCTATTACAATTTTGGCAAGCAGCTTGAAATAGTGTTCGATAGTATCCTGTATTCTTTTGCAATTTCAAATTTTGCTCTTCAAACCCTTTTCAACTCTTTGAATAATGGTGACTTTTTCCGCAAAAGTCTTGTATTGGACGCATGATTTGCTGAGAGACATAGTGGCATTGATTTGCAACACACTGAACAGTAGGAAGCTCAAGCGACAACTAAAGGCGCACATTTTTTAAACAAGGGACTGCGGAAGCAGGTATGGAAGCTCAAGACTGGCAGCAAGGAAATCTGTTCCACCCCCCAAACTGCATTCAAACTGCATTCTAACAAGTCAAAAAAACCCAGAGCGATGACTTCTTTTGCATCAATACATAGACAAAGTTATCATATTAAATGTTCACATATAGATTCATTTTCGACTGACGTTTCTGAATAAAAATGTTGAATTCAGGAGAATAAAATTTGAATTAAATGTGATTTTTTTACATTGATTTAATACAAAATTCATGGGAGTAAGAAAAATCTTTGAATTAACAACAATTTTGAATTATAAACATGTGAATTATCCTAGTTCCACTGTACATACAGATAATAACAGTATTAATAATAAGGATGATGATAATGATGATGATGATGATAATAATACTAATAATAATGAAAAGATGAAGAAGAATACAATTGTATTATTCATTAACTAGATCTTTAAATTTGAAAAAAAAAATATATGAAAAATAACCACCATCATCTACTTTTGAAATGAAAAATTTTTGTGGCCTATAGGCAAATTAAAAATCTCTATGTTCAGCAATAAAAATATGGCTATACCATGGTCAGTTTGCTTCTGCTATCTTTGAGACTTGTCATCTAGGCTTCACATGGCAACAGAGAAGACTTATTGTGACTTCCTCCTTCTTGTCTCATCCAGCTAATATGCGTATTATAACATGACAGTCAGTCATGCTACTCCTGCCTGAGAAGACACGACTACGAATACATTGCAACAGAATTGAGTTTTATCGCAAGGAACCCATTTTATGCTGTAACAATAGGCTAGTGGGCTTACAGCCAACAGATTAGGAATACATTCTTTGTTATTTATACATTTAATAGAATTTTTTTTTTTCACAGATTTACTGAGCTAGCCCACAGAGTGTGCCCCTGATTGTAAACAGAATGAAATTTTATTGCAAGAGGTCTATTTTATGGTGTAACAATAGGTTAGAATGTAAATAGCCAATAGATTAGAAATAAATTCTTTTTTATTTATAATGCAGCTAGCCTTGTATGCTGCCATGGTCTGGAGTGCTGTGGTTTGCTTTCTCTGTTAGAAAAAAATATTTCTCCTTCTCGGTAGAGAGCTCTAAGGCATCAGTTCTGGCTCACCAGTCAACTATGTCATTCTTGCTTAATCAGCACATAGGAAATCACGGATAAAAATTAACCCCCAGTATTTGGACTTGTATACCAGTACCTATGTAAATAACAGATTCTTAGTAAATTATATACATATACACACAGATAGCAGATATTTTTGGTAGAGAGAGACAGAGAAACAAACAGATTTTTCAGTTAGCATAAAATATAAATTAGCTGCATAATATATAATGGACCAGCACTTCACATAATAACTTCCATTTTCATTAAATGAAATGTAATTTATAGAAGCATAAAGTGTTAACAGTTTTGGCCCTACTAGCCAGAATAAATAGCATCCAAAACAACGTAAACCTTCAAACATGTTATATTTTTGGTTTTGCCACGGCAATAGGAACTTTTAGCACTTGGTCCTCATCTCATTCCACTTAATACTTCCATTATAAATATCTTCCCAGTGATAAAAAAGAAAAACTAACATCAAATAACTGATACTCTTCATACAATATTTCACGTTCTAATTTATCTATGTTCGTTTAACAGTCCAAATCTAATTAATAACATACATTTTATAGATGGCTCTGAGACAAACACGAAAACTGTTGTGTATGAGGAACCCTGCTTTAAAATTAGTGTTTGTCTTCAGAGCCAAATGTCACTACAAAAGAAAACTTGAATATTTACATTTATTTATAATTATATATATATTTAAGAAAACAGACATATTTTCGATACATGCACTCTTGCATACGCACACAGAGAACAATTACATTCATCTCTTTTCTCTCGCAAATGTACACTGTTGTAGGCAACAATCCATATACTATAATGTTACTTTTTGATAAATCTAGTACAAAATTCTAGTCTATGGAACATGTATTAAGGGTGAATGCTATTTTTTCTATTATCATGTAATATAATAATTCCATTGTGATAAGATCTTTTTAATTATTTATTCTTTAAACATTATATTTTAGTTCATCTTTCACACTGGCCATTTTTGTTAATGGATATATTTATCTGAACAGGCAAAAGAATTTATTGCCTTTACTTCAAAATAAATTTCTAGTTGTGGCAAATTGTGAGTTTTCAGATTTAATAGATAACTAACAATAATTTAATTCTATAGTCTGTATAAATATAGGAGTTTTAGGAACTTCATGAATGGAAGACTGTTAGAAAAAAAACAAAGACAGGATCTTTAAAGATCTGAATTTACAAAATTTAATAGTTGCACCCAGAGCGGTATTTAACTAAAATGTGCCTACAGGCCCCCCAAAAAATAGGGTCCCCTTTTCCAAGTTTGCATGGTTTTGGTTATGTTTCTTTGTGGAAATGAATCAAGTTTAGGAGTAACAATACGACTTCACTTTCCTTTTTTTTTTTCAACTAATTTGTGGCTGACTTTCCTTCCTCCATTTTTACTTTCTCTACATCTACATGTACACATGTAAAGGTAATGCATTCTACCCAAAAGTTTAATACCGAGACTTCACTGAAAATACATATTTTCCCCATATCCAAAAAAAAAAGGATTTTTAGAAAAAGGTCCATGTTTATGTGTCTATGAACACAATTAACTCAAAAATGTGGTTAAATGGCAAACTTTACATTTAAGGTCAGCATTTTTCAAGGATACACTCAAACTATCCTTGTTGATTTTCTCAAAAATGACTAATGCTTTTGATTAAAATACTGTATATGTAAGATATTTACATGTCAAATAAAATGTATATCTTGAATTTTCTGGGAATAGTGTCTGAAGACCTCTTTGTTCTGAATGAATTTTGTTAAACTTTGCATAACTGGTAAACTGTAAGAGTTTAACAAAAAATCACTATGCAAAAAAACGTAAAACACACAATTTATGCCATATACTTTTTTCATGGAGTTAACCATTTTTGAGGTATTCCTTGTTATTGGTTTCATTTTTTAAAATATTTAAACTTTTCTCATACAGGAATTTGTCAACTCCTGGCAATGCAAAGAGACAGATTTCAACATATGACAACCAGCTTTGATATATTTGACTATCACTTTAGCAGAGTTTATTCCCTTATTTTCCTTATACTTACAAGAAAGCAAGTAATAAGAACATGCTAATGTTTATCTTGATTAGCATGAAGTAGATAGAAAAATAAACTTTTTAACAATAATTTGTCACAGAGATGTAGAGAAAGTCATATGAATGGAACACGTCAGATTTGTTGTACTCATTAGATAATTTGTTTTTGTGCCATCCATTTTTACTTTCTCTACACCTTCATGTACACAGCTAACAGTATTGCATTACACTCAAAAATTCAATACTGAGACTTCACTGAAAATATATATTTCCCCTGAATCCATAAAGGACATTTTTAGAAAAAGGTCTGCATATGCGTGCTTGTATGCGTGCATGCATGTGTGTGTGTGTGTGTGTGTGTGAATACAATAACTCAAAAACATGGTTAAATGCCAAACTTTATATTTCAGCATCTTCCAAAGATGCTGCAAGAAGATTTTCAAGTAATCCTCCCACTTCAAACTACCCTTTACATGAAACATTATTCAAAATTGTTGACTTTCTCAAAAAGGTTCTAATGATTCTGATTAAGGTACTGTATGTTAAGGATAACTACATGAGAAATAAAATGCATATCTTGAATTTTATGGGAATAGCCTCTGAAGTCCTCTTCATTCTGAATGACTTTTGCATAACTGGTAAACCATGAGAGAAAGACAAAATTTTGCTATACAAAAACATGTAGATCTTGTTAAAACACACAATTTATGTCATATACATATTTTTTGTACAGTTAACAATTTCTGAAGTATTCCCTGTTATTGTTTTCAATTTTAAAATACTTGAACTTTTCTCAAATAGGGAGTCCTCATCCATTTCATATCTCCTTTGTTTTACTCTTGGTCATGGAAAGAGAACTGAATTTCAATGTCAGCTGCAGAGTGACTTCTTTTAAATGATTTGACTATTGCTTTAGCCTATTGTATTCCCTTATTTCCCTTCTGCTTAAAAGGAAGCTGGATAAGGATAAGATCTATAAAACCACGGCCCGAGAAGATAAATCCGTAAAATCGAACAGTTGATTGACTGACGATGAAAGGAATAGACAAAATATGTTCCACGAATAAAAGAAGTAAGTGATGTATAAGTGTTACAATTTGACCTAAAAGATTACATAGTTACTAATTACATCACTGTACCTAAACCCTTTGAAATAGTTATTTCTGTGTTCAGGTTTACAGGAATACAGATTTAAGAAGAGAAGACAGAGTACTGGCATGGCCAGCTGCAATATGCAGATGTATAACTCCTTACAAGCAGTCAAAAGAAAATGGTGTTTTATTTATGGATGCTCTTTAACTGCTGTGGTTCCCATTCTACATTGGGCATGAAAGACCGCTCAATTTCGCTCAGCCTCTCTATCAGGTTTGAGGTTCTTTTACGTGACGTAAATGTCAGGACAAATGGCTTTACTTCCCTTTTGAAGGAAGCCATGCTAAGGATTTTAAGCCCGAAAAAATCCATCGACCTCCGCCAAGTTTGAACCCGCAACCTTGGGTACTTGAAGTTAGCATGGTAACCATTACACCATGGAGGGCAACTTGCAAATGGTCAGGTTTCACACCAAAGACCCCATATAGTATCTTTGCCTCACATTGAATAAGTCCTGAGTTTGAATCTTGGTTAGGTTGAGTTACTCAGATAAGGATTTTCTTTAGGGTTTTCCAGTTTCTTAAGATGAATGTTGGGTAACTTTAAGCTGTATAGACCCCAGGCTCATTTGAGCATCATTTTGCCTATTTCATTCACTGCCCTATATGACCTTACCGGTTAAAGGATGCTAAATCAAGAAAGGAAAAGAAAGAAAAAAAAAAGGTTACATCTTTCTTACCCAAATATAAAAGTACCTAATTATCTCTTTGCTGTTGAAGGTTTAAAAACTGCCTCACTTCTCCAAAATTACAAAACTATATTAAAAAAAATAATAGTTTGGCATATTCTGTTCCCCTGCCTAAATACGACTCTGGTTGAACCCCTATTTTCCCAAATTACATTTTGTAAACTCCCAGAAACACTTTGGGTGCACATTTGCAAGATCTGAAGTTTGAATCTAGTAATATGCTACTGATCATACATATCATACCAATATGTAATGGATAAGCAAATAACTTGTATAAAACAATTCTATACAATGTCATCATGCATCTGAAAAATGCTTTTCATTGTACATGTATATGTTCATTGATGTAACAAAAATTACAACAGCAATATTAAGATGAATTAAATGAACACTTTTATGATGATACAGCAATAAAGTTTAATGATATTAAATTCACAATTTAGATTAACAGCATTTTATGTGCTTATTGCATATAGATTTGTTAAAGGGGAATACTTAAGCTTTGGAATATCGTTTCAGTGGTTTAACAGTAAATTCTTCTCAATAAAAGTATATTACAAAAGACATTTTTACATGCCACCATTAAAGTGAGACTAATTGTCAACAAAAAGAATGTATTATCAACAAAGCTTCAGTTCTTTCTTCAGAAGCATGTGCTTATCATGTTTTACTGCATCACACTGCACGAGAAAACAAAAATGAACTCTTTACTTGTATGTCATCTGTTCATTTTAGTATTTAAGATGAAATATCATATTTAAGTGAGAGCTAGCAACGATTTATGTCCTAAATTTGCATAAATAAAAATGATAAATTTCCTTATAATGCGCCCACAGTAAGTTTGCTAAATTGATATGTTTTCACATATGAGTATGATTCAACTATAAACAGGAATTTTTGCTATGCATTTATTGATTAATTTTATATATATATATATATATATATAAACAAGTGACACCTTCAGTTTTTCCCTAAAGCCTCCTTCAATCTGTACACACTTTTGCCAACAATGTGGAAGCTTGAATATTTTTTGGTCAAGAAAAGTTTGAGGTTGTGTTGTCAACCAATTATGCACGTGCTCCTCATCTTCATTGTTTTCAAATCATTCCTTTGCAAGCGATTCATGCATAAAAACTTCACTTCTCTAGTGAAGAAAACAAAGTATGATTTTTATCTTATTGGTTATTTGGTGTGATATATTTGAGCACTAAAGGATGACTTTAATATTTTGAACAATGGATGAGTCGGGAAATAGTTTGGTTTCTTGTAATGAACAGCATGAAATATGTAGACCGATGTGCATAAATAATGGTCCACTACCTTAGATCGCAAGCGTGCTTTTCTCTCCATAAGGAATCCCCCTTCAGATAACCGACATTTGACCCAGCTAAGGAAGGACAGCAATTTTTGCTTTCTCTAGATAGTGCATGGTGTGTAGTAGAGAAGGTATTACATTCCTCCCAAAAATTTGATACCGAGATTTCACCAGAAATACACATTTTAGGGTCCTCTGTATCCAAAAAAAGCATCTTTAGAAAAAGGTCCATGTGTGTTTCTGTGTGTCTGTGAACGTGATAACTAAAAGATGAAAACTCTGTAAAATACGAAACTTGGTATTTAAGTTTAGTATCTTTCAAGGATTAGACACAAAGATTTTGAGACCACCTCAGACTACCCTTTACATGGAATAACTTTAACAAATTTTGGTTTTTTCAAAGATGGCTCTAACGCTTTTGAATAAAACACTGTATATTAAAGATATTTATAAGACATATAAAATGTAAATGTTGAATTTTCTGGGAATAGTCTCTTAAGTCCTCTTCATTCTAAATTAATTTTGTATTACTGGTTAACTGTAAGAGATAGATAAAAACTTAATAGCTCTATAGCGCGACAGCTCACAAGGAACCTTGGCCTACCACCAGGTCGCTGCGTCATGGATGGGGTGCAGTATTGGAGGGTGAGACGTGGTCAGCGCCTCAATTCCTTCAGGCCTGTTAATGCAGTCCTCTTGACCTGGAGCCACTACTTCTCTACCCCTTGTGAATCATGCCTGCTTTTTCATGGCTACAGATGTTTTGTTGTTGTCCAATTTAAGTAAAGTATAGTGTAGATGTATCAAACAGTAGAGATTAAATGCACAGTAAGAACATGAATTTTTCCCCACACTTACTTTTGAAGTTCACAGGACCCCCTAATATTCTTTAGCCAGAGACACTCATGAATTTAGTTCATCTCTGCCAAAAATTTTAGGTACATGAGTACTTTAATTTCTATACTGCTGGGTATCCGAATTGTAAAACTTGTGGTGGCTCGAAATCTGATCATCCACTTGAGAGAAATGTCTGTAGTGGCATGATATAAAAACTATTTTATTTAAGTAATTCTGGCAATACCAATGTATTCATACTTCAGTCATCACTACTTAAAAGTTTTGTAAATCAGGGTAACTTTGGGAAAACTTGTAATTCAGCTTTTGTATATCCTGATGAAAACTGGAAATGGAGTTTTATTTATGGACGCTCTTTAACTGTTGTGGTTCTCAGCGCCCCATCAAAGATGGCTTAATTTTGCTCAGAGGCATCTTTATCAGGCTTGAGGTTATTTGACGTGCTGTAAATCTACGACACGAGACCAACAGTTTTACTTCTCTTCCAAAGGAAGCCATATTAAAGACTTTTACGTCTGAAAAAAGTCCATTGTCCTCTGCCGATATCCTGATGAGGGCAATGCAATGGCTGAGAGTTTAAACTGCTTGCCTCTTACCAAGGCAGCCTGGATTTGATCCCAGGGGACCTGCATGTGGGATATATGATGGAGAAAGTAGCATCTCAGCATATTTTCTCAAGATTCTTCTGTTTCCCCCACCATTCATTTCACCTTTCCTTTCATCCATTTCATCAATACTTCATATCATCATCTTCGTCACTCTCATTCCAGTCATCAACTAATCACCCATCCTGGCTAATTTCTCTGATCTAGACTCCATTTACTCCTCAAAAGCATCTGACCCCAGATGCTGGCTTGTAAGTCCTCCATACAAGGAGGGTAAGAAATACATCCTGATGACAGTTGAAAATTATGTGTTCTTCCAAAGTTACATCCCCATCCTAAACTTAACCCACTTATGGTAAAGAATGTTGCAATAAGTATTTTATTTAAATAGCAATAATCTAAATGCCTTTTAAAAGACAAGGTTTCTGTTCTGAGGAAAAAATTTTGCAATGCGCAAATCTTAAGTTTATTATCACGTTATACTTAGCTGGTACAAGAAACAAATGATGTAACTCCAGACTAGAAAATTGGATTTTTACAAAGCACAGGAGCATTCATTATTGACCCCTATCAAATGTAAATCCTGAGGTGAATCAATGCAACAACTCTCCCTCCTATGAAGAGAGGAGAAATATATGATCTAATCATGGCATTATCAGAATTCTCTAATGATATGTTTGTATAAATGAAACTCTATTTTTGAGGCTGGCTCAAAAGTATAAAAACTGAAGATGCAATGCATAATTTATGTATTATCTATTTTGCCTGAAGGCATTGAATTTGTGTTGGCATTTTATATACAGTATTTTTCAGAAAATGATAACCCTCTCTCAAAGTCGGCAAGTCTTCCACTTGCTAGTCCCTTAACCAAGGCACAAATCTCGACTTGCAAGCAGAGTCTTTGAGTCTCCAGAAATCAGAGTATTCGTTTACTTTACCTCTTGCCTCTAGTACAGGGTCGTCTTTTGTTTGCTAATAGTTATTGCCCAGTGGCTGGAGGGATCGGTCCCATTTGAAGGTTATCATGTTTTGGAGAAAACTATAGCTTCAATAAGCTCTGTTTACTTCTACTTCATTTTATATCATTTTAATAACTTGATCATATCTTGACAGATTTTTTCGGTAAGATACTTCACTGTGGTATGTTGTGGTTAGTAGCCTTCAAGATCTCATCCCTGCAACATTTTAACTTCATTTTTTGCCAAGCAAATGCTGTTCAGTCTAGCTGCTCTACCATCCATAGTCAGATGGCAGAGTGTGGATAGCCATTGAAGGTCTCCTCCCCATACCCTATACCACTTAGATCCACAACAAACAGATGGGGGTTAGGGTGCCATCCAGTATACTGCTTTCACTATCTATAAATAGATGGTAGCAAAATCACAATTGCTATCTATTTTCAGTTTTACTACTGTTTTAGACTGATGGTAGAACTTTGGGCCATGGAGACTGAGGAAAACCATGAAAAAACCCCAGCAGATTGGTCGACTCACTATTCCTTGTTGCATGGTCCTTCAAGTTGCACGAATCATGCAACAGTCACATGACTTCAATATATGTGGATATATGTATATGTGTCTGTTTATGCATGTTGCATTGTCATATTGTGGATGAGACAGCTGAGTCAGTTCTGCCACTCTGAAAAACCCAGATAGTTTTGATTTTTCAGTGTGGTTTGTGCTTTCATGTGTTTTGAGTGATCTGATTTCTATTATTCAGTTTTTTATTAAATATGAATAAGGATAATTTTATATAAGAAATTTGATCATCAGCTATATTAGCTTCCATAATTCCAAAGACGTCAATATTATTGTAATGAAGAAATTGGATAAGTTCCGCCTTTTATTTTGATTTAAAGATGCTGAGTTCCTTGGAGAATCTTAAGTAATTGCACTCATGTTTACTAATTCATTTATTGTACTGTATATAAATTCAATAAGGTCATAATCACTCAGTACATTCATATGTTTGTTACTTTCAATATACTGTAGGTCCTGCTGTATCTAATGGTGTAATTAACTAGACCTCTTCCCTGATTTCAACAATTTTGTAATCTTAATTTAGCAGTCATCTATACTAATGGTCATTTTTAGGAAGACCAACAGGTGGCCAATGTGGGTAGGTTCCATTGTATTCTTAAAGGATTTATTAATCTTAATAAATGGGGTTTCTGGATTATAGCTTACCAAATGGAATTTAATTTTTATAGTGATGTTAAAAGTTGCCAGTACCATATTAGATCATCATTTGCAATAAAATCAGAATAATTGAAATTTATTCATAAATGCTGCAGTTCTTAGCATGATATTCTATATTGGGTGTGGAAGACCACTTAATTTTGCTCAGGGGTCTGTTTTATCAGGCTTGAGGTTCTTTTATGTGCCATGTACCATGGGACCAATGGCTTTACTTTCCTTCTGAAGGAAGTGTGCTAAGGATTTATATGCCCCAAAAGAATCCTTTGCCTTATTTTTTATTATATTCCCTGACACAGTTAAGAAACACAAACAAATGAAACTATAAAAGTGTAGTCAAATTAACGAAAGAAGAAAGATTAGAATATCACTGTTTAAGACAGTTTTTTCCAGCCACTAAATACCAACAATACAATATAGCATTCACTAATAACTCTGGGTAACTATATTATTCATATTATTCACAGTTGCATACTTTTTAGATACTACAAGACAAAATTCCTGACCTTAGTCCTAACTGGAACAGATTTCCCTGACTTTCATCATAATATGCATAATTTCCCTGACCTTTCCCAAGAACATTTTATTTCCCTGGCTTTCCAGGTCTCGATGAACCATGCTTTCCCTACTCACTATTCTTTATTCTTTTATAACTTCTACAAGCTTTTCCTGCAAAAGGTAATTTTTCTATCCACTTAATGTTAATTGAGATAAATGTTTACAGATTGTAGTAAAAAGGGAATGCATAAGGCTGAAGCCATAGTTAAATCTTTAAAAATGGGTTGTTAAATGTTGGCCTTGGAATTCTATTCTCTTTTCATGACATCACGAGAAACAACTAAATAGTCAGAGCACTTCAAAAAATGACAAAGAATACTGAAAAATCCAAACCAAGAACAATGAATATCTTGGAAACGCCAATGCTGCAGAAAATGTTACATAAAATAAAGTATATGTTTTAACAAGGTCTACAATTTTTTGGAATATCTTAAGGTAGTTATGATTTAACCTTTATACAAAATTAATGACAAAAGAAGAGCACTTCAGAGGCTCTTCCCACGAAACTCAAAATATAACTCTTAGGATCAAACCTGATGTAAACATATGATACCATTATCTGTCTGTTTTATATGGGAAACCAAAGCTCATATAACCTAAAGTACCTTAAATACCTTGATTATTTGTGAATTTTCAAGAAGTATGTTAAACATAGTATAAAACATTTGATTGATATGAAATAGGAAATAATATGAGTGTCATACACCCATGTTAGCACTCAAATGATAACAATGTGTAGTGAGTAAACATGGCTTCTTCTACAAATAGTGTTGCTAGCTTGGTGAGTGGCAATAAATAAAACAGTGAAATAGTCTAAAAGTAAGTCATTTAAAACAAGCAAGAAAAGAATTGTGTTTAATTTTAACATTGTTAAACTGTAGGTTATACCAGAGCTTTTGACCAGAGCATTCAAAGCTTATGCTTCTATTTACTTCATGCTAATTGAGAAAAAATGAGCAGAAATAAGTCTTATTACTTGCTTCCTTGTAAGTAGAAGCGAAATAAGGTAGTACCATAAGTTAAAGGGATAGTCAAAAGTTGGTTGCTATGTGACTGAAGTTCTTTTGTTTCTATGGACTCGTTGAAAATTCCTATATGAGAAAAGTAAGTTTTTCAAAGCTGAAACCAAAAAACAAGGAGACTACCTCCGTGGTTGAGTGGTCAACGAGCTGACTTCTCACCCGGGGGTCCCGGGTTCGATTCCCAGCTGGGGTGGGGAATTTTTCTCTAGCCAGAATTATTCCCTATCCCCCACAGAGTCTGGAACTTTGTATGTGAATGTGAATGTGTGCTTGTTTGAGTAAAACAAAAGTGATTTAAAACCAACATAAAAGAACCTACAGACAAGTTTTTTCAAGTGGAAAGCCGCCGATATGACCTTAGATGTTAAAGGGGGCTATATATAATAATAATAAAAAAAAAGAAAAAAAAACATGAATATCTAAAAAACGTACAGCTGCACGAAAAAAATATATATATATATAACATAAAGTGTGTGTTTTAACGTGCTCTACATTTTTTTTGTGTGGTAAGCTTTATCCATCTCTTACGGTTTAGCAGTTATGCAAAATTTCGTAAAATTCATCCAGAATAAAGTAGTCTTCAGAGGCTATTCCTAGAAAATTCAAGATATATATTTTATTTTTCAGGTAAGTATCTTTAATATACAATATTTTAATCAAAATCATTACAGCCATTTTTAAGAAAATCAAAAATTTCGAAAAAAGTTCCATGTAAAGGGTAGTTGGGGGTGGGGGGATTTTTTTGGAAATCTTTGTGTTGCATCCTTGGAAGATACGAAACTTAAATACCAAGTTTGGTATTCAACAGTCTTTTCATTTTTCAGCTATGCTGTCCACAGACACACAGACAGACTTTTTTGTAAAAATGCTTTTTTTGTATTCAGGGGGTCCTAAAATATGTATTTCCGGTGAAATCTCGGTATCAAATTTTTGGGTGGAATACAATACTTCCTTTATACACTATGTACATAGTACGTGTAGAGAAAGTAAAAAAGAAGCAGTTGTAAACCATGAATAATAAAACATGGACAAATTTACCCAAAGCTCTATTTATAGGAAAGAAAAAAGTTTTTCTTTAATAATGGCTTGCCAACATTAGACAAAGCTTTACATTTTAGAGACAAAAGTGATCCATTTGTCATAAAGTATTATTAGAAATTGTATTTAGGTTTGGGAGGTTTGTGTTTATAAGTAAGAATAGTTATTGAAAGATGGAGATCCAGATATTACATCTCTTCCTGACAGTGATGTAGTAATAAATTAATGTGAGTTTTATTTTAATTGTCCTGTTTTTAATTACAACTCAACTTTTATTTTAGTGCTTTTTAATGTTTATTTTTATTATTATTATTATTGTTATTATTATTGTTATTATTATTATTATTATTATTATTATTATTATTATTATTATTTTAATGATACTCAGTTTTATTTCGTTATAAACACAAGACATGAGTCCACGTAACATTTATTAGTGTTTGCTCCTCACAGATAATATGAACACAAAGTTGACTGAAGGGATCAAAATTGTTTGTTTACATCAAGTCTGGTTCTAAGGCTGGATTGACAGTAGATGTAGGGCACTGGGATAGCTCAGCGAAGTCATTGATGGCTCTCATGCTGAGGGTTCATGGTTTGATTTCTGGCTTTGGATGGCAATTTTAAATGAGCCCTATCCAAGCCTTCACCTCTGACTGTGAAATATCCCCAAGGCCCAATGTGGGCCGAAGTCCATGGTAAAAGCTGTAGGTCCTCTCATTTCATTGTCATTTACCATTATCATCCCCTTGTCAGAGATAAGAGACTGCCCTCTTGAGTACCTGCCTCTAGTTAATAAATGAGGCCCATACATCACTTGTTGGAGCATGATTTTCCTGGAAATCATCCACCATATGGGAAGTATTACTGTAAACCAACCATATAATTTAATATTATAATCAAAGCATTAGAGCCTTTTTGAGAAAATAAAAAATAATTAACTTTTCCATCTAGTGGCTAGTTTGGGGTGAGTGGATTTTCTTAAGAATCCTTTAAAGAAAGTTAAATTTAAATACTCAGTTTTGCATTTATATGATACTTCATTCTTGAGTTTAATACTTTTCTCTTACCCATACCATATTTTCATAAAAATGTCTTATTTGGAATCATGAGACATAAAAACATATATCTGGTGAAATCTCAATATTTATTTTGTTTGGAATGCAAAAATCTTCTATTATAAGTGGAGAAAGTAAAAGGACAAACTGCTTTGTACATTTTCTGGAAATATTCCGCATTTATTTTCCTCACTATTATCTAAGCATCTATTAATGTGAATATGATATGAATAAAAAGAAAAGACTTTTATAGATGAAAAATATAGCATAAAACTATTTTAAAACATAAAACAGATATAATAAATGAAAAATTATAGCTTAATTACCAAAAGAAAATGATGTATAATTGAAGAAGATGAAAGCCATTAATATCTGCACATAGCTAAAAAAGTTAAATACATATGTCTGAAGAGACCATGTTGCTAACAAAGAAGCATTTGTAATCTGGATGTTCATTTTTATCTGTGATTTCCTGTGCAAGAAATGTTGTCATTGATGTGATAACTGATGAATTGAGTTTATGCAGCTACTGTGTCTCTAGGGACAAAGATCATATTTATGTGATGTTAAGGCTGATCGGCAATCCCTCTAGCAGCAGGAGATCACACTTAATGTGATGCATCATTAAGAAGCAACTTGAATACTACTTACTGCTCTAGTGGCATATTGATACTATGGTTCAAGTAGGTATCATATCTAAGTAGAAATGTAAATCATGTTTGTACATTGCTCCTATCTTGACATTGGAATGATAAAAGCATTCATCAACAGACACAGCAGCTGAGATATTCAGCTTGTCAACAAAGAACAGAGCAACCTTTGAAATTGGATAAAAATTATACATTAGCTTTCTTAGATATCAAATTATGCAACATAATGACAAATTAAAATTTGAAATTTGCAGGAAGTAAGCCCACACCGATAATTACATTAAGGTAAACAGTTTCAACTCAAATAACATATTAACATACTGCATTTAATAGCTTCCTCAATAAACTTGTAAAAGTATCTCTGGAAAAATTAGAATATAATGAAGACCTCAATCTCACCACAGATGAAGCAGAAAACAATGATTTTGCAAAGAGTATAAAAAGAAAAAACTATATTGCAGAAGTAACCTGTGAAAGATAAAAGGGTGTTCAACAAATTTACATTACATCCAGGAGCTTCTTAGAAATTCCAATATATTGTAATCAAACAAAGATATGGAGAGATCAAATTTGGCACCAAAATAGATGGAGAAATAGTAATCAAGATGATTTTGTCCGCAAAAGGAAAGAAAAATATAAAAGTTATAGGTAACTTCTTGGGTAAAGTCAGAGAGAAATGGATAAGAATGATTAACAAGAAGAGGTTAGAAAATATATGTATTAACAAGAGGAAAGAGGTTAGAAAATAAGAAAAAGGGGCAAAAAACACAGCATGATGCAGGGCAAGGACCACTATACATATATAACTGTGGTATTGAGATGTATGGTGGACTAAAGGACAAATAAGAATAGCACTCTAAGTAAGATAAAAGAAAATTATAAGAATATATTACAGTATTATGGTTATAAAGGTCTAAATCAATTCATACTATATCATAATTACAATATAGTTTTAGCACCCCAGAATAAATTCAGTGTCAAGAGTCTCATCCCTTCCAGCAACTTAAGCAACATTCAAAAAAGCCAAAAACCAGGCATTTACAGAATAAATTGCAAAGACTGAGATACAATACATACATTGGCAGGACAAAAAGAAATATAGATATCAGACTGAAAGAACACTTCAGTTACGTAATAAACAAACATCGAAAAATCAGCAGTTTTAACCCACTTCTGGTATAAGCAATTTGAAATAGAACATGACATTCACACTTGCAAAATACTGTACTGGGAAAAAATATGTAGGAAAAAAATTCAAAGCTAGACTTATAAGTTTTGATCTCTCATTAGAAAAATATTGCTGTTTAAGTTCATCAGTTTCCCACCAGAGGAGAAGAAAGCGATTGTCACAGATAGCTCACCTGGATCCAACACTCATATGTAGTTGATGACATAGGACAGATCCTATGATACCACTTCTGCTGGATGAATAACAATTTTGATGAAGTCTGGTGTGAAATTATTCATTAGTGCATTACTGCAATGAAAGGGGGCATGAGAAGGCTAGTTGCATTATTTAGCAATACATCCACATCCTGAGTGCTATGAGCAAAAAATGACTTTCTACTTTTGTCTTGTCTGTACATCTCTCAGAATAACACTTTATCTGGTTAGTGAGTGAGAAATTATTCATCCCTATATCATGTATAAGCTGATACCTCTACAAGCTGAAACAATATTTTTGAGTCAATAATGTGTTATTTTATATGTTCTTAAAAGCAAATTACTTTAAATTTAACTACATTCTGTTTTAATTTTTCAATGAAAAATTTGTCCCTGAAGATATCACTTTTTTAAGCAAAAATGTCTCTGTCAGATATTCGTTAACATAAGCTTCTTTGGGATTTTCACCAAGATGGAGCTTTTAACTATCACATCCCACTTCCATTATTCACAAATTTGTTAGTTATATGCCAACAAGTACTAATGCTAATGTTTAGTAAAGTCATAAGTAAGCACCCTCATTTTCTTCTTTCTCACTATCATTACTTTCTGATGATGATGATGTAATAATAATAAAAAATATATTATCAAAAGGCATATCACTATCCTCAAAAAATAATTGCAAAAGTCTTGCATTTTCCACTTTGTGTGCATCAAGATTGCTACTGTTCTGCCACTCATGGAGTAACAAGTTTGATGTCTTCTAGAGAAATGATTGAGTTAAAGCTTTCTTTTGGCAATGCAAATTTAATCTAATGGCAGTGATAGCTTTTTGAGAAAGGGACATCACTTGAAGACCAAAACAGGTGATATAATCATCCAATTGATAATGTAGCACACATTAAATTGATTCAAACCCTGATGATGGAAAGACCTGTCATTGTTCAGAAGGGGTAAGTTATACAACAAACAAACAAACCTGTCAAAAATGCAAATGGGTTACAGTTATAAACAGTGGAAACTTTACCATTGATTTTTTATAGTGTTTAACACCCGCTTTTACTACACTGATGATACATGGAACGAAGATGAAGCACTGATGGAATGTGATGATGGGGGAAACTGGGGAACCCAGAGAAAACCTGTACCTGCGTCGCTTTGTCCACCACACATCTCACATGCAGTCACTTGGATCGCCTTAGTGAAAGGCGTGTGGTCTAACCACTTGGCCTATCCAGTGTGTCACATCCCCAATAATAATTATTGTTCATTGAATAGTTTTCATTACTAATTTTACTTTTATTTACATAGAATTAGCTTTAACAATCATAGTTCAAGTATGATTATTATAGGAGCGTGAATTTCAGCTGCCAATTTCAAAGTAAAATCTGACAATTATTGTGCAATTGGCCGCTTGTTAAATTTTCTTTACTGGAAAAAAGCAAAATTATTAGTCAAACTTTGAATGTAACCACATAAACTAAGTTTGCAATTTGTGGAAGTATTTATGTAAGTGAGTTTTGGATTTATGGAATGCGAGGTGTTAAAAATAAGCTTTTCTGTTGGCCTTGTTTATTCTTTTTCTCATGAAAAAAGAGTGTGATGTGACGGTGGTTTTAGTGACTTGAAGAATATTAATAGACTTAGTAAACTGTATAAACTCTTAATTAATCACATTAAATGTGAAAAAGAACTACATCTATTCGAAAGGGACCAAGGATAAATTTCTCTCTATTGACAATTTTTAATTGAAATATATCCAAGTATAAATAACTAATATCATCTATACTTATTAATCAGTTTTTTTAATTTGACTTAACGAATCTTGGTGCTAATTATCCAGACTGTATTGAGCATTTTTCATATTTTTTAAATCAGTTATATACCCTAACCAGCAGCCCAGGAGTTATATCTGGTTATTAATACACAAAGAAAAGAAAAAGCCTGATGTGTGACACTCATGGAACTTACTCTGCTCAAGTATGTTTTTCTATCTACTGTTAATTAAGATAAACTTTCATTGCATAGCTGCATAATATGCTAAAGCAATAGTCCAATTTTTAAAAACAAGGTACTATGTGACGGCTTTGAAATCCCATGGCTTTTGCTTGACTGCAAGAAAAAATTAATAACAACTTACCACTTGAAAAAAGTATAAGTATTCGGAAGTTCAAATCAATAACATGGAATATCTTGGAAATGGTTAATGCTACAAACGAAGCTATTTGATATGAATTGATTGATTTAATGAAATCTAAATTGTTTACCTTAGTAAGAGTTTTGTCTATTCCTTATGGTTTGCCAATTGTACAAAAGTCATTCAAACTGAAGGTCTTTAAAAAAAATCAAGTAATACATTTTATTTGTTATGTCTATCTACTATGGCACAACAGCCCAATTTCCAAGCCTTGGCCTCCTCTAATAGTTTCTTGATCAAGGAGTTTCTAGTTTGCGAGTTTGTCACAAGGTCCACATAGTGTTGATGGATCAATTCATCACACATAGATACCAACAAAGGATGAAATCGTGACTTGCTGATGTGAAAATTGCTATACCACAAAGGCTGATTTTATTTGTTATGTAAAGAGTTTAATATACAGTATTTTAATGAAAATCGTTAAAATCTATTTTTGAGAAGGTCAAAATATTAAACATTTTTCCATGTAAAGAGTAGTTTGGGGTGGGGAAGTTTGATGAAAATATTTGTGTTGCATCTTTGGTATTTATCAAACATTTCATTTTTGCAGATGTTCATGGACATTTTTCAGAAATGCTATTTTGGATGCAGGACACATCAAAACTTATATGCTTTTTTATGGAATTCAATATTTCCTTTAAAACTACAACTACAAAGACACTTGCATATATGATGTGTATGAAAGTGATATTATAAGAACAAATTTTGATCAGCAAAATAAGGCTGCATCCTTGGTTTGTTCCTTATCACCAAACCTTCTTTTACTTCTTTTATAGCAGCACACATGAATTATAAATACATTAATTTTCATCACTAATTTCCTCTTAGCCACAACTTCACAAGAATGTTTAGTTTTGTTACTCACCTTTAAGAAAGTAAAATAAAAATAACCACTTAGAATACCATTAGAATATGACATCCTTTAAAATAGTTACTGAATGTGCTTTTTGCAAAGTGAATGTTAAAACCAATTGATTTGATTAAGATAGAATTTTGAAAGTCACAGGACTTATAAAATGGCTGAAACTAACCTATAAATTGTAAGCAAACCTTTAGTTTCTCAATTGCACTTTTGACTAAACACTCCCCAGTTCAGTTTAAATTTTAAAATTTCTAACATGCATCTCAGGACCATTAAAAGCTTAAAACCTGCATTATAAATAATGACTTAATGGCTAGGACCTGTTTTGCTCAACAATTAGCACAAATGAGTATACATTTTCTCTTGAAATGAAAAAAAAAATTTTGTAATGTTAATTTCTAAAATCCCTGCTAGCTCAATGGCCAAAAAATTAACCACTATTTTTATTGTTATTTAAAATGTATTAGCTTAGCGTCCATATCTTTAAAAGGAAGGTGGTAGTCTTATTGATGACACGAGAGACAAATATAATATTAATAATAATAAATATTGATTTATTCTTCAAATGAAACACACTGGACATGAATTACTTAAATATTTCCAACAAAAGTGAAGATGAATGGCTAGATGAATATGTCTGAAAACAAAAAAGGTTCAGTGAATTATGTACAAATTGTTAACAGCAATTCTGAGCCTTTTCTTTCTCTATCTGTATAACTCGTGGATTCATCATGAAACAAGTTTACGACCTACATCACTAAGTTTTTAATATTAAATTACAGTGATAGTGAACATTGCACAAATACTGTGGAATTTTCTATGGAAGGATTATCTCCATCACTTCCACACGTATAGGAAAAGGAGATTTGGGACACAGTGCAATAATAACACTCTTCAGAAGTCATTGCTTGCATAGTTACGTTTAAAAATAAAGTTTTTCTTCAACGAACTATAGTTCACCCCAGAACAAGTCATTCATTTTATGAGATGTGTATCTCTTATTTATAGAATGGATATGGGAGCGAGGTATTTTGAGTAGTGCATGTAAATTGTGTGCTTCTGCATGTGCAACTCTTGTTCCCCAGTTACACAATGCATTGCTCTCACTTCATGGAACGTGCAGCGGAGAGTACTGTCATTCGGTCTTGACGATTGGTGGCTGCTGGGTGTTGGAGCCTGATCCTGGACCAACGAAGCCATGGGATGAGGTGGTTACCAATGATATCGGGCTTCCCATTGCTGACAATGATCCGCTGGCTAGAGAACTTGCGATGGAAGCAAACATGCTCGAAGGGGTGGTCCCAGCCACGGAGCATATTGTTGGGCTTCCCATTGCTGCACTTGGAGGGTTGATTCTCTTCTCCTTTTGGCGCCTTCAACAAGAAGAAAAGGCAAGATAAAAGAAACAACCTGTTAGTTTATTCAAAATCATTAAAACATTACTAAATATCTTTGATCTCTCAGGAGATGTCTGCAAATATTTGTATCTTATTTATTCAACCATCTGATCCTATTTAGGATTTGCCAAAAGAAACAATTCTTTAAAACATGAATCAATCACATACAAATAATATAGTGCTGGAAAGAAGAGTTGACAAAACAACAATAATAATAAATAATAATAACAGAAGCAATAATATAAATTCAAATTAGGTTATATCAGGTGGCGCATGAAAAACCGGCTCCGAGTACAGACTGCTCACCTGCCAATTATGCACAAATTGTTGCCTGCTGCGAGCAAATACAACAACAAATATTTATGCATATAATAATTAGATAATAAGAAAGAGAACCCACATGAATTAAGCATATAGAAACTACAACAATAGATGACAATTGGGGGGGGCTATTGAATAGTCTAGTATTGGGGTCAGTTTTTCATGCGCCACCCTGTGCTATATAATTAAACACTGTGTTTCCCAAAAGGTGGTTTCTCAAATTGGGTACAGAGCATTTTATATTTTTATGAGAATATGGGACTTTATGTTTTTTGTAATTTATATTTTCCCTGCCATGAAACAAAACGATTTTTTAATAGTTCTTCATGCAACAAGTAGGAAACTACCTACAACAATTTTTTGAATTTGGTATTTTTTTTTTACAAAATAAGGGGTTATTGGCTCATATATTCTTCCTTTGTGCATTAACTTTTCAGGCTGTGTATTTGTCTGTTCAAACCTATAGCACCATAAAATTATAGCCCGCCTGAGTAGTCTGGTGGTAGCATGTCTGCCTCATATTCAAAAGGTCATGAGTTTGAATCCCTCATAGGGTGAATTGCCCGGATAAGGCTTTTTTTTCCGGGTTTCCCTTATCCTGAGAAGACGAATGTCCAGTAACTTTAATCTCCATGGACCCCGAGATCATTTGAGCATCATTTCATTGTCCGATATGGCCAACCAGGTTAAAGGACGTTAAGCTACAAAAAAAAAAAAAAAAAAAAAAAAAGGAAAATTGTAAATTTGTCTAAATGTTCCTAAAGAACAAAGCAACACATGCATGACAGTGCATGTTTTAAGTACAAGTTATCACTATATAAATTTAGTTTAGAGCAGTGATCATCCAGATAATAATAAGTGCAGTGATTTGGTTAACACATTGGAGCCCAAGCCCAAGTATAGCTCGGGCCATCAAAATGTTCATGAGACCCATAGCTCAGGCAGGTATTTCTAACACTTTTAATGCAATTCCACGACCTTAACTCAGTCTTGGGCTATGCGGCAAAGAACATTACTAAGTATGATTTAGTTGTCTGATTTGTGCTGTCATCTGTCCTTGCTTTAGCCAACCATTAGGAACTTTAAGAGATTTAGTAATATTGGCTGCTCTCGGGTGGTCGCGCCATTTTCTTTGAAGGTGGTGATTTGTTTGTTACGTTTGTGCTCTTAAATGTTAAAATGCTGCATTTTCCTGGATTTCTGTGAACTGAAGCTGAAATTCAGGATACAAATGAAGCTGTGGAAAACTCTGATTCTGAGGGAGAGTTTTTTGAACTTTGAATAAATGGTATGTAAGCAGCTTTATGCAGTTTATTTTCAAACTCATATTTGATACTTGTAGTAAATTTAAAATAAAATATTAATACAGAAGTTATGACTATTTTCTTACTTGTTGAGAAATCCTTGAATGCCATACTTTTAGGTTGTCCCAATACTTTACAGCAGATTTAATTGATGTACTGTGACTAATAACTCAAAGTAGGCGTAAAAACCCTGGGTTTCTTGGCACTTCAACGCCCAGGCTTCAATGTGTTAATGACCTTGAATATTTACAAAAGCATTGTATTGGCTATTCAATTTTGCAGACATATCTGCTTTGTACTACTAAACAATTGGTATGGCGCAAAAGCCTCCTTCAACATATTTACGATTTTGCCTGTAGAAGTAAGTGCTGAATAATGCACTCATATGCACCACTAACAAGTATCACTGTAGGTTATGTAGTGTATTCCAACAGTTTGTATTGTAAGTGCAATTGACATAAAAATTTCAATACATGTTTTATATTTGCCATATAAGACAGCCCAGATTTTGGGTACCTTCTTTTTATGCTTCAACTATTGCCTTATCTGCCAAAGTATATGGTAATTATAAATGTAAGGGTCACTCCA
Organism: Hymenopus coronatus; assembly: GCA_030762935.1. Lineage (NCBI taxonomy): Eukaryota > Metazoa > Arthropoda > Insecta > Mantodea > Hymenopodidae > Hymenopus > Hymenopus coronatus. The sequence continues at coordinate 42,859,556 of CM060899.1, forward strand.
AACGTTTTGAGAATAAACACAATACAATTTTAAAAATGTAGATCTAATGACTGAATATTTTCAAAGTACTCTCCACTGCAATCTGTACAATGTCTCATCCTTTGAAACCACATTTCAAATGTTTAATGCTATTCTTCTTTGGAGAGAGCATAAATACATTCATAGCAGCTACTGAAGCTTCATGTGATTCCAATAATTGTCCTCGAATTTTATCTTTGATTTGTAGATTAGAAAAAAATCTGATGTTTTTTCACATGACTTTCTCTACATCTCTGCTACAAATTATTGTTAAAAGGTTAATGCTTCTGTTTACTTCATGCTAATTGAGAAAAAATTAGCAGAAATAGTCTTATTACTTGCTTCCTTGTAAGTAGAAGCGAAATAAGGGAGTGCCATGGGTTAAAGTAATAGTCAAAAGCTGGTTGCTATGTGACTGCAGTTACTTTGTTTGTATGGACAGGAGTTGACAAATTCCTGTATGAGAAAAGTATAAGTTTTTAAAGCTGAAACCAAAAACAAGGAATATCTAACAAACTATCAACTCCACGAAAAACATTTATATAACATAAATTGTGTGTTTTAATGTGCTCTACATTTTTTGTGGGATAAACTTTTGTCCATCTCTTACGATTTAGCAGTTATGCAAAATTTCATAAAGTTCATCCAGAATAAAGTAGTCTTCAGATGCTATTCCCAGAAAATTCAAGATGTACATATTATTTGTCAGGTAAATATCTTTAATACACAATATTTTAATTAAATCATTAAGAGCCATTTTTGAGGAAATCAAAATTTTCGAAAAAAGTTCCATGTAAAGGGTAGTTGGGTGTGGGGGGATTTTCTTGAAAATCTTCTTGTCACATCCTTGCAAGATACCAAACTTAAATATCAAGTTTGGTATTTAACAGTCTTTTCGTTTTTGAGCTATGCTGTCCACAGACACAGATACACACCCACACACACATGTGCACAAATGCACACATGCATGCGCATATACACATGGATTCAGGGGAACCCAAATCATGTATTTCCTGTGAAATCTCAGTATCAAATTTTTGGATGCATTACAATGCCTTCTCTATACATTATGTACATAGTACGTGTAGAGAAAGTAAAAAAAATGCATGTGGATTTGTAGATTTCTAACTTAGGGAGGATAGAACTAATATTTGACTCCTGACCACTACAGAAACTGTTTCTAGAGTAGTTTGTGCAAGGCATTGTTGAGGTGCAACAAATTTCCATGCAGACTAGTCTTAGGATACTTGCTCTCAGTTCATTTGATGGTGGCCATTTTGTAATTCAGACCATCTATTTGTGGGTCTTTTGTCCCTAGGGCAGAATTTTCACTATATGGCCACTAGGTGAGAAGAACGAACAGATCATTATCATGCAAACAATTCTTGCGCTCATTTTTTTTGGGGGGGGGGATCCTAGGTTTTACACCTGTTACAATGTTAAATATGTTTTGGATGTTCCCCTTTTCCTATATTTTCCTGGCATCATTGCACACATGCCTGTTTCTGCTCCGTTATGTGGTGGTAGGGGACCCAACAATTGCAGAGTACCCTGACATGAAGTTTTATCTCTAAGGATGGCATTTGCAATCCAATATTCAGGGTTTCTTGAATTGCATAAGTGCAGCAATGATCTTTGTGCAATATGCTTTCATCACGTTTTCATCCATTATTGTTATAGTAGCCAGCTGTTCTGCACATCATCTTTAAGGGAATCCCTTCTGCTTCTAAACTCTTGATACACATTGTTGGAGCAGGCCCAGATTTGCACATGTTGTTATCTGAACTTCAATTTGAAGTTAGAAACAGCTGTTTTGACTTACCACAGCTCGTAGCTGTCCATTCTCAAAACTTCTGGAGTAACCCTTGTAGTATACATTGAAGTTGTTTTGTTATTCTTTGTTAATTCCTACCAGTTTTTGGTACAGTTCTTGAGACAATAGCCAGATTTGAGTTGCACATACACCAACTACAGATGATGTTTTTGCTAGAACCATTACTCAGGGGACCTGAGGATGTCAAGATCTGTGGTCAAGATCTTCCAAATTCATTTTGCTAACTAGAAGAACAGACACTTAAGTACTGACATCTACACTAGAGGGACAGGATTCAAGTCACCTCATCTGGATGGAATTATGCAAGTATGATCTTGATAACATTTCTTGCATGGGAAACTACAGATAAAAATCTGATGTGTACCATTCACATGACTTTCTCTATATCCCTGCAACAAATTATTCTTAGAAAGCTTATACTTCTATTTACTTTATGCTAATCAGAAAAAATTAGCAGAAATAGTCTTATTACTTGCTTCCTTGTAAGTAGAAGCAAAATAAGGGACTACCATAGGTTAAAATGATAGTCAAAAGCTGGTTGCTATGTCAATGAATTTCCTTTGTTTATATGGATAGGAGTTGACAAGTTCCTGTATGAGAAAAGTGTTTTTCATTGCAGAAACCAAAAATAATGAATGTCTCAAAAACGACGAACTTACGAAAAAAATGTATATAACATAAATTGTGTATTTTAACGTGCTCTACATTTTTTGTGTAGTAAGTTTTTGTCCATCTCTTACGGTTTAGCAGTTATTCAAAATTCAGTAAAATTCAATCAGAATAAACTACACTTCAGAGGCTATTCCCAGAAAATTCAAGATATACATTCTACTTGTCAGGTAAATATCTTTAATATATGAAATTTTAATCAAAATCGTTAGAGCCATTTTTGAGAAGATCAAAATTTTCGAAAAAATGTAATGGGTAGTTGGGGGTGGGGGGATTTTTCTCAAAATCTTCGTGTTGCATCCCTGGAAGATACTTAACTTAAATACCAAGTTTGGTATTTTACCGACTTTTCGTTTTTGAGTTATTGTGTTCACAGACACACGGACACACTGACACACACACACACACACACACACACACACACACACACACACACACAGACCTTTTTGTGAAAATGCTATTTTTGGATATTGGGGACCCTAAAACATATATTTTCGGTGAAATCTCGGTATCGAATTTTTGGGTGGAGTGCAATACCTTCTCTATACACTATGTACATAGTGCGTAGAGAGAAAGTAAAAATGAACATCCAGTAAAGAAAAATTGTACTAAGTGTGTGTTGCAATTAAATTGAGTAATCATGAAGCAATTAGACTAGGTGTTGTCTAATGGTGTATGCTGTAATTCTGACTTGGGTTATCACTAGACCTAGTAAAGCCAGACAATAAAAGGGATTGTTCACTAACTATTATTTTTTATGCATTGTTGATCTCTTAAGTTTATGCAGAGCTGTCATCAAATACGCTAAATTAGCAAAACCTGTCACATTCCAGAGCATTTTCTCTGTTGCAAACAACAAGCATGGCCAGCAATAAAGTTTACTTACTTTGCATGAAGCTCACAGCCACACATACTTATCATAATTGTTAGATTAAAATACTTTTTGTAACGGTTCTTATTTTTTTCCTTCTGCTCATACTACAAGTGCAGAAGAACTGGCATAGACCTCCCTTATTTGACAAGCGCCAACTTATCCTCCTCGTATTTCAACTGTGAGAATGGTCTGTTCACTAATTGTTGCTTAATTACACATTGTTCATCCATTTTGAAGAATTAGTGCTGGCAACTGTCTTGGTACACTGAACACTATGACCTATATAGCACTAATATATACTAACACTAACAGTCATAACTATTAAGGACAGTAACAACTACTAATCATACAATAACTATAATTAAAAATGTAACACGGTCTTTCATGTTTTTAATTCCATGTGTTATGCAGAATTCAAAACAAGGAATCAAGCCAGTCATGTCTGTACAATATTATTTGAGGATATTTGTGTTTGCTTGCTGATTCCTGCATTCCTCCTTCCAAACCCCTCTCTGACCGTATTACAGTGTAGGGTGCAGCTTCAAGCATCCAAAGCTCTATTTTCCCTTCAGTTTGATAGTATACAGAGCAAGACATATTCCACCCACAATGCGCTAATTTTCCATAAGGGAAATTGGCTGGTATAGCAATTAATATTTATATTCCTTATTAATTTTTTATTACTTTAGACATGGGCTTTGGTGCTAGCTTTGATAATCCATAATATATGTCACTGGATTTATCACATACAAGTTTGATTCTTCAGTTGTTAACACCGTCATTTTAGGCCCTATTAAAGCTTATATTTAAAAGCATTAAATAGGTTTGAGTAGCATACATACCTATTACAAAACCATACTCGCACAACTTCTTTCTCCATTGCAAGATTCTCAGCTAATAGAGCAATCTCCTCTGAAGTGGGCTTTGGATTCTGCAGAAATGACTTTTCCAAAGCAACTCTCACACTTGTTTCAATAGACGTACGCTTCTTGCGTCGCCTACCTATAGCTTCTGGAGTTGTCAGTGGATTTGTTAAGGAATTTGGATTATTGAGAGAGTTGTCTGCATCCTCCAGCCACTTCTGAAGAAGAGGTTTTAATTTACACATGTTCTTGAAGGAGAGATTCAGAGCTTCGAACCTTGAGATGGTTGTCTGTGAGAAATCATTTCCATACAGCTTGCCCATTGCAAGCCCAACATCCCCTTGTGTGAAACCAAGCTTAATTCGACGCTGTTTGAATGTTTTTGCAAATTGTTCCAACTCCTCTAAGTCGGTGGTTTCCTCTGGTGATGGTTCTAAAATACGTGACTGAGGTGTTTTGATGTGATGGTGGGGAACACCTGGGGTACCCTGTGGTCCTGATGGAACCATTTGTGACTGGTGATTATGGTGATGGTTCACACTATTGTGATGCTGAGTGAGAGCAGAATGATGGCTGTGATGGTTTGTCGGACTGCTGTGATGATTCTGATGAGCGTTGTTTTGTTGCTGCTGATGTTGCTGCTGAAGTTGCTGTTTTTGTAGTTGTTGCAACTGCTGTGCTGCTTGAGCAACTGCTTGCTGTACCTAATAACATACATTATCCAAAGTTAAAACATAGTTAGGCAAATACAGAAACTAAACAAAAAATCATTATAACTGAATGGCACAGCAGAAAATTATAGTTATTTTTTCCATGAATGCAAGACATGCACTGCATGACCTAGAAGTTTTCTATGAAATATTTAAAACTTAAAACTGTGTCTGACCTTTAGGCAGAAAATTCAAAACATACATTTGCAATGTAAACATCCTTAAAATATGGTATTTTAATCAAAATCATAAGCCATTTTTGAGGAAGTTAAAGATTTCAAAAACTCTTCCATGCAACAGGTAGTTTGGAGTGATGGGATTTCCTTGAAAATCTTTGTGTCACATCTTTGGAAAATACTAAACTTTTCATTTTGAGCTATGCTGTTAATAGGCTGATGGACACATAATACAAAGAACACACATGCATGCAAATGCACATACCTACATCTTTTTCTAATTTTTTTTTTTTTTTTAGATTCAGGGAGTCTAAAAATATGAATTTCCAATGATATCTTGGTATCAAATTTTTGAGTTGAATGCAGTACTTCCTCTACTTACTGTGCACATCAGAGAAAGTAAAAACGGTGACAATCATAAATACTACTGGTAGCTTAATTTCCTTAGTTCTGTATTATGGGTCTCAGTTTGATCTAGTTTCTGAGAAAAAGGAATATAGAAATATTAAACTTTTGTCTATATGTTGAGGAACATATATTCACAGCAACACTTAATTATCAGACAAAACAAACAAGAAGGAACCAATGAGTTTTTGTTATTAATATGAAAATGTAAAAGATTTGTCAGACAAATAAAGAAATAGATTATAAAACAAGTTAATGTACCTCATTTAAGGTAATTTATTTATCACCTTTATCCTTCTAGAAGTTAATAACTTTTTTCAGGCAAACTAAAAACACATAAGGCAGTCTTGGCAAATTCAGTGTTACATTTACAGGCCGCACCAGACCTCTGTAAGAGTAATTTGTTTAAAAAAATGTCATAAAAATTTTCAAGACATAAATACAAATATGCATAGAAGCTTGCGACAGTGATGTGATTAAATAAAAAATAAAAGAATTTGAGTCGGTTTTTGTAACACAAACATGACTTATTTTTACTTGCTGGGACTGGTTTCGGGTAACACTTGTTCCCATTTTTAACCCTTAATTTCGACTAAATCTTTCTTCGTTGGCATCAACGATGGAGGTGGTGGTGTATAATTGTGACCAACCTCAATTCAGAAAATTCACCTATCATCCTTGGGCACACAACAAACTTCAGAAAATATTCAGGAATTATAACATCACCTTAGCTTCAAAAAACAACTACAGCATTCAGAAACTGCTGTGCAAAAAATTAAAAAGATCCTATCCCTGCAGACAAAAAACCGAGAATATATGAAATTAAATGTTCAGACTGTAATCTGGTGTATATTGGAAGGACAAAGAGAAGTTTGGAGACCAGATTAAAGGAACACACGAGAAACCTAAAATACAAACAAATAGAAAAATCAGCAGTTGCCCATCATTTTTGGACATCAGGACATGAAATCACACCGAATATAAAACTGTTAAAACCAGCTTATAAACCCACAGAATTAGATGTCTGGAGAAGATCTACATCATGAAGAAAAAGAGCCATATCATGAATTTTGATTTACCACCATACAGCAACCTCTGGAAGTTCATAGATCCAGCAACAGATGCCTCCACAATTGATACACCACCACCACCATCGTTGACGCCAACTAAGAAAGATTTAATTGGAATTAAGGGTTGAAAATGGGAACAAGTGTTACCTGAAACTGGTCCCAGTAAGTAAAAATAAATGATGTTTGTGTTGCAAAAACCGACTCAAATTCTTTTATTTTTTATAAATACAAATATTTAACTAAAATAATATGAACATTTACTTGAGTTGATGTCATCAAATAGCATCTTCATAATCTGGGACCCAAGATGATTTACGTATATGTTAATATCTTAGGCAATACCTATCCCTGATAGTCAAGTACTAATTCTGGTTGATATGGACAATGGGTCAGAAACTCTCACTTATTGAGTGTAGGAAGCCATTCCCCTCCATTACCTCTTCTATCACATAAGTTTATAGGGTGGCCATCTACTGACTTGTTGTGCACTTGCAACATAGTGGAGTGAGGTTGTCACCATGTTTATCTTCCAATACATACCTTCTCCTGATCTACGAGGGCCACTAGACAAGTATTGAGACATCAAATAATGAATAGTCTTAGAAATGTTTTTTTTATCCAACTTTCTCAAAGTATTCTCCCTGGCACTGTATGTAGCATTCCATCCTCTGGAATCACTTCTGGGAGAATCCATGCCACTCAGTTTCAGGCACCACAGGTAACTGCTCTTCATATGCTGCAACATTTATTCAGGGCTACAAAATTGGCAACTGAAGCCGGTTTTCATTGCAGGGAGCAGAAAGAAATTACATGGTGCCATATTGGGACTGTTGGGTGGATGAGTGAATTATTTTGCCTCAATTCCTTGCAGGAACTTCACTATGCATTAGTGGTGTGAGCTGATGCATTGTTATGATGCAACAAAATGTCCTTTAGACCTGTCTTTGGATGCTTTTCTTGCATTTTTTGAAGCCCTTTTGGAAGGCAAACTTCTGTATACCATTTTGCAGTAACAATTTTCTGACTTTTGAGCACAATTTCGCCAAGTGGTCATTTGTGGAGAAGAAGGCAGCAAACATTTTCTTTCCAGCACTCCTTGCTCTCTTGACCTTGATCTATTGTAAAGATCTAATTCATTTTGGGGAACTGCATATGAATCAAATTCAACATCTGAAAAATCTGAATATTTCAGTCACTAATGTCCAGTAGTTTTTAATATTAATGTGGGTTTGGTAGTGGGTCATCTGGGAACATGCAAATGGGAATGACATTTTGTTTCTGAGTCAAACTGATATATCCATGTTTTGTCAAAACTTTCCATAGTTAAATCTTTGCTGCATTTCTTGCCACCTTTCTATCTTATGGAGTTTCTGTGCTTCAAATAAATTATGAGGCACCCATCTTGAAGAAAAGGTGTTCATGAAGGATGGTTAAAACACTTGGTAAACTAATCGCTAATGCAAGCTCATTGTCCTTGTAAGTTAGTTTTGGATCTTCCTTAATCATTGTTTCCACAGTGGTGTCATTGGTCTGCCACTCTTCTCTTCATATTTAAGAGATTGCTGCCTTCTCTTGAATCTTCCAAACCTATGGAAAACAGAGAATAGTCCCCAAAAGTGTCCCTCAAGTGCTTTAAGCGATGCTTTTCTTTTAAACCACATTTGAAGTTATACAAGATCATTGCATGAAAATACTCTCTCTGAATTTCCATTGGACTTGCAAGAAAGTTCACCCTTTAAAACATAAAATGAGGAAAAATGAATGATGTAACAATGTTCTGCCTGCTATTTATTACCAATGAGTCAGCTATTTCAACACAGCAACAATTCTTTTTCCAAGGGTGGCCAATATTCCATGTCTCAATACTGTTTTCTCCAAAATATGATAATCCTCAAACCAGACTGCTCTCCCGTGCCACTGGGCAATAACCATTAGCAAACAAAAGGCAACACTCTACTAAGGGTGAGAAGCAATCTCTGTTTCCTGTAGACTCTGTAGGCAGTTCAATTTCGTGTTTCGTGTTAGTACATGTCCAAACCAGTGATTACTGTACATGTTAAGGGACCAGTAAGTAAATAAATGGTGTGTTATTTATGGACGCTCTTTAACTACTGTGGTTCTCAGCATCCCATTCTATACTGGGCGTAAAAGACCACTTAATTTTGCTAAGAGACTTCTTTTATCAGACTTGAGGTTCTTTTACGTGCCATAAATCTACGACATGGGACCAACAGTTTTACTTCCCTTCTGAAGGAAGCCAAGCTAAGGATTTTTACACCCAAAAAAATCCATCATCCTCCGCTGGGTTTGAACCTGCGAGACCAGTAAGTGGAAGATTTGGCAACTACGAGGGTTGGTTTTCCTCGTAATCCCTTTGGTAGAAGAGTGGGGCAGGGTTATCATGTTCTGAAAAATACTTTACTTATCTAGAGATCCTTGTAAATGAAGACAAACTCACCTGATTTTGAAGAAAGAACTGTGCTTGTGGAGGTAGTTGAGCTCCAGAGCCTGGTTGAAACAAAACAAACTGTTGCAACTGCTGCTGAAGTGACTGTTGATGCTGTTGCAATGTTTGTTGTAGTGCTTGCAGCTCCTGAGGACCAAGAGCTGCCAGGTTGGGCAGGGTGGGTATCTGCCCTGCTGCTGCTGCAGCTGCCAGTTGATTCTGTAGGAAGAGCTGCTGTCCCTGGGCCCCCAAGCTCATCAGCTAGAATTATAACATTATAGTTAAACAAAATAAAATTTATTTATCACCTTTATCTAGCAAAACTTTTAGAAAATAATACTTTTTTCAGGCAAATTTAGTGTTATATTTACAGGTTGTACGAAAATAATTTATTTGGAAAAATATATCACTAATGACTTAGGACTCCAATATTTGAATTGTCAACATACTATTGGAGATGCTCTGCTATGATATCAAGGAGAGAAAAGTTAGTAACATTATTATATAAGAGAAGAAGTGAATACACAAAATTCTATTTTAGATTTCATGCAACAAAAACAATTAGTCCACCTCTGAAGTGTGGATATAGCTTGTTTGCCTCACATTTAAGTGTTTTAACCTTGGTCAGGTTGAGTTACCTGGGTATGGTTTTTTTTTGGGGGGGGGTTGTTTCCCTTATCCTGAGAAGACAAATGTCAAGTAACTTTATGTTCCTTAGATCTTGGATTCATTTAAGCATCATGTCACTGATTTAATTTATCATCTGACATGGACGATTAGGTTAAAGGATACTTATAAATTAAAAAAAGAAACAAAAAATGATATGCATATACTAAAAGTTTGGCGCAATTATGGAATGGGAAATCAAGGAAGATTTATGGAGAAATAGAGAAAAATGGAGGATGAAAATGAATCTACATTGTAAAACCTGAATGTGTATAAAAAAAACCATACACTCACACACACACACACACACACACACACACACACACACACACACACACACACACACAGACACACACACACTATGGAGTATTAGTATTAAGGGTATACATTCATATGCATACTACATTCAAAATGTTCCTGAAATACAGAAACAAGTTACCATAAGGCAATTTACACAGCATTTCCTTCAAAATAGTTCTCTTTCGCAGTGACACTCTGCCACCGCATGTAAGGAAGTGTTTGAAAATCTTGACAGAAACATTTATGCCAATCATACACCTGAGTTTTCTTCATCACTGCTTCAGCATATGCTTCTTTCATTCTCGATGTCTCTGAGGGAGATTTGTTTAACAAAATACAAAATGTGCTCCAATGCTGACATTATGAAATGCAATAAACAAACATGCATACACAAAAAAGTTAATTGCCAAGCAAAGGCAACAATCATTATTAAATGAAAATTGAAATGAAGTGGTGTCATGGACGTTGCCAACACCTAAAAATAAAATATCCATTACTTTCATATACATAAAAAGAAAATAAACGATTCTGGGGACTTTTTGTGTCCAAGGTTATGTTGACAAATGGTGCCTTAATATGTATCCACTTCAGTGTTTTAGTTGTCTTTTCTCTTGCTCTAACAGTTTTCCCACAAACCAAGCACGTAATTTACTACCTGATGTGTTTTGCACGATTTTAACTGTATGACAAAATGAAGAATGCCTGTATATGACCCGCTAGCCTAGACAGTAAAAGGTACTGAAGAAAACATTCATACTCGATTCCAATATAGCATTTGTTATAGCAAGGCCCACCCACCCACGGCTAAGTGTTCCTCAGAGGAAATAAACATGTATGTTTTGTGTGTATTAAGCCTACTTGGAGGTACTAACCAATATGAAAAAACTAACTACTCTTAATAAGTAAACTTGTAAGTCTGCAAATATTGATGTAATGTTGTTTACAACTAGAATATAATGTGTAAATGTGTAATCAAAGTTGACCTCAATCAAGAAATAGAAGAATAAGGGTTTGCAAGAATAGTTTCATGTTTGATATTAAGATTGATGGCAACATACCTGATTGAGGGAAAGCTGACCAGCTTGAATAGCTGCTAGTGCTGCCTGCACACTGGCAGCTGTAGAGCCTGTACTAGATGTCACCTGACTGCTGACCCCTGAACTGGGAGAACTAGAAGTGCCATTTGTTTGCGCTCTACCATCTACACCACTACAACCTCCACTACCACTGGAATTTCGCTGTGATATTTCTGTGACCTGCAAACATGTATTCTGATTAATAATGTGTTGAAATACATGATAAAATCCTGAATAATAGAAAATAAAAGCTATAACCTATGACAGGGAACGGAGAGGATACCTTGGATCTTGACTGTATCTTTTTTACTTCCCACTCCAACTGAGTCAGTCAGTTTCGTCTAAGGCCCGCATTCGGAAGATCTCGTGTTCGTTTCCCGTGGTGTAGTGGTGGTCATGCAAGCTTTATATACCCAAGGTCGCGGGTTCATAGCCGGCGGATGACAAAGGATTTGTAAAAATCATTACCTTAAAGTTTGGGATTAGAAGGTGTGTGGTTGGAAACCAACCCTCACAGTTGCCAAGTCTTCCACTTACTGGACCCTTAACAGAGGCGGGATTCTCGACTTGCAAGCAGAGGCTTTAAAATCTTCAGGAAACAGAGATTTTACTACGTTGCCTCTAGTACAGGATCGACTTTTGTTTGCTAATGGTTATTGCCCAATGGAAGGGGGGAGCGGTCCCGGTTGAAAGCCACAATGTTTTGGAGAAAACTATACTAGGCGATTTAAGGGAATAGCGGAAATATTGGATGCTGTAGTAGGAAGCAGAAGATAGAGAGCTATGGAGAACCAAATTTGCAGATCAAGTTTTATATGTGTATTTATATCAGGTTATGTATATATTCCGGAGTCTTGTCGGGATTCTGGCGCTGTATTCTTTTTTCCCTATTTTCCCAACGTTTCTTTTGTTTTTCTGTTTGATTACCGATTGTTTTTGTTTGTTTGTTTTTTTGCTTCTAATACACACACACATATACACATTTACAAATATACAAACACCCACGCCCAAGGCAGGACTCGAACCGACGATCCCCTGCGTCACGAAGCACCAAAGCGAGGCCTTTTAGCGAGCGTTGCATGGGACCGGCAGGATCTACCGGAAGGCAGAATTTCACTGGAAAGGTAGAGTCTTGGTTTTCATCCAGCTTCTCTAACATTGAGCTACCATGGCAACCTGAATTTTTCAGTCTGACTTCTCCAACTTCTGTCCTACACTCAACTAGTATGAAGAAATAATTAATTCATACTGATCGATCCAATAGTTTGATTAACTATAAAGTCCGGGACTTAAAATACTTACGGAGTTTGTAAGGCGCCATTGAGGTATGATATTTCAAAATAATTTGAGATTTCTTTGTGGTTTACCGGAAAAAATGCGGGTCAGTTGGAGAATTTAGCCGTGCCGTTTAGTGACTCATTTTGCCATAGCTCAGTGGTTAGAGCAAAGGACAGAAACTAAGAGATCCGTGGTTCAAATCCAGGCTATGGCATTAAATTTTTCAGTCTAACTCTATCTTTCCAACTTGAGTCCTACATTATTGGTTTGGAAGAAATAATTAATTCATACAGAATTTTACTACTACCCCAAACCGAGCAAGGTGGCGCCAGGGATTCGAGAAGCCCTGTGTTTGATCTCCGGAGACCTCCCACTCTGTCCCATGTGCTTTCTTTCTTCCGGGGGCTTTCTCGGTCGCTAGGTGTATGCTGCAGTAGTTTCTTTCATCTCCATGCCGTTCCATTCCTCATTGGTCTGCTTTATGACTGCAAGTGTTAGCGAGGGTGCTCGGTGCGGCGTGGCGAAGGAAAAAGGATACTCTATGCAACCTTCACTGTCCTTCGGCTTTCAGCTGGTCGCCGAGGTATAAGAATCGCCACTTGGAGGCGCTGGACCTTCTGCTGTGCGGAGTCCCCCAGTTTGCCTATTTTACTGGATACATCTGAAGATTTTCAAGAAAATCCCTCCAAACTACACTTTACATGGAAGAATGTATACATTTTCGATTTTGTCAAAATAATTCTAATGATTTTGATTAAAATGCCGTATATTAAAGATATCTATATGACAAAATGTATATCTTGAATTTCTTTGGAATAGCCTCTTAAGTTCTCTTCATTTTGTGTAACTGGTAAATGTAAGAGATACGCAAAATCTTACTGCAAAATAAATGTAGATCTCGTTAAAGCACACAATTTAAGTCACATACACATTTTTTTAGACCTAACTAGTTCCGAGTTAGTCCATGTTATTAATTTCAATTATAAAATACAACTTTTCTCAACGGGAAGTCCTCATTCGTTTTATATCTATTTTGTTTTAGTGCTGGTTATACAAAGGTAAGCTAGCTTCAATCATATAGCAAGCGGATTTTAAAATATCTGACTATCCCTTTAACCTAATTTATTCCTTCATTTCCCTTCTACGTCCAAGTAAAGAAGTAATAAGACCATTTCTGCTGATATTTAGCTCAGTTAACATGAAACAGATAGAAGAACAAGGTTTCGTAAGGATAATTTGTTCCGGAATAGGTAGACAAAGTCATGTGAATGGAGCACATCAGAATTTTTTTTTTATTCGCCGGTCGGAAAGTGCAATGCCAAAATATAACCTAGAAAGGAAACAATAAAATCAATTCTCCGCGTGTTTTTGATGGATTTCTTTTACAGTGTGGATATTTATGGCACAATTCATAAATAAATCCCAAACAAATAAGAAAAATAGAATATTATTGGTACCTGTACTGATCCAAGGAGCAAAACCTAAGACATAGAAAGGACATAATTGTACCACCTAAAAATCCGGGCCCTAATGATGAGATAAGATACTGCATATTTTTACTTTCTCTTGCACTTATGTACAATATACATAATGGATAGAGAAGGTACTGTATTCTACCTAAAAATTCGATACCGAAATTTCCCGGAAATACATGTTTTGAGACCCCTGACTCCAAAAATAGCATTTTTACAAAAAGGTCAAGTGTGTGTGTGTGCGTGTGTGTGTGTGTGTGTGTGTGTGTAGACAGCATAGCTCCATGTCTAGGCATTTAAGTCCAAGGGTGTGACAAGAAGATTTTCAAGACATTCCCCCCACCCCAAATTACCTTTACATGGAAAACATTTTCAAAACTTTTGAATTTCTCAAAAATCACTCTTACGATTCTGATTAAACATGTTAAAGATAAAATAAGAACTGAAGCTTTCCTGGCGACGTATTAATTCAAAATCTTCTCGGGCTTCTAGCCAGGTAAAAACTTGGTTTGACACCAACGTTTCGAAGAAGTGCATCTTCATCAGTTCACCCTGAAGACGAGGAAGATGCACTTCTTCGAAACGTTGGTGTCAAACCAAATTTTTACCTGGCTAGAAGCCCGAGAAGATTTTGAATTAATGTTAAAGATATTTACATCACAAACAAATACATATTTTGAATTTTCTGAGAATAGCATTAGAAGAAATCTTTATTCCGGCTGAATTTTGCGGAATTTTGCATAACTGGTAAACCGCAAGAGAGAGACAAAAACTTACTACACGAAACATGTAGATCAGGTTAAAGCACACAATTTATTTCATGTACAATTTTTTTCGTGGAGTTGACCGTTTTTGAGATGTTCCTTGTTATTGGTTGCCGTTTTAAAATACGTATACTTTTCTTATGCGGGAATTTGTCAACTGGCCATACAAACAAAGGCACTTCAATCACCTAGCAACCAGCTTTTATAACATTTGACTGACGGTTTAGCCTAGTTAATTTTTTCTCGATTAGCAGGAAGTAAATAAAAGAATACGTATTTTTTAACAATAATTTGTTACAGAGATGTAGTTGCACTTTTGCAGTGTAATGAAAATGAAACACAACAGATTTTTATAATTATTTACGATATCTGCAAGCGATATAGGAACCCATCAACGAGAAGAAGCTACGAGGAGGGTACGGGGAGTAAGGGATGAACTTGTAAACATCCCTGCAGGGACGCGCGACACAAAATTTAACTGCTCCGCTTGGGGAGACATCCCAAGGAACTTCTGACAGTTTTCTCACACTACATCTTGACCTAAACGTTCTTAAAGGGAAGGTTCAAGCCAATACTACTTTTACTCCTTTCTAAGCTCAGTCCTTTTCTTTCCTTCACTTCATTTTTTCTTTCTTTACACTCTTCTCTATGTACAGTACATAGTGTATAGAGAAGGTATTGCATTTCACCCAAAAATTAGATCCCGAGATTTCACCGGATTGAGATCCCCGAGTCCAAAAAAGGCATTTTTAGAGATAGATCGCACTGGTGTATGTGTGTGTCTGTGGACAGTATAGCTCAAAAACTAAAACACGTTAAATACCAAACTTGGTATTATCTTCCAAGAATGGGACCCAAAGATTTTCAAGACCCTCTCCCCGCCACCCAGAACTACCCTCTACATGTAAAATGTTTTGAAAACGTTTTTTCTTTTAAAAAATGGCTCTAAAGGTTTTGATTAATATACCGTATATTAAAGATGTTTACATCACAAATAAACTTATATTTTGAATTTTTTAAGAATAACCTATGAAGACCTCTTAATTCTGGATGAGTTTTGCAGAATTTTGCATAATGGTTAAACCGTAAGAGACAGAACAAAAATTTACTATACAAAACATGTAGATATCGTTATAGCACATGTATGTTTTTATGTACAGCTCACTGTTTCTGAGATATTCCTTATTATTGGTTTCAATTTTAAACCACTTAAAACTTTTCTCAAACGGGAAGCGACGTTTCCTTTCATCTCACTTTAGCCTAGTGTATTCCTTTATGTCCCTTCTACTAAAGAAAGCAAGTAATAAGACAATTTCTGCTAATGTTTACTTTGATTAGCATTTCGTTGATAAAAGAATATCTCTCTACTCCTTAGTTACAGTAGGAGGACCTAATTTTCGGTGCAAAATTGAGAACATCGTACCTTGTGATATGCCTATAAACTCTACTATTTCGCGAACTATGATTCGTCGATCACTCAAAACTATATCTTGCAGGAAGTCACTTCTACTGGACGTCCGGAATAATGTTCATCATTTGTGAATGTACAGACACATTTAAATTCATTTATCCAATTGTAAATTGTTGCAAATGCAGGAGCAGATGTGCCATGAACTTCAAAATTCGGCTTTTATCTCTTTCGGTGTTAAGCCTTTTAAATAAAGTGTTTAATCACAGCACGAATTTTTTCCTCCCCCCATCTTTCTAAATAAGCACGAGATTGTTGATTCAATCGACTATGGCAACGAAACCACGATATGGATATAGCTGAAACTTTTACTGCCATCTAGTAAGAGATGATGGTTATTAAACAAACTTTTTTCAATACTACGAGTGTAATGTTTTGGATTTTCTAGTAGCTTTTTGAACGCCCCTCGTAAGACTAATTCTGCTAATGTTTATCGTGATTAACAGGGTGTTTATAAAAGAATCTTTTGTAAAAATAGTTTGTTTAGAGAACAGATATATACATTCATATGAATGGAACACATAAGATTTTTACTTTCTCTACACGTACTATGTACATAGAGTATAGAGAAAGTATTGTATTACACCCAAAAATTCGATACAGACATTTCATCCGAAATACACGTTTTAGGGTTCCCTGTATCTAAAAAGCATTTTTGGAAAAATGTCCATGTGTGTATCTGTGTATGTATATTTATATATACACATATCTGTATGTGTGTGTGTGTGTGTGTGTGTGTGTGTGTGTGTGTGTGTCTGTGGGCAGCATTGCTCAAAAACGAAAAGTCCGTTAAATATCAAACTTGGTATTTAAGTTCAGTATCTTCCAAGGATGCGACACGAAGATTTTCAAGTAAATACCCCCCTTTAAATGAAAAAAATTTCGAAAATTTCGATTTTTTCAAAAATGGCTCTAACGATTTTGATTAAAATATCGTGTACTAAAGAAGTTTACACGACAAATAAAATGTATATCTTCAATTTTATGGAAATAGCCTCTGAATACATCTTTATTGTGAATGAATTTTTCATAACTGGTAAACCGTAAGAAGTAGACAAAAACTTATTTCACAAACAATATAGAGCTCGTTGAAACACACAATTTATGTTATATACATTTTTTTTTCGTGGGGTTGACGGTTTTTTTTTTTTTTTAGATATGCCTTTTATTGGTTTCAGCTTTAAAATACTTATACTTTTCTCATATGGGAATTTGTCAAGTCCTGTCTATACAAACAAAGGAACTTTAGTCACATGGCAACCAGCTTTTGGCTATCGCTTTAGCTTCTACTTGCATGGAAGCAAGTAATAAGACTATTCTTGCTAATTTTTCTCCATTAGCATTAAGTGTATAGTAGAATAAGCTTTTTAACAATAATTTGTTGCAGATATGTAGACAAAGCTATGTGAATAGAACACAAAATATTTTTAGTTTAATGTTGTAGAAGTTAGTAGTGTGTGTATAAAATCAGATGGAAGATGTGAAGTTTTCTTGCGTTTGGTTATCTTTTTATTGAAATCTCGGTAGCACTTCGATCATCACAATGTCAAATACAGGCATGAAGTGATCTTTGGAAGGGAACAGGGATTCTGGACCATAAGGAAATATCCGCAAAATGTTAGATTTGCTGATAAGGCGAGATTTCTTTCTCCAGCTTCATCATGATGTGTGTGTATGTGTCCCTCCAACATTGGCATTCAGAAGCCGCTCTCTCCAACCCTCCCCCCTTCAACCCTCCACCTCCTGCATGAGACATATGGTAATATGACGACTCTCCAACAAGACAAAACCAAAAGTCCATTATTCTTTTACATTCCCCGCGCACCGTTCAAGTAATAACACTTTTGCACTCATGTAAGTTCAGAACATTTAACGCTGGGTGTCGTACTGTGGAGTTTTTTTTTGCTTAACGTCCTTTGAATGAAATTAGTGAGATGATGCTCAAATGATCTCGGGGTCCGTGGAACTTAAAGTTACTCGACATTCGTCTTCTCAGGACAAGGAAAAACCCCGATAAAAACCTTATCCGAGTAGCTCAGCCTAAGTGAGATTCGAACTCACAACCTTTTGAATGTGAGGCAGACACGCTACCACCACACTACCCAGGCGGGCTAAGAAATTATTTATTATCAGAAAAAAAATCTATTGTGTTCCTTTCACATAACTTTCTCTAGCTATTCCAAATACAAACTATTATTTCAAAAGATTTTTTTTTTCAATTGTTTCATTCATATAGCCCCCTTTAACATCTAAGGTCATACCGGGGGGTCTGCATTAGAAATAACTCGCTGTCTGTAGGTTCTTTATGTTGGGTTTAAATCGTTTTATTTTCTTGAAACACACACACACACACACATGCTTCCAGACTCTGTGGGGGATAGGGAATCATTCTGGTTAAATAACCCAGCCCAGCCGGGAATCGAACCCGGGACCTCCGGGTGAGAAGTCAGTTCGCTATCCACTCGACCACGGAGGCAGTCTACAAAAGATTACATCATGCTAATCCAGATAAACCTTACCAGAATTGGTCTTATTGATTGCTCCATTGTAAGTAGAAGGGAAATAAGGGAGTAGATTATTATTTAATGAGATTGTCAGATCTTTTTAAGTGAAACAATTAAGCTTCGATTCATTCTGCAAGGTCCCGTTTGAGAAAAGTTAAGTATAAAACTGAAACTAATAATAAAGTATATCTAAATCTGGCAAACTCTACAACAAAAACGTATGCTTTAACGTGGTGTACATTTTTGTGTATTAACCGTTGCTTATCTATTACGGTTTAACGTAATGCAACATCCCGCAAAATTCATTCACAGTGAATAGGTCTTTAGAAGCTATTCCCCGAAAATTCAGGATATACATTTTATTTGTGGTGTAAATAGTTTTAATCAAAATCTTTAGGGCCATTTTTGAGAAAAACAAAACTTTCAAATATTTTCCATGTGAAGGATAATTTGCGGTGGGGTGATTTTTTTAAAAATCTTCCTGTCGCATCCTTGGAAGACTTGAAAATGTGGTTTCTTTCAAAAACAGCACCGTATATTAAAGATATTTGCTTCGCAAATAAAATGCATATCTTGAATTTTCTGGAAATAGTCTTTGAAGACTTCTTATTCTGGATGAATTATGTATAACGGATAATCCGCAAGAGATAGACAAAAACTTTCTCCACAAAAATGTATATCTCGTTAAAACACGCAATTTATGTCGTGTAGGCCTTTCTTGTAATTAATATATTATATATTCATTCACATGACTTCCTCTAGCTGTTCCACATATAAAGTAATTTTTAAAAATCAGATGTGTTCCATTCACATGACTTTCTCTACATCTCTGCAACAAATTAGTTTTAAAAAAACTCATGCTTCTATTTACTTCATGCTAATCGTCAAAAAATTAGCAGAAATAGTCTTATTACTTGCTTCCTTGTAAGTAGAAGGGAAATAAGGGAGTAGTATAGGTTAAAGTGATAGTCAAAAGCTGGTTGCTATGTGACTGAAGTTCCTTTGTTTGTATGGACCGGAGTTGAAAAATTCCTGTATGAGAAAAGTTAAGTTTTTCGAACCTGAAAACAAAAACAAGGAATATCTCAAAAACGATCAACTCCACGAAAAAAATGTATACAACATAAATTGTGTGTTTTAATGTGCTCTACATTTTTTGTGTGGTAAGGTTTTGTCTATCTCTTACGGTTTAGCAGTTATGCAAACTTCTGTAAAATTCACTCAGAATAGTCTTCAGAGGCTATTCCCAGAAAATTCAAAATATACATTTTGTTTGTCAAGTGAATATCTTTAATATACAATACTTTAATCAAAATCGTTAGAGCCATTTTTTAGAAAATCAACATTTTCGAAAAAAGCTCCATGTAAAGGGTAGTTTGGAGTGGGGGGAAATTTCTCAAAACCTTCGTGTCGCATCCCTGGAGGATACTAAACTTAAATACCAATGTTGGTATATTACCGACTTTTCGTTTTTGAGTTATGTGTTCACAGACACACGGACACACACAGACATACACGGACCTTTTTCTGAAAATACTTTTTTTTGGATACAGGGGACCCTAAAACATATATTTCCGGTGAAATCTAGGTATCGAATTTTTTGGTGGAGTACAATACCTTCTCTATACACTGTGAACACAGTGCGTGTAGAGAAAGTAAAAAAAATATTATTTTATCTACATAATGCTAATCGACATGATAATTGGCAGAATTGGTATTATTACTTGCTTCTATGCGACTAGAAAGGAAATAAGGTAAAACACACACACACCTAATGGAACACATTAGATTTTTCTCTTAAATGTTGTAATATTAAAGCTGCTTAAAGTTGGAAGTGACTTGTGAAAGACTCGCTGATCCAGGACTGAATGGAGGGGTTAAAAGGTTCCATCTGTGTAGGTGGTGAGTGTGATGCAGTCTCCTTATTGAGGCTAACAACACAATTGATACATCTGTGTGTTCCTAACAACGTAACACTGGCAGCTCGACAAGGAAAATACATTGTAAAGCAAGAACTTGTTCTGGGAGCAAGAGGGGTCTAACCCTGTAACAAATGAGTAACCATTTCCATTATCACAAACGTTACTAATGAAATAATGGATGTTTACTCTAGCAAAATATACCGACCATAGTCATAGTCACCTGCCAGCGCTTTTAGAGGAAATAAAAACCGGATGTATAACATTCATTGGACTTTCCTTACCTATTCTTCAACAAAATATTCTTACAAAGGCCTATTCTTCTATATATGTCATGCTAATCAAGCTAAGCAATAGCAGAAATGATGTATTACATATTTCCTTATAGATATAATGTAAATAGAAGAATATACCAGGTTTAAACGATAGTAAATTCTTTTAAGAGCGGGTTCCCCTTTCAGGATTTCAAAAAATAAATAAATAAAAAAACAAATTGTAACCTATGTTGTGGTAGAGGTAGCATGTCTATATATAGATATAGTATTCCTGTATTTCCTAAGTGGAGTAAAGGGTATCTTTACGATGTTTCCATGGTCGGATTTGAATTTCTAGTTCGTGAGCTCGCCACTATGCCATGGTGGAGAGGGATCAGCTCGCCGACCACAGATGGCACTGTAGGATGAAATCACGACTTGCGGACGCGAAATGGCGGAAAATGTTGACCAGGAACCTTCTTCTTTCAAGGTATGGGGTTCTTTTACGTGCAAATAAACATTACAGTGGACACCGGATTTACTTCCCTTCCAAAGGAAGCTATTTTATGGATTTTTGCGTCCGAAAAAATTCATCAACCTCCGCTAGGTTTGAACTTGCAATCTTGGGTTTTAGAGGTTATCACGTTAACCACTACACCACGGAGGGCGACAGGAGGTAGAGCGTTTCTCCCTCACATATATTCAAGGAATCTCGGTTAGGTTGAGTTACCAGAATAAGTGTTTTCCCTTATCCTCAGAAGACGAATGTTGAGTGTCTACATGGCCGACCTACCAACAGTGCAGCAAGTCAACATAGCTCAGTATGCTGCTGACGTGCTGTTATTCTGTACAAATAAACACCCACGCAGAGCCTTCAACCCCATTCAGAGACACCTCCGCATCATCCAAGAGTGGTGCGAGCGCTGGCGGTTGTCCATCAATCCGGAGAAAATCCACGCTATTCTCTTCACCAAGCGCCGGAATAACTTGAAGTTCTATGGACCCCGGGCTCATATTAGCATCACTTCACCGATTTCATTCATCCGATGACCTACCAGATTAAAGGATTTTAAATTAAGAGAGAGAGAGAGGGAGAGAGAGAGAGAGAGGGAGAGAGAGAGAGAGAAGTGAAACACTTAAACCAAGGAATATCTCGGATGGGACTAACTCCAAAAAAGTGCATTTAACTAAGCTGTGCAGTAAGTTTTTGACTACCTCTTACGGTTTACCACTTGAGCAAGTCATCCAGAATGAAGAGGACTTCGGAGCTATTCCCAGAAAATTCAAGATATATATTTTATTTGTCATGTAAATGTCTTTAATATACGACATTTTAACCAAAATCATTAGTGTAATTTTTGAAAAAATAAAAAATTTCGAAAAAGTGTTCCATATAAAGGGTAGTTTGGGATGGGAGATTTTTTTGAAAATGTTCGTGCCACATCCTTGGAAGGTACTAATCTTAAATACCAAATTTGATATATAACGGACATTTTGTCTTTGAGTTACGCTATCTACAGATGGACACTCACTCACACATATAGACCTTTTTTTGTAAATACTTTTATATACAGCAGACCTTAAAACATGTATTTTCAGTGAAATATCGGTATTAATTTTTGGATGTAATGCAATAGCTTCTCTACCTATGCACTGTGTACTACGTAAAGAAGGTAATAAAATAACAAACATTTTATGTTAAATATGAAGAAAAGGTAATAGATATATGTTGTATACCTTGAATTTATTGGAAATAGCATCTGAAGATCTTTTCATACTGGATGAATTTTGTATAACTGATAAACCGTAAGAGAGAGACAAAACCTACTACACAAAAAATGTAGATCTCGTTAAAATGCCACAGTTGAAGACTTATGCATTTTGTTTGAGCTAATAGTTTGAAATATTCGGGGTTAATTGTTTTAAATTTTCCAAAACTACATTCTTCTCAAATGGGAGATTGTTATTCACTTTTTTATCCTGATCATGCAAAGAGAAGAAAATTCCAATAGAATCAGATTTTAACCTATATATTTCCTTATTTCTCTTCTCTTTCTGCATTGGAAGTAACAAACCATTTTTGTTGATGGTTTACCTTGATGATGTGGAAAAGTTAGCTTTTATAAGAATAATTTGTTGAAGAATAGGTAGAGTACGTCATGTGAATGGAACACATCACATTTTACTTTCTCTAGCACGTATGTACAATATACACAGTAGATATAGAAAGTATTGTATTTCACCCAAAATTTCGAAGTCAAATATATGTTTCGAGGTTTTTGAGTCCGAAAAAAAGTATGTTTAATTTCTCTAATTTTTTTTTTGGTAAAGCTAATCATTTTGGAGATGTTCCTTCTTACTTGTTTCAATTTTAAACTACTTAAGCTTATCTCAAACGGGGAGTTATATTTCGCTTCATCTCTCCTTTGTTTTACTCCTGGCAAACAAATAGGGCCGAATGTCAATTGTTTACGTAGAGATCAGCTTTTAAAAGATTTGACTTTCACTTTAACCTAGTGTATTTCCTTATTTCCTTTCTACTTACAAAGGAGCAAGTAATAACGTTTATACCAATGTTTATCTTGATTAGCATGATGTAAATAAAAGAATAATTTTTTGTAAGAAAAGTTTGCATGTGGAACAGCTAGAGAAAATCAGCTTTTGGCAAATCTATTTTGAATTTTTTCTAAGCTTTTCTTTGGTGCATGCACTGTAAACAGAACGGCATTGCATTAATTTGTGACGTCGAGGTTTGCCTTAGATTATTCTCTGCAGCTTTTGAAGTGCAGATACCTAAGGTAGTTAAAGAAGGGAAATGAAACAAAAGCGCAGCGTAATTCCAAACAGACGTTTAACGCACTTAAGCCACTCGTATTTTAAAGGGAAGTTTGCGGCTTGCTGAACTGGGACGATAGGGGATAAAGTTGCCGGTTTCGAACGTTTGGGAATTGTTGAATGATCGCCTTCTCTAAGATTTCTCCCCCGTACTTCAATTGTTCTCCAATTCATCTTCCTTCAACTGTTCTTGTTTTCGTAAGCAGAAAGGGGGACGAGGCAAGCAGGGTAATAGGGTAGTTGTTTATAGCGTACTCCCTTCAACTGTCTCAAGAGATTAAAAGTGACAACGTCCCCCAAGCCCAGTTTTGCTTTAAAATGTTAGCTCTTTCTGCATTGGAAGTCTGTTGCGAGGTTTCTCATATGTCCTACTGAATTTTAAAACGTTTCTATATATCTATCAATAATATTTTTACTTTCTCTATACGCACTATGTGCATAGTGTATAGAGAAGGTATTGCACTCCATCCAAAAATTTGATACCGAGATTTCACCGGAAATATATGTTTTAGGGTCCCTTATATCCAAAAAAAAAAGTATATTCACAAAAACTCCGTGTGTGTGTCCGTGTGTCTGCGAACACGATAACTCAAAAACGAAAAGTCGCTAAAATACAAAACTTGGTATTTAAGTTTAGTATCTTTCAGGGATGCGACACGAGGATTTTGAGAAAAATCCCCCCACCCTAAACTACCCTTTACATGGAACTTTTTTCGAACATTTTGATTTTCGCAAAAAAGGCTCTAACGATTTTGATTAAAATATCATATATTAAAGATATTTACCTCACAAACAAAATGTATATCTTGAATTTTCTGGGAATAGCCTCTGGAGACTACTTTATTCCGGAATTTTGCATAACTGTTAAACCGTAAGACTTAAAAACTTACTACACAAAAGTGTAGATCACGTTAAAACACACAATTTATGTTATATACATTCTTTTCGTGGAGTTGATCGTTTTTGAGATATTCATTGTTTTTGGTTTCAGCTATGAAAAACTTACTTTTCTCATATAGGAATTTGTCAACTCTTGTCCATATAAGCAAAGGAACTTCAGTTACATAGCAACCAGCTTTTGACTATCACTTTAACCTATGGTACTCCCTTATTTCGCTTCTACTTACAAGGAAACAAGTAATACGACTATTTCTGCTAATTTGTTCTCGAGTAGCAGGAAGTAAATAGAGGCATAAGCTTTTTAACAATAATTTGTTGCAGAGATGTAGAGAAAGTCATGTGAATGGTACACGTCAGATTTTTCTATAGTAGATTTCTTTTATCCACTTTTCATTCCTGCTGTCGTGTTGGAAAGTTGAATTTCTCGCTATCAACGCTGATAACCTAACCTATCCGCATGTTTTATTCCGCACATGTGCATGAACAATATTACATCCTATAGCTTTTGATACGAATTACGTCCAGAAAGTAAGTTCCGTTTCAATGTATCTCCGCTGCAGCGCTGCGATCGCAGTTCCGCACATGTGCGGTAGACGCTCTGTATCAAGGAGAAGAAACGTGCGCCATTTTGAGATCGCTGTCAGCCACATACGCTTTGTTGTGCTTGTTTACAATGTCGGTGTTGATTGAAAATCCCGCCGCTTGTGAAATCAGATCTGTGATTCGTTTTCTGAATGCTAGGAAAGTGAGACCAATTGAAATTTATCGGAAAATTTGCGAAGTTTACGGACAAAATGCGATGATTGATTCAATGGTGAGAAGATGGGTCCGACAGTTCAATGAAAAACGTAGTTAAGTGCACGATGAAGAACGAAGTGGGCGTCCATCTTTGGTTACAGAAGAACTGGTTCACGCGATTGATGACAATATCCAGGAAAACAGCAAGTTTACAATTAGTGCTCTCGCTATGGAATTTCCCCAAAGCTCACGATCACTAATTCATGAAATTGTTACCGAAAAACTGAAAGTTCGTAAACTTTGCTCACGTTGTGTACCAAAGATTCTTACTGAGCAACAGGTGGCAAACTTCTATGAAGAAGGTATACAAAAACTTGTGTCACGCTATGACAAATGCCTGCAAAATTTCGGAAAAGTAGTTTAGGAGTTGTAGAATTTTGTGCAATAAATACTTATTCTGTATCTGTACACAATTTAATTTTATTACCAAACGGAACTTACTTTCTGGACGTACCTCGTATATTGGAGACATAAATGTAATATTATTTGACAGCTGAATTTTACAATTTATATCTTATCTGAGTCTTTACTTCCTTTTTACCTTCTCTAGCAAGTATGTACAATGTACACAGTAGGTAGAGAAGTATTGTATTCCACTCGAAAACCGGAAATATATGTTTTGAGGACCCTGAATAAAAATCATATTTAAAAAGTGTGTGTGTCGACAGTATAACTCAAAAACTAAAAGTCTGTTAGGTACCAAATTTGGTATTTGAGTTCAGTGTTTTCCAAGAATGCTACACGGCGGTTTTCAGAAAAATCCTCCCACCCCAACTATCCTTTACATGGAATATTTTTCAAAACTTTTTATTTTCTCAAAAATGGGTTAACTTTTTTTTTTGTAATACCGTATGTTTTAGATACATTCATGACAAACGAAATGCATATCTTGAACAGTCTCTAAGACCTCTTCATGCTGGATGACTTTTGTATTGCTGGTAAAGCATAAGAGATAGACAGAAACGTACACCTAAAAATATAGATCTCGTTGAAACATACAATTTATGCCATATAAAGTTTGTTTAGAGTTAACCGTTTCCGAGATATTTCTTGTTATTGGTTTCATATTTAAACTACTTAAAAGCTTTATTAAATGGGAGTCGTTTCATTTTTTATCTCTTTTACATTACTACTGGTCATGTAAAGGGAACCGAACTTCAACTGTTTCAATAACGACCGGCTTTTAAAAGATCTGACTATCGCTTTAGCTCAGTGCATTCTCTTAATTTCTTTATGCTTACAAGAAAGCAAGCAATAATGTGTCTGTTAATGTAGGGATAGTTTATTTATAGAACAGGTAGGGAAAGCTATGTGCAAGGAACACATCAAATTTTTCTGTGTGATTCTACCTTTTCAGCTTTAGCTTACACTCGCCTCGTGTAGCAGGACAGTTAATTAGGTATTTTTAATCTAGATCAAGTTATAGAATCCATGGAATTGAATCAACTTACCAGATTAAGCGCCTCTCTGTCGGAATCCATGGAGTCAGCCTCCTGGGCCAGATCGGCGGCCACGTCGCTCGCGATACTCTGCTCGTCATTGCTTACGTCGCCATTTAGCACAGCATCTGCAAAGAGAACGTTGAGTAGTTCCTTAAACGCCCACTGCAATCTGTACAACATACGAGGACCATCAAGAAGGTTACGAACGACTTGGCACAACTAAATGATAACGAAAGTTACCAGCTTTATTTACAACGTTA
Source organism: Hymenopus coronatus (assembly GCA_030762935.1). Classification (NCBI taxonomy): domain Eukaryota; kingdom Metazoa; phylum Arthropoda; class Insecta; order Mantodea; family Hymenopodidae; genus Hymenopus; species Hymenopus coronatus. Next base: position 42,886,557 of record CM060899.1, read on the forward strand.
CAGTACCGTACTCTATTTCTCAACACAATTTCCATTCTGTCAAGACATTTATTGTCACGTGGCACCAGTTTTTCAATGCCGATGTTATTTTTTTCTATCGCCAAAGAAATTATTCGTTTTTTTGAATGCACAAAATATTTTTCTTTAAATACAGTTACGGAGTTTTTTTTTTAATTTTCATTTGTATATCCCCCTTTAACTTAAATGTTTATATCAGGGATTATGACTTGTGAAACAGCTCTTATTACTGACGGTTTAGAACGTTAGGTATATCATTAAACACACGCACATTCACTCTCACATTCATACTTCCAGTCTCTCTGACGAATAGGGAATAATTCTGGTTAAAGAAAACTTCCCCGCCCCAGCCGAGAATCGAACTCGGGACCCCCGGGTTATGGAGTCTTGTCTGGACTCCGGGCTGTATATTTTTTTCTTTTTCCTCTTTTTCCTTTTTTTCCATTTTCCCTATATTTCCTTTGGTTTCCTACTTGTTTACAGGTTTCTTTTTACTAACAAACACGCATACATACATCAACAAACACCCCAAACACCCATCCCCAAGGTGGGACTCGAACTCAATATCCCCTGCGCCACGAAGCGTCAAAGCTAGGCACTTTAGTGAGCGCAGCCACGGCGACCGGCAAAATATTCGGCCAATCGAATTTTATAGGCAAATAACAGAAGTGTATGGTGATAATGCAATGAACGAGTCTTCAGTGAGGAAATGGCGCATAATTTACGAGTAATCAGATGTTGGTAAAAGAATGTTTCACTTTGGACACCGTACATGACTTTTTGGATGGAAAAGATTTCCCAGCCATGAAGACCTCAACGTGGCAGTGACATCTGGACTCAGATCTTTAGCGGTGAAAGAGTACTACATCTGCGTCGAAAAACCCTTACCACGTGCCAATAAATACTTTGATAGCAATGACGAGTACGTAGAAAATAGAGTAAGGTACTGTAACTCTGTAGCTAAAGTTTTGTGTTGATAATTTTCAATATTGTTTAGTTATGTCAAATCGTCTGTCACTTTCTGGATGGTTCTCGTATTAAATGAGAAAATGGTGACAAGAGTTGGAGAAGGTTTATAAAACAAGCCGAAATACCTAAATTCTAGCACTCCCTATCTATAACAATAAATAGTCATCTATGCATTTAGCTCACACTCGCCAGGCAGCAAGCACCTACCGTGCTACGACAAAAAGTTTATACGGGATATACACAATATAAGTAGCGTCATTGAGGCAACTTACAATTACTTTCTCTATACGTGCTATGTACATAGTGTATAGAGAAGCTGTTGTATTGCACCCAAAAATTCAATACCGAGATTTCACCGGAAATACAAGTTTTGAGACCTCCTGAATTCAAAAAAAGCATTTTTAGAAAAATGTCCGTGTGTGTGTGTGTCTGTCTGTGTGTGTATGTGTGTGTGTCTATTGGCAGCGTAGCTCAAAAACGAAAAGTCCGTTAAAAACCAAACTTGGTATATAGGTTTGGTATCTTCCAAGGATGCGACACGAAGATTTTCAAGAAAATTCCCCACTCCCAACTACTCTTTACATGGAACTTTTTTCGAAAATTTTGATTTTCTAAAAAATGGCTCTAACAATTTTGATTAAAATATCGTATATTAAAGATATTTACCTGACAAATAAAGTGTATATCTTGAATTTTCTGGGAATAGCCTCTGAAGGGTACCTTATTCTGGATGAATTTTGCATAACTACTAAACCTTAAGAGATGGACAAAAACTTACCACACAGAAAATGTAGAGCACATTAAAGCACACGGTTTATGTTACATACATTTTTTCGTGGAGTTGATCGTTTTTAAGCCTATTCCTTGTTTTTAGTTTCAGCTTTGAAAAACTTATACTTTTCTCATACAGGAATTTGTCAACTCCTGTCCATACAAACAAAGGAACTTTAGTCACATAGCAACCAGCTTTTGACTATCACTTTAACCTATGGTACTCCCTTATTTCGCTTCTACCTACAAGGAAGCAAGTAATAAGACTATTTCTGCTAATTTTTCTCAATTATCTTGAAGTGAATAGAAGCATACGCTTTTTAACAATAATTTGTAGCAGAGATGTAGAGAAAGTCATGTGAATGGAACACATCAGATTTTTTTGTTATAGATTAATCATTGGGCAGTATGTTGACTGTTCCTGAACGTATTGCCGTTGTCACATGGCGTCTACAGTGTTCTGTGCGTTGAGCTGCGACGGCGGTTTCAACGGAAAATTTGAAAGCATGGACCAAAGAATAAAACCATATGGAAATTGTTTAGTAAGTTTCAAAGAATAGACATCTTTGCTGACGGGTCTGGACCTTCCACAAGCGCAGCTGATTATGACGCAATACGGGAATCAATTGAATAGAGTCAAAAATCTGTACGTTGTCTTTGACGTCAATTGCAAATTCCGAAACCATAAATGTTCCAAGTGCTGAAATTCACATTCAAGAACGTGCATATCATTTGCAAGTATTACATGGACTCCATAATGGAATTTGCAATTTACTGTAAAAGGGGATTTTATGCGTCAATATTTTTAAAAATGTATCACCTGGTTCACTTTTATTAGAACAATGAATTAATATTTATATATGGTACAAGTGGTAAAAATGGTGTTTTATATTGTGAGTAAGAAGCTTGCGAAACGAGGCCGTAAGCAGTTTTAGCAGTTCTCAATATTTACAGACATATTATAATTTTATTGTAGATCGTTTTACCTATTTCACGGAGTTCCTGCTTAATGGTCTGCGATATTCAGTTGTCTTGCTTAACTTCAGTACTGACAACATAATGACTTGCTCATACAGAACGAAAACATTCTATACAAAGGAGGCAGTGTAGCAGTTGTAATTTTGCTCTCTATCCGCCTTTTTATGGATCATACGAGCTTTCAGAGTCATAGCCTACTTGAATGAGGCCATGGACGCATTAACCAAAGTTGGCTATTGATGTGTTATAATTTTATAACACAGAATGACAGAATTTTCTACTTTTAACATTAATGATATCTAGTAAAAGACTTGCTTTTAGCATCAACTGTATAAACAATTATTATTTAAATAACTATGCAAGCTATAATTTTGATACATGACAAAAATATAACTGTTATTGTATAATAATTGCTATAAATTTCAATAAGGTGTCTTACAAATGTATTTTCCAAATTTCACTGATGTATTCATTAAAACACCACAGTGCACCAGATCTATTTCTGTTTTCGTAGTTTTCTCATCACGGTTTTGAAGTACGGTTTATTAATGCCTGCTAAGAGGGCTGCTAGGGGTGATCTGACAGGATCATTAGAGCAGAGGGAGAAATAGAGTAGGTTCATTGTGACTAAAGTCAACTGCAGCTAGGTAAATTATGGCGAGCAGCACGTCAAGACTGTATTCCATAAATCATCGAGTGCCAAGGATTCTGAGCCGATGCGGGCCACCAAGTCAGAGACAACCACCTTACGAGGCTATGCTCTGAAGCAGTGAAAACACACATTTTATGTTATATACATTTTTTCGTGGAGATGGTCGTTTTTGTGATATTCCTTGTTTTTGGTTTTACCTTTAAAAAACATACAGGAATTTGTCAACTCCTGTCCATACAAACAAAGGAACTTCAGTCACATAGAAATCAGCTTTTGACCACCACTTTAACTTATTGGTGTTCCCATTTTTCGCTTCTACTTACAAGGAAGCAAGTAATAAGACTACTCCTGCTAATTTTTTCTCGATTAGCATGAAGTAAATAGAGGCACAATCTTTTTAACAATAATTTCTTGCAGAGATGTAGAGAAAGTCATGTGAACGGAACACATCAGATTTTTAAAAATATTCACATACAAACATCAACTTTGACCGAAAAGGACCTTATAAATAGATCTGTCATATTTTTTAATATTAGCCCTAATTAGTCCAGAACAATTATTGCTTTTCGTACTTCCAAAAATGATGATTTTTCACAATTTGATAATCTATAAAAATCTGATATGTTACACTCACATGACTTTCTCTGGCTACTCTGCAAACAAGCGTCTTACAAAAGATAATTCTTCTTTCATCACCACGCTAATCGAAAACAAAAGAAAAACGAACACTCCCGTCTGTGAAAAGTATAAGTACTTCACAACTGAAACGAATAACAAGGAATAACTCTGAAACGGTAAGTTCCACGAAAATAATGTATATGACATAACTTGTGTATTTTAACGAGATCTACATTTTTTGTATAGTAAGGTTTACTAGTTATTCTAAATTAAGTACAATTCATCCAGAATAAATAGGTCTTTAGAAGCTATTCCCAGAAAATCCAAGATATTCATTTTATTTGTGATAGAAATAGCTTGCATATGTGATATTTTAATCAAAATCGTTAGAGCCATTTTTAAGAAAAACAAAATTTTCGAAAAATTTTCCATGTAAAGGGTAGTTAGGGGTGGGGGGATTTTCTTGAAAATCTACGTATCGCATCCTTGAAAGAACCTAAACCTAAATACCAAGTCTGGTATTTAACGGTCTTTTCGTTACAGACACAGACAGACAGAAAGACAGACACACAGGGACCTATTTTTAAAAATGTTATTTTCGGACTCAGGAGACCTCAAAGCATATATTTCCGGTGGAATCTCGGTATCGAATTTTTGAGTGCTTTACAATACCTTCTCTATCCCTATGTACATTGTACATATGGTGCTAGAGAAAGTAAAAATTGGAGCATTATTTCGAAAAGTAATATGACCATTTTCTTCAATGTGCTTTTGAGAGGAGTTTTGAAAAATATTAGTAATAAATTGATTCGTGTGGAACATTTTGAGTATGGAAATGTGTTGGAAAATGTTTGCGAGTACACAAGATTTACTTCCTATTCATAAGCTTTTATCTACCCATTTATAGTTTCAGTTAATCTGTAGTTATAGTGCACAAACGGGAAACACAATATATTTCCTTAAAATTTCGAATTCATATTATTTTATTATTAAACAAAGTAATTTTTTAATTTTTCACATTTTTTGGTCAATTTTCACTTAAACACTGGTGTCCAGCTATGAAGCATGTTTGAAAGGACTGGGCTACGTCATGTCGATGCAGCGAGGGTTGCATAAGACGGAGGGGATATGTTATCCCTACTTTTCCTCATTTTTTATGGAGTACCAGTTGATCTTCATGCAAGAGGGTGTGTGTGTGTCACGCGAGGGAGTGTTTCTAGTGCTGCTTCTTATGAGGGTTCAAATTAAGGAGCGCTTATGAAAGAATGAAGTGATGTTATCCGATACAGTACGGCACATGCCATTATGTGGGTGGCAAACAGCTCTTTTCCCTACTTTTTTACTTTCTCTACACGTACTATATACATAGAGAAAGGAGAAGGTATTGCATTCCACCCAAAACTTCTATACCCAGATTTCACCGGAAATACACGTTTTAGGGTCCCCTTTGACCAAAAAAAAAAAAAAAAGCGTTTTGTGTTCCGTGTGTGTGTCCGTGTGACTGTGAACACGATAACTCAAAAACGAAAAGTCGGTAAAATGACAAACTTGGTACTTAAGTTTAGTATCTTTCAGGGATGCGACGCAAAGATTTTGAGAAAAATCCCCCACCGCAAACTACCCTTTACATGGAAAAATTTCGAAAATTTTGATTTTCTCAAAAATTGCTCTAACTATTTTGATTAAAGTGGCGTATTTTAAAGATATTTATAAGGCAAATAAAATGTATATCTTGAATTTTCTGGGAATAGCCTCTGAAGACCACTTTATTCTGGATGGATTTTACGGAATTTTGCATAACTGCTAAACCGTAGGAGATGGACAAAAACTTACCACACAAACATGTAGAGCACGTTAAAACACTCAACTTATGTTATATTCATTTTTGATATTCCTTGTTATTGGTTTCAGCTTTAAAAACGTATACGTTTCTCATACAGGAATTTGTCAACTCCTGTCCATACAAACAAAGGAACTTCAGTCACATAGCAACCAGCTTTTGACTGTCACTTTAACCTAAGATACTCCCTTATTTTGCTTCTACTTACAAGGAAGCAAGTAATAAGACTATTTCTGCTATTTTTTTTCTCGTTTAGCATGAAGTAAATAGAAGCATTAGCTTTTTAACAACATTTTTCGCGGAGAAGTAGAGAAAGTCATGTGAACACATCAGATTTATTAATCTTCATAGTTCTCATGCTAGCTATGCGTTCACGTTTTCTAGGGCGCTCGGCTTCATTCGGTAGGTTTTGAAACAAAGTAGAGCGACAACATTGAGATATGAAGTATGCTATACATCATGATATCTACAGGCTTCAATGCTAGGGCTACATTCTGTTATAGATACCAAAGTTCACGCAAATGCACGCACGCTATGTTTCGTTTAATTATTTGTGGTATATTAGAGAGCTAATTCACAATAGTTGAAAGCCTCAAAGCGGAAAGGTAGGCAGGCGGGCGAGCTGCCTAACCCCCCCCCCCCCCCCGCCTACGATCCAGTATTCGCTTTCCCATGAAACCAGTGCCCCAGAAAAGAGTGACGCATAGTATGTGAGACAGTACAATTCTATGCTTTTCAGAAATTTCTTCCATCCTCGCCGAATTGTAAATTAAAATTATATATCATAGACATTCATCCCCTGAAACTGAACATGGCTTCCTTCGGAAGGGAAGTAAAGCTGTGGGTCCCGTGTCGTAGATTTACGGCACGTAAAAGAACCTCAAGCCTGATAAGAGAGGCCTCTGAGCAAAATTAAGCGATCTTCCACGCCCAATATAGAATGGGACGCTGAGAACCAAAGTAGTTAAAGAGCGTCCATAAATAACAGGCCATTTCATTTTTTGAAACTGGAAATTTAGTACACCTACTTAATGAGTTTATTTTGTGTAATTAGATTAATTCCATTTTTACTTTCTCTACATGTACTATGTACATAGTGTATAGAGAATGCATTGCACTCCACCCAAATATTCGATACCGAGATTTCACCGAAAATACACATTTTAGGGTCCCATGTGTCCAAAAAAAGCATTTTTGGAAAAAGGTCCGTGTCTACGTCCGTGTGTCTATGAACACAATAGCTCAAAAACGAAAAGTCGGTAAAATGCTAAACTTTATATTTAAGTTTAGTATCTCGCATCCCAAACTGCCCTTTACATGGAAAATTTTGATTATTTCAAAAATGGCTCTAATGATATTGATTAAAATACCGAATTTTAAAGACATTTATATGGCAAATAAAATTTATATCTGACATTTTTTTTGGGAATAGCTTCTAAAGACTTCATTCACAATGAATTTTGCGTAACTAGTAAACCGTAAGTGTTAGACAGAAAATGCTACACTAAAAATTAGATCACGCCAAAACACACAATTTATGTCATATACATTTTTTTCGTGAAATTGACCATTTTTGAGATATTTCTTGTTATTTTTTTCAGATTCAAAATAATAAAACTCCTGGCTCAGCATAGAAACTGGTTTCAACCACATGGCAACCTGCTTTTAAGAGATTTGACGTTCGTTTTAGCCTCGTGTATTCCCGTATTTTCCTTCTGTTTACAAGATCCCAAGTAATTAAGACAATTTCTGCTAACGTTTATCTCGATTATCATGAAGTAGATAGAAGAATATGATTTTAACAATAATTTGTTACAGTGATGTAGAGAAAGTCATGTGAATGGAACACGTAAGATTTTTAGATAGTTCAAACTAAAACAGAATTTCAGCACAAGAAGACGAAATAACAGTTGTACCTTATCACATATATTTTACTTTCTCTAACACGTATATACAATGTGTACATAGCAGATAGATAAGGTATTTATTCCCCCCAAAAATTCGTTACCGAGATTTCACCGGAAAAACATCTTCTGTGGACCACCGAATCCCCCCCCTCCTGCCAAATGGGATCAAGGTCCATGTGTCTGTGAACAGCATAACTAAAAAATCTGATGTGTTCCATTCACATGACTTTCTCTATATCTCTGCAACAAATTATTGTTGAAAAGCTTATACTTCTATTTACTTCATGCTAATCGAGAAAATATCAGCCGAAATAGCCTATCACTTGCTTCCTAGTAAGTAGAAGCGAAATAAGGGAGTACTGTTGGTTAAAGTAATGGTCAAAAGTTGGTTGCTATGTGACAGAAGTTCCTTTGTTTGTATGGACCTGAAATGTTAAATTCCTGTATGAGAAAAGTATGTTTTTAAAGCTGAAACCAAAAAACAAGGAGTATCTAAAAACGATCAACTCCACGAAAAAATGTATATAATATGAATTATGTGTTTTAAGGTGCTCTACATTTTTTACGGTTTAGCAGTTATGCGAAATTCTGTAAAATTCATCCAGAATAAAGTAGTCTTCAGAGGTTATTCCCAGAAAATTCAAAATATACATTTTATTTGTCGTGTAAATATCTTTAATATACGAAATTTTAATCAAAATCGTTAGAGCCATTTTTAAGAAAATCAAAATTTTCGAAAAAAGTTCCATGTAAAGGGTAGTTTGGGGTGGGGGGATTTTTCTCGAAATCTTCGTGTCGCATCCCTGGAAGATACTAAACTTAAATACCAAGTTTGGTATTTTAGCACACACTCACACACACACACACACACACACACACACACACGGACCTTTTTATGAAAATGTTTTTTTTTTTTGGATACAGGGGCCCTAAAACATGTATTTCCGGTGAAATCTCAGTATCGAATTTTTGGGTGGAATACAACACTTCTCTATCCCTATGTACATTGTAATGAAGCGACACGAATATTTTCAGGAAAATCCTCCTCACCTCAGCCAATTATTGAAAAAGTTTGTTTTTATCAAGAATGTCTCTAACGGTTTTAATTAAAATGCTACATGTTGAAGACGTTTTTATGAACAATGAATGTATAAACTGAATTTTCTGGGAATAGCCTCTTAAAACCTTCTTATTATAGAAGATTTTTGTGTAAACTGGTAAACCGTAAGAGATATACAAAAACTTACTACACAGAAAATGTAGATCTCGTAAACAGATTTTATGTCATATACACTTTTTATTGAGTCAACCATTTGCGAGATATTTCTTGCTAATTGTTTCAATTTTGAAGTATTTGTAGCCTGCCTTTGAGCAGATAAATGTGGAGCAACTCTAATCTCTACATTCACTAGAGCATCGGACGATGTGACCCGTCAGATTAAAGGTCGTTTATTTCCGGTGAAATCTCGGTATCGAATTTTTGAGTGGAGTGCAGTACCTTCTCTATACACTATGTACATAGTGCGATTAGAGAAAGTAAAAATCTGATGTGTACCATTCACATGACTTTCTCTATATACATGCAACAAATTATTCTTAAAAGGCTTATACTTCTATTTACTTTATCCTAATAAAAAAAAATGAGCAGAAATAGTCTTATTACATGCTTCCTTGTAAGTAGAAGTGAAATAAGGGACTACCATAGGTTAAAGTGATAGTCAAAAGCTGGTTGATATATCAATGAAGTTCCTTTGTTTATATGGATAGGAGATGACAGGTTCCTGTATGAGAAAAGTATAAGTTTTTCATAGCAGAAACCAAAAATAAGGAATGTCTCAAAAATGACGAACTCCACGAAAAAAATGTATATAACATAAATTGTGTGTTTTAACGTGCTCTACATTTTTTTGTGGAGTAAGTTTTTGTCCATCTCTTACGGTTTGGCAGTTATTCAAAATTCAGTAAAATTCATCCAGAATAAACTACTCTTCAGAGGCTATTCCCAGAAAATTCAAGATATATTTTTTATTTGTCAGGTAAATATGTTTGATATACGAAATTTTAATCAAAATCGTTAGAGCCATTTTTGAGAAAATCAAAATTTTCGAAAAAAGTTCCATGTAAAGGGTGGTTGGGGGATTTTTCTCATAATCTTCGGTTCGCATCCCTGGATGATACTAAATTAAACACCAACTTTGGTATCTTACCGACTTTTCGTTTTTGAGTTATCGTGTTCACGGACACACACACACACACACGGACCTTTTTGTGAAAATGCTTTTTTTGGATATTGGGGACCCTAAAACATATATTTCCGGTGAAATCTCGGTATCGAATTTTTGGGTGGAGTGCAATACTTTCTCTATACACTATGTACATAGTGCGTATAGATAAAGTAAAAAGTCAAGTGAGTGGAGAATATTCGTGAGGCGCAAGATGTCATTTGTTTGCTGGTAGCAATGTGCGCTGAAATGTGGGGCACATCCCTTGACATGTTTCAAAAGGGTGGAAAGTGGCACTCGACGATAACATCAGCATGCTAATAGCATCCTACCCCCCATTCAAGTTTTAACTAGAGGTAATTTACGGCGCGTGGCCATGTTAATTATACTGAAGCAGAGAAGGGGAAACATGCCAGGTGGTCCTTTACGACCAAGAGGCAATTATCAGTACCTGTTGATGTAAACAGTGACCTCTGTTGAATCAATGAATAAGTCAATCTATTTATACACCATTATGCATACACAATTATACATACACCATTATACATACACTGAGCTCCATCAATAGCACGGGTCCATAGACCGTAATTGCTTTTGTAATTCACAAAAAAATCTGATGTGTTCCATTCACATGACTTTCTCTACATCTCTGCAACACATTATTGTTAAAAATCTTATGCTTCTATTTACTTCACGCTAATCGAGAAAAAAATAGCAGGAATAGTTTTATTACTTGCTTCCTTGTAAATAGACGCGAAATAAGGGAGTACCATAGGTTGAAGCGATAATCAAAAGCTGGTTGTTATGTGACTGAACTTCCTTTGTTTGTATGGACAGAAGTTACACATTCCTGTATGAAAAAAATATAAATATAACATAAATTGTGTCTTTTAATGCGGTCTACATTTTTTGTATGGTAAGTGTTTGTCCATCTCTTACGGTTTAGTAGTTATGCAAAATTCCGTAAAATTCATCCTGAATAAAGTACTCTTCAGAGTCTATTCCCAGAAAATTCAAGGTGTACATTTTATGTGCCAGGTAAATATTCTTAATGTACGATATTTTAATCAAAATCGTTAAAGCCATTTTTGAGAAAACAACAAATTTTGAAAAAAAGTTCCATGTAAAGGGTGGGGGGTTTTTCTTGAAAATCTTCATGCCGCATCCTTGGAAGATACCAAGCTTAAATACCAAGTTTGGTATTTAACGGACTTTTCGTTTTTAAGCTGTGCTGTCCACAGACATAGACAGACAGACAGACACACACACACATGTACACACGGACGTTTTTCCTAAAATGCTTTTTTTTTGGATTCAGGGACCCAAAACATGTTTTCCGGTGAAATCTTGGTATCGAATTTTTGGGTGCATTACAATACCTTCTCTATACACTATGTACATAGCACGAGAAAGTAATAAGCAATATTAAAACAATCTGATGTGTTCCATTCACATGACTTTCTCTACACCTCTGTAACAAATTATTGTTAAAAAGCTGATTCTTCTATCGCCTTCATGTTCACGAGATAAACATTAGCAGAAGTGGTTGCATTACTTGTTTGCTTTCAAATAGAAGAAAAAACAAGGGAATACACTAGGCTAAGGCGATAGTTAACTCTTTTAACATTTCTTTGCATAGCCAGCAGTATACGAATTCCCGTACGAGAAAAGTTTAAATATTTTAAAACTGAAACCAATAACAAGGAATATCTCAAAAATGGTATACTCCACGAAAAAATGTATAGGACATAATTTGTGTGTTTTAACGAGATTTACATTTTTTGTGTCGCAAGATTTTGTCTATCTCTTAGGGTTTGCCAGTTATACAAAATTCAGAACATTTCATTCAGAATAAAGAGTTCTTCAGAGTCTATTCCCAGAAATTTCACGATAGAGATTTTATTTCTCATGTATATCTCTTTAACATACTGAATTTTAATCAAAATCTTAGAGTGATTCTCGAAGGCAAGGGGGGGGGGGTAGAAACTAAATTAAAATACCACGTATGGTTTTTTTTACCAATTTTTTGCTTTTACTTTTTCTATACTTACTATGTATATAGTGTATAGAGAAGGCAATGCACTCCACCAAAAAATTTTGATACCGAGATTTCACTGAGATTTTAGGGTCCCCTGTATCCAGAAAAAAAGTATTTTCAGAAAAAGGTCCGTGTGTGTCCGTGTGTCCGTGTGTCTGTAAACACGATAACTCAAAAACGGAAAATCCGTAAAATACCAAACATGATATTTAACTTTAGTATCTTCTAGGGATGCGACACGAAGATTTTGAGAAAAATCCCCCAACCACCCTAAACTACCCTTTACATGGAACTCTTTTTAAAATTTTTTTATTTTCTAAAAAGTGGCGTTAACGATTTTGATTAAAATGTCGTATATTAAAGATATTTATCTAACAAATAAAATGTATATATTGGATTTTCTGGGAATAGCCTCTGATCGGTTAATTTTACGGAATTTTGTATAACTGCTAAACCGTAAGAGATGGACAAAAACGTACGACACAACAAATGCAGAGCACTTTAAAACACACAATTTATATTATATACATTTTTTCGTGGAGTTGATTGTCTTTGAGATATTCCTTGCTTTTGGTTTCAGCTATAAAAAACATACTTTCTCATACAGGAACTCGTGTCCATACAAACAAAGGAACTTCAGTCACATAACAAACATCTTTTGACTTCACTTTAACCTATGGTACTCCCTTATTTCACTTCTGCTTACAGGAAGCAAGTAATAAGACTAGTTGTGCTAATTTTTTCTCGATTAGCAGGAAGTAAATTGAAGCATAAGCTTTTTAACAATAATTTATTAGAGTTATAGAGAAAGTCATGTGAATGGAACTCATCAGATTTTTTAATTATCGTGTTCACAGATACACATACATATGGACTTTTTTTCTAAAAATCTGATGTGTTTCATTCACATGACTTTCTCTACATATCTGCAACAAATTATTGTTAAAAAGCTTATGCTTCTCTCTGCTTCATGCTAATCGAGATAAACATTAACAATAGTGGTCTTATACTTGCTTTCTTGTAAGTAGAAGGGAAATAATAGCATACCCTATGCTAAAACGATAGTCAGATTTAAAAGCTGGTTGCCTTGTGGATGAAATCCTAATATAAAATCTCGTATGAGAAAAGTATTTTAAAACTGAAACCAATAACAGGAATATCTAAATTATGGTCAACTCTACGAACAAATGTAGAGGATGTAAATTATGTGCTTTAACGAGATTTACATTTTTTGTGTCGCAAGTTTTTGTCTATCTCTTAGGGTTTGCCAGTTATACAAAATTCAGAGCATTTCATTCAGAATAAAGAGTTCTTCAGAGGCTATTTCCAGAAATTTCACGATAGAGATTTTATTTCTCATGTAAATATCTATATATACGGTATTTTAATCAAAATCGTTAAAGCCGTTTTTGAAGAAAGAAAAAAAAAACATTAATATAAAGAATAGTACGGGGGGGGGATATTAAACTAAAATACCACGTTTGGTTTTTTACCAATTTTTCATTTTTTGAATCATCGTGTTCACAGACAGACATACACATGGATTTTTTTTTCTAAACTGCTTCTGTTTATATAGAGAATCTTAAACGTTTATTTTTGGTGAAATTTCGGTATCGAATTACTGTGTACATAATGTATAGAGAAGGTATTGTACTCCACCCAAAATTTCGATACTGAGATTTCACCGGAAATATATGTTTTTTTAGGGTCCCTTGCATCCAAAAAAGGCATTTTCAGAAAAGGGTCCGTTTGTGTGTCTGTGAACACGACAACTTAAAAACGAAAAGTCAGTAAAACAGCAAACTTTCTTCCAGGAATGCCACACGAAGTTTTTGAGAAAACTTCCCCCACCCTCAACTACACTTTACATGGAACTTTTTTCGAAAGTTTTGAATTTCTCAAAAAGGCTCTAATGGTTTTGATTAACATATTGCATAATAAAGTTACTTACCTGACTAATAGAATGTATATCTTGAATTTTCTGGGAATAGCCTCTGAAGACTATTTTATTCCGGATGAATTTTACGGAATTTTTCATAACTGCTAAACCGTAAGAGATGGACAAAAACTTGTCACATAAAAATGTAGAGCACGTTAAGACACACAATTTATGTTATATGCATTGTTTTCGAGGAGTTGATCGTCTGAGATATTCCTTGATTTTGGTTTCAGCTTTGAAAAACTTACTTTTTTCATACAGGAATTTGTTAACTCCCATCCATACAAACAAAGGAACTTCAATTTGTTTTCTCGATTAGCATGATGGAAGTATAAGCTTTTTAAAACTATTTTTTTGCAGAGATGTAGAGAAAGTTATGTGAATGGAACACATCAGACTTTTTTGAATGGAATGGAATAATTTCTCTAACTGGTATATGTACTATATAGAGAAAGTAAAAGAATTATGAATCAGAGGGGCGATAAGACCACTGTCCTTGAACTGGTTTTTTGCAAGGCTGTACGAATCTCCCTTGCTTGTTGGTGAGGGCTGGACAGCAGGGGGCGGACGCGAGCACACACTATTTGATCAATAATTTATCAGTAATCATCGTGAAGACCGCAAGGGTAAGATGAAGGGAGCAGGAAATGTGTATTTCCGGCCTTACTTTGAAGCCGGCGTTATGGACACGTCTGTGGTTCTCCCGCTAGTTTGTTATTAATTGCATTTCTTCAATAAACTAAACTTTGGGACGCAATTATTATAGGCTTTAAAGTCATTTTTACTTTCTCTAACCTGCATGTACAATGTACATAGTGGATAGAGAAGGTATTGTATTCTATCCAAAAATTCAATGTCGAGATTTCACCGGAAATATATGTTTTGGAGTCCCGTAAGTCCGAAAAAAGGTACAAAAAGAAAAAGACCGTTAAATGTCAAACTTGGTATTTAGGTTTTGAGGCTTCCAAGGTTGCGACACGAAGATTTTCAAGAAAATTCCCCCAGTTACCCACATGGAAACATTTTCAAAAGTTTTAATTTTCTCAAATATGCCAAAACGATTTTCATTAAAATCCCGTATATTAATGATATTTACATTGCAAGTAAAATGCATAGCTTGAATTCTCTGAGAATAGCCTCTGAAGATATTTTTATTCTGGACTAATTTTACTGGATTTTGCATAACTGGTAAACCATAAAAGATAAAAAAGAACTTGATACACAAAAAAATGTATAGTTTGGGGTAGGGGGATTTTCTGGAAAATCTTTGTGTGTCATCCTTAGAAGTTGCCAAACTTAAATGCTGATAAATACATTTGGTATTTAACGGCCCTTTGTATGTGAGCTATGCTGTCAACAAGCACACACAGACCACACACGGAGCTTTTTCAAAGCTTATTTTTTTCGACTCAAGGGAACTCAAAACATATATTTCTGCTGAAATCTCGCTATCGAATTTTTGGGTGACATACACTACTTACTCTATACACTATGTACATAGTACGTGTAGAGAAAGTAAAAAACTAAAAGTCACCAAACTTTCAACATTTTTAAGGGCGTGACACTACATTTTCAAGAGAACCCCCAACTCCAAAATACCCTTCACATGCAAATATTTTCGAACATTTTGATTTACTCAAAATAACTAACGATTTTGTTTAAAACATGGTATATTAAAGCTATTTACACCACAAATAACAATGTATATCTCTAAAAATCTGGGACTAGTCTCTGAAGACCTCTATATACTGATTTACTTTTGCATAACTGGGAAACTGTAAGATATTTTACAACACAAAATGTGTAGATCTCATTAAAACATACAATTTATATATATACATTTTTGTGGCGTTAACCATTTCCGAGATATTCGTTGTTAATGGCTTTAATTTTAAAATTCTTAAAACTTTTCTCAAATGGGAATTTGGCACTCCTGTTTCTTTTGCTTTACTCCTGGCCATGCAACGAGTACCGAACTTCAAACGCATAGCGACAGATTTTAAAAGATTTGACTATCCAGTTAGTCTTGTGTATTCCCTTTTTCCTTAATAGGCCGGGTGTCACCAATAGGTTGATTGAGTAAAGCAGAGAGAGCAATTTTGCTCGATGCTCCTGCCAGTCGCCTACTGTGCACTGCGCGGTAAGGAGGAACAAATAATCTCTTCAGTGTAGTGGTAGTATCCAACATTGTCTGTTCGAAATACGTAAATCACTTGAGTATCATAATGATGAAATCAGATTGTGCTTGTCTTAAACTTTTGAGACCTTACGGTTTTATTTTCTCTACACGTACTATGTGCATAGTGCATAGAGAATGTATTGCATTGCACCAAAAAATTCGATAATGAGATTTCACCGGAAGTACATGTTTTGAGACCTCCTCAATAAAAAAAAAAGTGTTTTTAGAAAAATGTCCGTGTGTGTATGTGTGTCTGTGGGCAGTATAACTAAAAAACGATTCCCTTAAATACCAAACTTAATATCCTCCAAGGATGCGACACTAAGATTTTGAAAACAAATTTCCCCCACCCTAAACTACCTGGAAAACGTTTCGAAAATTTTGATTTTCTCAAAAATGGCTCTAACGATTTTTATAAAAATGTCGCATATTAAATATATTTACATGGCAAATAAAATGTATAGCTTCATTTTTCTGGGAATAGCCTCTGAAGACCTTTTTATTCTGGGTGAATTTTACGAATTTTTGCATAACTAGTAAACCATGGAAGATAGACAAAACTTAAGAAAAAAAAACGTAGATCTCGTTAAAACGCACAGTTTATATTGAATACATTTTTTTCGTGAAGTTGATCGTTTTTGAGATATTTCTTGTTATTGGTTTCAATTTAAAAAAAAACTTATACTTTTCTTATATGGGAACTTGTCAACTCCTGACCACGCAAAGAAACGAATTTCAATTCCATAGCAACCACGTTTTAAAACATGTGAATGTCGGTTTAGCCCAGAATATTCTCTATTTATAAGGAGCTAAGTAATAATACCGTTTCTGCTAAACTTTACCTCTGTAAGCTTGAAAAAGAAGATGAACAAGCTTATTAACAATAATGTGTTATAGAGAGGTAGAGAAAGTAATGTGAATGGAACAATTCAGATTTTTTATATCTCATATCACAACTGTTCAATTAATAAGCACTTGCCTTTATTTAGGAACAGTAATTTGTAACCAAATGTTCATTAGCAAGTTCATATTTGGGTTTATTAATATTTTCAGAGGATAATATATCTTGTAGGTTCATGTTTGTTAGAGAAATTGCCCTAATATAATCTCTCTTACATTAATATTTATATTTCTGATATGAATGTGTGCATGCTAGGGCCGTTGAATTATTTATTAGAAAAATATAGAAAAACTAATAACTTTTAGTACTGTTTTATATATATTTCAACATAATCTCCTTTTAGCTTGATACACTTTTCCCAGCGCTTCTCCAACGTTTTTGAGCCTTCCAAAAAGTATGATTTTGTAAAGTCCTCAAAATAGGCATCTGTTTGGGAAGTGACCTCTTTGTTAAACGAGAATCGTTTTCCGCCAAGCCACTTTTTCAAGTTTGGAAATAAAAAATTCCCTGGGGGCCAAATCTGGTGAATACGGTGAATTCGTACTTTAATTCTAAATTTTCACCATCGAAACTGCGTAGATGTGCACCCCTGCAATGTCTTGATGGAAGAAAATCTTTTTCTTTGATAGCTGAGGAAGATTTTTCTTGATTTCTCCACCCAACCGGTGCAATAACGGTGCACAATACTCCGCATCTATCGTTCTTCCTTTCTGAAAGTAAGCAATGTAGATGATTCCATGTGCATCCCAAAAAATCTAGGCCATCACCTTGTCTGCAGATTTCACCACCTTTGCCTTCTTCCGAGTCGGTTCGCCTTTAAAAACCCTCTATTTCGACTGCAATTTTGTGTCTGGAGTATAGTAGTTTATCCATGTTTCATTTACAGTTATGTATCGACGCAGAAGCTCGTCAAGATTGCGACGGAAAAGTGCCGAATCAGCTTCCGAATCGATCACACGAATGCGTTTATCCTCCTTGAGAGCGGCAACCATTTTGCCGAGACCTCTGTCAGACCTAATTTTGCGTGATATGCCTGTGGCCTCTACTATTTCGCGAACTTTGACTCGTAGATCACTCAGAGCCATATCCCAGATTTTGTCAATCATTTTGGAGGAAGTCACTTCTACTGGACGTCCAGAATAAATTCATTATTTGTGGATCTACGGCCACGTTTAAATTACGGCTTTTAAAAAGAAGTGCTTAATCAGCGCAAGAAAATCATTTTTTTCTCATGTTTCTAAACAAGCACAATATTGTCGATTCAATTGCCTATTGCAACAAAACCACGATATGGTTATAGCTGAAACTTTAACAGCCAACTAGTATGAGACGATGGTTATTAAATACAATTCTTTCAATGCTATGAGTGCAGTTTATTGGATTTTGTAAGGAATTATTGAACGCCTCTTGTTTACATTTTATTTGTAATGAAAATGTCATAAACATATGGTAGGTACTTTAATCAAATTTTAGGAAAAATTTCCATGTAAAAGGTATTTAGGGATGGGAGAATATTTTTAAATGTTTGTGTGTTGAAAATGCTTAGAATAATCTGAAATTAAATACCAAGTTTTGTAGTTAACAGATTTTTTTACTTCTTCTTCTTCTTCTTCTTCTTCTTCTTCTTCTTCTTCTTCTTATTATTATTATTATTATTATTATTATTATTATTAGTAGTAGTAGTAGTAGTAAAGATAGTAGTAGTAGGGGTGGTAGTAGTAGTAAACAGAAATTATGTAGTTTGTCTAGTATATCATAACCTGAAAATTAATGCTCATTTGTGATGAGATATTAATATTTGTAAGTTTCTTTCTTAATCGCCATCTTTCTTCATATTTTTCTCCCTTAAATAAAGTGCGTTTGGAAGGTATTCAAGCAACTTATATAGCTAGGGAATAAGCTTAAGATAAAATCATTATTGAGCAAGAGCGATCCAACTTTTTTTTGGCTCTGTAAGCCTAGTTCTGTTTCAAGCTTTATTTGAAGACCCCTTTGTGAGCATCAGATAGGCAACTTCTCGAGCACATCTGTATTTCACGTTAC
Source organism: Hymenopus coronatus (assembly GCA_030762935.1). Lineage (NCBI taxonomy): Eukaryota > Metazoa > Arthropoda > Insecta > Mantodea > Hymenopodidae > Hymenopus > Hymenopus coronatus. The sequence continues at coordinate 42,905,632 of CM060899.1, forward strand.
ATACTACTCTTTTTATCTAAGCTTTCTTCTTCCTTAGAATGACATATTCTCTGTTCAAATACATTTTCCATCGTTTTGTTATTTTCACTTATAAGATAACATAGCGGTACCTTTAAGTGTTTCTTTTACACATTTCCTTGCTTAAAGTAGTGCAAAACTTTATCTATTTATTTTACCGAGTGGGATGACTCAGGCGACAACGTCTGCGATCCACATTCGGGAGCTTCCAGGTTCGATCCTTGACGTCCCCATTGAGCATTGAGTTTCTCATTGTTTATCTCTGCTGGTCGTCAAGGCGAATGTTGGGGTGTGTCTTCTTACACGGTTCTGCTTTCTCTCGTTCCTCTCATTTTGTTTCCCTTTCATCTCAGGTTAACTACAGTTCGTTCGGTAGCGGGCAGATGGAGCGGAGGCTTCCGATTTGGAATTACTACTTCTAGGCCCTTTCAACGGGAATTCTGTCAAGCCTGCATTGCAGGCTCATGTTCCCCGGTCCCGCTAGAGGGACGTCACGAACGGACTTTTGACTAGGTGGCCAAACCTGGAATTATTAGGGAACTAATAGCCCTTGATGTCTACAGTACATAAATAACATTCAATAAAAATTCATATCTTGAGTTTTTGTGGGAATAGTCTGTGAAGTCTTCTTTATTCTGAATGACTTTGCATACCTAGTAAACCATAAGAGATAGGTAAACACTTACTACACAAACAATGTTAATAACGTTGAAACACAATTTAGGACCTATACATAATTTGTGGCGTTACCATTTCAAAAATATACCCTGTTTTGGTTTCAGTTTAAAATATTTAAATTGTTCTCAACCTTGAACTCCTCATCCACTTCATATATCTTTTGTTTTACATTTGGCCAAGAAAAGAGAAACGAATTTCAATGACAATCGGATAGCGAAGGCTTTTTAAACATTTGACTATCGCTTTAGCATAGTTGTTTACCTTATTTCCATTCTATTTACAATGGAACAAGTAATTAAGAAAAGTTATGCTAATTTTATCTCGATCAACATGATGTAGATAAAAGAATAATATTTGTAAGAATGGTTTGCTTGCGGAACAGGTAGAGAAAGTCATGTGAATAGAACACATCCGATTTATTTCATGTATATATTGTTAATATATGGTATTTTAATCATAATCGTTGGAAATATTTGAGAAAATCAACATTTTCGAAATTGTTACCATGGTGGGCAGTTTGGACTGGGGAAGTTTGCCTAAAAAGCTTTGGAAGATACTCAATACCAAGTTTGGTATTTAACAGGCTTTTCGTTTTTGTGTTATGCTTTCAACATACACACACTGACGTTTTTCTAAAAGTGCTTTGGGGGACATTTAGAGGTTCCAAAACGTCTTCTTTATTATTAAAAGAGAATGTAATATTTGAGAATGTAAAAAGAAGAGATTTTGTGAGAAAAGTGCTTCTGATACGTATGTGATAAGAAAACGTGCTAATATTTAATTGCTTCGCGAATGCTCTAGAAGCAAGAAGATCTCTGTGAGCCGTTGTTGCATGCCGGCACTGATGTATGTAGAATAACCGAGGCTGATTGAGTATTCATCGACGGCTGCCGCTCGCTAGACGCCCTTTCTTGTGGCTGCGGCCGCCGTCCATTTCCAACGGTGATCGTGCCCGAATGGAAAAGAAGGAAAGTGCATTAGATTTATGGGGAGAGTGAGAGAATATTCCGTATGGAAATGTGGTCAAAATCCCCCACTCAAGCAGTAGATCATGTGTGAGAGAAGGTCAGCTTCCCTTCCAAAAGCTACAGCACTGATGCCAGGGAAAAGAAGGAAAAAAATTCTCAGTCAAGCGTTTTCTCAGCTAGAGTATCACACGAGGAAATGAAAGACTGAAGTGAATGACAAATGTAAAGCGAATATACTCAAGATACACCAGATATACCTTACTCTGAAGCACTGGACGAGGACAAATCTGATGTGCCAAATTCACATGATTTTCTCTACATCTCTGAAACAAATTATTCTTAAAACGCTTATGTTTCTATTTACTTCATGTTAATCGAGAAAAAATAGCAGAAATAGTCTTATTATTTGCTTCCTTGTAAATAGAAGGGAAATAAGGGAGTACCGTAGGTTAAAGTGATAGGTAAAAGCTGATTGCTATGGGACTGAAGTTAATTTGTTTGCATGGACAGGAGTTGACAAATTCCTGTATGAGAAACTATAAGTTTTTCAAATCTGAAAACAAACCAAGGAATATCTCAAAAAGGATAAACTCCAAGAAAAAATTTATATGACATAAATTGTGTGTTTTAACGTGCTCTACATTTTTTGTGTGGTAAGTTTTTGTTCAACTCTTACGGTTTAACAGTTATGCAAAATACCATAAAATTCATCCAGAATAAAGTAGTCTTCAGCGGCTATTCCCAGAAAATTCAAGAGGTACATTTTATTTGTCAGGTAAATATCTTTAATATACGATATTTTAATGAAAATCGTTACATCTATTTTTGAGCAAAAAAGTTCCATGTAAAGGATAGTTGTGGGAGGGGGGATTTTCTTGAAAATCTTCGTGTCGAATCCTTGGAAGATACCAAACCTAAATACCAAGTTTGGCATTCAACGGTGTTTTCGTTTTTGAACTATGCTGTCCACAGATGCACACACATACAGACACACATGGACCTTTTCAGAAAAATGCATTTTTGGATTCAGGAGGTCATTAAACATGTGTTTCCGGTAAAATCTTGGTATCGAATTTTTTAGTGGAATGCAATACTTCCTCTATACACTATGTACATATTACATGTAGAGAAAGTAAAACTTCTAATGTTTAAATTCAGGTGACTTTCTCTGTGTGCTATACAAACAAATTTTTCTACTAACACATTTTATTCTTTTATCTACGTCATGCTAATCTAGGTAAACATTAGCAGAATTGGTCTTACTACTTGCTTCCTTGTAAGTAGAAGGGAACTAAAGGAGTACGTTACGCTAAAGCGAAGGTCAAATCTTTTAAAAACTGGTTACTATATGAAGCAATTGAGGTGCGATTCGTTTTGCATGAGAAAAGTTAAGTAGTTTGAAACTTAATGCAGTAACAAGGAATATCTCAAAAACTGTCAACTCTACAAGAAAAACATATATGACATAATTATGTGTTTTAATGTGATCTACATTGTTTGTATGTTATGTTTTTATGTATCTATTATAGTTTAAGCGTTCTGCAAAATGCTGCTAAATTCATCCAGAATATACAGGTCTTCAGAGGCTATTGCCAGAAAATTCAAAATATAAATTTTAATTGTGATGCAACTATGTTTAATATGTGGTATTTCAATCAAACTTGTAGACCCATTTTTGAGAAAAATTAACATTTCAAAGTGTATAAAGGGTAGTTTGTGGTGGTGGAATTTTATTGAAAATCTTTGTGTTGTATCCTTGGAAGATGCTAAATATAAATATCAAATTTTATATTTAACAGTCTTTTCGTTTTTGAGGTATGCTGCCCACAGGAACACACAAATCTTTTTCTGAAAATGCTTTGTTTTTTCGGACTCAGAGGATCTCAAAACATATATTTGCGGTGAAATCTCGGCATCAAATTTTTAGGTGGAATATAATCGTGCCTTCTCTATCCACTATGTACTTTGTATATACGCGCTAGAGAAAGTGAACATTTTTAGCAAGAGTTACAGTTGTTTCGTGCAGTTGATAGTTTTTGAGATATTCCTTGTTTTTGGTTTCAGCTTTGAAAAACTTATACTTTTCTCATACAGGACTTTGTGAACTCGTGTCCATACAAACAAAGGAGCTTTAGTCACATAGTAAGCTGCTTTTGACTATCACTTTAACCTAAGGTACTCCCTTATTTCGCTTCTACTTACAAGGAAGCAACTATTTTCCTCGATTAGCACGAAGTAAATAGAAGCATAAGCTTTTTAATAACAATGTCTTGCAGAGATGTAGAGAAAGTCATGTGAATGTTGGTTCAGTGGCTGACAAATCCAGCTACTCTACGTAGCAGCAGTTTCTTTATGCCAGTGCTGATCTGAATATTGGCAGCAGGCTCTTCAGTATTCAATTCCAGTCTCGAAAGGCTCTCCATCATCCTGTAGGGGATGCAAAGTTCGGTGGGGAAGAGGTGATTGTCCACTGTTTCTTGGTATTCACATCACGATTTGCGCCCCATGACTGAATGAGTGACCGTCCCCTTTTCTGCATGAATTTGGTCAGTTCTTACACCTCCTCTTTAGTGGAAACGCGAGCAGCGAGCTGCAGATTTACTAATATTCACATAAATATAAAGACTATAAATATTAAACGTTTACTTACAAACTCTTTAATCACATTTAAACCATTTAAATCTTGATATACCAGAAAAATAGCCTGATGCGTTCCATTCACATGACTTTCTCAACATCTCTGCAACAAATTATCATTAAAAAACTTATGGCTTCTGTTTACTTCATGCTAATCGAGAAAAATAGTAGAAACAGTTTTAATAGTTGCTTCCTTGTAAGCAGAAGCGAAATAAGGGAGTACCATAGGTTAAAGTGATAATCCAAAGTTGGTTGCTATGTGACTGAAGTTCCTTTGTTTGTATGGACAGAAGTTGACAATTTCCTTTATGAGAAAAGTATAAGTTTTTCAAAGCTTAAACCAAAAACAAGGGATATCTCAAAAACGATCAACTCCACGAAAAAATGAATGTTACATAAATTATAGGTTTTAATGTGCTTTACATTGTTTATGTGGTAGGTTTTGTCTATCCCTTATGGTTTAGCAGTTATGCAAAATTCGTACAATTAATCGAGAATAAAGTAGTCTTCAGAGCCTATTTCCAGAAAATTCAAGATATACATATTAAATGTCAGGTAAATATCTTTAATATACGCTATTTTAATCAAAATAGTTGGAGCCATTTTTGAGAAAATCAACATTTTCAAAAAAAGTTCCATGTAAAGGATAGTTGGGGGAGGGGGGATTTTCTTGAAAATCTTCGTGTGGCATCCTTGCAAGTTACCAAATTTAAATTGGCATTTAACGGTCTTTTCGTTTTTGAACTATGCTGTCCACAGACACACACACGCATACACACGCACACACACGGACCATTTTCTGAAAATGCTTTTTTTTTTTTTTTTTTTTTTTTTTTTGGTTTCGGGAAGACCCAAAACATGTATATCTGGAAATCTCGGTATCGAATTTTTGGATGCATTATAATACCTTTTCTATACACTATATACATAGTATGTGTAGAGAAAGTAAAAATCTGACGTGTTCCATTCACCTGCTTTCCTCTAGCTGTCCCACAAACAACTTTTCTTACAAACTATTATATACATCATACTATTCAAGATAAACATTGCCAGAATTGGTCTTATTATTCCTTGTAAGTAAGAGAGAAATAAGAGAATGCACGGGCTAGAGCGATAATCAAATCTTTTAAAACCCGGTCATTATGTGAAACAATTGAAATTCGGTTCTCTTTGCTTGCAAGGAATAACTTCTCGATTGAGAAAAGTATCATGAACTGAAACCAATAAATCGGAATATCGTGAAAACGGTTAACTCTACAGAAAATTGAAGATCGTATAAATTGGTTATATTATGAAAATATCGTAAACATGTTGCATTTTAATCAAAATCGTAATTTTCGAAATTTCCCATGTAAAGGGTAGTTGTGGGTGGGGCATTTTTTTTTTTTTTTTTTTTTTTAGAAAATCTTTGTGTCGTATCCTTGGAAGATACTGAACTTAAATACCAAGTTTGGTATTTAACCGTTTTATCGTGTTTCAGCTATGCTCTCCGCAAACGCACACACACATACACATACACACACACACACACACACACACACACACACACAAATATGACATGTTTCTGAAAATGCTTTTTTTGCATTTAGGACGTTTCAAAACGTTTTAGGTGAAATCTCGGTATCTAATTTTTGGGTGGAATACAATACTTTCTCTCTCCACTATGTGCATTGCACATGCCTGCTAGAGAAAGTAATTAAGGTATCATTATGAAAGGTACATAACGAGATCATGAAACTGCATAACGATGAAGCACGTACCCTCAGCATGTTTAATAGATATAACATGGTATCTAGAATTTCAACAATCAATATTTTAAGGTCACGACACGAGAAGTTCTTTCAGAGTAGGACATTTCAGAGAATTGTTATTATTAATGTCAGAGAGGGGCCCTGATTTGAACATTGATTTAACTATCAGGAATACTTTTTCTCGTAGAAGTTCTGTAATTCAAAACTATATTATTGAAGCTAGCGTGAGTTATATAAAGAATGACAACAAACAAGAGTAGCTATTCTGATTGTGGTGAACATTCTTGATGACACTTCAGATGTCTCTAAAATGTGCCTTCTTTGTGTACTGAAAATATATAGTTACATTCCATCTAAATTCAGGAATTGGATTCCCGTCGAACATAGGTTGTATTCACGTGTTTTGTGTGGTTTTCTCTGGCCGGTAGGCGAGATTATTTCCTTTTCATTCAATTTCCATCTAATATTTCATGTGTACTTTTAAACCTTGTTTCTTATATCATTACCCTGCTGACATGTATACTTGAGCACACTAGCTGTTACCTTTTTCTCCTGATTGGCTAAGTACATCATTTAATGGGGATCTACGAAAATCATCCAGAAAGTAACAGAAGATTTGCCATAATTAAATAATAACGAAAGATGTCAACACATAACATTATTTACAAAGTTACATTACTTTCTTTAACGTATTCTCCATTCTTTTAAGACTTTTATTGTCACGTGATATCGGTTTTTTAATGTAGATGCTATACTTTTCCACCACTATAGATCAGAGCCAAGATGCCACTCCCACTTTGAGGTTACTAATAAAATGTATATCTTAAATTTACTGAGAATAGCCTCTCAAGTCCTCATTCTTAATACATTTTGCACAACTGGTAAACCGTAAGAGACAGACAAAAACTTACTACACAAAAAATGACCTACACACAATTTATGAGCTTTACTTTTTTTTGTATGGATAACTGTTTCCGAAATATTCCTTGTTATTGGTTTCAATTATAAAATACTTATACTTTTCTCAGACAGGAAGTAGGTCATGTTTCTTTTGTTTTACTCTTGGCCTAGCAAAGAAGCGAAACTCAATGACAATCGTATAACATCAGCTTTTAAAACATTTGACTCTCGCTTTAGCATAGTGTATTCCCTTAGTTCTCTTCTACTTATAACTAAGTATAAGAGCATTCTGTTAATGTTTATCTCAAATAGCATGAAGTAAATAGAAGTATAAGCTTTTTTAAGAATAATTTGTTGCACAAGAGGTAAAAGTGAGGTGAATGGAACACATCAGATTTTTACTTTCTCTATACGTACTATGTACATAGTGTATAGAGAAGGTATTGTATTGCACCCAAAACTTCGATACCGAAATTTCACCGGAAATAAATGTTTTGGGACCCCCGGAATAAAAAAAAGCATTTTTGGTAAAAGGTCGGTGTGTGTGTGTGTGTGATTGTGTACATGTGTGTATGTTTGTGTGTATGTGTGTGTATCTATGGACAGCATAGCTGAAATACGAAAAGACCGTTAAATACCAAATTTCGTATTAAGTTTGGTATCTTCCAAGGATGCGACACAAAGATTTTCAAGAAAATCCCCCATCCCAAACTACCCTTTACATGGAACATTTTTCTAAAATTTTGTCTTTCACAAAAATGTCTAACGATTTTGATTAAATTACCTTATGTTTAAGATACTTTTATGCCCAACAAAATACATATCTTGAATTTTCTGGGAATAGCCTCTAAAGGTCTCTTTATTTTGGATGATTTTCGTTGAATTTTGTGTAACTGGTAAACGGTAAGAGATACACAAAAACTTGCTTCACAGAAAATGTAGATCACGATTAAACACACACTTTATGACATATACATTTTTTTGTAGAGTTGGCCGTTTTTTTTTAGATATTCCTTGTTACTGATTTCAGTTTTAAAATACTTATTTTTCTCATATGGGAATTTGTGAATGCTTTGCCACGCAAAGAAATGGATTTCAATCCCATTGCAACCACATTTTAAAACATTTGACTCAGCCTAGTACATATCCTTATTTCCCTTCTACTTATAAATTAACTAAGTAATAAGACCGTTTCTGCTAATGTTTTGGCATTAAATAGAAGAATAAGCTTATTAACAATAATTTGTTATAGAGATGCAGAGAAAGTCATGTGAGTGGAACACATCAGGTTTTTACTTTCTCTACACCTACTATGTACATAGTACATTACATCCAAAAATTCGATACCGAGATTTCACTGGAAATACATGTTTTTGGAGCCCCGGTATAAAAAAAAGCATTTTTGGAAAAAGGTCCATGTGTGTGCGTGTGTGTGTTTTTTTATAGTGTTTAACGTCCGGTTTTACTACCAAGGCACAGCAGGCGATGACGCTGGTGATATATGGAATGAAGATGGAGCACCGGTGGAATGCGATGGCGGGGGAAACAGGAGAACCCGGAGAAAATCAGCCCCGCGCCTCTTTGTCCACCACAAATCTCACATGCGGTCGCTTGGTGTCGAGCCCGGGACGTCTAGGTGAGAGGCGAATGGTCTAACCACTCGGCCACGGCGTGGCCCGTGTGTATGTGTGTGTGTGTCTTTGGACAGCATAGCTCAAAAACGAAAATACCGTTACATACCAAACGGTATATAAGTTTGCTATCTTCCAAGGATGCGACACGAAGATTTTCAAGAAAATCCCCCACCCCTAACTAGCCATTATATGGAAAAGTTTTAAAAAATTTGATTTTCTCAAAAATGGCTGTGACGATTGTGCTTAAAATCTCTAATATTTAAGATATTTACATGCGAAATAAAATGTAAATGTAGAGATGTAGAGAAAGTCCTGTGAATGGAACACATGAGCTTTTTTTTTTTTAATGCAGATTCCCAGGGACTGTATCTTGAGGCCTGTTGGCTTAAGGAAACATGCCTTGGTAAGAGCGAGCGTTAAAACATTTTTAAAACATAAGCTGGAATGATATGCATATACCCTAGAGATGTAAGAGCAGAAACCATTGGCTGCATCTTTTATGTGGGCATGTATCCGGAGATCGCCTCCACGCCAGCCATCTCGTTTTGCCCCAATAAAATATGCAACAGTCGCCATCAATATGCGAAACCGTCTTGTTAACATAAAAATGGACACGGCGAGCAGAGTAGAGCTCCGCGGCCAATAGGATATCAGCACTGCTGATCCTGCAGCTCTATTATATCCTGATTTACCTACGGTCTCTCCATTCGGCAGCATATAAACCGCTGTTTGGGTGTCTCTAGAGGGCTTTGATTCTTTCTTTACAACGGTCATTATAAGGAGAACGAGACCAGGCTTTCTTTATTCCAACCATGGAAGGAGTAAACCACAATAATGGGGTGTTTGGTTTTCCGAATCTGACGTAGCAGGGTTCCTTTAAAACCTTATTTCAACCCTGAACTTTTTTTCTCCGCTGACATTTTGTATACAAATATTCATCATTTAGAAAGCTTATTCTTCCACGTGTTTCATATTAATCGAGATAAACATTAGCATAAATAGTCTTGTTTAATATTTTATTATAGGTACAAGGGGAACAAGAATATATGAATATAGGACTTTTAATGTTTTGTAGTACTTACAGTTTTTAACGTACAGTCATGAATGATATATCAAATGAAAGAGCAACTCAATGTGTGCACACGGCAGACATAGAGTATTTAAGTAAGTTCCTCCCAAACCTTTATTAGTGTGTGTTGAGTAATTGTTCTAACAACACTTACAATCCTCTGTCTTAAGTCTTGGAGGTCAGCTGGTAACGGCGTAAAGTCTGGGGAACATGGAGGCCATGCGAAACATGCTTAGTCATTCGGGCCCTTTCGGCTAATCCATTGGTTGGGTACAGTGTTTTTCAATTTAGAGGAGTCACTTTTCAACTGCACAAACTCCTTGAGATATTGTGAACCCCAAATTCGAACATTATTAGGTGGAATGTTGATTCATCACTGAAGACGATAGGATCTAATAGTTTGTCATTATCATGCAGCAATATTGCAGTTACAAAGTTGGAAAATAAAGTGTAGTCTATAGGCTTTAGAGCTTGTAGCAACTGTAAACGATAAGGATATAGTTGTGTTTCCTTAACATTTTCCATACAGACGTAGGTGCAATTCCTAATTTCCGACTAGCTTTTCTAGCAGTTTCCTTGGGGCTATGCGTGAAAGATTCTCTCACCCGTTCAACACGTTCTGCAGTCTTCCCTTTACACACACTGCCTGTGATTTTAAGCCGAGCATACCATCTACGGATGTTATCATTTGGAGGATCGCAAATGAACTCCCTACTGAAAGATCGTAGCAGTGTAATAGCAGATTTAGCCGTATGAAACTCTAAAACACAGAATATCTTTTGTTCCATTGTCGCCATTTTGACACTTACTCTTTAAACGACATTACTGTAACAGCAGACAGTCGAAACAAATGAAACCAGCGTTATCAAAACTATTTTGAGTTGCTCTTTCATTTTATATATCATGCATAACTGTACGTTACAAACTGCAGGTACCACAAAACATTAAAACTCCTATATTCATGCGGAAACACTCTGTATATTAAGTCATTTTAAGAGCTGATAACTGTGTGATCAAATTTTAATTCTGTTCACCTTGTATGACCAGGATAAAAAATTGTTTTCCTACTTGAGAATTATTTTTAAAATTTTAAAACAGTAAAAATAAATATATAGAAATAGTTAATTCTATAAAAAAAAAAAAAAAAAAAAAAAAAAAGGTCTGACATAAAATTTCTTGTTGAACAATATCTATATTTTTATGTAGCAAGTATGGTTCACCATTATGCAAAAGTTATCCTAAATGAAAAGGATTTCAGAGGTTATTCCCAGAAAAATCAAAATATATATTTTATTTGCGATGTAAATATCTTTAATACACGATATTTTAATTAAAATCATTGAGTCATTTTTGAGAAACACAAAATTTTGCAATGTAAAAGATAGCTTTTGGTGAAAGATTTTCTTGAAAATCTTCATATCGCATCCTTAGAAGATACTAAACATTAACAAGTTTGGAATTTAATGGCATTTTCGTTTTAGAGCTATGATGTCCACAGTCGCGCGCGCGCGCGCGCACACACACACACATACGGAACTTTTTCTAAAAATCTGATATATTCCATTCACATGACTTTCTCTACATCTCTACAACACATTATTGTTAATAAGCTTGTTCTTCTATTTACCTCATGCTAATCGAGATAAACATTAGCAGAAATCGTCTTATTACGTGCTTCAATATAAGTAGAAGGGAAATAATGGAGTACCATAGGTTAAAGTGACAGTCAAAAGCTGGTTGCTATGTGACTGATGTTCCTTTGTTTGTATGGACAGGAATTGACAAATTCCTATATGAGAAAACTTTAAGTACTTAGTAAAATATAACATGTCAGGATTGTAGCTGTAGTCGAATAATATCATTTTAATAATTTTATTATTCGACCATGACCTTCAAGCCCGACATATTATGTTTTACTAATAACACAGACCGTGAAAGTCTACGAGCATATGTATAAGTACTTTATAGTTGAAACCAATAATAAAGAATATCTCAGAGACGATCAACTACACGAAAAAATGTGTATAACATAAATTGTGTGAATTAACGTCGTCTATATTTTTTTATCAAGTGTAAGTTTTGCCTATCTCTTACGGTTTACCGGTTATGCAAAATTCCGCAAAATTCATCCAGAATAAACATGTCTTCAGAGGCTATTTAATAAACATCGTTAGAGCAATTTTTGAAAAAATCAACATTTTCGAAAATGTTTGTAATTGGCAGACTTTTAGAGCTATACTGCCCCCCCCCACACACACACGGACATTTTTCTAAAATTCTTTTTTTGGATTCAGGGGGTCTCCAAACAGATATTTCCTGTGAAATCTGGGTATCGAATTTTTGGGTGCAATACAATACTTTATACACTATTTACTATAAACATAGTACGTGTAGAGAAAGTAAAAATGCTTTTCTCTGACTCAGGGGACATCAACGCATGTATTTTCAGTGAAATCTCGACATCAACTTTTGGGTGTAATACAATACATTCTCTATCCACAAAGTAAATTGTGCATTTGTTCTAGAGAAAGTAAAAAGAGGTGTTGAAACATGCGCACTACTTACTCCAAACTCACGTAGTTGACAGGGAGTGCTGCAACTTACTATACAGCCTTAAGTGATGATGGTAAATAAGGGAAGAGCAGAAGAAAGAAAAGTGTTATCGTGCACATTATGGCAGAGTTTGGTTACCATGGCAACAGACATCTGGCATCTCGGCTCATTACTTGGCGTGGACTGGCACAGGAATGGTATTGACTCATCCTGCCCTCTCATTATCCTCACTCCTGCTGCTCCCTTCTAGGATCTCACACTCACGTATACAATTCTCAGAGATTCGAAACTGCTACTTTCTTACCCACTACAGCTTCAGATACACACAATTGTAACTAAGAGCATTAAATTATTATTATTATTACTTTCTCTTGCCCCGTATGTACAATGTACATAGGGATAGAGAAGTATTGCATTCCACCCAAAAATTCGATGTCGAGATTTCACCGGAAATATATGTTTTAGGACCCTCTGAATCCAAAAAAAGCATTTCCAAAAAAAGGTCCGTGTGTGTGTGTGTCCGTGCGTCCATGTGTCTGTGAACACGATAACTCAAAAACGAAAAATAGCTAAAATACCAAACTTGGTATTTAAGTTCAGTATCTTCCAGGGATGCGACACGAAGATTTTGAGAAAAATCCCCCCATCCCAAACTACCCTTTACATGGAACTTTTTTCGAAAATTTTGATTTTCTTAAAAATGGCTCTAACGATTTTGATCAAAATATCGTATATTAAAGATATTTACCTGACAAATAAAATGTATATCTTGAATTTTCTGGGAATAGCTTCTAAAGATCTGTTTATTCTGGATGAATTTTGCTTAATTTGGCATAACTAATAAAGCGTAAGAGAGAGACAAAAACTTACTATACAAAAAATGTAGGCCTTGTTTTAGGTTAACGTCCTTTAACCTGGTGGGTCATATGGGACGATGAATGAAATTGGTGAAATGATGCTCAAATGAATTTGGGTACAGTGGATCTTAAAGTTACTCGACATTCGTCCTTTCAGGATAAGGATAAACCCCGATAAAATACCTTATCCGGGTAAGTCACCCTAACCGAGATTCGAACTCGCGATCTGACAGACACGCTACCACCCCTATACCCAGGCGGGCTTATTATTATTGTATTGGTAACGCTTTTCCTATATTACGTTATAGTGGATAACAATTTTTACTTTTTCTAGCCTCGTATGTACAATGTACAAGTAGATAGAGAAGGTATTGTACTCCACACAAAAATTCGATGCCAAAATTTCACCGGAAATATAAGTTTTAGGGTCCCCTGTATCCAAAAAAAAGTATTTTCAGAAAAAGGTCCGTGTGTGTGAATGTGTCCAAGTTTCTGTGAACACGATAACTCAAAAACAAAAAGTCAGTAAAACACCAAACTTGATATTTATGTTTAATATCTTCCAGAGATGCGACAGGAAGATTTGGAGAAAAATCCCCCCCACCACAAACTACTCTTTACATGGAAACATTTTCGAAAATTTTGATTTTCTCAAAAATGGCTCCAACGATTTTGAATAAAGTACCGATATTAATGGAATAAAATAGTAAAATAAAATGTATATTTTGAATGTTCTGGGAATGGCCTCTAAAGACCTCTTTTTTCTGAATGAATTTTGCGTTACTGGTAAACCGTAAGAGTTACGTTTTTTTCGTGAAATTGACAATTTCTGAGATATTCTTTGTTAAAGTACTTAACATTTTCTCACACGGAAAGTTGTAAACTCCTAGTTCTGCATAGTAATGGCTTTCAACCACATGACAACCAGCTTTTAAAAGAGTTGACTGTCGCTTTAGCCTAGTATATTCTCTTATTTACCTTCTACTTACAAGGAAGCAAGTAATTAAGACAATTTCTGCTAATGCTTATCTTTATTATCATAAAGTAGATAGAAAAATACGCTTTTTAACAATAATTTATTTAGCTTAACGTCCTTTAAACTGGTTGGTCATATCGGACGAAATAAGTGAAATGATGTTCAACAGATCTCGAATTCCAGGGATCTTCAAGTTACTCGACATTCATCTTCTTAGGATAAGGGAAACCCCCGAGAAAAACCTTATCCGTTAACTCACCTTAAGCGAGATTCGAACTCGCGATCTGTTGAATGTGAGGCAGATACGCTACACCACACTACCCAGGTGGGCTTATTATTATTTATTGTTAGTGCTTCTCCTATATTACGTTACAGTGGATAATATTTTTATTATTAGAACCAGCTGTAAAATGCAATGCCACAGCCGGGTTTTGAACACAGTTTTTGCGTTCCCCGTGCGGATGTTCTAACCATTGAGTTGCTGTGACAACATGTCGGTATGGCAATCAATCTCCTAACTGATTCGTGTGTTTTTACCCGGCCAACCAACGGGTAGGCCTCCCTCCAGAGAACATTTTAATGGCGACTTGCATTCATAAGTACTCAATATCCGGGTAATATTAACAAAATGATTGCCAACTATTCTTAGGAAATAATCATTATTATTATTATTATTATTATTATTATTATATTGGTAATGCTCCTCCTATATTTATGTTGCATTGAGTATTTTTTTTTCTTTATTATTAGAACGACAGCTCAGCATTTAGCTGGAATTAGTGTCGTCAAAAGTTCTAGCGCCGTCCCAGTGGTTAGACCGCTCACCTCCAACCTAGGCGGCCCGGGTTTGATCCCAAGTGCCCTTATGTGGGATTTTTGGTGGACGAAGCGGCGCCTGGGCGAGTTTTCTTCCGGTTTTCCCCGCCATTTCACTAATTGCTCCATCATCACCATACCTATCATTCATTTTGCTTGCATTTCGTGTCATCCACTTCCTCACGTTCATGCATGGCTGCTAAGGGCCAACCAGTCGTTCCAGGTTCTCCGTTCTGTTGTTTCGTGATGTTGGCTCCCCGACAGGCTTCTGATCTCTAGACGGCAATCAAGACGAAGCAACGTGAGCCTTGCTGCATATGCAGCCACCAAAAGTATGAGTGGAGCGTGTAATCTAAATGCCCAGCGCGGTCAAATTCATACGAAGAGGCCCGTTCAAAGTGTTATTTGCTGCCTGGGATGGATAGGCTTGGTTGATTTACAATGCTCTAACGACGTAGTTCATTCAGAGCAGAGTAAACCCTTGCTTATAAACTGTAGAAAAGGCCAGGAATCTGTTGATAAATAAGAATGGTGGATGATTGATAATACAAAATTTTTTCTTGTTCCTATGCCATGGTAATCGAGATAAATATTAGCAGAAATGGTCTTATTACTTGCTTCCTTGTAAATAGAGCAAAATAATGGAATCACTAGGCTAAACCGATAGTCAAATCCTTGTTCCCTTTGCATGGCTAGGAGTAAAACAAAAGAAACAGAAATTAAAAACCCATTTAAGAAAAGTTTTAAATATTTTAAAATTTAAACCAATAACAAGAAATATATTTCGGAAATGGCTAGTTATAAAACAATGTATATGACATAAGATGTGTGCTTTTGTGAGATTTGAATATTTTCTACGGTAAAATTTTGTCTATCTCTTGCGGCTTACTAGTTATTAAAATATTATCCAGAATGAAGAGGTATTCAGACTATTTCTAAAAATTCGAGATAAACATTTAATTTGTCTTGAAAATATCTTAATCGAAATCGTTAAGGCTAGTTTTGAGAATTTCGAATTTTCGATAAATGTTCCCTGTAAAGGTTATTTTGGTGTGGGGGATTTTCTGGAAAACCGTTTTAATATAAAGTTTGGTATTTAACCGACTATTCATTTTTGAGCTATGCTATTCGCAGACATACATGCCCACACAAGGACCTTTTTCTTAAACGAATTTTTTGGATTCAGGGGTTTCAAAACAAGCATAGAATTTTTGGGTGGGATACAATGTCTTGTTTATCTACTATTTAAACTGTACATATGTGCTAGAGAAAGTAAAAAGTAATAACGATTTTCCATTTGAGAAATACATAAGTGTTTTAAAATTGAAACCAACAACAAGGTATATTTCGGAAGTAGTTAACTCTACAGAGACTATTTCCAAGAAAATAAGGATAGATATTTTATTTGTCACGTATGTCTTTAATGTACGGTATTTTAATCAGGATCTTTAAAGACATTTTGAGAAAATCAGCATTTTTGAAAAATGTTCCATATAAATTGTTTGGTATTTAACCTACTTTTCGTTTTTGAGTTATACTGTGCACACACAGGCGTAGGCGAACCTTTTTCTAAATCTGTTTTTTTTTTAAATTCAAAGTTCTCAAAAGAAATGGCGTGTTATTCATTGACGCTCTTTAACTGCTGTGGTTCTCAGCGTCCCATTCTATACTGGGCGTGAAAGACCGCTTAATTTTGCTCAGAGGCCTCTCTATCAGGCTTGATGTTCTTTTACGTGCCGTAAATCTACGACACGGGACCAACGGCTTTACTTCCCTTCCGAAGGAAGCCATGCTAAGAATTTTTACGCCCGAAAAAAGCCATCGTCCTCCGCCGGGTTTGAACCCGCGACCTTGGGTATATGAAGTTAGCATGGTAACCATTACACCACGGAGGGCGACCTTTTGGGCGACGGAAGGGCTAAAAGCCAGCATCTTTATTCTCACGTCTATTACAGCGCTGTTTTCCATTCTACGATATCATTTTAAATGGGCCCAACTAATCTAATGAACTTTACTCTTGCGTATATGCCGATAAAACACTTCCACTGCACTTATTTAAAGATTAAACGTTGCGTTTCTTTAGCAGATAAGATTAACGAGGTAGAATGGAGGTTATAGGCAACAGTATTATGAGAACTTAAAACGGACGAGGAGAAATTAAAAACAAAAACTGACTTAATGAAGATAACGTCTTAATGTTCTCAAGATTAAATAAGAACCAGAGACAAAAGAAATGAGACCAGCTAAACACAAGTATGCTTCTTATTCGCTTTTCTTTTGGTGGGAACATGAAAGGCAGCACTGCATTTGAAAAGCTACGGAGCTGCGACGGTAAATAATGCTTTATGCGGTCATAGCCTTCATCGCCGGACTGCAGCGGATTTTTATGCTTTCTACCCATTACTATGCATATGTGTAGCTGGTAGAGAAGGTATTGTATTCCCTCCGAAAATAAATACCGATATTTCACCGGAAATACATGTTTTGAGATCCCCGAGTAAAATGTTACTTTATCGACCAAGTATGTACAATGTGCAATGTAGGTAGAGAACGTATTGTATGGCATTCAAAATTTCGATACCAGAAATACATGTTTTGAAAACCTTGAGTTGCCCTCCGTGGTGTATTAGTTATCGTGCTAACCTCATACAGCCTAGGTCGTGGGTTCAAACCCGGCAGAGGACAATGGATTTTTTTCGGGTGTAAAAATCCTTAGCATGGCTTCGGAAGGGAGGTAAAGCCGTGTCGTAGATTTACGGCACGTAAAAGAGCATCAAGCCTGATAGAGAGGCCTCTGAGCAAAATTAAGTGGTCTTTCACGCCCAGTATAGAATGGGACGCTGAGAACCACAGTAGTTAAAGAGCGTCCATAAATAACACGCCATTTCCATTTCATTTCGCCCAAAAGTTCAGGGCAGCTTGATACCTATGCTAAAGAAACGTTTACATTTCTCTCAAGCAGTTTGTTTCGTTTCGTAGGTCAATATTGCTGTATTGGATAGGGTCACCCAACCCTAGGCCCGCGGACCAAGCAAGGGCTGTCGATAGATCCGATGTGAACCTAATTATCAACAGGTCGCGAGTTCGAATCTCACTTATAACAGTTACTAGACTAAGGTTTCTTTTTCCAGTAACTTTAAGTTCCACTGACCTTGGCAATAATTGAGGATCATTTCATCGCCCGATATGACCTACCAGGTTAAAGGTTGTTACGCTAAAAAGAAACAAAAAAATAGTAAATAAAAATCTGATGTGCTACATTCGCGTGACTTTCTCTACATCTCTATAACAAATTATTGGTAATAAGATTATTTTTCTATTTACTCCATACTAATCCAGATAAACATTGCTGAAATGGTTTTATTACTTAGTTCCTTATAAGTAGAAGGGAAATAAGGGAATACCCTAGGGTAAATTGACAGTTAAATGCTTTAAAATATGGTTGCTATGGTATACAAATCGATTCTTTGCGTGGTCAGGTGTTGAAAAGTTGCTGTACGCGAAAAGAATAAGTATTTTAAAACTGAAATCCATAACAAGGAATCTTAAAAAAGGTCAATTCCGGGGTAAAAAGGCACATAACATAAATTATGTGTTTTAACGAGCTGTACATTTTTATGTAGTCGGCTTTTGCTATCTCTTACGGTGCTATACAAAATTCATCCAAAATAAACATTTTTTCAGAGGCTATTCCCAGAAAATTTAAGATACACATTTTATTTGTCATGTAAATCTCTTTAATATACGATATTTTAATCAAAATCGTTAGAGCTGTTTTTGAGAAAGTCAACATTTTGTTCAATTTTTCCTTGGGGTAGCTGGGGTAGGGGGATTTTCTTGAAAATCTTCGCTTTGGAAGAAACTGAACTTAAATGCTAAATATGGTATTTAACGGACTTTTCGTTTTTGAGTTATGCTGTCCACAGGTGCACACACGGACCTTTTTCTATAAATGCCCTTTTCTGGATTCAGGAGGTGCCAAAACATGCATTTCCGGTGAAATCTCGGTATCGAATTTCTGAGTGCAATATAATACCTTCTCTACACACTATGTACATAGTGCGTGTGGAGAAAGTAAGAAAGCACTTCCCATAATTGACGCCCTGTATGGAGTAGTGGTTATCATGCTAGCCTCTAAAACCTAAGATAGCAGGTTTAATCATGATGGCTTTTTTCGGATGTAAAAATCCTTAGCATGGGTTCCTTAGGGAGAGAAGTGAAGCCGGTGGTTCCGTTTAATGTGTATTTGCACGTAAAGACATTCCATACCTTGAAAGAAGAAGGTTCCTGGGCAAAACTTCGCCATTTCATGTCCGCAAGTCGTGATTTCGTCATAGAGCGCCAACTGTGGGCAACGAGCTGATCCCTCGTCACCAATGCGCATAACGGGGAAATCACGAACTAGAAATCTCATATCCGATCACAGAAACATCGTAACGATGCTCCACTTGGGAGTCACAGGAAATAACTAACTTCCCATACCTACGTAGTAATGTAAAACATTGTATTCTTGGTACAATGTCGCACTTGTAACCACTCTGCTAATATTTAATTTCCCATACTTTTCCGGACACCTAAATACAACTTCCTTGGAAGCCTAACTCATTGGATTCACCAAAGACTTACGTAACTGTCACAGACGTTCTGCAGTGAGATAATGTAGTATCGTCACAGATTAAAATTCAGCATGTTTCTTTTTGTCTCTGTTTCAATAAAAGAAACTCAAACTTCTAGTACATAAAAGGTCGACCAACCGCCTCTTACTTCTCAGAATTCTCGCAGATTATTAATGACACCAATTTCAATTAAAAAGAAAAATTAACTTTCATGAAGACTGTTTCGAAAGCATCGGAAATTACAGGTCTCTTAAGATACATGAACCATTTAAACCTCGCTTCTTCAACTAACAAGCTACGAGCCCTCTCTTAATTCGTTAATTAGTTCAATTCCATATTAATTTGTATGGAAGAGCCTCTAAATGGGTTTTACATTAACTTGGGAGCAATAAATTCTGGAGGCTGTCAGGCGGAAGTGTGTATGTGGCTGACGAAATTTCCCACAATGCCTTGTGAGTCACTAAAACATCAAATGGACGTTATGGCGATTAAAAGAAACAAATGAAGACTTACCACGAGTCGCAGGCGATACTGGATCCTTGTCCATTCTTCCTATTGGGTCAGCGGCTGGAAGGAAAAACAAAACAAAAGAAAGCAATAATAATAGTGCATTACGTCAATTGGTTGTACATTATGGACATCTGTAATTGTAATAATAAGAGATGTGGCGTAAATAAATTCTAATAA
This sequence comes from Hymenopus coronatus, assembly GCA_030762935.1. NCBI lineage: Eukaryota > Metazoa > Arthropoda > Insecta > Mantodea > Hymenopodidae > Hymenopus > Hymenopus coronatus. Next base: position 42,925,792 of record CM060899.1, read on the forward strand.
AATTGCGGCTTGTCTGCTGTGGAAACTCGCATCAGTTATCAAGCTGGGCGACCATACCGTTAATAAAGTCTTGGAAGACAATGACACAGCGAATAGCGTGGTTTCCTTTTAAGGCAGCAGCTCGGCCATTTCTGGATATGGGAGGTAAAACAAACTGGATCATCGTCTGTCGGCAGCGATCCTGCATTTCATTCCAATACAGTACAATGGCAACATATGTTTCGAGGCAGAAAAAGTACTATGTGTTACATTCGCATGGCTTTCCCTACATCCCTGCAACACATTATTGTTAAAAAGCTTGTTTATTTTTACTTCAAGCTAATCGAGAAAAAATTAGCAGAAATAGTCTTATTACTTGCTTCCTTGTAAGTAGAAGCGAAACAAGGGAGTACCATAGGTTAAAGAGATAGTCAAAACCTGGTTGCTATGTGACTGAAGTTCCTTTGTTTGTTTGAACAGGGGTTGACAAAATCCGTATGAAAAAAATTATGTTTTTATAGCTTACACCAATAACAGGAATGACTCAAAAACGATCCACTCCACGAAAAAAAAAAGTATTGTATTTTATATATATATATATATTCCCAGAAAATTCAAGATATACATATTAATTGCCAGGTAAATATATTTAATATATGATATTTTAATCAAAATCGTTAGAGCGATTTTTGAAAAAATCAAAATTGTCTAAAAAAGTTCCATGTAAAGTGTAGATTTGGGTGGGAGGATTTTCTTGAAAATCTTCGTGTCGCATCCTTGGAATATACCAAACTTAAATACCAAGTTTGGTATTTAACACAGTTTTCGTTTTTGAGCTATGCTCTCCACAGACAGACAGACAGACAGACATACAGACATATACATACATATACACACGGACTTTTTTCCAGAAATGTTTTTTTATTCAGGGGTACCCAAAACATGTATTTCCGGTGAAATCTGGGTATCGCATTTTAGGTGCAATACAATACCTTCTCTATACACTATGTACATAGTATATGTAGAGAGAGTAAAAAGTATAACAATTTGGGTTAAATAACAAACGTGATATTTAAGTTCAGCGTAAGTTAAGGATGGGATAGGAAGTTGTTCAAAGAAAATACCTTCAACCCAAGAAACCTTTACATGGAACTTTTTCTCGAAAATTTTTATTTTGTGTCAAACTTTGTGCTCATCGAATTCCTATCCAGTCATGGCAAATTTAAGTCATATTTTGAGTGTTAAAAGATAAGTATTTCAGATGAATATTCTTTTCTGTGGTTCGGTCATACTGTACAACTCCTGATTGTTGTGTGTTCTGTGTTTTAAAGATCAAGAAACACCATATAAGATCATCTAAATTTTTGTGGCAATGAACTGACAAATCCTTTAAATCATAAATTCTGTAAACAATGCTAATTTTCACAGTTTCTAACATTCATTTATTGCATTTATAATAACTCAATTTATAATAATTAAGTATGTTTAGTAAATAGTATAAAATTACTAAACTGTAACCCCAATATGCTCTGCAAAACCTTCTTGTTATTTCTGTAAATGCAATAAATAATAAATAAAATACTTTCACGACAAATGAAATGTATAACTTGCAATTTATACGAATAGCCTCAGATGTTCTGTTCTATGAACTGCCTACTTACATTAAACTTTTACAATAAAAAATAGGGTATGTAATGTTTATATTTTCATAACAATCATACTATATATTTATATAAATACCTCAATATAATATAAATTTCTGCATAACTGTAACACATAAAATTTTACTGCACAAAATAAATTTAGATCTAGTCAAAACACACATTGTATGTGAAATACTTTTTTTTCTATTGGCTCTAATTTTTCTGGTTTACCCTTTTCTCAAATGGGAAGTTGTTATTAGTTTTTATCTATACTGGTGAAGCAAAGAGAACGAAATTTCAATTGTTTCACATAGCAACTATCTTTTAAAAAAGTTGACTGTCGCTTTAGCCTAGAATATTGAATTATTTCCCTTCTACTTATACATAAGCAAGTTATAAGACAATTTCTGCTAATGTTTATCTCGATTAACATCGGGCAGACAAAAGAATAATGTTTTGTAAGAAAAGTTTGTTTCCAGAATAGGTAGAGTAAGAAATGTGAATGGAACACTTCAAATTAAGTATAGTAGTTGCGTAAACTGTGGAGAGCTTTGTAAATAGTTCCCAAAGTCGCGGGTTTAAACCCGGCGGAGGGCCATGGATTTTTTTCGGGTGTAAAAATCCTTAGCATGGCTTCCTTTGGAAGGGAAGTCTAGCCGTTGGTCCCGTGTCGAAGATTTATGGTACATAAAAGAGGCCTCTGAGCAGAATTAAACGTCTCTCACGCGCAATATAGAAAATGCCGATCCCGGTGGCCGCGCTCGCTAAAGTGTCTCGCTTTGGCGCTTAGTGGTGCACAGGATCGTGGGTTCGAGTCCCGCCTTGGGCATGGGTGTTTCTGTGTTTGTAAACGTGTCTATGTTTGTATATGTAAAAGGAAAACGTTAAGAATAATGAGGTCTACTAAGGAAATATAGGAAACTGGGAAAAAAGGAATACAGCGCCGGAGTCCTGACAATAAATTTAAGCTTAATTTGCATTACTGTTCTGTAGTTTAGTATCAATGAGTGCCTGTTGCAATTCTAGAAGAACCAAAATCTTCCTCTAGACGCTAGCCAGGAAACAGAATCACTGTAACATTGGTTTTATTTCTTTCCGGGAAACAGCCTGTTAAACAGTAAATTCCGAGTGATTAAATATTAAGGCAAGTGGAAAATCACAGAGCTCTCTCGTTTCATCCATCAGGACACGCTCTCTGGGCATGACGTGTACGGATAGGTCGATAACAAAACCAAATTAGAAGCGTAAGGCGCTGAGTTTATTTTCGAATGTTTTGTGGCTTATCTTTTATTACTTTCTTTACATGTAGTATGCACATAGTGTATAGAGAAGATATTGTATTCCATACAAAAATTCGATACCGAGATTTCACCGGAAATACGTGTTTTGGGTCCCCCTGAATTCAAACAAACATCTTTTGAAAAACGTCCGTTTGTGCGTGTGTGTCTGTGGACAGCATAACTCAAAAACGAAAAGACCATTAAATACCAAACTTGGTATTTAAGTTTGTAACTTCCAAGGATGCGACACGAAGATTTTCAAGAAAATCCCTCCACCCCCAACTACCCTTTACAAGAAAAAGTTTCGAAAATTTAGATTTTCTCAAAAGTGACAAACGATTTTGATTAAAAATGTTTGCATGACAAATAAAATGTGTATCTTGAATTTTCTGTGAATAGCCTCTAAAGATATCTTTATTCAGGATGAATTTTGCGGAATTTTGCATATCTGGTAAACCGTAAGGTACAGACAAAAACTTACTTAATAGAAAATGTAGAGATCGTTAAAACACACAATCTATGTTATATACATTTTTTTTCGTAGAGCTGCTCGTTTGTGAGATATTTCTTGTTGGTTGCAGCTTTAAAAACTTATACTTTTCTCATATGGGAATTTGTCAACTCCTGTCCATACAAACAAAGGAACTTCAATCGGATAGCAACCAGCTTTTGACTATCACTTTAGCTTATGGTACTACGTTATTTCTCTGCTACTTACATCGAGGCAATTAATAAGAACAATTTCTGCTAATTTTTTCTCAGTTATCGCGAAGAAAATAAACAACAATTTGTTGTAGAGAAGTAAAGAAAGTGATGTGAATGGAACATATCAGATCTTTTTTTTAGTCTGACGTGCTACATTATGTACCTTTTCCATAATTTAAGCATTATTGTGATACATCTGTGGAATCTGGAAAATTCAGAGTATGTAAGATATCTAACTTTTTTTTTTTTAGTTTAATGCCATTTAACCTGGTTGGTCATATCGGACGATGAATGAATGAAATTGGTGAAATGATGCTCAAATGATCTCGGGGTCCATGGAGCTTTAAGTTACTCGACATTCGTCTTCTCAGGATAAGGACAACCCTTAAAAAACCTTATCCGGGTAACTCACCCTAAACGAGATTCGAACTCACGACCTTTTGAATATGAGGCAGACACGCTACCACCACACCACCCAGGCGGGCTCTCACTGAAATTTATATCAGTTATTACACTCAATAATACCATGTGTAGGACAGGAGTTGGATAGGTAAAGTCAGACTGAAACATTCAATGCCATACCTGGGATTTGAACCACGGATCTCCCGGTCTCTAGCTGGTTATTCTATCACTGAGCTACTATAGCAAAATACCGGCTCCGCATTACATTTCTCAACAGAATTGCATGTTTCCCAGTAAATGACAAAATGATCTCAAATTGTTCTGAGATGATATACCCTAATGGCAACTTAAAATGTCGTAAGCACTTTAAGTCCCAGTATAATATACTATTATGCTCAATTGGTATTGATTTAATTATTTTTACACAGTCATGTATAGGAAAGGACATTTTCAATCTATCTATCCAAATTGTTCCCAGATTTGAAATACTTACAAATTTTATCATATGGGAATTTGTAAGCTCCTAGCAGTGCAAAGAAACGGATTAGAACAACAGGGCAACCGGCTTTTAAAAGATGTGACCATCGCTTTAGCCAAGTGTATTTCTTTATTTCCCTTCTGCTTAGAAAGAAGCAAGTAATAAGACAATTTCTGCTAATGTTTATCTCGATTAGCAAGATATATCTGTAAGAACATTCTTTTAAAATCATTGTTTTTGGAACAGGTATAGACAGGCATGCGAATATTAACACAACATGATTTTTCTTTCTTCTTGTTGGCACTTAAGGAAAATGAAATTTCAAAGTCATCAACAATCGCTCCATTTTTAATTTCTCTAGCACGTATGTACAATTTACATAGTAGGCAGAGAAGGTTTGTATTTCACACAAAAATTCTATCCCAAGATTTCATCGGAAATGTGACATCCATTTCATGTATCTTTGGTTTATTCTTGGCCCAGCAAAGAAATTATATTCCACTATTATCACATAGCAACCAACTTTTAAAAGATTTGACTACAGCTTTAGGTGCACTCTCTTATTTATCTTCTACTTACAAGAAAGAAAGTAATAATATTAAGTTTAGTCTATTAATATGATGGAGGTAATAGAATAATATTTTATAAGAATAGTTATTTATCAGAAAAGGCAGAGAAAGCTATATGAATGGAATATATCAGATTTTTTTATTTCTTTGTTTCTTTTTTCTATTGTTCATGTAAGATTAGTGGAATTTCAAAGCCATCACATATTGTTCCACTTTTTGAAAATGTAACTATTACTGTAGCTTACTGTAAACTTAAACGAAATGATAAACGGAATGTAAGAACTATTTGTAGAAGAGTAATTAGAGAAAGACATATGAATGCTATACTTAATTTTCTAAACAAATAAATAATATGTTGCGAAGTGTGTGTACTAATAGGTTCTTATTACTTTTCTAGCATACTTATTAAATTCGTCCTTCTGTTCAATTTCAGGTTTTTCATCTCTTGCTTCATGACGTCATGTAAATAAGTATTATCGAATTGACATATGCAGTCAGAAGAAATTTATTTGACGGGATGACCTTAATAGCTTACAGTACATTATGTATTACCAGGTTAGTTTGTCATTCTAAAATACGGTCAGCAAGCAGAATTGCTTGTAGCGCAACAATTAGTTTGATGCAAAACTACAGTAATAGAGCGGTTCCAGATAATCGTTATTAAGGAGTGCGGAGAGAAGGGAAAGGCCGCTGAATAATCATACCTTACAATTACATATCTAAAGATATATGTAATATAGAAACTAGTACATTCATTTTCCTTGATTCGTTACCTTCTAATTTCGTCTTTCCCCTTGCCTCTCCTAACATACAGGTGTATGTGTAAGTAGCCGGAGGGGATTCTTATTGTACGTCAGACCCCAGAAGGATAGTATGCGATGAGAGTAATTACAGCGGGCAGCCGGAACCGAACGGCTGGAGGGAGCCACCGTGGAGGGCCCCATAACAATTCCAAGCAGGTCTTTATCTCGACGTGGGAAGTGCTAGGAGCGGGCGCCTCAGGGTCTAACCACACCCTCTGAATCTACAGACCACTTCCAACGCCGTCCTGCTGCCAATAGCTGTATTTCTAAAGCGCAGTCACCTCCACGGAAAGGCGTCACCAGCTCAATTCTCGCAAACACTTACAACCCTGAAAGAGACCGGTTGGATAAAACGGAGACGAAATGAAGGGTTAGGAAGTTCGAACAATGAAGAAACCTCCCCAGCATTCACCTAATGTCCCGGGGAAATCCCTGAAAAAATCCATGACCTCTCGAGTGCCCGTCTCAAACAAAATGCCTGAGCACTTTGGCTCGGTCGTAATCTGATTCCTGTTTCTATGGCAAGAGCAAGAGAGACATGTTCCGTGACGTTATAGAGCATGCAGTTTACTAACAATGTGCTAAATTAATACCCAGACAGCACTATTACATAAATCTGAAATAAAGTATCATCTAATAGAAGACTTTTACTGGCACAGAGCGGGATTGGACATGCAGCAACTCCGTGGCGGGAATTCGGGAGTCTCGAGTTCAAGACCAGGGGCAACTCTTCTTACTGGATCCTTATCATTGTTTTCCTCAGCGTCAAGATAAATAAAGGATTGGGTTATTAATAGCACAGCCCAAAGTTAAACCTTAGGAATAAAACAAAAGTAAACGCTTTAAAAAGTCATATGTGTATATATCCAGATATCGAAAAAAAAAACTGAAATGTAAAAATTGTTATTAATTTCTCTACTTCGTATATAGTACATAGGTAGAGAAGATATTGCATTGCAACAAAAATTTCAATACCAAGATTTCACTGGGAATATACACTTTAGGGTCCCCTTAAGCAATAAAAAATCTGATGTGTTCCATTCACAAGACTTTCTCTACAGATTTGCAACAAATTATTGTTAAAAAGCTTATGTTTCTATTTACTTCATGCTAAGTGAAAAAAAAATAGCAGAAATAATCTTATTACTTGCTTACTTGTAAGTAGAAGGGGAAAGAGAGAGAGAGTACACTAGGCTAAAGAGATAGTCAAAAGCTGGTTGCTATGTGACTGAAGTTCCTTTTTCTGTATGGACAGCAGTTGACAAATTCCTATACGAGAAAAGTATTAGTTTTCCAAAGCTGAAACGAAAAATCAGGAATATTTTAAAAACGATCAACTGCACAAAAATAATGTATACGACACAAATTGTGTGTTTTAATGTGCTTTACATTTTCTGTGTAGTAAATATTTGTCCATCTCTTACGGTTTAGCAGTTATGTAGAATTCAACAACAATTATCCAAAATAAAGTAGTCTTCAAAGGCTATTCCCAGAAAATTTAAGATATACATTTTATTTGTGAGGTAAGTATTTTTAATACACGATATTTTAATCAAAATAGTTAAGAGCCATTTTTGAGAAAATCAAAATTTTTGAAAAAAGTTTCATGTAAAGGGTAGTTGGGGGTCGGGGGATTTTCTTGAAAATGTTCGTGTGGCATCCTTGAAAAATACTAAACTTAAATATCAAGTTTGGTATTTTAGCGACTTTTCGTTTTTGAGTTATCGTGCTCACAGACACACAAACACGGACGCTGTAATCACATGTATTCTTAAACTAGTAGCGCCACTGTGGCTCCATTATTTTTAGAAGCCTGTTGGAGACCTGCTATGGACAGCAGTGGACTTTCTGCCGGTCTATAATCTACGCTAAAACAAGGAGGGTCTTGATGTAATGCCTGCCAGGAGAGCCAAATCCTATGCAAGTGAAATGTTCTTCTGTCGCAAAGGATCGTAAAAGTTGGTGGTGATAATGCAGCGGTGTATATCTCCCAGAGAGTAGCGAGCCCCTCGTGTCTTCTGGGACTCGTTCCGGCTGACAGCTGACGAGCGCTCCCTCACTCCTCTTGCGAAGTGACCAGGCAAGCCCGCAACACCACTGTCGTGCACCACACTTTATCATTAGAGGCGGCCAATAGGTGTTACAATTTAAAACAAGCAGGCACATAGGCTCTAATAATAACTTAAAATCACAACTTCAGTTTCCAAAACTCTCATGTTTTTACTTTCTCTACACGTACTATGTACATAGTGTATAGAGAAGGTATTACATTCCACCCAAAAAATTCGATTCCGAGATTTTACCGGAAATATATGTTTTGGGTCCACCTGAATCCAAAAAAAAAAGAAGAAGCATTTTTTGGGGAAAAGGTCCGTATTTGTGTGTGTGTGTGTCTGTGGACAACATAGCTCAAAAACGAAAAGACCCTTAAATACCAAACTTGGTATTTAACCCTTAGTTGCGTGCACTAGTACACTACATATGCCGTTTTTCCTTTAACTCAAGTTTAAAACTGGAGTTCTAGTAAAATATTTGGGAATAAACCTATAAAATTATTATATAAAATAACAGAGGAAATAGAAATGAAAATAAATGTAGATCTTTTATTAATCTTTTTCTTCCCAATTAATAGTTTAAATTCTTCTAAACCAGTTTACATAATGCACTACCAAAGGCACTACCAAAAAGTGGTTCAAATGACCATGAGTGTTAGTTGATAGGTAATGGACTGGCCATCCATTGAAAATTAAAATGTTGCAAGTTCAAATCCCAGTGACTGTGGCAAAGGACGGGGAGAGCCCAAGTGAAGTAATCGGTGTGATATTTGGAAGCTAATCGGGTTGCATTTGACGGTAGTTATGTGAGTTTTACTCTTTTATTTATTTAAAAATCGCTGCAATTTTAGGGCAAAATTGTATATATTTTTACAATATAAAACAGTCTTGATTACTTGTCGGATATGGTTGAAAGTTAGTATAACATGAAATTAATCCTAGAATACAACCCAGTTTGTATAGTTACGCTTAAAACAAGCGGAACTTATAGGTATCGACAGGTAACAGAGGGTTAAGTTTGGTATCTTCCAAGGGTGCGACAAAAAAGTTTTCAAGAAAATCCCCCCCTTCCCCAACTTCTCTTTTCATGGAACTTTTTCCGAAAATTTTGATTTTCTCAAAAATGACTAACGATTTTGATTAAAAATCTTTTATATTTAAGATATTTACATGCCAAATAAAATGTATATCTTGAATTTTCTGGGAACAGCCTCTAAAGACCTCTTTATTCTGGATGATTTTTATTGAATGTTGCATAGCTGGTAAACCGTAAGAGAGACAAAATCTTACTACACAAAAAAAGGTAATGACGTTAAAACACACAATTTATTATATACATTTTTTCGTGAAGTTGACAGTTTTTGAGATATTCCTTGTTGTTGATTTCAGCTTTAAAAAATCTATACGTTTCTCATAAAGGAATTTGTCAGATCCTGTCCATACAAACCAAGGAACTTCAGTCACATAGCAACCAACTTTGGATTATCACTTTAACCTATGGTACTCCCTTATTTCGCTTCTGCTTACAAGGAAGCAACTAATAAGACTATTTGTGCTAATTTGTTCTGGACTAGCATGAAGTAAATAGAAGCATAAGCTTTTTAACAATAATTTGTTGCAGAGATGTAGAGAAAGTCATATGAATGAAACACATCAGAATTTTTCCCGATAAACCACAAACTAAGCCCCGCGCTTCATAGTTTAACTACTATTAGGTACGTTTCTCAATATAATTTGAGATATCCTTATGTTTTAACGGAAAAAATACGATGAGGATTTAATATCGTGTTGGCATGTTGAAATGGTAACTAAAATGGTACGAGCAACCTAATGGAGATTGGGAGATCTGTGGTTGAAATCCCGGCTATGGCGTGGATTTTTCAGTACGAATCTACCGTCCAAACTTATGCCTACACACGATTTTTGTGAAGAAAAAAAAATTAATTACTATTTTTACTTTCTCTAGCACGTATGTACAATACACAACATGGTAAACAAGGTATTGTATTCACCAAAAAGTCGTTACCGAGATTTCACTGGAAATAAACGTTTTAGGATCTACTATATCAAATAAGGCACTTTTAGGGAAAAGGTAAAGGTATCTTTGTCAGTTCGCGTGTCTGTGATTACAACTCAAAAACTAAAAGGCGTTAAATACCAAACTTGATATTTAAGTTCCGATCTTTTCAGGATGCGACACGAAGATTTTCAAGAAAACCACCCCCCACTTCCAACTATCCTTTACATGGAAAAAAAAATCGAAAATTTTGATTTTCTCAAAAATGGCTATTACGATTTTGATTAAAATACCGAATATGAAATATACTTATGCGACAATTAAAATGTATATCTAAAATGTTCGGTCGTCTCCTTAGCGCGGTGGTAGCGCAGCTGCCTACCAAGCGGGAGACCTGGGTTCGATCCCCAGTACCGGCGTGGGGATTTTTCCCCCGCTGGGAGACCTGGACCGGGGTGCACTCAGCCTCGTCAGGTCCCTGGGGGGCCAATTGAGGAGCTACTTGATGGAGAAGTAGCGGCTCCAGGTCGTGAGGACCGCATTAACCGGCCGGGAGGGGCTCGAGGCGCTGACCACGTCTCACCCTCCAATACTGCACCCCATCCATGACGTCTGTAGTGGACCGAGATGGGGGACGCAGCGGCCGGGCGGTAGGCCAAGGCTCCCCGTGAGCTGTCGTGCCATGGAGTTATGTTAGTTATCTAAAATGTTCTTGGAATAGCCTCTGAAGCCTCCTTCATTCTGAATAACCTTTGCATAACTTGTAAACCGTAAGAGATAGACAAAGAACTACTATGTAAAAAGTGTAGGGGTCGTTAAAACACACAATTTATGTCATATATAACTGTTTTGTAGTCAACCACTTAAAAGATATTTCTTGTTATGCAATGAGAACGGATTTCAATCACTTAGCAACCAGCTTTTAAATGGTTGACTATCGCTTTAGTCTTATATATTCCCTTATTTCTCTTCTATTTATAAGGAACTAAGCAATACGTTTTTCCTCGATTAGAACGAAGTGTTCGAAGAATACTCTTTTTAGCAATAACTTGTTACAGAAATGCAGAGAAAGTAATTTGAGTATAACACATAAGGTTTTTTGTGTATAGCCTCTTGGAGATCAAACTATTCTCCAGGTTTGAAACCGTTCAATGTGATAATTAAGTTCGCTTTAAATGTTGCTGGATTATTCGTGGAGCTTCCTAACATAGGCAGCATGCAGGCAATCGATCCATCGAATTCCCCTCGATATATGCTCGTGTCTTTAAGAAACTAAGAGTGTCCATTCGTTACCGCATAGCGTCCGGTCCAATGGCTCCCTTAGGGTGTGCTGCCCACCTTCTCCAGCCCTTAAGGTATATTATGTATGTACACTTCGGTCAAATAACACCTGCAACATATACTCATTCAATGCACAACCCCGCTGATTGTACCCTGCCCAAACTAAGGACATTTTTCTACACTGAAAGATGGAAGCTGATCCAGAAACGCCAGACTGGGCCTTTCCAACCATGGCTCCTAAAAGTAATACACACTTGAAATGTTCCTGCATCAAATCTTTCTTATCTATAACATAAACACTTACACTGAATAAAATAAATGAAAAAAAAGTTGATGCTATTAGTTATAAATAAAACTGAAACAGGACTTGATTCGAGAACATTTAAACTCAGTATAGAATTAAGGGGGGGGGAAGTTAATATGAATTAGGATAATAAAAATCTTTTCTAATATTTTATGTGTCAATGGCTTACTTTGGTGCCATACAGAATTAAAAAGTTAAAAAAAGAAGAAGAAAAAAAGAGTACATCATGACCCATATAAAAAAAGATCTGATGTGTTCCATTCACATGACTTTCTCTACTTCTGTATAACAAATTATTATTAATAAGCTTATTCTTCTATTTATTTCATGCCAATCGAGAAAAAATTAGCAGAAATAGTCTTATTACTTGCTTCCTTGTAAGTAAAAGCGAAATATGGGAGTATCATAGGTTAAAGTGAAGTCAAAAGCTGGTTGCTATGTCAATGAAGTTCCTTGATTTATATGGATAGGAGTTGACAAGTTCCTGTATGAGAAAAGTATACGTTTTTCATAGCAGAAACCAAAAATAAGGAATGTCACAAAAACGACGAACTCCACGAAAAAAATGTATATAACATAAATTGTGTGTTTTGATGTGCTCTATATTTTTTGTGTAGTAAGTATTTGTCCATTTCTTACGGTTTAGCAGTTATGCAAAATTCGTACAGAATAAAGTAGTCTTCAGAGGCTATTCCCAGAAAATTCAAGATATACATTTTATTTGTCAGGTAAATGTCTTTAATATACGATATTTTAATCAAAATCGTTAGAGCCATTTTTGAGAAAATTGACATTTTCGAAAAAAGTTCCATGTAAAGGGTAGTTTGGAGTGGGGGGATTTTTCTCATAATCTTTGTGTCGCATCCCTGGAAGATACTAAACTTAAATACCAAGTTTGGTAATTTATAGACTTTTCGTTTTTGAGTTATCGTGTTCACAGACACACGGACACACACACACACACACACACACACACACACACACACACACACACGGACTCGGACCCTAAAACATATTTCCGGTGAAATCTCGGTATCGAATTTTTGGGTGGAGTGCAATACCTTCTCTATACACCATGTACATAGTAAGTGTAGAGAAAGTAAAAAATGCAGGAATAATGCCCCCTAGAAAGAAGACAACCAACATTACTTCATACATCTGTCACTGCATTTGTACGGTATTAAGTTAATATAGCACTCTGTATCTCGAAACTGAAAAGTAGTGTAATATTCAGCGAGTATGCGTAAAGACAGATGACAAAAAATCTAATATTTTTCATTCACTTGAATTTCTCCATCTATTCTGCAATTAACAATTCTTTAAAAAATCTGATGTGTTCTCTGCACATGACTTTCTCTATCTGTTTTGCTAACAAATTGTTCTTACAAAAGATGATTATTTTATTTACATAATATTATTCAAGATAAATATTACCAGAAACAGCTTTTGATAAGCATAAAATTAACCGAATAAATTATACTAAAGCAATAGTAAAATACTTTAAAAATTTTATCTATATGATTGAAATTCCTTCTATTTGGCCAGGAAAAAAAGAAAAGTTTGAAAACATTTTATGTACGAGAGCCGTTTTTTTCAACCTCCGATGTGCTATAAATAAAAGAAAAGTTCATAGAAAACAATTATTTTATTTATAAAAGGTTTGTACACTTATAGTTACTTTCCAACATAATCACCGAAAAGATTGAGACATTTATCGTACCTGTGCACAAGCTTTACAATACCCGCTTCAAAAAATGTTGCCACCAATGATTTCAAATGAGAATTGACGTTGTTTTGGTCTTAGTTGGTTTGAAAGTGCTGTCCTCCTAGCCACGTCTTCAGTTCAGGGAAAAGGTGAAAGTCGCTGGGTCAGGACTGTACGGAAAAATAGGCAAATATCTGTGAGACATGTTATTCTACCATATGCCAATGGGCACTGGGCTGAAGCACATTCCAGGTAGCCGTTTGAACACGAAACAGATGAAGAGCTGGTTGCTTCCTTCAGAACTCATTGCCTTGGTATATAAATATACATTAGGTTCTTGGAAACCCAAATCATGTGCGGCAAGCGGACGGATTGGCACTAAATTCTTTGTTGTTGAACCGCGGTCTCTTGCTGGTTTAATGACAAAGGAGTGTTCAACAGCATTTGTTTGTGCCTTTTGTCAGGCAACCATTGTCTGGGTACTTGCTCCTGGCTACAAACTGGAAATTCACAACCAAATGCGTTTACTTTATACAATAATAATGCATACAAAAGCTTAAGCCACTTCCATTCCCTTTCTATTCTCTCTTTGTAACGAAATCCTTTTCTACTTTCTCCTCTACTTATAGTATTAGGAGAAGTACTGCATTCTACTCTCGGAAATTTACCTACGGCAAAAACGAAATTAGAAAAGTGTGTGTATTTGTAAAACAGTATAACTCAAAAACCAACGTTTGTTGGTTAATTGCCCAGCTTAGTATTTCATTTTCAGCACCTTTCAAGGAAATGAGGCGAGGATATTCAAGAAAATTACCCCACCTCCAACTACCCTTTACATGAAGAAATCTTTGTCCCATTCATATGACTTTCTTTATCTGTTCTAAACAAGCTCTTCTTTCAAAATATCATTCCATCTATTTCATGCTAACAATATAAAAATTACCATAAATGGCCTTACTACCTAGTTCCTTGTAAGCAGAAGGGAAATAAAGGAATACGCAAGGCTAAAGAGATAGTCAGATTTTTTAAAAGCTGTCGCTATGAGATCATCTCCTTCCATGGTCAAGAGTAAAACAAAAGAAAGATGATAGGATGAGGGCTTACAGTTTAAGTAAATTTAAGAGTATTTTGAAACTGAAACCAATCAGGGAGTATCTCTGAATGTAAATGACATAAATTGGGTGTTTTAACGAGATCTACAAGTTCTCTATGTACTATGCAATTGCTATATAGTGTAAAAATACGAGACTGTCGCATAAAGCCTTTTCTATATTCACTTAATACAATAAGATTTGACTATTACTGAAAACTTATTGCATGTTCCGCTAATATAATAAGATTTGACATTGCTTTAAACCTACTGTATATTCCCCCAATACAATAAGTTCTCAATAATGCTTAAAACCTACTCTCTGTAGTGCGATTTATCAAGGTCCTCAAAACAGCTGTTTACCGTATCAATGATCTCTTCGTGGCTGTGAAATCTTCGTCCTCCAAGAATTTTTTGAGGTTTGGGAGCAGGTGATAGCCACTAGGTGCTAGATCTGGTGAAAAGGGTGGATGTTCAAGCAATTCGAACATTAATTCGCATATTTTTCCCATTGCAATGACTGAACGATGGCCGGAGCATTGTCGTAATGAAATAAGATTGTTATTATTATTATTATTATTATTTTGCCAAATGAAGTCTTTTTCTTTTCACATCATCACTCAAACGTTGCAGTAAGCCTGCGTAATAGTGCCCAGTGATACTTTTACCCTTTTCCAAGTAATCAATCAAAATAATTCCCTGTGCATCCCAGAAACACTGTCCATAACCTTGTTAGCCGACAAAATTGACTTTGCCTTTTTTGGAGTTGGTTCACCTGGCGCAATCTACTGTTTTGACTGTGATTTACTTTCTGGAGTGTAGGGATGTATCCAAGTTTTATCCATGGTAATAAGCCGTCTCAAACCTTCACTGAGATTTTTACGGTAGAGCTCCACATTCTTAACAGAAACAGTTTTTCTCTGTAGCTTTTGATCAGGTGTCAACAAACGCAGCACCTATCTTGCACAGATCTTGTGAAAGCCCAAAACATTACTTAAAATATTACATGCACGTTCTTTTGATATGTTTACAGCCTCTGCTATCTGAAACAACTTTAATCTGCGGTCTTCTAGTGCTAAACAATGCATTTTTTCAATGATCTTACTTCTACAAGGCGTCCAGGGCAAGGCTCATCACTAGTGCTCGTACGTCCCATTTTAAACTCTGCAACCCACCTTTTAATCATTAATTATGAAGAGGCAGAGTCTTTCAATGTACTGTCCATTTCCTACTTGATTTCTTTAGGTGTTAAGTCTTTCAAATGGAAGTATTTAATCACTGCTCGTTTTTCCAAATCCTCCATTTTCGTGAAAACTCTCAAGTTGTCTTATTTAAAATGCTGCCATTTGAAAACTAAACAAGTTATTGACCAGTAACTAAGGATACAAGCTAGTCTAGAGATAAACTATACGATGCTACGTTCTAACTGGCCTAGTGGCGCCATATCTGTGTGAGGGCCCGGGACTTATCAGCCAACTCTCATACAATAAGTTTTTACTGTTGATTAACTACTGTATATTCCCCTAATACAGTAAGGTTCAACTATTGCTATTCCCTAAATCCCTTTTACCTACAAAGAAGCAAGTAATAAAACAATTTCTGCAAATGTTTATCTCGATTAACATGAAGTAGATAACAGAATTAACGTTTATAATAACAATTTGTACAAGAATGATTAGATAGTACATATGAGTACAACCGAGAACTTTTTGTCGTATCACATCTAACATTGTCGACCTATTGCTTTCTGAAATATTCAATACACGATGGAGTACAGCAAGGAGATGACCTTTTATACATCCCCAGCCGTGTCGTGTACACAGAGATATAACAAAAACCGCAAGCTGGGAGCGGGACAACACGCAACACAAAATACTAGTTATTAGCCTCTCAGAGCTGCAATTTCGGTAGAAACAGGGCGGCCAACCTCTGTAAATGGTTAAAAAGGCTAATCCCTCTTATGTAAGTACACAGATGAACGTTGTCGCCGATTCCGCTTTCAATCCGTTTGTATTCATGTCATGGAAGATAATAGAATCCCAGAGCAGGCAAATTATGCTGCGCTTTAATATTAATACAATAATAAGGTCCTTCGTGAAATGAAGCAAACTCCTTGTATTCTTCCATGTGCAGTGATATAAATATTAACGGCAAGTTGCATGTTCTGAAGCTCGCTAGGATAAAATATGTAACTCGTTTGTTTCCGTTTGCGATCTTCAACTTTTATCCCTCCGCCTTCGCAACATTTTATAAAGGTACCATGCGGCACCATATAGCGTGATACCTTTTAATATTCTATAAAGACTAAAACAGATGAATTTAGATAGCATACATTTAACCTTAGAAAATTACTTTCATTTTTGAACACTGTTTAAAGACGGTGGAAAAGACAAGTTGAAATATTAATAAGTGCGTTTTACAAACTTTG
Organism: Hymenopus coronatus; assembly: GCA_030762935.1. Taxonomy (NCBI): domain Eukaryota; kingdom Metazoa; phylum Arthropoda; class Insecta; order Mantodea; family Hymenopodidae; genus Hymenopus; species Hymenopus coronatus. The sequence continues at coordinate 42,942,530 of CM060899.1, forward strand.
GGACAAATGTAGAGTTTTACTCAGATGCGCGACGCCCAGAACAACACTAGCATTTCCCTTTGAAGAGACTAAATCACAGGTTGTTGTATAACGATATTTTTAGCAACAAATGGTAAAAGCACGAATAACTCGTATTCTGTAGCTCTACATCATTATTTTAATTGTAGAAGTACACGGTAAAGGAATGGTGACATATTCATAATCAAACATTTGACCAATTTAATTTTTATCTATACAACCACGCTCTATAGAGGAAAATGGTACTGGAACTAATCAGCTATACATCAGGATGTTGAGACTCATACCCTTAACACCTGTGTGTATGTTTAGTACACACACGTGTTAAGGGTATGACTTCTGCCTGTGTGTGTTTAATATAGGTATATTAAGGCATCTCACAACTCCGTCCAGACATTAGCACCCAGACATACTCAAGCTCCCATGTGTTTCTGGAACTACTACCACGTCGAGTCCAACCCAATCCGAAGAGCTCTCTTTCGGGAGGGGCTCAAATGTTAGGCGCAGCGTACTTCTAGTAACCTCAGAAGTACTATGGGTGTTCGGGATCCGCAGTACTCATCCCTTAGGGACATCAAGAGTGAAATCATCACTGATGAGTCAAGTCGCTACTGATTAAGAGTATCCTAGGTGGACTCAAGAAACCCATACAATAACTTAACATAATTAGCCAAAGCGATGAGAACGACGGAGCCAAACAATATCCTTTGCGCTGCTACTGTCTTTAACGGCCCTTCATAATTGCTTTTCAAGAGCAGATTTCCTTTGAAACGACGATAAAAACTTGTGAAGTTGTGAAGGTTGCTTCTTGCGTGATGTATAGGCCTAAACCTGGCCAAGCAACTTATAACTTAAAGAACATAAAACTTAATTCGTTTATAAAAACACATGAGGGGCTGAGAGAACAAATGAACATCATTAGAAAGCATTTAAAATGAACGTCGGAGGCATTCAATTTAAGAAACAGAAATAAATACACTTTCCTCTCTACACGTAGTGCATATGTAGAGGAGACATTGCATTCCATGCAGAAATTCATAACCCGGATTTCACTAGAAATACGTGTTTTAAGGCCCCGTGTATGTAAGCAAAGCATATTTAGAAACACTTTCACGTAAGCTCAACATCTTCCAAACAAGCGACACGAAGACGAAAAAAAAAGTCTCACCCTAAACCACTCTTTAAGTAGATACATTTTCGAAAATGTTGTTTTTTCAAAATTGGCTGTAACGATTTTGATTAAAATATCGTATGTTAAAGATATTTACATGACAAATAAAATGCATAGCTTGAATTATCTGGGAATAGCCTCTAAAGTTGTCTTCATTCTGGATGACTTTTGCATAACTTGTAAACTGTAACAGATAGATAACAACTTACTGCACAAAAATAACTTTTCCCAAACGGAAATTCATCATTCTTATCTTTTGTTTTACTCCTGGAAATGCAAAGAGAAGCCGTATCTCAATCACATAGGAACCAGCTTTTAAAAGATTTGACTAAAGCTTTAGTCTAGTGTATTCCTTTATTTCCCTTCTACTTATATAAAAACTAAGTAATAATAAGGCCATTTCTGCTAATTTTATCTTGATTATCATGAAGTAGAAAAAGTAATAAATTACTATTTGAACAGTTTGTTAGAGAATAGGTATGGAAAAGTCACATGATTAGAAGACATCAGATTTTAAATTATGGATTACTTTGTGAATATTTTGGTAAAGTTTATGATTAATATAAAAATAAGTGGCTCTTATTCGTTGATTTATGATGAACTATTTTGTTTAAAACCGCATTAAAGTTAGTGTAGCGGTTCAGTGTCATCTAGATTTTGTTTATTACGGAGCTAAAGTACTATAAAGGAATTTGTAAGTTTTTGTTCTTACATTAATCTTAAGTTAGATCTTAGTTTTATCTCATTTTTCAATTATTACATAATGTTATAAAAATATTATGTATACCATTCATGCGACTTTCTCAATCTGTTTTGTAAAAATATCTTTCTTATAAAAGATTATTCCTTTATCTGTATCATGTCAACTAAGATAAGTATTAACTGAAAAGCTCGTGTTAGTTAGTTCCTTGTGAGGAAGGTAAAAAGGCAATACACAAGTTAACTCATTCTTTTACAAGCTGTCGCTATGCGATTGTTATTAAAAATTCGGTCCACTTTCAATGGCCAAAAGAATATAAAAAAATCTGATGTGTTTCATTCACATGACTTTCTCTGCATTTCTGCAACAAATTGTTGTGTAAAAGCTAATGCTTCTATTTGCTTCTTGCTAATTCAGAAACAATAGCAGAAATAGCCTTATTACCTGCTTCCTTGTAAGTAGAAGCGAAATATGGGAGTACCAAAGGTTAAAGTGATATTCAAAAGCTGGTTGCTATGTGACTGAAGTTCCTTTGTTTGTAGTTGACAAATTCTTTTACGATAAAAGTATACGTTTTTCAAAGCTGAAACGAAAAACCAGGAAAATCTTAAAAACGATCAACTCCACGAAAAAATGTATACGACATAAATTGTATGTTTTAACGAAATATACAATTTGTATAGTACGTTTTTATTTATCTTTTACAGTTTATCAGTTATACAAAAGTCATTCATAGCCCGCCTAGTGCGGTGGTAGCGTGTCTGCCACACATTCAACAGGTCGCGAGCTCGAATCTCGTTTAGGATGAGTTACCCGGATAATGATTCTTTTCGGGGATTTACCTTTTCCTGAGAAGACGAACGTCGAATAACTTTAAGCTCCGTTTCATCGTCCGATATGACCAAACCAGGTTAAAGGATGGTAAGCTAAAAATAAAAAAAAAAAAAAAAAAAAAAAAAAAAAAAAGGGTCATTCAGAATAGAGAGATCTTCAGAGGCTATTCCAAGATAATTCAAGGTATATATTTCGTTTACCATAAAATATCTTAAACACATGACTTCTTAATAAAAACAATGAGGGCCATTTTTGAGAAAATCTAAATTTTCGAAAAATATTCCTTGTAAAAGGCAGTTGGGGTGGATTTTCTTGAACATCATCGTGTTGTATCTTTGGAAAACACTGAACTTAAATATAAGAAGTTTGTTATTTAAAGGACTTTTGTTTTTGAGTTATGATGTTCACAGACACACAGACACACAGACACACAGAGACACACACTCAGAGATTTTTACAAAGAGGTTTTTTTTTTGGATTAAGGAGTCCTGTAACCATGTATTTCTGGTGAAATCTTAGTATCAAAATTTTGTGTGAATAGAATACCTACCTAACCCTGTACATTGTATACGTGCTAGAAAAAATAAAAATGTTAAATGATTTTAGAGGTTATTTTTCAAACATTTTGGGTATTTAAAGTCTGAGTCTTGATAAAAACTGTGAAATTTGCCTTGACGGCCACACAAGAACCCAGCAAACTGTCAATTTGTCCTTGAGAGCCTAGTTTAGTACACAAAGCGGAAGACTCGCAGCAGGTGCATTGACAAAAGAAGTACAAAGCGGCCTTAAGATGGACGTCGCGGAACTGTATAAGTAATTCTCCGTGCATCATACGAGACATAGAACAAATAATTAAAGCTGCTGTGCTGGGGAAACAAAAACAAAAATCCAATATGGCAGCGGTTCTCAACACAGGCCACTCCTACGTGCACAGCTCTAACACCCTTTCAGCCACGGTAATAATAAAGAAAACGCTTCTGCGAGTTGGTGGGGGAGAATTCGCCCGTTACCATGGTAACCAAACATGATTTCTTCATAATGTTCTCTTCTCAACATTCCTCTCTTTCTCTCTTCCCTCGCGAGAGCATCTCTTTCTGTTCGCTTATATTTTGTTTTTCTTTCCCTCTCAGATGTCTCCAGGAACGCCCTTCATTTCGTTCGGTGGCAAACGATGCAAGCACAACCTATTAACAGCATCAGAGAAGAAGCGAAGCGTGGGAGAGCGTTATTAGCCCTAAGCTGCAATATAATAAAGGTCTATAAAATTAAAGGAGCCAAATTGGAGACAGCATTCTGCTTTTTGTTTTCTTCCTACAAACGGCAACTTTCAGTAATTTTTGGGGGGAGGAGTGAATGGGGCGAAAATCAACAACGTACAGCGTAAGTGCACCGGCAGATGTTTCCATCCTTTCTGGTGCTATATCGTTTTACTACTCAACCAAAAGCAGTCAATGATCAGTTGGCATGACTGAAATTTTCTGCTGAACCAAGTGTTTCCAGGAGTAGTGCTCCGGCCTTTATTGCTAGACAGGTAGAATGTGGCAGAAAGAATGAAAAAAAAATTCTGCTTATTCTTTTATTTATTTCATGCTAATCGAGAAAAATTAGCAGAAATAGTCTTATTTCTTGCTTTATTGTAAGTAGAAGCGAAATAAGGGAATACCATAGGTTAAAGGGAAAGCCAAAAGCTGGTTGCTATGTGACTGATGTTCCTTTGTTTGTATGGACACGAGTTGGCAAATTCCTGTATGAGAAAAGTTTGTTTTTCAAAGCTGAAACCAAAAACAAAGAATATCTAAAAAATGATCAACTCCACGAAAAAAAATGTATATAATATAAATTGTGAGTTTTAACGTGCTCTACATTTTTTGTGTGTTACATTTTTGTCCATCCCTTACGGTTTAGTAGTTATGTAAAATTCATCCAGAATAAAGTAGTCTTCAGAGGCTATTCCCAGAAAATTCAAGATATACAGTTTATTTGTCAGGTAAATATCTTTAATACACGATATTTTAATCAAAATTTTCGAAAAAGGTTTCATGTAAAGGGTAGTTGGGAGTGGGGGATTTTCTTGAAAATCTTCGTGTCGCATTCTTGGAAGATACCAAACCTAAATACCAAGTTTGGCTTTTAACGGACTTTTCGCTTTTGAGCTATGCTGCCCACAGACAAACATTCACACACATACAGACAGACAGATACACACACGGACATTATTCTAAAAATGCTTTTTTTGGATTCAGGAGGTCTCAAAACACGCATTTCCGGTGAAATCTCGGTATGGAATTGTTGGGTGCATTACAATAGCTACTCCATACACTATGTACATAGTACGTATAGAGAAAGTAAAAAAAAAAAAAGATCTACATCTTTATTTTCCCTATACGTACTATGTGCATAGTGTATAGAGGAGCTATTGTAATGCACCCAAAAATTCGATACCGAGATTTCACCGGAAATACAAGTTTTGGGACCTCCTGAATAAAAAACAAGAAGTCAGTGGACAGCAATAGTTCAAAAACAAAAAGTCTGTAAAATACCAAACCTGGTATTTTAAGTTTATTATCTACCAAGGATGCGAGATTTTCAAGAAAATCTGTTCTCCCCCAACTACCCTTTACTTGGAAAAAATTAAAAAGGAATTGGTTTTCTCAAAAATGGCTTTAGCGATTTTGATTAAAATCTCTTATGTTTAAGATATTCGCATGCCAAATAAAATGTATATCTGGAATTTTCTGGGAATACTCTCTGAAAACCTCTTTATTCGGAATGAAATTTTCTGAAGTTTGTATAACTGGTAAACCGTAAGAGATAGACAAAAACTTATTATCTATACAAAAAACACAATTTATGTCAAACATTTTTTTCGTGGGATATATTCCTTGTTTTTGGTTTCAGCTTTAAAATACTTACACGTTTCTCAAACAGGAATTTGTCAACTCCTGTCCATACAAACAAAGGAACATCAGTCACATAGCATTCAGCTTTTAAAAGATTTGACTATTGCTTTAGCCTATGGTACTCCCTTATTTCCTTTCTACTCACAAGGAAGCAAGTAATAAGACCCTTTCTGCTAATGCCTTTCTGATTAACATGAAGTAGAGAGAAAAATATCACTGTTTTGTTTTTTACACATATGAAACTATAATATTTTCTCTTGCGGTTGACTTTAATATTTTTACCTTCTCTACATGTACTATGTACACATTGTATAGAGAAAGTATTGCACACCAACCAAAAATTCGATACCGAGATTTCACCGAAAATATATGTTTTAGGGTCCCCTTTATCCAAAAAGAAGCATTTTCTGAAAAAGGTCCGTGTGTCTGTGAACACGATAAATAAAAAATGAAAAGTCGTTAAAATAGAAACTTGGTATTTAAGTTTAGTATCTTCCAGAGATGCGACACGAAGATTTTGAGCAAAATTCCTCCACCCCAAACTCCTTCTTACATGGAACTATTTTGAAATTTTTGATTTTCTAAAAAATGGCTCTAAAGATTTTTATTAAAATACCGTATATTATAGAAATTTGCCTGAAAAATAAAATATATATCCTGAACTTTCTTGAATAGCCTCTGAAGACTACTTTATTCTGGATGAATTTTACGAAATTTTGCATAACTGCTAAACCGTAAGAGATAGACAAAAACTTACCACACAAAAATGTAGAGCACCTTAAAACACACGTTTTATGTTTTATACATTTTTTCGTGGATTGGTCGTTTTTTATATATTCCTTGTTTTTGGATTCAGCTTTAAAAACATAGCTTTCTCATACAGGAATTTGTCAACTCCTATCCATACAAATAAAGGAACTTCAGACACATAGCAACCAGCTTTTGACTACCACTTTAACATATGGTACTCCCTTATTTTGTTTCTACTTACAAGGAAGCAAGTAATAAGACTATTTCTGCTAATTTTTTTCTGGATTAGCATGAAGTAAATAGAAGCATAAGATTTTTAACAATACTTTGTTGCAGAGATGTGTGATGTGAATGGAACATCAGATTTTTTCTTCTAGCTACCATGTACATTATGCAGTGTGTGAGGAAGAGACATGGAAGGTCACATTTTCCATTCGTGCAGCTACAGGATTTAACAGAGATGTTTAATGATACAGTTACTTCTGCTTGCTGAGGGAGAAGATTGCGTCAATACGTGCAATTTTCTTCGCTTTTCTATAACAAGGGAGCCGCGCAGTTAAAGATGTTTCGCCTTAACGCTTGACGGTAAAGTATGTTGACAACCGTCTGCAGCTTTTTCTTCTCACTCTTTATGAAGTGCAATGTATTCGGTTCCTTTGTTGAGGCTTTAACTGCTCCGGAGTCAGCATTGTATATCCATGTGGTTCTTTTGCATAATCACTTAAATTGCAAATTATATTTTTTATGGACTGCGGAAAATCAGAACGAAGCGAGTGAAAAACATCTACCGAGTTCTTTAATTGAATTTCAATTTTTGCTTTCTCTACACGCACTATGTACATAGTGAATAGAGAAGGAATTGTATTTCTTTTGGTGGTAGTGTTTAACACCCACTTTTACTACAAATGGCACAGCAGGCGATGACACTGCGCCGTTTTGTCCGGCTCAAATCTCACATGCGGTCACTTAGGATCGAACCCGGGCCGTTTAGGTGAGAGGCGAGTGCGGCCCAATAATATAATTGTATATAATATAATTCTGAGGCAAAAGCATTTTTAGATTAATGTCTGTGTGTGTGTGTGTGTGTGTGTGTACGTCTTTGTCACTATGTGTCTGTGTGTGACTGTGGGCGCATGACTCAAAAATGAAAATTCCGTTCAATACAAACTTGGCATTTAAGTATGGTACCTTCCAAGGATGCGACACGAAGATTTTCAAGAAAATCCCCCCAGGGCCAACCACCCTTTCCATGGAAAAATTGTTGTTCTCGAAAATTTTGATTTTCTCAAAAATGGCTCTATAGATTTTGATTACAATATCGTATATTAAAGACATTTACAGGACAAATAAAATCATATCTTGAATTTTTTTGGGAAAAGCCTTTGAAGACATCTTATTCTGGATGAATTTTTCTGAATTTTCATAGGTAACTGGTAAACCGTAGGAAGTATTAAAAACGTACCCAATAAAATGTAGAGCACGTTAAAACACACAATTCATGTTATATACATTTTTTCGTAGAGTTTCCGGTTTCTGATATATTACTTGCTATTGGTTTCATTACGGGAATCACTCACTACCTTGTAAGCCGAAGCGAAATACCATAGTTTAAAGTGATAGTCCAAAGCTGGTTGCTATGTGACTGAGGTTCCTTTGTTTGTATGGACAGCAGTTGACAAATTCCGTATGAGAAATACGTTTTTCAAAGCTGAAAAAAATAACAAGGAACATCTGAAAAACGATCAACTCCAAGAAAAATAAATGTATATGACATAAATTTTGTGTTTTATTGTGATCTAAATTTTTTGTTTAGCAAGTTTTGTCCATCTCTTACGGTTTACCAGTTATGCAAAATTTCGCAAAATTCACCCAGAATAAACGTCTTTAGATGCTATTCCCAGAAAGTTCAAGATATAGATTTCATTTGTCATGTAAATATCATAAATATAAGAGATTTGAATCAAAATCATTAGAACAGTTTTTGAGAAACTCAAAATTTTCGTAAAAAGTTCCATGTAAAGGGTAGTGTGGGGTGGGAGGATTTTCTTGAAAAGTGGTTGTCGCTTCCTTGGAAGATACCAAATTTCAATACCAAGTTTGGTATTAACGATCTTTTCGTTTTTGAGCTATTCTGTCCACAGATATACTGTGATTTAGAACACCCAAAACATGTATTTCCGGTGAAATCTCGGTATCGAATTTTTGGGTGCAATACAATACCTTCTCTATACACTATGTACATAGTACGTGAAGAGAAAGTAATAAGACTCTTACATTCATTAGATGTTTCGAAACAGCGTGTGTACTTAATATGCCATCACCGTCGTGGTCTCAGCTTTGTTACCTGCACCAGATTGCAATGTTATTCTGAGAATGCTCTATTTCCATCGTAGGCCGTAAGTCCTTACATATTCAATGGTCTTATCGTGTTGTTTATTAAGTGATAAATTGTTGGATTTCCCGACTCAGACTCCTGACACTTCACGATTGCAGTCTTTTTACTTATCTCGGTAATTAACCTACTTTGCACAGCCAATAAAACCATTTATCTGTTGATGACTGTCATTTCTTCTACCTTATATTTCAAGGAGTTCCACTGCTATATTATTCAGGTCTGATTCTAATGAAAGCCTGGTTACCAATATTGAATTAATTATTGGTTGTACTAACAAAATTAGTAAAGGGCATTTTTTACTTTCTCTACACGTACTATGTACAGAGAAGGTATTGAAATGCACCCAGAAATTCGATACCGAGATTTCACCGGAAATACATGTTTTGGGTCCTCCTGAATCCAAAAAAAAAAAAGTATTTTTAGCTAAGCTGTCTGTGGACAGCTTAGCTCAGAAACGAAAACTCTGTTAAGTACCAAACTTGTTATTTAAGTTTAGTACTTCTCAAGGATGTAACACGAAGATTTTCAAGAAAATCCCCCAACCTTAAACTACCGTTTGCATGGAAAAATTTTCGAACATTTTTATTTTCCCAAAAATTGCTGCAATGATTTTGATTAAAATACGGTATATTAAACATATTCTCATGAAAAATAAAATGTATATTTTGAATTTTCTGGGAATAGTCTCTCAAGACTTCTTGGATAAATTTTGCTTAACCGATAAACCGTAAGAAATAGACAAAATCTTTCTACACAAAAAAAAATGTAGATCTCGTTAAAACACATAATTTATATATACACATATATCTGTTTTTTTGAAGAGGGGACCGTTTCTGAGACAGGTTTGTTTTCAGTTTCAAGTTTAAAATACTTAAACTTTTCTCATATGGAAGTTTGTCAACTCCTGGCCATACAAACAAATCACTTTCAAACACATAGCAACCAGCTTTTAGCCTATGGTACTTCCTTATTTCCCTTCTACTTTTAAGGAAGCAAGTAATAAGACAATTTCCGGTAATTTTTATCTCGATTAGCATGAAGGAGATAGAACAATAAGCTTTTTAACATTCAGAGCTGCAGAGAAAGTCATGTGAGTGGAACACGTCAAATGTTTTTAGAGAATAAAGTCAGCTTTTAGATTCAGAAATGATGTGATGTGAGTTCTTCTCAAGGTCTGAGATAATTTACAGCCCATGTTCCATTCGTAAAGTTCTAACAAAAAGGCCCCCGCGATCTCCAGATCTCAATCCGACCTTAATGAACGGGGTTTCCTGACACATTCAACATCCCGACAGGAACTGAAAGAAGCTATCTCGCAAGACATTGCTAATATTACAAAACATAATCTGCAAAATGCTATGGATGGCGTTTCAGAAAGATTTGTGTACGTTGAACAAGTGAACGGAAGACTTATTCCAAATGTTTTATATAACTTTACTGGGAAAACAGTAAGTTCTTTTGTTTTTGTTTTTTGTTTTCCTAATTCAGAAAGACCCTATATACTAACGGAATGCGTGATGTAGCAATTTCTGAAATTAAAATGAAGGAGATAGAAATATAGTCGCCTTCTGTTGTGTAGTGGTTACTATTCTAGTCTCTGAAACCAAAGATTGCAGGTTCAAACCTTCGGAAGAGAATTAAAAGCGTGGGCCCGTGTAATGTTCATTTGCACGTGAAAGAACCCCATACCTTGAAACCAGAAGGTTCTTGGGTAAAAATTTCCGCCATTTCGCGTTCGCAAGTCGTGATTTCGTCCTACAGTGCCATCTGTAGGCGACGAGATGATCCCTTGACACCATGGCGCATAGTGGTGAACCCACGAACTAAAACTTCAAATCTGATCATGGAAACATCGTAACGATGCCTTATTCTCCACTTAGGGCATACAGATAGAAATATTAGCTTGTACAACCACTAATACCAGATGGAGGGTAGAGAAAGTCATGTGATTGTAACACATCTGATTGTTCTAATAATTCGACATCTATATTATAGTTACTTGCCTTCTGCTTCACCTGTATCTTTATGAAAGTAAAGACATAACCCATTTTGGCCTTTAACCCTCAATTAAGGCTCCAACGGAGCACACAAATAATCTATCAATAATTACCCTTGCGAAAGATATTAGATTTTCTTGCCCAGTCCCGTTTTTCTTCTCGTCCCCCCCCCCTTCCTTGTTTCTTTGTTCCTGACTTCTATATATAGCTCTTGTAATTAATTTGGTTTATCCAGCCAACATCACGGGTCGGAAAACAAGGAGAGGGGTTGGGGGGGGGGGGGACTATTTCTCTTTTATTGTCGCTTAATGATTGCCCAGCACCTGCAAGCGACAGCAGGAAATATCAGGAGTAAAGAAAACCTGGAGCGAGACAAATCAATTTTCTTCGCTAATCGCTTTATCACAATCCGCTATTGTGAAACACGCACTTTTTGGTGTGAGAAGATATCTTCAAGTGTTATTGCTCTAATGGCTACACTTCTTGAATTAGACACGGTTATACCTGTCCTAGGCCTCGATGTCTCAAAACTGTTACTTCTGGAAATGACGTAACAGTTACATTGTAACGGTTATCTTAAAGTAACGGCTACTGAAATAATGGAAACAGACAGTATATAATTTTATTTTCTCTAGCACGCATGTACAGGGTACATAGCGGATAGAGAAGGTAATGTATTCCACCCAAAAATTGGACACCGATATTTCACCGGAAATAAATGTTTTGGGGTCCCCTGAATCCGAAAAAATGTTTACAAAAAGTCTATGTGTGCCTGTGGACAGCATAGCTGATAAACGAAAAGACCGCTAAATACAAAATTAGTTTAATGTCTTCCAAGGATGCGATACGAAGATTTTCAAACAAATCCCCCATCCCTAGCTACCTTCTACATGGAAAAATTTTCGAAAATTGCGATTTTCTCAAAAATGGCTCTAACGATTTTGATTAAAATCCCGTATAATAAATATATTTAAATCCCAAATAAAATGTATCAATGTCTTGAACTACTGTATGGGAATATCCGCTGAAGACCTCTTTATTCTGGATGAATTCTACAGAATTTTCTTTACTACTAAACCATAAGAGATAGGCAAACAATGGCTGCAAAAAATGCAGATGTCGTCAAAACACACGTGTTTTTGTGGAGGTAACCGTTTCCGAGATATCCCTTGTTATTGGTTCCAATTGTAAATTACTTTTTTTTTTTTTTTTTTTAACTTTTTAACGTCCTTTATCCTTTATGGTCATATCGGACGTCGAATGAACTTGGTGAAATGATCACGGGGTCCATGAAGCTGAAAGTTACTCGACATTCGTCTTCTCAGGATCAGGGAAAACTCCGAAAAAAAGCCTTATCCGGGTAACTCACCCTAAGCGAGATTCGAACTCACGACCTGTTGAATTCGAAGCAGACACGCTACCACCACACTACCCAGGAGGGCCATAAAGTACTTAAACTTTTCTCAGACAGCAAGTGTCTGTTTTTCTTTTGTTCTACTCCTGGCCAAGCAAGGAAGTGATTTGTAATGAGAATAGCATGACTGCTTTTAAAAAAAATTGACTATCTCTTTAGCCTAGTGCATTCCCTTAGTTCTCTTCTACTTATAAGGAACTAAGTAATAACAACATTTTGCTAATGTTTATCTCAATTAGCATTGCGTAGAAAGAAAAATACCATTTTGTAGGAAATTGGTTTGTAGAGCAGCTAGAGAAAGACAAGTGAGTGTAACATCAGATTTTAGAAATATGTCTGGTGTGTGTGTGTGTGTGTGGAAAAAGGAAAAGCGGTTAAATTCAAAACTTTATATTTAAGTTCAGTATGTTTCAAGGATGCGGCATGAAGATTTTCAAGAATATCGCCCCACCGCTAACTACCCTTTACATGTAACACTTTTCGAAAATTTTGCTCTAACGATTTTGATTAAAATGTCATATTCATGACCAATAAATTGTATATCTTATATAGCCTCTGAAGACCCCTTCATTTTGGATAACTTTTGTAAACTTTTATATAACCAGCAAACCGTAAGAGATTGACAAAAACTTGCTAAAAAAAAAAAAAAAAAAAAAAAATGCAGATCACGATAAAACACACAATTTATGTCATGTACATGTTTTTGTTGAGTTCATCGTTTTCGAGATATTCTAAGTTATTAATTTCAGGTTTAAGCTACTTCTCTATTTGTTTACTGCTAGCAAGTAAAGAGAACCGCGTTTCAATTGTTTCACACAGCTTTGAAAAGAGTTGATTGTCGCTTTAGTCTGTGTAATCCCTTATTTCCCTTCTACTTCCACAGAAGCAAGTAATAAGACAATTCTGCTAATGTTTGTCATGATGCAGCTAACAGAAAAATATTTTGTAAGAAAAGTTTGTTTGCGGAACAGCTGAGAAAGTCATGTGAATGGAATACATCAGACTTCTCAGTCCACCACTTATCCAACTTCTGTCCTACACCCGGCTAGAGAGGAATAAACAATTAATTAACACTAATTGACTTAATAGTTGGGTAAACTATGAAGCTCGGGACTTAGGGGAAACATACGAGACAGTTAGGGAACTTAATGTTGTGCTGGTAAGTTGCCATAGTAGCTCAGTGGTTGGAACAACCGGCTAGAGACCTGGAGATGGCATTGAAGCAGTCTCACTCTGCCTATCCATTAGTTACCTATTAACGATTACGTAAGCTATGAAATTAGAATAAACAGTTACGCCGTTAACGGTTACCGAAATAACAGTGACGGTTGCCGAGTCCGGGTGACTCACGCATGCGCATTGGTATCACTGTCTCTTCAACTCATTATGCAATATTAATCCTCTCCGTAAAAGATCGGAGATACATTACGAACTTCATATGCCATCTGACGAGAAAAATGCCCACTAATTATCCGGTGTGTTTCATTTATGCATAGGTAAAAGCGTTTTGTTTTAACGATACCTTGTAGGCATTTCGCGTGATTATGAGATTATGTGTGTTTATTTTTCCGCGAATTTTTGAGAAATTGTCGTCTTTTTGAGAATATCTTTTAGCGATAAGTGTACATTTATTTAGTCACAAAATTGAAACTTTAATTTAATGGAAGGGAAATAAGACAGTACACTCAGCTAAAGCATTAAGCAAATCTTTTAAAAATTGTCACTATGCGATAGATTTTAAAATTCCATTCTCTTTGTAAAGTCGGGAGTAAAACAAAAGAAAAACGGATGATTACTTCCTGTTTGAGAGAAGTGTAAGTAGTGTAAAATTTAAACCAATAACAACAGATGTCGCGGGAATCGTTAAAACCATAAGCAAAATGTATATGACTTAAATTGTTAAGTATGTTTTAACGAGGTCTAGGTACATTTTATGTGTAGTAAGATTTTGTCTATCTCTTACGGTTTACCAGTTATACAAAAGTCATTTAGAATCAAGGATATCCTTGGAAAATTCAAGATATATATATATATTTTTTTTTAACCGTTTTAATAAAATCAAACATTTCTTAATTTTTTCACCTAAATTTAAATATCAAGTTTGCAGATTAACCAACTTTTCGTTTTTGAATTATTCTATTCAGAAACCTAAGGAAACACATATGCACTCACAGCATATTTTCAAATTTATCAATCAACTGATTAAGAACCTTTATTGGACTTATACTAATTCCAACCTCAATATATATTCTACTGAAGCTTCATTAAAATACTTTTTAATTCAAGCTATCGCATCTTACTCTCTCTAACACATATATAAAATGTACAAGTAGATAGAGAAGGTATTGCATTCCACTCAAAATTCGATACCGAGATGTTACCGGAAATACATGTTTTGGGACCCCCTGAATTTAAAAAGCAAGCATTTTTAGAAACATGTCCATGTATGTCTGTGTGTTTGTGTGCCTGTTGGCAGCATTGCTCGAAAACAAAAACAAAAAAATTCGATAAATACCAATAGCTTCCAAGATTGCTAACTGAAGATTTTCAAGAAAATCCCATACTCTCAACCAACCTTTATATGGAAAATTTTTCGAAAACTAGGATTTTCTCAAAATGGAACTAACGATTATCATTATATAGTGCATATTAAGGCTATTTACATGACAAATAAAATGTATATCTTGAAATTTATGGGAGTAGCATTTGAAGATCTCTACATTTTGGATTAACTTTTGCATAACTGATAAACCGTAAGAAATACACAACAAAAACTTAAGTGTACAGTCAGATACTTATTTCTTCATGGAGCTGACCATTTATGAGATATTCCTTGTTATTGGTTTCAGTTTAAAATACTTAAAACTTTTATCATACGGGAATTTTTCAATCCTGGCTGTGCAAACAAAACGAATTTCAATCACACAGCAACCAGATTTTAAAATATTGACTACCACTTAACTTTAATGTATTCCCTTATTTCCCTCCTACTTACAAGGAAGCAAGCAATAAGATCATTTCTGCTAATTTTGATCTCGATCAGCATGAAGTAGATAGAAGAATACGCTTTTTAACAATAATTTGTTACAGAGTAGAGAAAGTCATTTAAATGGAGCACATAAGCTTTTTCTAAAGTGGTTTTGTTGGATAAAGGGGATCTTAAAACTTGAAATATCTGTATCGAGTTTTTGAATGGAATGCAATACATTGGATGGAATAGAAAATTAAATGAAGAATAGAGGTTTGTGTCTATAAAAATCTGATGTGTTCCATTCACATGACTTTCTCTACATCTCTGAAATAAATTATTATTAAAAAGCTTATACTTCTATTTAATTCATGCTAATCGAGAAAAAATCAGCAGAAATAATCTTATTATTTGCTTCCTTGTAATTAGAAGCGAAATAAGGGAGTACCATAGGTTAAAGTGATAGTCAAAAGCTGGTTGCTATGTGACTGAAGTTCTTTTGTTTGTATGGACAGGAGTTGAAAAAATTTGTGTATGAGAAAAGTATAAGCTTTTTAAAGCTGAAACCAAAATCAAGCAATATTTAAAAAACAAACAACACACGAAAAAAATGTACATAAAATAAATCGTGTGTCTTAATATGCTCTACATTTTTTGTGTGGTAATTTTTTGTCCATCTCTTACGGTTTAGCAGTTATGCAAAATTCCGTATAATTCAAACAGAATAAAGCAGTATTCACGGCGTGGGGATTTTTCCCCCGCTGGGAGGCCTGGCCCGGGGTGCACTCAGCCTCATAAGGTCCCTGGGGGGCCAATTGAGGAACTACTTGATGGAAAAGTGGCAGCTCCAGGTCATGAGGACCGCATTAACCGGCCAGGGGGAGGTTCGAGGCGCTGACCACGTCTCACCCTCCAATACTGCACCCCATCCATGACGTCAGTAGTGGACCGAGATGGGGGACGCAGCGGCCGGGCGGTAGGCCAAGGTTCCCCGTGAGCTGTAGTGCCATGGAGTAAAAAAAAAAAAAAAAAGCAGTATTCAGAGGCTATTCCCAGAAAATTGAAGATATACCTTTTGTTTGGCATGTAAATATCTTAAATTTTAAGAGATATCAATCAAAATCATTAGAACCATTTTTGAGAAAATCAAGATTTTCGAAAAAAGTTTCATGTAAAGGGTAGTTTTTGGTGGGGAATTTTTTTGAAAATCTTCGTGTCGCAGCCTTAGAAGATACCATATTTAAATACAAAGTTTGGTATTTAACCGCTTTTTCGTTTTCGAACTATGCTGGTCACTGCGACATACACACATACACATATATACACGGACCTTTTCCCAAAAATGTGTTGTTTTTTTTTTTTTGTTGTTTTTTTTTTGGGGATTCAGGGGGACCCAAAACATGTATTTCAGGTGAAATCTCGGCAGCGAATTTTTGGGTGTATTACAATGCCTTCTGTATGCACTATGTACATAGTACGTGTAGAGAAAGTAAAGATAAAAGGAACACTTTTTAGCTAGTGAAAAGGATAGAAGCGTGGAATAGGAAGGTAGGAGACAATTGAGTGCACCGCCGGGAGATGCTGCAACCCGCGTGGATTGTGAGAGGCGGGGCCTGTGCGCAGCCGCTCCCGCCAATCTTGATGCGCTATCCAACCCGCTCTGTTCGTGCTGCCCCCGCCTCTCCCGCTAAGCCTTTCTACATCATGCAAAGTAGATCCCCCTCAATCTAACTTAACATGTCGTCTTCAACATAGCTTGCCAATATCGCCATGTCAAGATTCTGCAGTGTGCGGCTGGGTGTAAAACTGCCCGAGTAGCAGCGCAAGGTTATTCGTCATCAACTCATGTCAAACTTTATTTATGTAAAGTAGGGCTAAAAACTTGGGAAATATTAATTTTTATGCACAAAAAATGTTAAAAAAATCTGATGTGTTCACATGACTTTCTCTACACCTCTACAAACAAATTATTCTATTTACTTCATCTAATCGAGAAAAAATTAGCAGAAATAGTCTTATTACTTGCTTCCTTGTAAGTAGAAGCGAAATAAGGGGGTACCGTAGGTTAAAGTGACACTCAAAAGCTGGTTGCTACACAAGGAATGTCTCAAAAACGACCAACTCCACAAAAAAAAAAAAAAAAAAAAAAAAAAAAAAAATGCATATAACTTAAATCGTGTGTTTTAATGCTGTATATTTTTTGTGTGATAAGTTTTTGTCCATTTCTTACAGTTTAGCAGTTATGCAAAATTCCGTATAATTCATCCAGAATAAAGTAGTCTTCAGAGGCTATTCCCAGAAAATTCAAGATACATTTTATTTGTCGTGTAAATATCTTTAATATATGACATTTTAATCAAAATCGTTAGAGCCATTTTTAGAAAATAAAGGTTTTCGAAAAAAGTTCCTTGTGTAGTTTGGGGTGAAGGGATTTTTCTCAAGATCTTCGTGTCGCATCCCTGGAAGATACTAATCTTAAATACCAAACTTGGCATTTTACCGACCTTTCGTTTTTTAGTTATCGTGTTCACAGTCATACTGACACACACTCTCACACACAGACACACACACACACACACACGGAGCTTTTTCTGAAAATGTTTTTTTTGGATACAGGGGACCCTAAAACATATATTTCTGTGGAAATCTCGGTACCGAATTTTTTGGTGGAGTACAAAATCTTCTCTATACACTATGTTCATAGGACGTGCAGAGAAAGTAAAAATTAATTATCAATGTGAACAAATGAAAGGCTACATCTAAATTATATGGAAAAAGCCTTCTTATAAACTCTGTTGCTAATGAATTTTGCAATAGGTTCTTTTCTTGAAGTAGCATATGTTTTGAACGTTACTTCATTTGCTAATTGTACTGTAAGTATTAATGACTTCTCAAACTCTTACTGTAGATACTTACAGTGCTTGTTGGCATGGCAATTAATAAATGAATTTTAAATTAACTTACATTACCAAATATGTTGTTCAGAATGATTAGCTTACATATCAAGTATTTCAAGAGAGATTTATCCTATCCTATAGACCTCATGTATACATCCATGTATCCTAGGAAACAACAAAACTGAGTCTTTATTTCACCGTAAATTTTTACGCCCGAAAAAATCCATTGTCCTCCGCCGGGTTTAAGCCCACGACCTTGGGTATATGAAGTTAGCATGGTAACCATTACACCACGGAGGGCGACCCATGGACACGAAATCATTTGACCATCATTTCATCAATTTCATTAATCGTCCGATATGACCAACCAGGTTAAAGGGCGTTAAGCATACATATAAACAAATTAACAAAACCAATTCTTCTGGTGAATTTCAGTATTGAATTTTTGGGCGGAATAAAATACCATCTCTACCTACTATGTACAAGTACATATACGTGATAGAGAAAATGAAAATGGGAGAAGTCGCGTTGGAGTAGGTATAGATTTGTCAGCACCAACATAAACAGCTTTGTTCCATTATGAGTCAGCATACATACTCTATTAACGTTAGGTCCGTTAATAAAACAGGTACAGATGTCTTGTGAAACTTCTATGCTTTTCACCAGCTGAAAATTCTTCCTTTTATTACTTTCTCTACACGTACTATGCACATAGTGTGTAGAGAAGGCATTGTAATGCACCGAAAAATTCGATACCGAGATTTCACCGAAAATACATTTTTGTGTCCCCCTGAACAAAAAAAAAAATTTTTTAGAAAAAGGTCCGTGTGTGCATGTGTCTGTGGACAGCATAGCTCAAAAACGAAAAGATCGTTGAATACCAAACTTGGTATTTAAGTTTGTTATCTTCCAAGGATGCGACACGAGAATTTTCAAGAAAATCCCTCCACCCCCAACTATCCTTTACATGGAACTTTTTTCGAAAATTTTGATTTTCTCACAAATGGCTTTAATGATTTAGATTAAAATAACGTATATTAAAGACATTTACCTGACAAATAAAATATAGCCCATATTAGTAGTGTGGTGGTAGCGTGTTCAACAGTTCCTGAGGTCGAATCTCGCTTATGGTGTGTGACTCGGATAAGGTTTTTTTCAGGGTTTCCCTTATCCTGAGAAGACTAATATTGAGTAATTTTAAGCTCCATGGACCCCGAGATCATTTGAGTACCATTTCATCAATTTCATTCATCGCATACAAATAAAACAAATTATCAAAGACAATTCTTCTGGTGAAATCTCAGTATTGAGGTTTTGGGCAGAATACAATACCTTCTCTATGCACTATATATAGTGTACATATACGTGATAAAGAAAATTAAAAAAGAAGAAGTCGCTTTGGGGTGGGTATAGATTTGTCAGCACCAACATAAACATCTTCGCTCCATTATGAGTCAGTATACATTCTGTAACAAGGAAAGAGTGTGTATCTAACAGGTAGAGATGCCTTGTGAAACATAATGTGCTCATCGCGCTAAGCCCAAAGTGGAGGGAAGGAGAACTGACTTGTTTCCTTGACAACCATTCTCTGTTCTAGAGTTTTCCTTTAACGAGCCCAGCTGCCGTTATCATCAAGTTGCTCATAATGACTTCATCCCTGTCGTAGCATGACGTCCCTTCAGCTTTCTGGAGAGCCTGCTGTAGCTCGGGGAACGGGAAATTCGTGACATTTCCAACCGAATTATCGTCAGCACAGAGATCTCCAATTCTCTCACGCCGTTATCCTTACAAAAGCCCACGGTTTTAACAGACACTAGGAGTCAAGTTTCAAACTTCTATATTTCGGTATAGATTTTTCTGAAAATTTAATGTGACTGCATTGATTACTTTCTCTATACGTACTATTACATAGTGCATAGAGAAGGTATTGTTTTGGACCCAAAAATACAATGCCGAGATTTAACCGGAAATACAAGTTTCCAAAAAAAGCGTTTTTGGAAAAATGTCCGTGTGTGTATGTCTTGGTATTTAAGTTTAGTATCTTCCAAGGATGCAACACGAAGATTTTCAAGAAAATGCCCCATCCCAAGCTACCTTTTAAATGGAAAAAAAAAAATCGAAAATTTTGATTCCCACAAAAATGGCTAATGATTTTGATAAAAATACCGTATATTAAAGATATTTACATCCCAAATAAAATATACATCTTGAAGTTTCTGGGAATAGTCTCTGCAGATCTCGTTATTCCAGTTGAATTTTGCCGTATTTTTCCTAATTGCTAACGTGTAAGAGATAGACAAAACCTTAATGCACAAAAGATGTAGAGCTCGTCAAAATACACAGTTTATGCCCTTACGTTTTTGTTGTGAAGATAGCCGTTTCCGAGATATTCCTTATTATTGGTTTCAGTTGTAAGGTACTTCAACTTTTCTCAATCAGGAAGTGTCAGTTTTTCTTTTGTTCTACTCCTGGCCAAGCAAAGAAGCGATTTGTAGTGACAATCGCATAACGACAGCTTTTAAAACATCTGACTATTGTTTAAGCATAGCACATTCCATTACTTCCCTTCTACTTATAAGGAATTAAGTTAATAAGAGCATTCTGCTAACGTTTATCTCAATTAGCATGGTGTAGTAGCATGAATAATCTTTTGTAAGAGGTTTGTTTTTGTAGAGCAGCCAGAGAATTCATGTGAGTGTAATACTTCAGATTCTTTACTTTCTCTACTCGTACTATGTTCATAATGTATAGAGAAGCTATTGTAATGCACCCAAAAATTCGATACCGAGATTTCACCGGAAATACATGTTTTGGGTCCCCCTGAATCCAAAAAAAACAAAACCATTTTTGGGAAAAGGTCCTGTGTGTGTGTTTCTGTGAACAGTATAGGTCGAAAACGAAAAGACCGTTAGTATTTAACTTTCGTATCTTCCAAGGATGCTACACAAAGATTTTCAAGAAAATCCCCCACCCCCAACTACCCTTTACAGGAACTTTTTTCGAACATTCTTATTTTCTCAAAAATGGCTCTAACGATTTTGATTAAAATATTATAGATGTATTAAAGATATTTGCCTGACAAATTAAATGTATATCTTGAATTTTTTGAGAATAGCCTCTACACACATGCTTATTTTGGGTGTTTTTTTCGAAATTTTGCATAACTGGTAAACCGTAAGAGCTAGACAAAAACGTATTCCACAAAAAATGTAGATCACGTTAAAACACACAATTTATGTTATATACTTTTTTCCGTGGAGTTGGTCGTTTTTTAAATATTCCTTGTTTTGTGTTTCAGCTTTATACTTTTCTCATACAGGAATTTGTCAACTCCTGACCATATAAACAAAGGAAGTTTAGTCACATAGCAACCAGTTTTTGAGTATCATTTTAACCTATGGTACTCCCTTATTTCGCTTCTACTTACAAGGAAGCAAGTAATAAGACTATCTCTGCTAATTTTTTCTCGATTAGCATGAAGTAAATAGAAGAATAAGCTTTTGTTGCTGAGATGTAGAGAAAGTCATGTGAATGGAACGCGTCAGTCTGATTCTAAGGCTGGATCGACAATATTCTTTGGTTAGAATGTTTTGAGGCAGTCTAAAGGGCAAAGAATAGTTATACGACAGAGAATAAAAGGGTAACATAAGTGTAATATCTTTAGTTAGTACTTAGCCAGGTAAAAGCGTGACGTACACAAAAGACCGGTGCTTGTGAATAGGGTCATAACCCTTTACACGTGGCCGTCACGAGGTCGATCCCTGAGTTACAAAAAATAAATATAGGCCGTGGCAGCATGTCTGTTTTTTAAACGGAAGGGGTAACACCATGGGGGAATTTAACCCCTTGACACGTGGCCGGCACGAGCGCTATACCTGCGGCAGGTCGAGGTGACAGGTGGCACCCGACCGGCTAATCCCGTTACTCCCGTCGTAAATATCCTATCAAGGTTTGTATATTGAAGTATACTTGACAAGTAATGAAGCCATACCCTCGCAAGGTCAATTATCTTCCGGATAACTTTAACGTCAGGTCAAGTGACCGTTAAAGCACGGATTTACATATGAAATGCATATTCCTTTTTTACTTTCTTTACGCGTACTATGTACATAGAAAAGGTACTGAATTCCGCCAAAAATTCGATACCGAGATTTCACCGGAAATATATGTTTTGAGACCCCCTGAATCCACAAAAAGCATTTTTAGAAACATTTCCGTGTGTGTGTGTCTGGGCCGCATAGCTCAAAAACGAAAAGACCGTTAAATATCAAACTTGGTATTTAAGTTTTCTATCGTCCAAGGATGCAACACGAAGATGTTCAAAAAAATTCCCCCACCCCAAACTACCCTTTACATGGAAAAAATTTCGAAAACTTTGATTTTCTTAAAAATGGCTCCAACGATTTTGATTAAAATATCGTATATTAAAGATATTTACCTTACAAATAAAATGTATATCTTGAATTCTCTGGGAATAGCCTCTGAAGACTGCTTTATTCTGGATGAATTTTACGGAAATTTGTATAACTGCTAAAGCATAAGAGATGGACGAAAACTTAAAACACAAAAAATGTAGAGCACGTTAAAACACAATTTATGTTGTATAAATTTGTTTCTTGAAGTTGATCGTTTTTGAGACATTCCTTGTTTTTGGTTTCAGCTTTGAAAACCTTATACTTTTCTCATACAGGAGTTTGTCAACTCGTGTCCATACAAACAAAGGAACTTCAGTCACATAGCAACCAGCTTTTGACTGTTACTTTAACCTATGGTACTTTCTTATTACGCTTCTCTTACAAGGAAGCAAGTAATAAGACTATTTCTGCTAATTGTTTCTCGATTAGATGAAGTAAATAGAATAATTTGTTGCAGATATATAGAGAAAGTCATGTGAATGGAACACATAAGATTTTTTGCTGTTTTCTTCCGACACACATATACACATTTCACAAAAATATAGACACCCTTGTCGAAGGCGGGGCTCGACCCCACGATCCCCTGCGCCATGAAGCACTTTTAGCGAGCGAGGCCATGGGGATCGGTAGTGTTTTTGACCACGATAACACAAAAACGAAAAGTCGGTGAAATACCAAACTTGGTATTTAAGTTTAATGTCTTCCAAGGATGTACACGAAGATTTTGAGAAAAATCCCCCGCTCCAAACTACCCCTTACATGGAACTTTTTTTCGAACATTTTAATTTTCTAAAAAATGACTAACGATTTTGATTAAAATATTGTATATTAAATATATTTACCTGACAAATAAAATGTATATCTCGAATTTTCTGGAAATATCTTCTTTTGAATAACCTGATAAATGGCAAAATATATACAAAAGCTGTAGATCTTAAAATATACAACTTGTGATATATATTTTTGTAGAGTTAGCCATTTCCGAGATATTCCTTGTTACTGGTATAAGTTATAAAATACTTAGAACTTTTCTCAGAGGTAAATCCTGATTAGTTTCATATCTCTTTTGTTTTACTCCTGACCTTGCAAAGATAATCGAATTTCAATTTTACAGCTTTTAAAAGATTTGACTATCGCTTTAGCCTTGTATACTCCATCATTTCCTTTATACTTACAAGGAAGGAAGAAATAAGAGTAATCTTTATCTCAATATATGATGTAGATAAAAGAATAATCTTTTGTAGGAAAACTTTGTGGAACACTAGAGAAAGTCATATGAAATGAACATATCAGAATTCTTTTATAGCCCTGTGCCTCTTAACAGCATAACTCAAAAACCAGAAGTCAGTTAAGTATCGAACTTAATATTTAGGTTCAATGCCTTCCAAAACTTCTACAGAATATTTTCATGTTAATCCCTCTACCCCTAACTACCCACTACATGGGATATTTTGTTGAAATATATATTTTTTTAATTTTCTAAAAATGGTTTTATCGTATTTGACTAAAATTCGTATATTAAAGATATTTACATGGCAAATAAAGTGTTTACCATGAATTTTCTAGGAATGGCCACTGAAGCCCCTTTATTCTGGATGACTTTTGCATAACTGGTACACCGTAAGATATATACAAAAATAAAGATCTGGTTAAAACACACAATTTATATAAGATATATATATATATATATAATTCTCCAGTACTTATACATTTCACAAATGAGAAACATTTTTATTTTTTTCATCCAAACTTCAAAGTCATCACATAGTGACAGCTTATTTCCCTTCTAATCATGAGGAACTCAGTAATTAAGTCATTTCTAGGCCACCTGGGTAGTGTGGTGGTAGCGTGTCTGCCTCACATTCAACAGATCGTGAGTTCGAATCTTGCTTAGCGTGAGTTATCCGGATAAGGTTTTTTTCGGGGTTTTTCCTTATCCCGACATCATTTGAGCATCATTTCATCAATTTGATTTATCGTCCGATATGAACAACTAGGTTAAAGTACGTTAAACTTAAAAAAAAATAATAATAATTTCTGCTAATGTTTATCTCGATTAGCATGAAGTAGATAGAAGAATACACTTTTGACAGAATACTTGTAGAATTGTTGGAGGAAAGCATGTGAATGAATCACATCATTGTTTTTAAATGTTGTAACTTATCATTGTGTACACATGGGGAAGAGAAGTTCTGATGCAAACAAAACGAAATGAGGTTATGGCCACAATTTTAGGGCACACGTGTTCAATAAAGGCACTCTTAGAATTTCCTTTTAAGCTGGAGTGTTTAAACGTTTGCATTAGATCGACAGGCACTACAAGAGCAATGAAACTGTTTTTAAATTCTGATGGAAGAAGGGCTCCCTGGAGTCTCCCTAGGGAACTCAACTTCTGACCACTAATCAATTTGATCCTGTATACCAGGGCGGCTACGTAAACATAGGGTCCCTCCACTTGACGTGGACAAAGCGGAAAATAGGTAAATGCTTTTTACTGTGTAAAGTTTTCAAGACTGGTATCGAGATACATTAACAAATTGTAGTGGTGTCTAAACCATTACAACCTCAAACAACAATATACAAAGTACTTTTGTTCCATAAGCATCGACATTTTTACATTCTCTAATGCGAAATTAAGGAAAGTATTCAATTCCATCCAAAAACTCGATGTTAAAATTGAGGTCTCTGAATCCAAAAATTTGATGTCTTCCATTCACATGCTTTATCTACATCTGTGCAACAAATTATTGTTAAAAAGCTTATGCTTCTATTTACTTCATGCTAATCGAGAAAAAATGGCAGAAATAGTCTTATTACTTGCTTCCTTATAAGTAGAAGCGAAATAAGGGAGTACCATAAGTTAAAGTGATAGTCAAGAGCTGATTGCTATGTGACTGAAGTTCCTTTGTTAGTATGGTCAGGAGCTGACAAATTCCTGTAAGAGAAAAGTGCAGTTTTTTAAAGGTGAAACCAAAAACAAGGAATATATAAAAAGGATCAACTCCACAAAAAATGTAAGTGTATAATATAAACTGTGTGTTTTAATGTGCTCTATATTTTTTGTGTGGCAAGGTTTTGTCCTTCTCTTACTTTAGCAGTTATGCAAAATTCCGTAAAATTCATCCAGAAGAAAGTAAGTCTTCAGAGGTTATTCCCAGAAAATTCAAGATATACATTTTATCTGTGAAGTAAATATCTTTAATATACGATATTTTAATAAAAATCGTTAGAGCCATTTTTGAGAAAATCAAAATTTTCGAAAAAAATTCCATGTAAAGGGTAGTTAGGGTGGAAGATTTTTCTCAAAATCTTTGTGTCTCATCTCTGGAAGATACTGAACTTAAATACCAAGTTTGGTATTTTACCCACTTTTCGTTTTTGAGTTATCGTATTCACAGAAAAACGAACACTCTGAGCCACGGACACACACACACACACACACATACACACACAAGAACCTTTATCTAAAAATGTTTTTTTACAGGGGACCCTAAACATGTATTTCCGGTGAAATCTCAGTATCGAATTTTTGGGTGGAGTGCAATACCTTCTCTAAACACTATGTATGTGTACAGAAAAAAATAAAATAAAATAAATAAAATCTGTTGTATTACACATTTTATTTATTTTATTTTTTTAGTACGTGTAGAGAAAGTAAAAACTAAACTTGGTAATTTATTTTTACATCTTCCAAGTATGCGACACGAGGATTCACTTTCCCCAAAGTAATCTATTCTTTTCATGGACAAATATCTGAAAAATGAAAGATTTTGATTATATGTCCAAGATATTGCCATCACACATGAAAAGTATATCTTAAAATTTCTGGGAATAGCCTCTAAATACCTCTTTATTCTGAAGGACTTTAATAACAGTTAAACCGTAAGAGATAGGCAAAAAGTTACTGCACAAAAAATTTAGATCTTCTTATACTACATAATTTATGTCATATACATTTTTTCGTGGAGTTGACCATTTTCGAGATATTCCTGGTAATTAGTTTCAGTTTTAAAGTAATTAAACTTTTCCAATACGGGAATTTATAAACTTGCCATACAAAGAAACGAATTACAATCACATAGTAACCAATTTCAAAAGACCTAACTATCGCTTTAGCCTAGTGTATTTCCTTATTTCCCTTCTACTTACAGGAAGGAAGTAATAAGAGAACTTCTGCTAATGTTTATCTCAATTAGCATGAAGTAGAGAGAAGAACAATACAAGAACAATATCTGGTTTCATAAAATCAGTTTGATTGCTGAGGAAAAAGCTTTAAAAATAATCAAGTGGAGAGAGATTTGTTTCCTGTATATTATAACAAATATCTACTACTACTATTACTAACACTGGTAATAATAATAATAATAATAATAATAATAATAATAATAATAAACTGTTGCACGACAGGTAAAGAAAGCTAAACGTCACATGCACACGCCTCAGGTGAATCATCTAAAGGTAGGTCGTGTGGTCAGCACCACACGTCCTCTGTAATGTTTGCTTTACACTTTCAATCCTAGTGCCCTATATTCCTCACGATACAGAGAGACACACGGTGCAGCAGAAAATAAAGTGATATAAACATAAATACAAATTGATTAGGTAGATCATAGCCGGGACTTGAACCACGGATCTCACAACCTCTAGCCGGTTGCGCTAACCATGAGCTACCATGGCAACATACAGGCACAGCATGAAATTCCTGAACTAACTAGTAAGCTTCCCGGTAAACCACAATATCGTAAGCACATTGCATTTTTCAGTTTGACTCTACCTATCCATTTCTGTCCCACAACGGCTTGTGTGTAAACAAAATTAATTTACATTAAATAAAAATAAACGGACATACCTAAAATGGATATTTTTCAAAGTTCAATACACAATTCGAAGTTCAGATACATGAAAATTATTTTAGAGTTAGATATAAAAGCACTTGCAACTTATTAATGTAAGATATACATGTTAACTTACGTAATCTGGTATTCGTGCCCATCTTCACCATGTTTCAGGTAAAATCTTCCTTTCCTCACTGTAATTCCCTTTTTCAGGGAAGACTCACATACTATTTAAGTTCAGAGTTTTCTAAAAGTTCCATTTCCGCACTACAAAAACTGTTGCTTTTGTGTTCCCATTTATCAACAAATGCTACCATTATACACCTATTACAACTGAAAAAGTATATTGCATACTAAGAACTGTAAGCTATATTTATTAGGTCGAGAATGCATTTTGGGAAAATGAGGCCCTTAGAGCAATTACTTTTTGAAATGCTTGGAAAAATGTAAATATATATACAATTCATTTATTATTTGTCATGTTAACGAGCCCTTTAAGTACTTAACAGTAAGAGTTTGAGAGGTCATTAATACTTACAGTACAATTAGGAAATGAAGTAACACTCAAGACATGTGCTACTTCAAGTAAAGAATCTATTGAAAAACTCATTAATAAAAGAGTGTACAATAAGGCTTTAACCATATAATTTAGATGCAGCCTTCAGTTGTTCACATCGAGAATTTATTTTTTCTTAATGTTCAATAAAATATTGGTAAGCAACTGAAGGCTGCATCTAAATTATATGGTTAAAGCCTTCTTATACACTCTTTTGTTAATGAATTTTTCAATTTTTCTTAATGTTCAATAAAATATTGATAAGCAACTTAAAGTGCTCGTTAACATGAAAAATAATAAATGAATTGTAGATTTAGCTTACATTACCAAATATGTGTTCAGAATGATTAACTTACACATCAGGTATTTCAAAACTACTAATTCGAAATTACTCTGAAATAAAAAATTACAATTCCTTGACAACAGTTTTATCATGATCAATACAACGCTTTACTTGAGAAATACTTTAAGACAGGGATTCTCAACCTTACTTGAACGCGCTGAAACGAATGTACGATTCAGAAATTAGTTACTTTTAAAGTTACTAACTTTTAAAAGTTCTGGAGTGCCAGTATCAAAAATATATGTAGTTGAAGTTTTTAATATTCAGTTTAATAATATATTTTAAACATAACAAAAGTATATTTTAAAACTTCCACATTTCTTGAGTAGGAATATATTGAAAACTCTGTGGTTTGGACATTAGCATGCTACCTTCAAATCTAGAGGTCTCGGGTAAGGCTTCCGGGGATCATTTTTAACCATTATTCTCCCCCTTGAGTCTGGAAGTATAAGCGAGTGTAAATGTGTGTAAGTTGAATTTAATTTAATGTTTATAAGTCCTCAAAGTAAACAAACCCTAATATGAACAGAATAGTGTCCTCCTCCGTGGTAGCCTCTGTTTCCTGAGGTCGTAGGTTCAAACTCGGTGGAGGACGGTTGATTTTTCGGGCGTAAATATTCTCTAATTGGCTTTCTTTGGAAGGGAAGTAAAGATTTAGTCTCATGTAGATTTACGGCACGTAAAATAATATCGACAAAAAGACCTCTGAGGAAAATTAAACCCAATACCCGCTGGGAAACCTGGCCCGGGGTGCACTCAGCCTCGTAAGTTCCCTGGGGAGCCAACTGAGGAGCTACTTGATGGAGAAGTAGCGGCTGCAATTCATGAGGACCACATTAACCGACCGGGCGGCTCGAGGCGCTGACCACGTCTCACCCTCCAATACTGCCCCATCCATGACGTCTGTAGTGGACCGTGATGAGGGACGCAGCGGCCGGGCGGTAGGCCAAGGTTCCCCGTGAGCTGTCGTGCCATGGAGTTATTACAGAATGGGACACTGAGGACCATAGGAGGTAAAAAATTACATAAGTAACTCTCAATTTAGAACTAAACAGTAAATCAGTGATAATCACTGCCAATGACCAATTGTTTCAAAGACGAACATAACCTTAGATGTTAAAAGTGACCAGTAGAGAAATAGCAACAGCGACCTTGGTTTTACAGGCTCACCGTCTCCGCCGATAAGTAAATGGGATAAAACGAAAGTCTCTCAGCGAATTAGCTAGTTTTAACTTGAAATAGCCCCGTTGAGTTCTGCAACTCTTTTACAGCACGAAGGGATATCTACACACGTAAAATATGGGGTCGTTGGACCACCTTGCAAATAGAACATTCCCTCCTAAAAATTTGCTACTATTGTCATAAATGCAGCGAAATGTCTCTTTAGAGCCTTGTACCATATAATCGTATTTCCCTCGTACAATTTTCTTACTGATATATGTAATGTCCTGCATTGAATGTGGATAGATAATTTATTTCATCTTTTCTGTTACAAACTTCATGGTGTAATGGTTACCCAAGGTCGCGGGTTCAAAACCGGTGGAGGACGATGGATTTTTTCGGGCGTGAAAATCCTGAGCATGGCTTCCTTCGGAAGGGAATTAAAGCCGTGGGTCCCGTGTCGTATATTTACGGCACGTAAAAGAACCTGAAGCCTGATAGAGAGGCCTCTGAGCAAAATTAAGCGGTCTTTCACGCCCAATTTAGAATGGGACGCTGAGATCCATAGCAGTTCAATAGCGTCCATAACATACCCTTCCGACTTAATCTATTTATCCAGTTTATATCTTGCAACCTCATCAGTATTATTATTAAGATGCTCTCTTTCTTTGGCAATATTCCTCCCCCATTTCTCTCTTACTTTCCCGTTATAATTACCTAGTTATTTCAGAAATTCTTTCTTATTGTTTTCAAAAAGTTTTAAGCACACTATCTCTGGCGGTAACTTTTCCCTGTTTTATTCCGTATTTTTTCACTTCACATTTTTTTTTCTTCCCACTCAATTATATAGTGTAAATTGTTATCGATATTGCTACGTAGTGGGCATAGATCTTTATAACTTGTATACCTTTTGCATTGAATGTAATTGTATGTCACTGGACCAGATTGAGAATCACTGCTTTAACAAACTAATAAAGACATTTTGTATCATCAGACCAACAACGCTTCTACACAATGTCAAATATGCAATATGTTACTATGCTCAGTTGTTAAACGGTTCAAACTAAGTAGATGAAATTTGGTCCTGATATTCTCTATAACTTTTATTACCTATGGAGTATAAGTTGCTATTTTTCATTAGGATTATTTACTCTCATTTTTACTTTCCCTACACGTACTATGTACATAGTGTATAGAGAAGGTATTGCACCCCACCAAAAAATTCGATACCGATATTTCACCGTAAATATAGTTTTAGGATCCCCTGTATCCAAAAAAGTATTTTCAGCAAAAGGTCCGTGTGTGTCCGTGTGTCTGTGAACACGATAACTCAAAAACGAAAATTCGGTAAAATATCAAACTTGGTATTTAAGCTTAGTATCTTCCGGGGATGTGACACGAAGATTTTGAGAAAAATCCCCCACCCTAAACAACCCTTTACGTGGAACTTTTTTTCGAATATTTTGATTTTCTAAAAAAATAGCTATAACAATTTTGATTAAAATATCGTATATTAAAGACAAATAAAATGTATATTTTGAATTTTCTGGGAATAGTCTCTGAATACTACTTTACTCTGAGTGAATTTTACGGAATTTTGCATAACTGCTATACCGTAAGAGATAGACAAACACCTACCACACAAAAAATGTAGAGCACATTAAAACACACAATTTTTGTTGTGTACATTTTTTCGTGGAGTTGATCGTTTTTGAGATATTCCTTGTTTTTGTCTTCAGGTTCGAAAAACTTAACTTTTCTCACACAGGAATTTGTCAACTCGTGACCATACAAACAAAAGAACTTCAGTCAAATAGCAACCAGCTTTTGACTATCGCTTTAACCTATGCTACTACCTTATTTCCTTTCCACTTTCAAGGAAGCAAGTAATAAGATTATTTCTGCTAATTTTTTGTCGATTAGCATGAAGTAAATAGAAGTATACGCTTCTTAAAACTAATTTGTTGCAGAGATGTAGAGAAAGTCATGCCAATGGAACACATCAGATTTTTCCAAACGTAAAAGAAAAAAAAAACAGTCATCTATAGGATTTTAAATTTAATATTTAAAGACAGTTTTCATTGAATCAATAACCTCTTGTATTTAATACAAATTGCAGTTTATGTGAACATGTTTCTATGACTACATTTTAATATGTTAATAAGAATATCAAATCGCATTCAAATTGGATAAATATTTTATGCCATAAAGTGTATTAAGTAAATATATTGCACAATCAAAATATTTCACGCGCCTCAAAATTTAAGAAAGTTGTTTAGCATTTTCTGAATTGGAGATTTCAACCATTTTGATTCGTTTGCAATAATTATAGTAGCTCCTATGAAATAATATCGCACATCTACATATATTTCATGAATATTATGAAATTTAATTATTAAAACCTCTGGGAGTAATTTAAATGGAAAAATATCATTTTGGGGAACTACAGCAATTATTGATTTATTATCTGCAATTCCTTATTTAGGTATTGATTTAGTTCAATGCACAAACACTTAAAATGGTGATATTTCAGTAACTTTTATTACCGAATTATAAATTTTAATCTCTAATGTTTATCATTCTTCATAAAAATATATTGTTTTGCAAAAATACTACTTATGTTAGTATGATTTTGTCGTTTTTAATAATAAAATACATATTTCTGCACATCCTAGGATCTCTAAATTAATTTAGAGTCCAAAGAAAATATTTTATCAACCCAAAGATTCTATCAACTATAGATTTTAGTCGAAGTCTCACTCCCAGTTTTACTTAAAGAATTTAGATTTGAAAACTCAAACTTTTGTTCTTAAAATGTCAATTTACAAATATCAGCAAGAAAACAAATTTTGAAAATTATAACCTAAAATTATTAGGTCCCATTAAAGTGTGCATAAATATCTAGAAAAGTACCGAACTAGTCAGCTGTGTATATAAGACAATTATCTGTAGGTAAAAACGTCAAGATATAGAAATAAAATATTATTTTAAAACAAAAATTGAGCACAAAGTGTCCTTTTCAACAAAATAAATGTAAACAGAAAGAAGTAGAATCATTTTTCTTACGTAATTAGTATTTCTCAAGCTAAATCAAGCACATCGTAACGTATGTATTTTAAATTCGGATTAATTCTATATCTATCTTTTAGAATAAGTAATTTACTAAACTGTTACGACTTTATCGACTGTCCAAAAGGCATTTTTACATGATTGTTAACAACCACACTCGCAAGTTTACGCTCATCTTGATGAAGAACACTGCTGTGGATCACCTCGGAACTTTTATTGCTGAGTATCGATAATCGAACGTAGTAACAAAACTAGAATGAAGGTCCAC
This sequence comes from Hymenopus coronatus, assembly GCA_030762935.1. Lineage (NCBI taxonomy): Eukaryota > Metazoa > Arthropoda > Insecta > Mantodea > Hymenopodidae > Hymenopus > Hymenopus coronatus. The sequence goes on from CM060899.1 coordinate 42,975,221, forward strand.
GTGTATCGTCATGTCGCCCGCGACGCGGCTGCACTTGTGGTCAGCCGGGAGTCAGGCGTGTAACTGGCCAACAGCCCCACCGACACCGTCCGATCGTCTCGCACCTCATCTTCATATCGCTTCTACACCTCAGTCCAAAAACATGCTCCCCGTCGCATGGCGTACGTTCAAGTCACTGTCCACAACGAAGATGTGCACCTTGTTGGTCATACCATACGTGATACGTGAATATAATTTTCAGCTCTAAATTGGCACATACAAAAAAGTGCCACAAAATCACAATGGATTCGGCAGTCGTACATAATCAAATGACACATGCCTGGCCCACTCCAAGAGAGATGCCGGTTGGTAGCGAAGGCCCCAGACGCGTGGTGCAGGGGTGGTTTGATAGACACGCCGGCACGGCACAGGTCATCTTAGTAATGGAAGACGTAACATTGGGTTTTATTATGTGTTTCGTATAACACGTGCTGAGGTTGTTTACGTGGCGTATGGCAACCGTTGGTCCTTCGCTGCCTAATACCAAATGTGTGCGATGTCTAAACACACATAGAACTTTAAATAGAAGAGTTTGAAAGTTGCGATATCAAGTTTCATATGTGTGCCTTACTCTATTCTTCAAACGATTATTTTTTATGTACATAATGCTGATCAAGATAAAAATTATCATAAATAGTCTGATTAATCGGTTCCTTATAAGTAGAAGGGAAATAAGAGAATAGTCTAGGCTAAAGCGATAGTCAAATATTTTAAAAGCTGTCGCTATGTGAGTTTCATTCAAATTTGGTTCTCTCTCCATTTTTAATGGATTTAAAAAATATGAGTACTTCCGTTTGAGAAAAGTACAAGTATTTGAAAACCGAAACCAATAACAGCGAACATTTATGAAATGGTTAGCTCTACAAAAAATCATATATGACATAAACTATGTGATTTAACGAGATCTATAGGGGTTTGTGTTGCACATTTTTTATGTAAAAGCCATTCAGAATAAAGAGGATTTAAGAGGCTACTGCCAAGGAATTAAGGATCTACATTTTATTTGGCATGTAAACATCTTTAATAAACGATATTTTAATCAAAGTCGATGGAGCCATTTTTTTTTAGAAAATCGAACATATTGAAAGATATTCCATTACTCACACACACGGAGCGTACTTTTTTGGATTCAGAGATCTTCAAAACATACATACTTACGGTGAAATTTCGGTATCGAATTTTTGTGTGAAATACAATACATTCTCTGTCTACATGTATGCGTGCTAGAGAAAGTAAAAATCTGATGTGTTGCAATCTGTTCTGCATACAAACTATTCTTATAAAAGATTGTGCATCTCTCCACATCATGCTGAACATTAACACAAGAAGACGCAGCGAAACCTGCTCCTAGAAAACTTCGACCGCGCCACTGAAGATGTCCACCGTAGTTGTGGACGAAACGTCTGGTACTCCTAACACCAGCAGACCACGGCAAAACAGCCCGGAAACATTTCTTAGTTACAATGACTCCTGCCGTGAAAGCCTACGTTCTCTCACAATTGGTGTTATTACTTGGTTCCTTATAAGCAGACTAAAGCGATAGTCAAATCTTTTAAAAGCTGTTTCGAAATGTGAACAAATGAAGTTCGGTTTGCTTTGCACTTCCAGAAAGGCAAAAGAGAGATGAGACGAAAGGTGACAATATGCGTAGATTAACATTGAAATATCTCTGGAATTTCCTCAAAATCTTCGTGTCGTATCCCTGGAAGATCTTAAACTTAAATGCCCACCAAGTTTGGTACTTTAACGACTTTTCATTTTTGAGCTATCCTGTCTACAAACACACACTGACATTTTTCTGAAAACGTTTTTTTTTTTTTTGGATTCAGGGATTCTCAAAACATGTATTTCCAATGAAATCTTGGAATTGAATTTTTGAGTGCAATGCAATACCTTCTCTATACACTATGTATATAGTACGTGTAGAGAAAGTAAAAATACGCCTAGGTATTTATAAGTCCTTTTAATTGGTAGTTCAAAAGCGATGAGTGCATAAACGATATTTTGTGGTGGACAAAGCGGCGCAGAGGCGGGTTTTCTCCGGGTTCACAGGTTTCCCCCGCCATCACATTCCACCGGTGCTCTATCTTTATTCCATGTACCACCAATGTCATCGCTGCGGTGCCACAAGTAGTAAAAGCGGACTTTAAACACTACAAAAAAAAAATAAACGATATCTTTTCTTAACAGTTTAGAATTCATATTATTTTGTTACATAAAAAATTTAATTGTTCATAATGTTTGTCAAATTTCACTGATGCATCACCTTTATAAATAACAAGTTCGTTTATTTTTATCGAAGGTCTCTTATAAGTTTCCAAAAAAAAAAAATCTGGTGTGTTCCATTCACATAACTTTCTCTACATATCTGCAACAAATTATTGTTAAAAAGCTCTTACTTCTATTTACTTCATGCTAATCGACAAAAAACTAACGGAAATAGTCTTATTACTTGTTTCCTTGTAAGCAGAAGCGAAATAAGGGAGTACCATTAGTTAGAGTGATCGTCAAAAGCTGGTTGCTATGTGACTGAAGCTCCTTTGTTCGTATGGACAGTACTTGACAAATTCCTGTATGAGAAAAGTATGTTTTTCATTGTTGAAAACAAAAACAAGGGATATCTTAAAAACGAATAACTCCACGAAAAAATGTATGTAACATAAATTGTGTGTTTTAATGTGCTCTATATTTTCTATGCGGTAATTTTTTGTCCATCTCATATGTTTAGTAGTTATGCTAAAATCCGTTAAATTCATCCAGAATAAAATAGTCTTCAGAGGCTATTCACAGAAAATTCAAGATATACAGTTTGTTTGTTAAATTTACGAGGTTTTCATTAAAATTGTTAGAGCAATTTTTTAGAAAATCAAAATTTTCGAATTTATTTCCATGTAAAGGGTAGTTTGGGGTGGGGGAATTTTCTTGAAAATCTTCGTGTAGCATCCTTGGAAGATACCAAACCTAAATACCAAGTTTTCATTTTTGAGCTATGCTGCCCACAGACACACACACAGACCGTTTTTCTAAAAATTGTTCTTTTTGGGTTCAGGGGGTCTCAAAACATATATTTCCGGTGGAATCTCGGCATCAAATCTTTTGGTGCAATACAATACTTCCCCACAAGTATACGTAGCAGAAAAAATAAAATGTTTCTCAAATTTCGTGGCTATGTGACATTTACTGGGGAATGGTACGAGTTTGTGCCTTCGTTTGAAAATTTAAAATTGCTAGCAAATGCGAAGCTGAACCAGAAAATAGTCTATAAGAAAACTTGAAGCTGTTGAAGTGCTTTTGGTGAAGATCGTGATCAGTAGCAGATGCTTTCAGTAACTATTATTATTATCCTCTGCAAGATAAGAATTGGAGAGGCAGAAAAAAGCCATATTTACCTACAGAGCATGATCATAATAGCTTCACGTTGAGGCTTGGAAAGATTACATACGACGAGAAAATTGGCACTAACCTCTTCCCCCGTATAATGTGATTTATTATCAAGCCAAGTGCTTCAAGTATTTTTAAAGTTGGTAGTTTTCAAACTTTTAAACAAACATAATTTTTGTAATTTATGTTAGTCTAAATGTTTAGCTCTTAACATACACGTTGTCTTATGTGCATAGTATGCGAGATATTACTTTCTTTATACGTACTATGTACATAGTGTGTAGAGAAGGTATTGCACTCCATTTTCACAAAAAGGTCCGTGTGTGTGTGTCCGTGTGTCTGTGAACACGATAACTCAAAAACGAAAAGTTGGTAAAATACCAAACTTGGTATTTAGGTTTAGTATCTTCCAGGGATGCGACACGAATGTTTTGAGAAAAATCCTCCCACTCCAAACTACCCTTTACATGTAACATTTTTCGAAAATTTTGATTTTTTAAAAAATGGCTCTAATGATTTTCATTAAAATATCGTATATTAAATATATTTACCTGACAGTAAAAATGTATATATTGCATTTTCTGGGAATAGCCTCTGAAGACTACTTTATTCTGGATGAATTTTAGGGAATTTTGTATAACTGTTAAACCGTAAGAGATAGACAAAGACTTACAACACAAAAATGTAGAGCACTTTAAAACACACACTTTATGTTATATACATTTTTTGTGGAGTTGGTCGTTTTAGAGGTATTCCTTGTTTTTGGTTTCAGCCGTGAAAAACATACTTTTTCATACAGGAATTTGTGAACTCCTGTTTATAAAAACAAAGGAACTTCAGTCACATAGCAACCAGCATTGGATTATCACTTTAACCTATGGTACTACCTTATTTCGCTTCTACTTATAAGGAAGCAAGTAATAAGATTATTTCTGCTAATGTTTCTCGATTAGCATGAAGTAAATTGAAACATAAGCTTTTTAACAATAATTTGTTGCAGAGATAAAGAGAAAGCCATGTGAATGGAACACATCAGGTTTTTTTTTATTAAAGTCAGCTTTAAAGTGAAGTAAGAAGCAGAAAATTATTAGAGTAATTGGGTTATATGCACGCTCTATGAAAGAACTGCTTATCAGATTGTTAATATACGGAAAAATATCTGTATGTGTTCCATTCACATGATTTTGTCTACCTATTCTTTAAAAAAACTATGTGTAAATTTAATCTTCTTTCTACTTCATACTAATCCAGATAAACATTAGCAAAAATTATTTTATTACTTAGTTCCTTGTAAGTAGAAGGTAAGTATGGGAACATACTGGACTAAAGCACCAGACAAATATTTAAAAGTTGGTCGCTTTTCGATTATCATTGAAATTTGCTTTTTTACATGGCCAAAAGAAACGCGTACGACATGTTTGAGAAAAGTGTTTTTAAAACTGAAAGCAACGACAAGGAATATCCCAGAAATGGTCAAGTTTAGAAAAAGATGTACATGACACAAGCTTTGTATTTTTACATGATCTACATTTTTTTGTGTTTTAAGTTTTTCTGTATCTTTCACGATGTATCATTTACACAAAAATATCCACAATGCACAGGTATTTTGAGATTATTCCTAGAATATTTAAGATGCGCATTTCATGTAACATGAAAATAACTTGAGCATGTTGTATTTCAATCGAAGAGTTGCATCCCTGAAAGATACTAACTCGAATAAGGTTGGTATTAGCAGGTTTTTCATTTTTTAGTTATACTTCCCATAAACAAACACACTGAGAGAGATAGACACACATACACGGACATTTTTCTTAAATTGCTTTTTTAATTTAATTTAGGAGGTCTCAAAGCATATTTCCAGCGAAATCTCGGTATCGAGTTTTTGGGTGGAATACAGTACACTCTCCATCTACTATGTACATGCTTGCTAGAGCAATTAATAGTACACCCTCTAGTGGTCGACTTGGCATAATAAACAAAACCCAGATGGCAGTCACCACTCATACCAACTTTAACATGGTTTTAAACAAAATATGAATTAATAAAACAAGAAATATAGGTAACCAAAGTTGCATTTATGTTGTTCATAAGGTTATCATAATTTTTCACAAAACAATATATAATCTAAAAACAAATATAGGTACATCGTTTTATTGTTAATTCATGAGAAATCCTCCAGAAAATTAGAAGCTTTATTTCACAACATGGAAGTGAAAATAACAGTTGTTAGAAATGACAGTGTTTCTGGCTCGGACTGAAATTTCCTCGGGATTTTCACTCATATTTTAATCAAAAACTTATTTTTGAGAAACGAGTGCTCAGAATAAGCACTGCCACCTACATCCGCATCTCGTTTTTGTTTCCCCCCCCCTCCTCCTGTAGCAAAACGTCGTTTAACCTGGTTGGTCATATCGGATGATAAATGAAATTGGTGAAATGATGCTCAAATGATTTTGGGGTCTATTGAGCTTAAAGTTACCCGAGATTCGTCTTCTCAGGATAAGGAAAACCCCCGGAAAAAACCTCACCCAGGGAACTCACCCTAACCAAGATTTGAGCTCGCGGATTATTTCGTATTGTATAAGACAACTATAAGGTGGGTGTAACAATAGTTTGAAATTTCCAGGTGTTATTGACTCAAACTAGTTATATAAACTAATATGAATCGGTTGAGTTATGTAATCAATAAAATTAATCTTTTAGATATCTATTTGACTATGATAGCCTTGTTTGTTTTACACTGATAGGTGGTACAATCATATACCACAATAAAACCTTTTAGACGGTACACAAAAAAATATAAGGCTTCACTTAAAACGATTTACGATGACTCATCTTACACAACAATGATATTAAGAATTGCTTGTGCGAAAAAAAGTATATTTTAAAATATATTGCTTGAGTGTCTGAGCGTTTTAAAAGCGTTTCCATTTAGTTATAGCAGAAAATATGTGGGACTTTTAATATGCACCACATAATGCGGCAAATTTTTCTTTCATTTCATTTATTTATAAACTTTCAGAGTCTAACGATCAGGCGAATGGACGGCAAGCGAGTGCATGGCGAGGGAGTTTGCTCTAAGGATCAATCTACTCTTAAATTCGGTGTATGACGGGTCCTAAGCGACACCGCTCCGTGAGGGGATAAATGACTGTGGAGGGTCCCACCGGCACCCGGAAGTTAGGCACCCCGCCGTGTCAACTAGCTAACACAGAATATGGAGATTTTAGTACAGTATAGGTTGTAGAAATCACGGTGTACTGTAGTGTTATTATTCAAGTTGTACAGATATAGATGTGTGTATTAATTAATTTTGTTTACTTTTACTTTCTCTATTTCGTACATAGTAGAGAAGGTATTGCATTCCACCCAAAAATTCAATACCGGGATTCTACTGGAAATTTACGTTTTATGGTCTCCTGTTTTTAGAAAAAGGTCCTGTGTGTGTACGTGTGTGTGCACGCGCGAGCTTCTTTGAGTCTGTGACTATGGGGAGTTTAACTCAAAAACGAAAAGTTTGTAATTTTCCAAACTGGATATTTAATTTTAGTATCTTCCAAGGATACGACACCGTGATTTTCAAGAAAATTCCCATCCCAAACTACACTTTAGATTGAACATTTTTCGAAACTTTTTATTTTCTCAAAAATAGCCAACGATTTTGATTAAAATACCGTATACTGAAGATATTTACGTGAAAAATAGAATGTATATCTTCAATTTTCTGGGAAGACTTCATCATTCTGATTGACTTATAAGAGGTAAACTATAAGAGATAGATAACAACTTATTACACAAAAATGTTGTTAAAATGCACAATTTATGTCCTATACATTTTTACTTTCTCTATACGTACTATGAAAATAGTGTACAGAGGAGATAATGTACTGCACCCAAAAATGCAATACCGAGATTTCACCGGAAATATATGTTTTGAGACCCCCTTAATCCAAAAAGAAGCACTTTTAGAAAAAGGACCATTTTGTTGTCTGTCTGTAAACAGCATAACTCAAAAACTAAAAGACCGTTAAATACCAAACTTGGCATTTAAGTTTATTACATTTCAAGGATGCGACACCAAGCTTTTCAAGAAAATCCCCCCCACCAAACTACCGTTTACATGCACAATTTTGGTTTTCTTATAAATGGCTCTAACGATTTTGATTAAAATACCGTATATGGAAGTTACTCACAAGACAAATAAACTGAATATTTTGAATTTTCTGGGGATGGTCTCTGAAGAGCACTTTATTCTGGTTGATTTTTGCCGAATTTTGAATAACGGTTAAAGAGATGGATAAAAACTTAAGCACAAAAATGTCGATCTCGTTTAAACACACGCTTTATGTCATTAGCATTTTTGTTGTAAAGTTGACCGTTTCTAAGATATTCCTTGCTATTGGTTTCAATTTAAAAATACTTATACTTTTCTCATACGGGAATTTGTCAACTCCTGTCTATACAAACAAGAGTACTTCAATCATATAGTAAGCAGATTTTAAAAGATTTTACTATCGATTTAGCCTATTGTACTTCCTTATTTCCCTTCTACATAAAAGGAAGCAAGTAATAAGACCCTTTCTACTAATTTTTTTCTCGATTTGCATTCAGTAAATAGAAGAATAAGCTTTTTTACAATAATTTATTGCAGAGATGTAGAGAAAGTCATGTGAATGGATCACATAAGATTGTTTTGTAGAGTTAACTATTTCCGAGATATTCCTTGTTATGGGTTTTGATTTTCAACTTATTATACTTTTCTGAAACATAAAACAGTAATTTCTTTTTCTTTTGTTTTACTTCTGGTCATGCAAAGAGAGCCTAATTTCAAAGTCAAGCGCATAGTGGCAACTTTTATAAGATTTGACTATCCCTTTAGCAAAACATTTTCCCTTACTTCCCTTCTACTTACAAGGAAGCAATATTCTGCCGATGTTTATCTCGATTAGCATGACGTAGATACAAGAATCGTTTGTTTACAGAACAGCTCAGAAAGACATGCGAATGGAATCCATCAGAATTTTTATTATCTTGTGTCTTTTTCTTCACTGATTCTTATGATTATTTGCTTACCCTTCTTCTTTTCTTAGCTAAAGAAATTTATTTGCTTGAATTATACCCGAAATGCTCGTCAAATACCTTTATCGTGATGAGTAACAATATACATCCCTTTTACGCTTTTTTTTTCTTTTATCCCCATTTGAACTCCACCCCTAGCAATAGATAAACAAAGAGTAAATGCCCTCAAAATGGCCACTTCCATCCTCCTCAAGTTTCCAGCCCATCCCTTTCATAGCCCCTCCACAATCCGATACGTTATTGATTTCGAGAAAGTGACCGATAGATGGCAGAAAGTGACCAACGGTCAAACGAAAGTTAAAGGCGAAAGGGAACGCCCCGTGGCAAAATCCCAAACTACGAAGACTTAGACTTTGCGCCGTTGCATTCATGCAATTAAGTTAGTAGAATGTGCTTGAAACTAAATAAACGGTGACTAATAAATTTATATTGATTTTTAAATTTTAATTTTGAGATAAAAATTAAGTGTTTACTTGCTCCCAACAAGTATTTAACTAAAAGTAGGTGGCAAATTATTATATTATATATTTTTACTTTCTCTATATTAAACGGCACATAGATAGAGAAGGTATTGCTCTCCAAACAAAAAACTTCAATACCGAGATGTCACCGGAAATACACGTTTATGGTCCCTGTATAAAAAGCATTTTTAGAAAAAGGTCCGGGTGACTGTGAACACGATAACTCAAAAACTAAGAGTCGATTAAATCTGAGTTTAGTACCTTCCAAGCATGCGACACAAAGATTTTCAAGGAAATACCTCCAATCCAAAACTACCCTTTTTGTGGAACTTTTTTTCGAAAGTGTCTATTTACTAAAAAATGACTAACGATTTTGATTAACGCATCATATATTAAGGATACTTAAATTATAAATAAAATATATATATCCTGAATTTCTTGGGAAGAGCATGTGAAGTCCTCTTTATTCTGGATGACTTACAGAAATGGTAAATTGTAAGAGATAGAAGAAAACTTGCTATTTAAACATGCAGATCGCGTTAAAATACAAAATTTATTCCCACACATTTTTGTCGTGGAGGTATCCATTTCCATGATATTCCTTGTTATTGGTTTCAATTTTAAAACACTTTTAAAACACTTTTCTCATTCGTGTTTCTCTTGTTTTATTCTTGACCACACAAAGAAGACAATTTCAAAGAGAATCACATAAGGCAGCTTTTAAACCATTTGGTTTTAACCTTTTTATATCCCTTCTACTTATAAGGATCTAGGTAATTAAGACCATTTCTGTTAACGTTTTATATCAAATAGCCCAAAGTAGATAGACGGATATACTTTTGTAAGAAATTTGTTTGTAGGGTAGGTAGAGAAAGTCATGTGAATGTAACACATGAGAATTTTTACTTTCTCTATACGTGCTATATACATAGTGTATAGAGAAGGTATTGCACTCTACAAAAAATTCGATACCGAGATTTCTCCGGAAATATATGTTTTAGAGTTCCCTGTATCCAAAAATTGTATTTTCAGAAAAAGGTCCGTGTGTGTGTCCGTGTGTCTGTGAACACGATAACTCAAAAATGAAAAGTCGGTAAAATACCAAACTTGGTATTTAAGTTTAGTATCTTCCAGGGATGCGACACGAAGCTTTTGAGAAAATCCCCCCACACAAACTACCCTTTACATGGAACTTTTTTCGAAAATTTAGATTTTATAAAAAATGGCTCTAACGATTTTGATTAAAATATCATATATTAAAGATATTTGCCTGACAAATGAAATTTCTGGGAATAGCCTCTGAAGACTACTTTATTCTGGGTAAATTTTACGGAATTTTGCATAACTTCTAAAGCGTTAGAGAAGGACAAAAACTTACCTCACAACAAATGCAGAGCACTTTAAAACACACAATTTATGTTATATAGGTTTTTTGTGGAGTTGATTGTTTTTGAGATATTCCTTGTTTTTGGTTTCAGTTATGAAAAACGTATACTTTTCTCATACAGGAATTTGTCAACTCCTGTCCATACAAACAAAGGAACTTCAGTCACATAGCTACCGGCTTTTGACTATCACTATCAATTAGCATGAAGTAAATAGAAGCATAAGCTTCTTAACAATAATTTATTGCAGAGTTGTAGAGAAAGTCACGTGAATGGAACACATCAGGGTTTTCACGTTATAGCCTACGCTGGTAGGAAGCCGCGATAATAGACACAGGCAGCCCTAGACTCGCCTTTAAGCGACAAGGTGACGTGTGTGTGTGGATCGAAGCAGTTTGTTCAGCAGATGGACACATTTAAACTCTCAGAGACAAACGTGGGGAAGAACCAGTCTCTAAAGGCTCTTCGCTACTGGACCTTAACTTTAATTGGTCTTAAAGGAGAGGGCGTTCCTCAAAGAAACCTCCGAGAGGGCTTCAAAACAATTACACAACACAATCGTCTGCAACTGAATACATTTGTCAATTTCTCAGCGTAGCATTAAGGTAAATGGCTCGCTAAAGTGTCTAGCTTTGGAGCTTAGTAGTGCAGGGCATCGCAGGTTCGAGTCCCGTCTCAGGAATGGATGTTTTTGAATGCGCATATACTCGTATATCTGTATATGTAACTACGGAAACAAAAAAAGAAAACAACAGAAACGTAACTAGGTTACTCACCGCTATTATCCCAATACTAAAATTAAATGCTAGGTTTAGAGTGCTAGAGACAGTGTACGAATATAAAATACCAAAAATATCAGACAAATAATGAGTTAATAAAATTATTAGTTAATATTTTCCTATGGAACACATATTTGCATACTAGAGCAACGACGAAAATAGAAACATATTATTGAAAAATAATATTTAAAAAAAAAAAAAAAAGGTAATAGAGAGCAATTCTATACTGTAATTTCATTGGAAGTGCCCGTTTTAGGGTCCCTTCTATAATAAGGCGTTTTAGAATAAGGTCCATGTGTGTGATGTGTCTACGAACATGTCTCAAAGATGAAAAATCGCTTAAATACCAAACTTGACATTTAAGTTCAGCATCTACAGAGAATTTAATACGACGATTTTCAAGAAAGCCCCCTCCCAATTCAATCTATCCTTTACACGGAAAGCTTTTCAAAATTTTGATCTCTTCAAAACTGGATCTAACGGTGGCAAGGAAAATCTATATCTTGAATTTTCTTGGAGTAGCCCCTGAAGGCTTCTTCATTCTATTTGAGTTTTCTATAACGGATGAACTATAAGAGACAGACAAAAACTTAAATATATATATATATATATATATATATATATATAGTTCTCCATAAAACAAACAATATATGTAATGCAATTTTGAAATACTTAAGAGTCATCTTTCGTTTCATCTCTCCTTTTTTTTTACTCCTGGCCAAACAAAGGTGAAAAAAATGCAATTATTTCATATAGCGACTAGCTTTTAAAAGATTTGACTAATTCTTTAGCCTAGCGCATTTCCTTATTTCCTTATTTCCTTATTTCCTTCCTACTTACAGAGATACAAGTAATAAAACGATTTCTGTTAATGTGCATCTGATTAGCATGATATAGATAAAATAACAATCTTTGGAACAAGTTTGGAGAGTCAATAATGTGAATACAAAACATGAGATTTTTTTTTAATTCTTATTCTGGCCTTCTCAGCTACCTTGGTGCGAGCACTGTACCCGTGGTTCTTATGACGTTACTACAAGTACACTAGGCCGATTATTTGAGCCCTTCCCGTCAGGGAGTTGTTTATATTGGGTTGGACTCGGCTGGGTAGAAGTTCTCGAAACGTTGAAAAGTTTAACTTTGCACTACATTTACATAATAACATTTAATAAATACTCTATATGTTGTAGTATTTTTCCAATTTAAATAGCATTTGGCATGCATAAACATAATACCAACGCAAAGTAAAATTTTCAGAAAAATCTATACGAAAATATAGAACTCCCAGTATTCAAATATAAAACAACAACAATAACTTCATGATCTAACACTTAATAAAATGCTTCTAGACACAATCAAATGTAAATTTACCGATTTTGTTAATTTTTTTATTGTTTCCTTTAACATCAATGGTTGTATCGGGGGCTTTGACTTGTGAATCTGTTGACACTAATATGATTTTAGATGCCTAAAATTTAATTTTAAGGTCTCAAAACAATTTATATAGTCCATACCAGTCTGAATTCAGTGGTATACATTATTTCTTCATAGCTCCCCTCTGCTAGACCCTAACTAACGCTACGATCGAATCTCCAACCATTTTGAAAGTTCAATTACAGTCAACAATAGGTGGTAGTGAAGGGCGGGACCACAATTGCAAATCAAAGCAAGAGGGGTTTATTGACAAATCGACGTCTCATATACCTGTGATTTATCGCGTTGCAGTCTCCTGCGGAGGGAATCTTTCCCTTTACCAAGGCACGAGTTGATTTCGTACACTTGAACCAAAGAGGTTTCCAATATCCGGAACAAAACACTATCACACGAGCAAAAAAGAAATAGGTACCACCCTTTAGTAAAGTAATTTTAAGTTTCAAAGTTCTCCTCTGTGTGCCATTCTTATTATCACGTGTGTCATTGGCGAGAGTTTAACCTACATTGATTTAGTAATATTTTATTAATTAAGAATTATTAATCTGAATTTATTGGGATTTGATTCTTACATACACTTGGAAAAATGCAAGCTTTGTTATACGCTGGTTAAGCAACAGGATGGAAGAGACTAGCATCTTCCGATGGCTCTCCTAGTGGACTTTTCGATGACACCAACTTCTGTTGGGCTACATGCACATTCGCACTTTGACGACACACTAGATATTCTAGAACATTTAAATATTCGATACTGATTGGCTAAGACTACTCATTATCAGGGCGTTGGTTCTCCATATTAGGTGAACGGCCACTATGTTGGAATACCCTTCCGGGACGCCGCTAAATCTATTTAAGGGACTACAGACCTGAACACCAGGTCTTGTCTTGACCGTCGGGGAAACTCTGCTTCGTCTCTGCGTCTTGGGGCGTCGCTCCGAGCTCAACCACCTCGACCACACCATCTCTCACTTCGCCTAGACATACCTCTTAAGGTAAGGCTTTGTGTTAGTAACTCCATAATCAGAATGACATTGGCCAGGATTAATGGAATATATTGCAATCCCCACCTTTGTAAACCAAACAACAATGACTTAATATTTCTTAATATATTAGCTTAATCTAAGTCCCGTTATTGTCATTACTCCACCATCTGCCTTCCTTTCACCACCCTCAAATAGCTATCCCCACGTCGCCGAACCTTGTTCGCGACAATATGACTTTCTCTAGCTCTTCCACATAAAAGCCATCCTTATGAAAGATTTATCTTTTATCTACATCATGCTAATGGAGATAAACATTAGCAGAAATGGTCTTCTTACTTGCTTCCTTGTAAGTAGAAGGGAAATAAGGGAATACACTAGGCTACAGCCAAATCTTTTAAAAACTGGTCGCTATATGAAACAACTGAAGTTCGGTTCAGTTTGCATGGCCAAGAAGATGGACTGAAAGGTGACTTCCCGACTGAGAAAAGTTATATAGTTCAAAATTGAAACCAATAACAAGGAATATATCAGAAACGGCCGATTCTATAAGTTTTTGTATAGTAGGTTCTTGTCCGGCGGCGCCGTGGCCGAGTGGTTATAACACTTGCCTCCACCTAGGCGGCCCGAGTTCGATCATGTGGGATTTCTGTTGGACAAAGCGATGCATGGGGGCGGGGTTTCTCTGAGTTCTTTCATTTACCCCGCCATTCGTTCCACCAAATACTACATCACCTTTCCTCACGCTCAGGCCGACCACTTGCTCCAGTTTCTCCATTGTGTGGTTTCTTGCCATTGCCTCCCCGACAGGCTTCTGACTCCTAGGCATCCGCTTGTAAGTCCTACGGGGGTGTCAGGCCTACATAAAGGGAAGGTAAGCCGACTGCGAAAAACGAAAAAAAGTTCTTGTCTTTCACTTATGGTTTACCGGTTATGCAAAATTCATCCAGAATAAAGATTTCTTCAAAGGCTATTTAGAAAAATTCAAGATATAAATATTGTTTGTGATATAGGTAAATATCTTTAATATACGGTATTTCAACCAAAATCGTTAGAGCCATTTTTGAGGAAACAAATTCTTCAAACATTTTTCCATGTAAAGGGTAGTTTAGGGTGTAAGGATTTTCTTGAAAATCTTGGTGTCACATCCTTGGAAGATAATAAAATCAAATACCAAAGTTTGTACTTAAAGGTCTTTTTGTTTTTTAACTATCACACATATACACACACGCATACGGATCTTTTGCTACAAATAACTTTTTATGGCACGGAGAGCACTAAAACCGTATGTCCTGTGAAATCGCGATATCGAAGTTATAGGTGGAGTGCAATACCTCCTCTATGAGCTCTGCTCTAAGTAGAGAAAGAAATATGATAGCTTAGATTCAAGCAAAGGACTCAGTGTAAACAAATAAAAGAAAATACGTTATAATGATATCAACGGCCTGCAAGGAGATCATAGTAGCCTCAGAACGAAATGGGAGGAGTTGAAACGGGCATTAAGCTCAATCAGTGAAGATAATAACAACGATGATTATGAAATAAAGTGATACAACCACCTTAGCTTCAACCCAAGCAGGTTCTTTACTGCAAACCAGCCTCCTTATTTCCTGCACCGCCTCCGTTTTTCTCTTTATTTTCGCACATGAATAACAAGTTATACAACATAAGCAAATTATATGTTACATTAACCCTTTTAGTTTTATTTCATCCATCTCCTTTTATACTCTGAACAAAAATAAACCTTAAATCAAATGTACCGGAATGTGTCATAATGGCTTTGAGTGTACTATAACCGGTTGCTATAATTACTTTCTCTACACGTGTTATAAATATACATAGTGTATAGAGAAGGTACTGTAATACACCCAAAATTTTGATACCGAAATTCCTTTCAAGAGATCTGTGATCTCAATTTTATCTTTGTTTGAACATGTAACATATAACATTATGTTATATTGGGGATATATTATTATTTGTACACATGGTAATTTATTTGACTGTATTAATGTTAGATATGTGCCAAACTGTATGTAGGAATACATTATCTAATAAAAAAATTAAAAGAAATCTGATGTGTTCCATTCACATGACTTTCTCTATTTCTGTGTAACAAATTATGGTTAATAAGCTTATTCTTCTATTTACTTCATGCTAATTGAGAACAAATTAGCAGAAATAGTCTTATTATTTGCTTCCTTGTAAGTACAAGCGAAATAAGGGAGTATCATAGGTTAAAGTGATAGTCAAAAGCTGGTTGCTATGTGACTGAAGTTCCTTTGTTTGTAGGGACAGGAGTTGACAAATTCCTGTATGAGAAATGTACACGTTTTTTAAACCTGAAACCAAAAACAAGGAATATCTCAAAAACCATCAATTCCTCGAAAACATCTTATATAATATAAATTGTGTGTTTTAATGTGCTCTACATTTTTTGTGTGGTACGTTTTTGTCCATTTCTTACTGTTTAGCAGCTATACAATATTTCGTAAAATTCATCCAGAATATAGTAGTCTTCAGAGGCTATTCCCAGAAAATTCAAGATATACATATTATTTATCAGGTAAATATCTTTAATATACGATATTTTAATCAAAATCGTTGGAGCTATTTTTGAGAAAATAAAAAAATTCGAAAAAAGTTCCATGTAAAGGGTAGTTGGAGGTGAGGAGATTTTCTTGAAAATCTCCGTGTCGCATCCTTGGAAGATACTTAAATACCAAGTTTGGTATTTAACGGTCTTTTCGTTTTTGAGCTATGCTGTCCAAAGACACACGCACACACAGGGACCTTTTTCTAAAAATGCTTTTTTTTATTCAGGGGGACCCAAAACATGTATTTCCGGTGAAATATCGGTATCGAATTTTTGGTTGGATTACAATACGTACGTATAAAGAAAGTAAAAGAATTAACCCTTTATGGGTCCTAGCATGCTACTCCATATTCCATAACCGGCCGCACTAAGGACTTGTAGGCAATTTCCTTAAGCTTTGCGCTCCCGTTAATGTAGCGTTAATAATAATATTAATAATAATAATAATAATAATAATAATAATAATAATTTGAAGTTCTAACTAAGAATTGGGAGCGTGCCACCCCTCACCTCCCTCCATCAGGAAGGCCTCTGGTAACTTCATAGTTTAGAAGATTTACTATCCCAGTTCAACACAATTCTGGTGTTCAGAACGTGTCTTTGTCTTTATTCATTGCTGACATTTCTCATCATTTACGAGATAACTAACACTTAAATGAAAACAACTCACACCCAGGGCTGCACAAACTACGAGTTTTGCTTAAAAGAAAGACGAGTACTACAACCAAACATGGCGGCATTCCTCCATCTTCCCCTCTCTCTTCTCTTCTTCCCCTTTAATGAATCGATAGAAATAATTACGTCTAGAAAATTTCCGCCTTGGAGGAGGACCAAAAGGGAAGAAAAAAAGGAGAGAAAAAAAAAAGTCTTATCTTCCTCATCGCGCGTCCAAACAAAAGAAGATTTAATGTTCGATTTTGGTTTTCCTTTTTTTTTCCCCCCCCCCCTCTCTCTTCGTCCTTCTTTCTCCTTACTTTTCTTGTGTGCCTTATTTTATCTGAGAAGGAATTATTATCGTTTGTGCTTGGTTCCTTTTTGGCGAGAAAAGCTTCGTTATGAGAAAAGGCAGGATGGGGGAGGGGGGAGCAATTTACAGCTATGCTGTTGTCATCGTAAACTCTTAATCGTAATAATGAACGGGAGGGCGAAGCAGGGCAGAAAGAGATTCTGAGTGGAGCAGAACAAATTACTGGAGCTGATTCGGAAATGTTACTCTCTTTTTTAATTTTTTTCCCCTCTCCGCAAGATTGTAAAATATATTAAACCCTCGTGCAGTTGGCGTCCTTGAGAAGGCTACTGGAAAATGACATTGAACCGTTATGGAGAGGAATAAGCGATGATAATCGTCAACAACAAATCTGATGCCTTACATTTGCATAACGTTCTTTGCCTATTCTACAAAGGGCTCCTTTTAGAAAAGGATATTATTTTATTTACTTCATGCTAATCAAAATAAACATTAACAGTAAATAGCTTTTCTACGACCGAGCGTAATTGAGTAGTTCACCGGAAATACATGTTTTGACGTCCCCTGAGTCCAAAAAAGCCGTTTCAGAAAAAGATTCTGTAAGCAGCATACTCAAAAACGAAAAGACCGTTAAATACCAAACTTGGTATTCATTTTTAGTACCTTCCAAGGATCTGACAAGAACATTTTCAAGAAAACCCCCCACCTGGGTACAGTAGTGGTAGCGTGTCTGCCTCACATTCAAAAGGTCGTGATTAGGATGAATTAACCGGAGAAAGTCTTTTTTCGGGGTTTTCCCTTGTCCTGAGAAGACGAATATCGAGTAACTTTAAGCTCCATGGACCCCGAGATCATTTGAGCATAATTTCTCCAATTTCATTCATCGTCCGATATGACCAACTAGGTTAAAAGACATTAAGCCACAAAAAACACCACAAACTACCCTTTACAATGAAACATTTTTAAACATTTTGTTTTTCTCAAAAATAGCTCTAACGATTTTGATTAAAATACTGTATATTAAAGATATTTACGTTACAAATAAAGTATTTTGAATCTTCTAGCCATAGCCTCAAAGAGTTCTTTACTCTGGATAAATTTTGCAGAATTTTCCATAATGGTTAAACCGTAAGCGATAGACAAACATTCACTATTCATAAAACATAGATCTTGTTAAAACACATTTTATGGCAGACGTTTTTCTTGTATAGTTGACAGTTTTATAGATATTCCTTGTTATTGGTTTCAATTTGAACTTCCTAACTTTTCTCAAACGAGACCTTGCAGTGAGAATGTATTCCCTTCTACTTAAAAAGGAAGCAAGTACTGTTTGTCTCAATTAGCATGACGTAGATTAAAGAATAATCTTTTAAAAGAATAGTTTGTATATAGAACAGGTAGAGAAAGTTATATGAATGGAGCATTATATTTTTTATAGAATTTAACAATTTTTGGTCCAATATTTATGACATATTATTTAAATTCATATTTTATTTATGAAACAGATCAACAGCGCACGACGATCTGATCTTTCCAGATCTCGCTCCACTTCGGAATTTATCGGCAAGGTCAGATGCACGATAAATTATGTGTCACTATTTCGGTCATGACACGTGATCGTAGGAAGCGGTCTATCCAGTACATTGGCGCGTAAAGTTCCAACCATTCGGAACTCGCTATCTCACGTGCAATTGTTTTAACCAAATATATCGCATTTGTTTTCTCTCTGAACTAATGTATCAGTGTGCACTGATATTCCTGTACATAATGATGGAAGTTCCAAAACGTTTTGAGGAAAGATCTATCACTGAAATACACATATTAATTGAAAAATCAAAGCCGCAGATTACTAAAAATAGAGAGAGTGTGTGTGGAACCGGTTCAACGAATACTGTAAGTAACAAGGCCATGATTTATGTTATGGACATCAAGTTGCAGTGATTTTGGTGCAAATACTCAAGACAAATGGGATTTTAGGAATATTATTCGTCCATATAGGCTAATCATTGTTATTTTATTCACGAAATAGTCTTATTAAATACAACTCGAGCTACAACTTTTCTCTAGATAAATTGGAGCTCTAATTATACTACTTATAATAATTTCTTTTTCCTGAACATATATTTGTAGTTTAGTTAGTGCATATGGAGTTCTCTAGCTACTATAAGAAACCCTCAAAGTGACTTTACGGAAGTTATATAGCATCCAGTGTAGTATCAGTCCGGTTAAGAAGAAGAAGAAAGGAATGAATGCCCGACTGGGTAGCGTAGTAGAAGTTTGTCTGCCTCACATTCAACAGGGCGCAGGTTCGAATCTCGCTTAGGGTGAGTTACTCGGATAAGGCTATTTTTTCGGGGTTTTCTCTTATCCTGAGAAGACGAATGCGAAGAAATTTAAGCTCCATATACCCCGAGATCATTAGAGCATCATTTCAACTAATATCCCAGAATGAGTCATATTTGCCACATGTTATTGGATACTACTAGTTAGAAACGCGTCACTTCTACTGGACTTCCAGATTTGTATCCCGAAAAAACGTTGGGAGTTGGAAAAACGGACCTCTCTGTCTTTGGATCTCCGGCACTTAAAGATACTCTAGTTGGCGAAATGTAACACGGCCTGCAAATACTACCCCCCCCCAAAAAAACACCTACCATCTATTTCTCTCTGTTCTCTTCATCCTTTCCCTTCAGCTAATAAACACGAAAAACAGAACAAAAATAAATAAATAGATCAATAAAAATCTGATGTATTCCATTCACATGAGTTTCTCTACATCTCTGTAACAAATTATTGTTAATAAACTTATTCTTCTATCTATTTCATGCTAATCGAAATAAACACTACTAGAAACGGTCTTATTACCTGGTTCCTTATTAAGAAAAATAAGGGAATACATTAGGCTAAACTGACAGTCAAATGTTTTAAAATGTGGTTGCTATGGAATTAAAATCCACTTTTTGCATGGCCAAGAGTTGACACGTTCCTGTATAAGAGAAGTTCAAGTATTTTAAAACGGAAACCAATAACAAGGAATATATAAACGGTCAACTCCAGGAAATATATATAAATTGCGTGTTTTAAGGAGCTCTATATTTTTTGTGCAGTAAGTTTTTGCCTAGGCTTACGGTTTAATTATGCTAAATTCCGTAAAATTCATCCAAAATAAAGTAGTCTTCAGAGGCTATTCCCAGAAAATTCAAGATATACATTTTGTCAGGTAAATATCTTAAATATGCGATATTTTAATCTAAATTGTTAGAACCATTTTTGAGAAAATCAAAATTTTCGAAAAAAGTTCCTTGTAAAGGGTAGTTGAGGATGGGGGGATAATCTTGAAGATCTTTGTGTCGCATCCTTGGAAGACACCAAACTTAAATACAACGTTTGGTGATTAATGGTCTTTTCGTTTTTGAGCTATGCTGTCCACAGACACACACGCACGCACGCACACACACACACACACACACACACACATATACACACACTCACAAGGACCTTTTTCCAGAAATATATATATTTTTTTTTGCACTCAGGGGGACCCAAAATATGTATTTCCGGTGAAATCTCGGTATCGACTTTTTGGGTGCATTATAAATATCATCTTCTCTATACGTATACTATATACATAGTACGTGTAGAGAAAGTAAAAAAAGAACGAACTCGGCTGAAGGCTGGCAGAGGATAGATAGCAAACTGTTCAGAATCTTGATTACGCTGGACGTTGTTGCGGGTACTTTAGTAGAACTTCTTGGCCACTTCATTCCGTTTGCTGAACGCAGTGTCTGTGATGACCTCTGAAAACCCAGTTCGTGCATGAAAGTTTCGCGTGTGTGGCTTTTCATGTCATCTCGTCCATCCGCCTCATCATTTCCACGAAAACCTTCCACCACCCATAAGTTGCTAGCTTTCACGCGCAATTTTATATTGCTCTCCATTGTTCATTTGCCTTCTTTTTGCTTTCTTTAACCAGTATGTGGTGAGTGGACAGAGAAGGTATTGTATTCCATCAAAAATTGCATTCCGAGATTTCACCGGAAATACATGTTTTGGTCCCCCTGAATCCAAAAAAAGTACTTTTAAAAATATTCGTGGGTGTCTGTGTGTGTCTGTTTGTATGTGTGTGAATCTGTGGGCAGCATAGCTCAAAAAAGAAAAGACCGTGTCCCATCTTTCCTCCCCCCCTCAAACAACCATTACCATGGAAAAAATTTCGAAATTTTTTATTTTCTCCAAAATGGCTCTAACGATTTTGATTAAAATACCATATATTAAAGATATTTACCTGACAAATAAAATGAATATCTTCAACTTTCTGGGAATAGTCTCTGAAGACTACTTTATTCTGGATGAATTTTACTGAATTTTGCATAACTACTAAACCGTAAGAGATGGACAAAATCTTACCACACAAAAATTGTGGAGCACGTTAAAATACACAATTTATATTATATATATATTTTTCGTGGAGTTGGTCGCTTTTAAGATATTCCTTGTTTTTGGTTTCAGCTTTGAAAAACTTATGCTTTCCTCATACAGGAATTTGCCAACTCCTGTCCATACAAACAAAGGAAATTCCGTCACATAGCAACCAGTTTTTAACTATTATTTTAACCTATGGTACTCCCTTATTTCGCATCTACTTACAAGGAAACAAGTAATAAGACCATTTCTGCTAATTTTTTCTCGATTAGCATGAAGTTAATAGAAGCATAAGCGTTTTAACAATAATTTGTTGCAGAGATGTAGAGAAAGACATGTGAGCGGAATATCAGATTTTTACTTTCTCCATACGCACTATGTACATAGTGTATAGAGAAAGTATTGCACTCCACCAAAAAATTCGATACCGAGATTTCACCGGAAATATATATTTTAGGGTCCCCAATATCCAAAAAAAGCATTTTTACAAAAAGGTCCGCGTGCGTGTATGTGTGTGTATGTGTGTGTGTCCGTGTGTCTGTGAACACGATAACTCAAAAACGAAAAGTCGGTAAAACACCAAACTTGGTATTTAAGTTTAGTATCTTTCAGGGATGCGACACGAAGATTGTGAGAAAAATACCCCCACCCCCAACTACCGTTTACATGGAACTTTTTTCGAAAATTTTGATTTTCTTAAAAATGGCTCTAACGATTTTGATTAAAATTTCGTATATTAAAGATATATTTACCTGACAAATAAAATGTATATCTTGAATTTTCTGGGAATAGCCTCTGAAGAGTAGTTTATTCTGAATGAATTTTACTAAATTTTGAATAACTGCTAAAGCGTAAGAGATGGACAAAAACTTACTCCACAAAAATTGTAGAGCACATTAAAGCACACAATTTATGTTATATACATTTTTTTCGTGGAATTCGTCGTTTTTTTGACATTCCTTATTTTTGGTTTCTGCTATGAAAAACGTATACTTTTCTCATACAGGAGCTTGTCAACTCCTATCCAAATAGACAAAAAAACTTCATTGACATAGCAACCAGCTTTTGACTATCACTTTAACCTACAGTTGTTTCTTATTTCGCTTCTGCTTACAAGGAAGCGGGTAATTAGACTATTTCTGCTATTTTTTTCTGATTAGCATAAAGTAAATAAAAGTATAAGCTTTTTAAGAATTATTTGTTGCAGGGATATGGAGAAAGTCATGTGAATGGTACACATCAGATTTTTAGAAAAAAGTCCATGTGTGTGACCGTGAGTCTATGAACACGATAACTCAAAAACGAAAAGTCGGTAAATTATCAAACTTGGTATATAAGTTTATTACGATTTTTCGGTATCTTACAATTTATCAATTATGCAAAAGTCATTCAGAATGAAGAAAGTTTCAGAGGCTATCCCCAGGATATTCAAGCTATTGTTTGTCCTGAAGATATCTTAAACATCTGGTATTTTAATTTAATTGTTTTTCACACAAGCCGTGTGTCGGACGAGATTTGGATAGGTAGCGCCAGACTGAGAAATTCAATACCATAATACAAGCCGCATGTGGAAAAAAAAATTAAATTCATACTAATTGATCTAATAGTTAAACTATGAAGCCTGGGGACTTGAAGTACTTACAATATTGCAAGTCGCCATTGGGGTATACTATCTCAATATAATTTGAGATCACCTTGTGGCTTACCGGGAAACATGCGAGTAAGTTACCGGAATGTTGCAATGGTAGCTCAATGGTAGCGGAATCGGCTAGAGACCGGGAGATCCATGATTCAAATCCCGGCTAGGGCATTACATTTTTCAGTCTGACTTTACATGCGGTATTAATCAAAATCGTTTGAACCATTTTTGAGAAAATCTAAATTTTCCAAAAATATGGCATGTAAAGGGTAGTTTTTACTTTCTCTATAGGCACAATGTACATAGTGTATAGAGAAGGTATTGCACTCCACCAAAAAATTCGATACCGAGATTTCACGGAAATATATGTTTTAGGGTTCGCTTTATCTAAAAAAAACATTTTCGGAAAAAGCTCCTTGTTTGAGTGAGTGTGTGTGTGTGTGTGTGTGTGTGTGTGTGTCAGTGTATCTGAGAACACGATAACTCAAAAACGAAAAGTAGGTAAAATACCAAACTTGGTATTTAAGTTTAGTATCTTCCAGAGATGCGACACAAAATTTTGAGAAAAATTCCCCCACCCCCAACTACCGTTTACATGGAACGTTTTTCGAAAATTTTGATTTTCACAAAAATGGCTCTAACGATTTTGATTAAAATGTCGTATTTTAAAGATATTTACCTGACAAATAAAATGTATATCTTGAAATTTCTGGGAATAGCCTTTGAAGCTTACTTTATTCTGGATAAATTTTACTGAATTTTGAATAACTGCTAAACCGTAAGTGATGGACAAAAACTTGCGTGTAGAACACGTTAAGATACACAATTTACCTTATATACATTTTTTTTCGTGGAGTTGATTGTTTTTTAGATATTCCTTGTTTGTTGTTTCAGCTTTAAAAATTTATACTTTTCTCATAAGGAGTTCCTCAACTCCTCTCCATAGAAACAAAGGAACTTCAGTCACATAGCAGCCTATGGTACTCCCTTATTTCGCTTCTGCTTACAAAAGAGCAAATAATAAGACTAATTCTGCTATTTTTTACTTCCCTCGATTAGCATGAAGTAAATAGAAGCGTAAGCTTTTTAACAATAATTTGTTGCAGAGATGTAGAGAAAGTCATGTGAATGGAACACATCAGCTTTTTTTGATGTGTTTAACGCCCACTTTTACTACATATGGCACCGCAGGCGGTGACACTGGTTAATACATAGAATGAAGATGAAGCACTGGTGGAATGCCATGGCGGGAGAAACAGGAGAACCTGGAGAAAACACGCCTTTGCGCCGCTTTGTCCAACATAATGGCCACATGCAGTCGCCTTTGTAAACAGTTGGCCATGGGTGGCCTTGCTGGAGGCGGGGGTTTTCTTGAAAATCTTCGTGTTGCATCCTTGGGGGATTCTAATCTTATATACCAAGTTTGATATTTATACAAGTTTCTGTTGTTTACTTTCTCTATACGTACTATGTACATAGTGTATAGAGAAGATATTGCATTCCACCAAAAAATCCGATACCGAGATTTCACCGAAAATACATGTTTTAGGGTCCCCTGTATCAAAAAAAAAAGTATTTTCAGAAAAAGGTCCGTGTGTGTGTGTCCGTGTGTCCGCGTATCCGTGTGTCTATGAACACGATAACTCAAAAACGAAAAGTCGGTAAAATACCAAACTTGGTATTTAAGTTTAGTATCCTACAGGGATGCGATACGAAGATTTTGAGAAAATTCCTCCTGCCCCAAACTACCCTTTACATGGAACTTTTTCGAAAATGTTGATTTTCTCAAAAATAGCTCTAAAGATTTTGATTAAAATTTCGTATATTAAAGATATTTACGTGACAAATAAAATGTATATTTTGAATTTTCTGGGAATAGCCTCTGAGAATTCTTTATTCTGGGTCAATTTTACGGAATTTTGCATAACTACTAAACCGTAAGAGACGGACAAAAACTTACCACACAACAAATGCAGAGCACTTTAATTCACACAATTTATATTATATAAATTTTTTTCGTAGAGTTGATTTTTCTTGAGATATACCTTGTCTTTGGTTTCAGTTTTCAAAAACATACTTTTCACATACAGGAATTTAACAATCCCTGCCCGTACAATCAAAGAATCTTCGGTCACATAGTAACCAGTTTTTGACTATCTCTTTAACCTATAGTACTCCCTAATTTCGCTTCTACTTACAAGGAAGCAAGTAATAAGACTATTTCTACTAATTGTTTCTCGATTAGCATGAAGTAAGTAGAAGCATAGGCTTTTTAACAATAACTTGTTGCAGAGATATAGAGAAAGTCATGTGAATGGAACACATCATATTTTTTTTTCAGTTATGCTGTCCACACAGATACATACACACATACAATTCTAAAAACATTGTTTTTTTTTTTAAATTTATTTAGACCCAAAACATTTTGGTATCGAATTTTTGGGTGGAATGTAATAGATGTTGTACCTATTAAGTATATTGTATATACGTGTTAGGGAAAGTAAAATACAATTGTGCCCCCGTCAAAATTAGCTTCAGTATTTCTTTGTTGTACGTGGTTGTACGATAGTAATCTAAAGGAACATTTATTTCATCGTATTGCAGCTTTTCTTCTCCCAAACTTTCATTTTGTGGCCCTTTGTTGAAAAATTCACATTCGTGATCAACTTTTAAATGAGGTCCGCGTTTCCATCGTATCAAAATAATTTAGCGGTACCTATTCGGGCAGCATGAATGAAACCCTCCCTCCTTTATGTGTTTTATACAAACACACATACATGGGTTTCCTTTGCTTTGTGAAGGTCGGCAGGGAAAATAACATAGGTGTGTTTATACAGTATATCAATAAGGGTAGCTTGACCACTCCTTACTCCCTTTGACTCCTCGGGGACTTGCGAGGGTACAAAAAAATTGCGTGTAGGAGGGGTTGAAGATTGAAATAAGGGCTGAGGGATGATAAAGAAAAGGTGGTCAGGGAAAAGCAAGGGAAATGGCTCTGATGGGGTGCAAAGGGCCATCCAACAATGTGTGGAATATGATGATGGGGTTCGTACTGGAGATATGGCTGCTGGCGAAGCTTTTTGTCTTCTGCAAGTCCTGGATCTGCAGGCCGTGATCAGCTTCCTGATTCTGGCGTCTGGGACCACACAACAAGCCTTTATGGAACGCATTTGCTCTTGTCTTCTCGTCAGCTCCAGTAATCGGCCTGGTAGCAGTCTCATTGCTCTCTTAGTGCCTTAAGGACATGTATGGCAAAGTTAGAAGATCAAAACTTTTAATTTATACTACAGAAAAAATATAATTATTCAAATAAGCCACAGGGCAAATTTCATCAATTTTGCTCTAATGGTTTGGAAGTAATAAGCAAATTTGTTTATGTTTTTCTCACGCCACTAAAAAAGTGACAAAAATTCAAATTTTGATCTAATATTTTAATCATAGTTTCACAATACATCTACATTTTGAAATTGCGATAGGTTCCTCTGTGTCTCTTTTAGTTTAGGCTCCAACATTTTTCACTTTCTTGTATTGCACCCAAAATTTTTTTATACCCAGATTTCACCGGAAATACACGTTTTGGGACCTCCGGAATCAAAAAAAGAAAAAAAATCTGATGTGTCCCATTCGCATGACTTTCTCTACATCGCTGCTACAAATTATTGATAAAAAGCTTATGCTTCTATTTACTTCATACTAATCGAAATATAATTAGCAGGAATAGTCTTATTACTTGCTTCCTTGTAAGTGGAAGCAAAATAAGGGAGTACCATAGGTTAAAGTGATAGTCAAAAGCTGGTTGCTATGTGATTGAAGTTCCTTTGTTTGTATGGACAGGAGTTGACAAATTCATATGTGAGAAAAGTATGTTTCTTAAAGCTGAAACCAATAACAAGGAACATCTAAAAAATAATCAACTCCAGGAAAAAAAAAGTTATACAACATATATTGTGTGCTTTAATGTGCTCTACATTTTTTGTGCAGTAAGTTTTTGTCTATCTCTTACGGTTTACCAGTTATACAAATTTCTGTAAAATTCATCCAGAATAAAGTAGTCTTCAGAGTCTATTCCCAGAAACTTCAAGATATACATTTTATTTGTAATGTAAACATTCTTAAATATAACGGATTTTAATCAAAATTGTAAGAGCCATTTTTGAACAAATAAACATTTTCGAAAATTGTTTCATGTAAAGGGTAGTTGAGGCTCGGGGTTTTGCTTGAAAGTATTCGTGTTGCATCCTTGGAAGATACTGAACTTAAATACCAAGATAGGTGCATAACGGTCTTTTCGTTTTTGAACTATGCTGTCCACAGACACACCACACGAACCTTTTTCTAGAAATGCTTTTTTGGATTCAGGAGGTTCCAAAACATGTATTCCCGGTGAAATCTCGGTATCGAATTTTTTTGGTACAACACTATGCACATACGTTATATGTGTAGAGAAGGTAAAAAGTAGTGTTGTATGGTTATATCGCTTCCACACGTCCCATCTTTCGAGTTCACGATCTATAAGCCCAAAATAGGAGCGACTTTGACATGGAAATAAAACACTTTAGATAGCAAACAGCTCCTGATCCCCTTCTCGTCGAGGAGAAGCCTTCAAATGGCTCCAAACGCATTTCACAGTCGACTGATAAAACGAGATCTTTCTCTGTCTCTTGTTTGCATACTTTTAAAGTTCTTTTTCTGCTTCCCAGGGAATATATTCTTTTCTGGAACAAACTCCACAAGCCCACTCGCTCAAATGCTCCACTTGCAGACCTGTACGTATCCCAAAGAAGATGTGGTTGATGCATTATTCATTTAGTGCTATAGTCAACTAGGTTAGACTGAGGCGTTCATTTTTAGGCACGTTCGCTGTTGCAGAACACCTACTGACGTCTTTTATTCGGCAATTGTTAATCTGTACACATGAAATAATTCACCACTGCGCACAGTTTTAAATTTAGTATTCAGATATGTTCCATTCAAATGACTTTCTATATATCTCTGTAACAAACTATTGTTAAAAAAAAACTTATCTTCTATCTACTTCATGCTAATCGAGCTAAAATTTAGCAGAAATGCTTTCTTGTAAGCAAAAGGAAAATAAAGGAAGACATTAGGCTAAACGATATTCAAATATTTTAAAAACTGGTTGCCATGTGGACGATGAAATTCATTTCTTTGCATTACCAGGAGTTGATAAATTTCCGTATGAGTAAAGTATACGTATTTTAAAACTCAAACCAATAACAAGGAATATCTACACGAGAAAATATATATGACATAACTTGTGTACTTTAATGAGAACTACATTTTTGTGTCTATCTAAGTTTTTGTCTATTTTAAACGGTTTAGCAATTACGTAAAATTCAGCAAAATACAGAGGTCTATAGAGGCTACTCCCAGAACATTCAAGATATTCATTTTATTTTTCAAGTAAATATCTTTAATATGCGGCGTTTTAATCAAAATCATTAGTCACTTTTGAGAAAATCAAAATTTTCGAAATTGTTTACATTTAAAGGGTATTTTGGGTCTTTGTGTCGCATCCTTGAAAGATACTAAACTGAAATCCCAAATATTTGTGATGAAATCTCAGAATAGAATTTTTTGGTGGAATGCAATACCTTCTTATACCCTATGTACATAGTACGTGTAGAGAAAGTAAAACTCTGGTTTTCTCTAGCTATTCCACAAACAACTTTCTTGCAAAAGTCTATTGTTTTACTTACATCAGACGTCTCCAAAACCGTATTCGCGAATACAGCTCCTGAAAGAGGGGAGGACGGTGTGGGCTATTACGTTACGGTCCATACACCCCTTCTTTGAGACTTGCAACTGTGGACGATCTGTCGTAGTGAAATGGCTGCTCCAAATAACAATAATAATAATAATAATAATAAAGGTAATAATAATCCACCGAAACGTGTATGAACATTTAGCGATGAATGAGAAAAACAGTTTTTCTGTACTGCTTCTGACGAGAATGTAGGGTGTCTTATTTGTTTCAAGAGTTTATGGGGATATATATACGGCTAATATAGGACGTCATTATATCGTGTCACATAGAGCACGTAAACATTACAGGGAGGAAATTGTCACAAAATTAAATATTATGTGTAAGCTCAGCAATTATCATACCCAATCATATTATTATTACCTATTAATTAAAATAAACGGCGTGTTATTTATGGACGCTCTATAACTACTGTGGTTCTCAGCCTCGCATTCTATGCTGGGTGTGAAAGACCGCATAATTTTGTTCAGAGACTTCCCTATCAGCCTTGAGGTTCTTTTACGTGCCGAACGGGACGAACGGTTTTAACTCCCTTCCGAAGGATGCCATGCTAAGGATTTTTACACCCGAAGAAATTCATTGTCCTCCGCCGGGTTTGAACCCGCGACCATGGGTATATGAAGTTAGCATGGTAACCATTACACCACGGAGGGCGACTTATTATTATTTGTTAGTGTATTACTATAACCATTATTATTATCATTATTATTATTTGTTAGTATACTATTACTATAACTATTATCATTATTATTATTATTATTATTATTATTTGCTAGTATACTATTACTATAACCATTATTATTATTATTATTATTTGTTGGTATACTATTACTATAACCATTATTATTATTATTATTATTATTATTATTTGTTGGTATACTATTACTATAACCATTATTATTATTATTATTATTTGTTGGTATACTATTACTATAACCCTTATTATTATTATTGTTATTATTATTATTATTTGTTGGTATACTATTACTATAACCATTATTATTATTATTATTATTATTAATGTTATTATTATTATTATAATTTGTTAGTATACTATTACTATAACCATTATTATCAACTCCCTTATTAACATTATCATTAAATGCTCTGTATGTGTATAATTGGTCGTCTCCTTAGCGCGGTGGCGGCACAGCTGCTTACCAAGCGGGAGACCTGGGTTCGATCCCCAGTACCGGCGTGGGGATTTTTCCCCCGCTGGGAGACCTGGCCAGGGGTGCACTCAGCCTCGTAAGGTCCCTGGGGGGGGGCCATTGAGGAGCTACTTGATGGAGAAGTAGCGGCTCCAGGTCGTGAGGACCGCATTAACCGGCCGGGGGGACTCGAGGCGCTGACCACGTCTCACCCTCCAATACTGCACCCCATCCATGACGTCTGTAGTGGATCGAGATGGAGGACGCAGCGGCCGGGCGGTAGGCCAAGGTTCCCCGTGAGCTGTCGTGCCATGGAGTTATGTGTATAATTTAATACATTCATCGAGCTTAAACTTACTTTAGGAGGCATTGCTAATGGAAGATCACTTTTTTCTTAGGGGTGCAGAAATGTGATAATGGATAAACGTGTATAACTCATAATGGTGCTATAGGAACTGAAGAATTTTTTCAAAATTGAAAACAGTAAGACCGTATTCACGATCTGAGACACCAGATTTAAAGGCAGTCGCGTGTGAGGTATATTGGAATACTCTTGTGTCATAATTGCTCCATCAAATTCAGTTTCACTGTGGCATAGGCAGGTATTTACAGTGCAGCACTACGACTCTGTCCCCTACCACCAAATGCCGTTGTAGTGCGGTACAGTATCTATGGTGACGTAGACTTTGAAATCACCTGATCTACATCATGCTAATCAAGATAACATTACCAGAATAAGCAGAAGGGAAACGCATAGGCTATATAAAACATAATTGTGTATTTTAACGAGATCTACATATTTTACATAATAAGTTTTTTCTATCTCTTACGGTTTACTAGTTATTCTAAATTAAGCAAAATTATTCCAGAATAAACAGGTCTTTAGAAGCTATTCCCAGAAAATTCAAGATATAGATTTTATTTGTAATAGAAATGGCTTTAATATGTGCTATTTTAATTAAAATCGTTAGAGCCATTTTTAAGAAAACAAAATTTTCGAAAAGTTTTCCAAGTAAAGGGTAGTTAGGGGTGGGGGGATTTTCTTGAAAATCTTCGTGTCGCATCCTTGGACGATGCCAAACTTAAATACCAAGTTTGGTATTTAACCGTCTTTTCGTTTTTGAGTTATACTGTCCACAGACAGACAGACAGAGAGAGAGAGAGAGAGAGAGAGAGACACACACACACACACACACACGGGCCTGTTTCTGAAAATGATTTTTTTGGACTTAGGGGGTCCTAAAACATGTATTTCCGGTGAAATCTCAACATTTAATTTTTGGGTGGAATACAATACTTCTCTATCCCTATGTACATTGTACATACGGGGCTAGAGAAAGTAATACTCTTTTGTTTCTTTGTAGAGAAGCTAATGAAAGTCATATGAATGTAACACATCAGATTTTTTTGTCAAATTTCACAGAAGCAGCTCCTTAAGGATTATAATAGCTTGGTATGAGCTAAGGGTTTTTAAACCGACAGTAAATAAGTGCGCATGCACAGTAATATTTCTGCAAGAAACATGGCATCAGTATAATTTGGGTGAGGTAGTGACGTCACGGTGTTATCACATGAGACCAGGCGCCATGTGCCCGGGGAGAGAAGCGCGGTTGACTTGCCAGGCGAGGTGTGAAAAGGATTCGCAGCAGAGGGGGGGGGGGGCGACGAAGAGAAGCAAGCCAAGCACAAAACCTCATCTTCCCCTACAACATCAACAACAACCCTATAAACTGAACATATGAGCGACAAGAAAGGAGAAGCATTGATGGAAATGGCTACAGCAAGTGGACCAGCACGTAAATCTCTTCCACCCGGAACTCGGTTCCGGAAAATCCTAAGGATCAGCGCTCATGTGGACTTCCATCGCGTTAATAACAACGGCAAAACCTTCTTTACGATCTGCAGCGTAGTAAAATAGCAAACAGAATACGAATAGCCTATATTTTTATGAATAAATACTTTAGTACGTTTACTTATGCTACATGCACAATGAAATGCAAGCGCAGACTCAATATAAGCGCAAGAGTTTGGACTCATATTATTTAATGTAAGCATTCACATAGAAACACGCAAACTCCAAACTTTATCCTTGCGTAGCATGCAAAGAGGATAAATTCTGCTTCTTTTCCCTATGCATTGCCTATGAATTCAACAGCAGACAATCGCACTGCGAGACTTTACAGGGCCTGCTGTACATGCATTCTCTTCTATTTGGCCATGCAGTGCCGCGCCATCTCTAATTTCTCTCAAGAGGTTATGACAGTGTCATTCTTCTTTGATTTAATAGATGTAACTATCATCTGTGTATAGATTTCTTGGTTCTCATAAATCGAAGACGCAGAGAGATCATTCTTAGTATATTAAATGTGTAGCTTTATCTCTTTCGGAAGTCTCTATCTATGCTTATACTATTTTCAATAATTTTGAATGAGCAACTATTGTGACGTCACTGCCGCGAGCGTCAGTTGCATGTACTTTTATAACATTTTATTTGTAAAAGATTGAGTGAATTTTCTTATGTGGTATTGTTGGTTATGTTATTCAGTTTGTAACTCGCGAAGCGCTTGGAAGATATTCGCATGTAACTTACAGATCTAGCAACCCGTTGCGCTTACCCCTACATTATGAATGGTGTCTCCTTGCGTCTGCGCTTATGCTACATTACGTCTGCGCTTGCATCTCATTGTTAATGTAGCGTACTCTACACATTCAACACAACAATTCGATGCCGAGATTTCACCGGAAGTACATCTTTTCAGCTCCTCTGACTCCAGAAACCCTTCTGGAAAAAGGTCTGTGTTTGTGAACACGACAACTCATGTTGGTTAAATACCAAACTTGATATTCAATAGCTAGAGTCAAACCGAATGTTATAGCTGGGATTTGAACCACGATATCCCGGTCTCTACCTATCCAACTCGTACCCTACACAAAGTTTGTGTGTGAATAAAAACAATTAAAGTAAAATGAATTGATCTAATAGTTGGCTAAACTTAAGCCCGAGACTTTAAGTACTTTCATTTTAAGTCGTCATTAAGGTATATCGTCTCAAAATATTTGAAATTACATTGAAAGAGGCCAGTCAGTTGAGGATGTCAATGCCGTTCTGGCACACTGCCATGGTAGTTCAATGGTTAGAGCAACCGGCTAAAGGACCGCGCCGTGACCGAGTGGTTAAACCACTCGCCTCTCACCTAGACGGCTCGGGTTCGATCCCAAGCGACCAAATGTGAAATTTGTGGTGGATAAAGTGGTGCAGGGGCGGGTCTTCTCCGGGTTCTCCGGTTTTTTCCGCCATTGTATTTCACCGGTGTTTCATCTTCATTTCATGTATCACCAATGTCATTGCCTGCGGTGTCACAAATAGTAAAAGCGGGCGTTAAACACTACAAAAAAAACCACAAAAAAAAAACGGCTAGAGACTGGGAGATCCGTGGCTCAAATCTCAGCTATGGCATTGGATTTTCCAAGGATGCCACACGAAGATTTTCAGGAGAATCCCCTTACCCACAACTACCCTTTACATGTAATATTCTTCGTTTGTTTTTTTTAAATTAAAAAAAAACACACATACGTAAGATATTTTCATGAGAATACAAATCTTGAATTTTCTGGGAATAGCCTCTGGAGGTCTCTTAATTCTGGATAGCTTTTGTGTAACTGTAAAACCGTAAGAGATAGACAAAAACGTATAACAGAAAAAAACGTATAACAGAAAAAAACGTAGATCTCGTTAAAACACCCAATTCATATCATACATTTTTTTTTAGAGTTAACCATTTTCGAGATATTCCGATTTATTATTTTCAGTTTTAAACCACCTAAAATTTTCTTAAATGGGAGGCCAGTTTCTTCTCGTCTCTCTTTTGTTTATTCCTAACAAGCTAAGGTAGCCGAATTTCATTTGTTTCACATAGCAGCCGGTTTCTATTATCGCTATTTACCGACTACTTACAACGAAGCAAGTAATAAGACCAATTATGGTATTTTTTATCTAAAATAGCATGATGTAGACGAAAGAATAAACTTTTGTAACAAAATTTTGTTTGTGAAATAGATAGAGAAAGGCAGGTGAATGCAATACATCAGACTTTACTTTTAACACAAGAAACACAAGCTTTAATTTTTTTTGAGTATATGATTCCAATTATTAGTAGCGCGCAATGTTCGAACTTGAGGCAAAAACTTAGACGGGTCAACGTGACTCTTGGTACATATGCAACCCTCAAAGCACACGAGTGAAGCGTATGATCTACACTGCTTGTAATTCGTTCCCATTGTAAGTAGCCTCTCTACTCCATTCATTTCCCCTTGGATACTAAACAAGGAGGGTGATTTTACTTTCCAAGCACGTATGTAGAATGTACACAGTAGATAGAGAAGACATTGTATTCCATCCAAATATTCAATACTGAATTCTCACCGAAGTACACTATGTTTTGAGGACCTCTGGATCCAAAAACCGCATTTTTAGAAAAATATTCCTGTGGTATGTCTCTGTGTATTTTTAAGTGCGCCGCGTATGTACCTGTGGACAAAAAAACGAAAACTCGGTAAATACCAAACTTGGGATTTAAGTTCAGTATCTTCCAAGGATCCCGGGGTGCACTCAGCGTCGTAAGGTCCCTGGTGGGCCAATTGAGGAGCTACTTGATGGAGAAGTAGCGGCTCCAGGTCATAAGGACCGCATTAATCGGCCGGGGGGACTCGAGGCGCTGACCACGTTTCACCCTCCAATACTGCACCCCATCCATGACGTCTGTAGTGGACCGAGATGGGGGACGCAGGGGCCGGGCGGTAGGCCAAGATTCCTTGTGAGCTGTCGTGCCATGGAGTTCTTATCTTACAAGGATGCGACACAAGAATTTTAAGAAAATTTGCCCGCCACAGAATACCCTTTAAATGGAGTATTTTTCGAAAAGCATGATTTAAACACTTGCTCCAATTTTGATTAAAATAGCACATGTTTAAGATATTTTTATGAGAAACGAAATGTAGGTCTTGAATTTTGCTGGGAATAGCCTCTGAAGACCTCTTCATTCTGGATGACTTTTGTATAATTGGTAAATCATAATAGATAGACGAAAACTTACTGCACAACATAGATATCGTTAAAACATACAATGCAAGTCATATTCAATTTTTGTAGACTTAAGTAGCTCCTTGTTTAACATTACTTAAACTTTTCTATAAATAGGAGGATTTTTTATTTTATATCTCTCTTTTTTACTCCTGGTTGTCCAAAGAGAATCGAATTTCAATTGTTTCACACAGTGACCAAATTTAAAAATATTTTCCTGTCGCTTTGCCTAGAGTATGTCCTTTGTTTGCCTTCTTCTTAAGAGGAGTCAAGTAATGAAACCAATTCTGCTAACCATTACATGATTAGCATGAAATAGATGTAAAAAAATTGTTTACAGAAAGGTAGACAAAGTTTTCCCCGCATCTCTTAATTGTCACGTGACTGGTCACCTCTCATTGCCTGCTGTGGTGAAATAGGTGCTTCTGGGTACAGAATATTTCCTTATTTAAAATGAATATTTACGTTAATATACCGGAGAGAATATGAAATTTACATAAATTGAATATATGATGTGACAAGAACTAATGCATAGAGAATATGATAAATTTTATTTAAAAAAATCCGATATGCTCCATTCACATGACCTTCTCTACTTATTCTGCACACAAACTATTCGTACTTGCCAATTGAGATAAATATTAGCAGAAATTATCTTCTTACTTCCTTCCTTGTAAATAGACGAAAAATATCAGAAAGTACTAGGCTAATACAATAGTCCAATCTTTTAGAAGTTATGCTATGCATTTGACATTGAAATTCGGTGCTTTCCATGACCAGGAGTAAAACAAAAGAAACATGAAACGTATGAAAACTTCTTGTGTGAGAAAAGTTTATCAAAGTATTTTAAAATAAACTAGCAACTGGGAATATCTCGGAAATCGACAACTCTACAAAAATGTATAAGACATAAATTGTGTTTTAACGATAACTAAATGTTCTGTGTTATGAGGTTTTGTCTAGTTCTTACGTTTTACCAGTAATGAAAAATTCATCCAGAATGAAGTGGACCTCAGAGGTTATTTCCAGAAAATTCAGGATATAAATTCTATTTGACATGTAAACATCTTTTATACAAGTACATTTAAACAAAAAACGTTGGCACGAAATTTGATGAAATCAAAATTAAAGAATTTTTTCCATGTAAAGTTTAGTTTGGGTTTAGAGGATTTTCTTGAAAATATTTCTTGGACGGTGCTGAACTTAAAATATTAAGTTTTGTATTTAACCAACTTATTGTTTTTGAATTAATGTTCTCACAGAAATAGGAGCACACATACATTCACGGACCTTTTTCTAAAAAAACCTGATGAGTTCAATTCATGTGACTTTCTATACCTGTTCTTACAAAGGTTATTCTACCTACTTCAGGCTAATTAAAATAAAGATTAACAAAAATAGTCTTATTACCTGCTTCCTTGAAAGTAGAAAGGGAATAATGGAATTCACTAGCCTAAAATGGTAGTCAACTCCTTGAAAAGCTGGTCGCTTTGTGAAACAATTGATATTTGACCCCATTTGCATTGAAAGGAGTAAAACAAAGAGATATGAAACGAAAAAGAAAAATAATTAAAACCAGTAACAAGGAATATCTCGAAAACAGCTAACTATAACAAAAATAGAAATGATATGACGTGTTTTAACGAGATCTAAATTATTTTTGTGTCATCCTCCTTGGTGTAGTGGTTACCATGCTAGCCAACCCAAGATTACAAGATTAGAAGTTCAAGATGGATTTTTTCAAATGCAAAACTTCTTAGCATGGCTTACTTAGGAAGGGAAGTAAAGCCGGTGGTCCTGTGCAATGATTATTTGCACGTAAACGAAACCATACCTTGAAAAAAAAAAAAAAAGGTTTCTGAGCAAAATTACGTCATTTCGCGTGCGCAAGTCGTGATTTCGTTCTACAGTGCCATCTGTGGACGACGAGCTGATTTCTCGTCACCATGGCACATGGTGGTGAATTCACGAAATAGGAATTCAAATCCGATCATAGAAACAGCGTCCCTGCTCTCTACTTGGGAGTTAATTGAAATAACTAAGTAACTATGTACCAATGAATTTTTCATTTTTACTTTCTCTAGCCCCATACGTACACCCTGTATCCAAAATAAAAAACATTTTCAGAAAAAGATCTGTGTGTGTGTCCGTGTGTCCATGTGCCTGTGAACACGATAACTCAAAAGCGCAAAGTAGCTAAAATACCAAACTTGGTATTTAAGTTTAGTATCTTCCAGGGATGCGACACGAGGATTTTGAGAAAAATCCCCCCACCCCAAACTACCCTTTACATGGAACTTTTTTCGAACATTTTGATTTTCTTAAAAATGGCTCTAACGATTTTGATTAAAATATCATATATTAGAGATATTTACCGAACAAATAAAATGTATATCTTGAATTTTCTGGGAATAGCTTCTGAAGACCTGTTTATTCTGGATGAATTTTGCTTAATTTGGCGTAATTAGTAAACCGTAAGAGATAGAAAAAACTTTTTATACAAAAAATGTAGGTCTTGTTAAAGTACACAAGTTATGTCATATACAATTTTCTCGTGGAGCTTACCATTTTCGAGGTATTCATTGTTATTATTTTCAGTTGTGAAGTACTTATACTTTTCTCAGACGGGAATGTTCGTTTTTCCTTTGTTCTACTCCTGGCCAAGAAAGGAAGCGATTTGTAATGACAATCGCATAACGACTTTTAAAACATTTGACTATTGGCTTAGCCTAGTG
Organism: Hymenopus coronatus; assembly: GCA_030762935.1. Taxonomy (NCBI): domain Eukaryota; kingdom Metazoa; phylum Arthropoda; class Insecta; order Mantodea; family Hymenopodidae; genus Hymenopus; species Hymenopus coronatus. The sequence goes on from CM060899.1 coordinate 43,013,128, forward strand.
AATTCCCTTATTTTCTTCCTACTTATACGGAACTAAATAATAAGAGCATTGTGCTAATGAGTACCTCGATTAGCAAGGTGCAGAAAGAAGAAGAATCTTATGTATGAAGTTTGTAGAACAGCTAGAGAAAGTCATGTGAGTGTAACACATAAGATTTTTGAGTTATGCTGCCCACAGTCTGCCCAACATATATACGGACATATATCTAAAAAATGATCTCATCGGGGGGGGGATTTGGGGATCCGCAAAACATGTATTTCCGGTGAATGTATTTGTTATGGAATACAATACTGTTAGAGAAACCAAAAAAGCAATCACCCAAAAAGCGTATTAGATATACGTTATTTCTTCAATGAGTTTTCACCCAAAAACCTTACAAATAAGAGATGAAATTAAAGTTGTCATTGCTTCGACAGAAACTGCAGCACAGAGGCCATATTACAGTCACAAAATGTGTCGGTGTTAAAATTCCAACAGTTCCTACATATGGCGAGCAGTATTTTATCGCGATATTTCCCTCTAGATATCGTACTCGCATCAATCGATACTGCACGAATATTGCCATCACTGCAAGGTGGTGCCCAGTCTGCTTTATGGATATTGAATATGTTGACATCTGGCGTCGACGTCGTGTTTTACACGATGATTGTCTACCCTTAGTCCAGAAGTTATTGCTTCATAGCAGTCTCTCTAGAAGTTTAGAGCCCTTCAGAATCTTTAACTTTATCCTATTCTTACCGTTGGCTACTAATGCATTTCATTAGGGCATTTGATAAGGTTTTGCATTCGTTTTAACGATTTCTACCGCATACATGATAGGTAGAGAAGATACTACATTTCACTAAAATTTTCTATATAAATGTATGTTTTTATACTCCCTGAATAAAAAAATTGTGTGTTTCATTCACATGACTTTCTTTAGTTATTCTGCAACAGATTATTCTTACAAAAGCAGGCACTTCTATCTACTTAAAGATAGCAGGAATGGTCGTATTAATTGCTTATAAGTAGAGGTAAAATAAGGGAATACACCAGGTTAAAGTGATAGTAATAATCTTTTAAAACCTGGTTGCCATGTGTTTGTAATCTATTTCTTTGCATTGCCAGATGTTTAAAAATCTGATGTGTACCATTCACATGACTTTCTCTATATCTCTACTACAAATTATTCTTAAAAACTTATACTTCTATTTACTTCATCTAATCAGTAAAGCATTAGCAGAAATAGCCATATTACTTGCGTCCTTGTAAGTAGAGGTGAAATAAGGGAGTAGCATAGGTTATAATGATAATCAAAATCTGGTTGCTATGTCACTGAAGTTCCTTTGTTTATATGGACAGCAGTTGACAAATTCCTGTAGGAAAAATGTATGTTTTTCATAGCAGAAACCAAAAATAAGGAATGTCACAAAAACGACGAACTGTACGAAAAAAAAATATATAACATAAATTGTGTGTTTTAACGTGCTCTACATTTTTGTGTAGTAAGTTTTTCTCCATCTCTTACGATTTAGCAGTTATTCAAAATTCAGTAAAATTCATCAAGAATAAACTACTCTTCAGAGGCTACTCCCAGAAAATTCAAGATATATGCATTTTATTTGTCAGGTAAATATCTTTAACATATGATATTTTAATCAAAATCGTTAGAGCCATTTTTGAGAAAATCGAAATTTTCGAAAAAAGTTCCATGTAAAGGGTAGTTTGGGATGGGGGGATTTTTTTCAAAACCTTCGTGTCGCATCCCTGGAAGATACTAAACTTAAATACCAAATTTGGTATTTTAGCTTCTTTTCGTTTTTGAGTTATCGTGTTCACAGACACACGAACACACACACGGACCTTTTTCTGAAAATGCTTTTTATGGATACAGGGGGTTCTAAAACATGTATTTCTGGTGAAATCTCGGTATCGAATTTTTTGGTTGAGTGCAATACATTCTCTATGCAATATGTAGATAGTGCCTATAGAGAAAATAAAAATTCCCAAATGAGAAAATTTTACGTATTTTAAAGCTAGAACCAATAATAAAGAATATATCGGATTATATAAATTGTGTGCTTTAACGCCATTGTGTAGTTTTTGTCTATCTCTTACGGTTTATTGTTATGCAAAAGTCTTCTAAAATGAAGAGATCTTCAGAGCCTATTCCAAGAAAACTGAAGATATATGTTTTATTTGTCATGTAAATATGTTTAACGTGTTGTATTTTAATCAAATTTGTTACTGCTATTTTTGAGAAAATTAAATTTCAAAACATTTTTCTTGTAAAGGGTGTCTTGGTGTGAGAAATTTTCTTGAACATATTCGTATGGTATCTTTGGAAGATGCTGAATTTAATTATTAAGTTTGATATTTAACCGACGTTCCGTTTTTACTTTCTCTACACGTACTAGTACATAGTGTATAGAGAAGGATGTGCACTCCACCCAAAAATTCGAAACGGAGATTTCACCAGAAATATATGTTTTAGGGTCTCCTGTATCCAAAAAAAGCATTTTCAGCAAAAGGTCCCTGTGTGTGTCCGTGTGTCCATGTGTCTGTGAACACGATAGCTCAAAAACGGAAAGTCGGTAAATTACCAAAGTTAGTATTTAAGTTTAGTTTCTTCCAGGGTTGCGACGCGAAGACTTTGAGAAAAATCCTCCCACCCCAAACTACCCTTTACATGGAACTTTTTTCGAAAATTTTTATTTTTTCAGAAATGTCTCTAAAGATTTTGATTAAAATATAGTATATTAAAGGATTTACATGACAAATAAAGTGTATATCTTGAATTTTCTGGGGGTAACCTCGCGCAATTTTGCATAACTATTAAACCGTAAGAGGAAGACAAAAAGTTACTACAGAAAAAATTAGGGCACATTAAAATACACAATTTATGTTATATGTATTTTTTTCCTGGAGTTGACCGCTTTAAGATATTCCTTATTATTCATCTCACTTTTCTCATAAGGACACTTGTCAACATCTGACCACGCAAAGAATCGGATTTCTACACCATAGCAACCTCGTTTTAAGGCATTTGACTGTCAGTTTAATCCAATGTATCCCCTTAATTCCCTTTTACCTATAAGGAAATAAGTAATAAAACTGTTTCTGCTAATGTTATCTCGATTAACATGAAGTAGATAGAATAATAAGCTTTTTAACAATAATTTGTTACAGGTGATGTAGAGAAAGTCATGTGAATGGAGCACATAAGATATTTTGAATTTCTGTATCAAATATTGGTACTCTTGTGAGATTTAGGATGAGTATTCTTCAAGAAAGAACTATGGATGAGGCCCAAGTTTATCAACGCTGCTGAAACAATGAAAAAGCGATTGAGCAGTTGAGTGTGAATAAAAGCACTTCACCCATCCCACACCAATTCCTCTGAACACAACTCAATTTGAATAGAGAGTAAAACAGTGTTCTGGAGGGCGACCCGAGGTACTTCAGTGTGAATGACCATTATAAATAAATCTACTTTTCAACGTGTGGAGGGCACTAAAACAGCCCCAAGGGCAAGATGGGCATATGAAGCACACCACTTGCCTTCCTTAATTCATTCTTCACCAAAGATATTCAAATGTTGCTCGTAACAAATTGACACAGACAAAGACGAATCGCGGAGCGCAGTTATTTACTTGGAGCGCTCGGGAACTCAACTAGAACGAGTGAAACTTTGGTGCTTTTTCTAGGTACTGGCGTGGCTGCCGTTGGTCCCCTTTTCCCTCGACAGAATTAAAATAATTGATTTCGTTTAAAACATCTCACTCGACACTTCAAAATCTCTTTCCTCCCTGCGCTCTAAAAGGACCCCTCTCGATAAAATGCCAATAACGCAAGTGTCTTGAAGAAGAGGGCGCCAGTTACCTACCCTCTCTCCAGAAATAAGAGCCGGGGTGGATTCAATCCAATCGACGGAACATGAGACGCCTTACATGTGTTACACGTGTTTTCCCTAAAAGAATAGGGGATCAAATACTCGATATGAAATTTATGGACATCTGAAGACTGAACCGCATCTGGTACCAGAGGACCAGAAGTTCAGACCGGACGTGACGAACATATACTCGACTTTACGTGCTAGGAGCTCGATCCGAACTTGGATATTCCTATCATTGAAGTAAACAAGAACATCTGAAAATCGAGCTGAATGGCACAGACGCTTAGCACTGTAGCCCGCATTCGATACATCCTGGGTTCAAATCTCGTGGGCCGACTAATCTGGGTAGGTTTTTTACTTTCTCTACACGTACATAGTGTATAGAGAAGGTATTGCACTCCACTCAAAAATTCGATACCGAGATTTCACCGGAAATATAAGTTTTAGGCTCCCCTGTATCAAAAAAAAAAAAAAAAATCTCAAAAAAGGTCCGCGTGTGTCCGTGAGCACGATAACTCAAAAACGAAAAGTCGGTAAACTACCAAACTTGCAATCTAAGTTTAGTATCTTCCAGGGATGCGACACAATGATTTTGAGAAAGTTCCCCCCACTCCAAACTACCCTTTACATGGAACTTTTTTAAAAAAAATTCACTTTTGTCAAAAATGGCTCTAACGGTTTTGATTAAAACATCGTATATTAAAGATATTTACATGACAAATAAAATGTATATCTTAAATTTTATGGAAATAGCCTCTGAAGAATACTTTATATTGGACAAAAACTTACCACACAAAAAATGTGGAGCACGTTAAAACACACAATTTATGTTATATAGCTTTTTTTCGTGGACTTGGTCGTTTTTGAGATATTCTTTTTTATTGGCTTCAGCTTTTAAAAATGTATGCTTTTCTCATACAGGAATTTGTCAACTCCTGTCCAGTCACATAGCAACTAGCTTTTGACTAGCACTTTAACCTATGGTATTTCCTTATTTCGCTTCTACTTACAAGGAAGCAAGTAATAAGGCTATTTTTGCTAATGTTTCTCGATTAGCATTAAGTAAATAGAGGCATAAGCTTTTTAATAATATTTTTTGCAGAGATGTAGAGAAAGTCATGTGAATGGAACACATCAGATTTTTTTCGTGGTTTCCCTCAGTCCCCAAGGAAAATACGCAGTGTAAATTTAATACCACGACCGAAAATTCTACCTATAGTCTAAAACAATATTAAAACTGAAATTATGGTAACTGTGATTCCGCTGCCATCTATCTACAACTGGTGAAAATGGTACACTAGACAGCATTCTACCCCCATTTTTACTTTCTCTAACGTATATGTACAACATACATAGTAGGCAGTGAAGGTATTGTATCACACCCAAAAATTCGATACCGGGCTTTCAGAGGAAGTATGTTTTGAGACCCCCAGAATCCAAAAAGCAGTTGACTAGCATGTTAAAAACTACACCAAGGAGGGCGCTACAATAATTAAAGGTTAACATAAAAAATTGGTTGATAGATCTATTTGGAAATTTGTTTACTATAACATTCAATGTCTGATGTGAATATTATTAAAAGTGTAACGTGTGTTACATTTTATTAGAAAAATCAATTTAGACGGAAAACATTTTTATTTTGATTACGAAGAAAGATATGGCAAAAATATGACTTTTATATTATGTGTAATAACTGCTATCTTACATTCTGTGGGTTTTCCAAACTTCAAAGATGCATTACTTAAATGTCACCCTCCATGGTGTAGTGGTTACCATGTTAGCTCTAAACCCCCAGAATGTAGGTTCAAACCTGGCGGAGGGCGATGGATTTGTTTTGGACGCAAAAATCTTGGGTATGTGTTCTTTGGAAGGGAAGCAAAGACGGTAGTCCCGTGAAATGTTTATTTGTACGTAAAGAATTCCATACTTGAAAGAAAAAGGTACCTGGGCAACATTTTCCGCCATTTTGCGTCCGCAAGTAATGATTTCGTCATACAGTACCATCTGTGGACGACGACGTGATACTTCATCATGGTGCATAGCGGTGAAGTCACGAACTACAACTTAGATTCCAATCATGGAAACATCGCAACGATGCTCTTTGCTCCACTTAGGAGATACAGGAGATAGTACTACTACTATTACCTTAAACATTAATTTTATTGTCTAAATTCATTGTTTTAATATAAGTTGGCTAAGTACACATTTGAATAGCGATATACAAACTCTATCCATTGCATGGCCAAGCAATAAAAGTAAAATAAATACTCTGCTATGATAGATCTATGTTTTTTCATCATTCGAAAGGCGGGTTTAACACGAAGAATCATCCTATATATACAGGATGGGAGGTGAATAAATGCAAATAATTTGATATTTAGTATAAAAATGCATATAAAGCTTAAATGCATCTCGGTTTGTCATTTTCATAAATGAAGCACAAATGTTATGATATAATGTGTTCTGAACGGCCTTGAGCTACATACACTACATACACTATCCCACATACACTATCCCACCTATAGTCTGACAGGGCAAAGGAGGGTAACCAAGTGACCTGTTACGTAAACAACCCGAAGTCTGAAATAGGAAATAATAGTCATAATTTTCGTGATGAATTTTTTCTTTAGGAAATTGTGAAAAAATTGCAAATACCGGATCATCATATTATCCTCAAAAGCTGATACAAATATTTGTGTATATATAGTTATGATGCCTTAGGTACAGAGAGAAATGGTATGCAGTTGATGGATATTCATGTACACAAATGTAGCGGAAGGAAACAGAACTTGCTTACCCGTTCCGATGCCGAGTCTGGCGTGGAGTGTTGCTTTCCGATCTTCATCTTTCTGCACTTCCGGCCGCCATGACATATCCGTGTCGGTGATCCACAGTTTACCTGAAACCAAGTGTTAAGGTCAACGCCTGTTCTTAAAAGAGTTATCGCCTTACATCGAAACCTTTCCTCAGTTTCTTCAAAGCCCCTTGTAATAATTTCATGTTAATATCTTATCTGTATATTGCTAACGAGCATGCGGTTTCCTATTTCTTGTAATTTCGTTTAATATATTAGGTGGCAATTAGCTCCTGAGAACCTTTATCGTGCTTACTCGACTGCTTTGGTCAAGTTAATGTCTGTAATTAATAACTACACCCTACTGTCAGGTACACCTATGCATATTCAGTGTAATAATGTGTTATGGAGATAACCATCTCAAGGATGTAATCTTCTTTCTTGCGTCAAGCAATGAAGTGCTTAGGAACGGTGTGTACCTTGGTTACCAGCTCTGCTTTGTCAGAAGACAAGTGTTTTAAATAAACCAGGTAAAGAATCATAAACAAGTAAAATTGGACGAGTGGTCAGCGAGGTGATTTCTCACCCCGGAGGTCCCGGGTTCGATTCCCGGCTGGGGTGGGGAATTTTTCTTTAACAAGAATTACCCTATCTCCTACAAAGTCTGGAGGTAAGTATGTGAGAGTAAATGTGTGTGTTTGAGGAAAATAAAATGATTTAAATCAAACGAAAAAGAACCTACAGACAACAAGTTGTTTCAAAGTGCAAAGTGTTCCATTCACATGACTTGCTCTAATTTCGTAAACGGCTTACCCTCCCCGTATTTGTAGGACTTACAAACCAAGGCCTAGGGGTCAGAAGCCTGTCGGGGAGCCAACGGCACGAAACATGCCGATCCCGGTGGCCGCGCTCGCTAAAGTCACTCGCTTTCGGGCTTCGTAGTGCACAAGATCGTGGGTTCGAATCCCGCCTTGGGCATGCGTGTTTCTGTGTATGTATATGTAAAAGGAAAATGTTAAGAATAATAAGGTCTACTAAGGAAATATAGGAAACTGGAGAAAAAAGGAATACAGCGCCGGAGTCCTGACAAGCCTCCGGAACTGTATTTTTTATTTAAAAAAAATCCACACAGAATGGAGAACCTGTTACATGGGGCACATAGAAGACATAAACACGAGGAAGTGGATAATATGAAACATGATTAATTGGCGGGTTGAGTGGGGGGGGGCCGGAGAACCAAGAGAAAACCCTCCAAGACGCCACTTCATCCATCACGAATCCCACGTGCGGGCCGCTTAACGGGGGACTTGCTAAAATTATTCTACAATTATTAATTTCACAAAAACCTTATCCAAAATACTTCATGCTAATCGAAATAAACATTAACAAATAAACATCTTATTAATTATTTACTTGAGGAGCAAAAGAAATATGGGAATATACCAACCTAAACCGGTCGCAATTTGGTGGCATTGATTTTCGGTTCCCTTTGCATGACCAGAAGAAATAAAGAAAAACAGTAACACCTTCCTATTTAAGTAAAGTACGAGTGTTTCGGAAAAGGTAACTCTATAAAAAATGTAATGCAATAAATTGTGTGTTTTAACGAGATGTGTAGCAAGTTTTTGTCTATTTCTACCAGTTTTGCAAAAATCATTCAGAGTGAAGAATACTTCAGAAGCTGTCTCTAACAATTGCAAGATATGCATTTTATTCTATATTTCATGTACTGTTCATCTATTTAAGAAAATCAAAATTTTCGAAAAATGTAGTTTGGATTTTCCTGAAAATCTTCATATCCTTGAAAGATGCTGCATTTAACTATCAATTTGGGCGTTTAATGAATTTTCTGTTTTTGAATTATTCTGTACACAAATAAGAGAGCCGGATAACTCACGCACACATTCTCGGACCCTTTCTATAGATGTTTTTTTAATTTTCGGTTTAGAATGTTTCTGTAGAAAGCAACACCATCTCTACTTACTATGTACATAGTAAAAATCTTTAGCCATTTTTAAGAAAATCTAAATTTTCGGAAAAATGTCCATGTAAAGATTAGTTCGGGTTAGGGGGATTTTCTTAAAAATTTTGGTATCGCTCCGTGGAAGATGCTACACTCAACCGTGAAGATTGATATTTAATGGATTTTCCGTTTTTGCTTTATGATATTCACACACACACACACACACATACACACACACTGATAGTTTCTGAAAACGCTATTTTTTTAATTCACGGGTCCTCATAACGTGTATTTCAAGTGTAATTTGGGTACTGAATTTTTGTGTAGATAGAACATCTTCTCTGCCTACAATGTACTTAGTACGTGATAGAGGAAGAAAAATCTGATGTGTTCCATTCACATGACTTTCTCTACATCTCACCAACAAATTATGGTTAAAAAAACTTATGCATCTATTTACCTAATGCTAATCGAGAACAAATCAGCAGAAATAGTCTTATTATTTGCTTCCTTGTAAGTAGAAGCGAAATAAGGGAGTACCATAGGTTAAAGTGATAGTTAAAAGCTGGTTGCTATGTGACTGAAGTTCCTTTGTTTGTGTGGATATGATGACAAATTCCTGTATGAGAAAAATATGTTTTTATAGCTGAAAAAAATTAATATGTCAAAAACGATCCACTGCACGAAAAAACTATAACATAAATTGTGTGTTATAACGTGCTCTACATTTTTTGTGCAGCACGTTTTTGTCCATCTCTTACTCTTTACCAGTTATGCAAAATTCCGTAGAAGTTATCCAGAATGAAGTAGTCTTCAGAGGCTATTCCCAGAAAATTCAAGATATATGTATATATATTATTTGTCAGGTAAATATCTTTAATATAAGATATATTAATCAAAATCGTTGGTCGTCTCCTTAGCGCGGTGGTAGCGCAGCTGCGGGAGACCTGGGTTCGATCCCCAGTACCGGCGTGGGGATTTTTCCCCCGCTGGGAGACCTGGCCCGGGGTGCACTCAGCCTCGTAAGGTCCCAGGGGGGCCAATTGAGGAGCTACTTGATGGAGAAGTAGCGGCTACAGGTCATGAGGACCGCATTAACCGGCCGGGAGGGACTCGAGGCACTCACCACGTTTCACCCTCCAATACTGCACCCCATCCATGACGTCTGTAGTGGACCGAGATGGGGGACGCAGTGGCCGGGCGGTAGGCCAAGGTTCCCCGTGAGCTGTCGTGCCACGGAGTTATAATCAAAATCGTTATAGTCATTTTTGAGAAAATCAAAAATTTTGAAAGGAGTTCCAAGTGAGGTTAGTTTTGGGTGGACGATTTTTCTCAAAATCGAATTGCATCTCTAGACGATGCTTTACTTAAATATCAAATTTGGTATTTTACCAACTTTTCGTTTTTGAGTTATCACACACACACACAAGAACCTTTTTTCAATTTTTTTTTTTTGATTCAGGGTGGGACCCAAAACATGTATGTCCGGTGAAATCTCGGTATCGAATTTTGGGTGTATTACAACACCTTCTCTGATTGTCTATGTGGTCGAGTGGCCAGCGAGCTGACTTCTCACCCGGACATTCGATTCCCCTCTGGAGCGGAGAATTTTTCTTTAGCTATAATTATTCCCTATCCCCCACATATTCTGGAAAATGTGTGTGAGGAAAATAAAATGATTTAAACGAAACATAAAGGAACCTACAGACGAGTTGTTTCGAGAACAAAGCCCCCGATATAACCTTAGATGTTAAATATATAAATGAAACAATAAAAAAATACCTTCTGCATACACTATGTACATAGTTCGTGTGGAGAAAGTTAAAAACATGTGTCATGAATGCCGGGTACAGGAATCGTAACCAAATCCACCCATTTGCGAGTCATACACGACGCCATCTTGTTCGATAGCGAGGTAGTTAAAATGGAACATTAATCGCTAAGAAAGCACATTCGAATGCTTCTTTATTGGTAACGGACGCACGTTTATAGCGATATGGAACTGCATTTGTAATGTCGTTTATTGCTTTTAATTAGATGAAGGCTCTTCTCCGTGCCGGAAGCATTTACGCCTCAGGGAGTATGACATCCGTATCATTTTCGGTTAGCTTCAATTCTCATAAAAGAAATGAGTTTCCTAGATGCTTGTTGCTTGTATTGGGTTTTATTGCTGAGCGCGGCGCGCGGTGGTTACCATTCAAGAAACAGGATGTACACTTTTATTGTTACAACTGTAGAGAAGCGATGTAACGTATCTCTCTGGAAAATTAAATCTGGGGGAGGAAACATTGACCTCAACGGTACTTTATTAGCTAAGGTATGTGTCCATATTACTCACCTGAAACTGAAAACGCACACCAATGGAAAAGGAATCAACGGGATTTGATTAGGAAATAAGTGAAACGTATTCACTCTCCAATTTTTACTTTCTCCACACGTAAAATGTACACAGTGTATAGAGAAGGTATTGTATTGCACCCAAAAATTCCATACCGAGATTTCACCGGAAAAACATGTTTTGAGATACCCTGAACCCAAAAAAAAATAACATTTTTAGAAAAATGTCCATGTGTTTGTGTGTGTGTGTGTGTGTCTGTGGACAGCATAGCTCAGAAAATAAAGGATCGTTAAATACCAAACTTGGTATTTGTGTCCAGTACCTTCCAAGGACCCGACACGAAGATTTTCAAGAAAATCCCTCCATCACCAACTACCCTTTACATGGACAAATTTTCGAAAATTTGGTTTTTACTTTCTCTCTACGCTCTATGTAAATAGTGTATAGAGAAGGTATTGCACCCCACCCAAAAATTCGATACCGAGATTTCACCGAAAATATATATTTTAGGGGTCCCCTTTATCTAAAAAAAGCAAAAGGTCCGGGTGTGTGTGAACACGATAACTCAAAAACGAAAAGTCGGTAAAATACCAAACTTGGTATTTAAGTTCAGTATCCTCCAGGGATGCGACAAGAATATTTTGAGAAAAATCCCCCCACCGCCAACTACAGTTTATATGAAACTTTTTACGAAAGTTTCGATTTTCTTAAAAATGGCTCTAACGATTTTGATTAATGTATCGTATATTAAATATATTTACCTGACAAATAAAATGTATATCTTGAATTTTCTGGGAATAGCCTCTGAAGAGTACTTTACTCTGGATGAATTTTACGGAATTTTGAATAACTGCTAAACCGTAAGAGATGGACAAAATCTTACTACACGATAAATGTAGGGCACGCTAAAACACACAATTTATGTTATATACATTTTTTTCGTGGAGTTCATCGTTTTTGAGATATTCCCTGTTATTGGTTTCAGCTTTTAAAAACACACTTTTCTCATACAGGAATTAACTCCTATTCATCAGCTTTTGACTTTCACTTTAAACCATAGTACTCCATTATTTCGCTTCCACTTACAAGGAAGCAAGTAATAAGACCATTTCTGCTAATTTTTCTCTTGATTAGCACGAAGTAAATAGAAGCATAAGCTTTTTAACAATGATTTATTGTAGAGATGTAGAGAAAGTAATGTGATTGGAAAGCATCAAATTTATTTTTAAATGGTTTTATACTAAACGAGATAAAGATTTAACAGAAAATTCGTATTCGTTTTACTCTAGATTGAAGCGATAGTCAAATCTTTTAAAATCTGGTTGCTAAGTTATTGAAGTACCTTTGTTTGTATGGCCAGGAGTTGTCATTTCTTTTTACTTTCTCTACACGTACTATGTACATAGTGTATAGAGAAGGTATTGCATTCCACCCAAAAGTTCCGATTTCAACGGAAATGTTTGTTTTATGGTCCCCTGTATCCAAAAAAAAAAATCATTTTCAGAAAAAGGTCCGTGTGTGTGAACACGAAAAGTTGGTAAAATACCAAACTTGGTATTTATGTTTAGTATCTTCCAAGAGTGCAACATGAAGATTTTGAGGAACCTCCACTCCAAAATATCCTTTACATGGACAAAGTTTCCAAAATATTGATGTTTTCAAAAATAGCTGCAACAATTTTGATTAAAATATCGTATATTAAAGATACTTACATAATAAATAAAATGTAGGTTATGTTGAATTTTAAGGGTGGTAGATATTTAATTTAGATGCTAAGTAGTGAATTGGTATGGAACATTTTGGGTTTGCTGATAATGTAAGGGAATCGCAGCGAAACTGTACACGATACGCTGGCACCCCCTTCCCCTGCAGAGGACTAGCGGCTGCGGCACTAATCAATACGCTGCACCCCCTAACTGATGCCACCCCCTCATTCCCTCCGTGTGGCCGGTCGGCGCTGAGCACGGGCGACCATTACAGATAGACACTCGCAGATGAGTTTCTACGTCTGTCTTTGTGCCCACCACCCTCCGGGCTTCTGCCAGGGCTACTCAACTTCTTCGCAATTAGGACCGCCATCACTCAACTACGTCACGGAGGAGAGGATCAACAATATTCTTGGATTAATTGTTTTCTCACATAAGCCGTGTGTAGGACAGGAGTTGGATAGGTAGAGTCAGACCGGAAAAATTAATGACATAGCCGGGATTTGAACCACGGATCTCTCGATCTCTAATTGCTCTGTCACTGAGCTACCATAGCATTGAATTTCTCAACTGACTCACATGTTTCCCGGTAAACCACAAGGTGATCTCAAATTATTTTAATAAATAATTGTTAGAGTCATTTTTGAGCAAATTAAAATTTTCCATCTAAAGAGTAGTTGGGGGGGGGGAGATTTTCTTGAAACTTCGTGTTGCATCCTTAGAAGATACTGAACTTAAATGCCGAGTTCGGTATTTAATAGACTGTTCTATTTTTATCTATGCTGCCCACAGACACATATACAGTCATTTTTTAAAAATGCTTTTTTTTTATTCAGGGGGTCTCAAAATATGTGTTTCCCGTGAAATCTTGCTGTAGCATTTTTGTATGGAATTATATAACTTCTCTATACACTATGCACATTATATGAGTACAGAAAGTAAAAACGTAGCTCCGATTTACGATAGTTTACGTAGATTCTAAATAGGATTAGGAAGATTTATAGCTATACGGATTGCAATTGAATTGCAATAATGTAGTTAAATGAAGAATAATCTAGGGATTAATTCAGCAGTGAAGCAGGAAGCAATAGAATTAGAAGGGTTAATGATGAACTATACATTTATAGCTATATGGATTACAATTTGATCGTAATCATTTAGTTAAATGAAGAAAAATCTGGGGAATGATTCAGCAGTGGAGCAGGAAGCAATAGGATTAGGAAGGTTAATGATCAACTGTAGATTTATAGCTATATGAGCTACAATTTTGTCGCAATAATTTAGTTAAATGAAGAAAAATCTCATAGTTGATTCAGCAGTGAAACAGGAATCAGATTGTATATAGTATTAGTAAGGCTAATCATCAACTATAGATTTATAGCTATAAGAATTACAATGATATAGTTAAATGAAGAATAATCTTGGGGCTGAATCAGCAGTGAAGCTGACATTTCTGATCACATCGGACACGGGCTGAGTGACCAGTACATTATGGGGGATGCTGTCTATACAGAGGGGGAGGTTACTCAACTGCGGAGACCAATGAACGGTATCCACGGAACTGCAGATGGGCTACTGATACTCTTGTTTGTTTCCTGCCGATCCTGTACAAACACATCATCATTTGAATGCCTTGGGTTAAGCCCCCGTCTCAACATCTGCAGTTCGCAATATAATACTCTCCTCAGCCAGCTTCGCATTATGTCCGAGTCTGAGCGAAGAGTTGTTTAGTCTTCAAGCAGAACAACATGATTTCTTAAACTTGAAAAACCTTGAACACAGAATCAACCCATTTGTGAAGAGACTAAGACGCAAAAAACTTCAAAAAAAGAAAAGATGTAGTATTGTTTATTTCCTCTAAACAGTACATGGAACAAAGGTAGAGAAGTACTGTACTACACCCAAATATTCCACCGCAAAATACACGTTTTAGGGTCCCCTGTATCCCTCAAGAAACCTTTTTTGTAAAAAGATCTAAGGAATGGATCATTTTATTTTTTTAAGTTCTTTAACGTGAGTCTTTACTACTACGGCACCGCAGGCGATGACACTGATGACAGATGGAACGAAGATGAAGCACCGGTGGAATTCGATGGCAGGGAAAACCGGAGAATCTGGAGAAAAAGCGCACCTGCGCCGCTTTTTCCACCACAAATCCCACATACAATCGCTTGGGATCGAATTAGCAATAGGCAAGTGGCCTGGTGTGTATGTATGTGTGTGTATATCTGTTTGAACACGATAACTCAAAAACGAAAGTTCGGTAAAATACAAAAACTTGGCATTTAAGTTCAGATCTTCCAAGTATATGACATGAAGATTCTGAGGAAAACTCCCCCCAGCCCAAAACTGCCCTTTACATGAAAAGCTTTCCAAAAATTTTGATTCTCAAAAATGGCTTCAATGATTTTGATTAAAATACCATGTATTAAAGCTATTTACATGACAAATAAAATATATATCTTGAATTTTTTGGGAAATCTATCTGAAGACTTCTTCATTATAGATGAATTTTGCTGAATTTTATATAACAGGTAAACCATAAAAGATAGACAAAAAGTTATCTAAAAATGTAATTTCGATAAAACACACGATTTATACCATATAATTCTTTTTCGTGGAGTTGACCTTTTCGAGATATTCGTTATTATTGGTTTCAGTTAGAATTTTTCTCACACGGGAATTTGTAAACTCCTGGCCATTCAAAGAAACGGATTTCAATCACATGGCAACCAGTTTTAAAATGATTTGGCTATCGCTACTTATAAGGAAGAAACTATAAGAGCATTTGCTAATGTTCATCTCGATTAACATGATTTAGATAGATGAATAAACTTTTTAACAATAACTTACTACAGAGCTGTAGTGTAATTCATGTGAATGGAACGCATCAGGAGTTTTATTTATCTATCGCATACAAAGCAGGTAGAGAAAGTAATGCATTCCATAAAAAATCGAATTTATGCTGGAAATATGTTTTGAAGTCCTCTGAATTCAAAAAAGTTTCGTTAGAAAAAGGTAACAACGCAAACGCGTGCGTGAGACAGAGAGAGAGAGAGAGAGAGAGAGAGGGGGGGGTGTCTGTCTGTCTGTGAACACTATAACTCAACAGAAAACTCCGGTAAATACCAACTTGATTTTTTTCAGCATCTTGCAAGGATGCAACAGGAACATTTTCAAAAAAAATCCTCAAACTATCCTTTACAAGGAGAATTTTTTCAAACGTTTTGATTTTCTCAAAAATTGCTGTAACGATTTTAATTAAAATTCAACATATTAATATATTTTCATGACAAATGAAATCCATATATTAAATTTTCTGGGTGACTTTGAGCTCCTCTTCATTCTGAATGATTTTTTACATCTGATAAACCATAAGATATAGACAAAGTATTACTCGCAAATGATCGCATATTTTCGGTGAAATCTCGACATCGAATTTTTGGGTGAAGTACAATACTTTCTCTACCTACTATGTATAAAGTACGTGTAGAGAATGTACTAATTTTATTTGTAAGAATGTATGTTTCTTTATTTAGTGACACCTTTAGCAGTCTTCACCTTAACACCAACACCCCTTCAGTTACTCTTGCATCGTTAAAAGTTCGAAAGTAGTTTTCTTCTGTTGGAATATCTGTCGGAGCTGCAGTGCGAGGAGATTTCAAAGTTTGCTCTGTTTTACTGTTTCTAACCTTATTTCCTTGCCATGTTTGGAGCAGTAAAACAAAGATTTCCTCAGTGGTGTTGGAACTGTCGTGAATATTCCCTAGGAATCATGTGTTACACGTTGGTATGTGTGTTTGTGAGGACGTCGTCAACAGCAGCACGCGAGGGTTGCTTGCGACCCTGTCCCTATCAGGGTCAACCTCCCCCACATCTCTGTAAACATCGCCAAGCTGGAAAACGGAAGATCTTCCCCGCTGCCATGTCTGTTCTCGATTCTCGGTGAGAATACTGCCTTTGTTGTTCACTCCAAGAGTCAGAATAAAAAATCTGATTTGTTCCATTTAATTAAATTTCTCCACATCGCTGTAGGAAATTATTGTTAAAAGCATATTCTTCTGTCTGCTTTATGATAATCGAGATAAACGTTAGCAGAAATTGTCTTAATTACTTGCTTCCTTGTAAGTAGGAAAGAAATAAGGGAATAGGCTAAAACGATAGTCAAATCTTTTAAAAGTTGGTTGCCATGTGATGGAAATCCGTTTCTATGCAGGGTCAAGAGTTTACAATTTTCCGTCTGTGTAATAAATATTTTGAATCTGAAACAAATATCAAGAAATATCTCTTAAAATAGTCAATTCCACGAAGAAAACGTATATAACATGAATTGTCTGTTTTAACGTGGTCTACATTTTTTGCGTACTAACCTTTGTCTATCTCTCACGGTTTATCAGTTACGCAAAATTAAAAAAAGAACACTCAAAATAAAATGATCTTTAGAGGCTATTTTCAGAAAATTCAAGATATACATTTTATTTGGCATGTAAATATATTAAACATAAGAGATTTTAATCAAAATCACTAGAGCCTTTTTAGAGAAAATAAAAATTTTCGAAAACTTTTCCATGTAGAGGATAATTTGTTATGACGGGGATTTTCTTGAAAATATTCGTGTCGCATCCTTGGAAGATACTAAACCCGAATACCAAGTTTGGCATTTAACGGTGTTTTCGTTTTTAAGCTATGCTGTCCACACACATACACACAGATCTTTTTTTAAGAATGATTTTTTTAGATTCAGGGAGATCCAAAACATGTATTTCCGGTGAAATTTCGGTATTGAATTTTTGGGTGCAATACAAGATCTTCTCTATACACTAGGTACATAATACATGTAGAAAATGTAGAAATTCAATGCCATAGCCAAGATTTGAATGATGGATCTCCCGGTATCTAACCCGTTGCTCTAGCCACTCAGTTACTATGGCAACATACCGACACAGCATTAAATTCCTCAACTTTCCCGGTAAACCAAAAGGTGCTCTCAAATTATCATACGTTTTGGAGTCCCGTGAGTCCGAAAAAAGCATTTCTAGAGAAAAAAATGTGTTTGTGTGTGTGTGTGTGTGTGTGTGTGTGTGTGTGTGTGGACAGCATAGCTCATAAACGAAAAGACCAATAAATACTAAACTTGGTATTTAGATTTAGTATCTTCCAAGGATGCGGCACGAAGATTTTCAAGAAAATCCCCCACCCCAAACTACCCTTTACATGGAAAAAGTTTCGAAAATTTTGATTATCTCAAAATGGCTTTTACGGTTTTGATTAAAATACTTTATATTAAAAATATTTACATCCCAAATAAAATGTATACCTTGTATTTTCTGGGAATAGCCTCTGAAGACTCTTATTCTGGATGATTTTTGCCGAAAGCTGTTAAACCGTAAGAGATACAGAAAAACTTACTGCACACAAATTTATGTCCTTTAGGATTTTGTTGTGGAGCTAACCGTTTCCGAGATATTCCTTGTTATTGGTTTCAATTGTAAAGTACTTATACTTTTCTCAGGCAGGAAGTGTCCGTTTTTCCTCTGTTCTACTCCTGGCCCAGCAAAGAAGCGATTAGCAATGACAATCGCATAACGACAGCTTTTAAAATTTTTGACTGTCACTTTAGCATAACGCATTCTTTTAGTTCGCTTCTACTTACATGGAACTAAATAATAAGAATATTCTGCTAATATTTACCTCAATTAGCATTGTGTACAAAGAGGAATAATCTTTAGTAAAAAGTTTGTTTGTAGAGCAGCTAGAGAAGGCTATGTGATCAGATTTTTACAGGCACGATGGAGAAAATTATGTAGCGATGGTGATGACGTCATTGTTGCCTTATTGCCATAGTATTTACTTCATTTTCTTGCACTGGAGCCATAAATAGGGTAATTTCACACGGTTTATGCTAGGATTGCATAAACTCTCATTATTCAGACAACTTAGTGGCTTTCTTCTTAGTGTCCATCCAAAGCTAGGCGCTAAAATTAAACAAATAGCACAACCTCTCTACGAAGGCGTGCGCAAAACCCTCAATGCCTTTTCCAATATGTGGAGAAAGGTTTTGCAATCTACACAAGACTAAGAAGAAGCCAGCCACAAAGAACGATGAGAGATAGAGCGAATGGTCGCCAGATCTTCCCCGGGTCCACTTTGAATAGAGCTGAGTGCAAAGAGTCTTCGATTATACAGAGTTCCGCCCCCTCTTCGGCGCAGTCCACCCTGCCACTGCATATGGACTAGATAGTGAAGAAAGGTGAGTGAATGTGGGGAAGTTAAAAAGGAACGGGAACATAAGAATAAAAAAAAAAAAAAAAGAAGAGAAGGGCAAGGGGAAGGTCCTTTTGAGGTTGTCCTTCCTTCCTTGGCCCATACCTCCTCCTTTCGCTCTGTGTCCACAATTCAATTCTGTCCAGTAAGTAAATTGCGGCCAGGAGACAGAAAAGAAGGCAGGAGAGTGATGGGTTCTGATTTTGTCTTTTCTTATTCAATGAAACGCTGAATAGCATTTACTTTGACGGCCTGCACTCAGCATCCGTCCTCGCCCTAGTGCTGGACCACCAATCTCTTCTAAAGCGGGGAACCCCCAGCAGCCAATGTTTAGGTAATCGTCCACTGTTAAAAAGAGGATCTACTCTCCAAGTTTGGGCAATTCGAAAATGTCTTGTCAGTAGAGCTGACATGTCAGTACTGGCAACATGTACAAAATAATTTCAAGTAAAACTATAAGACATTCGACTGCCTCCGTGGTCGAGTGGTCAGCGAGCTGACTTCTCATCCGGAGATCACGGGTTCAATTCCCGGCTGGGGTGGGTAATTTTTCTTTAACCAGAATTATTCCCTATCCCCCACAGAGTCTGGTGTATATGTGTGTGTTTGAGGAAAATAAAATGATGTAAAGAAGCCCCCGATATGACCTGAGATGTTAAAGGGGACTTAATAAATGAACCTAAAAACATATTTGACCTGACCGATAAATTCTCAAGTGGAGCGAGATGGCATTTATTCAAATTATTCCATAAATAAAATATAAACTTAAGTAATATATCGTAAAGATTTGCCAAGAAAGTGTTAAATTCTATTAAAAATCAGATGCGTTCCATTCAATGTCTTCCCTACCTGTTCTGCAAACAAAACTTTATTATTTTATCTACAACAAGTTAATCAAGATTAACTTCATCAGAAACCGTGATAATTTAATTATTTTCTCACAGAAACCGTGTGTAGGACAGGAGTTGGATAGGTAGAATCAGACTTAACGGATCTACATTTTTGTGTAATAAATTTTAATCTATATATTGCCGTTTACCAGTCACGCAAAATTCATCCAGAATAAACAGGTTTTCAGAAGCTATTCCCAGAAAAGTCAAGATATACGTTTTATTTGCGATATAAATAGCTTTAGTGTGCGGTATTTTAATCAAAATCGTTGAACAATTTTTGAGAAAAACATAATTTTTAAAAAGTTTTCAATGTAAATGATAGTTGGAGTTTAATATATTCGTGTCGCATCCTTGGAAGATACCAAACTAAATGCCAAGTTTGGTATTTAACGGTATTTTCGTTTTTGAGCTATGCTGTCCACAGACACACACACGGACTTTTTTCTAAAAATGCAGATTTCCGGTGAAATCTCGGAATAGCATTTTTGGGTGGGGTACAATACTTCCTCTATACACTATGCAAGTAGTACGTGTAGAGAAAGTAAAAAGAAACGTTTCTATTATAATAATAAATATATATTACTTTCCTATTATGATTAAAATTAGTATTTACTTTTAACTATTTTATAAATATTATGTAAAGTTCCCAGAAATTTAAATAGTACTGAAACAAGTCACTATAAGGCAGTTGCACAAAATTTTCTTCAAAACAGTTCCCTTCAAATAGTTCCGTGATACCACACGTGTAGAGACTGGAAGCACTCTTGGAAGCCATTTTTAGGCAACTGTCGTAGTGCCCTTCTCACATATCTAGTAATTTCTTGACTGAAACGTTTATGCCATTCATGCACCTGACTTTTCTTCATCGCTTACCTCACCATAAGCTTCCTCTATCTTTCTCAATATCTCTGAAATGAAACGGAGAAACGGAGTGTTATTTATGGGCGCTCTTTAACTGCTGCGGTTCTTAGCGACCCATTCTATTCTGGGCGTGAAAGATCGCTTAATTTTGCTCAGAGACCTCTCTATCAGGCTTGAGGTTCTTTCGTGTGTCTTAAACCAACGACACGGGACCAACGGCTTTACTTCCCTTCCAAAGGAAGCCAAGCTAAAGATTTTTACGTCCGCAAAAATCCACCGTCCTTCTTGGATGTACACCATGGAGGGCGACTCAATGTCTTTGAGGGAGATTTGTTTAACAAAACAAAACTTTATGTTCGAACGTGCTCCGTTGATGAAATTATGAAATGGGATAAACGAACATGCATTCATAACAATAACCGTTGCCAAGCAAAGACAACAATCATTATTAGCATGAAATTTGAAATGAAGTATCGTCTTGAACGTTATCAACATCTAAAAATAAAATATAATTATCTTCGTATACATTAAAGAGAAAATAAACGGGGACTCTCTGAATTTAGGTTATGTCATTAACGGGTAAAAATCAAGAGACGAAAGACAAAGTAAAATAGTTAAAACACAAAGTTTGAAATAGCAAGGTTACAGAGTGCACTTTTCTGTTGAGAAGTAGCGAAGACCCGCCATGTTGTTTGCGCAGTATGGCGGATACGTGCGTATTTATTTCGGTTTGAATATGTAGCAGCGCGGGCCCGGGGCGGGACCTGCACCCCGCACATACACACGCGCTAGCTCGCGCGCCCGCGCAACAAAACCAACCCTACCCCCTCGCCGTACATCAACCCTTCCTTAAAAAACATCCCCTCTCTTTTTTTCTCGTGATGCTTGCCTCTCGCTTCATTTTCATATGGAAAGGGAAGAACAACCGGATAAGTCTAAGATTTTCTGAAGGCGAATACAGAAATATCACTTGTGTATCTGCAACATCTTATTAGAAAAAACAATAAAGAGAATAGATTACAGTTTTATGAAATTCTCTACCCCACCGTTTTTTACTTTCTCCAGCACATACGTACAATGTAGGTAGAAAAGTATTGTACTCCATCTAAAAATCCGAAACTGAGATTTCACCGGAAATACATATTTTGTAGATCCCCAAATAAAATATAATTTTTAGAAAAAGGTCAATGTGTGTATGTGTGAGTGTGGTCAGCATAGCTCAAAACACTAATATGCTCCATTTACTTGACTTTCTCTACATCTCTGTAACAAATTAATGTTAGTAAACTTATTTTTATATTTATTGCTAAAACATTAGCAGAAACGGTCTTATTACTACTTCCTTATAAGTAGAAGGGAAATAAGGAATATACTAGGCTAAACCGACAGTCAAATGTTTTAAAATGCGGTTGCTATGTGATTTAAATCCGTTTCTTGAATAGCCAGGAGTTGACAAGCTCCCAAATGAGAAAACTTTTAAGTATTTTAAAATTGAAAACAATAACAAGGAATATCTCGAAAACGGCCAACTACACAAAAATAATGTATGTGACAGATTGTGTGTTTTATTGAGATATACATTTTTGTGCAGTAAGTTTTTGTTTATTTTACCAGCTATTCAAAATTCAACAAAAATTATACAGAAAGTGATCTTTAGAGGATATTCACAGAAAATTCAAGATGTACCTTTTATTTGGCATTTAAATATCTTGTGTATAAAAGAATTTAATCAAAATCGTTAGAGCCAATTTTGAGAAAATCAAAATTTTCGAATTTTTTCCATGTAAAAAGTAGTATGGGGTGGGGGGATTTTCTTGAAAATCTTCGTGTCGCATCCTTGGAAGATATCAAACATAAATACCTAGTTTGGTATTTATGGTCTTATCGTTTTTAAGCTATGCTGTCCTCAGACAGATAGACACACAGACGCACGCACACATGGACCTTTTTCCAAAATGCTTTTTTTTGGATTCAGGGGGACCCAAAACATGTATTTCCCGTGAAATCTCGGTATGGAATTTTTGGGTGCATTACAATACCTTCTCTATACACTATGTATATAGTATGTGTAGAGAAAGTAAAACTCAATGGATGCACCTGAAGATATCTTTTTAACGGTCACAAGGCAGAGAAGGGAAAAAGCTGAACTTTTGGCTCAGTGCGGGTTGTTGCAGTTTCCTTTATTTCTCCATTTCTCAAACCACCTTGACAATGAACTGACAGCGAGTTCGTCCTGAACAAAACCAGGATTAAAGATTTACCCTTGTAGCGATGTCTGCAGGTGTGCCGGGCGGAAGACGACCACCTCGCCTGCTGTGGAGAAAATTCACACTACGTCCTGCATACTTATCATTTTTAATCTTGATCTTCCAACGTCAGCTTTCTCTTTTCCTTTACTCTTCTAGCTTATTTCTTCCCAATCTTTCATATTCATGACTTTTTATAAGCCAAATATGTTTTCTTTTTCGTACATAGACGTAATCAACAGCAGGTGTTAAAACATCCTTTGCTTAGATAAAATTGCTAATTTACGAAATATCCCCTGTTTTTAGGTCCTGTGGGTTTTGAAACAATATGTTCCTGATGATTTGAAACCTAGCATTATATCAACTTGGGTTTTAGCAGCTGATAGCTGCCTTCTTGTGCTACAGGTTTGAAATATTGGCTAAACTTATATGTGACTATCTATTAACACAGTGTAAGTTTATCAAGAATCTTATCTAAAGGATAGAATACTATTTGGAGAAGAATGACTTTCTCTACATCTCTGTAACAACAAATCATTGTTAAAGTGCTTATGCTTCTATTTACTTCATGCTAATTGAGAAAAATTAGCAGAAATAATCTTATTACTTGCTTCCTTGTAAATAGAAGCGAAATAAGGAAGTACCATAGGTTAAAATGATAGTCAAAAGCTGGTTGCTATGTGACTGAAGTTCCTTTGTTTGTACGAACAGGAGTTGACAAATTCCTGTATGAGAAAAGTTAAGTTTTATAAAGTTGAAACCAATAACAAGGAATATCTCAAAAACGATCAACTCCACGAAAAAAATGTAAATTCCATAAACTGTGGGTTTTATCATGATCTACATTTTTTGTGTGGTAAGTTTTTGTCTATCTCTTATGGTTTAGCAGTTAAGCAAAATTCAGCAAAATTCATCCAGAATGAAGACGTGTTCAGAGGCTATTCCCAGAAAATTCGAGATATACATTTTATTTCGGATATAAATAGCTTTAATATACGATATTTTAATCAAAATTGCTAGAGCCATGTTTAAGAAAATCAAAATTTTCGAAAATGTTTCCATGTAAAGTGTAGTTTGTGGTGGGGGATATTTTTGAAAATCTTCGTGTCGCATCCTTGGAAGATACTAAACCTAAATACCAAGTTTGGTATTTAACGGACTTTTCGTTTTAGGGCTATGCTATCCACAGACAGACAGACAGACAGACAGACAGACAGACACACACACATGGACATTTTTTTAAAAATTCTTTTTTCGGACTCAGGGGACTCCAAAACATATATTTCCGGCGAAATCTCGACATCAAATTTTTGGGTGCATTACAATACCTTCTCTATTCCTATGTACATTGTACATATGGAGGCTAGAGAAAGTAAAAAAGAGAGAGAGAGCGATTGTTATGTTCGTTTAATTACTATTAGCATAATGGAAACGTGATTCAGGGATCTCCAAAACCACGATTTGACATTGAGTTGCTAACATCCCTACCTTACTGACACCTACTATTCGCAGAGCGGTAACATAACATCATGAAAAATACCCTCCCTCTACAACGCTCCCCTTTCCGTCGACAGTACAAAGAGAGACTGATATCCCCGATAATCAATCATTAGCAGTGACACATTATTGAAAATGAGCAGCTGAACATATTTACCCGATTGGCTTCTCTTTAGTAAGAATCTATAAGATAGCTACCGGATTTATAAAACGCCTATCTAAAAATGATTACGTGCATAATGAAGTTCAGATCCTAAAACGATTATATGTGCTTACGCTAGCGAACGTAATCGTTCGTATGCTGCATACACCGTCCAGAAAGTAACGAACGATTTGGTAAAATTAAATAATAACTAAAAATCTGATGTGTTACACTCACATGACTTTCTCAAGCTACTCTACAAATAAACTTCTTACGAAAGATAATTCTTCTTTCATCACCATGCTAATCGAGATGAACATTAGCAGAATTTTATTACTTAGTTCTTTATAAGTAGATGAACTAAGGGAATGCACTATGCTAAAATAATAGTGAAATGTTTTCTACATTTTTTGTATTGCAAGATTTTGTCTATCTCTTAGGATTTACTAGTTAAGCCAAATTAAGCAAAATTCATCCAGAATAAACTGGTCTTTAGAAGCTATTCCCAGAAAATTCAAAATATATATTTTATTTGTGCTAGAAATGTCTGCAATATGTGGTATTTTAATCAAAATCGTTAGAGCCATTTCTAAGAAAAACAAAATTTTCTAAAATTTTTCCATGTAAAAGGTAGTTAGGGGTGGGGGAATTTTCTTGAAAAACTTCGTGTCACATCCTTGGAAAATACCAAACTTAAATACCCAATTTGGTATTTAACCGTCTTTTCGTTTTTGAGCTATGCTGTCCAAAGACAAACACACACACAGATAAACAGACAGACAGACACACACACTGACCTGTTTCTGAAAATGCTTTTTTTTGGACTGAGGGGGTCCTAAAACATGTATTTCCGGTGAAATTTCGACATCAAATTTTTGGGTGGAATACAATACTTCTCTATTCCTATGTACATTGTATATACGGGGCTACAGAAAGTAAAAATATCAACACAAAGCTTTATTTACAAAGTTACATCATCTTACTCTATTTCTCAAACGTAAAGGCATGATATTTATTGTCAACTGGTACCGGTCTTCAATGCAGACTCCACCACTAAGAATCTGAGTTAAGATATCACTGTGACTTCGAGGTCTTTTGGGAAATCTTTTCCAGCCAAAAGGTCAGGTATAGTGTCCAAAGTGAAATACCGTTTTTCTGAATTCTTTTATCAGCATTCTGTGGTAACTTCCACTCCGGTCCTTTGTTGTGTACACTGGTTCTTCCTTGATTACTCGTAAATTATGCACCATTTCCTCACTGAAGACTTCTTCATTTCATTATCACCACACACTTGCGCTATTTGCTTATAACATTTTATTGGCCGAACATTTGTGCATTCAAAAAGCCACTAAGTTGTTTGGCGGTAGAAAAGTATAATATTCGCAGAAAAATCTGGTACCATGTGACACTAAACGCCTTGACAGAATGGAGATTACATTGAGAAATAGATTAGGGTACTGTAATTTTGTAACTTAAGTTTTGTGTTGATATATTTCGTTATTACTTAGTTATGCCAATTCGGTCATTACTCACCGGATGCCCTTCGTAGTATCCTAATACAAACAACAAACAGCTATATAAGTATATGAGTAATGATGAGATAAAAGAAACAAACCGCCAGCAATCAACGAAAAAGATTGTGGATTTATTTCTGGAATATTTCTCTGAGAAATCAATGGATAAATGTGCCTGAATCTGTGGCCAAGAATTTAATTCTTGGTAGTGTTGGTAAAAAGTGCCTATTTGGAAGATATTAGTGGTTAGAAGTGTACTAACGTGGTATATTTTCGATCAATCTTATTAGTTTCTGTAACATTCTGTTGTAAAGCTGTAATAATTGTGTTTCTTATTCAAACAACCAATACCATATTGAAATTTATTTCCTGAATATTTTTACTTTCTCTAACCCGTATTACATGTACACAGTGGAACCTGAAAATTTGATACCAAAGACTCTTGTGTGCGTGTGTATCTGTCTGCTGACAGCATAGCTCAAAAAACGAAAAGTCGATTAAGTAACAAACTTGGTCTTTAATTTCAGTATCTTCCCTTGATGCGAGAGAGAGATTTAAAAAAAAATCCCCCACCTCCAACAACCCTTTAGATAAGCCATTTTTTGAAATTTTTGATTTTCTCGAGAACAACTTTAAGTATAATCCGTATATTAAAGATATTCACATCACAAATAAAATGTATATTTTCTGGTAATAGCCTCTGAAGATCTCTTTAACCTAGGATGAGTTTTGCAGAATTTAAAGCCTAACCGTAAGAGACACATAAAAACATACTACAAATGTAGATCTCGTTAAAACACATAATTTATGTCATATACGTTTGTCTTGTAGTGTTATCGGCTTTTGAGATTTTCGTTATTATTGATTTCAATTTTAAACTACCTAAATTTTCATGCAAAGCGAGTCGAACGTCAACTGTTTTATGTAGCGACCAACTTTGACTATCGCTTTAACTTGTGCATTCCATTATTTCTCTTCTAATTACAGGGAAGCAAGTAATAAGACCAATTCTGCTAATGTTTATCTCGATTAGCATAACGTAGATAAAAGAATAATTATTTCTAAGAGTACTTTGTTAATGGAACAGCTAGAGAAAGTTATTTAAATGCAATATATCTGAATTTTCCGGTTACAATAGAATTTTTACTTTCTCTAGCACCATATGTACAATGTACATAGGGATAGAGAAGGTATTGTAATGCACCAAAAAATCGATGTTGAGATTTCACCGGAAATGCATGTTTTGGGGTCCCTTGAGTCCAAAAAAGCATTTTCAAAAAGAGGTCCGTGTGTATATCTGTGGACAGCATAGCCCCAAAACGAAAAGGCCGTTAAATACCAAACTTGGTATTTAAATTTAGTTTCTTCCAAGGGTGCCACACGAAGATTTTCAAAAAATTCCCCCCACCACAATGTACCCTTTACGTGGAAAAAATTTCGAAACTTTTGATTTTCTTAAAAATGGCTCTAGCGATTTTGATTAAAATCCCATATATTAAAGCTGTTTATATCCGAAATAAAATGTATATCTCGAATTATGTGAGCATAGCTCAAGAAGGCTTCTCTATTCTGGATGAATTTTACTGAATTTTAGCTTAACTGCTAAACCGTAAGAGATAGGCAAAAACTCTCCACACATAAAATGTACATCACGTCACAACACACAATTTATGTCCTTTACGTTTTTGTTATAACCGTTTCCGAGATATTCCCTGTCATTTGTTTCAATTGTGAAGTACTTAAAACTTTTCTCAGACAGGAAGTGCCCGCTTTTCTTTTGTTCTACTCCTGGCCAAGCAAACAAGCGATTTGCAATGACAATCGCATAACGACAGCTTTTAATACATTTGACTTTAGCCTAGTGCATTACCTTAGTTCGATTTTTAAGTAATAAGGGAATTCTGCTAGTGTTTATTTTGATTAGCATTGTATAGAAAAAAAGAATAATCTTTTGTGGGATGTTTGTAGAGTGTAACACATCAGATTTTTCTGCAATGCTTCAAATTGTACCATTATAACCCTAGTAGATTCAAGCATACAACCATTTTGTTTAAAATTTACTAACAGGAAGGGTTGTTTTTAAACCCTTCTTGCTTTAAATCAGGTATGTATTTATATTTTAGCGCATGCCTTCGTGCCCCATTGAATCAGAACATGTTTGATGTAACCAATAAGAAAAGTGTGTCCTTAGAGTGGAAAGGGTTTATGCTCCAATCCCAACGGCAGAATGGGTCGTTGGTCTGTCCCATCGAGGGGGAAACTGCAGAATGCTAAACAGGATGAAAAAAAAAACAGGGTGGTTTATTCAATATTACTGCTCCTCACCTACCATCCCCGCTGCCACATGTGCGTACTGTAACCAGGAGGACGAAAAAAGGGATAGAGGAACGTGGAGGGGTGGAAAAAAAGGTGAGGCTGTAGGGGAGGGGAAAACGAAGAACTGCATACGTAACACGACATACGTACGTGTGTGTAGTGTTAGAAAATAAAGGTTTGCGTAGCGAGATAAAGAATGAAATACAACCCCAGTTCTAAATCTTTTCAAACACATTGGTTGCCTTGAGGGGGGGTGTAAAAAATGTATATAGTAGAAGGAATGAAAGGAAATCGAAAAGGTAGCGTAGCGTGTATGATATAAAAACTTTTTCAGAGAGGTTGCAAAAGGGGTGGTGCAGACGGTTTACCCCCTTCTTTTTAAATAATAATGATGATGCCGATTGGTTAACCCATCCACACGAATGGGTTGTATCTCTTTTTGTTGTTATTCAGCACGTTCTAGAATGCGTGCCGTCCCCGTGCGAGGCACAAGAAAAGAAAACAGCGCATGCGTCTACAAGACGTTTTCCTATTTCTTTTGTGTTGCGTTTGTAAAGGACTATGGATGAAAGTGTTGGAGCCAAGCTGGCAATCTCCTCGATAGGCTAATCCCTTTTCCTGTTTGGGATTCGCTGGTGACATTCTGATTGGTGTGCTACCTGCCGATTTGATTGAGTATTTCCACCAATCCACTCCGATTTCAACGGCTTTCAGTTTCTATGCAAACAAAATTTTTTTTCCGTTAAGGGGTCCGATTTTTTTTCTGAACCATGCACCAAGATAGTGTTGCAAAAATTCGATATCGGATTTAACCGGAAATATATTTTTTAAATTTCCTGAATCCAAAACTTGAGCACTTTTAGTATTGGATTATTTGTTTTTTCACACAAGTCGTGTGTAGGACAGGAGTTTAATATGTAGCCAGACTGAAAAAATCAATGCCATAGCCAGGATTTGAACCACGAGTCTCCCGGTCTCTAGCCGGTTGCTCTACCACTGAGCTACCATGGCAACATGCCAGCATATCATTGCATTTTCAACTGCCTCGCATGTTTCCCGGTAAACCACAAGGTGTTCTCAACTTATTTTGAGATGGCAACCCCAATGGCGACTTACAATGTTGTAAGCACTTTAAGTCCCAGGATTCATAGTATAGCCAACTATTATGGTCAATTAGTATTGGTTTAATTGCTTTTTCACACAAGCCGTGTGTGGGACAGGAGTTGGATAAGTAGAGTCAGACTGAAAAATTCAAAGCAAAACCTGGATTTGAACCACGAATCTTCCGGTCTCTAGCTACACAAAAATATAGATATTGTTAAAACACACATTTTATGTCATACACATAAAAACATTGCCGAGATATTCCATATTGTTGGTTTCAGTTTTAAACTACTTACAATTTTCTCATACGGGAAGATATCTTTCTGTTGTTTACTCCTAGCAAGGAAACAGATGATGTTTTTCCTTGTTTCTCTTCTGCTTACAAAGAAACAAGCAATTGCTAATATGTATCTGTATTAACATAAAGCCGATAAAAGAATAACATTTTATAAGCAACGCTTGTTTGCGGAACAGCTAGAGAAATTCATGTGAATGGAGCACATTAGATTTTTTACTTTCTCTATACGTGCTATGTACATAGTGTATAGAGAAGGTATTGCACTCCACCAAAAAATTCGATACCGAGATTTCACCGGAAATATATGTTTTAGGGTCCCCTGTATAAAAAAAGGTATTTTCAGAAAAAGGTCCGCGTGTGTGTGTCCGTGAACACGATAACTCAAAAACGATAAGTCGGTAAAATACCAAACTTGTTATTTACGTTTAGTATATTCCAGGGATGCGACACGAAGATTTTGAGAATAATCCCCCACCGCAAACTTCCCTTTACATGGAGCTTTTTTCGAAAATTTTGATTTTCTTAAAAATGGCTTTAACGATTTTGATTAAAATATCGTATATTAAAGATATTTACCTTACAAATAAAATGTATATCTTGAATTTTCTGGGAATAGCCTCTGAAGACTACTTTATTCTGGATGAATTTTACGAAATTTTGCATAACTGTTAAACCGTAAGAATTGGACAAAATTTACCACACAAAAAATGTAGAGCACGTTAAAACACACAACATATATATTTTTTTCGTAGAATTAATAATCTTTTAGATA
Source organism: Hymenopus coronatus (assembly GCA_030762935.1). Lineage (NCBI taxonomy): Eukaryota > Metazoa > Arthropoda > Insecta > Mantodea > Hymenopodidae > Hymenopus > Hymenopus coronatus. The sequence continues at coordinate 43,043,710 of CM060899.1, forward strand.
TTCCTTATTTTTGGATTCATCGTTAAAAACTTGCGCTTTTCTCATACAAGAATTTGCCAACTCTTTCCATACAAACAAAGGAACTTCAGTCACATAGCAACCAGTTTTTGACTATCACTTTAACCTATGGTACTCCCTTTTTTGTTTCTACTTTCAAGGAAGTAAGTAATAAGACTATTCCTGCTACTTTTTTCTAGATTAGCATGAAGTAAATAGACGTAATAGTTTTTTAACAATAATTTGTTGCAGAGATGTAGAGAAATTCATGTGAATGGATCACATCAGATTTTTACTCTAAGTCCACACATGAAACTAGCATAGAAAATTGCAGAATATAACAACTATGTATTGTTGTGGATGTATTGTGTCTTTTTTCTTCTGCTTCTAAAGTACACATTACTTTATGTAAATATATTATTTTCGCAATATATACATTTCTTTAAATATACTAAATACACAACATATAATACATTCTCTTAACGTAGATAACATATTGTGAGCAACACATGTAAAATTAAGCTTAGTACCTAGTGTTCTGAATAAGAACTTTGTCGCCTCAGCCATTTCCAAGACATCCGTTGTTGTTGTTATTGCTATTTCATTTATATAGCCCAATTTGACATCTAATGTCATATCGGGGGCTTTGCGTTAGAAACAACTCGTCTGTAGGTTCCTTAAATTGAGTTTAAACCGTTTCATTTTCTCTCAGCACCCCCATTCACTCTCACACACACTTCCAGACCTGTGGGGGATAGGGAATCCGTTATTATTGGTCGGAATCCGTAAATGCCTTTGTCCTTTTGATAAAGTGAGTCATTATCCAGTTTATTCTCGGGATATCAAGGAAAGATAAGATATTGCGTAATAGTGCTCATGCTCCAAAAAGGTTGTTGATTCACAGAAGAAAAACCTCTGCTGCTTCCAAAGAACGAAATGATATAAAATGCGCAATTGTCACGTGTCTAAAATATTGCCCATGGAAAACGTTGTGCGCGTACGGTTTTTGCAGTCTGCAACTGCATACAGATCCGAGGAAATAAGCTCTCTTAAAGACAGGGAATAAAAACAAAGATAAACTTTCCTTTGATCAGCGAAGACCAGATGTATTATCTCTGGGATAAGCAACGCATTCCTATGATTTCCTTTTCCATTTCAACATCTACCGATATTTCTTTACCTGATCCTCATACATAATTCAAGTTTTTGCCGATCCTCTCGTTTTCTTTACAAGATTGAAATGCATCGAAAAGCTGCCTTCGACGTCGACCATAATACAAAATACCAATGAGGATCTCTCGAACTTGAAATGAGTTGAACTTCTCTTTGCAGTAAACTGGGAGAACTGAAAGAAATATCATGTGTGTTAAATTCACATGAACTTCTCTCCCTACTATCGTTTATTTGCATATAGCTTTTATAAAGTATTTTTACTAAAGGTTATTACTTTCTCCACCACATACAATGTACATAGTAGGTAGAGAAACTACTGCATTCCACCCAAAAATTCTATACCGAGATTTCATTGGAAATAAACACGCCATTTTTGTGTTTGTGTGTGTGTGAATAGCATAACTCGAAAATGAGATGTCCTTATATACCAATTTTGGTATTCAAGTTCAATATCCTACTCTCCTACTCCATGAGGAGAAGGTCTTCCAAGGATGCGATATGAAGATTTTCAAGAAAATCACTCCAAACCAAACTATCCTTTACATGGAAGATTTTTTTTGGACTTGTCAATTTGCTCAACAATTGCTTTAATTTTGATTAAAGCATTATATATTAAAGATATTTACATTAAAAATAAAATGTATAACTTGAATTTTCTCGGAATACCCTTTAAGCGCTCTTTATTCTGGATAGCTTTTGTTTAACTGGTAAACCGTAAGAGCTACAAAAAAATGCACTATACAAAAACAATGTATGCATTTTTGTGGAGTTAACTGCTTCTAAGACATTTCTTATTGTTCGTTTCAGTATTAAAATGTTTCAACTTTTCTCATACAGAAATTTAAGAACGGATTTCAATCCCATAGCAACCACATTTTAAAATATTTGACTGTTGGTTTAGCCTAATGTATTCCCTTATTTCACTTCTCTTATAAGTAACTAAATAATAAGAGCATTTCTGCTAATGGTAATGTATATCTTTTAATGTTTAGATTAAGTAGATAGAGGAATAAGCTGTTTATGAATAATTTGTCACAGAGATGTAGAAAAATTCATGTGAATGCAAACAGTAGATTAAATAAGGAAAAAAAAAGAGAATAGCTTCAGATTTGGTGTGTTTTGACACTACCTTTAATAAATTTGGTATTTATTGCCGTAAAATACAATATTTACTAAACTCTGATGACAGAATTTGGTGCTAATTGAAAGAAGGAGTTCTCGCTTTGCGTTCCCAGAGGTAGCTAAAAATATGGTGTTACTGAAATTAACTTTTCAATTTTATGGATTTGGTACCGATTGGAAATAAGCTCCACATAGTTCTTCTGTGGCATATCTTCCTCATATGGAAGACTTTACATTCCCTAGGACTTACAAGTCAACTCCCGATGTCAGATCCCTGTTGAGCAGCTGGCGAACTCTGGATCAGATAAGAGTTTCCAGGGATGAGAGATCCGCCCAGTGCCTAGTAAGAACGTGAGGAAGTAGATAATATGAAATATAAGCGAAATGTATGATAGGACGAGTAATTGGTGGAATGAATGGCGGAGTAGTCAGAATAAAACCCGCCCCAACGCCACTTCGTCTACTAAAAATCCCACACGGGTTCCCCTGGAAATGAACCCGGGCCGCCTAGGTGGGAGGAGAGCGTCCAATATGGTCTCCGAAAAAGTAAATTCCAATATAGATTTATTCGGCCTTTGCCACCAGTCATTTGCGTGTGACGTCAATACTAAGTAGCGAGTTTACCAAACACTGTCTTTTTCAGAGGACTATCGAATGATCGGTGGAAAGGGTGGATGTCAACAGTTTCGACATCACCTTAGTGAAATGGAACCTGTATCGTGCTTTCCAATATTTATATTTGGAACATTCGCTTGCGTCTCGTAAACTTGCAATAGCTATTGGGGTTGTCATCTCAAAATAATTTGAGATCATCTTGTATGGTTTACCGGGAATCATGCGAGTCAGTTGAGAAATTCAATGCTATGTTCGTGGTTCAAATCCCGGCTATGGCATTAAATTTTTCAGTCCGTCTCCAGTCCTACACACGGCTTGTGTGAAAAAAACAATTAAATTATTGCAATAGCAACATTTATGCTGATGTGTAGCGTAAATAACTGGACGATTATGGTAACGTAGATGGCTTTAAAGACACAATTTTCCCATTACAATAAACACTTATGAAAGCTGACCTACACAGAATGAGTTATGAAAACGCCATCCAGTATATCAACCTGTTTACGAAGTCGGCAATGCATGCAGTCCAAAATTCAATTCCGCACCTCCCTTTGAGACGGGCTCGCTAAACTAATGTCATGTTTTTAAACCCTAAACCGCTTAAGACCGAATAAATCTGAAGACCCAGTATTAACGGCTTCGATATTGCTTTTCTTTCAAACTACAGAAAGGTGGCATGATAGGAAAAGGTTCACATACAACCTGTATTTCAAATTATAACTTTTAACGTTCAAATTCTCCCAAAAATTCTCACGGAATTTGATGGCAGCAAAAGGATGAATTCTGCTGCTCTGACAAATTACGTTAACGCATCTCTAAATCTACTTTTTAATATAAAAACGACGGTTTCTTTTCCACTTCCATCGCCAAATTCTCACGAAACAGGACCTAGTTTTATCCTTTCATTGAAGGGGGAATTCAAGTTTCTTCGTAAAGTACAAAAAGAAGGGTAAAAAAAAAAAAAAAACCCTAGCCGCGTTTCCCCTTTCCTTATTCAATGAAACTTTTTCTACTGTTTGAACCTTAAAACAGCATTTTACTATTTTATCGCGAAAAATGAAGGATACGAAGGCACATAAAAAAATCGTTTCTGGTCCTTTGAGAAGGCCTTACGGCTGCCTGCTTTCTCACACCGCAAAGTACGTTAAATTCACAAAAAAAAAAAAAAAAAAAAAAAGAAGAGGGAAACGAGCATAAAAGAATAATTTAATGTAAAAAGCTTCCCCAGTAGAGTTCCTCTTTTTAAGAATTTACTATCAAGGGACTGCCATTTGGCCAGAAAAGGACGGAAAGTACACCCCGAGAATTCAAAAGCAAGGAAACTAAAAGCAGGTATACGCAATTCTGATCGAAGCAAGATGGAGAAGGGAAGATGAAAGCGGTAAACAAGGAAAGAGGAACCGGATTTGCACGGCACACTTTTTATTATACATTTTGCAAATTCCTGACAGGTACAAAATGCAGTCGGACATTGAGAAAAGGGGGAATGAATTCAAAATGGCTCCTCTTAAGAAATACTGGTTTTCTCTCCTTTATTTAGTATCCTTTTTTGCATTTCCATGCTGAGGACGACATCCCCCCCCCCCTGTTATTATTGCTGTTGCAACATATTTCTGTTAGCTATTATATAGGCTTGGAAATGCAAATTCCAACACAACCACAAACATGCGCGTTGTTCTTAATGTGCAGCGTATAAGAAATGCAAGTACTTACATTTTGAAGTGCAACTCACGTATATAGCTTGTTGGTTTTTCTTCTCATCGCATATTAACAGCATGTAACTAATTTAAGAGCGTAGCATTTCTAATGAGGCAGTATTAGAAACCAGCAGCAAATACCTTTCATGTGTGTGACTATAAGCTTAAACTACTGCAAAATATCTGATGTGTACCATTCACATGATTTTCTCTTCATCTCTGCAACAAATTATTCTTAAAAGGCTAAAACTACTATTTACTTCATGTTAATCAGAAAAAAATAGCAGAAATAGTCTTATTACTTGCTTCCTTATAAGTAGAAGCGAAATAAAGGAGTACCAAAGGTTAAAGTGATAGTCAAAAGCTGGTTGCTATATCACTGAAGTTCCTTTGTTTTTATGGACAGCAGTTGACAAATTCCTGTATGAGAAAAGTATAAGTTTTTCAAAGCAGAAACCAAAAACAAGGAATATCTCAAAAGCAATGAACTCCACGAAAAAATGTACATAGCATAAATTGTGTGTTTTAATGTGCTCTACGTTTTTTGTGCAGTAAGTTTTGTCCATCTCTTGCGGTTTAGTAGTCATTTAAAATTCTGTAAAATTCATCCAGAATAAAGTACACTTCAGAGGCTATTCCAAGAAAATTCAAGATATACATTTTATTTGTCAGGTAAATAGCTTTAATATACGATATTTTAATCAAAATTGTTACAGCCATTTTTGAAAAAATCAAAATTTTCGAAAAAAATTTCATGTAAAGGGTAGTTGGGGAGGGGTGTCTTCGTGTCGCATCCCTGGTAAACTTAAATACCAAGTTTGGTATTTTGTCGACTTTTCGTTTTTGAGTTATCGTGTTCACAGACACATGGACACAGAACATACACACACGGACCTTTTTCCGAAAATGTTTAGATTAAGGGGACCCTAAAACGCATAATTCCCGGAAAACTCGGTATCGGATTTTTGGGTGGAGTGCAATACCTTCTCTATACACTATGTACGTAGTATGTGTAGAGAAAGTAAAAATCTGATGTACATATTCCTTTACATGACTTTCTCTATCTGTTCTGCAAATAAATTATTGTTACAAAAGATTATTCTTTTATCGACGTCATCCAAATCAAGATAAACATTAGCAGAAATGGTTTTATTACTTAGTTCTATATAAGTAGAAGGGAAATAAGGGAATACACTAGTCAAATATTTCAAAATCTTGGTTGCTATGTGCTGCAACTGAGGGTAAATAACATTTTCAAGATATTCCCTCACCTCCAACTACCCTTTACATTGAAAAACTTTCGAAAATTTTGACTTTCTCAAAAATGACTAACGATTTTAATTAAACTGTCGTATATTAAAGATATTTACATGGCAAATAAAATATTTATCTTGAATTTTCTGGGATGAGCCTCTAAAGACATCCTAATTTGGATGATTTTTGCAGAATTTTCCATACCTGGTAAACCGAAAAAGATGACCAAAAACTTAATTAATAGAAAATGTAGAGCTCGGTAAAACACACAATTTATGCTATATACATTTTTTCGTGGTGTTGATCGTGTTTTAGATATTGCTTGTTTTTTTGTTTCAGCTTTAAAATACTTATACTTTTCTCATACGGGAATCTGTCAACTCCTGTCCATACAAACAAAGGAACTTCAATCACATAGCAACCAGCTTTTGATGTCAGTTTAGCCTGTGCTTACATGGAAGCAAGTAATAGGACCATTTATAATAATTTTTACTCGATTGGTATGAAGTAAATATAAGAAAAAGCTTTTTAGTTTCTCTACACGTACTATGTACATAGTGTATAGAGAAGGTGTTGTATTCCATCCAAAAATTCGAAACCGAGGTTTCACCGGAAATACATGTTTTATGCCCCCCTGAATAAAAAAAACGTTTTGGGGGGAAAGTTCCTGTGCGTGCGTGCGTGTGCGTGTGTGTGTCTATGGACAGCATAGCTCCAAAACGAAAAGCCCGTTAAATACCTAACTTGGTATTTAAATTTGGTATCTTCCAAAGATGCGACACGAAGATTTTCAAGAATATTCAACTACTCTTTACATGGAACTTTTTTTTCGAAAATTTTGATTTTATCAGAAATGGCTTAAAATCTCTTATATTTAAGGTATTTACATTCCAAATAAAATATATATCTTGAATTTTCTGTGAATAGCCTCTGAAGACTACTTTATTCTGGATGAATTTTACGGAGCTTTGCATAACTGCTGAACCATAAGCGATGGACATAAACTTACCACACAAAAAATGTACACCACGTTAAAATACACAATTTAAGTATTATGCATTTTTTTCGTGGAGTTGATCGTCTTTTAGATATTCCTTGTTTTTGGTTTCAGCTTAGAAAACCATATTTTCTCATAGAGAAATTTGTCAGCTCCTGTCCATACAAACAAAGGATCTTTAGTCACATTGTAACCAGCTTTTGACTATCACTTTAACCTATGGTACCCCCTTATTTCGCTTCTACTAACAAGGAAGTAAGTTATAAGACGATTTCTGCTATTTTTTTTCTCGATTAGATGAAATAAATAGAATAATTTGTTGCTGAGATGTAGAGAAAGTCATGTGAACGGAACACATCAGATTTTTATTAGAGCATCGTATACTAAATATATTTACACGGCAAATAAAATGTCTGTATATTTTGAACTTTCTGGAAATAGCCTCTAAAGACTTCTTTATTCTGCATGAATTTTGCATACCTGGTAAACCGTAAGATATGGACAAAAACTTACGTAATAGAAAATGTAAAGCTCGTTAAATATTACAATTTATGTTATATACATCTTTTCCATGGTGTTGGTCGTTTTTTAGATATTCCTTGTTATTGGTTTCAACTTTAAAACACTTGTAATTTACTCATACAGGAATTTGTCAACTCCTGTCCATACAAACAAATGAACTTTAATCACATAGCAACCAGCTTTTGACTGTCAGTTTAGCTTACGCTACTCCCTTATTTTCCTTTTACTTACATGGAAGCAAGTAACAAGACCATCTGTGATAATTTTTTGTCGATTAGCATGAAGTAAATATAAGAAAAAGGGTTTTTACAATAACTTGTTACAGATATGTAGAGAAAGTCATGTGAATGGATCATATCAGGTTTTTCTTGTAGGGAAGAAATAGAGTGGCTGAGGTGGTTTCCTCTCCAGCACAAATGAGGAACTGACATATTGACTGTTAACAGGCTTCCTCAATGTTTATAAATTAGGAACACCGCAATGGTGTGACTCACGATTCCCGCCTGGCAGGGAACGAACGGATGTGGCAGACGTGGAAATTTGCAAGACTGCCATCATGACAAGAGACACAGCACGCAAACAGCATCGTCATATCTCCTTCCTAGTTCACACCGCGACGTTCTTCTGTACAGTTACTCTTCGAATTTGCTTGCGTTTTGCTTATCTTTCTTCACATCAGGCATAGGCACACTAAACAATTTGTGAGATAGTAATGTAGATAAAACCTGATGTATTGCATTTCTCTACCAGTTCTGCAAGCAAACTATTCCTACAAAAGAGTATTCTTTTATCTACATCATACCCCATTTGGGAGGAGGAAGAGACGTGGACCTATATCTTGGCAGATGTAGGAGTACGGAGGAATGGAGGGAAAAATATATTCCGCGAATGTAGAGCTAGAAGTATGTTGGACGCTACAGGCAGGCACGGAAGACGCGGACCTGCTAGGTAAATTTATACTTAAGGCAAGACAGCTGAGATCTGAAAAGGCTGAGGGGCAATAAAAATAGCTAATCAAAAATGATTATAATTTTTCAGCCTAACTGGACCTATCCAACTCCTGTCCTATACACGGCTTGTGTGAAAGAAAAAAAAACAAACAGTTAAACCAATAACAATTGCCCATAGTAGCTGGCTATACTATGAATCCTGGGACTTAAAGTACTTGCAACATTGTAAGTCGCCATTGGGGTTATCATCTCAAAATAATTTGAGATCACCTTGTGGTTTTCCTTGTAAGTAGAAGGAAAATAAAGGAATTCACTAGGCTAAAGCGCTGTTCAAATCTTTTGTCACTATTTGAAGCCAGTAAAACTGCAGGTGACCCCGTTTGTGAAAAGCTACGTAGTTAAAAATTAAAACCAGTAACAAAACACATCTCGGAAACGGCCAACTCTATACCAATAATGTATGACATAAATTATGTTTTAATGAGAACTATGTTTTTGTGTAGTGTTTGTACTTTTTTTTTTGAAGTGAACATCATTTAACCTGGTTGGTGATGTGGACGATGAATGAAATTGGTAAAAAATGGAAATTGAGTTCTCAGCGTCCCACTCCTTACTGGGTGTGAGAGACCGCTTAATTTTGCTCAGAGGCCTCTTCTACTAACGAGGTCCTTTTACGTGAACGAAATGTACTCAAAAAATCTCGGGACCCATGGAGCTTAACATAACTCGACATTCGTCTTCTCAGATAAAGGGAAAACCCCGAATAAAACCTTATCCACGGAACTCAACCTAAGCGAGATTCGAACTCACAACCTGTTGAATGTGAGGCAGACACGCTACCACCACACTACCCAGGTGGGCTCGGCTTACCAAGTATGCACAGAACCTATTCCCAGCTATTCACGATATACATTTTATTTGCGATGTAAATAGCTGTAATATACGGTATTTTAATCAAAATTGTTAGAGCCATTTTTGAGAGAATCCAAATTTTCAAAACAATTTCCTTGTAATAGATAGTGGGGGTGGTGGGATTTTCTTCAAAACCTTTGTGTTGCATCCTTGGGAGATATTAAACCTAAATACCAAGGTTGATGTTTAAGAGTCTTTTTGCTATACTGTCCACACATCACAGATACATACAGAGGCACACACGGACCTTTTTCTAAAAATGATTTTTTAAGGACTCCGGGAACCTCAGAGCATATATTTCTGGCGAAATGTCATCGAATTTTTGGGTGGAATGCAATATCCTTTGTTCGCATTATGTACGTGTAGAGCAAAAGTAAAAAGTGGCCAATTTCTCTAGATCGCAGTAGTTTTTTTCCCCCCTCCGTAAGGCTTTGGTAACTGTTGATTACACCTAGCCAATATCAGTTCTCTATGTGACTGCCCTGAAAAACAATGCAGGGACTGAACTTATAATGGTCAGAGTCTTTTGAGACAGTTGTAGGGGGAAGATAAGGACATTTCGTGGCCGCACCGGTACTGTGTAAAGTTTTGACGAACGTAAATAGATCTGGTGCACGAGCAACCTGTTTTCTACCTGTCCCATACGACTCTTAACCGATGTATACGCAATAAACGATATTTATAATAACCCTAGATTCAAAAAGTCTCCGAAATTGTTTACTTTCTCTTTAATGACTACGAAAGTAAAGGAATCTTATTTCTAGGTGTTGGTAGCGTCCATGACGATATTTTATTTCAATTTCCATGCTAACAATGCTTGTTGTCTTTGCTTGGCAAGTAGTTTTTGTTGAACGCAGCACGTTCAAACATAAAGTTTTGTGTTTTGTTAAACAAATCTCCCTCAGAGACATTGAGAATGTTGGAAGAAGCTTATGGTGAAGCAGCGATGAAGAAACCTCAGGCGTATGAATGGCATAAACGTTTCAGTCAAGATTTTCGAACGCTGAAGAAATTACTGTGCATGCGACAAGAACACTAAGACAGGTATCTGTAAATGGCTTCCAGGAGGGCTTCCAGCCTCTTTACACGTGGTGACAGATGGGTGTATTAAGTATATGTGAAACAAAAGCTGGTTCGTATAGCATCTCGAAGAAAGAGGTTCGCTGCATTGATACACTAGCAAACGCTAAACCAAATACAGCACAAGTCCACCTTCTAGAGGCAGAGGTGAAAAATAATTTTCAGCCGACTGCAAGGTTTATGGTTGAGTGTGTTTGAGTCCTCTGGCTCAGACGAGTGGAGTTGGAACAGTCTGCTATGAACAGTGTACATACTGGCATATAAATCAGTACATAATAACAGATTTATATTTTAGTTTGAAAAAAAAATTATCATACCTAGGATCAAGCATCGCTTTGATATTCCTAATGTTGTTGTTTATTGATATATTTATTGCGGATTTGTTTCAGTTTCTTTATATGTCCAGATTTAAAAACAGTAAAAAAATCTTATGCTGTTCCATTCATTTGAATTTCTTTACCTGATGCACAAACAAAATATTCTAACAAACCTTTGTAAGTAGAAGAGAAATAAGGGAGTACACTAGACTAAGGCGATAGTCAGATCTTTTACTGATTCCTATGTGAAACAACAAACATTTGGTTCTCTTTGCGTATCAGGAGTAAAACAAAAGAGAGATGAAAGGAAAGATTTCATCCATTTGTGAAGTAGTTTATAATTGAAACCAATAAATAAGAATATATCGGAAACGGTTAAGTATAGAAAAAAAAAAACGACATAAATTGTGTTTTTAAGGAGACATATATTTTATGTATAGCAAGTTTTTGTCTATCTTTTACGATATATCATTTATACAAGAGTCGTTCGCCTTAAATATTGCAGCACAGAAAACGTTACACTGTGAACAAGGCTTTAAGAGGGAATAATGCACGCCTTCTCAGCCCTCACATTAGACTAATTATTTAACTGCCCGTTGATTAAATGGGAATTACAGCGTGTAAAGTAGCTTGGGCGTCACAAATAAGCATTAAAAGTTTTTGCTACAACTGCACATACATATTTACCAGTTTTTAGTCCCGCTGCTTGTAAATTCTGGCCTTCAAAATGCATAGGTTATATTTCCGTGAAAGTTTCGTTCCTATGATGACTGCAGTAGTCTTTATTACCTTCTCTATTGCGCATGTACAATATACATAGTAGGTAGAAACGATATTGTACTAGACACAATACTTTGATACCGAAATTTCACTGGAAATACGTGTTTTATGGATCACTGAATAAAGCACTACATCTCTGCTACAAATTTCTGTTAAAAAGCTTATTCTTCTATTTACTTTATGTTAATCGAGACAAAAAATAGCAGAAATTGGAGTACCATAGGTTAAAGTGATAGGCAAAAGCTGGTTGCTATGTGACCGAAGTTCCTTTGTTTGTAAGGACGTGGGTTGACAAATTCCAGTATAAGTATTTTAAAGCTGAAACAAGTAACAAGGAGTATCTAAAAATGATCAACTTCACTAAAAAGAATCTAAATCATATAAATTGTGTGTTTTAACGAGATCTAGATTTCTATTAAGTAAGTTTTTGCCTATCTCTTACGGTTTACCAGTTATGTAAAATGTTCAATATCCTCCTGAATAAAGATGTCTTTACAGGCTATTCCCAAAAAGTTCAAGATGTACATTTTATTTGTTATGTAAATATCTTTAGTATACGATATATTAATTAAAATCGTTAGAGTCATTTTTGAGAAAATCGAAATATGCGAAATTTTTCCCATGTAAAGGGTAGTTGGGGGGGGATTTTCTTGAAAATCTTCGTGTCGCATCCTTGGAAGACGCTGAACCTAAATACCAAATTTGGTATTAAACGGACTTTTCGTTTTTGAGTTATGCTGCCCACAAACACACACACACACGGACCTTTTTTTCAGAAATACTCTTTTTGGATTCAGGGGTACCCAAAACATGTATATCCGGTGAAATCTCGGTATCGAATTTTTGGATGGAATACAATACCTTCTCTATACACTATGTACATAGCACGTGTAGAGAAAGTAAAAACCGTGTGTGCGTGTGTGTATGTGTATGTAGGTACCATAACCTAAAAAGGAAAAGTCGATTAAATACCAAAATTAATATTCAAGTTCATTAGCTTCCCAGGATGCGACACGAAGACTTTCAAGAAAATCTCCAATCCTCTTAATTATCTTAATTATAAAGGAACATTTTTCGAAAATTTTGTTTTTCTCAAAAATGGCTCTAACTTCGATTAAAATGCCATATGTTCAAGAAAATTTAAGGACAAAGGATATGTTTATCTTGAATATTATAGGAATAGCCTCTGAAGACCTCTTCATTGCGGCTTTAGTATAACTCCTAAACTATACGAGATTCATATATATTTTTTGTTTTGTTTTTGCAGAATTACCGTCTCCGAGATATTACTTCTTTTTGGTTTCAATTTTAAGCTATCTAAATTTTTCTCAATCAGCAATCTCATTCTGAACACATATTTGGTAATATAAGCTAAATTTACAATTCATTTATTAACTGCTATGCCATCAAGTACTGTAAGTACTTACAATACAATTAGGGAATGACGTAACACTCGAGGCATGTGCTATTTCAAGTAAAGAATCTAATGCAAAATTCATTAACAAAAGAGTGTATCAGAAGGCTTTGTCCATATAATTTACTTCGAGAATTCATATTTTCTTAAAGTCCAATAAAATGTTAGAAAGCAATTTTGAATTATTGGTTTTTCTTTTACAGTTTTTTTTAAGTATTTCGAAAAGTAATTTGCTAACCGGGAACTTTAAGTTAATTATTAGATCGATAATGCATATTGGGAATACGAGGTCCGCAAGGCACAGTTCTTAGTACGCAACATAGTATCAAAAGATTCGACTATCGCTTTAGCCTGGTGTATTCCCTTATATTCTTCTACTTACAAGGAAGCAAGTAGTAATACAATTTCTGCTGATATTTATTTCGATAAGCATGACGAAGATAAAAGAATAATCTTTTGTATGGAAGATTTGTTTTTGGAACAGCTAGAGGTCACATCAGATTTTGTTTTGCTATCTCAAATATTATATTTATAACGGATTGAGGTTTGAAGTAGTTTTGACTGCTATAATTTAAATATCGCTTATCTTCATGCGCCAACTAATTTTATGTGCTGCCATGTTTTTGCTCTACGTTATTATGGTTTGGTTTGTATTAAAAGCAGTGGACCGCAGACTTGGCATGATATTCGTGCTCACTCAGGCACAACCAATATCGCATACGGAATACGATGACGGCCTGGCAGCTTGACTTCTATCAACACCTGTATACATTATTATTCACGCAGGCAAGGAACTTGGATATGCAAGTCATAAAGATCTGCGGCACAGTTATGTCGCTGGGCTTCCCGACAAGGATGTGGGGTAATTTCTGGGTGTGTTGTCAAATTCAGGTGATAGATGCCTTTTCTGCCACGTATGCTAAATTCACAATGAAATGCAAGCGCAGACGCAACGTAAGCGCAAGAATTTGGACTCATATTATTTAATGTAAGCATTGACGTAGAAACACGCAATGCAAGAGTTTGCAAACTCCAAACTTTATCCTTGCATTGCATGCAAGGAGGAGGAATTCTGCTTCTTTTCTCTATGCATTGCCTATGAATTCAACAACAGACGATCGCACTGCGAGACTTTACAGGGCCTTCTGTACATGCATGCTCTTCTACTTGGCCGTGCCGCGCCATCCCTAATTTCCCTCAAGAGGTTATGACAGTCTCCTTACGAATCCTTCTTTGATTTAATGCATGTAACTATCATCTGTGTCTAGATTTCTTGTTTCTCATACATCGAAGACGCAGAGAGATAATTCTTAGTTCATTAAAAGTGCAGTTTCATCACGTTCTGAAGTCTCTATGTTTGTACTATTTTCAATAATTTTGAATGAGCAATCATAGTGACATCACAGCTGCAAGTGTCAGTTGTTAGTATGTAATTTTATAACATATTTATTTGTAAAATTTTTAGTGAATTTTCTTATGTGGTGTTGTTGGTCAAGTTATTCAGTTTATAACTTGCGGAGCGCTTGGAAGATATTCACATGTAACTTACAGATCTAGAAAGCCCTGCCAACTTCTTGCGATGCGCTTACGATTGGATTGTGAATGGTGTCTCCTTGCGTCTGCGCTGTATCTCATTGTGAATGCAACATTATGGAATAAACAACAGCATAAGCAAGACATGGAATAGTTATTTAAGCAACTAGTGCGTTATACGAATTATTACCGCTGGAATGTGTTTTGCAAGAATGTAGTGCAAGCCGAGTTCTGTAATTATTTGAGAAGGATAATTAAATCTCATTCCACTAGTTGCTATTCTACTTTTATAATTAAGGCTGTTCAATATGGGCATAATTTGTTGACTATAGCACGCGTGCCAGTATCGCAATGGCGTAATAGTAGAATTTCATTTCAGTTATGTAACTTCATTACGATCTTGTCCAAAGTTGCAAAGATTACCAAAACAAAGAAAATAATAACTATGTAATAAATAAGTAAATTTGACAGAGAAAACAGTATATAAATGCGGTATATAAACAGAAATAACAAGAATAAAAATCCGATGTGTGGAATTCACATAGCTTTCCACAACAAAATTTACTTACAAAAGATTATTCTTTTATCTATGTCATGCTAATCTAGATAAACATCAGCAGAAATGGTCTTATTGCGTGCTTCTTTGTAAGAAGAAGGGAAATAAGGAATACATCGCTATGTGAAACAATTGAAATTCAGTTCTACTTTGCAGACCTAAAAGTAAAACAAGATGAAAGTTGACTTTTCGCTTAGGAAAAGCTTAAGTAATTTACTAGTGAAACCAATAACAAGGAATATCTCGGAAACAGTTAATTCTAAATATATATATATGAAATAAATTGAGTGTTTTAATGAGATATACATTTTTACGTAGTAAGCCTTTGTCGATATCTTATGCTTAAGTCATCCAGAATAAAGGAACCCTTGGAGGTTTCCCTGAAAATTCAATATATACATTTTATATGTCATGTCAATGTTTAGTTAACACTTTTCTAACATTATTCTATGTAAAGGGAAGTTTGCGGTGGGGGGGGGGATGTTCTTGAACATCTTTCTATCGCATTGTTGGAAACTTTTAAACTGTTAAGTTTGGAATCTAACCCACTTCGTTTGTCAGCTATGCTGTTGACAGACCACTCACAGTCATTTTTCTAAGAACAATTATTGTATTATTCAGGGGTCCTCAATACATGTATTTCCGGTGAAATCTAGGTATCGAATTTTGGCTGGAAGTCAATATCTTCTCTACCTTTGTACTACGCAAGAAGTGTAGAAGGTGATAATAGGTATTTAAAGTAATGATTTTTATAAAATAAATTGAATTCACTTTGGTTAGCTTCATACGTACTATTAAAATATATATATATAATTATCTGTAATAGTTTGGAAAATAAAGAGACCTAAAAATGTACATAATCTGAATCGTTTCCCTATCCCACGGTCTGTCTACACTTTAAATTAAGGTAAGCTCCGCTTCTGACCTGGCCTTTTCTTAAACCTGTCTCGGAAAGCTGCAAAACGGGCGATTCTATTGTACTCACTAATGGCTTTACACCAGGGAAATAGAGTGGAATGGTTAAGCAAAGTCTTACTTCTTGGAGAAAAAATTTAGTAAGATTCTGGACAGACAGTACCCTTATTTTATTAACAGCGGAGTCCATCAGTGTGTCTTTAGAACTGAATCTTTTAATTAAAATCAAGGACAGCAGAGCAGGGTGCTTTATGAATATATAGTTTCATATATCACTAAATTAGTATTCTCTAACATACAGCAATAACTGGGTTTGGCTTGTGGGTGTGACCTGCAGTAGAATGAATGACCATCCAGGTTGGCCTCGACAGTAAGAGGTTCCGGTCCTCAATGGAAACAAATGAAAGGCATTTCCTTTCACCAGAAGCAGTCTTCGAGCGCCCTTTATCCAAGAAAGATTTAATTAGAGAGAGGAAGAATAATTTTCCCTTCCAAAACTTCGGCTTACTAATGTTGAAAATCTCTTGCCCCTCCTAATTGCAGAATAGAGATTGCCTTATTCGCAGAAGTACAATATTTGTATCGCCAATAATTTTCTTGAGTTCAGAATTCGTCTTGTTTACTTTCCCTAGCCCGCATGTACAATGTATATAGGGGATAGAGAATATATTGTATTCCACCGCAATATTCGATGTCGAGATTTCACCGGAAATAAATGTTTTGGGGTCTCCTGTGTCCGAAAAATTTTTTTTTTAGAAAAAAGGTCCGTGTGTGTGTGTCTGTGGACAGTATAGCTCAAAAACGAAAAGACCGTTAAATACCAAACTTGGTATTTAGGTTTGATATCTTACAAGGATGCAACACGAAGATTTTCAAGAAAATCCCCCCACCACAAGCTATCCTTTACATGGAAACATTTTTTGAAAATTTTGATTTTCTCAAAAATGGCTGTAACGATGTTGATTAAAATCCTGTATTTTAAAAGATATTTACATCCCAAATAAAATGTATATCTTGCATTTTCTGGGAATAGCCTCGGAAGACCTCTTTATTCTTGATGAATTTTGCTTAACCGAAAGAGATAGACAAAAACTTGCTATACAAAAAATGAAGATCACGATTCTTTTGGTAGTGTTTAACGCCCGCTTTAACTACTTATGGCACCGCAGGCGGTGACACTGATGATACATGAATGATGATGGAGCACTCGTGAAATGCGATGGCGGGGAAAACCGGAGTACCCGGAGAAAACCCGCCGCAGCGCCGCTTTCTCACGTGCGAGCGCTTGGGATCGAACCCGGCCGTCTAGATGAGAGGCGAATGGTCTAACCACTCGGCCACAGCGCGGCCATAAGATCACGATTAAACACACAATTTATGTCATATACATTTTTTCGTGGAGTTGATCGTTTTTTAGATATACCTTGTTATTGGTTTCAGCTTTAAAATACTTATACTTTTCTCATACAGGGATTTGTCAACTCCTGCCCATAAAAACAAAGGAACTTCAGTCACGTAGCAACCAGCTTTTGACTATCACTTTAACCTATGGTAGTCCCTTATTTCGCTTCTACTTACAAGGAAGCAAGTAATAAGACTATTTCTGATAATTTTTTCTCGATTAGCACGAAGTAAATACAAGCATAGGCTTTTTAACAATACTTTGTTGTAGAGTCGTAGAGAAAGTCATGTGAATGGAACACATTAGATTTGCTAAAGCTTCTGCAGTGCTTAGCTAATGATTGTATGGAATTAGCGCAATTAAAAGGAACGTTAAAGAAGAAAAACGAGCTGGCTGGGTACAAGTTTATCTACGCCCGTATCAGGAAATTGCCTAATTGGATGCTAATTTTTGGAGGATGAATATCGTTTACATTCATCAGGTACCTAGTTGTCTGAACGATGTTTGCAACACATAAAATATTGCTCTTGCAACGGTGCATGGCTGAAATATTCCGGTGTGAAATGCAAATAACACATTATTAAGGAAGTGGTGTTTTGCACTACTAAGTTCGCATAACCCAGTTTGGTTATCGGCAATATCCACACAGCATTATTAACAATGACACCTGTATGTAGTGGAAGATACGGAACTGGGAATACCAAGTTTGGTATTTTACCCACTTTTCGTTTATGAGCTATCGTGTTCACAGTCACGCGAACACATAGGACCTTTTTCTAAAAACGCTTTTTTTATTTAGGGGAGCCCAAAACATGTATTTCCGGTGAAATCTCCGGTATCGAATTTTTGGATGGGATACATTACCTTCTCAATTCACTATGTACATAGTACGTGTAGAGTAAGTAAAAATTCAATACCGAGATTTCACCGGAAGTATACGTTTTAAGACATCCTGAATAAAACAAACATTTTTGAAAGAAAAACTGTTTCCAAGAGTGCAATCACACGTAGATCCTCCCCTTGCTTTGCCACAGTCACATTTTACTGTAGTTGTTGGGACTCGCACTTGCGACGTTCGGCTTTGAATGGATGGCCAGTCTACATTGAATCGCACGGCTACTCAAGTCGCACGAGTTGTGGTGCCAGTGAAAGGGATATAAAACCGATTTGCGAATTAGAGGAAGAAAGGCATATGCTAAAAAACAATTCATGCAATAGAGGGATGCAATAGGGTGCTTTTCAAGAAATTTTCTGGGAATAGCCTCTTAAGACCATTTTATTCTGCATTTCAATTGTAAATATGACTAATATGTGTTTTAACCTGCATGAATATTTCACTTAAAATAATTTTATCCTACAGATACTTGTAATAGACACCGTTGCTATGCAGAAACAACATTAAGATAACTTGGACTTTAAATCAAAGTGATAATTATTAACGCAACGGGTGGGATAAAGTAAACAAAATTCACTTGTTGCACCGGTAACGAATTGCATAAAGTAAATAAATAAATAAATGGTTGGTAACTACAAAATTTCTATAACCTTTTAACAGCAACATTTTATTCTTTAACTACATTACTTACTTTAAGAAAGCCAAAACCTTAGAAAATCTTGATATATCTAGGACTTCGAGCACATTTAATGTTGATTTTAACATAAAAAATTTGCTCTACAGAGAAGACGACTTGCAACTTTTTGAAAGAAAATTAAAATAAACAGGAATCACTTCTTCATGAATGCCCTGAACATTTCTTCGTATCCGCCAATTCTTAAATTGCTGAAGCTCTTTATCGTATCATTTCCGTGAAGTCGACGGTAATAAAGCCGATATGTTAACGTTCTCAACTCCATCGTAAATTTAAATCCATTTGAAACTAGCAGCAATAAAAACAAAATTAGAATTCATACATTGCATACCATACGCAATTCAATACTTTATTCCTTATTTACTTTATTACTATCTGTTGTAAAATCATTAACTGAATATTCGTCATATACCCATATTAATTTATCGTATCTGTAGAATAAACTAATGTATAATACAAATGGACAAACATCTATTATCTACTCGTAGAATTATTCTACTCATGGATAAACCCTCTGTTTATCCACTTGTATAATAAATGACTATTGTTTACAGTTTTTACTTTCTCTGCACGTACCATTACAGTGTAGAGAAGGTTTGGCATTCCATTCAAAAATTTGATACCGAGATTTCAGCGGAAGTACATGTCCAAAAAAAGCATTTTTACAAAAAGGTCCATGCGCGCGCGCGCGTGTGTGTGTCTGTGAACAGCATAGTTCAAAAACGAAGAGACCGTTGTATACCAAACTTGGTATTTAAGATTTGTATCTTCCAAGGATGCGACACGAAGATTTTCAAGAAGAGCCCCCACTACCAACTACCCTTTACAGGGAACTTTTTTTCAAAAAATTTGATTTTCTCAAAAATGGCACTAACGATTTTGATTAAACTGTCGTATATTGAAGATATTTACATGTCAAATATAATCTATATCTTGAATTTTCTAGGAATAGCCTCTAAAGCCCTATTTATTCTGGATGATTTTTATTGAATAACTGGTAAACCGTAGGAGATGGACAAATACTTACTACACAGCAAATGTAGATCACGATAAAACACAAAATACCGTATATTGTTGATCGTTTTTGAGATATTCCTTGTTATTGGTTCCAGCTTTAAAAATTTATACTTTTCTCTTAGATGAATTTGTCAACTCCTGTCCATACAAAGGAACTTCATAGCAACCAGCTTTTGACTATCACTTTAACCTATGGTACTCCCTTATTTCGCTTCTACTTACAAGGAAGCAAGTATTTCTATCAATTTTTTCTCGGTTAGCATGAAGTAAACAGAAGCATAAGTTTTTTAACAATAATTTGTTACAGAGATGTAGGAGTGACGTGAATGAAATATCTACTGCTCTACTGTTAACGAGAAAATGAAAGACTATCTAAGGCATGGCAATGTAAAGCATAAAGTGGGGTAAATGCACCGCTCCGGGGCTAACAGAGTTACGGTTCGTCAAGAGAGGACTCCAGGTCGCCTGGCACCCTCCGGAAACACTCCGAGAAGAACACGTCTCCGTGTTACGGAAAGAGGACGGGGGAGAAATCAACCGGTGCCTCCCCTGTACAAATAAGGTGAGAAAGAACAGGAAAACTAGTCTTAATAAAATAAATCGGATGCTTCTTGTACCCTTCTTTACATTCTCTTCCTTTTGCCCTGGTAGGCACACGCATCGCTGGAAGCCTATTCCTTGTTCTCTCGAAATACAATAGCTCGGTGTGTTTTTGGAGCTAATAAATTTCATTTCTGCTGATTGGATGATCAGTATGACTCGGTGCAACTGGTGCAATATATATAAACCAATAACAAGGAACAGCTCCGAAAAGATTAACTACACAAAAGAAAGTATTTGGCATAAATTGCATGTTTGATCTAATATATATATATACCACAAATTCAATGTCCTATATGTGGCGGAAATGAGGATATATTATATCAATTTAAAGGAACCGAAGTTTGGGAAAAAGAGTATATTAATAAGACATGGTTCAAGATGGATAGAAATGTATTTGAAATGTTTCAAAAATATTGTAAGAAGATTGGACGATTCATATACAACGTGAAAAATAAATGGGCATGGACAGTAAATAGAGACAAAATTGTGTAATAAACTAGAATAAATAAACTATTGTAAAATTTGAGTATCCAATAAAGGGTGTGGACTTAACACCGGTCATATTCAACTGTATACAGTTTGGCATAAATAAATAAACATATATATAGTTTAGTGTTCTTTAACCTGGTTGGTCATATCAGACGATGAATGAAATCGGCAAAATGACACTCAAATGTTCTCGTATGTATACAACCTAAGTTATTAAAAATGTATTTTCAGGATAAAGGAAAATCGCGGAAAAAGCCTTATCCAAACCTTAAGGAAACCGAGCTCAGGCGTTTCGTCTGGGACTGGCAAAAATGAGGTCTGAGAACGATTCCTGCAACCATGTGTTTTTTGGGGAGTTTTTCCCTGCTCATTAGGCAAATGCTGGGACTTCTTTATTCCGTAAACTTCCTAATTTCATCTCTTTCAGGGTTTTAAGTGTCGGCGGCGGGATGGTGTTGGAAGTCGTCTTTAGACTTAACGAGTTTGGTCAGATCTGGGTCGCGGACTATCGTCTTAGCCTAGTGAGTTCGCTTATTTCCGTTCAATTTACAAGAAGCAAGCAATAAGACCATTTTTGCTAATGTTTATCTCGATTGGCATGGTAATCTTTTGTAAGCAGAGTTTGTTTATGGAATGTCATGTGAACGGAACGCATTTCCAACGTAACCTTTGCTTCTACGTAAAAACCTCTGAGAAATTTTAGAACAGCTCTGATTTAGCATACAACATAATATTGATAATAATACTTTTTATGATCAAATTATAAATAGATTGCAAAAATGCTGAACTACTAGGATCTCTTCTCTATTTTATTTAGCTTCGCTGTTTGTTAACAAACGGCTTCCTGGTGTGTAGACGCCAAGAACAGTCTGTTGGTTTTCATTTGGAAATAGTAGAAAGATATATAAAGAATGAAGAGCAGCATTTCCTATTACAGAACGAAAATTATATGTTGTGAGGTCGAGATCTGTTGATGAGAAAACTTTTGCAATGAAACGCTTTACGTGATTTTGTTTTCTCCACAACGTATCGGTGGAAACAACTGAGCGTGCGTTTGGATGCACAGTTAGTCGCTATGCGGGACTTTAATTTGAATTATTCGAGGTAGAAATTAGCTTACAAGTGCGTTCTTCCGTCCAAGAGTCTGCATACCATTCATTTTATCTACGTGAGATGATAATCATTATCATCAGAGTCCTCAAGGCAGCCCATGACGTCCGTTCCGCCTCAGGAACCTCTTCTCAACCTTCGTCAAGTCCAGTTTCCTGTTGCCTTTCAATGAGGGGTCGCCAATCATTTGTATGCACCAACTTAAATGCATTAAATTAAATGAAAAGCTATGCCTGTAATACGCGATCGCCTCCAATGTTTTGTTTTTGTTGTAACAAATATAGTTTCTTCGTTCCACTATCTGATCTAGAGGTAGAGATACGAGACATTGGTTAAAATCCATTTTCCTAGTTCTCCCTTGTATTTATTACTGATACATTTCTTCAAATTATTATAATCTTACTCACCCACTGGAAAATAAATAGATAGATAGATAGATAGATAGATAGATAGATAGATAGATAGATAGATAGGTAGATAGGTAGATAGATAGGTAGATAGGTAGATAGGTAAATAGATAGATAGATAGACAGATAGATAAAGATGTCGATCCCCATGGCCGCGCTAGCTAAAGCGCCTCGCTTTGGTGTTTCGTGGCACAGGGAATCGTGGGTTCGAGTCCCGCCTTGGGTATAGGTGTTTGTGTGTTTATGAATGTGTTCATGTATGTGTATTTGTCATTAAACAGAAAACGGAATAACACCTGAAATTTAAGGAGAAAGGACAAAATCTGATGTACTATTCTCACATGACTTTCTCTAGTTGTTCCAAAAGATTCCTACATAAGATAATTCTTCTTTCTGCACCTTGCTAATCGAGCTACTCATTAGCACAATATTCGTATTACTTAGTTCCGTATAAGTAGGAAGAAAATAAGGGAATACATTACGCTAAACCAATAGTCAAATGTTTTAAAAGCTGTCGTTACGCGATTGTCATCACAAATCGCTTCTTTTCTTGGCCAGGAGTAGAACAAAAGAAAAACGGACACTCCCGTTTGAGAAAAGTATAAGTACTTCACAACTGAAACTAATAACAATGAGTACCTCGAAAACGGTAAGCTCCACGAGAAAAATGTATATGACATAACTTGTGTATTTTAAAAAAAACCTACATTTTTTGTATAATAAGTTTTTGTCTATCTCTTACGGTTTACTAGTTATGCAAAATGAAGCCAAATTCATCCAGAATAAACAGGTCTTCAGAAGCATTCCCAGAAAATTCAAGATATGCATTTTATTTGTCAGGTAAATATCTTTAATATACGATATTTTAATCAAAAGCGTTAGAGCCATTTTTAAGAAAATCAAAATTTTCGAAAACATTTCCATGAAAAGGGTAGTTTGGGGTGGGGGGGATTTTTCTCAAAATCTTCGTGTCGCATCCCTGGAAGATGCTAAACTTAAATACCAAGTTTGGCATTTTAGCTACTTTTCGTTTTTGAGTTATCGTGTTCACAGACACACGGACACACGGACACACGCACACACGGATCTTTTCTGAAAATGCTTTTTATGTATACTGGAGGTCCTAAAACATGTATTTCCGGTGAAATCTCGGTATCGAATTTTTGGGTGGAATGCAATACTTCTCTATCCCTATGTGCATTGTACATAAGGGGCTAGAGAAAGTAAAAAAATAATAAGATAAAGGAATACAGCGCCGGAGTCCCGACCAGACTCTGGAATTAAAAAAAAAATATGAAAGGTTCGATAGATAAATAGATAGAAAGATAGATAGGCATATGGATGCAGATACGGTGCTAGATAAATAGATGCTGGATAAATATTCATACAGATAGATAAAGATGAATGGGTGTGTAGATAAATATGTAGATAGATTAATAGACAGAGGTAGATAGGTATATAAATGGAAATGGCGTGTTATTTATGGACGCTCTTTAACTGATATGGCTCTCAGCGTCCCATTCTATATTGGGCGTAAAAGGCCACTTTATTTTGCTCAGAGACCTCTCTATCAGGCTTGAGGTTCTTTTACGTGCCGTAAATCGACGACACGGGACCCACGGCTTTACTTCCCTTCCGAAGGAAGCCATGCTAAGGATGTTTACGCCCGAAAAAATCCATCCTTGGGTATATGAAGTTAGCATGGTAACCATTACACCACAGAGGGCAACTATATAAATAGAGAATAGGTCACATATATATGAATATATTAATCAATTTATATTCTGAACTATACCTATAATTGTAATTCTATTAACCTGAATTGGAGCCCGACCCGTTGAAGATCCTTATATTTTAACAGGACAAATTCTAACTATTTTATATTTCCTTTATTATATTTTAAATCCCTTAATTATTAAATTATGAGATAATACTCTTTATCAATAATATTCAGTTATAAACTTAATGAATAAGCTTATGTCTTGAAATCATAATGAAAGGGTTTAATTCCCTTATTAACTTTAATACTTAACTAAACCCTTAAAAGAAAATTTTTAATCCCAAATATAAAAATAAAAAATTTAATGATAAAGGTAAAAATATATAGATAAATAGATGGCTAGATAGATAAAGATGTAAATAAACAGACAGATCAATGGTTGATGCGTAGTTGGATGGTGGATAGATAAATATCGATGTATGTATAATAGATAAATACACAGATGAACAAAAGGGCAGATGGATATTATATAAATACCATCTATAATAATATAGATACAGATGATTGGATGGATAAATATGTAGGACGTGGCCAAATGTTTAGATAGGGAGGAATAGACAGATGTAGATGGATATAGATAGATAGGTTAGTAGACACGGAAAGATACACATATTTGGATAAAAAGTTAGATATAGACAGGTAGGCAGACAGAAGCTGGATAGATAAATAGAGCAATTTTGAAATTTAAAGACAGTTTACTCCTAGAAACTGTGTTATATTAAACCTACTTCATTTAATTATTCTCTTGTAGTAAATTGAGGTTAACAAATAGGTTTATCTATTTACGTTTAATGAATTTAAAAGAACACTTGTGATCGAGCAACTTGGTATCACTGTACCTTTATTACCAATTGTTTCTGTTAATACTTATTTCATTTGGCTTACTAACATGACAGGCTAATAAATAGTTTTCTTTTTTTGCGATAAACAGTTGTGACGTTAATCAGAACACGTACTAATGTGGAAAATAATGGAGAAACTAATTTGCAGGACACGTTTACATTTGCGCGACCTCGAAACACAGATCGCTGGCTCAGAAACTATTGCTAGGCATGTGTCCGCGACAAATAGCGACATATCAAATCCTGCTGGCGAAAACAACAACTCCGCCTAATACGGTCTGAATGAACCTACTTCAAACGCAAACACTATCTGTGTCACAGAAAATTCCAACACAATTCTTTCAAAACCGCCATTTATTTTCAAAAACAACAAAATACATATTTGGCAACAATAACAACAATGAAAAATATCTTATATGTTCCATTCCCATGACTTTCTCTACATCTCTGCTACAAATTATTGTTAAAAAGCTTATGCTTCTATTTACTTCAAGCTAATTGAGAAAAATTAGTAGAAAAAGTCTTATAGCTTGCTTCTTTGTTAAGTAGAAGCGAAATAAGGGAGTACCATAGGTTAAAATGAAAGCCAAAAGCTGGTTGCTATGTGACTGAAGTTCCTTTGTTTGTATGGACAGGAGTTGACAAATTCCTGTATGAGAAAGGTATAACTTTTTCAAAGCTAAAACTAAAAACAAATAATATTTTAAAAACGATCCACTTCAAGAAAAAAAAAAAAAAATATGCTCTACATTTTCTGTGTAGCAAGCTTTTGTCCATCTCTCACGGTTTAGCAGTTATGCGAAATTCCGCGAAATTCATCCAGAATAAAGGAGTCTTCAGAGGCTATTTCCAGAATATTTCAGATATACATTTTATTTGTCAGGTAAATATCCTTAATGTACGACATTTCAATCAAAAACGTTAAAGCCATTTTTGAGAAAATCAAAATTTTCGAAAAATGTTCCATGTATTTTCTTGAAAGTCTACGTGTCACATCTTTGGAAGATACCAAATTTAAATACCAAGTTGGTTTTTAACGGTCTTTTCGATTTGAGCTATGCTGCCCAAGGACACATACACACGGACCTTTTTCCAGAAATGCTAATTTTTCTCGATTAGCATTAATAAATAAAAGAATTAGCTTTGTAACAATATTTGTTGCAGAGATGTAGAGAAAGTCAAAACATGTACTTCCGGTTAATCTTGGTATATAATTTTTGGGTAGAAAACAATACCTTCCCTTTCTACAAATGCATTGTATACGTTACATGTTAAAAAATCGAATGTGTTCCATTCACTTGATTTTCTCTATATCTCTGCAACAAATTGTTGTTAAAAAGTTTATGCTTCTATTTACTTCATTTTAATCGAGAAAAAGATAGCAGGTATAGTCTTATTACTTGCTTCCTTGTAAGTAGAAGCGAAATAAGGGAGTACCATAGGTTAAAGTGATAATCAAAAGCTGGTTGCTACAGGAGTTGGCAAATTCCTGTGGAAGAAAAGTATGTTTCTCATAGCTCAAACCAAAAACAAGGAATATGTCAAAAACGATCAACTCCACGAAAAAATGTATATGACATACATTGTGTGGTTTAATGTGCTCTACAATTTTTGTGTGCTAAGTTTTTGTCCATCTTTTACGGTTTAGCAGTTATGCAAAATTCCGTAAAATTCATCCAGAATAAAGTAGTCTTCAGAGGCTATTCCCAGAAAATTCAAGATGTACATTTTATTTGTCAGGTAAATATCTTTAATATTTGACATTTTATTCAAAATCGCTAGTCGTTTTTGAGAAAATCAAAATTTCCGAAAAACGTTCCATTCAAGGGTAGTTGTGGGTGAGAGGATTTTCTTGAAAATCTTCTTGTCGCATCCTTGGAAGATACCAAACTTAAATACCAATTTTAGTATTTTAGGCTCTTTTCGTGTTTGAGCTTTGCTGTCCACAGACACACGCAAACACACACAGACCTTTGTAAAAATGTTTTGTTTTTTTTGGATTCAGGGGGACCCAAAACATGTATTTCCGGTGAAATCTCGGTATCGAATTTTTGGGTGCATTACAATACCTTGTCTATACACTATGTGCATAAAACGTGTAGAGAAAGTAACAATTAGGTCATAAAATGCATAATTTGGAAAATAGATTCAAATTCATACAGCATCTTATTGTATGGTTGACTATATCGGTGCTTGTAGCGATGCCTAGTAAAAAGAAAAGATTTTTTACTTTCTCTAGCTCGTATGTACAATGTACAATGTATTCCACCCAAAAATTCAATGTCAAAATTTCACCGGAAATATACGTTTTAGGACCCACTAAATCCAAAAAAGAATTTTCAAAAATAGGCCCGTATGTATGTTTGTGTGTGTGCGTGTGTATGTGTGCGTGTGTGTCTGTGGACAACATAGTTCAAAAACGAAAAGACGGTTAAATACCAAACTGGGTATTTAAGTTTGTATCTTCCAAGAATGAGATACGAAGATTTTCAAGAAAATTCCCCCACCCCCTAACTACTCTTTATATGGAAAATTTTTCTAAAATTTTGTATTTCTTAAAAATGGCTAACGATTTTGATTAAAATAACACATATGAAAGTCATTGCTACCACAAATAAAATGTATGTCTTGAATTTTCTTGGAATGGTTTCTAAAGAACTCTTATGAATTTTGCTTAATTTGGTATAACTAGTAAACCACAAGTGATAGACAAAAATTTGCTATATTAAAAACGTAGATCTTATTAAAATACACAGGTTATGTGATTTACATTTTTTTTAGGTATTCCTTGTTATTAGTTTCAATTGTGAAGTACTTATGCTTTTCTCAGACGGAAGTGTCCGTTTTTCTTTTGTTCTACTCCTGGCCAAGCAAAGAAGCGATTTGCAATGACAATCGCCTAACGACAGCTTTTAAAACATTTGACTATCACTTTAGCTTAGTGCATTCTCTTAGTTCTTACTAAGCAAGAAAATGCTGCTGATGTTTATCTCGATTAGAATGGTGATGAAAGAAGAATTATCTTTCGTAAGAAGTTTGTTTGTAGAGAAGCTAGAGAAAGTCATGTGAGTGTAACGCATCAGATTTGTTTTCCTGATCCTAAAGCCAATTTTAAGACACGAGGGGTTGCGAAGAGTCCACCCCTGGGAGAACCTAATGAGCAGCCCTTCCGTTTAATCTCAGGAACCCCACCCCCCGTCGGACTATTTCTAATGCGGCATTCTCATTGCAAACACTCAGAAACATCTCTTCAAAGAGACAGCCGACTCATTTATAAGTTCCTTTCATTTCTTGCCATATTCGCATTCTTTTCTTCTTCCTTAATTTTACAGCCAATCATCTTGCATTTCTTTTTGTTCCACTTTCTCCGCCATAGTCGTCATCCCTCCTGTATATTGCAGCCTTGAGGTTGTCATATGCCCTGATATTTCTTCATCCTTTGCCAAATCCCGCACCGACCTGAGCCCGGTCAGGGTCACAAACCCACCCTGGGGCTTCCAATAAACATTGCACGCTCCTTTCCGGACTTTAGATATTTGAGATGTGAAGGACGCAGCCCCATCCTTCCACCCCGTCCTTTCCTAAAGTTTCTAGCAAATAAAGGCCTTCCTTTTGCAAGATTCCGCCCTTAGCTTACTCCGACTGTGTTCTCAAATGCGGGGCTTTGTTCGCAAAGTACGAGAACTTTCCATTTTGAAAATAGCTGCTCCTATTGTAATAAAATACATTTAAAGTCTCCTAAATCTCTTTCATCAAATAAATAATCTGATGCTTTCCATTCACATGACATCTTTGTAAAAACTAATGTGATATAGCTAATCGAGAAACATTTGCAGAAATTGTCTTATTACTTGCTTCCTTGTAAGTAGAAGCGAAATAAGGGAGAACCATAGGTTAAAATGACAGTGAAAAGCTGCTTGCTAGTTGACTGAAGTTCCTTTGTTTGTATGGACAAGAATTCACAAAGTCCTGTGTGAGAAAAGTATAAGTTTTTTCAAAGCTGAAACAAAAAATAAGGGATATCTAAAAAACGACCAACTCCACGATAAAAATGTATAAGACATAAATTGTGTTTTATCGTGATCTCATTTTTTGTGAAGTAAGGTTTTGTCTATCTCTTATGGTTTACCAGTTATGCAAATTTCAATAAAAATAATCCAGAATAAAGAGGTCATTAGAGGCTATTCCCAGAAAATTCAATATATACATTTTATTTGGCACGTATACATCTTAAACTTTTGAATCAAAATCATTGGAGTCATTTTTGAGAAAATGAAAATTTTCGAAAAAAGTTGCATGTAAAGGGTAGTTTGGGGTGGGAGATTTTCTTGAAAACGTTCGTGTCGCATCCTTGCAAGATACCAAACGTAAATACAAAGTTGCTATTTAACGGTATTTTCGTTTTTGAGCTATGCTGTCAACAGACACGCACACATGGACCTTTATCCAAAAATGCTTTTTGAGATTCAGGGGGACCCAAAGCATGTATTTCCGGCGATATCTCGGTATCGAATTTTCGGGTGGAATGCAATACCTTCTCTATACACTATGTACATAGTACGTGTAGAGAAAGTAAAACTTGTTACAAAGCTTGTTCGTCTATCTGCTTAATTATAATCGAGATAAACATTAGCAGAAACGGTTTTACTATTTAGTTTCTTATAAGAGGGAAACAAGGGAGACTAAAATGATAGTGAAATCTTTTAAATCTGGTCGTTATGTGATTGTATTGAAATTGAGTTCTCTTTCCAAAACCAGGATGAAAAATAGCCGATAGCTTACCATTTGAGAACAGAAATTGTTGAAAAATTTAAACTAAAAACAAGAAATGTCTCTGAAATGGCTAACTACAAAAAACGTATTTGACATAACTTTTGTTTTTAACGAGATCGGCATATTTTACATGCAAAATTTTTCGAAATTTTCAATTTTCTCAAAAGCTATAATATTTAGATTAAAACACCATTTATAGAATATATTTACATAGCAAATAACATGTATATTTTGAATTTTCTGGGAATATCCTCTATAGCACTCATCATTCTAGAGGACTTTGCATAACAGATAAATCGTAAGAGATAGAAAAACTTTAAAAACTTACTACAAAAAATTGTAGTTCTCGATAAACTAGACAATTTATGTCATATACCGTATTTTCTTTCTGCTATTTTTGGCGTTAACTATTTCCGAGAAGTTTTCTGAAGTTATAGTTGGCATCATATTTGTTTGCCATGCAGAGAGAATCGCATTTCAATTGTTTCACATAGAGATCAGTTTTTATAACATTTGACTATCGTTTTAGCCTAGCGTACAGCCTTATTTCCTTTCTACTGATAAGAACTAAATAATAAGATCCACTTCTGCTAATGCTTATCTCGATTAAAATTATGTAGATGAAATAATAATCTTTTATAATAGTAATTTGTTTGCAGATCAGTTAGAGAGCGTCATATGAATGGAATATATCAGTTTTTGTTTTCCAAAATTTAAACTGGAAGCTGTTCAGAGAGACTCAAAATTTATTTCCGTTGAAATCTAGGTATCAAATATTTTAAGGAATTCAGTACTAATGCTTACTACAGATAAGAAGTAGACAAATGAAAAATAATTAAATTAGTCATGAGAGATGGAATGTTTAAAGTTTCTTACCCCAGGTCAATGCACCGACTTCTTCTCTTAGCTCGGCTGGGAAGGGTTCAGAATATTTCAACACGTATTCAAAAAGTTTTGCAGTTCGTACTTCTGTTTCACCGAAATGCCTACAGAAGGTATTGTATTCCAAAAATTTACTGCCGAGATTTCACCGGAAATTGATATTTTATGGCCCACTGAATCCCCCCAAAAATTTAATTAGAAAAAGTTCCGAGTGTGTCCGTATCGGTTAAATACCAGACTTATTTTTTAAATTCAGTATCTTCCCACAACTTTAACCACCCTTTACATGGAGCATTTTTTGAAAATTTTGATTTTCTCAAAAATGTCTCCAAAGATTTTATTAAAATACTAGATATTTACATGATCACTGAAATGTATATCTTGAATTTTCTGGGAATAGCCTCTGGATGAATTTTGTTTAAAAAGACAGCACCTTACTACACCGGAAATGTAGATCTCATCAAAACGTACAATTTATGTTTCATTAATTTTTCCAAATATTTAACCATTTCCGAGGTATTCTTTGTTATTGATTTCAATTTTAAACTATTTAGACTTTTCTCAAACAGGATATCCCCTTTCCTTTCATCTTTCTTTTGTTTTACAGCTGCCCACGCAAATTTCAATTGTTGCACATAAGTCATCAGTTTTAACACAATTGACTATCGTCTTAGCCTAGTTATTATTTTCCTTCTACGTATAAAGAATTAAGTAATAACACAAATTCTGCTAATTTTAATACTATGTAGATAAAATAATAATCTTTTATAATAATATTTTTTGTACAGCACGTATAGAAAGTAATGTGAATGGAATACATCAGATTTTTACTTTCTCTTTTCGTACTATGCACATAGTAGGTACAGAAGGTATTGTATTCCATCCAGAAATTCGATGTCCTGATTTCAACAGAAATATATGGTTTGAGTCAAAAAAAAAGCATTTTTAGAAAAAGGTCCGTGTTTGTGTGTGTGAGTGTATGTGTGTCTGTGGACAACAAAACTCAAAAACGAAAATATTTTTAAATACAAAACTTGTTATTTTTTTTTATCTTCTAAGGATACGACAAGAAGGGTTTCAAGAAAATTCTCCCATCCCAAACTACCCTCTACGAGGAAAAACTTTCGAAAATTTTGTTTTTCTCAAAAATGACTTCAACGGTGTTGGTTTAAATACCGTAGGTATATTAAAGATATTTACACGACGAAAAAAAATGTATTTCTTGAATTTTCTGGGAATATTCTCTAAAACCCTTGTTCGTAAAGTACTCGTTCATTTCATATCTCTTTTGTGTTACTCCTGATCATGCAAAGACAACCGAATTTAAATTGTTTCAAATAGCGATCAGTTTTTAAAGTATTTGACTATCATTTTAACTAGTATATTACATTATACTCTTTCTACTTATAATAAAACTAAGTAATAAGGTTATTTCTACTAATGTTTATATCGATTAACACATTGTATAATAGTTTATTTCCTGAAGTCATGTGAATGGAACACGTCAGATATTTTTTCTTCGAATGATTGAATGGAATACAGCACTTCGTGTACTTACTTTTAGAAAACATTCAAGTACATATTAAATTAGTCGAGAGATTGACTTTTTAAAATTTCTTACCCCAGGTCAATGCACCGACTTCTTCTCTTAGGCCGGCTGGGTAGAGTTGAGAATATTTCAACATGTTGACATTCCCGGCACTCACACGTATTAAAAAGTGTCCACAGTTCGTACTTCTATTTCAACAAAATGTTCTGTTACGAATTTTTAATAGAAGGAAATATATGTGCTCGCATATACGTTAGATTTGGACGTTGTTACTGGATACACAAACATTTCCAGCTGTGAAGCAATATATCAAGTTGTCTTACTTTTTCAATGAACAAAAGAACAAAAACAAAACAAGGTGATAGCGCTACCACGCATATCTGGAACAAATATGGCTTCAACACGCAAGATCGGTCGATAATCTGCTATTAAGAAGGAGTCCTCAGGATCGACGTGTGATGCGATTTCGTTCTTATTTTCACGAAAGATGATCGGTAGTTCCGACCGAAAGTTATTCCAATCTACTGCGCCAGCAATTCAACTACACCCCTTTCCGCATCAGAACCAGGCACTTTGCTAACCCCCACCCCTTCACCCCTCTCTCGAGGTAGTCGTAAAGTCGAAAGGGGCTAGGAGAAGGGAATTCGATTTCCAAGTGTTGAATACTCTCGATATGGGGAAAATCAAATCTCGAAAAAAAAAAAAAAAAAAAAAAAAGTGGGAAAGGAGGAGTGGTTAAAGGAGTTCGGGCTCCATCTTATATCAGCAGTAAACGGAATTCTAACCCCCATTCCACTCATTTCAGCACCACTTGGTCCACCTCTTAACCTCGCCATTTTCGAATACACTAGGGCCACTCAGGATGGAACTACTTTAAGAACTTCATTACCGGCCAGAATGCTTGCTAGGGTGATTTTGACGAAATGTGCTTCCGATATGTGTTTCGTATTGCTAGAAGGATGCAATATTATAGAGTATTCCACACGCGAAAACTACTTACACTCGATCGCTAACCTTATTCCAGTATGTACGCAGCTTTTAGATCGCAATCCTCACCCAAATTTAATTGTACATTGTTTATTTAATAAGTAAAACATAAACAATTTATATTTTTCCGATGAAATCTCGAATTTTTGAAATGGAAATGGCGTTTTTTACTTTCTCTAAGGCACTATGTACATAGTGTATAGAGAATGTATTGCGCTCCACCAAAAAATTCGATACCGAGATTTCACCGGAAATACATGTTTTAGGACCCCCTGTATCCATAAAAAGCATTTTCAGAAAAAGGTCCGTGTGTCTGTGAACACGATAACGAAAAGAAGTTAAAATACCAAACTTGGTATTTAAGTTTAGTATCTTCCAGGGATGCGACACGAAGGTTTTAAGAAAAATCCCCCACCCTAAACTACCCTTTACATGGAACTTTTTTCGAAAATTTCGATTTTCTCAAAAATGGCTCCAACGATTTTGACTAAAATATCATATATTAAAGACATTTACCTGAAAAATAAAATGTATATATTGAATTTGCTGGGAATAGCCTCTGAAGAGTAGTTTATTCTGGATGAATTTTACTGAGCTTTCAATAACTGCTAAACCGTATGAGATGGACAAAAACTTACTACACAAAAAATGTAGAGCACGTTAAAACACACAATTTATGTTATATACATTTTTGAGACATTCCTTATTTTTGGTTTCTGCTATGAAAAACGTATACTTTTCTCATACAGGAACTTGTCAACTCCTATCCATATAAACAAAGGAACTTCATTGACATAGCAACCAGCTTTTGACTATCACTCTAACCTATGGTTGTCCCTTATTTCGCTTATAATTACAAGGAAGCAAGTAATAAAACTATTTCTGCTAATTTTTTCTGATTAGCATAAAGTAAATATAAATATAAGTTTTTTAAGAATAATTTGTTGCAGGGATATAGAGAAAGTCACGTGAATGGTACACGTCAGATTTTTATTTATGGACGCTGTTTAACTGCTGTGGTTCTCAGCGTCCCATTCTATACTGGGCGTGAAAGACCGCTTAATTTTGCTTAGAGGCCTTTCTATCAGGCTTTAGGTTATTTTATGTGCCGTAAATCTACGACACGGGACCCACAGCTTTACTTTCCTTCCGAAGAAAGCCAAGCTATGCCATGTTATAATCCATCGTCCTCCGCCGGGTTTGAACCCGTGACCTTGGGTATATGAAGTTAGCATGGTAACCATTACACCACGGAAGGCGACTGGATAAGATGCATTATCTTTTCTACCTACTACGTTGATAGCATATACGTGATAGAGAAAGTAAAGTCCTTTTTTCTGGACTCAAGGGACCTCAAAACAGTGTATTTCCGGTAAAATCCCGGTATCGAATATATATATGTACGCAAAATAAAATACCTTTTTTGGACTCAAGGGACCTCTAAACGTAGCATATTTCCAGTGAAATCTCGGTGTCGAATTACTGGGTGGGATACACTACCTCCTCTACCTACTATGTACATTGTATGCATAATATAGAAAGTAAAAAACTAATGTAACCCATTCAAATGATTTCTCTTTATCCGGTAACAAATTATTGTTAAAAAGCTTATCTACTTTACACGAATCGAGATAAACATTAGCAGATATGGTCTTATTCCTTGCTTCCTTGTAAGTAGAAGGGAAATAAGGGAACACATTAGGCTAAAGAGACAGTCAAATGCTTTAAATGCAAGTTATTGACAAATAACTCTTTGAGAAAATGTTTAAGTATTCCAAAACTGAAACCAATAACACAGAATATCTCAAAAATGGTTAACTGCACTAATACTTTATGACATTCATATATAATGTGTTTTAACAAGACGTACATCTTTTTCTGTTTACCAGTTATGCAAACGTCATCCAGATGAATAGGTCTTCAGACGGTATAACCACAAAATTCAAGATATAATTGAATGTAAACACCTTTAATGTGCTTACAGTATTTTAATCAAAATCGTAAGAAAATCAACATTTTCAAACATTTTTTATATAAATGGTAGATAGTTTAGGGCCTGATAATCTTCAGTATCTTTCAAGGATGCAAAACGAACTTAAATACCAAGTGACTTTTCTATTTTGAGTTATGGTGCGCGCTCAAGCGGGCCTTTTTCTGCGCTTTCTTCTAATTCATGGGTCCTCAAAACATGCATTTCCGGGGAAATCTTGGTATCTAATTTGTTGGGGGAATACAACACCTTCAATATCTTCTTTATTATTTCTGCATTGTAAATACGAGTTGAGAAAGTGAAAATTAATACTTTTTTTATTGAATTTTTGGGTGATAGAGAAAGTAATAGGCTCTCATAAGACTCCTTTGTAGAAGTTATATAAAAATGTCCATTACTGAGTATAGAAGATCTTGAGGACGCAACACACAAAATGATTTCCCACTCTAAACACAAAACGAAAATGTGTGAAATTTAACACTATCTGTATATTTATGATTTGTTATCTCTAGATCGATAATTATTTGTAGTACCGGTTTTTTCACTGTTGATGCGATTCAGCTGTGTTTCGGATTTTTATCTTTATCGTTGATATTTCTCTACAACATTTGACCTTACTGTTATTATTTTTCTTCATGTTATAATCCACGATTCTGTTTAAAGTTTTACTAATTTTGTTTACGTCTTGAATTTAATGAATGTACCATAAAAGAAAATTGAAAGCGAAAGCGGAGCCTTGAAGATAATGCTCAACATAACTGGTTTGTAGCGTTTGGAGAATGGGGAGCCAATTAACTGATCACCAATGATTGGAACATATGTTTTCCTAGGTACAAGCATAGGTAGCTGACTGCACAAGGACCCTGGCCTCGTGTAAACCATAAATAAACTTATGTCTTCTAAAACTAAGGTTCCAGGTGTGAAGCTGTGGCTGGAGAAGATGGTAGTGACTTTTAATTGTATGCCCCGTGTTGGTAATACCAGAACTGTGCAGTTTTCTCACCTTTGGCCACATAAAGAGAACCGAATTTCAATTGTTTCACATGGCAACTATCGTTTATGCCTAGTGTATTACCTTATTCACCTTCTACTTATAAGTAACTAAGTAATAATACATTTTCTGCTGGTGCTTATCTTGATTAACATGATGTAGATAAGGAATAATAATAATAATAGCTTATTTATAGAACAGTCGTGTGAATGGAATTCGTCAGTTTTTTCTCATTATTTTCGTTAATTACCGTCACCGTATACTTTCTTTCTTTGACTGTCAATATCTGCAGTTTTAAATAAGACTAATTTTGCTAATATTTATCTTGATTAACATGATGTAGATCAAGAAATAATATTTTGTGAGAATATCTTGTTTGCAGAACAGGCAGAGAAAGTCACGTGAATTTAATTTGTCAGTAGTTTTTTTTCTAATTTCTTTCGTTCATTACTGTTACCATATACTTCCTGTCTTTGATAGTCAATTTCTACCTATTCTGCTAATATTTATCTCGATTAGCATGATGTATATAAAGGAATTATGCTCTGTGAGAATAGTTTGTTTGCAGAGCAGGTAGAGAAAATCATGTGAATGGAATTCATCATTTGCTTCATTCATTATTGTCACCATATAGTTTATTTACTTGACAGCCAATTTCTGCAGTTTTCAACATAAGAACATTCAAAAAATACAAAATCTTGCACTCTGTTTAGATGGTATGTTGTATCACACAGTTCATTTTGAACAATCACAGAGTGCACAACTATTTCATTTGAAACTCGCACAATACTTTAAAAAGTTGTTGGCGACTTCATTCGACCTTAGAAAAAAGCTCCCAGCGCAAGCAGTTGTTCTCCTTGGATCACTCTCGTAAAATGGGGAATTTGACAGCAAAAGATGCTGGTGCTTTCACTATACAATGATTACGTTATTTTACTTCTACTTAAAAGGGACTTGTATTAAGATGGTCATGTTTATCTTGATTAGTATGAAGTGCAGAAAAGAATAAGCTTTTATAGAATTTTGTTGCAAAATAAGCAGAGAAAATAATGTGAACAGAGTACATGTTTTTAACCCTTAATTGCACGGTATTTCAGTTTGTAAGAAAGTTGACTAATCACGGCTTTTAGTATTTTTAGTGGTCTTTTTTTTCTAATTTCGTATTCACTAACCTTCAACAATCAGGCTAGTTACAGCTGTTTTATATTGTAAAACGATTAATATTTTGCAGTAAAACTGTAATATTTTTACTTTCTCTACACGTACAATGTACATAGCATATAGAGAAGGTATTGTAATGCACCCAAAAATTCGATACCGAGAATTCACCGGTAATACATGTTTAGGGTGCCCCTGAATTAAAAAAAAAATTGGAAAATCATCCGTGTGCGTGCGTCTGTGGACTGCATAGCTCAAAAACGAAAAGACCGTTAAATACCAAACTTGTTATTTAAATTTGGTATATTCCAAGGATGCGACACGAAGATTTTCAAGAAAATTCCCCTTCCCCCAACTACCTTTTACGTGGAAGTTTGTTCGAAAATTTTGATTTTCTCAAAAATGGCTGTAACGATTTTGATTAAAATATCGTACATTAAGGATATTTACCTGACATATAAAATGTATATATTGAATTTTCTGGAAATAACCTCTGAAGACTACTTTATTGTGGATGAATTTTGCGGAAATTTGCATAACTGCTAGACCGTAAGAGATGGACAAAAACTTACTGCACAGAAAATTTAGAGCGCATTAAAACACAGAATTTATGTGATATATATTATTTCGTGAAGTTGGTCTTCTTTAAGATATTTCTTGTTTTTATTTTCACCTTTGAAAAACTTATACTTTTCTCATACAGGAATTTTGTCAACTCCTGTCCATACAAAGAAAGGAACTTCAGTCACATAGCAACCAGGTTTTGACTATCACTTTAACCTATGGTACTCCCTTATTGCGCTTCTACTTACAAGGTAGCAAATAATAAAATGTTTCTGCTATTTTTTTCTCATTAGCATGAAGTAAACAGAAACATAAGCTTTTTAACAATAATTTGTTGCAGAGATGTAGTGAAAGTCATATGAATGGAACACATCAGATTTTTTAAGTAAAAATGCAACAGCAGTAAAATGTAGCCCCGTTCCAAGCGTGGTATGACACCGGTTATTTTACTTGAACCCTCCCCATCCTTTACCGCAGGCACATTTGACTGCAGTAGCTGGGACTCGAACCCGCGACGTCGCTAGTCTCTTTCGTATCGCACCAACGATCAGGCTATTCAAGTCGCTTCAGCATGTGATTAGAACATATCATGTTTTTTGAAGTTAAGCATCTCCAAGCAAGGAAATTAACATAGTGTAATGAAGGGGGTTCCCCCTCTCTCCCTCGAGTGTAGTAGCGGACATCTGACGGTGGTAGCGATTACTACATTTGACGCGCTTATTTCTCACCTTTTGGTCCCGTACATTGTTACGCAAATAATTGGCTGGCATCACAGATTATTATCGTTCCTGTCACGCCATTGTTTATGCCACGTCACACTTGTGGTGTGGTATAAATCCGAGAAGCGGAACCTGCCTGAAATTTTTCGCCCAGGGTCTACAACCTTCCCCACCTGAGCATACGAAAAATAAAAGAATAAAGAGAACCGTAATTTAGGCAAAGATGCATTATGACATCAATGCTAATTAAATTTCCGTCTCAAATCTTTGTTACACATCTGGTATGTATTATTTGCTCTACCACACGAGGGACGGAGTTACGGGACGTGCAACCTTTTTGTTTTTTTTCTTTTTCATTGTTCAGAATTAGAAGTAATGCTAACGAGGTTATTCTCTATGTCTAGCTTATCCAACTCATTTGTTTATTACTTTGACAACGAAACATTGCTGAGAAGTATAATATATTATCTGTGAATTTCTCAGGAAATTAAATACAGGCAACACTTGGGTGAAGTATCTAATGTGTTACATTCATATGACTTTTTCTACCTTTTCAACAAGTTATTCCTTTTTTTTTTCTTTTAGCTTAATGTCCTTTAACCTGGTTGGTCAATGGATGAAATTGGTGAAATGATGCTCAAATGATCACGGGGTCCATTCGTCTTCTCAGGACAAGGGAAAACCCCGAAAAAAACCTTAACCGGGTAACTCACTCTAAGTGAGATTCGAACTCACGACCTATTGAATGTGAGTCAGACACGCTACCACCACACTACCCAGTCGGGCCAAGCTATTCTTACAAAATCTCATTGTTCTACCTACTTCTTGCTAATCAAGATAAAAATAGTATAAATGGTTTTTACTACATATACTACTATAGGTTCAAGGAAAATAAGAGAATACATTAGACTAGATTGATAGTTAAAATGGCTCGTCATTTTGTGATGATCTTGAAATACTCTTTTTTTTTTTTTTTGCATGATCAGGGTAAAAAAATTTCTGATCCGTTACACTCACATGACTTTCTCTAGCTACTCTACATACAACTTCTTACGAAAGATAATTCTTCTTTCAACACCATGCTAATCAAGATAAACATTAGCAGAATTTAATTATTTAGTTCCTTATAAGTAGAATGGAACTAAGGTAATGCACTAGGCTAAAGTGATAGTCAAATGTTTTAAAAGCAAATCGCTTCTTTGCTAGGCCAGGAGTAGAACAAAAGAAAAACGGACACTACCGCCTG
The DNA here is from genome assembly GCA_030762935.1 of Hymenopus coronatus. Classification (NCBI taxonomy): domain Eukaryota; kingdom Metazoa; phylum Arthropoda; class Insecta; order Mantodea; family Hymenopodidae; genus Hymenopus; species Hymenopus coronatus. Next base: position 43,083,642 of record CM060899.1, read on the forward strand.
AGAAAAATATAAGTGCTTCACAATTGAAACTAATGATAAGGAATGCCTCAAAAATGGTAAGCTCCACACACAAAAAAAAAAAAAAAAGTATATGACATAACTTGTGTATTTTAACAAGATCTGCATTTTTTGTATAAGTTTTTGTCTATCTCTTATGGTTTACTAGTTTTACTAAATTAAGCAAAAGTCATCCTGAATAAATAGGTCTTTAGAAGCTGTTCCCAGAAAATTTAAGATACACATTTTATTTGTGATAGATATGGCTTTAATATGTGGTATTTTAATCAAAATCGTTAGAGCCATTTTTAAGAAAGACAAACATTTCGAAATTTTATCCGTGTACAGCGTTGTAAGGGGTGGGGGAATTTTCTTGAAAATCTTCGTGTCGCATCTTTGGAAGATACCAAACTTAAATACCAAGTTTGGTATTTAACCGTCTTTTCGCTTTTGAGCTATGCTGTCCACAGACCCACATAAACAGACACACAGACAGACAGACAGACAGACAGACACACACACACATGGACCTGTTTCTGAAAACGCATTTTTTTTTTTGGATTCAGGGGGTCCTAAAACATGTATTTCCGGTGAAATTTCGACATCGAATGTTTGGGTGGAATGCAATACTTCTCTATCCCTATGAACATTGTACATACGGTTAGAGAAAGTAAAAATAGAATGAGGAGCTCTCATTTATAAAAAAAGGTATACGTATTGGAAAATTTACGCATATAACAGAGAGGCAAATGGCTAACTGACAGATAAAAATTATATGTTCCATTCACAGGATTTTGTCTACTGTTCTGCAACAAGCTACTCTTAAAAAATGTTCTTCTATCTACTGCATTTTATTGAGATAAGCATTAGCAGAAACGGTCTCATTTCTTACCTCATAATAAGCAGAAGCAAAATACGGAAATACAGTAGGCCATAGCGAGTCAAATTTTTTAAAAGCTGTTCGCTGTGTGAACAATTGAAGTTGGGCTCGCTTTACCAATAATACAGGAGAAATGATTAGAAAGGAGATCCCATTTGAGAAAAGTTACTTAGTTTAACATTGAAATCAATAAAAGGAATATTTCGGATACAGTCAACTCTACAACAAACATATATATGATATAAATGATATATTTTAACGAGATCCACATGTTTTGTCTATCTCTTTGGATTTAACCTTTATGCAAAATTTTGCAAAACTCATCCAGAATAAAAAGGTCTCCAGAAAATTCAAAACATACATTTTATTTTAAGGTAAATGTCTTTAACATACGGCATTTGAATTAAAATCATCAGAGCCATTTTTGCGAAAAACAAAATTTTCAAAAAATATTCCATGTAAACGGTAGTTTGTGGATGGGAGGATGTTTTTGAAAATCTTCTTGTGCCATCCTTGGAAGATACTAAATACAAATAGCAAGTTTGGCGTTTAACGGTCTTTTCGTTTTTGAGCTATGCTGTCCACAGACACACACATGGACCTTTTTGTGAAAATACTTTTTTTGGACTCTGGGGATCCCAAAACATATATATTTCCCGCGAAATCTCGACATCGAATTTTTGAGTGGAATGCAATATTTTCTCTAGCTACTATCTACATTGTATATTTATACGGGTTAGAGAAAGTGAAAAGAATGACAAATGAAAAAAAAAATGAATCTGATATGAATTGTAAATACCTTTACAGATCTACATCTTTGTGTAGTTTTTCTTTATCTCTTACGCTTTACCAGTTACATAAAACTTTTTCCATAATGAATAGAAATTCAGAATATTCAAGATTTACATCTTCTTATGATGTATCGCATCCTTGGAAGGTCCGAACTTAAATATCAAGTTTGGTATTTAACGGACTTTCCACTTTTGAGTTAATGCTGTTCTCACACACACGTACGCACGCACACACACACAGGAAAGCGCGTGCTTCTTTTTTATTCCTGGTTAGACAAAGTGAAATGCATGTCAATGTTTCACTTAGCTATTAAAAGAGTTTACTATTAATTTAGCTTAATGTATTCCCTTATTTCTCTTCTACTTACAATTAGGCAAGTAATAAGATCATTTGTGAAAATGTTTAACTAGTTAGAAGAATAATCTTATATGTTCCATTCACATGACATTCTTTGTATCTTTGCAACAAATTATTCTTAAAAAGTGATTAAAGTGATAGTCAAAAGCTGGTTGCTATGTGACTGAAGTTACTTTGTTTGTACGGACAGGAGTTGACAAATTCCTGTATGAGAAAAATATAAGTATTTTAAAGCTTAAAGCAAAAACAAGGAATATCTAAAAAATGATCAATATAAGGTGTGTGTTTTAACGTGCTCTACATTTTTTGTGTGGTAAGTTTTTGTCTATCTCTTACGGTTTAGCAGTTATACAAAATTCCGTAAAATTCATCCAGAATAAAGTAGTCTTCAGAGACTATTCCCAGAAAATTCAAGATATACATTTTATTTTCAGGTAATTGTCTTTGATATACGACATTTTAATTAAAATTGTTAGAGCCACTTTAGAGAAAATAAAACATTTCGAAAAAAGTTCCATCCTTGCAAGATACCAAACTTAAATACCAAGTTTGGTATTTAATGGACTAAACTTTGAGCTATTCTGTTCACAGACACACACGGACACACGCAAACACGGTCCTTTAAAAAAAAACAAAAAAACAAACAAACAAACAAACGTTTTTGATTCAACAAATCATGTATATGCGGTGAAATTTCGGTATAGAATTTTTGGGTGCGTTACAATAACTTATCTATACACTATGGACATAAGTAAGTGTAGAGAAAGTAAAAAAGAAAACATTTTTAGAAAAAGCTCAGTTTGTATGAGTTTATGTCTGTGAACACGATAGTTCAAAAATAAAAATTTGGTAAAATGCCAAACTTGGCATTTAAGTTCAATATCTTCCAAAGATACGACACGAAGCTTTTGGGAAGAAAAAAAACACCCTAACTACCCCCTACATGGAAATAATTTCAAATACATTTATTTTCTCAAAAATGGCTCTAACGATTTTGATTAAAATACCGTATATTAAACATTCTTACAAGGCAAACAAAATGTATATCTTGAATTTTCTGGGGACAGGAACTGATGACCTTTATTCTGGAAAGTTTTACTAATTTTGTATAACTGTTACACCTTAAGAGATAGACTAATGCTTAAAACCTTTCTCATACGAGAATTTGTAAACTCCTGGCCGTACAAAGAAGCGATTTTCAATCACACAGTGATCAGCTTTTAAATTATTTTACTCTCGTTTATGTTTAGTGAATTCTTCTTTTCCCTTCTACTAAAGAAAAACATCTGATGTGTTACACTCACATGACTTTCTCTAAGCGTTCTACAAACTTCTTACATGAGATTATTCTTCTTTCTTCACCTTGTTAATCGAAATATTCAGCGCAATGTTCTTATTACTTAGTTCCTTATAAGTAGGAAGAAAATAAGGGAATACACTAGGCTAAATCGATAGTCAAATGTTTTAAAAGCTGTCGTTATGCGATTTTCATTAGAAATCGCTGCTTTTCTTGGCCAAGAGTAGACAAAAGAAAAACGGACACTCCCGTCTGAGAAAAGTATAAGTACTTCACAACTGAAACTAATAACAATGAATACCTCGAAAACGGTAAGCTCTACGAAAAACATGTATATGAAGTAAATTGTGTATATTAACAAGGCCTACATTTTTTGCACAGTAAGTTTTTGTCTATCTCTTACGGTTTATTAGTTATGCCAAATTAAGCAGAACTCATCCTGAATAAACAGGTCCTTAGAAGCTATTCCCAGAAAATTCAAGATATACATTTTATTTGTCAGGTAAATATCTTTAATTTACGATATTTTAATCATAATCGTTACAGCCATTTTTAAGAAAATCAGAATTTTTTAAAAAAGTTCCATGTTAAGGGTAGTTTGGGGTGGAAGGATTTTTCTCAAAATCTTCGTGTCGCATCCCTCGAAGATACTGAACTTAAATACCAAGTTTGGTATTTTAGCTACTTTTCGTTTTTGAGTTATCATGTTCACAGACACACGGACACACACACACACACACACGGACCTTTTTTCTGGAAATGCTTTTTTTTTTGGATTCAGGGGGTCCCAAAACATGTATTTCCGGTGAAATCTCGACATCGAAATTTTGGGTGGAATGCAATACTTCTCTATCCCTATGTGCATTGTACATACGGGGCAAGAGAAAGTTACAAGCAGTAATACCAATTTTGCTAGTATATAAGTTGACTAGCATGAAGTATATAGAAGAATAAGCTTTTTAACATGAATTTGTTACAGAGATGTAGAGAAAGTCAGGCGAATAGAACACATCAGATTTAAACACGAATATGTTCACTCAGTCTTTGTAGGGGATAAGGAGTGTTAACAGTGGAACTTTTAATCGGCCCATAAATGTATAATAACTTAATAAATAAATAATGTTGGGAAATGTTGTAATGTTTTGCGATTATGCGAGCATATAATAAGCAACAAAGCGTTATAGTTCCTGAGATGGAAACAGAATGTTATCAGTGCATAGCAAATCTAGCTAGTGTAAATGAGTGCTGGTTGTACTTCCTGGATTAGGAAGAAGGGGAATAATGAGGTAAGTACGGGTACAAACACGACAACAAAGGAGAGAAAAGAAGCCAACATGAAAGTATGCGCGATTTATGTTTCCTGGGTGGTCACAAATTTCGTGTAGAGAGGATGTCTTGTGTCCACACGATAAACATCAGGTCCCAACACCAACTAACACGTTGTTCTTGATGGGTCAATGCTTGCAGTGCTTTTGGGCAAGTGCTGCAATTGAAACTGACGTCGAAAATACATGTTACACCTTTATGATGTATAGCTGTCAAAGATGTAGCACTTTACGACGATTATAAACCTACTATTATGAACTGCAGTGGTTACTGTGCTAGCCTATATTAGCCAAGGTCGAGGATTCAATCCTGGCTGAGGGTGATTGATTTTTACTTGCTTTGGGTGCACACTCAAAGGCAGACTTTGGTCTTTGCACGGTTTCCATTGGTGCCACACTGACACAACATGCTACGAGTGTAAGAAAAGGCAAATCCGATTGAGCAATCCACCCCTTCACCTCTCATCCCCTCTCGATGCTCACGAGAACAGGTAAGCTTGTATATGCAGTGTGTTAATTTAGTCCATCATGTGCGCGAATTAACTTGGCATCAGAACTTCAGTATGTAGCACAGATTTTGTAAAACTCGGTGAGAGAAATGAAATGGAGTTTTATTAATGGACGCTCTTTAACTGCAGTTGTTCTCAGCGTCCCATTCTATAGTGGGTGTAAATGACTGCTTAATTTTGCTCACAGACCTCTGTATCATACTTGAGGTTCTTTTACGTGCCGTTAATCTACGACATGGAGCCAAGGGCTTTACTTCCCTTCTGAAGGAAGCCATGCTAAGGATTTTTATGCCCGAAAAAATCCATCGTCCTTCGCCGGATTTGAACCCGCGACCTGGGTATATGAGGTTAGCATAGTAACCACTACACAATGGAGGGTGACTACTGGGTGAGAGAGGCGGATTATTGTCCAACCAGAACTTCAGTTGTCGCAAGTTAGTTTCATGTCTATCCTCTTTTCTTCGGCAATGCGTCCGGTTCAATATGCTTTTAAGAGCATAGCAAGCAGGTGAAAGCCATGGATAGAGTCAGCGAAAAGACCTCGCCTTAAGATTAGTATTTCCAGGCGTATTTTTAATGTCTTTGAGTATACTATGTACAATACGTGTCCGGAAAGTAATAGTACCATTTCGTTCAACCGCCAACGCAACGATAGTGTCGCAGTTCCACGCATGCGCACTCGTCTTTCTGGTCCATTCTCTGTCCACGGACGCTATTACATCCGAATAGTATTGTGTTTACAGTTGTTAGAGTTCGTTCAAAATATTTAAAACGTTTTCTGCTCTCGCCCTCTGCAAAGTGCATTCCGTAACAGTCTTTGAAGGCCAGCTGGAAACCATCGTCAACTTTAAGAGATCGGTCTGAGATCACAAAATTGCCGAATTGAGGTTCGGTGCACACTATGACGTGATGGAGTAGGCGTCGTCTCTAGAGCCCATTTCGTAACGTGTTGCACTATCTAGCATTGCGCACTGCCAGGCCTCCTCAGTTCTTTTTTTACTTTCTCTACACATACTATGTACACAGCGTATAGAGAAGGCATTGTATTGCACCCAAAAATTTGATAGCGAAATTTCACCGGAAATATATGTTTTGAGACCCCCTGAATCCAAAAAAAGCATTTTTATAAAAATGTCCGAGTGTGTATGTGTGTGTCTCTGGGCAGCATATCTCAAAAACGAAAAGACCGTTAAATAACAAACTTTGTATTTAAGTTTTTTATCTTCCAAAGATGCGACACGAAGATTTTCAAGAAAATCCCCCAACTCCCAATTACCCTTTACATGGAACGTTTTTCGAAAATTTTGATTTTCTCAAGAATGGCTCTAATGATTTTGTTTTAAATATCGTATATTAAAGATATTTACCTAACAAATAAAACATATATCTTGAATTTTCTGGGAATAGCCTCTGAAGACTACTTTATTCTAGATAAATTTTACGGAATTATGTATAACTGGCAAACCGTAAGAGAAAACTTACTTAACAGAAAATGTAGCGCTCATTAAAACACACAATTTATGTTATATACATATTTTTTTCGTAGAGTGAATCGTTTTTGAGATATTTCTTGTTTTTGGTTTCAACTTTGAAAAACTTATACTTTTCTCATGCAGAAATGTTTCAACTCCTGTACATAAAAACAAAGGAAGTTTAGTCACATAGCAGCCAGCTTTTCACTATCACTTTAACCTATGGTACCCCCTTATTTCGCTTTTACTTACAAGGAAGCAAGTAATAAGACTATTTCTGTTGATTTTTTCTTGACAATAATTTGTTGCAGAGATGTAGAGAAAGTCATCAGATTTTTTTTAATGTTATTAGGGACGTAGATATAAAAAAAGAAAAGTGTGATCGGTTTTCCTGATGAACGAACAGAACTGCAGCAGACAGTACTTAGCTATTTCAATGTAGTTAAGATGCAGGATAAAACCTCATCTTCACTTCCGTTAAGTCTATCGCCGTGGGATCTAAATGCTGAAGGTTAATTAGGACTAACGACTTTTCTCCACTCCTCCTTGTTAAAACCTTGCAGCCTACCGCAAAGTTTCTCATTCTACAAGTTAAGCTTTCATCAGTCATTAGTCGACAGCCTCCAAATTGAATCAGCCCCTGCATCTTCCACCAAGAGTGTATTTATATGCAGCCTAGTTTTCGCCACGTATTTATATTCTCTATCACGTCCCATGTACACAAAGTGGGCAGAAAGGTGTTGTATTCCGCTCAAAAATTAGCTCTTGAAACTTCACAGGAAATACCCTCTCTTACCCAAGGGGTTTTTCCAAGGGTGGTTTTTAAAGTGGTGGCGCCCTTCCGTGGTGGTGACTGCGCTCTGGAAATACAACTCTCGGCGGCGGGTGGCGTTGGCAGTCGTCTGTAGACCCAGGGAGTTTGGCGTGTGCTCCTTGCCCTACCCGCGTCGGAATGAAGAGCTGCTTGGAATATGTTAGGGACCCTACACGTGGCTCTTTCCCTACCGTCCGGTTTCGGGCGCCCGTTGGTATTACTCTCATCTCAGACTCTTCTCTTCTGATGCACAATAAGCTGCATTATACACACAAATACGCACACCTGGCTCCAAAAAATACTCTTTACTAAAGTCGGTGATTCTGGGTGTGTGTAGGCATGTAACTGAGGACTACATAACTTAAAAACTAAAACTTGCTTAAGTACCAAACATTAAGTAAGTTCAGTAACTTCCCAGGATCCGACAGTCAGACTTTCAACAAAGTCCCCCAACCTTTATATTTTCGAAAATTTTAATGTTTCCAAAATTAGTTCTAACGATTTTGATTAAAATACCTTACGTTTACGATATCACAAATAAAATATATATCTTGAATTTTCTAGAAATAGCCTCTGAAACTGTAAGAGACAGACTAAAACTTACTACACAAAAAAAGTACTTCTTGTTAAAACAATAATTTGTCATATAAAATTAATGACGATTTAACCTTTGGGATAATTTTGTTATTGCTTTTAATTTTGCAGTACTTCAAACGTTTCACAGATGGGATGTCGTTAATGGCTTTCATTTCTCCTGTCAAGCAAAGAAAACGGCATTTTAAAACCATCACATAGCGAATGGGTTTTAAAATATCCAACTATCGCTTTAGCTTATTGTAGCCCCTTATTGCTCTTGTAGGAGGAAATACTATGTAATAAAACAATTTATATTAATGTTTATCTTGATAAGCATGAAGAAGATAGAAGCTTTATAAGCATTGCATGACGCAGCACACGTAGAGAAAGTTATGTGAATGTATCACATTAGATTATTAAAAATCTCTTTAAACTATTTTTACAAACGTTTATTCTTCCATCTCGTCATGTTAATCAAGAAAAACATTAGCAGAAATGGTCATCTTACTTAATGTATTATAAGCAAAAGGGAAATAAGGGAATACACTAGGCTAAAGCTACAGCTGTCGCTTTGTGAAATTCGGTTCTCTTTGCATGGCCAGGAGGAAAACAAAAGAAAGAAGAATGACAAATTCCCGTTTGACAAAAGTTTTAATATTTTAAATCGGAAATCTATAACAAGAGATACCTCGGAAGTGGTTGGCTCTACAAAAAATATACATCACATAAATTAAGTGTTTTAACGAGATCTATAATTTTTGTGCAGTAAGTTTTTGTCTATCTATTGCAGTTTACAAGTTACGCAAAAGCTACTCAGAATGAAGAGGACTTCAGAGGCGAATACCACAAAGTTCAGGATGCACATTTTATTTACCACGTCAATGTCTTTAATATACAGTAATTTAATAAAAAGCGTTATTGGCATTTTTCAGAAAACCGAAAATTTCAAAAAATCTTCATGTGGTATCCTTAGAAGACATTAAAGTTAAATAAAGTTTGGTATTTAACGGACCGACAGACAGCCAGACGGACAGACAGACACACCCGCACACACACACACACACATACACACGGAGAGACAGAGAGAGAAAGAGAGGCACAAGGCTTTTTTTTTTAATTTTGGGGTGGTTTAGGGTACTTCAAAACATATGTTTCCGATGAAATCTCGACATCTTATTACTTCCTCTAGCCCTCGTGCACAATGTACAGAGTGGATATTGAAGGTATTGTATTCCACCCAAAAATTCGATGTCGAGATTTCAACGGAAGTTGATGTCCCCTGAGTCTGAAAAAAGTATTTGTAGAAAAAGGTCCGTGTGTGTATGTGGAAAGCATAGCTCAAAAACGAAAAGACTGATAAATACCAAACTTGGTATTTAGGTTTAGTACGTTCCGAGAATGCGACACGGAGATGTTCAAGAAAATCCCCCCACTCAAACTACCCTTTATTTGCAAAAATGTTCGAAAATTTTGATGTTCTCAAAAATGGCTCTAAAGATTTTGATTAAAATCCTGTATATTAAATACATTTTACATCCCAAACAAAATGTATATCTTGAATTTTCCAAATTATAGACAAAAACTTACTACACAAAAAAGTATATCTCGTAAAACCACACATTTATATCCCTTACGTTTTATTGTAAAGGCAACCCTTTTTGAGATATCCATTGTTATTGGTTTTAATTGTGAAGTACTTATACTTTTCTCAGACAGGAAGTGTCTGCTTTTCTTTTGTTCTACTCCTGGCCAAGCAAAGAAGCGATTTCAATGACAATACAATACCGTCCCCACTTAACATATACGTACATACATTGTACTCGGTGGAGAAAGCAAAAATATGAAACCAAAGTAATAATTTGGAATTGTAGCTGGTTAAATCTTCGGTTCAACCCCCCCCCCCCAATCTCCCTCCCGGCCCTACAAACACGACCTTGCGTTAGGCTAAGAAAAGGCACCATAGCGAAAATACGGATTTAAGACACAGAAACATGGATTATTGTACACCAATTAGCATGAACCATATTTATATGAACAAAGGAACGATATGAGCAAATAGGCAAGTGGCAATTTTAACTCAACATTCAACGCTGCTTTATTCCCACGCAACGGAGGTTGTAGACGTTTTAAAAATGGGCAGAAGGAAAACAAAGTGAAGAAGGAGTGGAAAAGGCTAATATTTTAAACGTCATAAACACCACAGCGAAGTTAAGAAATGCGCTAAGAGTTTCCTAATGATATTTCTTCGGGTTGGAGCGTCACGCACCCCATTTACTGCAGTTCCAGAGAAACCCAATTTTATAATTTCCGTCAATTTATCTACCTCCTCCAGGATGTTACATTGAGAACCCCCACGCGTTTCCCAAGAGTTATTACTGCTGTAAATACATGACCGGTGCTTAGAAATAGGAAGGAATTGAACACCAGCTTAACAAGTGAAAATCGTGAGTTTAATGCAAAGTGATTAGTGAAAGGTCTGTTTCATTTAACTGTACCTCCTATCTCTTAATAGTCACGTGAACTATTGGCTGCTGCCGTAGAGTAGGTTGTTGTGCAATACAAACTAGCTCCGCATTAACATGTTACATTGTTATATTATATTTGAAAGAATTATCAAATTAACGTTTTCAGAACAGTATGATCCAAACATATTATGTAAAAGAATTATTGCTTGTGGAAAACAAGTAAATTCGTATCAACAAATAGCTAGGAGACATTTCGGTTTAAACCTGTCTCTGAGGTTGATAACAAAGCGCGCGCATCTATCATGATAATATTTATATCGCTTTTATTGGCTGATCTTGCTCTGCGCAGACATTGTAAGAGGGGTACTATTTATATTTTTAACCTTATAAAAAGAAAAAAATGGTTTTTCATTGAAAATTGCTTTACTGTTTTTCGAAATATTCACCTTTAAATTGATATATTACTTGCACTTCAGATATTGCACTTCACCCAAAAATTCCATTCCGAGAGTTCACCAGAAATATACGTTTTGAGGTCCCCTGTATCCAAGAAAGCATTTTCAGAAAAAGGTCCCTGTGTGTGCGTCCGTGTGTCTGTGAACACGATAACTCAAAAACGAAAAGTCGGTAAAATACCAACCTTGGTAATTAAGTTTAGCATCTTCCTGGGATACGTCACGAAGATTTTGAGAAAAATCTCCCCACCTAAACCTAAACCCTTTTGATTTTCTCAAAAACGGCTCTTGCGATTTTCATTAAAATATCTCATATTAAAGATATTTACCTGACAAATAAAATGTATATTTTGAATTTTCTGGGAATAGCCTCTGAAGACTACTTTATACTGAGTGAGTTTTACGGAATTTTGCATAAGTGCTAAATCGTAAGAGATGGATAAAAACCTACCTCACAAAAAATGTAGAGCACATTAAAACACACAATTTATGTTATATAAGTGTTTTTCGTGGAGATGGTCGTTTTTGAGATATTCCTTGTTTTTGGTTTCACCTTTGAAAAACTTGTACTTTTCTCATACAGGAAATGGTCAACTAGTGTCCATACAAACAAAGGAACTTTAGTCACATAGCAACTAGCTTTTGAGTACCACTTTAACCTATTGTACTCCCTTATTTCGCTTCTACTTACAAGGAAGCAAGTAAAAAGACTATTTCTGCTATTTTTTTCTCGATTAGCACAAGTAAATAGAAGCATAGGCTTTTTAATATTGTTTTGCAGAGATGTAGAGAAAGTCGTGTGTATGGAACGCATCATATTTTTTTTTACGCGTGTTCGTACCATTTATCACAGCAGTTTCTCCAATCTGCTTGACACACCTCCAAAACATGGTTTTTGAACGCATCAACGACTTTTTCCACCGATGAAACATTTTATTTTTAATGTTCAGGAACAAAAAGAAGTAATTGGGTGCCAACTCAGAACTCTATGGTGGATGAGCCATCAATTAAGAGTGTTTCTTATAATCAGTTGTTAGATTGGATGTGTGAGCGCTCCCACTGTCTCGAAGAACGATCCGAGGCATTTGTTTGTTTTCCTTATTTCACCGAAGCCTTCCGGCAAAAAAATGGATGTGTAGCATTCAGTGTTGACCGTTTTACGTTTCCCTAAAAGCACTGTTACGACATGACTAGTTTTTCTGAGAAAAAAACAACAACAGATGATCATTTGTTTTGAAGTGCTTCGATTGCGAACAACTTTTGTTGGATTTGGTTCATCTTGAAACCCCCATATAGTCGACTGTAGTTTCGGCCCAAATGCATATATCCATGGTTCGTCACCTGTTACAGACGCCTTCTGAAGCCTCACCATCATAATTATTGCGCATTTGTGTGTACCAAATCGACACGAGATCCTTTTGAGATTGCGTCAAAGTATGTAGGATCCAACGAGAGCAAACTTTTTTCACAGCTAAATGATCATACAGTATTTTATGTATGCTAGTGGAACTAATGTCTAGGGTTTGCCTCTATCTCACAATATGTGACATGACGATCTTGCACTATCAGTTTTTACACAGCATCAATGTTTGCTGGCACAACTGATTTTAACTGATTTCACGAATTTCGTCAGTGAACGAACGGCGGCCACGATTTAACTGGTTATACCAGCGGCAAAGGATGGAGCTTCATCGCCAAATGTAGTAATAAATAGATCAATTCATTCTTGTTTAGATAATCAAAGTGAATCATCGCACGAACTTTTTCATGGGTTAATTCCATATTTTTCAAAGTATTGTAATCAACACAAATAACGTTCTGTTAACAAAATATCTGAAGCAAGTTCAGGTCAACAATGTCAAAGTTTATAGTGGAAACACTAGTTGTCACCTATAGCAATCATTGTTAATTTAGGCTCAAAATATAAATAGTGATCCTCACTACACACTTGCGTTATTTGCCTATAAAATTCGATTGTCCGAATTTCTTTGGCAGTAGAAAAGTATAACATCGGCATTGAAAAACTGACAAATACCGTGATGGAAAGGAGAATACGTTGAGAAATACAGCAAGGTACTGTAACTTTATAAGCTTTTGTGTCGATATCTTTTGTTATTATTTAGTTATGCCAAATCGCTCTGTATTTTCTGGATGACCCCCCTATATCCTACTGGAAGTAGGTGAGAGATATAAGATACCATAGCACCGTTCTTTGCACCGTGGAGGGCAGTTTATTAATATGGCACACGGTTCTTTACTTTTATCTAGTCTCAGAAACTTAAAACAAGTTTCACGTGTTTATAAAAACTACAGTTATTTTGGTACCGTGTTGGTAGGAGGAGACTAACTAAATTAATAACAAGAAAAATTGAAAACGGAGTGTTATTATTGGCTTCAGGAGAATCGTTAAAAGTTCCTTTAACCAGTGATTTTTTGTGTTCTTTCATGCATTCCTATAAACGTTATCTCCATGCCGTTTTAAAACAGTAATTGATGAAGCAATTTGCCAGTTGTATGTAGAGATAAAATTGCAGATATTAGCTAACATGCCTAACACATGCTTCGGAAGATGTTATGATAAATAATTGAAATTATTCTTTTCCAGTAAAAACGTTGATGGTAATTAAGCATAACAACACGATAACGACGTTCCTTAATAACAGAACTTGGTGCAAACGGCGCTAAAAACTGTAAACAGACATTACAATTAGTGCAAAATAGGCACCAATATATACACTATCAGTAATATCATGCATTGAAGTAGGCGCTATCATTTATTCATTTATCAGAAAATTCCTCCATCCCAAAATATCTTTTACTAAGAACATTGAAAAATAAATAACAATTTACATAATACAACATTGAAAAGTGCTGCTATATATGGAGCTGAAACATGGAAATTTAACAAAAACATAGAAGCAAAACCTATATCCATGGACATTTATTTTTGAGAAAGTCAACTTATGTTCAGATTAGAAAAACTAAGAAATAATGTTATAAGAAATAAATAAATATTTGGAGCTCAATATTATACTGCGTAAGATATAAAGACATATGAGAAGAATGAAGATATGTTTCCGAGAAAGACGTTGGAATGGAATTCATATACAATAGGATATGGAGTATGTATATCCGTGGACAAAACACATTAGTAATGTTGGGTCCTACACGGCACACATTTAGTGATATAGTTGTGTAGCGGCAGCAAGTTGTCACGACTTCCAAATCTTAATATTACTAACCAATATCATCAATAATCATAATCAATTATATAACTTAAGCTTCTTCAGCAACAAACCATCAATATCAACAAAAAATCTGATGTATTCCATTCACATGACTTTCTCTACATCTCTGCAACAAATTATTTTTAAAAAGCGTTTGCTTCTATTTACTTCCTGCTAGTCAAGAAACGATTAGCAGAAGTAGTCTTATTACTTGCTTCCAAGTAAGTAGAAGCGAAATAAGGGAGTACTATAGGTTAAAATGATAGTCAAAATCTTGTTGCTATGTGACTGAAGTTCCTTTGTTTGTATGGACAGGAGTTGATAAATTCCTTTAAAAAAAAACAAAAAAAAAAAAAACAAAAAAAAAAACGCCACGACAAAAATGTATATAACACAAATTGTGTGTTTTAACGTGCTCTTCGTTTTTATGTGGTAAGTTTTTGTCCATCTCTTACGGTTTAGCAGTTATGCAAAATTACATAAAATGCATCCACAATAAAATAGTCTTCAGAGGTTATTCCCATTAAATTCTAGATATACGATCTTTTAATAAAAATAGTTAGAGCCACTTTTGAGATAATCTAAATTTTCAAAAAAGTTCCATGTAAAGGGTAGTTTGGGGTGGGCGATTTTACTCAAAATTTTCGTGTTGCATCCCTGGAAGATACTAAACTTAACTACCAAGTTTGGCATTTAACGGTCTTTTCGTTTTTGACCTATGCTGTCCACGGACACACAGACAGACGGACACGTACGGACCTTTTTCAGAAATTTTTTTTTTATTCAGGGGGTACTAAAACATATATTTCCGGTGAAATCTCGGTATTGAATTTTATGGTGGAATACAATACCTTCTCTATCCACTATGTACGTTGTACATGTGTCGATAGAGAAAGTAAAAATATCACCCAGAGTAAGGAACGTTACGAATATATTAGAATGCTTGGAATATGTTAGGGACCATCCACGGTGGCTCGTCCGGTTTCAGCCGCCTTTGAAATTACACTCATCTCATTCTATCCTCCTGGGGTCTGATGTAAGTCAACAGCTGCCGTGCGGAATCTCCTCCGACACCATACGCACATTCACATGCATTTCTCTGATCACTCTTCTACAATTCAAACTTATGCCAGGTGTTAAAAAAATAGAAGGCGATTTCTTGCACGTCAATTGTTCACAATCCTTTAAGGTATTCAGTTCTTCAAGCAAGAAACCATACACAAGGGACAAAAGGCCTCTATTGTCTCATGAGAAGGAGAGACAGTCAATGAGTCATTGCTGACGGAAAGAATAGCATTATAAAGATAACGCCAACGGATAAGTTGCGAAATCCACGAGTTTCAGAACTGGACGCGTTAATTACCGCAAAGTCTTAATTAGAATAGGAAGATAGTTGAAGCAAACAACATAAATCTTCCACTTGCGTGCCTCCGATGAACGAACAAAGAATACGCGCCGTTAAACTGGCAAATAAATGTTGGATTGCACAAATTGTTGGTCGTACGGCAACAGAAGCATTATCTTTTGAACACAGAACAAATGTAACACTTAACGATAACAATGAAAACAGAGGAGGTAAAGAATGCTAACCGAGAGTTACCAACCGCTTCCACACTACATTCATTACTCAGTCACATTATTTTCCCCCCCCCTGCTACATCGGAAGTTATTAAGATCATTTTTAAAAGATATACGCGATGCAAATAAAAAAAAAAGAGGAAAATTCTTGCGTGTTAAGTTAAAAAGCTCTTCAAGCATAACAAATTTAAAATTCACTGCCTTGCTCAAGCGTCTTACATAATGCACGTCAAAACAGTAGATTTGGTTTGTTCAGACGCTTTGTGGGTGTTCTAAGCTATCAAATGTTTGATTGAAATAGAATTTGCGTGGCGAAAAACTGCAATGGCGATCAGCGCCACATGTTGGCTAATATTTATATTACAGTACAAGAAATTGTATATGTTCCAGTTCCATTATTTTCTCTAACAGTTCTGTAACAAACTACTCTTACAAAAGCTTATTCTTTAGTATACTTTATGCTTGGTACCATATACCCAAGGTCGCGGGTTCAAACCCGGCGGAGGACGATGGATTTTTTCGGGCGTAAAAATCCTTAGCATGGCTTCCTTCGGAAGGGAAGTAAAGCCGTAGGTCCCGTGTCGTAGATTTACGGCACATAAAAGAACCTCAAGCCTGATAGAGAGGCCTCTGAGGAAAATTAATCGGTCTTTCACGCCCAGTATAGAATGGGACGCTGAGAACCACAGCAGTTAAAGAGCATCCATAAACAACACTCCATTTATTCTTATTTTTTACTTATAAGTAGAAGAGAAATAATATAGTACACAAGGCTAAAACGATAGTCAAATCTTTGAAAAGGTGGTTGCTATGCGAATAAACTTAGGATTTTCTGCAAGGCCAGAGTAAAACAAAAGAAAAGGGAGTAACAATTTACGTTTGAGAAAAGTTTGAAGAATTATAAAATTGAAACCAATAACAAGAAATATCTCGGAGATGCTTAACACCCCCAATATATATTATATATAAAAAATTGTGTATTTTACATTTTTGTGTAGTACGTTATTGTCTCTCTCTTACGGTTTACCAGTTATGCAAAGGTGATTCAGAATGAGGTGGTCTTTAGAAGTTATTTCCAGAAAATTCAAGATACATATTTGTGTGATAAAAGTATCTTAAACATATTTTATTTTGATAAGCATCGTAGAACCATTTCTTATAAAAGTGAAAAATTTCGAAAAATATTCTATGTAAAACGTAGTTGAGGTTGGAGTGATTTTCCTGAATATCTTCGAATGGATCCTTGGAAGACATTGGGTCAGTTGAATAAAAAATCAACTGATTTTTAATTAAATAACAGTCAAATGTACCAATAACCGAAGGAAATCTAAAGTGAGAAGACCATTTTTCTTTCGCCTCTTGAATTTCAAATTTGAGGTTAGACATTTTATCCAGTCACCTGCCATTGCTTCAATTCTGTTTGCCACGAAGTCTATGGTCTTGCACACCGTCTGATGGTGAATAGAAACATCTTCTGCAACTGGAACAACTAAATAGCGTAAAAAAAGACTTAATTTTTTGCTGTGAACTTAATGCTTCACCCCTTGTTTTATCGATACTGTCTAGAAAACAGTTTGTTAAAAAGTTTACACTTTCACTTTGGAAGCTCAGAAGCCTTTTTAAATCGCTGGGACTAATATCACTTCTCTTATTGTAGCTCTTCACCAGGTGTATAGGTAAAAATGCTGCCATAGTTATTTGTAGTTACTTTTGAAAGTCAAACTCTGCAGTAAACTTAAAAAGATTTCAGCAAATACTAAACTCAACATGTAATCACTTAATGTTATTCAAACAAATTTTAAGAATTTACTGGAAACACTAGTAATTCCTGAACAAGAAAAAGTAATAACTTATAAGTAGTCAGTAAAGCCTGAACTAAGCAATTACTTATGGTTTATTCACTTTGTTAACAATATTTACTTAATATAATGTAAGTAAAAGAGTTTACTGACTTTCATTCAACTGAACAATTGAACTTACTGAATTCAAACACTAATTTTTGTACTTAACCGACTTTTCGTTTTTGAATCATGCTACCCACAGGTACACATAGACACAGACACTGACTTTTTCCTAAAAATGCTTTTTTGCTTTCACGCGCCTTTAAAACATCTATTTTCGGTGAAATCTCGCTAAAGTTTTGGGTGGAATGCAATACCTTCTTTTCTTGCTATGTAAAGAGAATGTAAAGCAAACTAAAGATCAGAGCAAAGAACTGAAGGAGAGTGTACCCAGTATGCGTAATATGGCATCTAAAAATCTGATATGTACCATTCACATGACTTTCTCTATATCCCTGCAACAAATTATTCTTAAAAAGCTTATACTTCTATTTACTTCATACTAATCAGAAAAAATGAGCAGAAATAGTCTTATTACTTGCTTCCTTGTAAGTAGAAGCGAAATAAGGGACTACCATAGGTTAAAATGATAGTCAAAAGCTGGTTGCTATGTCAATGAAGTTCCTTTGTTTATATGGATAGGAGTTGACAAGTTCCTGTATGAGAAAAGTATAAGCTTTTATAGCAGAAATCAAAAATAAGGAATGTCTGAAAAACGACGAGCTCACGAAAAAATGTATAAAACATAAATTGTTTTAACGTGCTCTACATTTTTTGTGTAGTAAGTTTTTGCCCATCTCTTATGGTTTAGCAGTTATTCAGTAAAATTCATCCAGAATAAACTACTCTTCAGAAGATATTCCCAGAAAATTCAAGATATACATTTTATTTTTCAGGCAAATATCTTTTAATATGCGAAATTTTAATCAAAATCGTTAGAGCCATTTTTGAGAAAATCAAAATTTTTGAAAAAAGTTCCATGTAAAGCATAGTTTGGGATGGAGGGATTTTTCTCAAAATCTTCGTGTCGCATCCCTGGAACATACTAAACTTAAATACCAAGTTTGGTATTTTACTGACTTTTCGTTTTTGAGTTATCGTGTTCACAGACACACGGACACACACACACACACACACGGACCTTCTTGTGAAAATGCTTTTTTTTTTGGATATTGGGACCCTAAAACATATATTTCCGGTGAAATCTGGATATCGAATTTTTGGGTGGAGTGCAATACCTTCTCTATACACTATGTACATAGTGCGCATAGAGAAAGTAAAAATGATATTTCAACACCTTTGTATATAAGTTGGTAAACCCTGAGAAACTTTTATTTCGAGAAACTCCTGACACGACTTACGAAATAATAATAATTATTGTAATCATATTTTAGCTCGCCCCTGAACCACATTATCATAATTCCCCAAGCGGTTGTGAAATTAAAATCTTATAGCAGTTCACTCTAATTTTTCAAAATAACCTTCTGGTTTCCCCCGTTTTAAAGCTCCTCCTCCTGCGTTTTTTTAAACATCCCGTACAGTCAAGCTCTCTTTTCTTGTGATCTAATTACTGCTTAGCGCTAAGGTCGATAATATGGCCCATCAGGGGGCGGAAATGAGGGCAGCGAGTAGGGGAGGGGAACTTTACATCATGCGCTCCGAAGTGGTTTATGATACGGTTCCCTTTTTCTGGCCTACGAATTTTAAAATACCTTTCAGCTTCTTTGTATGCCAACAGAAGTTAGTAAAACAGCGATTATACAACGGAAGAAACTACAGAATACATTTTTATTAAATCCAAAAGCTATTTTTTACCTTTTACTATGCAGATATACGACGTACATAATAGATTAGAGATGGTATTGTATTCCAACCTAAATTTCGATACCGACATTTCACCGTAAATACAGGCTTTGGGGTTCTGGTATCCAATAAGCACTTTTGGTGCATGATCCATCACGTGTGTATGAACACGATAACTCAAAAACGAAAAACCGGCAAAACACTAAACTTGGTGATATGACACGAAGATTTTGAGGAAAATCCGCCCACCCTAAAACTGCCCTTTACATGGAAAAAATTCGAAAATTTTGATTTTCTAAAAAATTCCTTTAACGATTTTGATTATAATGCCGAATATTTTACATGAAAAATAAAACGTATATTTCGATCTTCATGAGAATAGCCTTCTTCATTTTGGATGACTTTTGTCTGACTGGTAAACCGTAAGAGATAAACAAAAATATACTACAAAAAATATCGTTTTAAAAGACACAACTGAGGTCATATTTACATATTTAATCGTTTCCGAGATATTCCTTGTTATTGATTTCAATTTTAAAATAAGCATACCTATCTTAAACAGAACTCATCCGTGATTCATTTGTTTTACTCCTTGGCATTAAAGAAAACTGAATTTCAACAACAATTGCATAGAGACTTTTTAAAAGGCTGGACTATCACTTTAGCCTAATGTATTCCCTTATTTCCTTTCTACTTACAAGGAAGAAAGCAATAAAGCCATAATAAGACTATTTCTGCTGATGTTTATCTCGATTAGCATGAAGTAGATAGAAGAATAAGCTTTTGTTAGAAGTTTGTTTTCAGAAGAGGTAGACAAAGTCATGTGAATGGGACTCAGCAGTTTTTACTTTCTCTACACGAACATGGTGAATAGAAAATGCATTGCATTCCACCCCAAAATTCGATGCCGAAATTTAATCGGAAATACACGTTTTAGGGTTCCTGTATCCAAAAAGAGCATTTTTGGAAAAAGGTCCGTGTTGTGTGTGTCAGTGTGTCTGTGAACACGATAACTCAAAAACGAAAAGTCGGTAAAATACCAAACTTGCTATTTAAGTTTAGTATCTTCCAGGGATACGATACAAAGATTTTGAGAAAAATCTCCCACCCCCCATCCCAAACTACGCTTTACATGGAACCAATTCGAAAATTTTTATTTTCTCAAAAATGGCTCTAGTGATTTTGATTAAAATACCGCATATTAAATATATTTATACGGGAAATAAAATGTATATCTTGAATTTTGTAGGAATAGCCTCTAAAGACCTCTTTAATCTGAATGAATTTTGCTGAATTTTGCCTAACTGGTAAACCGTAAGAGATAGACAAAAGCATACTGCACAAAAAATGTAAAATACCTACACTTTTCCCATACGGGAATTTGTCAACTCCTGTCCATACAAATCCCTTATTTCGCTCCTACTTTCAAAGAAGCAAGTAATAAGCTTATTTCTGCTATTTTTTCTCTATTAGAATGAAGTAAATAGAAGAATAAGCTTTTTAATAATAATTTATAGCAGAGATGTAGAGAAGGTCATATGAATGGAACACATCAGATTTTTAAGATTTTCAGCAGAAACACGTTGCTGAGTAACAAAACAAATGAAACTGTTAAAGCAGAATTAAAAAAAATACATTTTAGAGACAACAAAACAGTTTCAAAATAGATGGAGAGAACATAATATGCAAGATTCTACAATTACATAAACTACTTATATTTGTAACCCACAAGGAATAAGATCAATATAGACCAAGAAAAAAGTGGTTGATTAGGTTTCCAACCCTGGTATAGTGTTGTTATTAACTCTATTGAATAAAGCAGAAGATATCTATTCATTTTTCATCTCTCCTGTAAAATTTGAATTTAGTGGCTCATGACATTTCTGCAAATACTGATTAATTTGTCTTGTACATATTATAACATATTTTAATTGAGCTATTCAACACAACAAATTTGATGTGTATTATTCACATAACTTTCTCTGTATCCCTGCAACAAATTATTCTTGAAAAGCTTATGCTTCTATTTACTTCATGCTAATCTAGAAAAATTAGCAGAAATAGTCTTATTACTTTCTTCCTTGTAAGTAGAAAGGAAATAAGGGAGTAGCATAGGTTAAAGCGATAGTCAAAAGCTGGGTGCTAAGTGATTGAAGTTCCTTTTTTTGTATGAACATGAGTTCACAAATTCCTGTATGAGAAAAGTTAAGATTTTCAATCCTGAAAACAAAAACAAGGAATATCTAAAAAACGATCAACTCCAAGAAAAAAATGTATACAACATAAATTGTGTGTTTTAATGTGCTCTACATTTTTTGTGTGGTAAGGTTTTGTCTATTTGTTACGGTTTAGCAGTTATACAAAATTCCAGAAAATTCACTCAGAATAAAGTAGTCTTCAGAGGCTATTCCCAGAAAATTCAAAATATACATTTTATTTGTCAGGTGAATATCTTTAATATACGATATTTTAATTCAAATCGTTAGAGCCATTTTTGCGAAAATCAAGATTTTCGAGAAAATTTCCATGTAAAGTGTAGTTAGGGGTGGGGGGATTTTTCTAAAAATATTCGTGTCGCATCCCTGGAGGATACTAAACTTAAGTGCCAAGTTTGGTATTTTACCGACTTTTCGTTTTTGAGTTATCGTGTTCACAGACACACGGACACACATACACACGGACCTTTTTGTGAAAATGCTTTTTTTTTTATACAGGAGACCCCAAAACATATATTTCTGATGAAATTTCGGTATCGAATTTTTTGGTGGAGTGCAATACCTTCTCTATACACTATGTACATAGTTCGTATAGAGGAAGTAAAAAGGGCATCTATCAAAGCAAATTGTTAAATATATTACTGTTTTTATTTATCAGATTCTATAATCAACAATGGCAATATAGAACCATAGAAAGACAAAGCATATAGCAGACATATTAACAGCACAAAAAGGAACCCAAGAAAAGTTCAGAGCTTCAATTAGACTCCACAAACACACACTTGCATGCCCTAATTAGCCTCGGAAAAATTTCCGCGATATTAAATCTCTCTTCGTTTTATGACCATAACATTTCCCTTCCTCTTGCGGCGAAAAAGAAAACTGCTAATTAAAAGCGTGTAGGAAATAGAAAAATTAAGACTGCTATAAAACATTTTGTTATTTACATTTCAATATTCTTTAATTGCTTCACTTTTAATGACTAACAATTAATTCATTACCCATTGGAGATGCACAGTTCAAAAGCATTTCGATTATCCACAGATTTTGTAATTATCTACACGGGCTTGGTTTTTTCCTAAAAAAAATCTTAAGTGTTCTATACATGACTTTCTTTACATTTCTGTAACACATTATTCTTAATTCAATTTAATTTATGCTAACCGAGATAAGCATAAGGAGAAATGGTGTTATTACTTGCTTCCTTATAAGCAGAAGGGAAGTAAAAGAATACACTAGTCTAAAGCGATATTCAAATGCCTTTAAAGCTGGTTGCTTTGATATTAAAAGTCATTTCTTTGCTTGGCCGGGAGAGTGTATTTTAAAACTGAAAATAAAGACAGGGAATATCTTGGAAATGGTCAACTCCACGAAAAAAAAAATATAAAAACAAAATTTATTGTATATTTGACATAAATATTGTGTTTTATTGAACTCTACATGTTTGTATAGTACGTTTTTGTCTATCTGTTACGGCTTCCCGGATATATAAAAGTTATAAAAAAAGTCATCCTAATGAAGAAGTCTTCAGAGGCTATTCCCAGAAAATTCAATATATACATTTCGTTGGTCATGAAAATATCTTAAACATACGACATTTTAATAAAAATCGTTAGAGCCATTTTTGTGAATATAAAAATGTTCGAAAAATGTTCCATGTAAGGGGTAATTGGGGGTAGGGGGATTTTCTTCAAAATCTTCGTGTCTCATCCTTATAAGATACCAAATTCAAATACCAAATTTGCTGTTTAATGGTCAATGCTGCCCATAGACACACTCAAACACACACACATGGATATTTTTCTAAAAATATTTTTTTTTTCTTTCTTACTCATTTTTCCATTTTCTAATTTTGAGAAAATCAAGGTTTTCGAATAATGAATGTTCCATCTTGGTATCTCTTCTTTGGAAGATACTGCATTTAAATACCAAGTTTGGTAGTTAAACGACTTTTCGTGTTTGACATGCTGTCAACACACACAGATCTTTTTCTAAGAATGCTTTTTTGGATACAGCTGACCCTAAAATGTGAAATTTTGGTATTGAATTTTAGGATGGAGTGCAACACCTTCTCTACCTATGTACTATAATGAGTAGCGAAAGTAACAATATAATAAGACAAATTTATTTTTAAATTTATTTGCTGTCAAACTGTATTTTTGTGATGATAATTTTTTAAACAGCAGCAAGTGACTTATTGTTATTAGAACAATGAATTTAGACAATAGCAATAATAGTGCTTGGAAAACCAAAAAAGTTAGAATTGTGAAGCGGAGTAAATGTATCATGTTATTCTGCATTATAATTGATAAATACACATTTCAATAAGATATCTAATATACTATACATTACCCAAATTTCATAGTTCCATCACCTTAAGGACATAGTGTGAAAAACAAGAATCATATAATGCAAGACAAGTTAAAGAAATCAGGTACCACAACTAGCAAGATGAAGATCGTATTTTTGAGCAGTTTAAAATAAAGAAAAACAAAACGTTACATTCAATGTATTTTCTACACATTCTTTCATAAATTACTATTTATAAAAGCTTACTCGTCTAGCTACTTCATGTTAACAAAGATAGCAATTTAAAGAACCGTATCGAAAAGGGATACTAAAATTTTTAAGAGCTGGTCACTATGTGATGGTTTTTGAGTTCCGTTCTTTGTATGTCCAGAAGAAAAAAAAAAAAACAAAGAAAAAAACGATAGCACCTCCCCATTTGAGAAAAGTTTAAGTATTAGAACATTTAAGTAAATAACAAGGAATATGTTGGAAATAGTTAACTTTATGCTATAACGAGATCTGCATTTTAGCAAGATTTTGTCTATCTCTTACGGTTAAACAGCTATGCAAAAATAATCCAGAATGAAAATGGCCTTTAAGATTATTGTCAGATAATTCAAGATACACATTTCATTTGTCATGAAGATATGTTAAACAGTTGTTATTTTAATCAATATCGTTAGTCATTTTTGAGAAAGTCTAAATTTTTAAAAAATGCTGTATGTAAAGGGTAACTGGGGGATTTTCTTGAAATACTTTTTGTTGTATCTTTGAAAGGTGCTTAAACCAAATAACAAATTTAGTATTTAATCGATTTTTCGTTTTGTTTTTGTTGTTCGCACCAATCTTTTTGTAAACACACTTTGTTCTGGGTTCAGAGCTCCTCGAATCATATCTGTTTTTTTTTATGAAAAATAGGTATCGAATTTTTTGGTGGAATTCAATATCTTCTTTATGTATTAAGTAATGCTAGAGAAAGTAAAAAATGGTTGTAAATATCTTTGTAAAAGCCAGAGTGTAGAAGTAAACCCTTGAAAATCACTAGTAAATTGCTGTTTTTTTTTTTTTTTGTTTTTTTGTTTTTATTTTCGGATTTCTTCAACGTGTAATAACTATTTGTGTGGTGTACGTTTTAACACTTCGGTGTGCTGTGTTACTTTGGAAAGGTTATCGATAAAATTTGCAATGGACTGCCGTGTTCTCATATATGGGCACCCCCGGAGGTAAATTGTGCCCCGAGTCATGGGCGTATACCCCAGGCCTTCCGCTGGACAGAATTATTACAGACCCCATGAACTAAAACTTCAAGATATATTGGTATTAATTAAAAGTTCGGAGAGCAGTTTGCTTGTTCCTATGTTATCGTTCCTACCGCGCATTCATCTCTCCAAACTCCATTATTTTCTTCACCCAAGAGAAAGCCTTGTGCGCGCTGCGTATTATTCCAGTCACCTGCCTCTATTTGCAGAGCACCTTCAGCTATTCATTCTTATCATTACCACAAAATAGGGCTACGAGTGGTGTCTTACATGCACATGCCATTTTACTTTCTCTATGGGCACTAAGTACATAGAGTATAGAGAAAGTATTGTATTCCACCTAAAAAGTCATTACTGGAAATTTATGCTTTGAGATACCTTTAGTCCAAAATAAAGCAGTTTTAGAAAAAGGTCCATATGTGTACAGCAAAGCTCAAAAACTAAAAGACCGTTAAATACCAAACTTGGTATTTAAGTTTGGTATCTTCCAGAGATGCGACACGAAGATTTTCAAGAAAATCCCCTCACCCCAAACTACCCTTTACATGCAAAATTTTTTGAAAATTTTGTTTTTCTCAAAAAATGGCCCTAACAATTTTAATTAAAATGCCGTATATTATTACATCACAAACAACAATTTTATCCTGAATTTTCTGGATATAGCTTCTGAAGACCTGATCATTATGGGTGAATTTTGCTGAATTTTGCATAACTGGTAAAACGTAAGAGATACACAAAAACTTACAGCTTAAAAAAGGTACACCTCGTTAAAACACACAATTTATGTCATATGCGTTTTTGTTGCAGAACTATTTCCGAGATATTCATTGTTATTAGTTTCAGATTTAAACTACCATCTTCTCAAACAGGGTCACCTTTCGTTTTATCTCTCCTTTGTCTTTCTAGAAATGCAAAATGAAACGAACTTCAGTTGTTCAAAAATCCACCGGCTTTTAAAAGATTTGACTATCGCTTTAGCGTGGTGTATTGTTTTATTACCCTTCTGTTTATAAGGAACTGTGTAACAATACTAATTGTGTTAATGTTTATCTCGTTTAGCATGTGAATACAACACATCAGATTTTTCTACCTGTTCTGCAAACAAACTGTTCTTACAAAGGATTATTCTTTTATCTACATACTTTTAATCAAGATAAACTTTATCATTAATAGTCTTTTTATTTAGACCCTCATAAGCAAAAGGGGAATAAGGGAATACACTAGACCAAAGCGACAGTAAAATAAAAGAGAGATGAAACGAAAGATGATTTCCCATTTGAGAAATATTTATGTAGTTTACAATAGAAACCAATATCAAGGAATACCTTGGAAATCATTAATTCTACCAAAAAAATGATGCAACATAAACTGTGTGTTTTAACAAGAACTATTTTTTTGTTTAGTAAGTTACGGTTTACCAGTTATAGCATCTACGATCAAGAGGTCGACAGTGTTTATCCCAGAAAATTCAAGATACACATTTCGCTTGTCATGAAAATACCTTAAAATGTTCCATGTAAAGCGTAATTGGGGGTGGGTGGTTTTCTTGAAAATGTTCCTGTCGCATCCTTGGGAGATACTAAACTTGTGTACCAAGTTTGGTGTTTAACCTACTTTTCGTTTTTGAGCTAATCTGCCCACAGACACACACATGCACATTAATTTCCACTAGAGAGGGCAACCAAGCAACCCATCAACCTGGCAGTTCTCTAATGCCCACGAAAATAATTTAGTTTTATTTATTGACGTTCTTTAACTGCTGTGGTTCTTAGCGACCCATTCTCGTATAGTGGGCCTTAAAGTTCGTTTAATTTTGCTCAGAGGCCTCATTATCAAGCTTGAGGTTATTTTCCGTGCCGCAAATGTACAACACGCAACCAACGGCTTTACTTCACATTCGAAGGATTTTTACGCCCGAAAAAATGTATTGCCCTCCGTTGGGTAGAAGAGGCAACCACTACGCCACTGGGAGCACGATATAACCTGGAAGTTAAAGGCGAGTAAAATAAAATAAATAAAAGTATTTTAACAGCTGGTCGCCATGAAACTGAATTCTGTTTGCATTACCAGGAGAAAGAAAAATGAATAACGACTTCTCATTTGAGAATGGTGTTAAAGTACTTTAAAACTGAAACCAAGAACAATGAATTTCCCGGAAATAGTTAAGACAAGAAACTGTATTAGACATAAATTGTGTGTCCTACATGTACGACACGGGACAAACGGCTTTAGCTTCCTTCCGAAGAAAGCCATGCAAAGGATTTTTACGCCCTAAAAAGTCCATCGCCCTCCTCCGGGTTTGAATCCGACTGCGGCTAGTATGTTACCACTATACCACGGAGGACGAATCTAATGTCCAATGGCAATATTCTTTCCATGGAGCATGCACCAACTATCCGGCACCGCTATTCACTACGAACGCAGAAGCAGATGGAATGAAGGGGAAATGATAGAAAGTAAATAGTGTTAGATGAGAAAGCACTCCACATCGCCTAGCGACCAGGGGAAACCACGGAAAACCAGGAGAAACCATGGGTCAGAGAAGTGATTGCCGGGGATGTGACCCAGAACCTCCAGATATGGAAGAGGATAAAGTGTAGATGACATAGGTACGGTTGTACCTAACACATGAACTCCTATAATCAATTTAATGGAAATGAGCGTCAGAAACAAAAAAACGTGAAAAAGAAAATAATGCTCATTAACATGACAGGACGTCATTAAGACCAGAAAACAAGCAGAGACAAATGAGTTTCTTTCTAGGAACTGCGCACAGGTGCAGAGATATGCGCTCACTCACAACACAGCTTGTGACACTTGAAACGCTCAAATGTTTCGTTTCTAAGCTACGAGTCGAGTAAAACCATGTAGCTATATATTTCTTCTTGTTACTTTCTCTACACGTGCTATGTACATAGTATCTTAGTATTTATTTGTTTAGTCATTAGCTACATTAGTGCAATAGACAAAATAATATATACAAGTAAGAGTCAGTCATATAACAATTCTAGTATTAAAAATGTCATCCAAATTGTAAAATGCATTGTCCATCAACCATTTTTTTATTTTAGCCTTAAACTGCATTACATTCAGATCTCTCATGTGGTCAGGAAGCTTATTATAGGCTATAATGCTGGTTATCAAATAACTATCTTTAACTTTCTTTAGTCTAATGTATGGAACATGTAATTTCTCAATATTTCTGGTATTTAATGTGTGTACATGTCTGTTCAGTTTAAATTGATTTAAATTCTTGTGCACATATAATAATAATAATTGTAATATATAGCAATTCTACACTGATAGAGTAGGTATTGCTCTCCAATAAAAAAATTCGATACGAGATTTCTACGGAAATATATGTTTTAGGGTCCCCTGTATCAAAAAAAAAAAAATCTGATTATTGATTATTGTTAAAAAGCTTATACGCCTATTTACCTCATGCTAACCGAGAAAAAAAAATAGCAGAAATAGTCTTATTACTTGCTTCCTTGTAAGTAGAAGCGAAATAAGGGAGTACCATA
The DNA here is from genome assembly GCA_030762935.1 of Hymenopus coronatus. Lineage (NCBI taxonomy): Eukaryota > Metazoa > Arthropoda > Insecta > Mantodea > Hymenopodidae > Hymenopus > Hymenopus coronatus. The sequence continues at coordinate 43,112,318 of CM060899.1, forward strand.
GGTTAAAGTGACAGTCAAAAGCTGGTTGCTATGTGACTGAAGTTCCTTTGTTTGTATGGACAGGAGTTCATAAACTCCTGTATGAGAAAATTATGCCTTTTAAGGTTGAGACCAAAAACAAGGAATATCTAGAAAACGACCAACTCAACGAAAAAATGTATATGATATAAGTTGTGCGTTTTAAGGTACTCTACATTTTTGTGTGGTAAGTTTTTGTCCATCTTTTTCGATTTAGCAGTTATGCAAAATTCCGTAAAATTCCTCCATAATAAGGTAGACTCAGAGAATATTCCCAGAAAATTCAAGATATACATTTTATTTTATATCTTTAATATACGATATTTTAATCAAAATCATAGAGCCATTTTTGAGAAAATGAAAATTTTTAAAAAAGTTCCATGTAAAGGGTAGTTGGGCGGTGGGGGGATTTTCTTGAAAATCTTTGTGCCGCATCCTTGGAAGATACTAAACATAAATACCAAGTTTGGTATTTTGCCAACTTTTCGTTTTTGAATTATCGTGTTCATAGACTCACGAAAACACAAACACACACGGAAACTTTTTTTCTGAAAATGGTTTTTCTAGGTACAGAAGGACCCTAAAACATATATTTCCGGTGAAATCTCGGTATCGAATTTTTGGGTGGAGTGAAATACCTTCTCTATACATTATGTACATAGTACGTGTAGAGAGAGTAAAATGGTCCGTGTGTCTGTGAACACGATAAATCAAAAACGAAAAGTCGGTAAAATATCAAACTTGGCATTTAAATTTAGCATCTTCTAGGGATGCGACTCGAAGATTTTGAGAAAAAATCCCTCCACCCCAAACTACCCTTTAAATGGAAAAAAATTAGTTAATTTTGATTTTCTCAAAAATGGCTCTAAATATTTTAATTAAAATACCATATATTAAAGATATCTATATGACAAATAAAATGTATATCTTGAACTTTCTGGGAATAGTCTCTAAAGACCTCTCTATTCTGAATGACTTTTGCTGAATTTTGCGTTACTTGTAAACCGTAAGAGATAGGCAAAAACTTATTACACAAAAAATGTAGGTCACGTTAAAACACACAATTTATGTCATATACGTTTTTTTCGTGGAATTTGCTATTTCTGAGACATTTCTTTGTGTTTCAGATTCAAAATACTTAAAAGTTTTTCTCACACGGTAAGTGTAAACTCCTGGACCTCCTGGATTTTAACCACATGGCAACATACTTTTAAAAGATTTGAGTATCGTTTTAGCTGTGTATGCCCCTTATTTTCCTTCTACAAGGAAGCAAGTAATTAAGAAAATTTCTGCTAAAAAATATGTCTTCAATAATAATAAGTTATAGCGATGTACAGATAGTCATGTGAATGGAGCCATTAGGCTACCGATATAAAATGGCCAAAGTGTCAGATTTTTCTCTACGTATAACTATGAAACATCTGATGGATTTGTCTCATTACTTGCTTTCTTATAACAGAGTAACTTATTTTAAGATCTGTTACTATGTGATTGCAATCCTTTTCTTTGCATGACCGGTTTTCAAATTTCCGCATGAGAAAATGCATATTTTAAAAGTGAAACCAATCACAAGAAATGCCTCGGATATGGTGAATCCCACGAAAAAAAAATGTATATGAAAGTTGTTTGTTTTAAAGTGACCTACATTTTCGAGTAGAACGTTTTTGTCTATCTCTTACGGTTTAACCGTTATGCAAAATTCTGCAAAACTCAACCAGAATGATGAGCTTTACAAAGGCTATTCCCAGAAAATTCAAAATGTACATTTTATTTGTTAGGTAAATATCTTTAATATACTATTTTAATTAAAATCGTTAAGAGCCATTGTAAAGAGTACTTTTGTGTGGGGGGATTTTTCTCGAAACGTACGTGTCACATCCTTTGGAGGTTCATAACTGAAATAACAAGTTTGGTATTTTACCGAGTTTTCGATTCTGAGTTATTGTGTTCACGGACACACTCAAATGACTTTATCAACATTTCTGTAACAAATTATTGCTAAAAAGCTTAATCTTCTATCTACTTTATAACAATCTTATTACTTGCTTCCTTGTAAGTAGAAGGAAAATAAGGAAATAGACTAGACTAAACCGATAATCAATTTTTTTAAAAGCTGGTTGCCATGTCTTTGTAATCCTTTTCTTTTCGTGATCAAGAGTTAACCAATTCTCATACGAGAAAAGTATTTTATAACTGCAACAAGGAATATCTCGGAAATGGCCAACTGCTTGAAAAAATGTATAAGACGTAAATTGTGTGCTTTGACGAGATCTGCTATTTTTGTATAGTAAGCCATTGTCTGACTTTTAAAGGTAACAGTAATGCAAAAATCGTCCAGAATAAAAAGTTCTCTAAAGGTTATCCCCAGAAAATTTAAGACATACATTTTATTTGTCAAGTAAGTATATTTAATATTCTATATTTTAATCAAAATCATTAGACATTTTTGAGAAAATCAAAATTTTTTACATGTAAAAGGTAATATGGGGTGGAGGATTTTCCTGAAAATGTTTGTGTTACATTCCTGAAAGATACCAAACTTGAACACTAAGGTATTTTACCGACTTTTCGTTTTTGTTTATTGTGTTCACACGGACCTTTTTCTAAAAATGCCTTTTTGGAACAGGGGACTCTAAAACGTATTATTCCGGTTAAATCTCGGTGTCTAATTTGTGGGTAGAATGCAATACCGTCTCTACATATGTACTATGTAGGGAAAGTAAATACCTAATCTCAGTAGCTGACTCTAAACGAGATTCGAAGATACGAACTATTGAATAAGTAAAATACATAATTAGTTAGAAATTATAATAATTTTGCAGGAAAATCAAACAGTTTGTTGTTGAGTTAAAAGGCGGAAAACCATCGACAAGCACTAACAAGTAGAATTGAAGACATCATCTGGAAATCACGAAGTAATGAATTGATAGGTCACGCAGCTAAAATAACCAAACTAAGTGCTAGACCGGTATAGAATTAGGACTCACGAAGACCGAAAAAAGGACAACTGGAACAAAATGAAATGGCTTCAAGTCAATCTATACGACAGACAGCAAGTACACAGTAGGGATTACAATTATTGTAGCAGGCAACCTTGCAGTCGTCTCTCGCCATTGTTTTCAACTCCCTCACTTGAGAGGAATAATAATTGGAAGGAGGTCCCCACAAACCGAAGAGGGAAAGGTGATTTAGAAATACCGGCTTACCTACCGCTTCTTGCCACAGGTTCTTTATTAAATTTGTATATTTAATCTCTGTTAGGGCAAGTTAACATGCACCTTCAGAGCTCGGGTGTTTAAACAGGGAACTGACATAATCGTTAGCATCAAACGGGCATTTTTACGACTTTTACACTTTCTCACCTGTCTATAATACAGAGATTTCATCATAATGAATATTACTTTCTCTACACGTACTATGTACATAATGTGTAGAGAAGGTATTGTATTGCACCCAAAAATTCGATACCAATTTCACCGGAAATATATGCTTTGGGTCCCACTGAATGAAAAGAAAAGCATTTCTGGAAAAAGGCCCAAGTGTTTGTGTATGTGGACAGCATAGCTCAAAAACGAAAAGACCGTTAAATACCAAACTTGGCAAGGATGCAACAGAAAGATTTTCAAGAAAATCCCCTAATCTCCAACTACCCATTATGGAACTTTTTTTCAAAAGTTTTGATTTTCTCAAAAATGACTCTAACGATTTTGATTAAAATATCGTATATTAAAGATATTTACCTGACATATAAAATGTATATCTTGGATTTACTGGGAATAGCCTCTGAAGACTACTTTATTCTTGATGAATTTTATGGAATTTTGCATAACTACTAAACTGTAAGAGATGGACAAAAACTTACCACACAAAAAATGTAGAGCACATTAAAACACACAATTTATGTTATATAGGTACATTTTTTTTTCGTGGATTTTTAGATATTCTTCTTATTAGTTTCAGCTTTAAAAACTTTTATTTTTCTCACACAGGAATTTCTTTTGTTTTAACGATTGTGTGTTTTAACGAGCTCTTCATTTTCTGTCAAGTAAATTTTTCTCTATCTCTTACGGTTTGCCAGTTATGCAAAATTCCGTAAAATTCATCCATAATAAAGTAGTTTTCAGAGACTATTCCAAGAAAATTAAAGATATACATTTTAATTGTCAGGTAAATATCTTATATATACGATATTTTAATCAAAATCGTTAGAGCCATTTTTGAGAAATCAAAACTTTTGAAAAAAGTTCCATAATGTGTAGTTGGAGATTGGGGGATTTTCTTGAAAATCTTTCTGTTGCATCCTTGGAAGATATCAAACTTAAATACCAAGTTTGGTATTTAACGGTATTTTCGTCTTAAGCTATGCGGTCAACAGACACACACACGCACACGCATACACGGATCTTTTTCCAAAAATGATTTTTTTGGATTCAGGGCTACCCAAAATATGTATTTCCAGTGAAATATCCGTATGAAATTTTTGGGTGCATTACAATATCTTCTCTATACACTATATACATACATAATACGTGTAGAGAAGGTAAATATATATATAGGAGCATGTCATGAAGACACTATATATATATATATATATATATATATATATATATATATATATATATATATAAACTTAAGTTCTTGATGACATGTTCCTGGTTTTCATTCATGCATGTTGATGCCAACGGCGGCAAGGGCTAGGGAGTCAAGCATGCGTAAAGACAGATTTGTATCGTCTTGGAACTTCGGTATCATTTACACTAATCTATTCATTGATTCACATGACTACACTCGTATTTAAAAAAAAAATGTTGTGTTCCATTCATATGTTTTTTCTACATCTCTGTAACAAAATACTATTACAACGCTTATTCTTCTAATTCATGCTAAACATTAGCAGAAATTTTCTTTATTAGTTGCTGTCTTGTAAGTAGAAGGGAAATAAGGGAATACACTAGGTATTCATGTGATTACAATCCGTTTCTTTGCATGGCCAGAAGTTTACTAGTTCCCCTGTGAGAACAGTTTAAGTATTTTAAATCAATAACAAGGAATTTCTAGGAAATGGTCAGTTCTACGAAAAACATTATCTGTTTGAACGAGATTTAAATTTTTGTGCAGTAAGTTTTGTCTATTTTTACGGTTTACCTGTTAGGCGAAATTCAGCAAAATTCCTTCAGAATAAAGAGGTCTCTAGAGGCTATTCCCAGAAAATTCAAGATATACATTTTAATTGTGTTGGAAATGGCATTAATATATAATGCTTTAATCAAAATCGTTAAGAGTCAATTTTGAGAAAACCAAACGTTTCTAAAATGTTTTCATATAAAGGCAGTTTCGAATAGGGGATTTTTTTGAAAATCCTCGCGTTGCATTCTTAGAAGATGCTGAACTTAAATATCAACTTTGGATATGTTTTTAAAAAGCATTTTTATTCAGCGGATTTCAAATATGTAGGTATTTCCGGTGAAATCTCCAAATAGAATTTTTTTTGAAATACAATATCTTCTCTACCTATTACATTGAAGTTATTGTACTCCATCCAAAAATTTTATACTGTAATTTCACCAGAAATTCATGTTCGAGGACCCCTGAATGCAAAAAATAATTTATAAGGTCCGTATGCGTGTCTGTGGACAGTAGAGCTAAAAACAAAAAATACCAAACTTAATATTTATGTGTAGTATCTTCCAAGAATGCTTCACAAAGATTTTTCAAGAAAACCCAGTCATAGTAAAACAACCATTTACAAGGAACAATCTTATATTTTACATGAAAAATAAAAGGTATATCTTGAATTTTGAATTTATTTGGTGTACCGTAAGAGTCCTTTTTAACAATGAAAGAAAGGAGGAAAAACATTTAACCATCAGGAAGTAAGGGAATATTTCATTAACAACAGCCGCGTATATCGTAAAGCTCACTGTAGTGTCTCCATGCATTTATTTTCAAACATTTTCCTTTCTTCTTTCTTTCTGGTGAGTGACGTAAGCTGATGGAAATTATCTCGGAGGAATGCACAGTCATAAATAAGGTTGTTGCAAACGAAGTACTATCGTTACCTCCGTTCCAGAAGACTGAACACCCGAACTGCGAGCCGTGTGTTAATGTGCAGATCTTCAGGTTCCACTAAACACCATCTTCCAGCACATTGTAATGAGCAGGACACCATTTTACCACGTGGTTACTAATCTACCCGTGGGCGTGGCCTAGGTGCTGCTACCAGGGAATGTGTTTTCCGATCAGCACCTATTAACACGTCTCTTTAATAATATCAAGTTTAATAAATTGATTTTATAATCCACTTAGCAATAAAAGTCTCTTCTTAGACATAATTTGACTAATTTTCATTACAAAATTATTTGTTCCATTCATTTGATATCTTTTTTACTTTACACGTACTATGCACATTCTTCGATACCAAGATCTCACCGGGTAGTATATGTTTTAGGCCCCCCTGATATTTTAGAAAAAAAAAAAAAAGTCCGTGCCTGTCTGTTGGCAGTATAGCTCAAAAACCACACCAAGAATGCCAGTTCTACTCCTATCAATGAGCGGTAGCCGCAAACGGTCTCCGCTGATAAGCAAGAGGGGTAAAACGAATTTCCCCACTTATCGGGTTTAACATGAAATAGCCCCGTTAAGTTCTGCAGCTCCTTTAATGTACTAAGGTATATCTGTATACGTTCAAATACGGGGCAGTTGGACCACGCGCTATGTGGTCAAGAAAGTAAAAATCATTATATTCTTTTTTTATGCGTTTCCGAATTATGCAGAGCTATTATTTAAATGTCCGTGGATATAGATTAATGTATTTAGAAACTATATCCATCAACTACAATTTCCTGTTTCAAACTAGCTCTCCCACCAAATCGACTCGTTCGCAATAGACTATCAAAGTGATGAAATCCGGCAGTGTTGGTTCATGAATGCGGATTACGTGTGAGAACTGAAAAGCGCTAAATCCACTTGGCAAGAGTTATTAAACGCAAGAGTTAATGTTTTGAATCTCTAATTGTGTCTCAGAACTTCCTGGCCAACTAAAACTTACTTTTAGTTTTATTTACTCATTAACAAACATCACAGATCTGAAATATTAAAATTAATTGATTTCAGAGTAAAATTATAGTACAAAATCTGATGCATTCCATTCGCATAACTTTCTCTACCTTTCCGGTAAACTATTATTCTATTTCCTTCATGCTAATTGAGATAAACGTTAGCAAAAATTGTCTTATTACTTGCTTCCTTGTAAGTGGAACATCAGTAAGGAATATACTAGGGCAAAACGATAGTGAAATATATTAAAAAAAATTTCCATGGCCAGGAGAGATACGAAACGAATGCCCACTTCCCTAATGAAAACAGTATTACGTATTTTAAAACTGAAACTAAAGCTCCATAAATACATCAAACTGGTTGACTGCAAGAAAATGCGTATATAATATAAATTATGTGTTTTAAAGACATAGTAAGTTTACCAGTTGGGCAAAATTCATCCAGAATGAAAACGTCTTGAGAGCCTATTATCAGAAAATTGAAGATATACATTTTATTCTTCAAGTAATTATTATTAACACAACATTTAAATCAATATCTCTAGAGCCATTTTAAAGAAGTTTGGAACTTTTTTCCTTGTACAGGGCAGTTTCGTATCGTACCCTTGGAAGACATTAAACTGGAATACAAAGTTTGGTATTTAGCTAACTTATGTTTCTGGATTATGATATTCACACACATATTTTTCTGAAAATGCTTTTGGGGGGTGGGGATTCAGTGGTCCTCAAAACATCTATTTCCGGAGAAATCTCGGTATCGAGTTTGTTGTTGGAGTAACTCCATGGCACGACAGCTCACGGGGAACCTTGGCCTACCGCCCGGCCGCTGCGTTCCCCATCTCGGTCTACTACAGACGTCACGGATGGGGTGCAGTATTGGGTGAGACGTGGTCAGCGCCTCGAGCACCCGGCCGGTTAATGCGGTCCTCATGACCTGGAGTGCTACTTCTCCATCTCCCAGGGACCTTACGAGGCTGAGTGCACCTCGAACCAGGTCTCCCAGCGGGGGAAAAATCCCTACGCCGGTACTGGGGATCGAACCCAGGTTCGGTAAGCAGCTGCGCTAAGGAGCCAACCTGGAGTAAAAAACCTTCTCTATTATATGCAAACATAATATAACACCACTAAAATAATATCTGAAAATTAATTTCAAAATATTAAATTTGGCGTGTAGGAATATTTTTTTCAGAATAGACTAATTTTAATTTTATTTGCATTTAGCCTCGATTAGGAAGATCTGCATGTGTAAAAATTGTCAAAAAAGTATTATTCTAGTTCAGTTCACTGGCCGCATAAAGGAAAACACCGAACAAAAGAAAATCGTAATTCTCCGAACCAGTGTCTTTAGAATTACTGTTGATGTGAATCAAAATCAAAATGCTGAGAACGAAGGTGGATACATACTTTAGATCTATTTTGTTTTTCTTCTTCTAGAAACATCTGAAATGTAACAGGAAGAGAGAAATTACGAGTAGAAAGCTTTCTATTGTTTCAGCATTGCGCATCTTAAACGGTAATTTGTTCAGCATTTCATAAAGAACCGCAGGAAGTGGGAGGGAGATGTAATTATTTAATTAACAGAAAAAAGGTAGAGAACGATATTTTGCGGTCTCAGACAGAGACGTAAACAGTATGTAACATATAATAATTTGGATTCCTCCATAAGAAATTTGGGCTATGGAGTATTACATTATGCACTAAGCCCCATATCTGAGAATTAGAGTACGGCAAAGAAAAAAATATTACGGCTTTAGCATAAAATATTTGACATGTTACTCTCACACGATTTTCTCTACCTGCTCTACAAATAAACTTCTTAAAAAAGATTATTCTTCTTTCTAAACCATTCTAATAGAGATAAACATTATCAGAATGTTCTGAATACTTAGTTCCTTATAAGTAGAAGGGAACTAAAGAAATGTGTTATGCTAAAGTGATAGTCAACTGTTTTAAAAGCTGTCGTTATGCGATTGTCATTGCAAATCCCTTCTTTGCTTGGCCAGGAGTAGAACAAAAGAAAAGCCGGACACTCCCTGTCTGAGAAAAGTATAAGTACTTGACAGCTGAAACCAATAACAAGGAATATCTAGGAAACGTTACCTCTACAACAAAAACGTAAAGGATATAAGTTGTGTGTTTTGACGAGATCTGCATTTTTTGTGGGGTAAGGTTTTATGTATCTCTTACGGTTTATCAGTTATGTAAAATTAAAAAAAAAGTCATCCAGAATAAAGATGTCTTCAGAGGCCATTTCCAGAAAACTTTAAATATACATTTTAATATGCGACATTTTAATCAATTTAGTTAGTCATTTTTAAGAAAATTAAAATTCTAAAAAATTATTCCATGTAAAGGGTAGATGGGCATGGGGGGATTTTCTTGAAAATCTTGGTGTCGCATCCTTTGAAAATACTGAACTTAAATACCAAGTTTGATATTTAACGGACTTTTCGTTTTTGAGCTATGCTGTTCACAGACACTACGCACACACCGACCTTTTTCCAAACATGCTATTTTGGATCCAGGGGGTCTCAAAACATATATTTCTGGTGATAACTCGGTATCAAATTATTGGGTGCAATACAATACCACCTCTATCCGACTGCGGTGCCATAATTAGTTAAAGCGGGCGTTAAACGCTACAAAAAAAAAAAACAAAAAAACCAACACCTCCATACACTATGTTCATAGTTCATGTAGACGAGGTAATATGGTAACTATTGGACAAATTCAACAGACATTTCATTGTTTCCTATTCTAGCTCACTAGTGAAATCGAGCACGCTCTGCTATTTTCTTCCAGCAGTATTTTCCATTTCCGAATCTTACTCACTCCCATAACATATCTCAAGCACTATCCAAATGAAAAATATAGCGTAACTGCTATGATCATAGGATTTGTTTGAACTGAAGGTCGAAGTCATATTCTTGGGCTTATAATCTAAGCTACAGCTGTGAATTTCTAGGCCACAGATGTCGCGCTGTTATGACACAAGCGTTACAAACCCAGCCTTATTTTCATGCAAGACAGTGCGTCATTTCACATTCATAATTCAATAAAAGAACTATCGAGAGACATGCCTTGAAATCTTTCATTTTCTTATCACCTGGTCTTATTCAGCTACTGATTAATTTATAGACTTTTGTTAATGGTTCTACTAACGTTCGATTACATTATTTTATTTTTGTGTCATACCACAGAAAAATCTGATGTATTCCATTCACATGACTTTCTCTCCATCTCAGCAACAAATTATTGTTAAAAACCTTATGCCTATATTTACTTCATCCTAAGTGAGAAAAAAAAACTAGCAGAAATAGTCTTATTACTTGCTTCCTTAAAATTAGAAGCGAAATAAGGGGATACCATAGGTTAAAGTAATAGTCAAAAGTTGGTTGCTATGTGACTGGAGTTCGTTTGTTTGTATGGACAGGAGTTGACAAATTCCTGTATGAGAAAAGTATAAGTTTTTCAAAGCTGAAACCAAAAACAAGGAATATCCCAAAAACGATCAACTCCACGAAAAAAAAATGTATATGACATAAATTGTATGCTTTATCGTGATCTACATTTTTGTGTAGTAAGTTTTTATACATCTCTTACGGTTTACCAGTTGTGCAAAATTCAATAAAAATCATCCAGAATAAAGAAGTCTTTAGAGGCTATTCCCAGAAAATGCAAGATATACATTTTATTTGGCATGTAAATATTTTAAATATAAGAGATTTTAATCAAAAATGTGTCTTTTTTGAGAAAAAGAACATTTTCTAATTTTTTTTCATGTAAACGGTAGTTGGGGTTATAGGGATTTTCTTAAAATCTTTGTGTCACGTCCTTGGAAGATACAGAACTTAACTATCAAGTTTGGAATTTAACGGACTTCTCTTTTTTGAGCTATGCTGTCACATACACACACACAGGCCTTTTTCTAAAAATGCATATTTTGGACTCAGGGATCTCAAAACATATATATTCGGTGAAAATTCGTATTGAATTGCTAAGTGGAATACAATATTTTTTCTATCCACTATCTACATTTTAGATATGGGCTAGAGAAAGTATAAATGTAACAAATTTAATTGAAATCAAATTTGGTTTGGTCACGACTTCAGGACTGTTTCACAAAATGTGTTCTAAATAATAGAACGTAAACAATAGTTTTGTGAATATATTTTATATTCAATACACTTAGGAAATTGTGTTGTGTTAAAATATGAAACGCCTTTGAAGCTAATAGGAAGCGTACTTTTGAACAACCCTATGTATAAAGACAGTTGTTCCGTTGATTGATTACTTCCGCAATTTTGTACGCACATGGTTTAGTGTTTAATATTCCTAGAACGCAAGGAGATATCTATTTGCCTTTGGAGAAACTGTGTGCGCTCATCGGTTGATCGAAGGAACTTCTACAAAAATTACATAATCAATGAATCAAGAAAGCATTGACATGCGGCTGTTGTACTGTCTGTTTGGCATTCAACAACCACGAACTATTTCGTGGAACATAAAGGCCACGGGTCGGTCCTTGATTTTTTTATTACTTCCGAAACCTCCCCGCCTGACTGCTAATCAATGGGCTGTCGGCTCGATTCCTGGCGTTACTTTCCCTCTTCCTGACGTCTTTGTGACTTTTTGTGCCAAATATTTGCCTTGGGCCCATCGCCGCTCCTCTCATGGGAAAATGTCAACCACAGCAACTTAATGCCCACCATTAAGTATTACTAAAGCCTCGAGACTGCCTAAGGTCTTCAACATTTAAAACAAAACTTTTTGTTGGACCAGTAGCTGCAGTGTATTGTACGTACTATGTACATAGTGTATAGAGGAGGTTTTGTATTGCACCCAAAAATTCAATACCGAGATTTCACTGCAAATTCATATTTTGAGAACCCCTGAATTAAAAAAAAAACTTTTTAGAAAAATGTCCGTGTTGATAGATGGATAGATGAGTTTATTTACCAGAGCAAAGTACATTGTGTAGCAACGTCAATTACAAATATTATCAAAAATGTCATTAACCACACAAAAGCCTTAAGATTAGAATGGTTTGGGCATATAAATAGGACCCAGGATGGTAGAATGGTTAAAATAATTTAAAAATGGACCCCAATGAACACAAGACTAAGGGACCGTCTCAAAAATAGATGATAGAAGGAAAATAACGGAATACATTAGGCTAAACCGACAGTCAAATGTTTTAAAATATGGTTGCTATGGGATTGACATCCATTTCTTTGCATGGCCAGGCGTTGACAAGTTCTCGTAAGAGCAAATTTAAGTATTTTAAAACTGAAACCAATAACATCGAATATCTCAAAAACGCTCAATTCCTCGAAAAAAACGAATACACCTTAAATGGTATGTTTTAAGGAGACCTACAGTTTTTGTGTAGTAAATTATTATTTATGGTTTACCAGTTATTCAAAATTCAGAAAAATTCATTCATAACATATTTATAATTCATAGGCTATTCACAAAATATCAAGATTATTTGTCACAAATGTCTTAAAATATGACATTTTAATAAAAACTATTAGAACCATTTTTGAGAAACACAACATTAAGTAACCTAAAGTCAACGAATTGTTTCTAAAGCATAGCTCCAGATGTGGCCTTAGATGTTAAAAGGGAAAAAATATTTTGTGTTCCATTCACAAGACTGTTTCTAGCTGTTCCATATTCAAACTAATCTTACAAACCTTGTTTCATTTATCTACACCATGCTAAACGAGATAAACATGAGGAAAATTATTCTTATTAATTGCTTCCTTGTAAGTAGTAGGAAAATATGGGAATAGAGTAGGCTAAAGCAATAGTCAAATCTTCTGAATCCTGGTCGCTATGTGAACAAATGAGGTGCGGTTGGCTTTGGATGGTCCAGTTTGAGAAAAGTTTGCTGGTTCAAAACTGAAACAATATGGAAAATCTCGAAAACGGTTCAAGTCTAAAAGAAAAAAACTATATGACATAATTATATTGTTTTAACGAGATCTACATTTTTTGTGTAGTAAATTCTTATCTACACCTTACGGTCTAACCCTTTTGCACAATTCATCCTGAATAAAGAACTCTTCAGAGGCTACTCCTACAAAATTCAAAATATACATTTTATTTGTGATGTAAATATCTTTAATACACGATATTTTAATTTATAATCGCTAGAGCCATTTTTGAGAAAATCAAACATTTTGAAAAATAATCCATTGTAAGAGTAGTTGGTGATAGGGGGATTTTCTTAAAAATCTTCGTGACACACCCTTAGTTGATACTGAACCTAAATTCCAAGTACGGTATTTAACCGACTTTTCATTTTTGAGCTATGCTGTTCTCACGCGCGGATCTTTTTCTACAAATTATTTTTTTTTGTCTAAGGGGAACTCAAAACATATATTTCTGGTGAAATCTCGGTATCGAATTTTTAGGAGGAGTACAATACTTTCTCTAACCACTATGTACAGTGTATATACTAACTACAAAAAGTAAAAAAGAGTAATTCTACAAACGTTTATCTTGGTTAGTATGTAGTAGATAGAAAATAAGTTTTTGTGAGAATTGCTTGTTAAAATAAAATTTCTATATTATTTACCTTATATTTAATTTGGAATCTACATAGAAGGATAGTTCTATAATTAAGATTATCTCTGCGAAATATATGAAGTAAAGTTAGTTTAAAACTATAAAAACAACTTTGCTAATATAGCAGGAAGTCAGAATCTAGACGTGTTCTTCAATCTATGCTTAATGAATGCGAGAGAAACTTTTTTTTTTTTTTTTTTTGTTATTCCATGGCAGACAGCACTTGAATAGTAAACCTGTGATCTATGCTAGGTTTTCTAAGTACCGAAACAAATACGGGATAAACCACATTCTAGGAGTTAGTCATTTACATGTTAAATAAGCTGACTTATCAAAAGAAAGCCTGTATTTTCCTGCAGATGGCACAAAGAACGTTATACCTACCGGGAATTAATCGTCTGTCAATCACGGAGAACCGCCATGTTCCCAGAAGCCTAACCCGGAACAGAAATCACTAGCCTAAGCGATTTATTGTGGTAATACTTCTTCGCGACCTGTTACATGCAGTTTTCCTACTATTCTTCAGGGTAGATGAACTGAAAATGAATGCAGCAAGCGCAATTTTACAGTTATGTACATATGCCCTCATACGTCTGAAGTTTGTCCTCAGAACACAGGAAAAGAGTAATCAATTCAAGAACTGAACTCATGCTCGTTTCCATTAAATGACGTGAAAAAGCTGCCATTTCTTACATCCCATTAAGTTTCTAGTATTAGCTGATGATTCAGACATTGATCTCTGGTAGATAGCCGACACTAAAACAGTCTTTGCTCATGGACCACTCCTACTAGAAACTGAAGATTATTTTGGTTTGGAAGAAGCTAAAATCGGATGTGTTCTATTTACATGATTTTCCCTACCAACTATTGTTACAACATTTTTATTCCTTTATCTCAAGTTTGGTGTTTTGCAGACATTTTGTTTTTTTAGCTATGCTGCCCAAAGACACACACACACGGACATTTTTCTAAAAAAGTTTTTTTCTATTGAGGTATCTCAAAACATGTATTTTTATGAAATCTTGGTATCGAATTTTTGGGTGGAATACAATATGTCCTCTACCATTTATAATACGTATAGAGAAACCAAAACTCTGATATACCTCATTCACATAACCTTCCCTACATATCTTGCAACAAGATTTTCTTGCTAAAGTTTATTCTTCTATCTACTTAATGCTAATCAGTTATTAGCGAGTTAAACATTATAAAGTAATGAACTTATTTCAAAGCTTCTTGCAATTACAAGGAAAATAAGGGAATAGAATGTGGATTCGTATTGCAAAAGGAATACCATCTCTTTGTATGACCAGGATGAAAAAGGAGGGGAGGGTAGAGTCTAAATATTGAAACCAATAACAAGAAATATTTCGGAAATGCTTAACCCTACACAAATATATCCATATGACATAACTTGTATAGGCATTTTAATGAGATATACATGTTTTGTCTATTTGTTACGGTTTATTAGTTATACAAAAATCATCCCAAATGAAGACTGCTTCAGAGATTTTTCTCATGAAATGCAAGATTTTATTCTACATGTAAATACCTTTCATATACGCTATTTTATTCAAAATCATTAACGCTAATTTTGAGGAAATCAGCGTTTTCGAGAAAAAAATTCCATATAAAAGTATGGCATTTTCTTGAAAATCTTCGTGTCGCATCTTTGGAAGATGCTGAACCTAAACAGCCAGTTTGGTATTTAACAACTTTTGTTTCTAGTTATGCTTTTCACACACACGGACCTTTTCTAAAATGCCTTTTTATTCATGGGGCATCAAATTATGATTTACATTTATGCACTTCATAGAAAAATCTGATGTGTTTCATTCACATGTCTTTCTCTACATCTCTGCAACAAATTATTGCTTTTGCTTCTATTTACTTCATGCTCATCGAGAAAACAATTATCAGAAATAGTCTTATTACTTGCTTCCTTGTAAGTAGAAGCGAAATAAGGGAGTACCATAGGTTAAAGAGATAGTCAAAAGCTGGTTGTTATGTTACTGAAGTTCCTTTGTTTGTATGGACACGAGTTGACAAATCCCTATATGAGAAATCAAAAACAAGGAATATCTAAAAATGATCAACTCCACGAAAAAAATGTATATAACATAAATTGTGCTCTACATTTTTGTATGGTAAGTTTTAGGCTATCTCTTATTGTTTAGCAGTTATAAAAAATTCCGCAAAATTCATCCAGAATAAAGTAGTCTTCAGAGGCTATTCCCAAAAAAATTCAAGATATACTGATTATTTGTCAGGTAAATATCTTTAATATAAGATATTTTAATCAAAATCGTTAGAAACATTTTTGAGAAAATTAAAATTTTCGAAAAATGTTCCTTGTAAAGGGTAGTTGGAGGTGAGGGGATGTTCTTGCAAATCTTCGTGTAGCATCCTTGGAAGATGCCAAAGTTACATCTAAGTTTGGTATTAAACGGTCTTTTAGTTTTTGAGCTACGCTGTCCACAAACACAGACACAGACATACACACGTGCGCGCGCACACAGACCTTTTTCCAAGAATACTATGCACATAGTGTATAGAGAAGGTATAGTAATGCACCCAAAAATTCGATACATGTTTTGGGTCCCCCTGAATCCAAAAAAAAAGCATTTCTGGAAAGAGGTGCGTATGTGTGTCTGTCAGTCTGTGTGTGTGTGTGTGTGTGTGTGTGTGTGTGCGCGCGCGCGCGCGCGTGTGTGTGTTGTGGGCAGCATAGCTCAAAAACGAAAAGACCATTAAAAACGAGGATTTTCAAGGAAATCCCCCCCATCCCATACTACCCTTTACGTGGAAGTTTTTTCAAAAATTTTGATTTTCTCAAAAATGGCTCTAATGATTTTAATTAAAATATCTTCTATTAAAGATATTTGCCTGACAAATAAAATGTATATCCAGAATTTTCTGGGAATAGCCCCTGAACTCTACTTTATATTGGATGAATTTTACGGAATTTTGCATAACTGCTAAACTATAAGAGATGGACAAAAACATACCACACAAAAAATGTAGAGTACGTTAAAACACACGGTTTATGTTATATACATTTTTTTCGTGGTGTTGGTATCGATTTTGAGATATTCCTTGTTTCTTGCTTCAGCTTTAAAAAGCTTATACTTTTCTCATACACGAATTTGTCAACTCCTGTCCATACAAACAAAGGAACTTATAGCAACCAGCTTTTGACTATCTCTTCAACCTATGGAACTCCCTTATTTCGCTTCTACTTACAAGGAAGCAAGTAATAAGACTATTCCTGGTAGTTTTTTCTCGATTAGCATGAAGTAAATAGAAGCATAAGCCTTTTACGATAATTTGTTGCAGAGATGTAGAGAAAGTCTTGAGAATGGAACACATAAGATTTTTTGGATTCAGGAGGATCCAAAGCTTGTATTTCCGGTGAAATCTCGCTTTTGAATTTTTGGGTTGGAATACAATACCTTCTCTATACACTACGTACATAGTACGTGTAGAGAAAGTAAGAGGAGTACCATAGCGCCTGACTATTGATATGAGGCAAGCATTTAAAAGCTATGTGGGAAGGCAGAACAGCGATGTGGGCCCTTTTCATGGCGCACATTCCTAAACCCTGGCTGCGATAACTCCGTTACACTGTTACACACACTTACTGCAAAAGTGGCACAAAGCTCACAATTCAATGAATGGAAGCGGTTTGACAATATTTTCTCCTTTTTTTTTTTCTTTTCTTTTTCCCCCTTTCTCACTCTTCTGTTTTTAGGCTAGAGCGCTGTGCGTTGGTGAAGGTCAAGGACACAGCACCTGTACGCTACACCGTAAAGGCACGCCCCCCTTTACGGCTTCACCATACTTTCGTTACCCAGAGGAGTCAACTCTGGATTTCGTCTGAAACAATTTTCTCTAAAATCCTTAAATAATACAACTTCCCATTAGTGTAAACACCATTAAATGAGACATGTTAATCGATATAAACATTAACAGATATGATCTAATTACTTCGTTCCATATTAGGATGATGCGACACACAACTAAGAGATGGAGGGAATTAAAATTCCATTCTCCCAGCTCTACCTGCAGAAAGAAGCACGAATCACAGCTCCCGATTTGAGAAAATAAAAAGGATTTTTTAAATTGAAATCAATAACAACGTATATCTCGGAACTGGATAACTCCACAAAAAATTTTGTGTTCCATTCACATGACTTTCACTTCCTAGTCTGTAAGAACTATTCTTACACAAGCCTAAACTTCTATCTAATTCATGCTGTTAAGAAAATATTAGCAGAAATAGTCTTTATACTTAATTTATCATAAGTAGAAGGGAAATAAGTGAATGCACTCGTCTAAAGAGACAGTCAGATCTTTTTAAAGCGGTTACTATGTGGTTGAAATTCCGTTCTCTTCGGACAGCCAGAAGTAAAACAAAAGATATGAAACGAATGGCAACTTCCCGTTTGAGAAAAGTATACAGGAAAATTGAAACCAATAAGAAGGAATATCTCCGAAAGAGTTATCTATTCAAAACAGTGTATGCGTGATAAGTTATGTGTTTTAAAGTGATCTAAACTTTTGTGCAGTTGTTTTTGCCTCTCTCTTCTCTCTCTATTGCGGTTTTCCAGTTAGGTAAAATTCATCCAGAATGAAGAGGCCTTCAAATGCAGCTCTCAGAGAATTCAAGATACACAGTTTTGTTGTCATGTAAATATCTTTAATTTACAGTTTTAATACAAATTTTAGAGCCATTTTTGAGATAAACAAAGCTTTAAACACATTTTCCATATAAAGGGCGGTTTGGGGAGGGAGCATATTTAATTTTTTTAGCAATGCTATCCACAGACGCACACACACACATACACACACAGAACGTTTTCTATTTTTTTTTTTTTTATTTAGACGACCTAAAAAGATATAGTTCCTGTGAAATCTTTAGATACATTTTGGGTGGTATACACCTACTATATGTTTAGTGCGTGTAGAGAAAATAAAAGGACAAAATTACAAATTTTAAATCTAATAGGATACTGTATATATTTTACTAGTATCTGTACATATAAACATTAGGAATGGATATGGAAGAAAGCAATACAATTCGAAATTGGCTACTAAGTAATTTAAAACACTTCATATAATTACGTAATTAATGAAGATGTAGTAACTTGTATATGCAGTGATGCATAGACACTACACTTACATCATTAATGGTTTGTTCATAATTCAGCAGCGCTTGTTTTGCTTTGTGGAACGATAAAACCTCACCCGATACTTTCCTCTGTTTTATTTTAGGTTCTCAATAAATGCTGAAAGCTTAAATGCACTGATTGTGTATTTCTTCGCTATATCCGATTTCTTTAGACCTTTATCAACTTCGTCTAAGATTTTAAAAGTTTGCTTTAGGGAAAACCGGCTTTCTTTTACCTTTCCCTACTCCGTTGGTTGACTATTTGAATCAGAACTACTCTGAGCACACTGAAATTTCAGTCTTAAACCACATGAGACCACAATAAGCAAACAAACGTTTATCATTTAACGGCATCTTTTAAACAGATGCCGGAATATGGAATTCCATTCAACCTTTGTTCATTTTGGACTTAAGCTGAGTCAAAACATGGTATGGTCAGGGATGAACAAACCACTTCGAGTGCAGTTCTCTGGTCAAGGGTGAACAAACCACTCTTTGAATCAGGAAAGGACACTGTAATTGTCCAGCAAGTCTGGAAAACGTTTTAAAATTTTGTTCAATCAATCACATGTTCATTAAGGGGAATTTATTATTTTCATTATAGTGACATTATCATTGTACTGTGGTTCGTACAGTTGAAGTAATTGAACATAGACGCATATGGAGATAAAGAAGGGGAATTCAGTTTCATTTGTTGAATTGAAAAATTCCTTAAAGAGGAGTTAAAAACGTATGTGATGAAACTCCTTATTCATAGATCCTGTAAATCTAAACACATTTTCAACTCAGATTTACACGTTTCGTTTTAGCATGCACTAAAAACAGGAAAAACAATTTAATGGCAACTACATTGTTAACATTACCCTAACCTAAGTACCGCCAACCTTACAATGAAATTTACTAACATAAAAGCAATAGAGAAATCTATTTTGCAAGTCTTGTTTTGAAATCGCACTTCCTTCCTAGCTATGAGTGTGCGCAGGGGTCTCCCAGGCTTAAGAAATTAATTGTTTAATATCTATAATTCGTGAAGTAAGAAGGAGAACTGTTCAATTTCACCTTCACATTTGATGTGGAATTTTCACCGCAAATGTAATATTTTTATGTCTCCGGAATAAAAAATCTGATGTGTTCCATTCACATACTTTCTCTATATCTCTGTAAGAATTATTCTTAAAAATCTTATTCTTCTCTTTACTTCATGCTAATTGAGATAAACATTAGCAGAAATGGTATTACTTAGTTCCTAATAAGCAGAACGGAAATAAGGGAAATCACTAGACAAAAGTGGTAAACAAATATTTTAAAACCTGTTGCTATGTGATTGAAAGTCGTTTCTCTTTGCATGGTCAGGGGTTCTCAAACTCCCGTATGAGAAAATTAAGTATTTTAAAATTTGAAATCAATATCAAAGAATATCTCGGAAATGGTCAACTCCACGAAAAAAATGTATATGACATAAATTGTGTGTAGTAAGTATTTGGTTATCTCTTACGGTTTACCAGTTATCAAAAATTCATCCAGAATGAAGAGGTCCTCAGAGGCTATGCCTGAAAATTCAAGATACCAACACATTTTATTTATCCTTGTCATTAATATATGGTATTTTAATCAAAATCTCATCAAAGTATTTTTAAAAAAAATCAAAATTTTGAAATTGTTTCCATATAAAAATTAGTTTGTGGTGGGAGATTTTCCTTGAGATCTTCGTGTTGCATCCTTGGAAGATACTACGCTTAAATACCAAGTTTGGTATTTTACTTTTCGTTTTTGAGTATCATGTTCAAAGACACACACACGGACCTTTTTCTAAAATTCTCTTTTTTGGATGCAGGGTGACCTAAAATGCGTATTTTCGGTAAAATCTCGGTATCGAATTTTTGGGTGTAGTGCAGTACCTTCTCTTAGAGTGTACTGTGTACTAAGCAGAGAAAACAAAAATAAATTCATACTTCATATTTAAAATCAGTATTTTTTTTAAAAGATCACATGTTTAAGATATCTCCTGACAAAGAATCAAATATTTTAAATTGTGTGGGAGTAACTACTGATGCCCTCTTCATTCTGAATATTTTGCACAAATTGAAATATTGACGTCTCTATTACGAAGTATTTCAGTATTAATTTTTTGGGCGGAGTGAAGTTTTGTAATACCTAAGCGTAAAAGTAAGCAATACTTTAAAAATCTCCTTTTACAAGTGGCGCTACTGAGGGATGTGTTGGATTGGATGTGTTGAATAAAAAAGACAACTTTTTTCCTAAACTTGATCTAAATAATCTTTTAAAAATTGGCTTAACTATCATTCTAAACTACAAAGAGTCCATGTATGTTTATGTTGAGCTGTAACTGTATGTTGCAGAATCTTTTAAATGAGTCCTGCCTCTTTACTCTCTCTACACGTACTATGTATATAGTGCATAGAGAAGGTATTATTTTGCACTAAAAAATTCGATACCGAGATTTCTCCGGAAATACATGTTTTGAAACCCCCTGAATCCAAAAAAGCATTTTTAGAAAAATGTCCGTGTGAGTGTGTCTGTGGGCAACATAGTTCAAAAACGAAAATTCCGTTAAATACCAAACTTAATACTTAAGTTCAGTATCTTTCAAGGATGTGACACGAATATTTTCAAGATAATCCTCTCTACTCCAACTATCCTTGACATGGAAAAACTTTCGAACATTTTGGTTTTATCAAAAATGACTCTAACGGTTTTGATTAATATCTCTTATATTTAAGATATTTACATGGCATAAAATGTATATGTTGAATTTTCTTCTATTTTGCATAACTGGTAAACCGTAAGGGATAAACAAAAATTACTACACAAAAATGTAGATATCTGTAAAACACACAAGCTATGTCGTATACATTTTTTCGAGGAGTTGAACGTTTCCGAAATTTTGCTTGTTATTGGTTTCAGTTTTAATATACTTAAACTTTTCTCATAAGGGAACTTTGTAACTCCCGGGTACGCAAAGAAACTGACTTCAATCTCATGGCAACCACATTTTAAAACATTTGACTGTCAGTTTAGCCTAGTATACTTATTTCCCTTTTACTTACTAGGAAGCAAGTAATAAGACCATTTCTGCAAGTAATAAGACCATTTATCTCGATTGGCATGAAGTAGATAGAAGAATAGCTTTATAACAATACATTGTTGAGATGTAGAGAAAGTCATGTGAATGGAACACATCAGATTTTTAATTTTACAAATCTCCTTTAACAAGTGCCACTACTGAGGGAAGTGTTGCATCGGATATGTTGAGTAGAAAAAGACAAATCTTGTCCTAAACTTGATTTAAAGAATCTTTTAAAACATTGTCTTGGTTATCATTCTACACTACAAGTCAATTTATATTTCTGCTGAACTGTAAGTTGCAGAATCTTTTAATTGAGTCATGTCTTTTTAATTATTCTATGTTTATTGAAGCAACGAAATAAATCAATTATTGTTCTCAGGCCGTAAAGTTTTAATGGCTATCTTTATTCAGTTATTTCTAATGTTTATTTAAACACACATGGCCACATAAATAATCACTGTTGTATATGTCCATGAAAATAATAGCTCCTTTCTACTATTTATTTTATTTTCATACTGCTGTGCAAAAACACTATATGACACGCATGTGCAAAGTCTTTTTATCCATTCTCGTGTAGTTATATAAATATAAAATCACTCGCTTAAAAAAAGAACCACTTTGCACACTTGTATCATAAATAACTATTGTATGTTTATGGGGTTGGGGAGCGGCAAAAGCTTCTGAAGCATGAAGCTCATTTTCTGACTAGGTAACAGGAAACAAGCACATTTCCACGTAGAATTAAGAGAAGTTTTAGTTACGTTCTACCCATAAGATACAATGGGAATTAAATTTCAAATTTATATTATTCTGTATACATTTTTCTGAAAATTTTACTGTAATTGTAGTGCTGTTATGTTTATACCAATACCAAATGTAATTCCTATTGAATAAATGCTTTGAAATGGATAAATTGTTTCATAAATTTTGTTAAGAATCAAAATGTTTCACGTGTCTCAAAATTGAGAAAATTGGTTCACATTTTCTGAATTGGAGCTTTAAACCACACAAGAAAAACTGTAAATGGTGCTATAGAAGCTGCTTTGATTCTTATATTTTTATAATTTATTTTAAAATGTTAGAAATATTAATCTCTAAAATTAAACATTTTTCATAAAAATGGTTTTTGAAAACCTACTATTGGTATTAGGATAATTCTGAACTTTGTAATATATCTTTACATAATAAATACACAAGCTCAAACATAAACCCCTATTTCAGCCGAAAGTTTATTAGGATTATAGTTACAATATAAATGAATTTACAATATTATTAACTACAATTAGCCATAGGCTGCATGCAAGTCATGCTGGTAAAAGAAGACAAGATAACTAATGTATAGTATAAAACGAATACTATAATGCTTTATAAATACAACATAAAAACAGTTGGAATTCCCTATAAGCGCATTTCACCCCTAAATGTGTTTCAAAGATTATTTTATAGTCTACTACTGGGAATGAAATAAAATATGTTCAAGAGTTTGCTGTTCAGTACATATCCGTTCTGTCTTTGTATAAAAATAGTGAAAATGAGGTTTGGTAAGGCTTTATATACTATTTATATTATATACATATATGTTTTCTTTTCCTAGTCGGCATATCCTCCCCATATGTAGGACTGACCCCCCTAGGACTCACAAGCGAGTGACTAAGGGTCAGAAGCCTGTTGGGGAGCCAACGATGCGAACCAAAGAATGAAGAACCTGGAACGAATGATCGGCCGTAGCCAGGCATGAGCGTGAGGAAGTGGATTATATGAAATTCAAGCGAGATGGATGATAAGAAAGGTGCTGATGGAGCAATTGGTGGAATGAGTGGTGGGGGAAACCGGATGACCGCTTCGTCTACCACAAATCTCACTTATGGGTGCTTAGGATTGTGCCCGGGCCGCCTAGGTGAGAGGCGAGATGTGTAACCTTTCGGCCACGGCGCCTTTCTCTCTCTCTCTCTCTCTCTCTGGTTGGTGCAATAGATAGTGCACCATATTCCAGGAAATCTTAGCTTTATTTAAACAAAAACTGTGACAGGTGAAACGTTTTAAAAGTGTGAAAATGTAGTTTTGAAAAAAAAGACCACTGTTTTATAAAATAGTATGTGTGGTTAGACCGCTCGCCTCCCATCTAGGCGACCCGGGTTCTATCCCAAGTGCCCGCATGTGGGATTTGTGGTGGACGAAGCGGCGTCTGGGTGGGTTTTCTCCGGATTATCCGGTGTTCCCCTCCATTTATTCCACCAACTGCTCCATTATCACCTTTCCTATCATCGATTCCGCTTACATTTTATATAATCCACTTCGTCATGTTCATGCTTGACTACGGGCATTCTCATTCTGTGATTTCGTGCCGTTGGCTCCCTGACAGGCTTCTGACCCCCAGACATTGGCTTGTAACTCCTAGCGGGGTGTCAGTCTTACAAATATGGGGAGGGTAAGCCGATTACGAAATGAAATTCTAGGTAACTGGTATGTTGTAAATGGCTATAGAACCCGACGCTCAAATGTTCCAACACATATTTGCCATAAAAATAATTTTCGAATTTTTGAATGTCGCTTTACCCACAGCTCCGATCACAAAAGAAACCGTGAAATGTTTTTAACAGTCCCTTAGTAACAGGTATGCCATTGAGTATTCTTATGCTTTGCTTTTACAGGTCCCACGGTTACAAGTATAACTATTCTGACAGCTCCAAATTAAAATCGCATCAGGAACGCGAAGGGGTCAATTGAGAGCAGGGGCAGGGAGGCCAAAAGTCTTGAGAACGCACCCAGCCACGTGATACAAAGTCCTAATATATACTAAAACTTGAGAAAATACTCGAAAACTAGTTGCACATTGCGAGAACTATAGAACCTCCGCTGTATCTTCGGCCCTGACATTCTGTGCGATCGACAGAGGAACTGTTGCTATTCGTTTTACTTTCTCTACACATAGTGTATAGAGAAGGTATTGCATTCCACCCAAAAATTCGATACGGAGATTTCATTGGAAATACACGTTTTAGGATCCAATGTATCAAAAAAATCAGTTTTAAAAAAAGGTCCTTGTGTGTCAGTGTGTCCGTTAACACGATAACTCAAAAACTAAAAGTCGCTAAAATAACCAATTTGGTATTTAAGTTTTGTATTCTCCGAGTATGCGACACGAAGATTTTGAAAACAATCTTCCTACATCAAACTACCCTTTACAGGGAAAAAGTTCGAAAATGTTAATTTTCTCAAAAATGGCTCTAATGATTTTGATAATAATACCGTATATTAAAAATATTTACATGATAAATAAAATGTATATCTTGAATTTTCTGGGAATAGCCTCTGGATTCTGGATGAATTTTGCAAAGTTTTGCATAAGTAGAAAACCGTAAGAGATAGACCTTCATGTCACATCCTTTGAAGATACTAAACTTATATCCCAAGTATGGTATTTTACAGAATTTTTGTTTTTGAGTTATCGTGTTCATGGTCACACACACTGACTCAGGGGACACTAAAACGTGATTTTTGGGTGCAACACAATGCCTTCTCTATATACGATGTACATAGCACGTGTACAGAAAGTAAAATGAGTTAATTCTAGTAATATCTGAGTATTCCTTACCAATGAAAGAGCGCATAAATACATCAGTTGATATCGCAGCACAAGAAACGAAACGAACTCTGCAAGTCTTCCTAAATTGGACGATTAACACGGAAGAGAAAACTCCAGATGTAAGTTTAGAGTATGTACAAGTCATATATAAGTACTTGAATGTTTTTCCCATCAGTAAAACGATTTCTATCATGTTCTAATGAAAATTAAAAAGCGTGTCAGTTTCGCTTTAACTTCCGATGATTTTATTTGGATTACCTAACTAGTGAAAGCGACTATTGACTGCCGTGACTCGTAGCTTTGCATTATAAGCGTTCCTTTGAATTTATTAACGAGCTTGTGAACGTGATCTCATTGCATTTCTTTATGAGTTTACCATACCTTGATTTATGCAGCGAATTTTTATTAGATTCTTTCAAGTTGCTTTCGTAAGTTGGAAGCACTGAAGTTCTCTGCGTTCCCATTTCATTTCTTATCTACATTTTCTTTAATTCTCAACCTCTTAATAGACTTGCTATTTCTGATGCAGGAACACGAAAGTAATGTTTTCAAATATAGTAAATTCTACAGGTCCTTGCACGTTTTACGATAGTTTTCCTCTTTTGCATGTACCTACGAGTATGTACAATGTATTCCCCTCAAATAGTCGATACAGAGATTTCACTGGAAGTACATGTTTTGGGGACCACAGAATCAAAAAATATGGTATTGCTATGGTATAAATCCCACTTTTTTGTGTTGACAAGTTCCCGTAAGCGGAAAGTATTAATATTTTAAAAACTGTCAACTTCAGGAAAAAATGCCTAATACATAAATTGTGTGTTTTAACCAGGTCTACATTTTTTGTTTATCACTTACGATTTACCACTTATGGAAAGTTACGCAACATTGATCAAGAATAAACATGTTTTCAGAGGCTATTCCCAGAAAATTGAAGATATAAATTTTATTTGTCATCTAAATATCTGAAATAAGGGATTGTGATTAAAATCGTTAGAGCCAATTTTGAGAAAATACAAAATTTTGACATTTTTTCCATGTAAAGGGTAGTGTGCGGTGGGAGGATTTTCTTGAAAATCTACGTGTCGCATCCTTTGAAGATACCAAACTTAAATACCAAGTTTGGTACTTAACGGTCTTTTCGTTTTTGAGTTATGCTGTCCACAAACACGCACACACACGGACCTTTCTCTAAAAATCTTTTTTTTTTAATTCAGCGGTACCCAAAATATGTATTTCCAGTGAAATTTCGGTATCGAATTTTTGAGTGTATTAGAATACCTTCTCTATACATTTATTTATTTATTTATTTATTTATCTATCTATAATGCGAACATTACAGGTTTCCTCAATTAAAATGTAGACTTAAAATTGACAGTATCATTTTGATTACAAAATAAGTTAAAGAACTTCACAAAATTAAAAAATAAACCACAGCAGAGCATAAAAAAATAACACAACATGAGCACAAAAAAATAGAAAGCTGCTAACATTGATTGACGTGTACACCAAATATATCAATCTACTATTGGTAATAAATAATCACTGGATAGTTAAAAAAAACCTGATGTGTTCCATTCACATGACTTTCTCTGCATCTCTGCAACAAATTATTGTTAAAAAGTTTATGCTTCTATTTGCTTCATGCTAATCGACAAAAAGTTCTCAGAAATAGTCTCATTACTTGCTTCCTTGTAAGTAAGAGCGAAATAAGTGAGTACCATAGGTTAAAGTGATAGTCAAAAGCTGGTTGCTATGTAACTGAAGTTCCTTTGTTTGTATGGACAGGTGTTGACAAATTCCTGTATGAAAAAATTATAAGTTTTTTTAAAGCTGAAGTTAATAACAAGGAATATCTAAAAAACGATCAACTCCACGAAAACATGTATGTAACATAAATTGTGTTTTATCGTGATCTACATTTTCTGTGTAATAAGTTTTTGTCTATCTCTTATGGTTTAACAATTATGTAAAATTAGATACAAATCATCCAGAATAAAGTTGTCTTCAGAGGCTATTCCCAGAAAATTCAAGATATACATTTTATTTTTCAGGTAAATATCTTTAATATATGATATTTTAATCAAAATCGTTAGAGCCATTTTTGAGAAAACAAACTTTTCGAAAAGTTCCACTTAAAGGGTAGTTGGGGGTGGGGGATTTTCTTGAAAATCTTCGTGACGTATTCTTGCAAGATACCAAACCTAAATACCAAGTTTGGTTTCTGTCTTTTCGTTTTTGAGCCATGCTGTACACACACACACACACAAACACATGGACAGTTTTCTAAAATGTTTTTCTTTTTGGGATTTAGGGCGTCTCAAAACATGTATTTCCGGTGAAATCTCGGTGTCGAATTTTTGGGTGGATTACAATACCTTCACTATATACTATGTACATAGTGCGTGTAGAAAAAGTAAAAAATCATTGAGTGTCAAAATGTATATTTCCAGAGAAATATTTTGGGTGGAATGCAATACACTGAACTACCTGCGTGTACTTGGCAGAGAAAATAAAAGTTGTACGGTTAAGAATTCCATTTATCGAGAGGAAGGTAAATGATGTTGAAAATAAGAGCAGCGGTGTTCTCTTTGTCGAGGAAACCAAAAGCGGTACCTAATAACTTGGCAACGGTATTGGGTCTGTACACTTGGGCATGTTACGGAGAAAGTTCGCAGGTATGGCATATTGCCTAGATCGCGTCAATCACGCAACTTTCATACATTCGCAGGGTTTTCTTGCGGGTGGATGTGAAGCCATTAGAGAGAGTGTTACCTGGGAGGGCCCTGTTCAGGTAGAATTACGACCATCAGGGAGGATGTAGGTCGTTATTGCGAAGAACCTTGCCACATTCTTACCCCCTAGATATCTACCTGGAGGTCGGCCGGACGGCCTGATTAGGGGACACGCCGGTGCCACCAAGTCCGGCCCGCCTCTTCTTCCGCCCGCCACAAACCACAACAGGTGCCCTAAACCGTGACCCTACAACACCGAAAAACTTCCTCTATTTGTTTACCAGGAAACAAAGAGAAAACAGTTAACTGATCATCCTTATTTATGCCCTTTTCTGCCACTCTACCCTACATGATCCCGTCATTATAACTAGACAAACAACGAGTTTGTACGCAAATACACTACTGGCATTAGTTCTGAACACGTTTACTTTCCACGTACCTAGTAGACAGAGGTTTTGCATTCCACTAAAAATTTAATACCGAGATTTCACCGGATAAAAATGTTTTCAGGACACGGAATAAGAAACGTTTTTACTTTCTCTAATCGTTCTATGTACTTTGCATTCCACCAAAAATTCGATACCGAGATTTCATCGGAAATATATGCTTTAGGGTGCCCTTAATCGAAAAACATTTTTCAGAAAAAGGTCCGTGTGTATGTGTGTGTGTCAGTCTGTCCGTGTGTCTGTGAACAGGATAACTCAAAAACGAAGTCAGTAAAATACAAAACTTGGTATATAAGTTTAATATCTTTCAGGGATGCGACATGAAGACTTTGAGGAAAATCCGCCCTCTACACGTACTATGTACATAATGTGTAGAGAAGGTATTGCATTCCAACCAAAAATTCGAAACCGAGAATTCATCAGATTTTGAGGCATATCCCCCCATCCCAAACTACCTTTTAGATGGAATTGCTCTAATGATTTTGATTGAATTACCGTATAATATTAGTTATTACATAGCAAATAAAATATACTTCCTGAATTTTCTGGTAACAGCATCTATAAACCTCATTATTGTGGATAAGTTTTGCATAACTAGTAAATCGTAAGAGACAAAAACGTACAACATAAATAATGTAGATCTCGTTAAAAACTCACAATTTATGTCCTATACTTTTTTCGTACAGTTTACGATTTCCGAGATATTCTTTGTTATTAGTTTCATATTTAAAAACATTTAAAGTAACTCGTGCAAAGAAACGAATTTCAAACACATAACAAATAACTTTTTAAAAATTTGACTATCGCTTTTGCCTATTCTATTCCCTTATTTCCTTTTTACTTACAAAGCAGCAAGCAATAACCCATTTCTGCTGTTTATTCCGAATAGCATGAAGTAGATATAAGAACAAGCTTTTTAACAATAATTTGTTACAGAGATGTAGAGAAAGTCATGTGAATGGAACACATCAGTTTGTTTTTTCTCAGTTTTACATTTTTGCTCATGAAATTTAGTTATCATATTTTGGTTTTTATCAAGATTGTATGCAAACATAATCTCAAATTTACCAATTAACTCAAAAATAAACAATTTATCTTAACAAAAAAGGCAAATTTTAAAATCAACTTCATTAAAACAACGTGTATTTCTCTTCAACTACTATAAACTTAAATTACATTCCTGATCCATTATACTAAAATATCAGAAAATCCTCTATTATACTTCCCTGACAAATGTGAATGCGGAGAGTAGTTTTAGAATATTTGCATTTTTTCGCCAAATAAGACATTTAATTGTATAATCCAAGAACTATGTCAGCTGGAGATTTGAATATTTTAGCAGATATTTCAGTACGAACTTTTAAAATAAAACTCTGATGTGTTCTATTCATATAATTTTCTCTATCTATTCTCCAAAAGCTATTCTTACAAAAGCCTGTTCTTCAACCTACTTCATGAAAAGCGAGATAAACATTAGTGTAAGCGGTCTTATTATTTGCTTCCTTGTAAGTAAAAGGGAAATTAGGCTAAAGCGATAGTCAAATCTTTTAAAAGCTGGTTGCTATGTGATTTGCTGTAACTCCTAAGTGGAGCATATGGTTACGATGTTTCCGTGATCGGATTTGAATTTCTAGTTCATGAGTTCGCCGCTACGCAGCTCGTCACCCACAGATGGCACTATAGGACGTAATAACGACTTGCGGACGCCAAATAGCGGAATTTTGCCCAGGAACCTTCTTCTGCAACGTATGGGGTTCTTTTACGTTGGCTTTACCTTCCTTGCGAAGAAGCCATGCTAAATATGTTTGCGTCCGAAAAAATCTACCATGCTCCGCTAGCTTTGAACCTGCTATCTTGGGCTAAGTACTTAAAATTGAAGCCTATAACAGGAATATATCGGAAATGGCTAACTGTACTGAAAAATGTACATGACACCAATCGTGTTTTTCAAGAGATCTACATTTTTTAGTGGAGTATCTCTTAATGGTTTCCCAGTTATACAATATTTATCAAGAATGAAGAGGTTTCCAGGGGCAATTCCCAGAAAATTCAAGATATACATTTCGTTTATATTCAGATCTCTTTAACAGTATTTTAATCAAAATCGTCAAAGCCATGGCTGTGGAAATCGAAAATTTCGAAATAGCTTCCATTTAAAGGATAGTTTTGGATTGCGAGATTTTCGTGAAAGTCTCGCATCCTTGGAAGATACTGAACTTAAATACGGATCTTGTTATTGAACCGACTTTTCGTTTTTGAGCTATGCTGCCCAAAGACACTTTCTAAAACTGCTTTTTTGGATTTAGGGGGTCCCAAAACATATATACAAAACCTTCTCTCTACAGTATGCACATAGTACGTAGAGAAAGTAATTAAAGGAAGTAAATGCTTTTATTTTTAGGATTTAAATTATATAGTTCAGCAACCATGTATGTTTGGAACAATAAATGTATAACAGATTATAGAATTTAATGTAGTTTATAGACCTTATTTAAATTGTTAAGTTCAACAATATATTCTATGTCTAGAATAAAAATGTATTAAAGGTTTCAGGATTTAATATATGTCATGCATACACGTGTTGTATAATAGACTAAATACGCAGGTAGTTTAATTTAGCGGCACCGAACTTTGCATCACGACACCATGAACGGCAAGTGGAGAACAATCTCGTAAAAAAAGAAGCTCACTATCAATATATCAAATCAATATATATCGGAGTGTTTTTTGTTGTAAAATTGATGAACACAGCTGTCTCCATTAAGTATAGTTTTGAAATACGCAACAATTTTCGAAAAGACCGTCTGTTGCAGGCTTAATCATGTTGGGCCTAGGTTGTCACGTAATTTGAAACATTCTGTAGTGGAGCAGTTCTGCCGAGTATTGTGCGGCGGCGGGCCTATTATTAAGCTGCCCCCTAAAAATGAATCTGCAAACTTTTTCGAGCGTACCTGACAGCTGAACCAGGTCTCATAACATCTGTCCTTGGACAATCCCTTTTTCCTCCCCCAAAGAGCTCATCCACCAAAACCTCCCTCGCAATCTTCCTGCTGGCATTCACTCTGCACCTCAAACTTCCATAAAGAAAATATTTTAGCCTGGTACGTGTATTGAAATTCCCAGGCACTTAAGATGCAATTATTTCAGCACTTTTATATTTTCTCTACATAGTACATGGTAGAGAAGATATTTCACTCCACCCAAGTACCGGAAATACACATTTAAGGGCCCCACTGAATAAAAATATTTTCAGGAAAAGGTCCATGTGTATGTGAACACAAAAACTCAAAAACGAAAAATCCATAAAATAACAAACTTGGTATTTAAGTTTAGTATCTTCCAGGGATACACGGTACGTAGGTAGAGAAGGTATTTCACTCCTTTTTGTTGTTTTTTAACGCCCGCTTTTACATGGAATGAAGATGGATCACCGTTGGAATTTCAACGGCTGGAGAAACCGGAGAAAAACCCGCCTCTACGCCGCTTTGTCCACCGCATATCTCACATGCGGTCACTTGGGATCGAGCCCGGGCCGTCTAGGTGAGATACGAGCGGTATTTCACTCCACCCAAATACCGAAAATACACATTTTAGGGCCCCCTGTATAAAAACATTTTCAGGAAAAGGTCGGTGTGTCTGT
This sequence comes from Hymenopus coronatus, assembly GCA_030762935.1. Taxonomy (NCBI): domain Eukaryota; kingdom Metazoa; phylum Arthropoda; class Insecta; order Mantodea; family Hymenopodidae; genus Hymenopus; species Hymenopus coronatus. The sequence goes on from CM060899.1 coordinate 43,144,632, forward strand.
GAACACAATAACTCAAAAACGAAAATTCGGTAAAATAACAAACTTGGTATTTAAATTTAGTATCTTCCAAGGGTGCGACTCAAAGATTTTGAGAAAAATACCTCCACCCTAAACTACCCTTTACATGGAAGATTTTTTGAAAATGTTTTTACATAGAAGAAAATAAGAAGGCCAATCCTTTTTATGTTTATCCCAATAACATAATATGGATAAAGAAACAACTTTTGTAACAATAGTAGAGAAAATCATGTAGCTGGAACATCATATATTTTTACTTTCTCTACACGTACTATGTACATAGTTATAGAGAAGCCATTGTATTCCACCCAAATTACCGATACCAAGAGTTCTCCTCAAATAGACGTTTTAGGGTTCCCTGAATCCAAAAAAAAAAGGTACTTCTAGAAAAAGATCCATGTGTGTGCGTGTGTCTGTAAACACGATAACTCATAAACGAAAAATTCGGTAAAACACTAAACGTGGTATTTAAGCTAAGTAATTTCCAGGGATGCAACACCAAGGTTTTGAGAAACATCCCCTCACTCCAAACTACTCTTTACATGGAAAACATTTAGAAAATTTTGTGTTTCTCAAAAATGGCTGTAACGATTTTGATCAAAATATCGCATGTTAAAGATATTTACATGAAAAATAAAATGTATACCTTGAATTTTTTTGGAATAGCCTCTGAAGAGCTCTTTATTCTGGATGAATTTTGTTGGACTTTGCATAGGTAGAAACCGTAAGCGATAGGCAAAATCTTACTACACAAAAATGTAGATCTCGTTGAAATGCAATTTAAGTCATATACATTTTTTTTTCGTGGAGTTGACCATTTTTGAGATATTTCTTGTTATTTGTTTCAGTATTAAAAACACTTATAGTTTTGTTATACGGGAACTTACCAACTCCTGGCCACACAAGGAAATGGCTTTCAATCCCATACCAACCTTATTTTTAAACATTTATCTGTACTCTCTTGTTTCCCTTCTGCTTACAAAACAAAAAACATTTCTGATTATGTTTATAAAAAATGTAAATGGAGTTTTATTTATGGACGTTCTTTAACCACTTTGGTTCGCAGCGTCCCATTCTAAATTGGGCGTGAAACACCGCTTAATTTGGCTCAGAGACCTCTCTATCAGGCTTAGGTTCTTTTACGTGAGTAAATCTACGACACGGGAGCAACGGCATTACTTCTCTTCCGAAGGAAGCTATGCTAAGGATTTTTTACATCCCAAAAAATACATCGTACTCCGCCGGGTTTGAACATATAAAGTTAGCATGGTAACCATTACATCACGGAGGGCGACCTTTATGTTTAGCTCTATTAGAATGGAGTAGATAGAAGCACAAGTTTTTTAACAATGTGTTAAAGAAAGGTAGAGGTAGTCATGGGAATGGATCACATCAGTTTTTTTTTGTAAGAATTTCGTTTCAAAATATAACATTTGACCTGTTTGAGGATTTTTAAAATGAGTTAATTTATTTTAATTTTATTTGCGTTATTGTTTACACCTTAACCCTTTCTAGCCCAGTGGTGTCATGTGACGTCATTATCTGCATTTGTTATTCAGCATGGTTAAAGGTTAACGTTATATATATTTCAATATTTTCTTTAAATTTATTGCTATTACTACACCTTAAAAAATCGGATGTGTTACACTCACATGACTTTCTCTAGCTGTTCTACAAACTTCTTGCATAAGATTATTCTTCTTTCTGCATCTTGCTAATCGAGGTACTCATTAGCACAACGTTCTTATTACTTAGTTACTTATAAGTAGGAAAAAATAAGATTAGGCTAAAGTCATAGTCAAATGTTTTAAAAGCGGTCGTTATGGGATTGTCATTGCAAATCCCTTCTTTTCTTGACCAGGAGTAGAACAAAAGAAAACCGCACACTCCCGTCTGAGAAAAGTGTAAGTACTTTACAATTGAAACTGATAACAATGAATACCTCGAAAACTGTAAGCTCCACTAGAAAAACATATGACATAACTTGTGTATTTTAACAAGACCTAAATTTTTTGTATAGTAAGTTTTTGTCTATCTCTTACGGTTTACTAGTTATGCCAAATTAAGCAAAATTCATCCAGAATAAACAGGTCTTTAGAAGCTATTCCCAGAAAATTCAAGATATACATATTATTTGTCAGCAAAATATCTGTAATATACGATATTTTAATCAAAATCGTTAGAGCCATTTTTAAGAAAATCAATTTTTTTTAAAAAAAGTTCCATGTAAAGGGTAGTTTGTGGTGGGGGGATTTTTCTCAAAATCTCCGTGTCGCATCCCTGGAAGATACTAAACTTAAATACCAAGTTTGGTGCTTTACCGACTTTTCGTTTTTGAGTTATCGTGTTCACAGGCACACGGACACACTGACACACTGACACACGGACACACACACACACACACACACACACACACACACACACACACACACACACACACACGGACCTTTTTGTGAAAATGCTTTTTTTGGATACAGGGGACCCTAAAACATATATATTTCCCGTGAAATATCGGTATCGAATTTTTGGGTGGAATGCAATACTTCTCTATCCCTATGTACATTGTACATACGGGGCTAGAGAAAGTTAAAAGCAAAAGTGAATATAATTTCTCTTCAAAGATACCCTTTTCTAACAATTACAGAGCTTTGTGCTGCTATGATGCTACCGAGGTCCAGTCAACACTTAAATACCAATCAGAATTTATTTTATCTGGGACCACCCTTTCCTTTATCACAGTACCGTTGTAGCTAGGATTCCAACATAGGTTAACCTACGTTTAAATAACTGAGCTACCAAAATATATCAGGTAAGGCAAATATGCATGCTTGGCCGTTTCTAAAAGTAATTTTAATCGGAAATATTTCGGACTGGAATGTACTTTTCATTGTTTTGTTGGCTGCATATTCCCTAAAGGGAGGTGAAACAGTCTCAGAAGCGCTGGCAAAACGTGATGCTGCGCTGGTCGGTATCCAGCAAAGGCGATAACGACGACGTTGTTGAAGGAGGATCATTACTTCTGGTTCATAGGCGAGGTTCGCTTATGCACTGAGGGGGAGGGGCATGTTCTACGGTAAAAACTATAATCAACAAGTAGGGAAGTGGTCAAGAGTCAAGGTCACTCTATGGTCCAGCAACCGGAGATGGAAAAAGAGCTATGACTCACGGGAAATTGCTGCAAGAGTGAAACAAGACATCGCGTGCGTATTTCCGTGGTCATCTTTCTTTCCTGGCGGCATATCTAAGTATACAGCAGTGTTCAAATCAGACTTTCTTTAGCGGGGGGGGGGGGAGACTTTTCTATCAGTATTTAATTGCAGTAGTTTGTTGTTTTTTACTTTCTCGATACGCACTATGTACACAGTGTATAGAGAAGGTATTGCACTCCACCCAAAAATTCGATACCGAGATTTCACCGGAAATATATGTTTTAGGGTCCCCTGTATCCAAAAAAAGCAATTACACAAAAAGGTCCGTGTGTGTATATGTGTATATGTGTGCGTGTGTCCGTACTCAAAAACGAAAAGTCGGTAAAATACCAAACTTGATATTTACGTTTAGTATCTTCCAGGGATGCGATACGAAGATTTTGAGAAAAATTTCCCCATCCCCAACTACCCTTTACATGGAACTTTTTTAAAAAATTTTGATTTTCTCAAAAATGGCTCTAACGATTTAAATTAAAATTTCGTATATTAAAGATATTTACCTGACAAATTAAATGCAGATCTTGAATTTTCTGGGAATAGTCTCTGAACAGTAGTTTATTCTGGATGAATTTTATTGAATTTTGAATAACTGCTAAACCGTAAGAGATGGACAAAAAACTTACTGCACAAAAAATGTAGAGCACGTTAAAACACACAATTTATGTTTATGTTTATTTTCTTCGGAGTTCGTCGTTTTTGAGACATTCCTTATTTTTGGTTTCTGCTGTGAAAAACTTATATTTTTCTCATATAGGAACTTGTCAACTCCTATCCATATAAACAAAGGAACTTCATTGACATAGAAACCAGCTTTTAACTATCTCTTTAACCTATGGTACTCCCTTATTTCACTTCTACTTACAAGGAAGCGAGTAATAAGAATATTTCTGTTAATTTTTTCTGATTAGCACAAAGTAAATAGAAGTATAAGCTTTTTAAGAATAATTTGTTGCAGGGATATAGAGAAAGTCATGTGAATGGTACACATCATATTTTTGTTGTTGTTAGTAGTTTGTCCTTTAACCTGGTTGGTCATATCGGACGATGAACGAAATCGGTGAAATGATGCTCAAATGATGTCGAAGTCCATGTAGCTTAAACTTACTCGACATCCGTCTGCTCAGGATAAGGGAGACACGCTACCACCACACCACACAGGCGGGCAAACAGTAGTATTGCTGTGGTAGTGGTATTTTTACTTTGTCTAAACGTACTATGTAAATGGTGTATAGAGAAGGTATTGTAATGCACCCAAAAATTCCATACCGAGATTTCACCGGAAATACATGTTTTGGGTACCCTGAATAAAAAAAATGGAAAAAGGTCCGCGTGTGAGTGTGAGTGTGGGGACAGCATAGCTCAAAAACGAAAAAGCCGTTAAATACAAAATTTGGTATCTTCAAAGGATGCGAAACGAAGATTTTCAAGAAAATTCCCCACCCCCAACTACACTTTACATGGAACTTTTTTTCAAAAATTTTGATTTTATTATAAATGGCTCTAACGACTTTGATTAAAATCTGTTATTTAAGACATTTACATGCTAAATAAAATGTTTATCTTGAGTTTTCTGGGAATAGCCTCTGAAGACTACTTTATTCAGGATGAATTTTATGAAATTTTGCATAACTGCTAAACAATAAGAGATGGACAAAAACTTACAAAAAATGTAGAGCACGTTAAAACATACAATTTGCGTTGCATACATTTTTTTTTTCGTGGAGTTGATCATTTTTTTTTTTTTTTGATATTCCTTGTTTTGGTTTCAGCTTTGAAAAACGTACTTTTCTCGTACAGGAATTTGTCAACTCGTGTCCATACAAACGAAGGAACTTCAGTCACATAGCAACCAGCTTTTGACTATCACTTTAACCTATGGTACTCCCTTATTTCGCTTCTACTTACAGGAAGCAAGTAATAAGACTATTTCTGATCACTTTTTCTCGATTAGCATGACGTAAATAGAAGCATAAGCTTTTTAACCATAATTTGTTGCAGAAATATAGAGAAAGTCATGTGAATGGAACACATCAGTTTATTTTTACTTTCCAGCTCTCATAGTTTCTGAGAAAAAGGCATATAAGTATCCAAAAATGCTGTTTTAAGAAAACTGAATTTAAAGATACAAATGCTCTAAAAATGGGCATTGCATAACAGTTTTAAAGAAAAGCAGACTAGCATTTACATTTATTTAAACCTCTTAACCCTCCAAAATTATACATTTTCTGAAATAGAAATAATAGTGATTTTATTAGTGTCTAAAACACAAAATGTTAATTTTTTACCAATTCAGAGAACCTTGTCCCCTAAATAGTTAGAAGTTATTATTGAGAAAACGAAAACAGCTAAAAATTTCCGTGTAAATTAGGGATGAAGGACTGTTATAAACTTCCTGGTATTGCAAAGCCGCAAGATTGGCTTGGATACAAATATTGGTGTTTATAAAACTTTTGTTTTAGAATTAAGCTGATCTCTCTCTCACCTATATATACAGAGACACAGTTCTCCAAAAATATGTTTTTTGGATTCAGGGGAACTCACAATTACATTGTAATCTTGATATTGCATTTTTTAAATGGAATCTATTGCTTCCTGTACTTAGGTAAATAGTAGAGAAAATAAAAATGACATTCTTTCGTGAATGAAAGGAGAGACAATTGAGAAACCCAAACGTATCAGTGTGCTAGTTCAGCTGTACATTAACTGATGACGTATATTTTCATTAGTGAAGGCCCAGCCTTCAGTTGTTTTTGTGTAAGGTATAAGATGAATTTGTAGAGCACAATGGAACAGGTGCCGTTCCGCTTCATTGGTTTCATTATCTGGGAGGTTTGTCTGGACGGTTATGTCCCTTCACCTGTTTGACTTCGAACTAAATCAACTGGTACTCCATACCTTAAGTGTAATGATAGGTATATAATATATGTATTATATATAATAAATGCGAAAGAAAAACAAAATCTAACTACATAAAAGTATAGATGTCATTAAACCACACAATCCATGTTAAATAAACCGGTACTGATATATATTTTTTATTGTTTCATTTATATAGCCCCCTCTATCATCTAAGGTCATATCGGCGGCTTTGCACTTGAAACAACTCGTTGTCTGTAGGTTCTTTTACGTTTGGTTGAAATCATTTTTAATTTCCTCAACCACACACACATTCACTCTCACATACATACTTCCAGACTCTGTGGGGGATAGGGAATAATTCTGGCTGAAGAAAAAGTCCCTGGCCCCAGCCGGGAATCGAACCCGGGACCTCCGGGTGATTCTTTGTTACTGATCTGAATTATCAACTACTCATACTTTTTCCAAGTGGTAAGCGAATATTAATTTTTATGTAATCCTAACATTAAAACGGCATGATTCGTTCGGTATTACACTATTTCTGGCACCAGTGACAAGACACCAATGACGTCATCACCGCCATCTCCATGTGCTTGTAAGAAAACCTGAAATCGTCACTCTCGCAACTGCAGCAACATAGAATCAAGAGAATCGCCTGATTAAATTTATTTTAAAACTAACAACAATATACATTGATTTTTTCTTGTCGATAAGAGATGAAATCACGAGTTGTATTTGATAAGGCAATTCAGCAAAATACGAGGTACGTCAAGAAAGTAAGTTCCGTTTCAATTTATCTCCGCTGCAGCGCTGCGATCGCTGTTCCGCACATGCACGGTAGACGCTCTGTATCAAGGAGAAGAAATGTGCGCCATTTGGAGATCGCTGTCAGCCACATACGCTTTATTGTGCTTGTTTACAATGTCGGTGTTGATTGAAAATCCCGCCGCTTGTGAAATCAGATCTGTGATTCGTTTTCTGAATGCTAGGAAAGTGAAACCAATTGAAATTTATCGGCAAATTTGCGAAGTTTACGGACAAAATGCGATGAGTGATTCAATAGTGAGAAGATGGGTCCGACAGTTCAATGAAGGACGTAGTGAAGTGCAGGATGAAGAACGAAGTGGGCGTCCATATTTGGTTACAGAAGAACTGGTTCACGCGATGTATGACAAGATCCAGGAAAACAGCAAATTTACAATTAGTGCTCTCGCTATGGAATTTCCCCAAAGCTCACGATCACTAATTCATGAAATTGTCCTGAAATTTCGTAAACTTTGCTCACGTTGGGTACAGGCGGCAAACTTCTATGAAGGAGGTATACAAAAACTTATGCCACGCTATGACAAATGCCTGCAAAATTTCTGCAGTTATGTGGAAAAGTAGTTTGAGAGTTGTAGAATTTTGTGCAATAAATAATTATTCTGTATCTTTACACAATTTAATTTTATCACCAAACGGAACTTACTTTCTGGACGTACCTCGTAGATTATTAATAACTTGCTATATATAGGAAGGGAGATCTTATCAGGTTATGATTGTAATATTTACATTAGTTCTCAAATAGTAGATGACGCTTTCGATCATGCTTATTTACAGATTTTTTTTTTCTTTCTTCACTGCTTCCTGAATTAAACAAATGAACGTCAGGTGCGACAAGATTTCAAAGAAATGAACATCAGCTGTGATAAGATGTTTCAACAATATCTCTCCAGTCAGATGTCCGCGATTGGTTAAAATTGCCTAATATCGGCCATTGCATTGACGCTTCAATAGTTTAGCTAAGTTGTCAGCAAAACAGAGTTATAATTATACCTAAATATTAGCCATAAATAATGCGAAACTAAACCAATAAAATTATTATATTATTCTAAAGTACCAGGCGCCCTAAACGAGCAAACCATCTCACAACTTCTGAAGTCCATGCGAAGAAACCCGGAAGAACATTTTGCAGTTGCCCTGAGCGGCAGTTATGGTGTTATTTCATTTTACTTGAGGAATATATTAGCTGACGATAGAGAAGCCATCTGCTTCATTTAGAGAGAGAGAGAAATAATTTTATTCATGCAATGAGACTCGGGCGGTCACACAAGACTATAAACTTAATCATCCGAGGCTTTTACAACAGCGGCTGGAAATTAAGTCGCTCGACGTTGAAAAATTTGCATTTCACGCCTCCGGCCGTTCTCACTAGGACAATAGATTGACTCACGATATGGTCTCTTTCATTAATGTAGAAAACCGTATCTCTCTGATAGATCTCCTTACTTTAATGGCAATGTTTCTGTGACCTTGTGTTCGGCGAGAGTAAATTACTCCTTTCATAAAAAGGGGAGTTAGTGTTCAACTATTCTGATACTTTATAATCACTTTTTCCACCCGTCATTTCATATAGAGTTCCCACAAAATTCTATATAACTATTTTTACGTTCTATACATGTTTGTAGTAAATAAAAGGTATTGAATTCCAACAAAAAATTCGGTACTGATATTTCACTAGAAATGCACGATTTGAGGCCCACTGAATAACAAAAATAGAAAAAAAAAATGTCTGTGCCCATAAGCCTTTAAATAGCATAACACAAAAACGTAAAGTCCATTAAACACCAAATTTGGTATACAATTTCAGCATCTCTCAAGGATACCATACCTAAATCCTCAAGAAACTACACCAACCTTAAACTGCGTTTTACTGGAACACTTTTCGAAAATTTTGATTTTCTCAAAAATACTCTAACAATGTGTATTAAAATACCATATATTTAAGATATTTTCTTGACAAAAAAAAGGTATATTTTGTATATTCTGGGACTAGACTCCGAAGATCTCTTCATTCTGGATGACTTTTGTCTAACTGGTAAACCACAAGAGATAGATAAAAACTTACTGGACAAAACATACACTTTATGTCCCCCTTTTTGTAGAGTTAACCATTTCCGAGATATTCTTTGTTGTTCGTTTCAATTTTAAACTACCTAAACTTTTAAATAAAAGGCATATTATTTTTCTTTTGTTTTAGTGCTAGCCTTGCAAGGAGAAGCGAGTTTCAACCACATAAAACCAGCTTTTAAAACATTTGAATATCCCTTTAGCCAATTGTATTTCTTTATTTCCCCTCTATTTGTAAGGAAATAAGCAATAAATCACTTCTGCAAATATTGTTCTTGATTAGCACGAAGTAAATAGAAGATTAGCCTTTTGTAACAATAGTTTGCAGAGAAAGTCATATGAGTGGAACACGTCAGATTTTCTTTTGTTTTTACTCCTGGCCATGCAGAGAGAATTGTAGTGAATCACATAGCAATCGATTTTTAAAAGATTTGATTACCTTTTAGCTTTAGTGTGATTCCTGTTTCTTCTTAGCTATAAGGAACTAAGTAATAAAACCATTTCTGCTAACGTTTATCTTGAATAGCACGGAGTTGACAGAAGTACGATTTTGTAAGAATAGCAAGAATATGTAGAAAAAGTCAGGTGAATGGCATATTAGCTTTTTAAAAAATCTGAATATCGCTTTAGTGTCATCCACCGTGGTAACATGCTTGCCTTTGGTTCCTAAGGTCACGGATTTTTTCGAACGTAAGTAATTATCATGACTTCCCTCTGAAGGGAAATAAAGCCATTGGTCCCGTGACGAAGATCTACGGCACATAAAAAACCTCAAGCCTGATAAAGAGGCCTGTGAGCAAAATTAAGCTATCTTTCACGCTCAATATGGAATGGGACGCTAAGAACTGCAGTAGTTAAGAGCATCCATAAATACAACTGAATTTTAATTTATCTCTTTATCCTAGGGTATGCCTCTACTTGCAGTGATGTGTAATGTAAAAGTATCTATATTAACCCGAATACTTAAAAAGTATACGGTTTTAAAAGTACAGTTATAGACAAGTGAGTAGTGAAAGCCATGTGAATATCAGACCTAAATGATTAATTTCTGTAGCACATATATACAATGTACATGTGTTGTATTCCGCCCTTAAATTCATTCGATAACATATGTTTTGAGATCCCTAAATCCAAAAAGAGCATTTTTTTAGAAAATGTGTGTGTATGTGTGTATGTGTGTGTACGACTGTGGATAGTATAGCTCTAAAACGACAAGACCGTTAAATACCAAACTTGGTATTTATCTTAACTATCTTACAAGGATACACACGAAGATTTTAAAGAAAATCTTACAAGAAAAGTTTTCCGAAAATTTTGTTTTTCTTAAAATTGACTCTAAATTTTTTGATTAAAATGCCGTATATTAAAGATATTTACATCACAAATAAAATGCATATTTTGAATTTTCTGATAAAAGCCTCTGAAGACATCTTTATTCTGGATACGTTTTGCAAAATTTTGCATAACTGTTTAACCCTAACAGATAGACAAAAACTTGCTTCACAAAAAATATATATCTTGTTAAAAAACATAATTTATTTCATACACATTTTTCTTGTATAGTTGAAAGTTTCCAAGATATTCAGTGTTATTGTTTTCAATTTTAAACTTTCTTAACTTTTCTCAAACGGGGCCTAATGTATTTCCTTTTTAGTTCCTCTACACGTACTATGTACGTAGTGTATCGAGAAGGTATTGCACTACACCCAAAATTCGATACCGAGATTTCACCGGAACTACAAGTTTTAGGGTCCCCTGTATCCAGAAAAGCATTTTTAGAAAAAAGGCCCGTGTGTCCGTGTGCCTGTGAACACAAAAACTCGTAAAATACCAAACTTGTATTTAAGTTTATTATCTTCCAGGGATGCGACACGAAGATTTTGAGAAAAATCCCCTCACCACAAACTACCCTTTACATGAAACTTTTTTCAAAAAATTTGATTTTCTCAAAAATAGCTTTAACGATTTTGATTAAAATATCCTATATTAAAGATATTTACCTCAAAAATAAAATGTATATCTTGAATTTTCTCCTAATAGCCTCTGAAGACATCTTTATTCTGGATGAATTTTACGGAATTTTACATAACTGCTAAACCGTAAGAGATGGACAAAATCTTACTACACAAAAATGTAGAGCACGTTAAAACACACAGTTTATGTTATATACTTTTTTTTTTTTTTTTGTGGAGTTGGTCCTTGTTTTTGATTTCATCTTTAAAAAACTTACACATTTCTCACTTTAACCTATGGTGCTCTCTTATTTCGCTTATACTTACAAGGAAGCAAGTAATACGGCTATTTCTGCTAATGTTTATCTGGATTTGCATGATGATAAAATAATCTTTAATAAGAATAGTTTGTGTATGGAACAGCTAGAGAAAGTTTGATGAATGGAACACACCAGCTTTTCTAATTGTTGTGGAATTTGATTTGCAGTTTAATTTGTATTTTTTGCCGAAAGTCAATTTTGGCGACCTATTTATTTAGCCGTGCATGTTTTCACGCTGCAAGAGTCTGTTATTGGCATCAGCTGAATTGGGTAGTATTATTCCAGGTATACGTCAGTTCTGACACTCCGATGGGACAATTACCCTAACTGTAAATGCAGCGATTCATCTCAGCACAAAATTAAGCACACACTGAACCTGCAATCATGAGGTTCGTTCGTCCGTTGGCCGCTCACCCGCGTATTACACGTACGTACATAGCTCTTTTCGGTTGACCTTTTCCTTTTTTGTTTCCTGCCTTACTTCCCCTCCACTCTGGCTTTAAAATTGCCTCTTACGGTCAAAAATTGGGAAGTATGCAAGGAACACGCGCGTCTATTGGCGTGAAAAATCACCAAGTGAGAAATGCATATTTTCACTTCCTCACACGAGGTCAGGTCTATGGATTTGTACCAGTTTGAATACTTTACTTTACAATGAAATTGTGAAGTACTGGTGATATAGCTATCTTAAGGGACACTCGGAGTGAAATTTTAAATTTCTATATCTTTATTTTCTCTACTCGTACTACGTACAGAGAAGGTATTATATTCCACCCAAAATTTGATGTCGGATTTCGCTGAAGTATATATTTTGAGATCCGCTGAGTCCCCCACCCAAAGAAAATCATTTTAGATAAAAATGCATGTGTGTATTTGTGGACAGCTTATCTCTTAAACTAAAGACCGTTAAATACCAAACTTGCTGCTTAATTCTAGTAAGTTTCAAGGATGCAACAAGAAGATGTTCAAAAATATCTCCCTCTTCAAACTAGCTTTTACTAGGAAATATTTTGAATTTTTTTGCTACTCAAAATTGCCACAAACGATTTAGATTAAAATCGCACTTATTAAAGATATTGTCATCACAAATAAAATTTATATCTTGAATTTTCTGGGAATAGCTTTTTGAAGACCTCTTTATTCCGTGTGACTTAGCGTAACTGGTAAACCGTAAGAGCTACACAAAATTTTTTTTACTACCTAAGAGATGTAGGTTTCTTAAATCACACACTTTATGTCATACATTGTTTTTTTGCAGAAATAAGCATTTCCGATGTATTGCGGTTATTGGTTTCAATTTTCAAATAGTTTTACTTTTCTCAACCAAGATGTCGTCATCTGTGTTTCTTTTATTTTACTCCTGGCCATGCAAAGAATTGAATTTCAATGATAGTCGCAGAGCGAAGCCTTTAGAACGTTTTAGTGTAGCTTTACCATAGTGTTCTCTTATACCCATAAGGAACTAAGTAATAATACCATTCTTCTAATGATATCGCAGTTAGAGTAGAAAGAAGAAGAATCTTTTGCAAGAAGTTTGTAGAACAGGTAGAGAAAGTTATGTGAGTAGAACACTTGATATATTTTATTTAAATAAAGTAATTCGTATTGTGTAAGCTTGGAAATGCCCCGCTTGTTAATGAAATGTTTATGTAGGTTGAGTCATTAAGTCTCTTGACATTTTGCTCATATTGTTTATTTATGCATAGGTAAACGGAAACTATGTTTACAATATAGGAAAGATCAGATGACATTTTCGGTCGTACGAGGATTAACTTACGAGCAGGTCCAAGAAGAATTCACTAGAAAGTTCAGGAAACCAGGTCCCAATCGGCAGGCTGTTAGAGATCTGGCACTGAAACTGAAACTGTTGCTGATGAGGCGAATCTTTGTTCGTGGCCATCTCAACGAAGTCTTCCGTGGTAGGTGGATAGGTCGTGGTTCACCGAGAATTTGGGCGGCCCGCTCTACAGTTCTGACAACGCTATACTTCTTCAAGTCTAAAGTTAATGTAGTGAAGATCAACACCTTGCCATGTTGGCAAAAGTGTTTCAGTCCACACAACAAAGATAGAGTCTGTGTCCTGTCTTAGAGGGCCACCATATTGAAATGTACTGGGTTTATCATCCAGCAGTTATTACTTTCCAAATGCAATAAAAGGTTTCACATAAAACACTGTTTTGACGAAAATATCAAGAGACTTTTGAACCACGCTGTATATTACAGCCAGTATAGTTTATCATAAGTAATACCAAGAATGCTTTCATCTTGTCAATAAGAGATGAAGACACGAATTGTATTTGATAAGACAATTCAGCGAAATAGATTATTAATACTTTATAATATATAAGAAGGGGGATTATGTCAGGTTATGATTGTAATACATTAGTTCTCAAATGGTAGATGACGCATTCGACCATGTTTATTTACCGAATGCTCTGAATTGTATGGCCGACCGTGCGTACACCCAATGTACGAATATCGATAGCAATAATAGAAATAGGGAACAATTATTTTATTTTTTAATAACTAATGACATTATGAACTGGATAAAGGTTTAAATAAACATTGTAACTGAATTAATTGAAAGTAAATTGTGGAAGAGGCAGTTATTAAAATCTGACGTGTTCCATTCACATGACTTTCTCTTTATCTCTGCAACAAATTATTGTTAAAAAGCTTATGCTTCTATTTACTTCATGCTAATCGAGAAAAAATTAACAGATATAGTCTTAATATTGCTTCCTGTAATTAGAAGCAAAATAAGGGAATACCATAGGCTAAAGTGATAGTCAAAAGCTGGTTGCAATGTGACTAAAGCTCTTTTGTTTTTATGGATAGGAGTTGACAAACTGCTGTATAAGAAAAGTAAAGTTTTTAAAGCTGAAACAAAAAGAAGGAATATTTAAAAAACGACCAACTCCACGAAAAAAATGTATATAACAAACATTGTGCGTTTTAACGTGCTCTACATTTTATGTATGGTAAGTTTTTGTCCATCTCTTACGGTTTAGCAGTTATGCAAAATTCCGTGAAATTCATCCAGAATAAAGTAGTCTTTAGAGTTTATTCCCAGAAAATTCAAAGTATACATTTTATTTTTCAGATAAATATCTTTAATATACGATATTTTAATCATATCGTTAGAGCCGTTTTTGAGAAAATCAAAAATTTCGAAAAAAGTTCCATGTAAAGGGTAGTTTGAGGTGGGGAGGTTTTTCTCAAAATCTTCGTATCGTACCTCTGGAAATGGAAATGGCGTGTTACTTATGGACGCTCTTTAACTGCTTTGGTTCTCAGCGTCCCATTCTATATTGGGCGTGAAAGATCGCTTAATTTTGCTCAGAGGCTTCTCTTATCAGGCTTGAGGTTCTTTTACGTGCCGTAAATCTACGACACGGGACCCACGGTATCTCTGGAAGATACTAAACTTAAATACCTACCAAGTTGGTATTTTACAGACTTTTCGTTTTTGAGTTATCGTGTTCATAGACACATGGACACACACACGAACCTTTTTCGATACAAGGGACTCTAGTACATATATATCCGCTGAACTCTCGGTACCGAATTTTTGAGTGCAGTGCAATACCTTCTCTATACTTTATGTACATAGTACGTATTGTAACCAAGACAGGAGGCTAAACAAACGCACGTCAGGTGCGACAAGATTTCAAAGAAATGAACGTGAGCTGTGATAAGATGTTTCCTCAGAATTGCACCAGCCAGATGACCGCGATTTGTTGAAATTGCCTAATCTCGGCCATTGTATTGGTGCTTTAATAGTTGAGCTGTATTGTCACCAGTCTCAATGAACGACGCAGCCTGTCTTGAGGCTCTGAAATGGCTGTGATGTATGACACAAAGAGGGCTTCTGCATCTGATTTAGGTTGTTATTGCACTAAAGCAAATATTGTACAGTCTCAGGGAAGACTCCTATTAAAAAAACCACCAGCGTCCCTTGCAATCTACAGGGGGTGGATGTGGGGGGGGGGGGGTCGCTGCTTATAAGCAAGGGGCTGGAGCTATTTTTATGGCTTAAATCACATCGCTCATTCACAAGGGTCCGGCCTGGTCTCACACAGGAAAAGTGTTGTAAACTTTTTCCTTTAAAAAAGCCTTCGGAAGATATCGAGGGGAGATTTTTAGCAGGGCTATAAAACATCAAGGATTTTTAGCGGCACTCGCACCCCTCTTTGACGAACCTGTATAACAAAATCTGAATTCCCGCTTTCTCCCCTTTTAGCTGCCATTAGCTGAACACTTGTTGGCGTTGGTGGCGCGCGTTTCTGGAGATGTTGGCACAACAGAACACCTACCTGCACCGTTATCAAGGAAAGATAATTTTAATGACCCCGACTTTTAAAAAATATTTTCTCTATGATTTTCAGGTTGCTAAAAATTGTATATGCGTTACGGTAAAAAAAATCGAATATGTTACGTTCACATGACTTTCTCTACCTGTTCTGCTCACAAACCATTCTTATAAAGAATTATTCCTTCACCTACATCATGCTAACCGAGATAAATAGCAGACATATTATTTCTTCCTTATAAGCAGAAGGGAAATACACAGTACAATAGCCTAAAGTCAAAAGTCAAATCTGTTAAATACTGGTCGCTAAGTGAAACAATTGCTGAGTCCGAAAAAATCATTTTTAGAAAAATGTCGTATGTGTGTCTGTGGGCAGCATTGTTCTAAAAGAAAAGCCCGTTACATACCAAACTTAGTATTTAAGTCCAGTATCTTCCAATGATGCTACATGAAGATTTTCAAGAAAATCCCCTCTCCCCTCAACTATCCTTAAGGTGGGAAAAATTTCGAAAATGTTTATTTTTAAAAAATGGCTCTAACGATTTTGAGTTAAATACTGTATATAAAGATATTTCATTGCGAGCAAACTGTGCATCTTCAATTTTCTGAGAATAGCCTCTGAAGACCTCTTTATTCTGAATGAATTTTGCTGGATTTTTCATAACTGGTAAACCGTATGAGATAGACAGAGGCTTCTACACAAAAAACGTAGATCTCGTTAAAACGAGTTGACCATTTTGAGATATTCCTTGTTATTGGTTTCAGTTTTAAAATACTTATACTTTTCACATGGTATAGGAATTTGTAAACTTCCGGCCATGCAAAGAAACGGATTTTAATCACATAGCAACCAGCTTTTAAAACATTTGACTATCGTTTTAGTCTAACATTTCCCTTCTTACAAGGAAACAAGTAATAATACCATGTCTGCTAATCATTAGGATGAAGTAGTTAAAATAATAGGCTTTTTAACATAATTTGTCACAGGTGCAGAAAAAGTGATGTGCATGGAACACTCAGATTTTTTAACTGATACTTCAGCCTGCATACCTATATATTTCCGAAATACAGATGTAAAATCCGGTTTCGTCTTCAAAGAGTAAGATCCATTGCTGTGTCGACTAAGATTTCACAATGGTGTTCTTTGGAAATATTTAGCCAGCTCATTTGGCCGAAGGATCCTGAGATGGTCATTACACCTGCGTGCGTGCGCACTCGAGCACAGTAATGGCTATTCGAGATGAATAAAAACATTTGCTTTGAACGTCCACAAAATTATTGCGCCATGTGATTAGAGAAAGAAATAAAACACACAGCGGAATGACTTGCTGAAATGAATATTAATTTATCTTCCAGAAAGCCTTTACCAAAGCGAGTGGTCATTCCCGAACCGGGTTGTCGTGGACAAGTGTACATAGGTTTCCATTAGTCGGACTATGTAATTTGCAAAATGTATGACGTAGAAATAGCTGTATCATTAACAGAAATGTCTCTGCCTGCGTCACTGTCGTAATCTCCACCATCGGATAATTAAACAAAGGACTGCCTGGGAAACAACAGTCTACCACAATTTATCTCGAGTGCAATTCGGATTTCTTACTTTCTCTACCACCTCTATAATAGGCAAAGACGGTATTGTAATCCACCTAAGAGTTAATAATTTAATTCTTATTACTTTTTTACTTTCTCTAGCCCTGTATGTACAATGTACATAGGGATAGAGAAGTATTGCATTCCACCCAAAAATTCGATGTCGAGATTTCACCAGAAATACATGTTTTAGGACCCCCTGAATCCAAAAAAAGCATTTCCAGAAAAAGGTCCGTGTGTCTGTGAACACGATAACTCAAAAACGAAAAGTAGCTAAAATACCAAACTTGGTATTTAAGTTCAGTATCTTCCAGGGATGCGACACGAAGATTTTGAAAAAAATTGCCCCACCCCAAACTATCCTTTACATGGCACTTTTTTCGAAAATTCTGATTTTCTTAAAAAGTGGCTCTAACGATTTTGATTAAAATATCGTATATTAAAGATATTTACCTGACAAATAAAATGTATATCTTGAATTTTCTGGGAATAGCTTCTAAAGACCTGTTTATTCTGGATGAATTTTGCTTAATTTGGCATAACTAATAAACCGTAAGAGATAGACAAAAACTTACTAACAAAAAACGCAGGTCTTGTTAAAATACACAATTTACGTCATATACATTTTTTTCGTGGAGCTTACTGTTTTCGAGGTATTCATTGTTATTGGTTTCAGTTGTGAAGTACTTATACTTTTCTTAGACGGGAGAGTCCGTTTTTCTTTTGTTCTACTCCTGGCCAAGAAAAGAAGCGATTTGTAATGACAATCGCATAACGGCAGCTTTTAAAACATTTGACTATCGATTTAGCCTAGTGTATTCCCTTATTTTCTTCCTACTTATAAGGAAGTAAGTAGTAAGAGCATTGTGCTGAATACCTCGATTAGCAAGATGCAGAAAGGAGAATAATCTAATGTAAGAAGTTTGCAGAACGGCTAGAGAAAGTCATGTGAGTGTAACACATCAGATCTTTTACATATACTATCTACATAGTGTATAGAGAAGTCATTGTATTTCACCAAAACATTCTACACCGAAATGTTACCAGAAATACACTTTTAAGTCCCCCTGAATCGAAAAACTAATTCTTAGAACATTTCAATAACCTTGGTATTTAAGTTTAATATCTGCTAAGGATGCACACGAAGATTTTAAAGAAAAGTTTGAGGGTAGTAAAGGGTAGTTTGAGGAGGGGGATCCTCAAACTATCCTTTACATGAAACATTTTTCGAAAACTTTGATTTTCTCAAATGTGTTTCTACGATTTTGATTTAAAGCTGTATATAGAAGATATTTACATGACAAATAAAATGTGTATCTTGAATTCTTTGGGAATAGCCTCTGAAGACTTTTTTATTCTGGATGAATTTTGCTGAATTTTGTATAACTGCTAAACCGTAAGATATAGACAAAAAATTACTACACAAAAAATATAGATCTCCTTAAAACACACAATTTATGAGATGTATGTATTTTTGGTAGAGCTGACTCTTTCCGGGATATTCCTTATTATTAGTTTCAGCTTCAAAATACTTCTACCTTTTCATACAGGGATTATTGTAAACTCCTGGCCAACAAACAAATGGATTTCAGAACATGGCAACCAGATTTTAAAAAACAGTGACTAACTTTAGCTTGCCGCACTCCCTTATTTCCTTCTTCTTATAAGGAAGCACGTAATACCATTTCTTCTAATTTTAGCATGCATAAATAGAAGATTAAACTTTTTAACAGTTTGCTGCAGATAGGCAGTGAAATTCATAAGAATGGAACACATCAGATATTTTGGAGTTGTTTAATTGTTATTCAATTTCTAGTTCTGCATTAAAAATGTTCCCGAATATGTAAATAGCACAGAAACTAGGTACTATGAGGCAATTTACACATTTCCTTCAAAATAGTTCCCCTTCGCAGTGGCATACTTCTGCAAACGCGGGTCAAGAGACAGGGCGCACTCTAGGAAGCAATTTTCAGATTCCTGTCATAGTGCCGTTATCGCATATACAGTAATTTCTTCAGCGTTCGAAAATCTTGACTGAAACGTTTATGCCATTCATACATCTGAGTTCTCTTCATCCCTGCTTCTCAATCTATGAGGGAGATTTTTTTTAATAAAACACAAAACATTATGTTCGAGCCTGCTCCGTTGTCGACATTATGAAATGCAATAAACGAATGTGAATACACAACAAAAACAGTTGCCAAGCAAAGACAACGATCATTATTAGCACGAAAATTGAAATGAACTGCCGTCATGAACGTTACCAACACCTAAAAATAAAATATCCAGGGACTTTTTGAATTTCGAATAAATTAACCACCCTTATGATTTAATCGTCCTGGAGTATTTTATGGACAAAATATATGTTGATGATTTCGCCGAAGACATATTTTAATAACACCTGAATCAAACAATTCTTATGAGGCCTTTCTCTATCTGATCTGCAAGTAATCTATTCCCACATATTATTCTTTTATCTATATCATGTTAATTGAGATAAACATTAGCGGAATTGTCTAAATATCTGTTCCCTTGCAAGTAAAAGAGGAATAAGCGATATTTTAAAAACGGTCCTTTTTGAAACAATTGAGGTTCGGTTTGCTTTGCTCGGTTCCGTTTGAGAAAAGTTAGATAGTTTAAAATTGAAACTAATAACAAGGAATACCTCGGAAACGGACAACTCTACAAGAAAAACATATATGGCATAAAGTATGCGTTTTAACCAGATCATATTTTGTGTTGTTAGTTTTTGTTTATCTTTTACAGTTTGACCGTTATTCAAAATTCTGCAAACTTCGTCCAGAACAAAGAGGTCTTCAGTAGCTATTCCTAGAAAATTCAAGATATACATTTTATTTGTTATGTAAATGTCTTTAATATACGATATTTCAATCAATATGGTTAAGAACCAGTTTTGAGAAAAACACAATTTTCGATTTTTCCACTTAGAGGATAGTTTGGTTTGGAGGGATTGTCTTGAAATTCTTTATGTCGTATCCTTAGAAAATATTAACTAAAATAGCTAGTTTTAGTGTTAAGCTAACTTTTCTTTGTTAAGTTATAGTGTTCAGAGGTACACGCACACATTTTTCTAAAAATCATACTTTTTTACTTTCTCTACAAGTACTATGTACCTACATAGTGTATAGAGAAGGTATTGTAATGCACCCAAAAATCGATACCAAGATTTCACTGTAAATACATGTTTTAGGACCCCCTGAGTCCAAAAAAATTACTTTTAAAAAAATGTCCGTGTGTGTGTGTGTGTGTGTGTGTGTGTGTGTGTGTGTGTGTGTGTTAGTAGATATCTGTGGACAGCATAGCTCAAAAATTAAAAGACCGTTAAATATCAAACTTGGTATTTAAGCATGCGACACGAAGATTTTCAACAAAATCCCCCACCCCAAATACTGTTTACATAGAAAAAAAGCAGAAAATTTTGATTTTCTCAAAAATGGCACTAACGATTTTGATTAAAACCTCTTATATTTAAGGTATTTACATGCCAAATAAAATGTATATCTTGAATTTTCTGGGAATAGCCTCTGAAGATCTCTTTATTCTGGATGATTTTTATTGTATTTCGCATAACTGGTAAACCGTAAGAGATACACAAAAACTTACTACACAAAAAATGTAGATAACGATAAAACAAAATTTATGTTACATACATTTTTTCATGGAGTTAATCGTTTTTGAGATATTTCTTATTAATTGTTTCAGCTTTAAAAAACTTATACTTTTCCCATACAGAAATTTGTCAATTCCTGTCCATACAAAGACAGGAACTTCAGTCACATAGCAACCAGCTTTTGACTATCACTTTAACCTATGGTGCTCCCTTATTTCGCTTCTACTTACAACGAAGCAAGTAATAAGATTATTTCTGGTAATTTGTTCTCCATTAGCATGGTGTAAATGGAAGGATAAACTTTCTAACAATAATTTGTTGCATAGTTGTAGTGAAAATCATGTGAGTGGAACACATTAGATTCTTTTTTTTTTTTTTTGGTCAGGGAACCCTAAAACATACATTTTAGGACAAATGTTGGGTGGAATATAATACCTTCTCTATCTACTATGTGTATATGTGCTAGAGAAAGTAAAAATCCATGTAAATGAGATTCTTTGCAGAAGTTATGCACGCCACTGTGTGAGAAATGTTGCCACAAAGCAACAGTTTAGTACACAACCTCTATCTGCTACCATTGCATTTGTTACATGTCGCCGTTGCTTTATCCTGTGACTCGAGTTGAGACAGCTCTAATAAACAACTTGGAAGCGTGAAAAACATAACCTAGAAAACAAAAAAACGCCGATGGGTTCTTGGAGATAATGACGATCCAGGCTTTGGCACTGATTTCTTTCCTTAATAAAACAATTAGTATCACATTCTACTCATGAGCTGAGGCTAATTCCTTTATTATGCTTCCCCTAAACGTTTTATAGCCAGGTGTTGCTTGACAGGTGAATCCCCTAACAATTACCAACTTCGTACCTGCTAACAAAAACAAAACAAAAGAAGGCGGTTGACGAAATGCGTTAGCGACGACGCAAGGTCATTTTACTGTCTAGCTAGAGCACGCCGAGCCGCGCGGCATTTGAAAAATTGTTTGATTCTGCGCATGTACCCTTAAGGTCGTGATCATGACCGGCAGATTTGCTCATATTTATCTCTGCTGTTCTAATGTAACAAAAATAAAAATCAATCAAAAGCGCCTTGCTGTAAGGAAGATTCCGGGTGGCTTTCTTTGCTGAGTACAAAGTTTCAGTACGCTTTTACTTTCTCTACCGTGTGCGCACATTAGACACCTTTGAAAAGGTATTGCATTCCACTTATAACATCGATATTGAAATTTCACCAGAATATGTTTCGAAACTCCCTGAATCAAAAGAAAACATTTTTAGAAAAATGTACATAGTGTAAGTATGTGCGCAACAGAAGATTCTTCTTCCTTCTGCACAATGCTAGTCGAGATAAACATCAGCAAAATATTCTTATTACTCAATTTCTTATAAGAAAAATCTTGATGTGTTCCATTCACATGGTTTTCTCTACATCTTTGCAACAAATTATTTTTAAAAAGCTTAT
Source organism: Hymenopus coronatus (assembly GCA_030762935.1). Lineage (NCBI taxonomy): Eukaryota > Metazoa > Arthropoda > Insecta > Mantodea > Hymenopodidae > Hymenopus > Hymenopus coronatus. The sequence goes on from CM060899.1 coordinate 43,166,870, forward strand.
TCCTCTATTTACTTGATACTAATCGAGAAAACTTAGCGGAAATAGTCTTATTACTTGCTTTCTTGTAAGTAGAAGCCAAATAAGCCATAAGATAAAGAGATAGTCAAAAGCTGGTTGCTATGTGACTGAAGTTCCTTTATTTGTATAGACAGGAGTTGACAAATTCCTGTATGAGAAAAGTACAAGTTTTTCAAAGTTGAAACCAAAAATAAAAAGCAAACAAACAGGAATATCTTAAAAATTATCAACTCCACGAAAAAAAATGTATATCACATAAATGGTGTGTTTTAACATGCTCTACGTTTTTTGTGTGGTAAGTTTTTGTCCACCTCTTACGGTTTAGCAGTTATGCAAAATTCCGTAAAATTCATCCAGAACAAAGTAGTCTTCAGAGGCTATTCCCAGAGAATTCAAGGTATACATTTTATATGGTATGTAAATATCTTTAAGGTACGGGATTTTAATCAAAATCGTTAAAGGCATTTTTTAGAAAATCAAAATTTTCGAAAAATGTTCCATGTAAAGGGTAGTTGGGGGTGGGGGATTTTCTTGAAAATCTTCGTGTCGCATCCTTGGAAGACACCAAACTTAAATACCAAGTTTGGTATTCAACGTTCTTTTCGTTTTTGAGCTATGCTGTCCACAGACACACACACGCACACACACACGGACATTTTTCTAAAAAAAATTTTTTTTTGGATTCAGGGGGTCTCACAACATATATTTCCGGTGAAATCTCGGTATCGAATTTTTGGGTGAATTACAATACCTTCTCTATACACTGTACATAGTACGCGTAGAGAAAATAAAAAGGAAACTAAAGGAATGCGCTATGATAAACTGATAGTCAAATGTTTTAAAATTTGTCGTTATGCGATTAAGATTGCAAATCGCTTCTTTACATTCCCGAGGCTAAAGAGAACATGAAAGGACTTTGTTTAGCCACTATTGGTGAGATAAAAACAGAATCGCTGAAGAAGCTGAACACTATAAGGAAAAGAGAGTTCCAGAAAAAATGCTGGCACAAGTGTATTATTTTGAAGGACACAAGGTTGATGTAGATGTATACATAAATACTGATTAAGAAAAAGAAAATTCCCCGTTATTTTTTATCACACCTTATACAATGTCTTACACCCCTTCACTTCTAGCGACGTTGTTGGAATTGAGAAGGCGTTACCGCAGCCATCGAGAGCATCACGCAAGACTGCTTGAGAGGGTGTGCATGAATGGGATCACCGACTGGAGGTCTACCGTATTACACGTGGTACTCACATCGAGTATATCTAAAGTGAAAACAAAACTTTAAACGCTCCCGTTTCAAGTGATGCTATGGTGCTTTATTTATATTGATTATTACTGAAAATATAGCCTTATTAAATTGTTCAAAAATATGTAGACAGTCTGTATTATTATCAAGAAAAATAAGATATACATAGTCATCATTAAACTGCATTTTACAGTATTTTTCAGAACATGATGACCCGGCCCCACTGTCCTCCCAAAGGAGACTTTAAAGTTTGGGATTAAGGTGTGTGTGGTTGGAAACCAACTCTCGCTGTTGCCAAGTCCCCCACTCGCTTCTCCCTTAACTGAGGCGCGATTCTCGACTTGCAAGTAGTGTCTTCAGGAAACAGATCTTTCTACGTCGCCTCTCCCCCACTAGTACAGTGGTAGCGGAAAATGAAATGGCGTTTTTGTTTATGGATGCTCTTTAACTGCTGTGGTTCTCAGCGTCCCATTCTTTACTGGGCGTGAAAGACCGTTTAATTTTGCTTCGTAACTCTACCACACGGGACCAACGGCTGTACTTCCCTTCCGAAGGAAGCAATGCTAAGGATTTTTACAACCGAAAAAATCCATCTTTCTCCGCCGGAATTAATCCCGTGACCTTGTATATATGAAGTTAGCATGGTAGCCATTACACCACGGAGGGCGACAGCTAGGGAGGAGCGGTCCCGTTTGAGGGTCATCATGTTTCGGAAAAACTATACGTTTTGTTGGACTTATATTTTATGCTTTAATATTGTGTTTTGTTAGAATATAAAGTATATGTTTTGTTACCAAGTAGGTATGGACTAAAGCATCAGTGATTATTATAATAGTAGATAAATTCTATAACTTGCAAAATAATTGTTAAGAATTAAAATAACTTTACGCGTATAGTGTCGGAACTCGATTAGAAAACAGATGTGCTAATTTCAAAGGAGCTGCAGTTTTGCCACTTTATTTCCATTAAAGGGAGTCAAAATGGAATTCTCATAATTTTTTTTCCATTTTCATGTTTTAACTGCATATAAATATTTCGAGATTCTCGCTCATATTGGTGTAACTTTCATAGAGGTACGCTAATTATAAATTGTTTAAAAATATTTTTTAAAATAATCTTGCGTAGTAGTTTTTTAGAACATTTTGTTACAATCACTTGGTAAGACATCAATAACTTTGTAAATAATAGTGTTAGAAACAGATTTTATTTTATTTTGATCGGAAAATTTTACTTTAGCTATTCGCAGAATCGGCATCCCATTCATATTTCCTGCATGTCAGAGTTTCGAAGTACTTCGAAGTTGTGTTTGGAAAGTTAGGTTACATTTTTTTAATATCATGTTTTTAAGCAATTTCTGAAGAATTAAAATTTTCTAAACAAATTCCCCATTATCTCAGAAACTAATTGATACTCAGGGTTGAGTTTTTTACCACACATTTGCACCTATATAGTCTTTATTTTAATGAAAAAGTTATTATGTATATGGATAAGTAATTTTTATCAAATTTAAAAAGCATAGTTTTTCAAAAAATTCATACATTTTCTTCTAATTACCAGAAGTATTCTATTTTTCATCAATCAACAGTAAAGGTGTTGCTGAGATATTGGACTAAACTTGAACATTGACAAGATAGGACATTTCGAGTTCCCTTAATAAAAGACAATCGAAACGGATCTACTTATAGAAAGTAGTATACTTAAACTGGTTCTTACCGTGATCTTTGCAGAATTGCTTCTCCCTCATGGCAGGATCACAGGCTTCTGAAATATAAAGTGCACATGTTACTCCCAGATGTCACTAATTTTCTTCAGAGAGCAATTAAACATTTATCTTATATCGTGACAACGCAAAAATTCCAGCTTAATTTATGTTCATTAAGCAATCGCCGATGAACAACGAAACTGCGCATTCATCAAATGTATAAATGACGATGCAAAACACAAGTCCCATTTGTGTAAATTCCCCACAACAAAAACAAAAACCTCAAATACTGTCTTGCTTATGAACCCCTTTAAGAGGAGATTAAGGGGATCAACAAGTGAAAATGACCAAAATTCTTGAAAATGTTGATTATTGGATTTTAATACATTGATATTGTGTGGTCCTTATAGATTATTATGCTGAAGTTCTTTTCGATTAAAATATTTTCAGAAGAAATGTAGTGCATTTTTACTTTCTCTATACGCACTATGTACATAGTGTATAGAGAAGGTATTGCACTCCACCCAAAAATTTGATACCGAGATATCACTGGAAATATATGTTTTAGGGCCCCCTGTATCCAAAAAAGCACTCCAGAAAAAGATTCGATAACTTAAAAATGAAAAGTCGGTAAAATACCACACTTTGGTATTTAAGTTTAGTATCTTCCAGGAATGCGACACGAAGATTTTGAGAAAAATCCCCCCACCCTAAATTACCCTTTTACATGGAACTTTTTGCGAAGATTTTGAATTTATCAAAAATGGCTTTAACAATATTGATTAAAATATCGTATATTAAAGAATTTACCTGACAAATAAAATGTGTATCTTCAATTTTCTGGGAAAAGCCTCTGAAGCTTACTTTATTCTGGATGAAATTTAAGGAATTTTGCATAACTGTTAAACCGTAAGAGATGGATAAAAACTTACTACACAAAAATGTAGAGCTCATTAAAATACACAATTTATGTTATATACATTTTTTTCGTGGAGTTGATCGTTTTTTAGATATTCCTTATTGGGGGGGGGGGGTTCAGCTTTAAGAAACATACAGAAATTTATCAACTCCTGTTCACACATACAAAGGAACTTCAGTCACATAGCAACCAGCTTTTGAATATCACTTTAACCTATGGTACTCCCTTATTTCGCTTTTACTTACACGCAAGTAAGTAATAGGACTGTTTCTGCTGATTTTTTCTCATTTGGTATGAAGTAAATAGAAGCATAAGCTTTTTAACAGTAATTTGTTGCAGAGATGTAGAGAAAGTCATGTGAATGGAACACGTCAGATTTTTCTTCTTTTTACTGGTTATGGATTAACTTAACTTCACATCCAAACATAACTTAGTGTTATTTACGTCGCATTCTATATGTAGCATGAAATGCCACTTAATTTTGACAAAAGGCCTCTCTATAAGGCTTGAGGTTCTTTTGCGTGCCGTAAATCTACGACACAGGACCAACGGCTTTACTTCCCCTCCGAAGGAAGCCATGCTAAGAATTTTTATATCCGAAAAAATCCTTTGCCCTCCACCGGGTTTGAACACGCGACTATATACCATTATGCTTCATGCATATGTTTTCAACCAAGTCTTCCCAATTATAAACGTTAAATTATCGTATGTAAATTCTATATTATTTTTTCTAGCATATATGTAAAATGTACATAGTAGATATTGAAGGCATTGTATTCCACCCAAAAATTCGATACTAAGATTTCACTGGAAATGCATGTTTCAGGATATCTGAATTTCAAACAAAAATTAAATTTCCTTACGTGTACGTGTCTATCTGTGGGACAGTATAGCTCACAAAAAAGTCCGTTAAATACCAAACTTGGTTTATAAGTTCAGTATCTTATAAGAATGCGACAAGACGATTTTCAAGAAAATCCTACATGGAAATGTTTCGATTTTATTTTTTTATTGTTTCATTTTCATAGCCCCCTTCAACTTTAATGATCATAACGAAAGCTTTGACTTGTGAAAGAACTCATATTCACTGTAGGTTTAGAATCACAACTTTAGATTTTCTCAAAAATGGATCTAACATTTTCGATTAATATGCCATGTGTTTAACATATTTTCATGACAAACAAAATGTATATCATTCTGGGAATAGCTTTTGATGAGCTCTTCATTCTGGATGACTTTTGTATAACAGGTAAACCGTAAGGTATTGACAAAAACTTACTACACAGAAATATTTTTTGCAGTGTTTAACGCCCATTTTTACTACTTGTGACACCGCAGGCGATGACATTGATGATACATGAAATGAAGATGGAGCACCGGTGGAATGCGATAGCAGGGGAAACCGAAGTACCCAGAGAAAACCCACCCCTGTACATCACAAATCTCACATGCGATCGTTTGGGATCGAATCCGCGGTGAGAGGCGAGTGATCTAACCACTTGGCCACGGCGCGGCCACATAAATATATAGATCTCGTTAAAACACGCGATTTATGTGATATACATTTTCTGTTATCTGTTTCCAAGACATTCCTGTTATTTTTTCAATATTAAACTACTTAAAACTTTTCTCAAAAAAAAATGCAAAATGCGCTTCGTCTCTTTATTCTAGGGAATGCAAAAGAAAACAGAATTTCAATTGTTTCACACAGCGATTGCTATTAAAAGATTTGATGATCGCTTTAGCCTAGTATATTCCCTTATTTGTCTACTACTTATAAGGAAGCAAGCAATAATGACAATTTCTGCTAATATTTACATCGATTACTATGATGTAGAAAAATTAATAATTTTTTGTAAAGAGTTTATTTGCAGAACAGAAAGAGAAAGTGGTGTGAATGGAACACATAATATATTTCTTCTTACTGAAGACAAGTTTTACTTGACATATACTATTTATAATTTTTTTTTTACTTTCTCTACACGCACTATGTGCATAGTGTATAGAGAAGGTATTGCACTCCACCCAAAAATTCGATACCGAGATTTCACCGGATATATATGTTTTAGGGTCCCTTATATAAAAAAAAAAAGCATTTTCACAAAAAGGTCCGTGTGTGTGTGTGTGTGTGTGTGTGTGTGTGTGTGTGTGTCCGGGTGTCTGTGAACACGATAACTCAAAAACGAAAAGTCGGTAACATACCAAACTTGGTATTTAAGTTTAGTATCTTCCAGGGTAGCGACACGAAGGTTTTGAGAAAAATTCCTTCACCCCAAACTACCCTTTACACGGAACTTTTTTCGAAAATGTTGATTTTCGCAAAAATGGCTCTAACGATTTTGATTAAAATATCAAATACTAAAGATATTTACCTGACAAGCAAAATGTATATCTTGAATTTTCTGGGAATAGCCTCTGAAGACTAGTTTATTCTAGACAAATTTTACGGAATTTTGCATAACTGATAAACCGTAAGACTTGGATAAAAACTTACTACACAAGAAATGTAGAGCACGTTAAAACACACAATTTATGTTATATACATTTTTTTCGTGGAGTTGATCGTTTTTGAGACATTCATTGTTTTTGGTTTCAGCTATGAAAAGCATACTTTTTCTCATAGGAATTTGTCAACTCCTGTCCACATAAACAAAGGAACTTGTCACATAGGAACCAGCTTTTGACTATCATTTTAACCTATGGTACTCCCTTATTTCGCTTCTACTTACAAGGAAACAAGTAATAAGACCATTTCTGCTAATTTGTTCCCGAGTAGCATGAGGTAAATAGAGGCATAAGCTTTTTAACAATAATTTGTTACAGAGCTGTAGAGAAAGTCATGTGAATGGTACACATCAGATTTTTTAACTTCTTTAATTAGGTTTATTTTGTTATCTAGGTTTGAAATTCTTGAGCTTCGTATAATTATTTTACTGAGATTAGAGCATTGAATACACAACTTAGGAATTAAAGCAAGATTATTTACTGATTTTCACAGATACAAGAGAGGAGTTTACGGACAAGTAATACAAAAGTTCAAGCACTTTTCTGCGAAACCTTGATAAGTGACGGAATTGCCATGCGAAACTAGGACGGAGAAAATCACCATATTTAACAGGAGCTCTCATTTCTGTGTGTGTGTGTGTGGATTCTTTTTCTGCGCTTCACTTATGAGAAGACACGACGATGTGCTGTAATTCTACGTCATAAAGCGGTGACATGCTCACGTAGTGTTTAAAATGTGATTAGAATCACAACGTTCGTAAGCCAAGAGTCTATAATAAGACGCGCATGGGAACGCAAATGTTCCTCTTCCTCCTTTTAGAAAATAATTAGTCGAGCTTGTGTCGGTGTTAGTGTTCTTGAGAACTAGGCGGCTTATAGAGTAAATCTTTCTTTTAAACCTCATTTAGATGTCTGTAGTTCAGATGGAATTAAAGCAATCTCTCTGTCGTCTTAGCGAGGTGCTTGCCAAGTGTCAGACCTGACCCGGGTACACTCAGCCTTCTGAGAGCCAATTGAGCAACTACTTGAATTAGAAGTAGCGCCTCCAGATCGAGAAGACTTCATTTTTTTAAATTTATATTTATATTTTTATTTTTAAAAAATACAGCTCCGGAAGTTTGTCAGGACTCCGGCGCTGTATTCATTTTTCCTCTTTTTTTCCAGTTTCCTAAATTTATTTAGTTGACCTATAAATGTGTAACGTTTTCTTTTTAAATATACATACACAGACATATATACATTTACAAACACCCATGCCCAAGGCGGAACTCGAACCCACGATCCCATGCGCCGCGAAGCACTAAAGCGAGACACTAGCGAGCGCAGCCACGCATACCGGCACATTAATCGGCCGGGAGGGACTCGAGGCGCTGATCACGTCTTTTTTTTTTTTTTTTTTTTTTTTTTTTTTTGTAAAAAACAGTAACGGAGTCTGATCAGGACTCCGGCACTGTATCCCTATTTACATTTCCCCCCGTAGGTTTTTACTGATTACTGGTTTTACTGTTTCTTTACAAACATATACACATTGCACAAACATATAACACCCATGCCCAAGGCGGGACTCGAACCCACGATCCCCTGCCCACGAAGCACCAAAGCGAGACGCTTTAGCGAGCGTGGCCATGGGGACCGGCATACGTCTCACCCTCCAGCACTGCACCCTATTCATGACACTTTCGGGCCGAGATGGGGGATGCAGCGGCCGGGGGGTAGGCAGAGGTCTCTTGTCGACTGTCGTGCCATGGCGTTACGTTTTATCTGTCAAATTTAGTAAAACTGCAAATTTTACTTTCTCTAGTAGCTAGAGAATATATTCCGGGTTCACCGGAAATACATGACTTGAAGATTATTGAATAAAATAATTAATGAGTTCCATTCACGTGACCTGTATCTGCTATGGAAGAAAACTACTCTTAAAAAAGATTATTCCTCTATCGACTTCATTCTAATCAAAATAAATGATCTTACTACCTAGCTCTTAGTAAGTAGAAGGGAAATAAGGGAATGCACTAGACTAAGCTGACAGTCATGTGTTTTAAAAGCTATAGCTTTGAGATTTCATTCTCTTTTCATGGCTAGGAGTAAAAGAAATGAAATACGTATACCAACTTCATTTTGAGAAAAGTATAATTAAAACCAATCACTTGCAATGTCTCGAAAATTTTAACTCTAAGGTATTACAAATTGCTTGTTTTAATGTGATCTGCATTGATTTGTGTAGTAAGAAATTATGTCTGTTTGAGAAACAGAAGGAATATCTCGGACATGGCCTACACTATAAAGTAAATACATTTATAAAAATAAAAAAATTAAATGAATAATGTGTGTTTTAACGATATCTACAGTTTTTGTATGGTCTAGGTTTACCAGTTATACAAAATTCATCCAGAATGAAAAAGTCTTCAAAGGCTACTTTCAGAAAATTCATTATATATTGAGAAAATTAGAATTTTTTAAATTTTCTCCACATAAAAATTAGTATGAGGTCCTTGAAAGATACTAAACTTGTGATACCTAGTTTAATATTTAACGAACTTTTCGTTTTTCGGTTGCGACACACACACACACACACACACACACACACACACACACACACACAGAAAGAAACACGAAATAACTTTCTCTTTGCATTTAGGGTATTGAAAACATAAATTTCGAAATTTTATGTATTTGTAAATACTTAACTCAAGAATGAAAAGTTCGTTAAATACAAAGTTTAATATTTGCATTTCAGTACCGTTCAGTATACAACCGAAGATTTCAAAGAATTGTTCCAATTCAAAGTACCCTTTAGATGACACATTGTTCGATTTTTTCATATCTCAAAAATGTCTCCAACAACTTTTATTAAAGTACCATGCGTTTAAAACAAAATGCAAACCTTAAATTTTCTAGGAAAAGCCTCTTAAATCCGCCTCATTCTGGATGAATTTTGTAGAGATGGAACCATTGTAACTAAATCATTTATGATAATGTTTATCTTGATAAGCGTGAAGTAGATAGAAGAACAAGATTTTGTAAGATTAGTTTATTGTGTAATAGGTTATACTCAAATAATATATCACAGAGGTTTTAAAAATTGCTTGAATGTGAGACATTAAAAGAATTAATATTGAGAAAAATATTGAGGGATAAATTCTAAGGTTTTGCCATTTATGTTATTATCAAATAATTGGAAAAAATTAGAAGAAAATGCAATGAAAATTTAGGGCTATAATTTTTCACAATTGCTTACCATTAAGTATCATCCCTTACTTTAAAGCTTTAGAGATTATGGTTTCCTTTTCAGAAAGTTTTATATGTCCATTATCGAAGTTACTCGGTTGAATCTTACACACCGCAAATAGCTTAACAAAGACATCTGGAGGAAGAGGATATAAAAGAGAAGAGAGCACCCCCCCTGTCCACGTGCCTAAACCCGCGCCTCTTTGCTTCCTGTCACTATGAAGGGTTACCGCACGCGCGACACCTGTGCTGGGGTCGAACCGATGCAGTTCAGGTATACCTCACTTCTTTGAGCGTAACCTGTCTTTTCAAGTGGCGGGTAAGAAACCCTCCAGGCATCGTACTGCCAATTGTGGTTATCAGCTACCGAACAATTGCTCAGAAATTAAATACTAGAATAAAAATCTGATGTGGAATATCTCAGTAATGGACAATTCCACGACAAAAATCTTATACGACATAAATTACGTGTTTTAACACGTGCTACATTTTTGTGTAATAAGTTTCTTACGGTTTACCAGTTATGCAAAATTCAGCAAAATTCATTCAGAATAAACAGGTCTTTAGAGGCTATTACCGGAAAATTCAAGATATACGTTTTATTTGCCATATAAATATATTTAATATACAGAATTTTAATCAAACTCGTTAGTCTATTTGGGAAAATCAAGCTTTTCGAAATTTTATCCATCTAAAGGATAGTTTGGAGTGGGGAGATTTTTCTCAAAATCTTTTTTTTTTTTTGGTAGTGTTTAACGTCCGCTTTTACTGCTCTGTCACCGCAGGCGATGACATTGATGATACATGAAGATGGAGCCCCGGTGGAATGTGATGATGGGGGAAACCGTAGAAAACCCGCCCCTGCGCCGCTTTGTCCACCACAAATCTCACATGTGGTCGCTTGGGATCGAACTCGGGCCGTCAAGGTGAGATTCTCAAAATCTTCCTGTTGTATCCCATGAAGATACTAAACATAAACACCAAGTTTAATATTTTACCGACTTTTTCTTTTTGAGTTATCGTGTTCACAGACACACGGACACACACATTCCATGAAAATGCAAGATGTATGTTTTATTTGTGATGTAAATATCTGAAATATAGGGGATTTTAATGAAAAACGTTAGAGACAGACATTTTTTGAGAGAAATAAACATTTTCGAATATTTTTCCATGTAAAGAGTAGTTTGTGGTGGGTGTATTTTCTTGAAAATCTTTGTGTCGTATCCTTGGAAGATACTAAACCTAAATACCAAGTTTGATATTTAACGGTCCATGGATCTTTTTCTAAAAATGCAATTTTCGGGCTCAGGAGAGTCCAAAACATATTTTTCCGTTGAAATCTCGACTACGAATTTTTGAGTGGAATACAATACCTTCTCTATCCACTATGTACATTGTACATGTGTTCCATTCACATAACTTTCTTTAGATGTTCCAAATATAAACTTTTCTTACAAAATATTAATTACATTATCTACTTCATGCTAACCGAGATAAACATTAGCAGAAACGGTCTTATTACTTCGTTGTAAGTAGAAGGAAAATAACCCAATACATTATCCTAAAGTGATAGTCAAATTTTTTAAAAGCTGGTCGCTATGTTAAACAATTGAGGTTCTTTTCACTTTGCATAGTCCCGTTTGAGAAGTCAGACAATTTAAAACTGAAACCAATAACAAGGAATATCTCAAAGTCGTTCAACTCCACAAGAAAAACGTATATGAAATAAACTATGTGTTTTAACCAGATCTACACTTTTTGTGTATTAAGCTTCTATCTAGCTGTTATGGCTTAACCGTTATGAAAAAATCCTGAAAAATTCATCCAGAATAAAGAGCTCTTGAGAGGATGTTCCCATAAAATTCAACATATACATTTTATTTGTGATGTGAATATCTGTAATATACGATAGATGTTTTAATCAACAGAGAGGAATTTTTGAGAAAAATAAACTTTTCAACAATTTGTCCATGTAAAGGGAAGTTCAGGGTAGCAGGATTTGTATTGAAAATCTTCGCAACCTTAGAAGATATATCTAGTAGTAGAGAACGTAAAATTGTATGGTGCTACGAGAATCTGGAGCGCAGATGTTCTGTCTATGAATATTTTGAATATTATAGAATGTGAAGGAATATCTCGTGTAATACAAGGTGAACTTTTTTTATCTTACACTTGCATCAAAACAAAACTGGCTCTAATTATGAAATAACAGGCGAGTATATGCGGAAACGAGTTATAGATAAACGATTGTGATAAGTGTATGAAGTTGGAAAGCTCTCTTTTGTGCTTCAGACTTGGATACCATTGTTATAAAAATGCTGAAGCCACAGTGACAATGAGAAAGCAAGCTTTATAATGTTTCTTATCAATGCAATCTTTATACATAATATACGCTCTGTCCCAAGTTTATAGCTTGTCTGATACGCTTGCTGTTATTTCTGAGCGTATTCCGAGGTAAGTGATCGTTTTACGTGTTCCACCCAAAAGTTAATTTTATGTTCATAATAAAAATCTGACGTGATCCATTCTCATAACTTACTCTACATCTCCGCAATAAATTATTGTTAAAAGGCTTATTCTTCGATTTACTTAATGATAATCGAAAAAAATGGCAGAAAGGGTCTCATTACTTGCTTCCTTGTAAGTGGAAATGAAATAAGCGAGTACACTACTCTAAATCGATAGTCAAATATTTTAAAAGCTGGTTCCTATGTGACCGAAGTGCCTCTGTTTGTATGGATAGGAGTTGACAAATTCCTGTATGAGAAAACTATAAGTATTTTAAAGCTGAAACTAATAACAAGGAGTATCTTAAAAAGGGTCAACCTCGTGAAAAAAATGTATATAACATAAATTGTGTGTTTTAACGATTTCTGCATTTTGTATGTGGTAAGTTTTTGTCTATCTCTTACGGTTTACCAGTTATGCAAAATTCCGCAAAATTTATCCGGAATAAACATGTCTTCAGAGGCTATTCTCAGAAAATTGAAGATATGCAGTTTATTTGGTATGTAAATACCTAAAATACAAGAGATTTTAAACAAAGTCCTTAGAGCCATTTTTCAGAAATTCAAAATTTTCGAAATTTTGTCCATGTAAAAGGGGGATTCTCTTGAAAATCTTCGTGCCGAATCCTTGGAAGATGCAGAACTGAAATATCAATATGGTTTTTAACGCTCTTTTTGTTTTTGAGTTATGCCGCCTAAAGACACACACATGTGTCTGTGAACACGATAAATCAAACACGAAAAGTCCGTAAAATACCATACTTGATCTTCTAGGGATGCCACATGAAAATTTTGAGACCAATCCCCCCACCCCAAACTACACTTTAGATGGAACTTTTTTAGTACATTTTGATTTCCTCATAGATGGCTCTAACAATTTTGATTAAAATATCGTATTTTAAAGATATTTACCTGACAAATAAAATGTATATCTTGAATTTTATGGAAAAAGTCACATAAGACTACTTTATTCTGGATGAATTTTACGGAATTTAAATAACTACTAAACCGTAAGAGATGGATAAAAACTTACCACACAAAAATTAGAGTAAGTTAAAACAGACAATTCATGTTTTTTACATTTTTTTCGTGTAGTTGATCGTTTTTGAGATATTCCTTTTGTTTCAGCTTTAAAAAACTTACACTTTTCTCATACAGGAATTTGTCAACTCTGTTCATACAAACAAAGGACGTTCAGTCACATAGCAACCAGCTGATTTTTTCTCGACTAGTATGAAGTAAATAGTAAAATTCATTCTTGATTCAATGTCTAAGTTCCGTACATAGTTTTAGTTGTTGGCAAAAAGAAACCAAACGACTGCACTAGGAACGAAAGCTTGCTTATTTACATGTCCGAGTTTTGAACCAGTAATTACAAGCTGTTGCAGTGCAGTTTGTGTTAGCCATTTTGAAGGATAGTCTGTGGTTTGTGTAACACCGTAGTCGTTACCTTTTTCATCCATATATTTATATGCATAACTTGAAATTATTGCTCAAGTTTTATCGTTTTACACGTTTCTTTCACCGAAGACGTTGCATTATAATTTCCGTTATTGCCTTCTTGCGGTGTCTGATTTATTCTCCTCAGCGTGGAGAACTGTTGCACACAATTTCTCAAATCTACATAATTTCATCTGCCTTCACGCTTCACCAAATACAGCTATTAACGTTTCTAGTCCTGCGGTATCAGATTTTCAGCAGAGAGCGTTTAAGAGCAATACTAAATCTAAACCGAAAAATGCAGATGTTTATAATCACCATTAACAAGGAAGAAAGCGCAATTGTAAACACATGACTTTCTCTACATCTCTGTAAGAAAGTATTGTTAAAAACCTTATGCATATATTTACTTCATGCTAATTGAGAAACATTAGCAGAAATATTATTGTTACTAGCTCTTGTAAGTAAGTAGACGCGAAATAAGGGAGTACCATAGATGTTCAGTCCATTTCTTGTTAAACGGATTTAAATTCAGTTCATTAAACGAATATCTACCAATTCAGCCCATGTAAATTCATTTATTGTGAAAAGGAAAATTTGCGACTGAATCTGTTCTTTGATTCCTCACTGTGATTCACGTGAATGCAGGTCGGCGGTGTGCTAACTGTAAACATAGGAACTGCCGTGATGAATGACAATGCTATTGGTAAGCGGACAAAATGAGGTACACTTAGACATATTGCTCTCTTCTAAACATCAAATTATATACACTTATTCTCCTTCTATTTTGTATACTCATATGAAGTGTACGAATTTAAAGAAATGTGTTTACAGTTTGCACTTTATTAAGATAACATTATAGTTTAGAAAATGTAATATATGAATAATCAATATTGCTATAATATTCTGTTATGTAAAATTATGTTTTTAAGCGGTAAACGAATGAATAATTGTGCTACTTCAAAGCATAATGAGTATATGAGTTTATTTTGTTCTTCTAGTGCCTATTTTCTTGCTTATTTTAAGTTTTAAGCGCCTATTTCTGTTAGCTTTAATAATTATGAACCAATTTCTTATTTTTAAATTTATTAAAGATTACTCCAAATGGCATTTTACTTTTAAGATATGCTATGTTTTTGTTTTTACCGTTTCTCTATCGGAAAAATCATATCCTACGATGAATTACAACACAGACACACTTTTTGGGACATCAAGCGCTAAATAAATAATTATTCTAGCCTAGCACATTAACTTTAGAGAAATCTAACTATTACCGCAGTATAATAAACAGATTAGTAATCTTTGCAACACTGCTGTGGTTTATAACAAAACTACTTTCTTAACTATTTTATTACTAGAAAATTCTAATTTATGCAGATTAAAATTTTCATAAAGATATTTTTAAAAAACAAACCAAATTTACCTCATTTCAAAACATAATTCATTAGTAAAATATGTTAACAAGAGGCACTAAGAGTGAATTCTTTACTTTCTCTACACGTACTATGTACATAGTGTGTAGAGAAGGTATTGTATTCCACGAAAAAATTCGATACCGAGATTTCACCGGGATATATATTTTGAGGACTCATACACACACACAAAAAAAAAACAGTTTTAGAAATAGGATAGTGTGTGTCTGTGCGCGCGCGCGTGTGTGGACAGCATGGATCAAAAACGAAAAGATCGTTAACTATCAAATTTGGCATTTAAGTTTAGCATCTTAAAAGGAGGTGACACGAAGATTTTTCAGAAAATCCTCCAACCTCAAAATACCCTTTACATGGATATTTTTTTGTTTGAAAATGTTGTTTTTCTCCAAAATGGATATAACGATTTTGATTAAAATACCGTAGGTATATTAAAATATTTATAGAACTAATAAAACATATACCTTGAATTTTCTGGAAATATCCTCTGAAAACTCTACATTTTGGATGAATTGTGCGTAATTGGTAAATGCAGAAGATAGAGAAAAACTTACTGCACAAAAAATGTAGCTCTTTTAAAACACAATTTATGTCATACGCTGTTTTTTTTGTTTTTGTTTTTTTTAAGAATTAACCGTTTCCGAGATATTCCTTATTATTGGATTCGGTTTTAAAATACTCTCAAACGAAAAGAGCTTTCGTTCCATCTCTATTTTGTTTTACTTCTAGCTGTGCGAAGCGAACTGAATTTCAATGCTTTCACATTGTGATCGGATTTTAAAAGTGTATTATCCGTATTTCTCTTTTAGTTACACGGAACTAATACAACCATTTCTGCTAATGTTTATCTTCATTATCACGATGTACATAAAAGAATAATCCTTTATAACAATAGTTTGTGAATTGAGCACATTAGATGTTTTTTTTTACTACAATCGGTACAAAATTATAAAATGACTTCTTTTTTTATAGCAAATGGCCATCCATAGAGAACCAACATTTAGCTGTCCCACCTCTTCTTCGGATCTACAGTCATTTAAATCATCCTGAAATGCACCTTTTTCCTAGCATACTAATTTCCCAACGCTTTCAAAATATTCCAATCTTCTCAGATTTTTTTAAGTAAAACTAAAATTTCCAAGAATGTACAAAAGTATCTATTGCAAAAGACAAAATTATGCTAATAATAATGATAATAACAATAATAATAAATATATTTTTTGAAAACATTATTAACGTTAAACACTAAAGTTTTTAGCCTTTAAAAATAGTATCATAATTTGGTAATAAAAGTTATCGAGCCCGACTGGGCAGTGTGGTGGTAGCGTGTCTGCCTCATATTCAACAGGTCGTGAGTTCGAATCTCGCTTAGAGTGAGTTTCCCGGATAAGGTTTTTTTTCGGGGTTTTCCCTTATCCTGAGAAGACGAATGTCGAGTAACTTTAAGCTCCATGGACCCCGAGATCATTTGAGCATCATTTCACCAATTTCATTCATCGCCCGATATTACCAACCAGGTTAAAGGACGTTAAACTAAAAAGTTATCGACATATTCAGAGGCTAGCTCAGAAAATTCAAAATATACATTTTACTTGTGGCGCGAATATCTTGTATCTTAATGAAAGTCGTTACAGGCATTTTTGTGAAAATCTAAACTGTCGAAAATCGTTGGGTGGGGGATTTTTCTCAAAATCTTGATGTCGCATTCTTGGAAGATACTAAACATAAGTACCAAGTTTGGTATTTAACGATCTTTTCGTTTTTTAGCTATACTGTCTACAGACAGACAGGCGCACACACACGGATCTTTCTTTAAAAATCTGACGTATTTCATTCACTTGACTTGCTCTACATCGCTGTAACAAATTATTGTTAAACAGCTTATTCTTCCATCTACTTTATGATAATCGAGATCAACATTAGCAGAAACTGTCTTAATTACTTGTTTCCTTGTAAAAGTAGGAGGAAAATAAGGGAATACACTAGGCTAAAACGATAACAGCTGGTTATACGTTTCTATCCGTGTGAGAAAAGTTTAAGTATTTTAAATCTGAAACAAATAACAAGGAATATCTCAGAAATGGCCAATTACAGGATAAAAACGTACATGACATAAATTGTGTGCTTTAATGTGATCTACATTTTTTGTGCAGTAAGTTTTTGTCTATCTCTTACGGTTTACCAGTTACACAAAATTCAGCAAAATCCATTCAGGATAAACAGGTCTTTAGAGTCTATTCCAGTAAAATGCAATATATAGATTTTATTTGCAATATAAATATCTTTAATATGCGGTATCTAATCAAAATCGCTAGGTATGCTGTCCACAGACAAACACGGTCAATTATTTTCGGACTCAGGGGTCCTCAAAACGTATATTTCCTGTGAAATATCGGTATCGAATTTTTGGGTGGAATACAATGTCTTCTCTATCAACTTGTGGTTGTAAATGTGGAATAAACTGATGCTTTTGGAAGATCGTAGAGAAATGTGCACGATCATGAATCAAACAGAAACACTAAAATTCATTATCTTCCAAATGGTGATCATTTTTATTTCTCAAGGGGACCAAATAAATAAAAATAAATTAAATATTCATGCAGAGTTTTTATGGGTCTCCAAAATTACATTTCTTTCTCTTCTCCGGCGTTTTATATTTTCTTTTATGACCTCCGTAGCATGTTTACTAATCACCGCACCCGAGTGTTCCTATTTTTTTACATAATCACTCCCACATCATTTGCTTATGCTGAGTCATCACGTGAGATCGCCCAAGAGAGAGACAGGTAATGTGAATTATACACGAAATGGCTTCAGGGGCAGAGGGGGGACAGAGAAAAGAACGTCGTCGTCCCCCGAGAAATAAAAATTAAAAGAACAGAAATCTTCTTGGAATCCATGGTTGATGATGCAATTAAAGAAAGAGCAGGTAGAAGCAGGCGGAACAACGTCCATAAACAAAACAGTCGAAAGAATCAGAGTAGGAAATGCCGCATTTTAATGACCATAGCCACCCAATTCCCTTTCTCTACAAATAATAATTGTTTCACAGTACTGCGCCGAAAGCTTTTGTTGGCTGTGACATACTCAGGAAAACCCTTTAGACACTTTCTTGGAACTAATTGTCAACAATCCGACTTTAACTCACTGCATGGCGCAGTGACAAGCTCGTCTTTTCTTAGGCCAATATTACACCGTTAAAATATATTTTACTAAATATTTTCTCTAAAATATTTGATAAAATATATTTTATCTTCTCTATCCCCATATGTGCAATGTACATAGTGGATAGAGAAGGTAATTTATTCCACCCGAAAATTCGATGTCCATATTTCGCCGAAAATATATGTTTTGGGGTCCCCTGAGTCCGAAAAAAAACATTTTTAGAAATAGCTGTGTGTGTGTGTGTGGGGGGGGGCAGCGTAGCTCAAAAACAAAAAGAGCATTACATAAATTTTTCGAAAATGTTTATTTCCTAAAAGTGGCTCTAACGATTTCAATTAAAATATCATATATTAAAGGTATTTACAACCCAAATAAAATGTATATCTTGAATCTTCTGGAAATAACCTCTGAAGATCTCTTTATTCACAAAAATGAAGATATCGTCAAAACACCCAATTTATGACTTTACATTTCTGTTGTGGAGGTAACTGTTTCCGAGATATTCCTTGTTACTGGTTTCATTCGTAAAGTACTTATATTTTTCTCAGACAGGAAGTGTCCGTTTTTTTCTTTTGTTCTCCTGGCCAAGAAAGAAGTTATTTGCAAATACAATCGCATAACTCCTGGTGTATTCCATTAGTTTTTTTTCTACTTATAAGGAACCTGGTAGTAGGAATATTCTGTGAATTCTTATATCAATAAAATTGTGTAGAAACAAGAAGAATATTTTGTGGGAAGTATGAAGAACAGCTAGAGAAAGTCATGTATGTTTAGCACATCATTATTTTGATAAAATATTTTTAAAATATTTTTCATAAAATGGACAGGCTACGGCGCAAATAAGCGCTACGTAGTAATGGTAGTCATAAACAAGCTTAACACTGAATGGCTTCATTAAGTAAATGCATCTTTTCTATATCTAGGAAGAAATGTATTTCTCTGTGTAGAACATAGGTGAATTAAGCGACTGTAATTTGACTTCATTGGACTGGACTGGACTGGACTGAACTGAACTACGTAGAAAGATCACGTGATTTCAGTTCAGTTGAATTTTTTCGGGCCTAAAAGTCCTTAGCATGGCTTTATTCGGAAGTGAACGGTTTTGTTTGTCCCATGTCTTAGATTTACGGCACGTAGAAGATCCTCAAGCCTGATCCTCTGAAAAATTATGCGGAGAAAGAGCGTCCATAAATAACACTCTATTCTCATTTTGCCAGGTTATTCCTTTCTCTAGCACGTATGAATAGCATACATAGTAATTAGAGCAGGCATTGTATTTCACCCTAAAATTTTATACCGAGAAGTCACCGGAAATATGTTTTGAGGCCCCCTGATTAAAAAAAAAGCATTTTTAGAAAAAGGCAAAAGTAGGTGTGTTTGCATGTGTGTATGCTTGGATTTAAGTATTATATCTTAAAAGATGAGACAGGAAGATTTACAAGAAACTCCACCACCCTAAACTACCTTTACATGGGAAAAAATCGACAATACTGATTTTCTCAAAAATGGCTCTAACGATTTTCATCAAAATATCATATATTAAATATATTTATATGACAATATGTGGCAATTTTCTGGGAATAGCCTTTGAAGTTCTCTTCAATCTGAATAACTTTTGCATAAAAGTTAAACCGTAGGAGTTGGACGAAAACTTACTTCACAAAAATTAAGATCTCGTAAAAACACACAATTTATGTCCTTTACATTTTGTTGTGGAGCTAACCGTAGCCGAGATATTCCTTGTTATTAGTTTCAGTTTTAAAATACTTATTCTTTTCTCATATGGTGAGTTGTCATCGTTTCTATTGTTTTACTCCTGGCCAAGCAAAGAAGCGAATTTGACTATCACCTTAGCACAGTGTATTCCCTTAGTTCCCTTTAACTTATAAGGAACTAAGTAATGCCATTCTGCTAATGCTTATCTTGATTAGTATGGAGTAGAAAGAAGAATATCTAATGTTCTGTAAGAAGTTTGTTTCATGTGAGTGGAACACATCAGATTTTTTTGTTATAGAATTTAACATTTTGTGGTCAAATCTCACTTCGCTCGAGAATTTCCTGGTTGGGTGAGATGCTTCAGGATATTACGTATTAAAACTCCTATTATAAACCTATGGATAGTAATTTTGCCAAGTGCAACGAGAAAATTGCCCCTTCTTAGCCCGGAATCACACAGCAAAGTATATCTGTCAAAATATTTCATTAAACATGTTTGATAAAATATTTGAGAGACTAGTGGGCATTCTTTTATAAAATATTTCTGTGATAAAATATCTATGATACAATGTATGGACAGTAGTGACCTTTTAAAAAACATTATTGACTAATAAAGCTAATGCCGAAAAATAAATAGACTGAATTATGCATACAACAAAGTGTTAATTTCCGAATATGAAGCTAAACATAATACATGTCGATTACAAAAACCGAAATAAAAGACACGAGGTGTACAAAAATAATTGTTTTCCATTCAAATCACCTTCTATATGATTCTTATAAACAGCTATTCTTTTGTCTGATTCATACTAACCGAGATAAACATTATCAACATCTTATTACAAGGAAAATAAAAGAATACACTTGGCCTACGCGTAAGTTAAAATGTTTAAAAGCTGTCGCTACGCGATTGACGTTGATATTCGATTTTCTTTTGCATGACCAAGAGTAAAACAAAAGAATAGCCTATAATGACATCCCGTTTGAGAAAAGTAATAGCACATCTTTTAAAATTGAAAACAATAAAGTAAATAACAAGAAATATCGGATATATTTTATGTGTATTAACGGGATCTACGTTATTTTGTATTTATTCCACTGATAAAACCCTATTTTGCAAGTTACATGTTAGGGTTTAGTTTTATAGTTTAATAAGAATTAAGATAATTTTATTACAGTGTTCGATAGATGTAGTGAATATATTGTCCAAAATACTTATATGATCTTCTGTAATAATTTTACGCAATGGTTTCATAAAATCTTTATTGCAGTTATTTAAATAGAGTTCGAAGCACCTTCTTCTATACATAAACACAGGTCAATTGAAGAGTAAATAAATGTTATACTGTTTCTTGCTCTCCACAAGGGCAGTCAATCTCTTATAGCTTACCAGGTATGCAAATGTCCTCCATAATGGTCAGGGCTTCTGAGGCTAGTAGCAGAAAATTCAAAATATACATTTTATTTGTCATGTAAATATCTTTAATGTACGGCATTTTAATCAAAATCGTATGAGCCATTTTTGAAAAAAGTCAAAAATATCGAAAATGTCCATGTAAAGAATAATTGGGTTGGGGGGGGGGGGAGTTTACTGAATATTTTCCTTGGTAGATAATAAACTTAGATACCAAATTTGTTACATACCCTAATTTTGATTTATGCATTATGCTGTTCAGGGGCAGACAAATGCGGAACCAGGGTCATTTATCTTAAAATGTTTTCATTCGGGTTCCTCAAAATATGCATTTCCGTTAAAATGTTGGTATTGCCTTTTTTGCTGGGATGCACACATTGCACATGTATGTAGAAAAAGTAAGAATCGATTTCTGTCAAGCACCAGGGCTAGAGAAAATAAAATTGTGCTGTCTGCAAGTTTTATTGTTATTTGTTACAACATAAAATATTATTTTACCAATATTGTTACCCAAATTATGTATTTGCGTTATTTGTTTCCACATTATACATAGGAAAGTGTAATTCTGTTCATAGACTGTAGCTATTATTAATGTTTTATAAGTTTTACACAACGGTCTGCAGTGTAAGTGATACTCTCATTAAAGCACAGAGTGTCGCCCTCCGCGGTGTAATGGTTACCATTGCTAACTTCATTACCCAAGGTCGCGGGTACAAACCCGGCGGAGGACGATGAATTTTCGGGCGTAAACATCCTTAGCATGGCTTCCTTCGGAAGGGAAGTACACCCGTTGGTCGTAGACTTACGGCACGCAAAAGAACCTCAAGCCTGATAAAGAGGCCTCTGAGCCAAGTTATGCGGTATTTCATGCTCATAATGAAATGGGACGCTGAGAACCACAGCAGTTAAAGAGCGTCCATAAATAACACGCTATTTAAAATCACAGAATGTAAAATAATCATTTTGTGCTGCTAACAATTTGCAATACATCAAAATTTCCAATAAGTATTAAAATATTTCATCAGTTTGCAGATTTATGGGGACAAACCTGTGAACATCTCAAATTAAATGTTTCCTAAGCAATTACTTTAATTTTTTTACCAAACACTTGTTTTGTTATGTGTAACTAATTCTGAAATTTTGAAACAAATGCGTCAAATAATTGTTGAGAAAAATGTTTTTGTTTTCTTAGCTACTCTAGCCTGGGTAGTGTGGGGGTAGCGTGTCTCTTTCACATTTAATAGGTCGTAGGTACGAGGGTGAGTTACCCTGATAAGGTTTCTTTGGGGGTTTTCCATAATCCTGAGAAGACGAATATCGAGCAACTTTAAGTTCCAAGGACCCCGAGATCATTCGAGCATTATTTCCCCAATTTCATTCATCCTCCGATATGACCAACCAGGTTAAAGGATGCTAAGCTACATAAAAAGTTACATATTTAAATTCCAAGAATTTCACTTTAAGAAATTATCCGATAGGTGTCAGATTAATTATATATTAATGTAGGAAAATGTATGATAAATTAATCTTTCATCATTATATCATTATTTTATTTATTTAATTAATTTTGTTAACACAAATACATCATTAATTTTACTTCCTTAGAAAATTAATTCAATGCTTTTTTGTGTATTATGAAATTAAGGTTCTCTGGTAGAAAAATCAAACTGATTGTTTGAAATTGCCCCGATAAGAGCATTTTGAAGATTTATATGCGTTGGAAAAAGCACTTAGAGAAAGAGACCGTTTAATACTTTAAGTGCAATTTGTTAACATTAAAACTTATATTTCAAACGTCACGCAACAAGACAAAGTGGCTGAAAATAACTTGGATATATTAATAGACAAGTATTTTATTAGCATTTCTCCTTAACTATAATGCATTAATGATGCCATGTGTTTAAGTTATAAATACCTTATATTATACTTTCAATATTATACTCTCATTACTTTCTCTACACATATTATGTACATGGTGTATAGAGAAGGTATTGTCCTGCACCCAAGCATTCTTCGATACCGAGATTTCACCGGAAATATATGTTTTGGGCCCCCCTGAGTAAAAAAAAAGCATTTATAGAAAAATGTCTGTGTGTGTGTGTGTTTGTGGGCATCATAGTTCAAAAAAGAAAAGGCCGTTAAACACCTAACTTGGTATTTACGTTCAGTATCTTCCAAGGATGCGACACGAAGATTTTCAAGAAAATCCCCCACCCCCAATTAGCCTTTACAAGGAAAAATTTTCGAAAATTTTTATTTTCTTAAAAGTGGCTCTAACCATTTTGATTAAAATATCATATATTAAAAACATTTACATGACAAAACAAAATGTATATCTTGAATTTTCTGGGAATAGCCTCTGAACACCTCTTTATTCTGGATGAATTTTGCATAACTGGTAAACCGTAAGAGATAGATAGAAACTTACTATACAAAAATGTAGATCTGGTTAAAACACACAATTTATGTTATATACATTTTTATTGTGGATTTGGCCGTTTTTGAGATATTTCTTGTTATTGCTTCAGTTTCAAAATACATATACTTTCCTCATACGGGAACTGTCAACACTGGTCAATCGATTTCAATTCCACATTTTAAAACATTTGACAGTCGGTTTAGCCTAGTGCATTCGCTTATATTAAGTAATAAGACCACTTCTGCTAATGTGTATCGTGATTAGAATGAGCCAGATAGAAGAACAAACTTACTAACAATAATTTGTTACAGATATGTAGATAAAATCATATGAATGGAACACATAAGATTTTTTAGAGTAATATTGTATCTTTAGTGTGGTTGTTTTACTGAAGTTACACTTATGTATAACGTTCCGTTGTAAAACGAAATGTAAGACAATTTATTTTCCTAAGCGAAATAACCACACAGGATGTTCTTCACGCGGATGTACCTTTCTTTTTTTTTGTTGCACTTTTTATGTTATAACTTTGGTGGTTTGCGTGTGCAAACATGCAACATTCACAGTTCTTGCATTAATTCAATGATGCTATTCGCCACGGATGAAAACAGTGCGAGGTGTGCTAGCATTTTGCACGCTAGCTTCTGTATTTCATCAATTACATATTTTTGCTTTCTCTAGCGCGCATGTACAGAAGGTATTGTAATTATTCCATCCAAAAATTCGATACCCAGATTTCACCTTAAACATATGCTAAGAGAACCCCTGAATAAAAAAAACAAACATTTTAGAAAAAGGTCCGTTTATGTATGGACAGCATAGCTCAAAAACGAAAAGTCTATTAAATGTATTTCCTCTCAAAAACGGCTCATGCGATTTTGTTTAAAATACTGTTCATTAAAGATATTTACATCAAACAAAATATATATCTTGATTTTTTACTTTCTTTACACGTACTACGTACATAGTATATAGAGAAGGTATTGCACTCCACCCAAAAATTCGATACCGAGATTTCACAGGAAATATATGTTTTAGGATCAACTGTAACCAAAAAATCATTTTCAGAAAAAGGTGCGTGTGTGTCCGCGTGTGTGTGTCCGTGTGTCAGTGTGTCCATGTATCTGATAACTCAAAAACGAAAAGTTGGTAAAATACCAAACTTGGAATTTAGGTTCAGTATCTTCCAGGCATGCGACACGAAGATTTTGAGAAAAATCCCCCACCCCCAGCTACCTTTACATGGAACTTTTTTTCGAAAATTATGACTTTCTCAAAATGACTAACGATTTTGATTAAAATATCGTGCTTTAAAGATATTTACCTGACAAATAATATGTATATCTTCAATTTTCTGAGAATAGCCCATGAAGACTACTTTATTTTGGATGACTTTTACAGAATTTTGCATAACTGCTAAACCATAAGAGATGGACAAAGACTTATAACACAAAAAATGTAGAGCACGTTAAAACACACAATTTATGTTATATACATTTTTTGCTTGTAGTTGATCGTTTTTGAGATATTCCTTGTATTTGGTTTCAGCTTTGAGAAACATACTTTTCACATACAGGAATTGTCAATTCCTGTCCATACAAACAAAGGAAATTCAGCCACATAGCAACCAGCTTTTGACCATCACTTTAACCTATGGTACTCCATTATTTCGTTTCTACTAACAAGGGTTATTGTTCCTCGATTAGATGAAGTAAATAGAATAAATTGTTGCAGAGGTGTAGAGAAAGTCATGTGAATGGAGCACATAACATTATTTTTGTAGAGATAACCATTTCCGAAATATCCCTTCTTCTTCTTAAAGTTGAATGTCTTGGTCTTATCAACATTTTTTTTTAAGGAATTTCTATTCTGTATAAATGTAGCCCAATTTGGTATTTTCAATTTTCTCAAATCATTCATGGCATCATCTTTCCAGGCGGATTATCGGTCTACCTGCAAGGGTTTCCATTTATATATTCCTTTCACAAGTCTTTGGTCTTCCATTCTTTTAACATAGCCAATCTCAGAGCCCTAATGAAATTCATAATATTTTGGTTACGAATTAGTTCTTTTAATTCTTTATTGGTTTTTATTCTCGTTGCCATCTCTATCTTCAGTGGGTCCGAAAAACCTTCTTAAAATTCTCCTTTCAAAGATTATCAGTCTTTGTTTGATTGATTCTGTCAGTGCCCAAGTGTCACAACCGTGGGTGGCAACAGGTCTTATATTGGTCCGATATAACCTTATTGGTTTTAATTTTAAAACATTTATATTTTTCTAAAACAGCAAGTTGTATCTGCTTCTCATTTCTTTAACCGGTGATGTAAAGAGAAGAGCATTTCAAAGTCAGTCAGTAGTATATTCTAGCATATGGGGCGTTAATTAATGTAAGTGAATGTGACATAGAGTGTGCGCAGTAGCTTCGCCAGAACTTACGGCCATCAGGCGTGTAAAATACAAAGGTAAAGTCAATAAATAATAACTGAATAATTATTTGTAATGTGTGAATAGATTAGAACCAGCCTCCTGTTAAATGCGTTAACTTCTTGGTACCATTTAACAAGAAAAGCGAGTCGTTGGTGCACGTTTGGTTGTTGTTGTTGAACAGTTGTTTAGAGTTGCAATATTATTCCCTTCTACTTACAAGGAAGCAAGTAATAAGACCATTTCTACTAATGCTTACCTCGATTAGCATGAAGTAAATAGAAGAATAATCTTTTGCAAATTTAATTGGTTTACGGAACGGGTAGAGAAATTCATGTTTATGGAACAGATACTTTTTACTACATCTGTGATTAATAAATAAAAAAGCAAAAATGTTAACTTGCAGGAAAAAAGGAAATTATAAAATACAAATTAGATCAAAAGGAAAAAGAATTAGATGAAGCAGAAGAATTTCTACACCTACTCAGCAAAATAGCATCTGAGAGAAAAAGTAGTAAGAAATTATTAATATAACAAGCAACACTTGCCTTCAGTAAGAAAAATAAGTTATTTACATACAATAATATTAGTTTTATAAATTTGTTGAAAACTTATGTTATTGCAAAACTTTGTTACTAAAATCAGAAAGCAAAAGAATAGAAGCATTTGAAATATGTGATACAGGAAAATTTGGACTGATAAAGTTACCAATGAAGAACTTTATAAGTGAGTAATTTGGAACGGAATAAAAAAAAAGAAGAATACAATTTGTAGGGTATGTATAAAGTCACTACAAAAACAGAAGAACATTACGTGGAGCAAATTAAGAAGGTATGAAGGATTAAAAGGCAAGGAAAATCACTACAAACCAATCCATAGATTGATCACTGAAGAACATTTTGTATAAAGAAGTGTGGCTGTAAAATTTGGTGGTAGTTCTTGTTTTGGGTTTTAAAACAAATTTAAGGTATTTAATATAAATATGCTCCTTATCAAGCAATTTTCATAGTTCTTTAACATTTCAGATTAATGTCTCTTATCGAGTTGGAAAATAAATTTGCTAAGAAATATGCCTCTAAATCAATTGCTAAAAATCTGACGTGTTCTATTCACAATCTTTTCTTCTTATTTTGCAACAAACTATTCTCAAAAATGCTTATTCTTCATGCTAATTATTGAGATAAAAGTTACCTGAAATGGTTGTATTGCTTATTTCCTTGTAAGTAGAAAGGAAATACAGGCAATAGGCTATAGCGACAGTCAAATCTTTGAAAGCGGTCGCTATGCTATTGTCATTTAAATTTGGTTCTCTTCCCACAGCCAGCAGTAAAAATAAATAAATAAAGAAGACACATAAAACGGATGAGTTTCCCGTTTGAGAAAATGTTTAAGTATTTTAAATCTGAAACCGATAACAAGGAATATCTCGGAAAGGCTTAGCTTCACAACAAAAATGTAACGGACATAAATTATGTGTTTAGATCAGATTTACCTTTGTCTACTTCTTACGGTATACCAGTTATGGAAAAACGAAGCAGAATAAAACTCAATATATACATTTTATTTTTTGCATTTAAATATCTTTAATATACGGTATTTTAATCAAAATCGTTAGAGCTATTTTTGAGAAAATCAACATTTTGGAAATGTGTTGCATGTAAGAGGCAGTTTTCTTGAAAATCTTCGCATCGCATCCTTTGAAGATGATGAAGTTATGTACCAAGTTTGACACAAATACACACACTACACGCGAACCTTCTTCTAAAAATGCTTTTTCAGGATATAGGTGACCCTAAAACGTGTATTTTCAGTGAAATATTAATATCAGATTTTGGGGTAGAATGCAATACCTTCTCACCTATGTACTATGTATTAAATAGAGAAAGTAAAAATGACCTTTACGATGTAACTTTCATAATTCTTAAAACACATTTAAAATTTGTGTACTGAATTAGAAAACAAGGTAAGAACGAATTTTTAAAAGAAATTGTTTGCTTTTGCAAACTTGTCACATTTGGATGACGCTGCTAAGGTGACAGATTTGCTTTAGCTATATTAATAACTACATATCCAGATTTATTTAAAATACATTGGGAATACTATCTTCGAAATTTCACTCTGTTAATTCAAAAATTGTACTGTAAGGAATATTTTGAATGCTGAAACGTCCAACCAAGAAAACGTAACAGAAGTTTACACATGAAAACGGGCTCTTTTAGTTTTGTTAAATTGAACTTACAATTCATAATTTACAACTGATTTACATATGGACAACTCATTTTGAACAAGGCTTCTAGAACTTGTTTTTAAAATGTGGGAAATATCAGAAAAAACCAAATCCGCATCTAAGCTCCACTTACGGTTATTTAAATCGTTAACTTCCACATTTTCACTCCGATTACAAAAATATTTACACGAAAACGTTCCTGGAGAATCGCCTAATAATAACTAGTATTTTAACATTTTCTACCACGTACTTATTAGGTAGAAACGGTGTTGAATTCCAACCAAAATTTGAATACCGAGATTTCAACGAATGTATATATTTTGTAGACTCCTGATAAAGAATTATGTGTATTTGTGAACAACGAAAAGTGGAATAAATACAAAACTTGATATCTAGGTTCAGTATCTGTCAAGAATGCAGCACTAAGATTTTCAAGAAAATCCCCCACTCAAATTACCCTTTACATGCTACACTTTAAGAAATACTTGATTAGCTAAAAAATGCCTCTATCAATTTTGATTAAAATATAATATAGTATATATATTTATTTATTCACATGGCAAACATCATTTTGTCTCGCATTTTCTGGGAATAACCTGTAAAGCTATATCCTTTGGAACGATTTTTGTAATATAATTGGTAAATATTAAGCGATATTCAAAAAATGCACTGCACAAATATATAGACCTCTTTAGAATACACAGTTTATATTAAATAACTTTTCTGTGTCATAAGCCGTTTCCGAGATACCCTTATTAATAGTTGTATTGCTCAATTCTTTGTCACTCTTTTCAAGTCCTTTTCATAGTAATATTTTCTCACGATTATTTAGGGTTTTTAAACCAGCACAAATAACACTTGTTAAACAATTGACTACTGCTATACTTTTTATATCTATATTAAATATCTACTGCAGCTATTTTTGCAAAACTTTATCTCGATATTAGATAGTATAGAGCAAATAGCTTTCGAAAGAATAGTTTGTTAACGATTTGAATATAACCCGAGATTGTTATTAAACAGTATGCATCTTTGTTTAAAATATATATCTAAGAAACTGATTAACATATTGCAACTATTTTTTAAAACTTTACTTTTGGAATTTTGATAATAAATGTAAAACAATGTCAGAAAAAACACCAAGGTACATCATAGCCCTCCACTTAAGAGTTATTTAAATCGTTAACTCATTTTCACTCCGATAACAAAAACATTATTAATAAGTAGTATTTTAAATTTATCTGCAATGTCAATAGTACGTAGAGAAGGTATTGCATCTCACTTAAACTTCGATACCGGGATTTCATCGGGAATACATTCTTTGAAGATCCCTGAGTGCAGAAATGTATTTGAGAACAAGGTCCGCGTATGTGTTTGTGAGTAGCATTTAATTCAGAAATCTTCCACCCTCTTTACATGGAGCATTCACATAAATTTACACTTTCTTAAAAGTGTTCTAAGGATTATGATTAAAATACCATTTGTTTAAGTTATTTTTTATCACAAATGAAATGTATATCTCAAATTTTCTGGAAACTGCCTCTGAACTCCTATTCATTCTTAATTACTTTTGCATAACTGGTAAACCGGAAGAGATATACAAAAAACTTCTATACAAAAAATGTAGATCTCGTTAAAACAGCACTTTATGTCGTATACAGTCTTAGCTAACCATTACTGACATATTCCTGGTTACTAGTCTAACATTTCCAATAGCATACTTTTCTCAACTGGAATGCCGTTAATTTTTGTGTTTGCCTTTTACTGCTGTGCATAGACAGAGAACATAATTTCAATACTATCACATAGTGGCTAGTCGTTTAAAGATTTGTCTATCGTATTAGCCTAATTTATCCCTTTATCCCCCTATACCTATAACAATTACACCAGATACATTTTCATTTTTGGACTCTTTTTATCTCCTATAATTATTAGTGTCCCATTCTATTTTGGACAAGATATACCGCTTACTTTTGCTCAGGCTTGTTTTTCTTTTACCTGCCGTAAATCTATGACGCGGGACCACTGGCTTTATTACTTCCCTCCCTAAAGAAGTCATGCTAAACATTTTTACGCCCGAAACTTCTCACCGGGTTTGAACCTGTAAACCAGAGGCTAACATGTTACTCCTAGACCTAGGAGCAGACATACACCTACAAGAAAATAGGTATAGCAATTATAGTACTGTTTATCTCGATTAACATGAGTAGGTAAAAGGGAAGATTTTTTACAATCATTAATTGTAAAGTAGGTAGCGAAAGGCTTTCTTACTTAATACATATAGAGAAGGTATTGTATTCCACCGTAAAATTCTATACCGATATTTCACTGCAAATACGTGTATTAGGGTTCCCTGAATCAAAAAAGAAGAAGCATTTTTAGAAAAGCTGTCCGTGTATGTGTGTATTCGTTTGTGAACACGATAACTCAAAATCGAAAAGTCGGTTAAATACCAGACTTGATATTAAAGCTTACATCTCCCAGGGATGTAACTTGAAGATATTCAAGTAATCTCCCAACACCATAAACTGTCCTTTAGATGGAAAACATTTCAAAAGGTATATTTACTAAGAATTGATGCTAAGGATTTTGTTTAAAATACCGTATATTACAGATACTTATATGACAAATAAAATATAAACCTGGAAGTTTCTGAGAATAGCCTCTGTAGTCGTCTGAGTGACTTTTACGTAACAATAAACCGTAAGATATAAACACTAAACAAAAATGTAGAGATCACACAATTTATGTCGTATAATATTCTTTGTTTTGGTTTCAATTTTCAAATACTTTTCTCATACGAGAATTTGTCAACTCTTGGTCGTGCAAATAGAACGAATTCCAATCACGTTGCAGCCAGCTTTTAAAACATTCGACTGTCGCTTTAACCTAGAGTATTCCCTTATTTCCCTTTTACTTATAAGGAACTAATAATAAGACAATTTGTTACACGAATTTAGAGAAACTTATGAGAATGGAACACATCAAAATGTTAATATAAATCTTACTAATTTTCACAGATCGGTCACTTTAAGAACTAGAGGTAAGTGCTATGACTCACCTTCCCCGCGAAGTGGTCCCGGCGACTCTGTAGCAGTCGGCGAGGGCGGACCTACACCTTCGTCTTCTGAGGAACTACTACTGCCGGTGGTCTCCTGCTGGTGCTGCTGCTGCTGTTGGAGATGAAGTTGCGGTTGCTGTTGTTGCAGTTGCAGATTTCGAGGAGCTCTGTTTTGATTCTGGTGCTGATGTTTGTTGTTATTTCTGTGATGCCTGGAGATGACGTGAAGATTACCACCGTTCTGTTGCAAGCTCGTTTTGATCATGGTGGGTTGTTTGTACTTGCTCATAGTTCCAACAGAGAAGTCGAGAGGCTGCTCCTCGTGATGGTGGTGGTGATGGTGGTGATGGTGTTGGGCAGGAGTCGCCGGAGCCTGTTGCAGCAACATGGGTATGGCCGACCCCGTGCGGGGTGGACTGCTAGGGGTGGCCGGTGGACTGATGGTGGCAGTGGACTTGCCAGGAGTGGTGAAACCAGGCCAGGACGTCCACCAGTTGCTCTGGTGGGTCGTCTGTTGAGGACTGCTGACTCTCGCTGCACCCCCGAACCACTGTTGGTGCAAGTGTGATGACGTTTTGTTGTTCACCGTCTCTATGATATCGTCGTTGTTGTTATTGTTGATGGTCGCCGCGGACTTCTCCGTGGCGGTCGTCGTGGTGGCGGTGGAACCGTAGAAGGCGGCCGACGCCTCCTCGACCCAGCGCCGTATAGCGTCTCTATTCAAGTCCGCCAGAGTCGTTTCTTGTCTTGGCTTCACCAGTTAAAATCCACAACTAGAAGAGGAGAACAGTGTTGACATCCTCTTCCAAAAATTAAAATATAAACAGTTTGAAGACATATACAGTTATACAGAAGTATTCACTAACACTTGTACGATATGCTGATGAATCATATTGACAATAAGTTACGTATCAACGGACAACTAATCACTGTTGAATTATAATAGCTCACAAGTTTGATGTTGTTGCTTGTAACAGCTTGTCATATTTCTCAAAGTTTGTGATTAGCAAAGACACACGTGCTTCTTCCACCGCCGGCAACGCTGCCAAAAAGACGATTTGGTGGGAGGCTGAAGGTCTTGGTGGGGGATAGATCCCTCGGGAGCGATGGTCTCTGAAGCAACGTCAGTAGCCCAAACTTCCAGACGAATTGCATATCCCAAGGAATGATAATGACGTATGATGGACTGCACAGGGGGAGTGGTATCAATAAGAGAGGGTTATCGTTCTATGGAGGGAGGGTAGTGGAGGGGGCTGTAGGGAGGGTAAAGTGTATGCGAGTGTGTTTTTTTTAAAGAAGGGCAGGAATTCACCAATTGGAACAACGGTAGTTGTAAGCTACCACCCCACTTCTTCGCACCGTCGACAGCATCCCATCTCCATCATACGCCCTCTGGACCGTCACGGCGCACGCGCTCAGTAACAGTTCTTCATTATACATTCACCCACAACGAATACAATTTTGCAACCCTTTTTCTTCTGTGGAGTTTGCCTTCCCCGAAGACGGCTGCTGAGAAACGCTTGCAGATTTCACCAATTGCTGTTGCGAGCACTTTCTCCACCGAATGTAAGTAACAATTAATGACACTGGCGTGCTGTCATGATGCCACGTGATTGTGGATGAGGCCGTAGCTGTTTCGTGTGATCTTCGGACAAAACCCTCAACATGTAACCTGTCCGACAGCTTGCTGGCAACTGAAGGGGAGACCAGCTACCAATACTCGCCCATGCCCCCCTCGTTCCTCCACCCACCCCCCTCTTTAACTGGCCAGCTTCCCCTCCTTCCCTTGCTCTTTCTCTTTCTTGTGTAGTTTCTTTCCCTCCTCCATGATTGTCCATCTTTGTCCCACACACACCTAACTAGCGTATCTTATTCTACTCAGAAGCGCGCATTCAATGTACCGCCAGAGCTCATCACCGACTACCGTGTGACGGTCTTGAGGACCAACTCTCTTCTTCACACGCGGCACTGCTCTCATATAAAGCGATAAAACCTCAGTATTGCATAAATCACCTTCTCTGCACTCCTTCGCTTACTACTGCCCATACAAACTGTTATTACATACTCTATTTTTACTTTCTCTACACGTACTATGTACATAGTGTACAGAAAAAGTATTGCATTTCACCAAAAAATTCGATACCGAGATTTCACCGGAAATACACGTTTTAGGATCCCTTCTATCCCAAAAAAATCTGATGTGTTCCATTCACATCACTTTCTCTACATCTCTGCAACAAATTATTGATAAAAAGCTTGTGCTTCTACTTACTTCATGATAATCGAGAAAAAATTTGCAGAAATAATCTTATTACTGGCTTCCATAGGTTAAAGTAATAGTCAAAAGCTGGTTACTATGTGACAGGAGTTCCTTTGTTTGTATGGACAAAATTGACAAATGTATGAGAAAAGTATACGTTTTTTTAAAGCTGAAACCAATAACAAGGATTTTCTGAAAAATGATCAACTCCACGAAAAAAATGTATATAACATAAATTGTGTGTTTTAACGTGCTTTACATTTTTTGTGCGGTAAGTTTTTGTCCATCTCTTATGGTTTAGCAGTTATGCAAAATTTCGTAAAAGTCATTCAGAATAAAGTAATCTTCAGAAGCTATGCCCAGAACATTAAAGATATACATTTTATTTGTCAGGTAAATATCATTAATATACGATATTTTAATAAAAATCGTTAGAATATATTCCCTTATTTCCCTTCACTTACAAGGAAGCAAGTAATAAGACAAGCGTTGCTAATGTTTATCTTGATTAGCATGATATAGATGAAAGAATAAAGATGTTCCAGAAACTGTGATTAATAAAACAGATTATTTTATATCCGCTTCCTGTCCAGAACAAAATATATTTAGTGTACTTTAAAAGGTTTTTGTGTTTTTTGCACTAATGCCTTATACTTCCTTCTAGCAATAGAAAAATGTGTGTCTGTCTGTGTGAGTGTGTGCAGAAAAGTCCATGCAATACCAAACTTGGCATTTAAGTTCAGTATCTTCCAAGGATGCGATACGAAGAATTTCAAGAAAGTATCCCCACCCCCAACCGCCCTTTACGCGGAAAGAAATAAAAATATATTGAATATTCAGAACCAATAATAATAATAATAATAGTAATAATAATGATAAATATTTTGGAAATGGCGTACGCAACAAGAAAGTTTTTGAAAAATGTGCGTTTTAGATTTTTATCCACTGAATTTTGAACTCTATAGCTTTATTCGTTTCATTTTCTCTACACGTATTATGTGTGTAGCGAAGTTATTGTATTGCACCACAAAATATTAATAACTAAAAATATTTGTTCCATTTACATTACTTTCTCTATCTGTTCCACAAGCAATTTTTCTTGAAAGTTCAATGGATAAAAATCTAAGCTCCTAATTTTAAAACAAGTTAAACTTGAAACCCCCTTATGAACTGAACGCAATTGTAATAAATACCTAGAAAGAATGACAAATGTATTGAACATTTAGAACAAATAATAATAATGAATATTTCGGAAGTTACGTATGCAACAAGAAAATTATTTGAAAATTCTGTGTTTAAATACCTAAATCTAATTTGTTATTTTCGCAAACTCACAAGGTTACCAATGACATACTTATCATAACATTCTCCCGAATAAAGTGGATTGCAGAGACTCTAGCCAGAAATTTCAAAATAATCATACATTTCAGTGTTATGAAAATCCTTAAACGTATCACAATTGTTAAAGCTACTTTTTTAGAAAATCAAAAATAAACAAAAGGTAGCTGCGGTGAAAATTTCGTTTTTCATGTTTGGTAGCTGCTGAACTAAATGCCTGTTTTGCAATTTAACTGGTATTTAACCGCTTTTTCGTTTTTGTTCCTAGACAGATATTCAGACACACGCACACACACATTCACGATTATTTATTGCTAAAAATTAATTTTAATTTAAAAATCTGATATGTTTCATTCGCATATCTTTCTCTGCATCTCTGTAACAAATTATTGTTAAAAAGCTTATTGTTCTATCTAATCCATGCTAATTGAGATAAGCATTAGCAGAAATTGTCTTATTACTTGCTTTCTTGCAAAGAGAAGTGAAATAAAGGAATATACTAGGCTTAAGTGATAGTCAAATCTTTTAAAAACTGGTTGTTATGCGATTGAAATTTACTGTAAGGCCAGGAGTGTAGAAATTCCCATATGAGAAAAATATAAATATTTTAAATTGAAACCAATAACAAGGAATGTCTCAGAAACGGTCAGCTCAACAAAATAAATAAATAAATAAACAATATTACATAAGTGATGTGCTTCAAGAGATGTACATTTTTATGTGGTAAGTGTCTGTCTAACTCTTTTTTTTTTTTTAATTGCTTCATTTGTATAGCCCCTCTTTAACATCAATGGTCATATCGGGGGCTTTGACTTGTGAAACTGTAGGTCCAGAACATTAGGTTAAACTTTATGTTACTAAACACACGCACATTCACTCTCACATTCATACTTCCATACTCTATGGGGGTTAAAGAAAAATTCCCCGCCCCAGCCGGGAATCGAACCCGGGACCTCCGGGTGAGAAGTCAGCTCGCTGACCACTCGACCACGGAGGCAGTCCTCTAACTCTTAAGGTTTGCCAGTTATGCGTAATTCATTCAGCCTATTTCCAGAAAATTCAAGATATACGTACATGTATTTTGTCATTGGTTGGGGAGATTTTCTTGAAAATCTTCGTGTCCCATTCTTAGAAGATACTAAACCTAAATACTAAGTTGGTGTTTAAAGGACTTTTCATTTTTGAGCTATGTTGTCCACAAACACACACACACACATATTGACCTTTCTCTAAAAATGCATTTTTGGAATAGAGGGTCTCAAAATATGCACTTCCGATGAAATCTGGGTATCAAAATTTTAGGCAGAATACAATACCTTCTTTATATACTATGTTCTTAATAATATGTGTAGAAAAAGCAAGAAAGCAAACATGTTCATCAAAAATAAAATGTATATCTTGAATGTTCTAGGAATAGCCTCTGATAGTTATTTTAACTCTCGATGAGTTTTGCATAACTGATAAAGTGTAAGAGATGGACGGTTTTACTGCACAAAACATATCTCATCAAAACACACTATTTATATCAAATGCATGTTTAATGGATTTAACCATTTCCGATGTTTCTCGTAATTGATTTTATTTTAAATCGCTTATTACCTTTCTCTAAAGGAGGTCGTTATTGACTTTTCTTTTTATTCTACTCTGTACATTCCTGCCAAAATTGTATATCGAACTTTCACCGGAAATACACTCTTTAGGATCCCCTGCATAAAAAAGCAGTTTTAGAAAAAGTTCTGTGCGTGTGTGTATGTGTATAGCATAGCTCAAAAATTCAAAGCCGGTTCAATACCAAATTACTAAGGATGCGACGCGTAGATTTTCAATAATCTACATACACCCCAAACTACCCTTTATATGGAAAAATGTTCGAATTTTTTTTTCTTAAAAATGACTCCAAGGATTTTGATTAAAACAACGCTTATTAAAGACATTTACACTGAGTCTCCTGGGATAGAATTCAAATACCTTTTCATTCTGGATGGCTTTTGTATAACTGGTAAACCGTAAGAGATAAAACAAAAAAAAACTTATTACACAAAAATATATCTCGCCTTAACCCTAATTTATGTTCTGCACACTTTTGTTTTGGTGATAACCATTTCAGAGATATTACTTGTTATTGGTTCATTTTAAAGATGCTTATCTATTTCTCAAACATTGTCATCCATTTTATTTTATTATACTCCGGCCATGCAAAAAGAGCCTAATATCAATCGATCGTATAGCGACAGCTTTTAATTTTACTATCGCTTTAGCCTATGTACTCCCTTATTTGCTTTATACTTACAAAGAAGTAACAAGACAATTTCTGATAAAGTTTATCTCGATTAGCATGAAGTAGATAGAAGAATAGGGTTTTGCAAGTATAGTTTGTTTGTAGAAGAGGTAGAGAAAGTCGTGTGAATAGTAAATACAATTTTATTTATTAGTCTGACTCATAAATGAGTTTGCCAAGTGACACAGAACAATATACATTTAGAGGTTTTTAACAAAAAAGGTTATAAGTGAGTATAACAAAAAATATTTTATCATATGTTATTATAAAAAATGTGCAACAATAAAAGCTATAACAATAAAAGAGAAAAAATTACAAAAATAAAGTGATTTATAAAGCATAATACATTTTACGTTCTATTCAAACCATGTACATGATTTCGAAAAATGGCTACGGAATGTTTTATGATGTTTTCCGTGATTGCTTGTTCCACACTTCTGTTAATTTTATATTTTGCCCTCCATTTCACAAACATATTTGTAATTGTTCCTCGAGATCCAAAAAATAGGACTACTATTGTTATTTTTCTGAGATTGTATTTTTCTTTAAAATATGGTATGGCGGGCTCATATATTTTCTGTTTTTCCAGTATATCTTGATTAGCTCGAAGATATAGAAGATTAAGCGTTTATACGAATGTTTGAAAGAAGAGACATTAGAGAAAGTCATGTGAGTATTTTTAAATACAGTGCAACGGTGAGCGTTTGAAAATTTGAAGCGACTTAATCCGCAGATAAGCGGCTTGCATAGAATACGGGCGCACGCATTCTTGTGTACCCATACTACATGAACTGAAAAGCGTCTCAAAAAATAACAAAATGAATAAATAAATTTATATATATATATAAAAGTACAGTGTCTTCCAAGGAGGCGACCGAAGAGTTTCAAGAAAATCCGCCCAACCTCAACCACCGTTTACATATTTGATTATCTCAAAAATGGCTCTAACAGTTTTGATTAAATGCCGTACTATTTCAGATTTTTAATGGCAAACGAAATATATATCTTGAATTTTCTAGGCTCTGAAGACTACTTCATTCTGTATGATATTTATATAAATCGTAACCCGTAAGAGATAGACAAAAACTTACTACAAAAAAAAAAAAAAAAAAAAAAAAAGTAAAATAGAGATGAAAAAAAAAAAGATTCATCTTCCTATTCATGAATCAGCATATAATAAAATTAATGCACCTCTAATTATTTATTTTATAATTTGCATTTTTTATTTATTTTATTTTAAATTTTAATTTGAACGAAATCAGTGAAATGTTGCTCAAATGATATCGAGAACCTTAAAGTTACTACATTCATATTCTCAGGAGTAGGATAAGGAAAAACCACATAAAAAACCTTATCCGGGTAAATCAATCAAAGTGAGCTTCGAACTCGTGACCTCTTGAATGTGAGGCAACCTCCACACTGTCGGGACGAGCACCTCTATTAATGTTATTAAAAATACTTTTTGTCGAATTATTAGAACTTTATAAAAATCATCCAGAATAAAGAGGTTTTTAGAGACTATTCCCAGAAAATTCAAGATATATATTTTATTTGGTGTGTAGATATCTTAAACATAAGAGATTTTAATCAAAATCGTTAGAGGCATTATTGAGAAAATCAAAATGTTCGAAATTTTTTCCATGTAAAGGATAGCTTTGGGGTGGGGGGATTTTCTTGAAAATCTTCGTGTCGCATCCTAGGAAGGTACAAACGGTATTCAACGGTCTTTTCGTTTTTCAGATATGCTCTCCACAGACACACACACACACGCGCACACACACAGGACCTTTTTCCAAAAATGCTTTTTTTTTTGGATTCAGGGTGACCCGAAACATGTATTTCCTGTGAAATCTCGTTATCGAATTTTTGGGTGGAATGCAATACCTTCACTATACACTATGTACATAGTACGTGTATAGAGAAATTAAAAAGATGCCAACTCTAGACTAATAAATTTCATCACAGGTCATAAACCATTGCAGGTGGTGCAACTGCCCCATATTTATCGTGACGTTCGCTTTACCCGTTCTGCTTATCAGCGGAGACAGTGAGCCTGTCGCATTCATTGCGAGGGGCAAAACAAACGTCTTGCTAATCCTCCACTGGGGGGTTTTAACTTTAAATAGCTCCGTTGAGTTCTGCAGCTCTTTTAATGCACGAAGGGATTTGACGGGGTTTT
Source organism: Hymenopus coronatus (assembly GCA_030762935.1). Taxonomy (NCBI): domain Eukaryota; kingdom Metazoa; phylum Arthropoda; class Insecta; order Mantodea; family Hymenopodidae; genus Hymenopus; species Hymenopus coronatus. The sequence continues at coordinate 43,206,355 of CM060899.1, forward strand.
TGCGTCACCTGGTACATACAAAGACATTAAAAATACACCTGGAGCTGAGGTTTTTCTGAAAATGTGAACATTTGACGGGGACTCGGGTATTTATACGATTTTCATTGCTGCCACCGCGGTAAAGCATACCATGCGAGTAAGAGCATGCAAAACTGATTTGCGCAATACTCTCAATCCTCAGCCCCGTTCGCCGATCCCTCAGAACAGGATGACTTGCATAAGCAATGTATTAATTTAGTCCAGCGCACAGCATTACCTTAGCATTAGAACTTCAGTATGTAGCGCACCCGGTGAGAGAGGTAGCTTATTGTCCAAACAATTGAATCGCCCTCCGAGTTGTAATGGTTACTATGCTAACCTCATATATCCAAGGTCGTGGGTTCAAATCCGACAGAGAAAGATGGATTTTTTGGGGTGTAAAAATAATTAGCATGGCTTCCTTCTGAAGGAAAGTAAAGTCGTTGGTACCGTGTCGTAGATTTACGTCACGAAAGAACCTCAAGCCTGATAGAGAGGCCTCTGAGCAAAATTAAGCGGTCTTTCACGCCCAATTTAGAATGGGACGCTGAGAACCACAGTAGTTAAAGAGCGTCCATAAATAACATGCCATTTACATTTCCAACCATGTGTTTGGGGATCACCAGTTTGCAACCCAAAACATCATTTGTCGCAAGTTACGTTTCATGTGCATCCCATTTTCCCCTTCGGTAACGTGGTTTGTCCAATACACTTTTAAGAGCATAACAAACAGGTGGAAGACGTGGGTGATAGCCAGCGAAAAGACCCTGTCTTACGATAATTATTTCCAGGCGTATTTTTGATGTCTTTGAATGTACATACACGTGGACCTTCTATTTTTTTTTTTTTTTTCATTCAAGAGATCTCAAAAACTAAATGTTCGGTGAAATTTAGGCATCAAATTTTTGATGGAATACTATGCTTCCGCTAAATGCTATACTTTGTAGAAATATAAGCAGCATGTCTACAATTACAAAACATAGTCTTCGTTTTGATGCGTGGCCGTATTACAGGGAATTGCTTGCCCTGCACTGCGCCGTTTCTCACAGGTTTTTTTTTTTTTTTTTTTCCTTCTTACGTGCCAGATAATCAGTTGATGCACCTGTTAAGTGGTATAATGTATTAGTGCTGTTATAACACTAAGAGTCTATATACTTTAGCACTAGAATCTTCATGTCTCTCATTTCTATTTGATAATAAACTCTTGTGGAGAAGTGATTCAGCGACATACAGATAGTTTCCCTGATGTTGGTGCACCTCACAGGGAAACCTCATAAACTTGTGAACAGATTTATATAAACCATATCTATTGTTAGCGGGTGCCGTTGTTAGATCGCTCCCTTGTCATCAAAGTTAAGAGATAATGACATTTAAAATTAAGCATTCTTGTTAGTTATTAAATGCGTAAAATTAAGTAGGTATTCATACTAAAATATACAAGTCTGCTAAAATGTATTTGAATAATGGATTAAACAAATAATAGTAGTTTACTTAGTTGTAAATAAATATTTCGTTATTAAAGTTGAACAGTAATTGAAGAAATATAAAGATAATTATAGTGTTTATGCTTTCTCTACACGTACTATAAATATTACTTGGTATTTAAGTTTGGTGTCTTGCAAGGATGCGACACGAAGATTTTCAAGTAAATCCCCCCACCCCCAACTACTCTTTACTTGGAAAAAATGTCCACAATTTTGATTCTCTCAAAAATGGCTCTAACGATTTTGATTAAAATATCATATATTAAAGATATTTAACTGACAAATAATATGTAGCTATATCTTGAATTTTCTGGGAATAGCCTCTGAAGATTACTTTATTCTGGATGAATTTTGTGGAATTTTGCATAGCTTCTAAACTGTAAGAGATAGATAAAAACGTTTCATACATAAAATGTAGAACACATTAAAACACACAATTTATGTTATATAAATTTGTTTCGTGGAGTTGATCGTTTTTAAGATATTCCTTGTTTTTGGTTTCAGCTTTAAAAACCTACTTTTCTCATACGGGAATTTGTCAACTCCTGTCCATACCAACAAAGGAACTTCAGTAACATAGCAACCAGCTTTTGACTATCACTTTAACCTATGCTACTCCCTTATTTCGCTTCTACTTACAAGGAAGCAAGTAATAACACTATTTCCACCAATTTTTTCTCGGTTAGCATGAGGTAAATAGAAGCATTAGCTTTTTAACAATAATTTTTTGCAGAGATGTTGAGAAAGTCATATGAATGGAAAACATCATATTTTTTTAATGATTTTATTTGGATTTGCAACTTCAATGACTGGGTTTGACTAGTGAAACAACTCGTATTATCAGTAGGTTCAGAACATCAGGTTAATCATTTTTATATCATTAAACACTTGAACATTCACTCTCATATGCATACTTCCAGACTCTGTGGAGAATAAGGAATAATTGCGGTTAAAGAAAAATTCCCCGCCGCAGCCCGGAATCAAACCCGGGACCTCCGGATGAGAAGTCAGCTCGCTGACCACTCAAACAGGAGGCAGTCAAAATCATTTTGTTAGTAAGTATAACATAATCATAAAATTAAATATTAATATATATATAAATAAAATAAGTTGCAATATTAATACGTAGAATAAATTAATTGTAGTTAATAAGCAATTTAGTGACATTTCGCTGGATACCATTGATGTAGTTTAAAGTGTAGAATAGGAAGCAGCAGAATACCAGTTGCAAAGTTGCTGGCTTTCTGTTAATATGTAAATGGCATGTTATTTGCGGACGCTCTTAAACTACTGTGGTTTTCGGCGTCCCATTCTACGAGGGCCGTTTCTTTTAACTCCCGATAGGCCATAGTAAAAGACAAGTCCATAGGAAAAAAGTATTCTATTACTAAAAGTTTTGCACACTTGTGGTTTCAACATAATCACCGAAAAGATTGAGACATTTGTCGTACCTGTGCACAAGCTTTGCAATACCGGTTTCAAAAAATGTTGCCGCCAATGATTCCAAATGAACATTGACGTTGTTTTGAAGATCTTTGTACTTTACAACGTTTGCGGAGAGCCATTCAAAACAAACAAAGAGGAATGCTGACTTCAGGAATTATGTTGATCCATGAAAACGCTCGTCCACACACGCTGACACAATCATCGGCTCCTTGTACAACTTCAATGGGACATTTTCGTTCATTTGGCATCCAGCGACTTTCACCTTTTCCCTGAACTGAAGACGTGGCTAGGAGGGCAGCACTTTCACACCAACGAAGATCTTCAAAACAACGCCAATGCTCATTTGAAATCATTGCAGCAACATTTTTGAAGCGGGTAGATATTGCAAAACTTGTGCACAGGTACAATAAATGTCTCAATTATTTCAGTGATTATGTTGAAAAGTAACCACAAGTGTACAAAATTTTTAGTAATAAAATAATTGTTTTTTATGAATTTGTCTTTTATTTATAGCCTATCGGAGGCTGAAAAAAAACGGACCTCGTATACTGAGCGTGAAAGACTGCTTAATTTTGCTCAGAGGCCTCTTGATCAGGCCCAAGGTTCTTTTATGTGCCGTAAATCTACAACATGGGACCTACGGCTTTACTACCCTTCCTAAGGAAGCCAAGCCAAGGATTTGTGCGTCCAAAAAGCTCCATCACCTTCCGTCAGGTTTGAACTTGCAATCTTGAGTTTTAGAGGCTAGCATGGTAACCATTACACCACTGAGGATATAGAGTCCCGGAGATGTAATGCTAACTAATAACATGAGTGTTTTCATCTTATCGATAAGACAATTCAGAAAAATAGACTATTAATAGTTTATAATATATAGGAAGGGTTATTTCAGGTTACGATTATAATACTTACATTAGTTCTCAAATAGTAAATGACGCATTCGACCATGTTTATTTACCGAACGTTATTTTTTTTTTTCTCCCTTCACTACCTCCTGAATTATGATATGGCGGACCTTGTCTACATCAAGTGTACGAATATCATAGCAATAGAAATAGGAAACAATTATTTTATTTAACTTTTAATAAGTAATAGATGAAGTGGAAATAAACGTTATTTTATTTGAGGTCATTACACTGATCTCAAACATAAGAAATACAAATAATGATCATTTTCACTCCAGTTTTGTACTAAATACATTGTGAACTGGATAGTACTTTAAATAAACATTGTAATTGAAATAATTGAAAGTACAATGTGGTACTGACAGTTATTAAAAGTGAAGATTGGCTGCCTGGATTGTCACCTTGTTGCCAATAACCAAGAAAGGGGATTAAACAAACGAACCACGTGTGACAAGATTTCAAAGAAATGAACATCAGCGGCGATACGTTTTTTCGACAACATCGCTCCAGTCAGATGACCGCGACTGGTTAAAGTTGTCTAATCTCGGCAATTGCATTGGCGCTTTAATTGTGGAGCTGAATTTTCATAGTAATGTAACGGGATCAAATCTAGAAATGAATGTTTTATTTATAGACGCTCTTCAACTGCTACGGTTCTTAGCTTCTCATTTTCTATTGGGCGTGAAAGCCTACTTAATTTTGCTCAGATATATCTTTACCAGGATTGAGGCTCTTTTACGTGCCGTAAATCTACAACACGGGATCAACGACTTTACTTCCCTTCCTAAGGAAGCCATGGCAAGGAGTTTTACATCCGAAAAAAAAAAAAACCACCGTCCTACGACAGGTTTGAACTCGGGAACTTGTGAACCAGATGCCGTAGCCGAATGGTTACACCTAGACGGCTCGGATGCGATCCTACGTGTCCGCATGTGGGATTTGTGGTGGACAAAGCAGCGCTGGGGCGATTTTTCTATGGGTTTTCCGATCCCCCCCCTAACTCATTGCACTCCACCGGTGCTCTATCTTCATTTCATGTATTCCCAGTGTCACCGCCTGCGGTGCCACAAGTAATAAAAGTGGGCGTTAAACACTAGTATCAACAACATAGGCTAGCATATTAACCCTAGACCACGGAGGACGACCCAAACCCAGAAGGATGCAGTTAGAGGTAACCTCACATGAGCCATTAAGTCACCTCATAGTTACGATACGGTCGAAGGGGACTCTGTACTGACCCAGAGGTTATTGTACCTACACCCATGAGGAGTCGCTCCCGGGAAGGAGGGATGAGGTGAGAGATACACTGGGCTACTGGAACCAGGAGGAACGGCACTAATATGACAGGACCGCTAAAGTTTCCAGGAAGCATCCTGACAGTCGGATAGGCCCCGCCTGTAGCAGTCCTAAACCCACCAACCAGCTGAAGTTGGGGTACGCGGATAATCACATTGAACATCCTTTTTCCCTGCCACGCAGCACCGAGCAACACCACAGAAACTTTCAACCCTAAATTAAATCAACGGGATGAAGAATGAATTAAAAGACAAGAGGGACAGGACATTCATGGGGATGAAAGACACGTATCCAGCATTCGCCTACCGACCTGGGTAAACCTCGAAAAAACCCATAGCGCAAGTACGATCTCGCGAATACGGGCCACAGACGAAACTGCCAGAGCTATTCTGTTCGGTATCTCATAGTTAAGGAATTACGAAATCTCTTTTTCAGCAATGCTGCAAAAGTGCAACAGAAGAAAACATCTGATATATTCCATTCATATGACTCTCTCTACATCTCTGTAACAGATTATTGTTAAAAGCTTATTCTTCTATCTACTTCTTGCTAATCGAGATAAGCGTTATCAGAAATTCTTATTACTTGCCTCCTTGTAAGTAGAAGGGAAATAAGGGAGTACACTAAGCTAAAACAAAACTCAAATCTTTTATAAGCTGGTTGGCACGTGGATGAAATCCATTTCTTTGCATGACCAGGAGTTGGCAAATTCCTGTATGTGAACATTTTGAGTATTTTAAAACTGAAACCAATAACAAGGAATATCTCAAAAACGGTCAATTCCAAGAAAAAAAATATGTATGACTTAATTGTGTGTTTTAACGAGATCTACTTTTTTCTGTAGTAATGTTTTCTCTATCTCTCAAGGTTTACTACTTATGCAAAATCCAGCAAAATTCTTCCAGAATAAACAGGTCTTCAGAGGCTATTCCCAGATTATTCAAGACATACATTTTATATGGCATGTAGACATCTTTAATATACGGTATTTTAATCAAAGTCGTTAGAGCCATTTTTGAGAAAATCGAAATGTCGAAAAAATGTTGCATGTAAGGAGTAGTTTGGGGTTGGAAATCTTCGTATCGTATCATTGAATGATACTAAACTTAAATACCAAATTCGCATTTAAGCGACTTTTCTTTTTGAGCTATACTGTCCACAGTCACACAGAAACTTTTTTCTAAAAACGCTTTTTTCGAACTCAGGGGACCTCAAAACATATTTCCGGTAAAATATCAGTTTATTATTTTTATTCGCTATGTAAACTCTACTTATGGCCTAGAGATAGTAAATACACACACATAAAATGGCAATTCTTTTCATCTTGAAACAAAATATGGTTTTATCCCATTCGGCACTTTCTGCAATGTCTCAGAAAAAATGATATTTGATCAAATTCAGAGCCCCACTAATGAGACTTATGTCAAAGAACTTCACCAGGTGATGAAGAGTTCCGAATGAAGATATCACCAAGAGTGGACTGTGCCGGATGTGGGCGTAGGTCTAAAAACACGAAGCTCACAGTTATTCCAAGAAACACACAAAGTCATTGTTCCTATTACCACAACTTTAAGCCACGATTTAAAAAAAACAATATCATTTTTCTTTGTTGTGAGATTAGTAGTTTTCTCACGAAACTTCAGTGAATAGCCTCTAGAACGCACCTAATTTCTACCGTGAACCATGATTATTCTGCATACCGTAACTGGAGTCTGGTTAGAATGCTAATTAATGCGGCAGAAACCATGTAGTAAAACGTAGATTGGAGTTGACAGTACCCTTAAGTAGAACTTCCCTTGAGAGTTTAATCGAATTTTCTATCATCTCCATCAATGAATAATAGTAATTTATACATAAGTTGAACAAATACTATGCAATCTTGTTGTTATAAATTGCAGGATATAAATAATGAAGTAGGCAATTCGATACCCATAGCAAACGTAAATGAGAGCGTCCTCATGTTTCGTAAATAAGATGTCCTTCCTGTCTTTCTTCCTTCCTTCCTTCCTTCTTTCCTTCCTTCCTCCCTACCTAACTACCTACCTCCTTCCTTCCTTCATTCCTACATACCTACCTACCTTCCTTTCTTGCTTCCTATCTATCTTCCTTTCTACCTACCGATATACCTTTCTTTCTTGCTTCCTACCTTCCTACTTACCTAACTACCTTCCTTCCTTGTTTAATTCCTTCCTTCCTACCTTGCTTCCTATTCTACCTTTCTATCTAGCTACCGCCATTCCTAGCTACCTTTCTCTTTCTCCTCTAATCACCTTTCCTTCCTACCTTCTTTTTTCCTTCTTTCTCTCTTCCTTTTTCTCCTTATCTCTCGTTCTTTCTTTCTCTCTTTTTTCTTTCTTACCCTCCTCGTATGAAGGACTTAAACCCTCCAGGACAGACACGTTAACGCCTGGGGTCAGATGACAGTTGAGAAGCAGAGAGTGGCATGAATGTGAGGAAGTGAAGATTAATTATTTTACAAAAATTTTCCACATTTTGGATTTTCCCCAAAATGGTTCAAACGATCCTGATTACAATACCACTCATTAAAGCTATTTAAATGCGAAATAAAGTTCGTATCTTGAATTTTCTGAGAACAGCCTCTCAAATCCTTTTCATTCGGAAAGAACTACGTATAATCTTCTATCATTAGTAAATGCTGAACGAGAGAGTAAACATACCATTTCTTTTAAATAACTTTTAACACCTCCGAGATAGCTGATGTTAATTGTTCATATTGCTAATCAATAGATATTTCTTTCGAAGTCTTTTCGATGTTCAGGTGTTTCTCGCGATTGCATGGAAAGAGTATGGAACTTTAAGAGGAGTCAAAATACCCTATCTTTCCAATATTAAAATTTGACCCATTATCTCATCATATTTAACATAATGAGATAAAACATTTAAGATAGATTCAGCAATATTTTTACTATTGATTGATGAAAAATACAGCACGTGTTGATTACAAGGGAGGTATGATTTTTTTTAATATAAAATTCTTAAATGTTATTGAAAACGCAATGATTTTCAAATTTTAAAAAAAAAATAACTAATCCATATACATAAAGTCTTTCTCGTTAAAATAAATCCTATTTAGATGCAAACGTGGGGCAAAAGTTTCAGCCCTTAGTGTCAATTAGTTTCTGAGATAAGGGGCAATTGATATACACAATATCAAATGTGCTCCATTCACATGAATTCTCTACATCTCTACAAGAGATTATTGTTAAAAAGCTAGTGTTTCTGTTTACTTCATGCTAATCGATAAAAATAGCAAAAACAGTCTTATTACTTGCCTCTTTGCAAGTAGAAGCGAAATAAGAGAGTAGCAAAGGTTAAAGTGATAGTGAAAAGGTGCTTGCTATGTCACTGAAGTTTGTATGGATAGGAGTTCACAAATTCCGGTATGAGAAAAGAACAGGCTTTGTAAAGCTGAAACCAAAAAAATTAATATCTGAAAAAAACGAAAATTTATATAACATAAATTGTGTGTTTTAGTGTGCTCTACATTTTTTGTGAGGTAAGTTTTTGTATATATCTTACGGTTTGCCACTTACACAAAAGTCATCCCAAATGAAGAGGTCTTCACAGGTTATTCCCAGAAAATTCAAGTTATACATTTCGTTTGTCATAAAAATATCTTAAACATAAGGTATTTAAATCAAAAAGGTCAGTCATTTTTGAGAAAATCAAAATTTCCGAAAAATGCTCCATGTAAAGGGTATTTCGGGGGGGGGATATTCTTGAAAATCTTCCTTGCAATATGCTGAACTCAAGTATCAAGTTTGGTATTTAACGGACTTTTCGTTTTTTGCTATGCTGCCCTGGCGCACACACACACGGACATTTTTCTAAAAATGCTTTTTTGGATTAAAGGCTCTCAAAACATGAATTTTCGGTGAAAACTTGGTATCGAATTTTGGGTACAATACAATACCTTCTCTATACACTAAATACATAGTACGTGTAGAGAAAGAAAGGCTTTTACAGCCTATGTCACTACTTAGTGCTTACATCCATATATATACCTAAATAATTATGTACATCTTTATTTATACAGGATGTTTAAAAAATACGGGGCATAATTTCAGGTATGTATTTCCCACATGAAGACAATCAAAATAGTTCATTATAACATGTGTCCGGAAATGTTTCATTTCCGAGTTATGGCCTTTACAACATTGAAAGTCCCACCTGTAGACAATCAAAATAGTTCATGTCCAGAAATGCTTCATTTCCGAGTTATGGCCTTCACAACATTGGAATTCACTGGAACGTTTTTCTTTCCGCAGGTCTTTGCCGTCAAAGGAGACATTAGGAGGGCGCTCTGATAGTTAATTCTGAGGAAGGTTACATTCAGTGTTCTTTAGGCGTTAAGACTGTGCGACATGTATTCAAATGAAGAGCTGGCAGAGATACACTTCATGTACGGTAAGGCGGACGACAATGCTGCGCTGGCTCGTCGTTTGTACCAGGAGAGGTACCCACAGCGACAATGTCCAGATCGGAAGACATTTGTACGTCTCCATTCCCGTCTGTGCGAGTATGGAATATTCACCTCTCCTGATTTGGGAAGGAGACGACCAAGATCTACCTACAACTCCAGAAGTGCAGGAGGAGATTCTGGAGGCTGTGGACAGGACTCCTTCTAACAGCACACGACGGTTAGCGTTGCAAGTCAATGTTCCTCATACAACTGTCTGGAGACTGTTGAACGAGTATCAATTGTATCCTTATCATTTGCAACGTGTACAGGCCCTGTCACCAGCAGATTACCCTGCAAGAGTTAGGTTCTGTCAGTGGTTCTTGCAGCAGTGTGGTGTAAATCCGAACTTTTCTGCCGTCGTATTATTTACAGATGAAGCACAGTTCACAAGAGATGGCATAACAAATTTCCACAATCAGCATGTATGGTCGCATGAAAACCCACGTGCAACTGTTGTATCTCATCACCAGGTGCGGTTCTCCCTCAACATGTGGGCCGGTATCATTGGTGATCGATTAGTTGGACCCCATGTACTTGTAAACAGACTTACGGGGCAGGCGTACACAAACTTCCTGGAAAACACCATACCTGACGTTTTCGAAGACACTCCACTGATCAATCATCAACACATTCACTTCTTGCATGATGGCGCTCCTGCACACTTCAGTCTTACGGCTCGCCGGTACTTGGATCGAAGGTTTCCTGATCGATGGATAGGTAGAGGTGGCCCAATTGCTTGGCCTCCACGCTCAGCTGATCTGAACCCTCTCGATTTCTACTTGTTTGGCCATTTAAAATCATTGGTTTATTCGTCTCCGGTGCCGGATTTGGAATCCCTTCGGAATCGAATTGTGGCAAGTTGTGAGGACACACGCAATACTCCTGGAGTTTGGGATCGTGTTCGCAGGTCAATGAGACATCGATGTGAGGTCTGTATTCAAGCAGGAGGTGGACATTTTGAACATCTTCTGTAATGACAACAACCTGCGGAAAGAAAAACGTTCCAGTAAATTTCAATGTTGTGAAGAACATAACTCGGAAATGAAACATTTCCGGACACATGTTATAATGAACTAATTTGATTGTCTACATGCGGGAAATACATACCTGAAATTATGCCCCGTATTTTTGAAACATCCTGTATATGTATTATCGGAAGCCTATGAACCGATAACTCAAAAAGGAAAAGTCGGTAAAATACTAAATTTGGTATTTAAGTTTAGTATCTTCCAGGGATGCGACACGAAGATTTTGAGAAAAATCCCCTCACTCCCAACTACCCTTTCCATGGAACATTTTTCGAAAATTTTGATTTTCTTAAAAATGGCTCTAACGATTTTGACTAAAATATCGTATATTAAATCTATTTACCATAAAAATAAAATCTATGTATCTTGAATTTTCTGGGAATAGCCTCTGAAGGGTACTTTATTCTGGAAGAATTTTACGGAATTTTGAATAACTGCTAAACCGTAAGAAATGGACAAAATCTCGCATCTCGAAAAATGCAGAAAACGTTAAAACATACAATTTATGTTATATACATTTTATTCGTGGAGTTCATATTTTTGAGACATTCCTTGTTTTCGGTTTCTGCTTTGAAAAACTTATAAGTTTCTCATACAGGAATTTGTCAAATGCTGTCTATACAAGCAAACGAACTTCAGTGCCATAGCAACCAGCTTTTGAATATCACTTTAACCTATGGTATTGACTTATTTCGCTTCTACTTACAAGGAAACCAATAATAAGATTATTTCTGCTAATTATTACTTTCTCATTATGTACATAGTGAATAGAGAAGGAATTGCACTCCACCCAAAAATTCGATACCGAGGTTTCACCGGAAATATACGTTTTCGGATGCCCTTTATCTAAAAAAAGCATTTTCGGAAAATGCTCCGTGTGTGTGTATGTGTGTGTCCGTGTGTCTGTGAACACGATAACTCAAAAACGAAAAGTCGGTAAAATACCAAACTTAGTTTCTTACAGGGATACGACACAAAGGTTTTGAGAAAAATCCCCCCTCCCCTACTACCCTTTACATGGAACTTTTTTCGAAAATTTTGTTTTTCTCAAAAATGGCTCTAACGATTTTGATTAAAATGTCGTATATTAAAGCTATTTACCTGACAGACAAAATGTATATTTTGAATTTTCTGGGAATAGCCTCTGAGGAATAGTTTATTCTGGATGAATTTTATGGAATTTTGAATAACCGCTAAACCGTAAGAAATAGACAAAAACTTACTGCAAAAAAACGTAGATCATGTTAAAACACAATTTTTCATATATGTTTTTTTCGTGGAATTGGCCATTTATGAGGTATTTATTATTTTTTCAGATTTAAAATACTTTTTTTCACACGGAAAGTGGTATACTTCTGGCCCTGCATAGAAATGGATTTCAACCACATGACATTTCCTTCTACTTACAAGGATTTCGATTATCATAAATTAGATAGAAGAATAAGCTTTTTAACAATAATTTGTTACAGAGATGTAGAGAAAGTCTTGTGAATGGGACACATCAGATTTTTTTTGGTGCAATACAGTAGTTTCTCTGCTTACTGTGAGCATTTTAGAAACGTGTTTAAGAAAGAAAGTACAAATATTGCAATTTTTTTTAATTTATTGTTTATTCATTTTCCATCGGCACAACAATCCACAGGGACCTTGGCCTACCACGGCCGCTGCATCCCCATTTCAACCCGAAGAGCCGGAGGGTGGAGACGTGATCAGCGCCTCAAGTACCTCCCGGCTGGTTGATGCGGTCTTCTTGATCTGGAGCCGCCACTTTCAATCAAGTAGCTCCTCCATTGGTGTCGCCCTCCGTGGTGTAATGATTACTAAGCTAACTTCATATACCGAAGGTCGTAGGTTCAAACCTGGCGGAGGAAGATGGATTTTTTTCGGGTATAAAAATCCTTAGCATGGCTTCCTTCGGAAGGGAAGTAAAACCGTTGGTCCCGTGTCGTAGATTTACAGCACGTAAAAGAACCTCAAGCCTGATAGAGAGGCCTCTGAGCAAAATTAAGCGGTCTTTCACGCCCAATTTAGAATGGGATGTTGAGAACCACAGTAGTTAAAGAGCGTCCATAAAGAACACGCCATTTCATTTTCCTGAATTGCCCCTCCCCCAGGAACCTCAGGAGGCTGAGTACACCCCGGATCAGGTCTCCCAGCGGGGGAAAATTCCCGTATCGGGAATCGAACCCAGGTCTCCTGCTTGGCAAGCAGTCGGGTTACTACCTCGTTAAGGAGAAAATTCATTTTCCATTTTAACCCCTAAAAGATCCATAGCAAATTCAAGTTTTTTTTAGACAGACACTATTAAAAGTAAGCTTTTCAACACAAATCACTCGAATTAAAAATTCTTCTTTATAACTTTAGATTTATAAAATATTTATAACACTCAAATGTTACCAATTTACTTTTGTTACTATCACTGTCTCCGTTCACAAGGAATCAACATTTTCAATGGTAATAATTGTACAATAAATATCACACTTTCACCATAATTGCACAGTTAATAACTTAATGTTGCCTATTATTAATAAGAGTTGTATATGTTTGTTTTCTGTTATTTATCTGTATAAAAATAAATGAGGTTATGTTCCTGAGAAAAAAAAAATAAAAGCAGTAATAGTACTACCGCCTTCTTTAGTAGTCCGTTCTCGTGTCTAAATATGCTTAAAATGTCTTCGATTGACAACTTCAAACACATAAAACGTGTTTGTTGGGTATTTGGATACAGTATACTCTAGTTTATCATTTAATAGCAGAAGGAATGGAATTGTTAATTTATAAGATTTATGGTAAAGAGTAAAGAACTGGCATTACTGCATTGATTACCAATCTATATCGATAGACGAATTCTAATCCCACATACACACTCACGCCTCCAAGCGATAGGAAAACGTACTATTCCTTGAAAAAAAAGAATGTTGGACCTTATATTATACATTTATTGATAAATCTAGAAATATTGTGCTGTCTAAAAAAAATTATGATGTGCTACACTCACATGACTTTTTCTAGCTGCTCTATAAAGTTCCTATAAAAGGGTATTCTTCTTTCTACACAATGCTAATCGCAATAAACATTAGCAGAATGTTCTTATTACTTACTTCTTACAGGTAAAAGGGAACTAAGCTAGGTTAAACTGATAATCAAATGTAAAAACCATTGTTATGCGATTGTCATTGCAAATCGCTTCTTTGCTTGGCCACGAGTAGAACAAAAACAAAAAAAAACAAACGGACGCTCCCTGTCTGAAAAAAGATTAAGTACTCCAAAATTGAAACCAATAACAATGAATATCTCAGAAACGGTTACCTCCACAACAAAAACGTAAATCACAAAATTTTGTGTTTTGACGGGATCTACATTTTTTGTGTAGTGAGTTTTGCTCTATCTATTACGGTTTAGCAATTAAGCAAAACTCATCCAGAATAAACAGGTCTTCAAAGGCTATTCCCAGAAATTTCGAGATATAGATTTTATTTCAGATATAAATAGCTTTAATATACGGGATTTTAATCAAAACCATTAGAGCCATTTTTAAGAAAATAAAAAAAAATTAAAAAAGTTCCATGTAAAGGGTAGTTGAGGATGGGGGGATTTTTCTCAAAATCTTTGTATCGCATCCCTGGAAGATATTAAACTTCAATACCAAGTTTGGTGTTTTACCGACTTTTCGTTTTTGAGTTATCGCGTTCACAGACTCACGGACACACTGACACATGGACACACACACACACACACACACGAATCTGTTTCTGAAAATGCTTTTTTGGACTCAGGGGGTCCTAAAACGAGTACTTCTGATGAAATCTCGACATTGAATTTTTGGGTGGAATACAATACTTCTCTATCCCTATGTATATTGTGCATACGGGGCTAGAGAAAGTAATAATGTACGACATTGAAGTTAAAAGTGGTTTTATTTTGTTTGTAGGATTGCTATGCTCGTCCATTACGCAAACTTTCCTTCTCGCAAAATAAAACTACACTTTCGTGTGTTCTAATGCTCTTATTATAAATTTGGTACGCCATGTATTGCCAGAAATGAAGTTTTCATTTAAATGAAATGATAGAAAACTCAGTATCAGTCGATTTTCTTTACAAACTGTTTTTGAAAGCTTGTTGGGTAGCAGGATGTTAAGAAGGTGTGCTATTCTTTATATCCGCAATATTTTTGCACTTCACGGTCCCAGTGACGATGACCCTGTGCGTCACGATGAATGGCCTCCACGGAGGTGTTACTACACATTCTGATGTCTATCAACATCCGCAGCACCAGCTTCATTCACAGACCTCACTGCGTGTCACTTTCGTGGCGCTCAGAGACCCACATTTCTTCCATGTGGAACAGTCCGCAAAGTCTTCTGGGAGCGTACAAATTCAGTCTTTATTGTAGTGATATTTCTTTCTCTACCATTAAGTATTTATCAATCAAATAATCCTGGTTTTCTGCATAAGTGCAGCATCCTGAATTGATCCCCAAAAACAATGTGAATCTTTCACTTTCTCTACTAGGTAAAATGTAGATACATAGGTAGAGACGGTTTGTTTCGTTTCGTAATCGGCTTACCCTCCCCGTAAGTACTTACAAACCAGTTCCTAGGGGTCAGACTGTCGGGGAGCCACGGCACGAAACCACAGATTGGAGAACCTGTTACAATGAGCTGGCCCATAACCAGGAGTGAACATGAGGAAGTGGATGACATGAAATGTAAGCGAAATTGATGATTAGAAATGTGAGGATGGAGCAATTGGTGGAATGAGTGGCGGGGCAAACCGGAGGACCCGGAGAAATCCCGCCCAGACGCCGCTTTGTCCACCACGGGTCCCACATGCGGGTGCTTGGGATCGAACCCGGACCACCTAAATGGGGGGGAGAGTGTGGTCTAACCACATAAGTGCCACCAGAAGGTATTGTATTACATCTAAAATTAGATACCGAGATATCAATGAAATACTCGTTTTAGTTCCGCTTCTTTTTCTAGAAAAATATCTTTTCTAGGAGCCGATAAATCAAAAATGAAAATTCGGTTAAAAACTAAACTTGATATTTAAATTCAGCATCTTACAAGGATGTGACAAGATTTTAAATAAAATCCTCCACCCCGAACTACTCTTTATGTGGCAAATTTTTCGAAATTTTCAATTTTCTCAAAAATGGCTTTAAAGGTTTTGATTAAAATACCGTATAATAAAGATATTTAAATGACAAATAAAATGTGTATTTTGAATATGACTTGTATGTAACTCGTAAACCGTAAGAGAGACAAAAGCCTTCTTTACAAACATGTATTAACATTTTATTTATATAGCTTTTCTGTTTGTAGAATAAACAGTTTTCGAGATATTGGTTGTTATTGACTTCAGTTTTAAACAACTAAAAGCTTTCTCCAGCGGGAGGTCAAATTTCATTTTGTCTCTTTTGTTTTACTGCTGGGAATGCAAAAGAGAACTAGGATTCAATTATTTCATATAGCGATGAGGTTTTAAAGGATTTGCCTACTGTCCGAGTGTATTCCTTTATTTCCCTTCTGCTTGCAAAATGTAAGTAATAAGACCATTTCTGCCAATATTTGTCCCGATTAACATGACTTTGGCAAGGAAGGTTTGTTTGTGCAAAAGCTCGAAAAAGTCATATGAATGGAACAATTGTATATCGTATAATATATACCAGTTATATAACATTTTATAAAATTCCCTATGCATAAGGAACCTCAGAATCTATTTTAGAAAATTCAAATAATGCAGCTTATTCGTCATGTATTAGTGTCCACCGATAAGTCCCGGGCCTCTAAATGAAAACAGCATTTAAACTATTTTTTGTTGTTTTATTTCTCAACATAATCTCCAGAAGACCTAATACATTTGTCATATCGGTGTTCTAATTGAATTAAACTATCTCTGTAGTGGGATTTATCAAGGTCCTCAAAACAGTTGTTTACCACATCAATGACCTCCTAGTTGCTGTGAAATCTTTGACCTCCAAGAAATTGTTTAAGTTTTGGGAACGGGTGGTAGTCACTGGGTGCTAGATCTGGTGAGTAGGGTGGATGTTCCAGCAATTCCAACTTTAATTTCTCATCCCAATGGGCCGGAGCATTGTCATGATGAAACAAGTTTTTTTTCTTTCTTTTTTTTCTGTCAAATTAGGTCTTTTATTTTTACCTCAGCACTCAAACGTTGCAGCAGTGATATTTTTACCCTTTTCCAGGTAATCAATAAAAATAATTCCATGTGTATCCCAGAAAACACTCGGTATTGACAAATTGGCTTTGCCTTTTTTGGAGTTGGTTCACCAGGCGCATTCCACTGTTTTGACTGTGATTTACTTTCTGGAGTGGTTAGACCACTCGACTCTCACCTAGACGGCCGGGGTTCGATCCCAAGCGACCGCATGTGAGATTTGTGGTGGACAAAACGGCGCTGGGGCGGGTTTTCTCCGGGTACTCCGGTTTCCCCCGCCATCGCATTCCACCGGTGCTCCATCATCATTCATGTATCATCAGTGTCACCGCCTGCGGTGCCATTAGTAGTTAAAGCGGGCGTTAAACACTACCAAAAAAAAAAAAAAAATTTACTTTCTGGAGTGTAGTGATATATCAAAGTTTCATCCATGGTAATAAGCCGTCTCAAAAATGCATTGTGATTTTTACGGTAGAGCTCCACATTCCTAACAGAATCAGTTTTTCTTTACAACTTTTGATCAGGTGTCAGCAAACGCGGCATCCATCTTGCACACAACTTGTGAAAGCCCAAAACATTACTTAAAATATTACCTGCTTGTTCTTTTGATATGTCTACAGCCTCTGCTACCTCAAACAACTTTAATCTGAGGTCTTCCAGTACCAAACGATGGCTTTTTTTCAATGATCCCTGGAGTTGTCACTTCTACAGGGCGTCCAGAGCGAGGCTCATCACTAGCGCTCGTACGTCCCATTTTAAACTCTGCAACCCAGCTTTTAATTACTGAATGTGAAGAAGCAGTCTTTCAATGTACTGCCCTTGATTTCTTTAGGCGTAAAGCCTTTCAAATGGAAGTATTTAATTACTGCTTGTTTTTCCAAATCCTTCATTTTCGTGAAAACGTTGTCTTGATTAAAATTCTGTCATTCGAAAACTAAACAAGCTATTGACCGGTAACTATGGATACAAACTAGTCTAGAGTTAAACTATATGATGCTACCGTCTTACAGACATTTTTAAGGTAAAATAGACAAATATTCCATATAAATCCTACAGATTCCTTTAGATTCTAAATCTATAGTTTTTATTGATATTGTGATCATGTCCGCAATCGCCGAACATGTGTCAAAGGCTTGCTTCATAAGTCATAGCTGATTGTTGGCTTCTATTGTTATACCTGCGGTTTTGGATGGGTGTGCCGGCTGCGAGTTCTTTTGTCATCAAAGCAGTGATTGTTACACCTGTACGAGTGGACGCGTGTATTATTGGACAGTTCTTTGACGTCAAAGCCGGGCCACTCTTACACCTGAGAGAGTTTGGATACCTGCGGTGGTTTGCAGGTGCGTCTACTTCTGGAAGTTTCCTGTTACGTGATCGATAGGTATGCATTGCGAGCAGCAGTTTACTGAGTTTAGACGGGGATTCTTAGCAAGTAGTAGTAGTACTCGTCGCAACAGCGATTATCGAAAGGGAACGATAAAACAGAATTCTTGTTGCAGCATCGAAGAAACGCCTTTTGTGAACAGTATTTTGTTTCCCCTAGCCCGTATATACTAAATACATAGTGGACTGTATTTAACCCAAAAATTTTATGTCCAGATTTCACCGGAAATACATGTTTTAGGACCCCCTGAATCAAGAAAGAAAAGAATTTTCAGAAACAGGTCCATGTGTGTGTGTGTGTGTGTGTGTGTGTGTGTGTGTGTGTGTGTGTGTGTGTGTGTGTGTGTCTGTGGACAGCATAGCTCAAAAATGAAGGTTAAATATCAAACTTAGAATTTAAGTTTGGTATCTTCCAAGGATACGACACGAAGCTTTTCAAGAAAAAAAAAACCCACCCCTAACTACCTTTTAAATAAAAAAAAAAATAAAAAATTTTGTTTTTCTTAAAAATGGCTCTAACGATTTTGATTATAACACCACATATTAAAGCTATATCTATCACAAATAAAATGTATATCTTGAATTTTCTGGGAATAGCTTCTAAAAACCTGTTTATTCTGTATGAATTTGGCTTAATTTGGTATAGCTAGTAAACCGTAATAGATAGACAAAAACTTAGTTTACAAAAAATGTCCATCTTGTTAAAATACACAAGTTATGTCATATATATATATATATATATATATATATATATATATATATATATATATTTGTGGAGCTTACCGCTTTCAAGGTATTCCTTTTATTACTTTCAGTTGTAAAGTACTTATACTTTTCTTAGACGGAAGTGTCCGCTTTTCTCTGTTCTGCTCCTGGCCAAGCAAGGAAGCGATTTGCAATGACAATCACATAACGACAGCTTTTAAAACATTTGATTATCACTTTAGCCTAGTGCATTCCTTTAGTTCCATTCTACTTATAATAAAATTCTGTTAATGTTTATCTCAATTAGCATGGTATTGAAAGCAAAATTATGTTTTGTAAGAAGCTTTTTTGTAAAGCAGCTAGAGAAATTCATGTGTGCAACACATCAATTTTTGTTTGTAATTACTAAAAGATATAAAAAGTGTTTGTTTATGTAAAACGACAATTTTTGTTACAGTACGAGATTTTACCACTGGTAACTTAAATAATAATTAAGACGTTTATGGTAATGTAGAGGGCTCTAATGGAACAACTTTCACTTGTTCATATTCTTTAAGCAGTAAATGAAAACTGACCTACAGAAGAAATTAAGAAGAGAGACAAATCCTATGATCTGCGGTCACTTCTATCTTGCGTGCAAACAACGCACAAAATGTGCTGATAGAAAATAGTTCTGCACTACTCATTACATCAACCTGTTTACGAACTCGGCAATGCGTTCCGTGCAGGCTAAGGTTCAATTCCGTACCTCCCCTTTGAGACAGAGGTTCGCTGAACTAATAGTGACGTCATGCATTTGAACCCGCTAGCGCTAAAGGAAGACCCGGTATTCTGATGAGTTGATGACAAAGAGAATTTATAGAATGTATCTTGAATTTTCTAGGAATAGCCTCCGAAGATCTCTTCATTCTATGTTTGTTTCATATAACAGTAAACAGTAAGAGATAGACAAAATCCTACTACAAAAAAATTGTAGAGTTCGTTAAAAAAACGCAATTTATATATATACAAATTTTTGTAGAGTTAACCATGACCAAGATATTCTTTATTAGTTTAAATTTTAAAATAATTCAAAAATTTCTCGTACAGGAATTTGTCAATTCCTGGCCATTGAAGGGAACAAATTTCAATTACATAGCAAACATTTTTTAAAAGATTTGACTAATGCTTTAGCCTAGTGTGTTCTGCTTCCCTTATAAAAAACTAAGTAGTAGCCCTCGTTAGCATGAAATAGATAGAAGAATAAGATTTTTTCAATAATTTGTTACAGAGCTGTAGAGAAAGTCGTGTGAATAGAACACATCAGACTTTTTTATTTTCTCTGTACATACTATGTACATAGTGTAGAGAAAAAGTATTGTATTGCACCCAAAAATTTCATACCGAGATTTCACATGTTTTGAGAACCCGTGATTCCAAAAAAGCATTTTTAGGAAAATGTCCGTGTGTGTCTATGTGTGTATATCTGTGGTGTGCAACATAGCTCAAAAATGAAGAGTGCGTTATATACCAAACTTGATATTTAAATTCAATATCTTCCAAGGATGCGAGACCAAGAATTTCAAGAAAATCCCCCCACCCCGAACTACCCTTTACATGGACAATTTTTTGATAATTTTGTTTTTCTCAAAAATAGCTCTTAACAATTTTGACTAAAATTCCGCATATTTAAGCTATTTACACACAAATAAACGTATATGTATCTTGAATTTTCTGGGAATAGCTTCTGTGGTCCTGTTCATTGCGGATGAATTTTTCTGAATTTTGCATAACTGATAGACAGAAACTTTCTCACAAAGATTTAGACCTCGTTAAAACATACAATTATGTGATATAAATTTTTTTGAGGAGTTGAGCATTGTCGAGATACTCATAGTTAGTGGTTTCAGTTTTAAAACGCTTCAACTTTTCTCATTAGGGAACTTGTCAACTCCTGGCCACACAAAGAGACAGATTTAAGTCCCATAGCGACCACATTTAAAACATGTTACTGTCGGTTTAGCCTAGTGCATTCGTTTATTTCCCTTCTGCTTATCAGGAATTAAGTAATAATGCTGGTGTTTATCTCGATTAACATGAAGTAGATAGACGAATAAGCTTATTAACAATAGTTTGTTACAGAGATGTAGAGAAAGTCATGTGAGACCCTAAAACGTATCAAATTTTGGGGTTTTCAATAAGTCCTTAGATATTCAAGAAATTACAGTCGTAGTATTAAACAAATTTTTTATTTTTTGTGAATTTCAAATGGGATGAGGTTTGTGCTTGAGCGCCACCAGGCCGACAGCCAACCGGAATATTACTGTGTTGACATATTGCAATCGCGCTTAACTGGGGAGTAACGCCCTAAGTGATTCCGTCTCTCATAAATACTATTTGCGCTAAGACAAAATATTCTAATTTTGCAAAAAATAATCCATGAAGAAGGTAGGGAGTAATGTTCGTAACAGAACCGTAAAAACTACAGATTTTTAACTCAAATAGTTTTCATAATACACATGAATAAACATTATGTTGCCAGGAAGATTTGTGAGAGGGAAATATGAAAAGAGTTGGGGTAGCGACCTGGCAACGCAGAGCACGATAGCACATCTCATTCGCTGCAGAGTAGAACTCTTCCCATTTGAAAAAAATAGTAGACCCATCGTTTCTTTCTAGACGGCAGTTAAAGCTTTAGCTATATCCATCACGTGGTTTCGATATCATAGGTAAGTGAATCAACAATCTTTTGCTTATTTAGAAAGATGGGGGGGGGGGGGGAAATAAAGCGAGTTTCCTACGGTGATTAAACACTTCTATTTAAAAGACTTAACACCGTAATAGATAAAAGCCGACATGAATGAAGCTCATCCACAATACATCCACAAATGATGAACAACAATCCGGACGTTCAGTAGAAATGACTTTCTCCGAAATTATTGACAAAATCCAGGATATGTTTGTAAGTGATCGACGAATCAAAGTTGCCGAAATAGTAGGGGGCATAGACTGACACAAGGTACAGTTTTCTCAATTTTGCACCAAAAATTACGTCTGACAAAGGTCTCAGGAAGTTGAGTACCACGTTTACTCTCAAAGGAGAACAAACGCAATCGTGTGAACTTGGAAGCTAGTTTAGCGCTTTTCCCTCGCAATCCTATCGAGTTTCTACGTCGATTCGAAACTGTGGATGAAACATGGATACAAAAGTATAGTCGAAACAGTGGTGTTTTAAAGGCGAACCGGCTCCGAAGAAGGCAAAGGTGGTGTAATCTGCAGACAAGGTTTTTTGGGATGCGCACGGAATCATCTACATTGATTGCTTGAAGAAAGGAACAACGATAAATGCAGAGTATTATGCATCGTTATTGCAGCGACTGATTGGAGAAATCAAGAAAAAAAAAACTCCTCATCTGTCAAAGAAGAAGATTCTCTTCCATCAAGACAACTTAAGGGTGCACACCTACGCATTTTTGATGTTGAAATTTGTAGAATTAAGATTCGAATTACAACATCCACCATATTCACTAGATTTGGC
The DNA here is from genome assembly GCA_030762935.1 of Hymenopus coronatus. Classification (NCBI taxonomy): domain Eukaryota; kingdom Metazoa; phylum Arthropoda; class Insecta; order Mantodea; family Hymenopodidae; genus Hymenopus; species Hymenopus coronatus. The sequence continues at coordinate 43,228,800 of CM060899.1, forward strand.
CACCAGTGATTTTTTTATTTCCAAACTTTAAAAAAAAGCTCGGTCGAAAACGATTCTCATCTAATGAAGAGGTCATCTCCCAAACAGATGCCTATTTTGAGGTCCTTCCAAAATCCTTGTTTTTCGAAGGCTAAAGATAGTTGGGGAAACGCTGGGAGAGTTTATCGAGCTAAAGGGCAATTATGTTTGAAAAAAAAAGACTACCAACATAATTTGTTATTCTATATGTTTCTAAGGACTTATTGAACGCCCCTCGTATGTACGAATTAGGGAGTGTAATAAGCGGTATGCTACTTTTTGTCCATCCTACATGATCTGAGGGAGATTAAAGTCCTAGAAACAAAAGCCACATCAACACATGAAAAGAGAAAAGATGAACAAAGGCCCTGTGGAAACAGCAAATGCCTTCGCTGCTGTCAGTCTTGGCCTCTGTTTTTATTATCATTTCTTTTCCTATTATAAATCTCTCTAGATCCATTTTTCATCGCGTTGCTCCCCTCCAGGCCCTGACACTTTCCCCTTCCTTCACCCCTTTCATTGCGCATATTCCTCCGCGATGCAAAAACATGGATAGAGAGAAAGGTGTGCGCAGCTTCAGCCGCCAATACCATTCGTAATCCGTTATAAAACGCCCTGCGCAAATCTCGCCGTCTCGCTCCCGCTCGCGAGAGGGGTGAGCAGGAAAAAAAGAGTTTTAAAATGATCTTATTGGTTGGGAGGTCTCGCTCTCCCCAATAAAAAATAGAGGAGAGGGGAGCGACGCTCATGGAAGCATGGGATATGACGGCGAGGAGGTCCTGTATTGATTTTAATGACAACGTCTCCTGCCGGAGAACTGCCCGCCATATATTACATAGCCGTCCACGATGGGGAAATGAACGGAAACTGATAGCTGGCTTCCGGCGATAGGGACCTTGCTGCGGCCAATCATACAGTCCCTGGGGCGCTCAGCACTTGGCTTAACAACATTTACCATGACCACATTCCTTCTTTTCCTTTTTACTTTCTTTTCCGCTTACCTGAGGAACTATTGCATTTCGCACAAAAATTTTATACCTACATTTATTTTCCTTCTTTTACTTTCGTTACACATATTATGTACATAGTGTATTGAAAAAGTATTGCATTCCACCCAAAAATTCGATACCAAGATTTCACCGGAAATCTATGTTTTGGGGTCCCCAAACTCCCAAAAAAAAAAAAAAAAAAAAAAAAAAAAAAAATAGAAAAAGAACCGTTTGTGTGTGTGTCTGTGGACAGCATAACTCAAAAACGAAAAGACCGTTGAATACAAAACCTGGTATTCAAGTTTGGTATTTTCCAAGGATGTGACACGAAGATTTTGAAGAAAATCCCCCGACCCCCAACTACACTTTACATGGAACTTTTTTCGAAAGTTTTGATTTTCTCAAAAATGGCTCTAACGATTTTTATTAAAATATCATATATTATAGATATTTATACGACAAATAAAATGTATATTTTGAATTTTCTGGGAGTAGCCTCTGAAGACTTTATTCTGGATGAATGTTATGCATCATTTGTGTGGTAAGTTTTTCTCTGCCTTTTACGGTTTACTAGAATGCAAAACTCAGCAAAACTCATTCAGAATAAAGATACCTTTAGAGGCTATTCCCAGAAGATTCAAGACATACATTTTATTTGCAATATAAATATTTTTATTTTACGGTAGTTTAAACAAAGTCGTTAGAGCGATTTTTGAGAAAATCAAAATTTTCGAAATTGTTTCCATTAAAAGGGTGGTTTGGGGTGAGGAGATATTCCTCAAAATCTTCGTGTCGCATCCCTGGAAGACTAAACATAAATACCAAGTGTGGTTTTGAGTTATCGTGTTCACAGATACACTGATACACACACGGACCTTTTCCAAAAATGCTTTTTTTGGATACAAGGGATCCCAAAACATGTATTTCCGATGAAATCTCGGCATTGGATTTTTGGGTGGAATACAATAGGTACTTCTCTATTAACTATGTACAGAGTGCCTGTAGGGAAAGTAAAAATGTAAACAGGCAGGCTAATTCCACATGGTAAAATGGGCCAAAGCCTTCTATGGTTAAGTGCACAGATAAATGAAATTGGGTTGGACTCGGAAAGCCGTTGAACACAAACTTCCATTAATACATCGAAAACGTTTACATGAACCTATTTTCTTGTTTCAATGTAAAGTACCTATTCTTAAACGTTCTAAAATATGTTTGATGTTTGTATATGGTTAGCTATGCTACATAAATAAACATAAAGAAATAACAAGATTAATAATTTATATTGCTAAACATTTTGTTTTGGACATTATCCTGGAAGCCATTTTATAGCTCTGCTTTGTATATGTATTAATAAAAATTGTACAAACAGCTACCGTTCTAGAGGTAACATGCTAGCCTCTGGTTACGAAGGTCGCATGTTCAAACTCGGTGGATGCATATGCACGTAAAAGAACCTCAAGCTTGATAAGGAGTCCTCCAGAAAAATTAAGAGGTCTTTAACTCCCAATACAGAATGAGACTTAAAAAGCGCAGTTTAAGAGCGTCCATAAATAAAACTCAATTTAGGTTTGTTTTACTCCTGACCATTCAAAGAGAACCGAATTTCAATCAGATAGCAACCACATTTTAAAAGATTTAATGTCGCTTTAGTCTAGTGTATTCCTTTATTTACCTTCTACTTATATGGAACGAAGTAATGGGTCCATATCTGGTAATGTTTGTGTTCATTAGCACGCAGCAGAGATGCAGAATGGGCAGAGAAAGCTGTGTGAATGTATCACATAAGATTTTAAATATTTTATATTCAATTAGTTCCTAATTAAGTAAGTTTATTGTTACATTCTGTAGCTCTTAAGTACAATGTACATAGCAGATACAGAAGGTAGGTATTGTATTCCACCAAAAAATTTGATACCGAGACTTCACTGGAAATACCTACATGTTTTGAGACCCCTGAATAAAAAAACACCGTGTGTTTGTGTCTGCGTGCTTTTTTGTGATAATATTTCACGCCCGCTTTCATTATATAGGGCACCGCAGGCGAAGACTCTAATGAAACATAGAATGAAGATGGAGCACCGGTGGAATGCGATGGCGGGAGAAATAGAAGCCGGAGAAACCCCTCTCCTGCGCCGTCCCACATGTGATCGACTGGGATCGAACCCGGACCGCCTAGGTGAGAGGCGAGTGGTCTAACCAGTCACCCACGTCGCGGAATATGTGTGTTGTCTGAGATAAAACTAAAACTTTCGTTAAATATCAAATTTAGTATTTAAATACAGCATATTCCAAGCATGCAATACGAACATTTTCATGGTGATCCCTCTACCACAAACTACCGTTTACATGGGACATTTTTCAAGCATTTTGAAAATGTTTCTAACGATTTTGATTAAAATGCCATATGCCTAAGATATTTTCAGGCCAAACGAAATGTATATCTTGAATTATCTGGGAATAGCCTCTAAAGACCTCTTCATTCTGAATGACTTACAAATGGCTCGTCAACCATGAGCTAGAAAAAAACTTACAAAAAGAGTAGATCTCATTAAAACACACAATTAATATCCTATACATTTTTACTTTCTCTACACGTACTATGTGGATAGTGTATAGAGACGGTATTGTAATACACCCAAAAATTCGATACCGAAATTTCACCGGAAATACATGTTTCTGGTACCCCTGATTAAAAAAAAAAATAAAAATAGGTCCGTGTTTGTATGTGTCTGTCTGTGTGCATCTGTGGACAGCATGGCTCAAAAACGAAAACACCGTAAAATACCAAACTTAGTATTTAAGATTGGTATCTTCCAAGGATGGAACACGGAGATTTTCAAGAAAATTCCCCCACCCCAAACTATTCTTTATATCGATCAAATTTCGAACATTTCGATTTTCTCAAAAATGCCTAACGATTTTAATTAAAATATTTTATATTTAAGATATTTACACGCCATATAAAACGTATATCTTAAATTTTCTGGGAATACCCTCTGAAGACCTCTTTATTCTGCATGCATTTTATTACATTTTGCTTAACTGGTAAATCGTAAGAGAGAGATAAAAATTTACTACACTAAAAATGTAGATCTCGTTAAAACACAGTATATACTTGTATACATTTTTTCTTGGAGTTGATCGTTTTTGAGATATTCCTTGTTTTTGTTTTCAGGGTCGAAAATCTTAACTTTTCTCATACAGCAATTTGTCAACTTCTGTCCATACAAATAAAGGAACTTCAGTCTCATAGTAACCAGCTTTTGACTATCGCTTTAACCTATGCCACTCCCTTATTTCCTTTCTACTTACAAGCAAGAAGAAAATAAGAATATTTTTGCTAATTTTTTCTGATTAGCATGAAGTAAATAGAAGTATAAGCTTTTTAAGAATAATTTGTTGCAGAGATATAGAGAAAGTCACGTGAATGGTGCATATCAGATTTTTTTTTAGATATTTTGTTTTGGATATTATGCTTTGAAAATGCATTAAAACAAATTGGTGTTACAAGCACAGCTACCCTTCACAAATTTCCGCGAAAAGGAATTAAACAGGCAGTTTTAACCATGTTTTCCGAACAACTGAATTCTCTGGGAAAATGGAATCGACCCAAAAGAAGCAAGGTACATATCTAAGTACTTATAAGGGATTGCAAGGTTTTCAGGTATGCATGTCTTTTTTTATCTCGAGAAATACGACCTTTTTATTGTTTAGTTTTGATGGTTTTTACAAAATAAAAAAGAGCTGGCTTTCTAGCAAGATTTATTCTAACCTACATAAAACGGTTCCGCACCCTATTCATCCCTTCCATAAAAAAGGAGACCTTGAAACCCTTAAAATACATAAAAAAGGTAGGGAAAAAGGAACGGCTTTATAAAAGCCTCCCCGCTCTCCTTCCTAACTAAGAACCACTTTTCAGGAAATCATAAAAAAGAAGTTTCTACCCTGAAACCTGCATAAAAATGAGTGTGGGATGCAAAATTATTTACCCTCTCAGCTTTCCCCTTCACGTGCAAAATTTTCCCATGAATCTGGAATCTAGTTTTTTTTTTTTTTGTTCATTAATCCCACATGTTCTACCCTCCGGACTTTTCCTTAGAATGGTGAATGACGTCACTGCTTGCTAGCACAGAGGGGAGTACGAGGCAGAAAAATGTAGGTCAACTTTGCATCTATTGTCGCGTTTTTTTCTTCTTTCCTTCCTTCCTTCCTCCCTTTATTTTTTTTTATTTATTTTTTTTCGTCTCCATCTGAATTAATCATCCTAGAGTAGGTCAATAGTACTACAATATTCAGGAGCTTCATTCGTCCTTTTATTTGTTTCTCTTTCTTAGTTTCGATGACTTGCAATTTAATACGCAATTTTACTGTCTCTACTAAGTAAAAATATATAAAAATAAATAAATAAATACAAATTTAAATTGCATATCCCGCCACCAAATATATAAATTCCAAATTCATACTGCTGTATTTCCAATCTTATTTAATAAATCCATTAAAACTATTTTACATATATTTATTAAAATAAACCAAGTCAAAGAAATCTGATACGTTCCGTTTACATGACTTTCTCTACATGTTCTGCATTTTATTTATATAACACTAAACCAAAAATATAAATAAAACAATACAACAAGAGGGTCATTTCAGCAGTATTGGCAACTATTTTACATATTCCGAATAACTGAATATGCGGTTATTGCAATATATATTTTTTGTAGTATTTAACGCCGGCTGTAACTACTTATGGCACCGTAGGCGGTGACACTGATGATACATGAATGATGATGGGGCACCGGTGGAATGCGATGGTGGGGGAAACCGGAGTATCCGGAGAAAACCCGCCCCAACGCCGCTTTGTCCACCACAAATTTCGCATGCGGTCGCATGGGCTCGAACCCCGGCCGTATAGGTGAGAGGCGAGTGGTCTAATCACTCGACCACGGCGCGGTCATATATAAATTTAAAAATATGTTGCACATAATATGGGATGTCACCACCAGATGACATGAGTGCATTGGTAGGTGCTAGTAGACACATGCAAACGTTAGTATCCTAGAGGCTGTGTTCCAAAGTGAATGTCACTGAAGTTGAACAGTCAGCATACATAAAAATTGCATTTCTGGGTGGCAAAAATGCACACGAGTGTCAAAGGTGTGTTGAAGTCTTGAGGGATTATTTTGAAGGTCGTTAGCTCGCGTACTCTTGTGTGCATATGTATTACGAATAAAACAGTGATTACTATATGTGCATCTTTCAATGTCCCATACCCATAATCCCTTGTACCCGGATCATAATTTAGTAGCAGCATTGAAAACAGCATTCCAGCTACTTTCAGTCGTATATCCTGAGTTTTGTTTTCTGCAGCTTTAATGATTGATAAAAAAAAGTTGCCATGACTTTTGAAATGACCCCTGTATATATAACTATGACTACTTCTAGAAATGAAAATAAATGGGCTGGATTGGAGAAATTTTTGAGATAATCAATATTTTCGAAAAAAGTTCCATGTAAAGGGTAGTTGGAATGGGGGGATTTTGTTGAAAATCTTCGCGTGGCATCCTTGGAAGATACCAAACTTAAATACCAAGTTTGGTATTCAACGGTCTTTTCGTTTTTTGAGCTATGCTGTCCACAGACACACAGACCTTTTTCCAAAACATGTATTTCCGGTGAAATCTCGATATTGAATTTTTGGGTGCATTGCAATACCTTCTCTGTACACTATGTACATAGCACACTAGAGAAAGTAAAAATGTAGCCGATTATGTTTTTAATAGTTGCAGAGACAATTGGTCAAAGTTTAACATTGGAAAGATAGATCATTTCGATTCCCCTTAAGAACTGATCGGAGTAATGCTTCCGGAATGTTGGTAATAATGGATAAAGAAGCTCTTGGCTAGGTTTTATTTATTTCTTCAATTAAATTTGTACCAGAAGTCGGAGCAACAATAAGGAAAGGTGATTTACAACAAGGGACGCTTTAGACAGCAGACATAAATAACAAGATATATTTCAATCTTCACTGAAAGCCTGGTTGGTATACGTGCATAAATCAGCTGTCTCAGCTCCAAACTATAAAAACAAGAGCGTCTGTCGTGATTTCAGTTGCTCATAAAACATTATAGGCGAAATTTTACTGCCTCAGAGGTCTCCTGGACTTTCTCTGCCACCAAACAAGCATAACAAATACTCAAAACCTGTCAGTATCATTAAATAGCTTCACTTCATTATTGTATCTACTTCCTTCAATCACGAAACTTACGTAACCAGCGGGATCTTTAATTTCTCCACTGTCCACAGCTGTGAACTGAAGCGTTCTTTTTAACTTTCTTCTTAGTAAATAGTATACACATAGACAAGGTATTCCATTTCACCCAAAAATTCGATACCCGGATTTCACTGATAATATTTTTTCTACATCTCTGCAACAAATTATTATTTAAAGCTTATGCTTCTATTTACTTCATGCTAATCGAGAAAAAATTAGCAGAAATAGTCTTATTACTTACTTCCTTCTAAGTAAAAGCGAAATAAGGAAGTACTATTAGTTAAAGTGATAGTCAAAAGTTGGTTGCCATGTGACGGAAGTTCCTTTGTTTGTATGGACAGCAGTTGACAAATTCCTCTATGAGAAAAATATACGTTTTTAAAGCTGAAACCAAAAACAAGGAATATCTAAAAAACGAGCAACTCCACGGAAAAAAAGTGTATAACATAAATTGTGTGTTTTAACGTGCTCTACATGTTTGTAAGTTTGTATCCATCTCTTAAGGTTTACCAGTTATGCAAAATTTCATAAAATTCATCCAGAATAAATTAGTCTTCAGAGGTTATTCCCAGAAAATTCAAGATAATATCTTAAATATAAGAGATTTGAAGCAAAATCATTAGAGCCATTTTTGAGCAAATAAAAATTTTCGAAAAAAGTTCCATGTAAAGGGTATTTGGGGTGGGGGGACTTTCTTAAAAATCTTCGTGTCGCATCCTTGGAAGATACCAAACTTGAATACCAAGTTTGGTATTCAAAGGTATTTTCGTTTTTGAGCTATGCTGTCCACAGACACACACACACACACAAACACATGGACCTTTTTGTAAAAATGCTTTTTTTGGATTAGGAGGGCCTAAAACATGTATTTCCAGTGAAATTTTAGTATTGAATATTTGTGTGGAATACAAATCATTCTCTACCACTGTATTATGTACTCGATAGAGAAAAAAAAAAAAAAAAAAAAACCTCAAGGTCATCTCGCTGGCATTGTTGCTGCTTAGTAGCTTATAACCAAATGGTGCCTGGAATTTCGTTTCCCGATTACCTCGTTACACCGCTGTGTGATTTGCTTGGTAGCGGGAACTCTCCATTGGATCTTGAAAAAGAATATCGACACTCTGGCAAAGAGGGAAGACTGTTTCGTCTTGCTGAGACAAGAACGCTGCAAGTTGATCAGCCCGGATTTATCGGCGATATGCAGCCATTTATCACACGGTTTGAGGTTACCAACTAATGCTGTTGACTATCACCTCAACACTACGAAGCACTGACAATGTGGTTAACTTAAGCTTCCCGCTGCTGTGTGGAGGACTCATTCTACAACATTAGAAACACTACCGACGAAAAGAGCAAAACTCCCCAAGACGTGAAGTAGGACTGAGAACAATGGCGCAGTCAATACAATAAAATTACATTAATAATACAACTAACAGCCCGCCTGGGTAGTGTGGTGGTAGCGTGCCTGCTTCACATTCAAGTTCGAATCTTGCTTAGGGTGAGTTGCTCAGATAAAGTTTTTTTCGGGGTTTTCCTTTATCCTGAGAAGACGAATGTCGAGCAACTTGAAGCTCCATGGACCCCGAGATCATTTGAGCATCATTTCACCAATTTCATTCATCGTCCGATATGACCAACCAGGTTAAAGGACGTTAAGCTGCAAAAAACACAACTAACACTCTCTTGGTCCCGCCTTTTCTACTGAATCTTCCTCTCTCCTTTCACCTCACCCCACAAAAACAAAATAAATAAAAGAAAAATATAAAAAAAATCTGATGAGTTACATTCACATGACTTTCTCCACATCTCTACAACAAGTTATTCTTAAAAAGTTAATATCTCCATAGATAAATTTGTTTTTATGTTATCTCCTACTTTTATAATGAGTCGTTCATAAAAAAAAAAAAAAAGAAAAAAAATATAGAGGCTTGCTGAACTTTGCGATAACGTTACGGTTCAGCCACCGCGCTCGGTTATCTTATTATGCGAACGCACCTAAACGTAGTCTCCGTGCTACAGATCAATGAAAGAGAAATGTATTACGCTACTTTGCACACAGGTTATGAAGTTCGTGAATCATGATCCAGTAAGAAGGGTTGCAACTAATCTGCCATTTTGAAGTCACGTTCGAATTCAAAAGCAGATTATCACGAACTACTATACCTTACAAGCATTAAAATAAATCACTTCTGTTCCACATCCAAAACGGCAGCTCAGACCCAATAAGAGGTTCTGTAGGAAACAATACTCTACTCCAGAACTATTGTGTAAACACTGTGCGCTTTTCAACTTCAGAACTGAGATTTATCCATTAAAATACACTTTAGGATTTTGATAGCTCTAGAAAATATCCAACAGAATCTTCATTTCTGTTGCAGACTACACAAAAATAAAAAAATGGTGTGTTATTTATGGACGATCTTTAACCGATGTGGTTCTCAGCGTCCCATTCTATACTGGGCGTGAAAGACCGCTTAGTTTTGCTCAGAGGCCTCTCTTATTAGACATGAGGTTCTTTTACGCCCGAAAAAATCCATCGTCCCCCTCCGGGTTTGAACCCGCGACCTTGGGTATATGAGCAAACTATAGAACTATTAAGGCAAACATATAGTGAGATTTTTCAGAAAATACTTGAAGTGTTCCATTTACATGACTTCCTCTACATCTCTGTAACAAATTGTTTTTGTTTTGTTTTGTGTTTGATAGTTTAACGTCCTTTAACCTCGTTGGTCATATCGGACTTGGTGAAATGATGCTCAAATGATCTCGGGATCCACAGAGCTGAATGTTACTCGATATTCGTCTTCTCAGGATAACGGAAAACACCGGAAAAACCTTATCCGAGTAATTCACCCTAAGCGAGATTCGAACTCACGACCTGTTGAATATAAAGCAGACACACTACTCAGGCGGGCAAAAACAAATTGTTGTTAAAAAGCTTATTCTATCTACTTCATGCTACTCGAAATAAAATTAGTAGAAACGGTCTTATTACTTGCTTCCTTGAAAGGAAATAAGGGAATACACTAGGCTAAAGCGATAGTCAAATATTTTAAAAGCTGGTTGCTGTGTGATTGAAATTCCTTTGTTTGTATGGCCGAGAGTTGTAAAATTCTCATATTAGTAAAATTAATGCGATTTCAACTTAAAAAAATGATGTGTTTCATTCACATGACTTTCTCTACATCTCTGTAACAAATTATTTTTGAAAAGCTTATTCATCTATCCACATCATGCTAATCGAGATAGAATTAGCAGAAGCGGTCTTATTGCTTGCTTCCTTGTAAGTAGAAAGGAAATAAGGGAGTAGCATAGGCTAAAGCGATAGTCAACATTTTAAAAGTGGTTGCTGTGCCATTTATATTTCTTTGTTTTTGTGGCGAGGAGTGTCAAATTCCCAAAAGAGAAAAGTGCAAGTATTTAAAAGCTGTAATCAATAACAAGGTATATCTCAAAAACGGTCAGCTCTACAAAAAAAAAGTTTATGACAAATTCTGTGTTTTAACGAATTTATATTTTTTGTGTGGAAAACTTTTGTCTATTACTTACGGTTTACTACAATGCAAAACTCAGCAAAATTCATCCACAATAATGAGGTATTTTGAAGCTATTTCCAGAAAGTACAATATATAGATTTTATATGCTATGCAAATGTCTTTAATATACGGTATTTTAACCAAAATTATTAAAGCCATTTTTGAGAAAATCAACATTTTCTAAAAAAGCACAAATTTGGTCTATTACGGTCTGTTCGTTTTTGAGCTATGCTGTCCAAAGACAAAACATACACACACCAATGAACCCTTTTCTAATAATGCTTTTTTTTTTTCTATTTAGTAGACCCTAAGACATGTATTTCCAGTGAAATCTCTGTATCGAATTTTGTTTGGAATGCAAGTCTTTCTCTATACCCCTTTACATAGTACGTGTAGAGAAAGTAAAAGTTAGAAAAAGATCCGAGCGTATGGTGTTGTGTGTGTGTGTAGGTGTGAACAGCATTACACAAAATACGATAAATACCAAACTCCATATTTTAGGTCTGCATCTTCCCAGGATAACAAACGTAGTTTTTAATAAATAAATAAATAAATAAAATCTCCCACCCCAAACTTACATGGAACATTTTTCGAAAACACTTAAATACAGTTAGGCATGATTATCGATTTGGATTAAATCCCCATTTAAGAAATTCATGACAAATCAAATATACTGAATTAACTGGGAACAGCCTTTAAGTCCCCTCCATTGTGCATAGCGGTAAACTGTAAGAGGTAGACAAAAACTAGCTACATAATAAATGTAAATCTGGTTGAAGCAGAGAATTTATGTAAGATTCATATTTTTATTGAGTTAACCATTGATTCAGCCTTGTGTATTCCGTTATTTTCCTACTAATTACAAGGACCATTTCTGCTAATGTTCATCTGAATTAGCATGAAGTAGATAGAGGAACAGTATTTTACTTTCTCTGCACGTACTATGAACATAGTGTATAGAGAATGTATTGCAATGCACCGAAAATTCGATACCGAGATTTCACAGGAAATATGTTTTGAGACCCCCTGAATGCAAAATAGCATTTTTAGAAAAAGATACATGTGTGTTTGTGTGTGTGTCTGTAGGCATCATAGTTCAAAAAAGAAAAGACCGTTAAATACCAAACTTGGTATTTAAGTTTTGTATCTTCCAAGGGTGCGACACGAAGATTTTCGAGAAAAATATCCCCCCCACCCCAAACTACCCTTTACATGGAAACATTTCGAAAATTTTGATTTTATAAAAATGGCTCTAATGATTAAGATCTCTTATATTTAAAATATTTACATACAAAATAAAATGTATATCTTGAATTTTCTGGGAATAGTCTCTAAAGACCTCTTTATTCTGGATGATTTTTACTGAATTTTGCATAACTGGTAAACCGTAGGAGATAGACAAAACTTACTAAACAAAAATGTACATCACGATAAAAAACAACATTTATGTCATATATATTTTTTTCGTGGAGTTGATCGTTTTCAGTAATTCCTTGTTATTGATTTCAGCTTTAAAAACTTGTAAACTTCAGTCACATATCAACCATCTTTTGACTGTCACTTTAACCTATGGTAATCCCTTATTTCGCTTGTACTTACAAGGAAGCAAGTAATAAGACTATTTGTGCTAATTTGTTCTCGATTAGTACGAAGTAAATTGAAGCATAAACTGTGTAGCAATAATTTGTTGCAGAGAGGTAGAGAAAGTAATGTGAATGAAACACATAAGATTTTTTAAGAATAGTTTGTTTGTAGAATAGAAGCGAAATCAAGTGACTGGAACACCCCAAAATTTTCAACAGCTTAATATAATTTGTAGGCCCTTTAGAGATTCAGTTTTTCATGCGATTACATTCTATGACTTTTTAAAGCCAGTATACATCTTCCAGGTCTTTAACATTGCACAGTCACTATTCCCTTTGTATGTACATATCGAAACCTTAATGTGTATATTTCTGCAAAGATCTATTTCTCAATTAAAATGAAACACAGATGGAGAAATAAACTTTAGTAGGAAGGGTTTCTAAAATTACTAACAAACGATAAAGCTTAGAGAAAGACATGTGAATGTAACCGATTTTTACCACTAAAATGGCCAAAATAGCTCTTTGGTCTCTTCTCCTAAAGTTTTTACTTTCTCTATTCGTACTATGTACATGGAGTATAGATAAGGTATTCCATTGTGTCCAAAAATTCAATACCGAGATTTCACCGGAAATATATGTTTTGAGACCCCCTGAATCCAAAAAAGAAGCATTTTTATAAACATGTCCGTGTGTGTCTTTTTGTGTGTATGTGTGTGGCTGTGTGTCTGTGGGCAGCGTAGCTCAAAAACGAAAAGACCGTTAAAAACCAAACTTGGTATTTAAGTTTGCTATATTCCAAGGATACGACACGAAGATTTTCAAGAAACTCCCCCCGCCCCAAACTACTCTTTACATGGAACCCTTTTCGAAAATTTCTATTTTCCGAAAAATGGCTCTAACGATTTTGATTAAAATCCCGTATATTACTGACATTTACATACCAAATAAAATGTATATCTTGATTTTCTGGGAATAGCCTCTGAATACCTCTTTATTCTGGATGAATTTTGCCGAATTTTGCTTAACTGCTAAACGGTAGACAAAAGCTTTACTGCACAGAAAATGTAGAGCACGTTAAAACACACAATTTATGTTATACACATTTTTTTCGTGGAGTTGATCGTGTTTTAGTTATTCATTATTTTTGATTTCACCTTCCAAAAACTTATATTTTCTCAGACAGGAATTTGTCAACTCCTGTCCATGCAAACAAAGGAACTTCCATCTCATAGCAAACAGCCTTTGACTATCAGTTTAACCTATTGTACTCCCTTATTTCGCTTCTACTTAAAAGGAAGCAAGTAATAAGACTATTTCTGACATTTCTTTTTTCTCGATTAGCATGAAGTAAATAGAAACATAAGCTTTTTAACAATAATTTGTTGCAGAGATATAGCGAAAGTCATGTGAATGGAGCACATCAGATATTTTTACTATAAATCACAACGTTGTAGAACACTGACAGCTCTTAAGAAGTGCTAAGTTGGTGGAATTCTATTGCTGCTATGTATCAATGTTAAATGTCTCAAGTGCAGATATTTTGCAATACTTTGAATTGATTTAAATACATGTTATTCTATCTGAGCTAAACGAGAATGTTAAATAGCAGTAATCCAGCAATTCCAACAAGTCTAAAGTAATGAATAATACATTATTACCACCAAGGAAGTATAACGTTTACTTTTATCAACTCCAAAGACGTTCATAAATAAATCTTTCTAACTACTTTGGCTAATTAACCCTTAGTTGCCTGCATTAGTATACTATATATGACGTTTTTCCTTTAATTCAAGTTTATAACTGGAGTTCTAGTAAAAATATTCGGGAATAAACCTATAAAATTATTATATAAAATAAAGAAACAATAACAGAAATGAAAAAATATATGGAACCGTTATTAATCTTTTTCTTCTCAATTAAAATTTTAAATTCTCCTAAACCAATTTTCATAATCCTGCCATAGGCACTACCAAAACACTGGTTCAAATGGTCATGAGTATTAGGTGACAGGTAATGGACTGGTCATCCATTCAAAGTCCAATATTGCAAGTTCAAATCCCAGTGACTGTAGTAAAGGACGGGGAGAGCCCAACTAAAACAGTTGGTGAGATGCTTGGAAGGCAATTGGGTTACATTTGACTGTAGTTATATGGATTTTAATCTTTTATTCATTTAAAAAAATCACTGCAATTTTAGGGCAAAAATAGTATATATTTTTACTTTCTCTATACGAACTATGTACATAGTGTATAGAGAAGGTATTGCACTCCACCAAAAATCATTATTGGGATATAAAAGTGCAGCTTGTATGCGATACATCACACTGAACCATGTATTCTTTTCATTTTCACCTTTATTTCAGGTAGGATGCTCGTGGATTAGTAGATCCGTGTTGACAGTTCTTCTACATGCCGACATATTCAGTTCAACTTCCATACCTCTGGACTATAACTGAGTGATAGCTGTGGGTAACTATCAGAACAAATTTTCAATGTTTCTGTGAAGCTGTCGTGTTACTAGGCCTTTTAGAGTTCGTTTACTAACTACCATTGGTTTCTGAATAAGTACATACGTAAGTGCACTGCTGGAAAACTTACTTTTGTTGTAAAACAAATTAATTTTACACACATTTGAACAGAACAAATATGTTATTCGAACGCCTTCCTTCCTACCGATGTTGTTCTGTGTTATGCAGTGACAGCTGTTTTGCAGTTATGGGTTGCGCTCTACGTTGGCCTTTGCTCGCACAAGTAGCTTCTTATGGTATCTGCCAACCCTGGCCGCACTTACTCTGCATAAGGAAATCGGTACAAATTTCATAGCTTGCTCCGCATATATATTTCAGTTATTTGTTTTGCTCTTAAAAGCGTATTGGACAGGCCACGTTACCGAAGGAAAGGGGCTGAACATGAAACGCAATTGCAACAAGGTGTTCCCGAAACTTTCTGGTTAGACAATACTCCACCTCTCTCACCGGGTGATACAAAATTAGGTTTATCTTTACTCTGCGCTACATACTAAAGCTCTAATGCCAAAATAATACGTGGTCCATTAAATTAATACACTTAAGTATAAATGTCAGCTTGTTTTGAGGGAGCCTCGAGAGGGGGTTAAGGGATGAAGGGGTGGATTGCCCAATCGGTTTTGCATTTTCTTACTCGCGTGGTGTGTTGTACCACAATGGCACCAACGGAAATCATAAGACCCGAGTGCCCGTCAAACCTTCACATTTTCAACAAAATCACGCCAGGCGTATTTTTACTGTCTTTGAGTGTACCTAGTAGTTAGAAAAGATACTACATTCCAACCAAAAATTTCCAACACCGATATTATACCGAAATACATGATTTCAGGACATCTGAACTTTAAAAAAAATATATTTAGAAAAAGCTTCCTGTATGTTTGTGTTTGTGTGTGCGTGCGTGTGTGTGTGTGTGTGTGTGTGTGTGTGTGCAAACAACATAACTCAAAAAACGAAAGGCCTTCAAATACCAAACTTGGTATTTAAGTTTAGTATTTTCAAAAGGTGTGCTATGAAGATTTTCAAGAAAATCCCCCCAACCCCAACACCTTATACTTTTGTATAGTTAAATGTTCTTTATCTCTTACGGTTTACCGTTTATGCAAAAGTCTTCCAGAATGATTAATATCTTTAATATACTGTAGTTTCGACAACATGAGTAGAAATATTTTTAAGAAAACAAATATTTTCAAAAAATATCCCATATAAAGGCTAGTTTGGGACAGGAAATTTTGTTGAAAATCTTCGTGTCACATCCTTGGAAAAAACTTAAATAGCAAGTTTGGTACTTAACCTACTTTTCGTTTTCGAGTTAAAGCTGTTCACATATCACCTAGAGAAATACACATAGACCATTTTCTAAAAATGCTTGTTATGTTTAAAACATGCAACACCAGTGATATTTTGGTATCGAATTTTTGGGTAGAAGACTTTCTCTATGAACTATTGTTACAAAGGATTATATCTTTATCTACATCGCGATAATCGAGATAAACATTAGCAGAAACGGTTGTATTAGTTCTTTCTAAGCAGAATGGAAATAAGGCGATAGACTAGGCTAAGTTGGTAGTCAAATATTATAAAAAGCCAGTCACTATTGGTTTTCGCTTTGCACGGCTAGGAATAAAACAAAAGATAGCTGTAACAAAATATAACCTACCATTTGAGAGAGTTTAAGTAGCTTAAAACCGAAACCAATAACAATAAATATCTCGGAAACGGGTAATTCTACAAAAAAATATATATGACATAGTGTATTTTAACGAGAGCAACATTATTTGTATAGTAAGCTTGTGTCTGTTACATTTAGAGTTATTCAAAATTCACCCAGAATGAAAGCGTCTTCAGAAAATATTTGCAAAAAAAAAATAAAATAAAGATATACCTACATTTTATCTCTCATCCTACAATACGCAACATTTTAATCAAAATTCTAGAGCCATTTATTACAACAACAAAATTTTCAAAATACTTTCCATGTAGGACGCAGTTTGGGGTGGGAGGATTTTATTGCAAAATTTTCGTGTCATATCCTGGAGGATACTAAACTTAAATGCAAATTTAGCATCTAACGGTATTTTAGTTTTTGTGTTATGCAGTCTACAGACACATAGACACACACATAGATCTTTTTTCTAAAAATCTGATGTGTTCCATTCACGTGACTACATCTCTTTTGTTAAAAAGCTTATGGTTCTATTTACTTCATGCTAATCGAGAAAACATTAACGTAAATAGTCTTATTACTTGTTTCCTTGTAAATAGAAGCGAAATAAGTGAGTACCATAGATTAAAGTGATAGTCAAAAGCTGGTTGCTATGCGACTGAAGTATAAGTTTTTCAAAGCTGATACGAAAAACAAGGACTATATCAAAAATGATCAACTCCATGAAAACATTGTATATAACAAATCGTGTGTTTTAACGTGCTCTACATTTTTTGTGTGGTAAGATTTTGTCCATCTCCTATGGTTTAGCAGTTATGCAATTCCGTAAAATTCATCTAGAATAAAGTAGTCTTCAGAGACCATTCCCAGAAAATTCAAGATATACATTTTATTTGGTATATAAATATCTTAAATATCAGAAATTTTAATCAAAATCGTTGAAGCCATTTTTGAGAAAATCAAAATGTTCGAATAAAGTTCCATATAAAGCATAGTTGGGGGTGGGGGAATTTTCTTGAAAATCTTTGTGTCGCACCCAGGGAAGATATCACACTTAAATACCAAGTTTGGTATTTAACGGACTTTTCGTTTTTGAGCTATGCTGTCCAAAGACACACACACACACACACCACACACGGACCTTTTTCCAAAAATGCCTTTTTTGGATTCAGGGGGACCCAAAACGTGAATTTCCAGTGAAATTTCGGTATCGAATTTTTGGATGGAGAACAATACCTTCTCTATACACTATGTACGTAGTGCGTGTAGAGAAAGTAAAAATATGATGTGTACCATTCACATGACTTTCTCTATATCCCTGTAACAAATTATTCTTAAAAAGCTTATACTTCTATTAACTTCAGTAAAACATTAGCAGAAATAGCCATATTACTTGCTTCCTTGTAAGTAGAGGTCAAATAAGGGAGTACCATAGGTTAAAGTGATAATCAAAAGCTGGTTGCTATGTCACTGTAGTTCCTTTGTTTGTATGGACTGCAGTTGACAA
Organism: Hymenopus coronatus; assembly: GCA_030762935.1. Classification (NCBI taxonomy): domain Eukaryota; kingdom Metazoa; phylum Arthropoda; class Insecta; order Mantodea; family Hymenopodidae; genus Hymenopus; species Hymenopus coronatus. The sequence goes on from CM060899.1 coordinate 43,246,894, forward strand.
ATTCCTGTATGAGAAAGGTATGTGTTTCATAGCAAAAACCAAAAATAAGGAATGTCACAAAAACGACGAACTCCACGAAAAAAATGTATGTAACATAAATTGTGTGTTTTATCGTGCTCTCTACATTTTTTGTGTCTACCACTTACGGTTTAGCAGTTATTCAAAATTTAGTAAAATTCATCCAGAATAAACTACTCTTCAGAGGCTATTCCCAGAAAATTCAAGATATACATTTTATTTGTCAGGTAAATATCTTTAATATACGAAATTTTAATCAAAATCGTTAGAGCCATTTTTCAGAAAATCAAAATTTTCGAAAAAAGTTCCATGTAAAGGCTAGTTGGGGGTGGGGGGATTTTTCTCAAAATATTCGTGTCGCATCCCTGGAAGATACTAAACTTAAATACCAAGTTTGGTGTTTTACCTATTTTTCGTTTTTGAGTTATCGTGTTCACAGACACACGGACACACACACACACGGACCTTTTTCCGAAAATGCTTTTTTTTTTAGATAAAGGGTACCCTAAAACATATATTTCCGGTGAAATCTCGGTATCGAATTTTTTGGTGGAGTGCAATACATTCTCTATACACTATGTACATAATGCCTATAGAGCAAGTAAAAATGCTTTCTTTGGATCTCAAAACATATATTTCCAGTGAAATCTCGACATTAATTTTTGGGTGGAATACAACACTTTCTGTGGCTACTATGTGCATAGTATGTACAGAGAAAGTAAAAATGTCTGGTAAACAGAGATCAAGAACTAAAGAGGAGTGATTGCTCATTTTCCTGGCTATGACATATTCAGATTTCAAAATGGAGGTGGAATATAAAAAGACCGCCATGTGTCGGCAATAAAAACGCAAAGCAAAAAGGAGGGTGACAAGGGGTTGAAAAGAACCTCCGCCCTGCCACGCGCTCGTTATGACTATTGGATTGGTTCTGCGGCGAGCTAACCAACAAGGCCTTTGATAATTCTTTTTAACCCTTTTACTTTACACTCGCTCCTAAGCAAAGAATTATTTATACAATCCTCTTCCTGAGGGGCCGTGAGCCGCGCGCGCGCATGGCATGAAAGCCTGGTACTCACCCCTTCCCTTATTCTTTCATGCTTCTAGAGCAACAGTGGCGTACGTGCGATCATCTCCCACGACAGTTGCCAAATATATTCTTCTGTCAGCGATGAAGTCTAACATATATCACAGTGCAGCATTTGATCACCATTAGGGTAAAATCTGATGCGTTTCATTCGAATGACTTTCTCTACATCTCTGTACCAAATGATTGTTAAAAAGCTTAATCTTCTATCTACTTCATGCTACTCGAGACAAACCATAGCAGAAATGGTCTTATTACTTGCTTCCTTGAAAGGGAATAAGGGAATACACCAGGCTAAAGTGATAGTCAAATCCTTTAAAAGCTAGTTGCTATTTGATTTCCTTTGTTTGTATGGCCGAGAGTTGTAAAATTCTCTATTAGTAAAATTAATGCGACTTCAACGCCAAAAACTTGCAGTATATAGAACTATTAAGGCAAACATATGGTGATATTTTTCAGAAAACATCTGCTGTATTCCATTCATATGACTTTTTCTGCATCTCTGTAACAAATTATTGTTAAAAAGCTTATTCTTCTATCTACTTCATGCTAATCGAGATAAACCATAGCAGAAATGATCGAGATAATTTTTATTTCACTCTTACAAGATATTGTTAAAATTGCTTATTCTTATAGCCAATTCATATGTTGTTTTTTTTATTGTCGATTTTTTTTCAAGAATATTTATTATATATTAATTACAAGGTGTCAAAATGTTTAGATGAAAACCATTTAGGTTATTTTTGAGAGATCATACAAAAACGAAAATATTTTTTTTAAGTTTGTTTTAATGACCTATTTTGGGGGGAGGGGGTGAAAAGGAGAGAGGAAGATCCAGAAGAAAAAGCGGGACCAAGGAGGGTTATTTGTTTATTCTTGTCATTTTATTGTATTGACTGCGACATTATGGTCAGTCCTATTTCACTTCTTCGGGAGTTTTGCTCTTTTCGTCGGTGGTGTTTGTAATGTTGTAGAATGAGTCCTCCACACAGCAGCGGGAAGCTTAAGTTAACCACATTGTCAGTGCTTCGTAGTGTTGAGGTGATAGTCAACAGAGGGACCAACAGCATTAGTTGGTAACCTCAAACCGTGTGACAAATAGCTGCATATCGCCGATAAATCCGGACTGATCAACCTTGCAGCGTTCTTGTCTCAGGAAGCCGAACCAGTCAAATATTAGCAGAAATGGTCTCACTGCCTGTTTCCTTATAAGTAGAAAGCAAATAAGGGAGTATACTAGGCTAAAGTGATAGTCAAATCTTTTAAAAGCTGGTTGCCATGTGGATGAAATCCGTTACTGAGCATTGCCAGGAGTTGACAAATTCCCGTGTGGGAAAAGTTTAGGTATTTTAAAATTGATACTAATATAATAACAAGAAATATCTCTTATCATCTCTACGAACAAAAATCTGATGTGTACCATTCACATGACTTTCTCTATATACCTGCAACAAATTATTCTTAAAAAGCTTATACTTCTATTTACTTTATGCTAATCAGAAAAAATGAGCAGAAATAGTCTTATTACCTGCTTCCTTGTAAGTAGAAGCGAAATAAGGGACTACTATATGTTAAAATGATAGACAAAAGCTGGTTGCTATGTCAATGAAGTTCCTTTGTTTATATAGATAGGAGTTTACAAGTTGCTGTTTGAGAAAAGTACAAGTTTTTCTTAGCACAAACCAAAAATAAGGAATGTCTCAAAAACGACGAACTCACGAAAAAAATGTATATAACATAAATTGTGTTTTTTAACGTGCTCTACATTGTTTGTGTAGTAAGTTTTTGTCCATCTTTTACTGTTTAGCAGTTATTCAAAATTCAGTAAAATTCATCCAGAATAAACTACTCTACAGAGGCTATTCCCAGAAAATTCAAGATATACACTTTATTTGTCAGGTAAATATCTTTAATATACGAAATTTTTATCAAAATCGTTAGAGCTATTTTTGAGAAAATCAAAATTTTCGAAAAAAGTTCCATGTAAAGGGTAGTTTGGGTCGGGGGGGATTTTTCTCAAAATCTTCGTGTCGCATCCCTGGAAGGTACTAAACTTAAATATCAAGTTTGATATTTTACCGTATTTTCGTTTTTGAGTTATCGTGTTCACAGACACACAGACACACGGACACACACACATGCACATACTGACCTTTTTGTGAAAATGCTTTTTTTGGATATTGGGGACCCTAAAACATATATTTCCGGTGAAATCACGGTATCGAATTTTTGGGTGGAGTGCAATACCTTCTCTATACACTATGTACATAGTGCATATAGAGAAATTACAAATGTATATTACATAAATTATATGATTATAACAAGACGTAAATTGTTTATATAGTAAGTTATTATCTGTTCACTAGTTATGCAAAATACAGCAAATTTCATCCAGAATGAACATTTCTTCAGAAACTTATTTGCCATTTAAATACCCTTAATATACATACTTTAATCAAAATTCTAGAGCCGTTCTTGGGAAAATCAACATTTTCGAATGTTTTTCTAAGTAAAGAGTAGTTTGGAGTGGGAGAGTTTTTTTCTTCAAAAGCTTTGTGTAGCATCCTTAGAAGGTATTAAGCTTAAACACCAAGTTTGGTATTTTACCAACTTTTCGTTGTTGAGATACCTGTTCTCAGAACTCGGACACAGACACAAACACACACGGACCTTTTTCTAAAAATCCGATGTGTTACATTCAAATGACTTTTCTACGTCTTGGTAACGAATTAAAGTTAAAAAGCTTATTCTTCTCTTTCGTGCTAATCGAGGAAAACATTAGCAAAAAAGATCATATTACATGTTTTCTTGTAAGTAGAAGAGAAATAAGGGAATACACTAGGCTAAAGCGATAGGCAATCTTTTAAAAGTCGGTTGCCAAGTGGATGATATCTATTTCTTTACATGGTCAGAAGTTGACAAATTCCAGATTGAGAAAAGTTTTAATATTTTAAAACTGAAACCAATAACAAGGAAAGGCTGAAAAATGGTCGACACCACGAAATAAAACTAAATGACATAAAATGTGTGTTTTAACGAGTCTTCATATTTGTGGAAGCAAATTTTTCGCTTTCTTTTACGGTTTACCACTTATGCAAACATCAAGAATGAAGAAGAGGCCAGAAAATGCAGTTTTATTTGTCATGTAAATATGTTTAATATATAGCATTTTAATCAAAATCGTTAAAGCCATTTTTGGGAAAATCAAAACTTTGAATTTTTTTTACATGTAAAGGGTTGTTGAGAGATTTTCTTGAAAATGCTCGTGATGCATCCCTGTAAAAGGCTCTTAACTTAAATATATGTTTGGTATTTAACCGACTTTTCATGTTTGAGCTATGCTGCATACAGACATACAGACACATTAACGGTCATTTTTATAAAAATTCTTATTTTCGAAATATGGGGTCCAAAAGATTTGCAGTGAATTCTCAATATCGAATTTTTGGTGGAATACAATACCTTTACTAAGTACATAATACGTGTAGAGAAATAATACCACATTTCCCAATTTTGGGCCCCCTATTATATGAGAATAAGTAATTCATTATATTTCTTATTCGATAAAATATAAAATAAATACTTAATTGGGGAAATGCGGTATTTTTAAGATTATAGAACACATAGTAGTGAAATGTCATTATTCTAAAATCACTATATTTCCCAATATTTGAGCATCTTTACGTAATATACGCAATAATTCCGATTTTCACATTGAATAAAACATAAAATACATATGTCAGTATTTATAAACTAAATAATTTCCAAAGCTGCGTCAAAGTAACACAATAAGAGCCAAATTAGCTCCAGTTTGGGGTAAAACCTTCAACACGTATTATGATAAAATTCCTAGCTATAATTCATCAGATATAATGATCCTGAATGAAAGTTTAATGCAATATTCAAATTTCAAAGTTAACCCAACAGAAAATCTGATGTGTTCCATTCACATCGCTTTCTCTACGTCTCTGCAAAAAATTATTGATAAAAAGCTAATGCTTCTATTTACTTCATACTAATCAAAAAAAAAAAAAAAAATTACCAGAAATAGTCTTGTTATTTGCTTTCTTAACTGGGAAGCGAAATAACAGAGTAGCATAGGATACAGTGATAGTCAAAAGCTGTAATTTAAGTTCCTTTGTTGTATGGAGAGGAGTTGACAAATTCCTGTATGAGAAAAGTATAAGTTTTTCAAAGCTGAAACCAAAAACAAGATTTATCTCAAAAACGATCAACTCCACGAAAAAAATGTATATAATATAAATTATGTGTTTTAACGTGATCTGCATTTTTTGTGGTAAAATTTTGTCCATATCTTACAGGTTAGCAGTAATGCATAATTTATCTAGAATAAAGTAGTCTTCAGAGGCTATTCCCAGAAAATTCAGGATAAGCATTTCATTTGTCAGGTAAACATCTTTAATATTCGACATTTTAATCAAATTCGTTAGAGCCATTTTTGAGAAAATCAAAATTTTCGAAAAAAGTTCTATGTAAAGGGTAGTTGAGGGTGGGGGGTTTTCTCGAAAATCTTCGTGTCGCGTCCTTGGGAGATGTCAAAAGTATGGTATTTAACGGTCTTTTGCTTTTTTAACTTTGCTGTCCACAGACACACACACACACACGCACACACACTCACACACAGACCTTTTTCCAAAATCCTTTTTCTGGATTCAGGAAGACCCAAAACATGTATTTCCGGTAAAATCATGGTATCGAAATTTTGGGTGCATTATAATACCGTCTCTATACACTATGTACATATACGTGTAGAGAAAGTACTATATCCAAAATTAACTAACTTCTTTTTGCATGTTTGAGGAACATACATAAATATTATGATCTTTACAATCATTGTTTATATTTGAGCAGGAAGAGCTTACATTGTTTTATAAACCCTTCTCCCTCACCCCCATCCAAAAAGGTGATGAAGAGAACATTAATTCTCAGTGACAATGAGTTGTATTTAGAAATCAATAAACATTCTGAAACGATCCTTTGTGCCCGTGCCTTCAATAAAGCGAAATGCTGCAGTTCGGATGCGGGGACAAAGAGGCGGGCAGAAATCGAGCTGAAATGTCATCTGGAGGCAGATGTCTCGCCCAACCTATCGGAATCCCAAATGGATGACTTCCGGTTTGCAAGAGCTTCTGTCTCTTCTACACAAGAACAGAGTTTTGCAGACTTTGTGTTTGGCGTGCTTTTTGAAAAGTGATACTCCCGCCATTTACTATACAAGACGTTACCGTCATATGCATTCAGCAGTTCATTTCGTTGAGGGGTTAGAATGTCAGCTGAATTGCATTAATGAATATTCTCACAATGCACGTCATGTGATTGATTCCTTAAAACTTTTCAGGTATTTGATATTACAATTAATGATCTCTATAGAATCTGATGTGTTCCATTCACAAGACATTCTCTATCTGTTCTGTAATCAAACTATATATTATTATTTTATCTACATCATGCAAATCAAGATAAACTATATCAGAAATTGTCTCATTACCAGGAGCACTGTTTATATTTTGAGACTAATAATAAGAACAGTAATTTGTATTTGAAAACTGCTTAATTGTTTTTCAAAATATATTTTATGAATAATAAACTTTTGCATGTGTTCAAACCATTTGTTATAGCATTTTTTCCAATCTGCTTGAGATTCCTCCAAATCATGGTTTTTGAACGCATCAAAGGCTTCTTGGCCAACGAAAATCGCTGTCCACGCATTTTATTCTTAAGGCTCGAGAATAAAAAGAAGTTACTGTTTCCAATTCAGGACTGTACGATAGATGAGTCATCTATTCGATGTTTTAGTGTTCAATTAGTCGGTTTTTAGACGAGATGTGTGAGCGCTCGCATTGTCTTGATGAACGATTGGATGGTACTTGTTTGTTTTCCTTATTTCACCGAAGACTTCCGGCAAACAAATGGGTGTGTACCATTCATATATAACGGTTTTACGTTCCTCTACAGGCATGTGTCCACGTGACCAAGACAGGGCACCATTTGTTTTGAAGTGCTTCGAGTGTAATCTACTTTTGTTGGATTTGGCTCATCTTGAAGAGCTCATATAGTCAACTGAGTTTACGTTCCAGCTCATAAGCATTGATCAATGATTTGTCACCTGTTACAAGCTTAAATACGTCTTTTGAAGCCCCATCATTGTATTTATTGAGCATTTGTGTGCACTAATTGACACGGGTATCCTTTTGAGATTGTGTCAAATTTTGTGGGATCCGACGAGTGTCAACCTTTTCCACTACTAAATGATCATTCAATATTTTATATTTTCTAGTGGAAGTAATACCTAGAGTTACCTGTACCTCACATTATGTGGCATGACGATCTTGCACTATCAGGTTTTGTATCACATTAATGTTTTCTGGCACAACAACTGCTTTTGGACGACCTTCACGAATTTCGTCAGTGAGCGAACGGCGGCCACGATTAAACTCGTTATACCAGCGATTCACAGTGGGAAAGGATAAAGCCTCATCTCCAAATGTAGTAGTAAGCCGATTAGTGCACTCGTCTTGATAATCCAAGTCGGAAGTCATAATAAATTATCGCACGAACATTTTCACGAGTTAATTCCACCTTTTCGCTGAGACACAATTTCAAACAACACAGTTAACGCTCTTTGACAAAATATCTTAAGTTAAGGTCAACAATGTTAAACCATCCAGCGGAAACACCAGATGGCATCTGCAGCAATCAGTGTTGCCAAGGATCAAAATATACATAGCGGGCGTCCTACTTGGTTCCCTGTAAGTAAAAGGGAAATAGGGGAGTACACTAGCTAATGCGATTGTCATATTAAGAGAACCCGAGTTGGTTACTACATTTTATATAAGTTTTACATCATAAATCGTAGGATATAAGTCCTAAAACAATTCTGCATCAATAGATGACATCAACGAGAATGTCTTCATGTATTAATACACGAGAATCAACTTCTGAACCTGGATTACAGTTGTTATTACCTGGTGTATTGAACCATAAGCAAATCAACTACCTGCATGCATGCATTCCCTTCCTGGGAGAGATGTGAGCAGGTGTTACGGACTGTGATATAGTCTTTAAGTAGCCCACCATGTCAAGTAATCAAAAATCCACATCTAAATTATTCCATATTTCCATAGCTGAATTTTGAGCAACATCCAATACATTTTACTCTATTTTGATATTTTATCACATTTGCGCATTATAAGTGCTTCATACGATGCAGTTTGTAGCCAATCTTGTTGAAATTTACAACATATATTGGGGGAAAATGGATATAAAATGTATGATGTGCCACATTCACATCACCTTTTCTATCTGGTGGCTGAAGTAAAGTAAATTAGAAAAAACGATATATTTCCTTAATATTTGAAGCAATATCATTTTATTATAAAAAAACTGATGTGTTCCATTCATGGCTTTCTCTAAATCTCTACAATAAATTATTGTTAAAGATCTTATGCTTTCTTTTACTTCGTGCTAATTGAGAAACATTAGCAGAAACAATCTTATTACTTGCTTCCTTGTAAGTAGAAGTGAAATACGGGAGTGCCATAGGTTAAAGCGATAGTCAAAAGCTGGTTGCTATGTGAGTGAATTTCCTTTTCTTTGTGTGCACAGGAGTGACAAATTCCTGTATGAGAAAAGTATAAGTTTTTAAAGTGGAAACCAATACCAAGGAATATCTTAAAAACGATCAACTCCACGAAAAAAATGTATGTAATATAAATTATGTGTTTTAATGAGCTCTACATTTTTGTTAAGTAAGATTTTGTCTATCTGTTACAGTTTAAAAGTTATGCAAAATTCCATAAAATTCATCCAGTGTAAAGCAGTCTTCAGAGGCTATTCCCAGAAAATTCAAGATATACATTTCATTTGTCTGGTAAATATCTTTAATGTACGATATTTTAATCAAAATCGTTAGAGCCATTTTTGAGAAAATAAAAAATTTGGAAAAAAGTTCCATGTAAAGGGTAGTTAGGGGTGGGGGGATTTTCTTGAAAATCTTCGTGTCGCATCCTTGGAAGATAGCAAACTTAAATACCTTAACGTTCTTTTTGTTTCTGAGCTATGCTGTCCACAGACACACACGCGGACCTTTTTCCAAAAATGTTCTTTTTGGATTCAGGGGGACCCAAAACATGTATTTCCGGTGAAATCTCGATATCGAATTTTTGGGTGGAATACAATACCGTCCCTATACACTACGTACGTAGTACGTGTAGAGAAAGTAAAACTCACAATCTCTGTACAAATGTCAGTTTAATGGACTGTTTGGGAGGAAGAATACATTTTTCAAACTGACTCAAAAATTATAAACAATAAAGGTTAATCTAAGCCGCTTTACACAGTGATCTGATACACGTCTTCCCGAAGAAAAAAGGGTCGAAGTTGACAACGCTTACGTCAACCGTGTCAGTTCAACAAATATAACGAACCGATGTTCGTTGAATTATTCCTTTTCAATAAGGATCCACGTTTTGGTTAGGGTTGGATTCTCATGATAAACAGATGTAAATGAAACATTGTTGGGATACAAAATAAGTAAGCTTCTGTTTGAAAAGAAGGGGGGAGTCAACAGAGGATGCTTTTTAAATATAAAATATGTATATTAGGCTTAACGGTACTTTGAAGAACTCAATGTATTATACATATAGAATATAATTATTTATTTCTCTCTTTGTCTCTCTTTCTGTTCCTGCCTTACTTCACCCCCATTTTTTAGTTTCTCTATATCTACTATGTCCGTAGTGTATAGAGAAGGTATTGCACTACACCCAAAAATTCGATACCGAGATTTCACCGGAAATATACGTTTTAGGGTCCCCTCTTTCTAAAAAGAAGTATTTTCAGAAAAAGGTCCTAGAGAGAGTGTTTGTGTGTGTGACAAGATAAACGAAAAGTCGGTAAAATACCAAACTTGGTGTTTAAGTTTAGTATCTTCCAGGGATGCGACACGAAGATTTGAGAAAAATCCCCCAGACCCAAATTACCCTTTACATTGAACTTTTTCGAAAATTTTTATTTTTTAAAAAGTGGCTCTATAGATTTTGATTAAAATATATCGTATATTTAAGATATTTACGTACCAAATAAAAAACACAACTTGAAAATTCTGGGATTAGCCTCTGAAGACTGCTTTATTCTGGATGCATTTTACGGAATTTTGCATAACTGCTAAACCGTAAAAGATGGACAAAAACTTACCACACAAAAAATTAGAGCACGTTAAAACACTAATTGATGTTATATACATTTTTTCCGTGGAGTTGATCATTTTTGAGATATTCCCTTTTTTGGTTTCAGCTTTAAAAACTTATACTTTTCTCACACAGGACTTTCTCAACTCTTGTCCATACAAACAGAGGAGCTTCAGTCACATAATAACCAGCTTTTGACTATCACTTTAACTATGGTACTCCCTTATTTCGCTTCTACTTACAAGGAAGCAAGTAATAAGGCTATTTATGCTAATTTTTTCTCGATTAGCATGAAGTAAATAGAAGCATAAGCTTTTTAATAATATTTTGTTGCAGAGATTTAGAAAAAGTCATGTGAACGGAACAAGTCAGATGTTTAGAAAAAGGTGCGTGTGTGCGTGCGTGTCCGTCTGCCCGTGAACACGATAACTCAAAAACGAGGCCGGTAAAATACCAAACTTAGTATACAAGTTTAGTATCTTCTAAGGATGAGACACGAAGCATTTGAGGAAAATACCTTCACCCCAAACAACCCTTTACGTGAAAACAATTTCGAAAACTTTTATTTTCTAAAAAATGACCCTAACGATTTTGATTAAAATACCGTATATTAAAGGTATTTACACGCCATATAAAATGTATATCTATAATTTTCTGGGAATTGCCTGTGAAGACCTCTTTATTCTGGATGAACTTTGCTGGATTTTGCCTAATTAGTAAACCGTAAGAGATAGACAAAAACCTACTGCACAAAATATACACAATTTATGTCATATACATTTTTTTTTGTGGAGTGACCGTTTTTGAGATATTCCTTGTTATTAGTTTGAGTTTTAAAATACTTAAAACGTTTCACATACAGGCATTTCAAACCTATAGTAACCACCTTTTAAAACATTTACTATCGATTTGGCCTAATATATTCTCTTTTTTTCCCTTCTACTTACAATAAAACAAGTAATATGACAATTTCTGCTAATGTTTATCTGATTAGCATGAAGTAGGTAGAAAAATAAGCTTATTAAAATAATTTGCTACAGAAATGTGGAGATAATCATATGAATGGAACGTTTCAGAATTTTGATCAAGTAAAATTTTTCGAAAAATATCCCATGTAAAAGGTAGTTTGGAGTGGAGATATTTTCTTAAAAATCTTTGTGTTGCATCCTTGGAAGATGTAAAACTTATGTATAGCCCGCCTGGGTAGTGTGGTGGTAGCGTGTCTGCCTCATATTCAACAGGTCGTGAGTTTGAATCTCGCTTAGAGTGAGTTACCCGGATAAGGTTTTTTTCGGGGTTTTCCCCTATTCTGAGAAGACGAATGTCAAGTAACTTTAAGCACCATGGATCCCGAGAACATTTGAGCATCATTTCATCAATTTCATTCATCGTCCGATATGACCAACCAGTTTAAAGGACGTTAAACAAAAAAAAAAAAGTGTATATATATATATATATATATATATATATATTCAGGGGGCCTCAAACATGCATTTCCGGTGGCATCTCTCCATAAAATGTTTGGATGGAATACATTACTATCTCTACTTACTAAATATGTATTAGAGAAACTAGTAAGTCGTTGACTTTCTGGGTGTCTGTAGTTGTAAAAATCTTCCTACAGATAGAAGAGAAGCAAGGTTGAGGTTCTTTGGTGGTAAACCTAGAGTTTTTGCATTGCAGGGGTGAAGGAAAGGAATGTCGAGAGGACAGCTGCATCTGTTTAGTATTTCCTTCTTTTATCCCACTGCCATTTGAACCGTTCACGCTAGGGAGACGAGAAGTGGTTCTGGGTCAGCCACTTTGCATTCTCATCCCAGGGGCCTCCCGCCATCAAGGGAAACAAGTCTGCTAATGAGATGGCAACTTTAGAAGAGATACTTTCATAGGAGACGCCACAGGGTTGCTTCCGCCCTCTTCAAATTCGCCAGGCTTCGCTAATTATTATTATTATTATTATCATCATCAGAGAGAGCAGAAAGGGTAGCATTTGAGGGATTGCAAGTTAAAGGCGTTACTATTAATGGTGACGTCAGAGACAGAGGCAGCTTCACTACACACACACACACACACACACACACTGCCCGCTCATGATGCCTAGCGAGGGATCTAATCAAATCTTCCAGTTTTTGCTTTCTTTTCAACTGTTTGCAAGTCTAGTTTATACTAGAACAGGTAGGAAACATCATAAGAAATTAAAGAATAAGACTTTTTACGATCTCTAGTACGTGTGTACAATGTATATAGGTAGTGAAGGTATTGTATTCCACCCAAAAATTCGAAACCAAGATTTCAGCGTAAAAACATGCTTTGAGGGCTCCTGAATCCAAGAAAGTATTTTACTCTCTCTAACACATATATAGAATGTAAATAGTAAACAGAGAATCGAGATTTTACCGGAAATACAAGTTTTAGGTTCCCCTGAATAACAAAAAAATTAGAAAACGGTCCGTGTTTGTGTGCGTGCGTGTGTGTGTTTTCCTCCGTTGTTTAGGGGCAATCTATAGCCTCTGGTTCTCAAGGTCGCGGTTTCAAACCGGGCGGAGGGCAGTTGATTTTTTTGGACGTAAAGAACCTCAAGCCTGATAGAGAGGTCTCAGAACAAAATTAAGCAGTCTTTCACGTCCAATATAGAATGTGACACTGCGAATCGTAGCCGTTAAAGGGTGTCCATAAGTAAAACACAATTTCATTTTTGTGTGCGTCTGTGATAAGCATAGGTAGCTCAAAAATAAAAAGACGGTAAAATATTAAACTTCGTATTTAGGATACAACAAGAAGATTTTAAACAAAAGCCTTCCACCGCAAACTACACTTCTGATGAAATATTTCTCTAAATTTTCGATTACTCAAAAAATGCTCTAACGATTTTGATTAAAATATCGTAAATTCACATATTTTTATTGTAAATAAAATGTTTATCTTCAATTTTCTGGGAATAGCCTATGAAGTCCTGTTCTTTCTAGATGATTTTGCATGCTGATAAACCACAACAGATAGAGGAAATTTTACTTCATAAAAATGTAGAGATCGTTAAAAACATAATTTATTTCATATAATATTTTTGTATAGTTAACCATTTACAACATATTCCGAATTATTTTGTTTCAGTTTTAAAATACTTATACATTTTTCAAACTTAAAATTATGATGCATTCTTCTTTCTCCTGGTTAAGGCATTTCAATTGCTTCAACTTTTGAAAGTTTGATTATCTCTTTAAAGGGAGTCGAAATGGGATTTTCATAAATTTTGCTTTCTCTACACATACTACGTATATAATGTATAGAGAAGGTGTTGTATTGCACCCAAACATTCTATATCGAGATTTCACCGGAAATACAGGTTTTGAGACCCCCTGGATCAAAAAAAAAAACATTTTCAGAAAAATGTCCGTGTGTGTGTCTGTGGGCAGCATAGCTTAAAAACGAAAAGTCCGTTAAAATCCAAACTTGGATTTAAGTTTGGTATCTTCCAAGGATGCGACACAAAGATTTTCAAAAAATTCCCCCACCCCAAATCACCCTTTATATGGAACTTTTTTCGAAAATTTTGATTTTCTAAAAAATGGTACTAATGATTTTGATTAAAATATCCTATATTAAAGATAGTTACGTGACAAATAAATTGTATATTCTGAATTTTCTGGGAATAACCTCTGAAGACTAGATACTTTATTCTTGATGAATTTTATGGAATTTTGCATAACTGCTAAACCCTAACAGATGTACAAAAACTTACCACACAAAAAATATAGAACACGTTAAAACACACAATTTATGTTATATACATTTGTTCGTGGAATTAATCGTTTTTGAAATATTCCTTGTCATTGGCTGCAGCTTTGTAAAACTTCAGACCTATTACTTGCTTCCTTGTAAGCAGAAGCGAAATAAGGGAGTACCATAGGTTAAAGTGATAGTCAAAAGCTGGTTGCTATGTAACTCAAGTTCCTTTGTTTGTACGGACAGTAGTTGACAAATTCCTGTATGAGTGAAGTATAAGTTTTTAAAATCTGCAAAAAACAAAAATGAATATTTTAAAAATGATCAACTCCACGAAAAAAATGTATATAACATAAACTGTGTGTTACAATGTGGCCTACTTTTTCTGTATGGTAAGTTTTTTCCCATTTCTTACGGTTTAGCAGTTATGCAAAATTCTGTAAAATTCATCCAGAGTGAAAGTATTCTTCATAGGCTATTCCCAGAAAATTCAAGATACATATTTTATCTGGCATGTAAATATCTTTAATATAGGAAACTTTAATAAAAATCGCTTTCGCCATTATCAAAATTTTCGAAAAAAGTTCCATTTAAAAGGTAGCTCGGGGTGAAGGATTTTCTTGAAAATCTTCATGTTGCAATCTTGGAATATACCAAACCTAAATACCAAGTTTTTCATTTAAGCTCTCCATAGGCACACCCACGCACACACGGACATTTTTCTAAAAATGTTTTTTTTTGGATTCAAGGGACCCAAAAACATGTATTTCCGGTGGAATCTTGGTATCGAATTTTTGGGTACAATACAATACCTTCGCTATACACTATGTACATAGTATATGTAGAGAAAGTAAAAATGAAGGTGTCTGCCAGTCTGTACAAATAAGTCGCCCATAACATTTTAAGACAGGACAAACTGGCTTTATTTTTATTTTTAATAATTATTATTAAAAAGAATTCATCCATCCATACCTAAACATTATTTTTGTGAGTTTTTTTTTTCCATCGAATTGTATGTTTTCGTATCTCATATTTTAACTGCTCATATTTGGTTTATCCGGAGAATTGCTCCATTACCAAAGGTGTATTGTCCCCGTGGTGTCATCATCCCGTAACTCGTACTTTCTGTGAACTTTAAAATCTAGCAAGTTCATTAAATTTCAAGCGGTGACATTTTTGGGATGCACAGTGGAGACTCAGCACTCGTGTCCAAGCAAGTTAACCGTAGCGGAATGTAAATGAAACCACACACATACATATTGTTGCGTGCCTGTTCGTATGCAGGCAAGCAGGCAGCAGGGTGGCAGTCTCGTGCAGGCATGTTAATGTCATGCAAACGGTGCCGGGGTCACTTCAGTTATTACATGCATCCAGATAACCTCAGGGTGGTGCATCTGTCAAATTTGTAAAATCCACACTATTTATTTCATAAGTGGCTTAGATATACTATTATTACGCTCTCTAGCCTTTATGTACAAAAATTGATATCAAGATTTCAATGGAAATCATGTTTTGGGGTCCTCCGAGACCTAAACACAGTTTTACAAAAGAAGTTAATATGTGTGTATCTCTGGACAATTTAGAGCCATTTTTATGAAAAAAAAATCAAAATTTCCGAAATTTTTTCCATGAAAAGGGTAGTTAGAGATGGGGGATTTTTCTTGAAAACCTGCGTGTCGCATCCTTGGAAGATACCAAACTTAAATACCAAGTTTGCTTTTAACGGTCTTTTCGTTTTTGAGCTATGCTGCCCACAGACACACACACATATATACACAGACACACAGACAGACACACACACGGACATTTTTCTAAAAATGCTTTTTTTTGGATTCAGGGGGTCTCAAAACATATATTTCCGGTGAAATCTCAGTATCGAATTTTTAGGTGCATTACAATACCCTCTCTATACACTATGTACATAGTACGTATAGAGAAAGTAAAAAGATAATATCTTGAATTTTCTGGGAATAGCTTCTAAAGACCTGTTTATTCTGAATAAATTCTGCTTAATTTGGCATAACTAGTAAACCGTAAGAGAAAGACAAAAACTTACTCTACAGAAAATGTAGATCTTTTTAAAATACACATTTTATGTCAAATACATTTTTTTCATGGAGCTTGCCGTTTTCGAGGTGTTCCTTGTTATTAGCTTCAGTCGTGAAGTACTTGATACTTTTCTCAGACGGAAGTGTCCGTTTATATTTTGTTCTACTCCTGGCCAATCAAAGAAGCGATTTGCAATGACAATTGCATAACGACAACTATTAAAACAAGATTATCACTTTAGCCTAGTGCATACCCTTAGATCCCTTCTACTTATAAGGAACTAAGTAATAAAATTCTGCTAATGTTTATCTCGGTTAGCATGGTGTTGAAAGAATTATCTTTCGCAAGAAGTTTTTTTGCAGAGTAGCTAGAGAAAGTCACGTGAGTTTAATACATCAGATTTTTAGAAGAAGGTCTATGTGTGAGTCTCTCTAGACAGCATAGCTCAAAAAAGAAAAGTTCGTTAAATACCAAACTTGGTATTTAGGTTTAGTATCTATCAAGAATGCTACACGAAGATTCAAGAAAAAAAAAAACCCACCACAAACTACCCTTTACATGGAAAAATTTCGAAAATTTTGATTTTCTCAAAACTAGCTCAAACAATTTTGATTAAAGTATCGTATATTCAAGATATTTACATGACAAATAAAATGTATGTTTTGAAATTTCCCGGAATAGCCTCTGAAGACATTTTTACTCTGAATAAATTTTGTGGAATTTTGCATAACCGGTAAACCATAAGAGATAGACAAAAATGTACTGCATAAAAATTTAGATATCGTTAAAACACGCAATTTACGTTTTATACTTTTTTTTTTTTCGTTTATTTGCGTTTGTTGTTGGTTTCAGCTTTAGAGTACTTTTTTCTCATACGGGAATTTGTCAACTCCTGTCCATACAAACCTAGGAACTTCAAGTATGTATCAACCAGCTTTTGACTATCGCTTTAGCCTATGGTACACCCTTATTTCTCTTCTACTTAAATGGAAAAAAGTAATAAAAACATTTCTGCTATTTTTCTAGATTAAAGTGAATTGAAGAATAAGGTTTTTAACAATAATTTGTAGCAGAGATGTAGAGAAAGTCATGTGAATGGAACATAGCAGATTTTCAGGAAAAGATGTGTGTGTATGTGAGTATATGTGTGTGTGTCTGAACAACTTAGCTCAAAAACGAAAAGACTGGCGAATACTAAACTTAGCATTTACGTTTAGTATCTATCAAGAATTGCGACCTTTTCAAAAAATCCCATCACAAAATGCCCTTTACTCGGAAACTTTTCGAAAATTTTTATTTTCTCAGAAAAGGCTCTAACGATTTTGATTAAAATCCCGTATATTAAATATATTTACATCCCAAATAAAATGTATATATTGAATTTCCTGAGAATAGCCTCTGAAGACCTCTTTATTCCGGATGAATTTTGCCGAATTTTGGTTAACTGCTAAACTGTAAGAGAAAGAGAAAAACTTACTACACAAAGATGTAGATCTTGTCAAAACACACAATTTAGCTCATTTACGTTTTTGTTGTGGAGGTAACCGTTTCCGAGATATTCCTTGTTATTGGTTTCAATTGTAAATTACTTATACTTTTCTCAGACAGGAAATGTCCGGCTTTGTTTTGTTGTACACCTGGCTAGGTTTAAAAAAAAACCAAAAAAAAAACAAAACACTCTGCTAATGTTTATCTCAATTACATTGTGTACAAAAAGAATAATCTGTTGTGTGAAGTTTGTAGAACAGATAGAGAAAGTCCTGTGAGTGTAACACATAAGACATTTTTTTCAGTTGGATGTTTAGTACACGATGCGTTGGTGCGAGTTCTCTAATTTTTCGTGAGCAAATAATGGTAATAAGCCGCGTGTAATGTACAACGTTTTATCATATCCCAATATTAGCTATTCTTAAATTTATTAATATTATTAGAGTCGCCATTACATGGAATTGAATTTTAGTTGTGACGTAGGTAGTGCTTTGTTTGTTAATTGCTGCGTAACCCCTTCGGAATAAACAGTTTCAATTCTGGTTGTTTAAACTGTACCAAATAAACCAATAAATGAATGAAAATGGTTATTCCCGAAGAAGTTTTAGAATATGCTAAAAAAGCGTACTTAGTTTGTTACCAGGCAAGTCGAAAGACCTATATGACAAGGAATTTTCATCATTTAAAGAATGGGTTGCTGCCAAAGGAGTTAAAACCACTTGCAATTAAATAAAATCCATTGTTTATTTCACGACGAAATAAATACTCATTTTTGTTGTTTCCTAGGACACATGAAATGTTTACATGAAGTCATTAAGATAGGATAACATATCTTATTGAGATTCATAACAGTTATTATACGCAATAATAGTGATATTTATGTCATGTATCATATTCTAGCTTGCATTGTTATTTAAATATTAATTTTTCTTTCTCTACTCGGTCTATGTGCATAGTGTATAGAGAAGGTATTGCACTCCACCAAAACATTCAATACCGATATTTCACCGGAAATATATATTTTAGGGTCCTTTGTATCAAAAACAAAAGTATTTTCAGAAAAAGGTCCGCGTGTATGTGTCCGTGTGAACACGATAACTCAAAAAAGAAAAGTCGCTAAAATACCATACTTGGTATTTAAGATTAATATCTTCCAAGGATGTGACACGAAGATTTTGAACTTTAGAAATTTTATCGAAAATTTTGACTATCTCAAAAATTGTTCTAACAATTTTGATTAAAATGTCGTTTATTAAAGATATTTACCTGACGAACAAAATGTGTATCTTGAATTTTCAGGGATGGAGTCGTCACCTTGGCGCAGTGCTAATGGGAAATCTAGGTTCGATTCCCTGTACCGGCGTGGGGATTTTTCTTTCTCTGGGAGACCTGGTCCGGGGTGCACTCAGTCTCGTGAGGTCCCTGGGGGGCCAATTGAGGAGCTACTTGATGGAGAATTAGCGGCTCCAGATTATGAGGACCGCATTAACCGGCCGGGGAGTGGTTCGAGGCGCTGACCACGTCTCACCCTCCAGTGCTGCACCCCATACATGTCTGCCATGGACCGAGATGGGGGACGCAGCGGCCGGGCGGTAGGCCAAGGTACCTTGTGAACTGTCGTGCCATCTTCCAGGGATGCGACACGAAGATTTGGAGAAAACTCCCACCACCCCAAATTACCCTTTACTTGAAAAAAATTTCGTAAATTTTGATTTTCTCAAAAATAGCTAACGATTTTGATTAAAGTACCGCATATTAAATATATTTATATGGCAAATAAAATGTATATTTTGAATTTTCTAGGAATAGCCTTTAAAGATCTCTTTATTCCCAATGAATTTTTCTGATTTTTGCGTAACTGGTAAACCGTAAGAGATAGACAAAAACTTACTGCACAAAAAATATAGATCATGTTAACACACACAATTTATGTTATATACGTTTTGTTTTTTGTTTTTTTTTTTTCAGATTAAGCTCTTGACCCTGCATAGAAACTGATTTCAACCACACGGCAACCAGCTTTAAAAAGATTTAACTATCGGTTTAGCCTAATGTATTCCCTTACTTCCCTCCTACTTATAAGGTAGCAAACAATTAAGACATTGTCTGCTAAAGTTTATCTCGTTTATCATAAAGTAGATAGAAAATATACTTTTTAACAATAATTTGTTATAGCAATGTAGAAAAAGTCACGTGAATGGAACACATACATTTTTTTTATTTGGAATCAGGGGACCTCAAGACATATATTTCCGGTGTAATATCGACAACGAATTTCTGGGTGGAATACAATAGGTACCTTCTCTAACTACTATGTACATTGTATGTATATACGTGCTAGAGAAAGTAATAAAACTCTGATGACTTCCATTCACGTGACTTTCTCCACATCCCTGCAACAAATTACTGTTAAAAAGCTTATACTTCTATTTACTTCATGATAATCGATAAAAAACTAGAAGAAATACTCTTATTAGTCACTTCCTTGTAAGTAAAAGCGAAATAAGGGTGAACTACAGGTTAAAGTGATAGTCAAAAGCTGGTTGCTATGTGACAGCAGTTCCTTTGTTTGTATGGACAGGAGTTGACAAATTCCTGCATGAGAAAATTATGCTTTTGAAAGCTGAAACCAAAAACAAGGAATATCTCAAAAACGATCTACTCCTCGAAAAAAATGTATATTACATAAAATGTGTGTTTTAACGTGCTCTACATTTTGTGTGGTAAGTTTTTGTCTATCTCTTACGGTTTAGCACTTATGCAAAATTCCGTAAAATTCCTACATAATAAAATAGTCTTCAAAGGCTACTCCCCGAAAATTCAAGATATACATTTTATTTGTCAGGTAAATATCTTTAATATATGATATTTAAATCAAAATCGTTAGAGCCATGTAAAGAATAGTTGGGTGTGGGGGGATTTTCTTGAAAATCTTCGTGTCGCATGCTTGGAAGATAGCAAACCTAAGTACCAAGTTTTGTATTTAACGGTATTTTCGTTTTTGAGCTATGCTGTCCATAGACACACAAACAGACGCACACACGGACCTTTTTCTAAAATTTCTTTGTTGTGGAATGCAATACTTTCTTTATACACTATGTGCATAGTACGTGTAGAGAAAGTAATTAATTACATTTTGCATACAAATCGGTTCTAGTTAAGCCTGTTCCTTGGACTACTCTTACTGCTCCAATAGGAACAGCAGCATGTGTAGCTTTAAGCAAAAGGAATGTGTTAATTTGCATAAGCATTTCTAACAATAGTGCGTACCTTTCCTGCTATTTTCCAGAGTTTCTACATGCAGTTGAGTGAACAGACGTTTAAAGACGAGAGAAAAAATATGGAAGAAGCAAAAATGTTGAAGGTATAGAAAAATATCCATAATGGATGAAGGAGGGCATTGTAAAGGAATACTTTTGTATGCAGAAGGCCGAGGGCTGTGTGGCAGCATGCTAATGCCCTTCCTTGCTACAAGTGTGTCAGTTGTGAGGGACTGAAGCATTGCACAATAACCATTTCCTCCCTACCTAGGCCAAATTCATATCTTCTTCCCAAACACCTGCCCTTGACCTGCGCGCCGTTTTCTTTTCCAACCCTCCGAGGCACTAGCTTATAATAATGCAGCAATATGCTGTTCTTTTCGCTTTCAAAATTGAAACAACCCTGCTTCTTTGTCCAGGCAGAAGCTGAGTTGATAATTGACTAATTATATTGTTAAAATGTGATTAAACACTTATTCAGAAATTTTTAGAGGTTAAATAGAGCTTCTCGGCTTATCAGCAGAGTGATATTTGATAAAATCACTCGAGCTTTCGGCTATGATAACTCTATGGCTTCTTCAGGAAGTGAAGTAATATCACACGGTTGGTAACCCATGAAGCTCTAATCAATAATCATCTTAAAAATTTGCAGAGGGTTTTCCTTCTCTTCTTTTTACTTTCTCTACATGTACTATGTACATAGTGTATAGAGAAGGTATTGTGTTCCACCCAAAAATTTGATACCGAGATTTCACCGAAAATAGATGTTTTAGGGTCCCCAGTAAAAAAGAGCATTCTTAGAAAAATGTCCACGCGTCTGTGTGTGTGTTCGTGCGTCTCTGAACACGATAACTCAAAAACGAAGTCAGTAAAATACCAAACTATTTATATAAGTTTACTATCTTCCAAAAATGTGACACGAAGCTTTTGAGGAAATTACCCTTTACATGAAAACATTTTCGAAAATTTTGATTTTCTCAAAAATGGCTCTTAACGATTTTGATCAGATTACCGCATATTAAAGATATTCACTCGACAAATAAAATGTATATCTTCAATTTTCTGGGAATAGCCTCTGAAGGCTTCTTTATTATGGAAGACTTTTGCTGGATTTTGCATAACTAGTAAACCGTAAGAGATAGACAAAATGTACTACATAAAAATTTATGTTTCGTTAAAACTCACAATTTATGTCATATATGTTGTTTTTTTGTTTGTTTTTTTTTGTGGAATTCACAATTTCTGAGATATTTCTTATTCTTTTCAGATTTACCGTACTTAAACTTTTCTCACACGGAAAGTTGTAAACTCCTGCCCTACATAGAAACGGATTTGAACCACAAGGCAACAGGTTTTAAAAGATTTGACTATCATTTTAGCCTAGGGTATTCCTTATTTTCCTCTACTTACAAGAAACGTAGTAATAAGACAATTTCTGCTAATGTTTATCATAAAGAAGGTAGAAGAATGTGTTTTTTTTTAACAATAATTTGTTACAGCGATGTAGAGAAAACCATGTGAATGAAACAGCCACATTTTTATGCTTTAGTTTCTCATATATATACACAGTATGTAGAAGAACTAATTTCATTCCACACAAAAATTTCATACCCAGATTTCACCTGAAGTAAGAATCTAGAAGCTTTCTGACACCTCATAAAAAACAATTTAGTCAGAAATAGGACCATGTGTGGTGAACAGTGTGACACGAAAACGAAAAGTCAGTTAAATACCAAACTTGCTTTTTTAAAATCACCTACTTCTAAGAATACAAGAATATTTTAAAAAAGTCCAAACAAAAATTCTTAAAAATTGTTAAAACAGTATTATTAAAATCCGATGTATTTACGTTATTTACATGAAAATAAAAAGTATATTTTAAATTTTCTGAGAATAGCCTTTGAAGTGCTCTTCGTTTTGAATAACTGTTAAACTAATAACTGGTGAACGGATGGGCGGATGGCTGGACGGAAGAATGGACGGCTGAATGAATCCACGGACGGACGGGATGTGTGAATGGATGGATGGCTGGATAGATGGATGGATGGATGTGTGAATGGATGGATGGATGGATGGAAGGAAGGAAGGATGTGTGAATGGATGGATGGATGGATGGAAGGAAGGATGTGTGAATGGATGGATGGATGGAAGGAAGGCTAGATGGAAGGAAGGATGTATGAATGGATGGAATGAGGGATGAATGGATGTGTGAATGGATGGATGGATGTGTGAATGGATGGGTGGATCGATGGAAGGAAGAAAGGAAGGATGTGTGAATGGACGGAAGTAAGGATGGATGTGTGAATGGATGGATGGGTGGATAGATGGATGTGTGAATGGATGGATGGATGGATGGATGTGTGAATGGATGGATGGATGGAAGGAAGGATGGATGTGTGAATGGATGGATGGAAGGAAGGATGTGTGAATGGATGGATGGATGGATGGATGGAAGGAGGGATGGATGGATGGATGTGTGAATGGATGGATGGAAAGAAGGACGTGTGAATGGATGGATGGAAGGAAGGATGGATGGATGTGTGAATGGATGGATGGATGGATGGATGGAAAGATGGATGTGTGAATGGATGGATGGATGGATGGATGGATGGATGGATGGAAGGATGGATGTGTGAATGGATGGATGGATGGAAGGATGTGTGAATGGATGAATGGATGGATGGATGCATGGATGGATGGATGGATGGATGGAAGGATGGATGGATGGATGGAAGGACGTGTGAATGGATGGATGGATGGAAGGAAGGATGGATGTGTGAGTGGATGGATGGAAGGAAGGATGTGTGAATGGATGGATGGATGGATGGATGGATGCATGCATGCATGGATGGATGGAAGGAGGGAGGGATGGATGGTTTGATGGATGGATGGAAGGACGTGTGAATGAATGGATGGAAGGACGTGTGAATGGATGGATGTGTGAATGGATCGATGGATGGAAGAAGGATGTGTGAATGGATGGATGGATGGATGGATGGAAGGAGGGATGGATGGATGGATGGATGTGTGAATGGATGGATGGAAGGATGGATGGATGTGTGAATGGATGGATGGATGTGTGAATGGATGGATGGATAGATGGATGGATGGAAGGAAGGATGGTTGGATGGATGGATGGATGGAAGGATGGATGGAAGAATGGATGGATATATGTGTGAATGAATGAATGAATGGATGGATGGATGGATGGATGGAAGGATGGATGGAAGGATGTGTGAATGGATGGATAGATGGATGGATGGATGGATGGATGGAAGGATATGTGAATGGATGGATGGATGGATGGAAGGATGTGTGAATGGATGGATGTATGGAAGGAGGGATGGATGGAGGATGGATGGATGGTTGGAAGGATGGTTGGATGGATGGATGGATGGATGAATGGATGGATGGATGGACGGACGGATGGATGGATGGATGGAAGGATGGATGGAAGGATGTGTGAATGGATGGATAGATGGATGGATGGATGGATGGATGGATGGATGGAAGGATATGTGAATGGATGGATGGATGGAAGGATGTGTGAATGGATGGATGTATGGATGGATGGATGGAGGATGTATGGATGGATGGTTGGAAGGATGGTTGGATGGATGGATGGATGGATGGATGGATGGACGGACGGATGGATGGATGGATGGATGGATGGATAGCCGGGCGGGTGGATCGATGAATGAACGGATGGACGGACGAGGGGACGGACGGATGGATGAATGGATAGATGGATGGATGAATGGATGGATGGATGGATGGATGGATGGAAGAATGGATGGATGGATGGATGGATGGATGGAAGAATGGATGGATGAATGGATGGATGGATGGATGGATATTCGCGGATCAAATTAAACCCAAACCAACAATCGCCTAGCGAGTGAGAAAAGCCGAGGAAAAAAAAAAAAAGGAGGTAAGAAAACGTTGTGTCAGGTTGGCCGGCCCCAAAAATTGGAACCCGAGACCTCTCCAATGAATGAGGCTCACGTTACGGCACTTTTAAAAAAAGTGAAACAAGGACTGTCTCCGTGGTCGAGTGGTCAGCGAGCTGATTCCTCACCGGGAGATCTCGCCTGGGGCGGGAAATGTTTCTTTAATGAGAATTATTCCCTATCCCCCACAATGTCCGGAAGTATGCTTGTGAGAGTGAATGTGTGTTGATATGAAATGATTAACCTAATGTCAATAACCTACAGTTAATATAGAGTTGTTTCCCAAGCTAAAAACCCCTGACATAGCCGTGGTACTTAAATGGGGCTGTACAACAACAAAAAAAAAAACAAAATTCTCAAAGATACATCTTCAAGAAAATTCCCCACCTCTAATTTTTCAAAATTTGTCAAAGATGTGGAAATGTTTATCCTGAATTTTCTGGAAATAAACTGCAAAGTCTGGAAATAATATACTAAATATAACTTATAGATATACACAAAGAACTAAAAATGTCATGTTTGACAATAGTTGTCTCCAAAAAATGAAACAACAAATGCATGTATCAGAATTTAGAAATACGAATATTTGAGTGTAAGCGAGTCATGGTAGTTGGAATAATGAAACAGGGACCATCCTGTTCTTTTTTATGCAGCAGGTTTCCAGTTTTTACTGCTCTACAGTAATAAAACGGACAAGGACAAACTCAAGGCACCAAGAAATGAAAATGAGCTGAAAAAGCTACTCTTCGAGTGTTAATTATCAAACCGAGCTGAGGATGTATAATTTCCTACCTTAATGATATCCAGCACATTTCTTGTGTAGTCTTAATGGGATGCAGACTCGGCACAAATATTTTCACTCTAAGTGCACATACAACAGCTCTTAAAAAGCTTGCAAAATCTGATTGGTTACACTCACATGACTTTCTCTAGCTACTATACAAACAAGCTTCTTACTCTTTCAACACCATGCTAATCGAGATAAACATTTGTGCAATGTTCTTATTACTTAATTCCTTATAAGTACCTATAGAAGGGAACTAAAGAAATGCAGTAGACTAAAGTGATAGTCAAATGTTTTAAAAACTGTCGTTATGTGATTGTCATTGCAAATCACTTCTTTGGTTGGCCAGGAGTAGAACAAAAGAAAAAGTACACTTCCTGTCTGAGAAAAGTATAAGTACTTTACAACTGAAACTAATAACAAAGAATACCTCGAAAACGGTAAACTCCACGAAAAAAATGCATATGATATAACTTGTGCATTTTAAAAAGATCTACATTTTGTGTGTATTAAATTTTTGTCTATCTCTTACGGTTTACTAGTTATGCCAAATTAAGAAACATTCATCCAGAATAAACAGGTCTTCAGAAGCTATTCCCATCACCCTCCGTGGTGTAATGGTTACTATGCTAGCTTCATATACCCAAGGTCGCGGGTTCAAACCCGGCGGAGCACGATGGATTTTTTCGAGTGTAAAAATCCTTAGCATGGCTTCCTTCGGAAGGGAAGTAAAGCCGTTGGTCCCGTGTCGTAGATTTACGGCACATAAAAGAACCTCAAGCCTGATAAGAGAGGCCTCTGAGCAAAAATTAAGCGGTCTTTCACGGCCAGTATAGAATGGGACGCTGAGAACCACAGCAGTTAAAGAGCGTCCATAAATAAGACGCCATTTCCATTCCCAGAAAATTCAAAATATACATTTTGTTTGAGATAGAAATGGCTTTAATATGTGGTATTTTAATCAAAATCGTTAGTTATTTTAAAAAAAAAAAAACAAAATTTTCGAAAATTGTTGCATGTAAAGGGTAGTTAGAGGTAGGGGAATTTCCTTGAAAATCATGTTGCATCCTTGGATTGGTATTTAACTTTCTTTTCGTTTTTGAGCTATGCTGTCCACAGACACACACGCGCGTGCGCGCGCGGACCTGTTTCTTAAAATGCTTTTTCTGTATTCAGGGGGTCCTAAAACATGTATTTCCTGGGTTGAATACAATATTTCTCTATATCTATGTACATTGTACACACGGGGATAGAGAAAGTAAAAATACCTGCAGTACACAATACAATAAACTTATAACAAGTGCTATTCTTGTTAATGATATCAAAATAACTAGATTAAAGGCTAATTAAATGGCTAGTACGCATTCAGGTGATGCACCTATGAAGTTTGGAGAATTATATGAAAATATGTAAGATATACGAGGGGCGCTCAATAAGCCCTTCAGATCCAAGAAATTACACTCGTAGAATGGAAAAAAGTTTGTATTTAGTAACCATCGTCTCTTACTAGATGACAGTTAAAGTTTCAACTGTATCCATCGCGTGGTTTTGTTGTCTTAGGCGATTGAATCAACAATCTTGTGCTTCTTTAGAAAGATGGAAAAAAAAAATTGATGTGTTACACTCACATGACTTTCTCTAGCTGTTCTTCAAACTTCATAGATAAGATTCTTCTTCTTTCTGCACCTTGCTAATCGCACAATGCTCTTATTATTTAGTTCCGTATAAGTAGGAAGAAAATAAGCCTTCTTTTCTTGGCCAGGAGTAGAACAAAAGAAAAACGTACACTCCCGTCTGAGAAAAGATAAGTACTTCACAATTGAAACTAATAACAATGAATACCTCGAAAACTGTAAGCTCCACGAGAAAAATGTATAGACATACCTTGTGTATTTTAACAAGACCTAACTTTTTTGTATAGTAAGTTTTTGTCTATCTCTTACAGTTTACTAGTTACGCCAAATTAAGCAAAATGCATCCAGAGTAAACAGGTCTTCAGAAGCTATTCCCAGAAAATTCAAGATATACGTTTTATTTGTCAGGTAAATATCTTTGATATACAATATTTTAATCAAAATCCTTTGAGGCATTGTTTAGAAAATCAAAGTGTTCGGAAAAAGTTCCATGTAAAGGGCAGTTTGGGGTGGGGGGTTATTCTCAAAATCTTCGTGTCGCATCCCTGGAATATACTAAACTTAAATACCAAGTTTTGTATTATACCCACTTTTCGTTTTTGAGTTATCGTGTTCACAGACACACGGACACACATACACGGACCTTTTTCTGAAAATACTTTATTTGTATACAGGTGGAGTGCAATACCTTCTCTATACACTATGTACATAGTACGTAGGGAAAGTATGAAGTTCATGGCACAGCTGCTCCTGCGTTTGCAACAATTTACAATTGGATACATTAATTTAAACATTCATTCACAAATGATGAATTCCATCCATTTCTGTATCTCAGTAACAAATTGTTATTCAAAAGCTTAATCTTTTATCTAAATCATAGTGATCGAGGTAAACATTAGCAGCAATGGTCATATTGCTTGTTTTCTTGTATGTAGAACGAAAACAAGGCAATACACTAGGCTAAAACGATAGTCAAATCTTTTAAAAGCTGGTTGCCATGTGGTTGAGATCCGTTTCTCTGTATTGCCAGGAGTTGACAAATTCCCGTATGCGAAAAGTGTTATGTATTTTAAAACCAATAACAAGAATTATCTCGGTACTGTCTACACCACGGAAAAATGTATATAACATAAATGTTGTGTTTTAACGAGATCTATATTTGTTGTGTAGTTAATGTTTCTTAATGCTTACGATGTATGCAAAAACCTTCAAGAATGAAGGGGTCTTCAGAAGCTATTCCACCGTGGCCGAGTGGTTAAACCGCTCGCCTCCTAACTAGTCCCAAGCGACCGAATGTGTGATTTATGGTGGACAAAGCGGCGCAGGGGCGGGTTTTCTCCGGCTTTTCCGGTTTCCCTTCACCATCGCATTACATGCTCCATCTTCATTCCATGTATCGCCAGTGTCATCGCCATAGCGAGCGTTAAACACTATCAAAAACAAAAAAAAAAAGCAAAAAAAAAACAAAAAACAAAAAACAAAAATAAAAGAAGAGACTTTCCAGAAAATTTAAGAAAACATTTTATTTGTCATGTATGTATATATTACATAGAGCCATTTGGAGAGAATTAAAATGTTCGAATGCTTTTACCATGTAAAGGATAGATTGTGGTGAGGGGATTTTCTTCAAAATCTTTGCGTTGCATCCTTGGAAGATCCTAAACTTTTTGATAGTATATGTATTTATTGCCGGCCGTTACTACTATGGCACCGCAGGCGATAAATTTAAATACCTAGTGTGGTATTTTACCGACTTTTAGATTATAAATTATCTTGTTCACGGACACACACGCGCACGCGCATACACACATATGGAACACTTTATAAGGATACAGGGAAATCCAAAACATGTATTCGATGTGAAATCTCGGGATCGAATTTTGGGGAGAAGTGCAATATCTTCTTTACCTTTTGTAAAGGTTAGTTTGTGGTGTGGGGATTTCCTCAAAATCTTTATGTTGCATCCTTTGAAGATCCTACATTTTTACATTCTCTAACCCCGTATGAAGTATTGTATTCCACCCAAAAATTCGATGTCGAGATTTCACCGAAAATATATTTTTGGGGTCCTCGAGTCCGAAAAAAACATTTTTAGAAAAAAGGTCCGTGCATGAGTTTGTCTCAAAAACGTAATAGCCGTTAAATACCAAACTTGGTATTTAAGTTAAGTACCTTCCAAGGATGCAACAAGAAGATTTTCAAAAAAAATGCTCCCACCACAAACTATATTTACATGAAAAAGTTCGAAAATTTTGATTTTCCCATAAATGGCTCTAACGAGTTTAATTAAAAACTCGTTTATTAAAATATTTACATCTCATATAAAATGTGTATCTTGCGTTTTCTGGAAATAACCTCTGAAGACCTCTTTATTCTGGATAAATTTTGCCGAGTTTTGTTTAAATGCTAAACAGTAAGAAATAGACTAAAAACTTACTTCGCAGAAAATGTAGATCTCGTCAAAACACACTATTATCCTTTACATTTTTGTTGTTTCCGAGCTATTCCTTGTTATTGGTTTCAATTGTAAGACAGGAAGTGTCCGTTTTTCTGTTGTTCTACTCCTGGTCAAGTAAAGCAACAATTTGCATAGCGACAGCTTTTAAAACATTTGACTATCATTTTAGCATAGCGCATTCTTTTAGTTTTCTTCTACTTATAAGGAACTAAGTAAAAAGAACATTCTGCTAATGTTCCCAATGATTAGCATTGTGTTGTAAGAAGGT
Organism: Hymenopus coronatus; assembly: GCA_030762935.1. NCBI lineage: Eukaryota > Metazoa > Arthropoda > Insecta > Mantodea > Hymenopodidae > Hymenopus > Hymenopus coronatus. Next base: position 43,276,819 of record CM060899.1, read on the forward strand.
CATGCCCGCAGGCGATAATTTTAAATTTAAATACCAAGTTTGTATTTTGTTATGAGTTATCTTTTTTTTTTTTTTTTTTTCTTCATTTATATAGCCCCCTTTACGATCTAAGGTCATATCGGAGACTTTAAACTTGAAGCAGCTCATAAATCATTTTAGTTTCTCAAAAACTTATTTTCACTCTCACATACAAACTTCCAGAATCTGTGAGGGATATGGAATAATTCTGGTTAAAGAGAACTTCCCCACCCCAGCCCGGAATTGAACCCGGGACCTCGGGTGAGAAGTCGGCTCGCTGACGACTCGACCACGGAGGCAGTCAAGAGCTATCTTGCTCACAGACACATATGGAGCCTCTTCTTAAAGCAGTTTATCTGGATAATAGGAGCTCCAAAATGTGGGTATTTGTGGTGAAATCTCGGGATTGAATTTTTGGCTGGAGTGCAATATCTTCTCTACCATGTGCAATGTAGAGAAAATAGAAGTCTACAGGGACAACATTATTATGGCAGGGATGCTCCTCAATATCTTCTGCTCTGAGCATTAGGCATGACATCTGGCTAGAAATTTTAAGTTGACTGTACACGCTTGGAAAAAGTGGGCTCCTGCAATTGGCAGAAGGGGGATGGGGGGTCACTGCAGGTAGGTTTTAGCGAGGGTGGGTGCCTTGTGTGGACTATTAGGGAGGGTATTCTAAGAGGGTCCCTTTATTATTATTCCAGCCTTTGCTAAAAACCACTTCCACCCGCTTGCCGAAAATCCAAGTTAGAGCAGGTAGAGAAACTGTACCCCTGTCATAGTGTTACACTGTCCAGAGGCTGCATTTCACTAGAAGCCTACCTTCTTGCTGCATCTCGCACCATCAACAGAATCAGAATGTGATTTACGTAACGCTGTTGTAGAAAATAGAATCGAAAGCATTACCTATATAGATACTACAAATCTAGAAACTTTTACTTTCTCTACACGCAATATTCATATAGTAAGTAGAAAAGGTATAGTATTCCACCCAAAAGTTCGATAGGTACCTGAATTTAACCGAAAATACATGTTTTGAGATCCCAGGAATCCAAAAATAGCATTTTTAGAAAAAAAATCTGATATGCTCCATTCACGTGACTTTCTTTACTTCTCTGTAACAAATTATTGTTAATAAGTTTATTTTTCTATCTATTTAATGCTAAAACATTAGCAGAAACTGTCTTATTACTTAGTTCCTTTATAAGTATAAGGAAAATAAGGAAATATTTCCCTTCTACTAAGGCTAGAACCGACAGTCAAATATTTTTAAATGTGGTTGCTAAGGGATTCAAATCCGTTTCTTTGCGTGGCCAAGCGCTGACAAATTCCGTATGAGAATATTAAGCATTTAACTGAAATCAATAACAACGAATATCTCGAAAATGGGCCAATTCCATATATATATATATATATATATATATATATATATATATATTTGATATAATTAGTATGTGGTAAGTTTTTGCCTGTCTCTTACCGTTTACCAGTTATGCAAATTCAATAAAAATCATCCAGAATAAAGAGGTCTTTAGAGTCATTCCCAGAAAACTCAAGATACACATTTTATTTGGCAAGTAAATATCTTAAATATAAGACATTTTAATCAAAATCTTTAGAGATATTTTTGTGAAACTAAAATTTTTCAAAAATTTTTCCCTGTAAAAGGTAGTTTGGGGCGGGGGGATTTTATTGAAAACCTTCGTGTCGAATCCTTGGAAGATACCGACTTAAATAGCAAGTTTGGTATTTAACAGTCTTTTCGTTTTTGATCTATCCACAGACGCACACGCACACACGGATATTTTTCTAAAAATGTTTTGTTTGGTTTCAGGGGGACCCAAAACATGTATTTCCGGGGAAATCAAAATATCGAATTTTTGAGTGCATTACAACACCTTCTGTATACACAATGTACACAGTACGTGTAGAGAAAGTAAACATTTGTGGGTTTGGCTGTGTGTATCTGTATCTGTGGACAGCTGAAACACCAAAATACCGTTAAATACCAAATTTGATATTTAAGTTGAGTATTTTCTAAGGATGTGACACAAATATTATCAATATTGTCCCCCCACCCCAAACTACTCTTTGTTTTTCTCAAAAAGTCTAATGTTTTTTAATTAAAATATCATATATTAAAGAAGTTTATATGACAAATAACATTTATATTTTGAATTTTCGTGGAATAGCCTCTGAAGACCTTTTCTTCCGGATAAATGTTGCATAAAAACCGTAAGAGATAGACAAATGATTGCAACAAAAAAATTGTCATACTTTTTTGTAGAGTTAATCGTTTCCAAGATATTCCTTGTTATTGGTTTCAATAAGAAGTTGTCTATATTTCTTTTGTTTTACTCCTGGCCATGCAAAGAAGCGAATTTCAATGATAATCCCTTTGCGACAGTTTTTAAAACATTTGACTACCGCTTTAGTCTTGTGCATACTTTTAGCTCTCTATAATAAGACCATTCTACTAAAGCTTATTTGATTGGCATGGAGTAGTTCTTTTTATAGAACAGGTAGAGAAAGTCAGGTGAATGGATCAAATAAGATTTTTAAACTGAAAATTATATTGTTAGTGCAGCTTTATACTCCAGTGTTGTCGTATATGCGTCGAGTTAATGTGAAAACAAAGAAATAGGAAAAAATATTTTTATTGCCTTTAACATCTGTATTGATCGGTTATACATTGTTGGACATTACTTGGATGTTCTTAGAGAAGAACAGAAAAGAGCAGAAAGGAGGCTAGTTTAGGAGAGACGACAACAGTAGCGGAGGAAAGAAGAGAAGAATTGGGGATAAAACAGAAGAGAATGGCAGAGAAGAAAAATATAGAGGAAAGAACAGTAGGAGAGAAAAGAGAATACGAAAGAGAAAACAAAAGATGCAAAGAACAGGGAAGGAAAGAATGGAGCAGAGAAGAGAGGAGAGTAGAAGTGTGAAACAGAGAAGATGAGAGATGAGAACAGAGTACCGCAGAGGAGAAAAGAGAGGCTAAAATATAAAAGCTGAGAGTAGTAGAGAACAGAAGAGAAGTAGAGGAAAAAAGTGTAAAGAAGGGAATAGAGCATAGAAGAGGATATTGGAGAAAGTAAAGAGCAGGAAGAGAACAATGGAGAAGAGAAAAATCGAGCAATGCAGAAGTGAAGAGAAGAGAAGAGGAGAGGAGACGGGAGAATGTTGGAGTGGGACGAGAGCAGTAGAGAGTAAAATAATAGATTAATACAGAAGAGAATGGAAGAGAAGAGGAGAAAAGAGGAGAGAAGAGAAGATGAGAGAAGAGGAGAAAAAGGGAGAGAGAGGAGGAGAAAAGGGGAAAAGGAGGAGAAAAGAAGAGGAGTAAGGAGGAGAGAACACAAACGGCGGGGAGGGAAATAAATCTCCACCTTCCAAATATTATTTTGTTTCGCCAGAAAGTAGGCTTCCAGTTGGACAGGAAGTGAGCAGACGATTTATGACTGCCGTCTGGTTTTCCTTTTCTTATGCAAAACGAAGCTATGCGGGTTTCATGCTGATTTGCAGGAGACCATGTGCCGTTACAGGTAAGTGCACAAGAGACCGCTTAAAATCCAAGATAATTGTGTTCTCGGAAAAGAACACCGCCAAAAATGAAAGAAGAAATCCTGCTTTATGAAAGAAAACCTATGTAAAAACTTTAGGTACAGTTCTTGTCCAACAGCGCCACATTCCATGGGAAAGAAAACACGGGTGTGCATAGCAGCATTATTATTAATATTACTATTATTATTATTTCTATTATTATTATTATTATTATTATTATTATTATTATTATTGCTACTACTATTACTATTACAATGACTACTACTATTATTACTATTACTAGCATTACTACTATTACTATTATTATTATCATAATTATTATTTCTATTATTATTATTATTATTATTATTATTATTATTATTATACAGCTTACATAGTTTGTTTATGGAACAGCTAGAGAAAGTCATGTCACACATCAGATTTTTACTTTCACTACAGGTACGTGTATAGAGAAGGTATTGTAATGCACCCGAAAATTCGATACTGAGATTTCACCGTAAATACATGTTTTGGGTCCCTCTGAATCCATAAAAAGCATTTTTAGGAAAATGTCCTGTGTGTGTGCAGCATAGCTCAAAACCGAAAAGTCCATTAAACACCAAACTTGGTATTTTGGTTTGGTATCTTCCAAGCACACTACACAAAGATTTTCAAGAAACCCCCCCACCCCAAACTACCCTTTACATGGAACTTTTTTCGAAAGTTTTGATATTGTCAAAATGCATCTAATGGTTTTGATTAAAATATCGTATATTAAAGCTATTTAGCTGACAAATAAAATGTATATCCTGAATTTCCTCGGAATAGCAGCTGAAGACTACTTCATTCTGGATGAATTTTATGGAATTTTGCATAACTGCTAAACCGTAAGAGATGGACAAAAACTTACCACTCAAAAAATGTAGAGCACGTTAAAACTTACAATTTATGTTATATACATTCTCTTCGTGGAGTTGATCGTTTTTGAGATATTCCTTATTTCTAGTTTCAGCTTTAAAAACTTATACTGTTCTCATACAGTTCGTGTCCATCAAAGGAACTTTAGTCACATAGCAACAGGCTTTTGACTATCACTTTAACCTACGGTACCCCCTTATTTCGCTTCTACTTACAAGGAAGCAAGTAGTAAGACTATTTCTGCTAATTTTTTCTCGATTAGCATGAAGTAAATAGAAGCATAAGCTTTCTAACAATAATTTGTTGCAGAGACGTAGAGACAGTCACGTGAATGGAACACATCAGATTTTTTTTTGTTTATGTTGTCGTAGCAGGGCATGTTTTGTTGTTTGGTGATACGTGTGACGAATGCTTGTGTTTTTATATTCTGGTAGATGTGTTTTGGTAGGGGCATGTAGGAACCCGTTGAATGCTGTTACGAACACACCGCAAGTATTTCTCTACATACTCAGCAACATTCGCATACATACATTCAGTACTTTCTTCATCGTTGCTTTAAAACATTTACCTGAAACCACAAGACCACAAAACTTGGTTTTAACGTTGCCTGAGGCAATCGCCTTTTCTCTTCTGACCTGGAACGAAATTAAATTAGTCTGGTAACAATAAACAATTGCACGTAACACCTTCCTCGTTTCCTAATCGAGAAAACCAGTGCTGTTGACCGTTCTAATGATGCCCAATTACACGTTTGGAAATGTATCATTCGGGAGAAAAGATCCTCTTGTAATAAAATTTCGAATGTTCTCATAGTGAAGCGCCACATGGTTACAAAAGTTGGCTTAAATGCTTCCGCACATGTGTTTATGTTATATCATGTTATAATACTAACATGATTAACTGAAGACACGATGAAGGACATTATACTAATTTTTACAGACTATTCCTCTGATAATGTTTAGTGTTATTACCTTTTATTGCACGAATGTATAATGTACAAAGTCGATAAAGAAGATATTGTATTCTAGCCAAAAGTTCGATAATAAAATTAAAAATCTGATGTGTTCCATTCAGATGACTTTCTCTACATCTCTACAACAAATTATTGTTAGTTTACTTCCTGCTAATCGAGACAAAATTAGCAGAAATAATCTTATTACTTGTTTCCTTGTAAGTAGAAACGAAATAAGGGAGTACCATAGGTTAAAATGATAGTAAAATCTGGTTCGTACGTGACTGAAGTTCCTTTGTTTGTATGGACAGGAGTTCACAAAGCCCTGTGTGAAAAAAAGTTTAAGTTTTTCAAAGCTGAAACAAAAAGCAGGAAATATCTCAAAAACGGTCCACTCCACGAAAAAAATGTATACAACATAAATTTTGAGCTTTAATGCACTCTAGATTTTTTGTGTGGTAAGTTTTTGTCCATTTCTTACGGTTTAGCAGTAATGCAAAATTCCGTAAAATACACCCAGAATAAAGTAGTCTTCAGAGGCTATTCCCAGAAAATTAAAAATATACATTTTATTTGTCAGGTAAATATCCTTTAATATACGATATTTTAATCAAAATCGTTAGAGCCATTTTCAAGAAAATTAAAATTTTCGAAACGCTTTCCATGTAAAGGGTAGTTTGGGGTGAGAGTAGTTTTCTCAAAATCTTCGTGTCACATACCTGGAAGATACTAAACTTAAATAGCAAGTTTGGTATTTTAGCGACTTTTCGTTTTCGAGTTATCGTGTTCACAGACACACGGAGACACGGATACACTCACACACGGACACACGTACACACACATGGACCTTTTTCTGAAAATGCTTTTTTTGGATACAGGGGACCCTAAAACATATTTCCGGTGAAATCTCGGTATCGAATTTTTGGGTGGAGTGCAATACCTTCTCTATCCAAATGTGTATTGTACATACTGGGCTAGAGAAAGTAAAATGGTGACACTAAAGTTTTGTGATTTTTAAATAATGCTGCAATTAACAAAATAAAACAGAATAAAAGTACATATACATTCCAGGGGTCTTCGTGGCCATTCCATTGCTGAGAATCACGGCCTTCTTGGCTATTCTACAATAGTAAATTCTATACACAGTAAACATACAGTAAGCTATAAACAAGAAACATAAAACATCCTCATTCATATTCATATTTCCAGACTCCAGAAACCTTCCTGCTAAATGTATTTAGCTTTTTGTTCTGGTTTTTGTTTCTAATCTCGGGCATTTGTGCACCACGCCAAATACCTTTAAAAGTGTAAAACAATTTATAGTACTAATGATTTGTATTGCAATTTTTACTTTCTCTATACGAACTATGTACATAGTGTATAGAGAAGGTGTTGCACTCCACCAAAAAATTCGATACCGAGATTTCACCGGAAATATATGTTTTAGGGTCCGTTTCTTCGTGTGTCCGTGTGTCAGTGTGTCAGTGTGTCCGCGTGACCGTGAAAACACGATAACTCAAAAACGAAAAGTCGGTAAAATACCAAACTTGGTATTTAAATTTAGAATCTTCCAGGGATGCGACACGAATATTTTAAGAAAAATCCCCCCACCCCAAACTACCCTTTACATGGAACTTTTTTCGAACATTTTTATTTTCTAAAAAATGGCTCTAACGGTTTTGATTAAAATATCGTATATTAGAGCTACTTACCCGACAAATAAAATGTATATTTTGAATTTTCTGGGAATAGCCTCAGAAGACTACTTTAATCTGAGTGAATTTCCGGAATTTCGTATAACTGCTAAACCGTAAGAGATAGACAAAAACTTACCACACAAAAATGTAGAGCACATTAAAATACACAATTTATGCTGTATACATTTTTTTCTTGGAGTTGATCGTTTTTGAGATATTCCTTGTTTTTGTTTTCAGGGTGGAAAATCTTAACTTTTCTCATTCAGAAATTTGTCAACTCATGTCTATACAAACAAAGGAACTTCAGTCACATAGTAACCAGTTTTGACTATCGCTTTAACCTATGCTACTCCCTTATTTTCTTTCTACTTACAAGGAAGAAAGTAATAAGACTATTTCTGCTAATTTTTCTAGATTAGAATGAAGCAAATAAAAGCATAAACTTTTTAAGAATAATTTGTTGCTGGGATATAGAGAAAGTCATGTGAATGGTACACATCAGGTGTTTTCTACAACTAAATGTGCTGGGATGTGAATTAAAGTTCCATGTGCATGTTTTAAGTTCACAAAAAAAAAAAAAAAGAACAAAAATTTGATGTGTTTCATTCACATGACTTTCTCTACATCTCTGCAACAAATTATTCTATTTACTTAATCTAATCGAGAAAAAATTAGCAGAAATAGTCTTATTACTTTTTCCTTGTTGGTAGAAGCAAAATAAGGGGGTACCACAGGTTAAACTGATAGTCAAAAGCTGGTTGCTATGTAACTGAAATTTCTTTGTTTGTATGAACTCGAGTTCATGACAAAAGTATGCTTTTTTATAGCTGAAACCAAAAACAAGGAATATCTAAAAAACAATAAACTCCACGAAAAAAATGTATATAGCATATATAGTATGTTTTAAGATGCTCTACATTTTTTGTTATGTAAGTTTTTGTCCATCTCTTACGGTTTAGCAGTTACTCAAACTTCCGTAAAATTCATCCAGAATAAACTACTCTTCAGAGACTATTCCCAGAAAATTCAAGATATACATTTTTTTTTTGTCAGGTAAGTATATTTAATATACGAAATTTTAATCAAACTCGTTAGAGCCATTTTTTAGAAAATCAAAATTTTCGAAAAAAGTTCCATGTAAAGGTAGTTTGGGGTTGGGGGATTTTTCTCAAAATCTTCGTGTCGCATCCCTGGAAGATACTAAACTTAAATGCCAAGTTTGGTATTTTACCTACTTTTCGTTTTTGAGTTATCGTGTTCACACACACACACACACACACACACACACACACACACACACGGACCTTTTTCCGAAAATTTAGCTTTTTGTTCTGGTTTTGTTTCTAATCTCGGGCATTTGTGCACCACGCCAAATACTTTTAAAAGTGTAAAACAATTTTTAGTACTAATGGTTTGTATTGCAATTTTTTCTACAACTAAATGTGCTGGGACGTGAATTAAAGTTCCATGTGCACATTTTAAGTTCACAGAAAAAAAAAGTGGAACCTGTTAAGCTGTTCCATCGAAGAACCAGCTGTTCTGGTTGTGCTCAGTTGGTATGAGGTAAAACTGCCACAGAGGCGTGTGACTAAGCTGAAGAAAGTAATGAAGAGTAAATTATAAAGAAATGTGGAATGTGGTCTTGTAAGGCGCAATAGCCAGCCAGCGAGTGAGAGAAACATTTGCATGTGAATAAGCTAAAATTAGCATGTGTGGACAACTAGTCACGACAGAGTATAATCTGCCGCCTTTGTAAGACGGCAGGCAGATGTGGGCAATTAAGCCCAGTTGATTCTAAGTACCCTAATTACCATAATGTCGTGTCATGTGGATGTAGAACATGGTCGAGATGTCCCAGTGTGCACCTTACCTCAGAGTTGACCTGTCACATCCCTGAGTTGCCGTGTTTACCCTGCTATTGAGTCCTATCAACTGCTTTTTACTTTCTCTACACGTGCTAAAATAAAAAAAAATAAAAATGAATGTGTATACTATGCCCCGATATCTAATTGCTTACACCGGGGAAAACATCTCAGACCTTAATTTATTTATTAACAAACATTTTTTTTAATTTTTACAAAATAAAATAAATATACAACTGTCAGATTAATAACTTAACCTAAATAACTTAAATTATACATCTGAACCTATATATTTATCAAAATTAAATGTAATATTTAAATGTTTATGTATTATATTAATTATTATTAATTACCTAAAACTTTAAAATTGTGTATATATTTAAAATTTAGGTTATTATTTTATGCTATTGTTATTAATTAATATTAATTATCACTTTATTATACTATAATTAAAATATTTAATTATTTATTATTATCCTTTTATCAATTTATTTTATTTTAATTTATTATTATTTTAATCGCTATTTATTAGAATTTATTTTATTATTCATTATTATAATTATATATAAAATTCTTTAACATGTATTCTAATTTTACCATTGCTATTTGTTTTATATTTATTATAATTATTATTTTTAATTATTTTATTACATTATCCCAGATTCCTGTACATAGTGTATAGAGAAGGTATTGTATTGCACCCAAAGATTCGATACCGAAATTTCGACAGAAATACATGTTTTGTGTCCCCCTGAATCCAAAAGAGCAGTTGTAGAAGAAGGTCCGTGTTTGTGCCTCTGTCTGTCTGTGTGTTGACGGACAGCATAGCTCCAAAATGATAAGATCATTAAATACCAAAGTTAGTATTTACGTATAGTAGCTTCCAAGAATACAACACGAAGCTTTCCAAGAAAACGCCCCACCACAAACTACGCTTGACATGAAAAAATTTTCGAAAATTTTTATTTTCTCAGAATTGGCTCTAAGGATTCTGATTAAAACCCCGTATATTAAAGATATTTAGATTATAAATAAAATGTGTATCTTAAATTTTCTGGGAATTACCTCTGAAGACTTCTTTATTCTGGAGGAATTTTGCCGAATTTTGCATAACTGCTAAAACGTAAAAGATAGACAAAAACTTACTGCACAGAAACAGTAGATATCGTCAAAACATACAATTTATGTCCTTCACGTTTTTGTTGTGGAGGTAGCCGTTTCCGAGATATTCCTTGCTATTAGTTTCAATTGTCAAATACTTATATTTTTTTCAGACAGGAAGTGTCCGTTCTTCTTTTGCTCTCTTCCTGGCCAAGCAAAGAAGCGATTTGCAATTAAAACATTTTACTATCACTTTAGCACAGCGCATTCCTTTAGTTCCCTTCTACTTACAAGGAACTAAGTAATAAGAACATCCTGTTAATGTTTACCTCAATTAGCATGGTATAGAAAGAAGAAGAATCCTTTGTAAGAAGTTTGTTCCTAGAGCAGCTAGCCAGTCGTGTTTTTTTTTTTTTTTATTTTTTCTTTTTTTATTGTTTCAATGACATATCGGGGGCTTTTCATTAGAAACGGCTCATTGTCTTTAGGTTTTTACGTTAGTTTTAAATCGTTTTATTTTCCTCAACCACACACAAACATGCACTCTCACAGACATACTTTCAGACTCTGTGGAGTATAGGGAACAATTCTGGTTAAACAATTCCCCGCCCCAGCCGGTAATCGAACCCGGGACTTCCGAGTGAAAAGTCAGTTTGCTAATCACTCGACCACGGAGGCAGTCCCAACTACCTTTCTTCTCACTCTTCTTAGCCATCTTTTACTTTTTCTACAGTACTATCTATATAGTGTATTCAGTAGGTATTTATTTCATCTAAAAATTAGAAGTCGAGATTTCACCGAAAATATATGCCACATATATATATTTTAAATTTTGATTTTCCCAAAAAAGATCTTACAATTTTGTCGAAAATGCCGTATAAGCTATTTATATCATAATAAAATGTAAATTTTGAATTTTCTGGGAATAAATTCTGAAGGCCTCTTCATTCTAGATAAGTCTTGCTGAATTTTGCATAACTGGTAAACCATAAGAGACAGACAAAAATTACACAGACAAATACATTATTTATGCCACATACATTTTTGTTGTATAGTTGACCATTTCCAAGATATTCCTTCTTATTGGTTTCAATTTTAAAATATGTATCTTCTCAGACGGGGATACCTTTCGTTTCAACTCTCTTTTGTTTTTCTGTAAATGGAAATTGAACCGGACTTCAATTGATCACGTAGCGACGACTTTTAATAGATTTGACTATTTCTTTTACCTAGTATATCCCCTTATTTCCTTTCTACTTACAAGGCGACTTTCAATGCTGCAAGTACTTAAGTCCCAGAATTCATCTCGGCTAGAGATCGGGAGATCCATGGTTCAAATCCCGGCTATGGCATTGAATTTTTCAGTCTGACTCCACCTATCCAACTCCTGTCCTACACATGACTTATGTGAAAAAACAGTGAATTCAGATACAGAATTTCTTCGTTAACTAATGGTTTAAATTTCCCCCAAAAGATAAAAATCCAAAGTATTGAGGTCGGGGGAAGGTGCAGGCCTTGGAACTGTTCCCCTCTACCTATCCATTTGTCATGCTAGATACCGGCTAGTGCATCTCGAATAGTGAGACTAAAATGTGCTAGAGCTTCATGCATAAACCACATGCTTCTTCTTATTTGCAGAGGCACATTTTCTAATAAGTCTGGGAGAGTGTTCTGAATGAAGTCCCTGTAGACAACATTTGTAAGACGTGCTGGGGGGAATGTATTAGATATCTGATAAATGACAAATGTTAACAAGTAGCCATGGCAACACAAGGGCAACTCCGCGGGGTAAAATGGGTCACAGCTTTCTATTAATGAGCGCGTAAATAAATAAAGTTATTAGTTGGACTTGGAAAGCCGTTGAAGATGATTTTGATTAATAAATTGATAGCGGGAAGACGAAGCGTTTTAAGAGCATATGTTTATATGAGCATATTTTCTTATTTCGACGTCAGGAATCCATTTCCAAACGTTGTAAAAGCATTTTTGAGCCATATGCTGAGGAAACTAATGCGTAGAGTTGCCTCTATCTCTCAGTATGTGGTATGACAATCTTGCACTATCAGTTTTTACATAACATTAATGTTTTGACATAAAAAACTGATTTTGGATGATGTTCTCGAATTTCGTCACTGAGCGCACGGCGGTCACGATTTAACTCGTTATACCAGCGTTTCATAGTGGCAAAGGATGGACCTTCGTCACCAAATTTAGTAGCAGGCTGATCAATGCACTCTTGTCTTGATAATCCAAATCGAAAATCATAATAAATCATCGCACGCACATGTTCACGAGCTAATTTCATCTTTTTGCAGCCACACAATTTTAAAGTTACTGTAAACAACATCTATTGACAAAATATCTGAAATAGGTGAAAATCAACAGGGTCATATTTTCCAGTGGAAACACCAGATTGCACCTACAGCAATCAGTGTTGCCGGCCGCGCCGTGGCCGAGTGGTCAGACCACTCGCCTCTCACCTAGACGGCTGGGGTTCGATCCTAAGCGACCGCATTTGAGATTTGTGGTGGACAAAGCGGCCATGGGGCGGGTTTTCTCCGGGTATCCCGTTTCCCCCGCCATCGCATTCCACCGGTGCTCCATCATCATTCACATATCATCAGTGTCACCGCTTGCGATGCCATTACAAAAAAAAATCAGTGTTACCATGGCTCAAAATATAAATGTGGCCATCATACTAATAGACATGCCCAATTTTAAACCTTTTTTCAAGATTTTTCCTTATGCTGCATACGATGCAACTTTCTACTAATGTATTTCAGCATTTTATACCGCCTCTCAAAAGTGATTATGTACTAAAAGAACCAATGCTACAATTTTAAAAAAGTAAATAAATAAATTTTGAAAATCAAAAAGTTTTGGAGAGTATAAATAATTTTTATACAAAGTGGAAAAACTATTATTACAAAATTTATTCTTTAATATACATCATGCTTACCGTAATAACTTTTGAAATGTTATTAATACCTGTTTTCTTGTGAGTAAAAAGGAAATAAGGTATTGCACTGTGAAATTCGGTTCTCTTTCAAAGACAGGAGCAAAACTAAACAGATTGGAACGAAAGATAACTTCCCATTTGAGAAATGTTTATATAGATTAAAATTAAACCAATAACAAGGAATATCTCAGAAACGCTTAGCTCTACAATAGGATATAAATGATGTGTTTTACCGATATCTACATGCTAATGCTAGAAAATTAAAAATATACATTTTGTTTGTGATATAAATATCTTTAATGTGGGTCATTTTTATCAAAATCATTAGAGACATTTTTGTGAAAAACAAATATTTTTACATGCAAAGGGTAGTTTGTGGTGGGAGCTTTTCTTGAACTCGGGGGACCTCAAAACGCATATTTCCGGTGAAATGTCAACATCAAATTTTGGGGTGGAATATAACATCTTCTCTAGCTACTGATGTATGTAAATATTAGCTGAACATCCAGAATGAAGAGATCTCAAGATATAATTTTGTTATTGGATAAATGATGCAGTTGTGCAGCTGTGTGCTGAGTAACTTAAATCTTCCGTATTCCAGATAACAATGCGCGTATTGTTGTTTACATTTGTTACTTCCTCTACACGTACTATGTACATAGTGTATAGAGAAGAAATTGCACTCCACCCAAAAATTCCATACCGAGATTTCACACGGAAATATGTGCTTTACGGTCCCCTTTATAAAAAAAAAAGCATTTTCAGAAAAAGGTCCGTGTGTGAGTTTGTCCGTGTGTCTGTGAACACACTCAAAAACTAAAAGTCGGTAAAATACCAAACTTGGTATTTAAGTTCAGTATCTTCTAGGGATGTGATACGAATATTTTGAGAAAAATCCCCCTACCCCAAACTATCCTACTCATGGAATATTTTTCGAAAATTTTGATTTTCTCAAAAATGGCTCTAAAGATTTTGATTAAAATATGGTATATTAAAGATATCTATCTGACAAATAAAATGTATGTCCTGAATTTTCTGGGAATGGTCTCTGAAGACTGCTTTATTCTGGATGAATTTCACGGAATTTTGCATAACCCCTAAACTGTAAGAAATGGCCAAAAACTTACAACACAAAAAGTGTACAGCACTTTAAAACACACAATTTATGTTATATATATTTTTTTTCGTGATACTCCCCTTTTTTGGTTTCACCTTTGAAAAACTTACTTTTCTCATACAGGAATTTGCCAATTTCTGTCCAAACAATCAAAGGAACCTCAGTCACATAGCAACCAGCTTTTGACTATCACTTTAACTTAAGATACTCCCTTATTTCGCTTCTACTTACCAGGAAGTAATAAGACTATTTCTGCTAATTTTTTTCTAGATTAGCATGAAGTAAATAGAAGCACAAGCTTTTTAACAATAATTTTTTGCAGAGATGTAGAGAAAAACATGTGAATGAAAGACATCAGATTTTTTTTTAACAGATTTCTACACCAAGCCCCGCAAACATGCTGCATAATAGATACGTACATCTAAATGCAATAGAATACTCATTATGTGTTTCCTGTCCTATTCATTATTACAACTGTCTATAAGGCCTACCAACATGTATAATTACCGCTAAGGGCAGCAAAAATTGATGCAGTATTGATTACACCTGACGCTTCCATCGTAATTAATTACTTTCTCTAGCCCACATGTACAATGTACTTAGTGGACAGAGAAGGTACTGTATTCCACCCAAAAATGTGATGTCGAGATTTCACTGGAAATATATGCTTTGGGGTCTTCTGAGTCCGAAAAAAACATTTTTAGAAAAAGGTCTGCGCGCAAGTGTGTGTGTGCCTGTCTGTCCTTATGTGTGTGTGTGAGTGTGTGGAAAGCATAGCTCAAAAAGAAAAGACTTTAAATACCAAATTTGGTGTTTAGACTTGGTATCTTCCAAGGATACGACACGAAGATTTTCAAGAAAGTCCCCACACCACAAACTATTCTTTACATGGAAAATTTTTCGAAAATCTTGATTTTCTCAAAAATGGTTCTAACGTCTTTGATTAAAATCCCGTACATTAAAACTATTTACATCCCAAATAAATGTATATCTTGACTTTTCTGGGAATAGCCTCGGAAGACCTCTTTATTCTGGATGAATTTTACTGATCTGCTAAACCGTAAGAGGTAGACAAAACTTGCTAACATGCTGTTTCTGTCCATTAATTTTTGTTGTGCATGTAACCGTTTCGGAGATGTTCCTTGTTATCAGTTTCAATTGTGAAGTACTTATACTTTCCTCAGACAGGAAGTGCCCGTTTTTCTTTTGTTCTACTCCTGGCCAAGCAAAGAATCGATTTGCAATGGCAACCGCATGACAGCTTTTAAAACATTTGACAATCACTTCAGCTTAGTACATTCCTTAGTTCCTATCTACTTACAAGGAACTAAATAATAAGTACATTCTAGTGATGTTTATCTCGAATAGTATTGTGCACAAAGAAGAATAATCTTTTGTAAGAAGTTTGTAGAGCAGCATTAGATTTTTACTTTCTCTACAGTATGTACATTGTGTGTAGAGAAGGAATTGCATTCCACCCAAAAATTAGATACCGATATTTTCCCGGAAATACATGTTTTGGGTCCCCCTGAATCCAAAAAAAGACATTTTTACAAATAGGTCCGTGTGTCTGTGCGTGTGTCTGTGTATCTGTGGACAGCATATCTAAAAAACGAAAAGACCGTTGAATACAAACCATTTTCAAGAAAATCCCCCACCCCCAACTACCCCTTACATGGAAAACATTTCAATAATTTAGATTTTCTCAAAAATGGCTCTAAAGATTTTGATTAAAATCTCTGATATTTAAGATATTTACATGTTAAATAAAATGTATATCTTGAATTTTCTCGGAATAGCCTCTGAAGACTACTTTATTCTGGATGAACTTCAGAGAATTTTGCATACTGCTAAACCGTAAGGGATCTCGTCCAAACATACAATTTACTATATGTTCTTTATGTTTTTGTCGTTTCTTTTGTTCTATTACTCCCATGCAGTGACAATCGCATAACCTCAATTTTTAAAACATTTGACAATCACTTCAGTTTAGTATGTCCCCTTAGTTCCTATCTACGTAGAAGGAACTTAGTATTAAGAACATTCTGTTGATGTATGATGTAGAAAGAAGAATAATCTTTTAGAAGTTTGTTTGCAGAGCAGCATTAAGTTTTTTATTTCAATATCGGTGACACACTTCGTAAGAGTAAGCGTGTAGTATATGCGCAGCTGAAGTAAAACGCTTTTCTCTTGCGCAAGTGGTTTACTGAGGTGTAACTCGAAAGCCATTGTCTGAATTAAATAAAATAGACTTTGATTAGTGATATAACTACTTGTAGTTCCCTGCACGCAATGCTATTGTTGCTTCAAAGCTGTAAAGTGCATCAGCATAACAGGAACACGGTTATATGCACGGCACATTCGTTAAAAATAAATGATGTCCTCATTAAATACTATTTTCACGCGAAAACGCATCGCAACAATAACCACGTTCAGAGTTAACGATTCTGTTTCCAATTCGCGGAAAATATCAAGTGAATGCTTTTCTGTGCTGCGACATTTTAGACTTTCTTAAAGTGAATAAAGTATACAACGGAGGATATCTCGCGCACTGCGAATTTTATTTTGCCGGTCCCCATGGCCGCGCTCGCCAAAGCGTGTCGCTTTGGTGTTTCGCTGCGCAGGGGATCGTGGGTTCGAGTCCCGTCTTGGGCATGGGTGTTATATGTTTGTGTATGTGTGTGTAAAAAGTAAAACAGAAATTCAGTAATCATACAGTAATCAAAGTAAACAAATTAGGTAAATAAAAAGTAGGGTATACAGCGCCGGAGTCCCGATCAGACTCCGGAACTGTATTTTATTAAAAAAAGTAAAATAAATTTTTTTTAAAGAGATGCGATGCGGCTACTATGAGGGTTTGGTATAAAATAACGTACCGGTTAAATTGTAACGTTACATTAATGTAATGGTTACAGAAATAATAGAGACAGATAGTAACCGGTTACCCAATAACGGTTACAAAAGTAAGGAGTTAAAGTAACTGGTTACCCAATAACGGCGACAAAAGCAACGAGTAGAGAGTAATTAGTTACCAATTAACGGCCACAAAAGTAATTATAAAAATAAATTTACTCCATAGCGGCTACAAAAGTTACGAGTAAAAAGTAGCTAGTTACCCATTAACGGCTACAAAAGTAAATATAAAAAGTAACTAGTTACACAATAACGACTACAAAAATAACGAGTAAAATTAACTAGTTACCCAATAACGGTTACAAAGTAACCAGTTACTCAATAACGGTTACAAAGTAAGGAGTACAAAATAACTAGTTGCCCAATAAAGTAGCTAGTTAACCATTAAAGGTTACCAAATAACGAATGTAAAATAAATTGTTATCCATTAACTGTTACCAAAGTAACGAATACAAAGTAATTAGTTACCCAGTAACGGTTACAGAAATAACGAATACAAAGTAAATAGTTACCCAGTATGATTACAAAAGTAACGAGTATAAGGTATATATTCACCCAGTAACGGTTACAGAAGTAACAAATATAAAATAACTAGTTACCCAGTAACGGTTACAGAAATAACGAATACAAAGTAAATAATTACCCAGTATGGTTACAAAAGTAACGAGTATAAGGTATATATTCACCCAGTAACGGTTACAGAAGTAACAAATGTAAAGTAACTAGTTACCCAGTAACGGTTACAGAAGTAACGAGTATAAGGTATATATTCACCCAGTAACGGTTACAGAAGTAACAAATGTAAAGTAACTAGTTACCCAGTAACAGTTACAGAAGTAACGAGTATAAGGTATATATTCACCCAGTAACGGTTACAGAAGTAACAAATGTAAAGTAAATAGTTACCCAGTAACAGTTACAGAAGTAACGAGTATAAGGTATATATTCACCCAGTAACGGTTACAGAAGTAACAAATGTAAAGTAAATAGTTACCCAGTAACGGTTGCAGAAGTAACGAGTATAAGGTATATATTCACCCAGTAACGGTTACAGAAGTAACAAATGTAAAGTAACTAGTTACCCAGTAACGGTTACAGAAGTAACGAGTACAAAGGATCTAGTTACCCAGTAACAGTCACAAATAAGAAACTCGATTGTTGTAGACAAAGGAAGGGAATTCGCCGAAGTGCATTTCCACTGTGAACGCTCTTGGTTCCTAACCGAAACGCTCATCATGATAGAAAAATAGTTCCGTTTTTTTTTACTTTCTCTAGCACATATTTACAATGTACGTAGACGATAGAAAAGGTATTGTATTCCACCCAAAAAATTGATACCGCGATTTTATCGGAAATACATATTTTGAGATCTCTTGAATCCAAGAAAAAAAATGTAAAAACTTTGTGTGTGTGTGTGTGTGTGTGTGCGCGCGCGCGCCTGTAGTCAGCATAGCTCAAAAACTCTGTTAAACTTGGTATTTAAGTTTACCATTTTCCAAGGATGCCACACGAAGATTTGCAAGAAATCGCCCCACCCCCCAACCACCCTTTACGTGAAACATTTTTTGAAAGTTTTGATTTGTTTCAAAAATGGCTCTAACAATTTTTATTAAAAAGTCATGTGTTTCAGCTATTTTCATGACAAACGAAATGTGTATCCCGTATTTTCTGAGAATAACCTCTGAAGATCTCTTTACTCTGGATGACTTTTGTATAACTTTTTATAGCTGGTAAGCCATAAGAGAGAAACAAAAACTTACTGCACAAAACGTGAGATCTCATTAAAACAAATAATTTACATCATATTACATTTTTTGTACAGATTTAACCGTGTTTGAGATATTCCGATTTCGGTTTCAATTTTTAACTTTTCTCAAACGGAAATTGTTGCCTCTCTTTTGTCTTCTACTAGCAAGCAAGGAGAACCGAATTTCAATTGTTTCACTTAGTGACCGTCTTTAAAAAGATTTGACTATCGTTTTAGCCTAGTGTATACCCTTATTGTCATACTTAAAAAGAAGCAAGTAATAAGACCAACTCTGGTAATGTTTATCTTGATTAGTATGATAAAAGAAGATAAAAGGATATGAAGTTAAAAAGTAATCATTTGTAACAAAAGTTTTGGAATAGGCTAGAGATAGTCGTGTGATTTCACATAAGATTTTCTTCTGTTATTTTTGTCTAGCATGTTCTTATGACACGGAGTGATACAAATGTACGGTTCTTACTGCAAGTTACTCAGCAACGGCTACGCGAGTAAAGAATAGAAAAAAATTAAGATCTACTCATAATACACCAATTACGTCAAATATTTATTTATCTATAGAGTTAACCATTCCCCGGATAGATATTCTTTATTATTGGTCTGATATTTCAAAATGTAAGCGTTTCTCATATGGGAATAGAAAACTTTACTTGTGCATAGCTGATAAACCGTGAGATATAGACAAAAAGTTACCATACAAAAAATGTAGATCACGATAAAGCAATCCAATTATGTTAAACACATTTTTTCGTGGAGTTGGTCGTTTTCAAGATATTCCTTATTATTGATTTCATTTTAAAATACTTAAACTTTTCTCAAACGGAAACTTGTCAACTCCTGGCCACGCAAAGAAACGGATTTCAATCCCTTAGCAACCACATTTTAAAACATTTGACTGTCTAGCCTAGTGTATTCTCTTATTTCCCTTCTACTTATAAAGGAACTAATTAATAAGACCGTTTCTGCTAATGTTTTAGCATTAAATAGACAGAAGAATAAGCTTATTAACAATAATGTGTTGCAAAGATGTAGAGAAAATCATGTGAATGGAGCACATAAGATTTTTTAAAAAATGCTGTAACTCCGTCCAAGCTTCCACCTGTTTGCTATGCTCTTGAAAGCGTCTTAGGAAGGCTATAGAGAAGGGGATAAACATGAAACGTAACTTGCGACAAATGAAGTTTTGAGTTGCGAATTGATGATCCCCAAATGTTCTGGTTGAACAATACTTAACCTCTCTTACCGGGTGTTACAAAATTGGATTAGCCTTTTCTCTGCGCTACATATTGAAATTGTAATACTGAGTTAATACGCTCACGTAGTCGATTAAATTAACGAACTGCTTAGAGAAGTCAACCTGTTCTGTGGGAGCGTCGAGCGGGGTTGAAGGATAAAAGGGTGCATTGCGCAATTAGTTTTTTTTTTTTTTCTTGTATTGTAGTTCATCTAAAATTTCGATATCGAGATTTCACCGGGAATGCATTTTTTGAGACCCCTGAATAAAATAAAAGAGCATTTTTAGAAACATGTCCGCGTGTGTGTCTGTAGGCAGCATAGATCAAAAACTAAAAATTGGTATCTTTCAAGGATTTGCCACAAAAATTCTCCCATCCGAACTTCCTTTACATGAAATATTTTTAAAAAAATGTTTGATTTTATCCAAAATGGTCGAACAATTTTTTTTTCCCTTGCCCCGTACGCACAATGTACATAGTGGATAGAGAAGTTTTAAATAGGCAGACACATGCTTATTAAGAGCCATTCCCAAATTTAAGCTTTCTTTACTCGCAAAGTATTTTCCAACACTTATCCGTGTTCAGAACGCTTCATAGGGTGCATTTTTACTTTCTCTACACATACATAGTATATAGAGAAGGTTGTATTTCACCCAAAACTTCGAGACCGAGATTTCACCAGAAATACATATTTTAGGACCCCCTGAATAAAAAAAAAATAATTTTCAAAAAAAAAGGTCCGTGTGTGTCTGTGGACAGCTTAGCTCAAAAATAAAAAAGCAGTTAAATACCAAATACTATATCTGGTATTTAAGTATGGTATCTTTCAAGAATGCGACACGATGAAAATCCCCCACCCCAAACTACAAACTACCTTTACATTTTGATTAAAATACCTCATATTAAAGCCACTTCCATCACAAATAAAATTCCTATCTTCAATTTTCTGGGAATAACTTCTGAAGACCTGTTTATCCTGGATGAATTTGGCTGAACTTTGCATAGCTAGTAAACCGTAGGAGACGGACAAAACTTACTGCACAAAAAATTTAGATCTCATTTAAGTACTCAATTTATATCATATACGTTTTTTTCGTGGAGTTTAACGTTTTCGAGGTATTCCTTGTTGTTAGTTTCAATTGAAAAGTACTTATATTTCTTACAGACAGAAGGTGTCCGTTTTTCTTTTGTTCTATTCCTGGCCAAGTAAAGAAGCGATTTACAAATCAAATCGCATAACAACAGCTTTTAAAATATTTGACTAGCGCTTTAGCATAGCGGATTCCTTTGGTTTCCTTCTTTATATAATGAACTAAGTATTAAGAACATTCTGCTATTGTTTATCTCGATTAGCATTGTGTAGAAAGAAAAATAATCTAGAAAAGAGAAGTCATGTGAGTGTAACACATCAGATTTTTATTTAAAGTGTCAAATGTTTAAGATATTTTGATGATAAATGAAATGTATATCTTGAATTTTCTGGGAATAGCCTCTGAAGACCTCTTCATTCTGGATGACTTTTGTATAACTTAGGTATAACTGGTAAATCCTAAGAGATAAACAAAAATTACTATACAAAAGTGTACATCTTATTATGTTATATACAGTTATTTTGTAGAAGATATTCCAAATTATTGGTTTAAGTTTTAAGGTACTGAAACTTTTCTCAAACGAGAGACATTTTTCTATTCATCACTCTTTTGGTTACTCCTAGCAAGCAGAGAGAACCGAATTTCAATTGCTTCACCTAGTGGCCGGCTTTTAAATGATCTGATTATTGCTTTAACCTAGTGATTCCCTTCCACTTAGAAGAAGTAATAAGAACTATTTCGGCAATTCTATGTTGATTAACATGACGCAAATAAAAGAATAATTTTGGAGGGAAGGTTTGTTTGTGGAGCAGCTAGATAAGGTCATGTGAATGGAACACATCAGAATTTTATTATTGTCTTTGAGTGTATTGCTCTTACCTAAAAGCACCACTAACAGCGGATCCGTTTTAATTTAGAAACAATTAGTGCATTTAACGCAACGCAAAAGCTAACTAACTGGTTTCACAAAGCACAATTAAAGTGAAGTAATGAAGTCGAAGAAGTATAATGCAATCTCACGCATTCCATCCACAAGAAAACTGTGCAGCCGTTGTGTAAATCAACAAGTTAATGGATTTTACTTTCTCTACACGCACTATGTACTTATTGTATAGAGAAGGTATTGTAATGCACCCAAAAATTCCATACCGAGATTTCACCGCAAAATACATGTTTTGGGTCCCACTGAATCCAAAAAAAGCATTTTACAAAAAGGTCCGTATGTGTGTGTCCGTGGACAGCATAGCTCAAAAACGAAAAGACCGTTAAATATAAAAACTTGGTATTTAAGTTGGTATCTTGCAAGGATGCAACACAATGATTTTCAAGAATATCTCCCCACCCCATTTACCCTTTACATGGATAAGTTTTCGAAAATTTTGATTTTCTAAAAAATGACTAACGATTTTAATTAAAATGCCGTGTATTAAAGATATTTCCCTGACAAATAAAATGTATATCTTGAATTTTCTGGGAAAGCATTATTCTGCCTGAATTTTACGAAATTTTGCATAGATAACTACCAAACCGTAAGAGATGGACAAAAACTTACCGCACAAAAAAGTAGAGCACGTTAAAACACACAATTTATATTATATACCTTTTTTTCGTGCAGTTGATCGTTTTTGAGATATTCCTTGTTTTTGGTTTCACCTTTAAAAAGGTTTTCTCATACTGGAATTTGTCAACTCCTGTCCATACAAACAAAGGAACTTAAGTCACATAGCAACCAGATTTTGACACTTTAACCTATGGTACTCCCTTATTTCGCTTCTACTCACAAGGGAGCAAGTAATAAGACTATTTCTGTTAATTTTTTCTCGATGAACATGAAGTAAATAGAAGCATAAGCTTTTTAACAATAATTTGTTGCAGAGATGTAGAGAAAGTCATGTGAATGGCACACATCAGATTTTTTTTTTTTTTTTTTTTTTTTTTTTTTTTGTGGCTTCCGGGGACACAATTGCAGGAACGGTAAGCGCTGTTACCTGAGAACCCAACAGCTTATCTATTTAGGTGTACCGTCCTATTGTTCCGGTTTAAATCCAGTCGACACAATCGAGGCGTTTCGATTTCCAAGTCTCATTCTTATTATCTTTTAATTTAAAAACAATTAGTGCATTTAACGCAACGTAAAAGCTAACTGGCTTCACAAAGCTCAATTAAAGTGAAGTAATGGAGTTGCAGAAGTATAATGCAATCTCACGCATTTCATCCACAGGAAAGCTGTACAGCTGTAAAATGCCTCCGTGTAAATCAACAAGTTAATGCAATTATATTTTTTGCTGTGGGATGATCTACTATTGCACTACAACAATTGGAACCCTGGTGTGCGCGCACCAACCATAGAGATAAGTGCCTCCTAGCGCCTACTAAGACATGCAGGAAGGAACAGACATGTCACAGACGGTGAGCATATGATTCATTCACAGCAGCATATAATAATATGCATACTTACCATGTTTGCATACAGTTTAATGAGGTATTATGAATCCCAGCTTTAAATACAGTATGTTTCAAAGAATCTTATGTGTTTCATTCATAAAACTTTTTCTAGTTCTTCCATAAACAAATTATTCTTACAAAAGATTATTCTTTTATCTAAATCATGTTAATCGAGATAAAAATGGCGTGCTATTTATGGACGCTCTTTAACTACTGTGGTTCTCAGCATCCCATTCTAAATTGGGTGTGGAGACCGCTTAATTTTGCTCAGAGGCCTCTCTATCAGGCTTGAGGTTCTTTTAAGTACGTAAATCTACGACACGGGACCAACGGCTTTACTTCCCTTCCAAAGGAAGCCATTCTAAGGATTTTTGCACCCGAAAAAATCCATCGTCCTCCACCGGGTTTGAACCCATGAGCCAGGGTAATCGAGATGAATATTATTAGAATTGACTTTATTATTTGCTCTCTTGTAAAGAGAAGGAAAATAAAGGAATACATTAGGCTAAAGCGGTAGTCAAAATATTTTAAAAGCTTGTTGCTATGTGAAAGAATTGAGGTTCGCCAAGTATGGTCATGTTTGAGAAAAGTTAGTTTAAAACGAATAACTCGGAAACGGTTAACTCCGCAAAACAAACAAAAATTATATGCATAAATTATGTGTTTTTACGAGATCTAGATTTTTGTGTAGTATGTTTCTGTCTATTTCTTACAGTTTACCAATTATGCAAAAGTCATCCAGAATGGATAGGTCTTCAAAGGCTATTCTCAGAAAATTCCAGATATATAATTTATTTGTTTTGTAAATACCTTATTTTATTCAGAATCGTTAGAGACATTTTTGAGAAAATATTTTTTTTTAATTTTCCATTTTAAGCATAGTTGTTGTTGGGGGATTTTCTTGAAAATCTTTGTGTCGCATCCTTGGGAGATACTAAACTTAAATACCAAGTTTGGATTTGATCGACTTTTCGTTTTTCAGCACAGACACAGAGACCTTTTTGTAGAATACTTTTTTCGGACTCAGGGGACCTCAAAACTCGGTATCAACTTTTTGGGTGGAATACAATATCTTCTCTGTCCACTATGTGATATACATACGAGCTAGGGAAATTAAAAAAAAGATGCTTAATAATTGGAACTCAATGTGGCAAGAAAGTATTAATTCTCATTTCACAAACCACATGTTCCTTCCCGAAATTCAGATAGATTAGATATAAACCATTTTGAGCCAATGACAAAATTCATGAAAGGACACAGAAAATGTGTATCGTATCTTTGACAATTTAAAATAGTGAGTTAAAATAGTGCCACATGTGCCTGTTCACATCCAATACAGATGTTAATCACTTCCTGTTTGACTGTCATTACACGAAAGGATACGACTCAGATGAATAATACACTTAGACTTCTGTAATAAATCTTTCACTCCACCATTATACTAAATTGTTAGAGAACAATGTGCCTACTCAGAATATAAAATATTGTCAATAATATATTTAACTCGTTATAAATAATTAGATCCTTCTTCCTATTTTTATTTGACTATTTACATCAATGTCAATTATTTTGTTCTGGCATTTACACTTGATATTAACTGTAATAATTAACATTGAATTTAATTATAATTCTAATGTACAATTGTTGTAGAAGAGAACTTTAGCATTTTGAAAATTCAATAAATTACGGTCTTACTCCCGTAAAAAATCTGACGTGTTGCATTCACATGACTTTCTCTACTTCCCTGTAACAAATTATTGTTAAAAAACATATAATTCAATTTACTTCATGCTACTCAAGAAAAAATAGCATAAATTGCCTTATTACTTGCTTCCTTTTAAGTAGACGGAAAATAAGGGATTACACTAGGATAAAGTGATAGTCAAATCTTTTAAAAGCTGGTTGCATTGTGATTGAAGTAGCTTTGTTTGTATGGACTGGAGTTGCCAAGTTCCCGTATGAGAAAAATATAACTAGGTATTTTAAAGCTGAAGCTAATAACAAGGAATATCTCAAAGACGGTCAACTCACGGAAAAAATGTATGTAACATAAATTGTGTGTTTTAACGTGCCCTAAAATTTTTGTGTGGTAAGTTTTTGTCCATCTCTTACGGTTTACCAGTTGTGCAAAATTCCGCAACTTTTCATCCAGAATGAAGACGTCTCCAGAGGCTACTTCCAGAAAATTCAAGATATACATTTTATTTGTCAGGTAAATATCTTTAATATACGATATTTTGATAAAAATCGTTAGAGCCATTTTTAAGAAAATACAAATTTTCGAAAAGTAGTCGGGGGTGGGGGGATTTTCTTGAAAATCTTCGTGTCGCATCCTTGGAAGATACTGAATTTAAATACCAAGTTTGGTGTTTAACGGACTTTTTGTTTTCGAGTTATCGTGTTCACAGACACACGGACCTTTTTCTGAAAATGCTTTTTATGGATACAGGAGACCCTAAAACATATATTTCCAGTGAAATCTCGGTATCGAATTTTTGGGTGGAGTGCAATATCTTCTCTATGCACTATGTAAATAGTACGTGTAGAGAAAGTAAAAACACAACGTTCTAGTTCACCCTCACCCACGCTAATCCTTTTCTTGTTTTTGTATGTAGCAGGGAAAGTAATAAAGGATATTGGGTAGAGAAGAGCATGTGAATGTAAGCAATAAGATTTTATTCCACTAGGTTGTCTCTTGTTGTGGGAGCGATTAAGGAATAATAATTAAAATGATAATGACAAGATTATCAGCAGGAATGTTGGTGAAACCCGTGGGTTACGTGTGTGTTGGCAGAACTGCTGGCGGCATCACGGAAGTGACCGACCTCACTGCGTGACTTGGACGTGCCGGGCCAGTCGTCCTTGAGGTGCCTGCAGGTGGTGTGTCAAAATCTGGAGTGCAACAATCTCCAGGCCCTCGGGACATGCAAGAATAGCCAGTTATTACAGCCCTGCCTTCTGCAGTCTGGTAAACCCACGAGACACACATCACATGCGACATTTCCGGCCTTTCTTCTGTTTCTTTCTATCACAAATCAATTCACAATATCATTATACCTTAATTAAATGTTCTTTCACACGTACACGCTACAATCAGACTTAAAACAGTCAATATGAAAACCGAGATTTGAATCCTGCATACCGTTCTCTTCTTTAACCGTCTTAGCTACTACAGCAAATACCGGCACGACATTAAATTCTCCAACTAGGAAGCGTGTCCAGAAAGTAAGTGCCGGTTTAGAAAATAAGGCATAAAACACAGCAACAAAAAATCTGATGTGTTCCATTCACATTACTTTCTCTACATTTCTGCAACAAATTATTACTAAACTATTGACTTCATGCTAATCGAAAAACAAATAGTGGAAATAGTCGTACTACTTGCTTCCTTGTAAGTAGAAAGCAAATAAAAGAGTACCATAGGTTAAAGTGATAGTCAAAAGCTGGTTGCTATGTGACTGAAGTTCCTTTCTTTGTATGGACAGGAATTGACAAATGCATTTATGAGAAAGGTATGTTTTTAAAGCCGAAACCAAAACCAAGGAATATCTAAAAAAGGATCAATTCACGAAAAAAAAATGTACATAACATAACTTGTGTGCTTTAACGTGCTCTATATTTTCTGTGTAACTTTTTGTTCATCTCTTACGGTTTAGCAATTATACAAAATTCCGTAAAAGTCATCCAGAATAAAGTAGTCTTCAGAGGATATTCGCAGAAAATTCAGGATATACATTTTATTTGGCATGTAAATATCTTAAATATTTAATCAACATTGTTAGAGCCATTTTTGAGAAACTCAAACTTTTCGAAAAAAGTTCCATGTAAAGGGTAGTTGGAGGTGGGGATTTTCTTGAAAATCTTCATGTCGCATCCTTGGAAGATACCAAACTTAAATACCAAGTTTGATATTCAACGATCTTTTCGTTTTTGAGCTATGCTGTCCACAGTCACATAGACGCACACACACGGACCTTTTTGTAAAAGTGCTTTTTTTTTTTTTTTTTTTTGATTCAGTGGGACCCAAAACATGTATTTGCGTTAAATCTCGGTATCGAATATTCGGGTGGAATGCAGTACCTTCTCTATACACATGTACATAGTACGTGTAGAGAAAGTAAAAAGAGCTTTTTAAAGGCTGTCCTCAGAGAAAGCTTACGTCAGTGAAAACGGCAACTACTGAACACCTTGTTTTGTGGAAACACATCCAAAGTATCGTGAACCGTCTGTTTTCACGAGTTGTCTCATTTACTTGTTCAGGGACAACAGAAGGCCCCCCACTCCGTGCTTCGTCATAAACATTGAATAGTACATCATTGAACTGCCTAACCTCCTTTCTCGTCATTCCATCTGTCTATACACTTTCACAGCAAATTTCTACAGTTGATGATGAATTTGAGACCGTTAGTTGGCCTCGCTGCTGCTATTATTATTACTTCTGTTAATTATCAATTATTTAATGTATTTAAAAGTGTATAAAACTAGATTCTAGCAAGCACAGCTCCAAGTTGATTACCAAACTTGGCTACTGAAGAGGGGAAGGCTCTTTGTGAAAGAGAACGCTATTGTCAGTCACGCACTCTTGCGCATGTGCGTACAATAGAGGTATAAGTGAAGACGCAATTTCGTAAAGTCTCGAATTGGACTATAGTCTCCCATAATGGGGGACGATAAAAAAACCCATTCAAATTTCACCTGGTTTAAAATCGAGTACAAAAGGCGTATTACGGAACGCACTCCAGTCGGATGTCTTAAACGTTTTGAATGATTGCTAACAACTGTAAACACAACACGATCCGGTTGTAATGACGTCAGTGGTCAGACATGATCCAGAAAGAGGAGTGCACATACTTACAACTGCGACACTAGGAGGCGGAGAGGAAAATGGTAGCTACTTATTTTTCGGACACGCCTTGGATGTGCCTTCGTTTTATGCGTATCGGCCGAGATGGCAGTGACCTCTGTACTATACCACTGCCCAGAAGCGACGCAGGACGTGTCAAGGGTACGCTTATCAGCCGTGAGCTGTCTCAGTCGTTGCTTTGTTTTCTTTTTATGAAGTATTTCGACAATATGTGTATTGTGTGCGATTTCCTTATGCATTTTATTCTCGAAATATCTGCAAACAATTCACTCTTGAAAAGCGTATTTCTGTGCATGATATATAAGTAAAAACTAAATCATATAGTCAGGCGCGAGGACAAAATCAGCAGTAACTTCTTGGTTAACCGGGTAGAGATAGTGTGAGATGTTTGGAAAATAAATTTAGAATAACGGGATCGCTAGACGAATTGTGCTGTATTCAAACGCTCGCCTAAGAAGTCTCTCAGCCGTGTTGCACAGCAAGTGGGTGTTTCACAAACCTCTATTCATACAGCTACTAAAGTTTTAAAACTACTATGTGACTATGTTGCGAAATTATGAGTATTACGCAAGAAGAACTTATGCGTGTGACTGGTAATTTCATCCGACGATGTCAAGCATGTCTTTATGCAGGTGGACGCCACTTTCAATAACACTTAGTATAACAAGGTTAGTATCCATTATATAATGTTACTAACACGCGTATGTGAGTATTGCGGGGGTTACGGAACGGAAAACCTCGCTTCGACGCGCAGACTAATGACTTCTCTCTCACGCAAGAGATTGCTTGAGCTTCCAGTCAAATACTGACTCGCCAGGCTTGCAGCTCTTCCTTTTATAGCTGTCGATTGGTCTACAAACATTTCCAGAAAACGCTAACAATCTCGCAATGTCCATTGCGCCCAGGTGCCTCATTCTAAAGCTTTGAGATAGTGAGCCGCTCTTCACGTGTTAATTTCTCGAACATCTGCGACACATGCACATGATTTACTTTCTCTAACAAGTATATACAAGATACATAGTAGATAGAGATGATGTTGTATTCCACCCAAAATTAATACCGAGATTCACCAAGAAAACATATTTTCAGACTCCTGAATTCAAAAAAAGAATTTTTAGCAAAATGTCACTGTGTGCGTGTGTATGTGGTGTGTCTGTGAGCAGCTTAGCAAAAACGACATGTCGGTTTTGATATTTAAGTTCAGTAACTTTCAAGTACACGATACGAAGATTTTTAAGAAAATCCGCCCACCTCATCTAGCCTTTACTTTTTCGAAAATTTTGAATATCTTAAAAGTGACTCTAACGGTTTGCTTAAAATGTCATGTGTTTAAGATATTATCATCACAAATGAAGTGTATATTTCAATTATCTGGAAATAGCCTCTAAAGACCATTTCATGCTCGACAAATTCTGCATACTTTGTAAACCGTAAGAGATAGTCAAAAACCTAGAGCACAGAAATGTAGATATTAAAAGACACAATTTATATCATTTTTCTGTTTTATATAACTTTTATTAATTTACTTATTTTATTGCAGAGGTAACCATTTCCAAGATATTCCTTGTTATTGGTTTCAAAATTAAACCATTTAAATTTTAAACTATCTAATCTTTTCTCAAGGGGGGAAATAACTTTGTTTCATCTCTTTTGTTTTACTCTTGAGAATGCAAGAGGGACCTGCATCTAAGTTCTTTCACAGAGCTACAGATTTTAAAGGATTTGACTATCGCTTTAGCCTAGTGTATTCTTTTATTTCCTTTCTACTTACAAGGAAGAAATTAATAAGACCGATTCTAATAATGTTTTTCTTGCATTACATGACGCAGATAAAAGAAATAGAATTTTTTGTAAGGAAAGTTTGTTTGTGGAACAGTTAGAGAAAGTCATATGAACAGAATACATCAGATACTTTTTACTTTCTCTACACGTACTATGTGAATAATGGATATCAGTATACAATTCCGCCTATAATGGCAAATACGGCTTTTATGGAAAGAACATAGTGTATAAAGAAGGTATTGTATTGCACCCAAAAATTCGATAGCGAGTTTTTACTGTAAAATGTTTTGAGATCCCCTGATTCTAAAAAATAATTTTTAGAAAAAGGTTTGTGTGTCTGTGTCTGGGGCAGATAACTCAAAAACTAAAATACAGTTAAATATAATAAACTTGATATTTCAGTTTAGTGTATTTCAAAGATACGCCACGAAGAATCCCCTTACCTACCCTTTACATGGAAAACTTTTTGAAAATTTTATTTTTCCCCAAAACTGTCTAACGATTTGCATTAAAATGCCGTATATTAAACATATTTATATCAACATAAAATCTACATTTTGAATTTTCAGGGAATAGCCTCTGAAGACCTCTTTATTCTGGACGAGTTTTGCAAAATTATGCATAAACTGATTGACAGAAACTTCTTATACAAAAAATATATATCTCGTTAAAACACACTATTTATGCTAAATAAGTTTTTGTTGTAAATTTGACCGTCTTTTAGATATTTCTTATTATTAGTTTCAGTTTTGAAATACCTAACTTTTCTCAAACGGGACTATTCAAAGCGAACCGAGCCTCAATTGTTTCATATAACGACCAGCTTTTAAAAGATTTGACTCGCTTTAGCCTAGTGTATTCCTTTATTAGCCTTCCGCTAAAAAGAAAGCAAGTAATTAGACTATTTCTGTTAATTTTTACCTCGATTAGTATATAGATAAAAGAATAATGGTTTGTAAGAATAGTTCATATTTGTAACAGCTAAAGCAGGTAAAATCAATGGAACACACCGTTTTTTTTTCCTTGAAAATTCCTTCTTTTGAATTCAGGAGACCTCAAAATGTGTGTTTCCAAATGTCGGTACAGAATTTTTGTATGGAAAGCAATACTTCCTCGACTTCTTTTAGGTAAGTTTCAGGAAATATATATATAAAAAAAAAATCTGTGTTACACTCACATGACTTTCTCTAGGTGCTCTGCAAACTTCTTACAAAAGAATTTTTCTTTCCACACAGTGCTAATGGAGATAAACATTAGCAGAATGTTCTTATTACTTAGCTCCTTATAAGTAGAAGGGCAGTAAAGGAATGCGTTATGCTAAAGAGATAGTCAAATGTTTTAGGCTATCATTAAGCGAATATTAATGCAAATCGCTTCTTTGCTTGGCCAGGAGTAGAACAAAAGAAAAACGGACACTTCTTGTCTGAGAAAAGTACAAGTACTTTACAACTGAAAGCAATAACAAGGAATATCTCGGAAATGCTTACCTCCACAACGAAAACGTAAAGGATATAAGTTGTGTCTTTTGACGAGATCTACGTTTTTGTATAGTACGTGTTTTCTATCTCCTACGGTTTAGGAGTTAGGCAAACTTCATTCACAATAAAGAGGTTTTCAAAGGCTATTCCCAGAAAAGTTAGGATAAATACTTTATTTGGAAATTAAAACATTTGGAGAAGATTTCCATGTAAAGGGTGGTTTGTTATGGGGGAATTTTCTTGAAAATCTTCGTGTCGCGTCTTGGAAGATACCAAATCTAAATACCAAGTTTGGTATTTAACGGTCTTAAAAATGCTTTTTTCGGACTCAGAGCACCCCAGAACATACATTTCCTGTGAAATTTGGATATCGAGTTTTGGGTACATTGTACATACAGGGCTACAGAAAGTAATAAATTCTTAGGCTCAAACGTTCATTAAAGGCGACAACCAAGGTTTTGGCTCGCAAACACTTTCAAGCATAAAGCAATGAACACGTTGAATAACTGCAGATGCCTTTTTACTGAACTTTTCTGTCTTGTCACGTAGTTGTAGAAGGATACAAATGTACGCAAAACTACGGTTCTAAATTCTGAGCAAAAGACCGCAAACATTCATCACTGGGTGTGACTTCTAATTTCATGTACCCAGCATGTTCAAACGCAACAATGGTCGCATTTTTCAACGTAACCTTTCCCACATAGTAAGTGCCTCATTTCAGGAACGAACTCTCTTGCGATTTGTAATTTCCTTTTTCCTTGCTTGTTAATATACATAATGCAACAATATTTTTTCCTACCAACCATTTCTTGGTTCAACACGATAAAACTCGTATGATATTTTTACTTTCTCTACACGTACTATGTACATTGTGTACGCAGAAGGTATTGCATTTCACCCAAAAATTCAATACCGAGATTTCACCGGAAATACATGGTTTGGGTCCCCCTGATACCAAAAAAAGCATTTTTAGAAAAAGGTCCGTGTGTGTATGTGGAACGAAGAGACCACTGATTACCAAACTTGGTATTTAAGTATGACATCTTCTACGGATGTGACACGAAGGTTTTCAAGAAAATCCCCTCAACCCCAACTACCTTTTACATGGAACTTTTTTCGAAAATTTTGATTTTCTCAACTGTGGCTCTAACGATTTAGATAAAAATATCGTCTATTAAAGAGTTTACCTGAGAAATAAAATGTATATCTTGAATTTTCTGGAAATAGCCTCTGAAGACTGCTTTATTTTGGATGAATTTTACATAATTGCTAAACCGTAAGAGATGGACAAAAACTTACCACACAAAAAATGTAGAGCACGTTAAAACACACAATTTATCTTATATACATTTTTTTTCGTGGAGCTGATCGTCTTTTGATATTCCTTGTTCTTGGTTTGAGCTTTAAAATACTTATACTTCTCTCATACAGGAATTTGTCAACTCCTGACCATACAAACAAAGGAACTTCAGTCACATTGCAACCAGCTTTTGATTATCACTTTAAAATATGGTACTCCCTTATTTCGCTTCTACTTATAAGGAAGTAAATAGAAACATTAGCTTTTTAAAAATAATTTGTTGCAGATAGGTACAGAAAGTTATGTGATTGGAATATATAAGATTTTTCTTAATTTTTGATTGGTGGAGAAAAGGAATGTAGTATATTTGGTTACGGTATTCTAGCTGAATAGCGTTTCAGCCTGCGGTGTCTGAAAGAGATTTTTGTCGGGAGTTCGGCATCACTTCAACGATAAATATCAAGATGTAAGAACTGATTCTATAAAGTATTCCTTGAAAGCGCTAGATATTTATCAAGAAACAAACAGTTTTATCTATGAAATCTGTCGCCGTGAATGAGGACGCAGCCATTGGAGTGATGAAAGAACAAAAGAAGACCGCCTCCAGCTGTGCGTGTGGGCTAGCACGCGATCCCCGTTATGTCCACGACGCGTAAAACCTTCCCGGATTTTAGCGAACTTGTGTACGTTTTATGCACGATGTTAGAGAAATTAGGTCAACAAAATAAACAACATCAAGCTGTATAAAATTGCAACAGCTTCCTCTGAAATTTGCATTTTATGATATAACTGCACTGAGCGTGGTGTGCAGGCGAGGCGTGTGGCTCGCTTTCACAGGTCGTGGGTTCGAGCCCCGCGGCCGGCCTTCCTGAAACCTGGGTACCACCAGATTGCCAGGCGATTTCTCGAAAGATTCGTAACTAGATATTTCAGGCAAAATCCCTATACTTAAAGTTATGTGAAAATTGACCAAAAATTGTGGAAAAATAAAAAAAATACATTGTTTATTAATAAAAAATCTGATGTGTTCCATTCACATGACTTTTTCTACATCTCTGCAACAAATTATTGTTAAAAAGCTTATGCTTCTATTTACTTCATACTAACTGAGAAAAAATCAGCAGAAACAGTCTTATTACTTGCTTCTGTGCAAGTAGAAGGGAAATAAGGGAGGATCAAGTCAAAACCTCGTTGCTATCTGTCTGAAGTTCCTATGTTTGTATGGACAGGAATTGACAAATTTCTGTATGCGAAAAGTATAAGTTTTTCAACGCTGAAACCAAAATCAAGGAATATCAACGATCAACTCTACGAAAAAAAATATATAACGTAAATTGTGTGTTTTAACGTGCTCTACATTTTTTGTGTGGTAAGTATTTGTCCATTTCTTATGGTTCAGCAATTATGCAAAATTCCGTAAAATTCATCAGAGGCTATTCTCAGAAAATTCAAGATATACATATTATTTGTCGGGTAAATATATTAAGGATATTTACCTGACATTTAACATACCACATTTTAATCAAAATCGTTCGAGCCATTTTTGAGAACATAAAATTTTTCGAAAATTTTTCCGTGTAAAGGGTAGTTGGGGATGGCGGGATTTTCTGGAACATCTTCATGTCGCATTCTTAGAAGATACTGAACCTAAATACCAAGTTTGGTTTCGTTTTTGAGCCATCCTGTTCACAGACACACACATGCACATACGGACCTTTTTCTAAAAATGTTTTTTATGGGATTCAGGGGGTCCCAAAACCTGTATTTCCGGTGAAATCTCGGTTTCGAATTCTTG
Source organism: Hymenopus coronatus (assembly GCA_030762935.1). NCBI lineage: Eukaryota > Metazoa > Arthropoda > Insecta > Mantodea > Hymenopodidae > Hymenopus > Hymenopus coronatus. The sequence continues at coordinate 43,311,654 of CM060899.1, forward strand.
GGTGCATTACAATACCTTCTCTATACACATGTACAGAGTACGTGTAGAGAAAGTAATAACATGAATTCTAAACTTAGAGAAAATATATGGTTTTTCCCACTTTGTGTACTATAACAACCTATTAACCAAAGCTTATAAATGGGTGGGCGCATGCTTATTAATAGCCACTCCCAATTTTAATACTTATTTTCTCGCAATTTTGTTCCAACTCTTTTCCATATTCAAAATGTTCCACACGATGCAACTTTTTACTAATATTTTTCAACTTTTTTATATTGACTCCCAAAGGCACATTAAAGAAAATGGTCATATTTATTTTTCGAAATAAGGCTCTAACTTTCATAAATAAACTACCAAGTTGTGAAAAATTGTGAGTTTTGGAGAGCTCAAAAAGTAATAATTATTCTCCAGTAATTTAAACTAATATTAGAAAAATTATAATGTGAAAAATGTATTTATAGATTTATTTTCTGTAAAGATAGATGTTTGTGTGTAAATATTTTTAAAAATGCTTCACGTGGCACATTTTTATTGGAACAATCAATTTAAACAATAAAATGATTATTTAAATAGCCATGTAAGCTATAATTTTGATGCTTTGAAAAATTATAACTATTATTGTTATAAAAATAGTATAAATTTCAATAAGAAATATTGAATACTGTGAATTTTCCAAAGTTCATAGGCGCATTTCCTAAAACCATTATAGCTATCGTAAGAATCATTATGTTCACATTATTTTCTCTAGCTATCTGAAACTGATTATTCTTACAAAAGCTGAAAATGGAAATGGAGTTTTATTTATGGACATTCTTTAACGACTACTATGGTTCTTAGCGTCACTTTCTACCTCGGCGTGAAAGATCGCTTAATTGTGCTCAGAGATCTCTTTATCAGGGTTTTTAACGTAAATCTACGACACGAGAGCGATGGCTTTACTTCCCTTCCGCAGGAAACCATGCTATGAATGTTTGTGCCTGATGTATTGCATCTCATGACGCCTTGTATTATATCCAATACTTTGTGTTCTTCACTATAATTGGTGAGAAATTACCTTATGATTGACATTCCTGCTGACATGTAGCTGTCTCGGTACGCTGTTACCATATTTACTCGCTTATGTCTGCAGCACCCACATGTTCCACTGCTTCCTCTAAAATGCCTTATTTCCATGCATTTTCTATCACACTTCTCATTTGTTAAACTACTTTTCCCCATTTGTCACTCGTTACTACATTTATTAATTTCAACATTGGGTCCTGTACTTGACTAAACGTAAAATTTTCATTATTTCTGCCAACGTAGCCTCAAATCGTTTATCATGACTGTAAAGTATTTTCAAATCTCAGTGTCCCTCGATGTAGTTCTAGGAAGATATATAAAAGGTAGTAACTATTATAAGTAAATCCTTACGGAATCACTGTGTATAACATAACCGTACTTTTCATACAGTTAAATGAAACAATCAGAGCAGTCGTGAATGAGATTGCGCGCGTAAATTTCCACTGAACCCGTAGGTGTTGCAACGCCGCTGACATGATCTCTCTGACGATTATATATACTTATACTATGATTGGTCAGTAACCTGACTAGCCTCTGCCAGCAGACGACACACCCCACAAGGTCAATCACAAGGAAATTTCTCAATCTTGTATTTCAGTTTCTTAAACTGAAATACATTATTAAATGATTTAACTTTCCTCTGTTTATACCGTCAAAAGCTGTTTCGTAATCAATAAATCGAGTACATAGTGTATAGAGAAGATATTGTATTGTACCCCAAAATTCGATACCGATATTTCACCGGAAATACATGTTTTGTGTCCCATGAATCCCCCCCCAAAATTAGAAAATTGTCCTTATGTGTCTGTTTACAGCATAGCCTAAAAACGAAAAGCTTGTTAAATACCAAACTTGGATTTTAAGTATGATATCTTCCAAGGATGCGACACGAAGATTTGCAAGAAAAGCCCCTAACCCAAACTACCCTTTACATGGAAACAATTTTCTCAAAAATCTCTTAAATTTAAGATATTTACATGCCAAATAAAATGTATATCTTGAATTTTCTGGTAATAGCCATTAAAGACCTCTTTATTCTGAACGATTTTTGCTGAATTGTACGTAACTGGTAAACCGTAAGAGATAGACAAAACCTTACTTAACAGAAAATGTAGAGCTTGTTAAAACACACAATTTATGTTGCATACATTTTTTTCGTGGAGTGGGTCGTTTTCGAAATATTCCTTCTTATTGGTTTCAACTTTAAAATACTCGAAACTTTCTCATACGGGAATTTATCAACGCTTGGCCACGCAAAGAAACGGATTTCAATTCCATAGCAACCACATTTTAAAACATTTGACTGTCGGTTTAGCCTAGTGTATTCACTTATTTCCCTTCTGTTTATAAGGAACTAAGTAATAAAACCACTTCTGCTAATGTTTTAGCATTAAGTAGGTAGAAGAATAAGCTTACTAACATTAATTTGTTACTGAAATGTAGAGAAAGTCATGTAAATGGAGCACATAAGATTTTTGTTCTTTTGGTTTACAAAGAGAGTGGTATTGAAGTGATAAATGCATACATAATTATACACCCAAGGTCGCGGGTTCAAACCCGGCGGAGGACGATGGATTTTTCCGGGTGTAAAAATCCTTAGCATGGCTTCCTTCGGAAGGGAAGTAAAGCCGTGGGTCACGTGTCGTAGATTTACGGCACGTAAAAGAACCTCAAGCCTGATAGAGAGGCCTCTGAGCAAAATTAAGCGGTCTTTCACGCCCAATTTAGAATGGGACGCTGAGAACCAAGCAGTTAAAGAGCGTCCATAAATAACACGCCATTTACATTTTTTTTGCATACATAATTACGCCTGCTTCAATGTTTATAGTTTTATTATGAACTTGCTATAGCTCCTCTATGGATGTTTGTAAGTTTTTGCGCCTAGCTCTATTGATAACGTTAGAGTCATTGAAGGGTGGTGCATGCCGTCACATCTGCGCATGCGTGTTGAGCATGCTAGTGGTCTGTTATTCGCCCACGTGTCTCAGCGCGCGTACTCGGAAAGAACACCTTGAGGATATGCAACGCCCAGTGTGTATATGCAAATCAGGAACAGACAAACGTATTGTAACAGGTGGCCGTGCATCCAGATGAGGGATGACGTCATTATTACACTTATAAAAATTTTTATTGCACAGAGTCATATCCTCTTTATTGTTACATCCTGTAAACAACAATAGAGGGAGAGATAAAACAAAATTAATGTGCCTAATTATAAATTTTATTTCTCAACGGATAAAGCTCAGTTTCTTTCAAGAACTTTTCTTTTTCTTTCCTTTTAGTGCAGTGGAGTATGCATATCGCGAAGTTTCGTGCAAGTGCATATTCTGTCACACATTAAAAACTGTCGTTGCGTGTATAATGCAGCTATTCACTGCCAACAAACAACCTCATTTAAATGTTACTTCACAAGTAAAATAGAAACAGCAAAAATGAACTTTCTAAGAAGGATAAAAGACTTCACGAGACTACACAGAATGAAAAAAAATCTGATGTGTTCCATTCACATAGCTTTTTCTAGCTGTTCCATATACGAGAGCTGTCCCAGACCTGACGTGCACATAGCGGTTGTTGTTTCAAAACAACAATTGTAAAAAGTACCAACCTTAGAAAGCTTAAGTTTGAAGTTTGACGATTTTACATTGCTTAGTATTTGTTTGGCAGCCATCATTAGTGAATGCTCTCAGCGAATTTGTAAACATGGATAAAACTGGTCATCGTTATGTGATACAATACTTTCATTTGAAAGGTCTTAGTCCAACTAATATTAAAGCTGAGCTAGATTCTACTTCTGGGGAGTCTGCTCCTTCGTTTACAACAGTGAAATATTGGGTGGTAGAGTTTAGGCGCGGCCGTACGAGCTGCCAAGACTAACATCGCAGTGGTCAACCAAATGAGGTTACCAGTCCATCAATTGTAAAGAAGATCCACAAAATGGTATTGGATGACCGTCAGCTGAAAGTGCGCAAGCTAGCAGACATTGCAGGTATTTCAAAAAGTTCTGTGTATCGCATAATGACTGAAAATTTGGATATGAGAAAGTTGTGTGTACGGTGGGTGCCGCGTTTGTTCACAATAGAACAAAAACAGTGTCGCGAGGATACTACAGTCGAGAGTTTGGCAATGTAATAAAGTTGATTTTTGCGTCGATTCGTAACAATGGATGAAACATGGGTCCGTCACTTCACACCTGAGACGAAGGAGCAATCAAAGCAGTGGATTAGAAGGGGAGAATCGGCTCCAAAGAAGGCTAAGGCAGTTCCATCTGTAGGCAAGGTTATAGCGTCAGTTTTCTGGGATGCACACGGGATTATTTTCATTGATTATCAGGAAAAGTAATCAATGGCGAATATTATGCAAACTTGTTACAGCACTTGGGTGATGAAATCGAGCAAAAGCGGCCGTATTAGCGAAAAAAGAAAATGTTGTTTCATCAAGACAATGCACCAGTTCACAAGTCCATTATCGTCTGGCCACGCAAAGAAACGGATTTCAATTCCATAGCAGCCACATTTTAAAGCCTTTGATTGTCGGTTTAGCCTAGTGTATTCCCTTATTTCCCTTCTACTTATAAAGGAACTAAGTAATAAGACCATTTCTGCTAATGTTTTAGCATTATATAGATAGAAGAATAAGCTTATTAACAATAATTTGTTGCCCACCTTGGTAGTGTGGCGGTAGCATGTCTGCCTCACATTCAAGAGGTCGTGAGTTCGAATCTCACTTCGGGTGAGTTACCCGGATAAGGCTTTTTCGGGGTTTTCCCTTATCCTAAGAAGACGAATGTCGAGATCATTTGAGCATCATTTCACCAATTTCATTCATCGTCCGATATGACCGACCAGGTTAAAGGACGTTAAACTACAAAAAAAAAAAAAAAAAAAAAAACAACAAAAAAACAATTGTTATTCTTTTATCTACTTCATGCTAATCGAAATAATCATTAGCAGAAACGGTCTTATTATTTAGTCCCTTATATGTTGATGGGAAATAAGGCTACCCACTAGGCTAAATCGACAGTCAAATGTTTTAAAATGTGGTTGCTTTTTGGTAGTGTTTAACGAAATGTAAATGGCGTATTATTTATGGACTTTCTTTAATTGCTGTGGTTCTCAGCGTCCCATTTTAAATTGGGCGTGAAAGGCCGCTTAATTTTGCTCTCTATCAGGCTTGAGGTTTTTTTACGTGCCATAAATTACGACACGGGACCAACGGTTTCACTTCCCTTCCGAAGGAAGCCATGCTAAGGATTTTTACACCCGAAAAAATCCATCGTCCGCGACCTTGGGTACATGAAGTCACCACGGAGGACGACTAGTGTTTAACGCCCGCTTTTACTGCTCTGGCCCCGCAGGCGTGGCACTGATGATACATGAAGATGGAGCCCCGGTGGAATGTGATGGCTCCTGCGCCGCTTTGTCCACCACAAATCGCTCATGCGGTCGCTTGGGATCGAACCCGGGCCGTCTAGGTGAGAAGCAAGTGGTCTAAGCACTCGGCCACGGCGCGGCCTTGCTATGGTATAGAAATCGGATTCTTTGCGTGATCAAGTGTTAACAAGTTCCTCTATGAGAAAAGCGTGAAGTATTTTAAAACTGAAATCAGTAACAAGGAACATCTTAAAAACGGTTAACTCCAGGGGAAAAAATTGCATGTAGTATAAATTGTGTTTTAATGAGCTTTACGTTTTTTGTGTAGTAAGATTTTGTCTATTTCTTATGGTTTACCAGTTATGCAAACTTCTGCAAAATTCATTCAGGATAAAATATCTTTAGAGGTTATCACCCAAAAATTCAAGATAAACGTTTTATTTGTTATGCACATATCTTTAACATACGATATTTTAATCAAAATCAAAATTTTCGAAAATTTTTCCTTGTAAAGGGTAAGTTGGAGTGGGGGGATTTTCTTGAAAATCTTCGTGTCGCATCCTTGGAAGATACTGAACTTAAATACCAATTTGGTATTTAAAGGACTTTTCGTTTTTGAGCTATGCTATCCAAAGACACACACATACATCACGCACGCACACACAGACCATTTTCCAGAAATGCCTTTTTTTGGATTCAGGAGGTCCCAAAACATGCATTTCCGTTGAAATCTCGGTATCGAATTTTTGGGTGCAATACAATACCTTCTCTATACACTTTGTTCATAGCACATGTAGAGAAAGTAAAAATACGCCTGGCACTGTGATCTTGCTGAAAATATGAACCTTTTAACGGGTACTCGGGTCTAACGACGATTTTCATTGGTGTTACTCTGACACAACTTACAAGGTGAGTAAGAAAAGGAAAGTCCGATTGGGTAATCTTCAACCCCGCTCGACGCTCCCTCAGAACAAGTTGACTTGCATAAGCAATGTCTTAATTTTGTCCACCATGTGAAGGAATTACTTTGGCATTAGAACTCTAGTACGTAGTACAGAGGAAAGATTAATCTAATTTTGTATCACCCGTTGAGAGAGGTGACTTACTGTCCAACTAGAGAGTTTGGGCATAGCCAGTTCGCAACCCAGAACTTCATTTGTTGCAAGTTATATTTCGTGTGCACTTAGTTTAACCCGTCGGTATCATAGTTGGCCAAATAAGGTTTAAGGGTATAGCTAGGCGCCTCTCCTGAATCTGAAGGTGGCACAAGCGACAACCAGCGCCCGAACAGGTGGAAGACATGAGCGGAGACAGTGAAAAATCTTACGATAAGTATTTCCAGGCGTATTTTTAATGTCTTTGAGTGTACGTCATCCATTTCTGCCGCGTTCGCATTAAGAAGTGCAATGCTAAGACTAATATTACTGCACTCTAAATATTTGATATCTACCGCAGTCAACTATCATCTAGTGTCGTTAATGTTAAATTGTTCTGTTAGAGCGGGGAGGGGGGAACTTATCTCCTGCACGCTTTCAGTTATGCACGTCGCCACGTATTCCGGTCATTAGGCAATAACGTAACACCAGTCGCATAGAATATGCGCAAAAGCTACATAAAAGGAGAACCAATCATGTGCTACCGAGTAGAGACTAGTACCGCGGTATATTTAAACAAGTAGCTTTTAAATGACCGCACATACGATGTGTTCCATTCAAATGACTTTCTCTGCATCTTTGTAGAAAAGTATTGTTAAAAAAACTTATTCTTCTATCTACATCGTGATGATTGAGATAAATATTGGCAGACATTTTGTTTATTACTTGGTTCCTTGTAAGTAGAAGGCATTGGAAGGAAATGGTTAACTCTTAAAAAAGGTGACATAAGGTGTCTGTTTTAATGAAATTACATTTCATGTGTAGTAAATTTTTGTATATCTCTTATGGTTTGCTAGTTATATAAAATGCATCCAGAATGAAGTGGTCTTCAGAAGCTAGTCCCACAAAATTCTAGGTATACACTTCGTTTCTCATAAAAAATAGATTAAACAGTCGTTAGAGCCATTTTTGAGAAAGTAAAAATTTTCGAAGTTTTTTTTTTTTTACATGTAAAGGGTAGTTGAGAGTGAGGGGAATTTCTTGAAAATCTTCGTGTTGCATTCTTGGAGGATACCAAATTTAAATACCAAGTTTGGCATTTAACTATCTTTTCATTTATGAGCTATGCTGTCCACAGACACACACACGCATACACGGACTTTTTTCTAAAACTAATTCTTTTGGACTCAAGGGGTTCAAAACATGTATATCCGATTAAATCTCGGAATTAATTTTTGGGTGCAATACACCACCTTCTGTATACGCTATGTATTTAGTATGTGTAGAGAAAGTAATAGTGATTATTCTTAATTAAACTTGTGGCATAGGACAACATGATGACAAGGATGATATTTCGTGAAGTTCCTCTTATGAACAGGCCATTACGCTCTTCCCCATATAACCCCTCATTTTTTTTTTTATCAGGGGCTGTTATAACACTCACCCCTGAATGACCCTAGGCATGATGCAGCTTATTTTTCGACCACTTTTTATGTTGAAATACATGGAAGGGCGCTTACCACCTGTTGGTGCTGCAAGTATGTGCAGTACCAAAAGTTTCCACAAAAACAAAACCTGGATAAGTTTTCATTTATTAAAGCATTGATACATACATTGATCTGCATAAATCGAACGGGTCTACAGACCGTTGTGCTTTTACAATACACAAAATAATAAATAATATTAAACATCTGATGTGTCGTTGTAATAAAATATTTTTAAATGTCTTATTATTCTATCTAGTTTATGACAATCAAGACAAACAACAAAAATTGCCTTATTACTTGCCTCCTTATACGTGGAAGGGAAATAAGGGAACACACTAGGTTAAAACCACAGTCAAATATTCTAAAAACTGGTTGCCATGTGGTTAAAATCGTTTCTATGCAGAGCCACGAGTTAAAAGACTTTTCGTGTGAGAAAAGTTTTAACTATTTTATATCTGAAACAAATAACAAGGAATATCTCAGAAATGGCTAACTGTACGAAAAACACGTATTTGACAAATTGTGTGCTTTAAAGAAATCTAAATTTTTATAGTAAAAATCGAACCCGGAACCTCCGGGTGAGAAGTCAGCTCGCTGACCACTCGACCACGGAAGCAATCCATTCTTTCTTTATTTCTCGGTAGCTTGAAAGCGTGGTAGATTTTATATTATTCAGTAATAAGATTGAAAATTAGATTAAGATGTTTTACAAAGATCTGTTTTGGATTCAGTGGGCCTCAAAACATTATTCCCAATCTCAGTATAGACTTTTTTGGGGGGAAGAAATGGTAGCCATACATAGAAAGCAGGAAAGTAAGAAAGCATCAGTAGTGCATGTAGGCAAAAATAAACGCGTGTTTCCGAACGCGCGCCTGCAGCAAAAATAAAAATCTCTTCGGAGTTCCCTTGACGCAGGAGTTGTAATATCTTTCCTATCCTGGAGCATCATTTTTCATCCAATATACAACAGCAGCGGCAGCAACCCTGACTGAAGAAAGTTATCTATCAATATTAGGAAAACGGCGAGAAGCCTCTATAAATCTTTTAACACATCACCGCTTTTAGGAAATGTGTTTGGAAGAGAGGACGCCTGAGTGAATATGAATGTTGCCGCCAGGCATTTGTTATTATGGAGGAATTTTCATTCTCGGCTCTGAGTGTTTACTTCATGAGTGAATCTTTCCATTTGTGGGTCATAGACATCATCAGGGATAGCTCGGCAACATTCATACTTACGCCGACGACATGGTAATAGTTTCAGAAAACAAAGAAGAGCTGCAAAACGTGATAAACAGACTCGCATCATGGACTCTGTAAAATTACCTGCAAATAAACCACGGAAACAACCATACAAATGATTTTCAGAAGAGGAGGTAAACTCACAGCAAATGACGGACTAAACCATCAAAACAAACCACTAGAACTAATACAAAAATTCAAATACCTTGGGGTTTCTCTCCAAACAATTCTGGGTTCCTTTAATGTTCATGTGAATGCAAGAGAAACAGCATCAATAAAAGCAATCTAGAGCAGCCAACAGCCCCAAAAACTTTCCATAAAGACGGCCATAGCTCCAATAGTACATATGGGATCCACATAAAAGAAACTAAGAGTCAATGACCTAACAACTTTAGAAAGAGTCAAAGCTCGCTACTTGAAACGAATCCTGGGAATCGGCAAAGCAGCGCCGTCAAGATTCATCATAGAAGACATCAGAATGAAGATTCCTGCTAAATACCACAGCCTAGGACAATACACGCAAAATACTTGTGGAAAAATCTGATGTTACATTCACATGACTTTCTCTACCGCTCTGTAAGAGATTATAGTTATACAAGGTTATTTTTCTATCTAGTTCATGATAATCGAGATAAGCATTAGCAGAAATTGTCCTTATTATCTGGTTCATTGTAAGTAGAAGGAAAATAAAAAAAAATTACGGGCTAAAGCGATAGTCTCTTCCTTTAAAGGCCGGTCGCTATGTGAAACAATTGACATTGCAATCTCTTTGCTTGCCAGGAGTAAACAAACGAGAAGAAAAATGTCTTCCAACTTCAGAAAACTTTAAAAGGTTTAAAATAATAGTAATTATTATTATTATTATTATTATTATTATTATTATTATTAGGTTCAGTCCGGAATATCTGAAAAACGGTTAACTCTACCAAAAAAAAAAAAGTATATGACACAAATTGTGTGTTTTAATGAGATGTACATTTTTGTGTAGTAAGTTTTTATGTATCTCTTACGATATGCCAGTTACACAAAAGTTATCCAGATCTATTCCCAGAAAATCCAAGATATATATTTCGTTTGTCATAAAATATCTTATACATACCGTATTTTAGTTAAAATCGTTAAAGCCATTTTTGACTGAAATAAAAATTTTCAAGAAAGTTCCATGTAAAGGGTAGTTGGGCGTGGGGGACTTTCTTCAAAATCTTCCTGTCGCATCCTTGGAAGATACGAAACTTAAATGCCAAGTTTGGTATTTTACCAACTTTTCGTTTTTGAGAAATCGTGTTCACAGACACATGGACACACACGGACTTTTTTCCAAAATTTTTTTGGATTCAGGGGACCGTAAAACATGTATTTTCCGGTGAAATCTCGGTGTCGAATTTTTGGGTAGAATACAACACTTTTTCTATACACTACGTACATGCTACCAGTAGAGAAAGTAAAACATTTAAATCTTTTAGCGCTTAATAGAATATAGCTGCCTTATAAATGAAAATGTTCGTATGCATACCAGAGCCCTGAGGCGAACAGCTAATCAGAAGGCAGGATTGCTGTATAGAGGCGGAGTCAAGACGAGTGAAGGGTTGAATTGAATTGGCACGCGAGGGGCTCGCGAGCTCTTTGAAAAGCGCTCTTCCCCCTTTGCCGTACCTCTCCATTATACGGTTACAATACAAACACAAATAATAGGTCAACAAAAAACATGCTGATGCAAGTGCCATGGGCTAAAACAGATGTTCCCTTTAATTTTCTTATTTCGAAAATTAAGCCTAAAGATTTGCTGAAATTTCCATCTTCTAAAGCGTTTTAAGCAAAATTTATGAAATGTTGCACGCTTCAACGTATAAAAATCTGATGTGTTCCATTCATATGACTTTCTCTACATCTCTGTAACAAACTTTTGTTAAAAAGCGTCATCTTCTATCTACTCCATTCTAATCCAGATAAATATTAGCAGAAATGCTTTCTTGTAAGTAGAAAGGAAATTAGGGAATACACTAGGCTATTTTTACTTTCTCTACACGTATTATGTACATAGTGTATAGAGAAGGTACTGTAATGCACCGGGATTTCACCGGAAATACATGTTTTGGGTCCCCCTGAATAAAAAAAACATTTTTGGAAAAAGGTCCATGTGTAGGTGTGTCTGTCAATCTGTCTGTGGGCAGCATAGCTCAAACACGAAAAAACGTTGAATACCAAACTTGGTATTTAAGTTTGGTATCTTCCAAGGATATGACAAGAAGATTTTCAAGAAAATACCCATATCCCCAACTACCCTTTACATGAAACTTTATTCGAAAATTTAGATTTTCTAAAAAATGGTTCAAATGATTTTGTTTAAAATAGCGTATATTAAAGATATTTACCTGACAAATAAAAGTATATTTGAATTTCCTGGGAATAGCCTCTAAAGACAATCTTATTCTGGATGAATTTTACGGAATTTTGCATAACTGCTAAGTCGAAGAGATGGACAAAAGCTTACCACGCCAAAAATGTAGAGACGTTAAAACATACAATTTATGTCATATACATTTTTTTTCGTGCAGTTGATCGTTTTTGAGATATTCCTTGGTTTTGCTTTCACCTTTGAAAAACAATTTTCTCATACAGGAATTTGTCAACTCCTGTTGATACAAACAAAGGTACTTCAATCACATAGCAACCAGCTTTTGACTATCACTTTAACCCATGATACTCCTTTATTTCCCTTCTACTTAGAAGGAAGCAAGTAATAAGACTATTCCTGCTAATTTTTTTCGATTAGTATGAAACAATAATTTGTTGAAGAGATGTAGAGAATGTCATGTGAATGGAACACATAAGATTTTTTGGTAGTGTTTAACACCTGCTTTTACTACCATGGCACCGCAGGCAATGAAACTGGTGAGACATGGAATGAAGATAGAGCACCGGTGGAATGCGATGGCGGGGGAAACCGAAGAACCCGGAGTAAACTCGCCCCTGCGCCACTTTGTCCACCACAAATCTTACATGCGGTCGTTTGGGATCAACCTCTATGTGAGAGGCGAGTGGTCTATCCACTTGGCCACGGCGCAGCCGCGTTATGCGATGGTCATTGAAATTGGCTTCCTTACTTGGCCAGGAGTAGAACAAAAGAAAAACGGATACTTACTGTTTGAGGAAAGTTTAAGTATTTTAAAATTAAAGCCAATAACAAGGAATTATCTTGGAAACGGTCAACTTTACAACAAAAATCAAGAGGGCAGAAGTTGTGTGTTTTCATAAGATCTACATTTTATGTGTGGTAAGTATTTGTCTATCTCTTACGGTTTACTAGTTATGCAAAATCCAGAAAAATTCATCCAGAATAAAGAGGTGTTCAGAGGCTATTCCCAGAATATTCAAGATATACGTTTTATTTGCTGTATAAATGCCTTTGATATACGGTATTTTAATCAAAATCGTTCTAGTCACTTTTAAGAAAAACAAAATTTTCGAATATTTTTCCATCTAAAGCGTAGTTTGGGGTGCAGAGATTTTCTTCAAAATCTTCGTGTCGTATCCTTGGAAGATAAACTTAAATACCAAGTTTGGTATTTTACCAAATTTTCGTTTTTGATTTATCGTTTTCACAGTCATACACACACGGACTTTTATCAATTTCCAAAAATTATTTTTTTGATAAAGGAGACCCTAAAACGTATATTCCGGTGAAATCTAGGAAGAGAATTTTTGAGTGGAATACACTGCCTTTTCCATCTACTAAATATATCGTATATATACAGGGAAAATAATACTGTAAATCTCGTTAAAGTGCAGAATTTATGTAAAAGTCCTTTTACTTTTTCTACCTGGTTTGTGGGTACAAATTACATAGTAAATGAAGAAGGCATTGCATTCCACCCAAAAGTATATTTATAAATTTAACCAGTAATACATGTTTTAAGAGAACCTCACACATTTTCGAAAGGTCCGTAAATGGGTATGTGGGTTTGTAAATAGCATACTTTATAGAACATCGTTAAATATCAAACTTGGTATTTAAGTTCAGTATCTTCCAAGGATGCAACACGAAGATTTTCGAGAAAATCCCCCATGTTCAACTACACTTTATATGGAAAAATTTTTCGAAAAGTTTGCTTTTCTCAAAAGTGAGTAACTATTTTAATTAAAATATGGTATATTAAAGATATTTACATGACAAATAAAATGTTTACCTTGAATTTTCTGGGAATGGCTCTGAAAAAACCTATTTTCTGGATGAATTTTGCGGAAATTTTCATAACTGGTAAACCGTGAGAAATAGACAAAAACTTACATAAAAAAATGTAGATATCGTTAAAACACACAATTTATATTATATACTTATATTTTTTTCGTGGACTTGGCCGTTTCTAAGATATTCATTTTTTTGGTTTCGGTTTTAAAATACTTATACTTTTCTCATACCAGAATTTGTCAACTCCTGGCCAAACAAAAAAGACCCTCGGTCATATAGCAACCAGCTTTTGACTATCACTTCAACCTATGATAATCTCTTATTTTCCTTGTACTTACAAGGAAGCAAGTAATAAGACCTTTTCCACTAATTTTTTTCTCAATTAGCATGAAGTAAATTAAAGAATTAGCCTTTTAACAACAATTTGTTGCAGAGATTAAGATAAAGGTATGTTAATAGGAACCCATCAGATATTTTTTCACAAAAACACAGCAGTGAAAATGTGTATAACACCTATGGTTGGATGTTTGATTTTGGTTATAGACTAGTTTTATAATTAATTATAATCATACACTGTTTCTTGTGTTTTTTCATTTTGTGATATCAAATCATTTTTTTTAAATACTCCACTATATGACAATTTTAACCATAGAATTTGTTAAAATGTTATTAAGGAATGTAATTTAAAAATATGGTGCATTAAGCTAAATATATAACATTTAGGCGTAAAAGATATAGGTTATTCGCACTATTTAAAGCTTACACTGGTTTAAATACTTGGGTGGACTTCAGAAAGAGGTTAAACCCGGCATACTGCGGACGAAACGACCATTTGTATAAAATTAAGCGTAGAAGATACAGAACCGACGTAGGGCAATTTTCATTTGTTAGTAGGTCCATTGAACAATGTAATGAATTGCCTGTAGCAGCCTTTCAGCGCTGCTCTCTGACCTTAAAGAAATCTAGTAGTATTTTAAAGAGAATAAATGTTAGATAATGAATTAAAGTAAACATTTTGAAGTAATTAAGGCTTTCAAAAACTTGAATATCAATGTAGAGGCTTCATACCACCAAGCTGGTAATTGGCATAAGTATTGCTATACTGAATAATAAGTAGTTAGTATTTCAAACAACATGTATATATAGTATGTTAGTTGTATTAGTATTACTAATTTGTATATACTATTAGATTATTATTGTAAGTGAATTTTACACATTTAACTTTGCCACCAGTTGCAGAGAATAAATACATACATACGTATCTCTAGGAAGAGATAGATTTTGATGTTAGCTAATTAAATCAAATAAATTAATTAAATTGACCAGAATGAAAGCACATAGTTGAATGAAACTTATTTTTATTATCAATAAGGCATGTAAAAGATGTAAAACTAGCTTTAATGTCTTAGAAAACCTTTTCTATCACTTCAAATACAAATTATTGTAAAAGAAATTAATATTTCCTGTTGTGGTACACAAAGGGTTTTAAAATAATCAGAAGCTAAACTTAATATTGCCTAACGCAAAACCATTATTCCTCGATGGAAATTATGTGAGCGTTTCTCTTTTAAAGCGTTCGTTATACTCCTAAAAGTTTATTTTATCCGCCATTTACCCGAGACCATAAAATATCTTTCCCAGAAACATTATATTTAGATATTTTTTAAAGAAACCACGATAGGAAAAATCTGAAGTATTCGATTCACGTGACTTCCTCCACCTGTTCTACAAACTATTTTTTTTAATGTATTTATTTTATGTCGCTTTAACTTACAAAAGTAGTCATATCGCGACATGTTTTAATGGTAACAATTACACAAATTTGACATTGGTAAATACAATTTCATGAATAATATTATATTTCATTATACATATTTGTTAGTTTTAAGTATTTAAGTAGTATTTTGCTGTGTGGTGAATTGTTGAGAGTTTCTTGGATGTCTGGTAGTTTGCATTCTGCTCGCTGCTGTTGATACTGAGGACACTCTGAGAGTAAGTGGCGTACAGTGATGCTAGTGTGACAAATGTTGCATTTAGGTTGGGCTGTTTTATTCAGTAGATGGGAATGGGTTAACTTGGTGTGTCGATACGTAGCCTGGTGATGACCGCCTGGTCTTTCCGTCTCAGTTTCTGCAGTGGATATAATGTTCTGGAGTTCTGTTTAATTTCCTGTAGTTTGCTAGGAGATGATTGTGCCCATGTTGTTTGCCAGAGGTTGTAACATTTTCTGGATGCATATTTTGCAACATCTTTGTGAGATAAAGGTGTCTCTTCATGTATTGGGAGTCTTTTGCTTCCTTTGCTGCAGAGTCTGCCTGCTCGTTGCCTAAAATGCTCTGATGTGAGGGTATCCACATAATGGGGGAATTTTCCTTCCTTGTTTCATTAGAAGTGTAGATAATTTTTGAATTTCTTGGACTAATGTATTTGTAGAGAAGAGATCTTATAGCGCCTATATGCTGGATTAAGAATCAGTGTGTATTAGGTAAGCTTCAGTTTTATTTGTCTCGAAAAAGTATAGTAATGCTTTCTTGATGGCATACAACTCACAACTAAATATAGAGTAGAAATGTGGTAATGTGTACAGTATAGTGTGATCAGGATAAACCACAGCACAACCACACCCGTTTTCAGTCTGCGATCCATCGGTATATATGTGAATATAATTTGGGTATTGCTGCCATTGTTCTTTCAGTAGTTGCTGGTATATCAGTTTATTTGTTTGACTTTTAACAAGGTAGGATATTTCCATGTTAATTTCAGGAAGTATAATTCTCCACGGAGGGATGTCTGTGGTTTGATTAATTGTGGCAATGTTAGAAAATGGTAAATGTTTTTCTTGAAAGAACTGTTTCTGTCTCAGTGCAAAAGGCATTGGATTTTTCTTCTGTAAATGTTCTTTCGGAAATATACAGGTTTTCATTTTTTAACTAGGCGAGGCTGCTATATTAAGTGCATAAGACGTACTCAACTGTTTTCTTCGTATACTAAGGGGCGGTTCATTTGCCTCTATTTGTAAACTAGCACTCGGGCTAGTTCGATATGCTCCTAAAATAATTCGAAGTGCTATTGTCTGAATTGTGTTGAGTTTATTTAATATAGATGGCTTTGCCGAATTAAATATTATACTGCCATAATCCAGTTTAGATCGAATAATGCTTCTGTAAGTATTTAGTAAGATTTTAAAATCTGCTCCCCAGTTCTTTGCTGCAAGTGTTTTTAAGATCACTATTCGTCTTATGCAATTTTGTTTGAGGGCAGTTATTTGAGGAGCCCATGTTAACTTCTGGTCGAATATAACGCCAAAAACCTTCATTGTTTTTACTACTGTTAAAATGTTACCACTTAAGTAAATTTTTGGCTGATAATTGAGTTTCCTTTGCATTGAAAATAATATGCATTTACTTTTAGAAGTTGATAATTTAAATCCGGTTTCCTTGGTCCAATGCTGTAGTTCTTGTATAATAGACTGAATAATAGCTTGTGTAGTTAATATATTTTTACCTTTGTAAAATATGGTGAGATCATCTGCGAAGGGACAACATTTAGCTGGTGCTTTTACATGGCAGGTAATGCTATTAATTGCTATCAGGAAGAGAGTAACGCTGATAGCAGAACCTTGGGGGACTCCATTCTCTGTTTTTACTATTTTTGGTATTATATTATTTACTCGCACTTGTATTGTTCGCGTCTTTAAAAGGTTGTGGATAAAATGAATCATGTTTCCTGTGATGCCGTGTTCTGCTAGTGTTTTATAACACCCATTCGCCATATCATGTCACAGGCTTTATGAATGTCCAAGCTAACAGCCAGTAGATGCTGCCCGCTGTGGAATGCGTCTGATATTTCCGTTTCTAGTGTGATCAAGGTGTCATTTGTCGAGTGAAATTGCCTGAAACCACTTTGCTCAGCACTGAAGAATTTTTGTTGTTCAAGGATCCACCTTAGGCGTTTGTTTATTATTTTTTCAAGCAGCTTACACATTGTACAGATTTTAAGCAATCGGTCGGTAGTTTTCTGGTTTACTTCTGTCAGTATCGGGTTTGTGGATTGGTATTACTATAGAATTTCGCCACTGGTCTGGGAATACTTGTTCACGCCAGATATAATTGTATATTTCGCATAGATATAAAATTCCATCAGATGAAAGTTGTTTTAAGAATTCGTATGAAATATTATCTGGCCCAGGGCTATTGCTTTTGCAGTATTTTAATGTTTCTTGTACTTCTTTTAGAGTAATTTTGTCGTCATATCTATGTTTTGTATGGTAATCTATTTTGTTAAAATCTAAGCTAGGAACGGTGTTTCTGAATGTTGTGCATTCCTGTTCGTAGTTGCTGTCACTTGATATTTGTGTAAAAGTGTCAGCTAGTGAATCTGCGATGGCTCGAGACTCGGTTAAAATGGTGGTACCTCGACACAACGCTGTTATTTCGTTATTCTTATAAACGCCTCTAATCTTTCTTATGTGATCCCATATAATCTGTTGTGGTGTTTGGTGAGTCATGTACGACAGATATGTTAACCAAGACGTTTTTTTTTTGTTTTTTTTGCTCTCTTTAATAATCTTCCTAGCTGTTGCCCTAAGTCGCTGAAATACTAACTTATTTTCTAAGGTGGGTCGTCTTTTATATTGGTAGAACTCCTTATTTTTGTTTTTAATTGCTAGTTTGCAGGTGTTATTCCACCAAGGAACAGATTTCTTATCATGTTGTATTGCGGTTCTGGTGACATTATTTTCTGCAGAGTTGATTATTAATGAAGTGAAATTATTAATGATACTGTTAATAGAAGTGCTATGAAATTGGTTTGCAGGTATAAGTGTAGTTATATGATCATCGATAGTTTCTTGGAAGCTGTCCAGTTAGCGTGTTTCAAGTTCCATTTGTTTTTATGTGAATTGTTTAGGCTTCCTGTTGCAATTTCAATTAGAAATGCGAAGTGATCGCTTCCAGAAGGAGCGTCACCAACTGACCAATTAATTATTGGAGCTATATCTGGAGAGCATATACAGAGGTCAATGCTGCTGAAGGTGTTATGGGATATACTGTAATGTGTAGGCATCTTTGAATTTAGAAGTACTACATCTTCTGTTTCTAAGAAAGATTCAATAATTTTCCCCCTTGAGTCGATATTCCGACATCCCCATAAGCTATTGTGGGCGTTAAAGTCGCCTAACAAAATATAAGGCTTAGGTAACTGATCAGTTAATTCCTTCAAATGTTGGAGGTCAATGGGTTGGCTGTTTGGTAAGTAGATATAACAAATACATATTGTAATGCACAGTAAAACGGTAACTGCTACTGCTTCGAATTTTGTTGTTATTGGTACTTCTTTGCTAACTATATTATTCCAAACGTAGGTAGCCACCCCTCCACTAGCACGGAGAGGAGTGTTTCGGTTCTTATTGTATACAGAATATTGTCTTATATTTATTGCAGAATTATTTTTAAAGTTTGTTTCCTGCAAGCAGATTATTTTAGGGTGGTATATAGAAATTAACTTCTGTAGAAATTCATACTGGGTTTTAAATCCATTTAGATTCCACTGAAGTAAAATAGATCCCATAAATTTAGAAAACAATTTGAATTTGAGTGTTGCCTATTGAATCATGTTGGTTTAGTGCTATGTTCTATATTAGACTTATCGACTAAAGCTTTTTCAATTCTGGTGGTTCTGTTCTTAATTGATTTATTCTTATAGTGGGGCTGAAGCATTCTAAGCATTTCAGCAAGGCCCTGAATGTTGTCTGTATGTGTATACGCTACTTTCAGTATATCAGATGTGCCTACTGAATTTTCATACAAGCTTTTAAGTTGTATGTAGTTCAGTGGAAAGTCGGATGGAGATTCCTCTAGCAGATGCTTAACTGGCTCCATTTGCTCGTCTAAGGTGTAAGGTGGCTCCTTTTTGGACTTCTTTGCTGGAGAATTTTTCTTTTTGCAATCATTAGAGATTACAGGAGCTTCATCCTCAGTATTGTAAGCTGGGGTTTCAGAGTGATTATCCTCAGACACAGTACAAACACTGCTGGAGGATTCACTTGGAATTGGTCTTTTATTCCCTGTTGGTTTGCTTTTAGATGGAGTTTGTGTGTTTGTTTCCATGGTGACCTGTGAATAGGTTTCAACTTCGTTTTCATTTTGTTCATTAATGTTTTCCTGTATTGCATTTCCTAGGGGGGGGGGGTTTATTTGGTTGTCTTCGTTGCCTTTTACTACATCACTTAGCAGTCTAGAGGTATGGTGGGGCTGCAATTTTAGTGTTGAAGCTCGCCGTGGGCAGTTCTGTTTCCTGTGACTTGTATCTCCACACACGAAACAGCTCTGTGGCTGACCAGGGTATGTTACTACTGCTGTACTATAAGCTATTTGAATTGCAACAGGGATATCAGTTTTCAGGTCCATGCGTACTGCTTTAATGCCATTGTTTACACCTGGAAGCATCTGTTGTGTGCTCCAAGTTTCATTTCTCACATCCTGTGTAGTGCCGTATTTACCAAGAGCTGCTCTTACAACTGAATTAGGGATTTAAGGAGGAACATCGAACACACGTACTGTTACTATTCGTGCATCTGCTGCTTCTATCCCCACTTTAGTTATTTCCCCTGAATCATATAACAATTCTGATTCCCCCCGATGCTTATCTAGTAATGTATTATATAATACTGGTGTGTTTACCTTCAAATATATGGCTCGTTCCCTGGTATGAAGCTGCAATGCGTGTACTTGATCTGCGTTGATTTCCATTTCCTTTACGATCCATTGATGTATTTCCTGTGCCGATGGCCTTGGTGCAGTTTGTAGAAACTGAATTTTAATGGTGTTAGTTCTTCTGTAGTTTTCCATCTTCGTTTCTTGTGTTGGTTATTTGACCAACAATGTAGGCTTCTAACCTCTACTCACAGGCTAATTAAATTTAAAGTTATTTACACTGTTTAGCACGAAATAACATATGAATAATTACCAGATGAACTAAATATATGGTTTAAGAACACCTGAAGATATTTTGAAAGCTGCTGGTAAGCTTATTTTGTTATAAATACTTAAAACTGAACAGCTTTTATAACCTTAACTTTTGCCAGAGTTATGGCCTACTCTATCTTTTTCAAACTATTCTTGGTCAAGTTAATCGATATAAACATTAGCAGACATTATCTTATTACTTGTTTTCTTCTAAGTAGAAAGGAAACAAGGGAATACATTAGGCTAACGTGATAATAATCAAATTTTCTAAAAACTGTCTGCTTCGTGATTAAAATTAAATCTTTTGCATAGGCAGGAGCTGCAAAATTCCTGCATAGGAAATGCTTAAGTATTTTAAAACTGAAGCCAAAAACAACAAATATCTCGGAAATGCTTAACTCTGAATCAAAACAGTTTAACAGTTATGCAAAAATCATTCAGAATTAAAAATACTTCAAGCTATTCCCAGAAAATACAAATATATATTTTATTTGTCATTTAAGTATGTTTAACATACGGTATTTAAATCATAATCGTTAGCCATTTTTGAGAGAGTCAAAATTTTCAATTTTTTTTCCATGTAAAGTGTGGGGAATTTCTTGAAAATCATCTTTGGAAGATGCAAAACTTAAAGTTTGGTATTTAATCGATTTTAGTTTTGAGTTATCGTGTTCACATACACACGGACATGCGCGAACCTTTTTCTAAAAATTAAAAATCTAGCTTTAATACTTTATAAATTTCTTTTATCAGTTTTGCCAAACAAAAATGACTGTAAAAGAAATTATTATTTCTGGCCGTGGTGCAAAAACGGTTTTAAATAATGAGAAGCGAAACCAATAATTGCCTAATACAAAAACATTATTCCTCGATGGAAGTTATGTTGGCATTTTCCTTGTATGCAACGCAATTATTTTGAGAACATCTTGTTTAAAGCGTTCGTTATACTCCCTCAAGTTCATCTTATTCACCAGCTACCTGAGACCATAAATTACGTTTTCCAAAACCATTATATTTAGATATTTTTAAAGAAACCGCGCTAATCGTCGAAAGCGTGCACCG
Source organism: Hymenopus coronatus (assembly GCA_030762935.1). NCBI lineage: Eukaryota > Metazoa > Arthropoda > Insecta > Mantodea > Hymenopodidae > Hymenopus > Hymenopus coronatus. The sequence continues at coordinate 43,333,122 of CM060899.1, forward strand.
AAAATAAAAAGTAATAATAACAATAATAAGGATGCTTAGGTCTGGAAACATGTTCTCGATACTTTATAAGTTGCAATTAGTTATTTGAAGGCTGAAATTAGTTGTTATCAACATAATGACCAGTATCCAGAATAAATGGACAGGTGCATAGATTCGATGCAAGTAAACACGGCTTAAATTGGGGCCCTCTACGTGACGTACTGCTCTCCCCCCCTCCCACTCCACTTCCTGTACATCTAGGAGCTGAACAATGCCGGGCGCTTACCTAAATTTGTACAGCAGAAGGGGAAATGGGATCTTCGCGAGATTTTTGCTTCACGTCAAGGTATAACAGCTGCTACCGTTACAATGGCGGAGCGTGCACGCGGGGAGCATTTACACCAAATAACAACACTATCTTTAACCTAGTCTGTGATTGACACGTAACAAAAAATCGAAGGAAACACGAATCCTTCCGACATAATCTGTGTTTATACCCCATTCATTGCAGTTCACGCCTTTTTCTTGAGAAGCTTTCGTAACGAACTTTTTAGAAACGGTGAAATAAAATGTACATACAAAGCTGTAGGGGTTATAAAAACTGGATATCTAAATACATTTTGAAATTTACAAAAAAAGAAAAAAAAATCTGATTTGTTCCTTTCATATGATTCCTCTAAATCTCTGCAATAAATTGTTAAACTAACCGAGAAAAAATTATCAGAAATTGTCTTATTAGTTGCTTCCTTGTAAATAGAAGGAAAATAAAGATCTACACTAGGCTAAACCGATTTTAAAAGTTGGTTGCTAAGTGTTTGTGTGGCCAGAAGTTAAATTCCCGCATGAGAAAAATATACATTTTTTTAAAACTGAAAGCAAATGGATATCTCAAAAAACGGTCAAATCCACGAAAAAAGAAATCTGATCTGATCCATTCACATGACCGTCTCTACATCTCTGCCATAAATTGTTTTTAAAAAGCATATTCTTCTATTTACTTCATGCTAATCCAGGAAAAATTAGCAGAAATAGTCTTATTACTTGCTTCATGGAAAGTAGAAGGGAAATAAGGGAGTGCTTTTGGCTAAAGACACAGTCAAATCATTTAAAAACTGGTTGCTATATGATTGAAGTTCATTTGTTTCTATGGCCAGGAGTTGAAAAATTCCTGTAAGAGAAAAGTATATGTATTTTAAATCTGAAACCAATAACAAGTAATACCTCAAAAAACGATCAACTCTGAATGTATGTAATATAAAATGTGTACCTTAACCAGCTAACAGAATGCGTTTATCTCTTATGGTTTACCAGTTATGCAACATTCCAAAAAAAAATCATCTAGAATAAAGATGTCTTTAGAGGCTAATCCCAGATAGTTCAATCTGTAAATTTATACTCATATCTCAAATAAGACAGATTTTAATCAAAATCATTAAAATAATTTTGGATACTGGGGACCCTAAAATACATATTTCCGGTGAAATCTCGGTATCGAATTTTTTAGTGTAATACATTACCTCCTTTATACACTACACATAGTACGTGTAGAGAAAGTAAAAATCTGATGAGTTCCATTCACATGACTTTCTCTACGTCTCTGTAACAAATTATTGTTTAAAAGCTTATTCTTCTACCTACTTCATGCTAATCGAGATAAACATTAGCAGAAATGATTTCTTGTAAGAGGAAGGGAAATAATGGAATACAGTAGGCTAAATGTCTTCGCTAGCTGCCATGCGGTTGAAATCCATTTTTTTTTTTTTTTTTTTTTTTTTTTTTTTTTTGCATTGCCAGGAGTTGATAAACTTCCGTATGTGAAAAGTTAAAGGTATTTTAAAACTGAAACCAATAATAAGGAATATTTAAAAAATAGCCAACTGCACGACAAAAATGTATATGACATAAATTGTATGCTTCAACGAGATCTACATATTTAGTGTGGTAAGTTTTGTCTATCTTTTACGGTTTACCAGCTATGCAAAATTCAAAAAAATTAATCCAGAATAAGGTGGTCCTCACAGACTATTCCCAGAAAATTCAAGATATACATTTTCTTTGTAATGTAAATGTCTTAAATATGAGAGACTTTAATAAAAATCATTTTTGAGAAAACCAAAATGTTCGAAAAATTTTTCCAAGTAAAGGGTAGTTTGGGGTGGGGGATTTTTCTTGGAAATCGTCGTGTCGCATCTTTGGAACATACTGAACTTAAATATCAAGTTTGGTATTTAACGGACTTTTCGTTTTTGAGCAATGCTGCCCAAAGACATACACATACGACCATTTTTCTAAAACAATTTTTTTTTTATTCATGGTCTCAAACCATATATTTCCGGTGAAATCACGGTATCGAATTTTTGGATGCATTACAATACCTTCTCTTTACACGGTGTACATAGTACGTGTAGAGAAAGTAAAAAGGTATTCCAAAGGGCGTGAAGAAGTGCGCATAATTGCTAAATACCCACAGAAACACACTGTCAAATACTCAGAAACCTATAAGCTGGCATAACTACACGAATACAAATAGAATCGTTCAAGATACCATCTTGTATAAGAATATTGCATTCTCTCGCCGTTGCAGAACATTCATCTAGGAAATCTATAAATGCTAGACGTCAGAAAGAACAAGACATTTGCTTTGATGTGTAAAAAGTGTTGAGATAAAAAGAGTTCGATACCTAACTACTGTCAAATGTTTGACAGGTTCATTGTAGTGCTGGAGGAAGGAGTGAGAGGCAGAGAAAGGGCTTTTTCACACCTTTGAATAAAGCAGCTGAGGATTTCCTTCATTGTGTCCACCACTTACAATTTCTGCAGCTAAAGTAGATTTTTTTTCTTTCAAATCTGGATTTCGTGTTTTCTATTATTTTTCAACATTTGGGTTCCGTTGGGAGATCATTCTGAGCAAGTTCAAATTACTCTTGCTTTCAAAAGTTGAAGGCAAAAAACCGTTGTAAAAAGTCAAAATGATATGTTTTGCTGAGGCTTGGTTTAAATTCATGAGATATGAACGACTTCGTGTATCCGTTAAGACGAACCTTTTTGAGGATGCATAGTGTCAGACCATGGGCCCTATACAGAACTTCCTGCTTCTAATATTTCAATTCGCTCTTATCTAACTTCAATAAGTAAAGGGGAGTATTGTTTCCCATTCAAACTTTCTATACTAAAATGTAAATTGTAAATAAAATTATTAAAAATAAGCTGTGTTCCATTCACACGACTTTCTCCGCATCTCTACGACAAATTATTGTTAAAAAGCTTATGCTTCAATTTACTACATGCTAATCGAGAAAAAATTAACAGAAATAGCCTTATTACTCGCTTCCTTGTAAGCAGAAGCGAAATAAGGGAGTACCATAGGTTAAAGTGATAGTAAAAACTGGTTGCTATGTGACTGAGGTTCCTTTGTTTGAATAGACAGGAGTTAACAAAGTCCTGTGTGAGTAAAGTATAAGTTTTTTAAAGCTGAATCCGAAAAGAAGGAATATCTAAAAAAAGGATTAACTCCACGAAAAAAATGCATATACCATAAATTGTGTGTTTTAAAGTGCTCCACATTTTCTATGTGGTAAGTTTTTCCCCATATCTTACGGTTTAGCAGTTATGCAAACCCGTAAAATTCATCCAGAATAAAGTAGTTTCAGAGGCTATTCCCAGAAAATTCAATATATACATTTTATTTGTCAAGTAAATACCTTTAATATATAATACATTAATGAAAATCGTTAGAGCCATTTGTGAGAAAACCAAAATTTTGGAAAAAATTCCATGTAAAGGGTAATTTGGGATGGGGGATTTTTCTCAAAATCTTCGTGTCGCATCCCTGGAAGTTTGGTATTTTACCGACATTTCGTTTTTTTCAATTATCGTGTTCACGGACACACTGACACACGGACACATACACACACACACACACACACGTGAAAGTGCTTTTTACTTTCTCTATACGTACTATGTACATAGTGTATAGAGAAGGTATTACACTCCACCCAAAAATTCGATACCGATATTTCACCGGAAATATATGTTTTAGGATCCCCTGTATCCCCCCCCAAAAAAAAGCATTTTCAGAAAAAGGTCCGTGTGTGCCCGTGTGTCTGTGAACACGACAACTGCCAAACCGTAAGAGATGGATAAAACTTACAACCAAAAAATTTAGAGAAGCTTAAAACACACAAATTTTCTTATATACATTTTTTTCGTAGAGTTGATCGTTTTTGAGACACTCCTTGTTTTTTGGTTTCAGTTTTAAAAAACATACCTTTCTCATACAGGAATTTAACAATTCCAGTCCATAAAAACAAAGGAACTTCAGTCACATAGCAACCAACTTTTGACTATCACTTTAACCAACCGTACTCCCTTGTTTCACTTCTACTTACAAGGAAACAAGTAATTGGACTATTTCTGCTGATTTTTTCTCGATTAGCAGGAAGTAAATAGAAGCATTAGGTTTTTAACAATAATCTGTTGCAGAGATGTAGAGAAAGCCATGTGAATGGAGCACATCAGATTTTTTTGAATACAGTTGACCCTAAAACATATGTTTCCGGTGAAATCTCGGTATCGAATTTTTGGTTGCACTACGTACATAGTACGTGTAGAGGAAGTAAAACTTCCACATTCTTTCTGTACATCACTATAACAAATTATTGTTAATATGCATATTCTTCTATCAATTTAGTGACCCCCGAGCTAAAGATTAGCAGAAATTGTCTTAATTGCGCGCTTTCTTGTAAGTAGGAGGAAAATAAGGGAATATGTTATTCTAAAACAATAGTCAATTTTTTTTAAAAGCCAGTTGTCATGTGGAAGAAATCCGTTTCTAACCTGGGCCAGGAATATACAACCTTCCGTGTGGATAAAAAAAAAGTATTTTAAAACTTAAAAACAAATAACAAGAATTATCTCATAAATGGTCAATTCAAATAAAAAAGCTTATATGACATAAATTGTGTAATTTACCGTGACCTACATTTTTGTGTAATAACTTTTTGTCTATATCTTATGATTTACCAGTTACGCAAAATTCAGCAAATTTCATTCAGAGTAAAGAGGTCTTTAGAGGCTATTCCCAGAAAATTCAATAAAAACATTTCATTTGTTATTTATATCTTAAATATAAGAGATTTTAATCAAAATTGGTAGAGCCATTTTTGAGAAAATCAAAATTCTCTAAATTATTTCCATGTAAAGGTTATTTTAGGGGGGTGTTTCTCAAAGTCTTCGTGTCACATCCCTGGAAGATACTTAGCTTAAATACCACGTTTAGTATTTTACCGACTTTTTGTTTTTGAGTTACCGTGATCACAGAAAAACGGACACAAACACGGACGTTTTTCTGAAAATAGCTTTTTTTGGATACAGGGAGTCCCAAAACGTTTATTTCCTGTGAAATCTCGGTATCAAATTTTTGGGTGGAATGCAATATCTTCTCTATACACTATGTACACAGTACGTGTAGGGAAAGTAAAAACAAACCAATTTTACTTTTTCCATCACGTATGTGCAACATACACAGCAGATAGAGAATGTATTGTATTCGCTCAAAAATTCGATACCGAAATTTTATCAGAAATACATATTTTATGGTCCTCTGAATCAATTTTATTTGGAAAAATGTCCGTGTGTGTGTCTGTGAACAGGGTAACTCAAAAACGAAAAGGCGATAAAATACTAAATTTGTATTTAGTCCTGTATCTTTCAAGGATGTAACACTAAGATTTAGAGGATAATCCCCCCACCTCAAATTACCCTTTACTTAGAAAAAAAATCGAACATTTTGATTTTCTCAAAAATGGCTTGAAAATAGCCCGTGAGATCATTTATAATCTGAATGACTTTTGTATAACTGGTAAACCGAAAGAGACAAAGGCTTCCTAGACAAAAAAGTAGATCTCGTCAAAACACACAATTTATGTCATATACATTTGTTTCGCTGAGTTGACCACTTCCGAACTGTTATTGTTATAATTGTTAAAATTTGCAATACTGTTCTTCTCAAATGGGAAGTCGTTGTTCACTTTTTTCCCATCTTGGTGATGAAAAGAAAAGGTAAACATCCTTGAGTCACATGGCGATAGCTTTTAAAATATTTGATTGTCGTTTTAGCCTAGTTCCTCATCTCACATGTAAACTTTGAATACAGTGACTCATGACTTTTCTACAATGTTCCATTTATTTGGTTCTGCAGTGTAGGAGATAGTCCGCGAACATAATGACTATACAAATGTTTTACAAGCCATACTATATCATAAGCTGAGAGCTAATGAAATCTAATACTTACCATTTATGTTAGTTTTCGATCTTCTTCAACTTAATTGCAATTCCGATTGAAAACTCAAGAGATAGATGGATGACTCCAACCTATAAAAAGAAAAGAGGAAAACACATTATATTAAACGCGTACAAAGCATCACAATAATTATGTACAGTATAGTTGTTAAATGTGCGTTTTATTCTGCGAGTAGGAAAGTTTACGCAACGAGGCTGAAAGTTGAGTATAACAATTGCAGGATAAAAACCTGATGATGTGTTTCATACACATTACTTTCTCAACCTATTCTACAAGTTATTGTTAAAAAGCTTATTCTTCTATCTACTTCATTCTAATCAAAAATAACATTATAAAAAATGGTCTTATTCCTTGCTTTCTAGTAAGTGCAACGGGAATAAGAGAATCGCTTTGTGATGCAATTTATCACCAGGATAGAAAAAAATCTGATGTGTTCCATTCACATGACTTTCTCTATATCTCTGCAATAAATTATTTTTAAAAAGCTTATGCTTCTATTTACTTAATGCTAATCGAGAAAAATTAGCAGAAATAGTCTTATTTCTGGCTTCCTTGTAAGTAGAAGCGAAATAAGGGAGTACCATAGGTTAAAGTGATAGTCAAAAGCTGGTTGCTATGTGACTGAAGTTCCTTTGTTTGTATGGACATGAGTTCAAAAAGTTCTATATGAGAAAAATATAAGTTTTTATAGCTTAAACCAAAAACAAGGAATATCTCAAAAAGAATCAACTCCACGAAAAAAATGTACACAACATAAATTGTGTGTTTTAATGTGCTCTACATTTTTTGTGTGGTAAGTTTTTGTCTCTCTGATACGGTTTAGCACTTATGGAAATTCCGTAAAATTGACTCAGAAACAAGTAGTCTTCAGGGCTATTCCCAAAAAATTATTTTAATCAAAAAAGCTAGAGCCATTTTTTAGAAAATCAAAATTTTCGAAAAAAGTTCCATGTAAAGGGTAGTTTGGAGTAGAGGTATTTTTCTCAAAATCTTCGTATCGCATCCCCGGAAGATACTAAACTTAAATACCAAGTTTGGTATTTTACCGACTTTTCGTTTTTGAGTTATCGTGTTCACAGACACACGGACACACTGACACACGGACACAGGGACACACACGGACCTTTTTCTGAAAATACTTTTTTGTATACAGGGGATCCTAAAGCATAAATTTCCGGTGAAATCTAGGTATCGAATTTTTTGGTGGAGTGCAATACATTCTCTATACACTATGTACATAGTGCGTCTAGAGAAAGTAAAAAATCCTAAATGTTCCAATCACATGGCTTTCTCTGGCTGTTCCACAAAGAAGTTTTCCTTACAAAAGATTATTCTTTTATTTACACCATGATAGACATTAGCAGTATTGTCTTGTTACTTGCTTCTTCGTATATAGAAGCGAAATAAAGGAATGCACACGCTAAAGAGATAGTAAAATATTTTAAAAGCCGGTTACATTGTGAAGCAATTGAAATTCCGTTTTCTTTGCTTGCTAGGAGTAAACAAAAGAGGGAGAAATATGACTTACCGTTTAAGTAGCTTAAAAGTGAAATCAATAGCTCGGAATATCTCGAAAACTGTGAACTCTAACAAAAATGTATATGACGCAAATTGTGTGTTTTTACGAGTTCAAAATTCTTTAAGTAGTAGTTTTTGTTTATCTCTTACGGTTTACGAATTATACTAAACTCATCCAGAATGAAGAGGACTTCAGAGACTATTCCCAGAAAATTCAAGATATACATTTTGCGGTCATGAAAATATTTTAAACATTATGATATTTCAATCAAAGTCATTAGAGTAATTTTTGAGAAAATCAAAATTGTCGGAAAGTGTTCCATGTAAATAGTAGTTGGAGATGTGCAATTTTCTAGAAAATCTTCGTGTTCCATTTTTGGAAGATACCGAACTTAAATATCAAATTAGTATTTATTGGGCTTTTCGTTTTTGAACAATTCTGTCCACAGACACACATAAAGAAACACACATAAACGAAGATGTTTTTAAAAATGCATTTTTTGGATTCAAGGGGCCTAAAAACGTATTTCCGATGAAAACTCGGTAGGTATCGAATTTTAGGGTAGAACACATTACATTCTCTGTCCAATATGTATATTGTACGCAAGTGCTAGAGAAGGTAAAAATATAATATTTGAAATTTCAAAACTACTAACAATGAACAACTCGGAAATGGCCAACTCGTGTGTAACATAAAGTGTGTGCTTTAACGAGATTTACATTTTTTGTGTAGGTGTTTTAATCTATGTCTTACAGTTTACCAGTTATGCAAAGGTCATTCAGAATGAAGAGGTCTCCATAGGCTATTCTCAGGAAATTCAAAATACATATTTTATTTGTTATGTAAATATCTTCAATATACGGTATTTTATTAAAATCGTTTGAGCCATTTTTTCGAATTTCTTTCCATGTGAAGGGTAGCCTGGTGTGCGGGGATATTCATCAAACTCTTTGTGTCACATCCTTGGAATATTATAAACTTAAATACCAAATTTCGTTTTTGAACTATCGTCTTCACAGACATACCAATACAGATTTTCTTTTAACATACTTTTGGGGGGGGGGGTAAGAGGACAGGGAACCGTGAAACATTTATTTCCGGTGAAATCTCGGTATCAACATTTTGGATGGAGTGCAATACCTTCTCTACCTATGTACAATAAACTAAGAAGTAGAGAAAGCAAAAGTCAATAATGACTTCCCATTTGAGAGAAATATAGAATTGACAATTTTAGTGCAATCTTGGAAATGTATATTTAAAAATTATATTTATATGTATTTTTTAACCAGATCTATATTTTTGTGCAGTAGGTCTTTCTGTATTCTTACCGTGTACCAGTTATGCAAAAAATCATCCAAAATAAAGAATTAAGTGACTATTTCCAGAAAATTCAATATAATCATTTCATTTGGTATGTAAGTATATTTAGTAAAAATTCCTAAGAGCCATTTTTGACAAAAGCAACATTTTCGAAATGTTTTCCATGTAAGGGGTAGTTTAGATTAATGAGATTTTCATGAAAATATTTGTGTCGCCTCTTGGAAAGTACTATCTTACATAGGTACCAAGTTAGGTATTTTATCGACTTTTCGTTTTTGTGTTATCGTGTTCAGAGGCTCACTGACATACGGACACACACACCTATTTCTAAAATCTTTTTATACCAGGGATTTTAAAACGTGTACTTCCAATGAAGTCTCAGTATCGAATTTTTGGGTGGAGTGCTTTACCTTCCCTACCTATGTATGTACTAAGAACAAAAGTAAAAATCTGATGTGTTACATACACACGACTTTCCCTACCTATTCTGCAACAAATATTCTTAGAAAAGCTTATTCTTCTCTCTAATTTGAACCAATGAAGATAAGCATTAGCAGAAATTGAATTGTTGCTTAGTTCCTTGTAGTTACAACATAAATAAGGTAGTGGGCTTAGTTAAAGCAATAGTCAAATGTTTTAAAAGCTGTCGCCATGTGACACCAGTGATTTTCCTTATCTTTGCATCACTAGGATGGAAAAAAAGTGAACAACGACTTCCCACTGAGAAAAATGCAATATTGGAGATTTTAAAACTAATAGTAATTAATAACTGTCAACTCAACGAACCAAATGTATATGAATTAAAGTATGTCTTAATTAACTTCAAACCACTTAATGCTTCCCAAACGAGAAGCTCTAATCTGTTTAATGTCTCTTTTGGTTTACTCCGGCATTGGAAAGAGAACCAAATTTGAATGACAATCCATAGCGTTGGTCATTAAACGATTTGACTGTCCCTTCAGCCTAGAGTACACCCTTACTGTTTTAGCATCATATAGATAAACGAATAATGTTTTAGGAGAATAGTTTGTTTTGACTCATCAGATTCTTATTTTCTCTACAAGTACTATGTACATAGTGTATAGAGAAGGTATTCTAATGCATCCAAAAATTCGATACCGCGATACATGTTTTTGGGACTCCCTGAATAAAAAGGAAGTATTTTTTTAAAACTGTCAGTGTGTCTGTCTGTCTGTTCAAGAAAATCCCCACAGACTCAACTACCCTTTACATAAAAAAATCGAAAATGTTGATTTTAATTAAAATCTCTTATATTTAAGATATTTATATGACCAATAAACTGTATATCTTGAATTCTCTGGGAATAGCCTCTGAAGACTACTTTATTTTGGATGAATTTTAAGGAATCTTTCATAACCGCTAAAGCGTAAGAAATGGACAATAACTTATCAAAAAATGTAGAGCACATTAAAACACACAATTTATGTTATATAATTCTTTTTGTGGAGTTGACTGTTTTTTGAATATTCTTTGTTTTTGGTTTCAGCTTTAAAAAACTTTTCTCATACATGAATTTGTCAACTCATGTTTATACAAACAAAGGAACTTCAGTCACATAGCAACCAGCTTTTGACTATCACTTTAAATCTTTTTGCTGATTTTTTTATCGATTACTATTAAGTAAATAGAATAAGCTTTTTAACAATAATTTATTGCAGAGATGTAGACAAAGTCATGTAAATGGAACACATCAGAATTTTAATATATGTAAAGTTGTGAATGTAATGGAATATAACGTTTGAAGTTGAATAAACTATAAAAGTTTTGAATACATGACTTGATTTAAGAAAAGAGGCACCGGGATATGGTATTCCAAGTGTTCATCATAGACCTCTCTGTTCCCTGGTTATTTATTTATTCATTTATAGTAAGTGGGAAGTTGGTTGTAAAGTATTACAGTTTAGAAAGTGCTTGTAACTTAGGTACACATATTTCCCTAAAGTTAATAGCGGGTAATTAGTGTGACGAGAGGTTGGTTTTATGAGGATTAATAAATCAAATTTAACATCCTTCTGAAGTTTACTGATGCGTCACCTGCGTGCGTGCTTTGTGTGAGCAAAATATTTCTTTCAATTAATTTTTACTTTTTCTAGTCCAAATGTACAATGTACACAGTGATACACCGTATTCTATCCAAATATTCGATACCAAGATTTCATCTGAAATATATGCTTTGAGGTCCTTTGAATCCGAAAAAAAGGATTTTAGAAAAAGGTCCCTAAGATCGTTAGAAGCCAGCTTGGTATTTCAATTTAGTAGCTTCCAAGGTTACGACATGGAGATTTTTCAAGAAAATCCTTCCAACACAAACTACCTTTACATAGAAAAAAATCGAAAATTTTGATTTTCTCAAAAATGACTAACGATTTTGATTACAATGCCGTATATTAAATATATTTACATGGTAAATAAAATATATATCTTGAATTTTCGGGTAATATCCTCTAAAGACCTCTTTGTAGAGAATGAATTTTGCTAAATTTTACGTAACTAGTAAACTTACAAAACACACTTCACAAAAATGTAGATCACATTAAAACACACAATTTATGTCATTTACGTTTTTTTCGTTGAACTGACCATTTCTGAGATATTCCTTGTAATTTGTTTCTGATGTAAAATACTTAAGCTTTTTTCACACGGAAAGCTGTAAACTGCTGCCCCTGCATAGAAACGGATTTCATCCAAATGGCAAACAGCTTTTATAAGATTTGACATCACTTTAGCCCTTTTCCTTCTACTTATAAGGAAGTAATTAATTACTACACTTTTTGCTAATGTTTATCTCGATTATCATAAAGTGGATGGAAGAATATGCTTTTTAACAATAATTTGTAACAGCAATGTACAGGAAGTTATGTGAATGGAACACATCAGATTTTTACTTTCTCTAGTCCAAATTCACAAGTTCACAGTGAAAAGAGAAGTACTGTATTCCATCCAAATATTTGATACTGAGATTTCACCTGAAATACGTGTTTTGAGGCCCCTGTGTTCGAAAAAAGTTAGATAAAAGTCCGGTGTGTGTCGGTGAACATAATAGTTCACCGTTAAAAACCTAACTTGGTATTTAAGTCCTAACTTCTCTCAGAAGAAGAGAAAATGCGCAAGTGGCTGTATTCCTAATTGGTTCAAAACAACAAGTAAATAATTATTGAATTGCTGGGGTAGAATTTGACGTCTTATTTACGAACATATCAAGCTGTTCTCAGTTAGCTATAAGTTGTGGATACAGAATTACTTCATTATTTATTTATTTCCTGCGATCTACAGCACTAAGATTGCATGAAAAGTTGCATCCAACTCGTAGAGATTCTTAACATGATTCTCGTGAAAGTAGTTTATACTCGTGTCATAACTGAGATTAAGAAATTGTTACTACACTGTTATACAGGGTGTTTCAAAAATACGGGGCATAATTTCAGGTATGTATTTCCCACATGTAGACAATCAAATTAGCTAATTACAACATGTGTCCGGAAATGCTTCATTTCCGAGTTATGGCCTTCACAACATTGAAATTCACTGGAACGTTTTTCTTTCCGCAGGTTGTTGTCATTACAGAAGATGTTCAAAATGTTTACTTCCTGCTTGAATACATACCTCACATCGATGTCTCATTGACCTGCGAACACGATCCCAAACTGCAGGAGTATTGCGTATGTCCTCACAACTTGCCACAATTCGATTCCGAATGGATTCCAAATCCGGCACCGGAGACGAATAAACCAATGATTTTAAATGACCCCACAAGTAGAAATCGAGAGGGTTCAGATCAGGTGAGCGTGGAGGCCAAGCAATTGAGCCACCTCTACCTATCCATCGATCAGTAAACCTTCGATCCAAGTACCGGCGAGCCGTAAGACTGAAGTGTGCAGGAGCACCATCATGCAAGAAGTGAATGTGTTGATGATTGATCAGTGGAGTGTCTTCGAAAACGTCAGGTATGGTGTTTTCCAGGAAGTTCGTGTACGCCTGCCCCTTAAGTCTGTTTACAAGTACATGGGGTCCAACTAATCGATCACCAATGATACCGGCCCACATGTTGAGGGAGAACCGCACCTGGTGATGAGATACAACAGTTGCACGTGGGTTTTCATGCGACCATACATGTTGATTGTGGAAATTTGTTATGCCATCTCTTGTGAACTGTGCTTCATCTGTAAATAATACGACGGCAGAAAAGTTCGGATTTACACCACACTGCTGCAAGAACCACTGACAGGACCTAACTCGTGCAGGGTAATCTGCTGGTGACAGGGCCTGTACACGTTGCAAATGATAAGGATACAATTGATACTCGTTCAACAGTCTCAGACAGTCGTATGAGGAACATTGACTTGCAACGCTAACCGTCGTGTGCTGATAGAAGGAGTCCTGTCCACAGCCTCCAGAATCTCCTCCTGCACTTCTGGAGTTGTAGATCTTGGTCATCCCCTTCCCAAACCAGGAGAGGTGAATGTTCCATACTCGCACAGACGGGAATGGAGACGTACAAATGTCTTCCGATCTGGACATTGTCGCTGTGGGTACCTCTCCTGGTACAAACGACGAGCCAGCGCAGCATTGCCGTCCGTCTTACCGTACATGAAGTGTATCTCTACCAGCTCTTGATTTGAATACATGTCGCACAGTCTTAACGCCTAAAGAACACTGAATGTAACCTTCCTCAGAATGAACTATCAGAGCGCCCTCCTAATGTCTCCTTTGACGGCAAAGACCTGCGGAAAGAAAAACGTTCCAGTGAATTCCAACGTTGTGAAGGCCATAACTCGGAAATGAAGCATTTCCGGACATGAACTATTTTGATTGTCTACAGGTGGGACTTTCAATGTTGTAAAGGCCATAACTCGGAAATGAAGCATTTCCGGACACATGTTATAATGAACTATTTTGATTGTCTTCGTGTGGGAAATACACACCTGAAATTATGCCCCGTATTTTTGAAACACCTTTTATAGCTTTGGAGAAAATAAAAATCTGTTGTGTTCCATTCACATGATTTTCTCTAGCGTTAAACAAACAACTTTCCTTACAAAAGATTATTCTTTTATCTACGACATGCTAATCAAGTTGAACATTAACAGAAATTGTCTTATTATCTTTTAAAAGCTAGTCTTTTGTGAAGCAATTAAAGTTTGGCTTGTTTTACAGTATACCAGTAGAGAGATGAAACGAAACTCACTTTCCATTTGAGAAAACTTTAAATAGTTTAAAATTGAAACAAATAACAAGGAATATCTCAGTAAAGGTCAGCTGTACATAGAAAGCGTAATGGCATAAAGTATGTGTTTTTACGATATCTAAAATTGTTGTGCAATAGGGTTTTGTCTATCTCTTGCTGTTTAACCGTTAAGCAAAGTTCTTAGAAACTCATCCAGAATAAGGAGGTCTTTAGAGGCTATTCCCAGAAAATTCAATATATACATTTTATTTTGTCATATAAATATCTTTAATATACAGGATTTTAATTAAAAGTGTTAGAGCCATTTTTGAGAAAATCAAAATTTTCGAAAATTTTTCCATCTAAAGGGTAGTTTGGGTTGGGGGATTTTTCTCAAAATTTTCGTGTCACCTCCCTGGAAGATATTAATCTTAAATACCAAGTTTGGTAGTTTACCCACTTTTTGTTTTTGAGTTATCGTGTTCACAGACACACGGACACATACACACACGGACCTTTTTTCCCAAAATGCTTTTTATGGATACAGGGGGCTCTAAAACACATATTTCCAGTGAAATCTCGGTATCGAATTTTTGGTTGGAGTGCCACTACCTTCTCTATACACTATGTACATAGTACGTGTAGAGAAAGTAAAACAGTAATAGGAAAAACTCCTGAATTAAAGGAGAACCTCAAAACACTTGATATATTTTCTTGTCACGTCCTGTAAAAGTTTCTTTTCAAAGTAGTGTAGCAACTTTAAGTTAGACTAAATATTAGCGTTACATTTTGGGTCCCGTAGTTCTATCACCTATCTAATCTTCAGGGCAACGTTATAGATAATGAGTTGGCTGCAGGTCATGGTTGTAGAACTTGCTGAGCATAGGAGTAAGTTGCTACCAAGAGCCTGGTTTTCTCTACGTGTTTCAGTACTACAGTGTACATAGTAGATAAAGCGTTCCATTCACATAACTTTCTTTACTTATTCTTCAAGCAAACTTCAAGCTTCTTACAAACGCTTATTCTTTCTACTTCATGCTTTTCGAGACAACCTTTAGCAGAATGGCTTTATTGCTTAGTTCCTTATAAGTAGTAGGAAACTAAGAAAATAAAGTAGGCTAAAGTGAGTCAAATGTTTTAAAAGCTGTCGCTTTGCGAATGTCGTTGAAATTCGCTCCTTTGCATGGTTCAAAGTAAAACAAAAGAAAGAGACACGGCTTCCTGTTTGAGAAAATATTAAAGACATGAATTGTGTGTTTTAAAGACATCTATATATATATGGTGTAGTAAGTTTATGTTTATCTCTTATCTATGGTTTATCGGTTATGCAAAGGTGTACTTTAAATTTTCCATGTAAATAATTTTAATGTATGTTATTTTAATCAAAATCGTTGGAGCTATTTTTGAAAAAAAACAAATTTTGTGAAAAAATTTCCGTTTGAAGGTTAGTTTGGGGCGGGCAAATATTCTTGAAATTCTTCGTGTTTCACCCTTTATAGATACTAACATAGAAATCCAGTTTGATATTTAACGGACTTTACTGCTTTGAGCTATTCTAAAAATGCTTTTTATGGATTGAGGGGTCCTCAAAACATATATTTCTGGTCAAATCTGATTACGAATGTTTGGGTGGCATGCAATATCTTCTCTACCTACTATGCAAGTGTACATATGCTCTAGAGAGAATAAAAATTAAACATATCCACTTCTAGTTTTGAAATGGATACTTATTGATTTTATGTCTATTAGACTAATGAAAAAGCACACCTTCTTTAATGAAAAACCAGACTAGATGTGTTCAGAACGCATCGGGAACTGCTTCGACTATCCAACTAATAATTTTGATTAAGATGCCATATGTTTAAGTAATATTATAAACAAAATGTAACAACCATAGAAGACCTTTTCATTCTGGATGACTTTTGTATAACTGTTTAACCATAAGAGATAGTCAAAAACTTACTGCACAAAAAGTATATATTTCGTTAAAACAAACAATTGATGTCATATACAATTTTTGTTAAATCGTTAACTGTTTCCGAGATAATCCTTGTCATTGGTTCGATTTTGAACAACTTATAACTTTCTTTCAAATACAGCAATCTTTCGCTTCATCTCTTTTTTGTTTTACTCCTGGTCATGCAAAGAGAACTTAAATTATTTCACATAGCGACCAGTTTTAAAGCTTTTGACTGTTGCTTCAGTTTAATGTATTACTTTATTTCTGTTCGGGTTATAAGGAAGTAGCAACGTCACCCATCTGCTAATGCTTATATCGATTATTACTATTATTATTATTATTATTATTATTATTATTATTATTACTATTATTGTGACTGTGTTGTTGTTACACAGCCTATTGTTGCCTTTACAATAAAATAAGTCTAATTTTATTTAGGTCATTACTGCATTTCTACCCATTTAGAAAGTATTTTTACTCTCTCTACACGTACTATGTACAAAGTGTAAAGAGTAATGCACCCAAAAATTTGATAACGAGATTTCACCGAAAGTACATGTTTTGGGCCCCCTTGAATAAAAAAGAAAACATTTGTAGAAAAATACCCGTGCATTTGTGTATGTCTGTATGTCTGTGGACACCATAGCTCAAAAACGAAAAGACCACCAAACTAGAAATTTTGAAGATTTTCAAGAAAATTCCCCCATCCCAAACTACCCTTTACATGGAACATCTTTCGAAAATGTTGATTGTCTCAAAAATGGATCTAACGATTTTGATTAAAATACAATGTGCTTAGTATATATTTAAACAAACGAAATGTACATCTTGGATTTTATGGAAATAGCCTCTGAAGACCTCTTCGTTCTGGATGACTTTTGTAAAACTGATAAACTATAATAAAAGGTATACAAAAACTTACTACACAAAATTATTATGGGTTTCAATTTTAGTCCCTTCAACTTTTCTCAAACGGGCAGAAGAGAGATTTGAATTTCAATTGTTTCACATAGCGACGGCTTTTGAAGGTCGAGACTATCGCTTTAGCCTGTGCAATTTCACGTGTCCCTTCTACTTACAAAGGATATTGTAATAAGACTAATTCTGCTTACGTTTATCCTGATTAGCATGATGCAGATAACAGATTAATGTTTTGAATAAAAGGTTTGTTTACCGAACTACTAGAGAACATCATGGAATGGAACAAATTAGATTTTTCCCCTTCTACTTACAATAAACCAAACAAGAAGAACAATTTCAGCCAAAGTTATCTCAATTATTATGAAGAAAATATAAGAATAAACTTTTTAACAATAATTTATTACAGAGATGTAGAATGGAACACATCAGATTTTTTTTTACAACATTTTACGTGTATGCAGGCCCCAATTAGGACCTCTGACGCCCCTGGGAAAAAAAAAATTTGCTGCCCCCCAACTCAGCTTGCGATGCATATATTACTTAAATTTTCAAAACATAGAGAATGGTTTCACTAGTTTGGATACTTAAGTATGAGTGGCACACACCATAAGTGAGTTTATTAAAATTTAAGTAGAAGCATCTTAATAGAAAGAACTTACACTAAAGAGGCATCACCCCATATTAGATGTCAAAACGTATACTGTTTAAGTAACAAGAGGCTTCCTCCTTGCCCTGTCATTTGCAAACAAGTTTCCGAGTTCATCATAGTCCATTAACGTTACAAAATTAAGGTTAATGAATAGCAACACACACTTCTTGATCTTACAATGTTTTACGTGCCTTAACCGATTCTGACTATTAGAATGCTTTTGCTTTGTCTCCGCTACGTGCGCATAGCGTGCAAACTAACCAGCATAGCCAACATGCGTCAATTAATATTCCGCTGCGAGCGGCAAATTTAAATGAACTTGACGTTTCATATCTATGCTTTTTTTCTTTACTTTCTCTATACGAACTATGTACATAGAGTATAGAGAAGGCATTGCACTCCACCCAAAAATTAAATACTGAGATTTCAACGGGAATATATGTTTTAGGGTCCCCTGTATCCAAAAAAAAAAAGAATTTTCACAAAAAGGTCCGTGTGTGTGTGTGTGTGTGTGTGTGTGTGTGTCCGTGTCCGTGTGTCTATGAACACGATAACTCAAAAACGAAAAGTTGGTATTTAAGTTGAGTATCTTCCAGGGATACGACACGAAAATTCTGTGAAAAAAATCCCCCACCACAAACTACCCTTTACATGGAACATTTTTGGAAAATTTTGATTTACTTAAAAATGGCTCTAACGATTTTGATTAAAATTTCGTATATTAAAGATATTTACTTGACAAATAAAATGTGTATCTTGAATTTTCTGGGAATAACCCCTGAAAACTACTTTATTCTGGATGAATTTTACGGAATTTTTCGTAACAGCTAAACCGTAAGAGATGGACAAAAACTTACAACACAAAAAATATAGAGCACCTTAAAACACAGAATTTAGCATATACACATTTTTTTCGTGGAGTTGATCATTTTTGAGATA
Source organism: Hymenopus coronatus (assembly GCA_030762935.1). NCBI lineage: Eukaryota > Metazoa > Arthropoda > Insecta > Mantodea > Hymenopodidae > Hymenopus > Hymenopus coronatus. The sequence continues at coordinate 43,351,895 of CM060899.1, forward strand.
CACCTTGTTTTTGGTTTCAGCTTTAAAAAATATACTTTTCTTATACAGGAATTTAACAATTCCTGTCCATACAAAAAGGAACTTCAGTCACGTAGCAACCAACTTTTTGACTATCACTTTAACCAAAAGTGCTCCCTCATTTCGCTTCTACTTACAAGGAAGCAATTAATAGGACTATTTCTCGATTAGTATGAAATAAATAGAAGCATAAGGTTTTTAACAATAAGTTGTTGCAGAGATATTGAGAAAGTCATGTGAATGGAACACATCATATTTTTTTGCGCAGCTTTACAGTAATTTTGCCGCCCCCTAAAATGTGCCGACCTGGGTAGTTGCCCTGCCGTAAATACCGGCCTGCTTGTACGTATTACCAAAGATTTTTCTCAGGGGTAAACGAAATTTTTACAGGCATGTAGAAGATGATGCGTTTCATCTGGAAGAATGGTCCTTAAATGAAAGCAGGCAGTATGAGTTCTAACGATAACTTAGCTTGCGGTGTAGGGCAATAAATTTTGCATCTCACGAGGTCAAAACGAGTGCAAATACGTTTACTTTATGTTTTACGCTTTATAGACCGAAAGTGTTGTAAAACTCTGAACCGCTTGATACTTAAACGATTGTTGCTGTTAAATGTGCGTGATCAGGTGTCTATCACCAGGGGTTTCGGAATAAAGTTAATCTAGATGAACATTGGGTTATGCTACCTTTTAATGTTCTTTTGCCTCAGCAATGATGTAGGTATGCTGCTAAGTAATCAATATTGCTTGCTTTACACGTACTATGTACACAGTATATAGAGAAGGTATTTTATTGCACACAAAATTCGTTACCGAGATTTCACCAGAAATATTAGTTTTGAGGTCCCCGTGTCCAAACAAATGTTTAGAAAAAGCACCGTGTGTGCTGTAATCAGCATAGCTCAAAAAATCTAAGGTGTTCCATTCACATGACTTTCTCTACATTTCTGCAACAAAGTATTCTATTTACTTCATCTAATCGAGAAAAAATTAGCAGAAATAGTCTTATTACTTGATAGTCCAAAGATGGTTGCTATGTGACTGAAGTTCCTTTGTTTTTATGGACACGAGTTCACAAAGTCCTGAATGAGAAAAGTATGTTTTTCATAGCTGAAACCAATAACAAGGAATGTCTCAAAAACAATCAACTCCACGAAAAAAATGTATATAACATAAATTGTGTGTTTTAAAGTGCTCTACATTTGTTGTGGCGTACGTTTTTGTCCATCTCTTACGGTTTAGCAGTCATGCTAAATACCGTAAAATTGACCCAGAATAAAGTAGTCTTCAGAGGCTATTCCCAGAAAATTCAAAATATACATTTTAATGGTGAGGCAAATGTCTTTAATATACGATATTCTAATCAAAATCGTTAGAGCCTTTTTTTTTAGAAAATCAAAAATTTCGACAAAAGTTCCACGTAAAGGGTAGCTTGGGGTGGGGGGATTTTTCTCAAAATCTTCGTGTCGCATCCCTGGAAGATACCAAGTTTAGTATTTTATTGACTTTTCGTTTTTGAGATATCGTGTTACAGGCACACAGACACACGGACACACAAAGCCCTTTTTCTGAAAATACTTTTTTTTGGATACAGGGACCCTAAAACATATATTTCCGGTGAAATCTCGGTATGGAATTTTTTGGTGGAGTGCAATTCTTTCTCTATACACTATGTACATAGTACGTATAGAGAAAGTAAAAATGGAAGACCGTTAAATACCAAATTTTGTATTTAAATTTGGTATCTTCCAAGGATGTGACACGAATATTTAGAAGAAACATATCCTACCATAAACTACCATTTACATGGATTTTTTTTTTGAAAATTTTGAATGGCTGTAAAGATTTTAGTTAAAATAGCGTATATTAAAATGATTTAAATCACAAATAAAATGTATATCTTGAATTTTCTGAGAATAGCGTCCGAAGATCTCTAATAAATTTTGTCTTTCATATAAATGTCTTTAATATATGAAGTTTTAATCAAAATCGTTAGAGCCATTTTTTATAAAATAAAAAATTGCAATATTATTCCAAGTAAAAGGTAGTTGGGGGTGGGGAGATTTTCTTGAGCTATGTTGCCCACACACACACACACACTCACACACACATGCACTGACAACACACTTTTCTAAAAATGCTTTCTTTTTAATTCAGGGTTCGGAAAACATATACAATTTCCGGTATCAAATGTTTTGGAGCAATACAATACCATCTTTATACACTATGTGCATACTACGTGTAGAGAAAGAAACAGATTTTAGTCCCTTCTCATATAATGATGAGCAATGAAGTAGGTCCATAATGGAGAGCAGATAATCGTTATGCATTGGCCGGTTTTAACTTGAAATAGCCCCGTTGAGTTCTGCTTCTCTTTTAATACACGACGGGTTATCTGCATACATCTAATACGGGGCAGATGGGGGGAAAGTAGGGAAAGTATTGTATTTCACCCAAAATTAGATTTCGAAATTTCATTGGAAATGATTGCTTTAAGGTACCTGAAATCAAGAAAATTGTTTTAAAATCAAATACGTTACGTTCACATTACTTTCTCTACCCATTGTTCAATAAATTGGTCTTTAAAAATGTATTCTTCTATCGACATAAACAAAGGCAGACATGCTTATATTGTATATTTCTTTATAGATAGAATGCAAATAGCGACATATATTAGGCTTAAACGATAATTAAATCTTTTAAAAGCCTGTCACCATGTGAGGGTCTTGAAAAGCCGTTATCTTTGTTTCAGTAGGAGAAAGAAAAACGAATGACGACTTCCCAGTTGAAATAAATTTAAGTACCACAACACAAAAACCAATAAGGAGAAATATCTCAGAAGAGATCAACTACACAAGAAGTTACTTATGACAAATTGTTTTAACCAGTTCAACATTTTTGCGTAACAAGTTTTTAACTATGGCTTAAGTTTTTCAGTTATTTATAAATGTTAGAGTTTGAAGGGTGCTTCGGGGCATATTCCCAGCAAACTCAAGATATACATTTTATTCGCTTTAATCCCCCCAATAATTGCGACCTTATCACCATCTCCGCAGATAGTAAGATGCGTAAAGCGAAAATATCTTTAATATAGCAGGTTAATCAATACTGTTAGAAATATTTCTGAGAAACTCAAATTTTTGATACAGTTTTCATATTTAGGAAAGTTTGAAGTGGCAAATTTTTTTTGAAAATCTAAAATATTGGTTGTATTCTTGAAAGATGGTGAACTTAAAATACAAGTTTTTTTTTTTTGTCACTATGGCACCGCAGACGGTACATGGAATGAAGATGCAGCACCGGTGGAATACAATTGCGGAGGAAACCGGAGGCCCGAAGAAAACTTGACCCTGTACCACCTTGTCCCAAATGTGGTCACCTGGGATCGAATCTAGGACGCCTTGATGAGAGGCGAATCGTTTAATCACTCGGCAACGTTGCGACCTTATCAAGTTTGGCAATAACGGACCTTCATTTTTACTTTCTCTACACGCACCATGTACATAGTGTATAGAGAAAGTATTGCACTCCACCAAAAAATTCGATACCGAGATTTCACCGGAAATATATGTTTTAGGGTCCCCTGTATCCAAAATAAGTCTTTTCAGAAGAAGGTCCGTGTGTGTGTGTGTGTGTGTGTGTGTGTGTGTGTGTGTGTGTCTCCGTGTGACTTTGTGTCTGTGAACACGTTAACTCGAACTTGGTATTTAACTTTAGTGTCTTCCAGGGATGCGACACGAAGCTTTTGAGAAAAATCCGCCCACCCCAAACTACCCTTTACGTGTAACGTTTTTCGAAAATTTTGATTTTCTAAAAAATGGCTCTAACGATTTTGATTAAAATATCGTATATGAAAAATATTTACCTGACAAATAAAATGTATACTTTGAATTTTCTGGGAATAGCCTCTGAAGACTACTTTATTATGGGTCAATTTTACGGAATTTTGCATAACTGCTGAACCGACACAGTCGCTCGCTGGACGGCGTACCGTGAGGTTGTGTAGAGCGAGCGGAACCAGTCTTCACTGCGGTGAGTTGTTTGTTTGTTGCGGCGTCTCTGCCGGTTGTGAAAGCGGGCAGGCGTTCTACTTAATTGGGCACCTTCATTCTTCTTCCGAGAAGGTGGTAACGCATTAAAATTGCCGTGTATAAGCGGGTAAATACTATTAAAATTCAGTTTGACAACGCAGCAACTAGACCGTCTGCACTAGAAATACATCAATGGTTGGTAAATTTTCTGGCTTTAAAACCGGATCAAGTGGACACGCTTCAGCTCAATAGTCGTCAACGTGCTATTTATGTCAAATTAGTCTCCACGTTATTATATGATAAACTTATATCACGTTGCACCGAAGAACAAAACTTTACATATGAATCTGGGGAAATCTCCAAAGTGAAAATCACGCCGGGTGACCAGCAAATTGTTAATGTGCGGGCTTTCAACCTCCCACCGGAGGTGCCGGGCGCAGTTTTGTCACAAGATATTTGTCTAAATACGGTAAGGTATTTGATATACGACGTGAGAAATGGCACTCTCATTATCTGCTTCCGGCTAACAATGGCGTGTGTACCGTGAAAATGGGTATTAAGTTCAATATACCGGCTACCTTGGTTATTGATACTTATGTGATATCTATTGCCTATACCGGACAGCAGCAAGCCTGTCATTTGTGCCGTGAGACGACGCATTTAAAAGCGGATTGTCCCTTTAGAGCTACTCGGTTGTCTCTGCAACCTTCAGCGAGGCAGTGGGTGCTCCGGCTACCTTACTGGCGGATGAACAGCAGGGTGTTATGCACACGCCCGGGTCATCAATGGAAACCCAAGTGGAGGTAATGACTGTACTACGACAGTTGGATGAGGGAGAGGAGTTACCTATAGAGGGGGACAGCATGGTGATGCCGGAGACGCCGGAGATTGTTGATGATATCCAGCATGTACAGGACACCGTACAACAGGATACTGACCGCAGGGCAAATGATAGCGACGTACCTGAAGCGTCTGAAGACGCGACCTGCAGCTTGGGTGCGCCGTCCAGAGTTTCTGTATCTGCTCGAGACCCTCGCCTCCAGTTCCAACCGCTAGACCGCCATATTGATGCCTGTTTGTTATCGTCTTCACCAGCTGGTGGCGCGGGTGTGCAACGATTTCTTCACGATCTTCCTGACGGTCGCGTAGTGAAGGCCAGTGATTCCGGTAAGAGGCCGGCTGAAGATACCAATGACGCCGATGAGGACCTACGGGGTTGCTACAAGCATACTAAGGACGATCCTCACGAAGGTGCGGATTGAACTGACACGTGCCCTAATTCCTGTTTGGTATCACGACAATGGTCCTGAGATTGAGTGTACCTTTCCTTGGACTTCAAATTTGGGCGTCACTTAATGTGAATGGGTTGCGTTAACCAGTTAAGCAACAGCTGCTTCGGGATTTTTTGAGTAGTAATGACGTTAATGTTTGCTTTCTTCAAGAGGTGAATGTTTATAATATGGACTTTTTATATGGATATGACTATGAGACTAATTTAGGCCCGGGTGGTACTGGGACGGCTATTGTATACCGCCAGGGATTGCCCGTACACGGCTTTGCCTATCATCCTTCAGGTAGAATCCTCTCCGCGGAGTATGATGGTGTGACCTTCGTGAATATCTTTGCCCCGGCGGGAAGCAACAAGAGGAAACAACGCGAGGATTTTTTTCGCCAGGAGCTTTTAACTCATATACCTCGGAGTTCCCCATTCTTATTGGTTGGGGATTTTAACTGTACGCTAGCAGCCAAGGACCAAAGAGGGGCCTTTAATGGTTGTATAGCATTGCAGCAGTTAGTGGACCAGTTTCAATTGGTGGATAGCTGGGAATTCAAGCACGGTAATGATGTGATGTACACCTTCGTACGGGGCCAGTCGGCCTCTCGACTGGACCGGATGTGTTCTACCGGAGATGGCATCCCAGATACATCGCACAGAGATAGTGCCAGCAGCTTTTAGTGATCACAATGCACTGCTACATGCCGTTGTAGGTCGTGCGGAGATACGTCGTAGTGGTCCAGGATTGTGGAAGCTTAATTGCTCCTTACTTACAGATGCCGAGGTCCTGATAGAATTCCAAGAATGTTGATCCAAATTGCAGAAGTCTTTTCAGCGCTCTCCCAATAATTCAACATGGTGGGTCTATAAGGCGAAGCCAGCGATACGCTCCTTTTTTAAAGCCGCAGCGTGCCGTAGAGCGTTAGCTCGGAGAGAAACTTTGGATTTTTATCTTGCAGTGCTACAAGATTTACACCTGCGCCAACAACATGGGGAGGACGTACAGCTCCGGGAAGTCAAGGCTCATATCCAGCACCGTAACGCAAGAGCTCCAGGGAACCTTAGCCAGAATACGTACAGCAGAAATGATTTATGGTGAAAAAATGAGTTTCTTCTTCCTGGCGAAGGAGCGTAGGCAAGGTCGCAGTGCGTTTGTTACCAAATTGATAGATGATGGTCAAGAGGCTACGACCACGACAGGGATTCTTCGTGTGTTGCATTCTTATTACACCCAGCGCTTTGCCAGACCGATGGATGTGGTGGATTCAATCCAGTCGTATATGTCCAAATACGTGCCAGTTGTGCAGGGAGGTTTACAACGGCCGCCTACTCCCATGCTGAAGGAAACGGAGTTGCTCACTGCGATTCAGACAGCCAAACCTCATACAGCGCCCGGACCAGATGGGCTGCCGTATGAGTTCTATAAACATTGTTGGCGGTTTATTAAGAAAGAACTTCTTCTAGTGTTTCAAGAAATCTGGAGGGATGAAAACCCACCGCCTACATTTGGAGATGGGGTGGTTCTACAACTCCCAAAGACCGCCACGCCCAGCCGGCCCGCAGATTATCGGCCCATCACCTTACTCAATTGTGACTATAAGCTGTTTGCAAAAATAATTGCCCGTAGGCTGCAGGTATGGCTAGTACCCTTGCTTAGTGATCAGCAGGCTGTGGTGCGCGGAGGTGCGGCTATGCACCATACCGTGGCAGCTTTGCGAGACTGTATTCTTCATTGTCGCCAAGAAACCCGCTCTGCTGCGCTGGTAAACCTGGACCTTGAGAAAGCATTTGATAATGTGATTCATGAGGGTCTTTGGGCACGTTTGGAGTCATTGCAAGTGCCGGACAAGTTGTATCACCTCTTTCGGGCACTATATGACACTGCGTTATCAAGGATTCAATGCAATGGGTTTCTGACTGCCGCCATACCGGTCAACAGATCCGTCCGCCAAGGTTGTCCCCTATCAATGTTGTTATTTGATGTGTACATCGACCCTTTGCTCCGACAGCTGCAATCTACGATAACGGGTCTGGAGGTCTATGGAAAGAAACTAGCCGTTAGGGCATATGCCGATGATCTTACGGTGATGTTTACCGACGAGCAGGATGTCACGTATCTACGAAGCTGTTTGCAGAAAAACGCCCAATGTGCGGGGATGACGTTTAATTTGAGGAAATCTGAAAGTCTTCCCATTGGGCCGCATCCTCCGGATACCACGGTGTTAGGAATACCCACTGTGCAACGCACAAAAATTCTTGGGATATACTTCAGTGGAGACGACGAAGACCTGCGAGACTATAATTGGACGTCATGCATTAATACTTTACGTGGTGTACTATACGGTCAAAAGTCGAGGATGCTGAACTTGATAAAACGTGTGTGGTTTTGTAATGCCTTTGCGTTGAGTCGTATATGATACTTAGCACACGTGCTGCCTCCAACAAAACGGCAAAGCCAAAGAATTGAGCAAATAATCGGATACTTCATATGGACAGGAAAATTATATCGCATTTCCCGTACTCAGTTACGTCTTCCAAAAGGCCAAGGCGGCTGGGGGTTGTTGGATGTGGCGATGCAATGTAAAGCACTTTCCTTAAAAATGATTCTGCAAGCACTGGATGGACAGGGTGATGGTGTAGATGTGCTGGTACAACGGCATTATCAGTTGTTTTGGGAGCGGAGAGAATTCCATAAGATTCCTAAAATGTTACGTGATCTCCTACGTGACTTGAGCACACTACCTTCAGCAGAAGTGGCTAATGGCCGTTTTCGGACGGCTAAGGAAGTCTATACCTTTTTTTAACGCAGGGAACCTACTACTCCACATATACAAGTTAAGTATCCACAATTGCCCTGGACGGAAATTTGGCGTGGCTTTGCTATACCAGAAATCAACACGGAATGGGTCTCGGTGGCATATGAGATTGTCAATGAAATCCTACCAACTGCAGATAAATTACATAGACATCATCTGGCAATTCTTCCCGCTTGTCCAATGTGCCAAGCTCCGGATTCGCTCGCACATCGACTCTTGGAATGCTCAGGTAAAGGACTGATATGGACATGGCTCTTGAGCCGATGTCGGGGTTGGACTGGTGACACCTGGCAACCTTCAGCAACTGATATTTTGCACCTGAATTTTCCCTGGACGCGTCCTGCATTGTGGAGAGCTCTTATTTGGACAGTAATGGGTACCTGTGCTTGGCTTAGTACCTTGGACACGCCAGCTGACTGTATGGTTCCAGGTTTACGCAGTTTTTTGTATGCAGAGAGGTGGCGGATGATTCGAGACAACAGAATCAGCGCATTTAAACCCTGGATATACAAGATATGAGCACCTGATTGATTCTAATTCAACCCGGAATGATCTTGGATGCAATATCATGCATTATTCCTCTTTATGCTGGCCTGTTGCGATGTAGAGCTCCTGCTTCTCCTGAAATAAATAAAGGTCCTAATTCCCAAAGGGAGTGCCATGCCATTACAAACTAAATAAAAAAGAATAAATACACAAAGAAATTTGAAAAAAAACAATGCCCATTCTTCTCCTCCACCAGTGAAAATAATATCAAAATTCCATTTATTACTTGAATTTAAAAAAAAAAATTAACTACTCGGTTATCTTTTCTATGAAGATATGAATAAGTTGCAGTATACCAACAAGAAAATCTGATAAAAAAAACTTAGTATTTAAGTGAGGTAAAAAAAAAACAGTAAGAGATGGACAAAACTTACCACACAACAAATGTAGAGCACTTTAAAACACACATATTTTTCGTGGAGTTGATTGTTTTTGAGATATTCCTTGTTTTTGGTTACAGCTAAAAAAACATACTTTTCTCATACAGGACTTTGTGAATTCGTGTCCATACAAACAAAGGAACATCAGTCACATAGCAACCAGCTTTTGACTTCACTTTAACTTATGGTACTCCCTTATTTCGCTTCTACTTACAAGGAAGCATGTAATAAGACTATTTCTGCTAATTTTTTCTCGATTAGCATAAGCTTTTTAACAATAATTTATTGCAGAGTTGTAGAGAAAGTCATGTGAATGGAACACAGATTTTTCAGTTATGCTGTTCACAGACACATGGACACACACAATTACACTCGCGGACCTAAAAGTTTGTGCATTTCCGCTAAAATCTCAAAATCGAATTTTTGGGTGGAATATCTGTACCTATTATGCGCATAGTATATGATAGAGAAAGTAAGAGTACATCGCATGCACGCGTGTCTTTAAGCAGCTTAAGCCAAAACGAAAATTGAATACCAAATTTTATATTTAAATTGTGCATATTTCAAGGATGCGTCACGTAGATTTTCAAGAAAAACCCCTAATTCCAACTTTACATCAGGTTAATTCGTATCGTCTGAGAAAGGGTACACGCGCTTACTCAACTTCAACGCTCGGAGCAGAGCTGAAAGAGAACATGGTAGCTAATACATCATTAGGTAAAAGTCATACTACAATACTTGCTCCTACCACTCCATTTCCAATGCCTGATCAGCCGTGACAGTAGTTTGCCCTTAATGCTGCGCTGTAGTGCATGTTGCAGGCAGACCCCTGTGAGTCGCACGTTACTTTTCTTTTGGCAAGCATCCAAGCTAGAACAGCATGCTTTATGTGGAACAATTTTTGATAATTTAGATTGTCATAAATGGCTAACCATATTGATTAAAATACCTTGTATTTAAGGTATGTTCATGACATTTAATATGTATAAATTACATTTTTTGGGAATAGTCTCCGAAGTACCCTTTAATCTGGAAGACATTTGCTAAACTGGAAAACTACAAGAGAGAGGTAAAATCTTAGTACACATTATTATCTCAATTGGCATGAAGTGAGTAGAAGAATAAAGTGATGGATGGGTGGGTGGGTGAGTGAATGAATGAATGGGTGGATCGATGGGTGGGTGAGTGGTTGGATGAGTGGGTGGTTGGATGAGTGGGTGGTTGGATGAGTGGGTAGATGGATGATTGGGTGGGTGGATGGATGGTTGGGTGGATGGATAGGTGGATAGATGGTTGGGTGGATGGATGGTTGGGTGGATAGATGGGTGGATGGATGGATGGTTGGGTGGATGGATAGGTGAGTGGGTGGATGGATAGGTGGTTGGGTGGGTGGATGGTTGGGAGAGTGGGTGGGTGGGTGGGTGAGTGGGTGGGTGGATGATTGGGTGAGTGGGTGGGTGGATGATTGGGTGAGTGGGTGGATGGATGGTTGGATGGATAGGTGGATAGATGTTTGGTTGGATAGATGGGTGGGTGGATAGATGGATGTTTGGGTGGATGGATAGGTGGGTGGGTGGATGGATAGGTGGTTGGGTGGATGGATAGGTGGTTGGGTGGATGGATGGTTGGGTGAGTGGGTGTGTGAATGGGTGAGTGGATGGTTGGGTGGGTGGATGTTTGGGTGGATGAATGGATGGTTGGGTGAGTGGGTGGATGAATGGGTGAGTGGATGGGTGGGTGAGTGAGTAGGTGGATGGTTGGATGGATAGATGGGTGGGTGAGTGGGTGGATGGTTGGGTGGGTGGGTGGATTGGTGGGTGAGTGGGTGGATGGTTGGGTGGTTGGATGGATAGGCGGGTGGGTGAGTGGGTGGATGGATAGGTGGTTGGGTGGATGGATGGTTGGGTGAGTGGGTGGATGGTTGGGTGGGTGGATGGATACATGGTTGGGTGAGTGGGTGGATGGATAGGTGGTTGGGTGGATGGTTGGGTAAGTGGGTGGGTGAGTGGGTGAGTGGGTGGGTGGATGGTTGGGTGAGTGGATGGATAGGTGGGTGGATGAGTGGGTGGATGGATAGGTGGTTGGGTGCATGGATGGTTGGGTGAGTGGGTGGATGGTTGGGTGGATGGATGGTTGGGTGGATAGATGGATGGTTGGATGGATAGATGGTTGGGTGAGTGGGTGGATGGATAGGTGGTTGGGTGGATGGATGGTTGGGTGAGTGGGTGGGTGGATGGGTGGACGGGAAAATAATTTACGTATAGCAATTTCAGATTCAAGTATTACATAAATGCAGTCTTATAAACTTCCTGGATCTTATAAAGCGAAATTTTCTTCAATATTATTAGAATTTCTTTCTTAAGTTTGATTTCTACCAGTTTCTTAATTTGTTGAGGTAAATGAGTGGAGCTGAGGAGGCCAGAAGAACTAGCAACTTGAACGTCGAAGTTTTCATGAGATGCGAATGCTACTAAAAGCCCGCATGCATGGAAGAAGGGTGACCCTTCCTTTTGAGTTTAAAATTTGTGAAGGGCGAGGGAGGGCGGAGAGAAGTTTGCATCTGAAGAAGGGATGAGGAGGAGCATGTGCAGATGGCAAGCCTCCCTCGCATATGCACGAGCGACGCCGCATCTTGTCCTTCTCCAAGATGTCCTCGTGCATGGAGATTGTTCACTCATGTGGAAAAACGTGTGGGGATGTGTTTTCTTTCAACTTCCTTTGTTAGAACGGGCATAAAACAATTTGACACACCAGTGGTCAAACGGGGATATATTTACGAAACCTCTTGCCGGCTCTAATATGATAAACACCGGACAATCCAGATATCTTCCTCACAAAACATTTCTTCTGTTTGTGTTGACTATTGTTTTTCTGGTATTCAGTCCTTTCAGAATTACAAGGTGCGCCGCCGTGTTCAAGTGGTTAGACCGCTAGTCTAGGCGGCTCAGTTCCATCCCCGGGGAGACATATGTTGGATTTGTGGTGACGAAACGGGGTCTCACTGAGTTTTCTCCGATTCTCCGATTTCCCCCGTATTTCATTCCAGCAAATGCTCCATAATAATATTTACTGTTACTCACTTCATCGTCATTTCATACTATACTCACGTACTATGTACATAGTGTATAGAGAAGGTATTGCACTCAACCCAAAAATTGGATACCGAAAATGTATGTTTTAGGGTCCCCCCACATGACTTTCTCCGTATCCCTGCAACAAATTATTCCTAAAAAGCTTATACACACACACACATGGACCTTTTTGTGAAAATACTTTTTTTGGATATTGGGGACCCTAAAACATATATTTCCGGTGAAATCTCGGTATCGAATTTTTTGGTGGAGTGCAATACTTTCTCTATACGCTATGTACATAGTGCGTATGGAGAAAGTAAAAAGCATTTTCAGAAAAAGTTCCGTGTGTAAGTGTCCGTGCGTCCGTGTGTCTGTGAACACGATAACTCAAAAACGAAAAGTCGGTAAAACACCAAACTTGGTATTTAAGTTTAGCATCTTGCAGGGATACGACACGAAGATTTTGAGAAAAATCCCTCCACCCCAAACTACCCTTTACTCGGAACTTTTATCGAAAATTTTGATTTTCTCAAAAATGCCTCTAACGATTTTGATTAAAATATCGTATATTAAAGATATTTACTTGACAAATAAAATGTATATCTTCAATTTTCTGGGAATAGCCTCTGAAGCTTACTTTATTCTGGACGACATTTACGGAATTTTGCATTACTGCTAAACCGTAAGAGATAGATACAAAACTTACTGCAAAAAAATGTAGAGCAAGTTAAAACACACACTATTTTATATACATTTTTTCATGGAGTTGGTCGTTTTTTAAATATTCCTTGTTTTTTGGTTTTAGCTTTAAAAATCTTGTCAACTCCTATCCATACAGACAAAGGAACTTCAGTCACATAGCAACCAGCTTTTGACTATCACTTTAACCTATGGTACGCCCTTATTTCTCTTCTACTTACAAGGAAGCAAGTAATAAGACTATTTCTGCTATTTTTTTTTTCTCGATTAATATGAATTAAATAAAAGCATAAGCTTTTTAATAATATTTTTTGCAGGAATGTAGAGAAAGTTATGTGAATGGAACATATCAGATTTGTTTTCTTTGTTTACCCTCTTCATATGTAGGACGTATATTCCTCAGGATTTCATAGAGAAGCTCTAATCAGAGAAATGCCAGGATGGGTGTTCACCATGTTTGATGTTTGGTTAGACAACTTGACTGTTACCAAGTCACATGGGATTCGCTCCCAGGTGACCGCACTGATGCACAAAGCGGCGCTGGGGCAATTTTCCGTTTCCTCCCGTCATCACATGCCACCGGTACTGTATCTTCAACTCATGTTTCATCATTGCGGTGCCATATGTAGTAAAAGCGGGCGTTAAACACTAAAAAAATAAAATCTGATGTGCTCAAATTACATGACTTTCTCAACATCTCTGTACCAATATACAGGGTTACTACAAAAGAAATAGACAACTTCAACTGCCTGTAAAACAAAAACTATTAAGAGATAGCAACGGAATTATTTTGGAGGTATGTTGAGAAACTCTCAAAGTTTCGTTTGCTACTATTGGTAACGCTGCAGTGTTTTGTTTGTTGTTGCAGAAGCTGAAATGGCGGAAAATCCTGTGGAAAAGGCATATTGCGTGTTGGAATTTGCTAGAACGCAATCAGCAACTGTTGTCCAACGACATTTTAGAACACGTTACCACAAAAATGAAATGATGCGCTCACAAAAACCAGCATCGTCTTCATCATGTCGCAACATGTCGATGCAAAAGTCACGCCGTATGACCTTATCTTCTTCACTCAGAAACTGCAACATCTGTAATCTGTAAGGCATCATGTGCAGTCGCTTCCGCAAGATTTTCCATACAGTTTGCTGTGGAATTTGTAATTGCATGCTTGCCCTAGATGTCGATTTCTGTGGGCTTCTTATGTAGGCAGAACGAACACGTTCAACGTTTTCTTCCGAAACTCTTGGTCTTCTCGAGCTCTTCCCTTTGCACAAACATCCCGTTGTCTCGAATTTTCTATACCAGTCGTAGATTGACTGTCTAGTCGGTGGCGTTTTGTGGTAACGTGTTCTAAAATGTCGTTGGACAACAGTTGCTGATTGCGTTCTAGCAAATTCCAACACGCAATATGCCTTTTCCACAGGATTTTCCGCCATTTCAGCTTCTGCAACAACAAACAAAACACTGCAGCGTTACCAATAGTAGCAAACGAAACTTTGAGAGTTTCTCAACATACCTCCAAAATAATTCCGTTGCTATCTCTTAATAGTTTTTGTTTTACAGGCAGTTGAAGTTGTCTATTTCTTTTGTAGTAACCCTGTATATTGGTACAGAGATGTTGAGAAAGTCATGTAATTTGAGCACATCAGATTTTATTTTTTTAGTGTTTAACGCCCGCTTTTACTACATATGGCACCGCAATGATGAAACATGAGTTGAAGATACAGTACCGGTGGCATGTGATGACGGGAGGAAACGGAAAATTGCCCCAGCGCCGCTTTGTGCATCAGTGCGGTCACCTGGGAGCGAATCCCATGTGACTTGGTAACAGTCAAGTTGTCTAACCAAACATCAAACATGGTGAACACCCATCCTGGCATTTCTCTGATTAGAGCTTCTCTATGAAATCCTGAGGAATATACGTCCTACATATGAAGAGGGTAAACAAAGAAAACAAATCTGATATGTTCCATTCACATAACTTTCTCTACATTCCTGCAAAAAATATTATTTAAATCTTATGCTTTTATTTAATTCATATTAATCGAGAAAAAAAAAATAGCAGAAATAGTCTTATTACTTGCTTCCTTGTAAGTAGAAGAGAAACAAGGGGGTACCATATGTTAAAGTGAAAGCCAAAAGCTGGTTGCTATGTGACTGATGTTCCTTTGTTTGTATGGACAGGAGTTGACAAATTCCTGTATGAGAAAAGTTTGTTTTCAAAGCTGAAACCAATAACAAGGAATATCTCAAAAGACCAACTCCACGAAAAAAATGTATGTCACATAAATTGTGTGTTTTAACGTGCTCTACATTTTTTGTATTTGGTAATTTTTTATCCATCTCTTACTTTTCAGCAGATATGCAAAATGCGTAAAATTCATCCAGAATCAACTAGTCTTTAGAAGCTATTCCCAGATAACTCAAGATATACATTTTATTTTTCTGATAAATATCTTTATATACGACATTTTAATCAAAATCGTTAGAGCAATTTTGAGAAAATCAAAAATTTCGAAAAAAGTTTCATGTAAAGGGTAGTTTGGGGTGGGTGGATTTTCTTGAAAATTTTCGTGTTGCATTCTTGGAAGATACCAAACTTAAACATCAAGTTTGATTTTAATGGACTTTTCGTTTTTTAGCTATGCTGCCCACAGACACACACACATACGGACATTGTTCTAAAAATGCTCTTTTTTAATTCAGGGGGTCTCAAAACATGTATCCAGTGAAATCTCGGTATCGAATTTCTGGATGCATTACAATACCTTCCCTATACACTATGTATATACATAGTACGTGTAGAGAAAGTAAAAAAACGGAAAAAATGGTTTGTCTATCTCTTGTGGTTTGCCAGTTACACAGAAGCCATTCTCAGTGAAGAAGTCTTCAGGGGCTATACCTAGATAATTTAAGATATACATTTAGTTTTTCATAAAAATATCTTAAACATAAGGTATTTTTATCAAAATCGTTAGAGCCATTTTTGAGAAAATCAAAATTTTCGAAACGGTAAACGGTAGTTGGGAATTTTCTTGAAAATCTTCGTGTCCCATCCTTGGAAGACATTCGACTTAAACACCAAGTTTTTGAGCTATGCTATCCACAGACACAGACAGACATACACACATGAACCTTTTTCTGAAAATGTTTAATCGGTCTCAGGGCACACCAAAACATACATTTCCGGTGAAATCTCGGTATCGAATTTATGGGTGGAGTATAATACCTTCTCTATCCACTATGTACATTGTACATATGGGCTAGAGAAATTAAAAATATCCCATGTTTCCTTAAATGAACCGGTAGACACGTACGTCTCTATTACCAATATTTTTACTTTCTATACACGTACAATGTACATAGTATATAGAGAAGGTATTGTATTGCACCCAAAAATTCGATACTGAGATTTCACCGGGAATACATGTTTTAGGACCCCCTGAGTCCAAAAAAAAAGCATTTTCAGAAAGAGGTCCGTGTGTGTCTGTCTGTGTGTCAGTGGACATCATACCTCCAAAACGAAAAGACGGTTAAATACCAAACTTGGTATTTAACTTTGGTATCTTCCAAGGATGCGAAGATTTTCAAGAAAATTCCCCCACCCCTAACTACCCTTTACATGGAAACATTTTGATTTTCTTAAAAATGGCTGTAGTCTGGATGATTTTTATTGAATTTTGCATAACTGGTAAACCGTAAGAGATACACAAAAACTTACACCTCAAAAAATGTAGATCACGAAAAAACACACAATTAATGTCAAATTCATTTTTTTCGTGGAGTTGATCGGTTTTGATATATATTCCTTGTTATTGGATTCAGCTTTAAAAACATACTTTTCTGATACTGGAATTTGCCAACTCCTGTCCATACAAACGAAGGAACTTCAGTCACATAGCAACCAGCTTTTGACTATCACTTTAACCTATGGTACTACCTTATTTCTCTTCTACTTGCATGGAGGCAAGTAATAAGATTATTTCTGCTTTTCTCGTTTAGCATGAAGTAAATAAAAGCATAAGCTGTTTAACAATAATTTGTCGCAGAGATGAAGAGAAAGTCAGGTGAATGGAACACATCAGATTTTTTTCTGGAAGAGAACTTATCTAACCAAGCTATGATTGCTTTCATATTGACAATACAAAACGAATTCGCAACAGCTTCGCAACAATATGTGGCAATTGGTGGACGACAATAAACAGTCTAGTCCTCGGGGCCCACTTTTCGTGCGTCACTCTGTCTATTGCTACCAAAAAGAATATAATATTCTAAAAGAACTGTGTGTATACGTAACGGGGGTTATTCTGCACTGCTATCATGGAGGAAGGATGAAAGGAGTCACATTTCATAGGGCGGCCGACATCCGAACAGGAGAGAGCCGTCGCGGAGGGAGCCTAACAGTTCAGAAGCGGTTCTTCATCTCAACGCTAGGAGAGCGCAGACAGCTAATAAAGCCATCCCGCCGCCGATAGCGCGACATTGGAGCTTCTAGTTCAGTTTTAGATTTTACTCTGCCATTGGTCGATTAATCAACATGGATGCCTATGCGCAAGCAGACAAAACGAACGGAAGATTTTCAGAATGTCCATTTTTACCCCTTATTTCAATCCAGTTCATTTACACACACCTAACCTAATCTATTGTAACCCTCGACGAAATCTTTTAACCTTTCGTTCACCTGTCACGTAGCCATATTGTCTCCGTAACCAATAGGAAAGGCTCGGGAAAGAGCTTTGGTCTAAAATTGAACTAGAATATGCAATCTCGCGCTGAGAGCTGTATTTCCAGAGCGCAGTCACCTCCACAAAATGGTATCTCTGCCGCTGTCCTAGTGGACACTTACAACTTTCAAAGAGACCAGTTCGGATGAAATGAAGGAGCGGAAGGTTCGGGGGAATGAAGAATTCTCTCCAGCATTCGCCTAGCGACTCCAGGAAAACCCACCAAAAGCTATGGGTCAGAGATGTTGGCCGAGGGGAACCAATCCCACGACCTGCCGAATGCTAGTCCCAGACTAAACGCTTGAGCCACCTGGCTGGGTAAAACAACTCTACTATGCGCGCATATTTCTCGGGCACTTTTTACGGGGGGGGGGAGAAATAAAGCTCGCCCCGCTTGTCTTACGATACTCAAAACTTCTTTCTTATAGACCCCTAGCCAGTATGGTGAATCGGGTATCTAATTGATCACGAACTAGTTGAAGTATTAAATGAAACACACCGCGCGTGCGTCAACTCTGAGGTTTACAGACAGAAAAAAACCTCAGCACTGCAGCCACTAGATATCAGTGTGAATAACATACTTCATGTTCCAATGTTGTTGCTCTGCTCTGCTTCTGAAATAAAGTCTAGGGAGCCGAGTGTCCAAGATAACCTGCGCGCATAGTATAGAGAATAATTCCAATCAGCGAGTCAACTTTCTACCCGGAGAACCCGGGTTCGATTCTCGGCTGTGCGGGGCATTTTTCTTTAACCATAATTGTTACCTATCCCCCATAGTGTCTGGAAGTATGTATGTGAGCGTGAATGTGTGAGTGTTTGAGGAAAATAAAAAGATTTAAACCCAACGTAAAGAACCTACAGTCAATGAGTTGTTTCTAATACAGAGTCCCCGATAAGACCTTAGAGGTTAAAGGGGCTATATAAAAGAAACAATAAAACAAATAATAATAATAATAATAATAATAAAAAGATTTCAAATTCATAAGAGATTGTGTATCTGGAAACGTAATGCTTCCATGTACTCGTAACAGGAAAACATTCCTAGTAGAATCACATTTTTTCGATTCTCCCTCGTTTATCTAAGAGCAAACAGATTCGGTGTCACAATCTTCATTATTTGTACGCTTCCCAGGTTCCGATATGTAAACTGCCGTTTGCCCGCTCTTAGTGATAAACAAAAAGTCATATGATATTTAATTTCAAATTTTTCCAAAAGCATGACATGAAGATTTTCAAACAAACAAAAAATGACCCAACTCTTAAACTAACCTTTACGTGGGATATTTTTCGAAATGTTTGATTTTTCCAACAATTGTAAAGATTATTTTATAGTAAATCCTCTCCTTTACAAATATGATCATAATTTCAGACAAACCCGGTTAGTCATAATAATGGATAAAAAATCCCCTGATATTCACGCAAAGGATATAAAGCATGGGGAATGGTTAGCTCCACAAAAAATGTATATGACAAATTGTGTGTTTTACATCTTTTGAGTAGTAAGTTTTTGTTTATCTCTTACGGTTTACCAGTTATGCAAAAGTTATCAAGACTGAAGTGATCTTCAGAGGCTATTTCCAGAAAATTCAAGATAACATTTTACTATCCATGTAAAATTTTAAATATGCCATATTTTAATGTAAATCGATAGCATTTACGAGGAAAATATTTTCGAGAATTTATCCCATGGAAACGATAGTTTAGGAGTGGGGTATTTTCTTGAAAACATTCGTTGAAATATACTAAACTTAAATACCATGTTTGGTATGTAATCGACTTTCATTCTTGAGATATAATGTCACAAGCAAACGTGGGCACACACAGACACGTGATAATTTTTCTAAAAGCGTGTTTTGTTTTTATCCAGGGAACTTCAAAACTTGTACTGCCGGTGAATTTCTGTGTATACAATTTTTGGGTGGAATACATTACCTTCTCTACCTACATTGCACGTACTCGAGAAAGTTAAAATATAGATCTCGCTAGTATAGGATACGGTTGGAGAGGATTTGGCATCAAACCTGTTATTGTATCTACTCCTCATGAGGGGGCAACTCGGGAGGGAGGGATGAGTGAGAGGATACACTGGGCGGCCGGAACCTGGAGTAAGGTTTCCTAAAATTTCCAGATTGAAGCACCCGACAGTCGGACAGGAGACCCGGGCTTGTCTATCCTTTACGGTTTACCCGTTTTGCAAAATTTATTCAGAATGAAGTACATCAGAGGCTGTTTAATTCCTGGCCACGCAAAGAAAACCGAATTTCTATGTCTTCACATATGATAGCTTATAAAAGATTTGGCTATCGCTTTAGCCCTTATTTACCTTTTACTTACAAGGAAGCAAGTAACAGAACTATTTCTAATAATGTTTATCTTTATCAGACGGAAGTAGGTATTTTTATTTTTTATTTATTTATTTTTTTAAGCTCAACGTTCATATTGGACGATGAATAAAATTGTTGAAACGATGCTCAAATGATCTCGGGGTCTGTGGAGCTTTAAGTTACTCGACATTCGTCTTCTTAGCATAAGGGAATATCCTTAAAAAAAGCCCGCAGGTAACTCACCCTAAGCGAGATTTGAACTCGCGACCTGTCGAATGTGAGGCAGACACCTAACCATTACACTACCCAGGCGGGCAAATAAAACTTTGCTAAGAACAGTTTGTTCTAGGATATACAGCGAAAGTCATGTGAATCGAATACATTATCAATATTTTAAGCATGCGTTTGGATTTTGATTTTATTGGTCCTGAAAGAACCCACTTTGCTACATAGTCATGCGAATACTATTATGAAACCTGAACCCTGTAGAACATGCATGTTTTGAAGCACCTTTTGGACTAAACATATATGTTTTAGACCGTTGATGCTAATATTAGGTATTTTACCAGACATCAGTACTGTTAATAGTAGAAAATTCTGTCACTCAGTGTTATAAAATTATAACACTCCAACGTAGCCAACTTTGATTTATGCGTCCACGGCCTCATTCAAGTAGGCTATGACTGAAAGCTCGTTTCGATCCATAAAAGTTCGGATGATTTCAATATCATGAACATCCGCTGAACCAAGCGAAATTATACAAGCAGCGGAAAGAGCAAAAGTACAACTAATACGCTCCTCTGTTGTGTAGAACGTTTTCGTTCTGGACGTGTAAGCCATCATGTTGTCAGCACTGGTGCTAAGCACGGCAGCAACTGAATATCGCAGACAATTAAGCATAAACTCCGTGAAATAGGTAAAACAATCTATTTATAATCATAATATGTCTATAAATATTGAGAACTGTCTAAAAATAGTGTATGACACATGTGCTAAAATCGATTTATATTGTTTGTACTCACAATATAAAACACTATTTTTAATTTCTCTACACGTACTCTGTACATAGTGTATAGACAAGGTATTGTATTGCACCCAAAAACTCGATACCGAGATTTTACTGGAAATATATGTTTTGAGACCCCTGAATGAAAAATACTTTTTAGAACAATGTTTGGTGTATGTGAGTTTGTCTGAGGGCAGCAAAACTCAAAAACGAAAAGAATAAGTTTTGTATCTTCCAAGGATGTGACACGAAGATTTTCAAGAAAATCACCCACCTATAACACATGGAACGTTTTTCGAAAATTTTGATTTCCTCAAAAATGGCTCTCACGATTTTGATTAAAATATCTTTAGTATAAGAAATATACCTTTTGAACTTTCTGGGAATAGCCTCTGTATGTCTTGGATGACTTTTAGGTAACTGGCAAACCGCAAGAGATATGCAAAAATTTACTGTACAAAAAGTGTAGACCTCATTAAAACACAGTTTATGCTAAATATTTTTTAGAGTTAACCGTTTTCGAGATATTCCGGATTATTAGTTTCAATTTTAAGCCACCTAAACTTTTCTCAAACGTGAAGACATCTTTCTTCTCGTTTCTCGTTTGTTTATTCCTGGCAAGCAAAGAGATTGGAATTTCGATTGTTCCACACAGTAATCAGTTTTTAAAGGACAAGACTATCGTTTTAGCCTGTGCATTTTCTTATTTCCCTTCTACTTACAAGTTAGTAATAATACTCATTCTGCTTATGTTTGTCTTGATGTAGATAGATTAACATTTGAATAAGATGCTTGTTTACCGAACAATTAGAATACATCCTGTGAATTAGATTTTTCCCTTCTACTTACAAGGAACCAAATAATAAGGACAATTTCTGCTAATGTTTGTCTCGATTAGCATAATGCAGAGAGAAGATTAAGCTTTTTAACAATACTTTCTTACAGAGATGTAGAGAAATTCATGGAACACATAAGAGTTTTACTTTCTCTACACGTACTATGTACAAGGTATATAGAGAAGGTATTGCATTTCACCCAAAAATTCGATACCGAGATTTCACCGGAAATACATGTTTTAGGACCCCCCGAATAAAAAAAAATTACAAAAAGGTCCGTGTGTGTGCGTGTGTGTGTCTGTGTGTCTGTGGACAGCATAGCTCAAAAACAAAAAGGCCGATGAATACCAAACTTGGTATTTAGGTTTGGTATCTCTCTAGGATGTGACACGAAGATTTTCAAGATAAACCCCACCCCCAACTACCCTTTACATGAAACTTTTTTCGAAAATTTTGAGTTTCCCAAAATTGACTCTAACGATCTTGATTAAAATCTCTTATACTTAAGATGTTTACATTCCAAATAAAATGTATATCTTGAATTTTCTGGAAATAGCCTCTGAAGACTACTTTATTCTGGATGAATTTTACGGAATTTTGAATAACTGCTAAACTATAAGAGGTAGAATAAAACTTACTACACAACAAATGTAGAGTACGTTAAAACACACAATTTATGTTACACACATTTTTTTCGTGGAGTTGATCGTTTTTGAGATATTCCTTGTTTTTGGCTTCAGCTTTGAAAAACTTATACTTTTCTCATACAGGAATTTGTCAACTCCTGTCCATACAAACAAAGGAACTCCAGTCACATAGAAACCAACTTTTGACTATCACTTTAACCTATGGTACGGCCTTATTTCGTTTCTACAAGGAAGCAAGTAATATGACTATTTCTGCTATTTTTTTCTTGATTAGCTTGAAGTAAATAGAAGCATAAGATTTTTAACAATATTTTGTTGCAGAGATTTAGAGAAAGCCATGTGAATGGAACACATCAGATTTTTACACTTGTATCATAAATAACTATTCTTAATAAAGCTGTAAATAAAAGAATGAACATCGACTTGCATTGCCGGAGAACTATGCTTTGATACCTGCCCGACAATGACTTGTGAGTTTTACATACCAGTGGTCTTCAGGTACCTGCAGGTAACCTTAATAAAAATATATTTCTAAAACAGCTCTTTGGAAATCAATTTATTGTAGAATAACGATCATGGCAGCATTAATGGCATACTTATATTATTCAGGCCATTAACTCTCTTTGAGAAAGACAATTCAAAAAGCCAGCGGCCGAGGCAAATTGATAGTTGGTTTTCTTTGTTGCAGAATGCTGGGCCTATAGGGGTTGTCTGGCCCCCGTAGCCTTACATAACTTGCCTGTCACAAAGAAGCGCTTCTGGGGGAGGAAAGGGTGGGGGAGAAACCAAAATGAAAGTTAAATTGAGTGTGCAGCAGAAGCAGGAGGAACTATTCTGACTAATACGTGGCCAAATTATTCTCCTTTTGGTCGTCGTCTGCTTCACGTTCTTGTTGCGGTCCCAGAACGGCGCACCCGCTCCTAGCGACAACAGCTGCTTTCCCGTACCAAAGGAAAATTTCATCGCCTTTCCTTCAATATGACGGACAAAAGCGACGAGCAAGGAAGAAAAAAAAAAAAAAAAAAAGACAACAATTTTCCGCAGGCTCCTCCTTCCTTCATTCTTTGCAAAAGTTGAACCGATGTGGACCATTTTATTTCCTTGTGGAAAGACTTTGGAAGTGGCTATTATGAGAGACAAGAAAATTGCCAAATAATAGTGCAGTCTCTCCTACTAGTAGCTCAGCACCAGTTTCAAAATAGGCATTTTATAAAAGTAAAATAAGCGTAGATCACACGTCAACATTGACGCCTATGATTTAACGTATTAGCCTAAAAGGATAAGGCCGTGGCCGAGTGGTTGAACCGATGCGGACCTCTTTATTTCCTTGTGGAAACACTTTGAAAGTGGCTGTTATGAAATACAAGAAAATTGCAAAATAGCTGACTTCTCACCCGGAGGTCCCAGCTTCGATTCCCGGCCGGGGCGGGGAATTTTTCTGTAACCAGAATTATTCTCTATCCCCCACAGATGTGAGAGTAAATGTGTGAGTGTGTGCGTGTGCGAGTGTGTTTCAGGAAGATAAACCTTACGTAAAATAACCTACAGACGAGTTGTTTCTAATGCCAAGCCCCCGATCTAGCCTTAGGTGTTAAAGGGAGCTATATGAATGAAACAATAAAAATAGGTTTGCAAATAATAGTGCAGGCTACACTAGCAGTAGCTTACCACCAGTTTCAAAATAGACAGTTTATAAAAGTAAAATAAGCGTAGATAACGCGTGAACACGTACATCTATCAGTCTAAAAGGATATAGATGTTGGCCGAGTGGTTAGAAGCCTCGTCCGGGTTGGATCCCCGGGGAGTACATGCGGTACTTATGGTGAACGAAACGGGATCTGGGGGGGGGAGTTTCTCCGGGTGCTCCGGCTTTCCTCGCTACTCACTCCCACAATTGCTCCATAAGCATCTTTCCTGTCATTATTTCACCCTAATTTCATATCATATGCACTTCCTCATTCTCATATCAGACAATGAGCTGATCACCCATGCTGCCTTCTCTCTGCTCCTCAAGCGTCTGGCATCAGGCACTGGAATGTAAATACTGAGAGGTACAAGTCCTACATACAACATCTGATATGTGACTTTCCTTACATCTCTGTAATAAATTATTAATATGTTTATTCTCCTATCAACTTCATGCTAATCCATATAAATATTAGCAGATATGGTTTTATTATTTAGTTATGGGATTGAAATATTTTTTGTTGTTGTTGTTGTTGTTGCGTGGCCAGTACTTGACAAGTTCCCGAATGAGAAAAGATTAAGTGTTTTAAAACTGAAATCTCAAGAGCAGTCAACTTCATGAAAAAATGTATATGACATAAATTATATGTTTTAAAGAGATCTACATTTACTTGTGTGTTAAGTTTTGTCTATTTCCTATGGTTTACCAGTTTCGTAAATTTCTGAAGAATTCATTCAGAATAAAGAGGTCTTAAGGGGCTATTCCAAGAAAATTCAAGAATTACATTTTATGTGTCAAGTAACGCTTTTCTGAAACGGTAAGTCACCATTGGCTTTAATACCCCTTTTGTCGAATTTCAATGACAATTACATAGCGACAGCTTTTAAAATATTTTTACTTACTGCATTACTTTATTTCCCTTCTACTTACACTGAAGCAAGTAATATTACCATTTCTGCTAATTTTTATTTCAATTAGCATGATATAATTAAGGGCTTATCTTTTATAGACAATAATTTTTGGAAAAAACTCATGCGAATGGAAAACAACGGTTATTTTTGAGTTAATAAAAATGTTTTTAACTTTCTTGTTTAACTTCCTAAGTAAAATTTCCACAAATTAGATGACTTTCCCCTAAATCTCATTTAACAAGAAGTATATATACGACTAATTTTGAAAAGAAAGCTGGACCAACTGCATTGTGAGGAAGCTGGCGAAGTTACCATAAAATGTTGTAGTTTTGTATTTTCATTTTTCATGGCCTCCAAATCACATTTTAATATATTACAAAAGTGCGAAAAATGCGAAATTGACTCCAAATGCGAAAATTATACTAAAATGAGAACATCATTTCTGAACATAAAAAGTGTCCATAAAATACCCCAGGACGATTAAATCAAAAGGTTGCTTGATTTAATCGTATTTCTTTATTTCTTTATTTTCTTCCAAAAATTGCATCTGATGAGATTGTGCACCCTTGGAATGTTTATGATTCTGACACACTTGTCCTCCGCACTGACCTGGAATGCGGAATTAATCCCCTCAACCCTCATCTGTTTTATAAAATAACTTTATAAATCTGAACTTGGCATACAGAAACAAATCAATTTCATAATTATCACATTTAAATAACTATCATTATTTCTTGTTAACAAATATTAAATAACCTTGAATAAAAAAAATGAGAGTAAAAAACTGATGTGTTCCATTCACATGACTTTCTCTACATCTCTGCAACAAATTATTGTTAAAAAGCTTATACCTCTATTTACTTCATGCTAATCAGAAACAATTAGTAGAAATAGTCTTATTACTTGCTTCATTTTAAGTAGAAGTGAGATAACAGAGTACCATAGGTTAAAGTGATAGTCAAAATCTGGTTGCTATGTGACTGAGGTTCCTTTGTTTGTATGGACAGGGGTTGACAAATTCCTGTATGAGAAACATATTCGTTTTTTAAAGATGAAATCAAAAACAAGGAATACGTAACTCAAAAACGATCAACTGCACGAAAAAATGTATATAACATAAATTGTGTGTTTTAACATGCTCTACATTTTTTGTGTGATAAGTTTTTGTCCATCTCTTACTGTTTAGCAGTTATGCAAAATTCCGTAAAATGTATCCAGAATAAAGAGGTCTTTTGAGGCTATTCCCAGAAAATTGAAGGTGTACATTTTATTTGCCAGGTAAATATCTTTAATATACGATAGTTTAATTAAAATCATCGGAGCCATTTTTTAGAAAATATAAATTTTCGAAAAAAGTTCCATGTTAAGGGTGGGGGGAATTTTTCTCCAGATCTTCGTGTTGCATCCCTCGAAGATACTAAACTTAAATACTACGTTTGGTATTTTACCGACTCTTCGTTTATGAGTTAGCGTATTCACAGATATATTGACCTTTTTTTTTTTTTTTTTTTTTTTTTTTTTTTTTTTTTTTTCTATTCAGGGGACCCTAAACATTTATTTCCAGTGAAATCTCGGTATCGAATCTTTGGGTGGAGTGCAATACCTTCTCTATACACTATGTACATAGTACATATAGAAAAAATAAAACTTATGTCCTCAAATGACGTCACTGGCCTTATGCATACATTATTTTTATTTTCTCTACACGTACTATCTACATAGTGTATAGAGAAGGTATTGTATTCTACCCAGCAACTTGATACCGAGATTTCACCGAAAATACATGTTTTGAAACCACCTGAATCTAAAAAAAAGCATTTTTAGAAACATTTTCGTGAGTATTTATCTGTGTGTATGTGTGTGTCTGTGTATGTGTGTGTGTGTGTGTGTGTGTGTGTGTGCTTTGGGCAGCATAGCTCAAAAACCAATTTGGTATTTAAATCCGGTATCTTCCAAGGATGCCACACAAAGATTTTGAAGAAAATTCCCTCCCCCCATTCCCAAATACCCTTTGCAGAGAAAAAACAATTCTGATGCTCTCAAAAATGGCTCTAACGATATTGTTTAAAAGCTCTTGTATTTAAGATATTCACATGACAAATAAAATGTATATCTTCAATTTTCTGGGAATATCCTCTGAAAACAGGCTTATTCTGGACGAATTTTGCAGTACTGGTAAACCGAATGAGATAAACAAAAACTTGCTTAACAACAAAAGTAGATCTCGTTAAAACAACAATTTATGTTATATAGTATCTACATTTCTTTTTCATGGAGTTGGACGTTTTTGAGATATTCCTTTTTATTGGTTTCAGCTTTAAAATATTATACTTTTCTCATACGGGAATTCGTCAACTCCTGTCCATACAAACAAAGGAACTTCAGTCATGTATCAACCAGCTTTTAAAATATTTGACTATCACTTTAGCCTATGGCATTCCCTTATTTCGCTTCTACTTACATGGAAGCAAGTAATAAGACCATTTCTGTTAATTTTTTACTTTCTCTAGCCCCATACGTACAATGTACATTGGGATAGAGAAGGTATTGTAATACACCTAAAATTCGATACCGAGATTTCACCGGAAATATATGTTTTGGGGTCCCCTGAGTCCAAAAAAGCATTTTTAAAAAAAAAGGTCCGTATGTGTGTGTGTTTGTCTGTCTGTCTGTCTGTGTGTGTCTGTGGACAGCATAGCCACAAAACAAAAAGACCGTTAAATACCAAACTTGGTATTCAGGTTTAGTATCTTCGAAGGCTGCGACACGAAGATTTTCAAAAAAAAAAAAAAATCGAAAATTTTGATTTTCTTAAAAATGGCTCCAACGATTTTGATTAAAATCCCGTATATTAAAACTGTTCATGTCCGAAATAAAATGTGTATCTCGAATTTTTTGGGAATAGCCTCTGAAGACCTCTTTATTCTGGATGAATTTTGCTGAATTTGGGTGAACTGCTAAACCGTAAGAGATAGAAAAAAACGTACTGTACAAAAAATGTAGCTCATGACAAAAGACGCAATTTTTGTCCTGTACGTTTTCGTTGTGGAGATAACCGTTTTCGAGATATTCCTTGTTATTGGTTTCAGTTGTGAAGTACTTAAACTTTTCTCACACAGGAAGTGTCTTGTTTTTCTTTTGTTCTACTCCTGGCCAAGCAAAGAACTGATTTGCAATGACAATCGCATTCCGATAGCTTTTAAAACATTTGACAATCATTTTAGCATAGTGCATTCCCTTATTCCCTTCTACTTATAAGAAACTAAGTAATACCATTCTGCTAACATTTATCTTGATTGGCATTGTCTACAAAGAATTTTTAGAGCAGCTAGAGAAAGTCATGTGAGTGTAGCGCATGAGATTTTCTTCAAAATGCAATAAAAGGGCCTATGTTCCTAGGACACACCCTAGCTAATATTGATTAGCGAACACGAAGCAGGCTGGGTGAAGGAAGCTAGCGGCTGCAACGAGCTGTAGCAGCCCTATCGATTCTCCTCACTGCCGCGATTAATTTCTCCCAAGCAGATGAGGAGAGGGAGATTTTGGCAAGGAGAAAGGTGCCATGTTCCAACCCAGGCTTAACACGTTCGCACACACTTCAGCTGGATACTTTATAGCTAAATGTCCACGCTTCGGTTCTCAATTCTATTTCTTCTCCTATGCCAACACTAGCACATGTACTCCAGAACCTGTGGCCCATGGTTTAATAACTCCTTAGAAAATCCAAGACATTACACTCGCAGCATCGAAAAAACTTTGTATATAGTAACCATCGTCTCTTACTAGATGAGTTGCGCAATGCACCGAGAACGTTTCGTTAGAAGTACAGTCTGGGCTAAAATCGGAATACATCAAAACAGATACCAAGCTCTTTAGAGAGGGGCTCGCGTGGATTACACTAGAGCACAAAAATTGCTGACGAGAATGGTATGAGAATCAGTCCCATGAGCAGGAAGAGTCGTTGACCCATATCTTGACAAGATGTAGGGGTACGGAGGAATAGAGGGAAAAATACTTTCCACGATTCTTTACCACCGCGAATGTAGAGCTAGAGGCATGTTGGGTGCTACTGGCAGGTACGGTTTAGGTAAATTTATACTTAAGGCAAGAGATCTGAGATCTGTGAAGCCGGAGGGGGAGGGGGATAAGAATAGTTAAACAAAAGTGATTACAATATTTTATATATTCATATTTTATGTCATACTTATGTCGTTGTGTTATGGTTTTATATATATGCTGTAAATTTAAATTGCTGTATTTGAATATCTTTGTCTTTTTATTTTCGTCTTTACTCTTTTAATTCTTTGTTGTTGTTTTGATATTGCTTTTTATTTTGTGTATTACAAAAGCGCGTACGGTCTGTGGACCCTTGCGATTGTTGAAGTTCAGTGTATGATATTGTTATGCCAATAAATACACTTATTCGTTCATTCATACTAGATGACAGTTAAAGTTTCATCTACAAAAGTAAAAAGTAAGGAAAAATGCTTGTAACTTTCTTGTTATAGTTTTGTGAACTGATATTTTTAGACAAACTGTAAGATATCAACATGTTTTCATTTTGCTATGATTGTGAATAGGGCGTGACCTTTCTTAATGACAATTTTGTTTTCATTTTTTTGTTTGTTTTGTTTTTGTCATCAGGTCTCGGAACGTACAGGTAGATATTTTTTTGAACGGTAATTTAAATTTGTTAGGACGTATTACATCACACAAAATTTAAACCAAGAAGACACATTCATAACAAAATTAGTGATGGGGTACTGTAACACATGATGAATTCACTTCAAAAGGTGCCCAAAATGACCTCCATGTACTGCCAAACAATGCCAAAGTCTGTCTTTGAAATTAGTTAATGTGTTCGCTTGATCAGCTGCATTTCTTGCTTTAACTCTTCAAGATCCCTTGGTCGGTCCTTGTAAACCCTCCACTTCAGATATCCCCACAAGAAAAAGTCTAAGGGGTTCAGGTCAGGAGATCTTGGCTTTATCACCATCTGTAACTCGCTCTGATCTTCCAGACATTGCCTTATTTTTAACACTTCCAGTTTCATTGAATTTTTTCAAAATTTTGCTTACCGTAGAATGAGTAATCCTTCGTTCTGGATGCATTTCATTAAACAGGACACAAACTTCTTCTTGGGTTCTCCTCCTATCACCATATCCGATCACCATTAGAATTTAAATTTGTTTTTCTGTAAGTTGTGCCATGACTATAACTACTTTCAGAAAGATTTTGCAATGAAGTAAGCATTGTTGTCGTTATTAGCTTAGCTTTTGTCTGCATTTGTTCAATCCAAAGCCACATATTGAAGTAGCCTACTGTATTAATTCAAAACCTACTCAATTTGAAGTAATATAAAAATCTGATGTGTACCATTCACATGACTTTCTCTATATCCCTGCAACACATTATTCTTAAAAAGCTTATACTTCTATTTACTTTATGCTAATCAGTAAAACATTAGCAGAAATAGCCATATTACTTGCTTCCTTGTAAGTAGAGGTGAAATAAGGGAGTACCATAGGTTAAAGTGATAATCAAAAGCAAGTTGCTGTGTCACTGGAGTTCCTTTGTTTGTATGGACAGCAGTTGACAAATTCCTGTATGAGAAATGTATAAGTTATTCATAGCAGAAACCAAAAATAAGGATGGTATTTAAGCGTATTTTCGTTTTTGAGCTATACTGCCCACACACACACAGACACACACACACACAGACAGACACACACATGGACATTTTTCTAAAAAATGATTTTTTTTTTGATCGAGCTGGTCTTAAAACATATATTTCAATGTTTGGGTGCATTACAATACCTTCTCTACACACTATACTATGCGCATATATACAGTAAATAGTACGTGTAGAGAAAGTAAAAATGTTGCATTATTTAGGGGGTCTCAAAACATGTATTGCCGGTGAAATCTGGGTATCAAATTTTTGGGTGAAATACAATACTTTTACTGGTCTATCGTAGTAGAGAAAGTTCATTTTATACCACAATGGTTATATGAAATCTATAAATTTAGAAATACACAACTTGTCTGCTGCTGGTAATTCTGGGACCTGCCAGCTTTGTAAGCAGGGACATATTTAAGACAATCAACACATAATTTTAAGGTTGTCCTCCTGGAAACACCTATGCGTGTAAGGCGGGTAATGAGCATAATGACATAAACAAACAAACATAGCTTGTGAATGTATGTATATAATAAAAACTCACGTGTGTTAAATTAGCCGGAGAGTTTTACCAAAAAGCGTTACATCTGAGGACTATGACTTGGCACAAAGATAAAGCAACCGAGCAATTAACGAACGAATGCGTAATTAATCTCAATTAAACGCTAATTTGTAACGGAAATAGCGACAAAATTAGGGAATGTTTGAAGGAATAATTAACTTTATGCTTGTGAGAGAGAGAATATAACAATGCAGACATAATCTCGTACAGCTACAGCAATACTGGACGTTTTTAATGGGTAGCGCGTCCGCTTTGTAATTGAGTCTCAGATAATCCCCTATCATTGGGCAGAGCACTTCACTTAGACTATTGCGGCCCTTTGCGATTACATGGCCAGATTGGAATGATGACGGCACAATACATACGGGGCCCTTAACATTTCCATATTGGACTTATCTGAAGAACCCTAAGTCTTTAGTCTCCAAGGGGGACTACCTGAAAGAACCTAAGGCGGTTCCTGAGCTTGTGGTTTCGCAACGTCAACAGGAAGAAGATTTTACAGAAGACAGAGTCACCGTCCAACCGCAACTCGCCGAACACCGTCGCCTGGTCCTTTAACCCTGAAACAGATGCCAAGGAAGTGGTGGGTGCAGGTGATCACAGACAGGAAAATTGTGCAGAAGATGTACCACCCCAGCATTCGCCTGTCGTCGCGGAGAAATTCCATGAATGAGAATGGGGGATGTCCCGAATACGAGTGGCACACATTACTGAGACATTGCCTCGCTTGGTTGCTTCAATAAGGCGTTTGCTGGGAATGTTTCTTAACGTGAAAAGACAAAAGTTCAATTACCTCCCAACTCTTCATCTGTTTCAGGTTGATCATCAACAGGCCTCAGACATCATTGTCTGCATTTGGGACATTAGGAATGTGCCATGACTGGTTTGGAGGGATGGGGACGCACTGATTCCTTCGCATGTTGCGTTATAGATACAGTGAAATGAAGGACAACGTAGCTACTTGATTTGCATGGCAACAGGCATTTTTACAATATACATAGAGATAGAGAAGCATTGTATTCCACCCAAAAATTCGATGTCGAGATTTCACCGGAAATACATGTTTAGGACCGCCTGAATCCAAAAAAGGCATTTTCAGAAACAGGCCCATGTGTGCGTGTGTGCGTGTGTGTGTCTGTGGATAGCATAGCTCAAAAACGGAAAGACGATTAAACATCAAACTTGGTACTTAGGTTTGGTATCTTTTAAGGATGCGACACGAAGATTTTCAAGAAAATTCCCCCACCCCTAACTACCCTTTACATGGAAAAATGTTCGAAAATGTTGTTTTTCTTTAAAATTTTGATTAGAATACCACATATTAAAGACATATCTATCACAAATAAAATGTATATGTAGAATTTTCTGGGAATAGCTTCTAAAAACCTGTTTATTTTGGATGGTTTTTGTTTAATTTAGTATAACTAGTAAACCATAAGAGATAGACAAAAACTTACAATACAAAAGCTGTAGATATTGTTAAAATACACAAGTTATGTCATATTCATTTTTTTCGAAGAGCTTACCGTTTTCTAGGTATTCCTTGTTATTGGCTTCAATTGTGAAGTACTTATACTTTTCTCGGACGGAAATGTCCATTTTTCTTTTGTTCTACTCCTG
The DNA here is from genome assembly GCA_030762935.1 of Hymenopus coronatus. NCBI lineage: Eukaryota > Metazoa > Arthropoda > Insecta > Mantodea > Hymenopodidae > Hymenopus > Hymenopus coronatus. Next base: position 43,384,731 of record CM060899.1, read on the forward strand.
GCCAAGCAAAGAATCGATTTGCAATGGCAATCGCATAACGACAGCTTTTAAAACATTTGACTACCACTTTAGCCTTGTGCATTCCTTTAGTTCAACTCTACTTATAAGGAACTAAGTAATAAAATTCTGCTAATGTATATCTGGATTAGTTGAAAGAAGAATTATCTTTTGTAAGAAGTTTGTTTGTAGAGTAGCTGGAGAAATTCATGTGAGTGTAACGCATCAGATATTTTGTTTAGACTCCAATAAAATCTCTGTTATTTCTAGTTTCAGAAAATGAATAGTTTTGAGGAGTTAAGAGGATTTTAATCACTTTTTAATTTACATGCCAGTCTGCATTTATTTAAATTTGTTATGTAATGCTCCTTTTTAGAACATTTGTATCTTTAAATTCAGTTTTCTCAAAAGAACATTTGTGGATACTTGTGTACCTTTTTCTCGGAAAGTATGAGAGCTGGAAAGCTGACATTTTCAGCACGTATATACAACACTTAGTTGAACTTTATGAACCACAATCGTTATTTTATAGTATATGTTGATCATATTAAGATAACAACAACATTGCAAATTTTCAACACTTTTACTTTTTTGAATTTGCATTTTTTTAATTTATACTGAAATTGATTCATAGCTAAATAATTACGGTTCAGAAGATAGTACATTATACTAAGAACAAACATGTAAAAGTGTGGTTATGTATTGCAAGTAGTAGTGGAGAAAAAGGTACATGAATTCACATGTTTTAAGAGTAGATTTTATTACTTTTCTGGTGAATGAAATACTTTTTATAGTTTCAACCAGATAATCTATTAATGTAAACAACCACTTGAAACAATTGTCATGATTTATAGAATGATACATACAAATTTCTGGAAAAACAATTGAATCCTTTAAGAGCAGTGGTAATTCAATTCTCTTAAGGTGTAATTTCCGTTGTTCAGACTACCTTGTCGCCTTAAAAGCGAATGACAGAGTTCTGTACGTGTTAACTATGAGTGCCTGTCCCATCGTCATAATGAAGGAATGGACGTCTCGTCATATGCGGGGTGTAGACCATGCACAGACATCTTGAATCAGATCAACCAATGAAAAGGCAAAATCCTACTCTAATATCATTACATCCACCATCTCGTTAGATTTCAGTCGAAGTGGCTCAGTTGGTTGGGGGCTGCCTTCTTTTCCCAAGGTCGCGCCCAAGCTGTCTCCAGATCAGTAAATTCACTTGTATGTAAACTAACTCTTTAGGGACGAAATTCCCGCACACTGGTGCCGCTGATATCATCCTGACAATTGACAACATCGTTAAGATACAAATAATTTTTAATTGCTTAGATGTACACAAATGCCCAAAAATATACACACGGTGTGATCTAGTTCTTACTTTCTCTGCACGTAGTATGTACGTGGTTCGGCTGATAAGTCTCGGGCCTCTCACAGATATGGCGCCACTAGGCCAGTTAGACGGTAGCATCGTATAGTTTAACTCTAGACTAGCTTATATCCATAGTTACAGGTCAATAGCTTGTTTAGATTTCGAATGACAGCATTTTAAATAAGACAACTTTAGAGTTTTACGAAAATGGAGGATTTGGAAAAACGAACAGTGATTAAATACTTCCATTTGAAAGACGAAGGAAGAAATGGACAGTACATTGAAAGACTCTGCCCCTTCATATTCAATGATTAAAAGGTGGGTTGCAGAGTTTAAAATGGGACGTACGAGCACTAGTGATGAGCCTCGCTCTGGACGCCCTGTAGAAGTGAAAACTCTGGAGATCATTGAAAAAAATCTGATGTGTACCATTCACATGACTTTCTCCATATCCCTGCAACAAATAATTCTTAAAAAGCTTATACTTCTATTTACTTTATGCTAATCAGAAAAAATTAGCAGAAATAGTCTAATTACTCGCTTCCTTGTAAGTAGAAGCGAAATAAGGGACAACCGTAGGTTAAAGTGATAGTCAAAAGCTAGTTGCTATGTCAATGAAGTTCCTTTGTTTATATGGAAAGGAGTTGACAAGTTCCTGTATGAGAAAAGTATACGTTTTTCATAGCAGAAACCAAAAATAAGGAATGTCACAAAATCGACGAACTCCACGAAAAAAATGTATATAATAACATAAATTGTGTGTTTTAATGTGCTCTACATTTTTTGTGCAGTAAGTTTTTGTCCATCTCTTACAGTTTAGCAGTTATTCAAAATTTAGTAAAATTCATCCAGAAGAAACTACTCTTCAGAGGCTATTTCCAGAAAATCCAAGATATACATCTTATTTGTCAGATAAATATGTTTAATCAAAATCGTTAGAGCCACTTTTTAGAAAATCAAAATTTTCGAAAAAAGTTCCATGTAAAGGGTAGTTTGGTGTGGGGGGATTTTTCTCAAAATCTTCGTTTCGCATCCCTGGAAGATACTAAACTTAAATACCAAGTTTGGTATTTTACCGACTTTTCGTTTTCGAGTTATCGTGTTCACAGACACACGGACAAACTGACACACGGACACACGGACACACGGACACACGGACACTCGGACACACACACAAGGAGCTTATTCTGAAAATACTTTTTTTGGATACAGGGGACCCTAAAACATTATATTTCCGGTGAAATCTCGGTATCGAATTTTTTGGTGGGGTGCAATACCTTTTCTATACACTATATGCATAGCACGTATAGAGAAAGTAAAAATATTTTAAATACTGTTTTGATTGAGAGGCGCGGGACTTATCAGCCGACCCTCGTACTTTGCAATTACGAGTCGTCAATATTGGATATCTTCGAATTTTCAAATACGACTAAACAGCTTTATATGGTGTGTGTCAGATTTAATACACACATAAAGCATAATTTAGACGCATGGCCACTAACTTAGCTATTTAGCCTCTTTTGTACAGAATTTTCAGAACATGATAACCCTGTCTCAGTCTTACGCCAAAGTGACTTTAAAGTTTGGGATTGCGAAGTATGCGGCTGGAAACCAACCCTCGCAGTTATGGTCCCTTAACATGTGCTGAAACTCATTGGTTTGGACATGTACTAACACGAAACACGAAACTGAATTGGCTACAGGGTATACAGGAAGCACGTTTAACTAAGCTGCCTCTCGCTCCTAGTACAGGGTCGCCTTTTGCTTGCTAATGGTTATTTCCAATGGCAGTGGGGGGGGGGGGACAATTCGATCTTAGCCTATCATATTTTGGAGAAATCAGTAATGCGTGATTGGTGGTGCTTTGAAACTGGAATAAAGTTCCTCTAATTTTACAAGTTAAACTTTTGTGAATCAAAGTTTACAAGGATTTGTAATCTTTCTCTTGTTATTTATAAATTGCTAATATATAAATCTAAAGTGTAAATACTGTGAAATACGCCCAAAGATGACTTTTGATACACATATTATGTATTCCTCTGAAATAAAATACGTACGAGGGCCTTTTTTTCAACCTTTGATAGGCTATAAATAAAAGACAAGTTCATAGAAAACAATTATTTTATTACTTAAAGTTTTGTACACTTATGGCTACTTTACAACATAATCACCGAAAAGATTGAGACATTTATCGTACTTGTGCACAAGCTTTGCAATACCCTCTTCAAAAATGTTGCCGCCAATGTTTTCAAATGACCATTGACGTTGTTTTGAAGATCTTCGTACTTGATGAAGTTTTCGGAGAGCCAATCAAAACAAACGAAGAGGAATGCTGACTTCAGGAATTGTGTTGATCCATGACAACGCTCGTCCACACAACACATCAGCTCCTTGAACAATTTCAATGGGACATTTTGGATCATACGCCGTACAGTCCTGACCTGGCACCTAGCGACTTTCACCTTTTCCCTGAACTGAAGACGTGGCTAGGAGGGCAGCACTTTCAAACCAACGAATACCTTCAAAACAACCTCAATGCTTATTTGAAATCATTGGCGGCAGAGTTTTTGAAGCGGGTATTGCAAAGCTTGTGCACAGGTACGATAAATGTCTCAATCTTTTCGGTGATTATGTTGAAAAGTAAGCATAAGTGTAGAAAACCTTTAGTAATAAATTCATTGTTTTCTATGAGCTTGCCTATCGGAGGTTGAAAGAAAACGGCCCTCGTATATGTATGTTTTTCTTGAATACTTCAAGTTTTAAGTCCAAAATTCTACGTTTGAAACACTTTGTTGCATACAGAGTGCCATAAAAATGTTACGCAAATATCAAGTGTTGTATGTGTGGTTGAGAACAGTCTCAAGGTGCGAAAGAAACCGTGTCATGGTTTAATGACAGGATTCGCGGAAATTACATGACTTTCGTGCGTGTTCAAGTCCGTGTAACTTTACTTGATGCTGCTGAAAATATTTAATAAGGTCAGTAATTTACACACAACGCGCATAACAATATACAATAGCGACCGCCTCCGTGGTCGAGTGGTGAGCGAGCTGACTTCTCACCCGGAGTTCCCGGGTTCGATTCCCGGCTGGGGCGGGGAATTTTTCTTTAACCGGAATTATTCCTTATCCCCCATAGAGTCTGGCAGTATGAATGTGAGAGTGAACGTGCGTGTGTTTAGTAATATAAAGTTTAACCTAATGTTCTGAACCTTATGTTATGACCATTGATGTTAAAGGGGATAATATATATATATATATATATATATATATATATATATATATATATATTCATTTTTAGAAAGCCAGAGTTCATGAAAATACGACATTATATAGAGAGATGCTGTTGTTTTTGTTACGTTAGCAATATAATTGTTATTTATTGTTTGCATATAATAACCCATTTTTACTTACTCTACACGAACTAAGTACATAGTGTACAGAGAATGTATTGCTTTCCAACAAAAAATTCGATACCGATATTTCACTGGAAATACACGTTTTAGGGTCCCCTGAGTCCAAAAAAAAGCATTTTCAGAAAAAGGTCCGTGTGCCTCTGAACACAACTCAAAAACGAAAAGCACATAGAATACCAAACTTGGTATTTAAGTTTAGTATCTTTCAGGGATGCAACACGAAGGTTTTGAGAAAAATCCCCCCACCCCAACCTAGCCTTTACATGAAAAAAAAATATTTTCTCAAAAATGACTAACGAGTTTGATTAAAATCCGCATATTAAAGATATTTATATGGCAAATAAAACGTATATCTTGAAATTTGTGGGAATTGCCTCTAAAGACCTATGGGTGAATTTTGCTAAAGTTTGCGTAACTGGTAAACCATAAGAGATAGACTAACACATACTACACAAAAAATGTAGATCTCGTAAAGCAGACAGGTTATGTCCTTTAGGTTTCTGTTGTGGAGGTAACCGTTTCTGAGATATTCCTAGTTATTGATTTTGTTATAATTGAATTTGCAGTGCATAGCATTGATTGCTAGTTCAATACACATACATTTAAATAGGTTTCATCAATTCTAGATCAGGCATCGAGTGTAGCCTACAATGATTTGTCATTAAAACAGCTGATACTACTTACAGAGCGCTATGACATTTATCATCCGGATAATTTGTCATTCAGATAATCTTGTACAGAATAAAATGATTATGAGCAAAGATAGTCTTTAGCAGCAAGTTTAAAACCATTGCAAGCATTGTCAGTTTTTCCCTTTAGATCATTCGGAAGAGCATTGAATATTTGTATGCTTTTCTGAACGCAAGAAAGTTTTACACTTGGATGATGGATGTAGCCTTTTTGACTAGTGTTTATATTACGTCGACGGCGCCGTAGTCGAGGGGTTAGACCGCTTGCCTCCCCCTAGGCAGTCCGGCTTCGATCCCAAGCTCCCACATGTGGGATTTTTTGGTGGACAAACCGGCGTCTCGGCGGATTTTCTCTCCGTGTCCTCCGGTTTCCCCCGCCAGTCATGTCACCAATTGCTCCATCACCACCTTTCCAATCATAATTTCGCTTACATTTCATACTATGCACTTCTTCATGTTCATGCCTGGCTATGGGCCGATCTCTCGTTACAGGTTCTCCATTCTGTGGTCTCGTGCCATAGGCTTCTGACCTCTAGGCATTGATTTGCAAGTCCTAGGGGGATGTCAGTCCTACATACGGAGAGGGTAAGCCGATTACAAAACGAAACGAATTTATATCGTGAACTTCATTGTTTTAAATGTGTCTCGATTACACATAAAGAATTTTAAGATAGAGAATATCATGCAAGGCCTGAAAAGGTCTTTCCAAGAATGCTGTGGGTATTCGTTTTCTTTCTGCTGAGTTTACTTGGAATAATATTCTGTATTCCATGATGGAGTTAAAATGTGCATAGTATCCAGTTTAAATGTATTTTTAAGAAGGGAATTATGCGCGGAAGGACACGTCATGGGAAACATTTATAAGAAGCAAACATCAGTCAGCTAAAAGGAAAAAAAAATTGTCTGATGTGTTCCATTCACATGAGTTTCTCTACATCTTTGCAGAAAAATATTATTAAAAAGCTTATGCTTCTATTTACTTCATGCTAATCGAGTAAAAAACAGCAGAAATAGTCTCATTACTCGCTTCCTTGTAAGTACAAACGAAATAAGGGAGTAAATGGCGTGTTATTTATGGACGCTCTTTAACTGCTGTGGTTCTCAGCGTCCCATTCTAATTGGGCGTGAAAGTCCACTTAATTTTGTTCAGAGGCATCCCTATCAGGCTTGAGGTTCTTTTACCTGCCATAAATCTACGACACGGGACCAACGGCTTTACTTCACTTCCGAAGGAAGCCATGCTAAGGATTTTTACACCCGAAAAAATCCATTGTCCTCCGCTGGGTTTGAACCCGCGACCTTGGGTATATGAAGTTAGCATGGTAAACACTACACCACGGAGGGCGACAAATATAAGGGAGTATCATAGGTTAAAGTGAAAGCCAAAAGCTGGTTGCTATGTGACTGATGTTCCTTTGTTTGTATGGACAGGAGTTGACAAAGACCTGTATGGGAGAAGTATGTTTTTTTAAAGCTGAAACCAATAACAAGGAATATCTAAAAAAGATCAACTGCGCGAAAAATGTTTGTATAACATAAATTGTGTGTTTTAATACGCTCTACTTTTTTTTTTTTTTTTTTTTTTTTTTTGGTAGCTTAACGTCCTTTAACCTGGTGGTCAAATCGGACGATGAATGAAATTGGTGAAATGATGCACAAATGATCTCGGGGTCCATGGAGCTTAAAGTTACTCAACATTCGTCTTCTCAGGATAAAGGAGAACCCCGAAAAAAACCTTATCCAGGTAACTCACCCTAAGCGAGATTCGAGCTCACGCTACATTTTTTGTATGGCAAGTTTTTGTCCATCTCTTACGGTTTAGTTATGCAAAATTCCGTAAAATTAACCCAGAATAAAGTAGTCTTCAGAAGCTATTCCCAGAAAATTCAAGATATACGTATTATTTTTCAGGTAAACATCTTTAATATATGATATTTTCATAAAAATCGTTAGATCCGTTTTTGAGAAGATCAAAATTTTGGAAAAAAAAGTCATGTAAAGGGTAGTTAGGGGTGCGCGGATTTTCTTGAAAATCTTCGTGTGGCATCCTTGGAAGATACCAAACTTAAATACCAAGTTTGATATACATAGGTGTTTTCGTTTTGAGCTATGCTGACATACACACGGACCTTTTTCCAAAACTGCTTTTTTTTTTTTTTTGATTCAGGGGGACCCATAGCACGTATTACCTTCTCTATACACTATGTACATAGTACGTGTAGAGAAAGTAAAAAGAAGTTAGCAATACAAATGTTTTCCAAAATCCCGCAGGCAACTCTGATATAGACTCACTGAAGGCAGTATATGTAGTCCTAGAGTGAGATAGAAAACATCGCTACGTCATTGTCTCAGAGCCGCACTTCCATGTGAGCTGAACGGTGACCTTGAGGCTGAGGCAGTAAAAAAAAAGAAACAAAATCCAGTGAGACTAATGTTGATGGAATCTCTCGATTCGCGAGCGCAAGGTGTCATTACACATTCTAACAATTGACTGTGCACAATATATGAACATCGTGCCGTTAAATTGCAGGTTATACCTCTCTAAATCTAATTAATGAGGACAGCATTAGTAGCCAGCGCCGCAGGGCTTCCATCTGCCCGCCTCCTTTTTAGCGTCTCTACGATACTCTTCCACTTTATCCATAGCAACGCTTTTCGATTCTCAGAGCAGGCAGTCCTGTCATAAAAGTCGACTTAGAAACAATGGAATTATGGTGGCATCTGTGAAAATTGCTCAAAAAACCTGCTGTATTCCATTCACACGACTTTCTCTACCTGTTTTTAAACAAAATATTCTTTCAAAATCTTCTCGGGCTTCTAACCAGGTAAAAACTTGGCTTGACACCAACGTTTCGAAGAAGTGCATCTTCCTCGTCTTCAGGGTGAACTGATGAATTGAGCTTGAGGAGACTGGTATTTATAAGAGCTGGAATGAAGCTAACAGATTATTTGTTTCAGATGAGATGGCTAAAGCTTATTTTACTCTCCTTTCCCAGTAGTTCGAACACTTTGCCACTATCTTGGTGTTGGCGAAGTTAGATCTGTGACTTTGTTCTATACAGTGTTCAGCCAGTCCAGATTTTTCGGGGTGCATAAGCCTTATCGATCTTTGGTGTTCAGAAACGCGTGTGGCAATAGTGCGTCCTGTTTGGCCAATGTACGCTGCGCTGCATTCGCATGGAATGTGGTAGACACCAGGTACTCTTAGAGCTAAATTATCTTTAACTGGCCTGACCAAATGTTTAGGTGGTGGCTTATGGATGGCTTTGACATTATATTGTAGAGTAGTCTACTAATCTTTCCCGAAAAATTGCCGGTAAACGGTATATAGGCTATGGCGGCTGGCTTGTCTTTTTGTTGAGTGTTCTTGCTGGGGTTTCTTTTTCGTCCGGCTCTTTTCAGCGCAGATGTGATGGATGTCCTTGGCTGAATATCCATTTTGCCGTTTGCAGAGGGTCTGATACAGAAACTGCTCTATGTGCCAATGTGTTGAGAATGCCCATGTCTCCGCAAGCTCAATCCATCAGGTCACCCTGAAGACGAGGAAGATGCACTTCTTTGAAACGTTGGTGTCAAGCCAAGTTTCTACCTGGTTAGAAGCCCGAGAAGATTTTGAAAGAATACGCCGCCAGGAAAGCTTCAGTTCTTACTTATTAATTATTTACATCTTCTTGTATTCATTAGTACTGCCTTACGAGCAACTTGTCTTTGCGAGGAAGATTAGATATCATGAAGCTTGGATAACTAGAGTCGGACTGAAAAATTCAATGCCACGGGTGTCCCGGTCTCTAGCCGGTTGCTCTACCACTGAGCTATCGTGGCAACATGCCTGCAAAGCATTGAATTTCTCAACTAACTCGCATGTTTCGCGGTAAACCACAAGGTGATAAATTATTTTGAGATGACAACCCCACTGGCGACTCGCAATGTTGTAGGTACTTCAAGTCCTAGGATGCATAGTATAATCAATTATTATGGTCCATTAATTTAATTCTTTTAATTGTTTCTTTTTTACTTTCTCTACACGTGCTATGTTCATAGTATATAGAGAAGGTATTGCACTCCGCTTAAAAATTTGGTACTGAGATTTCACCGGAAGTATATGTTTTAGGGTCCCCTGTATCTAAAAATAGCATTTTCAGAAAAAGATCCGCATGTATGTGGGTCCATGTGTTGTTGTCTATGAACTCGATAAATTAGAAACGAAAATTCGGTAAAATACCAAACTTGGTATTTAAGTTTAGTATCTTTCAGGGATGTGACACAAAGATTTTGAGAAAAATCCCTTCACCCCAAATTACCTTTTACATGGAACATTTTTCGAAAATTATGATTTTCTCAAAAATGGCTCTAACGATTTTGATTAAAATATATACTAAAGGTATTTAGCTGAAAAATAAAATGTATTATCTTGAATCTTTTGGGAATAACCTCTGAAGGCTACTTTATTCTTGATGAATTTTAAAATATAAAAGTGACGTAGTACAAAATTGAAACCAATGAGAGGGAAACGATCTACTATAACTAACATAACTCCATGGCACGACAGCTCACGGGGAGCCTTGGCCTACCGCCCGGCCGCTGCGTCCCCCACCTCGGTCCACTACAGACGTCATGGATGGGGTGCAGTATTGGAGGGTGAGACGTGGTCAGCGCCTCGAACCCCTCCCGGCCGGTTAATGCGGTCCTCACGACCTGGAGCCGCTACTTCTCCATCAAGTAGCTTCTCAATTGGCCCCCCAGGGAGGCTGAGTGCACCCCGGTCCAGGTCTCCCAGCGGGGGAAAAATCCCCACGCCGGTACTGGGGATCGAACCCAGGTCTCCCGCTTGGTAGGCAGCTGCGCTACCACCGCGCTAAGGAGACGACCGGAAACGATCTACTCTGCAAAAGAAATGTGTTTTATATAAATTAGTGTTTTAACGAGATCTAAATTTTTTTGTTTAGCAACCTTTTGTCTCTCTCTTGCGGTTTACCAGTAATGCAACATTTTGCAAAATTCATTCAGAATAAAATGATCTTCAGAGGTCATTCCCAGAAAATTCAAGATATGTATTTTATTTGTGATGTAAATATCTTTAAGATACGGTATTTTAATCAAAATCAGTAGAGACATTTTTGAGGCAAACAGCATTTTCAAAACTTTTTCCATGTACAGGGTAGTTTAGTGTGGGGGGAGGGGGCTTTCTTCAAAGTCTTCGTGCCGCATCCTTGAACACGAGGCATATAACGTTTGGTATTTAACGCTATTTTTCTTTTTGTGCTATGCTTCCCCCCCCCCCCCCCACACACACACACACATACACGGATCTGTTTTTTGGACCATATGTTTCTGGTGAAATCTAGGTATTGAGCATTAGGGAGGAATGTACTATGTATGATGTACATGCTAGAGAAAGTAAAATACTGAAAATACGAAAAGGAATGCCAAAATCTGCAGTTATATGCAAATATCCAAAACAAAATTAGTCTTAATTTAATATACTTCTTTCGAAATACAAACATGTGTAAGAAATTATCGAATATGACCCTTTAATAAAAATCTGATGTGTTCCATTCACATCTCTACATCTGTATAAGAAATTATTGCTAAAAAGCTTACTCTTCTATTTCTTCATGCTGATCGAGAAAAGATAAGCAGAAATAGTCTTATTACTTGTTTCCATGTAAATAGAAGGGAAACGAGGTTAAAATGATAGTCAAAAGCTGGTTGCTATGTAATTAAAATTCCTTTGTTTATGTGGACAGGAGTTGACAAATTCCCGTATGGGCAAGCATATTAAAGTTGAAACCAATAACAAGGAATAGCTAAAAATGATAATGAAAAAAAATATATATAGCATAAATTGTGTGTTTTAACATGATCTTCATTTTTTGTGTAGTATTTGTCTATCTCTTATAGTTTACCAGTTTTGCAAAATTCATCCAGAATGAACAGGTCTTCAGAATTTATTCTCACAAAATTCAAGATATTCATCTTATTTGTCATGTAAATATCTATAATATACGGTATTTTAATCAAAATTGCTATCAGGCTCTCTTTTACGTGCCGTAAATTTACGACACGGAACCAACGGCTTTACTTCCCCTCCGAAGGAAGCCATATTAAGGATTTTACGCCCGAAAAACATCATCCCCCGGGTTTGAACCCGCAACCTTGGATATATGAAGTAACCAGTATGGAGGGCAACTTTTCCATGTAAAGGGTAGTTTGGGGTGTTCTTTTTGTTGAAAATCTACCTGTTGCATCCTTGGAAGTTAATAAAATCGAATACCAAGTTTGAAATTTAACGGTCTTTGAGTTTTTCAGCTATGCAATCCACACACACGAACACAGACCTTACTCTAAAAGTTTACTCGGGGGACCTCAAAACATGTAATCCGATGAAATCTCGGTATCGAATTTTGGGTGCAATACAATACTTTCTCTATACACTATGCAACTACTACGTGCAAAGAAAGAAAAAAAAAAAAAAAAAACAATAGAAACTCTTTCCGTGAAAGGCGGGATGCCATCATGAAAATTCCGATGAATTCCATTCACATGACTTTCTCTACATTTATACAATAAATTATTATTAAAACGCTTATTCTTATATTTATTAAATGCCAATCGAGGAAAAATTAGTAGAAAGGTGTACTACAGGAGTTATGAGAAAAGTATTGTATTATAAAGCTGAAACCAATAACAAGGAGCATCTCAAAAACGGCTAACTCACAAAAATAATTACATAACATAAATTGTGTGTTTAAACGTGCTCTACATTTTTTTTTTTTTTGTGTGGTAAGCTTTTGTCCATCTCTTACGGTTTCCCAGTTAGGCAAAATTCTACAAAATTAATCCAGAATAAACATGTCTCCAGAGACTATTCCCAGCAAATTGAAGATATAGTTTTTATTTGTCATGTAAATATCATAAATATAAGAGATTGTTATCAAAATCGTTAGAGCTATTTTTGAGAAAAACATTTTCATAAATGTCTCCAAGTAAAAAAATGGAAATGGAGCATTTTTTACGGACGCTATTTAACTACTGTGGTTCTTAGCTTCCCATTCTATATAGTGCGTGAAATGTCGCTTAATTTTGCTCAGAGGGCTCTCTATCAGACTTGAAATGCTTTTACGTGTCGTAAAAGGTTTTACTTCCCTTCCGAAGGAAGCCATGCTAAAGATTTTATGTCCGAAAAAATCCATCGTCCTTCGCCGGTTTTGAACCCGCGACCTTGGGATATGAAGTTAGCATGGTAGCCGCTACACCTCGGGGAGCGACTTTTCCGTGTAAAAGGTAGTTCTGGATTTTTTAGAATACCTTCGTGTCACATGCTTTTTTTTTTTTTTTTTGGTAGTGTTTAACGTCCGCTTTTACTGCTCTGGCACCGCAGGCGATGATACATGAAGATGGAGCCCCGGTGGAATGTAATGGTGGGGGAAACCGGAGAACCCGGAGAAAACCCGCCCCTGCGCAACTTTGTCCACCACAAATCTCACATGCGGTTGCTTGGGATCGAACCCGGGCCGTCTAGGTAAGAGGCGAGTGGTCTGATCAGTGGCCGTCTCATCCTTGGAGGATATTAAACCTAAATACCAATTTTGGTGTTTAACGGTCTTTTCGTTTTTGAGCTATGCTGTCCACAGACACACACACTTATACGGACCTTTTTTAAAAAATTCTTTTTCGGACTCAGGAGACTCCAAAACATATATTTCCGATGAGATCTCTACATCGAATTTTGGGTGGAATACAATACTTTCTCTATACACTTACGTAGATGGTACGTGTAGAGAAAGTAAAAGCAAAAAATCTGACGTGTTCCATTAACATGAGTTTCTCTACATCTTTGCAACAAATTATTGCTGAAGAGCTTAAGCTAATGGAGAAAAAATTAGCAGAAATAGTCTTATTACTTGCTTCCTTGTAAATAGAAGCGAAATAAGGGAGTACCATAGGTTAAATAGATAGTCAAAAGCTGGTTGCCACGTGACTGAAGTTTCTTTGTTCGTATGGACAGGAGTTGATAAATTTCTGTACGAGAAACGAGTTTTTTAAAGCTGAAACCAATAACAAGAAATATCTAAAAAACGATCAACTCCACGAAAGAAATGTATATAACATAAATTGTGTGTTTTATCGTGGTCTACATTTCTTGTGCAGCAAGTCTTTGTCTCTCTCTTACGGTTTACCAGTTATGCAAAATTCAGTAAACATCATCCAGAATATAGAAGTCTTTTGAGGCTATTCCCAGAAAATTCAAAATATACAATCCATTTGGCAAGTAAATATCTTAAATATAAGAGATTTTAATCAAAATCGTTAAGAGGCATTTTTTTCCATGTAAAGGGTAATTGGGAGTAGGGGGATTTTTTTGAAAATATTCGTGTCACATCCTTGGAAGATATTAAACTTAAATACCAAGTTTGGTTTTAAACGGTCTTTTCGTTTTTGATCCATTCTACCCACAGACAGACACACACACACGCACACACGGACATTTTTCTAAAAATGCTTTTTTTGGACTCAGTTGGTCTCATAACATATATTTCCGGTGAAATTTCGGTATTGAATTTTGGGTGCAATACAATACCTTCTCTATACACAATGTACTAGTGCTTATAGACAAAGTAAAAAAACCGTGTAAAGTGTTGAACAACGTCATGAAGCTTAATGTGGTTATTATTATCCCTTGAAAAGTCACCTCTACAAATTTGTTGTGAAAAGGTTGGTAAAGACTATCTAAGGAAAACTGTATTTGGAGCGCAGCTGCTTTCTCTTCGCAGAATTTACTGCAGCGTTCGTTCATTGTCTCCGTCTGTGCCCTCGAGATCTCTCGGGAAGGAAGGTAGCGTTAGCTTTCCCGGAAGGTGCCTGATAACTGGCAATATTAATGTTTCATCTGGAACACAAAACTTTATCCAGACATTCCTTCGGCAGGTAGAAGCTACAGTCAAATTCTGAGTGAATGAAATATTTTCCTTAAGGTTGCCTCATCCTTGAGACTGGGGAATCCCCCATAAATTGCCGTTACCAAACATTGCTTCTTTGAAGCGAATGTTTAAAGCCATTCTTTGTTTAGAACCTTCAACATTTAGTAACGGTATATCTCGAAGATGCGCATACACAGAAATCTGACGTGTTACATTCACAGGTCTTTCTCTACCTGTTCTGCAACTCTTTAAAAAAATCTGATGTGTTCCATTCACATGACTTTCTCAGCTGTTACACAAACAACACTCCTTCCAGGAGATTATTCATTTATCTACGACATGCTAATCGAGAAAAACAGTATCAGATACGCTCTTATTACTTAGTTTCTTACAAGTAGGAGGGAAATAAGGGAAAACACTAAGTTAAACCGACAGTCCAATGTTTTAAAATGTGGTTGCTCTGGGATCAAAATACGTTTCTCGAAATATCTGGAAATCGATAAACTCCTCAGAAAAAAAAAAAAAAAAAAGTATACATTTTTTATGTAGTAAGTTTTTGTCTATTTCTTACACTTAACTAGTTATGCAAAATTAAAAAAAAATATCCAGAGTGAAGCTATTCCCAGAAAATTTAAGATATGCATCTTATATGTAATGTAGATATATAAAATAACCTAACTTAAAAATCGTTAGAGCTATTTTTGAGAAGATCAAAAATTTCTTAATGTTTTCCATGCAAAGGGTAGTTAGGGGTTTGGAAGATACTAAACTTAAATACTAATTTTGGTTTTTGATGGCCTTTTGCATTTTGAGCTATGCTACCCACACACACACACACACACACACACACATACGCACATACACTCACACACTGGCAAAGAGGCAGACAGACACACACATACATTTTTACTTTTTCTACACGTACTATGTACATAGTGTATAGAGAAGGTATTGCATTCCACCCAAAAATTTGATACCGAGATTTCACCGGAAATATACGTTTATCCAAAAAAAGTATTTTCAGGAAAATGTGTGTGTATTTATGCGTGAGTGTTCGTGTGTTTGTGTGTGTGTCCGTGTGACTGTGAACACGATAACTCAAAAACGAAAAGTCGGTAAAATACCAAACTTGGTATTTAAGTTTAGTATCTTCCAGTGATGCGGCATGAAGCTTTTGAGAAAAATCCCTCCACCACAAACTACCTTTACATGTATAAAATTTCGAAAATTTTGATTTTCTCAAAAATGGGGCTAGTGATTTTGATTAAAATATCTTATATTTAAGATATTTATATGATAAACAAAATGTTTATCTTCAATTTTCTGGGAATAGTTTCTGAAGACCTGTTTATTCTGGATGAATAAGAAATAGACAAGAAATTACCATACATTAAATGTAGAGCTCACTAAAGCACACAATTTATATCATGTATATTTTTTTTTTCGTAGAGTTGACCATGTGATTGAAGTACCTTTGTTTGTATGCACAGAAGTTGACAAAAGAAATATATGGGAAGGTATAGGTTTTTAAAACTGAAACCAATAACAAGGAATATATAAAAAATTATCCATTCTACGAAAAAATGTATATATCATCAATTGTGTGTTTTAACGAGCTCTAATTTCCTGTTAAGTAAGTTTTTCTCCATCTCTTACGGTTGACCAGTTATACAGCATTCTGCAAAGTTCATCCAGAAAATAGTAGTCTTCAGATGCTATTTCCAGAAAAATAAAGATATACATTTTATCTGTGAGGTCCATATCTTTAATATACGATATTTTAATCAAAATCGTTAGAGCCATTTGTGAGAAAGCCAACACTTTCGAAAATGTTTCCATGTAAAGGTTAGTTGGGGGTGGGAGGATTTTCTTGAAAATCTTGTGACGCATCTTTGGAAGACGCTGAACTTAAATACCAAGTTTGATATTTAACGGATGTTTTGGAGCTATGCTGTCCTCATACACACACAACCACACACGGACCTTTTTCCAAAAATGCTTTTTACATAGTACGTGTAGAGAAAGTATAGATAGATGGATGGATGGATGGATGGGTGGATGGGTGGATGGGTGGATATGTAGATAGATAGACAGACAGACAGACAGGCAGGCAGGCAGGCAGACAGACAGACAGACAGACAGACAGACAGACAGACAGACAGACAGACAGATAGATAGATAGATAGATAGATAGATAGATAGATAGATAGATAGATAGAGAGATAGATAGATAGATAGATAGATAGATAGATAGATAGATAGATAGACAGACAGACAGACAGACAGACAGACAGACAGACAGACAGACAGACAGACAGACAGACAGACAGACAGACAGACAGATAGATAGATAGATAGATAGATAGATAGATAGATAGATAGATAGATAGATAGATAGATAGATAGATAGATAGATAGATAGATAGATAGATAGATAGATAGATAGATAGATAGATAGATAGATAGATAGATAGATAGATAGATAGATAGATAGATAGATTGTTGTTCATCGTATACACCGTGTTTTACTATTTTATCTTCATTTTGATATACTATGAGAGGAGGCGAGAGGGAGAGAGAGCACGGGCATAACAATCGTGTTCTAAAACTTCAACCCAATTTAAAGCCCTCTGTTCACCTCTCGAATGGCCAGGCAGTAAATTTCTGCCCAAATAGAGACGAATTAACAAAAGAATGCATTCATACAACATTTTCTCAGCAATTACTGTTATTAATGATGGTGAAACATAAGCTATGGGAAAGGCGCAGAGTAAACGTACTTAAGTTATAATTTCACAAATGTACCTTGTGATAAGCAGACTGGATAATGTATGGGCAGACGATTAGAATCAGGAGGCTTTGAAGCAGAGCCCCTTTAATTGAGCACCAGTCATTAGTGGGGCATCTGAATACATTTTTGCGTGGCGGTCATGCTACTTTGGAAATGAAATGCGTGCACTGGCAATGATTATGAATATTTCATGGCGAGGTGCATGTGTAATGTCTGCCTTTTCACACCACTATAATTCTGAATGGGATAGATGATCTGATAGCGCTTGATAGCTACGCACTTGCGTACAGACGTAGCCTCTTATTCCCTGTTGCTACTGTTTAGCACCTACATGCAGTACTTTCCGACTCTCCACCAAGATTCTTTTAGTAAACTTCTGAGGAATTTTCACTCGAAATCACTGGTAAAACTCTGACGTATTCCATTCCATTTCTCTGCAAGAAACTATTGTTAACAAGCTTATGCTTCTATTTACTTCATGAAAATCGACAACAGCTTTACAGAACTGGTCTTATTACTTGTTTCCTTGAAAGTAGAAGCGAAATAAGGGAGTACCATAGGTTAAAGTGATAGTCAAAAGCTGGTTCCTATGTAACTGAAGACTTTTGGATATAAGTTTTCCAAAGTTGAAATCTAAAACAAGGAATAACTTAAAAACGACCAACTCTACGAGAAAAATGTATATAACATAAATTTTGTGTTTTAAAATGCTCTAGATTTTTGTGTGGAAAGTTTTTGTCCATCTCTTACGGTGTAGCAGTTATATGAAATACCGTAAAATTCACCCAGAATAAAGTAGTCTTCAGAGGCTATTCCCAGAAAAATCAAGATATACATTTTATTTGTAAGGTAAATATCTTTAATAAATGACATTTTAATCAAAATCGTTAGATTCATTTTTTAACAAAATCAAAATTTACGAAAAAAGTTCCATGTAAAGGGTAGTTTGGTGTGAGGGGATTTTTCTCAAAATCTTCATGTCGCATCCCTGGAAGATGCTAAACCTAAATACCAAGTTTGGTATTTTACCACCTTTTCGTTTTTGAGTTATCACGTTTAAAGTTACACGGACACACACATACGGACTTTTTTGTTAAAATGCTTTTTTTTTTCTTTTTTTTTTGGATACAGGGGACCCTAAAACATATATTTACGGTGAAATCTCGGTATCGAGTTTTTGGGTGGAGTGCAATACCTTCTCTATACACTATGTACATACTACGCGTAGAGAAAGTAAGAATGGTGTTTAATATTGTGAATCGGAAGTTTGCGAAACGAGGCCGTAGGCCGACAACAATTAAAACAATTTTAACACTATTTTCACCATCTCTAACCCACCTGTGAAATGTGAACAGTGTATAGAGAAGGTATTGTATTCCACCCAAAAATTTAATACCGAGATTTCACAGGAAATACATGCTTGAAACCCCATGAGTTCATAAAAAGCAGTTTTAGAAAAAGCTCCGTGTGTGTCTGTGGGTACCATAACTCAAAAAGTGTGATAAATACCAAACTTAATATTTAAATGTGGTATCCTCCAAGGAATCGACACGAAGATTTTCAAAAAATCCTCCTACTTCTAACTTCCCTTTATGTGGAAAAATTTTCCAAAATTTTGTTTTGCTTAAAAATGGATCTAACGATTTTGATTAAAACATCACATAGCCATTTCCATCTCAAATAAAATGTATATGTTGAATGTTCTGGGAATAGCCTCTAAAAACTAAAGTATGTAGATCTCGTTAAAATATGCAATTTAACTCATACACATTTTTTTCGTGGAGTTTAACGTTTTCGAGATGTTCCTTCTTATACTTTTCTCAGACAGGAAGTGTCCGTTTTTCTTTTGTTCTAATCCTGGCCAAACAAAGAAGCGATTTGCAATGACAATCGCATAACGACAGGTTTTAAAACACTTGACTATAATTTTAGCATAGCGCATCCCTTTAGTTCCCTTCTACTTATAAGGAACTAAGCAATAAGAACATTCTGCTAATGTTTATCTCGATTAGCATGGTGTAGAAAGAAGAAGAATCTTTTGTAAGAAGTTCGTCTGTAGAGCAGCTAGAGAAAGTCATGTGAGTGTAACACATCAGATTTTTAGAAAAAGATCCGTGTGTGCGCCTACGTGTTTGTGTGTCTGTGGACAGCATAGCTCAAAAACGAAAAGTCCGTTAAATACCAAACTTGATGCAAGGGTTCAGTACCTCCCAAGAATGTGATTTTCTAGAAAATCCCCGTAACCCCTACAAGCCCTTACACTAAAAAAACTTCGAAAATTTTGATTCTCTCAGAAATGGCTCTAACTATTTTGATTAAACCCTATCATATTTACGATACTTAATTGACAAATAAAATGTATATCTTGAATTTTCTTGGGATAGCCTCTGAAGACCTCTTTATTCTGGATGAATTTTTACTTTCTCCATACGCACTATGTACATTGTGTATAGAGAAGGCATTGCACTCCACCCAAAAATTCGATACCGGGATTTCACCGGAAATATATGTTTTAAGGTCATCAGTATCCAAAAAAAGAATTTTCACAAAAAGGTCCATGTGTCCGTGTGTCCGTGTGTCTGTGAATACGATAGCTCAAAAACGAAAAGTCGGTAAAATACCAAACTTGGTATTTAAATTTAATATCTTCCAGGGATGCGACAAGAAGATTTTGAGAAAAAATCCCCCCACCCCCAACTACTCTTAACATGGAACTTTTTTAAAAAATTTTGATTTTCTCAGAAATGGCTTTAACGATTTTGATTAAAATTTCGTATATTAAAGATATTTACCTGACAAATAAAATGTATATGTTGAATTTTCTAGGAATAGCCTCTGAAGAGTAGTTTATTCTGGATGAATTTTACTGAATTTTGAATAACTGCTAAACCGTAAGAGATGGACAAAAACTTACTACACAAAAAATGTAGAGCACGTTAAAACACAATTTATGTTAAATACATTTTTTCATGAGTTCTTCGTTTTTGAGACATTTCTTATTTTTGGTTTCTGCTATGAAAAGTTTATAATTTTCTCATATAGGAACTTGTCAACTCCTGTCAATATAAACAAAGGAACTTCATTGACATAGAAACCAGCTTTTGACTATCATTTAACCTATGGTACTCTCTCATTTCGCTTCTACTTACAAGGAAGCAAGTAATAAGACTATTTCTGCTCATTTTTTCTGATTAGCATTAAGTAAATAGAAGTATAAGCCTTTTAAGAATAATTTGTTGCAGGGATATAGAGAAAGTCATGTGGATGGTACACATCAGATTTTTTCTGGATTTTTCACAATTGTAATCCGTAAGAGAAGGACAAAACTTACAACATAAAAAATGTAGACCTCCTTAAAATACACAATTCATGTCATAAATATTTTTTACTTAGCGTTGACCGTTTTCGAGATATTCCTTGTTATTGGTTTCAGTTTTAAAATACTTGTCAACTAATAGGAGACGGATTTCAATCTCATCAACCACATTTTAAAACATTTAACTGTCGGTTTAGCCTAGTGTATTTTCTTATTTCACTTCTGCTTGTAAGGAACTAAGTAATAAGACCGTTTCAGCTAATGTTTATCTTGATTAGCATAAAGTAGATAGAAGAATACGCTTACTAACAATAATTTGTTACAGAGATGTAGAGAAAGTAACGTGAATGGAACACATACGATTTTTTATGCATTCTCAATATTTATAGACATATAATTAGAAACATATTGTTTTACCTATTTCACGGAGTTCATGTTTAATGGTCTGTGATATTCAGTTGTTGCCTTGCTTAGCGTCAGTGTTGACAACATGAGTTACTCGTACAAAACGAAAACATTTTATACAACGGAGGTAGTGTAACAGTTGAAAGTTTGCTCTCTCCGCTGCTTGCATAATTTCGTCTGGTTCAGCAGAGTTCATGACATTCAAATCATCCGCATTTTATGAATCGATACGAACTTTCAGAGTCATAGCCTACTTGAATGAGGCCGTGGACGCATAAACCAAAGCGGGCTACATTGGAGTGCCATAATTTAATAAAACTTTCTATTTTTAAGACTACTGACATCTAGTAAAAGACCTACTTTTAGCATCAACCGTCTAAAAATGTATTTTCAATATCTGTTTACGATTTTGTATTCCACCCAAAAATTTGATACCGAGATTTCACCGAAAATGCTTGTTTTGAGACTCTCTGAATTTAAAAATATCTGATGTGCTCCATCCACATGACTTTCTCTATATGTTCTGAAACAAACTAATCTAGCAAAACATTATGCTTTTACCTGTATCATTCTAATCAAGTCAACATTACCAGAAATTCTCTTGCTACTTGCTTCCATACAAGTAAAAGGGAAATAAGAGGAATAACCAAGGCTAAAGCGATAGATTATCTTTTAAAATCTAATTGCTATGTGAATAATTGAAGTTCGGTTCACTTTGCATGGCCGGCAGTAAAACTAAAGTAATATGATACGAAAAATGGCTTCCTGTTTGAGAAACGTTACGTAGCTTAACATTAAAATCGGTTACAAGGAATATCTCGGAAACGGTTAGCTCCACAAAAATGTATAAGACATAAATTGTGTATTTAACGAGACCATCAGCTTTTGGGCAATAAGTTTTTATTTATCACGGTTTACGAATTATACAAAATCGTCCAGAATGAAGAAGTAATCAGAGACTATTCCCAGAAAATTCAAGATATACATTTCGAGCCCTTTTGGAAAAAATAGAATTTTTCCAAAATTTTCTATGTAAACGGTAGTTAGGAGTGGGGCAATTTTTGTGAAAATCTTCTTGTCGGATCCTTGGAAAACGTTAAAATTGTCATTTAAATTAAGCAGACTTTTTGTTTTTAAGTTATGCTACACACAGTCACGCTCGCGCACACACACACACACACACACACACACACACACACGCATACACAAGGACCGTTTTCCAAAAATGCTTTTTTCCTATTTATTTTTTGGTTTCAGGGGTCCCCAAAACTTATATTTCTGTTAAAATATGGGTGTCAAATTTTCGGGTGGAACATAATACCTTCTCTTCTGTCACCTCCGTCTGCACATTGCATATACGTGTTGAAGAATGTTAAAATGCATACCTTTTCAAAACACATAAGTTATGTCATATTTTTATTTGTGAGATAACCGTGTCTATATATTCCTTGTTATTGGTTTCAATTTGTAGGACTGACACCTTCCCAGGACTTACAAGCCAATGCCTAGGGGTCAGAAGCCCGTCGGAGAAGCTACAGCATGAAACCACAGAATGGAGAACCTGTTACAAGGGGTCGACCCGTAGTCAGGCATGAACATGAGGAAGTGGATGATTGACATGTAGGCGGGTGAAACCGGCGGACCCGGAGAAAACCCAGATGCCGCTTCGTCCACCACGAATCCCACATGCGGGCGTTTGGGAGGTTTCAATTTTAAATTACATAAATTTTCTCAAACGGGACGTTATCTTTCTAGCCACGCAAAGAAAACCTAATTTCAGTTTTTCATATAGTGATAGCTTTTAAAAGATTTGACTATCGCTTTAGCCTATTGCATTCCCGTATTTCGCTTCTACTTACAAGGAAGCAAGTAATAACACAACTTTCATTAATACTTATCTCGATTAGCATGGATCAGATAAATGAATAAGCTTTTGTAGGAATATATCAGTTTGCAGAATAAGTAGATAAAGTCATTGAATGGAGCACAAGAGTTTTTACTTTCTCTACAAGTAATAATGTACATAGTGTATAGAGAAGGTTTTGTAGTGCACCCAAAATTTGATACCGAGATTTCACCGGAAATAAACATATTGAGACTACCTGAATGCAAAAAAAAGCATTTTTAGAAAAACGTCCGTGTGTATGTGTGTGTCTGTGGGCAGCATAGCTGAAAAACGAAAAGTCCGTTAAATACCAAATTTGGTATTTAAGTTTGGTATATTCCAAGGATGCTACATGAAAATTTTTAATAAAATTCCCCCACCCCCAAACTACCCTTTACATGGAACTTTTTTCGAAAATGTTGATTTTCTCAAAAATGACTAACAATTTTGATTATAATACCTTATATTAAAGATATTTACCCGACAAATAAAATGTATATCGTGAATTTTCTGGGAATAGCCTCTGAAGTCAATTTTATTTTGGATTAGTTTTACGGAATTTTGCATAATTGCTAAACTGTAAGAGATGGACAAAACTTACAACACAAAAAATCTAGAGCATGTTAAAACGCACAATTTATGTTATATGTATTTTTTGGTGGAGTTGATCGTTTTTTAGATATGCATTGTTTTTAGTTTCACCTTTGAAAAACTTGTACTTTTCTCTTACAGGAATTTGTCAACTATTGTGCATACAAACAAAGGAACATCAGTCACATAGCAACCAGCTTTTGTCTATCACTTTAACCTATGGTACTCCCTTATTTCGCTTCTACTTACAAGTAATAAGACTATTTCTGCTAATTAGAAGCATAAGCTTTCTAGCAATCATTTGTTGCAGAGATGTAGAGAAAGTCATGAGAGTGTAACACAAGAGGAATGTATAGCTAGGGAAATTAAGGAGGAGGGTGAGGGACAGACACGCGCGCAGAAGCACACCTGCTAAAGCATGCTTAGTTCTCTTGGTTAAATGTTTCGACACATTACAAGTCGTTTACAGGAGTAAAAAAAGCCAAGCTAACAGAGCTGAGCTACATGCATAAAAAGAGAGAACAGTGCAGCAATATTTCTCAGCGATCGACGTTTAATTCTCGCGTGCATGTCCGTATGGCAATTACTGCATGCATATACAACCGCTTAGCAGAGGCAGGAAAGTGTAACGCCTTCTAAAGCCTGCCTAACTTTCCTGTGCCTAAACCCGCTGCTTTAGCCAACAAATTTATTTCCCTTAGATGATGGCACATAACCTCATTTTTATGTTTTCAAAGGAAGACGCCTAAAACTGTGCATAAATGAGAAAAAGTATAATAGTGAAATTAATTATAGACACTTTTTACTTTCTCTAGCCCATATATACAACGCCATGGTAGATAGGAAGGTACTGTATTACACCCAAAAGTCCGATACCGAGATTTCACCGGAAATATGTTTTGAGACCCTTTGAAATAAAAAAAAAACATTTAGAGAAAAATGTCCGTGTGTATGTGTCTGTGGAAAACATAGCTCAAAAACTTGATATTTAAGTGGAGTATGCGACACGAAGATTTTCAAGAAAATCTCCCACCCCAACTACCCCTTACATGGAACATTTTTCGAACATTTTGATTTTCTCAAAAATGGCTCTAACGATTTTTATTAAAATACCGCATATTAAAGATATTTATCTCATAAATAAAACGTATATCTTGAATTTTTTGGGAATAGCCTCTAAGACTACTTAATTTTGGATGAATTTTACGGAATATTGTATAAGTGGTAAGCCATAAGAGATAGACAAAAATGTACGTAACAGAAAATGTAGAGCTCGTTAAAACACACAATTTATGTTATATAATTTATTTCGTGTAGTTGATCGTTTTTGAGATACTTCTTGTTATTGGTTTCAGCTTTCTCATACGGGAATTCGTCAACTCCTGTCCATAGAAACAAAGGAACTTCAATCGCATAGCAACCAGCTCTTAACTATCACTTTAACGTATGGTACTCCCAAGGAAGCAAGCAATAAGTCTATTTTTGCTAATTTTTTCTCGATTAGCATAAAAATAAGCATAAGCTTTATAACAATAATTTATTAGACTGCCTCCACAGTCGAGTGGTCCGTCAGCGAGCTGACTTCTGACCCGGAGGTTCCAGGTTCGATTCCCGGCTGGGGTTGGCAATTTTTCTTTAGCCAGAATTATTGCCTATTCTTCACAGAGTCTGGAAGTATGTATGTAAGAGTGAATATGTGTGTGTGAGTGTGTGTGTGTGTGTCTGCGCGCGCGTGCTTGAGGAAAATAAAATGATTTAAGCCTAACGTAAAAGAACCTACAAACAACGAGTTGTTTCAAGAGCAAAGCCCCCGATATGACCTTAGATGATAGAGGGGGCCATATAAATGAAACAATAATAAAAAAAAAAAAATCAAATGTATTACACTCACATGAGTTTCTCTAGCTCTTCTACACATTTCTTACAAAAGAGTATTCTTCTTTCTACACAATACTAATCGAGATAAACATTAGCAGAATGTTCTTACTACTTAGTTCCTTATAAGTAGAAAGAAAATGAGGGAATGCACTAGGCTAAACCTATAGTCAAATGTTTTAAAAGCTGTCGTTATTCGATTTTCATTGCAAATCGCTTCCTTGCTTGGCCAGGAGTGGAACAAAAGAAAAACGGACACTTCCGGTCTGAAAAAAGTATAACTACTCACAACTGAAACCAAAAACAATGAATATCTCGGAAACGGCTACCTCCACAACAAAAATGTAAAGGACATAAAGTGTGTGTTTTGATCATATCAACATTTTCTGTGTGTTAAGTTTTTGTCCATCTCTTACCATTTAGCAGTTAAGCAAAATTTATCAAAATTGGTCCAGAATAAAGAACTCTTCAGAGGCCATTCCTAGAAAATTTAAGATATACATTTTATTTGGTAAGTAAGAATCTTTAATCAAAGAATTTTTAATCAAAATCGTTAGAGCCATTTTTTATAAAATCAAAATTTTCTAAAATTTTCCCATGTAAAGGGTAGTTGGAGGTGGTGGGATTTTCTAGAAAATCTTCGTGTCAGATACCAGATCTAAATACTAAGTTTGGTATTTAACGGTCGTTTCGTTTTATAGCTATGCTTTCCACAGACAGAAACACACACATATACACGGACCTTTTTCTGAAACGCTTTTTTTGAATCTAGGGGGTCCTAAAACATGTATTTCCGGTAAAATCTCGGTATCGAATTTTTGGGTGGAATACAATTCTTTCTCTATACACTATGTACATAGTACGTGTAGAGAAAGTAATAATTGTTGCCGAGTTGTAGAGAAAGTCAAGGGAATGGAACACATCAGATTTTTTTTTATAGTTTAAGTTTCCAGGAGTATGGAATACCCTTCCTCCTCATCATGCCAAAATTTAAAAAAAAAAAAAAAAAAAAAAACTGCAATGTGAATAGTCCCCGTAGTTTAGGGGTAACATGCCTCTAGTCCCCAAGATCACAGGTTCAAATCCGGCGGAGGCCATGGATTTTTTTCGAGGGTAAAAATCTTTAGCATAGCTTCCTTCTAAAGGGAAGTAAAGCCATTGATCCCGTGACGTAGATTTACGGCACGTAAAGGAACCTCAAAAATGATAAAGAGGCCTCTGAGAAAAACTAAGAGTTCTTTCACGCCTATACGAGCTGCAGTAAACAGCTCCATAAGTAAAACTTGATTTATTTTTACTTTCTCCACACGTCTCTACTATGTACATACTGTATAGAACAGGCATTGCATTGTTCTCAAAAATTAGATACTGAGATTTCTACACAAATACATGTTTTGGAACCCTCTGGATCCAAAAAAAGACATTTTTAGAAAAATATCGGCGTGTCTGTCAGTTTGTGTGTGTGTGCGCGCGCTCAGGCGCTTGTGTTTGGGCAGTATAGCTCAGAAACGAATAGTCCGTTAAATACCAAATCTGATATTTATGTATCTACCAAGGATGCGACACCAAGATTTAAAAAAAAAAAAAAAATCACATACTACACCTTACATGGAAACATTTTTGAAATTGTTGTATTTCTCAAATATGGCTCTAATGACTTTGTTTAAAATGCCGTATATTAATGATATTTATCCGTGGTTGAGTGGTTAGCGAGCTGACTTCCCCCCCCAAAGGTCCCGGGTTCGATTTCCTGCTTAGGCGGGAAATTTTTTTTTAGCCAGGATTATTCGCTATCCCCCACAGAGACTGGAAGTTTGTATGTGAGAGTGAATGTGTGTGTGTGTGAGGAAAATAAAACTATTTAAACCCTATGTAAAAAACCTACAGACAACGAGTTGTTTCTAATGCAAAGTCCTCGATGTTAAAGGGGGATATATATACACACACACATATATATATATACATACATACATACATCAGAAATAAAATGTATATTATGAATTTTCTGGGGATAGCCTCTGAAGACATTTTTATTCTGGATAAACACTGCTGAATTTTGAGTTACTGATAAACCATAAGAGATTGACAAAAACTTACTACACAAAATATGTAGATCTCGTTAAAACACATTATTTTTGTCAGATACGGATTTGAGATATTCCTTGCTAACGGTTTCAGCTTTAAAATCTTATACTTTTCTTATACGTGAATTTATCAACTCCTAATCAAACAGACGAACTTCAATCACTTAGCACTCAGATTTTAATATATTTGACTATTGCTTTAGCCCAATGTATTTCCTTTCTACTTACAAGGAAGCAAACGAGAAAAAGTTAGTAGTGACATTAATTCTGGACACTTGTTTTGGTGAAAGTAACTTTCAAATTTGAATATTGCATTGAGGATCATTCTTATTTGATAAATTATATCCAACCTTTTACCGTAAACTGGGCTAATTTTGCATTTAACAGGATAGTTAAGCCCAACTTTAGAAAATGAATACATTTTTTTTTTTTTGATATGCGAACAACACAGATTTTCCCAATTACAAAATTCACTTAAAAGAAAAATCAGATATGTTGCATTCACATGTCTTTCTCTACATTTGTTACAAATTATTGTTAAAAAAAAGCTTATTCTTCTATGCACATCATGCTAATCCAGATAAACATAAGCAGAAATGGTCTTATTTCTTGCGTCCTTGTAAGCAGAAGGGAAATAAGGGAATATATATGGCTAAAACGGTAGTCAAATCCTTTAAAGTTTGGTTGTTAAGCGATTGAAATTTGTTTCTTAGCAGAGCCAGGAGTTGACAAATTCCCATTTTAAGTATTTTAAAACCGAAGCCAATAAAAAGGAATATCTCGGAAATGGTCAACTCCAGGAAAAATGTAAATAACATAAATTGTGTGTTTTAACGATATTACATTTTTTGTACAGTAGGTAAGTTTTTGTCATTCTCTTATCCAGAATGAAGAGGTATATTCCCAGAAAATTATATATACATTTTATTTTTCATGTAAAATCTTTAATACAAGGTTACCTTTATCAAAATAGTTAGAGCCATTTTTGGGAAAAATCAATATTTTTGAAACTTTTTCATATGTAAATGGTTGTTTAGGGTGAAGGGATTTTCCTGAAACTCTTTGTTTCGCATTCTTATAAGATACTGAATTTAAATACCAAATGTGATATTTAACCAACTTTTCGTTTTTGAGTTTTGTGGTCTAAGAAGCACACAGTTACATACACATACTCACAGGCCTTTTACTACAAATGCTTTTTTTTATTTAGAGAACTCTAAGGCATGTGTTTTCGGTGGAATCTCGGTATCGAATTCATTAATGAAATGCAATACCTTCTCTATCTACTATGTACTTGTATATATGTGCTAGTAAAAGTAAAAGGAAAGAAGAAAAAAGGTTCACTAATGGAAAGACCTGGCCATGCCCTGGAGCTGACTGTTTATCCTTACAACATTTATCCTTGGGAAGCACATGTCCAATATCTGAGTATTTCCTTATATGCATTTAAAATTAATTACACAACACACACCTAAACAGACAGTTCATTAAAATACTCTGGACACTGTAAAGAAAATGAATTACGAAAACACAATGCAAAAGCACAACCACAAATAACACAGTTTGTATTACTGATTTCTTGAAAATGAATCTGTGACTGACGTATTCACATTCCAGAGGCCTCGTCGCTATTTACAGAGTGTCTACGATGACATATGGAGGAGAAATATGGAACTGGGAACAAGCAAGGAATCTTGACCAAGTGAGGACCCAAATTTTGAAAGGATTTTACTGCAAACTGCAAAATAATGGGCGCATAGTGAAACGATAGAGTGCAAAATCAGAGTAGATAATTACTGCATGAGAATTGTTCTTGGAAAACCAATCTCTAATTAGGGCAGTCTGCTACCATGAACGGTTGCGAATGGAAGCTAATTCGACGTGGGCATCAACATTAAAAAAAAATCTGATGTGTTCCATTCACATGACTTTCACTATATCTCTGCAAAAACATATTAATAAGCTTATGCTTCTACTTACTTCATGCTAATCGAGAAAAAATTAACAGAAACAGTCTTATTACTTGCTTCCTTGTAATTAGAAGCGGAATAAGTGAGTACCATAGGTTAAAGTGATAGTCAAAAGCTGGTTGCTAAGTTACTGAAGTTCCTTTGTTTGTATGGACAGGAGTTGACAAATTCCTGTATGAGAAAAGTTTTTCAAAAACGATCAACTACACTAAAAAAAATGTATATTACATAAATTGTGTGCTTTAACGTGCTCTACAACTTTTGTGTGGTAAGTTTTTGTCCATCTCTTACGGTTTAGAAGTTATGCAAACGTCCGTAAAATTCATCCAGAATAAAGTAGCCTTTAGAGACTAGTCACAGCAAAATTCAAGATATACATTTTATTTGTCAGATAAACATCTTTATTATACGACATTTTAATCAAAATAGTTAGAGCCATTTTTTAGAAAATCAAAATTGTCGAAAAAAGCTTCATGTAAAAGGTAGTTGGGACGAGGGGATTTTATTGAAAACCTTCGTGTCGCATCCTTGGAAGATACCAAACCTAAATATAGAGTTTGGTTTTTAACGGACTTTTCGCTTTGCAGCTATGCTACCCAGAGACACACATACACACAGACACACACGGAATTTTTTCTAATTTTTTTTGGATTCAGGGGTTCTCAAAACATGTTCTTCCGGTGAAATCTCGGTATCGAATTTTGGGTGCAATAGAATACCTTCTCTATACACTATGTAAATAGTACCTGTACAGAAAATAAAAGCTAATAATAAGGAATATCTCTGAAATGGTTAACTCGACAAAAAAATGTGTGTATTACATAAATTGTGTTTTAACGAGCTCTAAATGTTTTTTGTAGTAAATCTTTGTCTATCTTTCACGGTCTACCAGTTATGGAGAGGTCATTCAGAATGAATTGACTTCAGGGACTATTCCCAGAAAACTCGAGTTCTACTTTTATTTGTAACTTAAGTGTCTTTAGTTAAGTTCCTGTAGTGGAACTTAGGGCATCGTTACAATGTTTCTTTGATCGGATTTGAATTTCTAGTTCTTGAATTCGCCGCTATGCGCCATGGTGACTAGGAACCATCTCGTCGCTCACAGATGGCACTGTAGGAATAAATCACAATTTCCGGACGCGAAATGAGGAATTTTGACCAGAATTTTTTTTATTTCGATGTTTGGAGTTTTTTTACGAGCAAATAAACATTACACGGAACTTCCCTTCCGAAGGAAGTCATGGTAAGAATTTTTGCGTCAACCTCCTCCCTGTTTGAACCTGCAATTTTGGGTTTTAGCGGCTAGCGGAGGGCGACAGTATCTGTAATATACCATTTTTTAATAAAAATCGTTAGCCATTTGTGAGAAAATCTACATTTTCATGTTTTCCATGTAAAGAGTAGTTTAGGTAGAGGATTTTTTTTAAAAAATCTTTGTGTCACATCCGGATCCTTGGAGGATCCTGAACTTAAATGCCTAATTTGGTATTTAACAGACATTTTGTTGTTGAATTGTCGGGCTCACTGGCGCACACATACGCTTTTCTAAAATCTCTTTTTCTCTCTCTCTCTCTCTAATTTCAGAGGACCCTAAAACCACAAAATATCGGTATCAGATTTTTGGAATATAATACCTTCTCTACCCATGTAGTGTACCAAGTAGTGCAAGTAAAAAGGACAAAGAAAAATATTCGAGAGAAACTAACTGTTCATCTTTAACGATCTAGCGTACACCTCTGCAAAGTAGGCTAATGCGAAAACTGCGCATCAAGGAATTCTTTTTATTAGGTAATGGTTTATTTAGAGCCAGGTGAAGCTTAAAGTGATCGTAAGAATAAATTTCACTGAGCCACCGTGGTGGGTGCGTGTCTTGGCTAAGTCGGCAGTAAGGGAAGCTTTTCCTTTTTTTCCTTTATCTCGGTGAAAAGCAGTCGCGATTTTACCTGGGATAGCGGCGCACCTTCACAACCACACGCCAGATAAGCCCTTAAACCTCCTCGGCAACTTTTCTGTTCCGTACAGGACATTCGGACAATTACCCGCATTAAAGACACGATTCTGGAGTAAATATAGATTTTAAAATATCTGATGATTTCCATTGTCATGAGTTTCTCTAAATATCTGTAACAAATTATTGTCAAAATGCATACTCTTCTAGCCACTTTATGATAATCTAAATAAACAATAGCAGAAATTTTCCAAACTGCTCGTTTCCTCATAAGTAGAAGGAAAAAATCTATGTGTTCCATTCTCATGACTTTCCCTAAATATCTGCAACAAATTATGGTTAAAAAGTTTATGTTTCTTTTTACTGCATGCTAATCGAGAAAACTTTAGCAGAAATAGACTTATTACTGGCTTCCATTGAAGTAGAACGGGAATAAGGGAGTAGCATTGGTTGAAGTATTGTCAATAGCTGGTTTCTACGTGACTGAGGTTCCTTTGTTTGTATGGACAAGAGCTGACAAATTCTCGTATGAGAACAGTATAAGTATTTCAAAGCTGAAACCAATAACAAGAAATATCTAAAAAATCTGATGTGTTCCATTCACATGATTTTCTTAACATCTCAAATTGTAGTTAAAAAGCTTGTGCTTCTATTTAATTCATGCTAATTAGCAGAAACAGTCTTATTACTTGCTTCCTTGTAAGTAGAAGCGACATGAGGGAGAGTTCCATAGGTTAAAATAATAGCTAAAAGCTGGTTGCTATGTAACTGAAGTTCCTTTGTTTGTATGGACAGGAGTTAAAAAGTCATGTATGAGAAAAGTATAAGTTTTTCAAAACTAAAACAAAAGACCAGAATATCTTAAGAATGATCAACTCCATGAAAAAAATGTATATGACATAAATTGTGTGTTTTATCGCGAGCTACATTTTCTGTGTAATAAGTTTCTCCCCATCTCTTACGGTTTAGCAGCTATGCACAAGTCCATAAAATTCATCCAGAAGGCTAGTCCCAGAAAATTCAAGATATATATTTTATTTGTTAGGTAAATATCTTTAGTATACAATATTTTAATCAAAATCGTTAGAGCCATTTTTAAGAAAATCAAAATTTTCATATTTTTTTTCCATGAAAAGGGTAGTTGGGGGGGATTTTATTGAAAATCTTCGTGTCGCATCCTTGGAAGATACCATACTTAAATACCAAGTTATATCAAGTTTGGGCTTTAACGGTCTTTTCGTTTTTGAGCTATACTACACACAGACACACACATACACACAGACAGACAGACAGACATACACGGACATTTTTCTAAAAATGCTTTTTTGCATTCAGGGAGTCTCAAAACATGTATTTCCGGTGCAATTTCGGTATCGAATTTTTGGGTGCAATGCAATACCTTCTCTATACATTATGTACATAGCTCGTATAGAGAAAGTAAAAAACAATCAACTCCACTAAAAAAGTGTATATAACATAAATTGTTTGTTTTGATGTGTTCTACATTTTTTGTGTGGTTAGTTTTTATCCATCTCTTACGGTTTAGCAGTTATGCAAAATTCTGTAAAATTCACCCAGAAGAAAGTAGTCTTCAGAGGCTATTTCCAAAAAATTCAAGATATTCATTTTATTTGTCAGGTAAATATCTTTAATATACGATATTTTAATCAAAGTCGTTAGAGCCGTTTTTAAGAAAATCAGAATTTTCGAAATTTTTCCAAGTAAAGGATAGTTGGAGTGGGGTGGATTTTCTTGAAAATATTCGTGTCACATCCTTAGAAGACGCTGAACTTAAATACTAAGTTTGGTATTTAACAGGATTTTCGTTTTTGAGCTATGCTGTCCACAGACACACACGCACACACACGGACCTTTTTCCAAAAATGCTTTTTTTGGACTCAGGGGGACCCAAAACATGTATTTTCGGTGAAATCTCTGTATGGAAGTTTTGGGTGCATTACAATACCTTCTCTATACACTATATATACAGTACGTGTAGATAAAATAAAAAAGGTAATACACTAGGCTAAAACGAATGTCAACTCTCTTAAAAGCTGGTTGCCATATGGTTGAAATTCGTTTCTATGTAGGACCAGGAGTTTACAACTTTCCAGTTGTTTAAATTTGAAACAAATAACAAGGAATATCTAAGAAATTCGCTGTTCCTTGAAGAAAACGCATATGGCATAAATTGTGTATTTTAAAGTGATCTACATTTTTTTTTTTGTGTGTGTAGTAAGTTTCCATGCATTTCTTACGGTTTACCGGTTACGTAAAATTTGGGAAAATTCATTAAGAATAAGCAGGTCTTTAGAGGCTATTCCCAGAAAATTCAAGATACTCATTTTATTTGCCACATAAATGTCTTTAATGTACAGTATTTTAATCAAAAACGTTAGAGCCGTTTTTGAGAAATCAACTTTTTCGATTTGTTTCTTATAAAGAGTTGTTTGGGGTGGGGGGATTTTTTCTCAAAATCGTGTCGCATTCCTGGAAGATACTAAACTTAAATACCAAGTTTGGTATTTTACCGACTTTTCGTTTTTGAGTTATCGTGTTCACGGACACACACAAGGAACGTTTTCCAGAAATGCGTTTTTTGGTTACAAGGAACCCTAAAGAGTAATAATAATAATAATAATAATAATAATAATAATAATAATAATAATAATATGGCACGACAGCTCACAAGGAACCTTAGCCTACCGACCGGCTGCTGCGTCCTCCGTCTCGATCCAGGATAGACGTCATGGATGGAGTGCAGTATTGGAGGGTGAGTCGTTATCATGGCCTCGAATCCCTCCCGGCCGATTAGTGCGGTCCTCCTGACCTGGAGTCGCTCTCCGTGGTGTAATGGTTACCATGCTAGCTTCATGTACCCAAGGTCGCGGGTTCAAACCCGGCGGAGGACGATGGATTTTTTCCGGGGTAAAAATCTCTAGCATGACTTCCTTCGGAAGGGAAGTGAAGCTGTTGGTCCCGTCTCGAAAAGAATCTTAAGCCTGACAGAGAGGCCTCTGAGTAAAATTAAGCGGTATTTCACGCTCAGTATAGAATGGGACGCTGTTAACCACATATGTTAAAGAGCGTCCATAAATAAAACGTCATTTCCATTTATCCTGACCTGGAGCCGCTACTTCTCCATCAAGTAACTCCTCTATTGGGCCCCCAGGGACCTCAAGCGGCTGAGTGCACTCCGGACCAGGTCTTTCAGCGGGGGAAAAATGCCCACGCCGGTACCGGGAATCGAACCCACGTCTCTCGCTTGGCTAGCAGCTGCGCTACCACCGTGCTAAGGAGAATATCCTTTTTAGGTAATAAATACATTATTAACGAGAAGAATAAGGAGTATTAGAATGTATTAATGAACTGAAAGTTGATAGATAGAACCAAGGAGGTCATGCAGTTGCATAAGAAAGAAGTGCTTCAGAGAAGGCGTGCATCTATTTGCCCTGAGTGCAGTGTAAGGCTTCACGGTATTGTACACAGAACTGTGAACATGTGATTTAGTTGCAGATACACAGCACTAATATGGCGGGACGACGGCGATAGTGTCCCATTAAGGCAGAAAACGGTGCTCGTAATGAACTGCAGATAACTGTATTCTCTTCTGCTGCATTTATCTGCCACCAGAATACAAAGAATCTTCCTGCACCGTCATTCCCTCACACGCTGCAACCATTCATTCCTTTTACAGTGGGAGCTTATTTCATATTCTGAATCTCAAATGTTTGTGTAAGGCGATTTTACAATTAGCAAACCTCGATCGACACGATAGCTACGCCATTAAGGCAGGACTCGTGAACGCTTTCATATGTGTCCTCCTTAATTGAGGTTTTCTATAGTCCTATACAACATCAGTCTCCCATTGGAAATATTAATATTATTACTATTATTTTTACTTTCCCTAACGTGTGTACAATATACATAGTAGGTAGAGAAAGTACAGTATCCCACCCCAAAGATCGATACCGAGATTTCACCGGAAATGCATGTTTTGAGGAACCCTGAATTAAAAAATCCGATGTGTTCCATTCACATGACCTTCTCTATATCTCTGCAACAAATTATTGTTAAAAAGCTTATGCTTCTATTTACTTCATGCTAATCGAGAAAAAAAAATGTCAGAAATAGTCTTATTACTTGCTTCCTTTTAAGTAGAAGCGAAATAACGGAGTACCATAGGTTAAAGTGATAGTCAAAGGCTGGTTGCTATGTGACGGAAGTTCCTTTGTTTGCAGGAATAGGAGTCTGAAATAAAAAACAATGAATAACTAAAAAACGATAAATTCCAAGAAAAAAATTGTATAACATAAATTGTGTGTTTTAAAGTGCTTTACATTTTCTGTGAAGTAAGCTTTTGTCTATCTCTTACCGTTTAGCAGTTAAGCAAAATTCGGCAAAATTCATCCAGAATAAAGGGGTCTTCAGAGGCTATTCCCAGAAAATTCAAGATATACATTTTATTTGGTATGTAAATGTCAGTAAGATACGGGATTTTAATCAACATTGTTAGCCACTTTTTAAAAAATCAAAATGTTTGAAAAACATTCCATGTAAAGGGTAGTTTGGGGTGGGGGGATTTTCTTGAAAATCTTCGTGTCGCATCATTGGAAGATACCAAACCTAAATACCAAGTTTGGTATTTAACGGACTTTTCGTTTTTGAGCTATGCTGCTCACAGATACACAGACACACACATACGCACAGACAGACACACAGACACACACACACACACACGACATGTTTCTAAATTTTTTTTTTTATCCAGGGTGTCTCAAAACATACATTTCTGGTGAAATCTCGGTATTGGATACAATACAATACCTTCTCTATACACTATGTACATAGTACGTATAGAGAAAGTAAAAAAATATTAGAAGAATATCAATGTGTGTTTGTGTTTCTTTGGAGAACTGAATTAAAAAATGAATAGTTAGTTAAATATCAAATGAGTATTTAATTTTTCAGTATACTCCAAGAATGCGATATAAAATATTTACTCTCTCTATACGCACCATGTACATAGTGTATAAAGAAAATATTGCAATCCACCCAAAAATTCGATGCCAATATTTCACCAATATTTTAGGATCCCCTGTATTCATAAAGAGAATTTTTAGAAAAAGATCCGTGTATATGTGTCTGCGACACGAAGATTTTCAAGAAAATCCCCCCTACAAACAACCCTTTAAATGGAAAATTTTGATTTTCTCAAAAATGGCTCTAACGATTTGGATTAAAATACCGTGTATTAAAGATATTTACATGACAAATAAAATATATATCTTGAATTTTCTGGGAATTTCCTCTGACGATCTCTTTATTCTGGATGACTATTGCTGGATTTTACATAACTGGTAAACCGTAAGAGACAAAAACTTGCTACATAAAGTATGTAGACCTCATTAAAACGCACAATTTATGTCATATACAATTTTTTCGTGGAGTTGACCATTTTTGAGATATTCCTTATTATTGGTTTAAGTTTTAAAATACTTAAAACTTTTCACTTATGGGAATTTGTCAACTTCTGACAATACAAAGAAGCGGATTTCATCCACATGGCAACCAGCTTTCAAATGATTTGACTATCGTTTTAGCCGCCTGTAATCCATTATTTCACTTGAATTTACAAGAAAGCATTTCTGTTCATTTTTATTTCCACTAGCATGAAGTAGATAGAAGAATAAACTTTTTAAAATAATTTATTATAGAGATGTAGAGAAACTCATGTGAATGAAACACATCAAATTTGTAAGAAAATCACCGCAATCTAAAACTACTCTTTATATGGAATATTTTTCGCGTTTTTTAGTTCCTAAAATGACTCTAACGGTTATTATTATTATTATTATTATTATTATTAAAATGCCGTATATTAAACATTTTTACAAGCCACATAAAATGTATAACTTGAATTTCTTCGAATAGCTCCTGAAATCGCCCTCATCCTGAATGACTTTTACATAATCTCAGAGAAATAAAAAGAACTTACTGCATAAAAAATATAGGTCTTGCTAAAACCCAAAACCCAGACATATTGGTTTCAATTTTAAAGTACTTATAACTCTCTCAAACCAAAACTCCCATCTTTTCATCTCTCTTTTGTACTCCTGGACATCGAAAGAGTACCGAATTTCAATGACAATCGAATAGCGACAGGTTTCAAAAAATCTGATGTGTTCCATGTACATCTCTACAACAAATTATTGTTAGAAAGCTTATGCTTCTATTTACTTCATGCTAATCGAGAAAAAATTAGCAGAAATAGTCTTTTGTAAGTATAAGAGAAATAAGGGAGTAGCACATGTTAAACTGATAGTCAAAACCTGGTGACTGAAGCTTCTTTGTTTGTATGGACAGGAGTTTACAAATTCCTGTATGAGAAAAGTTTGCGTTTTTTTAAATATGAAGCCAATAACAAGGAATATCTAAAAGCGCCCAATTCCAAGAAAAAAATGTATCTAACATAAATTGTGTGTTTTAACGTGCTCTACATTTTCTGTGTGGTAAGTTTTTATCCATCTCTTACGGTTTAGCAGTTATGCAAAATTCCGCAAAATTCATCCAGAATAACGTAGTCTTCAGAGGCTATTACCAGAAAATTCAACAAATGCATTTTATTTGTCCGGTAAATATCTTTAATATACGATATTTTAATCAAAATCGTTAGAGCCATTTTTGACAAAATCAAAATTTTCGATAAAAGTTCCATGTAAAGAGTAGTTGCGGGTGGAGAGATTTTCTTGAAAATCTTCGTGTCGCATCTTTGGAAGATACCAAACTTAAATACCAAATTTGGTATTCAACGGACACACGGAGACCTTTTTCTAAAAGTGCTTTTCTTTTATATTTCCAATGCAATTGAATTTTGGGTGAAATATACCTTCTCTATATACTATGTACATAGTACGTGTAGAGCAGGTAAAATTTTGATTCTTGCTTTAGACGAGTGCATTCCCTTATTTTCGTCCTACTTATCAGGAACAAAGTAATAAGACAATTTCTGCTACTCTTTATTTCGAACACAGTCATGTAGATAAAGGAATAATATTCTATAGGAATCATTTGTTTGCAGAACAGGGTCATGTGAATGGAAAACATCAGATTTTTATAACTTATCCTTCCTTGGTTTCCTAAAAGGTTTCAGTGTCAAGCTCGTATAGAACGGCTCATATAAGGTAGTTGTTATTTCATGCATATTCAAATACATTTAGAAATTCTTTGACATAGTTTGTAATGACCTCTAACTTCTATAGTGACTCGTTTACATTACTAAGAAGAAAAATAGTTTCTCTCAGTAATTAATGATCAGGTAATTAGACGAAAGTTGAAAATGCACGTGAGAAAGTTGACTACGTGTCTCTAACCAATCAACACTATGTGGTTTTGCTTATTTATAGTTTCCAAGAATTCCGGCCTGAAAGTAGAGAAAAAAGCTGATGTATTCCATTCGCATGAATTTCTCTAGCACACAAAGTTCTTACAAAATATATTCTTCCTTCTACTCCATGCTAATGGACATAAACATTAGCAGAATGATCATATTACTTAGTTCCTAATGAGTAAGAATCTGATGTGTACCATTCACATGACTTTCTCTATATCTCTGCAACAAATTATTCTTAAAAAGCTTTTAATTCTATTTATTTCATGCTAATCAGAAAAAAATTAGCATAAATAATCTGGTTGCTGTGTCACTGAAGTTCCTTTCTTTGTATGGACAGCAGTTGACAAATTCCTGTATGAGAAAAGTATGTTTTCCATAGCAGAAACCAAAAACAAGGAATGTCTCAAAAACGATGAGCTGCACGAAAAAAATGTATATAACATAAATTGTGTGTTTTAACGTGCTCTACATATTTTGTGTAGTAAGTTTTTGTCCATCTCTTACGGTTTAGCAGTTATTCAAAATTCCGTAAAATTCATCCAGAATAAACTACTCTTCAGGTGCTATTCCCAGAAAATTCAAGATATACATTTTATTTGTCAGGTAAATGTCTTTAACGATTTTGATTAAAATATCATATACTAAAGCCATTTTTGAGAAAACCTAATTTTTTTAAAAAAGTTTCATGTAAAGAGTAGTGTGGGTTGGGCGTATTTTTCTCAAAATCTTCGTGTCGCATCCCTGGAGGATACTAAACTTAAATACCAAGTTTGGTATTTTACCGACTTTTCATTTTTGAGTTATCGTATTCACAGACACACGGACACACACACACACGGACCTTTTTGTGAAAATGCTTTTTTTTGATATATGGGACTCTAAAACATATATTTCCGATGAAATCTCAGTATCGAATTTTTGGGTGGAGTGCAATACCTTCTCTATACACTATGTATATGGTAAGTGTAGAGAAAGTAAAAAGAAATAACGGAATTCACTATGCTAAAGCGGCAGTCAAATGTTTTAAAAGCTGTCGTTATGCGATTGTCATAAGTAATGCGAGTTGTATTTGATAAAACAATTCAGCGAAATAGACTATTAATAATTTATAATATATAGGAAGGGAGAGTTTATCGGGCTATGATTGTAATACTACGTTAGTTCTCAAATAGTAGATGAGCATTCGATTTTTTCTTCTTTCTTATAGACCACCGTGTCTGCACCCAATGTACGAATATCGATAGCAACAATAGGAATAAGGAACAATTATTTTATTTCAGCTGTTAATAAGTAATAAATCAAATGGTAACAAACGTTATTTTATTTGGGGTTATTGCACTCAGCTCTTACATAAGAAATACAAAAAATGATTATTTTCACTCCTTTTTTAAGTAAATACATTTTGAACTAGGTAAAACTTTAAATAAACGTATAACTAAATTAATTGAAAGTACAGTTGAGGAACTGACTGCTATTAAAAGTGAAGGTTGGCTGCCTGGATTGTCACCTTGTTACCAATAACCAAGACAGGAGATTAAACAAACGAGCGTCAGGTGCGACAATATTTCTAAGAAATAAGCATCAGCTGCGATAAGATGTTTCGGCAATATCGTTCCAGTCAGATGACCGCGATCGGTTGAAATTGTCTAATCTCAGTCATTCCATTGGCGCTTTAATAGTGGAGCTGACTTGTCATTGAAATTCACTTCTTTGCATGAAACCTATAACAAGGTATATCTGAAACCTATAACAAGGTATATCTAGAGAATGGTTAACTTAAGGGGGAAAATGTAAATGACATAAATTGTGTGTTTTTTTTTTTTTTTTTTTAACAGATCTACATGTTTTGGGAAGTAGACGTTTGTCTAACTCTTATGGTTTAATAGTAATGCAAAAGTCATCCATAATGAAGAGGTCTTCAGAGGCTACTCCCTGAAAATTCCAGATATGCACTTTATTTGTCATGTAGATATCTTTAATATACGATATTTTAGTCCTAATCATTAGAGCCATTTTTGAGAAAATCATACTTTTCGAAAAGTTTTCCATATATAGTGTAAAATACCATACCAAGTTTGGTATTTTACCGGCTTTTCGCTATTGAGTTATCGTCTTCACAGACACACGCACTCACGGAACTTTTTCTAAACATCTGATGTGTTCCATTCACATGACTTTCTCTAGCTATTCTGCAACGGATTATAATTACAGAAGCTAATTTTTCTCTCAGCTTCATACTAATAAAGGTAAACGGAAGATGGCAGAAAGGGACGTATTAATTGTTTCCTTATAAATAGAAGGGATATAAGGGAATACAACAGGCTAAAGCGATAGTCAAATCCTTTAAAAGCTAGATGATATGCGATAGAAATTCGTTTGTTTTCGTGGCCAGGAGTTGACAAATTCCCGTATGAGAAAAGTTGAAGTAGTTTTAAAACTGAAACCAGTAACAAAGAATATCTCAGTAATGGCCAACTCCACGAAAAAGAAGTATATGACTCAAATTGTGCATTTTAACAAGACCTAATTTTTCGTGTGGTAAGTGTTTTGTCTATGCCTTACGGTTTACCAGTTTTCCAAAATTCTTCCATAATGAAGAGAACTACAAAGCCTATTCTCAGAAAATTCAAAATATTGATAAATATCTTTAACATACGGTATTTTAATAAAAACAGAAGGGCATTTGTGAGAAAATCCAAATTTTCAATCCATTTTTCATATAACTTATAGGGTGGGTGGAGGCATTTTCCTCAACATCTTTGTGTCGCATCTTTGGAAGATAGTAAACTTAACTACCAAGTATTTGGTATTTTACCGAATTTTCGTTTTGAATTATCATATTCACAGGCACACGAACACACGTGCGCGTCTTTTTTTACTTTCTCTACACTACTGTGTACAACATGTATAACGAAGGTATTGCATTCCACCCAAAAATTTGATACCGAGATTTCACCGGAAATGCATGTTTTGGGTCCCCTGAATCCAATAAAAGCATTTTCAAAAGAAAAAGGTCCATGTGTGTGCGTGTGTGTGAATGTCTGAACAGCATAGCTCTAAAATGA
The DNA here is from genome assembly GCA_030762935.1 of Hymenopus coronatus. Taxonomy (NCBI): domain Eukaryota; kingdom Metazoa; phylum Arthropoda; class Insecta; order Mantodea; family Hymenopodidae; genus Hymenopus; species Hymenopus coronatus. Next base: position 43,426,451 of record CM060899.1, read on the forward strand.
AAAGATCGTTAAATACCAAACTAGGTATTTAGGTTGAGTATCTTCCAAGGATGTGACACCCCCCACCGTAAGTACCCTTTACGTGGAAACAAATTCGCAAACTTATTTTATCAAAAATGGCTCTAACGATTTTGTTTAAAATCTCTTATATTTAAAATATTCACATGACAAATAAAATGTATCTATTGAATTTTCTGGGAATAGCCTCTGAAGACATATTTATTCTAGGTGCATTTTGCGAAATTTTGCATAAATCATAAACCGTAAGAGACAGACAAAAACTCATTACACAGAAATATAGATCACGATAAAACACACCATTAATGTAATATACATTTTTTCGTGAAGTTGACCGTTTAAGATATATTCCTTATTATTGATTTCGGCTTTGAAACCTTTTTCATACTTGTCAACTCCTGGACAAGCGAAGAAACGGATTTCAAGCCCATAGTAACCGCATTTTAAAACATTTGACTGTCGGTTTAGCCTAGTGTATTATCTTATTTTCCTTCTTATTATAAAGGAACTAATAATAAGACCGTTTTTGTTAATGTTTTAGTATTAAATATGTAGAAGAATAAGATTTTAACAATAATTTGTTACAGAGATGTAGAGAAAGTCATGTGTAACACATTAGATTTTTTAAGAATACTTTTTTTATACAGGGGAATCTAAAACGTTTATTTCCAGTGAACTATTGGTATTAATTTTTTGGATGAAATGCAGTACCTACCTTCTGTACCAGTATAGAGAAAGTAAAAATGCACACGAGTAGATTAATTACATATCTCAGCGATCCCTGTCTCTAAGCAATCAACACGCTGTGGTTTTGTTTATTTATAATTTCCATGAAATCCGGCCTGGAAGTAGAGAAGAAAAAACTCTGCCTGGTTACAAAGAACTATGTGTGTTGCTTCAGCGCTCCCATTTGAAGAAGACAACAAAAAATTCTGCTATGAATGAATGACTACCTTGCCTTTCATGTGTGCCGCAATATTTGAATGTTTTAAATCAACTCAGCAGGGTGCGACCTCGTAGCGTTACCTGGGAACAAAGGAACTCAGTGACCAGGTAACATTCTCAATATAATTAAAAGGTGTGGAATATGATTTAAACCGAGACACTCTTCTTCGCTTTTTCCAACTTGTGGTGTGAATCATACAATCCAAAGCTCAAAAACTTTGATTTTCTCAAAAATGACTAGCGATTTTGTTTAAATGCCGCAAATTAAATATATTAATACTGCAAATGAAATGTATATCATGAATTTTCTGGGAATGGCCTCTAAATACCTCTTTATTCTGAATGAATTTTGCTGAATTTTGCGTAACAGATAAACCGTAAGGGATACACAAAAACTTACTTCACAAAAAATGTAGAGCATGTTAAATCACACAATTTATATTAAATACATTTTTTTTCTTTGAGTAGACTGTTTTTGAGATTTTCTTGTTTTTTTGTTTCACCTTTAAAAAACTTACACTTTTCTCATATAGGAATTTGTCAGCTTCTGTCAATAAAAACAATGGAAGATCAGTCACATAGCAACCAGCTTATGACTATTACTTTATTCTTAAAACATTTTTGGTACTCAAAATGTATTTCGGGTGAAATTTCTGCGTTGAATTTTTGTAAGGAATTTTATACCTTTTCTATCTACTAAGATATAATACACGCATGATAGAGAAAATAAAATGCGATGCAATGTAACACATGACAAACAAAAGACGTATGCTATCCTCAACAAGTTTTTCCTTCTGCTTAACGACTATTACGTCACTAAATTATATTAGTACCTCTAAAAAGGAAGTTCAAAGAAAAGCCATTACTTTAAAAATTGCAACACAGACGCCAATTTACATTCAGTAGAGGATAAACAGAAGCCGATCTTTATTCTGATCATTCAAAACAATATTATTACTGTGGGACCTTTTGCACCCTCCGCACCCATTTCTTCCAGGAACAAATTAACAATGTTTTTTTCTGGGAAAGGTGGTAAAATGGCGCCCTTTCTGGCCGCCGAAGTTGGATCCTTCTTCACTAATCAACATAAATACGGACAGGAGCTTTAATTTGGTTCCATAGTGGTTAGTGTTAATACCTTTAACAACGCGGTGACCATTAAGGTTATCCAAAACGTTTGATTAGCCTGGGGAGTAAATAGCCACTATTTAGTGCCATAAAAAATCTGATGTGTTATATTCACATGACTATCTCTAGCTGCTCTATAAACAAACGTCTTACAAAAGATTATTCTTCTTTCTACACCATGCTAATAGAGATAAACATTAGCGGAATGTTCTTAATACTTAGTTCCTTATAAGTAGGAGAGAACTAAAGGAATGTATTAGTCAAATGTTTTACAAGCTGTCGTTATGCGATTTTTATTTCTCTCCCTGGCTATGAGTAGAACAAAAGAAAAACGGACACTTCCTGTCTGAGAAAAGTATATATACTTTACAATTGCAACAAATAACAATGAATATCTTGGAAACGGTTACCTCCACAACAAATGTGTAAAGGAGGTAAACTCTGTATTTTGAAGAGATTTACATTTTTTGTGCAGTAAGTTTTTTGTTTCAAAATTCATTCAAAATAAAGAGGTCTTCAGAGGCTATCCCCAGAAGATTAAAGATATGCATTTTACTTGAGATGTAAATATCTTCAATACCATTTTTGAGGAAATCAAAATTTTCAGAAATGTTTCCATGTAAAGGGTATTTTGTAGCGGGTGGATTTTCTTAAAAATCTTCGTGTCACATCCCAGGAGGATACTAAACCTAAATAGCAAGTTTGTATTTAACGGCCTTTTAGTTTTTGAGCAAATCTGTCCACAGGACCACAAACCTTTTTCTAAAAATATTTTTTCGGACTCAGGGGACCCCAAAACATATATTTCCGGTGAAATTTCGACATCGAAATTTTAGGTGGAATACAGTACTTACTGTATCCACAATTTACATTGCACATACGTTAGAGAAAGCAAAATATGTGTTGATTCACATGCCTTTCTCTACAAACTATTGTTACAAAAGATTATTTCCATATCTCCAACGTAGTAATAGAGATTAACATTGGCAGAAACGGTTGTATTAAGTCCTTTTAAGTAGAAGGAAAATAAGGCAATACACTAAATTTAAGCGATAGTCAAATCTTTTAAACATTCGGTCGCCATATGAAACAATAGAAATTCGGTTTCTGCTTTGCACGGCTAGGATTAAACAAGCGAAGACCACGCATTTGAGAAATCAATAACAAGGAATACCTCGGAAACTGTCAACTCTACAGAAAAACTATATATGTCATAAATTGTGTTTTAGCTAGAGCTACATTTTTTGTGTATAAGTTTCTATCTCTTACGGTTTACAGTTATGCAAAATTCATCCAGAAAGAAGTCTTCAGAGATTATTCCTAGAAATTTCAAGATATACATTTTTTTTTTCATATAAATATATTTAATACCGCTACAGTATTTCAATAAACATTTTTAGTACTATTTTGAGAAAATCAAAATGTTCGAAACCTTTTCCATATAAAGGATAATTTGGGGGGGGGGAGAAGTTTCTGAAAATATCCGCGTTGCATCCTTGAAAGATACTAAACTTAAGTACCAAGTTTGGTATTTTAACAAAAATTTGCTTTTGAGTTATTCAGACAGATGCACGCACACAAACATACAGGGATGTTTTTCAAAAATTGTTTTTGATAAAGGGGAACCTACAACGTGCATTTCCGGTAAAATCTCGGTGTCAAATTTTTAGGTGGAGTGCAATATCTTCTCTAACTACATACCATACAGAGAAAGCAAAAACGAAAAAGATGAAAAATGTTAAAAAGGATGTCGGTGTTAAAACCTTCTTAAGCATGTTGTCAACATTACTTATTGCCTCAGAAAAGTAAATATTAATTGCAACACAAAGGCTAATATAACATTAATAAGTAACTCCAATGAACAAAAAATATAATTACGAAAGGCAAAAACCGTAGCTAAAAAATCTTATGTGTTCTGTTCACATGCCTGTCTCTGCCTGGTCTGCGAACAAACTTCTTGTAAAAAATTCTTCTTCTATTAACTTCGTGCTACTCGAGATGAACGTTAGCAGAAATTGTCTTATTACTTACTTCCTTTATAAGTAGAAGGGACATAAGGAAGTACCATAGGCTAAAACAACAGTGAAATCTTTCAAAAGCTGTCGCTATGCGATTGACTTGGAATTCAGTTCTCTTTGTATGGCAAGCAGTAAAACAAAAGAAAGCAGGATGGCGACCTCCTGTTTCAGAGTATTCTAAATTGAAGCCAATAAACAAAGAGTATCTCGGAAATTGTTAGCTCCAAAAAAAAAGTATATATATAGATTTTGAGAAAAATTCCCCCATCCCCAACTACCCTTTACATGGAACTTTTTTCGAAAATTTTGATTTTCTCAAAAACGGCTCTAACAGTTTTGATTAAAATTTCGTATGTTAAACATATTTAACTGACAAATGAAACGTATATCTTGAATTTTCGTGGAATAGCCTCTGAAGAGTAGTTTATTTTGGATGAATTTTACTAAATTTTGAATGACTGCTAAACCGTAAGAGATGGACAAAAACTTACTACACAAAAAATGTAGAGCACTTTAAAACACACAATTTATGTTATATACATTTTTTTCGTGGAGTTCGTCGTTTTTGTGACATCACTTATTTTTGGTTTCTGCTATGAAAAACGTATACTTTTCTCATACAGGAACTTGTCAACTCCTATCCATATAAACAAAGGAACTTCATTGACATAGCAAGCAGCTTTTGGCTATCACTTTAACCTACGGTTGTCCCTTATTTCGCTTCTACTTACAAAGAATCGAGTAATAAGACTATTTCTGCTAATTTTTTCTGATTAGCATAAAGTAAATAGAAGTATAAGCTTTTTAAGAATTATTTGTTGCAGGGATATGGAGAAAGTCATGTGAATGGTACACATCAGATTTTTAATAAACATGCACATTAAACATATTATATTGTAATCAAAATCGTTAACAGCCGTTTTTAGAGAATCAAAACTTTCTAAAAATGTTTCATGTAAAAAGTAGCAAACTTTTCGTTTTTGTGCTATGCTGTTCAAAGACACACACAAGGACGCACCTTTTCAAAAAAAATATCTGACTTTCTCTACCCGTTCTGCAAAAAAACAATTCTTACAAAAGAGATTCTTCCATCTTCAAGCTAATCGAGATAGATTTTAACATAAGTGCTTTTTCTACGTGATTTCCTGTAACTTGAATCCAATAAAAAGCTATGTCTTGAAAACAGTCAACTCTACAACAAAAATGTGTAGGTTTGCGTGTTTTAATGAGATCTACATTTTTGTTGTACGTTTTCGTATATATCTTACGGTTTACTAGTTATGCAAAATTCAACAAAATTCATCCAGAACGAACATGTCTTCAGAAGGTATTCCCAGAGAGTTCAAGATATGCTTTTTATTTTTGATGTAAATATCTATAACATATAGTAATTTAATAAAGATCGTCAGAACCATTTTTCAGATAAATAGCATTTTAAAAACATTTCCATGTAAAGGGTAGTTTGGGGTGGAAGAATTTTCTTGAAAATCTTCGTGTCGCGTCCTTGGAAGATAAACTTAAGTCGCATATTTGGTATTTAACGGTCTTTTAGTTTTTGAGCTATGCTGCCCACAGACACAAACGGTCCGTTTAAATTTCTTTTTTGGACTCAGGGGACATCAAATCTATTTCCGGTGAATTCTCGGTATCTAATTTTTGAGAGGAACACAACATATTCTCTATACTCTGAGCATAGCATGGGTAGATAAAATAAATTCTGTTTTTATTCGGGGAATTAGAGTGCACGAATTTACAGTAAAATCTCGGTGTCGAATTTTTGGGTGAAATGTAGTATATAGTACGCACAAATTAATGAAAGTCAAAGTCAACTACTCAAAACTGGGGAAATGATTGATGTTCCTTTACCTGGTTCTTTTAATTTTATAAATTACCTCAGTCATAATTTCTTTTCTAATTTGCTTATTTCGCTTTATATATATTTTTTTTAATTAAGGAATTTTTATTTAATAAATTAGGCATTTTAATCACTTTTCATGCAGTGTGCACTTAAGTCTGGTTAGTTCTTTCATTGTTTTATAAAGCAAGATTAGTTATCTCTCCAACAAAAAAAAAATAAAACACATAACTTACTGACCCGAAATATACTCAATTTAGTAATGATAGATGTTATCATCATTTAATTGAGCTAATAACCCGTAATTTTACAATAATGGAGTTATAACCACAACATACATACTTTATCTTAAGAGCCTTGTTTGATGTTTGTGTTTTCTTAACTAATTGAAAAGTTACGCTTAAGAGACATTCCATATCTCTCAATTATTACTTTTAATTCACACTGAAGTGCCCATGGGATGCTTTTAAGAAGCTAAGTAACAAGGGAGTTATACCAACTCAGTTATACGTAGAGATAGGCAGTTTGTTCTTGGGTTCCTGCTTATTGAGGTAAAATATGCTACATTTATAATGTATGCCTTTTCATACTTAAGGCGAGGCTTCTGTGTATAAGGTATTCAATTATTTAACACAATAACAGTGCTAGTTTTGCCATGTGTCAAAATTCTACCTTGTATGGCTATTAAATACTACTTTTTACCTTCTCTACACGTACTAAAAATAAAAATATGTATAATAACCCTGGTATGTAATTACTTAAACGAGGGGAAATATGCCAGATATTTAATATTTCTTAAATGCCACATTTAAACATACATTATCGTTTACGATAAATTTAAAACTAATATAATTATATTTATATATACATTAAAAATATACAACTAAAAGGCTAAAAATTAAAAAAAAAACTTTTAATAAATAAAAATAACAATAAAATATTTATAACATTTCTAAAATATATTAAATAACTAATAACAAACAATAAAATAAAACATAAAATATAATTAACAACAATTATTATTATCATTATTAATATATATATTATAATAAATATATAAAATCAAATTACCAAATTTATTTATTATTTATATATTTATATAATATGCACTACTATGTACATAGTGTATAGAAGAAGTATTGTATTCCACTAAACAATTCGAACCGAGCTTTCACCAGAAATATGCGTTTTAAGGTCCTGCGAGACCAAACAAAATTTAAAAACAGGTCTGTGAGTGGACAGCATGGTTCAAAAACTAAAAGACCTTTAAATCTAAACTTGTTATTTAAGTTTGGTTTCTTCTAAGAATGCGACTCGAAGATTTTCAAGAAAATCTCCACACCCCAAACTACGCTTAACATGAAAAAATGTTTGAAAATGTTGTTTTTCTCAAAAATGAATGTAATGATTTTCATTAAAATACTGTACATTAAAGCTATTTGCATCACAAATAAAATGCATATCTTGAATTTACTGGGAATGGCTTCTTAAGACCTGTTCATCTGGATGAAATGAAGTGAAATGGCGTCTTATTTATGGACGCTTTTTAACTCCTGTGGTTCTCAGCGTCCCATTCTAAACTGGGCGTGAAAAGACCGTTTAATTTTGCTCAGAGGCCTATCAGGCTTGAGGTGTTTTTACGGGCTGTAAATATACGACACGGGGCCCACGGCTTTACTTCCCTTCCGAAGGAAGCCATGCTAAGGATTTTTACGCCCGAAAAAATTCATCGTCTTCCGCCGGGTTTGAACCCGCGAGCTTGGGTATATTAAGTCAAGGTAGCCACTACACCTCGGAGGGCGCAATTTGAATGAATTTTACTCAATTTTGCATAATCAATAAATCGCAAGAGATACACAAAAACTTGCTACACAAAAATGTAGATCTCGTTAAAATTCAAAATTTATGTCATATGCAGTTTTATTCTAGAGTTGACCGTTTCCGAGATGTTATTTTTTATTGTTTCGATTGTAAACTGCGCATCCTCTCCAACGGGCTACCCTTCGTTTCTTCTCTTTTGTTTTTCTGGAAATGAAAAGCGAACCGAACTTCAGTTGTTCACATATCGATCGGCATTTAAAAGATTTAACGATCACTTTAATCTGGTATGTTCTTTTATTTCCCTTCTGCTTATAATCAACTAAATAGTAAGCCGATTCCTGTTAATGTTTATCTCGTTAAGCCTAATAGAAGAAAAGTATTTTGTAAGAATGGTTTGTTTGCAGAACAAGTAGAGAAAGTCATGTGAATACAACAAATCAGCTTTTTTTGTCTAAATTCATTGTTTTAATGAAAATGAGTCACATTATGTAGTTTTTAAAAATATTAATAAAATTAATATCCAGTTTTACAACAAATGAGTTCGTAAATTGATCTTGATATTATATTTTTCTATATTGACCCTAATAAGTTAGACAAATTAATACTTTTTGTATTCTCCAAAAGTGTAGAGATTTTTTAAAATTTTATCATCTATTTCTCAAAACTGGATCATTAATTGGAAAAGGCATATGAACATTTTCTATAATGTAACTTTCAGGTATTATAAACATTTTCAAACAAAGAAATGAAAACTTGCAGCGTATGGAGTATTTTTAGTATGGAAAACCAATGGAAAAAGGTACGCCACAAAATAAGGTTTAAAGCTGGGGGTGCCTTTTAATAACTATGTGCTCATTTATACTTTCAGTTAATTAGTAGTTAAAATGCGCCAAGTGAGGAAGAGGCTACATTTTCTGAAAGTTTAGAATTTATCTAATTTTATTTATCATTTTACTTTTTCACAATTTTTGACCAAATTTCAAAGATGTATCTCGCCTTAAGGGCGTTATTAAAGTATTTTACTCTCTCTCTCTCTCTCTCTTGAGTACTATGCACGTACATAGTAGGTAGAGGAGATATTGTATTCCACCCCCAAATGACATAATGATATTTTATCGGAGATATATATTTTCAGATTTCCTGAAAAAAAAAAACAAAGAGAAATTTTACAGAAAAAGGAAAATTTTTATTCATTGGAATAAGCTATAATTTTTATAAGATCATTTTCTGAATAGGTGGAATTAAGTAAAAAATGCACTTGGTATGATTGTTATGAAATTAAAAATATAAACTAAGATAAGATACCCTATTATTTTTATTGTAAAAGGTTTGTGTATGCGGAAAGTACAGCTATAAACAGCCTCATATGTTCCATTCACATGACTTTCTCTACCTGTTCTGCAAACAAACTTTTGTTAAACATTTTTATTTATTTATATTTATTTTCACTAACGTCCTTTAACCTGGTTTAGTCATAATAGACGAAGAATACAATCGGTGAAATCTCGTTCAAATGATCTAGGGGTCCTTGCAGCTTAAAGTTAGCAGAAATTCGTCTTCTCAAGGCAGGGAAAGCACCGAAACAACCCTATCCGGGTAACTCATTTTAAGAGGGATCCGAACTCGGGACCACTACCGAGACGGGCTTAAAAATATTATTGTTTTAATTATATCGGGTGATCAAGATAAACATTACCAGAAATTGTAGGTAAAAGGGAAGTAAGGAACTACACTAGGCTAAAGCGATAGTCAACTTTTTTAAAACCTGGTCTCTCGTGCGAAACAATTGAAATTCGGGTCGCTTTTGCATGACCAGGAATAAAAAGAAATATGGACCGAAAGATCACTTCCCGTTTGAGAAAAGTTTAAATGGTTTAAAACTGAAGTCAGTAATAATAATGAATATCTCGGAAAGGTTAACCGATGTTTCGTTTTTGAGTTAGGTCGTACACACACACACATGCACACGGAGCTTTGACTAAAAAAAAATTTTTTTTATTCAGGAGGTCTTAAGATTTGTACTTCAGGTGAAATCTCGGTATCGAATTTTAGGTGGAATACAATATCTTCTCCACCTAATATGTACATGGTACCCGGAAGAGAAAGTAAAATACAAAACTTGCTATTTAAGTTCAGTATCTTCTAGGGATGTGACACGAACATTTTTAGAAAATTCCCCCCCCCATTCTAAACTACATATTAGATGGAAAAAGTTTCAAAAATTTAAATTTTTGAACAATTGTTTTAACGATGTTGATTATAATACCATAAATTAAGGATATTTACATTACAAATTAAATGTGTTTAGTTTTTCTGGGAATAGCCTTTCAAGACCTCTTCATTCTGAATGACTTTATTATAACTGGCAAGACGTAAGAGACAGACAAAAAGATACTTCACAAAATGTTTACAGCTCCTTAAAACGCAATTTCTGTCATATACACGTTTTTTTTTTTTTTTTTTTGTTTTTTTTTTTTTTTTTGTAGAGTTGTCCGTTTCCAAGATATTACTTAATTTCAATTTTAAAATACTTAAAACTTTTTTCATGTTTCAACTCACATACTAATAGGCTTTAAAATACTTGACAATCACTTTAACCTATGGCACCCTTAAATCCTTTCTTATAAGGGAGCAAGTAATAAGACAATTTCTGTTATATTTATCTCACTTTATGAGATTTGTGATAATGGTAATGGCGTTTTATTTATGAACGCTCTTTAACTGCTGATGTTCCCAGCGTCCCATTCTATACTGGGCGTGAAAGACTGCTCAGTGGCCTCTTTATCAGACTTGACACGTGCTAAATCTATATCAGAACCAGAAGTTGGAATTGTAACCATTACAACACGGAGGGCGACTATATCTTGGTTAGTATAAAGTATATGGAAGAATATGCTTTTTAAAAATAATTTGTTACAGAGATGTAGAGAATGTTATGTGCATGATTTGGGGCATGAAGATGCAGATATTGAAGACATCTGGAAAATTGTGTGCTTCTATGATTCCTGAAAAATCTAGACTTAAGTATGAAATGTTCATTAATCTTTGATTATAGTTATTATTTTCCAATAATAATCATGTTCGAAATAATATGAGTAATGCTATTCGAAGTATTGCATTTACTGTACATGTTATTACTGATTATTAAAAATCTGATATGTACCATTCACATGACTTTCTCCATATCCCTGCAACAAATAATTTATGCTAATCAGAAAAAAAATAGCAGAAATAGTCTAATTACTCGCTTCCTTGTAAGTAGAAGCGAAATAAGGGACAACCGTAGGTTAAAGTGATAGCCAAAAGCTGCTTGCTATGTCAATGAAGTTCCTTGTTTATATGGATAGGAGTTGACAAGTTCCTGTATGAGAAAAGTATACGTTTTTCATAGCAGAAACCAAAAATAAGGAATGTCACAAAAACGACGAACTCCACGAAAAAAAGTATATAACATAAATTGTGTGTTATAATGTGCTCTACATTTTTTGTGTAGTAAGTTTTTGTCCATCTCTTACGGTTTAGCAGTTATTCAAAATTTAGTAAAATTCATTCAGAATAAACTACTCTTCAGAGGCTATTCCCAGAAAATTCAAGATATACATTTTATTTGCCAGGTAAATATGTTTAACATACGAAATTTTAATCAAAATCGTTAGAGCCATTTTTGAGAAAATCAAAAATTTCGAAAAAAGTTCCATGTAAAGGGTAGTTGGTGGTGGGGCGATTTTTCTCAAAATCTTCGTGTCGTATCCCTGGAAGATACTAAACTTAAATACCAAGTTTGGTATTTTACCGACTTTTCGTTTTTGAGTTATCGTGTTCACAGACACACGGACCTTTTTGTGAAAATGCTTTTTTTGGATATTGGGGACCCTAAAACATATATTTCCGGTGAAATCTCGGTATCGAATTTTTGGGTGGAGTGCAATACTTTATACACTATGTACATAGTGCGTATGGAGAAAGTAAAAAGATGTAAATTAAAGCTTGAGTGTATACTACTCGTGTCCTGGTATGTTATTACAGCCACCAAATTTGTTAGTAGATGTAGGTTTCCTTGGAAACGAAATGATGTGTTGGAATATTAAATTCCCATCTGTGTAAATATCTTAGAAACATACGATCACGGAAAAACATACATTAACAACAATATCGCAACATAGCTTGCGGGATCTTGTTTAGAAACATGGAAAGCTTTACCAAGAATCTTTAGCATGCTTTAAGTTTCCAGGCAGAAACGTTTCATCATCTAAACATCTGTGTATCTCGATCAGGCAATTATGATGATTCATGCTTGGAAAACACGTTCTGAGCGGAATACGTTCCTGGGAATTTAGAAAGCATTAAGCATAACCAATCTGGGAAAGTTCCGTTGACTGTGTCTATTAGCATTCTTTGCATTTCATTGTTTCCATTGCATAAACAACGTTTATTCTTGCAGTGAGCACAAAAAAATCTGACAGTTGCCACATACGATATCGTTGCTTAGAGAACGTATTCATGTCAAATAGACTTTAAATACATTAGATTAAACATTTAATTACAAAAGCCTATATAATACAGTCACAATTCTTTCTTGATCCACTACTATTACTTACTCTAACACGTATATACAATAAAAATAGTATATAGTAAGGTTTTATCTGGATTAGCATAAAGTAGACAGAGCAATAAGCTATGAACTTTAATTTGTTACAGAGATGTTGAGAAAGTCAAGTGAATGATGAAGATATTATATTTTTACTTTCTCTACACGTACTATGTACGTAGTATATAGAGAAGGTATCGCACTATATCCAAAAATTCGATACAGAGATTTAACCGGAAATATATGTTTCAGGATCCCCTGTATCCAAAAAAACATTTCCAGAGAAAGGTGTGTGAGCGAGTCCGTGTGCTTATGAACACGATAACTCAAAAATGAAAAGTCGCTAAAACTACCAAACTTGGTATTTAAGTTTAGTATCTTCCAGGGATACGGCACGAAGACTTTGAGAAAAATCACCCCACTGCAAACTACCCATTACATGGAACTTTTTTCGAAAACTTTGATTTTTTCAAAAATGGCTTACTTTTGATTAAAATATCCTGACAAATAAAATGTATATTTTGAATTTTCTTTCTCTGAAGACTACTTTGTTCTGGATGAATTCTACGGAAATTTGCATAACTGCTAAACCTTTAGAGATGGAGAAAAACTTACCACAGAAAAATGTAGAGCACGTTAAAATACACAATTTGAGTTATATACTTTTTTCGTGGAGTTGATTGTTTTTTGGTTATTCCTTGATTTTGTTTTCACCTTTAAAAAACTTAAAATTTTTCTCATACAGGAATTTGTCAATTCTTGTCCATACAACACAAAGGAACTTAAGTCACATAGCAACCAGCTTTTGACTATCACTTTAACCTAAGCTGCTCCCTTATTTCGGTTCTACTTACAACGAAACAAGTAATAATATTATTCCTGCTAATTTTTTCTCAATTAGAATGAAGTAAATAGAAGCATAAGCTTTTTAACAATAGTTTGTTGCAGAGATGTAGAGAAAGTCATGTGAATGTAACACATCAGATTTTTAAAATATTTATTTTATCGTGACTTTAGGAGATTGGGTAAAACCTTTGGTGTTTTGATCCGGTAGTTAAACGCTATTACGAAAAATTTTTGGGCACCTAATTTGACTCTACTCTGTATTCTGTAGGCCATTAAGATTCTGTTAAGATCACATAATGAAGATAAGAAATAAGGAAGCAGATGAAGAAAATAAAGGTTATTTTCAGAGTTTCCATTTCATATTTCTAATATATCTAATTGGTTCGTTTCATATAACCCATGTTTTAAAGTATGGTTCCTTAGGTCTGCTATACCATTATATTATTTTCCTGGTTTTGAGTTAATATCTATTTTCTTGATAGGAAATAAATAAACATGGATGCTACCTGGAAATGTTGCAGAGGAGGGTGGATTTCCCAAAGCTACCCAGCGCGTATGCCTTGACCCCTGTCTCATCTCATTTCGTACCATCCGAAATTTCCAACGCTTTCACAAACCTATCGTTTGGAAAAGCACCACAATTAAGTAGGAGCCTTCTTGCCGAAGAAAGATTTAAATTTTGGCTCCATTATTCTACATACATTATTTAATAGGGTAGCCGGCCTCCCCGAACAGCTGGTGGTTACCTGGGTAACGGTACTTCGCCACTACCACAAAAAATGCCTTGTATAATTACCACCCGGAGAAAGAATTCCCACCCTTCTGTAATATGTGTGACTGAAATTAATCATGCACTGTATCCAGAAGATTTATCACTCTTCTGCGTATCTAAGAAAAGGCTCTTCTGGATTAAAATTCAGGACTGTTTTCTGTACAGTGTGTCTAAAAATATGGGTAATGTAAATTTAAAAAAAAAAAGTACATCTCTGCAACACATTATTGTTAAAAATCTTATGCTTCTGTTTACTTCATGCTAAACAAGAAAAAAATTAGCTGAAATAGTGTTCTTATTTGTTTGCTTCCTTGTAAGTAGAAGCGAAGTAAGGGAGTACCATAGGTTAAAGTGAAAGCCAAAAGCTGGTTTCTAAGTGACTGAAGTTCCTTTGTTTGTATGGACAGAATTTGACAAATTCCCGTATGAGAAAAGTATAAGTTTTTTAAAGCTGAAATCAATAACAAAAAATATCTCAAAGACGACCAACTTCACAAAAACATGTATATAACATAAATTATGTGTTTTAACGAGCTCAAAATTTTCTGTTAAGTAAGTTTTTGTCTATATCTCACGGTTTTCCAGTTATGCAAAATTCCGAAAAATTCATCCAGAATAAGATGTCTTCAGAGACTTCAAGCTATATACTTTATTTGTCATGTAAATATCTGTAATATAGGACATTTTAATCATAATCGTTAGAGCCATTTTTGAGAAAATAAAAATTTTCGAAAAAAAGTTTCATGTAAAGGGTTGTTGTTGATGGGGGGATTTTCTCGAACTTCTTCGTGTCGCATCCTTGGAAGATACTGAACATATGTACCAAGTATGGTCTTTAACGCCCGGTCTTTTTTGTTTTTAAGCTATACAGCCCACAGACTCACACATACACGAACATTTTTCTAATTTTTTTTAAGTCAGGATTTCTCAAAACATGTATTTCCGGTGAAATCTCGATAACAAATTTTTGGGTGCAATACAATACCTTCTCTATACACTATGTACATAGTACGTATAGAGAAAGTAATATGATGTGTTCCATTCATATGGCTTTATCTACCTGTTCTGCAAACAAACTATTTTTACAAAAGAGCATCCTTTATGTAGATCATGCTAATCGACATATGCATTCGCAGAAATTGTCGTATTATTTGCTTCCTTCCAAGCAGACGTAAAGGAGTATACTAGAATAAAGCAACAGCCAAATATTTTAAAAGCTGGTCGTTATATGAATATAAGTTCGACCTGTTTTGCATTGCCAGTAGTAAAACAAAAGAGAGATGAAACAAAAGCTGCCCTCGCGATTGAGGAAGGTTACGAAGTTTAAAACTGGAGCCCATAACAAGGAATATTTCGGAGACGGTCAACTCCAACACTAGAAAGAAAGAAATAAATTATATATATATATATATATATATATATATATATATATATATATATAACCTTCTCTACTCTTCTACAAACAAATGTATTACTAAATATTTTTCTTCTTTCTAATCCATGCTAATCGATAAACATTAGCATTACATTTTCAACTAATCATTCTTATAAAACCTCTCTACTTCGTGCTAAACATTAATAGAAATGATTGCATTACTTGCTTTCTTGTAAGTACAAATAAAATAAGGGAATACAATACGCTAAAGTGATAGTCAAATCCTGCAAAAGCGGGTCTAATGTGTATCCATTGAAATTAGGTTCTCTTTGCATGGCTAGTGGTAAAACAAAAGTGATATGAAACAACTGGCGACTTCCCCTGGCCACACCGTGGTCGAGTGGTTTGACCATTCGCCTCGCACCCGGGTTCGATCTCAAGCGACCGCATGTGGGAGTTGTGGTGGATTAAACGGGACAGAGGCGGGTTTTTTCCGGGTTCTCTGGTTTCCTCTGCCATCGCATTCCACCGGTGCTCCATCTTCATTCCATGTATCCTATGCCTGCGGAGCCATAGTAGTAAAACCGGGCGTTAAACACTATAAAAAAGGACTTCCCATTTGAGAATAGTCTTTAAAATTCAACCTCGGAAGTGGTTAACTAATATATATATATATGAATTGTATATTTTAACGAGGTCTAAATTTGTGTAGTAAAATTTTGACTATTTCTTACGGTTTACCAGTTAAATAAAAGATATCCAGAATGAGGTCTTCAGAGAACATTCCTGGTAAATTCATTTTTCATAAAAATATGTTAAACATATGGAATTTTAATCAACATTGTTAGAGCTATTTTTGGAAAAAAAAATGTTCTAATAATAGTCCATGTAAAGAGTAGTTTGGGGTAGATTTCTCTACTGCTTTCCTGTAGTATGTGGCGGAAGTATTGTATTCTACTTAAAATTCATCACGGGATTTCATAAAAATTCGTTTTGAGGTCTCATGAATACAAATATGTTTAGAACTGTGTGTGTCTGTCTGTCTCTCTGTTAAAAAGTATGTAACTTGGTACCTTACTTCATCTTGTAAGGACGCGACACGAAGATGTTCAAGAAAACCCCCCATCTCAAATTACCCTTTACATAAAATATTTTAGATAATTTTGATTTTCTCGAAAATGCATAACGCTTTAGATTAAAACATTTTCTTGGCAAAAGAAACGTATACTTATAATTTTCTGGGTATAGCCTCTAAAGGGCATTTTTGATGATTTTTGCACAACTGATAAACCTTAAGAGATAAACAAAATGTTACAGGAAATAAAATACAAATTCTTGTAAATGACTATTTGCCGCAAAATTCTTTAAGCTTAAAGACCATAAATGCTAATACTCGGTATCCTTGCAAAATGAACTCAAAAATAAGTTTGGCAGCTGTTCACAGAAGACACGCCTCTTTAAAACAACCGTGTATTAGTGGTACATTAAAAAGGTGATTTTTGTGAAATCTCGGTATATAATTATTTTCTCTATACGTAGCGTTTAGAGAAGGTATTATATTGCACCCAAAAATTCGATACCAAGACTTCACTGGAAATACATATCTTAGGACCCCCCTGAATCAAAAAAAAACATTTTTAGAAAAAGGTCCGTGTGTGTCCGTGTATCCATGAACACCTAACTCAAAAACGAAAAGTCGGTAAAATACAAAACTTGCTATTTAAGTTTAGTATCTTCCAAGGATGTGACACGAAGATTTTCAGGAAAATCCCCCCATCACATCTACCCTTTACATGGAAAAAAGTTTCGAAAATTTTGATTTTCTCAAAAATGGCTCTAACGATTTTAATTAAAATACCTCGTACTATAGGTATGTATTAGGCACATAAAATGTATATCTCGAATTTTCTGGGAATAGCCTCTAAAGAGCTCTATTCTTAATAAATTTTGCTGAATTTTGGGTAACTGTTAAACCACAAGACATAGACAAAACCTTATTACACAAAAATTTAGGTCCTGTTAAACCACTCAATTTATGTTATATAATTTTTTTTCGTGAGGTTGACCGTTTTAAGACATCCCTTGTAATAAGTTTCAGCTTTAAAATACTTTAACTCCTGGCGCTGCATAGAAACGGACTGTAACCGCAAGAAAACCAGCTTTTAAAAGTTTTTACTATCGTTTTAGCCTAGTATATTCCTTAAAGTAATTAAAAAAATTTCTGTTAATCTCAATTATATAAAATAGATAGAAGAATATGCCTTTTAACAATAATTTGTTACAGAGATGTAGAGAAACGCATGTGAATGGAACACATCAGCTTTTTTATGTGCAATACAATATTCTGCTACACAGTATAGATAAGTAGTAGAGCAAATAAAAATCGGACGTGTTCCATTCACATGACTTTCTCTACATCTCTGCAACACGTTATTTTAAAAAGCTTATGCTTCTATTTACTTCATGCTAAGTGAGAAAAAATTAGCAGACATAGACTTATTACTTACTTCCTTGTAAGTAGAAGCGAAAAAAGGGAGTACCATAGGTTAAAGTAATAGTCAAAAGCTGGTTGCTATGTAACTGAAGTTCCTTTGTTTGTATGGACAGGAGTTGACAAATTCCCGTATGAGAAGAATAACATTTTCAAGGCTGAAAACAAAAACAAGGGATATCTAAAAAACGATCAACTCGACGAAAAAAAAATATATAGCATAAATTGTGTGTTTTAATGTTCTCTACATTTTTTGTTCGGCAAGTTTTTGTCTATCTCTTACGGTTTACCAGTTACACAAAATTCCGTAAAATTCATCCAGAATAGAGAAGTCTTCAAAGGCTATTCGCAGAAAATTCAAGATATACACATTATCTGTCAGGTATATATCTTTAATATGTGATATTTTAATCAAAATCGTTAGAGTCATTTTTTAGAAAACCAAAATTTTTGAAAATGTTTCCATGTGAAGGGTAGTTTGGGGTGGGGGGATTTTCTTGAAAATCTTCGTGTCGCATCCTTGGAAGATACTGGACTTAAATACCAAGTTTGGTGTTTAACGGTCTTTTCGTTTTTGAGCCATGCTGCCCATAGACACACACATACACACAGACATAGACACACACACACATACACGGACATTTTTCTAAAAGTGTTTCTTTTTTTTTTGATTAAGGTGGTCCTAAAACATGTACTTCCTGTGAAATCTCTGTATCGAATTTTTGGGTGCAATACAATATTTCTCTATGCACTATTTACATAGTACGTATAGAGAAAGTAAAAATAAAAGCTGCTCCATAGCTGTGAAGGATTCTTTTCTCAAGGTTGAGAGATATTGAAATGGACGCCCTCAGATAAGCGCTTAGAGAATGAAAGCCGTTAGGAAGGGTGCTGCTTCCTAAAAATCACCCCTCACATCTCGCAGCCTCTCCCACAAATGACTAGTCATTTCAGTCATTATTTTCAGATAAAGGAGAGGTAGGCATGCACCTGCTAATTGTCTGGGAGTGCCTTGACCTGCCACAACGAAGCCGCACGCCACAGTGCGTGCATTAACGGACTCTCTTCAAGTGCGTCATTTCGGCGAATTTACACACGTTCCTCAAGGTTCTCCCATATTATTTTGCTTCCTTCCTGCTTGCAATGTAATTCGGCGAAATTGTTAAATATAATCTCAAGTTTTCGTTACTCCACGAGTTTAATTAGTTTATTTACCGAGGTAACTTAACTGCATTGCATATTATTTCCCTTCTTTCCTGCTGGGAATGTAATTAGGCGAAAATGTTGCATAGAAACTTAAACTATCTCCCGCCGAATTTGATTAGTTTATTAGTTGATCAAATACCAAACTTTATATTTATATCAGTGTATTTCAACCATACGATGTTCCACATCAAGTACAGTTTAAAAGGAACACTTTTTAAAATTCTTGATTTAGGTACTCAAAATTGGCACTATTTTGATTAAAAACCATATGTTTAAACTATTATTATTTTCTCTACACGTACTATGTACATAGTGTATATAGAAGGTATATTATTCCACCCAAAAATTCGATACCAAGATTTAGCCGGAAGTACTGTTTTGGGTCCTCCTGAACCCCTCCCCCCAAAAAAAAATTGGAAAAAGATGCGTGTGTGTCTGTGGGCAACATAGCTCAAAAACGTTAAATACCAAACTTGGTATTTAGGTTTAGTACCTTCCAAGGATGCGACACGAAGATTTTGAAGAAAATCTCCCCACCCCAAACTACCCTTTACATGGGAATAGCCTCTAAAGACCTCTTTATTCTGGATGATTTTTATTGAATTTTGCATAACTGGTAAACCGTAACAGATAGACAAAAACTTACAACACAAAAAATTTAGATCGAATAAATCATACAATTTATGTAATATACATTTTTTTTTTTCGTGGAGTTTTTGAGACTATCCTTGTAGTTGGTTTCAGCTTTGAAAAACATGTACTTTTCTCATTTAGGAATTTGTCAATTCCTGTCCATACAAACAAAGGAACTTCAGTCACATAGCAACCAGCTTTTGAGTATTACTTTAACCTATGGTACTCCTTTATTTCGCTTCTACTTACAAGGAAGGTAAGTAATAAGACTATTTCTGCTAATTTCTCTCAGAATGAAGTAAACGGAACCATAAGCTTTTTAACAATAATTTATTACAGAGATGTAGAGAAAATAATGTGAATGGAACACATCAGATTTTTATGGCAAACGAAATGTACATATATCTTGAATTTTCTAGGAATAGCCTCTGAAGACTCTTCGTTGTTGATGCATTTTACGTAACTACTAAACCGTAAGAAATGGACAAAAACTTACTACACAAAAAATATACATCCCGTTAAAACACTTACGTGTTTATAGTAACCGTTAATTATGTATTCCTTGTTGTTGGTTTCAATTTTAAAAAATCTGATGTGTTCCATTCACATGACTTTCTCTACATCTCTGTAAGAAATAGTATTTATGCTAAAACATTAGCAGGAACGGTCTTACTAGTTAATTCCTTGCAAGTAGAAGGGAAATAAGGGAATACACTAGGCTAAACCGACAGTCAAATGTTTTAAAATGTGGTTGCTATGGGATTGAAATCCGTTTCTTTGTGTGGCCAGGAGTTGACGAGCTCCCCAATGAGGAAAGTTTTAAGTATTTTCAAAACGAAATAAATATCAAAGAATATCTCAAAAACGACATAAACTGTGTAATTTATC
The DNA here is from genome assembly GCA_030762935.1 of Hymenopus coronatus. Classification (NCBI taxonomy): domain Eukaryota; kingdom Metazoa; phylum Arthropoda; class Insecta; order Mantodea; family Hymenopodidae; genus Hymenopus; species Hymenopus coronatus. The sequence continues at coordinate 43,447,035 of CM060899.1, forward strand.
GAGACTTACGTGTTTGTGTAGTAGGTTTATGTCTATCTCTTACGGTTTACCAGTTATGTAAAATTCAATAAAAAAAATCCAGAATAAAGAGGTCTTCCGAAGCTATTGTTATAAAATTTAAGATATACATTTTATTTGTCTTGTAATATATTAAATATAAGAGATTTTAACCGAGGCCACTTAACTGCATTGCATATTATTCATCTGGTATGTTACATTCACATAACTTTTTCGACCCTGTAGGCGGGTAGGTGGGTGAGTGGGTAGGCAGGTATTCTCTGCAATTGGGTACTACCCGGTGTCAGAGTTAAATGTACAAAATTCACTTACAATCTTACAGTTAAATTAAGAATAGTAATACAACTAACGTATTATATACGAATTTTAAATACCTAACTACTTATTATTCAGTATAACAATTCTTATGTCAATTACCAGCTAGTTTATAAACAATTACTATGAAACCTCAACATTAATACCATAGAACAGTCATTACTTCATTACTTCACAACATTTACTTTCATTAATATCTAACATTTATCCTCTTTAAATTATCCGTTAGCTTCTTTAAGGTCAGAGGCAGCCCTGAAAGGATACTACAGGCAATTGTTAATAGTCCTATTAATAAAACATTTTTTTCCTACGTCGGTTCGGTACCTTCTATCCTTAATTTTATACAAATGATCGTTTCGTCCGTAGTATACCGGCTTTTCTAACCCGTTTCTAACGTCCTCCCATGCATTTAAACCAGTATAAGCTTTAAATAAAGCGACTGACCTATGCCTTTTACGCCTAACTTTTAGCAGCCCCCATTTATTCTCTTCGCCTTTCGTGAGCCCAAAATCTTCACCTCTCTTTATGAATTTAACCGCCCGTCTCTGTATCTTTTCCAGCGAATCGGTTTGATTAACCCTGTATGGGTTCCAGCATACTACTCCATATTCCATAACTGGCCGCACTAAGGACTTGTAGGCAATTTCTCTGGACTTTGCGCTCCCCTTTTTCAGTATTCTCATTACGAATTGCAATGTCTTCCACGCTTTCCTAGATGTAGGTTTTATCTGATCCTCCCATCCAGCATTACTTGAAAAACACACTCCCAAATATTTGCAGCTGTCCACCTGTGGAATTTGCTCCCTGCACATATAATAGCTATGAAGAACTTTCCCCTTAGTTCGACTAAAAACATTTGATTTACTTTTCCTAGCATTGTCACTTTTTTGGCGGCGGCCCACCCACTTATTTCATTTAGGTCATCCTGAAGATCGCTCTCATGCATGATATTTCGAATCTTATTGTAAATAATACAATCATCTGCAAACAATCTAAAATGACATTTAATATTTATAGTTATATCAATAACAAAGACAAGAAAAAGTAACGAACCCAATACCGAGCCTTGGTACACGCCAGAACTTCCAAAACCCTTTTCAGATAATTCTTTACCTTCTCTTACTCTTTGTGTCCTTCCTTTCAAAAAATGTTCTATCCACGATATTACGCGATTATCGATTATATATTAAGGCTATACAAATTATTCCTAAAAGTTTTATTACTTTCTCTACCAGTCGGTTGCGAAGGTACGTGTTCCATTTAAAAATTAGATACCGAGATTTCAACCGAAAATGTCACATTTTTGAGGACCCTTGATAAAAAGAAAAAAAAAAATCAGCAGTATTCCATTCACACGACTTTCTCTATATCTGTATAACAACTTTTTGTTAAAAAGCTTATTCTTTATCTCTTCACCATTATCAGCAGAAATTACTTGCTTCATTGTAAGTTGAAGGTAAATAAGCGAATACATTAGGCTAAAACGTAGCTAAATTTTTTACAACATGGTTCCCATATGATTGAAATCCGTTTTAACTGAACCAATAACAACAAGGAATATCTCAGAAATGGTCAACTGCAAGGAAAAAAAAAAAAACATATGAAATAAATGTGTTTCAATGAGATCTGCATTTTTTTGTAAAGTAAGCTTTTCTATAGAGTTAAACGCCCGCTTTTACTACTTGTGCCATCGCAGACGATGACGCAGATGATACAGGGAATGAAGATGGAGCACCGGTGAACTGCAACGGCAGGGAAAACCGAAGAACCCGAAGAAAACCCGCCCCTCGCGCTGCTTTGGTCACCGAAGTAAGCTTTGTCTATCTCTTACAATTTACCAGTTATGCAAAGTTCAGCAAAATTCAACCAGAAAAATAAATCTTCAGGCTATTCCCAGAAAATTCAAAATATACAATTTATTTGTCGTATAAATATATTTAATATACGGTATTTTAATCAAAATCATTACAGTCATTTTTGAGAAAATCAACAATTTCTTAAATATTTCCATGTAAAGGATTATTTGGGGTGGCATCCTAAAGAAGATACTAAACTTAAGTTCTAAAAACGCTTTTTACTTCCTCTATACGTACTGTGTATAGTATATAGTGTATAGAGAAGGTATTGCTTTCCAGCCAAAAATGTAATACCCGGATTTCAAAGGAAATAGAAGTTCTAGAGTCCCCGATATCCAAAAAAAATAATTTTTATGAAAAGGTCCGAGTGTGTATCTTCCAAGGATGCGACACAAACATTTTGAGAAAAGACCCCTCAGCCCAAACTACCCTTTACTTGGAAACATTTTCGAAAACTTTGATTTTCTCAAAAATGGCTCTAAAGATTTTGATTGAAATGCCATATATTAAAGATATTTACACGACAAATAAAATGTATATCTTGAATTTACTAGGAATAGCCTCTAGAGACCTCTTTGTTCTAGATGAAATTGTTGGATTTTGCCCAACTAGTATACCATTAAAGATAGACAAATATCTACTTACCACACAAAATATGCAGATCTCGTTGAAACACATAATTTATGTCATATACTTTTTACTTTCTCTATACGTACTATGTACATAGTGCATAGAGAAGGTATTGCACTCCACCAAAAATTTCGATACCGAGATTTCACCGAAAATATATGTTTTAGGGTCTCTGTATCCAAAAAAAGTATTTTCAGAAAAAGGTCCGTGTGTGTATCCGTGTATCCGTGGGTCCGTGTGTACGTGTGTCTGTGAACACGAAAACTCAAAAAAGAAAAGTCGGTAAAATACCAAACTTGGTATTTAAGTTTAGTATCTTCCAGGGATGCGACACGAAGATTTTGAGAAAAATCCCCCACCCCAAACTACCCTTTATGCGGGAAAAATTAGAAAATTTTGATTTTCCCAAAAATAACTAACGATTTTGATTAAAATCTCTTATATTTAAGTATTTTTAACACTAATAAAATGTATATGTTGAACTTTTTGGGAAGAGACACTAAAGACCACTTTATTTTGAATGGGTTTTGTTGAATTTTGCTAACTAGTAAACCGTAAGAAATAGGCAGAAACTTACTACAAAAAATGTAGACCTACTTAAAACACAAAATGTATATCATATACGTATTTTTCGTGGAGTTGGTCATTTTCTAGATATTCCTTTTTATTGGTTTCAGTTTTAAAGTACTTTAAGAAACTTTTCTTAAACGGGACCATGCAAAGCAAACCAAACCTCAATTGTTTCACTTAGCAACCAGCTTTTAAAAGATTTGACTGTCACTTCAGCATAATGAATTCCTTCTACTTACAACGAAGCAAGTAATAAGATCAATTCTGCTTATGTTTATCTCGATTAACATTACGCAGCTAAAATAATAATCTTTTGTATATAGAACAGCTAGAGAAAGTGATGTGAATGGATCAGATTTTTTTCTCAAGGGAACTCAATTTGTGAAGAACAAAAGCAAACAAGATACAGTACCACACAAGCAACAGTGCCTTTCTTATCTGTAGACTTTAGTGATGGGCGCATTGAAATGAAGCACTTACTGTGTGCAGATGCAACTGTTAAGACGTGCAATTATTTGGCGATTTCCGGTTAATAGATAAGCAGAATTTGTGATAGAGACATGGAGCGTTGTCCCAGGAATTAGTGACGCTGGGGAGGTTGGTAAATTGTCTCTGTAAGAAGATGCCGCTGCTTGATAGGCTTCAGCAAGACGGAAGTTGGTAATCATGCCGTAGTCAATGCCACCAACACCCTCACACTTTTGGGTTAACATTTCCCAGCCTAAATTCTCTGAAGTGAAATGCGCAAGATGCTATTTTCGCAAAGAAGGAAGATATCTGATGAGTTCCATTCACATGACTGTCTCTATATCTCTGCAATAAATTATTTTTAAAAAGCTTATGCTTCTATTTACTTCCTGCTAATCGAGAAAAAAAAAATAGCAGAAATAGTCTTATTTCTTGTTTCCTTGTAAGTAGAAGCGAAATAAGGGAGTACCATTGATTAAAGTGATAGTCAAAAGCTGGTTGTTATGTGAGTGAAGTTCCTTTGTTTGTATGGACACGAGTTCACAAAGTCCTGTATGAGAAAAATATGTTTTTATAGCTTAAACAAAAAAAAACAAGGAATATCTCAAAAACAATCAACTCCACGAAAAAAATGTATACAACATAAATTGTGTGTTTTAATGTGCTCTACATTTTTGTGTGGTAAGTTTTTGTCTTTCTCTTACGGTTTAGCACTTATGCAAAATTCCGTAAAATTCACTCAGAATAAAGTAGTCTTCAGAGGATATTCCCAGAAAATTCAAAATATACATTTTACTTGACAGGTAAATATCTTTAATATACGATATTTTAATCAAAATCGTTAGAGCCATTTTTCAGTAAATCAAAATTTTCGAAAAAAGTTCCATGTAAAGGGTAGTTTGGATTGGGGGGGGGGATTTTTCCCAAGATCTTCGTGTCGCATCCCCGGAAGATACTAAACTTAAATACCAAGTTTGATATTTTACCGACTTTTCGTTTTTGAGTTATCGTGTTCACAGACACACGGACACACACACACACGGACCTTTTTCTGAAAATACTTTTTTTTTGGATACAGGGGACCCTACAACATATATTTCCGGTAAAATCTCTGTATGGAATTTTTTGGTGGAGTGCAATACATTTTCGATACACTATGTACATAGTGCGTATAGAGAAAGTAAAAATAGCAGAAATAGTCTTATTACTTGCTTCCTGTAAGTAGAAGGGAAACAAGGGAGTACCATAGGTTAAAGTGATAATAAAAAGCTGGTTGCTCCTTTGTTTGTATGGACAGGAGTTGACAAATTCCCGTATGAGAAAAGTATACGTTTTTTAAGGCTGAAACAAAAAGCATGGAATATCTAAAAAAACGATCAACTTCACGAAAAAAAATGTATATAACATAAATTGTGTCTTTTAATGTGCTCTACATTTTTTTGTGTGGTAAGTTTTTCTCTATCTCTTACGGTTTACCAGTTACCAAACATTCCGTAAAATTCATCCAGTATAAAGTAGTCTTCAGAGGCTATTCCTAGAAAATTCAAGATATACATATTATTTATCGGGTATATCTGTATCTTTAATATATGATATTTTAATCAAAGTCGTTAGAGCCATTTTTTATAAAATCAAAATTTTGGAAAATTTTTCCATGTGATCGCGTCCTTGGAAGACATGGAACTTAAATACCAAGTTTGGTATTTAACGGTCTTTTCATTTTTGAGCTATGCTGCCTACATACACATAGACAGACACACACGGACATTTTTCTAAAAATGATTTTTTGGATTCAGGAGGTCTCAAAACATGTATTTCCGGTGAAATATCGATATCAAATTTTTGGGTGCATTACAATACCTTCTCTATACACTATGTACATAGTAAGTGTAGAGAAAGTAAGAAACGGAAGAGGAAGAGTTTTAAGGGACTGGTGAGGATACTTCTTCATAAGTGCAGTCTGGTATTGTTGAATTCTCGTGCCCACATTGCAGAAGAAGCAAAGCAGTCTACCGACATACGATGGATAACTTCCTGACGACACCTCCAAAGTGCAACTGTGTATTGTTTAGGGACAATGCAAAATACCGGAAGCCTGCATTAAAGCGACATTAAATTCTTATTTCAAGGGCTGGTTTATTTAACTTGCCTGCAGATTTGCAAGGACAACAGTTAAGGATACCCAATATTAAAGGTGTTTTCAAAAAATGTAATATTTCAAGCTGTTTAGTTTAAATTTTAAAATAACATTTTAAGTGTCATACAGTTCTTACACTACATTTTACGGTAATTTTAAAATTAAATAATTTTTACTATTTTGAAAAAATGTTTCAATAAAAATATTTATTTTTTGAAAAAGAATAATAAAATTAATTTCTTTTTAATTTTTTTTCGGATCGGCTACATCCAAAAAAGACATTTTTATACTGAGATCTCACCGCTAATTCATTTCCAATTACATTTTAGAAATCTGTCCGTGTGTATGTGTGTGTGTGTGTGTGTGTGTGTGTGTGTGGGCACCAAAACTCAAATACGAAAAGTCGGTTGAATGCCTTACTTGTTCAGTATCTTCCAAGAATGAGATACGAATATTTTCACACCCAATTGTTCGAAACATTTTATTTTTTAAAAATGCCTCTAAAAATTGTTATTAAAATATATATTTAAGATATTTTCATTATAAAGGAAATCTTTATCTTGAATTTTCTGAGAATAGCTTGTGAAGACCTCTTCGTTCTAGATGACTGTGTAGCTTTTATAAGTATATAGCTTAACGTCCTTTAACCTGGTTGGTCATATCGGACGATGAACAAATTTGTTGAAATGATGGTTAAATGATCTCGGGGCCCATGAAGATTAAAGTTACTGATATTCGTCTTCTCAAGATAAGGGGAAAAACCCCCCAAAAACCTTATCCGGGCAACTCACCCTAAGCGAGGTTCGAGCTCACGACCTTTGGAATGTGAGACAGACACGCTACTACCACACTACCCAGGCGGAATTATGTGTAACTTTTGTATAACTGGTAAACTGCAAGAAATAAAAAAAACAAAAAAAAAAAAAAAACGCTTGCTTCTCAAAAAATGTATATCTTGGTAATGGTTTCAGTTTTAAGCTGCTTGAACTTTTCTCAAACCGGAGACATCTTTCTTTTGTTTATTCTTAGCAAACAAAGGGAACCGAATTTAATTGTTTCACGTGACGACCGGTTTTTAATAGATTTGATTATAGCTTTAGCCTAATATATTCCCTTATTTCGTTTCTACTTACAGGAAGCAAGTAATAAGATCAACTGTGGCAATGTTTATCTTGATTATCATTATGTATATAAAATACTATTTTGTCAGTAAAGTTTGTTTGTGGAACACCTAGAGAGAATCAGATGGATGGAACACATCAGATTTTAAGAAAAAGGTCCATATTTTTACGTCTGTGTTAACGTATCTCTGAGAACACTAACTCAAAAACGAAAAGTTGGTAAAATAACAAACTTGGTATTTAAGTTTACCGTTCTTCAAGAACACGATACAAATCCTTTCCATGGAAAAAATGTCGAAAATTTTTATTTTTCTCAAAAAAGGCTGTGAGAAATTTGATTAAGATACCGTATATTAAATATATTCAAATGTAACATGAAATGTATAACCTTTTCTGGGAGATTCTGAAGGCCTCTTTATTCTGGAGGCATTTTGCAACACTGGTAAATCGTAAGAGACAAAAACTTAACACACAGAAACTGAAGAGCTCATTAACACACACGTTATGTCATATTTTGTGTGTGTTAACGATTTATTACGTGTTTAGAGATATATATATATATTTTCGGATAGAATTCAGTACCTCTACTTAGTATAAGTAGTAGAGAAAAAATAAAAAAGTAAAATATTTTACAATCACATGAATATATTTAGCTGTTCTAGAAACAAACTTTTTACAAACTTTTTTTTTTTTTTTTGCACCATCCTAATCGAGATAAGCATAAGCAGGAAGAGTTAGCTATTACAGTTCCTTATAAGTAGAAGGGAACTAATGAAATTTAGCTCTGCTAAAGCAATACTTCAATGATTTTAAAAGCTGTCGCTATGCAATTATCATTGAGATTCGCTTGGCCAGGCATAAAATAATGGGCGATTTACTGAGAAAAGTAAAGTATTGGAAAATTTGGAACCAATAAAAAAGGAATACCTGGGAAACGGTTAATGCCACAACAAAAATATAAAGGATCCAAATTATCTGTTTTCACGAGAGTTAAATTTTTTGTGTAGTAAGTTTCTGTCAATATTTTACAGTTTAGCAGCTATGCAAGTTTCATTCAGAATGGAGAGGTCTTGAGAGGCTATACTCAGAAAATTCAATATATATGTTTTATTTTCGATTTAAATGTCTTTGATATACGGTATGTTAATGAAAATCGTTAGAACAAGTTTTGAGAAAAGCAAAGCTTTCGAATTGTTTTCCTTTTCAAGGGTAGCTTTGGGTGGGCAGATTTGTCTTAACATCTCCGTGTCGCATAAGATACTGAATTTAAATACTAAGTTTGGTGTATTACCGACTTTTCGTTTTTGAGTAATTGTGATAACGGACCTTTTCTAAAATTCTTTTTTGGACACAGGAGACCCTAAAACGTGTATTTACGGCAAAATCTCGGCAATAGCTTTTTTACCTGCATACCATGTAGTACGCAGAGAAAGTAAAAATCAGCTAGAGAAAAATCCCTGTCCTGCAGCTAGGAATCGAACTTGAGACCCCTCACACCTGCATTACAAATGGCACCGCAGGCGATGAAACTGGATATGGATTGCGCCACTTTGTCCACTACATGCGGTCGCTTGGGATCGAACACTGGCCGTCTAGGTAAGAGTCAAGTGCTCTGCCGACTGAACTACAGAGGCCAGCCGTAGAATTCGACATAAATGACTCCTACAAAGCAACAGAGCAGTTCACATCTTTCACGAATGTTCACATAATTTTGTCCAGCTGGCGTGGTGAATTCCATTAGCTTTGAAATGCATTTTGAGATGCTAGAGGCAGCCGCCCGACATTTCTTAGAAGCGCTGGTTTGTCCGGTGGTTAGAACGTGCCTACTATTGATGCATCTAATTATTATTTGTCTTCTTCGTGGTGTTTGGGTAGGTCACGGACGGGAAAACACGCGCTCCAGGGTAAAGTCAATAGAAACCGAAAATGAAAAGAAAATAAAGGGAAATGGAAGCTTCTGATTTTTAAGTAGGTTGAAGTGAATACACAAACCGCTAAGTGCGGGCGGTCCTACCTCAACTGTGTGTGTGTGTTGTGTGTGTGTGTGTGTGAGGCAACATTAGATGCTCCTGTCACTTCAACAGTAAAGGAATTTCTTCCCAAATGTGGATGTAAACCATTCAGCAGAACATTCACAAAATCAAGAACCTCCCAAAAATATCCTGCCCGCCTGGGTAGTGTGGTGGTAGCGTGTCTGCCACAGGTCACCAGTTCGAGTCTCGCTTAGGGTGAGTTACACGGATGAGGTTTCTTCGGGGTTTTCCATTATCCTGAGAAGACGAATGTCGAGTAACTTTAAGCTCCATGGACCCCGAGATCATTTGAGCATCATTTCACCAATTTCATTCATCCTCCGATAGGACCAACCAGGTTAAAGGACGTTCAACTACAAAAATAAATAAAAAATATCCTGTACTACACATCCATAAGACTTTCTCTACCCACTTTTCAACATATATACTTCTAACAAGTACGATTTATTCACATTACTTCTCTATCTCTTCTGCAAATAACTATTCCTTTATACGTTATTATTTTATCTGCATAATGCTAATCAAAGCGAATAACGAGATATACTAGGCTAAAGCGACAGACAAATATTTAAAAAGCTGTCCTTACATAATTGAAATTCGGTTCTCTTTTCGTAGCTAGGAGTAAAACAAAATGTACTTAATGAAACGATGTGCTTCCCGTTTGAGTGTTTTAAACCCGAAAACAATAACCAGGTAATAACTCTGAAAAGGTTAGTTCTGTAAAAAACTGTCTTTAAACGAGATGTCATGTTTATTTTCTCTACATGCACTATGTACTTAGTGTATAGAGAAGGTATTATATTACACCCAAAAATTCCATACCGAGCTTTCAACGGAAACATATTTTGAGGTCCTCTGAATAAAAAAAAAATTAGAAAAATGTCCATGTTTGTGTGTGACTGTGGGCAGCATAGCTCAAAAACTGAATGACCGTTCAATACCAAATTTGGTATTTACGTTTGGTATCTTCAAAGGATGCGACATAAAGATTTTCAAGAAAATTGCCCCAACCCAAACTACCCTTTACATGGGACTTTTGTTGGATTTTTTTTTTATTTTCTCAAAAATACGATTTTGATTAAAACACCGTATATTAAAGCTATTTACATCACAAATAAAATATATATCTTGAATTTTCTGAGAACAGCTTCTGAAGAGTTTTTCATTCTGTATGAATTGTGCTGAATTTTGCATAACTGTAAACTATAAGGTATAGACAAAAACGTAGTATATGAAGAGTAGATCTCGTTAAAAATACACATTTACAGCTATCATATATATTTGTTGACGAGTTGACCGTTTTCGGGATATTTCTTCTCATTGGTTTCTATTATAAACTTATCTTCTCAGACTGGGTCATCTTTCATTTCATCTCTTTTGTTTTTCTGGAAATGCAAAGAAAACCGAGCTTCAATTGTTCATATGTGACCTGCTTTTAAACGTTTAGCTGAGTGTGTTCTATTATTTCCCTTCTACTTGCAAAGAAACAAGTAGTAAGACCATTCGCAAGTGTTTATCTCGATTAGGTTGATGCAGATAAAGGAATAATGTTTGTAGAACAAGTAGAGAAAGTCATGTAAATGGAACACATCAGATTTCTCAACATAGTTAAATAGTTCTGTACAATTTAATAAGTTCTATTCATATTACATCTCCTATTGTGCTGTAAAAAACTATTCTTCCAAAAGATTATCCTTATATCTACATAATACTGATCAAAGCGAATAATATGATATACTAGGCCAAAGCGATAACAAACCTTTTAAAAATCTGATACTATGAGACTATAATAGAATTCGTTTCCCTCTCCGTAGCTAGCAGTAAAACAAAATATACATGAAACGAGCGAGGGCTTCCCATTTAAAACTGAAACCAATAACAGGCAACAACTCTGAAAAGGTTGGCTCTATAAAAATCTATATATAACATAAATTGTGTACTTTAATGAGATATTCATTTTTGTGTAGTAAGTCTTTGTCTAAGGCGGCGCCATGGTTGAGTGGTTAGACCACTTGCATCCCACCTAGGTGGTCCGGGTTCGATCCCAAGCGCCCGCATGTGGGATTTGTGGTGGCCGAAGCGACGTCTGGGTAGGTTTACTCCGGGGCCTCCGGTTTCCCCGCCACTCATCCCACCAATTGCTCCATCTTCACTTCCTCACCGTCATACCTGGTTACTGTGGTTATGTGCCGTTGGCTCCCGACAGATTTTTGACCCCTAGACACCCGCTTGTAAGCCCTAGGGGGTGTCAGTCCTACATAAGGGGACGGTACTTTAAAATACTACGAAAAAAAAGTTTTTGTCTATCTCTTACGATTTACCAGTAATGCAAAATTCATCCAAAATAAAGAGGTCTTAGAGGATATTCCCAGAAAAATTTTTATTTGCCATGTAAATATCTTTATTGAACGGTATTTTAATTAAAATTGTTAGAGTCAACTTAGAGACATTTTCAAGAACAAAAAATGTTCATGTAAAGGTCAGTTTGTGGTGGAGAGATTTCCTTGAATATCCTCGTATCGGATCCGAGGGAGGTATTAAACCTATATACCAAATTTGTTATTTAAGTCGTTTCGTTTTTGAGAAATGTTGTCCACAGACACATATACTAACCTTTTTCTATTTTTTTTATTCAGGGGTCCGCAAAACATGTATTTATGGTGAAATCTCGGTATTGAATGTTTGCATGGAATTCAACACTTTCTCTATCTTTACACTATGTAGATAGTACACGTAGAGAGAGCAAATATAGCGATTCTTTAAAAATAAACAGACCAATACAATCTAATAATAGCTAAAGCGCCTCGCGTAGATGCTTCGCGGCGTAGGGAATCGTGGATTCGAGTCCCACCTTGGGCATGGGTGTTTGTGGTTTGTGAATGTATACATGTATGTGCATTTGTCATAAAACAAAAACGGTAAACAAAGGAACTTTAGGGGAAAAGGAAAAAAAAAAGTCTGATGTGTTCCATTCACATGACTTTCTCTACATCTCTGCAACAAATTGATGTTAAAAATCTTATTCTTGTATTTACTTCATGCTTATCGTGAAAAAAAAAACTAGTAGAAATATTACTTGCTTCCTTGTAAGTAGAAGTGAAATAAGGGAGTACCATAGGTTAAAGTGATAGTCAAAAGCTGGTTGCTATGTGACTGAAGTTCCTTTGTTTGTATGGACAGGAGTTGACAAATTCCTGAATGGGAAAACTCTAAGTTTTTAAATCTGAAACCAATCACAAGGAATATCTCAGAAACGATCAACTCCACGAAAAACAAATGTATATGATATAAATCGTGTGTTTTAACGTGCTCTACATTTTTTGTGTGGTAAGTTTTTGTCCATCTTTTACGGTTTAGCAGTTATTCAAAATTCCGTAAAATTTATCCAGAATAAAGTAGTCTTCAGAGGTTATTCCCAGAAAATTCAAGATATACATTTTATTTGTCATGTAAGAGTCTTTAATATACGATATTTTATTCAAAATCGTTAGAGCCATTTTTGAGAAAATAAAAATGTTGGAATGTTTTTCCATGTAAAGAGTAGTTGTTGGGGTGGGGGGATTTTCTTGAAAATCTTCGTGTCGTATCCTTGGAAGATACCAAATTTAAATACCAATTAACGGTTTTTTCGTTTTTGAGCTATGATGTCCAAACACTCACACGGACCTTTTTCCAAAAATGCTTCCTTTTGGATTCAGGGGGACCCAAAACATTATTTCCGGTGAAATCTCGGTATCGAGTTTTTGAGTGCATTGCAATGCCTTCTCTATACACTATATACTACGTGTAGAGAAACTAAAAAATATTGTTTTATTAATGCGTTTTCAAGCAGGTAACTAATGAAAGACGCCAGCAAAGTACTTAAACCGCAGTGTAACTGTGTTGTATACCATGCATATTTGCAACATTATACATGCAGAGTTATAAACGCTAGCACGCTTGTCACGATTTCTGTCGAGTTTATACTCGTAAAGTAGAAATGGAATATCGATTAACCTGACCATGTGTGCAGTGACCAGTTTGTAACCCATTTGAATTAAACATAAACAAGCGAACCAGTCAACTGAGAAAGGCCGAGGGTATGGTCAACAGTCACAGCGTGTGCAGTGTTTTGCGTGGGAAACTGCCCCACTACATGGTATTTGTCAGGTAGTAAATATGCATGAATGCATTTCCTAGCATGTACAAATAGCAGGGAGAATTTGTTCTAGAAAGCTAGGAGCAATGCTCTTAGTTTATTTGATATTAACCCTTTCCAGCTCGATTTATTTTCGGTTGAAACCACTTTTAATACGAGGGGCGTCCAATAAATCCTTAGAAAATCCCAGAAATTACACTCGTAGCATCAAAAAAAGTTTGTATTTAGTAACTGTCGTCTCTTACCAGATGGCAGTTAAAGTTTCAACTGTATCCATCAAGTGGTTTCCATTAAATCAACAATCTTGTGCTTCTTTAGTAAGATTGAAAAAACGAGCGATTAAACACCTCTATTTATATGGCTCAACATCAAAATATGTAAAATCCGAGTAGAATGAAGCTCATGGCCCATCTGTTCCTGCGTTTGCAACAATTTCGCGAAATAGTAGACGCTACAGGCATGCCACAATGTACACTGCCGCTTTTGCTCTCAATGGAAAATCAATGCAATCGTGTGATCGATTCGGGAGCTAGTTTGGCACCCTTCTGTCGCAATCCTAGTGGGTTTCTGCGTCGATACATAACGGTGGATGAAACTGGATACACTACTACACTCCACAGACAAAGCTGCAGTGGAAGCATTAGATTTTTAAAGACAAACCGGCTACGAAGAAGGCAAAGATGGTGAAATCTGCAGACAAGGTGATGGCCTCGGTTGTTTGGGATACACACGGAATCATCTACATTGATTACTTGCAGAAAGGATGAACGATAAACGGAGAGTATTATGCATCGTTGTTGCACCGGTTGAACGGAGAAATCAAGAAAAAATTCCCTTATCATGCAAAGAAAAACATTATAAAGATTATTTTCCATCAAGATAGTGCAAGGGTGCACACCTGCGCAGTTTCGATGGTGAAAATTGTAGAATTAAAGTTTGAATTACTACAACATCCGCCGTGATTACCAGATTTGGCCCCCAGTGACCTTTTTACATTTCTAGACTCGAAGAAGTGGCTCTGCGGAAAACGATTCACGTCTAACGAAGAGGACCTTCCGAAATCCTACTTCTTGAAAGGCTTAAAACAGTCGTAGAAACGCTGGGAAAAGTGTATCGAGCTAAAAGAAGATTATGTTGAAAGAAATCTACCAAAAATAATTTTTCTAAGGATTTGTTTGAACGCCCCAGGTACAACGATGTGAGTTGAGTGAACCAATTACTTTTAAATTTACGCAGTAGACATGCATAAAATTTAATTCAGAACAAAAGGTTTAATAACCTTAAATGAACTAAACCCTAAACGGCTAAAACCTAAAGATGCTCTAGTTACGGATTAAAAACTACATGAGGTATAGGTCTGCTTGCAATAATAAATATAATCTCATTGTAATTACTCACTTCTTCCTTGGAAGGTAGCGTTTGCTTTCCATGACACAGATCTTTGAAGTTAGGAACCACAGTAGTTAAATAAAGTCTCGAATAGACATAAGAAGAAAAACACTTTTCGCTCAAATATATGAAAGAAAAATCTGATGTGTTCTACTCATATGACTTTCTCTACATCTCTGCAACAAATTATTATTAAAAAGCTTATTCTTCTATTTAATTCATCCTAATCGAGAAACATTGTCAATAAGAGTCTTATTACCTGCTTCGTCTTAAGCAGAAAGAAAATAAGGGAATACACTAGGCTAAATCATTTGTAAAAGCTGGTTGCTATGTGATTGAAGTTCCTTTGTTTGTATGGACAGGAGTTGACAAATTCCTGTATGAGAAAAGTAGCAGTATTTCAAAGCTGAAACTAATAACAAGGAATATCTAAAAAACGATCAACTCCATTAAAAAAAAAAAAAAGAATGTAACTTTAATTGTGTTGTTTTAGCAAGCTCTACATTTTATGTGTGGTAAGCTTTTGTTTATCTCTTACGTTTTTAAAGTTATGCAAACTTCCGCAAAATTCATCGAGAATAAACATGTCTTCAGAGGCTATTCCCAGAAAATAAAAAATATACATTTTTATTTGTCACATAAATATCTTAAATATAAGAGATTTTAATCAAAATCGTTAGAGCCATTTTTGAGAAAAGAAAGTGTTCTATTTCTTTTTCCAAGTAAAGGGTAGTTTGGGATGGGGAGACTTTTCTCAAAAGCGTCGTGTCCCATCCCTGGAAGATACTAAACTTGGTATTTTACCGACTTTTTGGTTACAGAGGACCCTAATATGTAGATTACAATATCTTCTCTATACACTATGTACATAGTACGTATAGAGAAAGTAAAAAGGTAATAAAGCCAGCACTGGGAACTCGTTCAAACTTAACCAAAACCCAATTAATGACAAAGACTTATAACGCTTCTGTAACTGAAAATGCCTGGTAATTTCAAGAAGTTCCACTTATGCTTAATGTGTTTTCTAAAATTATTGACTCTTTGAAGATATTTTGAATAAAATTGTTATTATTGGACACAGCAGGGAAATATTCTCCGAAAGTGGAATACAATACCTTCTCTATCCGTATGTACATTGTAGTTAAAGTAAAAAGCTTTCTAAGAAAAGTTTGTTTGCAGAACAGGAAGATAAAGGCATGTGAATGGAACACATCATATGTTTATAAATACACTCAAAGTAGTATCTGGCATTTACCAAATATTAAAGCCAAAGAAGAATAAGATATTTGTATGAAAGAGAGACAGGATTGCACACCTCTGGTTTCTAATCCCTAAATAAGAAGGTAGCATAAGTTCTGAAAACTACATTGTTTCTAAGAAAAGTACATGTCATAGAGCAATTTCTAAACCGTTACAAGACAAAGAAGAAAAAACCGGGGATCGTAACTGTACTTTCATATTTGTGGTGGAGAAGATTCACTTTAGATTTTCTGTCCTTCAGGTCAGCATTAATTAAACCTGCTCATAGACTAGTCTAAGTTGAGCGCATTAAAAAGTAGAAATGATAGACATTTGTCTTATTCAGGTTTGTTTCTTAGTTCATTGAACTTTCTTTTCCCTGTATCAGACGCTATTTACGAAAACTCTGATGTACTCCATGTTCTCTCCTGTTCTGCAAACAAACTGTTCTTACAAAAGAATACCTTTATCTGCATAATGGTTTTATTACTTGCTCTCTTGCAACTAGAGGGCAAATAAGGGAATACATCAGGCTAAAGCGATAGTCAATTGGATTTCCAGAAAACAAAAGAGAGATGAAACGAAAGGTAACTCCATCTGGGAAGATGCATAGGTATATGACAAAAATTGTGTATTTTAACGATATCTACATTTTTTGCGTCGTAGTTTTTAGTCCATCTCTTATGGTTTACCGGTTATGCTAAATCCATCCAGAATGAACAAGTCTTCAGAAGCTACCCCCAAAAAATTCAAAACACACATTTTATTTGCGATGAGAATAGCTTTAATATATGATATTTTGATCAAAATCGTTAGAGCCATATTTAAGTAAATGAAACATTTCAAAAATGTTTCCATGTAAAGGGTAGTTTGGGGTGGGTGGTTTTCTTGAAAAGCTTATTTAATGGACTTTTCATTTTTGAGCTATGCTGCTCACAGACACACGGACCTTTTTCTAAAAATATGGTGTGTTACGCTTACATGACTTTCTCTAACTGTTCTACAAGGGTCATTCTTCTTTCCACACCATGCTAATCGAGATAAGCATTAGCAGAATGTTCTTATTACTCTTTCTGAGATATTCCTTGTTTTTGGTTTCAATTTTAAACTATTAAACGTTTCTCAAACGGGAAGTCCACAGACGCGCGCACACACTGGCCTTTTTCTAAGAATGCTTTTTTTATTCAGGGACCCTCAAAACATGTACTTCCGGTGAAATTTCAGAAGCCAATTTTTGGTTGGAACTTGATAGCTTATCTACACACTATGTACATAATGCGTGTAGAGAAAGTAAAGCAATGTCATGGCTTGGATTTGAACGACGGATCTCCTGGTTTCCTTCCAGTTGCTCTAGCCACTGAGCTACCATGACAACAACTGAGGAGGTGGCACTAAATTCTCTAATTGATTCGCATTTTTTCACGGTAAACCACAAGAAGAACTCAAATTAACTTTGAGCTGACGTACCCCAATTATGATTTACATTCTTTAAGTTCCAAAATTCATAACTTAACAAATTATTATGTCAAAATTTCTGAAATAATTGTTTCTTCCACACTAGTTGTGTGTTCAAATCCCGGCTATGGTATTGAATTTTTCAGTTTGACTCCACCTTTCCAACTCCTGTCCTACATACGACTAGTGCGACAAGAAACAATTATTTCACATATATAGTTTTTACTTTCTCTAGTCCGTATGCACAATATACATAGTGGATAGTGAAGGTATTGCATTCTACTTAAAATCGATGTCAAAATTTCACCGGAAAATATATGTCCAAAAAAAGGATTTTTAGAAAAAGGTTCGTGTGTGTGTCTTTTGACAGCATAGATCAAACACGAAAAGATCGTTAAATACCAAACTTGGTATTTATCTTTAGTAACTTCCAAGGCTACGACACGAAGATTTTCAAGAAAATCCCCTTACCACAAACTTCCCTTTACATGGATTTTTTTTTTTTTAAATTTTTGTTTTTCTCAAAAATGGCTCTAACGATTTTGATTAAAATGCCGTATATTAAAGATATTTACAACAGAAATAAAATGTATGTTATTAATTTTCGGAAATAGTCTCTAAAGACCTCTATATTGTGGATGAGTTTTGGAGAATTTTGCCCTACGTTCGCTATTAAACCATAAGAGATTGACAAAAAACTTCTACATAGAAAATGTAAATCTCACACATAATTTATGTCATCTACGCTTTTTATGTATAGCTGACCGTTAAAATACTTTATATTTTCTCACACGGGAAGTGACGTTTCGTTTCATCCATCTTGTTTTACTGCAGGCCATGCAAAGCGAACCGAACTTCGATTGTTTCACATAGAACCAGCTTTTAAATTATTTTACTATCTCTTTAGCCTAGTGTATTCCCTTATTTCCCTTCTACTTACAAGAAAGCTCGTAATAAGACCATTTCTGCTAATGCTTACCTTGGTTAGCATGTCATAGATACAAGAATAATCTTTTATAGGGAAATTTGTTTGTGTAACAGCTAGAGAAAGTTATGTGAATGGAACACATCACATTTTTTCTACTTCTTTTACAACATTCCTACAATTTGCAGAACTTAAAACATCTTCTCTACACTGACAAACCATAAATACATCACTACTTTCAATTATTGTTATTCATATTTTATGTGCTGGCAAGTAATATGCATTTTAATTGTAAACATCACTAATATGCGTTCCAACCGACATGAATATTCCACTTCAAATAATTTTGTTTACAGATATTTTTTTTTCATTTTAGTATACTTGTTGCATATTGATTGCACTCCATCCAAAAATTCGATACCGAGAGTTCACCGGAAATATATGTTTTAGGGTCCCCTGTAACCCCCCTCAAAAAAATCAGAAAAAGGTCAAAGTGTGTGTGTGTCCGTGTGTCTGTGAACACGATAACTCAAAAACGAAAAGTCGGTAAAATACCAAAATTTGGTATTTAGGTTTAGTATCTTCCAGGGATGCAACACGAAGATTTTGAGAAAAATCCCCCCACACCAAACTACTCTTTATATGGAACTTTTTTCGAAAATTTTGATTTTATAAAAAATGGCTCTAATGATTTTGATTAAAATATCGTATATTAATGATATTTACCTGACAAATAAAATGTATATCTTGAATTTTCTGGGAATAGCCTCTGAAGACTATTTTACTCTGGACGCATTTTACGGAATTTTGCATAAGTAATGTAGAGAACTTTAAAACACACAATTTATGTTACATACATTTTTTGATCTTCTTTGAGATATTCCTTCGTTTTGGCTTCAGCTCATGTGAATGGAACACAGAAGGGCAGTTCACCAATCTCCCCCGAACTGCTATCCAGAGGAAGCTCCTTAAATCATGACTAGTCAGCGATGAACTCCCTAGGACACGGCGAGATCAATTATAATCATGACTAGTCAGCGATGAACAGATTTTTATGTTTGTTTTTATTAAGTTGTGTAGAATTGTATATTTGTTGTTTATTCATTGTATCACTACTGTATTGCATTTAATGTATTGCCTGGTAGAGTGGAAGAGAAAGCCTTATGGCCTTTTTTTTTTTATAAAATACAGTTTCGGAGTCTGATCGGGACTCCGGCGCTGTATACCCTACTTTTTATTTATCTAATTTGTTTACCTTGATTACTGTATGTTTAGTGAATTTCTGTTTTACTTTTTACATACACATACACAAACATATAACACCCATGCCCAAGGCAGAACTCGAACCCACGATCCCCTGCGCTGCGAAACACCAAAGCGAGACGCTTTGGCGAGCGCGGCCATGGGGACCGGCAACCTTAACTCCGACGAATAAATAAATAAATAAATTATATAGTGCCAGGGTGCAGGGTTATATATGCCCGCTAGAGTGAAGCAAGTGACATGAGTACGGTCCTAAACAAGGAAGAGAGACTTTATCTGATTTTACCTGTTTATCCACGTATTTGCTGCGACACAAAATCAAGCGAGTTTGTGATGCCTACTTAAGAGCATGGAAAACGACGCATGTTATGTCTAATGATGTAATGTAATACCCATATGTGTATCTTGTAACCGTAAAATTATACGTGTAGACGTTAGATTATTACATAAAGGCACATTATTGCCGAAAGGCAAACGGAACAAAGGAAGACGAAGGCGCGAACATAAGCAACTGTATTGTGGCGCCATTCAGGGTTAGGAATCCTTGCAAATTAGTGCGGACTACATCCATCAAAGCTAATGCAGGGTTCCTATGACAGCTCGCAGCGGGGAACACTTCCGAAAAGAATTTTACTTGCCTTAATTTTGAGAAAGCAGCTCATTGGGTATACCGCAATGCCCCAATTTGCCGTGGAGCCCAGACGATGACTTGGCCCGCCAATATTAACAGTGAGCGTCCTTTTCCACATTCCCTCCTGACCTCCAAAAACGCCATCGTAAAGAAAACAAAATTATAGGTAGCTTGTCAGATGCTTGATTGATGAATTCCTCTTCCGTAAAAATTCATAGAATTAGTAAAGAAATGACTTTTTTTTGGAAATCAGCATTCTTTGTAACGTAGAGTAAAACACAGGTTTCAGACAGGCAGGTTCACAAGGCTGTGTTTCGTCGCCATACCACACTCACGTACCACTCTCGTAAAATACGAGTTCCTGGACCCTTACAATTAAGCGAATGTAGTGGAAAATAATTATTACTGTTTCTCTCAGAAAAGAAACAGGAGGAGAAAAACGATGTGTAAAAGGGACAGTCGGCTTCTTTATGTTGTCCGGTTTGCCCGTAAACAAACCACGCAAGGCATGTTTAGTTCTTGAAAAATGGCCTAACTTTAGGTAGAAATGAATCAAGAAATGTTTTATCCATTCAATCATTTGAGCTCATGAGAATCGTTATTTTGATTTATACGCACACATACGTACAAAGCACGGTAATAGATGAAACAAATTCTTTATTATCAATTTCACTCGACTTCCTTTATTTCTTTTTACTTTCTCTAGCCCCGTATGTACAATGTACATAGGGATAGAGAAGTATTGTATTCCACCCAAAATTCGATACCGATATTTCACCGGAAATACATGTTTTAGGACCCCCTGTATCCATAAAAAGCATTTTCAGAAAAATGTCCGTGTGTGTGTCCGTGAACACGATAACTCAAAAACGAATAGTAACTAAAATACCAAACTTGGTATTTAAGTTTAGTATCTTCCAGGGATACGACACGAAGATTTTGAGAAAAATCCCCCCAGCCCAAACTACCCTTTACATAGAACTTTTTTCGAAAATTTTGATTTTCCTAAAAATGGCTCTAACGGTTTGGATTAAAATATCGTATTTTAAAGATATTTACCTGAAAAATAAAATTTATATCTTGAAATTTCTGGGAATAGCTTCTGAAGACCTGTTTATTCTGGATGAATTTTGCTTAATTTGGCATAACTAGTAAACCGTAAGAGATAGACAAAAACTTACTATACAAAAAATGTAGGTGTTTTTCTTAAAATACACAAGTTATGTCATATATATTTCTCTCGTGGAGCTTACCGTTTTCGAGGTATTCATTGTTATTAGTTTCAGTTGTGGAGTATTTATACTTTTCTAAGAAGGGAGTTTCCGTTTTTTTTTTTTTTTTTTTTTTTTTTTTTTTTTTTTTTTTTTTTTTTGTTTTTTTTTGTTCTACTCCTGGCCAAGAAAAGAAGCGATTTGTAATGAGAATCGCGCAACGACAGCTTTTAAAGCATTTGACTATTGGTTTAGCCTAGTGTATTCCCCTTTTTTATTCCTACTTATACGGAACTAAGTAATAAGAACATTGTGCTAATGAGTACCTAGATTAGTAAGGTGCAGAAAGAAGAATTATCTTATGTAAGAAGTTTGTAGAACAGTTAGAGAAAGTCATGTGAGTGTAACACATAAGATTTTTCTACATAGTACAAGAAGTTATTAAAATACTCGTTTTAGGTCCCTGAATAAAACAAATTTATAAAAAGGTCCACGTATCTATGAACATGCTATTCAAAAACGAAAAATTAGTAAAATATCTAATCTGGTATTTAAGTTAGTATCTTCCAACGACGCGAAACGAAAATTTTAAGAAAAATTACCCCACCCCAAACCAATCTTTATATGGACATATTTTTTTTTAATTTTGTTTTTCAAAGATGACTAACGATTTTGATTAAAATTTCTATATTAAAGATATTAATATGACAATGAATTCCACAAAATTCATCCAGAGTAAACTTGTCTTCAGAGGCTATTCCCAAAATATTTAAGATATACATTTTATTTGTCATGTAAATATCTTAAATATAAGAGATTTTAATCAAAATCGTTTGACCCATTTTTGAGAAAATTAAAATTTTCGAAGTTTTTTAAAGTTTGGGTTTTAACGGTCTTTTCGTTTTTGAGCTATGCTGCCCACATACACACACATACAGTCAGATGTTCAGATACACACGGACATTTTATAAAAAAGCTTTTTTTTTTGCATTCAGGGGATCTCCGGTGAAATCTCGGTATCGAATATTTGGGTCAATACAGTACCTTCTCTATACATATGTACTTAGTACGTGTGCAGAAAGTAAATATACATGCATAATAATACAGTAAAATACTACATGCTATCGTGCGGTGGCGTTTTCTTGGTTTAAGTTACTCTGTTTATGCGTAATAGCAGAAATCTGATGCGTTCCATTCACAAGATTGTGTGATAGAGGCAACCCTTGGTATTAATTCCACCAACATATATAAAATATTGAATTATCATTTAGCAGCAAAAAAGATTTGCTCTCGTTGCGTTCCACATAATTAAACAGGATGCTTCAAAAGACGAAGCTAAGATTGTAACAGGTGATGAATCATGGATCTATGAATTTGAGCGGTAACGTAAACATCAGTCGATTGTATGGGTGTTTCAAGATGAACCAAATCTGACAAAAGTTGTTGGTACTCGAAACACTTCAAAACAAATAGGCGCCTGATTTTTTCAGGAAAGCGGGTCATGTTGCAACAGTGCTTTTAGAGCAACGTAAAACGGTCAAATAAGAGTGGTACACAACCATTTGTTTGCTGGAAGTCTTCGGTGAAATAAGGAAAACAAACAAGTGTCAAGACAATGCGAATGCTCATACATATCGTGTAATAACCGTCAATTTGAACATTAAAAAATTCGAGTTGATGACTCATCCGCAACACAGTCCTGGCTTGGCACCCAATTTTGTTCCCGAACATCAAGAATAAAATACATGGACAACGATTTTCGTCGTCACAAGAGACCGTTGATGCTTCAAAAACCTTGTTGTGGAGGTTTCTCTAGCAGATTGGCAATAAAATTATGACAAATGGTTCGAACGTATGCAAATGTGTACTGGAAGAACATTTCAAGAAACAATAAATCAATCTTGAATGACAAAGTACTGCTTTTTACTCTCTCTACACGTACTACGACATAGTGTATAGAGGATTTACTGTAATGCACCCAAAAATTTGATACTCGACAACAAATTAGCAGAAATAGTCTTATTACTTGTTTCCTTGTAAGTAGAAGCGAAGTAAGGGAGTACCATAGGTTAAAGTGATATTCAAAAGCTGGTTGTTATGTGCCTGAAGTTCTTTTGTTTATATGGACAGGAGCTGACAAATTCCTATATATTTTTCATAGCTGAAACCAAAAACAATGAATATCTCAAAAACTCCACAAAAAAAATGTATACAGCATAAATTGTGTGTTTTAACGTGCTCTACATTTCTTGTGCAGTAATTTTTTATCTAAGTTTTACGGTTTAGCAGTTATGCAAAATTCCGTAAAATTCGTCCAGAATAAAATAATCTTCAGAGGCTATTCCCTGAAAAGTCAAGATATACATTTTATTTGTCAGGTAAATATCTTTAATATATAATATTTTAATCAAAATCATTAGAGCCATTTTTAAGAAAATCAAAATTTTAGAAAAAAGTTCCATGTAAAGCGTAGTTTGGGCGGGGGATTTTTCTCAAAATCTTCGTGTCGCATCCTTGGAAGATACTAAACTTAAATACCAATTTTGGTATTTTACCGACTTTTCGTTTTTGAGTTATCGTGTTCACAGACACACGGACACACACACGGACCTTTTTCTGAAAATACTTTTTTTTGGATACAGGGGACCCTAGAACATATATTTCCGGTGAAATCTCGGTATCGAATTTGTTGGTGGAGTACAATACCTTCTCTATACACTATGCACATAGTACGTATAGGGAAAGTAAAAATGAGCATTTTTAGAAAAAGGTCCGTGTATGCGCGCGTGTCTGCGTGTGTCTGTGGACAGCACAGCTCGAAAACGAAAAGACAGTTAAATACTAAACTTGGTGTTTAAGTTTGGTATCTTCCAAGGATGCGACACGAAGATTTTCAAGAAAATTCCCGCACCACAAGGTACCCTTTACATGAAACATTTTTAAAACATTTTGATTTTTTCAAAAATGGCTCCAACGATTTTAATTAAAATCCACATATTAACGATATTTACATCCGAAATAAAATGCATATCTTGAATTTTTTGGGAATAGCCTCTGAAGACCTCTTTATTCCGGATGAATTTTGTATAACTGGTAAACCGTAACAGACATACAAAAAGTTACTGCACAAAAAATGTCGATCTCATTAAAACACACAATTTATGTCATACGCATTTTTTGTAGAGCCAATCAGTTTCAGATATTCGGGAATATTGGTTTCAATTTTAGCCACTTAAACTTTTCTCAAACGGGAAGTCAGCTTTCTTCTCGTTTCTCGTTTGTTTATTCTTGGCAAGCAACGAGATTGGAATTTCAATTGTTTCACATATTGACAGGTTTTTATAGGACCAGACTGTCACTTTAGCCCGTGCATTTTCTTATCTCCCTTCTTCTTACAAGGAAGCTAATTCTACTTATGTCCATCTTGATTAGCATGATGTAGATAACGAATTAATTTTTTAAATAAAAGGTTTGTTTTCTGAACAGTTAGAGGACATCATGTGAATGGAATACATTAGATTTTTTTCCCTTCTACTTACAAGAAATAAATGTCTGCTAATGTTTATCTCGATTATCACGAAATAGAAGAATAAGTTTTCAATAATGATTTGTTACAGAGATATAGAGAAAGTCATGTGAATGATACACATCAGATTTTTTATCATTAGGCTTGATATACAGCCCTGAGCTATATTTCTCCTTTGTTTAGATACGTCACACCATCTAAAGTTGAGAAGAACAACGGTAGATGGCTGAGGAGGGTCAATTGTATGGCGAGTTGCGTAAACAAATCACCGAATATCAGAGATGGGGGATAAAAGCAATTCCTTATGAACTTCACTTTAGAAAATATCGAAAAAAGCTGCAAATAGTGGATCATCACGTCGTCCTCATATGGTGGTAAATGTATTGCTTTAACGGAAGCTCTATGCTGGAAAATATGAGTTAGCGAAAAGGCATAAATCCCGGTGTAGTTTAAACAGAAATGCCGTGCTCTACTGGACAATATCGAAGCAAACACTTGGCTGCTTGGTTGTTTATGCACACGCAGGACCCGAAGATATAAAACATCACCTTTTGTTACCAGCGAGTGAAGATTTGCGTCAGATAGCGCGCCGACAGCCCCAACAGATGCAAGCATGCGATTTGTGTCCTTGTGTTGCAGCAGTATCTGCCTATAATGAGCATCGGTGCAGCTAAAGATATGTTGGGGTGTGTGCCCATTTCCCACACATCCAAGCGCTCTTAAAATATGCATCCCACGTGCATAACCAACGTTTAGCTGCTTCCGCCACATAATAACAATTTATATTCTTTCAGCTGTGTTAAACTGTAGTAGAAATTCAGCTATTAGAGAATGATGCTTCCTTTCACTAAAATGTATGTAACATAACTCCATGGCAAAACAGCTCACAAGGAACCTTGGCCTACCGCCCGGCCGCTGCGTTCTCCATCTCGGTCCACTACAGACGTCATGGTTGGGGTGCAGTATTGGAGGGTGAGACGTGGTCAGCGCCTCGAGCCCCCCGGGCGGTTAATGCGGTCCTCATGACCTGGAGCCGCTACTTCTCCATCAAGCAGCTCCTCAGTTGGCACCCCCAGGGACCTCACGAGGCTGAGTGCACCCCGGGCCAGGTCTCCCTGCGGGGGAAAAATCCCCATGCTGGTACTGGGAATCGAACCCAGGTCTCCCGCTTAGTAAGCAGCTAAGGAGACGACCCCTAAAATGGACATAGTAAATGCCAGGTGGTCCAACTGCCCCGTAATTGATATGTGCAGATATCCCTTCGTGCTGCAAAAGAGCTGCAGAACTCCACGGGGTTATTTCAAGTTAAACACGTAAGTGGGGAACAGGTTGAGCGATCTACGTGCCCATTTCCCACACATCCAAGCTCTCTTAAAATATGCATTCCACGTGCATATCCAACAGTGGTAATGTTTGGGTGCTTTCGGCACATAATAATTTATGTTCTTTCAGCTATGTTAAACTGTAATAGAAATTCAGGCATTAGAGAATGTGAAAATAAAAATAAAACCTAAACTTTTAAGACTAATGTTGCAATATGCATTTTTCCTTACACTAAAATGTATGTACAATGGACATGGTAAATGCCAAGTGGTTCAACTGTATTTGACGTATGCAGATATCCCTTCGTAGTTAAAAGAGTTGTAGCACTCCACGGGGCTATTTCAAGTTAAACACGTAAGTGGGGAACTGATTGAGCAATCTACGTTTACCTCTCTTGCTTATCAGCGGAGACGGTGACCAGATCGCGCTTATTACGAGGGATAAAACTTCATGCTCCCTAGTACTCCACTGGCCGGTTTAAACTTGAAATAGCCTCGCTGAGTTCTGCAACTCTTTTAACGCACGAAGGGATATCTATGCACGTCAAATAGGGCCAATTGAGTCATTTGATAAAGAAGCTATTACAATCCACCCGAAACTTCTAAAACGCGGTTTCACCGGAAATACGTGTTTTGAGACCCTTAGTCCCCCTTATATAAGTTCAGTATCTTCCAATGATACGACACGAAAATTTTCAAGAAAATTTTCACACACCCAACTACTCTTTACATGGAAAATTTGTGTTTTCTCAGAAATGGGTCTAGCAATTTTGATTAAAATGCCATATGTTTAAGTTATTTTCATGGCAAACGAAATGTGTATTTGAATTTTCTGGGAACAGCCTCAGAAGTCCTCTTCATTCAACTGATTTTCAATTTTTTCACATAGCTTTTAAAATATTTTTAGCCAAGTATATTCCCTTATTTCCCTTCTACTTACAAGGAAGCAAGTAATGAGACCATTTTTGCTAACGTTTACCTCCATTAACATGACGTAGATAAAAGAAGTCTTTCGTAAGGAAGGTTTGTGTGTGGAACAGCTAGAGAAAGTCATATGAATGAAACACACCTCTTTTTACTTTCTCTACAGATACTATGTGCATAGTGTATGGAAGTATTGTATTGCACCCAAAAATTCGATACCGAGATTTCACCGAAAATATATGTTTTGAGACCCCCTCATTCCAAAAAAAAAAAAAACACTTTTAGAAACATGTCCATGTGTGTGTGACTGTGGGCAGCTTAGCTAAAAAACTAAAACTCTGATAAATACAAACTTTTGCATATCAGTTCAGCATCTTCCAATGATGCGACACGAAGATTTTCAAGAAAATTTCCCCCACTCCAACTACTCTATATATGGAATATGTTTCGAAAATTTTCGTTTTCTCAAAAATGGCTCTAACGATTTTGATTAAAATTCCAAATGTGTAAGTTATTTTCGTTACAAACGAAGTGTATATCTTGAAATTACTGGAAACAGCCTCTGATGACTTCTTCATTCTGGATGACTTAAGCATAACTGGTAAACCGTAAGAGCTATACAAAAACTTATTACACAGAAAATGTAGATCTCATTAAAACACATCATATATATTATTTTGTAGAGTTAGCTGTTACCAACATATGCCTTATTACTGCTTTTAGTTTTAAACTACTTACATTTTTCTCAAGCTCAAAGTCAATTTTCGTTTCATCACATTTGTTTTACTCCCGGGAATACAAAAGAGAACCGAATTTCATTTGTTTCACATAGCAATAGCTTTTAAAGATTTACTATCGGTTTAGCCTTGTGTACATATATATGTAATATCATATACATTTTTTGTTTGTTGTTAGCTTAACTTCCTTTAACCTGATTGGTCATATCGGGCGATGAGTGAAATCGGTGAAATAATGCTCCAATGGTTTCAGGGATCATGGAGCTTAAGTTATTCGACAACTCGTCCTCTCAGGATAAGGGAAAACCCGAAATAAAACACATCTGGGTAACTCACCCTAAGCGAGATTCGAACTCGCGACCTGTTGAACGTAAAACAGACACGCTACCACCACACTAGCCAGCGTGATCGCGTATTTCCTTATTTCCCTTCTATTTACAAAGAACTAAATAATAACAACACACTGCTTATGTTTATCTCGATTAGCTTGGTGTAGAAAGAAGAATCTTATGAAGGAATAGTTTGTGTACAGAACAGAAAGAGAACTTTATGTGAATGGAATACATTAGATTTTTACTTTCTCTACACTTACTATATACGCAGGTATACAGACGGTATTGCATTCCACCCAAAAATTCGATAGCGGGATTTCACTGGAAATACATGTTTTGGGTCCCACTGAATTAAAAAAGCATAGATCAAAAACGAAAAAGCCGTTGAATACCAAACTTGGTATTTAAGTTTGGTATCATTCAAGGATGCGACACATAAGATTTTCAAGAAAATCTCACAACCCCCAACTACCCTTTACATTGAACTTTTTTTGGAAATTTTGATTTTCTCAAAAAAGGCTAAAACGATTTTGATTAAAATATCGTATATTAAAGATATTTACATGAGAAGTAAAATGTATATCTTGAATTTTCTGGGAGTAGCCACTGAAGACTATTTTATTCTGGATGAATTTTACAGAATTTTGCATAACTGCTAAACCGTAAGAGATGGATAAAAACTTACCACACAAAAAATGCAGTTCAAGATAAAATTCACAATTTATGCCATATATATATTTTTTTTTCGTGGAGTTGATCGTTTTTGAAATATTCTTTGTTATTTGTTTGTTTTAAATAACATACTTTTCCCATACAGAAATGTGTCAATTCCTGTCCATACAAACAAAGGAACTTCAGTCACATAGCAACCAGCTTTTGACTGTCACTTTAACATATGGTACTCCCTTATTTCGCTTCTACTTACAAGGAAACAAGTAATAAGACTATTTCTGCTAATTTTTTCTCAATTAGTATGAAGTAAGTAGAAGCACAAGCTTTTTAACAATAACAATTGTTGCAGAGATTTAGAGAAAGACATGTGAATGAAACACATAAGATTTTTTCATCTGTAGATTCATTATTAACTTTAGCCTTGAGAGTTGAATGCCATATTTTATAAAAATCTGATAACACAGTTTGATGAGACAGACAAAAACAGTTGAGAGTCCTGACAAAGTAATAGGACTGAATTACTACACTTGACCTGCCATGCTTATATTATTTTTTTTAAAATGATGTTTTGAATCCATCACATTGTTTACTATATCTCATCGCATCTTAACTGCACGTAATGGCTTCATATGAAGCAGATGGTGTAATCTTCAGTTCGATCCTGACGATATGCTCTGAATTGTTTTCTTCACACGAAACTTCCTTTTAAGGCTCAAGTACAGTTGGCAGCAAAAGTGTAGCATTTGTTTAACCCCTTATTGCTCGTCCCCTTGCTTTAAACTCTCTAATATAAATAGGTTTTTACTTTCTCTACATGTACTATGTATAGAGCAGGTATTGTAATGCACCCAAAAATTCGATACCGAGATTTCACCGGAAATGTATGTTTTGGGTCCCCCTGAATCCAAAACGAGCTCTAAATTTTTGTATAGTAAGTTTTTGTCTATCTTTTACGGTTTGACAGTTATGCAAAATCTCGAAACATTCATTCAGAATAAAACTGTCCTCAGGGACTGCTGAGTCATGTAAGTATCTCTAATCAAAATCTTTAGAGCCATGTTTGAGAAAATCAAAATTTCCATGTAAAGGGTAGTTGGGGGGGGGTTCTTGAAAATCTTCGGGTCACATTCTTGGAAGATACTAAACTTAAATACCAAGTTTGGTGTTTAACCGACTTTTCGTTTTAGAGCTATGCTGTTCACAGACACACACATACTGACCTTTTTTCTAAAAAAAAATTTTCGGACCCAGGGAATCTCAAAATATATATTTCCGGTGATCTCTCGGTATCGGATTTTTGGAACAAATACACTACCTTCTCTATTCACGATGCACAGAAATGCTAGAGAAAGTAAACATTAAAAGTCTATACTTAAGTTCATTATCTTGCAAGGATGCGACACGAAAATATTCAACAAAATCGCCCACACTTTCAAGACCTACAAGTACAACACCATATATTGAAAATCCTGGGCAAGGTAATTATCTTCATGTGGATACCCTCTCACAAGGGTATAGGTGGCAATGAGGAACCTGACAAGGAAGCCAAAATAACAAAGGATCACAACAAATCCCACAGAAAAGAAAAAGTTAAGATACTAAGACTAAGAAAAGCTATAGAAAACTAACACATTCCTATTTATTATCAAAAGGAGCCTCCCCACATTGTGATTTGTGGTTAAGTCCTCTTACAGTTATATACTTCAGTGTCAAAATACACTTATGTAAGAAAACAGCAAACAGTTTCAAATAGCACTGCATTTACACTTACACACACAAAAAGCTAAGTTCATGTATTAATATACATTAAAGAAATATATAACTTTCAGAATTGTCATTAACATGTTATGCCTAATTTACTTTCAATTGTCACTGTATAACTTCAACATTTTTATATTATTTGTACTTAAACCACTGTTTGTATATACTAGTAAGCATTTAGTATATGTATTTACTTATAATAATGTTCTAATTTTACTTTCTCTACACGTACTATGTACATAGTGTATAGAAAAGGTATTGCATTCCACACTGATGTTTACACCGAGATTTCATCGTAAATACCTACACGTTTTGGGGTTCCCTGTATCCAAAAAAAGTATTTTTAGAAAAAGGTCCGTGTGTGTGTGTCCGTGAGCACGATAACTATAAAACGAAAAGTCGGTAAAATACAAACCTGGTATTTAACATTAGTCTCTTCCACGGATGCGACGCGTAGATTTTGAGTAAAATCACCCAACTCCAAACTATCCCTTATATGGAAAAAATAAGAAAATGTTGATTTTCTCAAAAAAGGCTTCACAATTTTGATTAAAAAACTGTGTATTAAAGGTACTTACATGGCTAATAAAATGTTATCTTGAATTTTTTGGGAATAGCCTCTAAAGACCTCTTTATTCTGAATGAATTTTGCTGAATTTTTGGGTTAACTGGTAAACCGTAAGAGATAGAGAAAAACTTATTACATAAAAATGAAGTTCACGTTGAAACACACAGTTTATGTCATATACGTTTTTTTTTCGTTGAATTTACCGTTTTCGAGGTATTTCTTGTTGTTGGTTTGAGTTTTAAAATACTCAATTTTCCTCATTTAGAAACTTGTTAACTCTTAGTCACGCCAAGAAATGGATTTCAATCCCATAGTAACCATACAGCATGAAGTAGAAGGAAGAAAATCCTTACCAACAATAATTTGTTACACAGATGTAGAGAAAGTCACGTGAATGGAACACATATTTTTCGTTGTATACTGGATATGCATAAGTGTATAAGGCTTTTAATACGGTCGCTGTAAGATGTTGGAGTTCAGCGACATAACAAGTAAAGAATAACAACAATAAAAAATACACTTTATATGGAATATTTTTCAAATTTTTGATTTTATCAAAAATGGCAATAAAGATTTTGATTAAAATACCACATATTAAAGATATTTACAAGACAAAGTTTTTGTCCCGTCATTATTGTGAATAATTTTGAAACCCTCTTGAATCTGAATAGACTTTTGCATAGCTGGTAATTCATATGAAATAGACAAAATCTTCCTTTTTCCATTTAATTGCCATCTAGGACATATCTAAGGCTTCTGCTTTGGAAAAGTATCTCATTACGATTGTGTCCACTCGTTTACTGTAGATATTTAACTTAGATGAATTAGCTTTAACTTCACACGCACATATTCCACTCTTTTTTTTTTTTTTCTTTCTTTTTAAAATACAGTTCCGGAGTCTGATCGGGACTCCGGCGCTGCATACCCTACTTTTATGTACCTAATTTGTTTACTTTTATTACTGTATGATTACTGAATTTCTGTTTTACTTTTTACACACACATACACAAACATATAACACCCATGCCCAAGGCGGGACTCGAACCCACGATCCCCTGCGCTGCAAAACACCAAAGCGAGGCGCTTTGGCGAGCGCGGCCATGGGGACCGGCATTCTCATTCATACCTCCCGACTCAGTGCAGGATGAGGAATAAACTTGACTTGAGAAGGCTTTCCTCTCTCCAACTGGGAATCGAATCCGGGATCCCTTGCAGAGCTACGGGTTAGCCTCATAATCCTTTTTCATAAAGTACGTGGATGTTTTTAACCCACATAATGTATGTCCAATACGGTTAATACATTGGTAAGGAAGGTACAGCACTCCACCCAAAAATTCGATACCGAGAGTTCAAGTTTTAGGGCCCCCTGTTT
This sequence comes from Hymenopus coronatus, assembly GCA_030762935.1. Classification (NCBI taxonomy): domain Eukaryota; kingdom Metazoa; phylum Arthropoda; class Insecta; order Mantodea; family Hymenopodidae; genus Hymenopus; species Hymenopus coronatus. Next base: position 43,479,648 of record CM060899.1, read on the forward strand.
CCAAAAATGTATTTTTAGAAAAAGGTGCGTGTGTGTGTGAATACGATAACTCAAAAACGAAAAGTCGATAAAATATCAAACTTTATATTTAAGTTTAATATCTTCCAAGAATGCGACACGAAGGTTTTGAGAAAAATTCCTCTATCTCAAATCATCCTTTATATAAAGAAACTTTCAAAAATGTTAATTCTCTCAAAACTGGCTCTGAACGATTCTGATTAAAATACTATATATTAAAACCATTTACATAACAAATAAAACGTATATCTTGAACTTTCTGAGACTAGCCTCTAAAGATCTCCTTATTCTGGATGAATTTAGCTGAATTTCAAGTAACTGGTGCACCTTAAGAGATGGACAAAAACGTATTACACAACAAATGTAGATCTCGATAATACACACAATTTATGTCACATACATTTCTTCATGGAGTTGAACATTTTTGAGAGATGCATTATTATTGTTTTCAGTTTTAAAATACTTAAAAGGTTTTCTTATACGAGAATTTGTCAACTCCTGTCCATGCAAAGAAACGAATTTCATCCAGCATTTAAGAGATTTGACTATCGCTTTAGCCTAGTGTAATACCTTATTTTCCTTCTACTTACAAGGGAAATCGTTAACTCTACAAAATAAATAAATAAATAAACATATATATATATGACAAAAATTGTGTGCTTTAACGAGATCTACCTTTTTACTTTCTCTACCACGTATGTGCAATGAACATGGTAGATAGAGAAAGAAGTATATTATATGTTTATAGGCATCCTAGCTTAAAAAAGAAATGCCAGTTGATATAAAGTTGGTGTTTACATTATGTTTCAGGTATGCCAATCAAAGATTTTCAAACAATATTCATCCACCTCCAACTATTCTTTACATGGAACATTTTTCGAAAATTTGGATTTTCTCAAAAATCCCGAAATATTTTGATTAAAATGTAAATTTTTATGACAAACGAAATGTATATCTTGAATTTTCATGTAATAGCCTTTGGAGACCTTTTCATTCTGGATGACTTTTGTACAATTCGTAAACCGTAAAGGACAGAGAAAGCCTTACTCCACACAAAATGTAGATCTCAGTAAAACATACCATTAACTAAGTTAAAGCGATAGTCAAATCTTTTAGAAACTGGTTCCTATGGGATTAAAATTCGTTTCTTTCCTAGGCTAGGAGTTGGCGCGTATCAGAAAAGTTTTAAACGTTTCAAAATTGAGACCAATAACAAGAAATATCTCGGAAATTGTCAATTCTACGAAAAAAATCTTATGCATTCCATTCACATGACTTTCTCTCCATCTCTGTCAGAAATTATTGTTAGAATATTATGTTTCTATTTACTTCATGCTAATCGAGAAATATACTTATTACTCGCTTCCTTGTAGTAGAAGCGAAATAAGGGAGTACCACACGTTAAAGTGATAGTCAAAAGCTAGTTGCTATGTGACTGAAGTTCCTTTGTATGAACAGGAGTTGACAAATTTCTGTATGAGAAAAGTACAAGTTTTTCAAAGCTTAAAACAAAAAAAAGGCATATCTCTAAAACGATCAACACCACGAAAAAAAAGTGTATATAACATAAATTATGTGTTTTAATGTGCTCAACATTTTTTGTGTGATAGGTTTTTGTCCATCTCTTACAGTTTAGCAGTTATGCAAAAATTCGTAAAATTCATCCAGAATAGTTTTCAGAGGCTGTTCCCAGAAAATTCAAGATATAAATTTTGTTTGTGAGGTAAATATCTTTAATATACGACATTTTAATCAAAATCGTTAGAGCCATTTTTGACAAAATCAAAATTTTCGAAAAGAGTTCCATATAAAGGGTAGTTGGGATGGGGGGATTTTCTTGAAAATCTTCGTGTCGCACCCGTGGAAGATACCAAACTTAAATAGCAAGTTTGGTATTTAACGGTATTTTCGTGTTTGAGCTATGCTTTCCACAGACACACACAACACACACGGACCTTTTTCCAAAAATGCTTTTTTTGGATTCAGGGGGAGTCATAACATGTATTTCCATGAAATCTCGGGTTCGAATTTTTGGGTGCATAGTACGTGTAGAGAAAGTAAAAATCTGTATGACTTTTGTGTGTTTTAACGAGATCTACATATTTTGTGTGATAGCCTTTTGTCTATCTCTTGCGATATACAAGTTGTGCAAAAGTGACACAGAATGAAGAGGTCTTCAAAGGCTATTCCCGGAAAATTCAAGATAAGCATTTTATTTTTCATGTAAAAATGTTTAATCTGCCTATGTTAATAGAAATCATTATAGCCATTTTTATGAAATCAAAAATTTCGAAACGTACTGCAGTAAAGGGTATTTCAGAGTGGGGTTTTTCCTCAAAACCTTTGTGTCGCATCCTTGGAAGATACTAATCCTAAATACAAAGTTAAGTATTTTACCGACATCTCGTTTTTTGGGTTATTGTACTCATGGACACACAAACATGCATAATTTTTCGAAAAATACTTTTTTCGATATACCAGGCTCTAAAACGTGTATTTTTGGCGAAATCTCCGTATCGAAGTATTGGGTGGAGCCATACCTTCTCTACTATGTACCATTTACTATATAGAGAAAGTAAAAGGAAATAAAAAAAGAATAAGAATAAATTTAATTTGTTCTATTCACATAACTTTCTCAACATTTCTGTTGCAAATTATTGTTAAAAAACGCATATTTCTTATTTACTTCATGATAATCGAGATAAAATTACCAGAAATGGTCTTATTACTTATTTCTTTATTAGTATGGTAAGTTTGTATTTAACCGACTTTTCGTTTTTGAGTTATCGTGTTCACAGGTACAGATTCACACACACACACATATACACACAAATGAATATTTTTTTTCTAAAAATGACTCGAACTCAAAACAGATAAGTCGGATAAAATCTCGGTATCACTTTTTTTGGGTGGAATGCAATACCTTCTCTGCCTATTATGTGCATTGTGCATACGTAATGTTAATAATAACCGACTATAATGATAGTTTCATTGAGAAAGTATGAGAAGAAAATGGGTTGTGTTCCATTCACATGACTTTTTCAACATCTCTGTAACAAATTGTTCATTTTTATATTGTTTTATTTATAATGTCCCCTTTAACATCTAAGGTCATATCGGGGGCTATGCATTAGAAACAACGCGTTATCTGTATGTTCTTTACTTTGGGTTTAAATAGTTTTATTTTCCTCAAACACACACATATTCATTCTCACATACAACACTTCTGGTTATAGAAAAATTCCCCGAATCCGGGACCTCGGTGAGAAGCCAGCTCGCTGACCACTCGACCACGGAGGCAGTCGACACATTATTGGTAATAAGCTTGTTCTTCTATATACTTCATGCTAATCTAGATAAACAAAACAGAACAGGTCTTATTGCTTAGTTCCTTGCAAGTAGGAAAGAATTAAGAGAATATATTAGGCTAAACCGACAGTCAAATGTTTTAAAATGTGGTTCTTTGCGTGGCCAGGATTGAAAAGTACCCATATGAGAATAGTTTTTATGTATCTTAAAACTGAAACAAATAACAAGGAATATCTCGAAAACGGTCAACTGTACGAAAAGTTGTATATGGCATAAATACCATGTTTTTAGGAGAATTACATTTTTTGTATAATAAGATTTTGTCTAGCTCTTGCGGTTTACCAGTTGCAAAATTCATAAAAATGCATCCAGAACAAAGAGGTCCTCTGAGGCTATTTCCAAAAAAATCAACATAAATAACTTAAATATAATATATTTTAATCAAAATCGTTAGAGCCAATTTTTGAGAGAGAGCCAAAAATTTCAAATTTTTTCCCTTGTAAAGTGTAGTTGGGCAGGGAGAATTTTCTGAAAATATTCGTGTTGCATCCTTGGAAGATACTAAACTTAAAGACCAAGTTTGGTATTTAACGGACTTTTCGTTTCTGAGCAATGTTGTCTACACACACACACACACAAACACTGACATTTTTCAAAACTTGTTTACTTTCTCTACATGTACTATGGTAAGTACAGAGTATATTGAAAAGGTATTATATTGCACTCAAAATTTTGATGATTTCACTGAAGTATATGTTTTTAGATCCCCTGAATAAAAAAAAACATTTTTAGTTAAATGGAAAAGTTTTCGAAAATGTTGATTTTTTCAAAAATACCTCTAACGAATTTGATTAAAATATCTTATATTAAACACATTTAAATGAAAAATAAAATGGATATCTTGAGTTTTCTGCAAATAGCCTCTGAAGGCATCTTTATTCTGGATGAATTTTGCGGAATTTTGCATAATTGGCAAACCGTAAGAAATAGAACAAAACGAATTTAACAAAAAACGTCGATTTCATTACAACATACTTTATGTCATATACTTTTTTTTCGTGGAGTTGACCATTTTTGAGATATTCCTTGTTATTGGTTTCAGTTTTAAAATACTTGTACAGTTTCTCATAAGGGATTTTTTTTTAATTTTTTATTTATAGTCGCCTAACTACTAGGTCTTTTAGCGACTTTTCATTTACAAAGTGGGTTTTTACAGATTAAACTTAAAGAAATAATGCAATAATAATTACATCAGGATTATTAGCAATAAATAAGCAACAATATATGAACTATAAATAATAACAGTGTCATGGTTACAGTAGAATATGTAACTATGAGAGTGAACTGTGGTAGATTTAAACAATGTAACAAAATGCGGTCAATTAATAATAAGAGTGTGACAAGATAAGATTTAAATAAAATGAACATTAAGTACTATAAACTAATCATTAGTAAGACAACATTTGTAACAATATTATCTTATTAATCATTAGATTAATATCTTCCAATTAACAACAATTATAGTTTATATTAACAGTTTATGAAAATTAATTTTTTATAAAAGTTGGAACAAAGAAATATCTTTTAAAATGTGTAAGATTCGTGGAATCATGTTGGTTACATTGAGAGCAGTGGGACCTTCTGGAATTTTATTCTTCAGTCTCCATCGGTGATATAGGATATATTTTGAGATGATGTGGATGGTAGTTAAACTTGTTTGGTATCTATCACATTTCGGAGGATGTTCTTTAGAGGGCAGGAAGGCGTGTGTGAAATTGATGTGGCCAATTCTAGCCCTGGTCATGACAATCTGATCTTGTATAAGGGAATTTGTCAACTCCAGGCCGTACAAACACAGGAACTTCAGTCACATAGCAACCAGCTTTTAAAACATTTGACTATCGCTTTGGTCTATGGTACACCCTTATTTCCCTTCTGCTGACAACGAAAAAATCTGATGTGTTCCATTCACATGACTTCCTTTATATCTCTGTAAAATATTAATGTTAATAAGCTTATCTTTTATTTATTTCATGCTAATCGAGAAAAATTAGTTGAGATAGTCTTATTTCTTGCTTTATTGTAAGTAGAAGCGAAATAAGGGAGTACCATAGGTTAAAGTGAAAGCCAAGAGCTGGTTGCTATGTGACTGATGTTCCTTTGTTTGTATGGACAGGAGTTGACAAATTCCTGAATGAGAAAAGTATACGTTTTTCAAAGCGAAACCAAGAAAAAGGAATATCTCAAAAACGATCAACTCCAGGAAAAAGATGTATACAACATAAATTGTGTGTTTTAACGTGCTCTACATTTTTTGTGGGTTAAGTTTTTGTCCATCTCTTACGGTTTAGTAGTTATGACAAATTCATCCAGAATAAAGTAGTCTTCAGGGGCTATTCCCAGAAAATTCAAAATATACATTTATTTGTCAGGTAAATAACTTTAATATACGATATTTTAATCAAAATCGTTAGAGCCATTTTTTAGAAAATCAAAATTTTCGAAAAAAGCTCCATGTAAAGAGTAGTTTGCGGTGGGGGATTTTTCTCAAAATCTTCGTGTCGCATCCCTGGAAGATACTAAACTTAAATACCGACTTTTCGTTTTTGAGTTATCGTGTTCAAAGACACACGGTCCTTTGTCTTAAAATATTTTTTTTTTTGGATACAGAGGACCCTAAAACATATATTTCCGGTGAAATCTCGGTATCGAATTTTTTGGTGGAGTGCAATACATTCTCTATACACTATGTACATAGTGCGTATAGAGAAAGTAAAAAGTAATAAGTAAATTTCTACCATTTAGTTTCGATTAGCATAAAGTAAATAGAAGAATAAGCTTTTTAACAATCATTTGTTGCAGAGATGTAGAGAAAGCAAAAGCAGTTCTCATTACTTTTTGTCCAGCCTTTGTATGAGTGACCATGTTCTGTGGTGGAGCTTGTGGGTGAAGGAACCGAGGTTTGCCAGATATTTGCTCGACACTGTACTCCTGCACACACACATATAATACAATTGTAGGCAGTAACGTTCCTGTTAGTGCACCATATGTTAGAGAGATAAGCCATGGAGGCGCCTGTTCCTGCCCCAATTAGATTTGATTTACTACAGTTTATAGTCCTTCTTGATAACGATCCCATTCCATTGCTCTAACACATTCTATTCTCTAAACTCAGATATTGCTTCCAACTCCGCCTCTTTAATCCTATTAGCCTCACTTACAATATTTTTGCGTTTTTACTTTCTCTATAGACACTATATACATAGTGTATAGAGAAGGTATTGCACTCCACCAAAAAATTCGATACCGAGATTTCACCGGAAATATGTTTTAGGGTCCCCTTTATCTAAAAAAAGCATTTTCGGAAAAAGGTCCGTGTGTGTGTGTGTGTGTGTGTGTGTGTCCGTGAGTCTGTGAACACGATAACTCAAAAACGAAAAGTAGGTAAAATACCAAACTTGGTATTTAAATTTAGTATTTTCCAGGGATGCGACACGAATATTTTGAGAAAAATACGCCCACCCCCAACTACCCTTTACTTGGAACTTTTTTCGAAAATTTTGATTATTTCAAAAATGGCTCTAACGGTTTTGATTAAAATTTCGTATATTAAATATATTTACCTGACAAATAAAATGTAAATCTTGAATTTTCTGTGAATAGCCTCTGAAGAGTAGTTTATTCTGGATGAATTTTACTGAATTTTGAATAACTGCTAAACCGTAAGAAATGGACAAAAACTTACTACACAAAAACGTAGAGCACATTAAAACACACAATTTATGTTATATACATTTTTTCGTGGAGTTCGTCGTTTTTGTGACATTCCTTATTTTTGGTTTCTGCTACGAAAAACTTATATATCTTTCATACAGGAATTTGTCAACTGCTGTCCATACAAACAAAGGAACTTCAGTGACATAGCAACCAGCTTTTGATTATCAGTTTAGCCTATGGTACTCTCTTATTTCACCTCTACTTACAAGGAAGCAAGTAATATGGCTATTTCTGCTAATGTTTTACTGATTAGCATGAAGAAAATAGAAGTATAAGTTTTTTAAGAATAATTTATTGCAGGGATATAGAGAAAGTCTTGTGAATGGTACACATCAGATTTTTATTTTTCTGATCAAAGGTATGTAAAATTAACAGACAATGTTTTTCTTTACTGCCCAAACTTGAAGCAATGGTCTCATATATTTTGCAAGGATTTGAAGGATACTAATCATATATCTGATGGGTTATTATGCTAGAAGCTATCAAAGAATGAAAATATATGCTACTGCGAGGTAAAGTTGTAGAGGACGTATACGAGGTCTGATCAAAAAATAACAGGATTTTTTTTTTATCTTGTAGGCACACATATTCCTGATTTTCAGCTGTTTTAAAATCTTAGTTTATTGTTCATAGTTAAAAGGGTTGTTGGTGTTTTCTAAGACTCAGCAAAATGCATTAATTTTGCTTGAAAAATGGAGTAAAGTGTTGGAAATGTTGGCTGTGGCTTTTGGAAAATCCACTATGAGTAAGACAAGGGGTTTTGAGTGAAATTTCAAAGAGGGTTGAGAAGACTCTGAAGATGACAACCCCATGGGCGTCCTAACACATCAATTACTGACGACAATGTGGAAGATGCATGTCATATGGTTATACAGTCAATAAGGAATAGTACCCAGAAGTTATGCGCCGCTTGTATGAAGTAATCCAAAGAAAACGACCAGAATTTTCGCAAAACCACTCATGGACAGAGTTCCTGCTCACACCTCAACGCTTGTTCGTGATTTTTTGGTAAAAACCAGAGAGGTTATGTTGCTTCAGCCACCTTATTCGCCGGACATGGCCCCCTGCGACTTCTTTCTATTCCCGTGGCTGAAGAGGACATGAAAGGATGCCGTTTGGTGAGCCAAAAACAGAATCTCTGAAGTAGCTGAACACCATAAGGAAAAGCAAGTTCCAGAGTTGCTTCCAAGATTGGAAAAAATGCTGGCACAAGTGTGCTATATCTGAGGAGTTTATTTTGAAGGACAAAGATTTGATATATGTACATAAATAAATATTAAGAAAAACAAAAAATCCCGTTATTTCTGCTTTCTCCACACGTACTATTTACATAAGTTACAGAGGGGGTAGTGTAATGCACCCAAATTTCACCAGAAATACATATTTTGGGACCTCCTGAATCAAAAAAAAAAAACCTTTAGAAAAATGTTTCTGTGAGTAAGTATTGTGTGAGTGTGCATAGCTCAAAAACGAAAAGTCCGTTACATACCAAACTTGCTATTTATCTTTAGTATCTACCAAGGATGTGACACGAAGCTTCACAAAAAAAATCCCCCACCACAAAATACGCTTTACATAGAACCTTTTTTTGAAATTTTTGTTTTTCTCAAAATTGATTCTAACGATTTTGACAAATAGCTATACCGTATATTAAATATATTTGTATCACAAATAAATTGCATATTTTGAAATTTCTGGAAACAGCTTCTGAAGACCTTTTTATTCTGAATGCGTTTTGCAGAATTTTGCATAATGATTAAACCGCAAGAGATATACAAAAGCTTGACACACAGAAATGTAGATCCCGTTAAAACGCGCAATTTTATGTCATATACGTTTTTTATGTAGAACTGACCGTTTCAGAGATATTCCTTGTTGTTGGTTTCAATTTTACACTACTTTAACTTTCCTCAAACCAGAAGTGACGTTTCGTTTCATCTCCCTTGTTTTACTGCAGGCCATGCAATGCGAATCGAACTTCAATTGCTACAAATAGGACCAGATTCTAAAAGATTTTACTATTGATTTAGCCCTAGTGTACTCCCTTATTTCCCTTCTATTTGCAAGGAAGTGACTAATAAGACAATTTCTGCTAATGTTTATCTTGATTAACGTATAAATAAAAAAAATCATCTTTTGCAAGAAAAGTTGATTGTGTAACAGCTAGAGAAAGTCATGTGAATGGAACACATCAGATTTTTTTTCTGTTCAAATGTATGTAAAATTAAGAGACAGAGCCTTAGTAAATTTTGTATTTCACTATCCCAATTTAAAAACAAATCTACTTGAGCAAATGGTAGGAATAGTCTCATATATTTTTCCAGGTTCAAACTATACTAATCATACATTTGACAGGTTACTAAGGCCGGCTGATAAGTCCCGGGCCTCTCAATGAAAACAGCATTTAAATAACTTTTTTTATTTGCTTTATTTCTCAACATAATCTCCAGAAAGGCTAATATATTTGTCATATCGGTGTTCTAATTCAATTGAACCATCTCTGCAGTGCGATTTATCAAGGTCCTCAAAATAGCTTTTACCGCATCAATGACCTCCTCGTTGCTGTGAAATCTTCGTCCTCCAAGAACTTTTTTCAGGTTTGGGAACAAGGGGGTAGTCACTGGGTACCAGATCTGGAGAAAAGGGTGGTTGTTCAAGCCATTCGAACTTTAATTCGCACATTTTTCCGATTGCAATGACTGAACGATGGGCCGGAGCAAAGTCGTGATGAATTTTTTTTTTTTTTTGTCAAATGAGGTCTTTTTCACCTCATCACTAAAACGTTTCAGTAAGGTTACGTAGTAGTCAACAGTGATATTTTTACCCTTTTCGAAGTAATCAATAAAATAATATTTCTAATTGTTTCAATACATACTATAAAAGGTATTAAAGCACCTGGAGTTCCTTGGGTAACTAGATGGGCAAATATTAATTCCCTGTGTATCCCAGAAAACACTCGCCATAACCTTGTTAGCTGACAAAATTAACTTTATCCTTTTTGGAGTTGGTTCACCTGGCGCAATCCACTGTTTTGACTGTGATTTACTTTCTGGAGTGTAGTGATGTATCAAGTTTCATTAATGGTAATAAGCCGCCTCAAAAAATCACTGGCATTTTTACGTCAGAGCTCCACATTCTTAACAGAAACAGTTCTTCTTTGCAACTTCTGATCGGGTGTCAACAAACGGGGCACCCATCTTGCACAGACCTTGTGAAAGCCCAAAACATTACTTAAAATATTACCTGCACGTTCTTTTGATATATTTACAGCCTCTGATAGCTCAAACAAGTTTAATCTGCGGTCTTCCAGTACTAAACGATGCATTTTTTCAATGATCTCTGGAGTTGTCACTTCTACAGGATGTCCAGAGCGAGGTTCATCACTAGTGCTCGTACGTCCCATTTTAAACTCTGCTACTCACGTTTTAACCATTGAATATGAAGGGACAGAGTCTTTCAATGTACTTCCATTTCCTCCTTGATTTCTTTAGACGTTAAGCCTTTCAAATGGAAGTATTTAATCACTGCTCGCTTTTCGAAATTCTCCATTTTCGTGAAAACTCTAAAATTGCCTTGTTTAACATGTCATTCGAATACTAAACAAGCTATTGACCTGTAACTAAGAAACAAGCTGGTCTAGAGTAAAACTATTCGATGCTACCGTCTAACTGGTCTAGTGTGAGGCCCAGGACTTATCAGTCGACCCTCGTATTAGGCTACCAAAGGGTGAGAATATATATTCCTGTAAGGTATAGATGTCAAGGACATGCGTATTATCTAAATCGTTTCAAATGATGCATAATATAAAACGTCTGGAATCTGATTTTTTTTACAGTGTTTGACGCCCGCTTTTACTACATATGGCACCGCATATAACACTATGATACGTGGAATGAAGATGGAGCACCGGTGGAAGTGATGGCTTGGGGAAAGCGGAGAACTCCGAGAAACCCACCCTTACATCGCTTTGTCCACCACAAATCCCACATACGGTCGCTTGGGATTGGCCCGTCTTGGTGAGAGGCGAGTAATCTTACAACTCGGTCACGGCGCGGTTCAATCTGATTGTAATGCCATATCACCGTCTATTACTTTCTCTATACGCACTATGTATATAGTGTATAGAGAAGGTATTGACTCCACCCAAAAATTCGATACCGAGATTTCACCGGAAATATATGTTTTAGAGCCCCCTTTATCTGATAAAAGAATTTGTGTCAGTGTGTCCATGTGCCTGTGAACACGATAACTCAAAAATGAAAAGTCGGTAAAATACCGAACTTGGGATTTAAGTTTAGTATCTTCCGGGGATGCGACCCGAAGATTTTGAGAAAAATCCCCCCACCCCCAACTAGCCTTTACATGGAACTTTTTTCGAAAAGTTTGATTTTCTCAAAAATGGCTCTAACGATTTTGATTAAAATATCGTATATTAACGCTATTTACCTGACAAATAAAATGTATATCTTGAATTTTCTGGGAATAACCTCTGAAGAGTACTTTATTCTGGATGAACTTTATGGAATTTGAAATAACTGCTAAACCGTAAGAGATGGACAAAAACTTGCTGCACAAAAACTGTAGAGCACGTTAAAACACACAATTTATATTATGTACATTTTTTTTCGTGGAGTTGGTCGTTTTTGAGACATTCCTTGTTTTTGGTTTCTGCTATGAAAAACATACTTTTCTCATACAGAAATTTGTCAACTGCTGTCCATACAAACAAAGGAACTTCAGTGACGTAGCAACCAGCTTTTGACTATTACTTTAACCTATGGTACTCCCTTATTTCGCTCTACTCACATGGAAACAAGTAATAAGACTATTTCTGCTGATTTTTTCTGATTAGCATGAAGTAAAAAGAAGTATACGCTTTTTAAGACTAATTTTTTGCAGAGATGTAGAGAAAGTCATGTGAATGTTACACATCAGATTTTTTTTTTTTTTTTTTGCATAACAGTCAAAGCGATAATTCCAACAGCAAAATCAATAAATGACGTATTACCAATTAATATAGCCTACATTTAATCAAATAAAATAATATTGACCACAATAGGAGGAAAAAAAGAACACTGATATGCTATATTCACACAAAGTTCTCTTCTCATTATTCTACAGAGCATCCTTTAAAAATATTGTTACTTTCTCTATGAATGTACATTGTACATAGTAGGTAGAGAATATATTGTATAACACCCAAACATTTAATGCCATTATTCTACCAGAAATACAGGTTTTAATGTCCCCCAAATAAAAATTGTATTTTTAGAAAAAGACCAGAAGGTGAATGTGTCCGTGTGTATGTCTGTTAACTCATAGACGAAGAATCGGTTAAATAATACACTTGTTAACTTCAGAATCTTTACAAGATGCAACCTTAATGTTTTCAAAAATATTTTCCCACGCTTTACATGTAAATTACTCTTTGTATGAAACTTTTTTTTTGGAAAATTTAGATTTTCTCAAAAATGGCCATTACAATTTTGATTAAAAACCGATAGTGGAAACAGAACTAAAACCATAAAAGACTATAGTGAAGGCTAAACCTACACTTAATGCTCTTTCGAATGCTCCTTATGTATTAATAATTAAAAACCCATATATTAAAGCTATTTGCATGACAAATAAAATGTGTATCTTATTTTCTGGTAGTATACTATAAAGATCTCTCTTCATTATGGATAACTTTTACATAACTGGTTAATCGTAAGCAATAGATTAAAACCTAACACACAAAGAACGCAGATCAGGTTAAAACACACAACTTAAGTCTTTGAGACATTCCTTGTTTTTGGTTTAATTTTAAAATACTGAAGGTTTTCTCAATCTGAAGCCATCAGTTGTTTCATATCGTTCATATTTCACTCCTGGTCATGCAAATAGAAACGGATTCCAATGGTGTCAAGATTTTAAAAGATTTGGCTATCGCTTTAGCCTAGTATGCTCCCTTATTTCCCTTCTACTTAAAAGGAAGCAGATATAAGACCATTTATGCTAATGTTTATCTTGATTATTATGCAGCAGTTGGAAGAATACTATTTTGTAAGAATATTTTATTGGCAAAACAGGTAAGAAAAGTCAAGGGAATAAAACACAGAATTTTTTATTTTTTAAATAAGGTATGTGAAATTAAAAGACAAGGTCTTCGTAAATGTATCTCGGTATCTAAATGTATAAATAAACCAGAACAAAATGTAAATGGCGTGTTATTTATGGGCGCTCTGTAACTACTATGGTTCTCAGACAGCTTAATTTTGCTCAGAGGCCTCTCTATAACGCTTGAGGTTCTTTTACGTGCCGTAAATCTACGACACGGAACCAACGGTTTTACTTCCCTTCCGAAGGGAAGCCATGCTAAGGAAAAATCCAAGGTCCTCCGCCAGGTTTGAACCCGCGACCTTGGGTATGGTAACCATTGCACAGGGGGGGGGGGGGGGCACCACTTGAAGATGGTAGGAATAGTCTCGTAAATCGTTATTAATAACTCAATGGCACTACAGCTCACAAGGAACCTTGGCCTACCGTCCGGCCGCCTCGGTCCATCACAGACATCACGGATGGGGTGCAGTATTGGAGGGTGAAACGTGGTCAGCCTCGGACCCCCGGGCGGTTAATGCGGTCCTCATGACCTGGAGCCGCTACTTCTCCATCAAGTAGCTCCTCAATTGGCCCCCCAAGGATCCCGGGCCAGGTCTCTCAGCGGGGGAAAAATCCCCACGTCAGTACTGGGAATCGAACCCAGGTCTCCCGCTTGGTAAGCAGCCGCGCTAAGGAGATATAAATTGTTACCAGCATTTAAACACATCTATGGGCTACCAAAGGGAGAGTGTATATACTTCTATAAGGTGGAGTTGTCAAGGACATACGTGTTATTCATTAGTTTCATGAGATGTAGTAAAAAGGGTCCGGATTCTGGTAGGGATAAGTGATGACGCTATCATATTTTAAGTTTTACATCATGTGACATGGTTATTCCCATCACACAAAACTAACACAATTAATATTGGCTTATTATCCACTAATTAATACTGAATTTAATTAAATCCCATTATATTGATTTCTTTTGAACATAAATATGGTGTGTTCCATTTACGTAACTTTCTCTGCTTAACCTGTTCCTCAAAAATAAGATTTTTACATTCTCTTCACGTACTATGCATATATTAGATATAAAAAGTATTGTGTTACATCATAAAACTTGATGTCGAGATTTCACCGGAAGTATAATGTTTGAAGCTTCTGAGTAAAAACAGGCATGTTAAGAAAAAGACCCATGTGGGTATGTGAGTGTGGACAGCATAGACCAAAAGAGGAAGAGCTCATTAAATATAGCTTTGATATTTTAGTTTAATATTTTTCAACAAAATCTCCCTTCTTTACCAATCCGTTAAACACACATAATTTTTACTTTCTCCATACGCACTATGTACATAGTGTATACAGAAAGTATTGCACTCCACCAAAAATTCGATACCGAGATTTCACCGGAAATATATGTTTTAGGGTCCCCAATATCCAAAAAAAGCATTTTCACAAAAAGGTCCGTGTGTGTGTGTCCGTGTGTCTGTGAACACGATAATACAAAAACGAAAAGCCGGTAAAATAAAAAAACTTGGTATTTAAGTTTAGTATCTTCCAGGGATGCGACACGAAGATTTTGAGAAAAATCCCCGCACCCCCAACTACCCTTTACATGGAACTTTTTTCGAAATTTTTGATTTTCTCAAAAATGGCTCTAACAATTTTGATTAAAATTTCGGATATTAAACATATTTACCTGACAAATGAAATGTATATCTTGAATTTTCTGGGAATAGCCTCTGAAGAGTAGTTTATTCTTGATGCATTTTACTAAATTTTGAATAACTGCTAAACCGTAAGAGATGGACAAAAACTTACTACACAAAAATGTAGAGCACATTAAAACACACAATTTATGTTATGTAAATTTTTTTCGTGGAGTTCGTCGTTTTTGTGACATTCCTTATTTTTGGTTTCTGCTATGAAAAACGTATACTTTTCTCATACTGGAACTTATCAACTCCTATCCATATAAACAAAGGAACTTCATTGACATAGCAACCAGCTTTTGACTATCACTTTAACCTACGGTTGTCCCTTATTTCGCTTCTACTTACAAGGATGTGAGTAATAAGACTATTTCTTCTGATTAGCATAAAGTAAATAGAAGTATAAGCTTTTATTATTATTATTATTATTATTATTATTATTTGTTATTTGTTGCAGGGATATGGTACACAATTTTTTACATATTTTCTTTATTTCGTGGAGTTAACCATTTCTGAGATATTTCTTGATATTGGCTTTCATTTTAAAATACCCACGATTTTTCAAACTGGAGGCAATGAACCATCCTTTACTTTCTCCAGCACGTACGTACAATTTATAAAGTAGATAAAGAAGGTATTATATTCCATCCAAATATTCTATACCGAAACTTAACAGGAAATTAATTTTTTATTAAAAAAATCTGATGTGTTCCATTCTACATCTGCAACATATTACTGTTAAAAAACTTATGCTTCTATTTTCTTTATGCTAATCGAGAAAAATTAGCAGAAATAGTCTTATTATTTGCTTCCTTGTAAGTAGAAGCGAAATAAGGGAGAAGCATACATTAAAGTGATAGTCAAAAGTTAGTTGCTATGTGACTGAAGCTCCTTTGTTTATATGAACAGAACTTGATAAATTTCGTATGAGAAAGGTATAAGTTTTTCAAAGCTGAAGCAAAAACAAGGAATATCTCGAAAACAATCACCTCCACGAAAAAATGTATATGACATAAATCGTGTGTTTTAACGTGCTGTACATTTTTTGTATGGTAATTTTTTTGTCCATATCTTACGTTTTAGCAGTTATGTAAAATTCCGTAAAATTCATCCAGAATAAAGTATTCATCAGAGGCTATTACCAGAAAATTCAAGATAATACATTTTATTTGGCATGTAAATATCTTATATATAAGAGATTTTAACCAAAATTGTTAGAGCCATTTTTGGAAAAATCAAAATCTTCGAAAAAAGTATATTGGGGTGTGGATATTTCTTGAAAATCTTCGTGTCGCATCCTTGGAAGATACCAAACTTAAATACCAAGTTTTATATATAACGGACTTTTCGTTTTTGAGCTATGCTGTCCACAGCTGAGGACAGCATAGCTCAGGAACTAAAATAACACTCAATACCAAACTTGGTATTTAAGTTTGATGTATTCCAAGGATGCGACATGAAGATTTTCAAGAAAATCCCCAGCCCTAACTACCCTTTATTTGGGAAATTATTTGAACACTTTGTTTACTCAAAAATGGCTCTGACGGTGTTTAATATATTTTCATGAAGATATAAATGCGCATCTTGAATTGTCTGAGAATAGCTTCTAAAGACCTATTCGTTCTGGATGACGTTTGGGTAACTGATAATTCCTAAATGATAGACAAAAACCTACTACATAAGTAAATTATACATCTGGTTAAAACACCTAATATATGTCTTATATATTTGTTTATAGAGTTAAGCGTTATCAAGATATCCCTTTCTATTGATTTCAGCTTTAAAGTACTTAAAATTTTCCCAAACTGAAATTCATGTTTCATTTCATACCTCTTTTGTTTTACTGCTAGCCACGCAAAGATATCCGAATATCGATTGTTTCACATAGGAATAGCTTTTAAAACTTGTAAGCTAAGCTAAGACTTAGTGTATTCCATTATTTCCCTTCAACTTAGATGGTAGATAATATCATGTGGATGCAACACATCAGATTTTTCTCCTTAATGCATACTATATTTTAACCTTTGTCATAATATTTACTCTAAAGGCCAGCACAAAAGGATCTTGTATTTGAACGCTCCAAGGAGAAAATCTCATAATGAGCTGTTAGGCAAGCAAAACTCATACAGAAGTGCAGCCGTAGTGCGGAAGTAATGTGCAACTTGCGTGATACGAATATACACACACACTTATGGTTCACATTATCCTCGCGCAATCTGCAGTCTTGATAAGTGACTGGTTTTTATGATTTCATTGAGGCCTTGTTAGAAAGGAAAATAACCGTGTTTCCTTTAGCAATGTATGATACATTAAATTGCTTCTTATGCAACCGGCAATTCTGCTCTCTAATTCACATCAGATGAACAGACTCGTTTTGCCATAATTAATTTCTCATTTATTAATCATCAAAATTACTCCAATAACAATTTTACTTTTTCTATACATACTATGTACACAGTGTATAGAGAAGGTATTGTATTGCACCCAAAACGACCGATATTTACCCGGAAATACACGTTTTAGAGTGCTTTGTATAAAAAAAAAGCATTTTTAGAAAAATCTCCCCCCCCCCTCCACTACAAACTACCCTTTACATGGAAAAATGTCCGAAAATTTTAATTTTGTCCAAAATGGCTATAAAGATTTTGATTAAAATACCGCATATTAAAGGTATTTACATGCAAATAAAGTGTATATCTTGAATTTTCTGAGAATAGCCTCTAAAGACCTCTTCATTCTGGATGATTTTTGCTGACATTTCCGTATGTGGTAAACCGTAAGGGATAGATAAAAACTTACTACACAAAAATGTAGATCTCGTTAAAGTACACAATTTATGTCTTACAAATTTTTTTTCGTGAAGTTGACCATTTTGGAGATATTCTTGTTATTTGTTTCAGATTTAAAATACTTTTAAACTCTTGGCCATACAAAGAAATGGATTTGAACTACATGGCAACCAGTTTTTAAAAGATTTGACCATCGTTTTAGCCTAGTTTGTTCCATTATTTACTTTCTACTTACAAGGAAGCAAGAATTTCTGCTAATGTTTATCTCGATTAACATGAAGTAGATAGAATAAATAGTTTATTACTATCTATCCGAGGATGAACCATAAATTGCCTGAAACATATGTACCTAAAACTCTTAAGTATTACATTCTCATGACTTACTCTACCTTCTCTAAACAAACCATTATTATAAAAGATAATTTTATCCACTTCGTGCTAATCAAGATAAACATTAGCAGAAATGGTCTTATTGCTTGTTTCCTTGTAAGCAGAAGAGAAATAAGGGAAAACACTAGACCAGTCAATCGTTAAAAAGCTGGTCGGAAAGAGATACAATTGCGGAGAAATTTTCTTTAACCAGAGTCATTCCCTATCCAGCACAGATTCTAGCAGTATGTATGCAACAATGAAAGAGCGTGTGTTTGAAGAAAAGAAAATGATTAAAAACCTAACGTTCAGGAACTTATAGTCAATGAGTTGTTTCTAAAATCAAAGCCCCCATATGCTCATACATGTTAACAATAAAAATTATGTGTTCCATCACATAACTTTCTCTAGATGTTCCATATAAAAACTATTCTTGAAAAGATTGTTGTTTTATCTACGCCATGGTAATAGAGATAAATATTACCAGAATTGGTCTTGTTACTTGCTTCCTTGTTAGTAGAAGGGAAAAAATCTGAATGCACTATGCTAAAGTGATTGTCAATTGTTTTAAAAGCTATCGCTATGCGATTGCCATTGCAAATCACTTCTTTGCTCGGCCAGGAGTAGAACAAAAGAAAAAAGGACACTTCCTGTCTGAGAAAAGAATAAGTACTTCATAATTGAAACCAAAAACAAGGATTAGCTCGGAAACGGTTACTTCCACAACAAAAACGTAAAACACAAAAATTGCGTGTTTTGTCATGAGGTATATTTTTTTGTGTAGTAGGTTTTTTTTTTTTTTTTCTCTTACGATTTAGCAGTTAAGCAAAATTCATCCAGAATAAAGAGGTGTTCAGAGGCTATTCCCAAAAAATTCGAGGTACACATTTTATTTCGGACATATATAGCTTTAATATACGGGATTTTAACCAAAATCATTAGAGCCATTTTTAGGAAAATAAAAAATTTCGAACTTTTTTCCATGTAAAGGGTAGTTTGTGGTGGGGGGATTTTTTTGAAAATCTTCGTGCCGCATTCTTGGAAAATATTAAAGTTTGGTATTTAACGGTATTTTTGTTTTGGGGCTATGCTGTCCACAGACATACACACACACACACTCACACATACACACACACGGACCTTTTTTTAAAAATGCTCTTTTCGGACTCAGGGGACCCCAAAACATATATTTCCGGTGAAATCTCGGTATCGAATTTTTGGGAGCATTACGATACCTTCTCTATCCCTATGTACATTGTACATATGGGACTAGAGAAAGTAAAAATGGAATACACTATGCTAAAGTGATAGTCAAATGCATTGAAAGCTGTCAATATCTGAAAAATTCAAATTCGGTTCCCTTTTCTCTGCTAGGTGTAAACAAATGGGAGACGAAAGGAAAGACGATATCCCGTTTCAGAAAAGTTTAAGTAGCTTAAAACTGTATAACACGGAATAACTCGAAAATGGTTAATTGTACAAAAAAGTATAGCGTACAAACTGTGTGTTTTAACGAGATCTACATGTTTTCTGTAGTAAGTTCTTGTCTATCGCTTATGGTTTACCAGTTATAGAAAAGTCGTCCAATATGAAGAGGTCTTCAGAAGCTATTTCCAGAAAATTCAATATAAACACTTCGTTTATGATAAAAATATTTTAAGTATATGGTATTTTAATCAATATCGTTAGAGCCATTTTTCAGAAAATAAAATTTTCGAAAAACTTTGCTGGGTGTGAGGGATTTACCTGAAAATCTTCGAGTCGCATCCTTAGAAAATACTGAACTTAAATACCAAGTTTAGTATTTAACCCACTTTTCGTATTATAGTTATGCTGTCAACAAACTCACGGACCTTTTTCTAAAAATGTATTTATTGGATTCAGAGGACCCTCAAACACGCATTTCCAGTGAATTTCTCAGTATCAACTTTTTGGGTGGAATACAACACCTTCTCTATGTACTATGTACATTATAGAAATCTCTACTCGCCTCTGACTAAGGAGGCCCCTGTTCAATCCCAGACAACGGAATGTGAGGTTTGTGGTGGACAAAGCGGCACAGGGGCAGGTTTTCTCCGGGTTTTCCGGTTTCCCCCGCCATCGCATTCCACCGATGCTCCATTTTTGTTCCATGTATCATCAATGCTATCAACTGTGGTGCCATATGCAGTTAAGGCGGGCGTTAAACACTGTCAAAAATCTTACGTGTTCCATTTACATGACTTTCTCTACACATCTACAACAAATTATGTTAAAAAGCTTATTCTTGTATTTACTTAATGTTATCCGAGAAAAAAGAAATAGCAGAAATCGTCTTATTACTTGCTTCCACGTAAGTAGAAGGGAAATAAGGGAGTACCGTAGGTTAAAGTGATTGTCAAAAGCTGGTTTCTATGTGATTGAAGTGCCTCTGTTTGTATGGACAGGAGTTGACAAATTCCCGTATGAGAAAAGTATAAGTATTTTATAGTTGAAACCAATAACAAGGAAGATCTCAAAAACGATTAAAAAATGTATATAACATAAATTTTGTGTTTTAACGAAGTCTACATTTTCTGTTAAGAAAGTTTTTGTGTATCTTTTACGGTTTTCCAGTTATGCAAAATTCCATAAAATTCATCCAGAATAAAGATGTCTTCAGAGGCAATTCCCAGAAAATTCAAGTTATACATTTCATTTTCCATATAAATATCTTTAATAAATGGTATTTTAATCAAAATCAATACACCCATTTTTGAGAAAATCAAAATTTTTGAAATTTTTTCTATGTAAAGGGTAGTTTGGAGCAGGGGGATTTTTCTCCAAATCTTCGTGTCGCATCCCTGGAAGATACTAAACTTAAATACTAAGTTTGGTATTTTACCGACTTTTCTTTTTTGAGTTATCGTGTTCACAGGCACACGACAAACTGACACAGGGACACACACAAAAAGCTTTTTTTGGGGGGATTCAGGGGGTCCTAAAACGTATTTCCGGTGAAATCTCGGCATCGAATTTTTGGGTGCATACGTTTAGAGAAAGTAAAACTTAGAAACGTGCAAGAGAAAGTAAAAAGCACGGTTTAGGATATATCATTTTAACATTTTATCTATCTCGAGTGCTAAGGAACAAGAATTTCCAAGACATTCCTACCAAATGTGTTGTTAAAGTCAATGGTATAGACATTTGACCTCAAGAGGAAAACAAATAGGGAGTGTGTCTGGACAAATGAAAGGGAACGGAAAAATTGCTTATTAGCCAGCAAGTCTCACGTCATGCAAGCCTGGTAACATTTGCATTTCTTTATAACACCATATTGCGAAGGAAGTGAATTTACTTCTCGGAATTGGTTATTAAGAGTTGTAGAACATGCACGCAACCATGCAGCAGTCTTTCATTTACTACTTCCCTCCTCCCACCCTCACGAGATGTGTTGAGAACATCCGTCATAATGGGCCGGTCATAACCAAGGTGTCATTTGCTATGTTTTGGGATTTAGCATACTCGACTAACTCCCAGCAGCAAACCATGTTATTTCAAAGTTCAGGCCACATTTCCCGTTTTGGAAGGCAACAGAAGAGCTGTATTTGACCCAGAAGCATACTACTGATATTTCACAAAAAAGCCACATATTCTGATTTTGCGGTGGGTTTATTGTCCCACGTGATGGTTGCCAAGTATGAAGCTGACATAACACACCACGTTATATGCAAAGTATACATCATTATTTAACACCCCGTTGAAGAGCTAAGCATGAGGTTGGTGTTGCTCTTGCGTTGACTCCACTGCCAAAAGAGTAGATCTTCACATACCTTGTTCAGAAGATCCACTGCCTCTGGCTCAGCTCAGTCTGCATGTAGAATACATTCTTTGAACCAATGAGCAAAACTCCTACATTATCTTCAGTGATTCCACGAGTGCTCTAGTTGCTCTTCAGCAGAAGCACCCTAAGCATCCACTACTCCTGGAGATCCAAACAGTAATAACAAAATACTGTCTTCTGGTAAAACAATCTTGCTCTTTTGGGTCCCGTCGCATGTAGGTATACCGGGAAACGAAAAGGCAGATGAAGCGGCCAAAGAAGCTACCAGACATCCGTGTAGCCTACCAGATTTCAAGACTCCCCACCGTGACTACAGCAACTTTGTTCAAGGTGTCATTATCCAAAAGTGGAAACAAGAATGGTCTACCCTGTCCAACAGCAAATTGCATGAGGTACACTTTTCGCCGATTCTAGCTACTCATACAAATCATTTCATCGCAAGGACCAGACTGTACTGACTCGTCTGCGTATTGGACATACATCACTCACATATTCATACCTTCTGTCTCGTGAAAACCCACCGATGTGTAATATTTGCAACTGCCAGCTAACAGTGAAACATATTATTACCAACTGCAGTCTCTATGAGGAACAACGAACCACATGTAACGTGCCAAACGAACTCTCGACAGCCCTGGACCAACTACAATTCTCCAAGGTCTTGAACTTCTTACAAGTAATCCAATTGTAAAATAAAATTTAATCTAAAGTTCTTGTTTCGATCTATATATTTAAAAAATGTTAAAGTAAATGCTAAATATTGTTATTGTTCTCAACAAATCATAAAATAACTGTTCTCTTACTTGTATAATACTGCATTGAGTTTACTTGTTTAAAATTCATAACCATAATTAAGATAAAAAAATAAACGGCAGCGGAGCAGAGGAAAGAATACTTCTCCTGAAAATTGCAACCACTCGAGGAGCCTATCTTAGCGCTACCTCCTTACCACCAACACTCGGAACCTCAAAATTTAAACGTCAACCTTCACCTCATTCCTGTGGTTAAACCTTTACCAGGGTAGGTACACAGCAACAACACCTAGGCTCACAACGAGCCTACCAGACTCGCACGCACGCACGCACGCAAGCACGCACGCATGCACTTGCAGTTAACGCGACTTTAAATAAATAAATTAAAAAAAATGAGGGTAGCTTGGGAGTGATCTTACGAAATAGTTAACACACACTTTTATTTTAGATATTCGTTTATTCCTGCCTAGAAGACATGTCGACAAGCACTTTGCTTTACAATCTAAGTGATGACAATTATTTCTAGGAGCTTTCCTTCCGTAATGGCGTACATTACAATAAACTCATTACTTGTTCACTTATTGCTCTCAAACTGTATAAACAATCTTATAAAAAGTATGCGTCTTGAACTTAACGATTACGCGTACATAACGACTGAGAGTATTTGAATGCCTTGATGAGTACAACTGCGGGTGCCTTGATGTACAAAACTGAGTGCGTGCTATGCGTAACTGAGTGAGCGTCTAAATGCCCATAACTGAGTGCATTGAGATCCTACAATCTCCTACTTATATAGTACATTTACTGTCATGGCTGCGTCCTTCTGATTGGTCAGAAAGACCGCGAACTTGGCGTTGATGTGGCCCATAATTTATTATTTTATACCCAGAGTGCATTATAACACCCTCGTGACCATCATCACACAGTGTAAAAATACTCATTTCACTACAATTTGGGTCTTCGCCATCACTTATTTCTCTATTGCACGTACTTGCACCATGTACGTGACTAACAATAGAGAAATGTCTCACAAACAGCCTTCCCCTTCCCAATAGCCAAGTTTGGGCAAACAACTCTGAGCTGTGCTAGCTAGAAGCTAGCTTTACACTTCTAAATATATTAAATAAGTGATTATTAACACTCTTAAATACATTAACTAATTAACAATTGATGGAAGTAACAATAGTCATAGCAACGAGACCGACTAACGGTCTCAATTTTCATAGGCAAAAGCAGAGTTATAAAGTATATGAACCAAATAAGTCCATATAGACCAATAAGGTCAACTAATGGTTTCTGTAAAACTTTTACATAATATCCTAGGTAAGTGGCAGCATCTCTTTGCTCGGAATGTTCTGATTGCTTTTGAAACACACCAACCGCTATTTCCTTCTCAGTATGTACGAAAATAGAGAATAATCAAGCCATGCGTATGGATCTGATTTAGCTTTAACAATTGCTAAGCGCATTGTTGTTTAAGGCGCCATCTATTCTTGTATAAATTATGTTCTATTACATATTAAGCACACTGTATAAACAGTTTTATGACGATATCATATTTAAAAATCTTATGTGTTCCACTCATATGACTTTCTCTGTATCTCTACAGCAAAATATTAAAAAGCTTATGCTTCTATTTACTTCATGCTAATCGAGAAAACTAAATGGCAGAAATAGTCTTATTACTTGCTTCCTTGTAAGTAGAAGGGAAATAAGGGAGTACCATAGTTAACGTGATAGTCAAAATCTGGTTGCTATGTGACTGAAGCTGCTTTGTTTGTATGGATAGGAGTTGACAAATTCCTGTATGAGAAAAGTATATTTTTAAAGGTGAAATAAAAAATCAGGAATAACTCAAAAACGATAAACTCCACGAGAAAAATGTATATAACATAAATTGCGTGTTTTAACGTGCTCAAAAATGTTTGTGTGATAAGTTTTTGTCCATCTCTTACGGTATAGCAGTTATGCAAAATTCAGCAAAATTCATCCAAAATAAACAGGTCTTCAGAAGCTATTCCCAGAAAATTCAAGAAATACATCTTATTTGAGATGGAAATAGCTTGAATAAGTGGCATTTTAATCAAAATCGTTAGAGCCATTTTTAAGAAAATAAAAATTTTCGAAAATTTGTCTATGTAAAGGCTATTTGGGGAAGGGAGGATTTTCTTGAAAATCTTCGTGTCACATCCCTGGAAGATACCAAATTTAATACCAAGTTTAGTATTTAACTGTCTTTTCGTTTTTCAGCTGTGGTGTACACAGACACACACATGGAAGTTTTTCTGAAAATGTTTTTTTTTACCTTCTCTACACGTACCTACTATGCACATAGTGTATAGAGAAGGTATTGTAATGCACCCACAAATTCGATACCGATATCTTACCAGAAATACATGTTTTGGGTCCCCCTGAATAAAAAAACACATTTTTAGAAATATTTACATGTGTGTGTCTGTTTGCCTGTCTGTGGGTATGTGTGTGTCTATGGACAACATACCTTAAAAACGAAAAGTCCGTTAAATACCAAACTTGGTATTTCAGTTTGGTATCTTCCAAGGATGCGATACGAACATTTTTAAGAAAATTCTCCCACCCAAACTACCCCTTACATAGAACTTTTTTTTAAACTAAATCATTTTCTCAATAATAGCTTTACGATTTTGATTAAAATATTGTATATTAAAGATATTTACCTGACAAATAATATGTATATCTTGAATTTTCTGCGAAAAGCCTCTGAAGAGTATTTTATTCTGGATAAATTGTACGGAATTTTGTATAACTGGAAAATCGTAAGAGATAGAGAAAAACTTACTTAACATAAAATGTAGGGCTCTTTAAAACGCTCAATTTATGTTATATACATTTTTTTCGTGAAGCGGGTCGTTTTTTAGATATTCCTTGTAATTGGTTTCAGCTTTAAAAGACATACCTTTCTCATACAGGAATTTGTCAACTCCTGTCCATACAAACAAAGGAACATCAGTCACATAGCAACCAGCTTTTGGCTTTCACTTTAACCTATGGTACTCCATTATTTCGCTTCTACTTGGAAAGAAGCAGGTAAAAAGACTATTTCTGCTAATTTGTTTCTCGATTAGCATGAAATAAATAGAAGCATAAGCTTTCTGACAATTTTTTTCACAGACGTAGAGAAAGTCATGTGAATAGATTTCTTTTTTGATTCAGGGGGTCGTAAAAAATGCATTTTCGTTGAAATCTCGGTATCGAATTTTTGAGTGGAATACAATACCTTCTGTATATTGTATATATGAGGCTAGAGAAAGGTATGTTAATGTAGCACATGGGTTTTTTTTTTCTAAATTTTTTGCGCTTTCTTTGTTAGGTAAAATGCACTGTAAATACAGTGTTACTGTATAATAGCATTACAAGATAAGCGCTCCTCAAACAGAAGTACAACGTAGAAGCTAGTAATGATCAGAAGACACTGAAGGAAGGTGTGGAAGCGTGGAGTTTAATTGGATTCCTTAAAAGAAGAAGGAGGCGGAAGACAGTTGCACGCTACCGAATACGGGTCTCACGAAACAGGGCCACGCTGGCTGTACAAAAATGCCGTCAATTTGCTTTTTCTTAGAACTGCGAACTAATTAAAACGTTAAAACTATTCCTCCAACAATAAAATGCGGAGTCGCCAATTAAACACTTTCGAGGAAAGAAGAAGCAAGAAAAATTCGCTTAATTGGAACTGCAGATTTCTAGCACTGGCACCAAAACAAAGACAATGCATATATATTAGTGTTCAATAACATTTTAAGTACATCTAACTTACCTACAGATCTGTGAATGTTTATATATTTGAAGCAGAAGGAAAGAACGGAACGGAATGGAATGGAATGGCTCAAATCCACCCCTTAATCTCTTAAACTCGCTCGACGCTCCGTCAGAACAGTTTACTTGTATAAGCAGTGTTTTAATTTAGTCGACTACGTGCGCAAATTACCTTGGCATTAAAACTTCAGTATGTAGAACACAGAAAAGATTAATCTAGTTTTGTATCACCTGGTGAGAGGCATGGATTATTGTCCAACCAGACATTTTGCAATTCACGTTTCATGTCCAGCCCTTTCCCTTCATTAACGTCGCCTGTTCAATATGCTTTTAAGAGCAAATAGGTGGAAGACATGGGCGGAGTCATAAAAAATGGAGTTTTATTTATGGACGCTCTTTAACTGCTCTCAGCGTCCCATTCTATATTGGGCATGAAAGACCGCTTGATTTTGCTAAGAGACCTCTTTTTCGAGTTTGAGGTTCTTTTACGTGCCGTAAATCCATGGCGCGGATCCAACGGGACTTACTCTCCTAGAGGAAGACATACTAAGGATTTTTACCTCCGAAAAAATCCTTCGTCCTCCGCTGGGTTTTATGGGCGGAGTCAGCGAAAAGACACCGTCTTACAAGTATTTCTAGGCATATTACTTTCTCTATACGTACTATGTACATAGTGTATAGAAAAAGTATTGCATTGTACCCAAAAATTCGATACCAAGATTTCACCGGAAATACATGATTTGAGACCTCCTGAATCCAAAAAAAGCATTTTTATAAAAATGTACGTGTGTGTGTGTGTGTGTGTGTGTGTCTGTGGGCAGCATAGCTCAAAAACGAAAAGACCGTTAAATACCAAACTTGGTATTTAAGTTCAGTATCTTCCAAGGATGTGTCACGAAGATCTTCAAGAAAATCCCCCACCCCAACTACCCTTCACATGGAAAAATTTTCGAAAATTTTGATTTTATAAAAAATGGCTCTAACGATTTTGATAAAAATATCGTATATTAAAGATATATACTTGGCAAATAATATGTATATCTTGAATTTTCTGGGAATAGCCTCTGAAGACTACTTTATTCTGGATGAATTTTACGGAATTTTGTTAACTGGTAAACCGTAAGAGATAGGCAAAAACTTACCACACAAAAATGTAGAGCACATTAGAACACACAATTTATGTTATATACATTTTTTTTTCGTGGAGTTGATCGTTTTTTTTAGACATTCCTTGTTTTTTGTTTCAGCCTTAAAAAACTTGCACTTTTCTCATACAGGAATTTGTCAACTCCTGTCCATACAAACAAAGGAACATCAGTCACATAGCAACCATCTTTTGAGTATCACTTTAACCTATGGTACTCCCTTATTTCTCTTCTACTTACAAAGAAGCAAGTAATAAGACTATTTCTGCCAATTTTTTCTCACTTAACATGAAGTAAATAGAAGCATAAACGTCTTAACAAAAATTTGTTGCAGAGATATAGAGAAAGTCATGTGAATGGATTATATCATATTTTTTAATGTCTTTGAGTGTACAATGTGCATAGTAGGTAGAGAAGGTATTATATTCCACCCGAAAATTTCATACTGAGATTTCACTAGAAATACATGTTTTGAAACGTTCCTGAATCCCAAAAACATTTTTAGAAAAACGTCTATGTGTGCGTATGTGTGGACGGCATAGCTCAAAAACAAAATGTTAGCGAAACACCAAACTTGGTATTTAAGCTCAGAATCTTCAAAGGATACGATACGAACATTCTCAGAAAAAAATACACCATCTAAAGAGCCCTTTACATTGATAAGTTTTCGAAAATGCTCATTTTTTCAAAAATGGGTTATAACTTTTATTAGAATACAAATTGTTTAAAATATTTTCTACAATAACAAAGTATATATATTGAATTCCCTGAAAATAGTCTCTGAAGAACTCTTTATTATGGACGACTTTTGTATAAACCGTAAGAAATAGATAAGAACTGCACAAAAATGTGGATTTTTTTGTTACTGATTTCATTTTTAATCTACTTAAACTTTTCTCAAACGGGGAAACACATTTCGTTTCATATCTCTTTAGTTTCACTTACCGAATTTCTATTGCTTCACATATCAACCAGCTTTGACTATCGCTTTAGCCTAGTGTATTTCCTGATTTCCCTTTTTCTTATAAGGAAGGAAGAAATAAGACAATTTCAGCTAATTTTATCTCGTTTAGCATAATGCACATAAAAGGATAATCTTTTGTAACAATAGTTTGTAAAACAGGCATCGATAGTCATGTGAATGGAACACATTTATTTTTTCCGTGTTTTTTCTCGTAAAGATCAATACCGGATTGGATGTTTAATACCGCAACCGCAAAGTTCGCGGTTAGGTCTAAAACAAAAGCAAAACTGAAAATAGATTGTAATAGCGATTACGCTGCCATCCATGCACAGATATGAATACAGTTAAACTGGATGGTACCCTAACACTATTTGCTTGGCGCGCAGCAAAGTGGTACAGTTAAAAGGTTTAGGACCTCTAAGACTGTCTATACTTCACTATGTGACTGTGGATGTTGTGGAGGTCGACTGGATGTCACTCTAACGCCCTCTGCTTGGCGCTCAGCAAAGTGGTATGATTAAAAGGGACGAGACCTCCGCCATCTGACTATGGATGGTGAGATAGCTAGACTGGATGCTACCCTACACATCTTCTTGGCGCGGAATTAAGTGGTATGATTAAAAGGATTTATATCTCCGCCATCTGACTACGGATGGTGAAGACTGGTTGTATTCCGCCCTCTGACTGACGGTGGATGCAGCTAGACTGAATGACACCCTAACGCATATGCTTGGCGCTGAGCAAAGGTATGAATAGGGAAGAGAC
Organism: Hymenopus coronatus; assembly: GCA_030762935.1. Taxonomy (NCBI): domain Eukaryota; kingdom Metazoa; phylum Arthropoda; class Insecta; order Mantodea; family Hymenopodidae; genus Hymenopus; species Hymenopus coronatus. Next base: position 43,508,923 of record CM060899.1, read on the forward strand.
CTCGAAAGCTGACTGTACTCCATCTGATTATGAATAACGAAAACAGTTAGAATGAATGACACCGTAATTCCATCTGCATCGCGCGAATCAAAAGTAGGATGGTACGGGGATGACACCTATAAGGCCAATTACTACGTCTTACCTACCAGGTCCGTCGTGATATGTCCAAGAAGTTGAAGTGACTTTAAAAATAAATTACATAAAAAATTGTTCTCCATTCACATGACTTTCTCTGCAAACAAATTATTCTTACAAAAGATTATTCTTTTATCTCCTAAAGGGATAACAGAATCTTGTAAAAGCTGGTCGCTACATGAGCTGCCCTTCGCAAGGCCAGAAGTAATATAAAAGAGATACAAAAGGAATGATGTGCCCCGTTTGAGAAATGTAAACATGTTTTGAAAATGAATTTAATAAGAAGATATATATCGGAAGTGCATAACTCCACACAAAACAATGTATTTGACATAAACTGTGTACTTTTAACGAGATCTACATCTATATTTTACGGTTTACCGGTTATGCACAGATCGTCCAGAATGAAGAGAGCTTCAGAGGCTATTATCAGAAAATTCAAGATATACATTTCATTTGTGATAAAATATCTTCAATATAACGGCATTTTAATCAAAATTGTAGGAGGATTTTTTTTAGAAAATAAAAATGTGTTATATCCTTTGATGTAAAGGAGATTAAAATTGAGGTTGAGGGGATTTTTTTAAAATTTTTATATCGTATCGTTGAGATATGAGACATCTTTTAATATTCAAGCAACTTTTCGTTAAAAAAAAAAAATCGTGTCGTATACACACGCACGTGCTCGCGCGAACCTTCTTCTAAGCATTTTGCTTACATTTTTTTTACCTTTTTTTCCTTTTTCCATTTCTTCCCTACATTTCGTTCCTTTCCGTTTTTAATTACAGTTAAACACATATTTACAACCACATAAACATTCATGCCCACGGTAGGACTCGAACCCGCTACCCACTGCACCTTGAAGCACTAAAGCTGGGAATTTTCGTGAGCGCGGCCATGAGGACCGGCATCAGATTCAGGGGACCTCAAAACATGTATTTCCAGTGAAATCTGGACATCCCAATTTTTTATGGAACACAATACGTTCTGTATAGACTATGCACAAAGTACGTGTTTGCAAAGTAGAAGGAAAAGAATTCGCAAAAGGCAAAGAATCTAGTCTGAAAATCTGTAAATTACACATCTGCTTTTAAAAGTTGTTAGTGGCTTTTGCTGAAATGTATATGAATTACCATGACAGTTATTTCAAGTGGTTATTTGCATTGAGAGCTTGTGTGGTGTACTCCGTAAAAAGTATTTACTTCAGCAGAAAAACAATAAAATGTGAACTCACGGTACCTTTTTCTCTAATACTACTGGCAATACAGAATCACACGTTTCATGTTTATTCTAGGTATAATTAGCTATCTCTGAAGCCACAATTATTTGGTTATATTTATCAGTTTACTAGAAATTTAAAAACAAATTATTTGCAAAGTCAAAAAATATGAAGTGTTCCATTCACACAACTTTCTTTAGCTATTTCTATACAAACTTCTCTTACACAAGTTTATTCTTTACATAATGATAATCAAGCTAAACATTTGCAGTATTAGTCTTATAACTTGCTTCCTTGTAGGTAGAAAGGACATAAAGGAATACACTAGTTTGAAAAGATAGTTAAATCTTTAAAAAGCTGGTCGCTATGTGAAACAATTGAGGTTCGGTTCGCTTTGCATGGACCCGTTTGAGAAAATTAGGTAGCTAAAACTGAAACCAACAATAAGGAATATTTCGAAAACGCCAACTCTGCAAGAAAAACGAGTATAACATAAATTATGTGTTTTAATGAGATCTACATTTTCTCCTAGTAAGTTTTTGTTTTATCTCTTGTACAATTCTGCAAAATTCATGCAGAAAAATCTGATGTGTGCCATTCACATGACTTTCTCCATATCCCTGCAACAAATAATTCTTAAAAAGCTTATACTTCTATTTAATTTATGCTAATCAGAAAAAAATAGCAGAAATAGTCTAATTACTCGCTTCCTTGTAAGTAGAAGCGAAATAAGGGACAACCGTAGGTTAAAGTGATAGTCAAAAGCTGGTCGCTATGTCAATGAAGTTCCTTTGTTTATATGGATAGGAGTTGACAAGTTCCTGTATGAGAAAAGTATACGTTTTTCATAGCAGAAACCAAAAATAAGGAATGTCACAAAAACGACGAACTCCACGAAAAAAAATGTATATAACATAAATTGTGTGTTTTACTGTGCTCTACATTTTTTGTGTAGTAAGTTTTTGTCCATCTGTTACGGTTTAGCAGTTATTCAAATTTTAGTAAAATTCATCCAGAATAACCTACTCTTCAGAGGCTATTCCCAGAAAATTCAAGATATAGATTTTATTTGCCAGGTAAATATGTTTAATATACGAAATGTTAATCAAAATCGTTAGAGCCATTTTTGAGAAAATCAAAATTTTCGAAAAAAGTTCCATGTAAAGGGTAGTTGGGTTGGGGGGATTTTTCTCAAAATCTTCCTGTCGCATCCCTGGAAGATACTAAACTTAAATACAAAGTTTGGTATTTTACCGACTTTTCGTTTTTGAGTTATCGTATTCACAGACACACGGACACACGGACACACACACACACACACACACACACACACACACACACACACACACGGACCTTTTTGTGAAAATGCTTTTTTTGGATATTGGGGACCCTAAAACGAATATTTCCGGTGAAATCTCGGTATCGAATTTGTGGGTGGAGTGCAATACTTTCTCTATACACTATGTACATAGTACGTATACAGAAAGTAATAAAAAGGGCTACAGAGACTAACTCAGAAAATTTAAAACATAAGTTTTATTTGTAATGTAAATATATTTTACTTTTATATCTTTTAATATACGACATTTTAATCAAATCTTTTGAGCCATTTTTGAGAAAGTAAACATTTTGAAAATTTTTTCCATGTAAAGGGTAGATTGTGATGGGGTGATTTTCTTGAAAATCTTCGTGTTGCATCTTTGGAAGGCGCTCAACATAAATACCAAGTTTGGTATTTAACGGTCTTTTCTTTTTTTAGCTATGCTGTCCACACACACACACACACACACACACACACACACACACACATACACACATACTCATGCATGCATGTACACAGACACAAACACTGACCTTTTTTCTAAAAATACTATTTTCGAACACAGGGGACCTCAAAACATATATATCCGTTGAAATCTCGACATCAATTTTTTGGATGGAATACGATACTTTCCCTGTAAACTGTGTACATTGTGTGTACCTAGTGCTGGAGAAAGTAAAAATAAAAAATCTGATGTGTTCCATTCACATGACTTTCTCTATATCAGTGCAACAAATTATTCTATTTACTTCATCTAATGGAGCAAAAATTAGCAGAAATAGTCTTCTTACTTACTTCCTTGTTAGTAGGTACCATAGGTTAAAGTGATAGTCAAAAGCTGGTTGCTATGTAACTGAAGTTCCTTTGTTTGCATGGACACGAGTTCACAAAGTCCTGTATGAGAAAAGTATAAGTTTTGTACAGCTGAAACCAAAACAAGGAATATCTCAAAAACAATCAATTCCACGAAAAAATGTATATAACATATACGGTGTGTTTTAACGTGCTCTATATGTGTTGTGTGGTAAGTTTTTGTCCATCTCTTACGGTTTAGCAGTTATGCAAAATTCCGTAAAATTGACCGAGAATAAAGTAGTCTTCAGAGGCTATTCCCAGAAAATTCAAAATATATATTTCATTTGTCAGGTAAATATCTTTAATATGTGATATTTTAACCAAAATCGTTAGAGTCATTTTTGAGAAAATCAAAATTTTCGAAAAAAGTTCCATGTAAAGGGTAGTTGGGGTTGGGGGGATTTTTCTCAAAATCTTCGTGTCGCATCCGTGGAAGATACTAAACTTAAATACCAAGTTTGGTATTTTATCGACTTTTCGTTTTTGAGTTATTGTGTTCACAGACACACACACACACACACACACGGACCTTTTTCTGAAAATACTTTTTTTGGATACAGGGGGCCCTGAAACATATATTTCCGGTGAAATCTCGGTATCGAATTCTTTGATCGAGTGCAATACCTTGTCTATACACTATGTACATAGTACGTATAGAGAAAGTAAAAAAGTGGAACATTTGCAATGTTGTTACTTCCTTTATATCACTAATATACATTATAAAATTATGATTGTGATTCATAACGTTCAACGATGTAATCTATACACGAATTGAAAATTTCAGATCTTTACCTCTCTTACTTTGTGAGGGAAAGGTACATAAGTATCCAAAAATGTCGTTTCGAGAAAATTAAATTTAAACACACAAATGTTTTATAAAACGGAATTGCCTGACAGCTTTAAAAGAATATAAACTAGCATTAAAAATATTTAAATGCTTTTAAAACCTTCAGAACCCCAAGGGTTTGTATTCTCCAAAACTGGAAATAATGGCTATTTTATTTTTAGTGCAAAATCAAAAAATGTGATGTAATGTGATGAAATAAATATTAGCAGAAATTGCCTTTTTACTTGCTTCCTGGTAAGTAGAAGGGAAACAAAGGAAAACACCAGGCTTAAGCGATAGTCAAATCTTTTAAAAGCTGGTCGCTATGTGAAACAATTTAAATTTGGTTCTCTTTTCTTAATAGAAGTAACAGAATAAGAGCCGAAAGGAAAGATGTTTTACCGTTTGAGAAAAGCTTAAGTAGCTTAAAACGGAAAGAAATATTTATAATATAGATTGGATGTTTTAATGAGATATACATTTTTGTGTAGTAAGTTTTTGTCTAGTTCTTACGGTTTACCAGTTACACAAAATTATACAAAGGTAATCCAGAATAAAAAGGTCTTCAGAGGCTATTCCCAGAAAATTCAAAATACAAATTTTGATTGCCGTAAAAATATATTAAGCATATGGTATTTTAATCAAATTCGTTAGAGCCATTTTGAAAGAGTCTACATTTTCGAAAAATGTCCATGTAAAGGGGTAGTTAGGTGAAGGAGGATTTTCATAAAAATGTTCGTGTCGCATTCTTGGAAGATACTGAACACAAATATCAAGTTTGGTATTTAACCGACCTTTCATATTATATATATATATACTTTTTGGATTGGCGGGTCCTCAAAACATGTATTTCCGATGCAATTTTGGTATCAAATTTTTGGGTGGAATGTAATATTTTCTCTACCTACTATGTACAAAGTACATACATAATAGAGAAAGTAAAGAAGAAAAACAAGGATTCGCTTAATTGGAACCTAGTCCTTGAAGGTAATGGCAGCAAAACAAAGGCCATTTCTCATGTATTGTTTTAAAAAAAAAAACTTGGAATGTAATTAAACTGAACTACACATATGAGGTTTGATCGAAAAGTAACGCACAATAATTTTTTTTTTTTTTTTTTTTTTTTGTTTGCTTGGAATTGCAGCTGGAATATTGCAATTTCGCACAGATATAGTTTGAAGTTTTCACTACAAAGAATAGTTTTTCTTTTATGTGCAGCTTTAGAGAGAGAAGCGTGAACTAAGTAACAAAGATGACGTGCATGCTACTGTCTTCCACGTATGAATAGCAGAGAAGTATGGTTCGATATTTGTGGGCCGAAGGGCATCATAAACCGAGTGAAATTCACTTGCGTGGCGTGCACGGGAATGGTTGTATGGACCGTAGCAATGTGTCCATGTAGTGTATTCTTATTAGACGGCCGTGTGAACTTTAGTGATTCCTCATGCTCCGAAAGGCCGGTAACAGCTGCAACCCCGCAGAATGTCAAGAGGCATTGAGGCAGCGATTTTGAACGACCAGCGTGTGCAACTGCGAATCTTATCGCAACAGTTCAACATTTCTTATGGTACATTCGCAATATTCCCCGCTTTCAGACAAAATAATAATTTAGCTGGAGTAATTAAATAAATCTCTATTCTAAATAAAACAGTTCAAGAAAATCCATTTCTATACCACACAGTTGAAATAAAAACTACATTTTACATTTACTTTAAATGTTATTTTGAAAGAAAAAAAATTAAAAACTCACCTGTCTGCTGTACGAAGGGTCCCAGGTTTGATTCCTGGCTACAGGCGTGGAAATTTTTCTCTATCCAAGATTATACGCTATCTTCCACAGCGTCTGGAAATATGAAATGATAATGGTAATACGTGTTTGTGACATAATGTACAAGAACCCAAAGAAAAACTGAAAAACAGCCTTACTATAAATGATCTTCCCAATTATAAACCTAAATGACTAACGTTAGAAGCTACTCAGAAACAAGATGTTGGTATCAATGGAAAGAAAAACTCAAAAATCTTTTGTTATGTTGGTGAACCTGTTGCATATTTATTAATTTCGTTGCTAGGAGACTATGTAACAGAAAAATCGGACGTGTTCCATTCACATGACTTTCTCTAGCTTTTACACAAACAACTTTCCTTACAAAAAGATTATTCTTTTATCTACGACATATTAAGGTAAACATTAGCAGAAAGTGTCTTATTACTTGATTTCTTGTAAGCAGAAGAGATAAAAGAGATTACATTAGGCTAAATCGATAATCAAATCTTCTAAAAGTTGTTCCTATGTGAACTTTGAATGCCTGCAGTAAAACAAGACAGATGAAACGAAACATCACTTCTCGTTTGAGAAAAGTTTAAGTAGTTTAAACTTGCAACCAATTTCAAGGAATATCTCAGAAACGGCCAGTTCTACATAAAAACAAAACAAGCAAACGTATATAACATAAATTGTGTGCTTTAAAGAGATATACAATTTTTGTGTAGTAAGTTTTTGTCTATCTCAAACAGTTTAACCGTTATACAAAATTGTGCAAAACTCATCCAGAGTAAAGAATTCTTCAGAGGTTATTCCCAGAAAATTCAAAATATACAGTCTATCTGTCATGTAAATATATTTAATGTGCGGTATTTCAATCAAAATCGTTAGAGCCATTTTTGAGAAAAACATTTTCAAACATTTTTCCATGTAAAGGGTAGTTTGTGGTGGAGTGATTTTCTTGAAAATCTTCGTGTCGCATCCTTGTAAGATACTAAACTTAAATACCAAGTTTTTAACGGTCTTTTCGTTTTTCAGCTATGCTGTTCTTTCCCTCACACCCACAGACCTTTTTCTAAAATGCCTCTTTCGGACTCATGGGATCTCAAAGTATTTATTTCCGGTGAAATCTTGACATTGAATTTTTGGGTGGAATACAATACCTTCTCTGTCCACTACATATCTCAGCCTGTTGTCACTGTACAAAGCAATTTTAGAAGAAAATTTGGTGTTGAACCACCCAGAGGACCCCAGTATCCGTAAGTGGTCCGCTGACTTCAGAGAATGCATCTGTAAGCGGAAGTCAACAGGTCGTCCATCAGTAAGTGAGAAAAATGTGGAGCGTATGAAAGAGAGTTTCACACTGTCCACAGTAGACACCAGTAGAGAATTAAGCATCCCCCAACAAAGTGTGTGGAAAATTTTACGGAAACTTTTGAAGTTCCATCCATACCGTCTCCAAAAGCCCATATCCTGACATTGTGGTTGTGCACTTTTCCTTACAGATGGAAAGTGGCGTCAAACTAAACACCAATAATTCAATGAAATTTTTAGTTTCCATCCTAAGTTGCATCTCCTCATAGAAATACTTTGTCGTATGGTTTCTCGAAATTGTGCAACGAGAATCTCGGTATCGAGAACTGTGCTCACGAGCGAGGCGACTCGAGTATGCTCGCAACTACAGGCGAAGTAGGTTGACGTATGAACTGTAGTATTAACTGGTTACGTAATAACTATGGCCCGGATAAGTAAGTTAGGATTTTTCAAAGTAGTTTTATGTTTCAATTCGTTTGTATGGTAACAAAACTATAATGGGCATTAAGATTTAAAACTCGCTAAACTTAATTTTGGGGGGGGGGCTTTTTTTTAAAACTCAGTGGAAAATGTATCAGTTTTTTCTTCGGTTGATTTGAATTAAAATTTTTGTTTAATAATTCGTTTAGTTTTGTTTTGAGTGTACATGTGGGGTAGGCCAGGGAAAGAATTTATTACAATTTGTATCTTGGTATAGACATTGTGTGGATGAAATATACGCCAATCATATCTTGCGATGTTGAAGGATCTTTTTCTGCCTATAGGAATATATTAAAAAATAACAGAAAATTTGGAAATCTGGCTGGTTATGTACAGCAACAGTGCTGAAATGTGAAGTTTGTTTTACGTGAGTGCTATATATTAAATTACATGCTAAATTGTTAGTTAAACTGTTCTAGTACGTGTATACTATGCAATAAATGGCATCAAATTATATTGTATGTTATTAACATGCTTTCATGAAGTAAAATATTTTTCATATTTTTATCTATATTATGCCATAAAAGGCCATGAGTAACGAGCGAAAGTGGCACGGCTTTTGACCACCTCTAGGCTGGAGCGTCCTATTCTCAAACGGGAAATTAAAATTTGTTCTTTTCTCTTGAAGTATCTGATTGGATATCGGCCTCTTGATTTTTCTACTATTTCAAATATTTTCGATGTGGGCTTCTCTGCTAGCCATTTACGACACCAGTGCTCATATAGTTAAGTTTGTATGTTCCAGGTGACATATTGGTGAGGTGTATCAATTGTTTTATTTGATACAGGTTGTATGGTATCTTCTTTTGCTGTTTCATTCTTTTTACTTTCTCTACACGTAATATGTACATAGTGTATGGAGCAAGTATTGTCGATACCGAGACTTCACCGGAAATACATGTTTTGGGTCCCCCTGAATCCAAAAAAAAAGCATTTTTGGAAAAAGCTCCGCGTGTGCGTGTGTCTGTGGATAGCATAGCTCAAAAACGAAAAGACCGTTAAATACCAAACTTGATATTTAAGTTTGGTATCGTCCAAGGATGCGAAACAAAGATTTCAAGAAAATCCCCCCATCCCAACTACCCTTTACATGGAACTTTTTTCGAAAATTTTGATTTTCTCAAAAATGGCTCTAAAGATTTTGATTAAAATATCGTTTATTAAAGATATTTACCTGACAAATAATATGCATATCTTGAATTTTCTGAGAATAGCCTCTGAAGACTACTTTATTCTGGATGAATTTTACGAAATTTTGCTTAACTGCTAAACCGTAAGAAATAGACAAAATCTTACCACACAAAAAATATAGAGCACATTAAAGAACGCAATTAAGGTTACATACATTTTTTCGAGGAGTTGATAGGTTTTGAGATATTCCTTGTTTTTGGTTTCAGGTTTAAAAAACTTGTGCTTTTCATACAGGAATTTGTCAACCCGTGTCCATACAAACAAAGGAACTTCAGTCACATAGTAACCAGCTTTTGATTTCACTTTAACCTATGATACTCGCATATTTCGCTTCTACTTACAAGGAAGCAAGTAATAGGACTATTTATTCTGCTAATTTTTTGTCGATTAACATGAAGTAAATAGAAGAATAAGCTTATTAACAATAATTTGTTACACAGAAGTAGAGAAAGTCATGTGAATGGAACACATCAGATTTTTAATACTCTGATGTGTTGTTATTCTTGACAGAACCATCTTTTTATTTCTTTTATGGACTCCATTGAAGAGTATGTGTATGTCTTCAATGAGGGGAAGAGATGGATAAGTGTTTTTGAGATCCATTAGCGTACTAATCGAATCATAAAACACATGAACTGGTTATTTGATTCGATGATTTTCAAATGTTATGTCCATAAACACCCATTCTTCAATATTAAAATATATTTAGAGCACTGTTCTTATATTTGTATTCATCTTGTCATCCAATCGTACATACATCTGCTTATTCTTTATTTCTATTTTTAAAGCTGTTGCCTAATGTGGGAAACAACTTTTTTTACCTAGTGCGTATTGAGTGCTTGCATATTTTAATTGGTTGAGAAGTTTCTCATGATGCATTGCTCTGGTGACAAAACACGACTGTCATTTCGAGGTCACATAACGACACGTATAGTGTAAATTATTGTTAGTGGTCTAAATGACCCATTATGTAGCTAATGCACGTACAGCACATGCAGAATATACACAACTGCTAAAGGCCACAACAGGCATGGGAACCTTGAAGCATTAGTGACAGGCAGGCACTTCGTAAAGGGCAGGCACACTGATCGAATGACCTACAAATAAAATTACTCTTGAGAAAATCATCTAGAATCTGGAGAAAGTTATGTGAATGTAACTCATCAGCATTAAAAAAGATGTGTTACATTTGCATATCTTTCTCTACCTATTCTGTAACAAACTATTGTTACTAAAGATTACCATTGTTTATTATTGTTATTATTACTATATTTCTATAATGTGTTCCTTACTGCATCTTTTCAAATAATTAATATTATATTTCTGTAATTTCTATTGTGTGTTCATAGCTTTACTTAGCTTCTGTGTGTGTTCCATTATTATTATTATTATTATTATTATTATTATTATTATTATTATTGCTATTTTAAGGTGTGTTTATAGGTTTACTTAGCTTCAGTATATTACTTTCTCTACACGAACTATGTACATAGTGTATAGAGAAGATATTGTATTGTACCCAAAAATTCGATACCGAGATTTCACCGGTAATACATGTTTTGAGACTCCCTGAATCCAGAAAAAGCATTTTTAGAAAAATGTCCGTGTGTGTGTCTGTGCGCAGCATAGCACAAAAACGGAAGGACCGTTAAAGCCCAAACTTGGTATTTAAGTTTCGAATCTTCCAAGGATGCGACACAAAGAGTTACAAGAAAATCCCCCCACTGCAAACTACCCTTTACTTGGAATAAATTTCGAAAATTTTTATTTTCTTAAAAATGGCTCTAATGATTTTGATTAAAATATCGTATTTACCTGACAAATAAAATGTATATCTTGAATTTTCTGGGAATAGCCTCTGAAGACTATTTTATTCTGGATGAATTTTACGGAATTGTGCATAACTGCTAAACCGTAAGATATGGACAAAAACTTACTCTACAGAAAATGTAGCTCGCGATAAAACACACAATTTATGTAATACACCTTTCTCTTTTCGTGAAGTTGATCATTTTTAAAATATTCTTGGTTTTTCGTTTCTGCTTTGAAAAACATAGTTTTCTCATACAGGAATTTAACTCCTGTCCATACAAACATATGAACTTCAGTTACATAGCAACCACCAGCTTTTGGCTATCATTTTAACTTACGGTACTCCCTCATTTCACTTGTACTTACAAGGAAACAAATAATAAGACTATTTCTGCTAATGTTTCTCGATTAGCATGAAGTAAATAGAAGCATAAGCTTTTTAACTAAAATGTGTTGCAGAGATGTAGAGAAAGTCATGTGAATGCAACACATCAGATCATTTTTAATTCATTATTCATTATTATTATTAATCATATTATTGTTATTATTGCTATTATATGTATTTATATCGTATACCCAAGGTCACGGGTTTTAACCCGGCGGAGGACGATGGATTTTCTCGGGTGTAAAAATCCTTAGCATGGCTTTCTTCGGAAGAAAAGTAAAGCCGTGGTCCCGTGTTGGAGATTTATGACACATAAAAGAACCTCAAGCCTGCAAAAAATGACCTCTGAGCAAAATTAAACGATCTTTCACGTTCAATATAGAATGAGAGGCTGAGAGCCACAACAGTTAATAGGCGTCCATGTTATTATGTTACTTCTATCGTGTGTTTATAATTTTACTTATTTTCTGCATATTTTCAATTTATTATTATAATTATTATTATTTCTATCGTGTGTTTATAATTTTATTTATTTTCTGTTCTACAGCCCCTTTTATATCTAAGGTCATATGGAGCGCTTTTGCTTTAGAAACAGCTCATTCACTGAAGGTTGTTGAACATTGGGTTTTTAATCATTGTGTTTTCTTCTAACACACACATTTTGCACCTCACATTCATACTTTCTACATTCTGTGAGGGATAGGGAATGAATAAATAATTGTGGTTATCAAAAAATTCCACACCCGGGACCTGTAGTTGAGAAGTTAGCTCGCTGACCACTCGACCACGGCGGCAGTCTTATTATTGTTTGTCTAATGAGTGTTTTATTTCTATCGTGAGTTTAGTTTCACTTACTATTTGTTAATTTCCAAATACTTATTATTGTTTTTTCTAATGCGCGTGCTATTTGTATTGTGTCTCGTATATTTTTATTTGTCAATTGTATGTTCATCTGTATTATTATGTACTATCATTGGGATTTTCCTCTTTGATTGAGCGAAAGAAAAGGCCAATAGGTTAACATGATAGTAAAAAGGTGGTTGCTAAGTGACTGAAGTTCCTTTATTTGCATGGACACGAGTTGACAAATTATGAGAAAAGTAAGTTTTTCATAGCTGAAACCAAAAATAAGGAATATCTAAAAAACGATCAACTCTACGAATAAAATGTATGTAACATAAATTGTGTGTTTTAATGTGCTCTACATTTCTTGTTTAGTAAGTTTTTATCTAAGTCTTACGGTTTAGCAGTTATGCAATATTCCGTAAAATTCGTCCAGAATAAACTAGTCTTCAGAGGTTATTCCCAGAAAATTCAAGATATACATTTTGTTTGTCAGGCAAATATCTTTAATATATGATAATTTAATCAACATCGTTAGAGCCATTTTTGCGAGAATCAAAATGTTCGAAAAAAGTTCTATGTAAAGGGTAGTTTGGAGTGTGGGGATTTTTCTCAAAATCTTCGTGTCACATCCCTGGAAGATACTTACCTTAAATACCGAGTTTGGTATTTTACCGACTTTTCGTTTTTGAGTTATCGTGTTCACAGTCACATAGACACACACACACATATGGACCTTTTTGTGCAAATGTTTTTTTTGGATACAGGGGACCCTAAAACATATATTTCCGGTGAAATCTCGGTATCGAATTTTTTGGTGGAGTGCAATGCCTTCTCTATACATTATGTAAGTGCATATAGAGAAAGTAATTAAAAGAATAACGATTTCACATTTGAGGAAAGTGTAAGTAATTAACATTTTAAATCAATGAGAAGAAATATCCCGGAAAAAGTTAACTATACAAAAAAAACTGCATCTGAAATAAATTGTCTGCTTTAACGAGATCTAACTTTTTTGTGCAGTGTTTGACTATGCTTTAGAGTTTTAACAGTTGTGCAAAAATCTTCCAGAATGAAGAGGTAAATTCAAGATGTACCATTTATTTAGCCTAATGTCCTTTAACTTGATTGGTCACATCGGACGATGAATGGCATTACAAATGATCTCAGGTTTCATGGAACTTAGTTACTTGATATTCGTCTTCTCAGCATAAGGGAAAACCCCAACAAAAACCTTCTTTTGAATGAGAGGCACACTCGTTGCCCCCATACAAAGGTGGTCATATACATGTTATTGACATTTGAATAAATATATTCAATGATATGTTTAAATATCTTTAAAATATATTTTAATAAAAGCACAGCCATTTTTGAGAAAATCAAAATTTTGGAAAGTCTTTCCATGTAAAAGGTAGATCAGGAGGAATTTTCTTGAAAAATCTTCGTATCGCATATCTGGGAAATACTAAACTTAAACACCAAGTTTGGCATTCAACGAACTTTTCATTTTTGAGCTATGCTGTCCACAGGAAAAACACCCCCCCCCCACACACACACACAGGCTGATAGAGAGAAACACATAGACACTTTTATAAAAATGCTTTTTTGGATTAAGGGGGTCTCAAAACAGTACGTGTAAAGAATGTAAAAGGAAATAGCTATTATTCTATGTACTTCAATGCTAACCAAGATAAAAATTAACAGACCTAATTATCACTTAGCTCTTTGAAGCTATGGGGAAAATAAAGGAATATACTATGCAAAGGTGCTAGTCAATTCTTTTATAATAAAATAGCTATGTAGATTGTATTGAAATTTCGTTTTCTTTGCAGGACCAGGATGAAAAAAAAAAAAAAAAACTAGTTTGTTCCATTCACATTACTTTCCCTACCTATTTTACAACAAATTACTCCTTCAAGAGTATCTTCTACATACTTCACGCTAATCGAGATAAGCATTAACATAAACTGTGTTATTACTTATTTCCATGTAGGCACAAGATCGCGGGTTCAAACGCATTACAGGGCGATGGATTTTTTCAGGCAAAAAAAAAAAATCTTTAGTGTGACTTCCTTTGGAAGGGACGCTAGCCGGTAGCCCTGTGTAATTTTTATTTGTACTTAAAAGAACCCTATAACTTGAAAGAAGAAAGTTCCTGAGCAAAACTCCGGCATTTCGCGTCCGCAGGTCGTCATTTCGTCCTACAGTGTCATCTATGGGCGGCGAGCCGAACCTCGTCACTACGGCACATAGCGGCGAACTCATGAACTAGAAATTCAAACCCGATTACGGAAACATTGTAATGATGCCCCTTGCTCCACCTAGGATTTATCGGGCATAATTTAAGTGGCTTATTTTATAGCGCCATTGCGCTATAACACGTCTGTGAAACATACAATTTAGAACTATACTCCTTTTTATGTCAAAACAATGAATTACAATTATTTCTCGTCTTTTCTCGTGTAAGGTATACTTACTATTGTGGCAGCGCCGTGAGTGAGTAACCACTCGCCTCCCATCTAGGCGGCCCGGGTTCGATCCCAAGCGCCCGCATGTGGGATTCGTGGTGGACGAACTGGTGTCTGGGCGGGTTTTCTCCGGGACCTCCGGTTTACCCCGCCACTCATTCCACCAATTTCTCCAATAATCAATTTCGCTTACATTTCATGCCATCCATCTCCATTCGTGGTTTCGTGCCGTTGGCTCCCTGACAGGCTTCTGACCCTTTGTAAGTCCTAGGGGGCTGTCGGTCCTACAAATATGTGGAGGGTAAGCCGATTACGGAACGAAACGAATTAATTATTATTATTAACATTAATTTGGATGAATACTTGATAAATACCCCTTCGAGTTTGGGGTGAGGATTTTGAAGACGCACCACACGGTTCTATGCTAAAATGTAGAATTTTTTTGTCACCCTCCGTGGTATAATGCTTACCATGCTAACTTCATATACCCAAGGTCGCGGAGGACGAAGGTTTTTTTTCGGGTGTAAAAAATCCTTAGCATGGCTTCCTTCGGAAGGGAAGTAAAGCCGTTGGTCCTGTATCGTAGATTTACGACACGTAAAAGAATTTCAAGCCTGATGGAGAGGCCTCTGAGCAAAAGTAAGCAGTCTTTCACGCCCAATATAGAATGGGACGCTGAGAACCATAGCAGTTAAAGAGCGTCCATAAATAACACGCCATTTACATTTTGTAGAATTTTAGAGAGAATCTACTTGTGTTCTCTAGACGAAGTAAGCGATGCAGCACCTCTAGAACAGAAGCCGTTAAAATTTTCACGTACTGTTGCAAGAAAGTGTTGGCATCTTCATTTCATTTCACATCTTCCACTTTTTTCCCCTTTCTTTTGCTGTGGAAGAGTCTTAGCAAAACTTATCTTGCAAGTTGCTATAAAGAGCATTTGGGTCTCCCTTTCATTCTCAATACGGAGCATGCCTCTCCTTCCCTCTGCTAGCGAGGAGCTGCCAGATCTTTAATTAAAGCAACTGTCTTAGTTAGCCTCCCATCTTTCTCCTTGCCGATACCCCACCCTCCCCCTCATACTGAACGCTATTCGTGCTTCGAATCGGGAATTACGGTACATTTGTCTCTCTCTCCCAACTTCTATCTTGGCTTTTCTCAAAATATTAAGCTCCCGTTCCTTCATCCCTATCTTTTTTACCTCTCATTTCAAAAGCTTCGCGTCCTTTCCGCACAGTGGCGCTGCCAATGTTTTCTTCCCGGGTTCGCGTTGAAAATCTTATTTTCTCTTAACGTTCACTGATCCCTGAAAAGTAATAAAACTTTCATTTAGAAGCGTGCACCTACGTAATAATTATCTGCAAACCAGGATCTTTTTAATGACAAATACTTCAATAATAAAAGCTGGATACAATCGACAGTATAATTATGCAAAACGCTTTATCTTTGAATTTATACAAAACTTACCGGTAGACACAATACGAATTGCAAAGTTGAGAAAGTAAATTTTTTGGGAATTTACATTGATTCAAACATGAAATGGAAAACACACACAAAGCTCGTTAATACGTGTCATTGGGGTATTTTTACTTTCCCTATACGTATTATATACATAGTGTGTTGCATCCAAATATTCGATACCGCGATTTCACCGGAAATACATGTTTTGGATCCCTCTGAAACCAAAAAAACATTTTTGGAAAAAGGTCCGTATGTGGTATTTACGTTCAGTATCTTCCAAGGATGCGACACGAAGATTTTCAAGAAAATCCCCCACTCCTAACTACACTTTACATGGAAAAATCTTCGAAAATTTTGATTTTCTAAAAACTGGCTGTAACGATTTTCATTAAAATATTGTAGATTATAGATATATACCTGACAAATAACATGTATATTTTGAATTTTCTGGAAATAGCCTCTGAAGACTACTTTATTCTGGATGAACTTTACGGAATTTTGTATAACTGCTAAACCGTAGGAGATAGACAAAAACTTAGCACACAAAAAATGTAGAGCACATTAAAACACACAATTTATGTTACATACATTTTTTCGTGGAGTTGATCGTTTTTGAGTTATTCCTTGTTTTTAGTTTCAGCTTTTAAAAAATTTTCTCATACAGGAATTTGTCAACTTTTGTCCATATAAAGGTACTTCATTTACATAGCAACCAGGTTTTGACTGTCACTTTAACCTATGGTAGTCCCTTATTTCATTTCTACTTACAAGGAAGCAAGTAATAAGACTATTTCTGCTAATTTTTCCTCGATTAGAATGAAATAATAGAAGCATAAGCTTTTTAACAGTAATTTGTTGCAGAGATGTAAAGAAAGTCGTGTGAATGAAACACATCAGATTTTTTTACCTCTCACTTCAAAAGCTTCGCGTCCTTTCCGCACAGTGAGTAGGTAGAAAAGTTATATACCACCAAAATATTCGATAACAAGATTTCACCATAAGGTGATACTTCCGTAAATTTGGAAAATGTATGTAAGATATACATTACTTTTCAATATGTTTCTCCGTTTTAAGCCTTCCAAAGAGTAGGATTTCGTAAAATCCTCAAAATAGGCATTTAGGCATTTGTTTGCGAGGTGGCCTCTTCGTTAGGCGTGAATCGTTTTCCGCAGAGCCACTATTTCAAGTTTGGAAATAAAAATAAGTCACTGGGGGCCAAATCTGGTGACTACGGTGGATGTTGTAGTAATTTGAACCTTAATTCTACAGGTTTTGCCACCGAAACTGCGCAGGTGTGCACCCTTGCATTGACTTGATGGAAGAGAATCTTTTTCTTTGCTAGATTTTATCCATTCAACCGGTGCAATAACGATGCATAATACTCTTCATTTATCGTTCTTCCTTTCTGCAAGCAATCAATGTAGATGATTCCGCGTGCATCCCAAAAATCCGAGACCATCATCTTGTCTGCATATTTCACCACCTTGCCTTATTCGGAAACAGTTTGCCTTTAAAACCCACTGTTTCGACTATACTTTTGTCTCTGGAATGTAATAATGTATCCACAGCTATGTATCGACGCAGAAACTCGTCAGGATTGTGACGGAAAATTGCCAAAAAGTTTCCGAATCGCTCACAGGATTGCGTTTATTCTCCATTGAGGGCAAATGTGTTATCCATCTTGCCATCTTTTAAATATGTGTTTAATCACCGCAATTGATTCAATCGCCTATGGCAACGAAGCCACGTGATGGATATAGCTGCAACTTTAACTGCCATCTAGTAAGAGAGGACGGTTACTAAATACAAACTTTTTTGATGCTATGAGTATAATTTCTTGGACTTTCTAAGGACTTATTAAACGTCCCCTATATATAAACAGAGCCGTTACGATATGACCAGTAGCTAAAGCGACGTTAAATACCTATAGAGAGGGGGAGTGGAGTTGGGTTGTGTCGGGGGAGAAATAGAATATGCTCCAATTTTGTTAATGATCCGACTGTTGCATGTTACAGATGGTTGCATACATTAAGACACGTTGTTCCTATTATGGCCGACAGTCGGTGCAAAGTCTCCTCGGGGGGAAATATCAACAACCGCTTGCTTCGTTGGCTGCCAGCAGACTGCTTTAATAGTTTTCAGCACTATCTACACCTGCCACATTTAAATAATAGAATATTGCGATTACAAATGTGATTTAGCAAGTACATTACTTGGTAAAAACTATGACATCGCTTCAAAGCCCTCACATAGCTACCACCTCTTAAAGGATTTGACCATCTTAAGCCCAGTATATTTCCCTAAGCCATTGTACTTACAAGGAAATCTTAACATACTAGTCGTATAAAGTAACGCATGTATGTATATACTTATTTGTATATGTAACCATTAACACAAGCAAAGGCCGCGCCGTGGCCGAGCATTTAGACCACTCTCCTCTCGTCTAGACGGCCCGGGTTCAATCCCATGCGATCGCACGTGAGGTTTGTGGTGGACAAAGCGCCGCAGGGGCGGGTTTCTTCCATGATTTCCGGTTTCCCCGGTCATCGTATTCCACCGGTGCTCCATCTTCATTCCATGTATCACCAGTGGCATCGCCTGCGGTGCCACAAGTAGTAAAAGCGGGTGTTAAACACTACAACAAAAAAAGTAATATTATTTTCTAGCTTATAATCCGAAATTTTATTTCATTTCACAGATGCCAGCGCCGCTGTTTACCAAGGAGAGGGCCAGGTTCGATACCCAGTACCGGCGTGAGGATTTTCTCCCACTGGGAGACCTGGTCCGAGGTGCACTCAGCCTCGTGAGGTACCTGGGGAGCCAATTGAGGATCTACTTGAGGAAAAAGTAGCGGCTGAAGTTTGCGTAGGCCGCATTAACCGGCCGGGAGGGTCTCGAGGCACTAACCACGTCTTACCCTCCAGTGCTACACCCCATCTATGATGCCTGTAATGAGCAGACATAGAGGACGCAGCGGTCGAGCGGTAGGCTTTGGCCCGTCTTTGAGCTGTTGTGCTACGGAGATTAGTTTTAATTCCATTTCACATAATTACGTATTTCATGTGGTGGCTATAAAAGCTCGCAATACCATCTATATCTTTCTCAATGATTGTAATACTCAAACATTACCAATGTAAGAAAAATAATTATCTACTTAAGTTTTACAGCCTCAAACACAACAAATTAACAGCGAGTTCTATAGGTATTAATAGTTTATCTATTATCTGACACTGGTCATGGAGTAATAAAACAATGAAATAATTACAAAGGATATTATGATGCGACTGCAATGTAATGGCAAGGCTGAAAGACTTTACACAATTTTGAATTGCGTTATATTATACTGTAATAACTGGACAATATCCAGCCAGGTAAAAGATCCCTTATCTTAATTACCTTCATACGATTATTTGTTGTGTAGTGATATAAAATAATATAAAAGCATTCGGCATAATAACATTGATTACAAAGGTTTTATGGGACCCATACATTATTAATGTCGAGTAATACGTAAATAAGCCGATGTTAACATCCAAAAATTAAGTGTTCAGCTCCTAATTTCGAACATTCACTTATTATAATTTGTAGTTTCTGAATGTTTGTAACCAGCGGGTTTTTTTTCTCTGTGGGAAATTTGTGATGCTTTATAAGCAGAAAAACAAACTAGATGACATATTAAATAAGTGGGCATGTATAACATATATAAGAGTAACAGTATCAAACCAGACGAAGTACCACTTCTTCTTGCTCTCCTCCTTTATACGCTCATTTTGTTGTCTTTTTTGTTTTACTTTCTCTACACGTACCATGTACATAGTGTATAGTGAAGATTTTGTATTGTACCCAAAATTCGATACCAAGATTTCACCGGAAATACATGTTTTGGGACCCCCTGAATAAACAATCATTTTTAGAAAAATGTGTGTGTGTGTGTCTCTGGGCAGCATAGCTCAAAAACGAAAAGTCCGTTGAAAACCAAACTTGGTATTTATATATGGTATCTTCCAAGAATGCGACACGAAGATTTTCAAGAAAATTACCCCACCCCCAACTACCATTTACATGGAAAATTTTTCGAAAAGTTTGATTTTCTCAAAAATGGCTCTGACGATGTTGATTAAAAGATCGTATATTAAAGATATTTACCTGACAAATAAAATGTATATCTTGAATTTTCTGGGAAAAGCCTCTGAAGACTACTTCATTCTGGATGAATTTTACGGAATTTTACATAACTGCTAAACCGTAAGAGATAGACAGAAACTTGATACACAAAAAATGAAGAGCACGTTAAAGCACAACATTTGTGTAATACACACCTTTTTTCGTGGAATTGATCGTTTTTGAGATATTCCTTATTATTGGTTTCAGCTTTGAAAAACTTATACTTTTCTCACACAGGAATTTGTCAACTCCTGTCCATACAAACAAAGAAACTTCAGTCACATAGCAACCAGCTTTTGACTATCACTTTAATCTATGGTATTCTATTATTTCGCTTCTACTTACAAGGAAGTAAGTAATAAGACTATCTCTGCTAAATTTTGTCGATTAGCATGAAGTAAATAGAAACACAAGGTTTTTAACAATAATTTGTTGCAGAGATGTTGAGAAAGTCATGTGAATAGAACACATCAGATTTTTTTCTTGTGTTTTCTTGGTAGTTTTATATATTATGACGTCACTTATCTCTTCGCAACTGATATTTTCTCTAACTAGCGACGAATCACCCCAAATGTGACAATACAAAAGTCACAGCTTTATTGGCAAGAAACCGTAATTACAAACTGTGATATTTTTGGTTGTTCAACTGTGTTTTTGTATATTCTTTTTTTCTCAGTTACTTTTCTTTCTGTTTAGTGTCCTAAAAGCTATAATTAACTATTTGTTTGATTCTATTGTTTAATAATATCTAACTACGTGCGAAGAAATGCACGACTATTAGATAATTGCAAACTAAGGTTAAAGGTGATACTGCTAAACCTTCCAAACCTGGCAATGCTATGTATTTTAGCTAGTATATAATACAAACAATATTACAAATGTTTATCTGAATTAACATGAAGTAGATAGAAGGATAATATTTTAAAGAATAATTTGTTGAAAAATCTGATGTGTTCCATTCGCAAGACTTTCTGTACATCGCTGTAACAAATTCGTATTAAAAGCTTATTTTTCTATCTACTTAATGATAATCGAGATAAACATTAGCAGACACATTATTAATTACTTGCTTTCTTGTAATAGAAGGAAAATAAAGGAATACACTAGGCTAATACAAATATCTTAAAAGCTGGCTGCTATGTGGATGAAATCAGTTTCTATGCAGGGTCAGGAGTTTAAATCTTTTTGGTATGAGAAAAATTAAGTATTTTTAGTCTGAAACAAATAACAATGAATATCTCAGAAATGGAAAATTCCACGAAAAAAAAACCGTATATAACATAAATTGTGTGTTTGAACATGATTTACATTTTGGTGTAGTAGATTTTTGTCTATCACTTACGATCTACCAGTTACGCAAAATTCAACAAAATTCATTAAGAATAACGAGGTCTTTAGATGCCTTTCCCAGAAAATTCAAAATATACATTTTATTTGTCATATAAATACGGCATTTTAATAAAAATCGTTAGAACCATCTTTGAAAAAATCAAAATTTTCGAAATTTTTTCTCTATATAAAGGGTAGTTTGGGGTGGGGGGATTTTTCTCAAAATCTTCGTGTCGCATCCTTAGAAGATGCTAAACTTAAATACCAAGTTTGGTATTTTACCGACTTATCGTTTTTGAGTTATCGTGTTCACAGACACACGGACCTTTTTCCAATAATGCCTTTTTTTTTTTTTTTTTTTGGTTACAGGAGACCCTAAAACGTCTATTTCCGGTGAAATCTCGGTATCGAATTTTTGACGTGTAGACGAAGTAAAAATGGGTGGAGAAATTAATGCGAATATAACACATCAGACATTTTATTTTAATTCATATACGAGGCGGTCCGGAAAATAAAGCACCTTTTTCTTCAACCGCCACAGCAGCGCTAGTGTCGCAGTTCCTTGTATGCGCCCTCGTATATCTAGCTCATTGTCCACTGACGCAATCACAGCTGGATTATGTTGTGTTTGCAGTGGTTAGTGATCATTCAAAATTTTTAACACAATTTCAGATCCCGGCTTCTGTGAAGTGGGACCCGCAATACGATTTTTGAATGCAAGGAATGTTGAGCTAGCTGAAATTCAACTTCTAGAGATTTACGATTGATTTGCAATGATATATGGAATGGTGAGAAAGTGGATTAAGTAATTCAGTGATGGGTGATCCAAGATTCCTCATGAAAACACGGGGCGGGCGGCCTTCTGTTGTCACTGATGGTTTGGTTGTATAAGCGAATGATGCAATTCGGAAAACAGGCGGTTCATAAGAAGAATCCCTTGTGCTGTGCTTCCGTAAAACGGTATTCAACACTGCCGAGTTTTTTTTTTGAAGAAGGCATAAAAAAAATTGACTACCCGCTGTTAATATGCTTGAAAATGGTGGCAACTATATCGAAAACTCTGATGTATTCCATTCATATGACTTACTCTAGCTGTTCCGCTTAAAAACTATTCTTACAAAGGTTATCTTTTATGTATACCATGCTAATCGAGATAAACATTAACAGAATTGGTGTTAATACTTGCTTCGTTGTAAGTAGAAGGGAAATAAGGGAAAACATATGGCTAAAGCCTTTGAATGGCCATCAGTAAAACAAGAGAGATGAAAGGGAATGTGACTTCCAATTTGAAAAAGGTCACGTAGTTTAAAATTGAATTCAATATTAAGGTATATCTCGGAAACGGTCAAGTCGGCAAGAAAAACTGTATCATATAAGTTATGTGTTTTAACGAGATCTATACATTTTGTGTGGAAAGTTCTTGTCTATGTTTCACGTTAAACGTATCTTTTTAATTAATATATGTCATATACATTTATTCAATTCAGCAAAATTTAACCATAATAAAGAGGTCTTCGAAGACTATTTCTAGAAAATTCAAGATATATTTTATTTAGGATGTAATATTTTATTATACGGTATTTTAATTAAGTCATCCTCTATGGTGTAGTGGATACGATGCTAGCCTCTGAAGCCCTAGATTGGAGGTTCAAACCTGGTGGTGGGTGATGGATTTTTTACGGAGGCAAAAATCCTTAGGTTGACTTCCTTCTGAAGGGAAATAAAGCCAATGGTCCCGTGTAATACTTATTTTAATGTAAAACAATCTTATACCTTAAAAGAAGGTTTCGCATCCGAAAGTTGTGATTTTGTTTTACAGTGCCATCTGTGGGAGACAAGCTGATCCCTCGTCACCATGTCGACATAGTGGTGAACACACGAACTAGAAATTCAAATCCGATCATGGAAACATCGTAATGATGCCCTTTGCTCCATTTAGGAGATACAGGAAATTTTACTACTACTTTAATCAAAATATTTAGAGCCATTCTTGATAAAAACAAAATGTTAAAACATTTTTCCATGTAAAGGCTGGTTTTGGGAGAGAAATTTTCTTAAAAATGTTCGTGTTGCACCCTTGGAAGGTACTAAACATACACACTAAGTTTATTATTTAACGGTCTTTTCGTTTTTGAGCTGTGCTGCCCTCAGGCAGACACATATACGAATATTTTGGTGGAATGCAATACCTTCTTGTGTATTTACATTGTGTGTGCTACAGAAAGTAAAACTAGCTTAAGGAATGCTTTACAAATAAATGTTATGAAAACAATTATTTTATGCATTTTTTACTTTCTCTACACGTACATATACATAGTGTATGGGGAAGCTATTGTATTCCACCGAGATTTCACCGGAAATGTATATTTTAGGGTCCGCTGTATCTAAAAAAAATAGTTTTAGAGAAAAGTCCGTGTGTGTCCGTTAACACGGTAACTGAAAGTCTAAAAATCGGTAAAACACCAAACTATTTATTTAACTTTAGTGTATTCCAGGGATGCGATACAAAGACTTTGAGAAAAATCTCCCCAGCCCAAACTACCCCTTACGTGGAAAAATGTTAGAACATTTTGATTTTCTCAATAATGGCTCTTACGATTTTGATTAAAATATCGTTTATTAAATATATTTACATGGTAAATAAAATGTATATCTTCATATTTCAGGGAACAGCCTCTAAAGACTCCTTTCTTCTGAATGAATTTTGCTGAATTTTCAAAAACAGTAAACCGTATTAAGACAAAAACTTACTGCTCAAAAATGTTGACCGCGTTAAAACACAATTAATGTCATAGATATCTTTTCGTGGAGTTGACATTTTTTTGAGATCCTTGTTACTGGTTTTAGTTTTAAAATACTTAAAATTTTCTCACAAAGAAAGTTGCAAGCTCCTGGCCATCCATAGAAACGGTTCTCAACCACAGAGCCACCAGCTTTTAAAACATTTGAGTATCGGTTTAGCATAGTGTATGCCCTTATTTCCTCTCTACTTATATGTAAGCAAGTAATTAAGATAATTTCTGCTAATATTTATCATAAAAGTAGACAGAGGAATAAGCTGTTTATCAACAATTTGTTACAGAAATGTAGAAAAAGTCATGTAAATAGAATACATTTTGTTTTCCAAACCAGTACTTACTTTCAGGTCATTTCTTGAAAATTCTACGTTCTCTCCAACACACCTTCACAGACAGCTAATACGGTAGTCAGGGAGCTTCCAGAGAAAATAATCTTTTCTTTCTCGCAAAGCCGAAATGAGAGAAATCTGGAGGCTGCTCCCTGGCATTTCACTAAGGAGATTAGGAAGAAAAATAATCTTCAGCATGTACCTTGCATTATTAGCCACGTGATCATCTTGGGAGGGTCGGAGAAATTGGTTATTCTGGAGCAGTATTTCTCAGATTCGAAGAAATGAGACCTTTCCAACCCTACATTAATCAGCATTCAAGATGTCTGCACACAACTCTATAAGAGCCCTCGCCATATATATTATATTTTCCTCGGGAAAAGATGAAATGAGGAAGGAAAACTTACTAAAAACCCCAGCCATCTCTCTCTTTTTCACACCGAGAAAAAAAAATATATAAGAAGACTCGTGCAGAAATATGATGAAGAAAGAAGTGGGGACCAGAGCAGAGAGAAAGTTAATGAAAAGAAGACACAAGCATGGAGGAATGAGAGTGAGTGAAGCTGGGCGCAAGCTCTATCTCACTCGCCCCCGTGTTTTGGTTTTCATTCGCTGCCGTACCCCCTCCCAAAAAAAAAAAAAAAAAAAAAAAAAAAACTCATCTAGGAAACCGAGAGCCTGCATGGATGTGCCAGGAAAATGAAATTGGGCCCCGCACTTCGCTTTAGTGTGTGCGCACACCTCCCCCCTCCAACACACGTGCCTTGGGAGAGGTTGGTCTCTCCTATAATATAAAAGATATATAATAAGAAGAGAGCGTTCGTTATGATGGTTATATTCCCGAAGGATGAATCGGTCTTCTGTATGTGTTCCCAACTCTCCGCTTCTACATACCTTTACGTTACCTTAATGAAAATGTTATGTTATGCTAAAATAAATTATGATCTTTATTTAATTGTGGTTGATGTCGCTTTAAGATATTCTTTATTATAAAATGGAAAATTGGGTTTACCTGTATACCATAAAATTGTATGTATTTCACCCACATGACATTTCACTGCCTCTACACATACTATTTACGTAGCGTATAGAGAAAGTATTCCATTCCACTCGAAAATTCGATACCGAGATTTCACCGGAAATACACGCTTTAGTGTCCCCTGTATCCAAAAAAGTGTTTTCATAAAAGATCAGTGTGTGTCCGCGTGTCGGTACATCTGTGAAAACGAAAAGTCGGTAAAATACCAAACTTGATATTTAACTATAGTATCCTCCAGGGATGTGACAAGAAGCTTTTGAGAGAAATCCCCCCACCCCAAACTACCCTTTACATGCAAACATTTTCGAAAATGTTGATATTCTTAAACATAGCTCTAAAGATTTTTGACTAAAACACCGTATATTTAAGACGTTATATGGCAAATAAAATATATATCTTGAAATTTCTGGGAATAGGCTCTAAAGACCTGTTTATTCTGGATGAATTTTACTGAATTTTTGTAACTGGTAAACCGCAAGAGTTAGACAGAAACTTACTACACAAAAAATGTAGATCACGTTAAAAAACACAATTTATAGCATATAAATTTTTACTTTCTCTATACGTACTATGTGCATAGTGTATAGAGAAGGTATTGTACTGCACCCAAAAATTTGATACCGAGATTTCACCGGAAATGCATGTTTTATGACACCCTGAATACAAAAAAAAAAGCATTTTTAGAAAAATGTCCGCCTGTGTGTGTGTGTCTGTGGGCAGCATAGCTGAAAAACTAAAAGACCGTTAGATACCAAACTTGGTATTTAAGTTCAGTATCTTCCAAGGATGCGACACGAAGGTTTTGAGAAAAATCCCTCCACCCCCAACTACCCTTTACATGGACATTTTTTCGAAAATTTTTATTTTCTCAAAAATGGCTCAAACGATTTTGATTAAAATTTCGGATATTACACATATTTACCTGACAAATGAAATGTATATCTGAAATTTTCTGGGAATAGCCTCTGAAGAGTAGTTTATTCTGGATGAATTTCACTAAATTTTGAATAACTGCTAAACCGTAAGAGATGGACAAAAACTTACTACACAAAAAGTGTAGAGCATATTAAAACACACAATTTATGTTATATACATTTTTTTCGTGGAGTTCGTCGTTTTTGTGACATTCCTTATTTTTGGTTTCTGCTATGAAAAACGTATATTTTTCTCATACTCGAACTTGTCAACTCCTATCCATATAAACAAAGGAACTTCATTGACATAGCAACCAGCTTTTGACTATCACTTTAATCTACGGTTGTCGCTTATTTCGCTTCTACTTACAAGGATGTGAGTAATAAGACTATTTCTGCTAATTTTTTTCTGATTAGTATAAAGAGTAAATAGAAGTATAAGCTTTTTAAGAATTATTTGTTGCAGGGATATGGAGAAAGTCATGTGAATGGTACACATCAGATTTTTTTTTAATGTAGCCTAACATCCTTTAACCTAGTTGATGGTATCGGCCATGTATGAAATTGGTGAAATGATGCTCAAATGATCTCGAGGTCCATGGAGTTTAAAGTTAGTAACTCGGCATTGCGAAAACAACCTTATCACCGTAAGCGAGATTCGAGCTCACGACGTTTTGAATTTTAAGCAAGCTATCTCCACTACTCAGGCGGGTCACTTTTAAGACAAGGGCTCGCTGTACTGATATTGACGTCACTAATTACGCAATGCACGGAGAAGTTTTCATTAGAAGTACAGTCTGGGCTAAAATCGGAGTGGGGTATGGAGCAATACATCAAAACAGATACCAAACTCATTAGAGAGGGGCTCGCGTGGATTAGACTAGGGGCACGACGGAGCACAAACATTGCTGACGAGAACGGTGTAAGAATCTGTCCCATTTGCGAGGAGAAAGAGTCGTGGACCTATATCTTGGTAAGATGTAGGGTACGGAGGAATAGAGGGAAACATATTTACCGCGATCCTTTAAGCATGTTGGACGTTGCTGGCAGGCACGGAAGACGTGGACGGGCTAGGTAAATTTATACTTAAGGCAAGACAGCTGAAATCTGAGAAGATTGACAATAGAGAAGTGAGTGTGGGGGGGGGGGATAAAATGGCTAAACAAAAATGACTACAACATTTTACATACATATATTGTGTGCCATACTTATGTTATGTTGTGGTTTTATACAGGGTGTTAATGAACAATACCGAAATAATTTGCGAGATTGTGCACGTGACTGATAAGAAATTTGAGATCAGCGATGCATGGTCCCCGGATAAACATAACCCAACTACATAGCGTTAAACGTGAGGGTATCAAGTGCTGATAAGTCGGTGTTAAAGCAAGTAGGTTTAACAAATGGCTTAGAATGTCTTTAAAACTGCCGCCCGAGTATAGGAATATGGATTTTTAGCATCTCTTTACTAGCGTTCTCAAAAATCATTAAAATCTCAAACTAATCACTTTACACTACGACTCTGAGAATTCATTAACTACGTTCTTGAGTTATGAATCCTACTCTGAAGTAATTTTTTCAACTGCTCTGGTGGTTTAATGCGTAACGCGGGAGCTTCTATCCTAAAGATCACGAGTTCAATTCCTGTCATAGAGTAAATGTTTATTATTATTTTTTCCATTCCAGAAGAAGTGCCGCGATACGTGAACGAGACCCGAACTCGGAAACTATCTTTCACTTGAAAGCCAGTATCATAACCAGTACGCTAGAGAGGTACGGTGTAATATGTCCCTTTGTTTTTCGCGTTATGCTCGTCTCCTATCTCAAATTACTTATTTAAGTAATCTACATATTCTATGAACATATTTTGGTATAGTTCATTAACATCCTGTATATTGTGTACATAATATGATATATATATTTCTTAAGTGTGTTTGTCTATTACAATAGGGTACATGAATGTGTAGTAAATTTAACTTCTTGTATTTAAATATCTTTGCCTTTTTATTTTCGAGTTTGCGCTTTTAATTCTTTGTTGTTGTTTTAATATTGCTTACTACTTTGTGGAGAAGCAATTACGGTCTGTGGACCCATGATGTATGATACTATTATGGCAATAAATATACTCATATATTCATTCAGGCGTTTAAGCCGACTGGCGAATACTCTAACGACCCGGTATATATGCAAATGCTAGGCGGGTGTTTTGAAATAAGAATTAAGGATTAGGCAGTGCAGATGGACCCAAATTTCCAGGCTCCCAGCTGGCCAGCGTGCGTCAACCACGTACAGCAATAATCGCCGTTTAGAAGAAGTCGTTGATCGCCACGCGATACCAAGCAGCGCACTCATTAACCTTACAGCCATAACCATTTACTGGCCGTCAATATGAAATGAGCGGGCTATCTGCGTTTCCCACGTTTCTCCTCTATACCGGTGATTCACTCACTTTCTCTACATCTCTGCAACAAATACTCTTAAAAATCCTATGCTTCTATTTACTTCATACTAATCGAGAAAAAATTAGCAGAAATAGTCTTATTACTTGCCTCCTTGTAAGTAGAAGCGAAGTAAGGGAGTACCATAGGTTAAAGTGAAGTCAAAAGCTGGTTGCTATGTGACTGAAGTTCCTTTGTTTGTATGGACAGATGTTGGCAAATTTTTGTATGAGAAAAGTATAAGCTTTTTAAAGCTAAAACCAAACACAAGGAATATCTAAAAAGCAATCAACACCACGAAAAAATGCATATAACATAACTTGTGTATTTAAACGTGTTCAACATTTTTTGTAAGGTAAGTTTTTGTCCATTTCTTACGGTTTAGCAGTTATGTAAAATTTTGTAAAAAGCATCCAGAATAAAGTAGTCTTCAGAGGCTATTCCCAGAAAATTAAAAATAAACATTTTATTTGTCAGGTGAATATCTTTAATATGCAATATTTTAATCAAAATTGTTAGCCATTTTTGAGAAAATCAAAAATCAAAATTTTCGAAGAAAGTTGAGTTCAATTTACCAAGACATTTTGTGTAATATTTTCACGCGACATGGAAAATAGAACTGGCGTGTTATTTATGGACGCTCTTTAATTGCTGTAGTTCTCAGCGTCCCATTCTATACTGGGCGTGAAAGACCGCTTAATTTTGCTCAGAGGCCTCTCTATCAGGCTTGAGGTTCTTTTGCGTGCCGTAAATATACGACACGAGACCAACGGCTTTACTTCCCTTTCGAAGGAAGCCATGCTAAGGATTTTTACATCCGAAAAAATCCATCGTCCTCCACCGGGTTTGAACCCGTGACCTTGGGTATAGCATGGTAACCATTACACCACGGAGGGCACCACCAATCACAAAATGCGCACGATTATGTGCTACTTCCGAACTGGAAGAATACGTTACTTATCAGCATAAGTGTTGCGACTAGCCAGTTTACGAGACGCAATCGGATGTTCCAAATGTAAATATTGGAAAGGTACGATACAAGTCCCATTTCCTAAGGTGACCTCAAAACTGTTGACATCCACATCTTCTACTCATCGTTGGTTAGTCCTCTGCTAGAGGCAATGCGTAATAAACTCACTTCCAAGTATTGACGTAATGCGCGGACAAACGACTGGTTTGATTCGAATTGTCTTCAACCCGGGGGTTATGAGCTTCAGTGAGTGCCAAATTTTATCAATGAGTATTTGTTAATGCACTAGGTCAGCAGGAAAATTCTGGGGTGTTCCATCTTCTGTCTAAACTAGATCATGGATTTTTAGGCAACTAAAATTAAAATTTAAGAACCTAAAAAGGATTTAACCTTTAAAGCATGTCCTTAAAATGCCAGAATTAATAACTAACAAATCACATCAGAATGCACATAAACGTTAATGATGTCACAACTAACATCAGAGATAAAAATATTTTATCATACAACCAGTATGTGTTTATTGATCTTAAATTCTTTTATTCTTATGGGAGGGACATTAACCCTTTTTTCTCGCCAAATGATATCCTAACTAAAACAACAGAATGAGTGAGCAGCGAATGCAAGACAAATCTTATGTATTCTATTAATATGACTTTCTCTACATCTCTGCAAGAAGTATTGTTAAAAAGCTTAGGCTTCTATTTACATCATGCTAATTGAGAAAACATTATCAGAAATAGTCTTATTACTTGCTTCTGTAAGTAGAAGCGAAGTTAGGGAGTATCATAGGTTAAAGTGATAGTGTATAGAGAAGGTATTGCACTCCACCCAATAATGCGATTCCGAGTATTCACCGGAAATATATGTCTTAGGGTCCCCTGCATAAAAAAAGTCATTTTCCGAAAAAGGTCCGTGTCTGTGTGTGTGTATGTGGGTGTTTGTCCGTGTGTCTGTGAATACGATAACTCAAAAACGAAAAGTCGGTAAAATACCAAACTTGGTATTTAAGTTAGTGTCTTCCAAGGATGCTACACGAAGATTTTGAGAAAAATTCCCCCCCCCCCAAACTATCCTTTACATGGAACTTTGCTTGAAAATTTTGATTTTCTCAAAAAAGGCTAACGATTTTGATTAAAATATCATATACCTATTAAATATATTTATCTAACAATGAAATGTACATCTGGAATTTTCTGATAATAGCCTCTGAAAACTGCTTCATTCTGGATGAATTTTACGGAATTTTGCATAATTGCTAAACCATAAGAAAAGGAGAAAGCTTGCCCCAGGAAAAATGTAGATCATGTCAAACACGCAATTTATGTTAATTACATTTTTTTTCATAGAGTTGATCGTTTTTTATATATTCCTTACTATTGGTTTCAGCTTTAAAATCCTATACTTTTCTCGCACAGAAATTTGTCAACTCCTGTCCATAGAAACAAAGGAACTTCAGTCACATAGCAACCAGCTTTTGACTGTCACTTTAACCTATGGTACTCCCTTATTTCGCTTCTACTTACAAGGACGCAAGTAATAAGACTATTTCTGCTAATTCTTTTCTGGACTAGCATGAAGAAAACAGAAGGATAAGCTTTTTAGTAATAATTTGTTGCAGATGTAGAGAAAATCATGTGAATGGAACACATTAGATTTTTTGAAAAACGTCTGTGCTTATGAATAGCATAACTCAAAAACTAAATTACTGTTAAATACCAAACTTGGTATTTAAGTTTGGTATCCTCCAAAGATGCGACAGGAAGATTTTCAAGAAAATCTGTCCACCACAAGCTACCTTTTACATGGAAAAAATTGAACATTTTGATTTTCTAAAAAATGACTCTAACGATTTTGCTTAAAATTTCGTATATTAGTATATCATGAATTTTCTGGGAATAGCCTCTGAATTTTGCTTAACTGCTAAACCGTAGGAGATAGACAAAACTTACTGGACAAAAAATGTAGATCTATGAAAACAGTCAATTATTTGTGGAGGTAACCGTTTCCGAGATATTTCTTGTTATTGGTTTCAATTGTAAAGTACTTTTACTTTTGTCAGACAAGAAGTGTCCGTTGTTCTTTTGTGCTACTCCTGGCCAAGCAAAGAAGCGATTTGTAATGACAATCGCATAACGACAGCTTATAAAACATTTGACTATCTCTTTAGCCTAGTGCATTTACTTTATCTCAATTAGCACTGTGTAGAAAGAGGAATAGTCTGTTGTACGAAGTTTGTAGAGCAGCTAGAAAAAATCATGTGAATGTAACACATTAGATTTGTTTTTTATTTAGGTGGTGTCAAAACATTTATTTCCGGTGAAATCTGGTATCGACTCTTTGATTAGAATACAAAATTTCTCTATCTATTTTACACATTGTACATAGTGCTTGAAAAAGTAATACCTTAGAAACGGTTTGTTCTAGGTAGAGAAAGCCATGTGAATGTAACGCATCCAATTTTAAACTGCGGTAGGGGTTATAAGTACTCTGAACTAGGAACTGTTCTGAACACACACGGAGCCAGCAATAAAAACTTTGGGTGACCGCATCGGTTGTATATCTGCTTCTCTGGAATAACAACCAGGGGAAAAACAAAAACGAAGCGAACATAATTTTAACTTTGGAGCTGGCTGTGTGGAGGACAAGCTTTAATAGTTATAAAAAACCTGGGAGGTGTAACCAGCTGATGAAGATAAAACCATCACAATCATGTTCCTTTTCTTCTTCCACGTTGGTAGTTATGGCATAGAAACGAACGTAATAAACGAGAATAAATAAGGATAGTAAAAAAGTCAGGTATTCAAAAATGACTCAAGTAGGGGGCTTCTCTTTTCTGGAAGATTCCGTAATTAGAATATTTTTCGCCATCGAAACAGAATTGCTGATGCAGCACTGAAGATCTATAAAGGAAGCTCATTATGATCCTGTAATATGCGGCCTCGATCGGTTATTTACGTGATACAATCTTAAAAATAAAAATACGTGACTGACGTTTCAGTTCATTGTAAGTAATAATTATTCTGTATAATATTTTATGACTATGAAGAACAACGATTTAAAATTATTTACCTGATCCCAAAACTCAAATGCTCGTGTTCTTGCATTTTTTCTTTTTACTTTCTCTAGTCCCGTCTGTACAATGTACATCAAGGATGGAGAAGGTATTGTATTGCACCCAAAAATTCGATACCAAGATTTCACCGGAAATACATGTATTGGGTCCCCTGAATCCAAAAAAAAAAAGGTCCGTGTGTGTCTGTGGACAGCATAGGTATCTTCCAAGGATGCGACACGAAGTTTTCCAAGCAAATTCCCCCACCCTTTACATGGAACTTTTTTCGAAAATTTTGATTTTCTCAAAAATGGGTCTAACGATTTTGATTAAAATATCGTATATTAAATATATTTAACTCAAAAATATAATGTATACCTTGAATTTTCTGGGAACAGTCTCTAAAGACCTCTTAATTCTGAGTGATTTCTATTAAATTTTACATAACTGGTAAACCGTAAGAGATAAACAAAAACTTACTACGTAAAAATATAACTCACGATAAAACACACAATTTATGTTATATAGATTTTTTCGTGGAGTTAGCCGTTTTCGAGATATTCCTTGTTAGTCATTTCAGCTTTAAAATCTTATACGTTTCTCATACGGGAATTTGTCAACTCCTGTCCACACAAACAAAGGAACTTCAGTCACATAACAACCAGCTTTTGACTATCACTTTAACCTATGGTACTCCCTTATTTCGCTTCTACTTTCAAAGAAGCAAGTAATAAGCTTATTTCTGCTATTTTTTCTCGATTAGCATGAAGTAAATAAAAGCATAAGCTTTTTAACAATAATTTGTTACAGTGCTGTAGAGAAAGTCATGTGAATGGAACACAGAATTTTTTGTTGTGTATTTTTTATTATGCAATATTTTAATCAAAATTGTTAGCCAATTTTTGAGAATGTCATCATATTAGAAAATTCTTCGGTGTTGGTTTGTAGGGTAGAGATTTTCTTGAAAATTTCACATGACTCTCTCTACCTATTCTACAAACTAACTTCTCACAAAAGGTTATTCCTCTATCTAGTTCATACTGCTGCAGATAAACATTAGCAGAATGATCTCTTTACTTAGATTTTTTTAAGTAGATGAGATATAGCTAAAGCAATAGTCAAATCTTCTAAATGCGCTTTGCATGACCTGGAGTAAAACAAAAAAACAAAACAAAACAAAAAAGCATTTTAAAAAAAAAGGCCGTGTGTGTTATCGTGTGTCTGTGAACCCGATAACTCAAAAACAAAAAGTCGGTAAAATACCAAATTTGGTATTTAAGTTTAGTATCTTCCTGGGATGCGACACGAAGATTTTGAGAAAAATCCCCCCACCACAAACTCTCTTTACATGGAACTTTTTCGAAAATGTTGATTTTCTTAAAAATGGCGCTAACGATTTTGATTAAAATATGGTATATTAAATATATTTACCTAACAAATAAAATGTATATCTTCAATTATCTGGGAATAGCCTTGGAAGTTTACTTTATTCTGGATGAAATTTGCGGAATGTTGCTTAGCTCCTAAACCGTAGGTGATAGATAAAAACTTACTGCACAATTTAGGTTATATACATTTTTTCATGGAGTTAATCGTTTTTTATATGTTTCTTGTTTTAGATTTCAGCTTTAGAAAACAAACTTTTCTCATACAGGAATTTGTCAACTCCTGTCCATAGAAATAAAGGGACTTCAGACACATAGGAACCAGCTTTTGGCTATCGCTTTAACCTATGGTACTCCCTTATTTCGCTTCTACTTACAAGGAAGCAAGTAATAAGACTATTTCTGCTAATTTTTTCTCGATTACCATGAAGTAAATTTAAGTATAAGCGATGTTGATAAAAGTATTTTATATTTAAGATATTCACATGACAAATAAAATGTATATCTTCAATTTTTTGGGAATAATCTCTGAAGACATGAATTCTGGATGAATTCTGCGGAATTGTACCTAATTTATAAACCGTAAGACATAGACAAAAACTTACCGCATAAAAATGTAGAGCTCGTTAAAACAAACAATATATATTAATATACTTTTTTTTCGTGAGGACCGTTTTTGAGATATCCCTTATTATTAGTTTCAGCTTTATAAAAGTTGTACTTTTCTCATACAGGAATTCGCCAACTCCTATCCATACAAACAAGGTATTTCAATCACATAGCAACCAGCTTTTAGAAATTATTACTATCAATTTAGCCTAACGTACTGCCTTATTTCCCTTCCACTTAAAAGGAAGCAAGTAATAAGACCCTATCTGCAATTTTTTTCTCGATTAGCATTAAGTAAATAGAAAGCTTTTTAACAATAATTTATTCTAGAAATATAGAAAAAGTCATGTGAATGGAACACATAGATTTTTAGAGTATTTTAATCTCGCTTTAGCTTAGTATATTCCCTTCCTTACCTTCCCCTTACAAGAAACTAAGTAATACGGTTATTTCTGCAGACGTTTATCTTGATTAGTCTGAATTAAATATAGGAATTTTCGTAAGAATGGTTTGTTTCCGGGACAGGTACAAAAGGTCATGAGAATGGAACACATTTGATTTTTACTTTCTCTACACGTACTATGTACATAGTGTACAGAGGAAGTATTGTATTCAACTCAAAAATTCGATACCGAGATTTCACCAGAAATACATGTTTTAGGACGCCCTGAATATAAAAAAAAAAAATTACAAAAAGGTCCGTGTGTGTGTGTGTGTGTGTGTGTGTGTGTGTGTGTGTGTGTGTGTGGTGTCTGTGGACAGCATAGCCCCAAAATAAAAAGACAAACTTGATATTTAGGTTTAGTATCTTCCAAGGAAGAAAATAAAAGGTATATTTCGAATTTTTTGGGAATAGCCTCTGAAGACCTCTTTATTCTGCATGAATTTTGCTGAATTAGGCTTAACGGCTAAACCGTAAGAGGTAGAAAAAAAAACGCACTACACAAAATGTACCTCATGACAAAACACACAATTTTTGTCATTTATGTTATTGTTGTGGAGGTAACCGTTTTCGAGATATTCCTTGCTATTGGTTTCAATTGTGAAGTACTTAAACTTTTCTCACACAGGAAGTGTCTGTTTTTCTTTTGTTCTACTCCTGGCCAAGCAAAGAAGTGATTTGCAATGACAATCGCATGACGATAGCTTTTAAAACATTTGACAATCGCTTTAGCATAGTGTATTCCCTTATTCCCTTCTACTTATAAGGAACTAAGTAATAACATTCTGCTAACATTTATCTTGATTAGCATTGTATACAAAGAAGAATAATCTTTTGTAGGAGTTTTGTAGAGCAGCTAGAGAAAGTCATGTGAATGTAACTCATCAGATATTTTTTTTTATTTATTCATAGCACGCATTTCCTATGAGATTACGGTATCGAGTTTTTGTGTGGAATGCAATATTTATATACCTACGGACCATGTATGAAGTAGATAAAGCAAAAATAAATAAAGAGTAGTGTAAGTAACCGTGAAAAACCCACACACTCTGATCTTCGATTTAATACCAGCTCTGCAACTGCCAAGTTTTTTGTTTCTAATTTTCACAAAAGAAAAAGCTACTCGTCGCAATAAATTGGCTCCAAATGGGCTCCACGCACAAAAATGTTGGCTCCGAAAACTACTTATATTGCCTTGAATATGTAATTATGATACCGCGTGATGCATTACGTGGTAGCCTTTCACAAAATTGGGCGCAAGATGGAAATATATTCACGATCTATCTTGCAACAAATGCTACTTTTGTGGGTAAACTAAAAGATTCAACACCATGTAATTGTCAAGTTTTGTAAATAATATGATCCAGAAATCAGTTTTATCGTTGATTTACCATTCACATGATCGTCTCTACCTATTCCGTAAAAATTATGCTTGTTCTTCTGTCTACTACAAGCTAATCATACAGAAATGGTCTATTACTTGATTCCTTTTAAGTGTAAGAGAATACACTAGGCTGAAGCGATAGCGAAATCTTTTAAAAGCTGGTCGAGGAGATGCAACTGGATTTCGGTTCTCTTTGAATGGTTACAGAAACTTCCTGTGTGAGAAAACTTTTAAGTACTTCATAATTGAAACCAATAGCAAGGAATATCGCGAAAACGGTTACCTCTACAACAAAAACGTAAAGGACAAAAATTGTGTGTTTTGTCATGAGGTACATTTTTTGCTTAGTACGTTTTTTTCTATCTCTTACGGCATAGCAGTTAAGTAAAATTCAGCAAAATTCATCCAGAAAAAAGGGGTCTTCAGCGGCCATTCCCCAAAAATTCGAGATATACGTTTTATTTCGGACATAGATAGCTTTAATATACGGGATTTTAATCAAGATCGTTAGAGCCATTTTTAAGAAAATCAAAATTTTCGAAAGTTTCTCCATGTAAGGGGTAGTTTGTGGTGGGGGATTTTTTTTTAAAATCTTCGTGTCGCATCCTTGGAAGATACTAAACCTAAATGCCAAGTTTGGTATTTATTGTTTTGGGGCTGTAGTCCACAGGCACACAAGCAAAAGGAATGAAAAATTCCCGTTTGAGAACAGTTTTAAGTATTTTAAAACTGAAACCACTAACAATGAATATCTCAAATATGCTTAACTCCACGAACAAATTAATATGATATATATATATATATATATATATATATATATATATATATATGTGTGTGTGTGTGTGTGTGTGTATTTTTTGTGCAGCAATTTTTGTTACGGTTTACCAGTTATGCAAATATAATTCAGAATGAAGAGGATTTCAGACGCTTTTACAGGAAAATCAAGATGTGCATGGCATTTTATATAAAATATATTTTAAATGTTGTATTTTAATCTAAATCGTTAGGGCCACTTTTGCGAAAATCAGAATTTTATAAGAATATTCCCTGTAAAGCGTAGTTTGGTGTGGGTGATATGTTTGAAAATATCCATGTCGCGTCTTTGGAAGGTGGTAAACTTAAATATCAAGTCTTAAATAACGGAAGTTTCGTTTGTGATTGTAATACTTTGGTAGATCTTAAGCATTTCCGAAATATTCCTTGTTGTTGGTTTCAATTCTAAAATACTTAACATTTTCTCGATGGGAATTTGTTTCTTCTATTTTTTTGTTTTTTTGTTTTTATTTCTGGCCATCCAAAGAGAACTAAATTTCAATCACAAAGGAACCAGGTTTTAAAAAAATTGACTCTCGGTTTAGCCTAGTATATTTCCATGGAAATAAGTAATAAGGCCATTTATGTTTATGTTTATCTTGATTAGCATGAAGTACAGAGTATAAAAAACACCTGTAAGAATATTTTCTTATAGAATAGGTGGAGAAAGTCATATGAATGGAACACATAAAATATTTATTTTTATATCCCGTATTTACAATGTACATCGTGGATAGAGAAGGTATTTTATTGCGCCCAAAATTCGATATCGAGATGTCACCCGAAATACAGGCTTTTGGACCCCTTGAAAGAAAAAGAACATTTTTTTACAAACATGTCCGTGTGTGAGTTTGTGGCAGCATAGCTCAGCAACGAAAA
Source organism: Hymenopus coronatus (assembly GCA_030762935.1). Lineage (NCBI taxonomy): Eukaryota > Metazoa > Arthropoda > Insecta > Mantodea > Hymenopodidae > Hymenopus > Hymenopus coronatus. The sequence continues at coordinate 43,547,540 of CM060899.1, forward strand.
GTCGGTAAGTACTAACCTTAGTACTTGTTTCAGTATCTTCCAATGATGTGACAAGAAGACTTTCAAGAAAATCCCTTCTCCCCAAACTACCTTCACATGGAACATTTTTACTTTCTCTATATGTACTATCTACATAGTGTATAGAGAAGGTATTGTAATGGACCCAAAATTTCGATACCGACATTTCACCGGAAATATATGTTTTGGGACCCCCTAAACCCAAACAAATTATTTCTAGAAAAAGGTCCGTGAGTGTGTGTGTGTGTGTGTGTGTGTGTGTGTGAGTGTGAAAGAGAGAGAACAAGCTCAAAGCGAAAAGTCCGTTAAAAAACAAACTTGGTATTTAGGCTTGGCATCTTTCAAGGACGCGACACGAAGATTTTCAAGAAAATCCCCCTACCTACCTTTTACATGGAATTTTTTCGAAATTTCTGATTTTCTCAAAAATGGCTCTAACAATTTTGAATAAAATATCGTATATTAAAGATGTTTACCTAACAAATAATATTTATATCCTGAATTTTCTGGGAACAGCCTCTGAAGACTACTTTATTCTGGATGAATTTTACGGCATTTTGCATAACTGATAAACCGTAAGAAATGCACAATAACTTACCATACACAAAATGTAGAGCAAATTAAAACACACAATTTATGTTATGTATATTTTTTTCGTGCACTTGATCGTTTTTTGAGATATTCCTTGTAATGGTTTCGCTTTGAAAAACTTATACTTTTCTCATACAGGAATTTGTCTATACAAACAAAGGAACATTAGTTACATAGCAACCAGCTTTTGACTATCACTTTAACATATGGTACTCTCTTATTTCGTTTCTATTAGCTTTTTAATAATAATTTGTTGCAGACATGTAGAGAAAGACATGTGAATGGACACATCAGATTTTTTTTTAAGATATTTTCCTTACAAACGAAATGTGTTACTTGAATTTCCTGGGAATGGTCTCTGAAATCCTCGACATTTTGAGCAACTTGTGTATAAATAGTAAACCGTAAGAGATATACCGAAACCTCTACACAAAAAATGTAGAACTCATTAGAACACACAACTTATTTCCTATACTTTTTATGTGTAAAGTTAACGGCTTTTGAGGTATACCGAATTTTTATTTCAGTTTTAAGGTACTTCAAATTTTCTCATTAGGGAGCAATTTTATTTTCGTCTGCCTCTTGTACACTCCTAGTAAACAAAAAGAACCGAGTTTCAATTGTTTTACTTAGCGACCAGCTTTTACAGGTCTGACCTTGCTTGAGCCTAGTGTATTCCTTTATTTCTCATCTACTTAAAAAAAACTGTTGTGTTCCATTCACATGACTTTCTCTACCTCTGCAACAAATTATTGTTAATAAGCTTATTCTTATATTTACTTCATGCTAATCCAGTTAAACATTAGCAGAAACTGTCTTATTACTTAGTTCCTTTATAAGTAGAAGGGAAATAAGGGCATACACTAGGCTAAACCGACAGTCAAATGTTTCAAAATGTGGTTGCTATGAGACTGAAATCCGTTTCTTTGCGTGGCCAGGAGCTAAGTTCCCGTATGAGAAAAGTTGATAAGTTGAAGTATTTTAAAGGTTAATGACATGGAAATCCTTGCCTGGCCAGGAGTAGACAAGTTCCCGTATAAGATAAGCTGAGGTATCTTAAAAGATAAACAAATAACATGGAAATCCTCGGAAACGATCAACTGCACGAAAAAGTGTACATGACATAAATTGGGATTTTAATGAGATCTACGCTTTTTGTGCAGAAAGTTTTGTATATCTCTTATGATTTGCAGTTATGCAAAATCCAGAAAAAATAATTCAGAATAAAGAGGTCTGCAGAGGCTATTCACAGAAAATTCAAGATATACATCTTATTTGTCATGTAAATAGCTTAATAGAGATTTTAATCAAAACTGCTAGAGCCATTTTCAGAAAGCAAAAACTTTCGAAGTTTTTTCATATAAAGGGTAGTTGGGGGTAGGAGAATTTTCTTGAAAGTCTTCGTGTCGCATCATTGGAAGATAATGAACTTAAATGTCAAGTTTGATATTTACCGGTCCTTTCGTTTCTGAACTATGCTGCCCACAGACACACACACAGACACACACACGGATATTTTTCTAAAAATACTTTTTTGGATTCAAGGAGTCCTTAAACTTATCTCGGTATTGAATTTTTGAGTGCAATACAATATCTTCCCTATACACCAAGTATTAGCACGTGTAGAGAAAGTAAAAGAAGTATTAAGACGAATTGTGGTAATGTTTATCTTAATTAGATTAAAGTAGATAAAAGAATAATATTTTATAAGGAAAGTTTGTTTTTTAGAACTTCTAGGAGAGTCACGTGGAGTACATTAAATGTTTTTGTTAATTGTTTTTTTTTTATTCAAGATAATATTTCAAGGATATTGGTGCAGCATATAAAAGAAATATAAAACTTGCGTTTAAGTTTAAAACGGTAATGGGCAGCATTTTTGGGCAAGTTAGGGAAGGTTGGCTTGAACATAAAGTTATAATTGCAACGGCACTCCCTTGGGAAAGCTAAGTTGCAATTTTAAACAGGTAAGCGACATATGTTGTTGGCAGCCATACTTGCACCTAGCCTTCCTTCCCCACACCATCGCTTTGCGAGAGATCGATGCAACTAATTAAGGACATTTCTAGTATACGATACCTCAGTAATGAGTTACTAATTATTAAATCATATCGAGATCGTTAATCCCATCGATACAGTCAGCAGAGAATTAAAATGGAAACCTCAAGAAGAGATTCGTAAAACTAACTTGATATAAACAAACTTGATACCAAACTTGCACCAGCTACTCCGCCATCTGATCACAGATAGGAAATGCTCTATCCTTATGCATTGTGATTGCTGAAGCACGTTTTTGCCAAGCAGCCATATTTTGATTCTACACTTCTGAGTTAAGTACGGCCTTTGTGGGTTAAATGTACACCCAAAAATAAGATTTTGTGGTATTAAATGTCAATTAAGCAGTATATTTAGATTGTAAGTTTTAAACCAATATATTGGTGAATACGTGTGTGGTGTTTGGTTGTAAATTCTCGAATAGCAGAAGCAAAAACATGGAAAGGGAAATAGGTTAGGATACTTATTTAAGTGATATTGCGGTATTAAATATTCAATTAATTAGTAAATTTAGAGTGTGTTTTAAACCAGTATAATGGTGAAAACGTGTGTGCTGTTTGGTTGTTATTTCTCGAATAGTAGAAGCAAACACAAGGAAAGGGATAGTGTACTTATTTACGTGATTTTTCAGTGGTATACTTATACATTATATATTATCAACAGAACGATTCTGTATTGTTTGTTAGATTTTAGATTTGCAACTCGAAAGGACCGTTGAGAAGCAGCCAAAATTGTCAATCTACTCCGGTTTATAAGAAATCTCTTGCTAATTCGCCCATATAGCAGCGTGTTCCTCGGACTCGGAATGCAATGTATGCAGTCCACAGTGAAAGTCATTATAATTTTTGGAATAATTTCTGATACCTGTCACCCCTTTTTTGGTGTGCACTTTAAAGTTCATGTTGCCAATTGACTAGGCATGAGAGACAAACAATAAGGTTTGATCAAAATTTGATATTTTGTCCTCTTTCTGTTTTAGGCCAAGACATTAAAACAAAATTAAGTTATGACCTAGCCGCGATATATACTGTAATAATACCAATTTATTAATATTAACTTCTGACAAGCTGAAAAATATGATTGCAATAAATATTCCTTCAACTAGAGATCTCTCCCCTTCCATTGTCCTTTGCTCTTTACTTCAAAAACTTAGAAAAAACAATTAATTTGACAGATATTGCGTATGGTGTATATGGTAAAGTGTAAAATCGTAAGATGGCAGCTGGTCACAAAACGTGCTTCAGCAAAACGCAAGTTATTTTCTCTAGCACGTATGTGCAATGTATATAGTAAATACAGAAGGTATTTTATTCTACCAAATATTCGATACCGAGATTTCACCGGAATTAAATGTTTTGAGACATCCGGAATATAAACAAAAAAAAAATAGATATGTCTGTGAACAGCATCGTTCAAAATGTAAATGAAGTTTTATTTATGCACGGTCTTCAACTGCTGGGTTCTCAGCGTCCCATTCTATACTGGTCGAAACACACAGCTTAATTTTGCTCAGTGGGCTCTTTATCAGACTCGAGGTTATTTTACGTGCCGTAAATCTATGACACGGGACCAACGGTTTTACTTCCCTTCCGAAGGAAGCCATTCTAAGGATTTTTACGCCCGAAAAAATCCTCGCCCTCCGCTGGGTTTGAACCCCGACATGAAGTTAAGCAGTACACCACGGAGGGCGACTAATGTAACCCAAAGACGAAAACTCTGAAAAATGCCAAACTTCGTATTTAAGTTTAGTATCTTCCAAGAAAACGATACGAAAATTTTTACGAATATTCCCCAGCCCAAACTACCCTTTATATGAAATAGAACTCGAAGATTTTGATTTTCTCATAATGCCCTTTAACGGTTAAAGAAATTTACATGACAAATAAAATGTATAACTTGAATTTTCTGGGAGCAGCCTCTGAGGACTTCTTCATTCTGTATGACTTTTGCATAACTGGTAAACTGCAAGAGACAGATAAAAACATATTTCACAAAAATGCAGAGTTCGTTAAAACACTGATTTTGTGTCATATAGGTTTTTATTTTTCTAGCACGTGTGTACCATGAAGTAGTGGATAGAAGGTATTATATTCCACCCAAAAATTCAATACCGAGATTTCGCCAGAAATACATGTTTTAGCATCCTCTGAATATTAAAAGAAAAAAATAGATACATGTCCGTGTGAGTGGGTGTGAGTCTATGAACGACATAATTCAAAATCAAAATGTCGGTTAAATACCAAACTTGGTATTGAAGCTTCAATATCTTCCAAGGATGTGACACGAAGATTTTCAGGAAAATCCCGTCACACCCAAAATACTCTTTACATGGAACATTTTTAAACAAAATTGATTGTTTCAAAAATGGCTCTAACGACTTTGATTAAAATACCAGATTCTTAACATATATTTTATAACAAAGAGTATATATTGAATTTTCTGGAGTATCCTTTGAAGACCTCTTTATTACAGATGACCTTTGTATAACTGGTAAATCGTAAAGGATAGACAAAATCGTATTGAACAAAAATACTCGTTTTTGCTGAGTTAACCGTTTCCGAGATATTCCTGTTACTGGTTTCAGATTTAAGCTACTTAAACTTTTCTCAAACGGTATGACATCATTGTTTTCGTCTCTTTTGTTTACTTCTAGCAACCAAAGAGAGCTGGATATTAATTGTTTCATATATCGAAAAAGTTTTAAAAGTTTTGACTAATGCTTTTGGAGTTGACAAATTTTCGCATGAGAAACGTTTAGGTATTTTAAAACTGATATAAATAGAAAGGAATATTTCGGAAACGGTCAACTCCACGAACAAAAATGTCTATGACACCAGATCTATATTTTTTGTGTAGTAGGTTTTTGTGTATCTCTTACGGTTTTTCTAATTTATGCAAAATTCATCCAGAATAAAGAAGCCTTCAGAGCTTATTCTCAGAAAATGCAAGATATATATTTTATTTGTCATGTAAATATCTTTAATATACGCTAATTTAATCAAACTTGTTAGAGGCATCTGAGAAAATATACATTTTCGAAAATTTTGTCAGTAAAAGTCACAGAGGGTGCGGGAATTTTTTTGGTAACTCTTTCGTGTCCCATCCTTGGAAGATACTACATTATATATCAAGTTTGGTATTTAAGGGTTTCTTAGTTTTTAGCCATGCTGTCCACACACACACACACACACACACACACAGGCAAACATATATTAACTTTTTCTATTTTTTTTTTATTCAGTGGTCCCCAAGGCATATATTTCCGATAAAATCTGTGTATCGAATTTTTGGATGGAATACAATACTTTTTTAACTACTGTCCAGAGTTAATGTCTCTAGTATATAAAAAGTCTAAATTAATTTTTATTCTCAAGTTTAGTACAATAATTTGCCCGTTAAATTTTGGAGAGATATTCCAAGACTGTAATTTTATTTTTTGAAAATTATGAATAATTACCATAAGTAATACCGTGAGTGAATTATAGTAAGAGATGAAAACAGGAGTTTTATTTGATAATACAATTCAACGAAATAAACTACTAATTTATAAAATGTAGGAAGGGACATTTTATCAGTTGTGTTTGTAATTCATAAGTCCTAAAATTGTAGATGACGCATTCGACTATGTTTATTTACCGACTGTGTTTATTTTTGTTTCCTTCACTGCCTCCTGAATTATAACATGGCCATATCGATAGCAATAATAGAAATAGGGAGCAATTATTTTATTTCAGCTTTTAATAAGTAAAATACGTAAAATGGAAATAAACGTTATGTTATTTGAAATTATTGCGCTCATCCTACACATAAGAAACCAAAATAATGATTATTTTCACCCCTTTTTGATCTACATATATTATGAACTAGATAAACCTTTAAATAAACATTATAACTAAATTATTTGAAACTGCAATTGTGGAACTGACGGTTATTAAAAGTGAAGGATAGCAATAACTAAGACAGGAGATTATGCAAACGAACGTCAGGTACGAGAAGATTTCAAAGAAATGAACATCAGCAGTGATAAAATGTATCGCCATTGGTTGAAACTGCATAATCTCAGCCACTGCATTGACATTTTCATAATTGGGCTAAATTGTAATTTTAATTAGCATCTCCTTTTAATAAGTGCATCAAAACAGATAGCCTCAGCCAATAAATTGTAAATGCTAATATAATAACTCCATAGCACGACAGCTCACGGGGAACCTTGGCCTACCGCCCGGCCGCTGCGTCCCCCATCTCGGTCCACTATAGACGTCATGGATGGGGGGCAGTATTGGAGTTTGCGAGCCCCTCCCGGCCGGTTAATGCGGTCCTCATGACCTGGAGCCGCTACTTCTCAATCAAGTAGCTCCTCAATTGGCCCCCCAGGGACCTTACGAGGCTGAGTGCACCCCGGTCCAGGTCTCCCAGCGGGGGGATCGAACCCAGGTCTCCCGTTTGGTAAGCAGCTGCGCTACCACCACGCTAAGGAGACGACCAAATGATAAACTATAACATACTTAATTTCCACAATTGTCTTCTATTACTCTCAATGATAATTAACAACTGCACGAACCATAAACTTCAGAAGCAGGAAATGAAATTGAATTAAAGCTAACGAATGTCTAATTTAATATTTAAATCTCACGAAGGTGCTTTAATTCTCCGTCTCTTTCTAGTTTCTTTTATTGCCTTAATTAAGTGGACAACCCACTTCCCCATTTTTTTACAGCACAGCCATGAAAATGAGAGATAATCGTTAATTAATTAAAAGACAAAACGGAAACGCTCTCTGAATTAGAGCCCCAATTCTTCTAAGTCTCATTTACAACTCTAACTAGACGTTAACGAATGTAATTATTATAATGTTGGGACGAAAAAATGAATGGCAATGTTTTACCTCTGATGTCTTCCTCGTTGTGCTTGTTGGAACGTTTTCCGCAACACCTACAACATAAACGGGTTATTAAGTCTCTTATGGTCCATAATCACAGAGCCAAACCCATGTAAAATAACTAAGCACAGGGCTCTTAAAGTTATTAAATCATGTGAGAGCTTCTAAAACAGATTAACATCTATATAACAATTTCTCTAAAAATATCAAGACTTTTGGAGAAAATGTCAGAAGTATATTTCTTGTTTTGTAATACACATAATCAAAAAAAAAATCTGATGTGTTCCATTCACTTGCTTCCTTGTAAGTAGAAGCGAAATAAGGGAGTGCCATAGGTTAAAGTGAAAGTCAAAAGCTGGTTGCTATGTGACTGAAGTTGCTTTGTTTGTATGGACACGAGTTGACAAATTCCTGTATAGGAAAAGTAAAAGTTTTTTAAAGCTGAAACCAAAAACAAGGAATATTTCTAAAACGATCAACTCCACGAAAAAATGTGTATAACATAAATTGCATCTTTTAACCTGCTCTACATTTCTGTGTGGTAAGTTTTCCTCCATCTCTTACGGTTTAGCCGCTATGCAAAACACCGTAAAATTCATCCAGAATAAAGTAGTCTTCGGAGGCTATTCCCAGAAAATTCAAGACATAAATTTTATTTGTCAGGTACGTATCTTTAATATATATTTGAATCAAAATCGTTAGAGTCATTTTTAAGAAAATAAAAATGTTCGAAAAAAGCTCCATGTAAAGGGTAGTTTGGGGTGGGGGATTTTTTCTCAAAATCTTCGTGTCTCAAGTTTTAAATACCAAGTTTTGTATTTTATCAGCTTCTTGTTTTTGAGTCATCGTGTTCACAAACACACGGACATACACACACGGATCTTTTTCTGAAAATGCTTTATTTGGATACAGGGGGCCCTAAAACATATATTTCCGGTGAAATCTCGGTATCGAATTTTTGGGTACATTACAATACCTTCTCTATACACAACCTACATGGTACGTATAGAGAAAGTAAACCATCTTCTTTAAAGTCAAAGGTGTGCCAGTATATTGCTAAAACTCTGATGTGTTCCATTCACATGACTTCCTCTACATCTCTTCATAAATTATTGTTAAAAAGCTTGTTCTTCTATTTACTTAATGCTAACCCAGGAAAAATTAGCAGGAATAATCTTATTATTTGCTTCCTTGTAAGTAGAAGGGAAATAAGGGAGTACCATAGGATAAAGTGATAGTCAAATATTTCAAAAGCTGGTTGCTCTGTGATTGAAGTTTGTTTGGACAGGAGTTGAGAAATTCCAGTATAAGAAAGATATAAAGTATTTTAAAGCTGGAACTAATATCAAGGAATATCTCAAAAACGACGAACATCGAGCTAAAAGTCGCCCTCCGTGGTGAAGTGGTTACCATGCTAACTTCATATACCCAAGGTCGCGGGTTCAAACCCAGTGGAGGCCGATGGATTTTTTTCGGGTGTAAAAATCCTTAGCATGGCTTCCTTTGGAAGGGTGTTGGTCCCGTGTTGTAGATTTACGGCACGAAAAAGAACCTCAAGCCTGATAGAGAGGCCCCTGAGCAAAATTAAGCGGTCTTTCACGCCCAATTTAGAATGGGACGATGAGAACCACAATAGTTAAAGAGCGTCCATAAATAACACGCCATTTACATTTATCAAGATAAAATGCATGTAACATAAATTGTGTGTTTTAACGAGATGATCATTTTTACTTTCTCTACACATAGTGTATAGAGAAGGTATTGTAATGCATCCAAAAACTGGACACCGAGATTTCACCGGAAATACAAGTTTTGGGTCCCTCTGAATGAAAAAAAAAAAAAAAAAAACATTTCTGGAAAAACGTTAGTGTGTGTATTGATATTTAGGTTTAGTGCCTTACAAGGATGTGACACGAAGATTTTTAAGAATATCCCCCTACCATAAACTACATGAAAATGTTTTCGAAAGTTTTGTTTTTCTTAAAAATGACTAACGAGTTTGATTAAAATCCCGTATATTAAAGCTATTTACATACCGAATAAAACGTATATCTTGAATTTTCTGGGAATAGTCTCTGATGACCTCTTAATTGTGGACACATTTTGCCGAATGTTGCTTAACCACTAAACACTAAGAGATAGACAAAGAGCTTAGGTCTCGTCAAAACTAACAGTTTTTGTCCTTTACGTTTTTGTTGTGGAGGTAACCGTTTCCAAGATATTCCTTGTTATTGTTTCAATTATGAAGTACTTAGGTATTCGCTTTTTAGACTGGAGGAGGCCGTTTTTGTTTTGTTCTACTCCTGGGCAAACAAAGAAGCCATTTGCAATGACAATCGCATAACTATAGCTTTTAAAATATCTGACTATCGGATTAATCTAGTGCATTCCCTTAGTTCTCTCCTACTTATAAGGAACTATGGATAAGAATATTCTGCCAATGTTTATCTCGATTAGCATGGTGTAGAAAGAAGAAGAATCTTTTGTAAGAAGTTTGTAGCGTAGCTAGAGAAAGTCATGTGAGTGTAACACATAAGAGTCAGAATTGTTCCTATACTGTTAAAAATATATTTAATTACTCAAAAATCTATCGTATTCCATTCACATAGCTCTGTCTACATATTCTGCAAAACCTTCGGACAAAAGATTCTTCTTCTATCTACTTCGTGCTAATAGAGATTAATATTACCACAAATGGTGGTTTTACTTAATAACTTCAAACTAGAGGAGAACTAAGTGTTTACAATAGGCTAAAGCGATAGTCAAATCTTTTAAAAGTGGCGCTATGTATTGTAAATGAAATTTGGATCTCTTTGATAGTCAGGAATAAGGACTCGGTTTTACTTCTGTTTGATAAAAGTATTAGCATTTTAAAACTGAGAGCAATAAAAAGGAATAACTCGGAAACGGCTAGTTATACACAAAAATGCACATGACAAATTTTGTGTTTTGGTGAACTCTATATTTTTGTGTACTTAGTACGTTTCTGCCTATCGCTTACGTTTTACCAGTTCAGCAAAATTCGTCCAGAATGCAGAGCACTTCAGAGGCCATTCCCAGAAAACTCAAAATATAAACTTCGTTTTACGTGAAAATGTCTTTAACATATTTTGTTTTAATCCAAAGTTTTAATCACTTTTGAGAAAATGTTCAACAATTTCGAAAAACGTTCCATTTAAAGGGATTTAAGGTGTTTCGAAATTTGTTGAGAATCCTCGTTCTTTGGCATTTAACGGACTTTTCGCTTTCTTATTATGCTTTTCATAGACACACACACGAATATTTTTCTAAATATGCTTCTTTTTTATTTATTTTTTAATCAGAGCGTCTCAAAGCTGTATTTGCGGGGAAATCTAGACAAAAAATATTAGGGTGGAATACAATACCTTCTCTACCTGTTATATGAAGAGTAAGTGTAGAGACAATAAAAATATGTTATGACAGATTTATTGTAAACACATTAGCTGTAACTCTGGATTTTTATGTGAATATTTTCAAAAATACATCAAGTTACTCATTTATTAGAAAAAGTAATTTAGACAATAAAAAGTACTATCTAAATAAATATGCAAGTTAAAATTTTGATGCATTGTAAAAATATTATTATTGTATATAAAGACTTATGTACATTTCAATAACATAAATTGCACATTGTGAATTTTCCAAATGTTACCTGGATACTAAGAGCTTGCGATAATATGCAAGTAGCTATTAGGGTCTTCTCTGAACCTTATTGCTTCTATTTACTTCAAGCTAATCGAGAAAAAAAAAAACAAAAAAACAGAAATATTCTTATTACTTGCTTCCTTGTAAGCAGAAGGGAAATAAGGCAGTACCATAGGTTAAAGTAATATTTAAAATCTGTTTATTATGTGACTTAACTTCCTTTGTTTGTATGGACAGGAGTTGACAAATTCCCATATGAGAAAAGCATAAGTTTTTCAAAGCGGAAACTAACAACAAGAAATATCTTAAAAACGATCAACTCCACGAAAAAAAAAATGTATATAACATAAATCGTGTGTTTTAACGTGCTTTACATTTTTTGTGTGGTAAGTTTTTGTCCATCTCTTACGGTTTAGCAGTTAGGCAAAATTCCGTAAAATTCATCCAGAATTAAAGTACTCTTTAGAAGCTATTCCCAGAAAATTCAAGATATACATTTTATTTGTCAGGTAAATATCTTTAATATGCGATATTTTAATCAAAATCGTTAGAGCCCTTTTTGAGAAAATCAAAATTTTCGAAAAAAGTTGCACGTAAAGGGTAGTTTGGAGTGGGGGGATTTTCCTTAAACTCTTGGTGTCGCATCCCTGGAAGATACTAAACTTAAATACCAAATTTGGTATTTTACCGTCTTTTCGTTTTTGAGTTATCGTGTTCACAGACACACGGACACACATGCACGCAAACACACCCACGAACCTTTTTGTGAAAATGCTTTTTTTGGATACAGGGGGACTCTAAAACATATATTTCCGGTGAAATTTCGGTATCGAATTTTTGGGTAGAGTGTAATAACTTCTCTATACACTATGTACATAGTACATGTAGAGAATGTAAAAATTACGCACACTGTTTGTTACTTGTATAAAAAAAAAGAGGGTTAATTTATATTCATATACGTATGGACGTCAACTGTAGGCTCGAGAAAAAAAATTCTGATGGTTCCATTCACATGTATTTCTCTACATCGCTGTAACAAATTATTACTAAAAATATAGTTTCCATGTAGTTTATGATAATTGAGATAAACATTAACAGAAATTGTCTTATTTACTTGCTAGGGAATACACTAGGCTAAAACGTCAGCAAAATATTTTAAAAGCTGGTTGCCATGTGGTTAAAATCCGTTTCTATGCAGGTCCAGGAGTTTACATCTTTCTGTGTGAAGAAAGTTTAAATATTTTAAATATGAAATAAATAACAAGGACTATCTCAGAAATGGTCAATTCCACGAAAAAAATGATATGACTTACATTGTGTGTTTTAACGTGATCTACATTTTTTTGTGTAGTAAGTTTTTGTCTATTGCTTACGGTTTACCAGTTACGCAAAATTCAGTAACATTCATTCAGAATAAAGAGCTCTTTAGAGGCTATTCCCAAAAAATTCAAGATATACCTTTTATTTACCATATAAATATATTTAATATACAGTGTTTTAATCAAAAGCGTTACAACTGTTTTTCAGAAAATCAAAATTTTCAAAATGTTTTGCATGTAAAGGGTAGTTTTGAGTTGGGAGATTTTTCTCAAAATCTTCGGGTCGCATCCCTGGATGATACTAAAATTAAATACCAAGTTTGGTATTTTACCGAATTTTCGTATATTTCGTGTATTTCCGGTGAAATATCGGATTCGAATTTTTGGTTGACATGCAATACCTTTTCTATGCACTATATACATAGTACCTTCAAAGAAAATAAAAATTGATCCTGAACTTTTTCTCCGCAATCTTTCTGCAAATAGTACTTTTACTTAGAGAGCTGACTGAGTTAGCACATACAGATCATAAATAAATACACACTGTGCAGAAGCAAATATATACTGAGCCATAATACAATTTGTGATTAAGTACGGGACAAAATAATAAATCACTTATAATAACTGAACTACACAATACCACTGTCAACTCAACTGCTCTTCCAGAGTAGAGCAAACCTGCGTCAGAAGTGTGACTTTGTTTACAGCAGCAGTACTGAATCATATGTCCACACTCCCGGTGGAAAAACACCGCGCAGCCGGTTCGGAGGTTTTTGACTCACACGTAGCTCCATTGTCAGAACATTCGCATGGAGAGTAGGAGACTTGTTTTCAAATCGCTGCTGTGGCATTGAATACTTAAGCTGGTTCTAATAGTAAAGCAGAAATCTTTGGAAGGTCGTTAACATAACATTACAAATATAATAGTAAAGTTGTCCAATAGTTGATATTCGTTAACGTCCCATTCTCTACTGGGCGTGAAAGAATCCTTAAATTTGCCCAGAGGTTCTTTTATCAGACTTGAGGTAAATCTACGACACGGGACCAAAGCTTTACTTTGGCTTTACTTCTCTTCCGAAGGAAGCCATGCTCAGTAGTTTTACGCTTGAAAAAATCCATCGTCCTCCGCCAGGTTTGAACCCGCGATCTTAGGTATATATAGTGTTTAATGCCCGCTTTTACTACTTTGGCACCGCAGGCGATGACACTGATGATACATGGAACGAAGAATGCGATGGCGGGGGAAACCGGAGAACCCGGAGAAAACCCGACCCTGCGCCGCTTTGTCCACCACAAATCTCACATGCTGTCTCACATCGAACCCGGGCTATCTAGATCAGAGGCGAGTGGTTCAACCACTCCGCTACGGCTTGGGTATATGAATCGAGTCCCGCCTTGGGCATGGGTGTTTCTGTGTTTGTAAATGTGTATATGTTTGTGAATGTATATGTAAAAGGAAAAGGTTAAGAATAATAAGGTCTACTAAGGAAATATAGGAAACTGGAAAAAAAATGGAGAAAAAAGGAATACAGCGCCGGAGTCCTGACAAGCCTCCGGAACTGTATTTTTTTTCTTTTACGTTAAAAAAAAGGCGACGTGATACATGTTAAAGCTGATAAAAAGAAACAAAAGAGAAAGGTAAAGTAAACACATCTGATATGTTACATTCATATGACTTTCTCTAGCTATTCTACAAACAAACTGTCTCCTCCATGGTAAGTTTATTACTTAGTACTTTATAAGAGACGGGAAATAAGGCATACACCAGGCTAAAGCGAGAGTAAAATGTTTTCAAAAGTTATCGCAAGGTTTTTGTCATTGAAATTCGCTTTCCTTCTTGGCCAGGACTAAAACAAAAGAAATACTGGCGACTTCCTGTCTGAGACAAGTAAACATAATATAAAATTGAGACCGATAAATGGTTACCTCCACAACAAAAATGTAAAGGATACAAATTGTGTGCTTTTATGAGATCTACATTTTTTGCTGTAGTAAGTTTCTGCCTATCTCTTACCAGTTATGCAAAAGTTAATAAAAATCAAGTTGACTTCAGATGCTTTTGCCAGGAAATTTGAAATATGCATTTTATTTGTCATCTAAATACTTTTAATTACACGACATTTTAATCAAAATCGTTAGAGCCATTTTTGAAAATGTTTCCATGTAAAGGGTAGTTTGGGGCGGAAGATCACCGTGTTGCATCCTTCGGAGATACTGAACTTAAATACCACCCTAGATATTTGTTTGTATGTTATGCTGACACACACATACTCGTACACACACAGACACAGTCGCGCGCGCGCGCGCGCACACACACACACACACACACACACATTGTCATTTTTCTAAAAATGTTCTTTTGGATTCATGGGGTCATAAAATATATGTTTCACTGAAATCTCACTCTCAATTGTTTGGGTGAAATACAATACCTTCTCTACCTACTAAGTACGGTTTATGTATGCGTTAGAGAATGAAAAGAGCAAAAATAGAAATAAATTACTCCCAGTAACAGCAAATTTGACGTGGCTTAGCGCACTTTAGCCAGGAAACTGACCATATTTGGAAGTTCCTCAGGCCAACCAGTAGATCCCAACATGCCAGTCTCCTTCTAGCAGTATTTATTTTTTTTATATACTACCAAAATGTGCAACCAATATTCATCCAAATCACAAAATGGACAGATTCTGGCATTTTCCAGAATAACAGCTGAATATTACCTGGATAATAAGCACTTTGCCATTAATGTGTTCTCTGAAGCTATGAGACATATCGGTGGGATGTCCGGATAAAAACAACAATAAGTTGGAGGAGTGAATGTCATAACAGTCATCCTCCGTGGTCCAGCGGTAACATGGTACTTTCTGGTTCCCAAGGTCGCGGGTTCATACCCGGCGGAGAGCGATGGATTTTCTTCAGGCGTGAAAATCCTCAGATGGGAAGTAAAACCGTTAGTGCTTTACGAGAAGTAAAAGAATCTCAAGCCCGATAAAGTGTCCTCTGAGCAAAATTAAGCGGTCTTTCACGCCCAATGTAGAATGGGACGCTGGGAACTGCAGGTTAAAGAGTGTCTATAAATAAAGCTCCATTTTAACACATCGAAAACTACCGTGGCTGGATTATTGGTGTAAGGCAAATTTCAGAAACTGTGCAATAGAATCCTTTAACTCAATAAATACCTCTTATTTCAAGAAAGATTTAGAGCATATTTCATTAGACATTAAGCATTTGGAGATTCATTCAAAGGAAATGAAAAAGTGGCTTTCCTACCAGGCCAGGTAAATTTGCGCTTCTCCCCCACTTTTCCTTGTTCTCATTACACCGCCACGTCTATAGCCGTCTATTTTAACCGTCAGCAGATCATAGGTCAGTAGCAAATGCCTCGTCCCTTATGAGACCCCCGTAAGACAGCAAGAAACTGGGAAATGATCCCAAACAGTGCATTTACTAAATTCGCACGGGGAATCGAACCCGGGATCTCCCGAATGAGGATCAGATATGTCCGTCTAAGCCTAACTGCTCGGTAAGAAAACCTATGTTACAAAATCTCACATGACTTTCTCTATATCCCTGTAACAAATTATTCTTAAAAAGCTTATACTTCTATTTTCTTTATGCTAATCAGAAAAAATTAACATAAATAGTCTTATTACTTGCTTCCTTGTAAGTAGGAGCGAAATAAGGGACTACCATAAGTTAAAGTGATAGTTAAAATCTGGTTGCTATGTGACTGAAGTTCCTTTGTTTGTATGAATAGGAGTTGACAAATTCCTGTATGAGAATAGTATACGTTTTTCAAAGCAGAAACCTAAAACAAGGAATGTCTCAAAAACGATGAACTCCACGAAATAAATGTATATAACATAAATTGTGTGTTTTAACGTGCTCTACGTTTTTCGTGCAGTAAGTGTTTGTCTATCTGTTGCAGTTTAGCAGTTATTCAAAATTCCGTAAAATTCATCCAGAATAAAGTACTCTTCAGAGGCTATTCCCAGAAAATTCGAAATACACATTTTATTTCTCAGGTAAATAGCTTTAATATACGATACTCTAATCAAAATCGTTAGAGCCATTTTTAAGAAAATAAAAATTTTCGAAAAAAGTTCCATGTAAAGGGTAGTTGGGGGTGGGGGAAATTTTCTCGAAATCTTCGTGTCGCATCCCTGGAAGAAATTAAATATAAATACCAACTTTGGTATTTTACCGACTTTTCGTTTTTGAGTTATCGTGTTCACAGATACACGGACACACAAACGGACCTTTTTCCGAAAATGTTTTTTTTAGTTAAAGGGGACCCTAAAACATATATTTCCGGTGAAATCTTGGTATCGAATTTTTGGGTGGAGTGCAATACCTTCTCTATACACTTACATAGCACGTGTAGAGAAAGTAAAAAATGAAGGATAATACTTAGATACTATCATTAGCAAGAAATTTTATTTCTAGAAGTTGAATGCATCACGTTCACTAATGGGATGCGACAGTAAACGAAGCATACATTGCTTATCTGTGCCTCTATGTATCAGCAATTAAAGGTAATTAGGTTTCAGTGTGTATACTCTTTGCCTTTTTTAGTGATCATCGTCTCTTCCGCTCATTTGTTAGAGCACGTATGGAAAACATATTCCACATCAGGAACGTTATCTTTTAGGTTCGTCACCCTCATTTTACTTTCTCTATCACGAATGTACATTCATAGCTAGAGAAGATTATATTCCATCCAAAATTTGGATACCGAGATTTCACCAGAAATATACGTTTTCAGGTTCCCTGAGTCAAAGAAAAATTTTAAGAAAAAGGTTTGTGTGTGTTGCTCAAAACCTAAAAGACCGTTAAATACCAAACTTGGTATTTAAGTTTAGCATTTTACAAGGCTGCAACCCACAGATTTTCAACAATGTCCTGTCACCCCAAACTTCCCTTTACATGGAAAATGTTTTGATTTTTTTTTCTTTCAAAAATGGCTGTAACAATTTTGATTAAAATACCGTAAATTAGATAAATATATTTACAACAAAATATATATTTAATTTATCTGAAGAATTCAGCCTCCTGGTTGAATTTTTCTGAATTTTGCATAACTGATAAACCGTAAGAGATAGACAAAAACTTACTACACGAAAATGTTGATCCCGTTAAAAAGCATTATTTATGTCATGTACGTTTTTTGTACAGTTGCCCTTTTCTGATATTCCTTGTTCTGGGTTTCAATTTTAAACTACATAATTGTTATCAAACGGGAAATCATATTTCATTTCATCTCTCGTGTTTTACTGCTGGCCAAGCAAAGCGAACTGTACTTCAATTGTTTTACATAGCGACCAACTTTTAAACGTATTGACTATGGTTTTAGCCTAGTACATTACCTTATATCCCTTGTACTTATAAGACTGCAAGCAACAAGACGAATTCTGCTAATGTTTTTCTTGATTAGCATGGCACAGATAAAAGACTAATATTTTGTAAGGAGAGTTTGTTTGTGGAACAGCAAGAGAAATTCATGTTAATAGAAAACAACCAAATTTTATTTATGTATTCCATTATCCTGAGAGGATGTAATGAATAATCGTCAAATCCTATTTCTTTTGCTTTTGTGAGACCATGAATGTCTTAAGTAATTATTCTTATGTTGACAATGTTCGGGCACCATTTGAAAAAGATACAGATGGTATTGTTAAGCTTTTAGTGGGCATCATTAAAAAATTAATGGGGGAACTTTGACATCTACTTTCGTCTTGTTTAACATTTTATAGGTGCCAAATTTGGTTCATGATTGGTGCAAACATCTAAAAGTATAAAAAAACACACATAGATATATAAGGTTTTAGGTCCTGTATAAATTCAGAGCAACTAGTAGGTCCCGACCGCACTAGGCAGTGTCGAGAATATAAAATAATGCGCCCTATAACGTCAGAACGAATATCGTGCATATTTCCCTAAGAAACAAGCGTAGACAGGAGGAGATTCTATATATCTAGTCAAGGGAATAGAACCCCGGACCTTCCGAATGAGCAAGACTGCTCGGTAAGAAACCTTATATTACTGAGACGAAGGTTAGCATATCGATACTATGATTAGCATGAACTTTTACTTCTAGAAGTTGAATGCATCACGTTCATTAATGATATGCGGTAATAACGAAGTATACATTACTATCTATGCATCTATGTATCAGCAATTAAAAGTAATTACGTTGCAATGTTTACACTCTTTGCCTTTTTTAGTGATCATCGTCTCTTCCGCTCATTTGTTAGAGCACGTATGGAAAACATATCCCACATTAGGAACGTTATCTTTTAGGTTCGTCACCCTCATTTCACTTCCCCTATCATGAATGTACGTTCATAGCTAGGAAAGCTTGTATTCCATAAAAAATAGGATACCAAGATTTCACCATAAATGTACGTTTTGAGGTCACCTAAGTCCAAAAATATTGAAAAAGGTGTGTATTGTTCAAAAACTAAAAGATCATTAAATATCAAACTTGGTATTTAAGTTTAGAATCTTCCAAAATAACAACACAAGGATTATCAAGAAAATTCGCCAGCCCTAACTACCCTTTACATGGAAAAAATTTCGAAAATTTTGATTTTCTCAAAAGAGGCTCTAACGATTTTGATTAAAAGCTCTTACCTATAAGATATTTGCATGACAAATAAAATCTTCAATTTTCTGTGAAGAGCCTCTGAAGGCTACTTACGTTATTCTGGATGAATTTTACGGAATGTTGTACAGCTGGTAAACAGTAAGAGACAGACACAAACTTATTACACAAAAAATATAGATCATGATAAAACACACAATTTATGCCATAAACATCTTTTTTCGTGGAGTTGGTCGTTTAAGAGCTATTCCTTGTTATTGATTTCAGCTTTAAGATACTTAAAACTTTTCTTATAAGTGAACCTGTCAACTCCTGACTAGAGTATTCTCTTATTTCCCTTCTACTTATAAAGGAATTAAGTAACAAGACCGTTTCTGCTAAATTAAATAAATAGAAATATAAGCTTATTAACAATAATTTGTTACAGAGATGTAGAGAAAGTCATGTGAATGGCGCACATCAGATTCTTTACTTTCTCTACACGTACTATGCACATAGTGTATAGAGAAGGTACTGTATTGCACCTATTAAATTCAATACCGAGATTTCTTTGGAAATACATCTTTTGTGTCCTCCTGAATCCATAAAAAGCATTTCTGGAAAAAGGTCCGTGTGTATGTGTGTTTGTGCGTGTGTGTGTCTGTAGGCAGCGTAGCTCAAAAACAAAAAGATCGTTAAATACCAAAGTTATTATTTAAGTTTGGTATCTTCCAAGGATGCAACACGAAGATTTTCAAGAAACTCCCCCACCCCTAACTACCATTACATGGAAAAAATTTAGAAAATTTTGATTTGCTCAAAAATGGCGATAACGATTTTGATTACTGTTTCTTATACTTAAGATATTTACATGAAAAATAAAATGTATATCTTGAATTTTCTGGAAATAGCCTCTGAAGGCCTTTTTATTCTGGATGGATTTTACGGACTGTTGTATAACTGGTAAGCCGAAACAGATAGAGAAAAACTTACTGGACATAAAATGTAGAGCTCGTTAAAACACACATTTTATGTTATATACATATTTTTCGTGGAGTTGGCCGTTTAAGAGATATTCCTTGTTATGGTTTCAGCTTTAAAAAAAAACTTATACTTTTCTCATACAGGAATTTGTCAGCTTCTATCCATACAAACAAAGGAACTTCAGTCACATAGCAACCAGCTTTTGATTATGGTACTCCCTTATTTCGCTTCTACTCATAAGAAAGCAAGTAATAAGGCTTCGTTTAGCTTGAGGTAAATAGAAGCATAAGCTTTTTAACAATAATTGTTTGCAGAGATGCAGAGAAAGTCATGTGAATTTTCCTTCAGCTTTATTGAAGCCTTAACGTCTTGCGCAAAAACAGTGAACGTTAGTGAGCCATGAAATTATCTTGGTTACCTTACTGGCCGTGATCCCCCACAGACCTGACTTTTCAAAACTCAATCTTCCGATGCGATTATTATTAATTAATAAACCTGGGCTCATTATGTTAAAATAACGCTGCAGACAACGTGTTCTTCTGCGGCGAAAACAAGATAATGAAATACTATCTAAACAACATCTCAGGCATTTTACTAAAGTTTAGGGCCTCGGCTATGAAGCTATTAACGTTGTTCTGATGGCCTAAGAAACGTACTCTTAGCTATTTGCTTATCCGTTCAACACAGCTGGTGTGGTCTTAAATAAAAATTCGTTTTCAACTCAACCCAGGTTCAGTTCCAAATAGGGCGGAGAAGGATATGCTTAAAGAGACATTAGAGCCCTCCCCCGTCAATGCTAACTCAGCTTAAATTGATCGGTTATCGAAAAATGTTTCAATTTTTCAAAATATAATTGCTTTCTCTACACATACTATGTACATAGTGTATAGAGGTCCCCTGTGTCGAAAAAATCTTGTGTGTTCCATTCACAGACTTTTTTTATATTGCTGAAACATATTATTGTTAAAAATCATATTCTTCTATTTACTTTATGATAACCGAGGTAAAAATTAGCAGAAATTGTCTTAATAGCTTTCTTCCTAGTAATTAGAAGGAAAATAAGGGAACACACTAGGCAAAAACGATAGTCAAATCGTTTAAAACTCTGGTAGCCGTGTGGATGAAATCCGTTTCTATGGGTTTACAACCTTCCGTTTGTGTATTTTAAATCTGAAACAAATAACAAGGAATATCTCAGGTATGATCAATCTCACGAAAAAACATATATGACATAAATTGTGTGTTTAACGTCATCTACGTTTTTGTATAGTAAGTTTTTGTCTCTCTCTCTCTCTCTTTTTTACGGTTTACCAGTCACGCAAAATTCAGCAAAATGCATTCAGAATAAAGAGGTTCTTAGAGGCTCTTTCCAGATAATTCAAGATATACATTTTATTTGCCATGTAAATATCTTTAATATATGATATTTTAATCAAAATCGTTAGAGCCATTTTTGAGAAAATCAAAGATTTCGAAATGTTTTCCATGTAAAGGGTAGTTTGGGGTGGGGGAATTTTTCTCCAAATCTTCGTGTCGCATCCCTGGAAGACAGTAAACTTAAAGACCAAGTTTGGTATTTTACCGACTTTTCGTTTTTGAAATACACACACAACGGATCTGAAAATACTTCTTGTTTTTGGATACAAGGGGCCCTAAAACGTATACTTCCAGTGAAATCTCGGAATTGAATTTTTGAGTGGAGTACAATACCTTCTCTATACACTATGTATATAGTACGTGCAGAGAAAGTAGAAACCGCTTAATTTCACTCAGAGGCATCTCTATCAGACATGAGGTTCTTTTACGTGCCATAAATCTACTGTAAGAGATGGAAAAAAACTTACTACACAAAAAGTATATCACGTTAAAACACACAATTTATGTCATATTGGTTTGTTGTTTTTTTTTCGTGGAATTGACCATTTCTGAGACATTTCTTATTTTTTGTTTCAGCTTAGGAATACTTAAATTTTTCTCACCCGGAAAGTTGTAAGCTCCTCGCCCTTCATAGAAACGGTTTTCAACCACATGTCAACCAGCTTTTAAAAGATTTGACTATCGTTTTAGCCTAGTGTATTCCCTATTTTCCTTCTATTTACAAGGAAGCAAGTAATTAAGACATTATCTGCTAACGTTTATGTCGATCATCATAAAGTAGACAAGGGTTAAGCTTTTTAACAATAATTGGTTACAGAGGTGTAGAGAAAATCATGTGAATGGAAAACAGCAGATTTTTCATAATTATTATTATTATTATTTTGGGGGATTTTTTGATTATTTCTAATATTAAGGATGATATCCCCAAGCTTTATTACTGAAATTGAACTGCAAATGTATATAATCAAATATTATCTACATGTCTACGCCCCCTTTCAATTCGTTAGTTTTCCAGCCTTAACCTCTGAGATTCCAAGCATAGAGTTTATGAACAAACACCATCGGAACAAAACCCTATCTGTTGGAGCCACTGTTACTTCTGCCGTTCTTAGTCAAGGAGGATGCTGACTATGGAGCTGGAAACTTCTAATTCAAATAAATGCAAGATTATTTTCACAGGTTCACTTTTACCTTCACTACACGTACTATGTGAGATTTCACCGAAGACATATGTTTTGGGTTCCCTGAATCAAAAAAAAAAAAAAAAAAACATTTTCAGAAATATGTCCGAGTGTGTGCCTGGTCAATAACAAAAAGACCGTTAAATACTAAACTTGGCATTTAAGTTTGGTGATCTCCAAGGATGCAACACGACCCTTTACGTGGAAACTTTTTCGTAAATGTTGACTTTCTCGAAAATGGTTGTAACGTATATTTAAGATATTTATATGGAAAATAGAATGTATAACTTGAATTTTCTGGGAATAGACTGACAAGACCTCTTTACTTTGAATGAATTTTGCTGAATTTGAGTAACTGATAAACTGTAAGAGATAGATAGAAACTTACTACACTAAAATGTAGATCATGGTGAAACATACAATGTATGTCATGTACGTTTTTTCTGGAATTGATCGTTTATGAGATATTCCTTGTAATTGTTTTCAGATTTCAAATAATTAGACTTTTCTTATACAGAAATTTGTAAACTCCTTGCCATGCATAAAAACGGGTTTCAACCACATGTCAACCGGCTTTTAAGAGATTTGATATTCGTTTTAGCCTAGTGAATTTCCTTATTTTCCTTCTACTTACAAGGGGGCAAGTAATTAACAAAATATCTGCTAATGTTTATCTCGATTATCATAAAGTAGACAAAAGAACATGCATTTTAACAATAATTTGTTACAGTGGTGTAAACAAAGTCATATGGATGGAGCATTTCAGATTAAAGTATTCAATTGGAAATATAGACGCATTATGGCGATTGTGTTGCAAAGTTTAGGCACAGGGACTGAACCAGAGCCTTAAGGTTTGGATCAGGGTTGTCTGAGCCAGTCCCCCCACACTACATAATGAGCCAATTAATTTTTATGCACTGCATCTGCAAACGTTCAGTGTCGGGTCTACTGACTCCTGTAGATAACATCGCGAAATGAAGAAAGGGAGGAACAAGAATGCGAATAAGCTCTTCAGTTGTGGAGAAGAGGGGAAGGGAGGCAGACCGGATTATCTGTTGCTGGGTACAGTCACTCCCGTAAACCCATGAGCCGACACATTACTGTTTCGTTGACTTAACTTAGAGAACAATAGTAGTAAGATAAGTGCGCCAAATAAGGCCATACCTAGCTTTGATTCATTGTTAATTCACATCTACTTGGCCAAATTTTTAAAAAATTGATAAATATCGAAGATTGGGGAAAAGGAAAATTAAACTTTATCGGTTAACTCAAGCAATATGCTGTTAAATGTTTACTTTCTCTACACGTACTATGTATATAGTGTATAGAGAAGATATTACAATATTGCACCCAAAAATTGGATACTGAGATTTCACCGAAAATACATGTTTTGGAGTCCCCTGAATCCAAAAAATCATTTTAGAAGCATGTCCGAGCGCGCGTGTATTTGTGTGTGTGTGTGTGTCGGCAGGATAGCTCAAAAAGGAAAAGACTGTTTAATACCAAATTTGGTATTTAATTTAGGTATCTTCCAAGGTTTCTAAGAAAATCCCGCCAACCCAACTACCCTTTACATGGAACATTTTTCGAAAATTTTGATTCTCTCAAAACTGTCTCTAACAATTTTGATTAAAATATCGTATATTATAGATAATTACCTGACAAATAAAATGTATATCTTGAATTTTCTGGGAATAGCCTCTGAAGATTACTTTATTCTGAATTACTTTTTTACGGACTTTAGCCTGTTAAACCGTAAGAGATGGACAAAAACTTACCACACCTAAAATGTAGAGCACTTAAAACAGACAATTTATGTTACATACATTTTTTTTCTAGAGTTGGTCGTTTTTGGGATATTACTTGTTTTTGGTTTCAACTTTAAAAAACTTACTTTTCTCATACAGGAATATGTCAACGCCTGTCCATACAAACAAAGGAGCTTCAGTCACATAGCACCCAACTTTTGACTTTAGCCTATGGTACTCTTCGCTTCTACTTACAAGGAAGTAAATAATAAAGACTATTTCTGCTAATTTTTTCTCGATTAGCAGGAAGTAAATAGACGTATAAGTTTTGTTGCAGAGACGTAGAGAAAGTCATATGAATGGAACACATCAGATTTTTAGCTACATTATGCTAATCAAAATAAACATAAACAGAATTCGTCTATTACTGGTTTCCTTGTAAGTAGAAGGGAAATAAAGGAATGTACAGGCTAAAGCGATTGTCAAGTCCTTTAAAAGCCTGTCGCTGTGAGAAACAGTTGAAATTCCATTCTCTTTTCTTGTCACGGATAAACAAACGAGAAAGGAAAAGAAATAT
The DNA here is from genome assembly GCA_030762935.1 of Hymenopus coronatus. Taxonomy (NCBI): domain Eukaryota; kingdom Metazoa; phylum Arthropoda; class Insecta; order Mantodea; family Hymenopodidae; genus Hymenopus; species Hymenopus coronatus. The sequence goes on from CM060899.1 coordinate 43,572,515, forward strand.
GTCTTCTCGTTTGAGAAAAGTTTAAATATCTTAAAATTGACATCAATAATCCTGAATATATAAAACACAGTTAACATTTCAAAGATGCGTAAATGACATTAATTCTGTGTTTTGATGAGATGTACATTTTTTGCATAGTAAGATTTTGTCTGTATATTATAGTTTGCCAGTTATACAAAAGTAAGTTGGAATAAAGTAGTCTTCAGAGACTATTCACATAAAACTCAAGATATAGATTTCATTTGTCATAAAAGCATGTTTAACATAGCATTTTAATCAAAATCATTAGTCATTTTTTGAGAAAATCAAAACTTTCGAAACATTTTCCATGTAAAGGGTAGTTGGGGGTAGGGCATTTCCTTGAAAATATTCATGTCGCATCCTAGGAAGATACTGATTTCGTTTTTGAACTATGCTGCATACAGAAACACACACGGACTTATTTTTCTATTTTTCTTTTTTTTTTTTGGAATCAACATCTCGGTATCGAATTTTCTGGTGCATTACAATACCTTCTCTATACACTGTAGAGAAAGTAAAAATGTACGACACGCAACTGGGATAAGTTATTACTACCACTAATAGTACTAATTTTCCTGCTAACACTTTTGATTAAAATGTCGTATATAAAGATATTAAATTACATTTAACATGTATGTTTCTTGCATTTTCTGACAATAGCCTCTTGAAAGCTCATTATAAATTTTGCAGAATTTTGCATAACTGGCATACCGTAAGAGACTGGCAAAAATTTACTTAAGCAACGTAGAGCTCGTTAACACACACAGTTTATGTTACATACATTTGTTCGTGGAGATGGATGTTGAAGCGATGTTCCTTGATATTGGTTAAATATACTTTTCTCATACGGAAATTTGTGGCCTCTATGGTCATACAAACAAAGTAACTTCAATCACATAGAAACCAGCTTTTAAAACACGTAACTGTCGCTTTAGGCTATGGTATTCCCTTATTTCCCTTTTATTTACAAGGGGGCAAGAAATAACACAATTTCTGTTTTTTTCTCCATTAGCATGAAGCAAATAAAAGAATAATCTTACTAACAATTAGTTTGTTGCAAAGATGTAAAGAAAGCCATATGAGTGAAACACATTTTATTTTTGGAAGTTATTGTACATAATTTTGCAGGCTTGCATACGTATAGGATTCATTGCAAATAAATGTTATATTTATAGAAGTTTACATGGATGAGATACACTTTCTGGCAGTAATTAGTAGCAGAAGGCTGTAAATCATTACTGCAGACTTGTTAATTGCGATCAATATAAGTACTTCCTTTCGGCATTATGCTCCATATCGGTGATCTCAGCCGACGGCTACCTGCTCTATGTCCTAGTTCTGTAACTTGCTCCAAATCATCCAGTAATGAAACCATTTTAATTCATTGGAATTTTACTTATGTGACTTTAAAAGCTTGTCGTGGTGTGTATGTGTGTGTTTGTGTGTATGTGTGTATGTGTGTTTGTGTGTATGTGTGTTTGTGTGTGTATGTGTGTGTCTGTGTGTATGTGTGTGTTTGTGTGTGTTTGTGTTTGTGTGTGTTTGTGTATGTTTGTGTGTTTGTGTATGTTTGTGTGTATGTGTGTATGTATGTGTATGTGTGTATGTGTGTGTTTGTGTGTATGTGTGTATGTGTGCTGTCTGTGTGTGTTTGTATGTGTGTGTCTGTGTGTATGTGTGTATGTGTCTGTGTGTATGTGTGTGTTTGTGTGTATGTGTGTGTCTGTGTGTGTTTGTGTGTATGTGTGTATGTGTGCATGTGTGTATGTGTGTATGTGTCTGTGTGTATGTGTGTGTCTGTGTGTGTTTGTGTGTATGTGTCTGTGTGTGTGTATGTGTGTGTTTGTGTGTTTGTGTGTATGTGTGTGTCTGTGTGTGTTTGTGTGTATGTGTGTTTGTGTGTGTGTTTGGTGTGTACGTGTGTGTCTGTGTGTGTTTGTGTCTGTGTGTGTCTGTGTGTATGTGTGTGTCTGTGTGTATGTGTGTGTCTGTCTGTGTGTGTCTGTGTTTATCTGTGTATCTGTGTGCATGTGTGTATGTGTTTATGTGTCTGTGTGTCTGTGTATCTGTGTGTGTCTGTATGTATCTGTGTGCGTCTGTGTGTGTATGTGAGTGAATGTGTGTGTGTGTCTGTATGTACCTGTGTGTGTGTTTATGTGTGTATCTGTGTGTATGCGTATCTGTGTTGTCTGTATGTGTCTGTGTGTGTTTATGTGTGTATCTGTGTGTTTATGTGTGTATCTGTGTATGCGTATCTGTGTTGTCTGTATGTGTCTGTGTGTATGCGTATCTGTGTTTTCTGTATGTGTCTGTGTGTATGCGTATCTGTGTTTTCTGTATGTGTCTGTGTGTATGCGTATCTGTGTTTTCTGTATGTGTCTGTATGTAACTGTGTGCGTCTGTGTGTGTGTCTGTATGTACCTGTGTGTTTATGTGTGTCTGTGTGTATGCGTATCTGTGTTGTCTGTATGTGTCTGTGTGTGTTTATGTGTGTATCTGTGTTTATGTGTGTATCTGTGTTTATGTGTGTATATGTGTTTATGTGTGTATGTGTGTATGTGTGTCTGTGTGTATGTGTGTCTGTGTGTGTGTCTGTGTGTGTTTATGTGTGTATCTGTGTGTATGTGTGTCTGTGTATCTGTGTGTGTCTGTGTGTATCTGTGTGTGTTTATGTGTGTATCTGTGTGTATGTGTGTCTGTGTATCTCTGTGTGTGTCTGTGTGTATCTGTGTGTGTTTTGTGTGTATCTGTGTGTATGTGTGTCTGTGTATCTCTGTGTGTGTCTGTGTGTATCTGTGTGTGTTTATGTGTGTATCTGTGCGTATGTGTGTCTGTGTATGTGTGTGTCTGTGTGTATGTGTGTCTGTGTGTATGTGTGTCTGTGTGTATGTGTGTCTGTGTGTATCTGTGTGTGTTTATGTGTGTATCTGTGTGTGTTTATGTGTGTATCTGTGCGTATGTGTGTCTGTGTATCTCTGTGTGTGTCTGTGTGTATCTGTGTGTGTTTATGTGTGTATCTGTGTGTATGTGTGTCTGTGTATCTCTGTGTGTGTCTGTGTGTATCTGTGTGTGTTTATGTGTGTATGTGTGTCTGTGTATATGTGTGTCTGTGTGTATGTGTGTCTGTGTGTATGTGTGTCTGTGTGTATGTGTGTGTATGTGTGTCTGTGTGTCTGTGTGTATGTGTGTCTGTGTGTATGTGTGTGTATGTGTGTCTGTGTGTATGTGTGTCTGTGTGTATCTGTTTGTATGTGTGTCTGTGTGTATGTGTGTCTGTGTGTATCTGTGTGTATGTGTGTCTGTGTGTATCTGTGTGTATGTGTGTATGTGTGTGTCTGTGTGTCTGTGTGTATGTGTGTATGTGTGTATGTGTGTATCTGTGTGTCTGTGTGTATGTGTGTCTGTGTGTATCTGTTTGTATGTGTGTCTGTGTGTATGTGTGTCTGTGTGTATCTGTGTGTATGTGTGTCTGTGTGTATGTGTGTCTGTGTGTATGTGTGTCTGTGTGTATGTGTGTCTGTGTGTATGTGTGTCTGTGTGTATGTGTGTCTGTGTGTATGTGTGTCTGTGTGTATGTGTGTCTGTGTGTATGTGTGTATGTGTGTATCTGTGTGTATGTGTGTCTGTGTGTATGTGTGTGTATGTGTGTCTGTGTGTATGTGTGTATGTGTGTATGTGTGTATCTGTGTGTATGTGTGTCTGTGTGTATGTGTGTGTATGTGTGTATGTGTGTCTGTGTGTATGTGTGTCTGTGTGTATCTGTGTGTATGTGTGTCTGTGTGTATGTGTGTCTGTGTGTATGTGTGTCTGTGTGTATGTGTGTCTGTGTGTATGTGTGTCTGTGTGTATGTGTGTCTGTGTGTATGTGTGTCTGTGTGTATGTGTGTCTGTGTGTATGTGTGTATGTGTGTATGTGTGTATCTGTGTGTCTGTGTGTATGTGTGTCTGTGTGTATCTGTTTGTATGTGTGTCTGTGTGTATGTGTGTCTGTGTGTATCTGTGTGTATGTGTGTCTGTGTGTATGTGTGTCTGTGTGTATGTGTGTCTGTGTGTATGTGTGTCTGTGTGTATGTGTGTCTGTGTGTATGTGTGTCTGTGTGTATGTGTGTCTGTGTGTATGTGTGTATGTGTGTATCTGTGTGTATGTGTGTCTGTGTGTATGTGTGTCTGTGTGTATGTGTGTCTGTGTGTCTGTGTGTATGTGTGTCTGTGTGTATGTGTGTCTGTGTGTATGTGTGTGTATGTGTGTCTGTGTGTATGTGTGTCTGTGTGTATCTGTGTGTATGTGTGTCTGTGTGTATGTGTGTCTGTGTGTATGTGTGTCTGTGTGTATGTGTGTCTGTGTGTATGTGTGTCTGTGTGTATGTGTGTCTGTGTGTATGTGTGTCTGTGTGTATCTGTGTGTATGTGTGTCTGTGTGTATGTGTGTGTCTGTGTGTATCTGTGTGTGTGTTTATGTGTGTATCTGTGTGTATGTGTGTCTGTGTATCTGTGTGTGTCTGCGTGTATCTGTGTGTGTGTTTATGTGTGTAACTGTGTCTGTGTGTCTGTGTGTATCTGTGTTGTCTGTATGTACCTGTGTGTGTTTATGTGTGCCTGTATGTATGCGTATCTGTGTTGTCTGTATGTGTCTGTGTGTGTGTTTATATGTGTATCTGTGTGTATGTGTGTATCTGTGTGTATGCGTATCTGTGTTGTCTGTATGTGTCTGTGTGTGTGTTTATGTGTGCCTGTATGTATGCGTATCTGTGTTGTCTGTATGTGTCTGTGTGTGTGTGTGTTTATATGTGTATCTGTGTTGTCTGTATGTGTCTGTGTGTATGCGTATCTGTGTTGTCTGTATGTGTCTGTGTGTGTTTATGTGTGTATCTGTGTATATGTGTGTCTGTGTGTATGCGTATCTGTGTTGTCTGTATGTGTCTGTGTGTGTTTATGTGTGTATCTGTGTTTATGTGTGTCTGTGTGTATGCGTATCTGTGTTGTCTGTATGTGTCTGTGTGTATGCGTATCTGTGTTGTCTGTATGTGTCTGTGTGTGTTTATGTGTGTATCTGTGTATATGTGTGTCTGTGTGTATGCGTATCTGTGTTGTCTGTATGTGTCTGTGTGTGTTTATGTGTGTATCTGTGTTTATGTGTGTCTGTGTGTATGCGTATCTGTGTTGTCTGTATGTGTCTGTGTGTGTTTATGTGTGTATCTGTGTATATGTGTGTCTGTGTGTATGCGTATCTGTGTTGTCTGTATGTGCCTGTGCGTGTGTGTCTGTGTGTGATCTCGGAGGGAATTTTACACAGTAGAAGTTACTGATTTATTTAAGTCACAATGCGCTCGAATGAGCCTACATAATACAAATACAGAGTTTTGACTATTTACTTGCGTTCATTAGTCAATTAGACTGAATGTCCGCTTTTATGCAATGCAGATTACCACAAAGAATGTTTATGTACGACACGTATGCACTTTCATCATTTAGTAGGGATGACACTAAATTTCCTTGGTGCGTGTTCCGAGTAACGAGACCGTTCTTTTGCTTGTATGAATGAATGAATAGGTGTGTTTATTGACATAAAAATATCATACATTGAACTTCAACAATCGCATGGGTACACAGACCTTATGTGTTTTTGTAATACACAAAATAAAAAGCAATATTAAAGCAACAACAACAAAGAATTAAAAGAGTAAACACGAAAATAAAAAGACAAAGATATTCAAATACAGCAATTTAAATTTACAGCACAGAGTACACCTTATTCAGAAGCATAAATGTACCCTCTTATAATAGATAAATGCACTTAAAATAATATATACACATAATATATACACAACATATAAAACCATAGCACAACAAAGACATAAGTATGACTTAAAATATATGTATGTGAAACAGTGTTACCACTTTTGTTTGGCTGTTCTTATCCCCCCTCTTTTCTATTGGCAGTCTTCTCAGATCTCACATGTTTTGCCTTAAGAATAAATTTACCTAGCCCGTCCACGTCTTCCGTGCCTGCCAGTAGCGTCCAACATGCTTCTAGCTCTACATTCACGGTGGTAAAGAATCGCGATAAATATTTTCCCTCCATTACTCCGTACCCCTACATTTTGCCAAGATATGGGTCTACGCCTCGCAAATGGAACAGACAGTCATACCATTCTCGTCAGCAGTTTTTGTGCTCCTACATGCTCTTAGTCTAATCCACGCGAGCCCCTCTCTAATGAGATTGGTACTTGCTTGTAAATACATTCAGAGAAACGGGATCGCTTTGTGATAGGAAAAGAAAGGTAAACAGGTGTGTGCTTATGGAGCAGAAAATAGACGAAATGGGAGAAAGGTTAGAACGGTCACCTCAAAACTCTCTCGCGCGTCTTGTACAAGAAACTGAATTTTCAATAGCTTCAGCATGGAAAGCAACGAAACTTTTAAAACTCAAACCATACAAGGTTACTGTTGTTCGGGAATTTCCAACGCCTACTGTGTTAAGGTATGTTTTTATTTATTTATTTTGAGAGTTGTTAAAGTGACTTGAGGTTCTATTTGATGTCCACATTTGTGTGACCGAGAGACGGATCATGCGCCTGACGGCCACATTTTGTAACATGCTTACTGTATTGTGATAATTTTAATTGTTTTCTCACAGAATTAGTGTGTAAGACAGGAGATGAATAGGTAGAGTCAAGACTGAAAAATTCAATACCATAGCCGTGATTTGAATCACGAATCTCCCGGTCTCTAGCCGGTTGATCTACCACTGAGCTACTATGGCAACATGCCGACTTAGCACTGATATTTACAGTATTATTTTCCACACTATTTATCTGAATTTACAAATGTGGGTAGACCAATAAATCCTATGTAAAGACAAGCTGATGTGTTCCATTCACATGACTTTCTCTACATCTCTGCAACAAATTATTGTTAAAAGGCTAATTAATGCTTCTATTTACTTCATGCTAATCGAGAAAAAAATTAGCAGAAAAAGTCTTATTACTTGCTTCCTTGTAAGTAGAAGCGAAATAAGGGAGGACCATAGGTTAAAGGGATAGTCAAAAGCTGGTTACTATGTGAACTGAAGTTACCTTGTTAGTATGGCCAGGAGTTGACAAATTCCTGTATGAGAAAAGTATAATTTTTTAAAGCTGAAACCAATAAAAAGAAATATCTGAAATACGATCAACTCTACCCAAAAGAAGTATATAATATAAATTATGTGTTTTAATGCACTCTACAGTTTTTGTGTGGTAAGTCTTTATCTATCTTTTACAGTTTAGCAGTTATACAACATTCCGTAAAATGCATTCAAATAAAGTAGTCTTTAGAGGCTATTCAAAGAAAATTCAAAATATACTTTTATATGTCAGGTTTATATCTTTAATATACGATATTTTAATCAAAATCGATTGAGAACATTTTGGGAAGATCAAAACTTTCGAAAAAAGTTCCATGTAAAGGGCAGTTGGGGGTGGGGGGATTGTGTCGCATCCTTGCAAGATAAACCTAAATACCAAGTTTAGTTTTTTGGATTCAAGGGGACCCAAAACATATATTTCCGTTGAAATCTCGGTATCGATTTCTCTATACACTATGAACAAGGTACGTGTAGAGAAAGTAATAGTGTTAAAGAAGAAAAAAATAGAGAAATCTATGAGAATACAACAAATCAGAATTTTCTTTAACCTCTGTAGAGTATTGGAGAAAGGAAATCAGCGGTTTTTACGTCCAGATTGCAAACACTTTATAGGCTATGTTACGTGCAACCCAGAATGGGAGCAGTATATGGCGTAAAACCGTAGGGATTCAGGAAATGAATTACTAAACTGGCATTCCTGGCGGAAGTTCCGCTTGGTTGTTCTGATTACACGAGGAAATCGTGCGTAAGTTGTGGAAACAGAAGCCTTAACAGGTAACAACAAAGGAAAAGGGCAGTAATAAATAAAAACAATGTCTACGACTTCATTAAAGGCATGTTCCCCATAAAGGAGCACTGTATGGAACTAAATATGACTGACTAATGCTCAGCAACACACAGTTCTTCCTGTAAATAAACATTACCGCCTTTTATTATCGCAATTAACGCTAGTGTCTTTCCTTTCAGCTAGACAACAAATATGTATTTTCAGCCTACTTTCTCTACCTGTTACTAGCTATTAAGGCCGTCTCTTTCAACAGAGAGCGTTAATATATAATTTTGAAAACAAATAAAACTATGTACATTGCCACATTAATTTATTGTGTTCCTTTCATATGGTTTTCTCTGCAAACAAACTATTACCTGCCCGCCTGGATAGTGTGGTGGTAGCGTATTATTAACATTAAACGTTTTAATAGTTTAATAATAAAACATTGGTCTTGTAAACCAAAATTAAGTCTTACTTTTAAAACTTCAAAGGAAATACATTCTTATTAATTCCCAAAACTAATATTTTACTTTAAACTACCCTTTGATATGTCTGCCTCACATTCAACAGGTCGTGAGTTCGAATCTCGCTTAGGGTGAGTTACCCGAGTAAGGTTTTTTTCGGGGTTTTCCCTTATCCTGAGAAGACGAATGTCGAGTAACTTTAAGCTCTATGGACCCCGAGATCATTTGAGCATCATATCACCAATTTCATTCATCGTCCGATATGACCAACCAGGTTAAAGGACGTTAAGCTACAATAAATAAATAAATAAATAAAAAATTACTTTGTCTACGCGTACTATTATACATACTGTATAGGGAAGGTATTTTAATGCACCCAAAAATTCGATACCAAAATTTCACCGAAAATATGTTTTGGGATTGCCCAAATCCAAAATAGGCATTTTAGAAACATGATCATGTATGTTTGTGTATGTATAAGTGTGTCTGTGGGCAACATAGCTCAAAAATGCAAAGTCGGTTAAAAATCAAACTAGGTATTTAAGTTGGGTATTTCCTAAGGATATCAAGCGGGGGACTTAGTCCGGGGTGCACTCAGCCTCGTGATACCCTGGAGGGACCAATTAAGGAGCTACTTGGAGGATGGTAAAGTAGCGGCTACAGGTCATGAGAACCGCATTAACCGCCTGGGGGGCGGTTCGAGGCACTGACCATGTTTTTTTTTTGTAGTGTTTAACGCCCGCTTTAACTACTTATGGCACCGCAGGCGGTGACACTGGTGATACATGAACGATGATGGAGCACCGGTGGAATGTGATGGCGGGGGAAACCGGAGTACCCGGAGAAAACCCGCCCAGCGCCGCTTTGTCCACCACAAATCTCATATGCGGTCGCTTGGGATCAAACTCAGGCCGTCTAGGTGAGAGGTCTAAGCACTCGGCCACGGTGCGACCACTGACCATGTCTCACCCTCCAATACTGCACTCCATCCATGACGTCTGTCATGGACCGAGATGGGGGACGCAGCGGCCAAGGTTCCTTTTGAGCTGTCGTGCCATTGAATTATTATCTTCGTAGGATACAATACGAAGATTTCCAAAAAATTCCCCCACCCGCAACTACCCTTTACATGGCTAAAACTTTTTGATTAAAATATTTTATGTTTAAAATATTTTTATGATAAATGAAATGTATATCTTGAATGTTCTGGAAACTCCCTCTTCATTCTGAATGACTTTTGTATAACTAGCAAACTATAAGAGATAGATAAAAGCTTGCTACACAAAAATTTAAGCTTGTTAGAACACACAATGTTATATACATTTTTTTGTAGAGTTAACCGTTTTCAAGATATTTCGGATTATTGGTAACTGTTTTAACTTTTCTCGAACGGGAAGACATCTTTCTTCTCGTTTCTCGTATGTTTACTCCTGGCAAACAAAGAGATGGCATTTAAATTGTTCCACATAGCGACCGGCTTTTAAAGGACCTGATTATCGCTTTAGCCTGTGTATTTTCTTATTTCCCTTCTAGGTACAAGGAAGCAAGTAATAAGACTAATTCTGCCTAAGTTTATCTTGATTAGCATGATGTAGATAAAAGATTAATCTTTTGAATAAAATGTTTGTTTGCGGAACAGCTAGAGAAAGTCATGTGAACAATATTCTTCTTTACTGTGACAATGCCGTCTTATGCAATAGTTCTGATATTCGCCTTGGTATATGAGTCATCACGAGGCGCTGACCACGTCTCACCCTTCAATACTGCACCCCATCCATGACGTCTGTAGTGGACCGAGATGGGGGCCCTTCTTCTCGATATCTGACACGTTTCTCCAAACTTCAACTTCCAGCATCTTCGACAAGTTTCCAGAAAGTTTGTAACGTCATTTTATAGCTATAAAAGCAGGAAGGATTGCAATGCTGTTTTGTTGAGTTGTGAATTGCACTGAGTCGTGAATGAGTGGTGTGAATGGCGTGCAGCCGTAAATTGAGTGAGTCCAAGACTGCATGTATACTTCATGCTAATCGAGATAAACATCAACAGAAATTGCTTTCTTGTAAGCAGAAGGCAAATAAGGGAATACGGTAAGCTAGTGTTGGTCATATGTTTTAATAGCTCGTCGCAATGTGACGCGATCGATAACGATGATCTTTGTGCTAGGAGTAAAAGAAACGAGATATGAAACGAATGACAGCTACGTATTTGAGAAAGGTATAGGTAATTTACAATTAAAACAATAAAGAGGAATATCTCGGAAATGATTAGTTCTAAAAAATATAGGAGATATAGCGTGTGTGTTTTACAAGATCTACAATTGTTGTGCAGCAAGTTTTTGTGCATTTCTTAAGAGTTACTAATTATCTAAACGACATCCAGAATGAAAACGTATTCTGAGTTTACTCCCATAGAATTTAAGATGAACTTTATTTGTCATGTAAATATCTTTAATGTAGGTATTTTAATCAAAAATGTTTCAGGCATTTTTGAGAAAAATAAAAAATGTTGTAAAATGTTTCCATTTAAAGCTGAGCTTGGGGTGGAGGCATTTTCCTAAGAAAAATTGTGTTGCATCCTTAGAATTGACTGAACTTAAATACCAAGTGCTGTGTTTAATAGATTTTTTTTTAGTTATCGTATTAAAAAATATATGGACACACGGACAAATAAGACACACAGAGATTTTTTCTAAACAAGGTATTTTTTTTTATTCAGAGGATTCAAAAACGTGTATCTCAAGTGAAATCTCAGTATCGAACATTTGGATGGAATACAATATCTTCTCTACCAAATATTGTACCTACGTGGTATAGAAATTAAACATATGATGTGATAGATCTATTTCTATATTCATTTACTGTGAAGCTGGAATTTGTTATGTGATTATTTTTTAAAAATGCATCCTTATTAGAAGAATGAATTTGTTTAGAATGTTTAGTACATATGTACAGAAGGTACTGTATTCCACCAAAAAAATTAGTTAGCGAGATTCACAGGAGATACATGTTTTAGGGTCCTCTGATTAAAAAATATATATTTTTGGGCTCAGGGGACCCTATAACGTGTAATTCCGGTGGTCTCTGTATCGAATTTTTGGTTGGAATACAACACCTTCTCTATCTACTACGCACATAGTGCATACGTGCTAGAGAAAGTAAACACAATGTGATAGGTTTATTTGTAAGCTCTTTATCAGTAAAATTTGAAGCTTTATGGTTTTTTACTATTTCTATACGTACTATGTACATAGTGTATAGAAAATATACCACCCAAAAATTCGATACCGAGATTTCATTCGAATTACACGTTTTAGGGTCCCCTGAATCCAAAAAAAAGTATTTTCAAATAAGGGTCTGTATGTTGGCATGTACGTGTGTCTGTGAACACGATAACTCAAAAACGAAAAGTCGGTAAAATATCAAACTTGGTATTTAAGTGTCTTCCAGGGATGCGATACGAAGATTTTGAGAAAAATTCCATCCACCCAATCTACCATTTACATGGAAAACATTTCGAAAATTTTGACTTTCTGAAAAATTGCTGTAACGATTTTATTTAAAAAACCGTATATTAAAGATATTCACACAACAAATAAAATGTATATTCTGGGAATAACGTCTGAAGGCCGCTTTATTCTGGATGAACTGTTCTTAACTGGTAAACCGTGAGAGATAGAAGAACAAACTTACTTCACAAAAAGGTAGATTTGGTTTAAACATACGATTTATGTAGCAATTTTTTTTTTTTTTTTTGTCGTACAGGTGATCGTTTTCAAGATATTCCGAGTTTTTGGTTTCAGTTTGAAGATACTTAAGTTTTCTCATACGGGGAGTATCTTTTTTTTTTTTTTTTTTTTCGTATCTCTTATATTTAATCGCAGCAAGTAAACAGAACCGAATTTCAATTGTTTCATTTGGCCACGGCTCTAAATGATTTCGCTATCTGTGCATTCACTTATTTCCCTTCTACGTGCAAGGAACCAAGTAATAAAACCAATTCTGGCAATGTTTATCTTGATTAGCATCTTTTGTGAGGAAAGTTTGTGTGGGAACAGCTAGAAAAATTCTTGTGATGGCAAATATTAGATTTTTATAAAAAGGTTAAAATATCCTTGTGTCTGTAGACAGCAAAAACGTGGTTAACGATTTTTATAAAATAGTATATTTTAAGATATGTATATGTCAAACTGTATATTTTGAATTTTCTGGGAATAACGTCTGAAGACCTCTTTATTCTGGATGAACTTTGCATAACTAATGACCCGCAAGACATATTAGATCTGGTTAAAACATAAAGTTTGTGCAATATACATTTTTTTTTTTTTCGTAGAGTTAATCGTTTTCGAGATATTCCCAGTTATGTGTTTAAATCTTAAGGCTACAGGTTTCAATCACATTGTAACAACTTTTAAAAGATTTGTGTATCGCTTTAGCCTGGTGTATTCTCTTATTTCCCTTCTACTTATAAGGAAGCAAATAATAAGACCTATTCTGCTAGTGGTTATCTTAATTAGTATGAAGTGAATAGAAGAATAAGATTTTTAACAATAATTTGTTACAGAGATGTAGAGAAAGTCATGTGAGTGGAACACATAAGATGTTTTACGTAAATAACTATGAACGGTAACATTTTGAAACAGGTAAAATGTACAAACAAGATATTTTACATTGTGGATTTTCCAGTTTTCACAATGCCATAATGGAAAAAATCTGATGTGCTCCATTCACATGACTTTCTCTACATTTTTGTAACAAATTATTGTTAGTAAAATTATTCTTCTATCTACTTCATGCTAATCGAGATAAACATTAGCAGAAACGGTTTTATTACTTAGTTCCTTACAAGTTGAAGGAAAATAAGGAAAGAGACTAGGCTTAATCAACAGTCAAATGTTCTAAAATGTGGTTGCTTTGGTACAGAAACCCGATTCTTTGCGTGATCAGGTGTTGAAAAGTTCCCGTATGAGAAAGTATAAGTATTTTAAAACTGAAATCAATAACAAAGAATATCTCAAAAACGGAAAACTCCTTGAAAAAATGCATATAACATAAATTGTGTGTTTTAACTTATTGTTCTATCTATTTCATTCTAATCGAGATAAACATTAACAGAAATGCTTTCTTTTAAGTAGAAGGGAAATAATGGCATACATAGGCTAAAACGAAATTTATGCCATGTGGATGAAGTCCGTTTCTTTGCATTGCCAGGAGTTGACAAATTTCCGTGTATGAAAAAATTGAAACCAATAACAAGGAATATCTCAGAAACGGAAAACTCCACGAAAAAATGCATATAACATAAGTTGTGTGTTTTAATGAGCTCTCTATTTTTGTATAGTAAGTTTTGGTCATCTCTTACGGTTTACCAGTTAAGCAAAATTCCACAAAATTCATTTAGAATAAATATGTCTTCAGAGACTATTACCAGAAAAATCAAGATATACATTTTATTTGCCGTGTAAATATATTTATTATACAGTATTTTAATCGCAATCGTTAAAATAATTTAGGAGAAATTAAACATTTCGAAAAATTTTCCATGTAAAGGGTAGTTTAGGATGGGGAGATTTACCACAATATCTTCGTGTTGCATCCTTGGAAGACGTAAAAGTTAAATACTTACCTAGTTTGTATTTAAGCGAATTTTCGTTTTTCAGCTATTCTTTCGACAAACATACACATGGACTCTTTCTAAAAATGCTTTTTTTACTTTCTCTATATGTACCATGTACATAGTGTATAGAGAAAGTATTATATTGTACCCAAAAATTCAATACCGAGATTTCACCGAAAATATATGTTTTGAGACTCCCTGAATCAAAAAAAGCATTTTTAGAAAAATGTCCGTATGTGTATGTATGTGTGTGCGTGTGTGTGTGTCTGTGGGCAGCATAGCTCAAAAACGAAAAGACCGTTAAATACCAAACTTGGTATTTAAGTTTGCTATCGTCCAAGGATGCGACACGAAGATTTTCAAACCCCCCCATGCCAAACTACCCTTTACATGAAAAAAAATTCGAAAATTTGTATTTTCTTAAAAATGGCTCTAACGATTTTGATTAAAATATCGTATATTAAAGATATTTACCTGACAAATAAAAGTTATGTCTTGAATTGTCTGGGAATAGCCTCTGAAGACTACTTTATTTTGGATGAATTTTACGGAATTTTGCATAACTGCTAAACCGTAAGAGATGGACGAAAAATTAAAAGAAAAACAAAAAACAACAAAAATGTAGAGCACATTAAAGCACACAATTTATGTTATACAAAGTTTTTTCGTGGATGTGATCGTTTTTAAGATATTCCTTGTTTTTGGTTTCAGCTTTGAAAAACATACAGGAATTTGTCAACTTCTGTCCATACAAACATAATAACTTCAGTCACATAGCAACCAGCTTTTGACTATCACTTTAACCTATGGTATAGCTTGTTTCGCTTCTACTTACAAGGAAGCAAGTAATAATACTATTTCTGCTAATTTTTTCTTGATTAGCACACGAAGTAAATAAAATCATAAGCTTTTAAACAATAATTTGTTGCAGAGATGTTGAGAAAGTCACGTGAATGGACCACAGCAGATTTCTTTTATTCAGGAGGTATTAAAACTCCTATTTACGGTGAAATCTCGGTATCGGGTGCAATACAATACCTTTGCTGTGTACTATGTAGATAGTACATGTTGAGAAAGTAAAAAGTATCTCCAGGAGATAAAAACAAGTGGATATCGTATAAGTGGCGACAAATGTAGCGTGAACAAATGCGTCACACCTACACTTGTGGTAGTACATTTTTGTTAACTAAGTTGGCCAATTGTTTGTGGAGGACGTGGTGAAAGTTGTGGCTGGGGTGCTCAATCCAAACACGATGAAAACTCGGTCTCTCATTGTGTGGTAGTGGAGAGGAGCCTCGTTTGCGGAAGTAACGAGGTAATCGATGATAGAGCAACTTGCGCTACGTGCCCGGGATGGGCGATGATGCCCTCACAATGCGAGCACTTCCTCGCGCCAACTTCATTTCACGACCTACTTTATTCCTCTCCCTACACATTTCCTTACGTTTCGCTTCTTTATCAGAAACAGACCACGTTCCTGCCTAGAAAGAGTTATATACCAAGGTGGTACTGCACTCGCCTCCACCTCACTGGCAATATTCGCTATGGAGACAAACATTTTAACATTATTTAGAAAGGTAGAATCAGGCTGAAAAATTCAATGCCGTAGTCCAGTTGCTCTAACCATTGAGCTACCATGGTAACGTGCCGAAATAACATTAAATTCCCCAACTGCCTTGCGTGTTTCCCAGTAAACCAGAAGAGGTTCGTAATATATTTTGAATTAAACTGATTTTTATTTATGGACCCTCTTTAACTTCTGTGGTGTGTGTATGTGATGAAGGAGGGGATTTCACACTGCAGTCATTATTGTATGTCAGACCCCTGGCAATGAGAATAATTACAACGGGCGGCCGAAACCGGACGGCCGGGAAGGAGTCTCCGTGGAGGGGTCCCTGATGTTTCCAAGCAGTTATTCATCCCGACGTGGGCAGCACTAGGAGACCGTATCCCAAGTCTGACCGAATTCCCTCGGTCAACTGACGATTTTCAGCACCTGTATTTCCAAGGCGTAGGCACCACCGCGGAAGGGCGTCACCATCGGTGCCCTACCGACACTTACAACCCTGAAAGAGACCGGTTGGTTGAAATGAAGAGACAGGAAGTTCGGGGGAATGAAGGAACATCCTCAAGATTTAGTTAGTGACCAATGCCGTTCGTGTACGTGACCGCTCTCAAGTTCGCTCCGGTAGGCGACGTTGGAGTTAGAACATGAGATATCGCGGTTGGATGCGCAAACAACGCGGGAGAACGGCGAAATATAACAAACTCTCGATGTTTCTTCAAGTTTCGGCTTCCAGTTATATTTTCAGTCAATAAAGACATTTGCTGTGATATATTTATTGCCTTAATTGATTTATTTCACATAAGCCGTGTGCAGGACAGGAATTGGATGGGTAGAGTCAGACTGAAAAATTCAATGCCATGGCCGGGATTTAAACGACGGATCTCCCGGTCTCTAGCCGGTTGCTCTGCCACTGAGCTACCATGGCAACATTTCGGCATAGCACTGAATTTCTCAACTGACAAGCATGTTTCCCGGTAAACTACAAGATGATCTTAAATTATTTTGAGTTCACATACCCTAATGGTAAGTCCCAGGATTCATACTATAGCCAACTATTATGGTCAATTAGTATTGAATTAATTGTTTTTTTGTTTTTTTTTCACAAGCCGTGTGTAGGACAAGAGTTGGATAGGGAGAGTCAGACTGAAAAATTCAATGCGGTTGCTCTATCAGTGAGCTACCATGGCAAAATGCCGGCATAGCAATTAAATCAATACTAATTGACCATAATAGTTTGCTATGCTATGAATCCGGGACTTACAGTACTTACAACATTGTAAGTCGCCATGTCATCTCAAAATATGTGGTTCACCGGGAAACATGCGTGTCAGTTGAAAAATTCAGTGCTATACCGGCATAATAGCTCTATGGTAGAGCAACCGGCTTGAGACCGGGAGATCCCTGGGTCAAATCCCGGCTCTGCCATTGAATTTTTGAGACTGACTCTAATTTATTGTATTTGATAACTGTTATACATTTTAATAATATATTTTACAGACTTTGGACTTAACAAATTTCACCGATGCATCATCTTAACACAATGAAAACATTTGAATGCTAGAAAAATACTCAAGTTTGTTATGCAATGTACGAGAACTCTGTTGCTAATATTTCAAGTGTTTTTCTAGGACAGTGAATAACTTTACATAATTACGACACTTTATGCATTGTTTAAAACTATTCTCTAACCGAAATGTATAAATGTCTCATTAAACTAAATACAGTCTGGGTTAAATGTGTTGGCTCGCACACATTCAGAGTTGTTTCCGAGAGCTGCGATAATCGCTGGTCTTGTAGGCCACGATACTATCTTTCCGAAGGCTTTCTTCCTGTTGTCGGCATAGTATAATGATGGTGGAAATTATGCGTCTACAGCTTGCATACAATATGATACTATAATTAAATAAGACTCCAGATAACGCTTGCCGGATAAAGGGGTAGAGTGTTGTCGACAGAGAATGCATAATAAAACAAGAAGACCTAAGAACAGTTATGCAGAGGTAACATTCTCTACACGACTGCAAAACATTATTGTATAAAAGCTTATACTTCTATTTACTTCATGCTAATCGAGAAAAAATTAGCAGAAATAGTGTTATTATTTGTTTCCTTGTAAGTAGGAGCGAAATAAGGGAGTACCATAGGTTAAATTGATAGTCAAAAGCTGTTGTTATGTCACTGAAGTTACTCTGTTTGTATGGACAGGAGTTGACAAATTCCTGCATGAGATAAGTACAAGTTTTTCAAACCAGAAGCCAATAACAAGAAATATCTCAAAAACGATCAACTCCACGAAAAAAATGTATATTGCATAAATTGTGTGTTATAACGTGCTCTACATTTTTAAGTAGTAAGTTTCTGTCCATCTCTTACGGTTTAGCAGTTAATGCAAAATTCCGTAAAATTCATCTAGAATAAAGTAGTCTTCGGAGGCTATTCCCAGAAAATTCAAGATATACATTTTATTTGTCAGGTAAATGTCTTTAATATACGAGAAAATCAAAATGTTCAAAAAAATTCCATGTAGAGGATATTTCGTGTCGTATCCTTGGAAGATACCTAACCTAAATACCAAGTTTGGTTTTTAACGGATTTTTCGTTTTTGAGCTATGCTGCCTACAGACACACTCACTCACACACACAGGCAGAAGACAGACACACACGGACACTTTTCTAAAAAAAATAAAAAATAACGAGATTTAGGGGGTCTCAAACGTGAATTTCCGGTGAACTCCCGATATCGAATTTTTGGGTGCATTACAATACCTTCTCTATACACCATGTACATAGTACGTGTAGAGAAAATAAAAATCTGATGTGCTTTCCATTCACATGACATTCTCTATATCACTGTAAAATATTATTATTAAAAAGCTTAGCCTTCTAACTACTGCATATTAAGCGAGATGAAATTTAGCAGAAAGTCAGAGAACTTAAAATATTCCGTAGCCCTTTTTACATTCTCTACACTACTACGGAAGTAGTGTATAGAGAAGGTATTGTATTGCACCCAAAAATTGCATACCGATATTTGACCAGAAGTACATGTTTTGCACCCCCTTTATTTTAAAAAAAGACATTTTCAGCAAAATGTCTATGTGTGTGTCTATGGGCAGTATAGCTCAAAAACGAAAAGACCGTTAAAAAGCAAACTTGCTATTTAATTTTGGTATCTTCCAAGGATGCGACAAGAAGATTTTCAAGAAAATCCCCTTACCCACAACTACCCGTTATGTGGAAAAAATTTCGAAAATGTTAAACTTCTCCAAAATTGCCCTAAGTTTTTTGATTAAAATCTCCCATATTTAAGATGTTTACTTGACAAATAAAATGTACACCTTCAATTTTCTAGGAATAGCCTCTAAAGACATATTTTCTCGGGATAAATTTTGCGGAATTTTGTATAACTGGTAAAACGCAGGAAATAGACAAAAACTTTACAGCTGGTTAAAACACACAATTTATGTTACATACACTTTTTTCGTGAGGCTGACCGTTTTTGAGATATTCCTTGTTATTAATTTCAGTTTTAAAATTCTTATACTGTTCTCATACGGGAATTTGTCAACTTCTGTCTAGACAAAGACTTCAATCACATAGCAACCAGCTTTTAAAGGATTTAACTATCGATTTAGCCTACTTACAAGGAAGCAAGTAATAAAGCTATTTCTGCTATTTTTTTTTTTTTTTCGCGATTAGCAAGAAGTAAATAGAAGAATTAGGTTTTTAACAATAATTTGTTGCAGAGATTTAGAGAAAGTCATGTGAAGGGGTCACATCGGATTTTTTCGTTAGAGATATTCTTAAATGTGTGTGGAATGCTTTGAACCTCAGAAAGTTATGCATTGTACATTTTGTATATTAGCAATTTTGTTTTTATTTCAGCGATATTATTTTTTCCAATATGTTTCCTCTGTTCGAATAAATTTTTGTGTTTTTCATTTTACGATTTTTTAAATTTAAAACTGTATTTAATTTTCTTAGATTAGATACAAGATATGGTCATTTAAGGTGCTATGTGAAACTAAAAAGTGCCTAAAAATCTATACATGATAAATCGAGGGATAGACAATTGGATTCGAGTGTAAGTTTTCACTCTTTGCAGTTAGTAAAATGCAAATAATGGTCAATTAAAACAAGATTTCATACATAAACTATGCATCTTTGTATAACACAAAAAACAAGGAAAATACTAAAATTAAAATCCCAATTTTTTTTTATCAAAACAGTAAATTTCAAGGCTAATGAATGCCTTAATTATTAATTTCAAACGAGGAGCGAAACACTGTCGATGAATGGTGCTACTGCATTTATACAAAAGATAATCTAGAAAGGAAACGCTTTCTTACGAAAGTTTTTTCTATTATTTGTCTCTTTTTATTTGCAGTCTGCATTCCAACAAAAAACGCGAAAAAGTAGCAGAGATGCTGAATTAATAGTGTACTAAAGTGGGTCTATGAACATACTATCAACCTAATTGGAGCCATAAAAGCCTTATAGCGTTATAAGTCATTAAATAGCTTAACAGAATATTCAAGGATTTGTTACCACAGTACAAAATGAGGCCACAAAAAAAAAAAAAAAAAAAAAAAAAAAAAAAAAAAAAAAAACAACAACGCAGTTCCTGGAACTTCAACTCAACTTTAAAATACTACATTAAGATTAGTTGTATATTATAAATCAGTTGCCGAAACTGTTATTTCTTAATTTTACTGCAGCTGGTGTTCATCCTGTAATATTATGAGATACGAAGCTAAAGGAGAGATATCATGTTACTCTTCTACTTTGCATATTAAGCAATGGAAGTACAATTATTCCACCCAAAATTCAATACTGAGGTATCAGCAGAAATACACGTTTTGAGACTCCCTAAAAAGAAGAAAAACAATATGAGAAAATGCCTGTCATCTATGTGTTTATTTGTCAGCATAACTAAACAACGAAAATTCCCTTAAACACCAAACTTGGTATATTTCTTTTATTTTGTTTTCAATCATGTTTATTTTCTCAATATTGGCACTAACATCTTCATTAAAATGCGATTTGGAGAGATAAGAACCAGAGTGAAAAATCCAATGCCATAGCCGGGATTTGAATCACGGACCTTCTCATTTCTAACCGGTTGCTCTAACCACTTAGCTGACAAAACGTTAAATTCCCGAACTGACTCGAGCTTACCTGGTAAACTACAAGGAGATCTCAAAAGTTTTCTTTCTCTGCACGTATATAGTGTATACGGAAAGTAATGTATTTCACCCAAACACTCGATGTCGATATTTAGCCGAAAATATATGTTTTGAGGTTCCCTGAGTCCAAAAAAAGAATTTTTAGAAAATGATCCCTGAGCGAGTATATGTGAGTGTCTTTGGGAAGCAAAGCTCAAAACCGAAAAAAACCGTTAATTACCAAACTTGGTATATAAGTTTAGTATCTTCCAAGGATACGACACGAATATTTTGAAAAAAAAAATTCCCCCACCCCAAGCTACCCTTTACATGTAAATTTTTTTTTGAAATTTTTGTTTTTCTCCAAAATGACTCTAACGATTTTGATTAAAATACCGTATATTAAACATTTGCATGCATGTTTTGAATTTTCTGGGAATAGCTCATGAAGACCTCTTTGACCTGGATGACCTTTGCAAGGTTTTGCCGTTAGAGCTAGACAAACCCTTACTACACAAAAACGTAGATATTAACAAAACACAAAATTTTTGTCACACATGTTTTTCTTGTAGAGTTACTCGTTTTCGAGATATTCCTCGTTATTGGTTTTTAAACTACCTATCTTTCTCAAATTGGCCATGCAAAGCGAATGGAACCTCAATTGTTTCACATAGCGACCAGCTTTTAATAGATTTGACTATCGCTTTAGTCTAGTGTATACCCTTATTTCTGTCTACTTACAAAGAAGCAAGTATTGAGACCAATTCTGTTAATGTTTAACTAGATTAGCATGATGCAGATATAAAAAGAATGCTCTTTTGTAAGAACAGTTTTTATATGGAACACCTAGAGAAAGCTAAGTGAATTGAAAACATCAGATTTTTATTAAGGTTACAATTTAAATTTAATTTTACTTCGAAACCTCTTTTTCGAGTTTGAGGTAAACATCTAAAACGGTACTAACGGCTTTACTATCCTTCCGAAGGAAGCCATGCTAAGGATTTTTGTGCACGTCAGGTTTGAACCCGCAACCTTTGGTATTAGAGATTAGCAGGGTAATCAAGGAGGGCGATGTTCAAATCCTGGCAGATATAGATTTTCTCTTTTCTCGCTCTTAGTTTTTCCCTAATACTCAAAATGGTAAATTCCTAAGGAACCTTTAGCTTAGGCAAGATTTTGTGTTAATAATTATTTTAAAAATTCGCATTAATAATTTTATTTAATGTTTTTTGTGACAAACATTCGCATTAATTTCGTGCTAATTTAGGGCAGACTTGGATTCAGGGGGGTTCAAAGCACGCACTTCCGGTGAAATTTCGACGTCAAATTTTAGTAGACTGCAATACTTCTATTTATTTTATCAAGTTACGAAAAAAATAGGTACAAATATTTCGTGGAACATTCCTATTGAAACATTTACTCCTTTCATTGCAAAGTTTAGAGATGTGTAAGTTTCAAGCCAAGCAGGGACACGCTTAATTTTAAGCATGTGATGCTCACCTGTAGCAAAAAACTGATGCGTTCCATACACCAATTTTCTCAAGGTCTTCCACAAGCAAAATATTTTTATAAAAGATTATTATTTTATCTATATCATACCACTCAAGATAAACATTAGCATAAATGGTCTTATTATTTTATTCTTTAAAAGAAGAATGGACATAAAGAAGCACACTAGGACAAAGCGATAGCCAATTGTTTTAAAAGCTGTCACTATGTGATTGCCATTGAAATTCACTTCTTTATATGACCAGGGGAAAAACGAAAGATACACAGAGAACTCCCTGTTTTGAGAATAGTTGCTTTAACACTTGTGTATTTATGTGTTTTTATCGAGATCTTAATTTTTGGCACAGTAACTTCCTGCCTTTCTCTTACAATTTAGCATTTATGCAAAATAAGTGTTCAGAGGCTATTTCCATAAAATTCAAGATCTACGTACATTTTATTTTTGATATAAATATCTTTGATATACAGCATTTTAATAAAAATCTGATGTATTCCATTCACATGACTTTCTCTACATCTCTGTAACAAATTATTGTAAAAAGCTAATACTTCTATTTACTTCATGCTAATCGAGAAAAAATTAGCAGAAACAGTCTTATCACTTATTTCATTATAAGTAGAAGCGAAATAAGGGAGTACCATAGGTTAAAGTGATAGTCAAAAGCTGGTTGCTATGTGACTGAAGTTCCTTTGTTTGTATGGACACGAGTTGATAAATTCCTGTACGAGAAAAGCATACGTTTTTTAAAGCTGAAACCAAAAACAAAGAATATCTAAAAAACGATGAACTCCACGAAAAAAAATATAGCATGGATTGTGTGTTTTAATGTGTTCTACATTTTCTGTGTGTTAAGTTTATGTGTATCTCATATGATTTAGCAGTTATGCAAAATTGCGTAAAATTCATCCAGAATAAAGAAGTCCCCAGAGGCTATTCCCAGAAAATTCAAGATATACATATTATTTTTCAGCTAAATATCTTTAATATACAATAGTTTAATCAAAATCGTTAGAGTCATATTTGAGAATATCATAATTTTCGAAAAAAAGTACCATGTAAAGGGTAGTTTGGGGTGGGGGGATTTTCTTGAAAATCTTCGTGTCGAATCCTTGTAAGATACCAAACTTAAATCTCAAGTTTGGTATTCAACGGTCTTTTCGTTTTTGAGCTATGCTGTCCACAGACACACAGACACACACACTCGCGTGCAAATATGCGCACACACGGACCTTTTTTTTTTTTAATTCAGGGGGACCCAAAAATATATTTCAGATGAAATCTCGGTATCAAATTTTTGGTGGAATGCAATATCTTCTCTATACACTATGTACATAGTAGGTGTAGAGAAAGTATAAATCATTAGAGTTATGTTTGAGAAAACAAACTTTTGTACAAGTTTTCCTTGTGAAAAGTAGTTTGGGAAATTCTTCACTGCTCATTCTTAGGAAATAACAAAAACTTAAATACCATGCAGCATAGACACAACATAAAGGAACCTTTTTATAAAAATCTGATGTGTTCCATTCACATGGCTTTCTCCATCTGTTACACAAACAAATTTCTTACAAAACATTAACGGAAATTGAGTTATTACTTGCTTCCTTGTAAGTAGACGGGTATAAGGGATTATACTAGACTAAAGCGATAGTCAAATCTTCTAAAGGATCGTTCTATGTGAAACATCTGAAGTTCGGTTCGTTTTGCATGCCTGTAGTAAAGCAGCTGAGATGAGACGAAACGTCACTTCCCGTTTGAGGTAAGATAAAGTGGTTTATAATTGAAACCCATAACAAGGAATATCTCAGAAACGGTCACCTTGTCGCCCTCCGTGGTGTAATGGTTAGCATGCTAGCTTTATATACCCAAGGTTGCGGGTTCAAACCCGGTGGAGGACGATGGATTTTTTCGGATGTAAAAATCCTTAGCATGGCTTCCTTCGGAAGGGAAGTAAAGCCGTTGGTCCCGTGTCGTAGATTTGCGGCACGTAAAAGAACCTCAAGCCTGATAAGAGAGGCCTCTGAGCAAAATTAAGCGGTCTTTCACGCCCAATATAGAATGGGACGCTGAGAACCACAGCAGTTAAAGAGCGTCCATAAATAACACGCCATTTCCAACGGTCAGCTCTACACAAAAAACGTATATGACATAAGCTATGTGTTTTAACGAGATTGGCATTTCTTGTATAGTAAGTTTTGTTTATCTCTTACAGTTAATCCGCTATGCAAAATTCTGCATCCGAAATAAAGAGGTCTTCAGAGGCTATTCCCAGACAATTTAAAATATTAATAAAAAATATCTATTATGATTTTATATACCTACGGCATTTTACTCAAAATCTTTAGAACCATTTTTGAAAAAAATCAATATTTTCAAAAAAATGTCTCTGTAAAAGATAGCGTGGGGTGGCTGGATTTTCGTTTAAACCTTCCTGTCGCATCCTTGAAAGATACTGAACTTAAATACCAAGTTTGATATTTAACGGTCTTTTTGTTTTTGAGCTATGCTGTCCAAGGCACACTTACACTCCTACAGATAAGGACGTTTTTTCTAAGAACTGATGTGTTCCATTCACATGACTTTCTCTACATCTCTGCAACAAATTATTGTTAAAAAGCTTATGCTTCTATTTACTTCATGCTGTCGACAAAAAATAGCAGAAATAGTCTTATTTTTGCTTCCTTGTAAGTAGAAGGGAAATAAGAGTACTATAGGCTAAACTGATAGTCAAAAGCTGGTTGCTATGTGACTGAAGTTCCTTTGTTTGTATGGACAGGAGTTGACAAATTCCTGAATGAGAAATGTGTACGTTTTTCAAAGCTGAAATCAAAAACAAGGAATACGTCAAAAACGATCAACTCCACGAAAAAAATGTATATGACATATATTGTGTGTTTTAATGTACTCTACATTTTTTGTGTGTTAAATTTTTGTCCATCTCTTACGGTTTAGCAGTATTGCAAAATTCCGTAAAAATTCATCCAGAATAAAGTAGTCTTCAGAGGCTGTTCCTAGAAAATGCAAGATATACATTTTATTTGCCAGGTAAATCTCTTTAATATACGATATTTTAATCAAAATCGTTAATGCCATTTTTGAGAATATCAAAATGTTTGAAAAAGTTCCATGTAAAGGGTAGTTGGAGGTGGGGGGATTTTTCTCAAAAACTTCGTTTCGTATCCCTGGAAGATATTAAACTTAAATACAAAGTTTGGTATTTTACCGACTTTTCGTTTTTGAGTTTTCGTGCTCACAGTCATACGGACACACTGATACACGGACATACACACACGGACCTTTTTCCGAAAATGCTGTTTTTAGATGAAGGGGACTCTAAAACATAGGACCAATTGCGCTATATGGCAGTGAAACCTGGACGCTGTCCAAGAAAAAATAGAACAACTGATGTCATAAGAATTGAAGAAAGGTCGTTGGAAAATCAAATACAATACAGAATTAAAAGCCACTTATAAATCTCCAGACCGAAATTAAAGAATGGTTAGAACACGTGATGACAGTAGAATACCCAAGATGGTCCTGAAGGTAGACCTAATATTGGCCGAGAAGATGGATGAAATAAAGGAATTTCTAAGAACTTTGCGAGAAAATGGAGGCAGAAGTCTGTGGTTAGACAGCTATGGATTAAAATCCTAAGGAATACCTAGGATAGACTACAAGGGCCGTCGTGCCATAGAAGAAGTCATGACATCACATTTTTGGGGTTAGAGGGGTTCAAAACATGTATTTTCGGTGAAATTTCAACATCAAATTTTAGCAGAGTACGACAGTACTACTTAGAGAAAAAAAATATGTTACACAGACATGAATTTCTCTAGCTACTCTACAAACAAACTTGTTACAAAGGATAATTCTTCTTTCAACATCATGCTACTCGAGATAAACATTAGCAGAATTTTATTACTTAGTTCCTTATAAGTAGAATGGAACTAAGGGGATGCACTAGACTAAAATGATAGTCAAATGTTTTGTATGCTGTCGTTATGCGATTGTCATTGCAAAATCGCTTCTTAGCTTGGCCAGGAGTAGAACAAAAGAAAAACGGGTACTTCCGTCTGAGAAAAGTGTAATTACTTCACAATTGAATCTAATAACAGGAATACCTCGAAAAAAGCTCCACGAAAAAAATGTACACGACATATATTGTATATTTTAACAAGATCTACATTTTTTGTATAGCAAGTTTTTGTCTATCTCCTACGCTTTACTAGTTATGCCAAATTAAGCAAAATTCATCCAGAATAAACAGGTCTTTAAAAGATATTCCCAGAAATTTGAAGATATACATTTTATTTGTGATATAAATGACTTTAACATGTGGTATTTTAATCAAAATCGTTCGAGCCATTATTAAGAAAAGCAAAATTTTCAAAAAAATTTCCATGTAAAGGGTAGTTAGGTGTGGGGGAATTTTCTTGAAAATATTCGTGTTGCATCCTTGGAAGACACCCAGCTTTTCGTTTTCGAGCTATGCTGTCTACAGGCACACACACACACACACAAACCTTTTTCCAGAAATGCTTTTTTAGATTCAGGGGGACCCAAAACATGTATTTCCAGTAAAATATCGGTATCGAATTTTTGGGTGGAATACAATACCTTCTCTAGTAAAAAGTTTAGAGATGTGTAAGCTTTAAGCCAATCATGGGCATGTTTAATTTTAAGCATGTAATAGTGTGGTGTTCGCTTGTAGCAAAAAGTGAGCTGAGAATAAGTGCAGAAGGAAGGGCGTTACGATATGAAATCTTTGGTTGATTTGCTCTTGTTGCTAAGGGAAGAAGCACTGTCTAATGTGCTGCATTGTGCAGCTAATACACATTATTTTGTAGGAACCAGATGGTTATCAGACAAGAGTAATGGCTGCTACATGGAGGACTCCAGTCTGGCCAACATTATATATTCCAGTTTTGTGCTTCCGAGCTGAGTTACGTGGCAAACCAAATCATTACCGCCAGGCTTGTATTTACCACACGGCGGGGCATGGGCAAAACTTTAACAATGCCTTTAACGGGATCCCCCTCTTCCTGTCACAACATACAGACACATGCATATAAAACTAGTGCTTTAGGGGAACCCTAAATGTCGAACTTTGCCACAAAAAAAAAGTTCCTAGTTTTTATACAATCTAGTAATCTAATTTTGTTTAAAAGATGTGCCAATAATCATAATTATCTAATGTATTCCATTCCCATGACATTCTCTGTAACAATTTATTGTTAATTAACCTTATTCTTCTATTTCACGCTAAAACATTAGCAGAAACGGTCTTATTACTTGGTTCCTAAGTAGAAAGGAAATAAAGGGAATACACTTGGCTAAACCGACAGTCAAATGTTTTAAAATGTGGTTGCTATGGGATTGAAATCCGTTTCTTTGCGTGGCCAAGCGTTGACAAGTTACCGTATGAGAAAAGCTTTAAGTATTTTAAAACTAAAATCAATAACAACAAATATCAGAAAAACGATCAACTCCACGAAACAACTTTATATGACATAAATTGTGTGTTTTAACTGCTCTACATTTTTTGTGTGGTAAGTTTTTGTCTATCGTTTACGGTTTCACAGTTATGAAAAATTCCGTAAAACTCATCCAGAGTAAAATAGTCTTCAGAAGCTATTCCCAGAAAATTCAAGATATACATTTTATTTGTCAGGTAAATATCTTTAATATATGATACTTTAATCAGAATCATTAGAGCCATTTTTGGGATAGTCAAAATTTTAAAAAATTGTTCCAAGTAAAAGGAAGTTAGGGGTGGGGGAATTTTCTTGAAAATCCTCGTGTCGTATCCTCGGAAAATACCAAACTTAAATAAAAAGTATCTTCCAGGGATGTGACAAGAAGATTTTGAGAAAAATCCCCCCATCGCAAACTAATATTTATTTGGTAACATTTCGAAAAATTTGACTTTATCAGAAATGCCTCTAACGATTTTGATTAAAATTCCATATATTAAAGATATTTACATGACAAAATGCATATCTTGAATTTTCTGGGAATAGCTTCTAAAGACATCTTTATTCTAAATGAATTTTGCATAAATGGTAAATAGTAGGAGATACACAAAAACGTACTACACAAAAAATGTAGAGCTCGTTAAAACACACAATTTATGTCATATGCACTTTTTCCTGAAGTTGATCGTGTTTGAGATATTCCTTGTTAATGGTTTCAGCTTTAAAATACTTATACTTTTCTCACACAGGAATTTGTAAACTCCTGTCCGTACAAACAATGGAACTTCACTCACACAGCATCCAACTTTTGACTATCACTTTAACCTATGGTACTCCCTTATTTCGTTTCTACTTACACGGAAGCAAGTAATAAGACTATTTCTGCTATTTTTTTCTCGATTAGCATGAGGTAAATAGAAGCGTTTTAGCAATAAATTTGTTGCAGAGATGTAGAGAAAATCATGTGAATGGAACACATCAGATTTTTTTTTGCGGTTCAGGGAGGCTCAACTTGAAATTTAGTACAGAGTACATGTAGAGAAAATTAAAAGTGTTTTTGTTACAATACTATTGAGAGCAGCTTAAAACAAGGTGGTGAAATTCTGTGCTCTCAATAGAAGCATAAAGCGTGTTCCATTCCAAGCTAAATGCCTAACTAAAGACCTAGCACCTGCATACCTCAAAGGCACACACTGCAAGAGCCGTCCAACGAGGTATTGTTCGCTCACTGCAGAGGATAGAGGTATTTAAGTCGAGTCGCGCCTGGATTCATGATTTCCGGAATAGATAATTTAATTTCTTGTGTGAAATTAGGCTTAATGTACATACAGGAAACGTCTGGGAGAGTTGAGATAGGATGGCAATGATAGATGTATTTACAACATGCGACACATGCGCCGCCTCTGACAGTAGACGAATGTTTTAGCCAGCAATTACGAGTATAATATCTTACGACGGCGAAATTGGTGTCCTAGTGAATGTGGTGTTGAAAATGGCTTTCAAAGTCTGTACGAGCGAGATGGGTTAGGTGGCAACGACTGTGGTCCGCATTTGGGCGCTCCACGATTCAAATCCCTATGCCGACCAACCTGGTTGAGATTTTTTGTGGTTTGTAAAGTAAATACCGCGCCAAACGTTTAATACAACGACCCAAAGATCCACCTTCATTCTAAAATAATATTAAAACAAAACAAAATATACCGTTTTATTACGTACTTCTTTATAAGTAGAAGGAAAATAAGGTAATATACTAGGTTAAACCGACAGTCAAATGCTTTAAAATAATGTTTCTATGAGATTGAAATCCGTTTCTTTGCGTGAACAAGCGTTGACAAGTTCCCATATGAGAACAGTTTTTAAGTATTTTAAAGCTGAAACCAATAACAAGGAGTATCTCACAAACGATCAACAGAAAAAAAAATATATATAACATAAATTGTGTGTTTTAACCTGCTATACATTTTTTGTATAGTAAGATTATGTCCATCTCTTACGGTTTAGCAGTTATGTAAAATTCCGTAAAATTCATCCAGAATACTGTAGTCTTCAGAGGCTATTCCTAGAAAATTCAATATATACATTTTATTTGTCTGGTGAATATCTTTAATATTCGATATTTTACTCAAAATCGTTAGAGCCATTTTTGATAAAATCAAAATTTTCGGAAAAAGATCCATGTAAAGGGTAGTTGGGGATTTTCTTGAAAATCTTTGTGTCGCATCTGTGGCAGATACCAAACTTAAATACCAAGTTTGGTTTTTAATGGACGTTTTGTTTTTAAGCTATCCAGCCCATAGACAGACAGACACACACACGGACATTTTTCTAAAAGTCTTTTCTTGGATTCAGGGGGTCTCAAAATATTTATTTCCGGTGAAATCTCGGTATAAAAAATTTGGGTACATTACCTTCTCTATACACTATGTACATGGTACGTGTAGAGAAAGTAAAAATCTGAATGTGTTCAATTCGTATGGCTTTCCTTATCCGTACTACAAGAAAACTATTATTACAAACGGCAATTATTTTATTTACTTCATTCTGATAAACATAAATATTACCAGAAATGGTATTATAAATTAGTCGGGCAGTAGAAGGGAAATACGGGAATACACTAACTAGGCTTAAATGTGTCGCCCTCCGTGGTGTAATGGTTACCATGCTAACTTCATACACCCAAGGTCGCGGGTTCAAACCCGGCGGAGGACGATGGATTTTTTCGGGCGTAAAAATCCTTAGCATGGCTCTCTATCAGGCCTCTGAGCAAAATTAAACGGTCTTTCACGCCCAGTATAGAATGGGACGCTGAGAACCATAGCAGTTAAAGAGCGTCCATAAATAACACGTCATTTCCATTTCATTTAGGCTTAAGTGCCTGTCAAATTTTTAAAAAATTATCGCCATTCGATGACAGTCAAATTCGGTTCTGTTTGCTCGACCAAAAGTAAAACAAAAGCTCGTTTGAGATAACTACATATTTTTACGTTCTCTGCACGAACTATGTAAAGAGAAGGTATTGCATTCCTCTGAAAATTAGATACTGATATTTTTTTGGGAAATACACGTTTTAGGGTCTCCTTTATCAAAAAAATTATAAAAAGGTCCGTGTGTGCTCATGTTTCTGAGAACACGATAACTCAAAAACGAAAAGTCGGTAAAATTTCAAAATTGGTATTTAAGTTAAGTATTTTCAAGGGATGCGACACGAAGATTTTGGGAAAAATTCCCCCATCCCAGACTATCCTTTACATGGAAAACATTTCGAAGGTTTTTAATTTCTAAAATATGTCTCTAACGATTTTGATAAAAATACCGTATATTAAAGATATTTGTATGGCAAATAAAATGTATATCTTGAATTTTCTGGGTATAGCCTTTCAAGACCACTTTATTCTGAATGAATTTTACCGAATTTTACGTAACAGGTAAACCGTAAGAGAAAAGCAAATGATTACTACCCAAAAATGTAGATCGCGTTAAAACACACAATTTATGTCACATACTTTTTTCGTGGAATTGACCATATCCGAGATATTCCTTGTTATTTGTTTGAAATTCAAAATACCTACACTTTTCTCACGCGGTAAGTTGTAAACTCCTGGCCTTGCTTAGAAACGGATTTCAACCACATAGTAACAAGCTTTTAAAAAATTTGACTATCATTTTATCCTAGTGTATTCCCTCATTTTCCTGCTGCTTGCAAGGAAGCAAGTAATTAAGACAATTTATGCTAATGTTTATCTCGATTATCATAAAGTAAATAGAATAATGCCCTTTTAACTGTAACTTGTTACAGGGGACCCTAAAACGTGTATTTCCTGTCAAATCTCGTTATCGTTTTTGGGTGGAATGCAATAACTTCTCTATACATTATGCACAGAGCATATGTAGAAAAAGTTTTTTTTAGGGTTAACCGTTTCCGAGATATTGCTTGTTATTGGTTTTATATGTTGAACTACTTAAATGTTTTTCAAGCGGGAAGTCAAATTGCGTTTCATCTCTTTTGTTTTCTCCCGGGATTGCAAAAGAGAATAGAATTGCAATTGTTTCACATAACGTTAGCTTTTGAAAGGTGTGACTATCACTTTAGCCTAGCGTGTCCCTTTTATCGCTTCTTCTTACAAGGAAGCAAAAATGAGACAATTTCTGCTAATGTTTTTCTCGATTAATGAGGCAGATGAAAGAATAATATTTTCTATGGAAGGTTTGTTTGTGGAACAGCTAGGGAAAGTCATGTGAATGGAAGGGATCAGATTTTTACTTTCTCTACACGCACTATGTACATAGTGTATAGAGAAGGTATTGCACTCCACCAAGAAATTCGATACCGAGCTTTTACCGGAAATATGTTTTAGGGTTCCCTTGATCCAAAATACAAGAAACAAAAAAAGCATTTTCAGAAAAAGGTCCGTGTGTGTCCTTGTGTCTGTGAACATAACTTAAAAACGAAAAGTCGGTAAAATACCAAGTTTAGTATTTAAGTTTTGTATCTTCCAGGAATGCGACACGAAGATTTTGAAGGAAATCTCCTCACCCCAAACTACTCTTTATATGGAATTTTTTCCGAAAAGTTTGATTTACTTAAAAATGGCTCTAACGATTTTG
This sequence comes from Hymenopus coronatus, assembly GCA_030762935.1. NCBI lineage: Eukaryota > Metazoa > Arthropoda > Insecta > Mantodea > Hymenopodidae > Hymenopus > Hymenopus coronatus. The sequence continues at coordinate 43,604,826 of CM060899.1, forward strand.
ATTAAAATATCGCATATTAAAGATATTTAACTGATAAATAAAATCTGTATCTTGAATTCTGGGAATAGCCTCTGAAGATTACTTTATTCAGGAATGTTGCATAACTTCTAAACCGTAGGAAGTACACAAAAACTTCTTTCAGCTTTAAAAAACATACTTTTCTCATACGGGAATTTGTCAACTCCTGTCCATACAAACAAGGGAACTTCATCACATAGAATCCAGCTTTTGACTATCACTTTAACCTATGGTACTACCTTATCTCGCTTCTAGTTACAAGGGAGCAAGTAATAAGACCATTTTTGCTAATTTTTTCTTGATTAGCATTACGTAAATGAAAGCATAAGCTTTTTAACAATTATTAGTTGCAGAGATGTAGAGAAAGTCATATGAATGGAACAAATCAGATTTTTTTTATAAGCTCGTTGTATCTATGGGGTTAATTTCTGAAAAGAATGAAATGATTACTCCAAATTTTGGAAAACCTATTGTGAAGCGTTTCCTATTGGATGTTTGGAATTTCAAAATCTTTGAATTGGACTGGTGTATCTGATTTGACCCAAGTAGTTTGGAGTCCCGTATAGCCCAAATTAGGATATCTGGTCCAGCGGTTTACTGCAGTATAAATGTGGAGAAAGCCTGGCTCAAGTATCACGTATTTTTAGGAATAGCACGAAGATGACCTAGTACTGCTGTAACGGTTCAAATGAATTCCTTTGTTATCAATGATTTCCTACCAACACAATGTCGCCATTTCAACTAACAAAATCTAAGCGTTAAATATAAGAGGTTCATTAAACAAGTAGGCTAAATAACAGAACAATATGTGATTAGCGTGTGCTGTTATGGAATTATTTCCAAGTTGAGTTTATAAAACTGAATTGCGCTGTTACTTAAGGGGATGTATACGAACCGTTCTCCAAAATCAATCAAATTATCAACTAGAGATTATTCTCCGATTACAATTGATTTGTTGGTTTGTGGTTTGGTTGTTGATCAAGAGAGTATTTGGGGGTCGAAATGCTCAAAAAACTCACATATAATTGTGATAAATTTTGTTTAAGCGTACCATATGAAATTATTGTTAAGGTAGATAATATTCTCAAAATTCTACTGCCAGGCTCTTGTCTTCCTCTATGATACATGTATAAATAGTGATTAGAATACAAAATATCAGATCTATTCGACTCACATGATTTTCTCTGCCTGTTCTACAAACAAACTATTCCTACGAAATAGTTTAACCTATATGCTAATCTAGAAAACATCAAAAACCGTCTTATTACTTGCTTCCTTGTAAGTAAAAGATAAATAGGGGAATACACTACGCTAAAGCGACAGTCAAATATTTTAAAAGCTCGTGGCTATGTGAAACAATTGAAATTCGGTTCTCCTTTGCACTACCGGGAGCAAACAAAAGTGATATGAAACGAAATTTGACTTTCCGTTTAAGGAAGGTTTAGTTAAAACTGAAACAAAGAATAAGGAATATGTCGGACACGGTCAAATCTACAAAAAATCTTATGTGTACCATTCACATGACTTTCTCTATATCCCTGCAACAAATTATTTTTAAAAAACTTATACTTCTATTTACTTTATACTAATCAGAAAAAAATGAGCAGAAATAGTCTTATTACTTGCTTCCTTGTAAGTAGAAGCGAAATAAGGGACTACCATAGGTTAAAATGGTAGTCAAAAGCTGGTTGCTATGTCAATGAAGTTCCTTTGTTTATATTGATAGGAGTTGACAACTTCCTGTGTGAGAAAAGTAGAAGTTCTTCATAGCAGAAACCAAAAATAAGGAATGTCTCAAAAACGACGAAATCCACGATAAAAATGTATATAACATAAATTTTGTGTTTTAACGTGCTCTACAATTTTTGTGGTGTAAGTTTTTGCCCATCTCTTACGGTTTATCAGTTATTCAAAATTCAATAAAATTCATTAAGAATAAACTACTCTTCAGAGGCTATTCCCAGAAAATTCAAGTTATACATTTTATTTGTCAGGTAAATATCTTTAATATACGAAATTTTAATCAAAATCGTTAGAGCCATTTTTGAGAAAATAAAAATTTTCGAAAAAAGTTCTATGTAAAGGGTAGTTTGGAGTGGGGGGATCTTTCTCAAAATCTTCGTGTCGCATCCCTGGAACACACTAAACTTAAATACCAAGTTTGGTATTTTACCGACTTTTCGTTTTTGAGTTATCGTGCTGACAGACACACGGACACACACACACACGCGCACACGGATCTTTTTGTGTAAATCCTTTTTTTTTTTTTGGATATTGGGGACCCTAAAACATATATTTCAGCGAAATCTCGGTATCGAATTTTTGGGTGGAGTGCAATACCTTCTCTATACACTATGTACATATTGCGTATAGAGAAAGTAAAAATGGATATGTCATTAATTGTGTGTTTTAATGAGGTCTATTTACGGCTTACGTGTATTAGAAAAGTCGCCCAGAATGAAAGGGTCTTCAAAGGCTATTGCCAGAAAATACAATATATGCATTTCGTTTGTTATGGAAATATCACAAGGATATGATATTTTAATCTAACGCGTTACAGCCATTTTTTGGGAAAATCAACATTTTCGAAAAATGTTCCATGTAATATGAGGGACTTTCCTGACAATTTAGCTCCACCAATAGAATGGCTGAGATTAAGCAATTTCAACGAATAGCGGTCATCTGACTGGAGTGATATTGTCGAAATTGTGTTCATTTTTTTGAAATGTTGTCACACCTGACGTTCTTATGTTTAATCTCCTGTCTTGGTCATTGGTGACAAGGTGACAATCCAGGCAGCCAACCTTCACTTTTAATAACTATTAGCTCCACAATTGTACTTTCAATTAATTCAGACACAGTGTTTATTTAAAGTTTTATCCAGTTCATAATGTAATTAGTTCAAAAAAGGAGTGAAAATAATCATTATTTGTGTGTCTTATGAATGAGATGAGTGCAATAACCTCAAATAAAATAACCTTTGTTACCATTTGATTTATTAGTTATTAAAAGCTGAAATAAAATAATTGTTACTATTCCTATTGTTGATATCGATATTCATACATTGGGTGTAGACACGGTCGGCCATATCAAAATTCAGGAGGCAGTGAAGAAAGAAAAAAAACAACATTCGGTAAATAAACATAGTCGAATACGATATCTACCATTTGAGAACTAATGTAAGTATTACTAACTAACTAACTAACTCCATGGCACGACGGCTCACGGGGAACCTTGGCCTACCGCCCGGCCGCTGCGTCCCCCATCTCGGTCCACTACAGACGTCATGGATGGGGTGCAGTATTGGAGGGTGAGACGTGGTCAGCGCCTCGAGCCCCTCCCGGCCGGTTAATGCGGTCCTCACGACCTGGAGCCGCTACTTCTCCATCAAGTAGCTCCTCAATTGGCCCCCCAGGGACCTCACGAGGCTGAGTGCACCCCGGTCCAGGTCTCCCAGCGGGGGAAAAATCCCCACGCCGGTACTGGGAATCGAACCCAGGTCTCCCGCTTGGTAGGCAGCTGCGCTACCACCGTGCTAAGGAGACGACCGTAAGTATTACAAGCATTACTTGATAAAACCTCCCTTCCTATATATTACAAACTATTAATATTCTATTTCGCTGAATTGTCTTATCAAATAAAGCTCATGTTTTCATCTCTTAGGGCAATTGCCTCCCGTCGCTTCACTCCGGTCGTGAATTATCGACAAGATGAAAACACTCGTGGTATTACTTATGAAAATCTTCTTGTCGTATCTTTGAAAGATACTGAACCTAAATACCAAGTTTTACCCGAATTTTCGTTTTTGAGTTATGCTGTCCAATCATACACACACAGAAACAACTTGACCTTTTTCTAAAAAATGCTTCTTTGGATTAAGAGGACCCCAAACATGTATTTTGGGGTGGAAACTCGGTTGAATTTTTTGGGTGGTATACATATTTGCTTTATCTACATTTATTTTATTCGAGGCCATGCAAACAGAACCAAATTTCAATCATACAGCAACCAGCTTGTAAAAGATTTGACTATCGCTTTAATATAATGTATTCGCTTATTTCCCTTTTACTTATAAGGAAGGAAACTGAATTAAAAGAAAAATCTCCTAAGAATAGTTTGAGACAAAATTGGTAGAAAAAGTCATGTGAATATGCATATCAGATTCTTTTCCCCTGGCCATGCAAAGAGATCTTTGGCATCTTATAGCATGTCTTTTAAATGCTTTGACTGTCGCTTTACCCCAGTGTATTCCGTTATTCCCTTCTACTTAGAAGGAACTAAGGCATACAATCTATTTTACTAATATTAATCTCAATTTTATAAGGATAACTAGTTTCAGAAACGGTAGAGAAAATCAAGTGAATGGAACACTTCAGATTTTCTCACCCATTTAATTAAAGCGAGGAAAATGTGATATTCTACATTTACGTTAACGTCAAATTCCTGGTGCAAAACATACGAACTCCTTCACAATTCCTTAATTGCTTCTATAGAAAGTAATAAGGGAAACTGCCCGGAAGGCAAACAGACAAAATATTGCACAAATGAAATTGTTCTTTGAAAGTTAATGGGGTTTTATGCAATGTCTTTGAACTGAAAGCTACTCTTTTTCTGTGCATACATTCCACCACACCACACAGGTGTTACGTCTAGACGTGAGGTGAAATATGTTGTAAGTTATTCTTTTATGTCTTGACATGTTTATCGTAGCATTTAACGAACTATCCTAATAATACGTGTTTCTTAGATTTTTAAATCTAACGTAAAAATGTGGGGAAAAAGAGATAACATTACTAAAATGACTATTCCGTATTTGGTATTACATACCATTCATTGTAAGAGCCAAAAAAATATATATAAATTCTTGATTTTCATTAAGTCACTGTCCTTTATTTCACCGGTTTTAACTTTTTAAATGTTTATGTATTTTTCGCTAACTTTGCGTATTTATGGTAGAGAAAGTCATGTGAATGCAAGAACTTACTACAAAAAATGTAGATTTCCTTAAAACACACAATTTATGTCATACACATTTTTTCGTGGAGTTGACCGTTTTCGAGATATTCCGTTTATTGATTTCAATTTTAAAATAGTCATACGTAAACTTATCAACTCCTGGCCACGCAAAGCAACGGATTACAATCCCATAGCAACTACATTTTAAAACATTTGACTGTCAGTTTAGGTTAATGCATTCTATCTACTTATATGGAATTATGTAATAAAACCGTTTTTGCTAATGTTTATCTTGATTAGCATGAAGTAGATAAAAGAATAAGCTCATTAACAATAATTTGTTACAGAGATATAGAGAAAGTCATGTGAATAGAGAGCACATCAGATTTTTATGTTAAAATTTCATTATAGCGCAGAAATTACTTATTAGTTTTAAGTTTCCATAACTAGTATTATTTGAAAGGTTTTTAATGATTTCTTAAAATCATACAATTATTTTGAAAAGGTATATAATAATTTTCTTTAATGCACTAAGGAAAGGTAGTTTAAGACATTGTGAAACAATTTAGTAAGACATTGAATCGGGTGGAGCATTTTAAAAATTGCAAGACACTGAAAAAAAAGTTTGCGACAAAATAAAATTTAAAATTGCTCACCTCTGCAGGGTAGGGTAACGTGTCTGCCTCGAATTCAATAGGTCCCGAGTTCGAATCTCGGTTAGAATGATTTACCCGGAAAAGGGGAGTTACGCGATAAGACGAATGTCGAGCAACTCTAAGCTCCATGGACCCGGGTTCATTTCTTTATCATTTAACGAGTTCATCCATCATCCGTTATGGCATTTCAGATTAAAGGATGTTAATTAAAAATAACATGTTTAAATTTTTACGTGTCTATTAAAAAGCATGCGCCAGTCTATATCCTGCAATAAATTATTTTTTAAAAACTTATTTTTCTATATAATTCATCCTAACCAAGACAACATAAGCAAAACTGTTCTCACTACTCTGAGTATTTTAAAAATTGAAAGCAATAACGTGGAGTATCTCGGAAATGGTCAACTCCACGAAAAAAATAATGTAAATGACATAAATTGAGTGTTTTGGCGAGATCTACAGTTTTCTGCAGTAAATTGTGGTCTATCTCTTGTGGTTTATCAGTTATACAAAATTCACCCAGAACGAAGAGGTCTTCAGAGACTATTCCCAGAAAATTCAAGGTAGCTATACATTTTATTTGCCATATAAACATTTTAACTAGCTGTCCGCCCCGGCTTCGCACGGGCAGTGTACCGAATGAAAAAACTGAGATAAAAGCTTCCCTTTACAACACGACCATGCATTGAAATAAAGTAATAATTAAATAAATTGGCAATACTTTATTGTAATGCCTTGTAATGTACAATTTTCCTTACGGAGAGAAAACAAATGACCGAAGGTTTGCCGACTCTCGAGCACGCAACGTACAACTACCAATGCGAAAAACACGACATTTCAAGGTATATTTCACAGATTTCGAACGATTGACCTTGGGATTTATTGTCATTGCGAATGCAAGGCGCACTGGAAAATGAACACGCTTACATTCAAAAGAAAAGTCAGTTGGCATTAGTGGTATTCTTGTAATAAGCACATCCTTGCCTTTAAACTGTCCTATGATTATAGTAGCTTAAATCAAAATTTTCATACTTTTTTTAACAGCGAGTCTTCTTCCGTTGCACAATTTCGGCTGATTGAGTTTGCGTAGCATAATTATTACCGTATCAACCTTGAACTTTAAATGTGTGGCAAATCCAATGAATTTAGAAATTCGGTTAGATGATTGACAACTTCATTTGGATCGGTAAAGAAATCGATTGACTTGAAAGAATGCATCTGTCCATAAATTTTACTCTGATTTTTTATATTCAAATCATCCACATTCTTATTAGTTGCTGCTAAAATGGCTCGTTCGCTCAACCAAGCAGAGTTTTTGTAATTTACACCAATATTTGGAAACACTTTCGATATTAATTCTTCCTTTGACGTTGTGAAGTGACAAAGATTTGGTGGAAACGAAATGAGGCCGGTAGAAGTATCAACAGGAATTTTCCCATACTGCAATTGCAACGTGATGGTGACGGGGCTATCTTCATGTTCTGATGAAATCAAATTTATCTAACTCATGTACCATATAACCTCACATAACCAACATCTGGAGTAGGAAGTTAACCTAAATCGGCTTACTATTCGGGTCCCGTCAGTTCTCCGCCATTTTCAGATTCCAAGAAGGATTATTGCTTTGTGCATAGTTTATAACTTGTTCATTTTAAAGAATTAAAACAAAATATAGTTATTTCTTTATTTAAACGATGTGACCAAGCAAACGATAGTACATTAAGAAATATATTTGATTTTCAGTTATCTTACGTCATTGACTTCATAACCGGGTGCATTCCATGTTTGATAAAATCAGAATTTTTTTAAATATTTTCCCTGTAAAAGGTAGTGAGGTGTTTTCTTGGAAATCTTCGTGTTGCATCCTCGGAAGATACTGAATTTAAATACAAAGTAGGTATTTAACCGGCTTATCGTTTTTATGTTAAACTGCACACAGATACATATACACAGAAGTAGGTATATTTCTAAAAACGATTTTTTATACAGGGAACCCTAAAACCTTCATTTGTAGTGAAATCTCGGTATCGATTTTTTGGGTGGAGTGCAATATCTTTTCTACCTATGTACTATTTGCGTAACAGACCAAGTAAAAATATTGACATTAAAAATTCTAGTTTTACAGTAAGTTAGCTTACAGATGTATCTAACCTGCCATATATTTTTATATTAAACTTTCATTATAGTATAAAAATATAAGTGTTTGCAGTTTCCAAAACTCTTAATTTTTCAAAATTTAATAATTTATTTCTTAAAATTGAAGGAACATTTCGAAAAAGTATACGGTAATTTTCTTTGATGCACTTATGATAGGCCATGCACCTATTTATTTATAGCTTCAGTAGGTTTGTAGTTTCAATACGCTTTTCTTTTTAAGTTTTTTCAGAATGTTTGGTGAAATTTCACAGAATATATTATCTTAAAAAATGCAGTTAAGCGAAATGTTGAGAGAAATGAAGTTTGTATAAGTTAATTTCCTGTAACTCCTAAGGAGCATAGGGCATCGTTACGAGGTTTCCATGATCGGATTTGAATTTCTAGTTCGCGAGTTCGTCACTATGCGCCATGGTGACGAGGGATCAGCTCATCACCCACAGATGGCAGTGCAGGACAAAACGACTTGCGGGCGCAAATGGTGGAATTTTGACCAAAAACCTTCTTCTATCAAAGTATGGGGTTCTTTTACGTGTAAATAAAGATTACATGGGACCACCAGCCTTACTTCCCTACAGAAGGAAGTCATGCTAAGGATTTTTGCGTCCGAAATCGTGTGCCAGGTTTGAGCCTACAATCTTGGGTTTTAGAGGCTAGCATGGAGGGCGACCATAGGCGTCACTCTTGATAAGGGCCTAGCTTTTCGCGAACACGTGCAGGGAGCATCGGACAGATGGTCACCCTTTACCCTGTTCTGGCCTCCCAAATGCCAATCCACTTAATTTTACGTCTATTCAAAGCGCCCAAAGTCCCTCTTATGCTCTATGTTTGCGAAGTATAGGGCATGACAGAAGACTCCTGGCTTCTCAGGTTGCAGTGGATGCAGAATCGAGGTCTCCGGTCTCTCTATTCTGTATGTCGACGTTTCCCGTTGAGGCTACGACATGAAGCTCTCGGCCCTCCCATATGCGGAGGATACAATTAGGCGCCGGGCTCAGAAATTCTACGCCAGATTGGGCGAACATGAGAACGCACTTGTCAGATCGCTGAGGGAGTACTTACCTACTGAACGCTGATACAGGTTTCATACCAGCCAATAGCAAATTGGCTGAACCAAGTACTCCCAACCTAGAGTGGTCAATCAAATATTCTCCAACATAAACAATTTAATCAAACTAAACACCAGCAAAGCAGAGGAAAAGGATGCTGTTCCTGAAAATACAACCGTTCGAGGAGTCTATTTAGCGCTACCTTTGACATCATCACCCGAAACAACACAAAAATTACTAAACCTAAACCATCCTTCATTCCTGTGGTTAAGCGCATACCAGGGTAGGTACACAGAAGCTATGCCTAGGTTCATCAAGAGTCAGATGGACCGACGGAGGGCGACGAGAGAAATGAAAGGTCATTAAAAAATTCAATTAAACGGTGATTTCCAGTTGCAGAAAGAAAACGGATGTATCAACCACAACACATAAAAGGCTTAACGATTGTGTTAGCCTTTTTCTCCATCTCTTTTCTGCGCTAATTAATTCCGGTTTCTGTAATATTTAATTAAACTGAGAAATTCCCTCATAAAGTTCGTATATGACAGAGCAGTGCTGTGAAACAAGAGCTGCCTTTTTTGCTTAATTTATTGTGCTGAAGGGTAATAAAATTAAAGTACGGAACATACTATGTGATGCACTGTTTCCTTTCCATTGTCTAGCACCAACATCGCAACCAGCACAAGTTTGCATAGAGACGCGCCAGTTAGCTTCGCATGCCAATCATCATTACCACGTTTCTATGCGAAATTAAAATTATTTTCAGTCCAATTTCACGTGCTAAATTCAGTACAAACTCAGATCGCTTTGAACCTGCAAGGTTTAAGAATAAATATACTGGGTTCGGCTGATAAGACCCGGGCCTCTCAATGAAAAAGGCATTTAATTTTTTTTTTTTTTTATTTCTCAACATAATCTCGAGAAATGCTAATACATTTGTCATAACGGTGTTCTAATTTAATTAAACTATCTCTGTATTGCGATTTATCAAGGTCCTCAAAATAGTTGTTTACCACATCAATGACCCCGTTGCTGTGAAATCTTCGACTTCCAAGAACTTTTTTTGAAGTTTGGGAACAGCTGGTAGTCATTGGGTGTTAGATCTAGAGAATAGGGTGCATGTTCAAGCAATTCGAACTTTAATTCGTACATTTTTTTTTCCTATTGCAATGACTGAACGATGGGCCGGAGCATTGTTGTGATGAAACAAGATTTTTTTTTTTTGTTGCCAAATGAGGTCTTTTTCTTTTTCCCCTCATCTCTCAAACGTTGCTGTAAGCTTGCAGTATTCACCAGTGATACTTTTATCCTTTTCCAAGTAATCACTCAAAAATAATTCTCTGTGCATCCGAGAAAATACTCGCCATAACCTTGTTAGCTGACAAAATTGACTTTACCTTTTTGGAGTTGGTTCCATAGTTTTCAATGTGATTTACTTTCTGGAGTGTAGTGGTGTATCCAAGTTTCATCCATGGTAGTAAGCTGTCTCAAAAATTCACTGGGATTTTTACGGTAGAGCTGCACATTCTTAACAGGAACAGTTTTCTTTGCAACTTTTGATCAGGCCTCTCAATGAAAATAGAACTTAATTTTTTTGTTTTGTTTTTATTTCTCAACATAATCTCCAGAAAGGGTACTGCATTTGTCATATCGGTGTTCTAATTTAATTAAGCCATCTCTGTAGTGCGATTTATCAAGGTCCTCAAAATAGATGTTTACCGCATCAATGACCTCTTCGTTCTATGAAATCTTCGTCCTCAGAGAAATTGTTTGAGGTTTGGGAACAGGTGGTAGTCACTGGGTGCTAGATCTGGCGAATGGGTGGATGTTCAAGCAATTCAAACTTTAATTCGCACATTTTCCCATTGCAATGACTAAACGATGGGCCGGAGCACTATCCTGATGAAACAAGATTTTTTGCCAAATGAGGACTTTTTCTTTTCACCTAATCACTCAAACTTTGCAGTAAGCTTGCATAGTAGTCACCAGTGATACTTTTACCATTTTTCAAGAAGTCAATAAAAATAATTCCCTGTGTATCCCAGAAAACACTCGCCATAACCTATTGACTTTGCCTTTTTTGGAGTTGGTGCAATCCACTGTTTTGTCTGTGTGTAGTGATATATTCAAGTTTCATCCATGGTAATAAAACGTCTCGAAAATTCACTGCGATTTGTACAGTAGAGCTTCACATTCTTAACACAAACATCTTTTCTTTGCAACTTTTGATCAGGCGTCAACAAACGCGGCACCCATCTTGCACAGACCTTGTGAAAGCTCAAAACATTACTTAAAATATTACTGACACGTTCTTTTGATATGTTTACAGCCTCTGGTATCTCAAACAACTTTAATCTGCGGTCTTCCAGTACTAAACGATGAATTGTTTCAATGATCTCTGGAGTTGTCACTTCTACAGGGCCTACAGAGTAAGACCCACCACTAGTGCTCGTACGTCCCTTTTTAAACTCCGCAACCCACCTTTTAATCTTTGAATATGAAAGGGCAGAGTCTTTCAATGTACTGTCCATTTCCTGCTTGATTTCTTTAGGCGTTAAGCCTTTCAAATGGAGGTATTTAATCTCTGCTCGTTTTTCCAAATCCTCCATTTTCGCGAAAAATATAAAGTTGTCTTGTTTAAAATGCTGTCAACCGAAAACTAAACAAGCTATTGACCTGTAACTATGGATGCAAGCTAGTCTAGAGTTAAACTATACGATGCTACCGTCTAACTGGTCTTGTGGTACCATATCTGTGTGAGGCTCGGGACTTATCAGCCGATCCTCATAACAAGTTTTATTTGGTGGACTTCGATTTGCGTTGGCAAAACTGTTAAAAATACTTCTATGTATTATAAACAGGTTTTGAGGTAGTAAATGTTTTTACGAAGAATAAATGCTGCGAGATTATCGTAAATATAATAAAAATATGTGTTGCATGCATCTCTGTAAAAAAATATTGCCAAAAAGCTCATTCTTCTATCTACTTCATTCTAATTGAGTGTAACGTTAGCAAAACTAGTCTATTTGTTTCCTTGTAAGTAGGAGGGAAATAAGGGAATACACTAGCTTAAAGCGATAGGCAAATGTTTTAAAAATGTTTTGCTATGTGATTCAAATTCATTTCTTTGCATAGACAGGAATTGAGAAATTCTCATAGGAGAAAAGTTTGTGTTAATTTAACTGTTTTTTTTTTCACGCAAGCCGTGTGTAGGACAAGAGTTCAATAGAGTCACATTGAAAAATTCAATGTCATAGCCGGGAATTCAACCATGGATCTCCCGGTTTTAAGGTGGTTGCTCTAACCACTGAACAACCATGGCAACATGCCGACACGGTACTAAATTTCTCAGTTTGACTCTACCTATCCAACTCCTGTCCTGAAAACGTAATGTATGAAAAAAAATTAAAAACTAATTCACCATAACAGCTGGCTAAACTATGAAGCCTGGACTTAAAAGTACTTACGACATTTTAAGTCGCCATTGAAGTAAGACATCTCAAAATAATTTGAGATTACCTTGTGGTATAGCAGAGAAATTTAATACGTGCCGACATGTTGCCATGGTAGCTCAGTGATTAGACCAATCTGCTGAAGACCGGGAGATCCGTGGTTCAAATCCGGATATGACACTTAAGTTTTCAGTCTGACTCTACCAATCCAAAAGTTTAAGTATGTTTAAACTGAAACAAATAACAAGGAATATCTTGGAAAGTTCAACTCCACGAAAAACATGTAGGTATAGGATATAAATTGTGTGTTTTAACGAGATCTACTTTTTTGGGTAGTTAGTTTTTGTCTCTCTCTCTCTCTTACGGTTTACCAGTTATACAAAAGCTGTACCAAAGTCATCCAGAATGAAGAGGTCTCCAAAGGCTATTCTCTGAAAATTTAAGATATACATTTCTTCTATTATGAAAATATCTTAAACATTTGGCATTTTAATCAAAATCGTTGTAGCCGTTTTTGAGACGAACAAATTTTGAAAAATGCTGCTTGTAAAGGGTAGTTGGGATGAGGAGTATCTCTTGAAAATCGTCGTGTTGTATGCTTGGAATTTACTGAACTTAAATACCAATAAATTGATATTTAACCGAATTTTCGATTTTCAGCTATGCTACCCACAGGCACACACAGACACAACACACAAAGACACACTCTCGTGGACATGTTTCTAAAAACGCAGTTTTTTTTTTTTTTTTTTTTTTTTTTGGATTCAGGAGGTCTAAAAACATGTATTTCCGGTGAAATCTCTATCGACTACGTACTTTGTATATATGTGCTAGAGAAAGTAAAAGTCTCTTGCATCTATTACTACACTGGCAAGTTTAATGAAGAAAATAACATGATGATCATGCCGCGTGTATAGAGAAAAATGCACCCAAAAATTCGAAACCGAGAATTCATCGGCAATATATGTCTTGGGTCCCCCTGAATCCAAAAGAAAAAGAATTTTCAGAAAAAGGTCCATGTGCCTATGCGCGTGTGAGTGATACTACACTTGGTATTTAAGTGTAGTATCTTCCAAGGATGCGACACTTAGATTTTCAAGAAAACTCCCCCATCCACAACTACTCTTTAATTGGAAACAATTTCGAACATTTTGATTTTCTCAAAAATGGCTCTAACGATTTTGATTAAAATACCACATATTAAAGCCATTTCCATCACAAATAAAATATATATTTTGAATTTTCTGGGCAATACTTCTGAAGGCCTGTTTGATCTGAATAAATTGTGCTGAATTTTGCATCAGTAGTGAACTGTAAGAAATAGACAAAAACTTCCTACATAAAAACGCAGATCTCGTTGAAATACATAATTTATGTCATATACATTTTTTCCATGGAGTTTACCGTTTTCGAGATATTCTTTGTTATTAGTTCCAATTGCAAAATACTTATATTTTTCTCAGATAGGAAGTATCAGTTTTTCTTTTCTTCTACTCCTGGCCAAGCAAAGAGACGATTTGCAATGCCAATCGCATTACGATAGATTTTAAAACATTTGACTATCACTTTAGAATAGCGCATTCCCTTCTACTAATTAGGAGTTAAGTAATAGGCACATTCTGCTAATATTTATCTCAATTAACATTGCGTAGAGAGAAGAATAATATTTTGTAAGAAATTTGTTTTGAAGAGCAACTAGAGAAAGTCGTGTGAGTCTAACACATTCGATTTTTTTCTCCATTTTTCAATTTATGGCTCAACTTTCTGAACCGTATGTGAGAATGCTTTCATTTCAACTTCAGAATAACATTATACAGGCTCCGGCAGTGGAATATAACGATTTTTATAGCCCGTTTGTGGGATAATCAGGACAAATTAAAAGCAAACACATAAACTGAAAGTAGTATACAACAATCCAATTTATATATGTTTTATCACCTTTAAAAAGCCGCACTTGTAAGTGGCCTCCACGGCAGCGAATACATTCCTGCAATCTGTTATGAAAGCTCTGCATAACTCATCTCAACAGAACAGGCTCAATGAAACTGATTTTTTTCCTTACGTTTTGTTTCAGCTGAATAATGGTGCGAGGCTTGTTGCAATACACCCTACTTTTCAGGTAACCCCGCAGGAAGTAACCAGCTGCAGTCAGGTCAGGAGATCTCGGCGGCCAGGAAATGTCTCCAAATCGTGAAATTAAGCGTCATGGAATCATGTTTTGTAAACAGTTCATTGAGCCACGAACAATGTGCACTGTGGCGCCATCTTGTTGGAACCATAATTCGTCATCGAAATTAATTTAATCGGAAATTTCGAACATTGCAGTAGGAGTTGGACTTTGTTGCACAGCTTCTCTCACCATGTTTTCCGGCATGCACTACCAACAAATTTATCACAAACTTGCCAGAATTGTTAAATTTACTCACCCACTTTTGGATTGCGTTTCCGGGCGGAATTCGTCCATACCGTGCGATATTAAATTCATTTCTAAATCTTCTCTGAACACCAGAAATCAATTTCAACTCAAAATAAGTTAGTGCGAACACACGTTCTGCTGTAGGCGAGTTATCCATATTGTCTGTCACTCAAAATTTTCTTCACACAAAACCACTAGCAGCGAGCGCACTTCGTGGCACTCATATCCCACTGCCGGAAAAATCAGCTTTATAGTGAACAAAGTGATTTCGCTATAACTTTGGTTATATACCAAAAAAAATCTGATGTGTACCATTCACATGACTTTATCTATATCCCTGCAAAACATTATTCTTAAAAAGCTTATACTTCTATTTACTTCATACTAATCAGTAAAACATTAGCAGAAATAGCCATATTACTTGCTTCCTTGTAAGTAGAAGTGAAATAAGGGAATACCATAGCTTAAAATGATAATCAAAACCAAGTTGCTATGTCACTGAAGTTCCTTTGTTTGTATGGACAGCAGTTGACAAATTCTTGTAGGAGAAATGTATAAGTTATTCATAGTAAAATCCAAAAATAAGGAATGTCTCAAAAACGACGAACTCCACGAAAAAAATGTATATAACATAAATTGTGTGTTTCAACGTGCAGTAAGATTTTGTCCATCATTTACGGTTTAAAAGTTATTCAAAATTCAGTAAAATTCATTCATAATAAACTACTCTTCAGAGGATATTCCCAGAAAATTCAAGATATACATTTTATTTGTCAGGTAAATATGTTTAATATACGAAATTTTAATCAAAATTGTTAGAGTCATTTTTGAGAAAATCAACATTTTCGAAAAAAGTTCCATGTAAAGGGTAGTTTGGATGGGGGTATTTTTCTCAAAATCTTCGTGTCGCATCCCTGGAAGATACTAAACTTAAATACCAAGTTTGGTTTTACCTACTTTTCGTTTTTGAGTTATCGTGTTCACAGACACACGGACACACTGACACACACACGGACCTTTTTCCGAAAATGCTTTTTTTAGATAAAGGGGACCCTAAAACATATATTTCCGGTGAAATCTCGGTATCGAATTTTTGGGTGGAGTGCAATACATTCTCTATACACTATGTACGTAGTGCATATAGAGAAAGTAATTACTTTCATGTGAGCTGTAATTGTTTCATGTCGCACGCTGTTGTGGCTGTTTAGTTTTTCGCGGCAAGCTTACACCTCTATTACCCCTCTCAGCCGTTGAGAGAGAGAGAGAGAGAGAGAGAGAGAGAGAGAGAGAGGTAAGTAGAGCACTTCCCTTATGCGCAAGATTTGTTCACTTCTTACCCCACGACATATATACATTTTATAATAGGTTTTCATATACCCAAGATCGCGGGTTCAAACCCGGCGGAGGACGATGTATTTTTTCGGGTGTAAAAATCCTTAGCATGGATTCCTTCGGAAGGGAAGTAAAGCCGTTGGTCCTGTCGTAGATTTACGGCACGTAAAAGAACCTCAAGCCTGATAGAGAGGCCTCTGAGCAAAATTAAGCGGTCTTTCACACCCAATTTAGAATGGGACGCTGAGAACCACAGTAATTAAAGAGCGTCCATAAACAACACGCCATTTACATTTTTTGGGATTTTTCGAATGTCACAAATTGCGGTGGTAGCCTTTATAGGGATCCTGGGTTCGTATCCCGCGTAAAGATTTTAGAGATTTAGGAATGGTGTGGAGATGTGGGTGCCCCTGTTCAGGATTCTGTTGGCATGGAATCTTGCTCAAAAGTGGTAAGATACAGTAATTTTCTTCAAATTTCAGATTATTATTGGACACATATTTTATTCGTTTTGTTCGGCCTTTTCTGCCGTCGAACACACGTGCATACCTCCTAAATTTTCCCCTTTTCAACTACGCTTTACGCGACCGCGTCTATCATTCCTTATTACTTATTGGTACATCAAATTACACTGTTTCTATCACGGGCGTATACACCCCGTTCATTTCCACCGCGGATTCAGCTATCACGTTTTACCTCCGCGTATATGCCAGGACCAGCGAATTCGGCCATATTAAATAAACACTATTTCCGTTGCGGCTATAATGTATCACGATCGACTCCCGCGGACACAAATATCACATCTTGCCTCTGCCACTCTTCCATAGCTAGTGAAAAAGTGTCGCTCAACCAGCAAGGGAATTGTTTCTGTTTTCCTTATGTCCAATCTCGGGCAGGGAACCTCGTCCTCTTTAGCTCAATGTCCATCCCTAACGGTACTATTCTACCTGGGTGGCTTGTCAGCACGTGATAAATGATTGTCCTTGCCTTCTTAGACGTGTTTTACAATA
Source organism: Hymenopus coronatus (assembly GCA_030762935.1). Classification (NCBI taxonomy): domain Eukaryota; kingdom Metazoa; phylum Arthropoda; class Insecta; order Mantodea; family Hymenopodidae; genus Hymenopus; species Hymenopus coronatus. The sequence continues at coordinate 43,621,869 of CM060899.1, forward strand.
CTATTTACTTTCTCTATGCGTGCTATGTACAAAGTGTCAAGAGAAGGTGTTGCATTGCACCCAAAAATTCGATACCGAGATTTCACCGGAAATATCTATTTTGAGACCCCCTGAATCCAAAAAGCACTTTTAGAAACATGTCCGTGTGTGTCTGCCTGTATATCTGTGTGTATGTGTGGTGTGCCTGTGGGCAGCATAGCTCAAAAACGAAAAGACAGTTAAGTACCAAACTTGTATTTAAGTTTGGTATCGTCCAAGGATGCGACACGAAGAAATCTCCCACCCCAAACTACCCTTTACGTGGAAAAACTTTCAAAAATTTAGATTTTCTTAAAAATGGCTCTACCAATTTTGATTAAAATATCGTATATTAAAGATATTTACCTGACAAACAAAAGATATATCTTGAATTTTCTGGGAATAGCCTCTCAAGACTACTTTATTCTGGATGAATTTTACGGAATTTTGCATAACTGCTAAACTGTAAGAGATGGACGAAAACGTAAAAAACAAAAAAATGTTGAGCAGGTTAAACACACAATTTATGCTGTATAATTTTTTTTCGCGGAAATTGATGATTTTTTAGATATCCCTTGTTTTTGGTTTCAGCTTTGAAAAAAATACTTTTATCATACAGAAATTTGTCAACTCCTATCCATACAAACAAAGGAACTTCAGTCATATAGCAACCAGCTTTTGACTATCACTTTAACCTATGGTATTCCCTTATTTCGCTTCTACTAACAAGGGAGCAAGTAATAAGACTATAGCTGCCAATTTTTTCTCGATTAGATGAAATAATTAGAATAATTTGTTGCAAGATGTAGAGAAAGTCATGTAAATGGCACACATAAGATTTTTTCCTGACCATTTCCAATGTACAACTGTCCCTTCTTAGTATAATTTATATTACATTGGCCATAATTTTTATCTCCCATTTAGATAAACTTTAACCCCTAACACGACATGCACTGTCTCAAATTGCAATACCCTAACATGAAAATAGGTTTTTAAGTTGAAATGTGAAGTATCTTTTGGCAGTTTGGCTATATTTTAGGGGAGACAGTTGTAAAGGGTGAAACGATTTTGACCAGTAAGTACCAACAAAAACGTTCCGGGCTACATTTTATGCTGGTGAGTGTACACGATTTTGAGTGCAAATTGACGCGATGTTCCAGTTAAGTTGCAGTACCCATTGGTATAGCGGTTCATGTCGAGCCATTACGCTGTGTGCATCGAGAATTATCAGAACGCCTCAGTTAATTACCATCACAATATGAGGTGCACCATTGTAACTCTCCCTGTTGAACGCTTCATAAAGATCATTCCCTGGCTTAATTGGAGCCTTGACGACTGCTGTTCTCTACCAATTGTTTCCTTCTCATCTCCCTTGAATGCACAGTCGTTGTTTGCCATTTTCAAACCTACTTCCCACACACCTCTCAGCCTGATAGTGAAAAACGACATATTATGCTTTCAAAGTAGTTTTATTTTTACACATAATCTCCTCTAATACCAATACATTTTGTCCAGCGGTGTTCCATTGCCATTATCCCCTCTCTGTAGTGTTCCTCTGGAAGTGCTGCCAAGTTCCCATTTGCTTCTTCATTGGACGAAAAGCGCCTACCAGCGAGGAATTTCTTCAGTTTTGGAAACTGATGGAAGTCCGAGGGAGTCAAATCTGGGGAATATGGTGGATATTCCAGTACTTCATAGTGCAGATCTCTCAATTTCCCCATTGTCAAAACACTTTTGTGAGCAGGTGCATTGTCCTGATGGAAAACAACCCTTTTCTTTTTTTAACCCAGGTCGGTTTTCACAAATGCTTGCATTCAGATTGGTTAGAAGTTCAGTGGAATATTCTCAGTAATGGCTTTACCTTTTTCACGATAGTCAATCAACAAAATTCCTTTGGCATCCCAAAACACTGACGCTATGATTTTTCCCACCGATGGCACCATCCTCGCCTCCTTTGAGCTGAAGAACCAGCTTCTGTCCACTGTCTCGACTGCTGCTTGGATTCAGGTGTGTAGTGGTGAATCCATGTTTCATCCATTGTGACGAATAGGCGCAAGAAGTCACTTCTGTTCTTCTGAAAATGCGCCAAGCACTTTTCAGAAAAAGTCGTGCGAATGCGTTTGTTGTCCATTGAGGATACGCGGCACCTATCTTGCGCAAAGGTTTTTCGTGTTTAATTCCTGGTGCAAGATGTGACCAATACGTTCCTTTGAAATTCCAAAAGTATTAGCAATTTCACGCACCTTTGTACCCCGATCTTCCAAAATCACGTCATGCACTTTTTCAATGATTTACGGTGTGGTTACAGGTTTTGGACGTCTTTCGCGTGGATCGTCTTGGACGCTTTCATGGTCACGTTTAAAATAGCCGCCCATTTCTTCACAGTGGAAACTGAAGGTGGAGAGTCACCATACACATTTACAATCCGCAAATGGATTGCTGTAGTTGTTTACAGTTAACTATTGCCTCATACTTTAACATAGGGTCTATCAATATGTGTACCAACGTAAGGAAAGAAAATCATGCAAGTAGTGCCGCTAAACCGCAAGAGACAGATAAAAACTTACTGCGCAAAAAATGTAGATCTCGTCAAAGCACACAATTGATGTCCTTAACGCTTTTGTTGTGGAGGTAACCATTTTCAAGACATTTCTTATTGGTTTCAATTGTGAAGTAGTAATACTTTTCTCAGACAGTTCTACTCCTGGCTAAGCAAAGAAGCATTTGCAATGACAATCGCATAAAGACAGGTTTTTAAAAAATGTAACTGTCGGTTTAGCCTAATGTATTCCTTTAGTTCCCTTCTACTTATAGGGAACTAAGTAATAAGAACGTTTATCTCGATTAGCATGGTGTAGAAAGAAGAATAATATTATGTAAGAAGTTTGTAGAAGCTAGAGAAAGTCATGTGAGTGTAAGACAACAGATTTTTCAGAACATGATGACCCTGTCCCTCTTCTTGCGGTTAGGGTGTTTGCAGTTGGAAACCAACCCTCGCTGTTGCCAAGTCTTCCACTTACTGGTCCCTTAACTGAGGCATGATTCTCAACTTGGTATTAGTGTCTCCAGGAAACAGATTCTACTACGCTGCCTCTCGCCTCTAGTATAGGGTCGTATTTTGTTTGGTAATGGTTATTGCCCAGTGGCAAGGAGTAGCGGTTTTGTTTGTGAGTCATTGTTTTGGAGGAAAATATACAATGTACATAGTAGGCAAAGAAGGTATTGTATCTCACCCTAAAACTGTATGCGAGATTTCACCGGAAATATATGTATTTTGAGGCCACCTGAGAAAAAAAAGAATATGTTTAGGAAAATATGTGTTTGCGTGTGTGTGTGTGTTTGTTTGTTTGTTTGTGTGTGTGAACGCAATAACTCAAAAAGCAAGCGCGGTTAAATGGCAAACTTCATATTTAAGTTCAGCATTTTCTAAGGATGCAATATGTAGATTTTCAAGAAACACCCCTACCCCAACCTACCGTTTAAATGAATACATCTTCGAACATTATGACTATCTGAAAACTAGCTGTAATAATTTTAATTAAAATGCCGTATATTCAAGATATTTACATGACAGTAAAATTCATATATCTTGAACTTTCCGGGAATAGCCTCTAAATATCCCTTCTTTCTTGTTGAATTCTGCATAATTCGTAAACGTAATAGATAGACAAAACTTACTGCACCAAAAATGAAGATCTCGTCAAAACGTATAATTTAATATTATGTATCATACAGGCAGAAGCCTGTCAGGGAGCCAACGGCACGAAACCACAGAAACGAGAACCTGTTACGAGGGGTCGAGCCGCAGCCGGGCGTGAGCATGAGGAAGTGGACGATACCTATGAAATGAGGTGACATTGATGATAGGAAAGGATGGAGCAATTGGTGAAATGAGTGGCGGGAGAAACCGGAGGACCCGGAGAAATCCTCCAGATGCCGTTTTGACCACCACAAATCCCAAATGAGGGTGCTCGGGATCGAACCCGGCCGCCTAGAAGGGAGGCGAGCGGTCTAACCACTCAACCACGGCGCCGCCTTAGTGAATCTATACATGTGCATAATAATTAGAGACGATATTGTATTCCACCTAAGAATATGATACCCAGATTGCACAGAATATGTGTTTTGAGACCCCCTGAATAAAAAAAAAGAGATTTTTTTAGAAAAAGGAGTGTGTCTATTGTCTGAGGAAAGCATAACTCAAAAACGTAAAGTCGCTTAAATAACAAAATTGATATTTCATTTCAGTATCTTCCAAGGATGCGACAGGAAGATTATAAAGAAGCCCCCCACGCAAACTTCGGTTTAAATGGATACATTTTTGAAATTATGATTTTCTTAAAAATACGTATAACGATTTTGATTAATATGCCATATTCTAAGAATAACTACATGACAAGTGTTCATCTTGAATTTTCTGGGAAGAGGAACAGCTTTTAGATTTGACTATCACTTTAGCCTAGTGTATTCTCTTATTTCCCTTCTACTTACAAGAAAGCAAGTAAAAAGCTATTTCCGCTAAGGGTTTTCTTGCTTAGCATGTAGTTAAACGATGTCTTTTATGAGAATAGTTTTTTTGAGGAACAGATAGAGGAAACCATGTGAGTAGTGCATAGCACATTTGTATGTATGTATAGTTAAACTGTTTAAACTTGTTTCTACATTCACAGACTTGCTCATTTTGACGTTTTGTACCTATATTGTAGCTAAATGTTAGTGAAGTACATAATTAGAGGTACAAAGTAGAATACATGCACAGAGCAAATTTAAATAAACATATGTAAGTGTGCATAAAACAAGTAAGAAGCTCAATACAATACACGTAAGAGAACTGTTATTTTATGAGAATATTTAGCATTCAGTTTATCATTTTTGTAATATGTGTATACATCGAAACAAGAACTTTGGATTAAATTGTGTTAATACAGTTGGATTGCTTGTAAGAAGTTGAGGACGTTGTTGGAGAATTGTAGCTGGTTAGTTCAGCACTTTACATATGGTTCGCTGTTAATCATAGAAACTGCAGTTGGTAATGAGATGTTTCACTGTTAGCTGACAGTTGCAAATATTACACATTGGGGGATTTTCACGAGACAGAAGATACGGATGTGTGAGTGACGTATATCTAATACGCAGACGAGTCAGTATAGTCTAGTCCTTAGGGATAAAATTGATCAAAAACTGCAAAAAATGAAAAAAAAAAAAAAAAACTAATTAAATAATGTAATGCTTGTAGTTCAATTTCCTTTAAACCGTATCACGTGACGATTTAAATGGATGACTGTAAGTGAGTATGTTGCTTTAACCTTTTCACTATGGTAAAAATTGCTAAAAATCCGAAATCTGGTTTTGACCTATAACATTTGGCCTTAAATATGTCTATGCTTATACCAGCCCCGTTATCATCCAGGCATGCCGTACCACCGATTATTTAACCTGGGCTCTCCCCATCCTAAACCGCAGGCGAGATAGTGGGCTTCCCCACATCCAACCAACAGCATATTTCCGGCCGTGAAATACACACTGTTTTGGCGGCACATTACAACTTGACTTGCAGTTTTTTTACTTTCTCCATACGCACTATGTACATAGTGTATAGAGAAACTATTGCACTCCACCAAAAAATTCGATACCGAGATTTCACCGGAAATATATGTTTTAGGGTCCCCAATATCCAAAAAAAGTATTTTCACAAAAAGGTCCGTGTGTGTGTGTGTGTGTCCGTGTGTCTGTGAACACGATAACTCAAAAACAAAAAGTCGGTAAAATACCAAACTTGGTATTTAAGTTTAGTATCTTCCAGGAATGTGACACGAAGATTTTGAGAAAAATACCCCCACCCCAACTACCCTTTACATGGAACTTTTTTCAAAAATTTTGATTTTCTCAAAATTGGCTCTAACGATTCTGATTAAAATTTCGTATATTAAACATATTTACTGACAAATAAAATGTATATCTTGAATTTTCTGGGAATAGCCTCTAAAGAGTAGTTTATTCTGGATGAATTTTACTAAATTTTGAATAACTGCTAAACCGTAAGAGATGGACAAAACCTTACCACACAAAAAATGTAGAGCACATTAAAACACACAATTTATGTTATATACATTTTTTTCGTGGAGTTCGTCGTTTTTGTGACATTCCTTATTTTTGGTTTCTGCTATGAAAAACGTATACTTTTCTCATACAGGAACTTGTCAACTCCTAGCCATACAGACAAAGGAAGTTCATTGACATAGCAACCAGCTTTTGACTATCTCTTTAACCTAGGGTTGTCCCTTATTTCGCTTCTACTTACAAGGAAGCGAGTAATTAGACTATTTCTGCTATTTTTTTTTTTTTCTGATTAGCACAAAGTAAATAAAAGTATAAGCTTTTTAAGAATTATTTGTTGCAGGGATATGGAGAAAGTCATGTGAATGGTACACATCAGATTTTCTTTGCTTTACATATTTCTCGGAATTTGTGTAAACAGTCACTGAGAGTTGACAGATACTATTGGTTTAAAAATTGCTGCAGGAGAATATGAAATTCTAATACTTACAAAGAAACAGTGTTGAATTGTATGTTAAACCTTAAAACCTATTCTCTCGTGTTTTTATTTTTCAGCGTTTTCAAAACTTCAAATTGTTCCACACGATGCAGTTTTCGAAACAGGAGCTTGAAAATATTTATATTGGATAAAAATAATACAAAAGAAAATCGATGAAATGGTGTTTTCCTAATACCACCAGTGCTTGTGTAATTAAATAAAAACGACATATTTCAATAGCAAAAATAAAAAGGTAATAAAATGACAAATAATTTTTTTCTCTTAAACCAATAGTCAGATGAAATTTTCATATCATCAATTTACTAATACTGTATTTATCAGTATAACTGCAAAGTATTATACTTCTGTAACTGAAATTGCATTGTATGAGTTAATTAAATGACAATAATACACTCTAAATATGTTAATATCACAGAAACTATTTTGAACAAAAGTCTGAAAATTAATGTGTAAACTATTAACTATTCTTAATAATTGCTTCGTTAAAGTTTCAATTTCATCCAAGCAAAATTGTAGATTTTAGGTTTTTCACAGATGGGTATCCCTAAGATGAAAAAGATTTGAATAGCTGGAATCGGCGAGAGTGTGTACCTCATGCAGTTTTGCTGTTGGACAGGGTAGATCATTCTTAGATTAATTGCTTTTTTCACACAAGCCTTGTGTAGGACAGGAGTTGGATAAGTAGAGTCAGACTGAAAATTTCAATGTCATAGCAGAGATTTGAACCACGGATCTCCTGATCTCTAGCCAGTTGCTCTGTTACTGAGCTACCATGGCAACATACCGGCATAGCATTGAATTTCTCAACTGACTCGCATGTTTCTCGGTAAACTACAAGGTGCCGGCATGTTGCCATGGTAGCTCAGTGGCGGAGCAACCGGCTATGGCATTGGATTTTTCAGTCTGACTCTACCTATTCACTCCTGTCCTACACACGGCTTGTGTGAAAGCAAAAAACAAACGATTAATCCAATACCGATTGACCATATTAGTTGGCTATACTATGAATCCTGGGACTTAGGTATTTACAACATTGTAAGTCACCATTGAGGTTTCATCTCAAAATAATTTGAGAAGGTCTTGTGATTTACCGGGAAACGTGCGGGTCAGTTCAGAAATTCAATGCGATACCGGCATGTTGCCATGGTAGCTCAGTGGCAGAGCAAACGGGTAGAGACCGGGAAATCCATGGTTTAAATCCCGCCTATGGCATTGAATTTTTCAGTCTGACTCTATCTATGCAACTCCTAGATCATTCTGGTTTTACTTTTGGACAATGACTGTAGTCACGGTGAAGACTCTTGAGGTCTGTTAGGCTGCACGGATGTTGGGTAGCTTCTTTGGCCGCTTCAACTGCCCTTTCGTTTCCCAGTATACGTATATGCGACGGGAGTCAAAAGAGCAAAATGTTTTACAAGAAGACAGTATTTTGTTATGTGCTGTTTGGATCTTCAGGAGTGGTGGATAGGTAGGGTGCTTCTGCTGAAGATCAACTAGAGCACTCATGAAATCACTGGAGATGATGTAGAAGTGGTGTTCTTTAGTTCGACTGGATTTATACCCTTGTAACCATTACCAGAATCTAATGAAAAGGCATTTTCTTTGCAATTGTGAACAGTGCTTTCTAATTCCTGGAGCATGTAACCAATTTTCTTCTTTTGTGTGGTTTAAGTTGAGCATTCATTGAGTTCTATCTACTGAATACAATAATGAAAAATCTAATGTGATCCATTCACATGACTTCCTCTACACCTTTGTAACAAATTATTGTTAAAAAGCTTACTCTTCTATCACTTCATGCTAATCGATATAAACATAGCTTAATTCCTTGTAAGTAGAAGGGAAATAAGTGCTAAACCGACAGTCAAATGTTTTAAATGCTGGTTGCTATGGAACTGAAATCCGTTTGTTTGCGTGGCCAAAAGTTGACAAATTCCCGCATAAGTATTTTAAAACTGAAACTAATAACAAAGAATATCTTGAAAACGGTCAACTCTACGAAAAAAAAAATGTATATGACGAAAAGTGTGTGTTTTAAAGAGTTCTACATTTTTGTATAGTACGTTGTACAAAATTCAGCAAAATTCACTCAGAATAACCAGGTTTTCAGAAACTATTCCCAGAAAATTCAAGATATACACTTTATTTTTGATAAAAATACTTTAATATGTGGTATTTTAATCAAAATTTTCAGAGCAATGTTTTAGAAAATCAAAATTTTGGAAAATGGTTTCATGTAAAGCGTAGTTAGGGATCAGAGGATTTTCTTGAAAATTTTCGTATCGCTTCCTTGCAAGATATCAAACATAGTTTGGTATTTAAAGGTATTTTTGTTTTTGAGCTATGCTGCAACACGGACCTTTTTCTAAAAAGGCTTCTTTTTTATTCAGAACATATATTTCCTGTGAAATCTCGGTATCGAATTTTTGTATGCAATACAATATCTTCTCTTTACACTATGCACATAGTATCTGTAGAGAAAGTAAAATATCACTAGATGAACATGATGCGACTTCTGTTCTTGAAAATCCACTCAACCCATCATGAAAATCTTGAGTGCATTATGTACCTGCTTATGGTAAGCCATAAACGATTGATCTTTAGTTTGGACCTGGAGAAAATATTGAGAAGCAGTGGTCAACATTTAAAAATACCAAGCAGTGTCATATAGAACACTTTTTCAGAATAGAACAATCTGATGTGTTACATTCACATTACTTTCTCTAGCTGCTCTACAAGCAAACTTCTTACAAAAGCTTATTCTTCTTTCTACACCCTGCTAAACGAGATAAACATTAGCAGAATGTTCATATTACTTAGTTCTATAAGTAGAGGGGAACTAAAGGAATACACTAGGCTAAACCGATAGCCAAATGTTTTAAAAACTGTCGTTACACGATTGTCATTGGAATTCGCTTCTTTGCTTGTCCAGGAGCAGAACAAAATAACAACGACGCTTCCTGTCTGAGAAAAGCATAAGTGCTTTACAACTGAAACCAATAACAAGGAATATCTTGGAAATGGTTACCTCCGTAACAGAAACGCAAAGAACATAAACTGTGTGTTCTGACGAGATCTGCATTTTTTGTGCAGTAAGTTTTTGTCTTACAGTTTAGCAGTAAAGAAAAATTCGGCAAAATTCATCCTGAATAAAGAGGTCTTCAGAAGCTATTAACAGAAAATTCAAGATATACATTTTATTTGGGATATAAATATGTTTAATATGTGGGATTTTAATCAAAATCGTTAGAACCATTTTTGAGAAAACAAAAATTTTCGAAAAACTTTGCATGTAAAATGTAGTTTGTGGTGAGGGATTTTCTTCAAAATCTTCGTGTCGCATCCTTGAAATATACTAAACCTAAATACCAAGTTTGGTGTTTAACACACAGACAGACAGACAGAAAGACAGACACATACACGAACCTTTTTCTAAAAATGACTTTCGTACACAGGGGTCCCCAAAACACATATTTCCGGTGAAATTTCAACACTGAATTTTGGGTAGAATACAATACCTTCTCTATCCACTATGTAAATTGTACGCGTGGGCTAGAGAAGGTAAAAATCTGATGTGTTACACACATGACCTTATCTAGCTGTTCTACAAACTTCTTACAATATTTTTTCTTTATACACTACGCTAATCGAGATAAGCATTAGCAAAATTTTGTTATTTAATTCCTTATAAGTAGAAGGGGGATATAAGAATGCACTGTGCTAAAGCGATTGGGAAATGTTTTAAAAGTTGCTAGCATGTGCTTGTCATTGAAATTAGCTTCTTTGTTTTCCCAGGAGTAAAACACAAGAAACACGGGCGACTTCCTGTCTGAGAAAAGAAACATTATTTTAAAATTTGAATTAATAACAAGGTATATCTCAGAAATGATTGCCTCCGCTAAAAAAATAGAAAATGACAAATTTTGTGTCTTTTAACGAGATCTACATATTCAGTGATTAAGTTGTTGTCTACCTTTTACTTCAGAGGCTATTCCCAGAAAATTCAAGATTTTTTATTTTTCTTGTAAATATCTTTAATATAAGTTATTTTAATTAAAATGGTTAGTGCCATTTATAAGAAAATAAATTTTTTCGAAAATTTGCCCACGTATAGGATAGTTTGGGATGAGGATGTTCTTGAAAATCTTCGCATCGCATCTTTGTGAAATACTGGACTTAAATACCAAGTTTGATATTTAACGGTCTTTTAGCTCTTTAGTTATGCTGTCCAGAGACACACACAGCCCTTTTTCCAAAAATAACTTATTTGGAGTTGTGTACATGCTTTTTTTGTTTTTTTTTTTTTAGTTTAGCTATTCAACAGGATTGCACCTAAGTAATATCACCACCAAAGCGGTTGAGAGTGTGGCAATCATACATCAAAGTAATTAGAAAATTCTCTACATTTTAAGTCAGTAAAAAGTCAATTTTTATGCATTTTTTGTACCGGCTGCCCTTTTAAATAATATTGTATTTTAGATTTATACAAGTCTTTGATGAAAAATCTAATGTGCTACATTCACATTACTTTCTCTAAGATATTATTCTTGAAAAAGCTTATTCTTCTATTTACTATGTGCTTATCAAGATAAAATTAGGAGAAATTATTTTACTACGCTACAATTTTTTAGTACAAAGGGAATAAGGAAATAAAATAAACAAAAGCGATACTACGACTTTTTAAAAGTCAGTCGCTATGTGATGATAATAAAAATCTGATGCCTTTAACTGACCAAGATAAAAAAAATCGTGAGTGTTGCATAAGTATTTCTTTTTCTACTCAGGTGCAACAAATGCTCTTTCATAAGCTTACTTTTCTATTTATTTCATGCTAATCAATATAAACATTTGCAGATATAATGTTACTACTTAGTTCCTTTTAAGTAGAAGGGAAATAAAGAAATACACTAGATAAAACGATAGCCAATTATTTTAAAAGCTATACTATGCATTGACATTGAAATTCGGATCTTTTTCGCATGAGCAGATGAAAACATCTGATGTGTATCATTCACATGACTTTCTCCATATCCCTGCAACAAATAATTCTTAAAAGCTTATACTTCTATTTACTTTATACTAATCAGAAAAAAATAGCAGAAATAGTCTAATTACTCGCTTCCTTGTCAGTAGAAGCGAAATAAGGGACAACTGTAGGTTAAACAGATAGTCAAAAGCTGGTTGCTATGTCAATAAAGTACCTTTGTCTATATGGATAGGAGTTGACAAGTTCCTGTATGAGAAAAGTATACGTTTTTCATAGCAGAAACAAAAATAAGGAATGTCACAAAAACGACGAACTCCACGAAAAAATGTATATAACATAAATTGTGTGTTTTAATGTGCTCTACATTTTTTGTGTAGTAAGTTTTTGTCCATCTCTTACGGTTTAGCAATTATTCAAAATTTAGTAAAATTCATCCAGAATAAACTACTCTTCAAAGGCTATTCCCAGAAAATTCAAGATATACATTTTATTTGTAAGGTAAATGTGTTTAATATACGAAATTTTAATCAAAATCGTTAGAGCCATTTTTGAGAAAATCAAAATTTTCGAGAAAAGTTCCATGTAAAGGGTAGTTGGGGTGGGGGTATTTTTCTCAAAATCTTCGTGTCGCATCCCTGAAAGATACTAAACTTAAGTACCAAGTTTGGTGTTTTACCGACTTTTCGTTTTTGAGTTATCGTGTTCATAGACACACGAACACACGGACACACGGACACACACACACACACACACACACACACACACACACACACACGGACCTTTTTGTGAAAATGCTTTTTTTGGATATTGGGGACCCTAAAACATATATTTCCGGTGAAATCTCGGTATCGAATTTTTGGTGGAGAGCAATACTTTCTCTATACACTATGTACATAGTGCGTATGGAGAAAGTAAAAATGCTTTTTCCTTTTTTTTTTTACTTTCTCTACACGTACTATCTACATAGTGTATAGAGAAGGTATTATAATGCACCCAAAAATTCAAAACCGAAATTTCACCGGAAATACATGTTTTGGGTCTCCCTGAATAAAAAAAAAAATGTTTGGAAAAAGGTCCGTATGTGTGCGTGTGTGTATCTGTGTGTTTGTGTGGTCTGTCTGTCTGTAGACAGCATAGCTTAAATATCAAACTTGGTATTTAAGTTTGGTATCTTCCAAGGATACGACATATAGATTTTCAAGAAAATCCCCCACCCCAACTACATTGAAAAATTTTCGAAAATTTTGATTTGCTTAAAAAGGGCTCTAACAATTTTGATTAAACTATCATTTATTAAAGACATTTACATGACAAATAAAATGTACATCTTGAATTTTGTGGCAACAACCCCTGAAGGCTACTTTATTCTGGATGAATTTTACAGAATTTTGCATAATTGGCAAACCGTAAGAGATAGACAAAAACTTATTTTATAGAAAATGTAGAGCACATTAAATCAAACAATTTATGTTATGTACATTTTTTTCCTGGAGTGGATCGTTTTTGAGATATTCCTGGTTATTAGTTTCAGCTTTGAAAAACTTTCTCATACGGGAATTTGTCAACTCCTGCCCATACAAAGGAACCTCAGTCACATAACAACCAGCTTTTGACTATCACTTTAACCTGTGGTACTCCCTTATTTCCCCTCAACTTACAAGTAAGCAAGTAATAAGAATATTTCTGCTAATTTCTCTCAATTAGCATGAAGTAATTAGAGGCATAAGTTTTTAAACAATAATTTGTTGGAGAGATATAGAGAAAGTCATGCAAATGAAACACATACATTTTTTTTTTTTATTCAGGAGTCTTCGAAACATTTATTTCCCGGGTATCGAATTTTTGAATGGAGTACAATATCTTCATTACCTATATTAACAATGTACACATGTGAAGTGAAATTAAAGTAAAGTGAAAGTAAAAATTCGGGAAAATATAGAGATTACTTAACTTTCCATGGACGGTTGTGTTCGTTACTAAACCGTCAATTATTTTGAAAGGGTTCGCCGAAAAAAAAAAAAAAAAAACTATCAGTTTATTCACATCTCTAACTGAAATGCTGAAACCCTAGATGTATTCCATTCCCAGTATCGTTTCCCACAGAAATTCTAGCTAACCAATAAGTAACACTAAGGAAGCCACAAATAGAAATATGGCCTAAAACGTGTTAGAAGGGTAAAGCTTGTTTGAGGCTTTCCTGGAAAAGGGAATAGATTTAAAACTTTATTTCCCCCTTTCGGAAGGATCTAGAGGTGGAAAAAGCGGGGATATCCACTTTTAAGGAAGGGTAGTATAAGAAGGAGGAATGAACAATTACTGTCCGATTTTTTTCTCGATCCAAGCTACAGATATTTTATTATTCCGCTTGCGATGATGTGTGAAAATGTGGACAGATGTCAAAAACCTGATGGGGTGACGAATTCACCCAAACAAATATAGAAAGAAATTCTTTCGGCTACATTCACACATACCCCACTATTTCTTTTGTTATAGCGAGAGGATGGGGGGGCTGCACTTTTTCGATAAGTCTATAAGCCCTATAAGATGGGAATTTAGACTTTAACGACCCTCTAATGCAATAATTCAAATTTGTTATCATAATGTTCTTCACCGCAACATACCAACATATTACTATTATTATTATTATTATTATTATTATTATTATTATAGCACCATAAACCTTGTAACAGCTTTCTACTTCTTCTTCAGCAGCAGTACCACCTTAATAATAATAATAATAATAATAATAATAATAATAATAATTATAATAACATATAACATTACAGAACAATATAAATAAAATAAATTATTCAGAATGGAGATACCTGGCCTGTCAGTAATCAACAACTAATATTCCGATATTTACAATTTTTTTGTAAATATATTAAATCCATAGGACCCAAACCAAACAGATGTGTAACTAATTTTTACTTTCTCTACAGATAATATGTACATATGTAAATAGAAGGCATTGTATTGCGCCCAAAAGTTCTTTACCGAGATTTCACCGGAAATTCATGTTTTGAGACCCCCTGAATCCCAAAAAATTTAGAACAATGTCCTTGTGTGCCTGTGGGTGGAATAACTCAAAAACGAAAAGACCGATAAATACCAGACTGGGTATTTAAGTTAGTATCTTCCAAGGATACGACACGAAGATTTTCAATAACATCCCCACCAACTACCCTTGACATGGAAAAATGTTCGAAAATGTTCTAACGATTTTACATGACAAATAAAATGTATATCTTCAATTTTCTCGGAATAGCCTCCGAAGACATGTTTATTTTGGATGAATTTAGCGGAATTTTGCATAACGGGTAAACTGTAAGAGATAGGTAGAAACTTACTTAACAAAAATGTGCATCTCGTTAAAATACACAATTTATGCTACATACATTTTTTCGTGGAGTTGACCGATTCTGAGACATTCCTTATTATTAGTTTCAGTTTTAAAATACTTAAAATTTTCTCATACGGAAATTTGTCAACCCCTGTCCATACAAAGGTACTTCTATCACATAGCAACCTACTTATAAAATATTTCACAATCGATTTAGCTAATGCTTATTTCCCTTCTATTTACAACTGAGTACAAAGTAATTGCACAAATTATCTAAACAGTATAGTGCAGAAATGAAAAAAAGTATTTTACTGACATTTGACTGCAATAATCTTATTTTTAAAACAAAATTTAAATATGTATTATTTATTGTAATAATTATTACAATTATATAATGTAAAAAAATAATGTGGTGATAGCGTGTATTTATGTATTGAATGCACGTAATGCTATTATTGTAACGGGACATACAGATGAATACCGAATAATAATAATAACAACAATAATAGTAATAATAATAATAATAATAATAATAATTAGGTAGAGTCAGACTGAAAAGTTCAATGCCATAGCTGGGATTTGAACCACGGATCTCCCGGTCTCTAGCCGGTTGCTCTTCCACTGAGCTACAAATTCTCAATTGACTCGCATGTTTCCCGGTAAACCACAAGGTGATCTCAAATTATTTTGGGATGACAACCCCAATGGCAACTTACAATGTTGTAAGTACTTTAAGTCCTAGGATTCATAGTATAGCCAACTATTATGGTCAAATAGTTTTCACTTAATTGTTTTTTCACTCAAGCCGTGTGTAGAACAGCAGTTGGATCGGTAGACTTAGACTGAAACATTCAATGACAAAGCCGGGATTTGAACTATGGATTCAAGGCTATGGCGGCAAGTCGCCATGGTAGCTCAGTGGTAGAGCTACCGACTAGAGACCGGGAGATCTACCTATCCAAATTCCTGTCCTACACACAGCTTGTGTGAAGAAACAATTAAATCAATAAAAATAATAATAATAATAATATTAATAACAATTCATAATATTCTTACAAACAGCATGATTATTATTATTATTATTATTATTATTATTATTATTATTATTATTATTCAACTCCAGAACATTATTAGCAAGATGATATTTATCTACTTTTCTTCGCCATCACCATATAACAATTATCAAATTACATATTAAAATAAAATGGAAATTATATTTCATTAAAATTCTATAAAAATATGCAACAAAATGCACGTTTTGAGACCCCTGAATTAAAAAATTAGAAAGAGGTTGATTTGTCTGTGAACAGCGTATGTCAAAAAAGAAAACTCGGTTAAATATCAAACTTGGTACTTAAAGTGATGCATCATTGGTCTTTTAAAAATAATTAATGTTTTGTTGTTTGTTTTTTCA
Source organism: Hymenopus coronatus (assembly GCA_030762935.1). Lineage (NCBI taxonomy): Eukaryota > Metazoa > Arthropoda > Insecta > Mantodea > Hymenopodidae > Hymenopus > Hymenopus coronatus. The sequence goes on from CM060899.1 coordinate 43,638,187, forward strand.
TTGTTTCGTTGTATAGCCCCTTTAATTGCTATGGCCATAATGGAGGCTTGTAACACAACTCTATATTGACTGTGTGTGTTGTTTTGAGACCTCCTTAATCCAAAAAAGCATGTTTAGAAAAATGTCCATGTGTATGTGTGTGTGTCTGTGGGCAGCATAGCTCAAAAACGAAAAGACCGGTAAATACCAAACTTGGTGTTTAAGTTCAGTATCTTCCAAGGGTGCGATACGAAGATTTTCAAGAAAATCCCCCCCCCACCCAACTACAATTACCATGGAAAGTTTTTGGAATATTTTGATTTTCTCAAAAATGTCTAACGATTTTGATTAAAATGTTTAAATGCCTTATTCTCTTGATGTTTTATTATCAGTGGAAGAAAACCTATATTTAATCTACTAGCCAGCTTGCACTGGAATACAATGTCAGTCATAAGTCCATATGCAACTTAATGATGGCAATCAAATGGCACCCATACAAGGTACAGCTTCTGCAAGAACTCAATGAAGATGGCTTTGACAGACGTACTCAGTTTGCTGAAATCTTGAATTTCATGCTCGATCAGAACTCCTAATATCGTGAATAGAATTGTGTTTTCTAATGAAGCTACTTTCTGCCTAAAAGGGGATGTAAATCGACACAACTGTCACTATTGGGCTAAAGAGAATCCCCATCGGATGATTAAAAAACTTACACAACGTCCACAAACAGTAAATGTGTGGGCTGGTATAGTTAATAGCGGATTGATAGGCCCATTTTACATTGATGGCAACTTAAATTCTGAGGTGTATTTACATCTTCCTGCTTGTGCTACTTTATTCCCTGGACAAGGAGGAGGAATTCAAAATGATATCTTATTCCAGCAAGAAGGTGTCCCTACACATTATGGAAGGCAGGTGGTGAATTACCTAAATCATGAATTTCCAGGAAGATGGATTGGTAGAAGAGGAAGTATTGAATGGCCGCCAAGATCTCCTGACCTGAATCCCTGAGGCTTTTTCTTGTGGGGATATTTGAAGTGGAGAGTTTACAAGGACCGACCAAGAGATCTGTAGAGTTAGAGCAAGAAATGCAGCTGATCAGGAGAACACATTAACTTTGGCATTGCTTGGCAATAAATGGAGGCCATTTTAAGCACCTTTTGAAGTGAATTCATCATGTGCTATAACACAGCACCACTAATTTTGGTATGAATTTGTTTTCTTAGTTTAAATTTCATGTGGTGTAATACATCCTAATAAACTTAAATTACAGTTCAAAAAAGCATCTACCTGTACGTTCCGAGACCTGAGGACCATAAAAATGAAGGAAAAAAAATGCCTTTAAAAAAGGCCATTCCTTATTCACAATCATATTAATATGAAAATATGTTGATATCTTATAGTTTTTCTAAAAAAATACCACTTCACAAAACTATAACAACAAAGTTACAAGTATTGTTCCATACTTTTTACTCGCGTATATCTATAATATTTTGTTACAGAATACGTAGAGAAATTCTTGTTAACGGAACACGTACGATTTTTCATGCTTTTTGGCTTCAGGGGACCACAAAAGATGTTTTACTGAACGACAGAAGGAACTTAAACCTCAAGAGTGATCTGTATTCCAGTTTTAACACCACCGAAGGATGCAGAAAAGCTATCAAGTTATTGGAGATACCACAAATGTTGTCTTTTATATAACGTAATTCAATTGTTATAGCCACAGTTTGATACTATTATAATTGTTTACCAATTTACATGTACTATATTTTACTGTTACCAAAGTTCAAGTAGTTAACTTTATGACTAACGTTGTAATATATTTGTATTAAATTTTGACCTTGTAAGGATATTGTGGTCGCTGATGATCTTTGTTGTTATAAAGTGACCTTAAATAAATAAATTAAAAATCTGATGTACCATTCACATGACTTTCTCTATATCCCTGCAACAAATTATTGCTAAAAATCTTATGCTTCTATTTACTTTATCCTAATCAGAAAAAAATGAGCAGAAATAGTCTTATTACTCGCTTCCTTTTAAGTAGAAGCGAAATAAGCGACTGCCATAGGTTAAAATAATAGCCAAAAGCTGGCTGCTATGTCAATGAAGTTCCTTTGTTTATATGGATAGGAATTGACAAGTTCCTGTATGAGAAAAGTATAAGTTTTTATAGCAGAAACCATAAATAAGGAATGTCTTAAAAACGGCGAACTCACGAAAAAATGTATATAACATAAATTGTGTGTTTTAACGTGCTCTACATTTTTTGTGAAGTAAGTTTTTGCCCATCTCTTACGGTTTAGCAGTTATTCAAAATTCAGTAAAATTCATCCAGAATAAACTACTCTTCAGCGGCTATTCCCAGAAAATTCAAGATATACATTCTATTTGTCAGGTAAATATGTTTAATATACGAAATTTTAATCAAAATCGTTAGAGCCATTTTTGACAAAATCAATATTTTGGAAAAAAGTTCCAAGTAAAGGGTAGTTTGAGGTGGGTTTTTTTTTCTCAAAATCTTCGTGTCACATCCCTGGAACACACTAAACTTAAATACCGAGTTGGGTATTTTACCGACTTTTCGTTTTTGAGTTATCGTGTTCACAGACACAGGGACACACTGACACACGGACACACACACACACGGAGATTTTTGTGAAAATGCTTTTTTTTTTTTTGGATATTGGGGACCCTAAAACATAGATTTCCGGTGAAATCTCGGTATCGAATTTTTTAGAGGAATACAATACTTCCCCTACTTACTGTATGTAGTAGAGAAAGTAAAATGAGAATAACAACGAAAGGTTTGGGTGTATGGAAGATGACACAATGATTGCAGGTGCAGTATAGCACTCATGTTATGTAGACACCTCCAGTTGGGTCGGATCGAGTCACATATTCTACATTAAATGACGTGGAATACATTCCTCGCCGGTGCATATCTCACGAAACCTTGCAACGCTTTTGTGCTTCTTCGCTCCTTTTTTTGTGAGCACGTAGAAGGTTGAATAATGCAGGACTTCCATTCTCACGGAGCCGCCACGTGTAACGCAAAATGTTATTTATGGATATTATTACGCAGGTACAATTGTATACATTTATGGCATTACGTTTAAATTCCTAATTAAACTCGACCGCTAACAGTTTCGCGTCTTTATGCTGTTGCCTTCAGTAGCAACATTGAGGCGAGTAAAAGGTGCAGCTGAAGCTCTGATGCAAGCCTGCTTTCTGATAGGACCTTTAATTGTGTTCTTCAAGTTTAGACTTAATAGGGCCTACTGTCCCACTGATGTTACTGATCAATAAAGAAGTAATAATCTGATGTGTTCTATTCACATGAGTTTCTTTACATTTCAGTAGCAAATTATTGTTATTCTTATATCTATTTTATGATAATCGAGATAAACATTAGCAGAAATGATCTTGTAGTAGAAGTGAAAACATCTGATGTGTTTCATTCACATGACTTTCTCTATACCTCAGCAACAAAATATTGTTAAAAAGCTTATGCTTCTATTTACTTCATGCTAATCGAGAAAAAATTAGCAGAAATAGTCTTATTACTTGCTTCCTTGTAAGTAGAAGGGAAATAAGGGAGTACCATAGGTTAAAGTGATAGTCAAAAGCTGGTTGCTATGTGACTGAAGCTCCTTTGTATGGATAGCAGTTCGCAAATTCCTGTGTGAGAAAAACATACATTTTTTAAAGCTGAAATCAAAAACAAGGAAGAACTCAAAAACGATCAACACCACAAAAAAATGTATACAACATAAATTGTGTGTTTTAACGTGCTCTACATTTTTTGTGTGGTTAGTTTTTATCCATCTCTTACGGTTCAGCTGTTATGCAAAATTCAACAAAATTCATCCAGAACAAAGTAATCTTCAGAGGCTATTCCTAGAGAATTCAAAATATACATTTTATTTGTCACTTAAATATCTTTAATATACGGTATTTTAATAAAAATCGTTATAGCCATTTTAATAAAATCAAAAATGTCGAAAACAGTTCCATTAAAGGGTAGTTTGGGGTGGGGGGAATTTTCTCAAAATCTTCATGTCACATCCCTGGAAGATACTAAACTTAAATACCAAGTTTGGTATTTTAGCGACTTTTGTGTTATCGTGTTTACAGACACGCGGACACACACGGACCTTTTTCTGAAAATGCCTTTTTTGGATACAGGGGATCCTAAAACATATATTTTCGGTGAATTCTCGGTATCGAATTTTTGTGTGGAGTGCAATACGTTCTCTATACACTATGTACATTGTGTGTAAAGAGAAAGTAAAAAGGGAATACACTAGCCTAAAGAGATAGTAAAAATCTGTTAAAGCTGGTTGCCATGTGATTGAAATCCATATCTTTGCATAGACAGGATTTGACACATTTGTAAGAAAAGTTTAAACTATTTAAAAACGAAATCAATAACAAGGAATATCTCGGAAATGGACATTCCACGAAAAAATATGTTTGGCATTAACAGTGTGTTTTAACGAGATCTGCATATTCGTATAGTAAGTTTTTGGCTGTCTCTTACGGATTACCAGTTAAACAAAATTCATAAAGGATGAAGAGGTCTTCAGAGGATATTTCCAGAAAATTCAAGATATGCATTTTATTTGTTATGTAAATATCTTTAATACACGACATTTTAATCAAAATCGTAAGAGGCATTATGAGAAAATAAAAAAATTACATTTCTTTTTTCTAGTAGAGGGTAATTTAGGGAATGAGAATTTTCCTCAAAGTCTTCCTGTCGTATCATTGGACATCAAGTTTGATGTTTTACCGATGTTTCGTTTTGGAGTTATCGTGCTCTCTCTCCCTCTCTCTCTCTCTCTCTCTCTCTCTCTCTCTCTCTCACACACACACACACACAGGGACTTTTTTTCTAAAAGTGCTTTTTTCTCTACACGTATTATGAACATAGTGTATAGAGAAGGTATAGTAATGCACCCAAAAATTCGATACCAAGATTTCACCGGAAATACATGTTTTGGGCCCCCCCTGAATAAAAAAAAAAGCATTTTTAGAAAAATGTCCGGTGTGTGTCTCTGTCTTCATATTTAAGTTTGGTATCTTCCAAAGATGCGACACGAAGATTTTCAACTACGCTTTACATGGAACTTTTTTTTCTCGAAAATCTTGATTTTCTCAAAAGTGGCTTGCACGATTTTGATTAAAATATCGTATATTAAAGATATTTACCTGACAAATAATATGTATATCCTGAATTTTCTGGGAATAATCTCTGAAGACTACTTTATTCTGGATGAATTTTAAGGAATTTTGCATAACTGCTGAACCTATCACATAAAAAATGTGGGGCACATTAAAACACACAATTTATTTCATATATATTTTTTTCGTGGGTTGATCGTTTTTGAGATATCCCTTGTTTCTGGTTTTAGCTTTAAAAAACTTACACTTTTCTCATATGCGAAATTGTCAAATCCTATCCGTAGAAATAAAGGAACTTTAGACACATAGCAACCAGCTTTTGAGTACATCTGTAGCCTATGCTGCTCCCTTATTTCCCTTCTATTACAAGGAAGCGAGTAATAAGACTATTTTTTTGGGTAGTGTTTAACGTCCGCAGGCGGTGATACTGATGATGAATGAATGAAGATGGAGCACCGGTGGCATGCGATGGCGGGGGAAACTGGAGAACCCGGAGAAAACCCGCCCTAGCGCCGCTTTGTCCACCACAAATCTCACATGCTGTCGTTTGGGATCGAACTAGGTGAGAGGCGAGTGGTCTAACCACTCGGCCACGGCGCGGCCTATGTCTCAATTAGCATGAAGTAAATAAAAACATGGGCTTTTTAAGGATAATTTCTTGTAAAGATGTAGAGAAAGTCATGGGAGTAGAACACATCATATTTTTTAGATATAGGTGACCCTAAAAAGTGTATTGCTGGTGAAATCTAGGTAGCGAATTTTGGGTGGAGTACAATACCTTCTCTACCTATGTAGAGAATGTAAAAATTGTTTTTTTAACACAAGCCGTGTATAGGACACACGTTGGGATTCAAATCTGACCAATTAATTAACACTAATTGACGTAAGAATTAGTTAAAGTATTAAGCACGGGACTTACAGTGTTTACAAAATTGTAAGTCGCTAGTGGGGTATGTCAACTCAAAATAGATTGAGATCACATTGCCGTGAAACATGCGAGAGAACTGGGAAAATTAATGCTGTGCTGGCATGTTGCCACGGTAGCTCAGTAGATAGAACAACTGGCTACACCGAGAGATCCGTGGTTCAAATCCCGATTATGGCAGTGGATTTTTCAATCTTACTTTACTTTCGTGAAATAGTTTTTTTACTTAATTTCTTCAAAGTAGAAGGGAAATAAGGGAAATCATTAGTTTAAAGTGATAATCAAATATTTTAAAAGCCCGTCACCATGCGCTGCACTTGAAAAATTCTTCCCATTTGAGAAAATCTAAAACTAAGCGTTAGACATTTTATAACCATATAGCAAGAAATATCTCGGAAATGGTAAGCATTAAAAAAAATGTACTATATGGCAGATTGTGTGTTTTAATGAGATATACATTTTTGTGTAGTAAGTTTTTGTCTATCTCTTACGGTTTACCAGTTATGCAAAATTCATCTAGAATGAAGAAGTCTTTAGAGGCTTTTTCCAAAAATTCAAGATATACGTTTAATTTGTTAATATCTTAAAAATATGGTATTTTAATCTACATTTTCCAAAAATATTCCCTATAAACGGTAGTTTAGAGTACGGGAATTTTCCTGAAAATCTCTGTGTCTCACCCTTGAAAGATACTAAACGTAAATACCAAGTTTGGTATTTAACAGATTTTTCGTTTTTGAGTTATACTACTCACAGACACACAAAACGCTTTTTTTTACTTTCTCTATACAGTGTATAGAGAAGGTATTGTGTTGCACCAAAAAAATCGATACCGAGATTTCACCGGAAATACATAAAAAAAAAAAAACGATTTTTAGAAAAATGTCCGTGTGTGTGTCTGTGGGCAGTATAGCTCAAAAACGAAAGGACCATTAAAGCCCAAACTTGGTACTTAAGTTTGGTATCTTCCAAGGATGAGACACGAAGATTTTCAAAAAAATTCTCCCACCCCCTCCCCAATTACCCTTTACATGGAACTTTTTTCAAAAATTTTGATTTTCTTAAAAATGGCTCTAACGATTTTGAGTAAAATATCGTATATTAAAGATAAATACCTGACAAATAAAATGTATATCTTCAATTTTCTGGGAACAGCCTCGGAAGCTTACTTCATTCTGGATGAAAAATCTACGGAATTTTGCATAGCTCCTAAACCGCTAGAGATAGATAAAAACTTACACCACAAAAAATGTAGAGCACGTTAAAACACACAAATTATCTTATATACATTTTTTTCATGGAGTCGATCGTGTTTTAAATATTCCTTGTTTTTGGCTTCAGCTTTAAAAAAAAAACAAAATTTTCTCATACAGGAATTTGTCAAATTCTGTCCACACAAACAAAGGAACTTCAGTCACATAGCAGCCAGATTTTGACTTAACTTATGGTACTCCGTTATTTCGCTTCTATTTTTAAGGAAGCAAGTTATAAGACTATTTCTGTTAATTTTTTCTCGATTAGCATTAAGTAAATAGAAGCATAAGCTTTCTAACAATACTGTGTTGCAGAGATATAGAGAAAGTCATGTGAATGGAACACATCAGATGTTTTTAATTTAGGGGTCTTCGAAACATGCATTTCCGGTGAAATCTCGGTATAAAAATTTTTGGCAGAATACAATACTTCCTCTAACTACTATATACATGCATGTATAGTACTCGGTAGGATAATTAGAAAACAAAAATGTGGACCCGTTTAAATAAAAATAATGTAGAAAAGTAGTTGATTTTTTTTTACCTTTTAGTATCTTCATTTATGTAGTTTACAATATATTATCATTTGCTTAATTCACAACTATTTTATTATGCTTTTCTCTGTTGTAAAGTGTTTGTTTAGCGGCTTAAAGAGTTGCCCCTTTTTGGATATGTTCCTGCAAATTTTTACTAAATTTTAGGAGGTAAATTTTTAAAAGCGTTCTGTTGTGGGCTCCGAAACAAATGGTTGCGGCGCGTCGTGATCGAGTGTTTAGACCACTCGCCTCTCACCAAAGTTGCCCAGTCAATAGCGTATGGGATTTGTGGTGGACAAAGCGGCGCAGGGGCGGGTTTTCCGGTTACCTACGCCATCGTATTTCACCAGTGATACATCTTCTTTACACGTATCATCAGTGTCATCACCTGTGGTGCCGTAGTAGTAAAAGCGGACGATAAACACTATAAAAAATCTTATGTATTCCATTCACATGACTCTATCTTGTCTTGCAAAACGAGCCTTTCCGTTTGTGAAAAGTTTAACTTAAACTGAAAACAATAACTCGGATTATATCGAAACGGTTAACTCCAATATAAAAAAGCATGATGTGTTCCATTAACTTTCTATAGGTGTTCAAAATACACGTTCTCATGCTAATCGATAAGCATTAGCAGATTTGGTCTCATTACTTGCTTCCTTCTAAGTAGCAGGGAACTAAGGGAATACATTAGCTAAAATCGATAGTCAAATCCTTTAAAAGCTTGTTGTTATGTGAAACAAATGAGGTTTGATTCGCTTTCTATGGTCCCATTTGATAATAGTATAATAGCTAAAACCAATAACAAAGTAATAGCTCAGAAATGGCCAGTTGCAAAACAAGCGTATATGACATAAATTATGTGTTTGAACAAGATATACATTTTAGTGTGGTCAGTTTTTGGTTATCTATTACAAGTTATGCAAAATTTTGCATAATTCATCTTGAATAAAGAGGTCCTCAGAGGTTATTCCCAGAAAATTCAAAATGTACATTTTATTTGTAATGTAAGTATCCTTAATATACGACACATAATCAAAATTGTTAGAGCCATTTTTGAGAAATCAAAATTTTAGAAAAATGCTCCATGTAAAGGGTAGTTTGGGTTGGGGAGATTTTCTTTAAATTCTTCGTGACGCCTCTTTTGAGGATATCAAACTCAAACACCAAGTTTGGTATTTAATGGTTTTTCGTTTTTGAGCAATGCTGTCCACCGACACAGACACACACACACACACATACACACACTACCCTTCACAATGTATATTGTACCAACGGGCTAGAGAAAGTAAAAATCTGATGTGTACTATTCAGAAATAGAAGGGAAATAAGGGAGTAGCATAGGCTAAAGTATTAGTGAAAAGCAGGTTGCTATGTGACTGAAGCTCCTTTGTTTCTACGGACAGGAGTTGACAAATTCCTGGATGCGAAAAGTATGTTTTTTAAAGCTGAAACTAATAACAAGGAATATCTCAAAAACGATCAACTCCACGAAAAACATGTATATGACATAAATTTTGTGTTTTATCGTGATTCTACATGTTTTGCGAAGTAAGTTTTTGACTATCTCTTACGGTTTACTAGTTATGCAAAATTCATTAAAAATTATCCAAAGTAAAAAGATCTTTGGAGACTATTCCCAGAAAACTGAAGATATACATTTTATTTGCCATGCGAATATCTTAAATAGAAGAGATTTTAATCAAAATCGTTAAGAGCCAACTTTGAGAAAATCATAATTTTTGAAAATTGATCCATGTAAAGCGTAGTTTGGGGTGGGGGGATTTTCTTTAAATTCTTCGTGTCGCAAACTTGGAAGATATCAACTCAAGCACCAAGTTTGGTATTTAACGGTATTTTCGTTTTTGAGCAATGCTGTCCACAGACACACACACATACACCCCACTATGTTCATTGTTCTGATGTGTTCCATTCACATGACTTTCTCTACATCTCTACAACAAATTATTGTTAAAAAGCTCTTACTTCTATTTACTTATTGCTAATCGAGAAAAAATTAGCAGAAATAGTCTTATTACTTGTTTCCTTGTAAACAGAAGTAAAATACGGGAGTACCATTGGTTAAAATGATAGTCAAAAGCTTGTTGCTATGTGATTGAATCTCCTTTGTTTATATGTACAGTAGTTAACAAATTCCTCTATGAGAAAAGTATAAGTTTTTCATAGCTGAAAACAAAAACAAGGGATACCTTAAAAGAGATCAATTCCACGAAAAAATGTATATGACATAAATTGTGTGTTTTAATATGCTCTACACTTTCTGTGTGGTAAGTTTTTGTCCATCTCTTACGGTTTAGCAGTTATGCAAAAATCCGTAAAATTCATCCAGAATAAGGTGGTCTTTAGAGATTATTCCTAGAAAAGTCAAAATATACATTTTATTTGTAATATAAGTATCCTTAATATACGAGACTTTCGAAAAATGCTTAATGTAAAGGGTAGTTTGGGATGGGGGGATTTTCTTGAAAATCTTCGTGTCGCATCCTCGGAAGATACCAAACTTAAATACAAAGTTTGGTTTTTAACGTCTTTTCATTTTTGAGTTATGCTGCCCACAGACAAACACACATTTTTCTAAAACTTCTTTTTTTGGATTCAGGGGGTATCAAAACATATATTTCCGTTGAAATCTCGGTATCGAATTTTTGGGTGCAATGCAAAACCTTCTCTATACACTATGTACATAGTACGTATAGAGAAAGTAATTAATCCACAGGTTGCTGCCTCCCTTACAGAAATCTAGGATCCTGCTTTGGAGGATGGATGTAATACTAGCTGCAGAAAAAATCCCATTCTGCAGTCGTAAATAGAAGCCGTGATTCTTGGATTTGGATCCTAACACGCTAACCACCACCAAACTTGTTTGGGTGTGTCTATCAACATTCTGAACTGGATATAAAACCTACTGGTTTTCGAATAAAAACTGTTCACGTCTTGTGCATTAGGCAATAAGACTTCCACTCGTTTTTGATCTGGTAATATCTGATAAATACGATATCGTCCTGCTTTGTATTATAATACAAAAGATCGATAAACGGGAGTTACATTTTCAGAAGCAGCTTGGCTTCCTATCTGTAACCACCATCTTTTCCATGCAGGTTTCCTGGACAATACACAAAAACAGCTGCACGCTTAATATACTCCATCATGTAGCAACGCCATTTCAAATATCAATGCGCGGAAAAAGGTTTAATCCTAATTTGACCCCTTTTTACTTTCTCTACACATACTATACACATAGTGAATAGAGAGGGTATTGTATTGCATTTAAAAATTCGATACTGAGATTTCACCGGAAATACATGTTTTGGGACCCCCTGAATCAAAAAAAAAATTAGGAAAAGGCGTGTGTGTGTCTGTGTTAGCATAGCTAAAAAAATAAAATCCGATAAATACCAAAGTTATTTACGTTCAGTATCTTCCAAGATAGCGACATGAAAATGTTCAAGAAAATTCCCCCATCCCCAACTACCCTTTACATGGAAATTTTTTCGAAAATTTTGATTTTTTCAAAAGTGGCTTTAATGATTTTGATTAAAATATCTTATATTAAAGATGTTTACCTGAAAAATAAAATGTATATCCTGAATTTTCTGGGAATAGCCTCTGAAGACTACTTTATTCTGGATGAATTTTAAGATATTTTGTATAACTGGCAATCCGTAAGAGATAGAGAAAAACTTACTTAACAAAAAATGTAGAGCACGTTAAAACACACCATTTATGTTATTTACATTTTATTCGCGAAGTGGATCATTTTTTATTTATTCATAGTTATTAATTTCATGTTTAAAAAACATATTTTTCCATACAGGAATTTGCAAATTCCTGTCCATACAAGCAAAGGAACTTCAGTCGCACAGCAACCAGCTTTTGACTAATACTTTAACCTATTCTATTCCCTTATTTCCCTTCTACGTGCACGGAAGCAAGTAATGTTCTACGTAAAGAGTAATTTGGGGTGGGGGAATTTTCTTGAAAATCTTCGTGTCGCATCCTTGGAAGATACCAAATTTAAATACCAGGTTTGGTATTTAACAGTCTTTTCATTTTTGACCTATGCCGCCCACAGACACACACACAGACTTTTTCTAAAAATTAATTTTTTTATATTCAGGGATCTCAAAACACGTATTTCCGGTGAAATCCAGAATTGAATTTTTGGGTGCAGTATACTAGCTTCTCTATACACTATATACATAGTATATATAGAGAAAATAAAAATGGCCTTATGTGCGTGTATGTGCGTGTGTGTGCGTGTGCGTGTGGATAGCATAAATTAAAAACGAAAAATCGGTTCACTACCAAGCTTGAATTCAGCAACTTCCGAATGCGACACAGTTTGCAGAAAATCCCCTTCCCAAACGCAACTGCCTTTTACATGGAACATATTTCTAAAGTTTTAATATATAACAAAATAAAAATAATTTTGGGTAAAACGCAGTACATTAAATATATTTACATGGCAAATAAAATGTGAATCCTAAATTTTTTGGCAATAGCTCCTGAAGTTGACTTCATTTTGAATGAATTTTGCATAACTGGTAAACCGTAAGAGAGAGACAAAAAAATTACTATACCAAAAATGATAGTCTCGTTAAAGCACAATTCCTATCAAAACAGTTTGTTTTTTTATAGTTAACCATTTCCGAGATATTCCCTGTTGTCTATTTCAATTTTAAAATACTTAAAACTTTTCTCAAACAGAAAGTTCTAATTCATTTTAATTCTGTTTTACTCCTGGCTATGGAAGGAGGTGCGAATGTGACCTCATTATGCAACTAGTTTCGTAATATAATTTTTGCCTTGCTAAAATAAGCTGGCATTATATTTTACGTGAAAATGTTTGGTTTTGTTCACATTTCTTATTCTCCCCTGCACACTAAAGTTAGAATTTCTCAGGAATTATACTATCTACAGCAATATAAACTAAGTTAGCAATATCTTCGTCAGAATTCATTGTTCACACTTTATAGAATTACCTAGTACTGATGTTCTTCTATTTTAAACAAAAACCTAATAAACAATTCGTCTCTCAAACCAAGCATGGCTACTTACACGCGCATTAACTATGTATCATTGCAGTGAACGTTTTCAGTGATTCCTAATACTACTTCTGAAATAAAAATATAATTTATCAAAATATATAACAACCATATTACGTAACCAAAGTAAATACAATTTTCGTGTCCCATCCTTGGAAGATATCAAACAAATGTGTAAAGAACAAATAAAGTAATTAGATAATTTCTGCTAATGTGTATCTCGTTTACCACGATAGGTAAAATAATACTCTAGAGAAAGCCATGTGAATGTAACAAATGGTATTTTTTTACTTATATCTAAGAAACTACCTGACTAGTGGGTAAAGACCAAAACGTTTGATTAAAATGGCGTATGTTAAAATGTTTACACAGCAAATAAAATGTAAATTTTCGTTTATTGCGAATAGCCGCTGAAATTCCCTTCATTTTGAATGACTTTTACATAAGTGACAAACCGTAGGAGATAGACAAAAACTTACTAAACAAAAAATGTAAATATTGTTGAAACACACAATGCTTTTCATATACAGCTTTTTTGCAGAGCTAACCTATTCAGAGATATTCCCTGACATTGGTTTCAATTTTAAAATATGAAACTTTTCTCAAACAGGGCACTCTCGTCCGTTTCATATCTCTGCTGGCCATTCAGAGTGAACGGAATTTCAATGACAATCGCATAGCACAGCTTTTAAAGGATTTATCCATCGCTTTAACCTAGTGTAGTTCCTTATTTTCCTTCTACTTACAAGGAAGGAAGTAATAAAACCATTTCTGCTAATGTTTATCTCGACTAGCATGAAATAGAACTAAAATTTTAAGTTTGTTTGCAGAACAGAGGAAGTAATGTGAATGAAACACCTCAGCTTGGATGTCACTTTTCGTGGTGTAGCCTCGGGTATCCAAGGTCGCGGGTTCTGGCCCGGCGGAGGAAGATGAATTTTCTTTGGGCGTAAAATCCTTAGCATGGCTTCCTTCTGAAGGGAAGTAAAGCTGTTGGTCCCGTGTTGTAGATTTACGGCACGTAAAAGAACTTTAAACCTGATAAAGCGGTCTCCGAGAAAAATTAAGTGGGTTTTTACGGCAATATGGAATAAGAGGCTAAGAATCATAGTAGTTATGGACGTTCTTTAACTGCTGTGGTTCTCAGCGTCCCAATCTATACTGGGCGTGAAAGATCGCTTAATTTTGCTCAGAGGTCTATTTTATCAGGCTTGAGGTTCTTTTACGTGCCGTAAATCTACAAGGTGGGACCAACGGTTAAACTTCCCTTCCAAAGGAAGCCATGCTAAGGATTTTTAAGCCCTAAAAAATCCATTGTCCTCCGCCGGCTATTTAGATGTCACCGTTCGTGGTGTAGTGGTTACCATGGTAGCCTCGGATAACCAAGGTCGCGTGTTCAAACCCAGTAGAGGACGATGGATTTTCTTCAAGCGTAAAATTCTTAGCATGGCTTCATTCGGAAGGAAAGTGTCGTAGATTTATGGCACGTAAAAGGACTTTAAACCTGATGAAGAGACTTCTGAACAAAATTAAGCAGTCTTTCACGCATATATGTAATAGGACTTTGAGAATCATAGTAGTTAAGGAGTGTACATAAATAAAATTCCTATTTCCATTCCATTTCATTTGGATGTCACCATTCGTGGCGTAGTGGTTACCATGGTAGCCTCGGGTATCCAAGGTCGCGGGTTCAAACCCAGTAGAGAACGATTGATTTTCTTCAGGCGTAAAATTCTTAGCACGACTTCATTCGGAAGGGAAGTAAAGTATTTGGTTCCGTGTTGTAGATTTACGGCACGTAAAAGAACTTTAAACCTGATAAAGCGGTCTCCGAGGAAAATTGAGTGGTATTTTACGGCAATATGGAATAGGACGCTGAGAATCATAGTAGTGAAGGAGGATGCTTAAATAAAACTCCATTTCTATTTCATTTCACTTGGATGCCAAAATGAAATGGCGTTTTATTTATGGACGCTCTTTAACTGCTGTGGTTCTCAGCGTCCCATTCTATACTGGGCGTGAAAGATCGCTTAATTTTGCTCAGAGGCCTCCCTATCATGCTTGAGGTTCTTTTACGTGCCGTAAATTTACGACACGGGACCAACGGCTTAACTTCCCTTCCGAAGTAAATCATGCTAAGGATTTTTACGCCCGAAAAAATCTATGGTCTCCATCGGGTATTTGGATGTCACTGTTCGTGGTATAGTGGCTACCATGGTAGCCTCGAGTATCCAAGGTCGCGGGTTCAAACCCAGTAGAGGACGATGGATTTTCTTTATGGATTTTTGTAGATATATGGCACGTATAAGAACTTTAAACCTGATAAAGAGGTCTCTGAGCAAAATTAAGCGTTCCTTCACAGCAATATAGAAGGAGCGTTCACAAATGAAACTCCGTTACATTTCATTTCAGCTTGGATTCGTATCTGTAACCACCATCTTCTTCAAGCAGGTTTCCTGGACAATACACAAAAACAGCTGCACGCTTAATATACTCCATCATGAAGCAACGCCATTTTAAATATCAGCGGGCGGAATAAGACCTAAACCCTGATTTAAAACCGCTTCTTTGAAAAGCGCTCCACCCTTACTTCTTTATGATATGCAATCCCCCCAGCACATCGATGTTTTTTACGTTGGTGAACAGTTCGTGCGCGGCGCAAGCGGTCCCTTTCTTGACGAATTGCGAGGCGGTGCAACAAGGGTTTGAAGATAAAACTGGATTGGATTGGTGGTTACTCAGGAACACGAAAAGGGCCCCATGCACTTCTGTCCCTTTCTGTACCACGCGAGACAGAAAAGAAATACATAAAAAAGGTGGTCTTAAGTCTGTCTTTAATAGGTCGCCTTCCAATTCATGCAAACGTCCCCAAGTCCTCCTCTCGTGGAAAAGAAGGAAGCAAGGGTTGTCATTTAACTTATCCTTTACTTTTGAGGACTCGTGGGGCTACCGTTTGACACAATGGATCGCGTGTGCCGAGATTCTTCACCCCGCCTCCCATACAACTTACCTTCGCTCGATCGACACATATCCACTCTGATTTAACGGTCTTCGCCGTAAAGAATAGCTTAGGATTCAGAGAAATCTCCTTTTGTATTGAGCTATTAAAATGCAGTAATAGACATTTGTGGATATAAATAACCACTGTACTGTAAACCACTTTTTATGCAACTTGGTATGCTGACATTGCCCTCAATGTTACAAAAAATATCAACCTTTTCTCAATATGTTCTTCTGTCCATAATTATCCCACTCGAAAATGTTCTAATATTTATATTAAAATCTGATGTGTTACACTCACATGACTTTCTCTAGCTGCTCTACAAAACTCCCACAAAATATTGTTCTTCTTACACAATGCTAATCAAGATAAATGTTAGCAGAATGCTATTACTTAGTTCCTTATAAGTAGAAGGGAATAAGGGAATGCACGATGCTAAAGTGATTGTCAAATGTCTTTTTTTAAATATCGTTATGCGATTGTCATTGCAAATCCCTTCTTTGCTTGGCCAGGAGTAGAACAAAAGAAAAACAGACACTTCCTGTGTGAGAAAAGTTTAAATGCTTCACAATTGAAACCAATAACAATATCTTGAAAACGGTTACCTTCAAGGACAAAAATTGTGTGTTGTCATGAGGTACATTTTCTGTGTAGTACGTTTAACAGTTAAGTAAAATTCAGCAAAATTCATCCAGAATAAAGGTGTTTTCAGAGGCTATTCCCAAAAAATTGGAGATATACATTTTATTTCGGACATAAATAGCTTTAATATACGGGATTTTAATCAAAATCGTTAGAGCCATTTTTAATAAAATCAAAATTTTCGAAATTTTTTCCATGTAAAGGGTAGTTTGTGGTGGAGAGATTTTTTTTTAAAATCTTCGTGTCGCATCCTTGGAAGATACTAAACCTAAATACCAATTTTAGTATTTAACGGTCTTTTTGTTTTGGGGCTATGCTGTCCAGACACACACACACGGACCTTTTTTAAAAATGTTTTTTTTTTTTTCGGACTCAGGGGACCCCAAAACATATATTTCCGATGAAATCTCGGTATCGATATTTGGGTGCATTACAATACCTTCTCTATCCCTATGTACATTGTACATATGAGGCTAGAGAAAGTAAAAATGTAAATATAGTAAAACCCTTAAGAGTTTCTCATGCATGTCAGTTGAAATTTTCAACACTGTACCACAGAATATCAAGACTCTTCCTTTGTTAAACTTTAAGAGGAGGATCAAAACAATCTGGAAAGCAAATTCTCTTTATAGTATTTCAGAAATTTATGACCTGAAATGGGATTAATCTTATTCATTTTAAATACATTCTTGTAACATTATTTATTGTAAGTAGAATGTTTAATTAATTTTTATTCTCTCATGACGCAGCCTATGTATATTTTATACTTAACTACTGAAAATAAACTAACTGGCTGTCCGTTTATCTGTCTGTCTATCTGATGGCATTCCTGTAGGTTTTAACCTGTTTTCTGTTACTTGCAAGTACAAAATATAAAACCTACTAAAAATCTGATGTGACATGACTTTCTCTATGTCGCTGCAACAAATTATTGTTAGAAACATATTCTTCTATTTATTTTTATGATAATCGAAATAATTATTAGCAGAAATTGTCTTAATTACTTGCCTCCTTGTAAATAAAAGAAAAATAAGGGACTACACTAGGCTAAAACGACAGTCAAATCTTTTAAAAGCTGGTTGTCATGTGGTTGTAAACCGTTTCTATGAAGGGCCAGGAGAAAAGTTTCAACTATTTTAAATCTGAAACAAATAACAAGGAATATTTCAGAAATGGTCAAATCAACGAAAAAAACGTATATGACATAAATTGTGTGTTTTAACGTGCTTTACATTTTTTGTGCAATATGTTTTTTTCTATCTCTTACGGTTTACCAGTTACGCAAAATTCAACAAAATCCGTTCAGAATAAAGAGGTCTTTAGAGGCTATTCTCAGAAAATTCAAGATATACATTTTATTTGCAATAAAAATATCTTTAATATATGGTATTTGAATAAAAATCATTAGAGCCATTTTTGAGAAAATTAAAATTTACAAAACTTTTTCCATATAAGGGGTAGTTTGGGATGGAGAGGATTTTTCTTAAAATCTTCGTGTCGCATCCCTGGAAGATACTAAACTTAAATACCAAGTTTGGTATTTTACCTACTTTTCGTTTCTGAGTTATCATGTTCACAGATACACGGACACACACACACACACACACACATGTACCTTTTTCTGAAAATGCTTTTTTTTGATACAGGGGACCCTAAAACATATATTTTCTGTGAAATCTGGGTATCGAATTTTTGGGTGCATTACAATACCTTCGGTATACATTGTACATAGTACGTGTAGAGAAAGTGAAAATTACTATATGATGATTTCCTTTAAGTTCAAGGTTGAGCAGCAAATCAACAAATCTTCGCCATCGAACTCTATTCCTTGACAAGACTTTTATCTCCTATCATGATATTTTCATTTCTCTCAATTTAGTTTCAACTATTCTTCTCCAGGTTACCCTCGGTCTTCCAATCCTAATAATCTTCTAATACCATTCTAGTTATATTTCCATGATCATTTCTCTGTATATTTCCAGTTGGTAACTGTTTTTCCACTTCCCATAATGTAGTGTTACTAATGAACTTTGGCCACCAGATTCTCAGTATGAGCCTTAGACATCGATTAATAAAAGCTTGCAATTTTTAATTTATTTCTTGTGTCTTTTTCCAGGTTTCACACCCGTAAACAATACATTTGATTCAAAAATTCTAATTTTAGTATTTATTTAAATATTCTGTGAATTCTATACTGTTTTCAATTATGAAAAAGTATTTTTTGCTATGTTTATTTTTTTATCTATTTCTTGGTCCGCTTCTTTGTTTCAATACATCCCAAATATCTAAACTAATCGCTCCTTTATATTTGTGGTTGTCTATGTATAATTTATTTGTATTTTTACTTTCTCAACACGTACTATGTACATAATGTATAGAGAAAGTATTACATTCCACCCAAAAAATCAATACCGAGATTTCACCGGAAATACATGTTTTGAGTCCCCCTGAATCCAAAAAAAAACATTTTGAGAAAAAGGTACGTGCGTGTGCCTGTGGACAGCATAGCTCAAAAACGAAAAAATCGTTAAATACCAAACTTATTTTTCAAGGATGCGACACGATTATTTTCAAGAAAATCCCCCCCAACTATTCTTTACATGAATAAATTTTTGAAAATTTTGATTTTCTCAAAAATGACTAACGATTTTGACTAAACTATCGTATATTAAACATATTCTCCTTACAAATAAAAGCATATCTTGAATTTTCTGGGACTAGCATCTGAAGATTACTTTATTCTGGATGAATTTTACGGAATGTTGCAGATCTGAAAAACCGTAAGAGATAGACAAAAACTTACTTAACAGAAAATTAAGAGCTGGTTAAAACACACAATTTATGTTATATGCTTTTTTTTTCTTTTTTCTTTTCTTTTTTCTTTTTTCCTTGAGAGGATCGTTTTTGAGATATTCCTTGTTATCGGTTTCAGCTTTAAAATGTTTATACTTTTCTCGTGCGGGAATTTATCAACTCCTGTCCATGCAAACAAAGGAACATAGCAACCAGCTTTTGATTAATGTTTTAGCCTATGCTACTCCCTTATTTCCCTTCTACTTAAGTTTGGATAATTTTTTCTCGAATTGCATGTGCATTTGTTGCAAAGATGTAGAGAAAGTCAAGTGAATGAAACACATCAGATTTTTTTACCTATTTTCTATTACTTGCAAGTTCATAACACAAAACTTACCAAAAATTTACTATATAGTGAATTTAAATTTATGAAGATATGACCTAAAATTATGTCAAAAACGTTGATATGTTAGATTAAAATAGCTTTCCCTAGCTGTTCCAAATACATATTAGTCTTACAAAAGATTATTCTTTTATCTAAATCATTCCAAATGAGATATACATTAGCATAATTGGTGTTATTACTTGCTTCCTTGTAAGTAGAAGGGAAATGAAGGAATACAGTAAAATAAAGTGATAGTGAAACCCGTCACGATGTGAAACAATTTGTATTAGGTTGCTTTAATTATTTTTATAGTGTATAACGCCCACTTTTACTGCTGAGGCACCGCAGGTGCTGACACATGATACGTGGAATGAAGATGGAGCACCGGTGGAAAGTGATAGCAGGTTTTCTCCGGAGAACCGGAGAAAAGCCGCCCCTGCGTCGCTTTCTCCACCACAAATTTCACATGCGGCCGATTGGGTTCAAATCCGGGCCGCCTAGGAAGAGGTGAGTGGTCCAACCACTCGACTACAGTGCGGCCCCGATATTAAGTTTGCTTTATAGTCCCGTTTGAGAAAAGTATAAATATTTTAAAGCTGAAAGCAATAACAAATAATATCGCGGAAGCGGTCAGCTCTACAAAAGAAGTGTGATGATATTAACTATGTATTTTAACGAGATCTACATTTTTTGTGTAGTAAGTTTTTGTCTATTTCTTACGGTTTACCAGTTATACAAAATTCAGTAAAATTCATCGAGATTAAAGAAGTCTTCAGAGGCTATTTCCAGAAAATTCTAAATATACATATTGTTTGTGATGTAAACATCTTTAATATTTGATTTTTAATCAAAATCATTAGAGAAATGTTTGATAAAATCGAAATTTTCGAAAATGTTTCCATGTAAAGTGTAGTTGCGGGTGTGGGATATTCATGAAAATCTTTGTGTCGTATTCTTAGGAGTTTAGTATTTAACCGACGTTTTGTTTTTTGAGCTATGCTGTCCACAGACAGACACAAACGGACATTTTTCTAAAAATATTTTTTTGGAGCTTGGGGGTTTCAAAATATATTTTCGGTGAAGCTTAGTATCAAATTTTGGGTGGAATACAATACCTTCTCTTTCCACTATGTATATTGTACATCTGGGTTAGAGAAGGTAATATTACATAAATTTTTATGTGTTCTACTCACATGACCTTCTCTATCTGTCCTGCAAACCAGCTATTCTTACAAAAGATTATACCTTTAGCTATATCGAGATAGGCATTTGCAGACTATCCTTATAAGCAGAAGGAAAATAAGGGAATACACTAGGCTAACGCGAAAGTCATATCTTTTCAGCTGTCGGTTCACAATTGTCATTGAAATGCAGTTCTCTTTCCATGGCCATGAGTACATTAAAAAGGATATGAAACTGCTGAGGACTTCCCGTTTGAAAAGAGTTTAAGTAAATTTAAAATTGAAACCAATACCTAACAGGAAATATTTCGGAAAGTGTTAGTTCTACCAAAAAAACAAACAAACTAACAAAAAAAATGAGATCTACGTTTTTTGTTCATTACGATTTTGTCTATCTCTTACGATTTACCAGTTATACAAAGGTTATACAAAAATTATTCAGAATGAGGAGGTTTTAAGAGGCTGTTTCTAGAGGATATTCGATATATACATTTCGTTTGTAATAAACATATATTATTTTAATCAAATTCGTTTGACTAATTTCGAAAATGTTTCATGTAAAGAATATTACGGGGCGGGGGGTTTTCTTGAAAATCTTCGTGTCCCATCCCTGTTATTGTGTATATCGATGTTTATTATTTAACCGACTTTAGTTATTGAGTTATGCTGTACACACACACAGACAGAACATTTTCTTATAATGCTCGTAAAACCTCGATATCGAATTTTGGGTAGAATACAATACCTTCTCCACTAAGTACATTGTATATACGTGATAAAGTAAAAACCATTTTTAGAAAACGTCCCATGTGTGTGTCTATGAATAGCATAATAAAACATGGAAAAACCATGATATTTAAGCTGGGCATTTTCTAACAATGCACCACGAGGATTTTCAAGAAAATTCCCCTCCCCAAAGTACCCTTTATATGAAACATTTTCGAAAGTTTTCATTTTCTCATAAATGGCTCTGACCATTTTAATTGAAATACTTTGTGTTAAAGATATTCTCATGACAAATAACATGTATAGCTTTAATTTCCCGGGAAATTCTCTTTATTCTGAAAGAATTTTGATAACTGGTAAACCGTAAGAGTTGGAAAAATTTAATGAACAAAAAATGAAGACTTCGATGAAACAGCAATTTATTTCATATAGGTACATTTTTTGTACAATCAACCATTGCCGAGATATTCCTTGTTATTTGGTTCATCAAATAACGTATATGTCAAATTGGATTTTTTTAGGAAATCCAATTTATGTGTATCATGACTTTGTGTATCTCTTACGGTTTAGGAGTTGTACAAAAGGTATCCAGAATGACGAGGTCTTGAAAGGCTATTACCAAAAATCTGATGTGTTCCATTCACATTACTTTCTCTACAACTCTGCAATAAATCATTGTTAAAAAGTTTATGCTTCTATTTACTTCCTGCTAATCGAGAAAAAATTAGCAAAAATAGTCTTATTACTTGCTTCCTTGTAAGTAGAAGCGAAGTAAGGAAGTATTATAGGTTATAATGATGGTCAAAAGCTGGTTGATATGTAACTGAAGTTCCTTTGTTTGTATGGACACGAGTTCACAAAGACCTGTATGAGAAAAGTATGCTTTTTATAGCTGAAAACAAAAACAAGGAATGTCTCAAAAATAATCAACTCTGCGAAAAAAAAATATATATAACATAAATTGTGTGTTTTAAAGTGCTATACATTTGTTGTGTGGTAAGTTTTTGTCCATCTCTTATGTTTTAGCAGTTATGCAAAGTTCCGTAAAATTGACCCAGAATAAAGTAGTCTTCAGAGGCTATTCCCAGCAAATTCAAAATATACATTTTATTTGTCAGGTAAATATCTTTAATATACGATGTTTTAATCAAAATCGTTACTGCAATTTTTTAGAAAATCAAAATTTTCGAAAAAAGTTCCATGTAAAAGGTAGTTTGGGGTGGGGGGATTTTTCTCAAAATCCTCGTGTCGCATCCCTGGAAGATACTAAACTTAAATACCAAGTATGGTATTTTACCGACTCTTCGTTTTTGAGTTATCGTGTTCACAGACACACGGACACACACGGACCTTTTTCTAAAAATACCTTTTTTGGATACAGGGGACCCTAAAACATATATTTCCGGTGAAATCTCGGTATCGAGTTTTCTGGTGGAGTGCAATATATATATATATATATATATACCATACAGTGTTTCAAAACGACACCAAATAAAGATATTGACCTTGTTGGTAACACTGCACGTAATACGTGAATGTAATTTTCAGCTCTGAATTCGGCATATACAAAAACTACCATAAAATCACCACGGATTAGGCAGTGGTACATAACCATATGGCACGTGCCTGGCTCACTCCAAGAGAGATGCCGGTTGGTAGCGAAGGTCCCTGTCGCGTGGTGTAGGCATGGTTTAATAGACACGTCGGCGCAGCACAGGTCACCTTAGTAATGGAAAACGCAGCATGTGGGTTTTGTTATGTGTATCGTATAACACGTTCTGAAGTTATTTACGTGGCGTATGACGACCGTTGTTCCTACGCTGCCTAAACCTAAATGTGTGCGATTTTTAAACCACATAAAACTTTAAATAGAAGATTTTGAAAGTTGCGACATCAAGTTTCAGACAAGTCAAAGTGTAAGCTAATCGACTGCTATCTTCGTTTGGTGTCGTTTTGAAACAGCCTATATATACACACACACACACACACACACACACACACACACACATATATACAATGAAAATACTAATTTTATTGAAAAATGCCTTGTCCCATTCTTGGAAGATACTACATCAATTTTCGTATTTAACAATGGACTTTTCGTTTTTTGAGTTACTGTGTTCACAGAGGCACAAGCACACATGGACATTTTTCTAAAAATGCTTTACTTGGATACAGGGCACTCCAAACCGTGTATTTTCGGTGAATTATCGACATCTAAATTTTAGGGTGAAATACAATACCTTCTCTACACGCTATGTACATTGTATGTGTAGATAAAGTAAAAAGACAACAAAAGATGCAGATAATGATGACCTTGTGTTTATAAACATCACATTACGTCTCATAGCGGAATGCAGCAATGCTTCACACAATATTGCAACTTCCCTTCCGTAACTTTAATTTGTTTATGTCACTTTTATTTCTCGGGGTCCTCTTAAGGCATTTGTTAGGAGTCTTCAATCTTTGGATTGGTTTGCAGCGACTCTCATTCAGATCTTCTCTCTGCTTTCCGTTTGAGTTCTTCATATTTACTGCATTTCATATCTTCCATAATTTGTTTTATATATTGTGATCTTGCTCTTCGTTTGCCACTTCTTCCTTCTATCATACCTTCTATTATAATATTCAGTGTGCTCTGATGTCTTAATAAATGGCCTATTAATTTTGTTCTTCTTCTTTTAATTTGGTTCCAAATTCGTTTTTCCGCTTCTGCTCTTTTATATACTTCTTCATTTTTAGTTTTGTCACTCCATTTAATTTTTAGCATTTTCCTATAGCACCATGTTTCAAATGCTTCTATTCTCTTTCTTTCTGTTTTTAAAATTGTCCAAGTTTCACATCCATATAGCATAATACTCCATACATATGTTTGTAATAAATTCTTCCTGGCTTCAAGGCTAATATTGTTTGCAGTAAATAGCTGGTACTTTTTATTAAAAGCAAGTTTTGCGTGTTGTATTCTACTGGTTATTTCTGTTTTGCTCCTTCCATCAGCTGTTATTTTGCTTCCTAGATAAGGCATTAGCAGCAGAAAAATCAAAACATTTCAGAATTTTAAGAACTAGAGTAGGCACTGCAATTAATTACGTAAATACGGGGAGAGAAAATATATTGATTAATTTGTGTTAGAAAGCCATGGGCGTGTACAAATAGAAGCATGCGGTACAGAGGCTGGACTATCCATACAACAGAATGAAATTTATACCAGCATATTCAAGCCCATATTCCATTGTGTTAACAAAAGGGGTTAGTGCTTCCGAACAGATGTAGAGTTACGTAATTGTTACAATAATAGGGGTGAAATGTATACGATATGTATCATGGGGGAGAACTGCCCCTATCCATAAAATAAACGCTGTCCATGTAAAGTCTTGAAAGCCTCAGTTGAAAAGAATAAAAGAATGACTTACCCAGCGCGTAGCTCTGCTGCAAAATCGTTCAAACCATAATTTCCTGAAAAAAGGAGAAAATATTACATAAAAGCAAACTTCTTCCTTCATTATTAGTGTTAAAATATATAAAAATCATTCAGAAATCCAGTGTAAAATGTTTACTTTCTCGTTTAAGTACATAGTAGATAAAGTATTACATTTCACCCAAAAATTCGTTACCGAGATTGCACCGGATATGCACATTATGAGGACCACTAAATCCATAAACGGTTACTATATAATTCTTCCCACCTCTGTGATGAGTAGCACAAATCTGATATATTCCATTCCCATAACTTTCTCTAGCTCTTCCACAAACAAATTTTTCTTACAAAGGAATATTATTTTATCCTATGTTAATCGAGATAAACTTAGCAGAATTGGTCATATAATTTGCTTCCTTCTAAGTAGAAGGGAAAAAATCTGATATGTACCATTCACATGACTTTCTCCATATCCCTGCAACAAATAATTCTTAAAAAGCTTATACTTCTATTTACTTTATGCTAATCAGACAAAAATAGCAGAAATAGTCTAATAACTCGCTTCCTTGCAAGTAGCAGCGAAATAAGGGACAACCGTAGAGTGATAGTCAAAAGCTGGTTGCTATGTCAATGAAGTTCCTTTGTCTATATGGATAGGAGTTGACAAGTTCCTGTATGAGAAAAGTATGCGTTTTTCATAGCAGAAACCAAAAATAAGGAATGTCACAAAAACGACGAAATCCACGAAAAAAATGTATATAACATACGAGAAATTGTTTGTTTTAATGTGCTCTACATTTTTTGTGGAGTAAATTTTTGTCCATCTCTTACAGTTTAGCAGTTATTCAAAATTTAGTAAAATTCATCCAGAATAAACTACTCTTCAGAGGCTATTCTCAGAAAATTCAAGATATACATTTTATTTGTCAGGTAAGTATCTTTAATATACGAAATTTTAATCAAAATCGTTAGAGTCATTTTTGAGAAAATCAAAAATTTCGAAAAAAGTTCCATGTAAAGGGTAGTTGGGGTTGGGGGGATTCTCAAAATCTTCGTGTCGCATCCCTGGAAGATACTAAACTTCAGTACCAAGTTTGGTATTTTACCGACTTTTCGTTTTTGAATTATCGTGTTCACAGACACACGGACACACACACACACGCGGACCTTTTTGTGAAAATGCTTTTTTTGGATATTGGGGACCCTAAAACATATATTTCCGGTGAAATCTCGGTGTCGAATTTTTTGGTGGAGTGCAATACTTTCTCTATACACTATGCACATAGTGCGTATGGAGAAAGTAAAAAGGGAATACATTATGTGAAAGTGAAAGTTAAATATTTTAAAAACTGGTCGCTAGTTTAAAACTGAAACCAATAACAACGAATATCTCGAAAACGGCAGCTCTAAAATAAAAACGTATATGGCACAAGTTATGTTTTAAAAGATATCTACATTTCTTCTGTAGTAAGTTATCGCATCTCTTACGGTTTAACCGTTATGCAAAACTCCGCAAAACTCAACCAAAATTCAGAGGCTATTCCCAGAAAATTCAAAATATACTTTATATTAGTGATGTGAAACATTTTCTATGTAAAGGGTAGATGGGGGTAGGGGGATTTTCTTCAAAATCTTCATGTCGCATTCCTACAAGATACTGAACGTAAATACTTATGTTTGGTATTTAACTGACTTTTCGTTTTTGAGCTCTGCTGACCACAGACACGCACACACACACACACACACACACACACACACGCTCGGGCATACCTTTCACATACGACGTGTAGAAAAAGTAAAAATCCGATGTGTTCCTTCCATATGTCTGTAGCTTCTCTGACACTAAAATTATTACAAAAAAAAATATAATGTGTTATTACACTCACATGAATTTCTCTAGCTACTCTACAAATAAATGTCTTACGATACCATGCTAATCGAAATAAACATTAGCAGAATGTTATTACATAGTTCCTTATAAATAGAATGGAACAAAGGGAATGCACTATGCTAAAGTGATAGTAAAATGTTTTAAAAGGCTGTCGTTATGCAATTGTCATTGCAAATCGTTTCTTTGCTTCGCCAGGAGTAGAACAAAAGAAAAACGGACACTTCCGTCTGAGAAAAGTATAAGTACTTCACAATTGAAACTAATAACAAGGAATACCTCGAAAGCGGTAAGCTCCATGAAGAAAATGTGTATGACATAACTTGTGTATTTTAACAAGGTCTACATTTTTTGTATTGAAAGTTTTTGTCTACCTCTTACGGTTTACTAGTTAAGCCAAAATAAGCAAAACTAATCTAGAATAAACAGGTATTTAGAAGCTATTCCTAGAAAATTCAAGATATATATTTTATTTGTGATAGAAATGGTTATAATATGTTGGATTTTAATCAAAATCGTTAAGAGCTATGTTTAAGAAAAACAAAAAATTCGAAAAATTTTCCATGTAAAGGGTGGGGGGATTTTCTTGACAATCTTTGTGTTGCATCTTCGGAACAGACCAAACTTAAATACCAATTTTAGGATTTAATCGTCTTTTCGTTTTTCAGCTATGCTGTCAACAGACCCCAGCCCCCCCCCCACACACGGACCTGTTTCTGAAAACGCCTTATTTTGGATTCAGTGGGTCCTAAAACATGTATTTCCGATGAAAATCAACAGAAAATTTTTGGGTGGAATACAATACTTCTCTGTCCACCTGGGTAGTGTGGTGGTAGCGTGACTGCTTCACATTCAACAGGTCGGGGTTTCGAATCTCGCTTAGGGTGAGTTTACCCGGATAAGGTTTTTTTGGGGGTTTTCCCTTATCCTGAGATAACGAATGTCGAATAACTTTAAACTCCATAGACCCCGAGATCATTTAAGCATCATTTCACTAATTTCATTCATCATCCGACCAACAAGGTTAAAGGACGTTAAACTTAAAAAAAAAAATAATAAAACCCTTAATTATTCTTCTTTCCACTTCATGTTAGTCAATATAAACAGCAGAAACTGTTTTATTCTTAATTCCTTAAAAATAGAGGGGAAATAATCTAAAGCGACAGTCAAAACATTAAAAAGGCCTCCCTATGTGACTAACTTTGAAATTCGGTGTTTTTTGAATGTCCAGGGGTAAAACAGAAGAAATCCGGATGACTTCCTGTTTAAGAATAATGTATCTTAAATTTGAAAGCAATAACAACGATTATCTCGAAAATAGATCCACAACAACAAAAAATCTGATGTGTTACATTCATACGACTTCCTCTACATCCCTGCAGCAAATTATTATTAAAAAACTTATGCTTCTATTTACTTCATGCTAATCCAGAAAAAATAGCAGAAATAGTCTTACTACTTGCTTCGTTATAAGTGGAAGCGAAATAAGAGAGTACCATAGGTTAAAGTGAAGTTCCTTTGTTTGTATGGACATTTTTGTCCATTTCTTACGGTCTCGCAGTTATGCAAAATTCTGTAAAATTCATTCACAATAAAGTAGCCTTCAGAGGCTATTCCCAGAAAATCCAAGATATGCATTTCGTTTGTCATAAACAGATCTTAAACATAAGTCATTTTAATCAAAATCGTTAGAGCCAGTTTTAAATAGATCAACATTTTCGAAAAATGTTCTATGTAAAGGTAGTTTTTTGAATGTCTAAAGACATATATATAGCTTCTCTATACACTATGTACCTAGTACCTGTGGAGAAAGTAGCAAATAGGACATAAATTGTATGTTTTGATGTGATCTACATTTTTTGTGAGTAAGGTATTGTACATTGCGGTTTAACAGTTATTGAAATTCCTTCAGAATGAAAGAAGCATCAGGGACTATTCTCAGGAAATTCAGAATATACCTTTTATTTGTCATGTAAATATCTTTAATTATAGTATTTTAATCAAAATCATTAGAGGTATTTTTTAGAAAATCAAAATTTATGAAATTTTTCCCATTAAAAGATAGTTTGGCGTGAGGGATTTTATTGAAAAGCTTTGTGTAGTATCCTTTGAAAATACTAGATTTAAATACCGAGTTAGGTATTTAACTGATTGTTGGTTTAAATTGTACTGCTCACAGACATATATAACGTGTCTGATTCACATACAAGATTTCACAAATTCGATTTTCTTCCGGGTAAGACTTTTTCGCGGTTTTCATTTATTCTAAGAAGACGAATGTTGAGTTATTTTAATTTCCATGGACCCCAAAATTATTTGAGAATCATTTCATCGATTTCAATCATTGTCCTGTACGACCTACTAGGTTAAAGGACCTTACCATATATGATGTGTTCCATTCACATGACTTTCTCTACTTCTGTGTAACAAATTATTGTTAATAAGTTTTTTCTTCTATTTACTTCGTGCTAATCGAGAAAAAATTAGCAGAAATAGTCTTATTTCTTGCTTCCTTGTAAGTAGAAGCGATATATGGGAGTTTTATAGATTAAAGTGAAGTCAAAAGCTGGTTACTAGGTGACTAAAGTTCCATTGTTTGTATAGACACGAGTTGACAAATTCCTGTATGAGAAAAGTACAAGTTTTTTAAACCTGAAACCAAAAACAAGGAATATCTCAAAAACGATCAACTCCTCGAAAATAATGTATGTAACATAACTTGTGTGTTTTAATGTGCTCTACATTGTTGTGTGGTAAGTTTTTGTGTATTTCTTACGGTTTAGCAGTTATACAAAATTTCGTAAAATTCATCCAGAATATAGTAGTCTTCAGAGGCTATTCCCAGTAAATTCAAGATATACATATTATTTGTGAGGTAAATACCTTTCATATACAATATTTCAATCAAAATCGTTAGAGCCATTTTTGAGAAAATCAAAATTTAGTTCATCGTAAAGGATATTTGGGGGTGGGGGGATTTCCTTGAAAATCTACGTGTCGCATCCTTGGACGATACCAAACTTAAATACCAAGTTTGGTATTTGACGGTCTTTTCTTTTTTGAGCTATGCTATCCACAGACACACACCCGCAAACACACACACGGACCTTTTTCCAAAAATATACACAGACAGACAGGCTGACACACACATGGCCATTTTTCCTAAAATGCTTTTTTTTGGATTCAGGGGGATCCAAAACATGTATTTCGGGTGAAATCTCGGTATCGAATTTTTGGGTGCATTACAATACCTTCTCTGTACACTATGTACATAGTACGTGTAGAGAAAGTAATAAATAAACAAATAAATAAATAAGACACCAATACACGCAGGCATATTCACGGTCCTTTTTCTATAAGTACTTTTTGGTATTGAGAGGTGTCGAAAACATCCATTTCCTGTGAAATCTCGCTATTGTGTTTTTCAATGGAAAACAAAGAAATTTTCTACCTACTATTATATACAATTACTTGGTAGAGAAAGTAACATTTTTGTTTGTTTGTTTTAGATTCAGGGGCTCCTAAAACCTGCATTTCTGTTGAATCACGGTATCGAGTTTTTGATGGACTGCAATACCTTTTCGACCTAGAGAACGTAAACATGATTTTGTATAAATAAATTGTGGAAAAGATAAAAATGAGCGATAAATGTTAGAGAAAGTCGTATGAATGTGATATATAAGATTTTTATGTAAACATATGTCAGTTAAACTGTTCCTTGGAATTATGTTTTAGCCATAAAATTGGAATTCGAAAGAATTGTCCAGCAAAAGGCAAAGCTAATTTTCCTATCTAGATTCTGAATACTTCATAACATGGTCATTAGTTCGATCAGGGGATTAAAGCAACCTGCTCCCTTGGTTTACACCGACGAATGTAGAGCGCTCTGCAACCGAAGCGCTGTTTTCAAGGGGCGTGTATTGCGTCCTATATATGAGGATTACTTTTACGCAATAACAATTGCAGATCACTTTCTAGTTGAAGTAGATAATATTAGTAATAACAGAGCTGTCAGAAGACTGCTGGTATAATCATGATTTATGGATGATCGTAACTATACTAATATTATATATAGAGAAAGTGTGTGCATTGTGTGTTCAGGGAAATCTCAAAAACTTCTCATATAAACCTGTTCTATTCTTCCTGATTACATGAACTATAAAAAATCCCAAAATTTTAAAACAAAATAAATAAATTAATTCAGTATTTACAATGTATATTTTAATGTTATCTGCAGCGTACCCAAATAATTCCTACAAGGAAAAACACGTTTTGAGAGCACTCAATGTCACATGACTTTCTCTAGTTGTTCCACAAACTTTTATTACAAAAGATTATTAAGGCGACCGCATGTGGGATTTTTGGTGGACAAAGCGCCGCAGGGGTAGGTTTTTTACGAGTTCTCCAAGTTCCCCCACCATCGCATTTCACCGGTGCTCCCTCTTCTCTTAATATTATCTGAAGGTTTATAATGTTTTAAATGCATTTACTCTCCGCTCATGTAGTCACACTGAAGAATGCAGTGCAGCAAAGTATTCCATCTTGCATCACTTAATACACTGTATCCAACAAATTTTTACTTTCTCTACACGTACTATCCACATAATGTATAGAAAAGGTATTGTATAGCACCCAAAAATTCGATTCCGAGATTTCACCGAAAATACATGTTTTGAGACCCCTTGAATCCAAAAAAAAGCATTTTAGAAAAATGTCCATGTGTGTGTGGGGAGGCGGCAGCGTATCCCATTAACGGAAACACCGTTAAATACCAAAATTGGTATTTAAGTTCGGTATCTTTCAAGGATACGATAGGAAGATTTTCCAGAAAATCCTCCCATCACAAACTACTCTTTACATGGAAAAAATTTCGAAAATTTTGATTTTCTCAAAAATGGCTCTAACAATTTTGATTAAAATATCGTATATTTAAGATATTTATATGCCAATTAATATAAATATGTATATGTATCCTGAATTTTCTGGGAATAGCCACTAAAGACCTCTTTATTCTGGATGATTTTTATTAAATTTTGCATAAATGGTAAACCGTAAGAGATAGACAAACATATACTTAAAAATGTAGATCTCATTAAAGGACACAATTTATGCTTTAGACATTTTTTTTGTGTAGAAGACGTTTTTGAAACATCCCGTGTTATTAGCTACAGATTTAAGATATACTTTTCTCATACGGTAATTTGTCAAATCCTGTCTATACAAAGAAAGGTACTTCAATCACACAGCAACCAGCTTTTAAAATATTTAACCATCACTTTAACCTATGGTACTCCCTTATTTCCCTTCTAATTACAAGGAAGCAAGTAATAAGACCATTTCTGCTATTTTTTTCTCGATTAGCATGAAGGAAACAGAAGAATAAGTTTTTAATAATAATTTATTGCAGAGATGTAGTGAAAGTCATGTGAATGGAACATATCAGAGTTTTTAAGTCTAACGTGAGTGAAATATTTTTTCGAAGTACGGATTTTGATTTTCTTTATCTAACATGTATTTAAAATCACTTTTTGTTATGATTTCATGCCGGAGGATGTTTTCTTAAAATGTTTAAATGTATTTACTTTCCGCTCATGTAGTCATACGGGAGAATGCAGTGCAGGAAACTTAACACAATGCTGCCAACATGCTTTTTTCGTCAACAAATGACTCTAAATGTATAACTATGCGTAACATCAGGTTTTTAAGAGCTAGATTTCCATCCTGAAGCAGTGTGCGACGCCACAAACATTACAGCGAGTTTACTAACCCCTGGACGGAATCCACAAGCCGGCTGCCGGGGTATCTACATAATAGACTAATTAATTACTCACAATAGGCTCCGTCCATGGCGGTCCGCATTGCTTCGCCTCTTCCCGTTCGGTGTTTTTTAATTGGTGGTTTATTCCCTCACAGAGGGCCGTGCCTAGCCTGCTCCCACGCACAACGGTCGATTAAACCAATAATTGGGGCAATAATTCTTGCACACGATGACCACCAAGGCTCTTTGAGTCGTGCCCGCGCCAACTGAATTTCAGCCATTTGTCAAATTCTGACAATGGGCAACAACCCCGAGTTCAAGTTCAGACTTTTCGGATTCGTGATCAGACCTTGTAAAAATTCACTATATGTGCTAGAGATTAAAGATTATTAGATGACACTTTTATTTGCTCTAGCACGTATGTGCCATGTACATAGTAGGCAGAGAAAATATTGTATTTCACCCACAATTCGGTACTGAAATTTCACCGGAAATACAAGTTTTGAGAAACAGTGAATAAAAAAAAAAAAAAGAGAATAAGGGCTGTGTGTATGTGTCTGTATCTCTAGGCAGCATATGAACAATCCATCAAATACAAAACTTAGCAAATAAGTTTTTAGTTATCTCTTAAGGATGTGACACAAACATTTTTCAAGAAAAATCTCCACTTTAAACTACCGTGATACGGAAATATTTTTGAAAAACTATGAGTAGAGTCAGAATGAAAAATTCAATGCCATAGCCGGGATCTGAAGCACGGATCTCCCAGTCTCTAGCCAGTTGCTCTACCAGTGGCAATATGCCGGCGTAGAATTGAATACGTGTTTTGAAAACCCCTGAATCCTCCCAAAAAAAATTAGAAAAAGGGCTGTGAATGTGTGTCTGTGGGAAACATAACACAAAAATGAATAGTCCATTAAATACAAAACTAAGTAAATAAGGTTGGTTATGTCTTCAGGATGTGACACTAAACATTTTCAAGAAAAATTCGCACCCTAAACTACCCTGTACACCCTGTACGTTTTCAAAAATATTGGTTTTCTCAAAAATGGCTCCAAAGATTTTAATTAAAATACCGTGTGTTAAAGATATTTAATGCCAAATAAAATGTATATCTTAAATTTCCTAGGAGTAGCTAATGAAGACCTGTTTATCCTAGATGAATTTTGCTGAATTTTGTATAACTAGTAAACCGTAAGCGATAGACAAAAACTTACTACATAAAATATGTAGATCTCCTTGAAACACACAAGTTATGCCTTTCAGATTTTTTTCGTGGAGTTGACCATTTTTGAGATATCCCTTGAAATTGTTTTCAGTTTTAAAATACTTAAAACTTTTCACATACGGGACTTTGTCAACTACTGGCAATGCATAGAAAGGGATTTCATCCACATGGCAACCAACTTTTATAAGTTTTGACTATTGTTTTGGTCTAGTGTATCCCATTATTTACTTGTACTTAAAAGAAACTCATTTTTGCTAATGTTTATCGCGATTAGCATGAAGTAGATAGAAGAATAAGCTTTTTAACAATAATTTGTTAGAGATATGTAGAGAAAGTCATGTGAATGGAATGCATAAGATTTTTTATTTCCTCTAGCGCACATGTACCTGTACATGGTAGGCAGAGAAGGAATGCATTCTGAAATTGCACCGGAAATACAAGTTTTGAGAAACCCTGAATAAAAAAAATTAGAATAAGAACTGCGTGTGTGTGTCTGTAGGCAGCATGACTTAAATATGAACGATGCATTAAATTAAAAGCTTAATAAATAGCATTAGTACCTCTCAAGGATGTGACACAAAATATTTTCAAGGAAATCCCCGCATCTCAAACTACCTTGTATATGGATAATTTTGATTTTATCAAAACTAGCTCCAATGACTCTGATTATGTTAAAGAAATTTAATGACAAATAAAATGCATATCTTGAATTTCCTGGAAGTAGCTTCTAAAGAATTTTATTCTGGATGAGTTTTGTATAACTGATAAACCGTCAGAGATAGAGAAAAACGTTCTATACAAAAATTGTAGATCTTCTTAAAACATAAAGTGTGTCGTTTATTTCTTTAAATTGTAGTAATGACCACGTCCGAGATATTTCTTGTTATTGGTTTGAATTTTAAAATGTATAAAATGTTTCTCTAACAGCCAATTTCTTTCATATCATTTGTATTTTTTACTCCTGACCATTCCAAGAGATTAGAATTTCAGAGTCAGTAGAGCGACAGCTTTTAAAAATATTAATGCCTAGTGTATTCACTCATTTCACGTCTACTTACAACAAAGCAAGTAATAAGACCATTTCTGCTAATGTTTATCTCGATTAGCATAAAGAAAAAAACATTTTGTAAGAAAAAAAAAAGTTTTTTACCTATAAGGTAGAGAAAGTGAGGTCATTTTTGTGTAGAAGGTTTTTATGTTACGGTTTACCAATCATGGAAAAGTAATTTAGAACGAAGAGGTCTTCAGAGGCTATTTCAAAGAATCTCAAGAAATATATTTTATTTTCCATGTATCTTTAATATACGGAACTATAATAAAAATCTGATGTGTTCCATTCATTTGACTTTCTCTACAACTCTGCCAC
Organism: Hymenopus coronatus; assembly: GCA_030762935.1. Taxonomy (NCBI): domain Eukaryota; kingdom Metazoa; phylum Arthropoda; class Insecta; order Mantodea; family Hymenopodidae; genus Hymenopus; species Hymenopus coronatus. The sequence continues at coordinate 43,673,522 of CM060899.1, forward strand.
AGATTACTGTTTAAAAGCTTATGATTCTATTTACTTCATGCTAATCGAGAAAACATTAGCAGAAATAGTCCATCTAAGTAGAAGGAAAAATAAGAGAATACTACAGATTATAGTGATAGTTCAAAATTTCCTGGATGAGAAAAGTATAAGTACTTTAAACTAAACCAATAACAAGGAATATTTCAAAACCGATCAACTACATGAAAAAATGTATATAAAGTATATAACATAAACTGTGTATTTTAGCGAGCTCTTCATTTTCTATTGAGTAAGTTTTTGTCTATGTCTTACGGTTTACTGGTTTAGCAAAATTACGTAAAATTCATCCAGATTGAAGATGTCTTCAGAGGCTATTGCCAGAAAATTCAAGATATGCATTTTATTTGTAAGGTAAACATCCTTAATATACCACATTAACATTAAAATCGTTACAGCCATTTTTAAGAAAATCAAAATTTTCGAAAATTTTTGCACGTAAAGGGTAGATGGGGATGGGGGATTTTCTTGTAAGTCTTCGTTTCGCATCCTCGGAAGATACTGAAGTTAAATACAAAGTTTGGTATTTAATGGACTTTTCGTTTTTGAGCTATGCTGTCCACACGCAAACTTACATATTTTTTCTAAAAATACTTTTATTTTTTGAATTCGGGTGTCCTCAAAGCATGTATTTGCGGTGTAATTTCTCAGGGTAAAAATCCTTAGCATGGCTTTCTTCTGAGTGGAAGTTGGTCCCGTGTCGTAGATTTACGGCACATAAAATAACTTCAAGCGTGATAGAGAGGCCTCTGAGCAAAAATAAGCGGTCTTTCACACCCAGTATAGAATGGGACGCACGGCAGTTAAAGAGCGTCCATAAATAAAACTCCATTTATTTAATTTCATTCACAGTACCTTTTCTATCTATAATCTACATTGAAGATAAGTGTTACAGAAAGTAAAAATTGGAAACTGTATAGATCTAAAATTCCCCTAGTAAAATCTGAAGTCTTGGTCTGTTTTTGTACCTACTGCAATATTTTCTATGTTTTTAGCTTGTAAAGTGTTGTACCAACTTTTAACGCAAATAGAAGAAAAGGGCTGATCAACATTATGTTATTTTTAGTCCAGACAGCCCAAATATAGCAAATAATATAAAACACGAAACAAAGAAAAACATGTTAAGATACATTATTTATCTCACGTATCTGCTGTATACACCGTGTTCGCATTATCTCATCACGGTCTGAGTCAGTTTCAAACATCGGGAGCTTTTGATTTTGCCGGTGCTTTCTTAGCAGATGCAACTTCTTAAATCAGACCAACGGTTTAAACATAAAAGCTTTATGATGCTGAAAGTAAATAGCCTAATACATCTATCCAAAAACCAACAGCAATGAAACAAATTTTTTAAGACAGTTTTTTGCATGACTTTCTACCTCACAATAAGCAAATATATGTTGTTAGGATTATTTGGCCTTTAGAAGCTATATGAATTTAGGGGTACCGAAGTGTTGAAAGCTATTTTCTAAAGTATTGAAGTTAGACCTTTAATTACTTACTCTACACGTATTATGTACATCGTGTATACAGAAGGTATTGTATGCCACCCAAAAGTTCGAAACCTAGATTTCTCCGGAAATACATGTTTCGGGTCCCCCTGAATCCAAAAAAAAAGCATTTTTGTAAAGAGGTCTGTATGTTCCTGTGTGTGTTTGGTAGTGGTTTGAAGTTTGGTATCTTCCAAGGATGTGACACGAAGATTTTCAAGAAAATCTCCACCCCCAAAGTACCCTTTACATGGAACTTTTTTCGTAAATTTTGTTTTTCTTAAAAATAACTAATGATTTTGATTAAAATGTCATATATTAAAGATATTTACAAGACAAATAAAATGTATAACTTGAATTTTCTTGGAATAGCCTCTGAAACTACTTTATTTTGGGTGAATTTTATGGAATTTTGCATAACTGCTAAACCGTAAGACATGGACAAAAACTTACCCCACAAAAAATGTAGAGCATGTTAAAACACACAATTTATGTTATATACATTTTTTACTTGGAGTTGACCGTTTTTTAGACATTCCTTGTTATTAGTTTCAACTTTAAAAAACTTATACTTTTCTCATACAGGAATTTGTCAACTCCTGTCCATTCAAATAGAGGAACTTCAGTCACATAGCAACCAGCTTTTGACTAATAATTTAGCCTATGCTTCTCCCTTATTTCCCTTCTAGTTACAAGTAAGCAAGTAATAAGATTGCTATTCAGCTATTTTTTCCTCAATTAGTATGAAGTAAATACAAGCATAAGCTTTTTAACGATAATTTGTTGAAGAGATGTGTAGAAAGTCAATGTGAATGGAACACATAAGATTTTTTACTTATACGCAAAAACATGCGCTCGCGCGTTATCTTCAATGAATACTTTTTTTTTTTTTTTTTTTTTTGATTCAGCATTCCACAAAATCATTTATTTTCTGTGAAATATCAGTATTGAGCTTGTGGGTCGAATACAATGCCTTTTCTACCTAATATACACATTGTACATAAGTGCTAGACAAAGTAAAATCACTTTTACAAAAAAGGTTCGCGTACGCGTTTGTGTGTCTTTAAAAATTGTAACTGAAAAATAAAAAGACAGCTATAACCTTACTTGTTATTTACTTTAAGTTAAGCTTTTCTCCAAGGATGTGACACAAAGAATTTCAAAGGCCGCCTGTGTAACCATTCTAACTTCGTATACCCAAGGTTGCGGGCTCAAACCCGGCGGAAGATGATTGATTTGTATGCCTCAAATTCAAAAGGTCATGAGTTCGAATCTCACTTGGGTGAGGTACCCGGATAAGCTTTTTTTTGGGGGGAGTTTTCCCTTATCCTGAGAAGACCAATGTCGAGTAACTTTAAGCTCCGTGGACCTCGAGATAATTTGAGCATCATTTCACCGATTTCATTCATCGTTCGATATGACCAACTAGGTTAAAGGAAGTTAAACCACAAAAAAAAAAAAAAAAAAAAAAAAATCAAGGAAAACTCTCCATTATAATCTCCTCTTTATATGGTACATTTTTCGAAAATTTGTATCTTTTCCAAAACAGACCTACTATTTTGATTAAAATATATTTTTTATTTTATCATAGTCAACAGTTTTTGTACAGTACGTTTTTGTCTATCTCTTACGGTTTACCAGTCATGTAAATTTCAATAAAAATTATCCAGAATAAAGAGGTCTTTAGAGACCATTTCCAGGAAATTAAAGATATATATACATATATAAATATCTTAAATATAAGAGATTTTAATCAATATCATTAGAGCCATTTTTGAGAAAATTAAAATTTTCAAAAATTTTTCCATGAAAAGGGTAGGTTGGGGGGGGGGGGTGAAAATCTTCCTGTCGCATCCTTGGAAGGTACCAAACTTAAGCACAAACAAACGGTGTTTTCGTTTTTGAACTAAGCTGTCCACACACACCCGCGCGCACACACACGGACCTTTTTTCAAAAATGCTTTTCTTTTGAATTCAGTGGGGCTATGTACATAGTACGTGTAGAGAAAGTAAAAAGTAAAGGTCTGTTAAGTTACTTATCTTGATATTTTGGTTCTGTTTTTTCCAAGGATGCAACACTAAGATCACACACCTCACTACATGGAACATTTTTCGAAATTTCTGATTATCTCAAAATGACTTTTATTAAAGTATCATAAATTTAAGATATTTTTATCACTATTGAATGTAGATCTTGCATTTTCTGAGAACAGCCTCTGAAAACCTTTTCATTGTGGATGCCTTTCTATATAACTGGTAAACCGAATGAGATATACAAAGCCTTACTCTTCAAAAGATTACTCCTTGGAACACATTACATACGTATATCATATATTTTTGTAGCGCTAAACCATATCCTAGATTTTCCTTGTTAAACGTTTCTATTTCAAAATACTTGAACTTTTCTGAGACGGTAATTCGTCATTCGCTTATCTCCTTTGTTTCACTCTTGGCCATGAATTACAATTTATCACATAGCGACCAGCTATTGATAGGATTTGACTATCAAGCTAAGCAGTGTATTTCTCCTTTTCCCTTATATTTACCAGGAAACAAGTAATAAGGCCAATTCTCTATTATCATGATGGAGAAAAAATAATAATGATTTTTAAAAATTGTTTGCTGGACAGACAGAGTAACTCATGTGAATGAACACATATTTTTATGAGTACTCTCTTAGGATTTATCAGTTACTCAAAAGTCATCTAGCATGCACTGCAGAGAATATTTCCATAAAGTTCAAGATATGCAGTCAATTTAGCATAAAAATATCTTAAACTTACAGAGTAAACCAAAAGTTTTCGAAAGATGCTGCATGCTAAGGTTAATTTTGGTGAGGGATTTTCTTGAACGTCTTCACACTCTCTTGGAAAACGCTTAAATACCAAGTGAGATTTCAATCCCGACTTTGACTTTTGGCATGATTTTCAGACACACATGCGCGGTTTCTTTTAACCTTTTTTTGTTTTTTAGGATCCTCGTAATGTGTTATACCGGAAAAAATGGAAATGGAATGTTATTTATGGTTGTTCTCAGCGTCCTATTCTATACTGGGCGTAAAAGACCACTTAATTTAGCGCAGAGGTATATTTTATCATACTTGAGGTCTTTTTACATGCTGTAAATCTACAACACGGGACCAACGGTTTTAATTCCGTTCTAAAGGAAGCCATGCTAAGGATTTTGAACTCGCGACCTTGGATATATGAAGTTTTCTGGTGAAATATAAGACACTGAATTGTGGTGTGGAGTACAATACTGTCTCTACTGACTATAGTAGAGAAAGAAAGATATATTATAGTTGAGCTTCTTACGAAACCAGGAGTGTGACCACTACACTACCAGTGCTGAATCTAAAGCAACGCATTGCACACCCCTGCACATAGATGTGGGCAATTCTTCATTCCCCTGATGCCTGCCCAAGCTGGGGTAATTATATCCAGCTCTTGTACAAATAACAGCAAATGAAACATTACCATCATGAAAACGGCACACAAAATGCCATACATTCAAAGCTTTCATAATTAATAAGGCATTTTGCTCTCAACTGCAATTCACTACAATAAAGAAAACGGCCAAGACGTCATTTAAGCTTTATTATGTCACTTTCCTCACGTGAAAAACTACCCCCATCATTCACGATATAAATGCAAAAAATTAGCAGAAATTGTCTTTTTACCTACTTCCTTGTAAGCATAAGGCAAATATGGGAGTATCATAGATTAAAGCGATAGTCAAATGTTTAAAAAACTGGTTGCTGTATGATTGAAGTTCCTTTATTTGTGTGGCCAGGAGTTGATAAATTCCCGCATAAGAAAAAATCATTCAACTCCAAGAAAAAAAAAAAAAAACGTACATAACATAAATTGTGTGTTTTAACGAGCTCTACATACGGTTTGCAGTTATGTAAAATTCCCCAAAATTCATCCAGATTAAGGATGTCTTAAGAGCTAATCCCAGAAACTTTAAGACACACATTTTATTTTTTATGTAGAATATCTTTAATATGTCATATTTTAATGAATTTTTGGGAAAACCAAAATTTTGGAAAATTTTTTCATGTAAATGGTAGTTCGGGATGAGGAAATTTTCTTCAAAATCTTTGTTTCGCATACTTGGGAGATACCGAAATTAAATCCCATTACAACACATACACACGCGCGCCTGCAGACACTGGGACATTTACCTTTTTTTTTTACTTTCTCCATACGCACCATGTACATAGTGTATAGAGAAAGTATTGCACTCCACCAACAAATTCGATACCGAGATTTCACCGGAAATATGTTTTAGAGTCCCCAATATCCAAAAAAATCATTTTCACAAAAAGGTCCGCGTGTGTGTGTGTGTGTCCGTGTGTCCGTGTGTCTGTGAATACGATAACTCAAAAACGAAAAGTCGGTGGTAAAATACCAAACTTGGTATTTAAGTTTAGTATCTTCCAGGGATGCGACACGAAGATTTAGAGAAAAATACCCCCAACCCCAACTACCCTTTACATGGAACTTTTTTCGAAAATTTTGATTTTCTCAAAATTGGCTCTAACGATTCTGATTAAAATTTCATATATTAAACATATTTACTGACAAATAAAATGTATATCTTGAATTTTCTGGGAATAGCCTCTAAAGAGTAGTTTATTCAGGATGAATTTTACTAAATTTTGAATGACTGCTAAACCGTAAGAGATGGACAAAAACTTACTACACAAAAAATGTAGAGCACTTTAAAACACACAATTTATGTTATATACATTTTTTCGTGGAGTTCGTCGTTTTGTGACATTCCTTATTTTTGGTTTCTGCTATGAAAAACGTATACTTTTCTCATACAGGAACTTGTCTACTCCTATCCATATAAACAAAGGAACTTCATTGACATAGCAACCAGCTTTTGACTATCACTTTAACCTACGGTTGTCCCTTATTTCGTTTCTACTTACAAGGAAGCGAGTAATAAGACTAATTCTGCTAATTTTTTCTGATTAGCATAAAGTAAATAGAAGTATAAGCTTTTTAAGAATTATTTGTTGCAGGGATATAGAGAAAGTCATGTGAATGTTACACATCAGATTTTTATACATATTACTTGTAGAGGAATTAAAAATCTCTGTAACAAATTCTTATTAAAAAGATTACTCTTCTATCTACTTCATGCTAAACGAGATAAATATTAGCAGAAATTCTAAGTACTTAATTCATTGTGAGAAAAAGAGATATAAGAGAATACGCTAGGTAAAGCGATAATCAAATCTTTTAAAATCTGGTCGCAATGCGGTTGAAATCCATTTCTTTAGTTGCCAGGAGTTGACAAATACCGTATAAGACAAGTAAGAGTGTTTTAAAACTGAAACCAATAACAGGTATATCTCGGAAACGGCTAACACTACAAAATAATGTATATGACATAAATTGTGTGTTTTAACTAGTCTTACATTTCTTTACCAGTTGTGCAAACGTCATCCAGAGGCTATTACCAAATTCAATATACACATTTGTTTGATATATGACCATCTTTAATATGCAGTATTTTAAAGAAAATCGTTTGATAAAACTAACCATTTTCTTTCCGTGTTGAGGGTAGCTTCGAATGGGGAAAATTTGACTTTCTCAAAAATGTCTCTTAACGGTTTTGGTTAAAATACCGTATGCATTTTCTGGGAATAGACACAGAAGAGCTCTTCATTCCGAGTTTTGCTGAATTTTGTATAACAGGTAAACCGTAAGAGATAGACAAAAACTTAAGTTCACAAAAACTGTAGATCTCGTTAAAACATATAAATAATGACATCTACATTTTTTCGTGGAATTGATCATTTCCGAAATACTCGTTGGTTCAGTTTTAAAATACTTAAAACTTTTCTCACACGGGAATTTGTCAACTATTGGCAACACAAAGAAATACATTTCAACAACATAGCAACCAGCTTTTAAAAGATTTGACTATCGCTTTAGCCAGTGTACTCCCTTATTTTTGTTCTATTTGCGAGAAAGAAAGTTATAAGGCGTTTCTGTTAATGTTCATTCCGATTAAAATGAAGTAAACAAAAGAAAAAGCTATTCAACAATAAATTTTACAGAGATGTATAGTCACGAGAGTGGAACACACAAAGCTTTTTACTCTCTCTAGCCCCATATGTATTATGTACATAGTGGATAGAGAAGGTATTGTATTGCACCCAAACATTCGATACCGAGATTTCACCTGAAATACATTTTGGGTCACCCAGAATAAAAAAAGCATTTTCAGGAAAAGGTCCGTGTGTGTGTCTGTCTGTCTGTCAGCCTGTGTGTTAAAATACCAAACTTGGTATCTAAATTTAGTATCTTCCAGGGATGCGACATGAAGATTTTGAGAAAAATCCCCTCACCCCTAACTACCCTTTACATGGATAAATTTTAAACAATTTTGCTTTTCTTAAAAATGGCTCCAACGATTTTGATTAAAATACCATACATTAAAGCTACTTCCATCACAAATGAAATGTATATCTTGAATGTTCTGGGAATAACTTCTGAAGGCCTGTTTATTCTGGAAGAATTTTGCTAAATTTTGCATAACTATTAAACCGTAAAAGATACACAAAAACTTACCATACAAAAATATAGAGCACATTAGAACACACAAGTTATGTCATATACATTTTTTTTCGTGTATTTGTACGTTTTTGAGATATTCCTTGTGTTTAGTTTCAGCTTTGAAAAACATACTTTTCTCATACAGGAATTTGTCCATAGAAACAAAGGAACTTTAGTCACATAGCAACCGGCTTTTGACTAATACTTTAGCCTATGCTACTCCCTTATTTCGCTTCTACTTACAAGGAAGCAACTAATAACACTATTTCTGCTAATTTTTTTGTCGATTAGCTTAAAGTAAATAGAAGCCTAAGCTTTTTAATAATATTTTTTGCAGAGATGTAGAAAAAGTCATGTGGATGGATGGAACACATCAGAAATAAAGACAGTTTTTGTTATACTATTGCTTCATCTGGAATGGATTTGCAGGATAAAGACACCGGTTGAGGATACCTTTAATGTTTTGCTAGACACGGACATTATAATTGAAAACAGGCTCTTCCGTTTTGTTGTGGCTACCAGCAGCTTGTTTTTCTTGCTTGAGGATTTGTAGCAAACAACATCGCCATTTTGTTGTTACGCGGCTCTACAACTTCGCAATATTACACGATAATTTTTCAATGCTCCTCTTGTCCCCATGTCTTTTCTCACAATGGACTTAATCGATTATAATAGATTGCGTTCAATGCTCCGGTGAAATCGCCAAGGTCGACTGTTTTAAATCCATTAAAGTCCCGAGGGAGTCTTTTTCACGCACATTGTTGCTGTAATCAAAGGTATACATAACACCTAGTTCAGTGGCGTGACAGCAAAAGTCTTAAAGAGTAAAACTGATTTCGTGATATTTCCTACATAGGGCTTAGAGGAGACAAAATGACGAAGCTGTCCAAACATCTTGTGTGTTCCATTACATGGCTTTCTCTACATCTCTGTAACAACAATTAAATAGCTTATTACTTTCTCTTCACCGGAATGGCATGTTTTAGGGTCACCTGTATCCGAAAACAGCACGTTTACAAAACGTTTGGTGTTTATGTTTGGTATCTTCCAAGGATGCGACATGAAGATTTTCAAGAAAATTGCCCCCCCCCACACCTAACTACTCTTTACATGATTTTTTTTTTCAAAAATGTTGACTTTCTCAAAAATGGCTCTAAAATTATGATTAAAATAACATATATTAAATATATTTACCTGACAAATAGAATATATATCTTGAATTTTCAGGAATAGCCTCTGAGGAACAGTTGATCGTTTTTTAGATATTCCTTATTATTGGTTTCAGCTTTAAAAACCTTATATTTTCTCTCACAGAAATTTGTCAACTCCTGTCTATACAAACAAAGGAACTTCAGTCACTAGCAACCAGCTTTGACTATCACTTTAACCTATGGTACTCCCTTATTTCGCTTCTACTTACAAGAAAGCAATTAATAAGACTATTTCTCTAATTTTCCTCAATTAGCATGAAGTAAACAGAAGTATAAGCTTTCTAACAATGATGTGTTGCAGAGATGTAAAGAAAGTCATGTGAATGGAACAAATTAATTTTTTTAATTATTTATTTTGACAGCCAGCTAAAAGCTATACAGATCATTTATAATAATTTAACAGAAAATAACAAGAAAATAACATTGATATGAGCCATAAGACACCATTAACATCGTCTGAGAGGTTGAAAGAAATTACAATAACTAAGATGAAGCTCATAACAAGCTTAAAAGTACAAATTTCAGGTAAATTCAAATATTAAAATAATATTAACAAGTTTGTAATCTAGGTTTGAAATATGGATGTGTATTATTAACAATATTAACATGAAGAAAGAATGTATAATTAATACAAATTAGGTTGAATCAGTCTTGTTCAATTTCGGTGTCCTTGAGGTAACTTTCTCTTCAGTATTGGCTGTTGACGGCTTCTTTCTCCCAATTTGTACACCAGAGCTCCTGAAACGCTATATAATTAAGAGTAGAGAGATCTGATGTATTGTTTTTAATTGTTTCATTTATATAGCCCCCTCTATCATCTAAGGTCATATCGAGGGCTTTGCACTTGAAACAACTCGTTGTCTGTAGGTTCTTTTACGTTTGGTTTAAATCATTTTTAATTTCCTCAACCACACACACATTCACTCTCACATACATACTTCCAGACTCTGTGGGGAATAGGGAATAATTCTGGCTAAAGAAAAATTGCCCGCCCAAGCCGGGAATCAAACCTGGAACCTCCAGGTGAGAAGTCAGCGAGCTGACTACTCGACCACGGAGGCAGTCTGAGGTCTGATATATTGTTTGATGGACAGGATGCCAAACTCTTAAAGAGTTCAGGCTATCCCCTACACAGGACTTAGGGAAAACAAAATTATGAAACCTATCGAAAAATCTTGTGTGTTCCATTCCCATTACTTTCTCTACATCTCTGTACCAACAATTTAAAATCTCATTACTTTCTCTTCACGTACAACCTATGCATATAGTGTATAGAGGAGGAATTGCAATCCACCTAAAAATTTGAAACCGAGATTTCACCGGTGAACATGATGATCCAAAATCGAAAAGTCGGGTAAATATAAAACTTGGTATTTAAATTTAGTCCAGGGATGCCACACGAAGCTTTTGAGAAAACTCCCCCCATCCCAAACTACCCTTCACATGGAAAAAATTCGAATTTTGATTTTCTCAAAAATGGCTCTAACGATTTTGATTAAATTACCATATATTAAATATATTTATATGGCAAATAAAATGTATATATATTGAATTTTCTGGGCATGGCCTCTAAAGAACTCTTTATTCTGAATGAATTTTGCTGAATTTTCTGTAACTTAAAAACCGTAATGGATAGAAAAAAATTGCTGCATAAAATGTAGATCACGTTAAAACACACAATTTGTCATATGCGTTTTTTCGTGGAATTGACTATTTCTGAGACATTCATTGTTATTTCTTTTAGATTTAAAATACTTAAGCTTTTCTCTGCATAGAAACGGATTTCATCCACATGACAACCAGCCTTTAAAATATTTCTGTTGTATATCTCGATAACCATAAAGTACATATGTCTTTTAACAGTAATTTATTACATATTGGACGATGAATGAAGTCGGTGAAATGAGCCCGGGATCAATGAAGCTTAAAGTTACTCGACATTTGTCTTCTCAGAAGAAGCGAAAACGCCGTGAAAATTCTTAATCGGGTACCTCACCTTTCGTTTCAGCTCTTTTTAGTTTTTCTCTGATCGCGCACAGAGAAATCCTGCTGGTTTTATAAAAGATCTCATTATCGCTTCAGTCTAGTGCATTACCTTAGTTCCCTTCTACTTACAAGGAAGTAATATGACCATTTCTGCTGATGTTTATCTCGATTATAACAATGTAGATAACGGAATAATACACTGTAACATAGTTTGCGGGTCGCGTCCTTAGCGCGGTGGTAGCACGGCTGCTTGCCAAGCGGAAACCTGGGTTCGATTCCCGGTACCAGCGTGGGGAATTTCCCCCCACTGGTAGACCTGACTTGGGGCACACTCAGCCTCGTGAGGTCCCCAAATGAGGAGTTACTTGATTGAAAAGTAGCGGCTCCAGATCGGGAAGGATTCAAGGCGTTGATCACGTCTCACCCTCCAGCACTGCACCCCATTCATGACGCCTTCGGGCCAAGATGGGGGATACAGCGGCCGGCGGTAGGCTTTGGTCTCTTGTGGGCTGTTGTGCTATGGTGTTAAGTTTAAGCGAAGGTCATATGAATGGAACTTCAGATTTTTCTTAAATTTTATTCAATGTACCTCTAAACTCTATTTCCTGTGAGGTACCAAACTCATTAGAGAGGGACTCGCGTGAATTAGACTAGGAGCATGGAGGGGCACAAAATTTCTGACGAGAATGGTACGAGAATCTGCCCCATTTGCGAGGAGGAAGAGTCGTGGACCCATATCTTGACAAGATGTAGGGGTACGGAGGAATGGAGGGAAAAATATTTACCGAGATTCTTTACCACCGCGAATATAGAGCTAGAAACATGTTGGACGCTACTGGCAGGCACGGAAGATGTGGACGGGCTAGGTGAATTTCTACCTAAGGCAAGACAGCTGAGATCTGAGAAGACTGCCAATAGAGAAGAGGGAGGGAAGGGATAAGAGCAGCTAAACAAAGGTGACTACAATGTCTTACATACATATATTGTCATACTTATGTCATTGTTGGTTATGGTTTTGTATATTGTGGATATATTATGTGCATACATTTCTTTTAAGTGTATTTATATATAATAATAGGGTACATTTATGTTTCTGAATAGGTGTACTCCGTGTTGTAAGTTTAAATTGCTGTATTTGAATATCTTTGTCTTTTTATTTTCGTGTTTACTCTTAATTCTTTGTTGTTGTTTTAATATTGCTCTTTATTTTGTGTATTATGAAAGCGCTTACGGTGGACCCGTACGATTGTTGAAGTACAATGTATGATATTGTTATGTCAATAAATACACTTATGCATTGGTTCACATTTCCTGTGAAATTTCTGTATCCTGAAAGTAGATATATCTTTGACAGCCACGCCATCCCCTAAGATCATTCTTCACGCACATTTACAATGTTCACTAGGATTCCTGCAAAAGTATGTCTTAAGTTTCTCACATAACATTAATGTTAAAGGATAAAAATGTTTTCGTAGAAATGAAAGTAATGATAATAAGGAAAAACAACACATTTGCAGCTGTGCGAGTGAAAATGCCTTAGAATGAAAGAGGCAGAAACTATGTAGTACTTTAATTGGCTTTACATAACTCCAAACAAATATGAATGGTTTTTATAACATATATTGTATTATTAAAATGTTTTTACTAGAATGTTGTAAGTTACAGTCAAGAAACATATTGTGGTTTTGTGCTGTATGTTTCACGTGAAAATTGTGTCAGAAAGATTACTGTTTTTGTGGGGAATTTGTTTATGGTCTGATTATTGACTCTCACATAACATTTTCTTTCTCTTTTAAGTACTTAATAGGAACATAAGTGGTGATAAAATCCCCCCTACATCGGAGCCAAACTTAATGCTTAAAGATATGTGTGAAATTTATAAAATCTATAAATTCAGTTCGATCTTGAACTGCACGGAGGTCCCGGGTTCGTTTCCGGGCTGGGGCGGGGCAGTTTTATTTAATCAGAATTATTCCTTATCCCCCACAGGGTTTGGAAGTATGTATTTTTTAGAGAGTGGATGTGTGTGTGTGTTTGAGGAAAATAAAACGATTTAAACCCAATTAAATAACCTACAGACGAGTTGTTTCTAATGCAAAGCCCCCGATATGACCTTAGATGTTAAAGGGGGCTATATAAATGAAACAATTTAAAAAAATAGTATTATAAATAACCTATTTATTTTCTGCGAGGACATTGTGTTCGGTTCGGATCTAGTATCACAACTAGCCGCATAGCAGCGCTGGTGTTCTTCCGTTTCCAAAGCATCCTAGCAACGCCTATTCGGGCAGCTATTACTTCAGATTAGCTATACTTAATTTACGAAGTATAAAGACTATATCTGATATGGGACGTATTCGGGCAAATAGAAAAAAAGTTGATATGTGACTTTCCCTACATCTCTGAAACAAATTATTGTTAAAAAATTTATGCTTCTATTTACATGCTAATTGAGAAAAAATTAGCAGAAATAATTTTATTACTTGCTTCCTTGTAACTAGAAACGAAATAAGGGAGTACCATAGGTTAAAGTATAGTCAAAAGCTGGTTCCTATGTGATAAATTCCTTGGTTTGTATGGACAGGAGTTGAGAAATTCCTGTACGAGAAAAGTATGTTTTTCAAAGCTCAAACCAAGAAAAAGGAATATCTCAAAAACGATCAACTCCACGAAAAAAATGTATATAACATAAATTGAGGGTTTTAATATTCTCTACATATTTTGTGTGGTAAGTTTTTGTCCATCTCATACGGTTTAGCAGTTATGCAAAATTCATTCAGAACAAAGTAATCTTCAGAGGCTATTCCCAGAAAATTCAAAATATACATTTTATTTTTCAGGCAAAAATCTTTAATATACGATATTTTAATCAAAATCGTTAAAGCCATTTATGAGAAAAACAAAATTTTCGTAAACAGTTCCATGTAAAGGGTATTTGGGGGTGAGGGGATTTTCTTGAAAATTTTCGTGTCGCATCCTTGGAAGATACCAAAACTTAAATACCAAGTTTGGTATTTGACGGTCTTTTCGTTTTTGAGGTATGCTGTCTGCAGACACACGTACACAAGGACCTTTTTCCAAAATGTTTTTTTTTTTTTTTTTTGGATTCAGGGGGACTCAGAACATTTATTTCCAGTGAAATCTCTGTATCGAACTTTTGGGTGTATTACAATACCTTCTCTATACACTATGAACATAATACGTACAGAGAAAGTAAAAAAAAAAAAGAAAGGTATTATAAGTGACCTGCTTATTTACTGTGAGAACATTGTATTTCTCTCCGCATCGAGTATCACAACTAGCCGCATAGCTGCGCTAGCGTTCTTCCGTTTCCATGGCATTTCACAATGCCTTATTCCCGAAGCTATAATTTAGATTAATTATACTAAGTTCACAAATTATAAAGAATATATTTGATATGTTGCGCGTCCGGAAAACAGTTACCGATTTAGGAAAAAAACACATACCGTAATTGTTTTCACGACATTTATTTATGCATGAAGATCATTCCTTAACTTATTTTTCGAATAGTTGGCACCATTGTTCAGGTGCGGGGAATCATTTTTGTTTGCCTTCTTCAAAGAAAACTTCCGCCAGTGAAGACAGTCACTGCTGAAAACCGTGTTTGTGGAAACACATCACAAAGGATACTTGTTTTGAACTGTCTGCTTTCACGAATTGTCTCTTTCACTTGTTTAACCAAACTATCAGTGACAACAGAAGGCCACACTCTCCATGCTTCTTCATGAACATCGGATCATCCATCATGAAATTGCCTAACCCACTTTTTCACCATTCCATCTACAATTACATTATGCCGTAAATCCCTCAAGCTGAAGACGGATTTCAGCTAGCTTAACATTCCTAGCATTCAAAAACCGTATTATGGAACGCACTTCATAGTCGGCGGGAGCAGAAATTGCCCTAAAATTCTGAACGGTCAGAAGGCAATACGATTCGGCGATAATGGCGTCAGTGCACGGGCAGTGAATAATAAAGACGAGCGTGCATACGTGGAACTGTGACACTAACGTTGCGGTGGCGGTAATACGAAATGGTACATGCCCGGTGCACATATATATATATACACATATTTACAAGGGCCTTTTTTTTTTTCAACCTCCGATAAGCTATAAATAAAAGACAAGTTCATAGAAAACAATTATTTATTACTAAAAGTTTTGTACACTTATGGTTACTTTTCAACATAATCACCGAAAATATTGAGACATTTATCGTACCTGTGCACAAGCTTTGCAATACCCGCTTCAAAAAATGTTGACAGCAGTGATTTCAAATGAGCCTTGGCGTTGTTTTGAAGATCTACATACCTTACGACGTTTGTGGCGAGCCATTCAAAACAAACGAAGAGGAATGCTGACTTCAGGAATTGTGTTGATCCATGACAACGTTCGTCCACACACTGCCGGCACAACCGATCGGCTCCTTGAGCAATTTCAATTGGACAATTTCGATCATCCGCCGTACAGCCCTGACCTGGCACCCAGCTACTTTCACCTTTTCCCTGAACTGAAGACGTGGCTAGGAGGGTAGCATTTTCAAACCAATGAAGATCTTCAAAACAACGTCAATGCTCATTTGAAATCATTGGCGGCAACATTTTTTTGAAGCGGATATTGCAAAGCTTGTGCATAGGTACGATAAATGTCTCAATCTTTTCGGTGATTATGCTGAAAAGTAGCTATAAGTGTTCAAAACTTCTAGTAATAAAATAATTGTTTTCTATGGATTTATCTTTTATTTATAGCCTATTGGAAGTAGAAAAAACGGCCCTTATATATATACATACATACATAATTGTTATAAGCTGGAGTGACTGTATTTATAATAAAAACAATAATTGTTTTAAGTTTACATTGATGTATGTTGTATATTTGTATACAATTCGATCACGGAAAAGTGAATAATTTTATAATTGTATAATTGTTCATTAGATATATAGGTCTAGTTAGTTTTCCATTATTAGTAAGTGACATTTTAGAATAGAGGAACATGTTTCATATATTTCTTATTACATAACAATAGAAATACAAGAAAAACATCATAAGTGTATCATATTTCTGATTGAGATATTCCATCGCATAAATTCAGAAAGCATTTTTACATTTGTAGAATATGTCTATTACAATTCTTATCACGTTGAATACGGAATACTTAATTTTATAACATTAAGAGTCAATCGTATCAATAATCCTTTACCGGTGACGTTGTTTGTAAAGAAATGTTGTACAGTGTTACAAAATGTGTAGCAAGACCTTGGAAAACAAACCATGTTAATTTATTTCAAATATTATTTTCCTGTTCACTGTTTAATTCCATCCATGTCTACATTTCTTATTAAATCTGATCTGACATACTGCACATCTGGCCGATCGATTCTTATGATTAGCGAACTAAACCTTTCTTTTTTTACTGGGAGATACGCAACTCTGATAACCGCTGCGTTATGAATTTTCCTTTGTACATATGCCTATGTACCTTTTTGATATACACTGCTGTACAAAACCTAAGGACCAGTTGAATATACTAACATAACGTATGAACTACTTGGTAGAAATGAATGAAAGTGTGAGAGTATGTCGACAGAGGTCTCTTATACGTACACAGAAAGCAGGCAGTAGCATGGTCTGAGTGTAGCTCGACTATAGCGCCAAATGGGTCTGGAAACAAAACAAGACAAGCAGAGAGCTGTTACGGTGCTCTGTGTTGGTGTTCCACTTTACAACATGGACCATAGACAATATTTGGATGACTACACACGGGGAACAATACTCACAGCTTTGTTTCTCGTGCATGGGGAGCTTTCCAGATCACAGACACTGCTGTCTCAAGGAGAGAATATAATCGATCACGGTAAACTACAGCAGCAGACGGCCGGCGCATTGTGCAACAGGCTAGAAGGTATGCACATCAAACAGCGGTTTTATAAGACTGCTAGGCGCGCAATACAGTGGCACGTCGACTGTATAGAAGTGGTCTCTTTGCCCGATGGCCGGTACTTTGTGTTCCACTGACACCCACCTATCGGCGGTACAGTTTGTGGTGGTTCCAAGAGCATCAGAATTGGAACAAAGAGGAATGGGGTCGCGTGCTCTTTTCGGATGAGAACAGATTCAGTCTCAGCAGCGATTCCCTATCTGGTGAAAAGTGGAAACGCGTAACGCACCCACGAACATGTTTGAAATAAAGTTTGTGTGCGATTGGAAACCAACCCTAGCGGGTGCCAAGTCTTCATCTTACTGGTCCCTTAACTGAGTCGCGATTCCAGACTTGGAAGCAGTGTCTCCAGGAAACAGATTATACTACGTTGCCTCTCGCTTCTAGTACCTCTTTTGTTTGCCATGGTTATTATCTAGTGGTAGGGTGAGCGATCCCATTTGTAATATAAAATAATAAGTGCAACAACACTACAAGGAACTTCCAACACCTGAGAAAATGTAGTGCACTTCAGAGACTTTGGAACGTGACAAATGGACAGGTATAATGGGAAGCAAGAAGACAAATGACAGTTGTTCCACAAGTCTGAGCATTGTCTTAAATAAGTAATTAAAATAATAATAATAATAATAATAATAATAATAATAATAATAATATTAAAATTACGTTTTATATGCACAAACCTTCAAAGAATCGGAAGTAAAACCTAGATATTCTTACTTTCACAGTTGCTAACATTATTTTAAAAGTAAACCGAAAATCAGGGGCAACATCCTTATTCAGCCCATCTGTGGTTATGATTTTTACCTTCGTCAAATAGTTCATTTTATTTATTTTTTCTTTGATAGTGTTTAACGCCCACTTTTACTACAATTGGACCACAAGCGATGACACTGGTGGAACATGGAGCACAGATGGAATGCGATGGCGTCGCTTTGTCCACCACAAATCTCACATGCGGTCGCTTGGGATCGAACCGGGGCCGTCTAGGTGAGAGGCGAGTGGCCTAACCCTCGGCTCGGCCAAACAGTCAGTTCAGATGTACATAGTTTAATAAATAAACTATTTATGGATTCAACTGGTACATTTCCCCCTTTGCGGTAGGAGAAGAATAAAGCCGTTACTCATGCGCAGTGTTAGAGACAAACCACAAGGATATCAAAACGTGAAGGAGATCATGTTGCGAGTTTTTTCTTTCAAATCCAGAATACATTCAAAGCGCGATGAGCCAAAACAATGAGGTAACTGAAATCTGCTTCTCGACATAACCTAAAGTTTCAGAGACTGTTTCACTCATGCGCTGTATACATCAGCAGATGGCGACTTACCACTTGTGATTTAATAACTATATACTGCCTAATGTTTAGCTGACATGTTTAGTTTTTTTTAAAAGCGGACTAAACCACGAATATAACAAAAGAAAAAAAAATTATGTAATCCATTCAAATGACTTTCTCTATATCTCTGCAACAAATTTTTGTTGAAAAAATTATGCTTCTATTTATTTCATGCTAAGTTAAAAAAAAAAAATAGCAGAACTAGTCTTATTACTTGCTTCCGTGTAAGTAGAAGCGAAATAAGGGAGTAAAATAGGTTAAAGTGATAGCAAAAGATGGTTGCTATGTGACTGAAGTTCCTTTGTTTGTATGGACAGGAGTTGACAAATTCCTGTATGAGAAATGTATGTTTTTTTAAGGCTAAAACAAAAGTAAGGAATATCTAAAAACGATCAACTCCACGAAAAAAATTATATAAGATAAATCGTGTGTTTTAATGTGCTCTACATTTTTTGTGTGGTAAGTTTTTGTCTATCTTACGGTTCACCAGTAACACAAAATTCCGTAAAATTCATCCAGAATGAAGTAGTCTTCAGAGGCATTCCCAGAAAATTCAAGATATACATAATATTTGTGAAGTATATATCTTTAATATATGACATTTTTAT
This sequence comes from Hymenopus coronatus, assembly GCA_030762935.1. NCBI lineage: Eukaryota > Metazoa > Arthropoda > Insecta > Mantodea > Hymenopodidae > Hymenopus > Hymenopus coronatus. Next base: position 43,692,726 of record CM060899.1, read on the forward strand.
CAAAATCGTTAGAGCCATTTTTTAGAAAATTAAAATTTTCGAAAATGTTTTCATGTGAAGGGTAGTTGGGGGTGGGAGGATTTTCTTGAAAATCTTCGTGTCGCATCCTTAGAAGATACTGAACTTAAATACCAAGTTTGGTATTTAACGGTCTTTTCGTTTTTGAGCTATGCTGCCCACAGACACACACACACACGGACATTTTTATAAAAATGCTTTTTTTGGATTCAGGAGGCCTCAAAACATGTATTTCCAGTGAAATCTAGGTATCGAATTTTTGGATGCATAACAATAACTTCTCTATACACTATGTACATAATACGTATAGAGAAAGTTTGGTATCTTCCAAGGATGCAACAAGAAGATTTTCAAGAAAATCCCCTCGCCCCAAACTACCCTTTACTTGGAAATTTTTTCGAACATTTTTATGTTCAAAAAAATGGATCTAACGATTTGGATTAAAATATCGTATATTAAAGATATTTACCTGGCAATGTATATCTTAAATTTTCTGGAAATAGCCTCTGAAGGTTAGTTTATTCTGGATGTATTTTACGGAACTTTGCATAACTGGTAAACAGTAAGAGATGGACAAACAATTAGCATACAAACAATGTAGGGCACACTAAAGCACACAGTTTATGTTATTTACATGTTTTTCGTGGAGTTGATAGTGTTTTAGATAATCCTTGTTTTTGGTTTCAGTTTTTAAAAACTTATACTTTTCTCATACAGAAATTGGGCAACTCCTGTCCACACAAAGAAAGGAACTTCAGTCACATAGCAACCAGTTTTTGACTATCACTTTAACCTATGGTACTCCCTTATTTCGCTTCTACTTGTAAGGAAGCAAGTAATAAGACTCTCTCTGCTAATATTTTTCTCGATTAGCATGAATAAAATAGAAGTATAAGCTTTGCAACAATAATTTGTTAGAGAGATGTAGAGAAAGCCATGGGAATGGAACATATCAGATTTTTCTTTCTTACATCGTGTAGTAAGGAAGGAAAGTTTTGTATTCCATCCAAAAATTCTATGTCGAGATTTTAATAAGTGATAGTCAAATGTTTTAACAGTTGTACCTATGTGACTATCAATTGAAATTCCCGTTTTTGCGTGGCCCGGAGTAAAACAAAAGAAACACGGCATTTCTGTTTGAGAAAAGTATACTTATTGTGGTTTGTCGGGAAAAACACGCGACAGTTGAAGTTTAGTGCCGGCATATTGCCATTGTAGCTCAGTGGTCCGAGCAACTGGATGGAAACCAGGAGATCCGGGGTTCAAATCCCGACTATGACAGTGCATTTTTCAGATTGACTTTACGTCTTCAACTTCTGTCCTACACACGACCGAAGAAGAAACAATTACTAGTAAATCATAAACTCTTTAAGCTAATGCAATTAACAATCTTTTACAGCAAATTGAACAAATTGCACGGCAAACAACTTGAAAAACATTAGAAAGTAGTTGTCAGAAAAAAAAATTCATTTATTTTCAAGAGCATGAAACTCCAAAAATCTCAACTAGCTCTCCTATGATTTTTCTTTCTCTACACATACTATGTACATAGTGTATAGAGAAGGTATTGTATTGCACCCAAAAATTCAATACCGACATTTCACCGGAAGTATATATGTTGGGTTCCCCTGAATCCAGAAAAAGCATTTTTAGAAAAATGTCAGTGTCTGTGTGGGTGTGTGTATCTGTGGGCAGCATAGCTCTGAAACGGAAAAGTCCGTTAAACACCAAATTTGATATTTAAGTTCAATATCTTCCAAGGATACGACAAGAAAATCCCCCACCCAATCTACCCTTTACATGGAAAAAGTTTAGAATTTTTTTTTTTCAAAAATGGCTCAAATATCTTATGTTTAAGACATTTACTTGACAAATAAAATGTATATCTGGGAATAGCCTCTGAAGACCTCTTTATTCTGGATGGTTTTATTGAATTCTGCATAACCGTAAGAGATAGACAAAAACTTACTACACAGAACATGTGGATCTCGATAAAACATACAATTTATGTCATGTTCATTTTTTTCGTGGAGTTGACCGTTTTTGAGGCATTTCTTGTTATTGATTTCAGTTTTAAATTACTTAAAACTTTTCTCATATGGGAACTTTCAACACGTGGCCATACAAAAAAATCTGATGTGTTCCATTCACATGACTTTCTCTATATCCCTGTAAATTATTATTGTTAATAAGCTTATCTTTTATTTATTTCATGCTAATCGAGAAAAATTAGCAGAAATAGTCTTATTTCTTGCTTTATTGTAAGTAGAAGCGTAATAAGGGAATACCATAGGTTAAAGTGATAGCCAAAAGCTGGTTGCTATGTGACTGATGTTCCTTTGTTTGTATGGACATGAGTAGAAAAGTATAAGTTTTCAAAGCTGAAACCAAGAAAAAGGAATATCTCAAAAACGATTAACTCCAGGAAAAAAAATATATAACATAAATTGTGTGTTTTAACGTGCTCTACATTTTTTTGGGTTAAGTTTTTGTCCATCCCTTACGGTTTAGTAGTTATGAAAAATGCAACCAGAATAAAGTAGTCTTCAGAGGCTATTCCCAGAAAATTCAAAATATGCATTTTATTTGTCATGTAAATAACTTTAATATACGACTTTGTAATTAAAATCGTTAGAGCCATTTTTTAGAAAATCATAATTTTCGAAAAAAGTTCCATGTAAAGGGTAGTTTGGGGTGGGGGGATTTTTCTCAAAATCTTCGTGTCGCATCTCTGGAAGATACTAAACTTAAATACCAAGTTTAGTATTTTACTTACTTTTCGTTTTTGAGTTATCGTGTTCACAGGCACACGGACACACACACACACACATACACACGGACCTTTTTCCGAGTGTTTTTTTTTTTTTTAGGACCCTAAAACATATATTTCCGGTGAAATCTCGGTATCGAATTTTTTGGTGGAGTGAAATACATTCTCTATACACTATGTACATAGTGCCTATAGAGATAGTAAAAATGGATTTCAATCCCATAGCAACCACATTTTAAAATACTTGACTCTCGGTTTAACCTAGTGTATTACCTTATTTCCCTTCTACTTGTAAGGAACTAAGTAATAAGTCTGTTTCTGCTAATGTTTTAGTATTAAATAGATAGAAGAATAAGCTTATTAACATTAATTTGTTACAGAGATGTAGAGAAAGTTATGTCAGTGGAGGACATCATATTATTTTTTTCTACAAGTAAAAATCTACGCAATTGAGTGTGCTATTTCAGTAGGTAATTACGCCACTGATGCGATTATCTCAGTTAAATAATTCTTTCCTTTTCTTCCTGCGTGTAACATCGACAGAGGAGCACTTATTATTATGGCTAGACCTATTTTGTTGTTATGTGTAGCGTCTCACTTGAATAAATCTTAACACTTGAGTGTATGTTTTATTTTTGTGGTCGCCATGTGGATGTTCAATGGACACTCAATGGCTTGTTAAGCTGGAGCATTCCGCCCCTTTTTGTGCTGAGGAGAGCTCGTTCACAAAATAATCGCGTGATTTTACCCATGTTTGTACGCAGGAAATATATAGCAACCCCTGCTAAAAACCAGTATTGTCAAAATTTGTGACAGATGAGAGGTACCAATTTCGCAAAAGAAAACATTAGTAAGAAGGTAAAAATGTTTCTTGGAATAACCACAACGGAATTTAGAACTGCTGAAGTTTTTGTTGCTTTACTCAGCAACACGAATTTTAGCACTTGGATAATCGTCGTGCATAGACATTCTGGTATATAGGTCCATCTTCCTTTATGCTTTCCCTACCGCGTATCTATAGGTAGACGATACTGTATTCCATAAAAAAAATCTGATGTATTCCATCCACATGACTATCTCTACATATCTGCAACAAATTATTGTTAAAAAGCTTATGCTTCTTATCACTTCAACGCTAATCGAGAAAAAATTAGCAGAACGTCTTATTACTTACTTCCTTACAAAAAGAAGCGAAATAAAGGAGTAACATAGGTTAAAGTGATAGTCAGAAGCTGGTTGCATGTGACTGAAGCTCCATTGTTTGCATGGACAGAAGTTGACAAATTCCTGTTTGAGAAAAGTGTTTTACTTTCTCTATACGTACTATGTACATAGTGAATAGAGAAGGTATTGCACTCCACCAAAAATTCGATACCGATATTTCACCGGAAATATATATTTTAGGGTCCCCTGCATCCAAAAAAAGTATTTTCAGAAAAAGGTCCATGTGTGTGTGTGTGTGTGTGTGTGTGTCAGTGTGTCCGTGTGTCTGTGATCACGATAACTCAAAAACGAAAAGTCGGTAAAATACCAAACTTGGTATTTAAGTTTAGTATCGTCCAGGGATGCGACACGAATATTTTGAGAAAAATCCCCCCACCCCAAACTACCCTTTACATGGAACTTTTTTCGTAAATTTTGATTTTCCAAAAAATGACTAACGATTTTGATTAAAATATCATATATTAAAGATATTTACCTGACAAATAAAATGTATATTTTGAATTTTGTGGGGATAGCCTCAGATGAATTTTCTGAATGAAAATGATATTCTGGATGAATTTTGCATAATTGCTAAACCGTAAGAGATGGACAAAAACTTAACGCACAAAAGATGTAGAGCAAGTTAAAACATACAATTTATGATATATACATTTTTTTCGTGGAGTTGATCGTTATTGAGATATTCCTTTTTCTTGGTTTCAGCTTTGAAAAACTTATACTTTTCTCATACAGGAGTTTGTAAACTCCTGTTCATACAAACAAAGGAACATCAGTCACATAGCAACCGGCTTTTGGCTTTCACTTTAACCTATGGTACTCCCTTATTTCGCTTCTACTTACAATACAGCAAGAAATAAGACTATTTCTGCTAATTCTTCTCGATTAGCATGAAATAAATAAAAGATAAGCTTATTAACAATAATTTGTTACAGAGATATAGAGAAAGTCATGTGAATGGACAACATCAGATTTTTTTAAATCTGAAACCAATAACACGGAATATCTAAAATAAAAAGGTCAACTGTGTTAAAAAAATGTGTATAAGATAAATTGTGTGTTTTAACGTGCTCTTACGTTTTTTGTGTAGTAAGGTTATGCCTATCTCTTATGGTTTACTACTTATGCAAAACCTAGCAAAAGTCATCCAGAATAATGAGCTCCTCAGAGGCTATTCCCAGAATATTCAACATATACATTATATTTATCGTGTAAATATCTTTAATATACGCTGTTTTAATCAAAATCGTTATAGCCACTTTTGAGAAAATCACAATTTTCGAACTTTTTTCCATGTAAAAGGGTAGCTGGAAAGGGGGGGGGATTTTCTGGAAAATCTTCGTGTCGCATCCTTAGAAGATGCTGAACTCTTCAATACCAAGATTGGTATTTAAAGGACTTTTAGTTTTTGAGCTATTCTGTCCACACACACACACATCAAAATAAGGATATTTTTATTAAAATACTTTTTATTCAGGAATTTTCAAAGCATATTTCCACTGAATTATAGATATTCTGCACTAAACATTGTTTATATTGTATTTACAACATGTCAATAATGGCTGCAAATGTTTCTTTCTTGTAAAATTTATTTTCAAAATGTTAGAGCTCACGTTTTAATTGTACTTGCAGTATTCCTCACTTACAGAAGACCCTGTATGTGGTTTGTAGTAATTGAAGGAAGTATTAAAATATAAAAATACAATTCAGACAGAAGTGGCTCCACTGTTATGTCTGATTGTTTTTATACATGTTATGATAAAATGTTATCAAGGGAAAATAGCCAATTAAGTAAGAGCATGTTTCAGGAGGATAAGACATTTGCGAGCGGGTAGGGCCAACATCTGCAGCAGAACGATCTCATCTAAAGAAAAATCATGCAAACTGTTGAGCATTAACTTTTTATTGGGAAGGAGCGGTAAAAATTAATGAGGAAAACAGTTGGAGCGGAGAACAAAAGAAGATGCCGAAATAACTAAACCGTTTGTGCTACTCAAGTATTCTGATCTCCCTATCCTGGTTTAACTTTTATGAAGCGGAAACCGCACAAACCACATATCAGTAGGGAAGGTGTACAATCGCTTCGACAAGAAAATGGCTTGGATGAGCGTGAGAAGGTAATTATATGTACACGCTAATCAAACTGTATACATCTTCCTATTTTAAACCCACTTTCCTGGTCCCATGCTGCTTTAGCTGAGAATTAAAGTCTGCAGTTGTTGAAAACAGAAATCAATTGTAAATGTCAATTAGCTACGTAACTATTAAGTAGACTGGAACTAAGGGAATGCACTATGCTAAAGTGATAGTCAAATGTTTTAAAAGCTCTCGTTATGCGATTGTCATTGCAAATCGCTTCTTTGCTTGGCCGGGAGTAGAACAAAAGAAAAACGGATACTCCCGTCTAAGAAAAGTATAAGTACTTCACAACTAAAACTAATAACAAGAAATACCTTGAAAACGGTAAGCTCCATGAAAAATGTAGGTATATGACATAACTTGTATTTTAACAAGGTCTACATTTTTTGTATAGTAAGTTTTTTTCCATCTCTTACGGTTTACTAGTTATGCCAAATTAAGCAAAAGTCATCCAGAATAAACAGGTCTTCAGAAGCTATTTCCAGAAAATTCAAGACATACATTTTATTTGTCATAGAAATAGCTTTAATATGTGGTATTTTAATCAAAATCGTTAAGAAAAACAAACTTTTCGACAATTTTTTTCATGTGAAAGGTAGTTAAGAGTGGGGGGGATTTTCTTGAAAATCTTCGTGTCACATCCGTGGAAGATACCAAACTTAAATACCCAGTTTGGTATTTAACCGTCTTTTCGTTTTTGAGCTATGCTGTTTACACACACATACACATACACGCACACACAGGAACTGTTACTGAAAATGCTTTATTTGGATTCAGGGAGGGGGTCTAAAACATGTATTTCCGGAGAAATCTCGACATCGAATTTTTGGGTGGAATACAATACTTATCTAACCATATGTACATTGTACATATGGGGCTAGAGAAAATAAGCAATTTGATGCGTTCCATTCACATGAGTTTCTCTATATCTCTGCAACAAATTATTGTTAAAAAGCTAATATTTCTATTTACTTCATGGTAATCGAGAAAAAATTGGCAGAAATAGTCTTAATACCGGCCGCGCTCGCCAAGGCGTCCCGCTTTGGTGCTTCGTAGCGCTGGGGATCGTGGGTTCGAGTCCTGCCTTGGGCATGGGTGTTATATGTTTGTGTATATGTGTGTAAAAGTAAGAAAACAGTAATTAACAGTAATAATACTGCAAAACAAAGTAAAAAGAAAAAGGTAAATAAAAGTAGGGTATACAGTGCCGGAGTCCTGATCAGACTCCGGTACTGTATTTTAAAAATAAAAAAAAAAAAATAAAAAAAAAATACTTGAATCACCCATCTCTGGGATATGAAGGGAGTTGGACAGCAACTCAGGGGTCAAAATATGATATTCTCCTCTAAAATGAGACAAATGTGCACTTATATATCATGGATTTTGATTTTACTATTTGTGTGTTTGTAAGGAAATAAGACTATAAGAGCATTACAAAAAAAAAAAAAAAAAATCTTATGTGTTCCAATCACATGACTTTCTCTACATTGCTATAAAAATTATTGTTAAAACATATACTTCTATCTACTTTATAATAATCGAAATAAACATTAGCAGAAATTCTCTTAATTACTTGCTTCCTTGTAAGTAGGAGGGAAATAAGGGAATACACTAGACTGAAACGATAGTCATATCTTTTAAAACCCGGTTGCCATGTGGATGAAATCCGTTTTATGCAGGGCCAGAAGTTTCCAACTTTCCGTGTAAAAAAAATCTGATGTGTACCATTCACATGACTTTCTATATATCCCTGCAACAGATTATTCTTAAAAAGCTTATGCTTCTATTTTTTTCATGCTAATCGGAAAAAAATAGCAGAAATAGTCTTATTACTTGCTTCCTTGTAAGTAGAAGCGAAATAAGGGAGTACCATAGGTTAAAGTGATAATCTAAAGCTGCTTGCTATGTCACTGAAGTTCCTTTGTTTCTATGGAAGGCAGTTTACAAATTCCTGTATGGAAAAGTATAAATTTTTCAAAGCAGAAACCAAAAACAAGGAATGTCTGAAAAACAATGAAACCCACGAAAAAAATGTATATGACATAAATTGTCTGTTTTATCGCGAGCTACATTTTCTGTGCAATAAGTTTTTGTCCATCTCTTACGGTTTAGCAATTATGCACAATTCCGTAAAATTCATCCAGAACGAAGTAGTCTTCAGAGGTTATTCCCAGAAAATTCAAGATATGCATTAAGTTTTATTTGTCTGGTAAATATCTTTAATATACGATATTTTTATCAAAATCGTTAGAGCCATTTTTAAAAACTCAAAATTTTCGAAATTTTTTCCATGCAAAGGGTAGTTTAGGGTGGGTAGATTTTCTTGGAAATCTTCGTGTCGCATCCTTGGAAGATACCAAACTTAAATTCCAAGTTTGGGCTTTAAAGGTTGTTTTGTTTTTGCGCTATGCTGCCCACAGACACACACACACACATACACAGACAGACACACACACGGACGTTTTTCTAAAAATGCTTTTTTTGGATTCAGGGAGTCTCAAAACATGTATCTCCGGTGAAATCTCGGTATCGAATTTTTGGGTACAATACAATACCTTCTCTATACACTATGTACATAGTTCGTATAGAGAAAGTAAAATTCTGATGTGTTACATTCGCATGACTTTCTCTACATCTCTGCAACAAATTATTGATAAAAACCTTACATTTCTATTTACTTAATGCTAATCGAGAAAAAATTAGAAGAAATAGTCTTATTACTTGCTTCCTTGTAAGCAGAAAGGAAATAAGGGAGTACCATAGGTTAAAGTGATAGTCAAAAGCTGGTTGCTATATGACTGAAGTTCCTTTGTCTGTGTGGACAGAAGTTGACAAATTCTTTATGAGAAAAGTTTAAGTTTTTTAAAGCCGAAACCAATAACAAGGAATATCCAAAAAACAATCAACTGCACGAAAAAGAATTATGTAACATAAATTGTGTATTTTAACGTGCTCTAATATCTTGTGTGGCAAGTTTTTGTCCATTTCTTACAGTTTAGCAGTTGTGTAAAATTCCGTAAAATGCTTCCAGAATTAAGTAGCCTTCAGAGGCTATTCTCAGAAAATTCAAGACATATATTTTATTTGTTAGATAAATATCTTTAATGCGCGATATTTTAATCAAAATCGTTAGAGCCATTTTTGAGAAAATGGTTCCAATTAAACGGTAGTTGAGAGTGGGGGGGGGGATTTTCTTGAAAATCTTCGTGTCGCACACGGACACACCGACACACACACACATAAACATACGGGCCTTTTTCTGAAAATACGTTTTATGGTTACAGGGGACCCTAAAACATATATTTCCGGTGAAATCTTGGTATCGAATTTTTGGGTACAATACAATACTTTCTTTATACACTATGTGTGTAGTACGAGTAGAGAAAGTAAAAATGGAGTTTTAAGAATAGACGCTTTTGAGCTGCTGGTGTTTTTAGCGTCCATTCTATACTGGGCGTGAAAGACCGCTTAATTTTGCTCTGAGTACTCTCCATGAGGCTTGAGGTTCTTTTACGCGCCATAAATCTACGACACGGGACCAACGGTTTACTTCCCTTCTGAAGGAAGCCATGCTAAGGATTTTTATGCCCGAAAAAATCAATCGTGCTCCACCGGGTTTGAACCAGCGGCCTTGGGTATATGAAGTTAGTATAGTAACTATTACACCACAGAGGGCGACATAGCAGGTAGAGGAGATACTATATCCCCATCAGAAATTCAATACCCACATTTCACCGAAAATATACGATCTAAGACAGTCTGAATAAAATAAAACATTTTACGTTCTCTAGCACGTATGTACAGTGTATTGTATTCCGCTCAAAATTTCGGTGTCGAGATTTCACCGGAAATATATGTTTTGATATTCCCCGAGTCGGAGAAAAGCATTTTTAGAAAAAGGTGCGTGTGTGTGTGTGTGTGTGTGTGTGTGTGTGTGGACAGCATATCTCAAAAACGAAAATTACGTTAAATATCAAACTTGATATTTAAGTTTGGTATCTTCCAAAGTTGCGACACAAAACTGTTCAAGAAAATATCCCCACTCCAAAGTACCCTTTATATGGAAAAACATTCGACAATTTTTATTTTTTTCAAAAATGCCTAACGATTTTAATTAAAATATCGATTACCAAAGATATTTACATGACAAATAAAATGTACAGCTTAAGTTTTCTGGGAATAACATCGCTTTATTCTGGATGAGTTTAGCAGAATTCTGCATAACGGTTAAACTGAAAGATATAGACAAAAGCCTAATACAGAAAAAATGTAGATCTCGTTAAAACACATAATTTATATCATATACGTTTTTCTTGTAGAGTTGACCGTTTGAGATATTTATTGTTATTAGTTTCAGTTTTAAGCCACCTAAGCTTTCTCAAAAGCGATTCGAACTTCGACTGTTTTACATAATCACCAGCTTTTAAAAGATTTGGCTATCGCTTTAGCCTAACGTATTCCTTTATTTGCCTTCTACTTAAAATGAAGTAAATAATAAGGAAAATCTGCTAATGTTTAATTAGCTTGATATAGATAAAAGAATAATCTTTTGTAAGAATAGTTTTTATTTGGAACATCTAGAGAAAGTTATTTGAATGGAACACATCAAAGTTTTAGAAATAAATTCTTGAGTTTGTGTGTGTGCGTATGTGTGTGTGTTTGTGAGTGTGTGGACAGCATAGCTAAAAAAACCGTTAAATAGAAAATTTGTTATTTAAGTTAAGTATTTTGATTAAAATACCATATGTTTAGGATAATGTATAGAACAAATAAAAAGCATATTTAATATTCCTGTAATGATGTCTGAAATGCTCTTCATTTTGAGAGGTAGACAAGAAGTTACCAGACAAAATGTAGATCTCGTTAAAGACACAATTTATGTCAAATAATATGTAGATACATTATTTATCGTAGAGTTAAAGAATTCGGAGATATTCCTGATTATTGGATTCAATGTTAAAACAATTAAACTTTTTATAGAAGTCACTTATCCGTTTCATTTTCTTTAGTTTAATACTGGCCACGGAAAGAGAACCAAATTTCAATACCAAACGCATAGCAATAGCATTTAAAACATTTGACTAGTATCCCTTTATTCCCCTTCTGTTTACAAGGAAGAAAATAATAAGACAATTTCTATTACTGTTTATCTGGATTTACATGATGTAGATAGAAGAACAGTTTGTTAGACTCTTTTTTTAGGAACGGATAGAGAAGGTATGCAAATTAAACACATCAGAATCTTAGAAAAAGGTCCGGGTATTGTGTCCGTAGGCCTGTGAACATCAGAACTCAAAAACTAAAAGCTCATTAAATACCACACTTGATATACAGTCTGTTTTGAAACGATACCAAACGAAGATAGCTGTCGATTAGCTTACACTTTGACTTGTCCGAAACTTGATGTCGCAACTTTCAAATTCTTCTATTTAAAGTTTTATCTGTGTTAAAAAATCGCACATATTTGGGATTACGCAGCGAAGGAACAACGGTTGTCATACAACCTCAGAACGTGTTATACGAAACACATAACATGCTACGTTTTCCATTACTAAGGTGACCTGTGCCGCGCTGGCGTGTCTATCAAAACACACCTACACCGCGCGATTGGTGCTTTCGTTACCAACCGGCATCTCTCTTGGATTGGGCCAAGCACGTGCCATTTGATTATGTACGACTGCCTAATCCATGGTGATTTTATGGCAGTTTTTGTATGTGCCGAATTTAGAGCTGAAAATTATATTCACATATCATTACGGTATGACCAACAAGGTTCACATTTTCGTTTGCTGTCGTTTTGAAACACCCTGTATAAGTTTAGTATTCTCCAAAGGTGTGACACGAATATTTTAAAGAAAATACCCCCACCCAAACAATTTTTTTAATTGGAAGATATTTCTTAATTTTCGAAATTCTCAAAATTGGCTCTAACGGTTTTATTAGAATACACATATTAAACACACTGACATGACAAACAAAATGTATATTTTGAATTTTCGAGAAATAGGAGCTAAGGACCTCTTCATTCTGCAGACTTGAGCATAACTGGCAAACTGTAAGAGATAGACAAAATCTTACTACACAAAAATTGTAATACGCGTTAAAACACATAATTTATGTCGCATACGTTTTTGGAGGTGTTAGCCATTTCGAAGATATTCCTTGTTATTGGTTTCAATTTTAAAATAGTTATACTTATCTCAAACATAACTCTTCATTCGTTTCATCTCTCTTTTGTTTTACTCCTGGCCAGCATAGAAAAACTAGTTTCTATTTCATCGCATAGAGACAGCTTGTATAAGATTTGACTATCGCTTTAGCCTGGTGTATTCCATTATTTCACTTCTGCTTACAAGAATGTAAGCAATAATACTATTTCCGCTAATGTTTATATCGAGTAGTATGAAGTACACACACACACACACACACACACACACACACACACACACAGAGAGACATATATATAAAAGAATCACTTTTTGTGATAACTGTTTGCACAGCAGGCTGAAAAAATCACGTGGAACGTATAGGAATTTAAGTTTTGGAGCTTCTTTTGTATTTTAATCAAAATCGCTGAATACATTTTTGCAAATAAACATTTTCGAGAAATGTTGCACGTAAAGGATAGTTTGGGGAGGGCGATTTTCTTGAAAATCTTCGTGTCGCATCTTTGTAGTATTGTAAAGCTAGTATTAAGTTTGGTACTCACTTTTCGTTTTGAGTTATGCTGCTCACAAACACAAACCCATTCGAATCTTTTCCTAAAGCTCGGATCTGTTCCATTCACGTGACTTTATCTACTTCTCTGTTACAAATTATTGTTAAAAAGCATATTCTTCTATTCCTACTATTCGAGATAAACATAGCAGAAATGCCTTCTTGCAAGCAGAAGGGACACAATGGAATACACTAGGTTAAACGATAATAAAATCCTTTAAAAGCTATTACCATATGTATGAAATTCGTTTCTTTGCATTATCAGGAGTTGAAAAATTGCCATATGTGAAAAGTTTTAAGTATTTTAAAACTAAAACCAATAACAAGGAATACCTCAAAAATGGTCAACTCCACGATAAAACATGTAGGATATAAATTGTGTGTTTTAATGACATCTACTTTTTTGTGTAGTAAGTTTTAGCCTATCTCTCACGGTTTAACCACTATACAGAATTCTGCTATACTCATTCAGAGGTTATTCCTAGAAAATGCAAGATATGCATTTTATTTGTCATGTAAATATCTTTAATATACGATATTTTAATCAAAACCGTTTTGTTTATTTCTTTGTTTTAGAAAAATCGAATGTTGGGCAAAATTCCTTTCCCTGTGAACAAGGGAATTTAAATTAGTGTAAAGTTTATTTAATTGGGGTGATTAAAAGATAAAAAAACTGTTTTACTTTCTGTCTAAATCTACATAATATAATAAAAAACACAGATACTGGATCTAAATTCATTCCAATGAATAAAGCTTTCTTAAACAGGAAAAGTCATTTTGAGAAAAACAAGTTTGGTGTCTTTAAAGGTTACTAAACTTAAATACCAAGCTTGGTATTTTACCAAATCTTCGTTTTTGAGTTATCGTGCTCACACACGCACACACACAGGAACCTTTTCCTAAAAAATTTTTTTTTGGATCCAGGAGCCCTAAAACTTCTATTTCCGGTGAAATCTGGTATCGAATTTTTGGGTGAAATGCAACACTTTCTCTAAACACTATGTATATGGTACATGTAGGAAAACTAATAATTATACTTTTCTGAAACGAAAGTCTTCATTTGTTTCATTTCCCTTTTGCTTTACCTCTGGTTATCAAAGGGAATCGAATTCCAATTTTATCGCATTTAGAGTAGCTTTTAAAAGATTTGATTATCGTATATTCCCAATTTCCTTTCTACTTACAAGAAATCAGGTAATAAGACAATATGAAGTATATAGAGGAATAATATTTTATAATAATATTTCATTTCATTTTTATGTTGTCTAAAAGCACTATACAGGCATTGACAACGTTTGTTGAAAGCAGTACAATAACCTTGTCATAATAAATTACAAAACAAGATCACAAAATGTATCGTTAAAATATTCATGTATAGAACAAAAAGGATGTTTGACTAACCATGTATATATCCTGGACTTAAAATTCTGCATGTTTAAACATTTAACACTATCAGGCAAGTTATTATACAACTTAATACCTAAGTACTTATAGCTATTCTGAGATTTTGTTAGTCGATAAAATTGAATGTTTACATTGGACCTGTATCTAGTACTATAACTATGGATATCCATCCTCAAAATATGTCTATGACGAAAGGCATGCATATATACTAAATTATCTAAAATATAAAGATTTTAAATAGTTAAAATGCCTAACTCAATAAATAGGGGTCTACATGGGGTTATATAGGAACTTTTTTTAATTATCCTAATAATTTTCTTTTGAAGACAAAAACTTTCATTTACTTTGTTAGCACCACCCCAAAGAATTAGGCCATATCTGATTACAGATTCAAAAAAAGCAAAATATATACTTCTCACGTATTCAATTGGGATAGAATCTCTCAAATTACGAATTAAAAATATAATGCTATACAGAATCTTTTTTAAATATTCAATATGGGTGGTCCACGATAACTGGTTATCAATATATACACCTAAGAATTTAGATAGTTTGCAGATGAGGGAGAGAAATTCACGTGAGTGGAACAAGAAAGCAGAATCTTTACCTTGATTATCATGACATAGATAAAAGAATAATCTTTTGTAAGGCAAGTTTATTTGCAGAAAAGATAGAGAAAGTCATGTAAATGGAACATGTTAGATTTTTAAAAGCAAAGTGCTTATTTTGCCATATTCGGAAACAACATGCCAGATACATGATTGATCACATCGTTCTTTTTTATTCTTGAAATGAAGGAAAGTGGGTCAGACGTTGTATAATGATATCTGCGTTTTGCAATGTTTTGCACGTGCCACAACCAAAGTTATTAAAATGCCTTATTCGTGTCTGTTGTTTCCAGGCAATTTTTAAAATGAGAGGAGTAAGAAAAAGCTGAATAGAGAAATGTGACTGGACTACATATGCAAGAGAGCTTTTCCCCGTGTAACACGCCATGCCTCATTAACAAAATCATCCATTTAACAACAGGTGATACTAGACTGCCATGATAACTGTCCGTGAAAAAGTCGTAATAGGAAATGCATAGTAATTAATGACCACTGTAGCATGAAAAGGAAATCGGCCAGTAGTCGCCTAAACACGACTTTTTTCATGCATTTCAACCTACTGGGAGACAAAGGGAATGTGAAACTACCTGCTTTAGCACACTACCATGCACAGAAAATGCTTTTACATCATGACCAAACTAATCTTATGTACTATGTCCAACATAAATATAATAAATAGGGTATGTATTGTAATCCACCAAAAATGCGGTGTCGAGATTTAATTTATAAATAAATTATTTTTACGAGAGCCGTTTTTTATCAACTTCCGATAGGATATAAATAAAAGACAAATTCATAGAAATCAATTATTTTATTACTAACAATTTAGTACACTTATGGTTACTTTTCAACATTATCACCAAAAGGATTGAGACACTTATAGTGCATGTGCACAAGCTTTGCAATACCCGCTTCAAAAAATGTTACCGCCAATGATTTCAAACGAGCATTGATGTTGTTTTAAAGATCTTCGTTGGTTTGAAAGTTCAGGGAAAAGGTGAAAGTTGCTGGGTGCCAGGTCATGACTGTACGGCGGATGATCGAAAATGTCTCATTGAAGTTGTTCAAGGAGCCGATGGGTTGTGCCAGCAGTGTGTGGACGAGCGTTGTCATGGATCAACACAATTCCTGAAGTCAGCATTCCTCTTCGTTTGTTTTGAATGGCTCTCCGCAAACGTCGTAACGTACGAAGATCTTCAAAACAACGTCAATGCTCATTGGAAATCATTGGCGGCAACATTTTTTGAAGCGGGTATTGCAAAGGTAAGATAAATGTCTCAATCTTTTTGGTGATTGTGTTGAAAACTAACCATAAGTGAATAAAACTTTTAGTACCTAATAAAATAATTGTTTTTTATGCACTTGTCTTTTATGTATAGCCTATCGGAGATTGAAAGAAACCGGCCCTCGTGTGTATATATATACACGAGTATACACGTGTGTGTCTGTGGATAACAGATCTTAAAAATCTGATGTGTTCCATTCACACGACTTTTTCTACATCTCTGCAAAAAACTATTGTTAAAAAGCTTATGCTTTTATTTATTTCATGCTTATCGAGAAAAATTGCAGAAATAGTCCTATTACTTGCATCCTTGTAAGTAGAAGCGAAATAGGTTAAAGTGATATTCAAAGCTGGTTGCTATGTGACTGAAGTTCCTTGGTTTGTATGGACAGGAGTTGACAAATTCTTGCATCAGAAATGTGTAAGATTTTTAAAGGTGAAACCAAAAACAAGAAATATCTCAAAAACGATGAACTCCACGAAATAAATGCATATAGCATTAATTGTGTGTTTTCACGTGATCTACATTTTGTGTCTGGCAAATTTTTGCCCATCTCTTACGGATTAGCAGTGATGCAAAATTCTGTAAAATTCATCCAAAATAAAGTAGTCTTCAGAGGCCAATCCCAGAAATTTCAAAATATACATATTACTTAATTATATATCTTAATATACGATATTTTAATCAAAATCGTTAGAACCATTTTTGAGGAAATAAAATATTCGAAAATAGATCCATGTAAAGTTTAGTTTGGGGTGGGGGGATTTTTCTCAGGTTCTTCGTGTCGCATCCCTGGAAGATACTAAACTTAAATACCAAGTTTGGTATTTTATTAACTTTTTGTTTTTGAGCTATTGTGTTCACACACGGACACACACACACACGGACCTTTTTCTGAAAATCTTTTTTTGGATTCCGGGGACCCGGTGAAATCTCGGTATCAATTTTTTGGGTGGAGTGCAATACCTTCTCTATACACTATGTACATAGTGCATATAGAAAAAGTAAAAAGAGTTTTTTTAGAAAAAATGTGTGTGTGTGTGTGTGTGTGTGTGTGTGTGTGTCTGTGAACAGCAAAAACGAAAATCTGCTTAAATACCAAACTTAGTATTTCACTTAAGTATCCTTCAAGGATGCAACACTATCCGAAAAGGTTTACAAGAAAATCCTACCACTTCCCACTGCCCTTTACATAGAACATTTATCGAACATTTGGATTTTCTCAAAAATGGCTGCAATTATTTATACTGAAGTACTATAATATGTGTAATGTGTATATTTTCATGACAAACGTATATTTTTAGTTTTCTGGTAATAGCTTCAGAGGCTGTGAGGCCCCCTTCATTCTTAATGGCGTTTTTACCCCATAAACCGCAAGAGATAGACAAAAATTACTTTTTACTTCACAAAAAGTATTTGTCATTAAAACACAATTTATGTCATTCATAGTGATCGGCTTTTAAAAGATTTGACTATATTTTTAGCTATTGTACTGCTTATAAGGAAGCAAGGAATAAGACCAATTGCTGTTAATACTTATCTCGATCAGCATGAACCAGATTGAAGAATAATCTTTTGCAAGAATATTCTTTTTACTTTCTGTACATTGTGTATAGCGAAGGTATTGTAATGCACCCAGAAATTCGATACCGAGATTTCACCGGAAATACATGTTTTGGGTCCCGCTGAATCCAAAAAGAAAAAACATTTTTAGAAAAAGGTCCGTGAGTGCCTGTGGGCAGCATAACTCAAAAACGAAAAGTCGGTTAAATACTAAAATTGGTATTTATTTTGAGCATCTTCCAAGGATACGACACGAAGTTTTTCAAGTAAATCCCCCCACCCCCCAGCTACATTTTGCATGGAAAAATTTTCGAAAATTTTGATTTTTTTCAAAAATGTATCTTAACGATTTTGATTAAAATACCTTATGTTTAAGATATTTTTATGACAAACGGAATGTATATCTTGACCTTTCTGGGAAGCAACTGTGAAGAACTCTTGAGCCTGGATGATTTTTGTAAAGCTGGCAAACAGCAAAATATATACAAAAAGGCACTACACAAAAATGTAGATCGATCTCATTAAAACACACAGTTTATGATATATATCTACTTTTTTTTTTTTTTTGTAACCGTGAACCGTTTTCGATATATTCCGGATTACTGGTTTCAATTTTAAGCCATTTAAACTTTTCTCAAGCTGAAAGACATCTTTCTTCTCGTTTCTCATTTGTTTATTCCTGGCAAGCAAAGTGATTTGATTTCAGTTGTTTCACATAGCGACCGGCTTTTATAGAACGAAACTATCGCTTTAACCCGTCCATTTTCTTATTTCCCATCTGCTTACAAGGAAGCTAGTAATAAGAGTAATTCTGTTTATGTTCATCTTGATTAGCAGCTCGAGGACATCATGTGAATGGAACATAAAAAGAGTTTTTCCCTTATTAATTAATAATTTTTCTCTTATTCCCATAACAATAGATGGGGAATCATTCTGGTCTGAGAGAGTGAGAGAGGAACCGCCTCAGACGGGGATAGAACCCTACACCTCTGAGTTACTAACCAGAATGCAGACCATAGTTGCAGACTTACTTGTTTTGCTGTGGCCAATTTGGAAACAAAATTAATTGATATATCAGTAGTGCGACTACTGATGTTCGTCTGTCTACATCTATATATGGTTAAGAGTATAAAACATGGAAGGCTTAGACCATAGCGAACCGCTAATATTTCTGTTCCGCCATAGGTATGTATGTCTCAGCTGCTGTTCTTAGAAAGCCGCAGACTATCTCTTTGTTCAACATCGTCTCATCGTCATAAATCACAATACTGTTTTCATATTTAATTAAAGGCACCATCCGACAGGAAATTGAACTGAGTTGTAAAATTAACCCTCAACCCCTCTCTCTCTAGCAAACGAAATAAAACTGAATTTGTGTGAAGAGGCATATGTACTTCACTTAGGAAGAATGGAATGATCAAGGGGAGCATGGTTTAGGTTGGGACGTTCGAGGAAGAAAACGATAGACAATTCTGGTATATGCGTGACGTGCATTAGCTACCCAGACAGCAACAAAGAGAATGGAACGCTTTAAACCTGACCATAAACCTATCTGTAAATGATTAGTAGGTCCTTCCACCCGTAACCATATGCGGAGGTCCTGTCAATACGAACATCCTGTCTTCCGCACTATGTCCTTCTTCCCCAAGATTTTAATGACTGGTGTGTTAAGAGGAGGGGGAACAAGGGTTGGCTACCGGACAAAGCACCCGACTGGGTAGACAATGCGTGAGTTTTCTACAGATGAATCTGGTTTCCAAGAAGACTGGGTGTAGTTTTGGGAATGCACATTGGGAGAACCAGAGAACAATTAAACTAAAATAAAAGTGTTGAAAGTCCTACTAGAAGGAGATTGGCATGTTGGGATCTACTGGTTGACCAGAGGAACTGGCAAAACAAGGGCAATCTCCTGGCTAAAGTGTGCGAAGATAGGTCAATTTGATTCAGCTATTCCTTTCCTTTTCTCTATTGTTTCTTTCTGTCACATTTAACTTGCATCTGAAATAAGTATGCACGGTCAACAACCCATGCAGTAAGGTTTCTGTAATAACTGTAATAATTTGACATCAGTAAACATAATTATCTAACTAAAGACACCGCAGTACTTCCGTATCGATAGTTGGGGAATCATTGTGGTCTGAGAGAGAGGAACCGCCTCAACCGGGAATAGAACCCTGTACATCGAGTTGACAAACCAGAATCCTGACCACAAATACAGACTAGTTTGTTTTGTTGTGGCTAATTTGGAAGCAATATTAATCGATATATCAACAGTACGACTACTGGTGTCTCACCATACTGTTTTCATATTTAATCAGCCGACAGGAAATTGAACCGAGTTATAAATTAACATTCTATAGCTTTAGCAAATGATAAAAACTTGAATTGGGGTAAAGAGGTATATATACTTCACTTAATAAGAAAGGAAAGATCAGGAACGGTATGGTTCAGGCTGGGAGGTTGGAGGACAGAAAACGATAGATAATTCTGGTACAGCCGTGGCACGCATTAGCTACCCAGACAGCAACAAACGAATGGAACGCTTTAAACCTGATCATAATGCCTGGGGAAATCTTTAGGCTCTTCCCACTCGTAAGCACTGGCGGCGGTCCTGTCAATACGTAATATGTCTCTCTTCTTCCCCAAGATCTTAATGGTTGGTGTGTTAAGAGGATTCGAACCAAGGGTTGACTATTGCACAAAACACCCGACTGGGTAGGAAACATGCGCGTTTTATAGGAGAATCTACCCATTCTGTGGTTTGCATGACAACTGTGTACTTTTAGGCAGAATGTGCACAGTGGGAGGACAAACTACGTGCGCGAAGACGCATCAATTTATCTCTAGTTATTTCACTTTCTTTTTCGTTACTTTTCTCTTCTGTTTCTTTTTGTCACCTGTAACATGTAACTGAATTAAGCATTTGCGGTCAATGACCCGTGCTGTGTTTGTTAACTTTAATAATTTGACATTAGTAAAGATACCCACAAATGATCTCTGAGTTACAAAACAGAATAGATACTGACCAAGGGTACAGACTAGCTTGTTTTGCTGTGGCCAATTTGGAAGCAATATTAATCGATATATCAGTAGTCAGAGTACTGAAGTCCATCTGTCTACTTAGATATATGGTCAAGAGTATAAAACAGTTAGACCGTATGTCACTGCTAGTATTTCTATTCC
This sequence comes from Hymenopus coronatus, assembly GCA_030762935.1. Taxonomy (NCBI): domain Eukaryota; kingdom Metazoa; phylum Arthropoda; class Insecta; order Mantodea; family Hymenopodidae; genus Hymenopus; species Hymenopus coronatus. The sequence goes on from CM060899.1 coordinate 43,713,635, forward strand.
GCCATAGGTATTTATGTCTCGACTGCTGTTCTTAGAAAGCCAAAGACGATGTTTAACAGTTGTAAAATAACCGTACTGTTTTCATATTTAATTAAGAAACCATCCAAAAGGAAATTGAATTAAGCTTCTCTAGTTCTAGCAAATGAAATAAAATTTAATTGGGTAAAGAGGTATATATACTTCACTTAGTAAGAAAGGAAACATTAGGAATGGCATGGTTTAGGCTGGGAGGTTGGAGGACAAACAGTGATAGAATTCCTGTACAGCGGTAGCTACCCAGACAGCAACAAAGCGAAGTGAACGCTTTTATCAAGACCATTATCCCATCTGTAAATGGTTAGTAGGCCCTTCCCACCGCTAACCATCTTTCCTATTCTGCTTTTTGCATGCATGAAGACTGGGTACACATTTTGGCGGAATAAGCGCAGTGGGAGAACCAGAGAAGAATTGAACTAAAATAAAAGTGTTAAAAGTTCCACTAGAAGGAGATTGACATGTTGGGATCTACTGGCTGACCAGAGGAGCTGGCAAAACATGTTGCAATTTCCGGCTAAATTGCGGGAAGACAAATACATTTTGTTCAGTTTTTGTCACCTGTAACTTGTATCTAAAATATGCATGCATGGTCAACGACCCAGTTTGTTAACTTAAATAATTTGACATCAATGAGGATAATCATCTACCTATTCAAATATAGACACACACAATACTCCCATATCAATAGATGGGGAATCATTCTGGCCTGAGAAAGCGAGAGAGAGGAACCGTCTCAACCGGAGTTACAAACCAGAATACTGACCACAGATGCACACTAGTTTGTTTTGCTGTGGCCAATTTGGAAGCAATATTAATCGATATATCAGTAGTACGACTACTGATGTTCATCTGTCTACTTCGATATATGGTTAGGAGTATAAAACATGGAAGGCTTAGACCATATCGAACCGCTAATATTTCTGTTCCGCCATAGGTATGTATGTCTCAGCTGCTGTTCTTAGAAAGCCGCAGACTATCTCTTTGTTAAACATCGTCTCATCATCATAAATCACCATTAAAAATGTCTCGGCTGCAGTACAAGGAAACGCTTAAGAGTGCAGTTATTTAGTATTCTACAGGCAATGTCATTTGCTTTAAGTGAAGCTCGCAAAGAGGATTACATACATGTCAGTTACCGAGGCTGCAGGAATGAGAGGCATAAATATTCCTCAAGACCAGACGCAGACTGCCAGCAACAAGACGAAAAAGAAAGTCGACGAAAAAAGATGTGAAGGAAGAAGGGGGATAAGAGAAAAGTGAAATGATAGCTACTCCTTACAGCATCCGGGGTTGGGCCTCCTCGGCGGGGGTTCCACCAATGGTGTAGCTGAATGAAATCACGTGATATGCAAAGTGGGCGGGTGTGGGCATGACAACATCTCATTCCGCATGCAAACCCTCACACACATGGTGCGCGAGAGGTGGAGTGAAGCGTTTAAAGTGATCGATACTATACATCGCAGTCGCACTCGTTCCAACTCCGCCCACTACTCACTTTCAAATGCATGCTGCAAAACCTGCACTGCAATATATTCATGTCCTGCCGGGAATGGCCGAGAACCCAAGTACAGCCCACCATTGCAATGTCACCTGTGCGTAACTAATCGACCGAGCGATTAATCGATTCTCGTCTAAGGCAGCGGCTCTCAGCCTTTCCCCAGTTAGTACCAACACAAGATATTACAAAGGAAATGACTAAAATGTTTATGTTTAATTTCTCTAGTTTTGTTTTTTTAACCTCCGATAGTCTATAAATAAAAGACAAGTTCATAGAAAACAATTATTTTATTACTTAAAGTTTTGTACACTTATGGTTACCTTTCAACATAGTCACCGAAAACATTGAGACATTTATCGTACCTGTGTACAAGCTTTGCAATACCCACTTCAAAAAATGTTGCCGCCTATGATTTCAAATGAACATTGACGTTGGTTTGAAAGTGCTGCCCTCTTAGCCACGTCTTCAGTTCAGGGAAAAAGTGAAAGTCGCTGGATGCCAGGGTCAGGACTATACGGCGGATGATCGAAATTGTTCAAGGAGCCGATGGGTTGTGCCAGTAGTGTGTGGACGAGCGTTGTCATGGATCAACACAATTCCTGAAGGCAGCATCCCTCTTCATTTGTTTTGAATGACTCTCCGCAAACGTCGTAAAGTACGAAGATCTTCAAAACAACGTCAATGCTCATTTAAAATCATTGGCGGCAACATTCTTTGAAGCGGGTATTGCAAAGCTTGTGCACAGGTACTATAAATGTCTCAATCTCTTCGGTGATTATGTTGAAAAGTAACCATAAGTGTACAAAAATGTTAATAATAAAATAATTACTTTCTATGAAATTGTTCTTTTATTTATATCCTATCGTTTTAGGGTCTGCTGTATCAAAAATCATTTTTACTTTCCCTACTTAGTACATGGTAGGGAAAATATTGCATTTCACCCAAAAATTTGATACCGAGATTTCACTGGGATACAAGTTTCAAGCTCGCGTCTAGATAAAAAGATCTACCTTTTCTATTTATCTCATAGTACTTAAAGAGATATTGCATTCCACCCAAACATTGGACACATGAATTTCTCTGGGAGTACTCGTTTTAGGCTTCCTTGTGCCTCCACCCCAAAATACCAATGTGTTGTGTTCGTGTACATTTGAAAACTATAACTCAAAAACGAAAAGTCGGTTCAATACCAAACTTGGTATTTAAGATCAGTATGCAATAAGGATGCGACACGAAGATTTTCACGATAATACCATCGGAAAATACCCTTTACATGGAAAAATTTTCGAAAATGTTGCGTTTCTCAAAAATATCTGAAACGATCGTGATTAAAATATCATGTATTAAATGTATTTACATGACAAAAAAACATAAAAACAAAAACGCATACCTTGAAGTCTTTGGGAATAGCCTCTGAAGTTAGTCTTAATTCTGCATGATTTTTGCATAACTTGTAATCCATAAGAGGTGGACAAAAACTTTCTACACAAAAAATGTAGATGTCCTCTAAAAACCCAATTTACATTATATATATTATAGTATATATAACCGAGATTCTAACTCGAACCCCTTGAATATGACGCGTTAACACAGCACTACAGAGGCGGACTCTAAAATTATTTTGTTCGTTAGGGACGCTGTCAATTTTCAGGATCATATCAGCGTCGTCGATGTGCCGGAATTTCGTCCTGTGGAATTATTTTACATGACAACAAATTTACTGATTTAGGGCTGTCATTTTTAAACAAACTTAAAAACCATGGTTTGGACCGGGTTTGTATCCGCGCCCAACCAGCGCCCAAACAACTGAGTCACCCAGACCAACAAAGAAATAAGTTTATGCTGTAAGAGTCAACATAAGCAATAATCTACTTATATACTTATAAGGAAGGTTTGTGCCATATAACTTTGCCTGGAATCTCTTATCTATTACGTGCCTAGTCACCGGTCCTCTTCTGTTGTGATGCTATAGGCGGTTGTACCGTACAAAGTATTTCCTTATTTAATTTGAATATTTACGTTAGTACCTCAGAAGAGAGTTGTCAAATTTTCATTTTCATAACCACATGATTCAAATATATTATGTAACAAGAGTTAATACATCTAAAATACTGTAACTACATTTTTATCAACAAATATATAGGAAGATCATTTGTTTTAAACCTGCCTTTCGGATGACGAAAGCACATACATATCCATAATGGACACTTAAATCACTTTTATCGTCTACATTGCATTGCATAAGCATTGTACCGTGTGACCCAAAAACATCCAAACCACTGCGCACACGAAACATAGTAACACACAGCTGCTGTACGTAAGGTCACGGTAGTGTCTTGTTTTTCTCTGCTCTGAAAGTGCAGTATTGAGCTGCCGGTGATATCGTATGGTTGAGTTATTGCCAGAGGGCTTTATTATTTTGTCCACAAAGTGTATTAGGCTCAGCATTTGTTTTCTACTACCCAGCGTATATTTATTTATGACGTGTTAACACATTTTGTGAGTGGACTGTCAATAGTGTATACAATGGCGAAATCGATTCACGTTTAATATTTTTCATGGATATGTATGTGCTCAAAATAATCGTTATTGGAACTCTGAGAAACCTAATATTGTTCATGAAATACCCCTTCATGAAGAAAAAATTAATGTATGGTGCGCCATTAGTGGAGATTGTCTTCGTGTCAACAGTTTTACAATTTTATCTAACCCCCCCCCCCCTTTTAGAGCATTAACAGACAAGGGACGTGATTTTGCCCTTTTTAAACAAGACTCTGTAACATCTCATACAGCCAATCTGTTCCAGGACAGAATTATTAGTAGAGATTTGTGGTCCCCCGATTTAACCCCCTGCGATTTCTATCTCTGGGGTAACTTGCAGTATTTTTCAGAACATGATGACCCTGAACGTGATTTTGAAGTTTGGGATTAGATAGTTTGCGGTTGGAAACAAACTTTCTCAAACTCTCCACTTGCTGGTACCTCAAATGGGCGCGAACCTCGACTTGCAAGCAGAGTCTTCGAGTCTCCAGAAAACAGAGATTTTACTACGCTGCCTCTCACCCCTAGAACAGACTCATGTTTTGTTTGCTAATGATTATTGCCCTGTGGCAGGGGTGAGCGGTCCCCTTTGAAGGTCATTATGTTTTGAAGAAAACTATTAAGCATAAAGTGTACCAGACAAACCCACACACCCTGCAAGAATTAAAACAAAATATCCACCTAGAAATTGCCAGCATTTCTGAACGTGAGCTACAGCGAGTGATGGATAGTCTCCTAAAGAGGTGGCAAAAATATATGGATAACGACGGTGGCCAGTTTCAGCATCTCCTTTCATAATGTTGGTCAGTAAAGCCTTTAAAAGTAGTTTTTAAAATGTTGCATGGTGTCATCCTCGCCTTTCTATAATAGCGGCAGACGGCAACGAGCGCCGAGGGCGCGGACAGGCAAAACACCGAAGAAGCCGGTTCGGACGTTTTTGGATCACTCGGTATATCGCCATTCAAAAGTGTACTTAGCCATAGAGGGGAAAGGGGTAAGGAATTGTGCGCGGAAGAATATGCTCCAGGGGGCAACCTTATAAGAAACAAGGATTAATATAAGCACTATCAATAAGAAGCACTAAAATACATAGAAAAATCAGATGTGTTACATTCACATGACTTTCTCTACATCTCTGTAACAAATTATTCTTAAAAAGAGTATTATTCTAATCACTTCATGCTAATCAAGAAAAAAATAGCAAAAATGGACTTATTACTTGCTTCCACGTAAGCAGAAGGGAAAGGAGGAAGTATCATAGACTAAAGTGATAGTCGAAAGCTGGTTTCAATGTGACTGTAATTCCTTTGTTTGTATGGACTTGACATATTTCCGTGCGAGAAAAGTATAAGTGTTTTAAAAGCTGAAAACAATAACAAGGAATACCTCAGAAACGGTCAGCTCTACAAAAACAGTACATGTCATAAATTATGTGTTTTAATGAGAGCTACATTTTTTTGTGTTGTAAGTTTTTGTCTATCTCTTACGACTTACCAATCGTGCAATATATACATGTTATTTGTCATGTAAATATCTTTAACATACCATATTTTAATAAATATCGTACCGCCATTTTTGACAAAACCAATTTTTTTTCCATGTAAAGGTTAGTTGGGGTTAAGGGATGTTCTTGAAAGTCTTCCTGTCGCACCCTTAGAAGATATTGTACTTAAATACAACACACTAACAGAGAGACTGACAGACACACACATACATTTTTCTAAAACTGGTTTTTTATTCAGGGAGTCTCAAAACATGTATTTCCGGTGAAAAAATCTGGGTGCACTATGTACATAGTACGTGTAGAGAAAGTAAAGAAGCATTCTTGTAAAAAGGTCTGTGTCTGTGCGTGTGTGTGTGTGTGTATGTGTGTGTCTGGACAGCATAGCTCAAAAACGAAAAATCCGTTAAACATAAAAGTTGGTATTTAAGTTTGGTATCTTCCAAGGATGCGACACGAAGATTTTCAAGAAATTCCCTCCACCCCCAACTATCCTCTACATGGAACCTTTATCGAAAATATTGATTTTCCAAAATTGACTCGAACGATTTGATTAAAATATCGTACATTTAAGATATTTACATGACAAACAAAATGTATATCTTGAGGTTTTTGGGAAGAGATATCTTTATTCTAGATGAATTTTGCAGAAGGTTGCGTAAGTAGTAAATCATAAGAGATACAAAGCTTGTAGAGCTCGTTAAAGCACACAGTTTATCTTATAAACATTTTCGTAGAACGTAACGTTTTTGAGACATTGCTTGTTAATGGGTTCAGCCTTAAAATACTAATACTTTTCTCATAAGGGATTTTGTCAACTTCTGGTCATACAAACAAAGGCACTTCAATCACATGGCAACCTAGCTTTTAAAAGATTTGGCTATCACTTTAGCCTAGTGTACTCCCTTATTTCGCTTCTACTTAAAAGGAAACAAGTAATAAAGCTCTTTATGCTGATCTTTTTACTCGATTAGCGTTAAGTAACAGAAGAATAAGCTTTTTAACAATAATACATTGCATAGATGTAGAGAAAGTCATGTGAATGTAACACATCAGATGTTTTAAGTATTAGTGGATATTATTGCATTCTCAACTTGAATTATGACGAAACGAAGATGCGTTGGTATTTAAAATTCCAAATTATTGTAAAATTCAATAGTATTACTTAAAATAGAATATCATATTAGTATTTGTTAATGTTAAAAAGTAATTTTCGTATTTTTGATAAAAAAAATAGGGATTTTCACTATAGTGTCCGCTTAAGAAGAGTCGAAATGGGATTTTCATTTTCATGTTTTAAATGCATATGAATATTTCAAATCTCCCGCTCATTTTGTTATAACTTTCATAGAGGTCGCTAATTGCAAATAGTTTGAAACTATTGTTTAGAATAATCCTGTGTAGTAGCTTTCTAGAACATTTTGATATACTCACTTCGTAAAACATCAATAGCTTTGTGAGTATTGGTGTTAAAGAAGAGACATGTTTTTATTTTGATCGGAAAGTTTTACTTTAGCTATTGGCAACATTGACATCCCACTCATACTTCTTTCGTGTGAGAGTTTTGAAGTACTGCGAATCTGTGTTTGGAAAATTAGGTTGCATTTTTTTGTTAAATTTCTGAAGAGGTAAAATTGTCTATACAAATGCTCCATTATCTCAGAAACTAATTGACACAAGGTCTGAAATTTTTACCACACATTTGCACCTAAATGGGCTTTATTTCAACGAGAAAAATTATGTGCATCTGGATTAGTTTTTTTTTTTTTTAATTTAAAAAAAAATAATTTTTCAATAAAAATTTAAGAGCATTATTAATAATCTGATGTGTTGCACTCACATGACTTTCTCTAGCTGCTCCACAAAACTCCTACAAAAGATTATTCTTCTTTGTACACAATGCTAATCAAGATAAATGTTAGCAGAATGTTATTACTTAGTTCTTTATAAGAAGAAGGGGACAAAGGGAATGCGCTATACTAAAGTGATTGTCAAATGTTTTAAAATCTATCGCTATGCGATTTTCATTGCATATCACTTCTTTGCTTGGCCAGGAGTAAAGCAAAAGAAAAACAGACACTTCCTGTGTGAGAAAAGTGTAAGTACTTCACAATTGAAACCAATAACAAGGGACATCTCGAAAACGGTTACCTCCACAACAAAAACGTAAAGGACAAAAATTGTGTGTTTTGTCATGAGGTACATTTTCTGTGTAGTGCGTTTTTTTTATCTCTTACGGTTTAGCCGTTAAGCACAATTTACGAAAATTCATCTAGAATAAAGAGGTCTTCAGAGGCTATTCCCAAACAATTCTAGATATAGATAAATTTTATTTCGGACATAAATAGCTTTAATATACGGGATTTTAATCAAAATCGTTAGAGCCATTTTTAAGAAAATCAAAATTTTCGAATTTTTTTCCATGTAAAGTGTAGTTTGTGGTGGGGGGATTATTTTAAAATCTTCGTGTCGCATCCTTGGAAGATATTAAACCTAAATACCAATTTTGGTATTTAACGGTCTCTTTGTTTTGGGGCTATGCTGTCCACAGACACACACACACACACACACACACACACACACACACACACACACACACACACACACACGGACTAGGAGACCCCTAAACATATATTTCCGGTGAAATCTCGGTATCGAGTTTTTGGGTGCATTACAATAACTTCTCTATCCCTATGTACATTGTACACATGGGGCTAGAGAAAGTAAAAAGATAATACCTTTCCTACTAATAAACAGATGTATTCTATTTTTCATCAATCAACAGTAAAATATATCTTGAAAAATGTAAGTATTTCAAATAGTTACTGAGATAGTGGGTCAAAGTTTAACATGGGCAAGATAAGTCATTCCGACTCCCCTTAAGGCACTAAATGTTTGTGTATATCTTCAAATCTTAATCACATCTCTCCCCAAAATGCTTCACTATTTGCTTACTACTGCTCCAAATATCATCTATGCCATTGTATTCTAAAATGCTTCTGTCCACCTTTTATCGCTTAAGAGATGATAGTTGATAAATAGGACACAGTTTTAGTCAGTTATTCATTCCAAATTTAAATCCCATACAATATTTCAGAAGTTTCCCCATAAGTAAATTTAGCGGGGGGGGGGGGCGACTCGTCCTATTTCTATTTCAGCAACCTCTTTTATTGTTGAAAATGAAGAGTCCATGTAACATTTATACATCCGCCACTATACGACTATATACTATTTCTAATCATTTTAGTCGCCCTCCGTGGTGTAATGGTTACCATGCTAACTTCATACACCCAAGGTCGAGGGTTCAAAACCAGCGGAGGACAATGGATTTTTTCGGGCGTAAAAATTCTTAGCATGACTTCCTTCGGAAGGGAAGTAAAGCTGTGGGTCCCGTGTCGTAGATTTACGGCACGTAAAAGAACCTCAAGCCTGATAAGAGAGGCCTCTGAGCAAAATTAAGCGATCTTTCACGCCCAATATAGAATGGGACGCTGAGAACCACAGCAGTTAAAGAGCGTCCATAAATAACAGGCCATTTCATTTCATTTCTAACCATTTTACCTCTAATTGTTTTTTTTTCTTTGCTTTCTCTACACGTACTATGTAATAGTGTATATAGATGCTATTGTATTCCGCCCAAAAATTCGAAGTCGTGGTTTCACCGGAAGTAAGTTTTTTAAGGTCTTCTGAGCAATGCTGTCTTTGGGCAGCATTGTTCAAAAAGCAAAAGTCTGTTAAACATCAAACTTGGTATTTATGTTAAATATCTTCCACAATGCGACACGAAGATTTTCAGGAAAGTTCTGCCAAGTACTCTTTAGATGGAATATTTTTTCGAAAATGCTGATTTTCTCAAAAATGCCTCAACGACTTTGATTAAAATACTGTATATTAAAGATGTTTACAATAAAAATCTGATGTGTTCCTTTCACATGACTTTCTCTACATCACTGCAAAAAATATTATTAAAAAGCTTATGCTTCTATTTTCTTCATGCTAATCGAGAAAAAATTAGAAAAAATAGTGTTATTACTTTGTTCCTTGTAAGTACAAGCGAAATAAAGGAGTGCCATGGGTTAAAGTGATAATCAAAAGCTGGTTGCTATGTGACAATGTTTTTAAGGACACGAGTTGACAAATTCCCGTATGAGATAAGTTTTTCAAAGCTCAAATTAATAACAAGGAACATCTCAAAAACGATCAACTCCACGAAAAAATGTATATTATATAAATTATGTGTTTTAAGGTGATCTACATTTTTTTGTGGTAAGTTTTTGTCCATCTCTTACGGTGTAGCAGTTATGCAAAATTTCGTAAAATTCATCCAGAATAAAGTAGTCTTCCGAGGCTACTCCCAAAAATTCAAGATATATATTTTATTCGTCTGGTAATTATCTTTAACACAGGATATTTTAATGAAAATTGTTATAGTCATTTTTGAGAAAATCAAAAATATCGAAAAAAGTTCCATGTAAAGGGTACTTGGGGGTGAGGGATTTTCTTTAACATCTTTTTGTCGCATCCTTGGAAGATACCGAACGTAAATACCAGATTTGGTTTTTAACGGAGTTTTCGATTTTGAGCCACAGACACACACACACACGGACATTCTTCTAAAAATGCTTTTTTTTAATCAGGGGGTCTCAAAACATGTATTTCCTGCGGAATCTCGGTATCGAATTTTTGGGTGCATTGCAATATTTCTCTATACACTATGTACATAGTATGTGCAAAAGTAAAAATGTTCATTTCGAATGAATTTTGCTGAATTTTGAATAACTGGTAAGAAATACACAAAAACGTACTGCACAGAAACGTAGATCTCGTTAAAACACATAGAGATAATGTATTCATTGCTTTCAATTTTAACCTGAAGCTTTTCTCAAACGGAAAGGCGATTTTTCTTTTCGCCTTTGTTTCGTTTACTCCTGCAAGCAAATAGAATTGAATTTCAATTGGTTATTATAGCGACTGGATTTCAAAATATTTGACTATTGCTTTAGCCTGTGCAAACAAAGGAGTAATAAGACCAATTCTGGTAATGTTTAGCTTGATTAGCATTGTGTACTTAAGAGAATAATCACTTATAAGAAAACTGCTTGTGGAACAGCTAAAGGAAGTCATGTGAATGGAACACATCAGTTGTTTTTACTTACTCTAGCCCGCATATACAATGCATATAGTGTATAGAGAAGGTATTGTATTACAACCAAAAATTCGATTTCAATATTTTACCGGAAATATGTGTTTTGGGGTCCTCTGAGCCGGAAAAAAAGCATTATTAGAAAAAGGTCCGTGTGTCTGTATCTTTTTGTGTCTGTGGACAGCACTGCATAACAACGAAAAGACCGTTAAATACCAAACTTGGTATTTAGGTTTGGTATCTTCCAAGAATGCGACACGATAAGTTTCAAGAAAATACCTCCAAGACAAACTACCATTTACATTCATTATGGCTTCACGGGTGATCAGCCGTTTCAGGTGTATAAAATCCAAGCTGTCGACCATCAGGGACTGAGCATGACCATGGAGTGTGCAATGGTTGAAAGCTTGGATTTTATACACCTGACACGGCTGATCACCCGTGAAGCCATAATGAATAACATTCGCCGTGAAAGCTTCAAGTCTTACATTACCACTTACATGGCAAAATTTTCGAAAATGTTGATTTTCTCAAAAATGTCTGTAATTTTTTTTATTAAAATCTCGTATATTTAAAGCTATTTACATCCCAAATAAAATGTGCATCTTGAATTTTCTGGAATAGCGTCTGAAGACATCTTTAAACTGGATGAATTTTGACGAATCTTGCCTAACTGCTAAACCGTGCGATAGACAAAAGCTTACTAAACAAAAAACTGTAGATCTTGTCGAAACACACAATTTTTGTCCTTTACGTTTTTGTTGTGGAGGTAACCGTTTCCGAGATATTCCTTGTTATGGGTTTCAATTGTGAAGTACTTATACTTTTCTCAGACAGGAAGTTTTCTTTTGTTCTACTCCTAGCCAAGCAAAGAAGCGATTTGCAATGACAATCGCATAACGATAGCTTTTAAAACATTTGACTATCACTTTAGCCTAGTGTATTCTCTTAGTTGCCTTCTACTTATAAGGAACTAAGTAATAAGAACATTCTGTATATGTTTATCTCGATTAACATTGTATAGAGAGTTGCCCTCCGTGATATAATGGTTACCATATTAACTTCATATATCTAAGGTCGGGGGTTCAAACCCGGCGGAGGGCGAAGCATGGTTCCTTCGGAAGGAGAGTTAAGCTGTTGGTCCCGAGTCGTAGATCTACGGCTTGTAAAAGAACCTCAAGCCTAATGAGAGGTCTCTCAGCAAAATTGAACGGTCTTTCACGCCCAGTATAGAATGGGACGCTGAGAACCACAGCAGTTAAAGAGCGTCCATAAATAACACGACATTTCTTTATTCTGTAGAAAGAAGAATAATCTTTTGTAAGAAGTTTGTAGAGCAGCTAGAGAAAGTCATGTGACTGTAATATATTATATTTTTACTTTCTTTACACGTACTATGTACATAGGGTATAGAGAAGGTATTGCACTCCACCCAAATATTCGTTACCGAGATTACACCGGAAATATACGTATCCAAAAATAGTATTCTCAAAAAAAGGTCCGTTCATGTGTGAGTGTGTGTACGTATACGTGTGTCTGTGGACATAATAACTCAAAAACGAAAAGTCGGTAAAATACCAAACTTGGCATTTAAGTTTAGTATCTTCCAGGGATGTGACACGAAGATTTTGAGAAAAATTCTCCCACCCCCAACTATCCTTTACATAGAACTTTTTTCGAAAAATGGCTCCAACGATTTTGATTAAAATTTCGTATATTAAATATATTTACCTGGCAAATAAAATGTATATTTTGAATTTTCTAGGAATAGCCTCTGAAGACTACTTTATTCTGGATAAATTTTACGGAATTTTGCATAACTGATAAACCGTAAGTGATGGACAAAAACTTAGCACACAAAAAACGTAGAGCACGTTAAAGCTCACAATTTATGTTACATACATTTTTTTCGTGGAGTTGATCGTTTTTTTAGATATTCCTTCTTTTTGGTTTCAGCGTTAAAAAACTTACTTTTCTCATACGGGAATTTGTCAGCTCCTGTCTATACAAACAAAGAAACTTCAATCACATAGCGAACAGCAAACAGTGATAGTCAAATATCACTTTAACCTATGGTACTCCCTTATTTCGCTTCAACTTAAAAGGAAGCAAGTAATAAAACTATTTCTGCTAATTTATTCTCGATTAGCACGAGGTAAATAGAAGCATAAAATTTTTAACAATAATTTGTTGTAGTGATGTAGGGAAAGTCATGTGAATGGAACACATCAGATTTTTTGTATAAGCATCCTTTGATGATTGATAGGGTTAGTGGCCGGTCTCACGATTCGAATTCAGGACATCCCTACAGTAAGCCAAGCTCTAGAGATAGTAAAAAGAGGCATGGTGCGGTGACTATGAAAGCGGAAAATGGACTTCTTGCAATGTATTAAAATAATTGGCTTCAGATATCACGTGAAACTGTCTCTTTAAAGGTATTTTCTACCTGTTTTTTCTTCATTTTTGATAACCAGTAGCTAAAGTGATAAATTACTTGACAACTAGTGCCAGAGAAGGTAAACCACAGCTTTGTCTCTCAGTGATACATCGACTTTTGCGGTAATAAAGTATTAGTATTAGTGGTCAACCGCTTTGTGCATTTGTACTGCACTGGATAATTATTTCAGTAGCTCTCTTGTTTGTTTCAGTGTTACATCACTAATTCACCACTGAGTATAGTGAAATTAGTATTAGATGCTGTTATGTTTATTGGCAGGTGCGGCGGTAGCGGGCTCGTTTCCCGCGTACAGGTTTTGGATATTAAGGAATGGTGAGGAGATGCTCAGGATTCTTTTGGAATGGAATCTTTCTCAGGTGTGGTAAGACAAAAGTGATTTTCTTCGAGCTCCAGATTACTATTGAGCTCAAGTATTCATTTTATTCCGCCTTTACTGCCGTCGAACACACACGCATTCCTCCTAAATGTTCCCCTTTTCAACTACGCTTTACGCGACCGCACCTATCATTCCTTATTACTTTTGACAGCCTTCTGCTGCATCAAACAAACAGTGTTTTGTCGCGGCCCTGTGTAGCCCGATCATTTCTACCGCGGACTCAGCTATCACGTGTTACCTCCCCGAATGTCCCATGCCTAGTGAATTCGACCGTATTAAATAAACACGAATATAGTAGCCCGATCGACTCCACTACGAACCCAAATATCCCATCTTACTTCCGCGAAAGTTCCATGGCAAGTGTAAAAGTGTCGCTCGACCTGTAAGTTTCTGTTTTCCTTGTTAGGTCCACCCTTGGGAAACTCACCCCTTCAGTTCAATGTCCTTCCCTTAACGGTACTATTCTACCTGCGTTGCTTTTCAACTTGTGACAACTGTTTGTCCTTGCCTTCTTAGACGTGTTTTACAATATTTCTTCCCTGATCATTTTCAATGTACATTTGTCCCCTCTTAGTATAATTTATATTACATTGGCTATAATTTATATCTCCCTTTTAGATAGCTTTTATCCCCGTGACATGACATGTACTGCCTCACAGGGCTCGGTATTTAGTTATTTCTTCCTTTGTTTAAATTGAAATTGAGTTTTATTTATGGAAACTCTTCAGCTATTGCTGTCTTTAGCCTTCCATTCTACCAGCTGGCACTACAGCGCCATATTTCACGTGTGCAGATAACATTTCGTACCATAAAAGTGTTGCAAAATTTAACGGGGCAATTGAAAGCAAACACCGGTCAGTGGCGGGTGGGAAATATATAATGGTGACCTTGCACCCAAGAACAGTGTAATAATACAGTGCTTTAAAGTGAGCTTTCTTTCTTTGAATAAATCCATCTACCAGCATTTACCAATAGCTATTTTTGTAATTACTATTATTGTTATTATTTTTATTACATTTATACAGTAAAGCACTGCGTCCTCTCATGCATGGATTTTGTTACACTTAACGAATCAGAAGAAACGAGAAGATAATTGTGCGCGGAAGGGTAAGTAAGAGCGGAGCAAATTTATATGAAACAGGGATGGGTATGTTATTGAATATCGCTGTTGTAAATTGGTAAAAGAAATATTTACGGAAATCAGTCCTGGTATCGTGAGCTAGCCTCGTCATCAGAGTTAGATTTAGTTAGTTACGTGCTATAACTCTTAAGTGAAACATAGGGCATCGTTACGATGTTTCCGTGATCGGATTTGAGTTTCTAGTTCGTGAGTTCACCACTATGCGCCATGGAGAGGAGAGTTTAGCTCGTCGCCCACAGATGGCACTATGGGATGAACTTTTGCACAGGAGCCCTCTTCTTTCAAGATATGGAGTTCAACTTTTGGTTTCCGGAGTAGGTAATATAATGTCAAAGCTAGTCACTAGAACAAACTAATACACAAACGCGATTTAGCGTGTCACTCAATCAGTTACATTCATAAATCACTTAAGGCCATATTTACATGGTATCTCTCTACTCATTCCTCAATTGTTTTGATGTTTTCGTTTGGACACAAGCGTAAGGTATGTGCATTCATTCATTTACCAGAAATGCAGTCAACAACTATAAACAGGCAGAAAATAGAATCTTAGTGCAGAAAAAAATCGTCATTGGAGTTGCACAATGAAATAAAATGTGGGTGGGGTAAAGAAACATATATTTTAGAATTGGGTATGAAACAAAGTTCGGGAAAAGCGTGACTCAGGTTGGGAGAGTAAAAAACTAGTAACGTAGTTGATGAAGCTGGTAGGAGGATTTGCCCATATGCGGGGATCAGGAAGACTGGACGCATATTTTGGCAGATTGCGTGCAGATGGAGAATGTTAGGAAACAAATATTGCCGGAAGTATTTTTAGTTTCAAACATATGAAGGACAGCATTCTGGGATTTGATTCTAAACAGCCAAAAGTAGCCAAGCCTGGGCACATATTTAATGGAAGTTCGTGCACTAAGAGATAAAATAGTTGTGTAAATATTGTATAGACTTATTTGGTGTTTGAGTAATTTATATGTGTGAATACGTGTGTGTAGCTGTGAGTGCAAGTGTGTGTGTATTTCCAATGCTATAAAGATATATAAAATAGATATGTAGATAATATTTTAAATGCAAGTATTTTAGACATCATGTACGAAAACCCGACCCATGCACCTGTGTGACGCAAATATTGTATTACTGTAAACTTAATAAATACCACCACCACTTTTTTAATCTATATCATGATAATTGAAATAAATATCCGCAGAAATTTGTCTTATTACTTACTGCCTTCCTTTTAGTAGAAGGAAAATAAGGGAATACACTAGACTAAAACGATAGTCAAGTTTTTTAAAAGTTGGTTACCATGTGACTGAAACTCGTTTTCTTGGTCAAGAGTTGACAAATGATTATATGTATTTTAAAACCGAAAGCAATAACAAAGAATATCTAAACATGGTCAACTGCAAGAAAAAATATGAGATCAATTGTGTGTTTAAATGAAGTCTACATTTTTGTGTAGTAAGTTATAGTTTTTCTCTTACGGTTTATGAAAAAGTCATCCAGGATGAAGAGGTCTTCATAGGTGATTCCCAGAAAATTCTAGGTATACGTTTTACATGTCATATACATTTGTTTAATATACGATATTTTAGATAGGTAGTCAGACTGAAAAATTCAATGCCATAGCCTAGATTTGAACCAGGGATCTCCCGGTCTCTAGCCGGTTGCTCTACCTCTGAGCTACCATGGCAACGTGCTCGCATAGCATTGCATTTCTAAACTGACTCGCATGTTTTCCCGGTAAACCACAACATGATCTCAAATTATTGTGAGATGGCAACCCCAATGGCGACTTACAATGTTGTAAGTACTTTAAGTCCCAGGACTCATAGTATAGCCAACTATTATGGTCAATTAGTATTGATTTAATTGTTTTTCACACAAGCCGTGTGTAGGACTGAAATTGCATAGGTAGAGTCGGACTGAAAAATTCAATGCAATAGCGGGCATTTTGCAATGGTAGCTCAATGGTAGAACAGCCTCCTAGAAACCGGGAGATCCGTGGTTCAAATCCCGGCTATGGCATTGAATTTTTCAGCCTGACTCTATCTAACCAACTCCTGTCCTACACACACTTATGTGATAAAAACAATTAAATCAATGCGGTATTTTAATCAAATTTTAATCAAAGTCACACTGTTTTTTGAGAAAAACAAAATTTTCGAAATTTTTTTCTGCTTTGGGGTGCGAGGATTTTCCTCAAAATCTATATGTCGCATCCTTTGAAAATTTGAACTTAAATACCAAGTTTGGTATTTTACTGACTTTTTGTTTTTAATTTAGTGCGTTCACGGACACATACGGGCGCATGAAAACACGGACGGATCTTTTAATAAAATAGTTGTTTTTTTTATTCAGGGGACCCTAAAAAGTTTCCAGTGAAATCTTGGTATAAAATTTTTGGGTGAAATGGAATACCTTCTCTATCTATGTATTAAGTGGAAGAAGTAAAAATCTGGGGTTCCATTTACATGACTGTTCTACAAACAAACTATTCCTACCACAAGTAATTCCTTTAACTACATAATGCTAAACAAGATAAGCATTACCAAAAATAATCTCAAAATCTGGCTCCTTATAAGTAAAAGGTAAATAAGGAATACACTGGGCTAAAGCGACAGTCATACTTTCAAAAGCTGTAGCTATGCGATTGAAGTTGAAATATGGTTCTGTTTTACGGTCAGGAATAAACCAAAACAGATACTAAACGATAAAGTTTTCCTGTGTGAGAAAAGCTTAAGTATTTTTAACACTGAAACCAATAATGGTTAATATCTCTAAAATGGTCAACTCAAAAGAAAGAAAAAAATTTTTGAACGAAACCTACATCCTTTGTGTAGTATGTAACTTTCTGTCTATCTCTTATGGTTTAGCGGTTATGCAAGTCATTCAGAATGAAGAGGACTTCAGGGCTAATGTCAAAAAATTCGGAATTTACATTTTATTTGCTATGTAAACATCTTTAATATGCACCATTTTAATCAAAATCCTTAGAGTCATTTTAGAAAATGGAACATTTTTAAAAACGTTTCATGTAAAGGGTAGTTTGGGGTAGTAAATTTTCCTCTAAATATACGTTTTCCTTGGTATTTAAGTTTAGTAACTTCCAAGTTTGGTATTTTACAGACTTTTCGTTTTTAAGTTATGTGTTTACACAAACACACACATCTTTTTCTAAAATACTTTTTCTACGACCGAGCGTAATTGTCTGGTTTACGAGCTCATTTCAGATCGCAAAATTGATTTTCACGAAATCCACGCGCAAAGAAGTGCAGCAAGCGTCAAGTAATTTTCTTCCAATTTTATACTCGCCAAAATAATTCACAATATTAGTGTGTATATATCACTGATCAACAAACACCATTTCATAAATTTCTCATATTGTGCCTCATAAACTTTTCGGGAACTAGCAGATAGTAAATTTGATTTTTCTTCTTTCGCAGCTCTAAGGATATCATAACTCTCAAAAGCTACCCTTTTCTCAAAATACATCACAGAGCAACAATAAAATTGGTTTGTCATGGCCTGCTATAAGCGTACACTCATCGCGCCCAGCAATAACCCTTGGTGAATGGTTCAAACTTAACCTCATATTTATTTCATACTTCATTGCTTTTCTTTTAATTTCAGATAAAACATTGTATGATACGCAAACGTGAAGTTTATTTCTGATTCTCGCTAATCTCTCGACTGCGTCTCGTTTCACAATATTTCCGCTCCAATTAAAACCAAAACTTTACGCTCTTTTATCATAAATAACTATATTTACTTTCTCTGCACGTACTATGCATATAGTGTATAGAGAAGGTATTGTATTGTACCCAATTGATCGGTAAGGAGATTTCAACGGAAATACATGTTTTGGGACAACCTGAAAAGAAATCATTTTTAGGAAACTGTGTGCGCGCGCGTGTGTGTGTATGTATGTATGTATGTATGTATGTATGTATGTATGTATGTATGTATGTATGTATGTATGTATGTATGTATGTATGTATGTATGTATGTATGTATGTATGTATGTATGTATGTATGTATGTATGTATGTATGTATGTATGTATGTATGTATGTATGTATGTATGTATGTATGTATGTATGTATGTATGTATGTATGTATGTATGTATGTATGTATGTATGTATGTATGTATGTATGTATGTATGTATGTATGTATGTATGTATGTATGTATGTATGTATGTATGTATGTATGTATGTATGTATGTATGTATGTATGTATGTATGTATGTATGTATGTATGTATGTATGTATGTATGTATGTATGTATGTATGTATGTATGTATGTATGTATGTATGTATGTATGTATGTATGTATGTATGTATGTATGTATGTATGTATGTATGTATGTATGTATGTATGTATGTATGTATGTATGTATGTATGTATGTATGTATGTATGTATGTATGTATGTATGTATGTATGTATGTATGTATGTATGTATGTATGTATGTATGTATGTATGTATGTATGTATGTATGTATGTATGTATGTATGTATGTATGTATGTATGTATGTATGTATGTATGTATGTATGTATGTATGTATGTATGTATGTATGTATGTATGTATGTATGTATGTATGTATGTATGTATGTATGTATGTGAAACTTAATACTAAAATCAGAAAGAAGACAAATAGAAGAATTTGAAGAACGGTACTATAGGAAAATGCTGAAAATTAGTTATACTGCTAAAATTACCAATGAAGCAGTTCATGAGGTAGCAAAAGGAGAAAGAGAGAGAACTTTGGAGACAAATACGACGAAGAGGAATAAAATCAGTATATGCAACTTAAGTGTGTGCGTATAAAGGCAAATGCAATATTTAGATTTAAAACTCAATTTAATAGAAACAAGTGTTCAGAATTAATACTATTGCACTTAGATCAAATAATATTAGTTTAGAAATTAAGAAGAATTTCTTGAAAACATATATATATATCGAGCATAATACAACAATATATGATCATCATCACAACTGGAGATAGTTTGGCCCTAAATGGACCATTTTGACCCAACTTAGGAAAATATTATTTTATAAATATACACATATATTTTATTTTATGTTGTACATAAAATTGAAATTTGGAATCACTACTCTCATATTTTATAGAGGAGCTTGACACTTGGAGAAACGTATTAATTCTGGGATTATGACAATTCAAACATGAACATTACAATCTTAAGAATCTGATGTGTTCCATTCACATGACATTCTCTACATCCCTATAACAAATTGTTGTTAAAAAGCTTGTTCTTTTATCTACTTCATGATAATCGAGATAAAAAGTATTACTTACTTGCTTGTAAGTAGGAGGGAAATAAGGGAAAACACTAGGTTAAAACGATAGTCAAATCTTTTAAAAGTTGGTTGCTCTGTCATTGAAATTCCTTTCTTTGCAAGGTTTTAAACCCAATGGCACAGCAACTCAAAGTCGGAGCAAGGCTTACCGCTGCGTCCTCCATCTCCGCCCATTACATGTGTCTAGGATGGGATGCAATATTGGAGGGTGGGACGTGGTTAGAGCTCCGAGTCCCTCCCGGCCGGTTAATGCGGTCCTATACGCGGCTTGTGTGAAAAAACAAGTTATCCAATTTATCCAAATGTTAATTAAGCAAGAAATCTTCATTGTGCGCTTGTAGACTTTAAGAGGGCATCTGACTATCAATCGAAATGCATTACGGCATGAACTACGCAGAAAGAGATTATCAGGTAAAATAATTAGAGCATTGAAGGCAATCTATCAAAATGTGGAATTCTATGTAAAGTACGACAGAAAAAGATTGTTGGAGAGCTGCCTAAGTGATAGAGGCGTGAGGCAGGGCTGCATTTTATCTTCCTTACTCTTTAATCTCCTTATGGATGATATTACTGACGCAATGCTAGCAGAGAATTTATATGCGGACGACTAAGTGTTGTGTTCTATGATAGTTAACGGACTGCAACGAGGACTGGAGAAACTTAAAGACTATTACAGTTAATGAGAATAAGACTAACGTAATACTTTAAAAAATAGTTCTATTTGTAGCAAGGAGGACACCTGGACATATGCAGGTCAGACACTGGATATTTTAAATATTTTTGTGTACTTAGAACTCACAATGAACGGAAAATGGACAAAACACATTGACATTACGAAATACATGGTAAGGGTGAAAGCAGCAGAAAAAATTAAAATGGAGTTTTAATTATGGACGCTCTTTAACTGTTGTGGTCCCATTCTGTATTGGGCGTGAAAGACCGCTCCATTTTGCTCAGAAGCCTCTTTTATCAGGCTTGAGGTTCTTTTACGTGTCGTAAATCTACACCACGGGACCAACGGCTCTACTTTCCTTCCGAAGGAAGCCATGCTAAGGATTTTTTCCGAGTCTTTGGGTATTGAAGTTAGTATGGCAACCATTACTCCACGGAGGGCGACCGAAAGCAGCGGAAGTTCTCCTGACATGTACAAGAATTCCAGATGTATCCGTAACCTTACAGCGACAGTTAAATTTCACGATGACATAAGGAGGAGAAATATGGCGGTGGAAACAAACAGGAAATCTGAACCAACCAAGTAATGACACAATTATTTAAAAGAAATTCTGGGAGTAGGAAGGGGTACGCCAACTACAGAATAATGAGAAAATTGGGGCGCAAAGTGAAACGATAGAATGCAAAATCAGAGCAGTTAAATATTGGATGAGAATCGTTCACGGAAACCAATATCTAATTAGGGTATCTGTTACCGTGAACGGATGAAAATGGAAGCTAATTTGACGTGGCAATCAAAAGTAAAGAAAGTTTGGAAACCAATGGAATGGGATACAGGTGGATGACGGGGCAGGGAAACGCAAGGAGTATTTGGAGAAAGATTAAAGAGCGCCTCTGTGATATTGACTGTAATGCTACATTCACAATGAAATGCAAGCGCAGACGTAATGTAGCCTAAGCGCAAGCGCAAGGGAAGACCATTCGCAATGCAATCGTAAGCGCAACGCAAGAAGTTGTCACAGGTTTCTAGATCCGTAAGTTACTAACTCAATAACATAACCAACAATACCACATAAGAAAATTCACTCAATCTTTTACAAAATAAATACACCACATACTAACAAATGACGTACGCGTCAGTGACGTCACAATAATTGCTCATTCAAAATTATTGGATGGAATATTATATGGTACTTCCCGTTTTGCAGACGGCAGAATTAATAGAGCCGAAAATAGTACAAGCATAGAGACTGTAGTAAGTGATAAAGCTTCACATTTAATTAACTAAGCATTATCTCTCTGAGTCTTAGATTTATGAGAAGTAACAAATCTATACACCGATGTAAGTTACATCTATTAAATCAAAGAAGGATTCGCAAGAGACTGTCATAGCCTCTTGAGGGAAATTAGAGATGGCGCGGCACGGCCAAATAGAAAAGCAGGCCCTGTAAAATCTTGCAGTGCGGTCGTCCGTTGTTGATTTCATTGATAATGCATAGAGAAAAGAAGCAGACTTCATTCTCTTTGCAGGCAACGCAAGGAAAAAGTTTGGAGTTTGCAGGCTCTTGCATTGCGTTGCATTGCGTTGCGTTTCTATGTGAATGCTTACATTAAATAACAGGAGTCCAATCTCTTGCGCTTACATTGCGTCTGCGCTTGCATTTCATTGTGAATGCAGCATAAATAATTGTGCAATAAACTGGAGGTTTCGTTGAAAGTGCAGTCTGGGCTAAAATCGGAGTGGGGTATGGAGCAATACATCAAAACAGGTTCAAAACTCATTAGAGAGGGATTCGCAAGAGTTAGGAGTAGGAAGTATCGTGGGCTCATATCTTGACAAGGTGTTAGGGTACAGAGAAATGGAGGGAAAAGTATCTACCGCGAACCTTTACCACACACACATATGAAAAAGTTTGGGGAGAGGTTCCTTATATCAAAATAAGAAAAAATGTTCATAAAAATACCAGTCCCTAAACCCTTCTTTAGATTTATTGAGGTTCAAAATGCTATTAATCAAACCATTTTAAAGTGACACATTGTTCGATTTTTAACGTTGTCAGCTTGTTAGGTGTTCCACACAAATACCACTTGTAGCAAATGATCCAAATGCCCTCCTCCTGCATCTAGACACACATCGAAGCACTCGTCGAAGCATGGAATGTAAAATACATCCAGTTGGTGTCGTATGTATTCACAAATTTCCTTGACACGTTTCTTCATCCGGGATGTCTGCTGCATAAACTAATGCTTTAAGGTGCCCCCCCCCCAAAAGATAAAAATCCAAAGAATTGTGGTCGGGGGAATGTGCAGGCCATGGAAATGGTCCCGCTCTACCTATCCATTTGACATGTTAGACACTAGCCAGTGCATCTTGACCAATTAGACTAAAACGTGCTAGAGCATCATGCATAAACCACATTTTTATTCTTATTTTCAGAGTCATATTTTCTAATAAGTCTGGTAGAGTGTTCTGATTGAAGTCCCTGTAAGGTGTGCTGGGGGAATGTATTACATATCTGATAAATGACAAATGTTAACAAGCAGCCATGGCAACAAAATGCCAAATCCGCAGGGTAAAATGGGTCACAGCCTTCTATGAATGAGTACATAACCAAATGAAGTTATTGGGTTGGACTCGGAAAGCCGTTGAAGATGACTCATTAATACATTGATAACGCGAAAACGAAGCGTTTTACAGTATATGTTTATATGAACCTATTTTCTTGTTTCGCTGTCAGGAATCTATCCCCAATCACTGTAAAACCATTTTTAATCCTCCTGTGTGTACAAAGTAGATGATAATATTATTATAATATTTCTTTGGCAATATACTCAATAAATACTCAAACTACAATTACTAATGTGTTATCTATGAAATACTTCCTTTCACCGATCATAACTTGCACGACCTAAGAACCCACCTAGCCGGTGCAAATATAAATAAAACATTTTTAGACAGATGATTCTAAAAGTAGGTATTTTACCAGGTGTCAGCAGTGTTAAAATTAGAAAATTCTGTCACTTAGTCTTATAAAATTATAACACTCAAATGTAGCCCACTTTGGTTTATGCGTCAAAGGCCTCATTCAAGTAGGCTATGACTGAAAGCTAGTATCGATTCATAAAATGGCGGATGATTTGAACGTCATGAACAAAAGATTTGCTGAACCTGACAAAATTATGCAAGCAAAGGTGAGAGCAAAATTACAATAGCTACACTGCCTCAGTTCTATGAAATGTTTTCGTTCTGTACGAGTAAGTCGTCATGTTGTCAGCACTGATGCTAAGCAAGGCAATAACTGTCTAAAACTAGTGCATGACATACATGTAAAATTGTTTTATATTGCTCGCAGGATTACGAAACTCGGCCTACGGCCTCCTATGGTTTCCTACTCACAAAATAAAACACAATTTTTACTTTCTCTAGCCCCATTTGTACAATGTACATAGTGGATAGAGAAGGTATAGTATTCCACCCAAAATTTGATACCGAGATTTCACCGGAAATACGTGTTTTAGGACCCTCTGAATCCAAAAAAAGCATTTTCAGAAAAAGGTCTGGGTGTGTGTGTCTTTGGACAGCATAGCTCAAAAACGAAAAGACGTTAAATACAAGCTTGGTATTTAAGTTTGATATCTTCCAAAGATGCGACAAGAAGATTTTAAAGAAAATCCCCCCACCCCTCACTACTCTTTACATGGAAAAATTATAGAACATTTTGTTTTTCTTAAATTGGATCTAACCATTTTGATTAGAATACCATATATTAAACCTATTTCCATCAAAAATAAAATGTATATCTTGAATTTTCTGGGAATAACTTCTGAAGACCTGTTTATTCTGGATGAATTTTGCTGAATTTTGCATAATTAGTAAATCGTAAGAGATGGATAAAAACTTACAACACAAAAAATGCAGAGCTCGTTAAAATACACATCTTTGTCTATACATCTTCTTCGAGGAGATATTCTTTTTTTATTGGTTTCAATTGTGAAGTACTTATACTTTTCTCAGACAGGAAGTTTTTCTTTTGTTCTACTCCTGGCCAAGTAAAGAAGCGATTTACATGAAAATCTCACATTTTAATAGCGCATTCCTTTAATTCCCTTCAACTTATAAGGAACTAAGTAATAAGAACATTCTGCTAATGTTTATCTCGATTAGCATTGTGTAGAAAGAAGAATAATCTTTTGCAAAACGTTAGTAGAGCAGCTAGAGAAAGCCATGTGAGTGTAACACATCAGATTTCTACCAATTGTATCATAAATAAGCATTTAAATAGTGAAGGTGATATAAAAGAAATATAGATAACTAAGACCTGGAAGGACACTCTCTATCTTCTATGTCTGTGACTCGGCTTGAAGATTTCCATTCAAATGATGCGGTTTCTTTAATCACAAATTCTCTCTCTTTCCTCTAGTCCATGTGAAGGGAGAGGTTAACATGGCCGTAGTGTTTGGTGTTATCGATATCAATCTCGGACTTCCATTCCCAGTGTCGATATCAGAATTCGGAGCTCGTTCCTGCCACCATCCCCCTTCTCCCCAAACCCGATGGATCCGCAACAAGAACTACCAGACGCTTGACTTTCGCCAAGCTAAAGAGGTTGTAAAATATGACCCCGGTCAGGTTAGGTCAGAGTTGCCCATTTTTCCCTCCTATAGAAAAAGAGCCCTTTTCTTCTTTCATTCCGCTTCCACGCGTTCTATTCCCTCCTCCTTCCAAACCTCGCTACCGCACCTCCATCATACTTCTCCTTTTCTGCCCTGCGTCTTTTTCCATTTTTCACAAGTAGAGTTGCTATTGGATAGCCAGGCGTAGTTTACTTTTTATTAATACTTGCTTCAATAACAACCAATTTCATACAAAATAAAATACGAGTTACTACTAATATAAGGTTTAATTAACATTTTACAGACCTCTTATGACGCATTTTTAATTTCTTTACCACGTACAACACACATAACAGCTAGGAGTGGTATTGTAAACTACTTCAAAACTCTATGCTTAGGTTACAATAAAAATAAATGTTTTGAGGACCTCTGAATCCAAAAAGCAAGACTTTTTTTATTGTCTAGCCCGTATTACCATATACATATTGAATAGAGAAGCTATTGTATTCCATCCAAATATTCAATACCGAGATTTCACCGGAAATATATTTTTGAGACCCTCTGAATGCGAGAAAAGCATTTTTAGAAAAAGGCCCTTGAGTGATTGTCTGTTTGTCTATCAAACTTGGTATTTAAGTTCATATCTTCGAAGGATGTGACATGAAGATTTTAAAGAAACCCCCCTCCCCTCAACTACCCTTTACATGGAACGTTTTTCGAAAATTTTGATTTTCTCAAAAATAGCTCTAACGATTTTGATTAAAATACCTCATTTATATATATATTTATGACAAACGAAATGTATATCTTGAATTTTATGGGAACAGCCCCTGAAGATCTCTTTATTCTGGATGACTTTTATATAACCGACAAACCGTAAGAGATATACAAAAACTCATTACGTAAAAAAATGTAGCTCTCATTAAAACACACCATTATGTACAGTCTGTAGAGTTAACTGTTTTCAAAGAATTGTGGAATATTGGTTTCAATTTTAAGCCACTTTAACTTTCCTCGAATAATCTTTGATGTAGAATAATCTTTTGCAAGAAAAAATTATTTGTGAAACAGCAAGAGAATAATATGTGAATGGAACACATCAGGTTCACGAAGATTTCCAAGAAAATTCCCCCACCCCCAGCTAGCCTTTACATGGAAGTTTTTTCGAACGTTTTTGTATTTTCTCAAAAATTACTAACGATTTTGATTAAAATGTCGTATATTAAAGATATGCACCTCAAATAACATATATATCTTGAATTTTCTGGGAATAGCCTCTGAAGACTACTTTATTCTGGATGAATTTTATCGAATGTTGCATAACTGCTAAACTGTAAGAGCTGGACAAAAACTTACCACACAAAAATGTAGAGCACGTTAAAACACACAATTTACGTAATATACATTTTTTTCGTGGAGTTGATCGTTTTTTAGATATTCCTTGTTTTTGGTTTCAGCTTTGAAAAACTTATATTTTTCTCATACAGGAAATTTTCAACTCCTGTGCATACAAACAAAGGAATTTCAGTCACATAACAACCAGCTATTGACTCTCACTTTAATCTATGGTACTCCCTTATTTTGCTTCTACTTACAAGGAAGCAAGTAATCAGACTATTTCTGCTGTTTTTTTTTTTGTTTTTTTTTTTTTCTCTATTAACATGAAGTAAAAAGAAGCATTAGCTTTTTAACAATAATTTGTTGTAGAGATTTAGAGAAAGTCATGTGAATGGAACATAAGATTTTTCACTAGTAGGGTTGCTATTGGACAGCCAGGCGTAGTTTACTTTTTATTAATTTTTGCTACAATAACAACCACTTTTTATCAAAAATAAAATATGAGTGGCTGCTAATATAAGATATAATTAACATTTTACAGAACTCTTATGCCGCCTTTTTAATTTCTTTACAACGTATAATGGGCATAGCAGCTAGAGAAGGTATTGCATTCCACTTAAAACTCTATACTGAGGTTGCACCTAAAATAAATACTTCAGGACTCCGAGTCAAAAAATGTAAAAATGCTTAGAAAAAGGTCCTTCCTTATACGTGTTTGTCTCAGAATAGCATTACAAGAAAATGAAAACTTGATTAAATACCGCTCTTGGTATTTTAGTTTAGTATCTCCCAAGTTCGCGACAGGTAGACTTTTAAAGATAATTCCTCCATCCCAAACAGTACTTGACACTTTATCGTTTTTGAGTTATGTTGTGTACACACCTGCACCTTTTTCTAAAATATTTTACTTTCTCTAGCACGCATGTATAATGTACGCAGTGGATACAGAAGGTATTGTTTTCCACCCACGAATTTGATACCAAGATTTCACCGGAAATACATATATTGAGATTCCCTGAATCCAAAACACACCATGTCCGTGTGAGTGTCTGTGTTTGTGTCTGAACAGCATTGCTCAAAAACGAAAGGACCGTTAAATACAAAACTTGTTATTTATAATTAATATCTTCCAAGGATGCGACACGGAAGGTTTTCAAGAAAATCCCCCCACCGCAAACTACCCGTTACATGGAAATTTGGTTTTAAATTTTGATTTTATAGAAAATGGCCCTAACGATGTCGATTAAAAGTCTGTATATTAAATATTCTTACATCACAAATAAAATGTATATTTTGAATTTTCTAGAAACAGCCACTAGAAATCTCTTTACTTAGGTTGACTTTTACATAATTTTTCATACCGTTTAAACAGTTAAAGATACACAAAAATGTAAAACTTGTTAAAGCACATAACTTATGTCGTATAGTTTTTTTTTGTAGAGTTGTCTGTTTTTGACACATTCATTGTTATTGGCTTCAATGTTAAACTAATTTAACTTTTTTCAAACGGGACCATGCAAAGCGAACCGAACCTCAATTGTTTCACATAGCGATTAGATTTAAAAGGTTTCACTATCGCTTTACTGTAATGAATTCCGTCATTCCCTTGCTACTAATAAGAAAGTAAATAATAAGACCAATTCAGCAAATGTTTAGATTCCCATGATGTAGATAAAAGAATAATCTTTTGCAAGAAAAAAAATTACGGAAGACATAAAGAAATTATATAAATGGAACCCATCAGATGTATGGACAAAAGGTCCTTGTACGTGTTTATCTCATAATAGCATAATAAGAAAACGAAAGCTCGATTAAATACCAAACTTTGTATTTAAATTTAATATCTTCCAAGGATGCGACACGAAGACCTTTAAGAAAATCCCTCACGTCCAATTAATCTTTCCATGAAACATTTTTAAAAATTTTGACTTTTTCAAAAATATCTCTAACGATCTTGATTAAAATACCGCAATTTAAAAATATTTATATCATAAATAAAATGTATATTTTTTATTTTCTGTAATATCCTCTGAAGAACTTTATTCTGGTTTGAGTTTTGCAGAACTTTGCATAACTGGTAAACGCAAGAGATATACAAAAACGTACTGCATAAAAATGTAGATCTCGTTAAAACACATAATTTATGTCATACACATTTTTCTTATAGACAGACCGTTTTATAGATATTCATTGTTATTGGGTTCAATTTTAAATTAATTAACGTTTCTCAAAACGGGCCAAACAAAGCGATCCGAACCTCAGTTGTTCAGGCATCGTTAACCTAGTGTATTCTCTTATTTCCCTTCTACTTATAAGGAAGCAAGTAATAAGACCAATTCTGATAATGTTTATCTCCATTAGCATGTGTAGATAACAGAATAATCTTCTGTAAGAATAGTCTGTATTTGGAACAGCTAGAGATAGCTATGTGAATGAAACATCAGATTTGTCCCACACAAGCCGTGTGTAGGACACGAGTTGGATATGTTAAGATGCCCACACGACATTATATTCCTCAACTGATTCGCATGTTTCCCGGTAAACCACAAGGTGAAAAAACTTATACTTTTCTCATACAGGAATTTGCCAACTCCTGTCCTTACAAACAAAGGAACATCAGTCATATAGCAACCAGCTTTTGACTATCACTTTATCCTATGGTACTGCCTTACTTCGGTTTTACTTACAGACTGTTTCTCGATGAGCATGAAGTAAATAGAAGCATAAGCTTTTTAACAACAATTTGTTGCAGAGATGTAGAGAAAGTCATGTGAATGGAACACTTCAGATTTCTTTAGATCCTGAAACACACGCACATTCACTCTCACATTCATACTGCCAGACTCTGTGGGGGGATAAGGAATAATTCTGGTTAAAGGAACATTCCCTGTTCCAGCCAGGAATCGAACCTGGGACATGCGGGTGAGAAGTCAGCTCACTGACCAGTCAACCACGGAGGCAGTCATCTACTTTTTCGTGTAGTAAGTTTTTGTTTATCTCTTTCGGTTTACAGTTATGCCAAAGTCATCCATAATAAAGAGGTCTTCAGGGGTATTAGCAGAAAATTCAAGATATACATTTTATTTGTCATGCAAATATCTTTAATATAAGGTATTTTAATCAAACCCGTTACAGCGATTTTTGAGAAAATCAGTTTTTCGAATTTGTTTCCGTTCAAATGATAGGGGTGGGGGGGATTTTACTCAAAATCTTTGTGTCGCATTCTAGTGACTTTTTATGTTGAGTTATAGTGTTCACAGACACGGATATTTTTCTAAATTTGTTTTTTTTATACAGGGGGCCCTAAAAGTGAATTTCCGGTGAAATCTTGGTACCCAATTTTGGGTGGAGTGCAACAACTTCTCTACTTACGTACCATGTTCTATGCAGAGGAAGTAAAAAAGCTGCACTTGAGATGAGACTGACTACAATTTTAGACTCTACTTATTTTGGTTGGAATTAAGGTCATAAGGCCTTCTCTTCCACTCTACCAAGTAAGATATTAAATTCAATACAGCAGTGATACAATGAATAAAAGAATGCAGAACAAGAATACAATTCTATATAGCTTAATAAAAACATATATAAAATCTGACGTGTTTCATTCACATGACTTTCTCTATATCACTGCAACAAATTATTCTATTTACTTCATCTAATGGAGCAAAAATTAGCAGAAATAATCTTATTACTTGCTTCCTTGTTAGTAGAAGTGAAATAAGGGGGTACCATAGGTTAAAGTGATTGTCAAAAGCTGGTTGCTCTGCGACTGAAGTTCCTTTGTTTGTATGGACACGAGTTCACAAATTCTTGTATGAGAAAAGTATAAGTTTTTATAGCTGAAACCAAAAACAAGGAATATCTCAAAAACAATCAACTTCACGAAAAAAAATGTTTACAACATAAATTGTGTGTTTTAAGGTGCTCTACATTTTTTGTGGGGTAAGTTTTTGTCCATTTCTTACGGTTTAGCAGTTAAGCAAAATTCCGTAAAATTGACCCAGAATAAAGTAATCTTCAGAGGCTATTCGCAAAATATTCAAAATATTCATTTCATTTGCCAGGTAAATGTCTTTAATATATGATATTTTAATCAAAATCGTTAGAGCCATTTTTGAGAAATTCGAAATTTTCAAAAAAAGTTCCATGTAAAGGAAAGTTTGCGGAGGGGGGATTTTTCTCAAAATTATCGTGTCGCATCCCTGGAAGATACTAAACTTAAATACCAAGTTTGGTATTTTACTGACTTTTCGTTTTTGAGTTAACGTGTTCACAGACACACTGACACACACACACACACACACACACACACACACACACACACATGAACATACATATTTTAGGGTACCCTGTATCCAAAGAAAAAAAGCATTTTGGGAAAAAAGGTCTATGTGTGTGTTTGTGAACATAACACAAAAATGAAAAGTCGATAAAATATCAAACTTGGTGTTTAAATTTAGTATCTACCAGGAATGCGACACGAATGTTTTGAGAAAAATCCCCCCACCCCAAACTACCCTTTATATGGAAAAAATTCGAAAATTTTGATATTTTCAAAAATGGCTCTAACGATTTTGATTAAAATACGGTATATTAAAGATATTTATATGGAAAATTAAATGTATAATTTGAATTTTTTGGGAATAGCCTTTAAAGAGCACTTTATTCTGAATGAATTTTGCTGAATTTTGCGTAACTGGTAAACCGTAAGAGATAGACAAAAACTTAATTTACAAAAAATGTAGATCACTTTAAAACACACAATTTACATCATATACTTTTTTACATGGAATTGACCATTTGTGAGATATTCCTTGCTATTGTTTTCAGGTTTAAAATACTTAAATTCTAACACGCAAAGTTGTAAACTCCTGGCCGTGCATTGAAACCGAGTTCAACCACATGGCAACCAACTTTTAAAAGATTTGACATTCGTTTTAGCCTAGTGTATTCCCTTATCTTCCTTCTACTTACAAGGAAAGAACCAATTAAGAAAAGTTCTGCTAATGTTTATCTCGATGGTCTTAGTAGATAGAAGAATATGCTTTTTAACAGTAATTTGTTACAGCGATATCGAAAAAGTCATGTGAAATGGAACACATCAGATTTTTCTCCAAATATTCCGTGTGTTTGCCTGCCCCGCAATCCAAATATATCCTATCCAATGGTTTCCAAACCTTTCGTTAATTTTGGTAGCACTATCTGACTGCAGTGGTGGTGCAACTAGGCTGGACGACCCTCGTCATCTGCTTTAAAGGCTACTGTCCATAACATACCGTAAACGAGGTACCTTGCTGAATAATTTTGTCGCAATATGAACGACCTGATAAAGCGACGTAGAATAAAATAGAATTTTAAAAAAGTCTGGTGTGTTCTATTCACATGACTTTCTCTACATTTCTATAACAAATTAACACTTGTTCTTTTATTTACTTCATGCTAATTGAGATAAACATTAGTAGAAATGGTCTTATTGTCTTATTTCAAGTAGAAGAGTAGTAAGGGAATGCGTTAGGCTAAAACGAATATAAACTCTTTTAAAAGCTGGTTGCCATGTGGTTCAAATCGGTTTTTTTTTTTTTTTTTTTTTTTTTTTTTTTTTGCATTGCCAGGAGTTGACAAATTCTAGTTTAAGAAAAATTTTAAATATTTTAAAGCAGACAAATAACAATGAATAACTATAAAATGATCAAATCCATGAAAAAAAAGTACCTATAAGACGCAAAATGTGTGTTTTAACGAGATCTACATTTATTGACAAAACAAGTTTTGTCTATCTCTTACGGTTTACTAGTTCGCAAAATTCAGCAAAATTCATCCCGAATGAAGACTTCAGAGGCTCTTTCCAGATAATGCTAAATAAATATTTTATTTGTCATGTAAATATCTTTAGTATATGGTATTTTAATCAAAATCGTTAGAGCCATTTTTGAGAAAAACAAAAATTTCGAAAATTGTTGAAAAGATTTTCTTGATCTCTCGCTTTTGAGCTGTCGTGCTGACAGTATCTTCCAAGTTTGGGACACGAAGATTTTCAAGAAAACCGCCCACCCCCAACTATTCTTTAAATGGAACATTTTTCGAAAATTTTAATTTCTCAAAAATCTCTATAAATTTTAATTAAAATATCTTATGTTTAAGATATTTTTATGACAGCGAAATGTGTATCTTGAATTTTTCGGGAATAGCCTCTGAAGGCCTCTTCATTCTGGACAATTTTTGTATAACTGACAAAACGTAAGAGATAGACAAAAACCTACTACACAAAAAGTGTAGATCCCAATAAAACACACAGTTTATGTCATATACATTTTTGTAGCGTTAACCGTTTTCGAAATATTCCGAATTATTGGTCTCAATTTTAACCACTTAAAATTTTTCTCAAACGGGAACACATCTTTCTTCTCGTTTGTTTACTCCTGACAAACAAAGAGATAGGAATATGAATTGTTTCATATAGCAACCGGCTTTTAATGTACGAGACTATCGCTTTAGCCTGTGCATTTTCTTATTTTCCTTCCACTTACAAGCCATATAGTAATAAGGCTAATTCTGCTTATGTTTATGTACCTTTATAAGCATGATGTAGATAATAAATTAATCTTTTAACTAAAAGTTTGTTTGCCGTACATGTAAAAGACATCATGTGAATGGAACACATTAGATTTTTCCCCCATCTACTTTCAAGGAACCAAATAATAAGGACAGTTTCTGCTAATGATAATCTAGATTAGCATTATGTGGATAGAAGAATAAGCTTTTTAACAATAATTTTTAACAGAAATGTAGATAAAGTTATGTGTGTGAAGCACATCACGTTTTTGTTTCAGGGGACCTAAAAACGTGTATTTCCGGTGAAATCTCGCTATCGAATCTTTGGGTGGAGTGCAAATACTTCCCTACATATACCATGTACTATGTAGATAAAGTAAATCATAGAACATGTAGAGGGTGTCGTATGAATGGAACATTATCGTTTACTTTTTACTTTCTCTATACTCACTATGTACATAGTGTATAGAGAAGGTATTGCACTCCACCAAAAAATTCGATACCGAGATTTCACTGGAAATATGTTTTAGGGTCCCCTTTATCTAAAAAAAAAAAGTATTTTCAGAAAAAGGTCCGTGTGTGTGTGTCTGTCTGTCAGTGTGTCCGTAAACACGATAACTCAAAAACGAAAATTCGGTAAAACACCAAACTTGGTATTTAAGTTTAGAATCTTCCAGGGATGCGACACGAAGATTTTGAGAAAAATTCCCCCACCCCAAACTACTCTTTACATGGAACTTTTTTCGAAAACTTTGATATTCTAAAAAATGGTTCTAACGATTTTGATTAAAATATCGTATATTAAAGATATTTACCCGACAAATAAAATGTATATTTTGAATTTTCTGGGAATAGACTCTGAAGACTACTTTATGCTGAGTGAATTATCCGGAATATTGTATAACTGCTAAACTGTAAGAGATAGACAAAAACTTACCACACAAATAATGTAGAGCACATTAAAACACACAATTTATGTTGTATACATTTTTTTCTTGGAGTTGATCGTTTTTGAGATATTCCTTTTTTTTTTTTTTTTCAGGCTCAAAAATCTTAAATTTTCTCATACAGGAATTTGTCAACTCATGTCCATACAAACAAAGGAGAAAGTAATAAGACTGTTTCTGCTAATTTTTCTACATTAGAATGAAGTAAAATAGAAGCATAAGCTTTTTAAGAATAATTTGTTGCAGGGATATAGAGAAAGTCATGTGAATGGTACACATCAGATTTTTTACCATAGCCTTAACAACGCTTGCCATCTGATGTTGCTTCTCTTTCTTTATACGCTTTTCCTAAGCTTTAACTTGCATTTGCAAGTTGTCTGCTTTGGAGGATTAGATGCGTGTTTAAAGAGCACTCGAAATTTTCCCATCTCCATCAGTCTTGGAGTAATAAAAACCGTGCTCCATTTATCTTGATCACGAGGACTTGGTGACGTAGATAATTGGCGCAGGAATAAATTGCTTTTTAAATTAATCAACCGGTTTGTATATTCTATTTGCTTTCTCCATCTCTTTTAGACATCTGGAGCGGTTATTCTGGTCATACGATTTTATCGCAGCAATGAAAAATATGGCTGTATATGAATATACAAATTAGAAGTTAGATTTACTGGCGGCTGAGAACTAAGATTGTGTATATAGAATGAGCGTGCACCTGAAATAGCTTTTACAGTAGGTAATCGTATGCAGTCTGATGCTTAAATAAGGCCGGTCCCCATGGCCGCGTTCGCCAAGGCTTTGGTGTTTCGTAGCGCTGGGGATCGTGGGTTCGAGTCCCGCCTTGGGCATGGGTGTTATCTGGTTGTGTTTATCTGTGTGTTGTAACAGTAAGAAAACAAAAATCCAGTAATAATACAGAAAAACAAGGTAAAAATAAAGTAAATAAAAGTAGGGTATACAGTGCCGGAGACCCGATCAGACTCCGGTACCGTACTTTAAAAAAGCGTCTTAAGATATAAGGTGACATTTGCAAAATCCATAGTAGGTATGCAAGATACCTTTTTGAAATTTATGCCTGTTATTATATACAATAATAGTGATATTTTTGCCATGAAACAAAATTCTAGCTTTCCTGGTTATTTAAGGAGATGCGTCCGTGAAATTTGGAAAAGGCACAGTAAGTAGCTATGTAAGATATCTTATTGAAATTTATACCAGTTACTATACACAATAATAGTGATATTTTTGCCATGTAACGAAAAAATAGCTTCCATGCTTATTTAAATAATAATTTTATTAGTCTAAACATACTGGTCTAAAAAAAAATCCGATGTGTTCTATTCACATCACTTTCTTAACATCTCTGTAACAAACTATTATTGTTAATAAGCTTATTCTTCTATCTACTTAATGATAATCAAGATAAACATTAGCAGAAACGGTTTTTTTATTTGCCTCCTTGTAAGTAGATGGGAAATAAGGGAATGCAATAGGCTAAACCGAGAGTCACACGTTTGAAATGTGGTTGCTATGGGATTGAAATGCATTTCTTAGCGTGGCCAGGGGTTGATAAGTTCCCGTATGAGAAAAGTATTTTAAAACTGATACCAATAACAAGGAATATCTTGAAAACGGTCAATTCAACGAAAAAAAGATTAAATGACATAAATTGTGTTCTTGGGTCTTCATTTGTGTTTAGTAAACTTTTGTCTAGGTCTTGCGGTTTACTAAATGTGCAAAATTCAAAACAATTAATCCAGAATAACGAGGTTTTCAGGATATTCCCAAAAAATTCAGAATATATATTTTATTTCTCATGCAAATCTCTTAAATATATAAGAGATTTTAATTGAAATTATTAAAGTTATTTTATTAAACCTAAAGAAAATCAACATTATCGAATTTTTTTCCGTGTAAAGGGTAGTTGGGGATGTGCAGATTTTCTTGAAAATCTTCGTGATACTGAAGATCTTCGTGATACTGAAGATCTTCGTGATACTGAAAATCTTCCTGATACTGAATATCTTCGTGATACTGAATATCTTCGTGATACTGAAAATCTTCGTGATATTGAAAATCTTCGTGATACTGAAGATCTTCGTGATACAGAAGATCTTCGTGATACTGAATATCTTCGTGATACTGAAGATCTTCGTGATACTGAAAATCTTCGTGATATTGAAAATCTTCGTGATACTGAAGATCTTCGTGATACAGAAGATCTTCGTGATACTGAATATCTTCGTGATACTGAATATCTTCGTGATACTGAAAATCTTCGTGATATTGAAAATCTTCGTGATACTGAAGATCTTCGTGATACAGAAGATCTTCGTGATACTGAATATCTTCGTGATACTGAAGATCTTCGTGATACTGAAAATCTTCGTGATACTGAAGATCTTCGTGATATTGAAAATCTTCGTGATACTGAAAATCTTCGTGATATTGAAAATCTTCGTGATACTGAAAATCTTCGTGATACTGAAGATCTTCGTGATACTGAAAATTTTCTTGATACTGAAGATCTTCGTGATACTGAAAATCTTCTTGATACTGAAGATCTTCGTGATACTGAAGATCTTCGTGATACTTAAAATCTTCGTGATACTGAAAATCTTCTTGATACTGAAGATCTTCGTGATACTGAAGATCTTCGTGATACTGAAAATCTTCGTGATACTGAAAATCTTCTTGATACTGAAGATCTTCGTGATACTGAAAATCTTCGTGATACTGAAGATCTTCGTGATACTGAAGATCTTCGTGATACTGATCCTTGGTATATACTGAACTTAAATGCCAAGTATGGTATTTAACGAGCTTTTCGTTTTTAAGCTATGTTGTCTACAGACACAGACACACACACATTTTTTTTAAAATATCTTTTTTTTAGATTTAGGGGGTCCCTAAACATGTGAGATCTCCGGAATGAAGTGATCTTCAGAGGCTATTCCCAGAAAATTCAAGATATACATTTCGTTTGTCATAAAATATCTTAATAATACGGTATTTTAATCAAATCATTAGAGACAGTTTTGAGAAAATCAAAATTTTCGAAAAATGTTCCAAGTAAAGGGTAAGTGAGGGTGGGGGATTTTCTTGAAAATCTTCGTGTCGCATTCCTGGAAGATAACAAACTTAAATACCAAGTTTGGTAATTAACTGTCTCTTCATTTTTGAGCTATACTACCCCCCATACACACACAAACATTTTTCTAAAAACGCTTTTTTACTTTCTCTACACGTAATATGTACATAGGTATAGAGAAGGCATTGTATTGCACCCAAAAATTCGATACCGAGATTTTACCAAAAATACATCTTTTGAGACCCCCTGAATAAAAAAAAAGTATTTTAGAAAAATGTCTGTGTGTGTGTGTGTGTGTGTGTGTGTGTGTGTGTGTGTGTGTGTGTGCGAGTATGTCTGTGGGCAGCATAGCTCAAAAACGAAAAGACGTTAAATACCAAACCTGGTATTTGATTTCGATATCTTCCAAGGATATGACACGAAGATTTTCAAGAAAATCCCTCCATCCCCAGCTACCCTTTACATGGAAAACATTTCGAAAATTTTGATGTTCTCAAAAATGGCTCTAACGATTTGATTAAAGTGTGTTACATTTAAGATGTTTACATGACAAAACAAAATGTATATCTTCAACTTTCTGGGATATAGTCTCTAAATACCTCTTTATTCTGGATGATTTTTATTGAATTTTGTATATCTGCTAAACTATAAGAGATACCCAAAAACTTACTAGACAAAAAGCGAAGATAACGATAAAACCTACAATTTACGCTATATGCATTTTTTTCGTGGAGTTTGCTGTTTTCGAGATATTCTTTGCTATCGATTTTAGTTTTAATTTTTTTTTTTTTGCATAGTGTTTAACGCCCGTTTTTACTACAAATAGCACCGCAGGCGATGAGTCAGATAAAACTTACTTAATAGAATTCGTTAATTTTTTTGGGGGGGGGGCTAGTGTTTAGCGCTCACTTTTACTACCATGGCACCGCAGGCGATGACACTGGTGATATATGGAATTAAGATGGAGCACCGGTGGAATGTGATGACGGGGGAATTCGGAGAACTCGGAGAAAACCGACCCCTGCGCCGCTTTGTCCACCATAGATCTCAAATGCGGTCGCTTGGGATCGAATCCGGGCCGTCTAGGTGAGAGGCGAGTGGTCTAACAAAGTAATGTGAATGGAGCTCATCAGATTTTTTGGCTGGGTCGCTGGGTTATATGATCCAGTATACCATCCCTTGGTGCAGCCTCTGGATGCGGTAGACGAAATCATTCATCCTCTTCACTCAAGGTTCTTGCTATTGTGTCGGTCGGGTAGCGCATAACGCTGGCCTTGTGATCAAGGTCACGAGTCAAACCTTGCCCAGACCGATGACTTTTAAGTGTGCCTAAAAGCGAGAGCTCTAGATTTACTGGCATATAATATAACTCCTATGGGACGAAATTTCGGCACACCGGCGGCGTTTATATGATCCTGGTAATTGACAGCGTCGTTAACAAACAATATAATTTAAAATAGCTTGCCATGGTTGTTGAAACTTGCAACAGCGGGCCTTGGTCCAGACAGGGCGGTACAGCACACCAGATCATACTGCTGGAAACCACGGTGGCAACAGGATGTGTTGACGAGCATCTCTTGCATGTCGTAAAGTCGGTTAAGTAGTAAACATCCTGTTCTGCCCCAGGAGGACCCCCAAACATCAGGTCGCATGATAGACGTAGCTCCCTGACAAAGCCCAAACTGGGTTGTTAACTCGGTGGTTGGGTTGAAGAGCGGTAGGCCAGCGAGAAAAGTGACACCCTCACATTTCTCACCTTCCTCACAAGTTGTTCTACAGTCTTGATGCACTGCTCCACCATCTCTCTCTCTCTCACTCTCACACTCACATGCGGCGCGTGAGGGGAGTGTTTTCTGAAATGGTTTTTATTTATTCAGGGTGCCTCAAAACATACATTGCCAGTGAAATCGGGACATCGACTTTTTGGTTGGAAATTATACATCACCTACTATATGTAGTAGAGAAAGTAAAAGTAAATTTCCAGTGATTTCTCGGTATCTAATTTGAATGGAAAGTAATACCTTCTCTGCCTACTACATACTTGGTAGAGAAAGCAAAAATGTCATTCTGGTTGAACGTGAACTAGGCTTATAAATGGATTGGTAGGGCATCTTTTTATTCGTTCATTGTACGTTTAATATCCTGTAACCTAGTAGGACATACCGGACGATAAATGAATCAAATGGCTAAAATGTTATAAGGGGCGTTCGATAAGGCTTAGCAAGTTCAAGAAATTACACTCGCAGAATGGAAAAAAGTGTATTTAGTAACCGTCGTCTCTTACTAGATGACAGTTAAAGTTTCAGCTGATACAATCACGGGCTTCGTTGCCATAGGCGATTGAATCAACTTTTCAGACGCAATCCTGACGAATTTCTGCGTCGATACATAACTGTGGATGAAACGTGGATGCACTCCAAAAGCAAAAGTACAGTCGAAGCAGTGGTTTTTAAAGGCGAACCGGCTCCGAAGAAGGCAAAGGTGGTGAAATCTGCAGACGAGGTGATGGCCTCGGTTTTTTGGGATGCACACGGAATCATCTACATTGATTACTTGCAGAAAAGAAAAACGATAAAGTGTTGGACGGAGAAATCAAGAAAAAAAAGTACCTCGTCTGGTGAAGAGAAATATTTTTTTCAATGCAAGGGAGCACATTCGCGCAGTTTCAATGGCGAAAATTTTAGAATTAAGGTTAGAATTACTACATCAACCGTATTCACCAGATTTGGTCCCCAGTGACTTTTGTATTTCCAAATTTAAAAGAGTGGCTCGTCGGAAAACGATTCACGTTTAACGAAGAGGTCATCTCCCACACAGATGCCTATTTTGAGGACCTTCTGAAATCCTACTTTTTGGAAGGCTTAAAACAGTTGGAGAAACGCTGGAAAACGTGTATCGAGCTTAAAGGAGATTATGATGAAAAATAAAATCTAGCAAAAATAATAATTTTTCTATCATTTTCTAAGGACCTATTGAACGACCCTCCTATTCAAATGAACCCGGGGTCCATGCAGCTTAAAGTTATCCGGCATTCGTCTTCTCATGATAAGGGAGAACCCAAAAGAAAGAAGAAGACAAAAGCCTAACCGGACCAGATTTGAAATCGGGACCACGTGAATGTGAGACAGACATACTAACCCCACATTCCAGCGAACACTCTCTTCCATGAAGACCCACCGAAGAGCGGAGGAATGAGTAGTTCGAACTTTTTCCCACCAGATCATAGCTGAATCACATATACGTCATTCTAAAGATGGCGGGAGGTATTACGTCAGTGGGTATAACCATATTTGGCTCACTAGCTGTGGAAGGGGATCACAGATATACAAAGACATTAGATCGGAAACCCTTTTGCATTGTGGTTTATGAAGTACGATTTTGCCAAGCCGCCATATTTAAACACTACACTTATTGAGTCGAGTACGTCTGGTGTGGGTTAAATATGCACATGAAATAAGATTTTG
This sequence comes from Hymenopus coronatus, assembly GCA_030762935.1. Taxonomy (NCBI): domain Eukaryota; kingdom Metazoa; phylum Arthropoda; class Insecta; order Mantodea; family Hymenopodidae; genus Hymenopus; species Hymenopus coronatus. The sequence goes on from CM060899.1 coordinate 43,754,326, forward strand.
TGGTATGTTCAATTAAAGAAGTTAACTTAGCCTGTAAGTTTTAAACCAGTATAATTGTCAAAATGTGTGTGAGTTGAATGTGTGTGTGTGTGTGGTGATTGGTTGTAGTTTCTCGAATAGCAGAAGAAAACACAAGGAAAGCGGAATGTGTTTCAATACATAGGTTAGTGTACTTATTTAAGTGATTTTTCGGTGGTATACTTAGTGAAATATGTTATACACTATCAACAGAACGATTCTGTATTGTTTGTTAGATTTTAGATTTCCAACTCGAAAAGACCGTTTAGAAACTTGGATAAAGGCAAATGGCAACCTACTCCTGTTAATAAGAAACTCCTTGCTAACATGCCCATTTAGCAGCTATCACGAGAAATAATTATCAAATTATGTGCTTGTGATACCAGTACCGTGAGAATAGGGGAGCGTATTCCTCGGACTCGGAATACAATGGTAATTATCTCAATACTCCTCGACCGAAATTCTTGATTAATATCACACATTCTATTAAAGTTTAAACCTATGCTATAATGTATGGTATAGTCTTTTGTTTCATTAACAGTAATTTTAGACCAAGAAATTAGAACAAAATTAACTTATGACTGCCGCAATGTTTACTGCAATAAAACCAATTTATCAATAATAACTTCTGACAGGCCAAAAAAAGGTGATTGTGTTAAATATTCCTTCAACTAGAGATCTCTCCCCTTCCATTGTACTTTGTTCGTTACTTCAAAAAGCCTTGGAAAAACAATCAATTTGACACATGTTGCTTATAGTGTGTGTAGTGCCACAAGATGGCGGCTAGACGCAAAATGTGCTTCAGTAAAACGCATTATTATTATTATTATTATTATTATTATTATTATTATTATTATTATTATTATTATTATTATTATTATTATTATTATTATTATTATTATTATTATAATACTATTATCATCACTGTCACTAGACATACTATTACCATCATTATATTTCTTGTATCATTTCGCCCAGCTAAACGCAAAGCTTCGTGGAACTCTTCATAGAGGGATCTGATTGTTGTACCCGTTGGAAGCAACATGCGCGAAAGTGGATGTCTCTCAGGAAGTTGATGCAGAATGATTTAGAGAGAACGAGTTCTTCGACAGCGACTTACACCGAAGAGATCACCTGTGAAGGTTTCCTTTCCATAGAGAAAGATCCCATTTGGCTGAACACTCTTTAGGCCTATACTAAATCTATACATCATCCTTTCTGATAACTCAATTATTTTCAAAAGTTCTATTCATGTTAAGGGAGGATGGGTGAATGAAATATGCAGAAGTGTATCCTTTTACTAAAATACCAATTTCTCTTAAACTATTATAAATAATCTCAATCAATTTCATGCACATGCACATTAGTATCTGCTACATACACAGAACATATTTTGTATATATCTGATAAGTAACTTTTATGAATGAGCTGTTTTATTCTGAGGCTATATATTACTTTTACTAGAACTTTATTTCCCTCTTTGAAAAAATCTGATGTGTACCATTCATATGACTTTCTCTACATCTCTGCAACAAATTGTTGTTAAAAAGCTTATGCTTCTATTAGTTCACGCTAAGCGAGAATAAATTAGCAGAAAGAGTCATATTACCTGTTACCTTGCAAGTAGAAGCGAAATAAGGGAGTACCATAGGTTAAAGTGATAGTCAACAGCCGGTTGCTATGTTAATAAAGTTCCTTTGTTTATATGGACAGGAGTTGACAATTTTCTATATGAGAAAAGTAAGTTTTTCATAGCTGAAACCAAAATCAATGAATATCTCAAAAACAATCAACTCCACGAAAAAATACATCTAACATAAATTGTGTGTTTTAACGTGCTCTACGTTTCTTGTGTAGTGGGTTTTTATCTAAGTCTTACGCTTTAGCAGTTATGCAACATTCCGTAAAATTCGCCCAGAATAAAGTAATCTCCAGAAACTATTCCCAGAAAATTCAAGATATACATTTTGTTTGTCAGGTAAATATCTTTAATATATGACATTTTAATTAAAATCGTCAAGAGCCATTTTTACGAAAATCAAAATTTTCGAAAAAAGTTCCATGTAAAGGGTAGTTTGGGGTGGGGGAATTTTTCTCAAAATCTTTGTGTCGTATCCCTGGAAGATACTAAACTTAAATACCAAGTTTGGTATTTTACCGGCTTTTCCTTTTTGCCTTACCGTGTTCACAGACACACGGACACACACACACACACACACACACACACACACACGCACACGCACACGCACACACACATGGACCTTTTTGGGAAAATGTTTTTTGATATAAGGGACCCTAAAACATATTTCCGGTGAAATCTCGGTATCGGATTTTTGGGTGGAGTGCAGCATAGTGCGTGTAGAGAAAGTTAAAAAAAAAACAAAAAACAAAAACTATCCATTATACAACTTTGAAATCTACTACAGAGAGTAGTAGTAGTTCACCAAATAAACTCTGTAATGTGACCTAAACTGAACCAAATGGCTTAATCACAGCTTTCAGAAAAAATGTAATTATGTGTTCCATTCACTTGACTTTCATTACAACTCTACAAAAACTTATTGTTAAAAAGCATATTCTTCTATCTAATTTATGTTAATCTAGATAAACATTAGCAGAAATTGTCTTAATTACTTACTTCTTTGTAAGTAGAAGGAAAATAAGGGAATTCACTAGCCAAAGACGATAGTCAATCTTTAAAAGCTAGTGGTTGAAATCCGTATTCTATAAAGGGCAAGGAGTTTACAACTTTTCGTGTGAGAAAATTTAAGTATTTTGAATCTAAAACAAAGAATATCTCAAAATAGTTATTTCCACTAAAAAAATTATCTGATTTGTTCCATTCTCATGACTTTCTCTACATCTCTGTTACAAATTATTGTTAAAAAACTTGTGCTTCTATTTACTTCATGCTAATCGAGAAAAAATTAGCAGAAATAATCTTATTACTTGCTTCCCTGTAAGTAGAAGCGAAATAAGGGAGTACCATAGGTTAAAGTGATAGTCAAAAGCTGGTTGCTACGTGACTGAAGTTCCTTTGTTTGTATGGACAGGAGTTGACAAATTCCTGTATATATATATATATATATATATATATATATATATTACATAAATTGTGTGTTTTAATGTGCTCTACATTTTTTGTGTGGTAAGTTTTTAACTATCTCTTAAGGCAGTTATGCAATATTCTGTAAAATTCACCCAGAATAAAGTAGTCTTCAGAGGCTATTTCCAGAAAATTCAAGATATACATTTTATTTTTCAGGTAAATATCTTTAATATACGAAATTGTAATCAAAATCGTTACAGCCATTTTTGAGAAAATCAACATTGTCGAAAAACATTCCATGTAAAGGGTGGTTGGAAGTGGGGGGATTTTCTTGAATATCTTCGTGTCGCATCCTTGGAAGTTACCAAACCTAAATACCAAGCTTGGTTTTTAACGGACGATTGGTATAACTAAATAATAACGAAATATATCAACACAGAACGTTATTTACAAAGTTACTTTATTTCTCAACGAAATCGCCATTGGTATTGGTTTTTAAATGCAGATGTTATACTCTTGTATCGCTAAAGATCTGAGCCAAGATGCCATTGGGAAATCTTTTCCATCCAAAAAATTATGTACGATGTCTAAAATAAAACATCAGTTTTTCTGAATTCTGTTATCGACAGTTGCTTTCAGCTCCATAACCACTGATGAACTTCCTCTCCGGTCGTGCACACTGGTTCTTCCTTGATTACTCATAACTATGCGCCACTTTTACTTTCTCTAGCCCCATTTGTACAATGTACTAGGGATAGAGAAGTATTGTATTCCACCCAAAAATTCGATACCGAGATTTCACCAGAAATACATGTTTTAGGAACCCCTGTGTCCAATAAAAAGCATTTTCAGATAAAGGTCCGTGTGTGTCCGTGTGTGAGTGTGTCCGTGTGTCTGAACACGATAACTCAAAAACGAAAAGCAGCTAAAATACCAAACCTGGTATTTAAGTTTAGTATCTTCCAGGGAGCGACACGAAGATTTTGAGAAAAATCCTCCCCACCCCAAACTACCCTATACATGGAACTTTTTTGGAAAATGTTGATTTTCTTAAAAATGGTTCTAACGATTTTGATTAAAATATCATATATTAAAGATATTTACCTAATTTCCTTATTTTCTTCCTACTTATACGGAACTAAATAATAAGAACATTGTGCTAATGAGTACCACGATTAGCAAGGTGCAGAAAGAAGAATCTTATGTATGAAGTTTGTAGAATAGCTAGAGAAAGTCATGTGAGTGTAACACATCAGCTTTTTTACTGAAGATTCCTTCATTGTAGTAACACTACACATTATTTGCCTATAAAATAATATTGGCCGAACATTTTGTGCATTAAAAAAAACTGAATAAGTTCTTTGGCGGTAGAAAAGTATAACATTGGCATTTAAAAACTGGTACCACGTGACAACAATTTCTTGACAGAATGGCGATTACGTTGAGAAATAGAGTAAGGTACTGTTTTATGCTGATATCTTTCGTTATTATTCATTTATGCCAAATCGTTCACTACTTTTTGGTTGGTTCTCGTATTATGACCACTATACTACATTATTATTTTTCAACAAAACACTCCTTGGCCCTTATAAATGAGAAAAGGTTTTGTAACGCAGTTCATGGAGAACAAATGACATAACAGACGCGTACCCGTCTTAAATGTTTGCAATAAGCAACTGACGACTACAAAATGAGAATATTTTCCCTACGTTGGAAACCAGAATAAATATGGTAGCTTAAGACACCGCGTTTTCTGTTAACATGAAATAAATTAGTTCATTACACAAGCGATTCCAATGTATGCATAGTTCAGCGTGTGTTTTGTTCCCATAACGTAAAAAGAAAACCTGTTATTTATCCTAAAAAGGAATTTAAATGAGAAGCTTTTTAGTTTATGATGTTAATTATTCATGTGTGCCTATTTAATTAACAGGAGTATGCTGAGACAAAGAAAGAGGAAGATGGAGAGGAAAACAAAATTGTCTTTTCAGCCCAGCAGGCTAACGACCAAATCAATTTTAAGCACGATTTTAAAATTAGGTCTGTCAATTAATGCAAATATTTTGTTCTTCTATTCTACCTATATTATTTATTCGTGACGTTTGTTATCCTTACGTTGAAATATTTTATTTGTTAGAGTCATAAAGAAAGTAGGACCAGTGGCAACCAAGATGCTAAACTGATAATGAACCGGATTTAAACTGATTTGTGCTGCGTGTGGCCCGCAGCCAGAGACATCTACTTTCGCAACCTCGCGTAATATTTTACCAACTACTACTATATAGGCTGTAGAGCGACTCATTTTTACTTTCTCTACACGTACTATGTACGAAGTTTAGAGATATCACCGAGATTTTACTGAAAATTTATATTTTAGTATCCCCTGTGTCCAAAAAAGGCGTTTTCAAAAAAAGGTCCTCAGTGTGTGTGTGTGTGTGTGTGTGTGTGTGTGTGTGTGTGTGTGAACACGATAACTCAAAAACGAAAAGTCGGTAAAATACCAAACTTGGTATTTAAGTTTAGTAGCTTTCAGGGATGCGACATCAGGATTTTGAGAAAAATCCCCCACCGCAAACTACCCTTTACATGGAACTTTTTTTCGAAAGTTTTGATTTTATCAAAAATAGCTTTCAGTAATTTAATTTCCTGTGATTAGAATTCCAAGTTAGCGTTACTGTATGTAACAGCTTTTTGCAAGCATTTTTTTTACAAATTGTTATTCGAACTATAACCAATATCGTTGAGAAAGGTACAGATGGCATAACAAATTAATTATTAATTGTGTGTAATGGGACGAAATGTCGAATTTTAAGCTCGACAATGTTTCTTGCCTTGTGTCAAAAGGTATCTGTCTAAGTTTGGTCGAAAAGTTTTGGTACTACGGTGTAGGAGTCTATAATGCGCTTACATACATTGAATTTTGTGTATTAAGATTACATACCACTATACTCTATATAGAAATAAAACGGGGAGTCACAATAGACTGGAGAAAGTTTTGGAGCATAAGCTTCATTCCTAATGGACAAGATACAACAGCTAAAAATCTTAGATAGCTGCATGAAACGTAAACATGGACAATCACCCAGCATCAACTCACCCAGAGAAAGATGGAAAGGAATATATTACAGATATTAATATGAGACCGGATAAGAAACACCGAAGTTAGGAGAAGGATGAATCGACCACAGCGCAAGTAGTAAAATGGAGATGGGCAGGCCACACTGTAAGGCTCAACTACAATCTTTGGACAAACATAGCAACAGGATGGGACCCAAGAGAAGGAGAGAAACGCTCTGGATGAACATGAAGAGCAACGCTGGCAACATCTGGACTAGGATTACGAGGAGCCACGACATCTGGAAGGCTCAGTACAGAGCTGAGACACCCAGTACGACCGCGGGCCAAGGAAGAAGGGACATACTGGAATAGGTCAGTGAGACTGAGAACAAGTGTTAAGAGTAAAGTGTTTAATATAAATAACTAGGTTAAGACAAATAAGCTAAGACATAAAGGTAGGAGAATTTCACATTTATAGCTCAAATATGGGGAGATGCATTCGAGCAACCCTTCTCTTGGAGAGGCTTTTGTCCTCTTGGGATTAAAACCTTTTATTTATTTATTAATTATTATTATTATTATTATTATTACATTTTACATTAAGTTCAATATATTGCTTTGCCAGGTCAAGTAGTCTGGACGAGATAGAATACATTATTGTAACTGGTCCATTGGTAAGCAAGCGTGACGGAACAGCAGCAAGGGATCGACAAAACTATAACCTCTGCTTCGCATAGCAAACATTGAAGACAACCCATTTGTGAGACAACACTTAAGAGAACAGTGTAACAAATGCATACCAAACTAATGCCTAACTCAGGATCGTGTTAAAGATGTAAGAGATTTTGGAAATGAATTTATGAAATAATCGCTAAAAAATTCAACAATATTTTTATAGTAGATGGGCTCTACAGTTATTTAAACATCATATAACACGCCTGTTTTCTAGCACACTTCTTTATAACAGCGTTTTTCTCAAAACTACATTTTCAAAATGTTCTATGCATCTCAGTTTTGTTTTTCAATTTCTCAAGCGCATACGTACAGCGTAGATAGTAGATAGAAAGATACTGTATTCCACCCAACAATTCATTTTGAGATTTCAACGTAAAAACGCGTTTTGAGACCCCGAAATCACCTGTAGAAAAATTGCATGTGTGAGAGAAAATGTGTGTGTGGGGGGCAGAATAACTCAAAAACGAGTCTGTTAAGCACCAAACTTGGTATTTAAATTCAGTATCGTCCAAGGATGTGACACGAAGATTTTAAAAAAAATCTTCCGACTTCCAACTATCCTGTGGAACATTTATCGAAAAACTTTATTTTCTCAAAAATGCCTAACGATTTTCAGTAATTTCACAAGTACATAAGTAAATACAATGAAATATACACTTATAGATTCAACGTTTCCTGTATTATAACAGCAAAATAATACAATACTATGTTTTTATGATAGGCGAGATTCTTTAGTAATTCCACAACTTTTTTTTTCTTTTCTTTTACACGCTCTATATCCAGAGGTGAATATCCGGTTTTGCAAACTAACGTTCGTATGTTTCATATTTGTTATAATTTTTTATACTTTATCAGCTACTACTTTATTTTAGCGTTTCGTGATTTACCTACTATTATATAAGTGTCATATCTACACACTGAGTACCAAAGTCACGAAAAGGGCTTACGCATTACAAAATATGCCGCGTATGATCTCTAGCGCCGCGGCTAGATGCGGCTTATGGCGCGAGTGCAGACACGATATCTGAGCAATCGGTTAGTTACAGGCACGTGTGTTGTGAATATATCAATGCTCGCGAATTAACCGACTTTGAACGTGAGATGATAATGATGTACGCAGATGGGTCCTAGCATATCGGAGACTACACAAGATTTTCGGTTTCCGAGGTCAGCAGTGTTAAGGGTGGATCTTCAATATCGCAGAATGTTTCGTAAACCGCCATATAGGAAGATCACAGGTGACTAAAGAAGGGGCGTCACTTCACCTCAGCAACCAAACGGACGCTCGAAGGGCTACCACCCAGCTGAATGTTGGGAATCAGGAACCCTTTTTCACTAGGGGTGTAAGGAGGCAAATGCAATGCATAGGCTTCAACAGCTGGCCACCAATTTGTCTCTCTTTGCTGACACCTCGAAACACAGCTCAAAGACGTGCCTTGGCCAGCGAACATCGGCAATGGACGATGTAATAGTGGCGGCGTATGGATTGTGTGGCGTATTCCCCATGAATCTATGGATCCTAGGTGTCAAAGGTTGTATCCAGACAGGACGTGGATCAGTTTTGGTCTGGACTGCGTCGTTTGGTCGCAATTAGGTCCCATATTTCCGCTGCAGGGATCAATGATAGATGGACTGCATGTGGACATTCTTTCAGACCATTTGCATCCCTGATGAAGATGCGACGTTTCAACGGGACAAGGCGACATATGCCGTTCTTTGGTTCATACAGGTGGTTTGATGAGCATTCTAGTGAATTTGCGGCCATGGTTTGGCGTCCAGAGCACCCGATATGAATCCAATTGAGCATTTATAGGATGCTGTCATTACAGGTGTACACTCCTTGAATCTAGCACCAGCTACACAAGAACAAGTGGGTAGCATTGCAAGACGCATGGGTCCATTTCCCACCAGAACGATTCCAACAACTTGTAGAGTCCATGCCAAGACGTACTGCTGCAGTTCTGAGAGCTCACGAACGAGCAACTTGCTATTAACATCACATAAAATGCTTCCCATGATTTTTGGCCACTCAGCATTATTATTATAGCATCATTACAATCTGTGAAACATATTCAGAACAATTCAGAACTATGATGATGAGTAGTGTTTAAGGGCGTTTAACTCCGTGGTTATCAGCGCCCTCCAAAAACAAAGGTGCCTAAAACCAAGAGATAAAATCCATAAATAAAATAACAGCTAAGAGAAGGAATAAAATCCGGGTTAAATACAACTACCCTGGGGAAAACCAGAGAGATACACAAATCATTAAAAACTACGCAGCTAAAACTAAAGCCTTATCTAAGCCACAGGCAATTTTAAAACACATTTACCGCTCCACCAATAACGGTCGCGGTAAATACAAATAAAATACAATAAAAGTCAATAAAATACTAGATACTTACTCTAAAACTCAATTGCAGTAAGAAATTAAAAACTATAGCCACCGCTCTTTCATTGTCCGCCAAAATTGCCACAAGAATTCAGAACTATACCAGGTTGTAAAAAATTAATTTATTGGCTCAAAAGCTGTCTACAAATGAACTCTAAAAGCCACTGTTGCAAATGATTCACTCGACTTTTCGACGCGTAAACAGCTTACGACTGCACGCCATCCATGGCTCGCGCAATATTCCAGTCACTCACGACTCAGAGCGATTCACAATAAACAACAGCTAGCCGAATGAGAGGGGAGGTTAACCCATGCATGCGCCCCATCTGTGAGGATAAGGAAAATAAAATTAACATTTTACTTCAATGTAAGGTCACAAAGGATTGGAAAGACAATCTAATATAAAAGAAATGGTTATTGAAGAAAAAAAAAATGTACTTGGAAGATTTTTAAAGATTACAAGCAGAAACCTAAATTAGGGGAGTTTTTGTGGAAGGTAAATAGGATATGGAAATGGTCAGTTGAAAACACACGATATCTAGATCAGACAAGGTGATAAAGGATAGCTATGTATTATTGTAAAACTTTGTATAGTGAAATAGATATGGCCTGGCCAACTAACGAGGGTTAAGGTCAAGCCTAACTATGTACTTAGCACTTTAGAAAATAAATAAGTAAAACCCACAACGGCTTGCAATCCTTCCTCCTTTTATAGCTAGAAAATGGCGTCCAGAACTTTTTCGAAGCTTGTAGAAGATCCTGGATGCTTCTGGACAAATCTCCAGTGTACGGGACGTTAGTTTCAGTCGCACCGCACTTCCTTGTTTACGCATTCCAAGGTCTCCCTCCAGCTGCGATGACTTACACCAAGTCGAACATGAGGACCACTGCAGAAAAATGCACTGTCACAATAGGTAACACATCTTGTTGATGCTGTAAAAATGGAAATGAAGTTTTACTTATGGACGCTCTTTAACTGCTATGACTCTCGGCGACCATTCTATATTGGGCGCGAAAGACCACTTAATTTTGCTCAGACTCTTTATCAGTTCTGATTTTCTTTTACGTGCCGTTAAATACGACACGGGACCAACGGCTTTACTTCTCTTCCGAAGAAAGCCATGCTTAGGGTTTTACGCCCGAAAAAAATCAATCGTCCTCCGCCGGGTTTGAGTGCGGGACTTTGGGTATATTAAGCATGGTACCACGCAGGCGACATAATGCTATCATATGAGATTTCTTGCCAACATACATTTTCTTTCTGTTATGCCAAAACAGTCAATTATAATTATATTTCCCGGCAATAATTATTAACATTAATTTATCGCTTCTCTTTCCACACGGTATGAAGCAAAAACGTGCTGGGTGCAGAATAACAGATGTAAATTAAAAGCTAGAACAATAACGATAAGAAAAGCAATAAAAACGTTACGTTCTGATAATTTTACATTCCATCTAGTAAACATGAACATGTTCGGCTTTTATCTCAATCCGTCTTGCTTGGTCGGGAACGCCCCCGTATGTTCTCGCTATGTTCTCAATTTCATTGGGAAGGTTTAACTAATCGCTGGAAACAGCTGCTAGGCCTTGCTAGAACGTCACCCGAAATATTTCTTTCCTGAGCAAAACATATCGAGATATTAATTGGTTTGCTTTCAGAATCCATTATTTTCCGCATGATGTGGTTTTAATAGCAGCAGTACCGAAATATGTTGGAGGCGGCGGAAGATCGTGGCAATGATATTTACGAGCCAGTGGGTACCGTGTCTGTCTGGGAACTTGTTTTGCATGCCCATTAATCAACTCCTTGTTGGAGTACACCACCGGCAGCCGGTCAGCTTCATATCTGGGATCTTCCCAGCGTGTTGCTTTAACACTGCCATAGTCTTCTTCTTACACATATTTCTTGTAATTAGATTGATGCAGGGGTGGAAAATCTCATGGCTAAACATGAGATGGTGACTAAACAGGAAGCTACTTCTAAATTTTTAGGTTTATATATGGATAAAGAATTAACAGGGGGTATGCATATTGATAAATTGACAGTCAAGTTGTCTAAGATTATACGAGGGTTGGGGCAAAAGTCATAGCAACTATTTATTTTCTTGAAGATACCAGTCCGGTTGGAAAATGTGGCATATACAGACGAAAGGACAAGGTGTTAACTACGTGTGTGGATAATGAAAAGCACTCAATAAAGCACTAATTTATTACGGTAGTATACAGAGCAATATGACCTTCACAGTGCAAAAGAATGTTTACATGACAAACCTGGGCCTAAAGACTCTCAAAGTAGTCCTCTACTACTGTCACCAAACGCTACCAACCATGTGGGAAGCGCTGAATACCAACTGCCGCAGCATTTGCCGCACCATGTGTGAATCGGGTCATCTGTTCGCGCAAAGCATTAGCAATGTCCTTTCGTGTTGCAAACCGCCTACCACGTAGAGGTTCCTTAATCTTTCGAATGAGAGTCATAGGAAGAATGTCGACAGAGTACAGTGGGTGCTTCAATTCTTCCCATCCCCAACGTCGCAGTAGCTGCACTACACACTCTGCTTTATGTGGATCTGCATTATCGTGCAGGATTATTGCACTGATCACAAGATCCGGACGTTTCTCCCGAACGCCACGTAGTACCTGTCACTCCATTAAGTCCCTGTAGTACTGTACGGTAGAACAAAGTGGCAAACAATGACACCCCTGACGTCATACGCGACGGTCGCCATCAATTTTACTGGGGAAGGATTCTGACGAAATTTCTGCCTCCTTGGTGATCCAGCATGTCGCCTCTCCGCGGACTGACGTTTCAGCGCGTTGCTCAACACGGGTTACTTCCATCTCTCACGACACTCACCAACTGACTGATTTCACAGCCCTCGCTGCTCTACTACCAGCTATCACAGAGCATCTATTGTTCTGCATACACACTATGCCTGCAGAACTTCCACACGACACATATACGTTCACATATCTACAAGAAAAAAAAAACTAGTTGCCATGATTTTTGCCCAAACCCTCGTATATCTATTTAGAAATTTGAAAACAGCTTATTTTTCTTTGTTTGAATCTCTGATAAGATACGGATTCATTTTATGGTGTAGAAGTAAAAGAGTTAAAGATACTTTATTATTACAAAACAGCCATTACAATTATGAACTGTAAGTTATATTTGTATGGGGCCCAAAATTTATAATAACCTATCAATTAATTTAAAACAAATATAAGAGATTTTAAATCTAAGTTATAAAAATGACTATTAGATAATCCATTTTATTCTCTTGACGAATTTTTTAATATGAGGATTAATATAGGAAATAATTCTATAATGCATTTTGACAATGTTTATTACATGTACTCTGCCGCACACACAGATAACAAAACCTTAAATAAAGCATGAGTTAATAAATGAAAAAAAAAAGCCAAATCACTTAAAGACAAATAACGTTACATTACATTACATAACGCCACCTTGGGAAACTCAAATCATTTAAATAATAGATTATAATTATCAGCAAAAGACTAACAAAATCAATGGTAATTGTAGCCTCACCCGCACCGTAAGGGAAACACACACCTTACTTTTAAACACAGAGAAAATATATAAAAGAAAAACCTGATCTATTCCATTCACCCGACTGGCTCTGCCTGTTCTGCATATAAACCATTTTTACAAAAGCCCGGCGGAGAACGATGGATTTTTTCGGTCGTAAAAATCCTTAGCTCGGAAGGGAAGTAAAACCGTGGGCCCCGTGTCGAAGATTTACGGCACGTAAAAGAACCTCAAGCCTGATAGAGAAGCCTCTAAGCAAAATTAAGCGGTCTTTCACGCCCAATTTAGAATGGGACGCTGAGAACCACAGCAGTTAAAGAGGGTCCATAAATAAAACTACATTTCCGCTTCCCCGTGCTCATGCCTGGCTACGGGCAGACCACTCGTTCCAGGCTCTCCATTCTGTGGCTTCTTGTCGTTGGCTCCCCTAGAAGGCGTCTGAACCCTAGGTATCCGCTTGAAAATCTTGGAGGGGGGGAGTCAGTTGCCTTTCGTGGTGTAGTGGCTACCATGCTAACTTCATATACCCAAGGAGACGGGTACAAACCCGGCAGAGGACGATGGATTTTTCCGGGTGTAAAATCCTTAGTATGGCTTCCTTCTGAAGGGAAGTAAAGCCATTGGCCCCATGTCGTAGTTTTACGGCACGTAAAAGAACCTCATGCCTCTGAGTAAAATTAAGCGGTCTTTTACCCAATATAGAACATGACGCTGAGAACCACAGCAGTTAAAGAGTGTCCATAAATAAAACCCCATTTCCACTTCCTCATGCGCATGCCTGGCTACCACTTGTTCCAGGTTCTCCATTCTGTGGTTTCGTGACATTGGCTCCCCGACAGGCTTCTAAACCCTAGCACCTGTTTGTAGGTCCTAGGACTCCGTGGTGTAGTGGCTACCATGCTATTTTCGGGGGGTTTAAACCCGGGAGAGGACGATGGACTTCTTCGGGCGTAGAAACCTTAGCATGGCTTCCTTCGGAAGGGAAGTAAAGCCCCTTAGCAAAATTAAACGGTGGTTCACACAATATAGAATTGGACGCTGAAAATCACAATAGTTGTAAGAGCGTCCATAAATAAAACTTCATTTTAAAGGGGGGGGGGTGCGGTCAGTCCTAAATATGGGAGGGGTAAGTCAACTACGAAAATAATTATTTTACTATTATAAACCGCCTGGAGTATTTATAAATATTCCTGGAATGATCCTGCCGTTATTAATAAGATGATAATATCCTTTTACGGGTGTTGGTATGATAAAGGAGATTTTAAACATTATCCATTTATCAGGAATTCTTGAGACTGTTAAGCATGTACATATCTCAGGATGATAGTCATGCTTCACATTCAGAATAATACCGTCAAAGCCCAGTTACGTTAATAAGAGAGCTGTACAGATATTTTAACCAGTTTTTGCAGGAATGTCTAGCGTATCTAAAGGAAATGTATGTTGCCTTATATTGAACCGCTGCTTCGTATATACGCTCTATAGTAACTCGATAATTGCTCCGGTAATTAACGGAGATTAATGTTCTTGGAATACCGAGTGCTCAGGCTGATCCCCTGACCTTGGCAGGACGTTGCTTCGAACACCGGAAAATAAAGAAGAGCGTATAGCAGGCGATGCACAACCGCGTTGAGGTAAACAATATAATGCTACATTCACAATGAAATGCAAGCGCAAGAGTTTGCTCTCATATTATTTAATGTAAGCATTCACAAAGAAACACGCAAGACGCAACGCAAGAGACCAAACTTTGTCCTTGCGTTGCACGCAAAAAAGGAGGAATTCTGCTTCTTTTCTCTATGCATTGCCTGTGAATTCCACAACAGACGATCGCACTGCGAGACTTTACAGGGCCTGCTGTACAGGCATGCTCTTCTATTTGGCCGGGCAGTCCCGCGCCATCTCTAATTTCCCTCAAGAGGTTATGACAGTCTCCTTGCGAATCCTTTTTTGATTTAATGGATGTAACTATCATGTGTGTCTAGATTTCTTGGTTCTCATAAATCGAAGATGCAGAGAGATAATTCTTAGTTCATTAAATGTGTAGCTTTATTACTTTCTGAAGTATCTAGGTTTGTACTATTTTCAATAATTTTAAATGAGCAATTATAGTGACGTCACTGCCGCCAGCGTCAGTTGTTAGTATACAATTTTATAACATATTTATTTTGTAAAAGATTGAGCGAATTTTCTTATGTGGTATTGTTGGTTATGTTATTCAGTTTGTAACTTGGGGAGCGCTTGGAAGATATTCGCATGTAACTTACAGATCTAGAAACCCTTGCCAACTTCTTGCGTTGCGCTTACGATTGCATTGAGAATTGTGTCTCCTTGCGTCTGCGCTTATGCTACGTTACATCTGCGTTTGTATCTCATTGTGAGTGTAGCATTACTCAAATCATCTTATTCGGAATAGAATTGCTAGTAAACTCAAAACTCACTTTTTGCATGAGTGTGTGTTTTCCAAGTCTTCTGATATTTACATTTTTAAGTCCAGCCCAAGAATTTGCTTCCAAGGGAAAGCATACCTACCAACATAAATTTGGTGGCTATAATAACAACAATAGCAGGGGAAGAAAAACACACTTGAAGGTTTAAATTATTTATTACTTCTCTTAGTATAGGTTTGGGTATAGGTTGGACCACTCGCCTCTCACCTAGGTGGTCCGGATTCGATCTCAAGCGTCCGCATGTGGGATTTGAGGTGGACAAAGAGGCACAGGGGTGGGTTTTCTCCGGGTTGTCCGGTTTTCCCAACCATCGCATTCAACTCTATCAGTGTCATCACCTGCGGTGCCATTTGCAGTAAAAACGGGCGTTAAACACTATCGAAAAAAGGTAAAAATTCGATTTAGAGATTTCATTGCAAATACACGTTTTATGATACTATATTTTAAAAAAGTATTTCATGTGTTCCATTCACATGACCTTATCTATCTGTTCTTCAAATAAGCTATTCCTTAGAAAACTTATTTCTTTATTTACATCATGCATTTCGAGATAAAATTAGCAGAAATTGTCTTAAATACTTGCTTTCTTGTAAGTGGAAGGGAAATAATGGCATATACTAAACTAAACGGACAGTCAAATCCCTTAAAAGCTGGTCTATATGTGAACAATTGAAGTTTGGTTTGCTTTGCATTTCCTGAAAAACAAAAGAGAGATGAAACGATGGTCATTCTGTTTAAGAAGATGGTTTAAAATTTGAAACCAATAACAAGGAACATCATGGAAACAGTCAACTCTAACGCAAAAATGAATATGACATAAATTGTGTGTTTTAACGAGGTAAGTTTCCGTCTATCTCTTTTGGTTCACCACTTATGCAAAATTCAGCATAAGTCATCCAAAATGAACAGGTCTTCAGAAGTTAAATACCAAGTTTTGTATTTAACAATCTTTTAGCTTTTGGGCTATGCTGTTCACATAACACTGACCTTTTTCTAAAAATACGTTTTTTAGATTCAGGAGGTCTCAAAACTGTATTTTCGGTGAAATTGAATTTTGGGTGCAATACAATACCTTCTCTATATACCATGTACGAAGTACATGCACCTATAGAAAGTAAAAGGTATTTTTAGAAAAAGGTCGGCGCACATGAGTGCGTGTGTGTGTGTGTGTGTACGCGTGCGTATGCCTCGTTAAAACACACAATTTATATAATTTACATTTTATGTAAAGTTAACCTTTCCGAGATTTTCATTGTTATTACATTCAGTTGCTAACTTCGTAACCTTTCTCAAACGAGAAGCCACCTTTCGTTTCATCTCTCTCTTGTTTTCTTCCTGCCCATACAAAGAGAAAGATTTCAATTGTTTCTCACAGCGACCAGCTTTTAGAAGAGTTGGATAACGATTTAGTTATTTCCCTTCTACTTATAAGAAAGCAAATATTACGATAATTTCTGATAATATTTACCCCGATTGAAACGAAGTAGGTGGAAGAATATTCTGTTTACTTTCTCTACACGTACTATGTATATGTGTATAGATAAGGAATTGTATTGCACCCAAAAATTCGATACCGAGATTTCACTGGAAATAGATAGTTTGAGACCTCATGAATAAAAAAAACAGTATTTTTAGAAAAATATCCGTCTTTGCCTATGGGTAGCATAGATCAAAAATTGGAAAGTCGGTTAAATAACAAACTTGGTGTATAGGTTCAATATCTTCCAAAGATGAGACCCGAAGATTTTCAAGAACATCCCCCCCTACTGAAACTACCCTTAACATGAAAAACTTTTCCACAATTTTGACTTTTACAAGTATGACTCTAACAATTTGGATTAAAATGTCGTATATTCAAGATATTTACATGACAAATAAAATGTATATGTTGAATTTTCTTGGAACAGCCTCTGAAGACCTCTTTATTCTGGACCAAAAACTTATTACACCAAAATGCAGATCACATTAAAACACATAATTTATATAATATTCGCTTTAATTTCTCTAGCCCATATGTACAATGTATATATTAGATAGAGATGGTATTGTAAGCCACCCAAAAATTCTATACTGAGATTTCACCGGAAATAGATGTTTTGATGCGCCCTGAATCGAAAAAAGCATTTTCAAAACTAGGTCCGTGTGTGTCTGTGGACAATATAGCTCAAAAACGAAGAGTCGGTTAATACAAAATGTGGTATTTAAGCTGAGTATGTTCCAAGGATGCGATACGAAGATTTTCAAAAGAATTCTCCTACCCCCAATTACCCTTTACATGGTACATTTTTCGAAAATATTGATTTTCTCAAAAATGGTTCTGACAATTTTGATTAAAACACTTATGTTTAAGACATTTTTAAGACAAACTAAATGTGTACCTTATATTTTCTGGGAATAGCCTCTGAAGACCTCTTCATACTGAATGACTTGTTTAACTGGAGATGGAGTTGGACAAAAACATACTACACAAAAAATATAGATCTCATAAAAATACAATGTTTATGCATTTTTTGGTAGAATTAACCGTTTTCGAGGTATACTGAATATTTGCTTTCAAGTTTAAGCCACTTAAATTTTTCTCGCACAGGAAGATATCTTTCTTCTCGTTTCCTGTTTGTTTATCTGGCAAGCAAAGAGATGGAATTTCAATTGTTTGGACTACTTTTAAAGGACTTGACTATCGTTTTAGGCTGTGCATTTTCTTATTTTCCTTCTACTTACAAGGAAGCAAGTAATAAGACTGATTGTCTTTATGTATATCTTGATTAGCATGAAGTAGATAAAGATTACTCTTTTGAATAAAAGGATTGTTTGCGAAACAATTAGAGAAGGTCATGTGATTGGCCATTTCCGAGATATTCCTTGTTATTGGTATCAGCTTTGCTAACTCCTGGCCATACAAACCAATGTATTTCAATGACATAGCAACCAGCTTTTAAAACGTTTGACTGTTGCCTTAGCTTGTGCTACTTCCTTATTTCCTTACTGCTTACAATGAAGCAAGTAATGAGACAATTTCTTCTAATTTTTGCAGATATATAGATAAAGTAATTTGAATGGAACACATCAGATCTTTTACAAGTATTTGTTACAAAATAGGTAAAGATAGGCATGTAAATGTAAAACATTAGATTTAATGTAAGAATAAAGGGAGAAGAAAGCACTTGCTTGATAAAATAAACTCTTTAACTTGTGTAACAGTGACCATAAACGTTTATTCAACATCGTCGACTATTAAGGTTTATATAATTTGCGTACCGGCTCCTTATTTAGACACTGGCTTTCATGTTCCTGTGGGTATTATTTAAGATTAAAGGACGTAGCCTTTCTCCATTCATCCTATTGACATGACCAAACCATTTGCATATATATTCTATTTTAGCTACTATAGTGAATATTTGTAATTCTTGGCGGATTTCTTCTTTTTTCTCTTATCTGACAGACATCCTGTAATATGTCCTAGAAATTACATTCCTGCCTCTTCCTATCTTCTTAAAATACCTATTTTTACTTAGGAGACCAAAAATTCCACCAAACAACAAAACAGGTTAGGTAAAACGTTATAAAATTTAAGGATGTTTCTCTGCGGGTTTTCTTTGCTAATGTGCCGCAAATATGTTGAAACAAATTTAAATTTCTTTTGACGTCTTTTAACCGGTCATTGCCCAAAGACACTAAATAAACCATGTTTACTTATAAACTGAAATTTGCTTGTCGCAGTATTTGTATCAGCGAGGTATTTCCTGATTAAGGTTTCAATCCTAAATGTTGTTGATCTGATTCAAAGTGGCTGCATTCCTTAAATTTTAAACGCTGAGTAGTCGGAATGAATCACGTTGTTATCGAGCATTTATATTTCTTAATTTCAAACCGCTGTCTCAGAGCATAGGGATGACTTTTTGATCCAAAGGTCGCAAGCTTTTAAATGTGCTTAAAAGGGTTTTATACCAGGGATAATCACAAACTAAGGTTACAAACGAGTATATTTTATTTCGTCCAACCAAAATAGCCACATTTTCAAAATTTTCTATGCAGACGTTTCCGTAAATATACGTTTTGATACCCCCTGAATCGAAAAAAAATATATAATGTTCTCTACATCTCTGTGACAAATTAATTTTAATAAATACATTCTTCTATCTACTTCATGCTAATCGAGATAAACATTAGCAGAAACGGTTTTATTACATAGTTCCTTATAAGTTGAAGGGAAATAAGTGAATACACTAGGCTAAACCGAGAGTCAAATGTTATAAAATGTGGTTGATATGGAATTGAATTCTGTTTCTTTGCCTGGGCCAGGTGTAGATTAAGGTCCCGTATGAGATAAATATGAGTATTTTAAAACAGAAATCAATAAAAGGAATTCCTAAAAACGGTCAACTCCAGGAAAAATTGCACATAATATAAATTGTGTATTTTAACGAACTCTATATTTTTTGTTACGTAAATTTTTGTCTCTCTCTTACGGTTTATCAGTAATGCAAAATATCGCAAAATTTATTCAGAATAAAGATCTCTTTAGAGACTATTTCCAGAAAATTCAAGATATACATTTTATTTTCCACGTAAATATCTTAAATGATAGAGATTTTAAACAAAATGTTAGAGCTATTTTTGAGAAAATCAAAATTTTCGAAAATTTTGCCAGGTAAAGCATAGTTGGGGGTGGGGGGATTTTGTTGAAAACATTTGTGTTGCACCCTTGGAAGATAATGAACTTAAATACTAAGTTTGGTATTTAACGAACTTAGCACTTTTGACCTATGCTGTCCATACACACACACGGACATTTTTCTAGAAATGATTTATTTTTTGGATTCTGGGGGTTCCAAAACATGCATTTCCGGAAAATCTGGGTATCGAATTTTTGGGTGCAATACAATATCTTCTCTATACTCAATGTAAATAGTATATGTAGAGAAAGTAAAAATAATTTTAGGAAAATGTCATAGCTAAAAAATTAAAAGTCTGTTAACTACCAAATGTTTCCGATTCTAAGGATGCAAGACGAAAATTTTCAGGATAACCCTCCACCTAAAACCACCATTTACCTGGAAGACGTTTAAATTTTTTTAATTTTCTAAAAAATGGTCCTACGATTTTAATTAAAAATCGTATATTAAACATATTTAGATAGCAAACAAAATGTGTATATTGAATTTTCTGGAAATAGCATCTGAAGCACTCTTCATTCTGGATGACTTTTGTATATAAGTGATAAACTCTTATAGACAAAACTTACTGCACAAAATATGTATATCTCGCTAAAACAAATCATTTATATCATTTTTCTGCAGAACTAATCACCTCTGTGATATTCATGATTATAGGTTTCAATTTTAAAATAGATATGCTTTTCTCAAAACGTGCGGTCGTCGTTCGTTTCATATATCTTTTACATTACTCCTGGATATCCAAAAGAGAAACGAATTTCAACATCACATAGCGGCAGCTTTTACAAATTTGACCATCTGTTTCGTCTGGTGTATTCCCTTATTCCTCTTATACTAACAAGAAACTAAATAATGAGACATCTTTACTTTTTCTACACGTACTATGTACATAGTGTATAGTGAAGGTATGTAATCCACCCAAAAATTCGATACCAAGATTTCACAGGAAACATATGCTTTGGGTCCCCCTGAATCCAAAAGATCATTTCTGGAAAAAGGTCCATGTGTGTTTGTGCGTGTGTGCGCGCGAGTCTGTGTGTGTATGTGTGTGTGTGTGTGGGCAGTATAGCTCAAAAAACGAAAAGACCGTTAAATACCATCCTTGGTATTTAAGTTTGGTATCTTGCAAGGATGCGACACGAAGATTTTCAAGAAAATTCTCCCACCCCCAACTACCCTTTTTATGGAACTTTTTTCGAAAATATTTATTTTCTCAAAAATGGATAACGATTTTGATTAAAATATCGTATATTAAAGATATTTATCTGACAAATAAAATGTATATCTTGAATTTTCTGGAAATAGCCTCTGAAGACTACTTTATTCTGGATGAAGTTTACGAAATTTTGCATAACTGCTAAACCGCAAGAGAAAGACAAAAACTTAGCACACAAAAAATATAAGAGCACATTAATACACACAATTTATATTATATAAATTTTTCGTGGAGTTGATCGGTTTTTATATATTCCTTGTTTTTGGTTTCAGCTTTAAAAACATACTTTTCTCACACAGGAATTTATCAACTCGTGTCCATACTAACAAAGGAACTTCAGACACATAGCAACCAGCTTTTGACTATCACTTTAACCTATGGTACTCCCTTATTTCTCTTCTACTTACAAGGAAGCAAGTAATAAGACCATTTCTGCTAATTTTTTCTCGTTTAGCATGAAGTAAATAGAAGCATAAGCGTTTTAACAATAGTTTGTTGCAGGGATGTAGAGCACGCCATGTGAATGTAACACATAATTTTTTATAGTATTTAAAGTCCACATTTACTATTTGTGGCACCGCGGGCGATGACACTGATGATACATGAATGACGATGGAGCACCGGTGGAATGCAATGGCGGGAGAAACCGTAGAGTCCGAGGAAAACCCGCCCCGGCGCCGCTTTGTCCACGCTACTGAGCATATAGATTTTTAACTGTAAGCTACATGGGAGAAGAAAGTGGGAAGACCATTAAGAAAACGGAATAAGCAATTTCTAGGAGCCGGAATAGACTGCTGTTGATAGAGAGAAAGTTATTTGAATGTAACGCATCTGAAATTTACTGTTGCCACGAATAGCTATTTCAGCTGTGAAATGCTACACCGCCTGAGTCACGTAACCGAATACAAAAATCACACCAACTTTGCATGTAAATGAGTTGATGAAGCTGGAATACTTGGAAACACACCTGTGCCTCTTGTGGATACTTCCGTTTCCACGCTGCTTTTGTTTTATTGAACAGGTGCTAATGATTTTGTACTCTCCCCGCTCAAAAAGTTTAATACCTAACATTAAGAAGAGGCATTGTCATTTCAGAATGGTTTAATCCCACACCTATAATTCTATATGCATAAATTACTTTCTATAAAAGCAAACAACGAGTATTGTTACAAAAGATCTTTCTTCTACCTACTTTATGCTAATCGAGATAAGCATTAACAGAATTGCAGAATTATTACTTGCTTCCTTGTAAATAGAAGAGAAATAAGAGAGTGTGTTCGCCTAAAGCGATAATCCAATATTTTTAAAAACTGGTCGCTATGTGAAATAATTGAGGTTCAGTTCGCTATTTATATAATATACGGTTTTTCTTTCGTAGAATTGACAATTTCCGAGATGTTTTTTGTTATTTGTTTCAGATTTAAAATCCTTAAACTTTTCTCACGCGGTAAGTTGTAAACTCTGGCTCTCATAGAAACGGATTTTAACCACATAGCAACCAGCTTTTAAGAGATATGACTATCGCTTTACAAGGAAGCATGTAATTATACGACAATTTCTATTAATGTTTATCTCGATTATCAGAAAGTAGATAGAAGAATAAACTTTGGAACAATAATTTGTTACAGCGATGTAGAGAAAGGCATGTGAAAGGCATGTATTATTAGAGATGGGTTTCGGAGGCACACAGTTACAAACACACAGAGCAGTCAGCGGTTAAAGAGAGGGTAGTGGGGAGGGGTTTGTGGCATAAACATGCACACATTGAGGTATAACCTGTTCCAAAAGTAGCTCATTACATGTATTGCCATCATAAAAATCGTTTAATCACAAAGTAACACAGTAAAACAATTATTACTTTCTCTATACGTACTATGTACACTGCACTCCACCAAAAAATTCGATACCGAGATTTCACCGGAAATATATATTTTATGGTCCCCAATATCCAAAAAAAAGCATTTTCAGAAAAAGGTCCGTGTGTGTGTGTGTGTGTGTCAGTGTGACTGTGAACACGATAACTCAAAAACGAAAAATCGGTAAAATACCAAATTTGGTATTTGAATTTAGTATCTTCCAGGGATGCGACCTGAAGAATTTGAGAAAAATCCCCCCACCCCAAACTACCCTTTACATGGAAAAAACTCGAAAATTTAGATTTTTTAAAAAATGGCTGTAACGATTTTGATTAAAATTTCGTATATTAAAGATATTTACCTCACAAATAAAATGTACATTTTGAATTTTCTGGGAATAGCCTCTGAAGACTATTTTATTCTGGGTCAATTTTCGGAATTTAGCATAACTGCTAAACCGTAAGAGATGGACAAAAACTTACCACACAACAAATGTAGAGCACTTTAAAACACACAATTTATATTACACACATTTTTCTCGTGGAGTTGATTGTTTTTGAGATATTCCTTGTTTTTAGTTTCAGCTATGAAAAATTTATACTTTTCTCATACAAGACTTTGTGAACTCGTGTCCATATAAACTAAGGAACTTCAGTCACATGACAACCTGCTTTTGACTATCACTTTAACCTATGGTATCCCCTTATTTCGCTCCTACTAACAAGGTAGTAAGTAATAAGACTGTTTCTGATAATTGTTTCTCGATTAGATGAAGTAAATAGAATAATTTGTTGCAGAGATGTAGAGAAAGTCATGTGAATGGAATACATAAGATTTTTTCACAATATGATTAGTAAATAAAAATGCGTTGTACTTTTATATATAAAATTTAAAGCTTGATACAAAAGAAATAGGATTATAATAATATGAACAGCTTTGCAAAGACAAAGAACATAAATCAACCAAACTGTCTCGGAATTCATTGCTGTGAATTGCAGTATATGTCTTTAATGCATCGAAAGAAAATGCTCTCCTGTTGTCACTCAAAATATGCTTGAATCATCCACAAGTTTGTCCAGTGTCAAACGCCTATCCTTTTCACTCTTTACTGGTTTAACTACTATTTGCCTGTCCCCATGGCTGCGCTCGCTAATGTGGCTAGCTTTGGTGCTTCCGTGGGGACCACCTCGGGCATGGGTGTTTGTAAAAGTATGTGTCTGTGAATCTGCATGTAAAAGAAAAATCTGATGTGTTCCATACACATAATGTTCTCTACAACTCTGCTACAAATTATTGTTAGAAAGCTTATGCTTCTATTTACTTCCTGCTAATCGAGAAAAAATTATCAGAAATAGTCTTATTACTTGCTTCCTTGTAAGTAGAAGCGAAATAAGGGAGTATCATAAGTTAAAGTGATAGTCAAAAGTTGGTTGCTATGTGACTGAAGTTCCTTTGTTAGTATGGACACGAGTTCACAAAGTCCTGTATGAGAAAAACATGTTTTTTATAGCTGAAACCAAAAACAAGGAATATCTAAAAAACAATCAACTCCACGAAAAAAATGTATATAACAAATTGTGTGCTTTAAGGTGCTCTAAATTTTTTTATATTGCAAGTTTTTCTCCATCTCTTACGGTTTAGCAGTTATGCAAAATTCCGTAAAATTGACCCAGAATAAAGTAGTCTTCAGAGGCTATTCCCAGAAAATTCAAAATGTACATTTTATTTGTCAGGTAAATATCTTTAATATACGATATTTTAATCAAAATCGTTAGAGTATTTTCGAGAAAATCAAAATTTTCGAAAAACGTTCCATGTAAACGTAAGTTGGTGGTGGGGGGATTTTTCTCAAAATCTTCGTGTCGTATCCCTGGAAGACACTAAACTTAAATACCAAGTTTGGTATTTTACCGACTTTTCGTTTTTGAGTTATCATGTTCACGGACACACGGACACACACACACACACACACACACACACACACACAAACGGACCTTTTTGTGAAAATGCTTTTTTTGGATATTGGGGACCCTAAAATATATATTTCCGGTGAAATCTCGGTATCGAGTTTTTGGGTGGAGTGCAATACCTTCTCTATACACTATGTACATAGTGCGTATAGAGAACGTAAAAATAGGAAACAAGGTTTAAAAAAAAAAGGACCTAACTGAATGAGGCCAGGCAGTGAGCAATGCTAGATAGTGCAACAGGCTGTAGAGACGACGCCTACTCCATCACATCATAGTTATACTCTGTGTGCACCGA
Source organism: Hymenopus coronatus (assembly GCA_030762935.1). Lineage (NCBI taxonomy): Eukaryota > Metazoa > Arthropoda > Insecta > Mantodea > Hymenopodidae > Hymenopus > Hymenopus coronatus. The sequence continues at coordinate 43,779,590 of CM060899.1, forward strand.
ACCTCAATCCGAGCTCTCTAGTTATTACACACAATGGCAGTGATATTTCAGCCATTTATCAAAATTGTAACTTGCATTGTTATTTATATAATAATTTATTCCTTTCTGCTTAAAGGGAAACAAGACAATTTCAACTAATGTTTATCTCGATTAGCATGAAATAGACAAAACAATATTCTTTTGAAAGAACGTTTGTTTTCAGAACAGGTAGAGAAAGCCATATAAATGGAACACGTCAGATTCTGTACTCTTTTGATGTTGGAAGAGCACTCAGAAATATTTAATACCAATGCAGATACTTGTTGTACATTTTCAGAATTCGTCTTCCTAAAACGCATGCAAAACTCAGTGGCTGCTTAGAAAAAAAAATCTGACGTGTTCCATTCACATAACTTTCTCTACATCTTAGCAACAATTTATTGTTAAAAAGCTTATTCTTCTATTTACTTCAAGCTAATGGAGAAAAAATAGGCAGAAATAGTCTTATTACTTGCTTCCTTGTAAGCAGAAGCGAAATAAGGATACGTAGGTATCTTTGCATGGTCAGTAGTTGATAACTTCCAATATGAGAATAGTATTTTAAAACTGAAACAAACAACAAAGAAGCACTTGAAAATATTCAACTACACGAAACAAATGCATTTAACATAAATTGTGTGTTTTAACAAGATTTGTATAGCAAGTTTTTGTCCATCTCTTACGGTTTACCAGCTATACAAAATTCTGTAAAATTCATCCAGAATAAAGAGCTCTTCAGAGGCTATTCTCAGAAAATTTAAGATATAAATTTGTCATGTTAGTATCGTTAATATACTGTATTTTAATCAAAATCGTTAGAGCCATTTTTGATAAAATCGAAATTTTCGAAATGTTTTCCTTGTAAAGGTAGTTTGGGGGGGGGGATTTTCTTGAAAATGTTCCTTTCGCATTATTAGAATATACCAAGTTTGGTATTTAACGGACTATTCCTTTTTGAGTTATGCTGTCCACAGAGACACACACACACACACACACACACACACACACACACACACACACACACACACACACACACACTTTTCCAAAAATGTAGAAGGAAAATAAGCAAATACACTAGGCTAAAAAGATAATCACATCTTTTAAAAGCTGGTTGCTATGGAATTGAAATCCATTTCGTTCCATGGTCAGGAGTTGAATTCCCGTATGAAATCAATAACAAAAAATATCTGGAAAATAGTCAACTCCACGAAAGAAGTGTATACAACATAAATTGTGTGTTTTAATTAGATCTACATTTTTTTGTGCAGTAAGTTATATCGGTTTACCAGATTTTTTTAATATATTACGGTTTAGCGGTTTTAAAAAATCAACATGTATCAGAATAAACAGCTCTTCAGAGGCTATTCCCAGAAAATTCGAGATATTCATTTTATTTGTCATATAAATATCTTTAATGTACGGTATTTAAATCAAAATCATTACCTACAGCTATTTTTGAGAAAATCAAAATGTTCGAATTTTTTCCCATTTAAAGGCTAATTTTGGATGGGGAGACTTTCTAAAATATCTGCGTGTCGCATCCCTAGAAGATAAATAACTCCATAGCACGGCAGCTCAAAAGGAACCTTGGCCTTCCGTCCGGCCGCTGCGTCCCCCATCTCGGTCCATGACGCACCTCATGGATGGGGTGCAGTATTGGAGGGTGGGACATGGTCAGCGCCTCAATCCCTCCATCAAGTAGCTCCTCAATTGGCCTCCAGAAACCTCACGAGGCTGAGTGCACAACGGACCAGGTCTCCTAACGGGGGAAAAATCCTCACGCCGGTACGGGGAATCGAACACAAGTCTCCCGCTTGGCAAGCAGCTGCGCTACTACCGCACTGAGGAGATAACCATCCAACTTTGGTGTTTAACGGAGTATTCCTTTTTACTTTCTCTATACGCACTATGGAAATATATGTTTTAGGGTCCCCTTTAACTAAAAAAAGCATTTTCGGAAAAAGGTCCGTGTGTGTGTGTGTGTGTGTGTGTGTGTGTGTGTGTCCGTGTGTCTGTGAACACGATAACTCAAAAACGAAAAGTCGGAAAAATACCAAACTTGGTATTTAGGTTTAGTATCGACAGGAAGATTTTGAGAAAAATCCCCCCACCCCCAACTACCCTTTAAATGGAAGTTTTTTCGAAAATTTTGATTTTCTCAAAAATGTCTCTAATGATTTTGATTAAAATATCATATATTAAAGATATTTACCTGACAAATAAAATGTATATTTTGAATTTTCTGGGAATAACCTCTGAAGGCCTGTTTATTCTGGATGAATTTTGCTTAATTTGGCATAACTAGTAAACCCTAAGAGAAGGATTAGCCTCTGAAGACTACTTTATTCTGGACGAATTTTACGGATATTTGCATAACAGCTAAACCGTAACAGATAGACAAAAAACTTACCATAAAGAACATGTCGAACACATTAAAACACACAATTTATGTTACATAATTTTTCCCGTAGAATTGACCATTTCTGAGATATTTCAATTTAATTGTTTAAGATTTAAAATACTTGAACTGTTCTCACAATTTTCCCCTGGCCATGCATAAAAACGGATTTCAATCACATGGCAATTAGCTTTTAAAGGATTTCACTATCACTTTAGCCTAGTGTATTCCCTTATTTTCCTTCTACTTACAAGGAAGCAATTAATTAAGCAGCTTTCTTCTAATGTTAATCTTTGTTATCATATAGTATATAGAAGAATGTGCTCTTTACAATAATGCGTTATAGTGATGTAGAGAAAGTAATGTGAATAGAACACATCAGATTTTTGTACTCAGTGGTCCGAAAACATTTATTTCCGGAGAAATCTCGATATCGAATTCTTGGGTGGAATACAATAGATTCTCTATACCCTATGCATATAGTACCTGTGGAGAAAAGACGTGTTGTAGCGTGTCTGCTTCACATTCAAAAGGTCGTGAGTTCGAATCTCGCTTAGGGTTGAGTTGCCCGGATAAGGTTTTTTTCGGGATTTTCCCTTATCCTGAGAAGACGAATGTCGAGTAACTTAGGTTCCATGGGCCCCGATATCAATTGAGCATCATTTCAGTAATTTCATTCATCGTCCAATATGACCAGCCAGGTTAAAGGACGTGGAACTACAAAAAATCTGGTGTGTTCCATTCACATGACTTCACAAATTATTGATAATAAGCTTATTCTTTTATTTGCTTCATGCTAATCAAGAAACATTAGCAGACATAGTTTTATTGCTTGCTACCTTGTAAGTAGAAGCGAAAAAAGGGAGTAGCATAGGTTAAAGTGAAAGCCAAAAGCTGGTTGCTATGTGACTGAAGTTCGTTTGTTTGTATTGACACGAGTTGGCAAATTCCTGTATGAGAAACGTTTAAGTTTTTCAAAGCTGAAACCAAAAATAAGGAATATCTCAAAAACCATCAACTCCACGAAAAAAATGTACAAAACATAAATTGTGTGTTTTAACCTGCTCTATATTTTTTGTGTGTTAAGTTTTTGACCATCTCTTACGGTTTCGCAGTTATGTAAAATTCCGCGAAATTCAATCAGAATAAATTAGTCTTCAGCGGCTATTCCCAGAAAATTCAAGATATACATTTTATTTGTCAGGTAAATATCTTTAATATACGATATTTTAATCAAAATCGTTAGAGGCATTTTTGAGAAAATAAAAATTTTTGAAAAAAGTTCCATGTAAAGGGTAGTTGGGAGTGGGAGGATTTTCTTGAAAATCTTCGTGGCGCATCCTTGGAAGATACCAAACCTAAATACTAAGTTTGGTTTTTAACGGACTTTTCATTTTTGAGCTATGCTGCTCACAAACACTCACACGGACATTTTTCTAAAAATGTTTTTCTTTTTTTGGATTCAGGGTGTCTTAAAACATGTATTTCCGGTGAAATCTCGGTATTGAATTTTTTGGTGTATTACAATACCTTCTCTATACACTATGTAAATAGCATGTATAGAGAAAGTAAAAATAAGAATAAAACACATGAATAATAAGCGTAAGTGAACATATTTGGAAAGGTAACAATTCTTACAGCTTTTCCTTTATGGTGCATTAGTAGCGCGCTACGAGTATACAAATGGCGTTGTATAAATTTAAATTTTATTTGCTGTTGTCTTGGCGAAGTAAAATTTCTCTCCTTCGCCGCTCCCACTGAAGTAAACAGTGGTCGCATTACTCCGCTGAAATATGCAATGTAAATGTTGTCGGTACTGCTGCCGGATCATCAGTCAGCCCTTGTTTCTTTCTTCTCTTTCTTTCTTTCAGCAAGCCGCAAACACAACCTCTCCTCTTCTTCTTCCTCCTCGCGTTTTTTTAAAGAAAACGGAGACGCCCAAAGGATTTTTCTTGTTATTTTTCAATTCCGCTTTTTATTTTTATTTAAATTGGTCGGGAAGACACCGGCCGGCCGGTCGGCTTCACAAGAAACTGCTTAGTCGCCGACTTGAGCGGTTGACTGACACATGACATAGCTACTGCGCGACCTGCATGTATATGGACCTGTTGCAGCAGCAAACCATGCCAGGCATGGCGCGATGGGAAAAAACCTCACCTCGTCCGCCTTGGCCTTGCGCGGCGGTGGTGGTGCCTCTGCCGCTTCAAAAATGTCATACGTGTGTGTCATTACCTGCTGCACCACTGTGGTGCTTCGAGAAAAACCGATGTCTGAACTACTACTAAGAAACGATTAGTGCCAGCGAGAGAGAATTAAAGAGAACCAACATCATAAAATAACTATTTTAAATAATAATAATAATCATAAAATAATAAAAAAATCTTATGTGTTCCATTCACATGACATTCTCTACATCTCTGCAACAAATTATTGTCAAAAAGCTTATTCTTCTATATGCTTCATGCTAATCGAATGAAATTAGCAGGAATAGCCTTATTACTTGTTTCCTTCTAAGTAGAAGTGAAATAAGGGAGTACCATAGATTAAAGTGATAGGCAAAAGCTGTTTGCTATGTCACTGAAGTTCCTTTGTTTGTATGGACAGCAGTTGACAAATTCCTGTATGAGAAAATTATAAGTTTTTCAAAGCAGAAACCGAAAACAAGGAATGTCTCAAAAACGATGAACTCCACGAAAAAAATGTATATAACATAAATTGTGTGTTTTAACGCGCTCTGCATTTTTCGTGTAGTAAGTTTTTGTCCATCTCTTACGGTTTAGCAGTTATTCAAAATTCCGTAAAATTCGTCCAGAATAATGTACCTTTCAGAGGCTATTCCCAGAAAATTCAAGATGTACATCTTATTTGGCAGGTAAATATATTTAATATAGGAAATTTTAATCAAAACCGTTAGAGCCGTTTTTAAGAAAATCAAAATTTTCGAAAAAAAATTCTACGTAAAAGGTAGTTGGGGGTGGGGGGATTTTTCTCAAAATCTTCGTGTGGCATCCCTGGAAGATACTAAACTTAAATACCAAGTTAGGTATTTAACGATATTTTCGTTTTTGAGCTATGCTGTCCACAGACAAGACACACTACATGGACCTTTTTCTGAAAGTCCTTTTTCCGGACTCCTGGAACCTCAAAATATATTTCCAGTGAAATTTTGGTATTGAATTTCTGGGTGGAATACAATACCTTCCCTATCCAATATGTACATTGTGCATACGAGTCAGAGAAAGTAAAAATATTTAGAAAAAGTTCGCGCACGCGCATGGCCCGCTTCGGGGAGGTCATGTGTTCGATCTTCTTTAAACAGGTTTCTTTTGTTTTTTTTTTTTCCGGAGGTTATGCTGGGTCGTGAGGCGTAGGTGCCTTTTATCCCCTGAATGTCCTGTCTCTCTTTGTCGTTTTTATTATCATCTAAGTCGTCCGCCATCGTTGGTTTCTTTCAGTGTTGGAAGTGTTAGCGATGGTGCTCAGTGCGGCGTGGCAGGGAAAAAGATACTCACTTCGACCCCCGACTTCGGCTAGTTGCTGGGATGACAACTGTTCTGGCGAGGGGCGTTTAGCCCTTTGTCTGTCTGTCGCACTGTCGGGGTACTTCAATCAGGAAAGCTATAAGGACTCATTCATTTGTGGTTCTGATCTCCTTGTGTATCCTCTCTCTCGTGTCGCCCTCCGTGGTGTAATGGTTAACATGCTGACTTCGTATACCCAAGGTTGCGGAAGCCTCTGAGCAAAATTAAGCGGTCTTTCACGCCCAATTTAGAATGGGACGCTGAGAACCACAGCAGTTAAAGAGCGTCCATAAATAACACGCCATTTTCATTTACATTTTCCTCTCTCTCGTGGGCCATAGCTACAATAACCGTACTGATACGTTTCCGAGGCCCCTCCGTTTGCGTTCTAACTCTAACCTTCTCGGAGATATTCCTCATCGTTGGTTTAACTTTTAAGAAACTTAAACTTTTCTCAAATAGAAAGTCATCGTTCCGTTTCCTATATCTTTTTACTTCTGGGCATGTATCAATATCATTTCATACCGACAGTTTTTAAAAGATTTGACTATCGCATTAGGCTAGAGTACTCCCGTATCACCCTTCTACGTTCAAGGAAGCAAGTAACAAGAGACCTTCTGCTAATGTTTGTCTTGATAAGCATGAGGTAGATAGAAAAATAATGTTTTAACAATAATTTGTTACAGCGATGTACCCAAAAATTCCTGAATACAAAGAATATTTTTAAAAAAATTTCCTTGTGTGTCTGTCAAGTGTATATGCGTGTATGTGTGTCTGTGGACAGCATAACCACAAACGCAAAATCCGTTAAATACCAAACTTGATATTTAAGTTCCTAGACACAAAGATTTTCAAGAAAATCCCTCATCCCTTTCGTGGAAAAATTTTCGAAGACTGATTTTCTTAAAAATATTTCTAACATTTACATAACAAATAAAATGTATATCTTGAATTTTCTGGGAATAGACTCTGAAGACATCTTTATTCTGGATAAATTTTGCGGAATCTTGCATAATTGACAAACCGTGGGAGATAAACAAGAACTTACTTAACAAAAATATAGAGCGCGTTAAAACACATAATTTATTTTATAGGCATTTATCTGTGGAGTTGACCATTTTTGAGATATCCCTTGTTATTGGTTTCAGTTTTAAAATACGTATACTTTTCTTATATGGGAACTTGTCAACGCAAAGAAACTGATTTCTATGACATAGCTACCATGTTTTAAAACATTTGACCGTCGGTTTAGCCTTATGTATTCCCTTATTTCACTACTACTTATAAGAAACTAAGTAATAAGACCGTTTCTGCTACTGTTTATCTCGATTAGCATGAAGTAGATAGAAGAATAAGCTTATTCACAATAATTTGTTACAGAGATAAGAAAAAGTCATGTGAATGGAGTACATCAGATTTTTTAATAATGGTGTTCACACACAGACAAGGGTTTTCCTAAAAATGCCATTCTTTAATTGAATGTGTATAATTCTGGTGACATCTCGTTATCATTTTAATACTCTCTACATAATGTATAGAGAAGAAAGTATTGCATTCCACTCAAAAATTCGATAATGAGATTTCACCAGAAATACACGTTTTGGGTCCCCTAAATAAAAAAAAATTCGGGAACAGGTCCGCGCGTCAGGATCTTCCAAGGATGCGACATGAAGCTTTTCAAGAACCCCCCCGCCATTCCCAACTACCCTTTACATGGAACTTTTTCGAAAATTTTGATTTTTTCAAAAATGATTCTAACGATTTTGAATAAAATATTGTATATTAAAAATATTTACCTGACAAATCAAATGTATATCTTGAATTTTCTAGGAATAGCCTACTTTATTTAGGATAAATTTTACGAAATTTTGCATAGCTATTAAACCGTAAGAGATGGATAAAAACTTATCACACAAAAAATTTAAAGCACATTAAAATACATAGTCTATTTTATATACATTTTTTTCGTGAAGTTGGTCGTTTTGAGATAATCCTAGTTATTGGTTTCAGTTTTAAAAAACTTACTTTTCTCATACGAGAATTTGTCAACTCTTGTTCACACAAGCAAAAGTACTTAAATCACATAGCAACCAGCTTTTGACTACATCTTTAGCCTATGTTATTCCCTTATTTCCCTTCTGCTTACAAGGAAGCAAGTAATATGACTATTTCTGCTAATTTTTTCTCGATTAGCATAAAATAAAAAGAAACATAAGCTTTTTAACAATAATTTGTTGCAGTGATGTAGAGAAAGTCACGTTAATGGAGCACATCTGATTTTTTTCTCCGAAACGTAATGCCTAGAATTTTCCAGAGAAATAAATACTATTAGATAACAAATAAATGAGGATGATAATATTGTGAATTGCTGGGGTTTGCCTTGCAATGAACATTTCTTGGAGATGATTTCACTAGTTGTTTCCAATTAGCCAAAGATGTGGTGAAATAGCCTGCTTTACCTTCCAGATATCTCCGCGATCTGTGTTAAGAAGTTTTCCATTAAGAGATTGCAACTATTTTGGGTAATTGAGGTTACTTCGTGACGGATGAACCTCTTTTTTTTCTATCTTTCAGAGAGATTATTCCCGACCACGTACTGCCAATATATTCCAACAAAAGCATTACACGGTGCATTTGTGAAGAGATCTTTTGTACTAAGGTGCATTGCAAAAGAATACAATCAGCCTGTATATTAAACAAATGTTATAGATATTTAAAAAAATATTGATCAGTTCCAATCAAATGACTTTCTTTAGCTGTTCCGCAAACAAACGTTTCATACAAAAGATTGTCCTTTATCCACATCTTGCTAATCGAGATAAACACTATCAGAATTGGCCTTATTACTTGCTTCCTAGCAAGTGATATACTAGCCTAAAGAGATAAAATTCAGCAGCTATATGAAACAATTGAAATTCGTTTCTCAATTATTGTTAGCAGCAAACAAACGACAGATGAAGAGAAAGATGACTTCCCGTTTGAGAAAAGTTTAAGCAGCTTAAAACGGAAACCAGTAAGATGGAAACTCTCGAAACGGTTAACTCTACAAGAAGTATATATGACAAAATTGGTATTTTTCGTGGAGTTGATCGTTTTTAAGATATTCCTTGTTTTTGGTTTCAGCTTTAAACAACTTACATTCTTCTCATACAGGAATTGTCAACTCCTGTCCATACAAACAAAGGAACATCAGTCACATAGCAACCAGCTTTTGACCATCACTTTAACCTATGGTACTCCCTTACTTCGCTTCTACTTACGCGGAAGCAAGTAATAAGACTATTTCTGCTAATTTTTTCTTGATTAGCATGAAGTAAATAGAAGCATAAGCTTTCTAAAAATAATTTATTGCAGAGATCTATAGTTTTTGTTTAGCGCTTACGGTTTACACTTTAACAACAGTTATACAATGGTCATCCAGAATGCAGAGGTCTTTAGAGTCTATTTCCAGAAAATCCAATATATACGTTTTAATTGTAATTTAAATATAATTAATATGCGGTATTTTAATCAAAATCGTAAGACATTTTTAAGTTAATCAAACTATTCTAACATTTTTCCATATAACAGTTTGGGGTGAGGAGATTTCCTCCAAAATCTTTGAGTTGCATTTTTGAAACTACTAAGCTTAAATACCATGTTCAATATTTCACTTTTTTTTTTTGTTATCGTGCTCACGGACACACCGCACACACATAAGGACCTGTTTTCTAAAAAAAATATTTTTTTTTGTATTGAGACCCTAAACCTTGTACTCCAGTGATATCTCGGTATAGAATTTTTGGGTAGAATGCAATACCTTCTCTAGCTATGTACTCTATACTGAGTAGAGAAAGTAAAATGTGTATACATGACTGATATATTTATTTTAGACATGTTTTAACATGTAGGTCATAAAATGTATATTGTCTAAAATTCAGATATAGTTAAAATCTTACTCCCCGATATTGCAAAATAGTACAACTACTTCACCTCAATAGCCAATATAGAGCGTTGTTTGAGTAAAACTTTAAAAACACGACTACCATGCTGTTTGTTAAGTTTTTGGACCGTGGACATATCTCTGTTTTCCCAAGCAGATATGAAGGCAGTTTTCAATTCTGCGATATATTGAACCACATAATATGCTCCATAAATTCTTCATGGGGTTTCATCTGTGAAATGTATCAAAACTGTGAAATTATTGTTTATTGTTTTTCAGAATAAAATAATATAGATTCTAAACTTTAAAAAAGTATGTATATGCATACGAGTATATGTACAATTTTTACTTTCTCTACACATACTACTTATGTACATAGTGCATAGAAAAGGTATTGTAATGCACCAAAAATTCCGCCATTTCACGAACGCAAGTCATGATTTCGTCTTACAGTGCCATCTGTGGACAATGAGCTGTTCCTTCGTCACCATGGCGCACAGCGGCGAACTCGCGAACTAGAAATTCAAATGCGATCAAGGAAACATCGTAACGATGCTTTAAGCTCCACTTAGGAGCTACAAGAAATACGAACTCTCTATCCACCTTGTCGAATGTCTTTTCCAGATCTATGGCCATACAAATGCAGTTATTAGTACATTATCGCAAGATTTTTAGTTTCTTTAGTGTGCAATGTACGTAGGTATAGAAGCTATTGTATTTCAACAAAAAATTCGATACCAGAAATATACATTTTAGGACCGAGAAGCATTTTTAGAAAAAGATGTGTGTGTGTGAACAGCATAATTCAAAAGGAAACATCCTTTAAACACTAAACTTGGCATTTAAGCTAATCATTTTCAAAGAATGTGACACGAAGATTTTTATTAAAATACCTTATATTAAAGATATTTACACCATTAATAAAATGTTTATCTTGAATTTCCTGGGATTAGCCGTTGAAGTCCTCTTCATTCTGAAGACTTTTGCATAACTGACAAACCACAAGAGATAGCCAAACATTTGCTGCACAAAAATGCAGATCTCGTCAAAATGCATAATTTATATCCTTTAAATTTTTGTGGTGGAGCCAATTGTTTCCGAGATATTTCTTGTTATAGTTTTCAACTTTGAAATACTGTTCTTAGACAGGAAGTCGTTTGTCTTTCTTCTGTCTTACTCCTGGACATGCAAAAAAGCGAATTTCAATGGCATAGCATTGTGACAGCTTTTAAATATTTCATTATTGCTTTGGTATAATGGATTCCCTTAGTTCCATCTACATATTTATAAGGAACTGAGTAATAATTACATTCTGCAAATGCTTATCTTGATTAGCATGATATAGAAGGAATACTATTTTGTAAGAAGTTTATTTGTAGAACAGCTAGAGAAAGTTGTGTGAATTGAACAAATCAGACCTTTTCTTTAGATATTCATGTGAACTTGCATCTCTAAAGAATTTGAAGTGTTATGTGTATAGGAAAAGCGTTTCTCTTCTGAAGCACTGAAGGGTACACACCAAAATCTCTAGACGCATATCTATACGTGCTGGAACTTTCAGGTTAAGATATCAGAAACCTTCATCTTCATAAGACAGTGGCTGCGATGAATACAGAAAACTCTGGAGGTAGCTTCACCAAAACCAAGGTCAGGAAAGAACTGCTATCTGCTTTTCCCTATCATAATGCGAAATCTTTCACAAGTATCTAGAAAAGATCACTAAATCTGGGCTATATATAGAACAAGCAGCATGCATTATTAATATCTATGACTGAAGTATATCCGTCCGTGACCTGGCAGACCCGTGGTGAGCCTGGGTGTAGCTTCTGTGTACCTACCCTGGTATGGGCTTAGCCACAGGAATGAGGTGGATGGTTTAGGTTTGGTAATTATTGTGAGGTTGCGGGTGATGATGTTACGGAGAATAGGCGCCTCGAACGGTTGCATTTTCAGAAGCAGCATCCTTTTACTCTGCTCCGCTGGTGTTTGGTTTGATTAAATCTGTTTATGTTGAATTTTGATTGGAAGGGGGGAGCACTTTCTTCAGTTAATTTGCTGTTGGCTGGTTTAAAGCCGTTGTTACCGGAAGTGCCCGGAGAACCCGATACCGCCTGTGTTCTAATGTCCGTCCAATCTGGCGTAGAATACATCCTCTGCGTATGGGAGAGTCGAAGCTTCATGCAATAGCCTCACTGGGGAACGTCGACATACAGAGTAGATTGACCGGAGTCCTCTATTCTATATCCGCTGTAACCAGAGAAGCCAGGAGTCTGCTGCCATACCCCACACTTCGCAGGCGTAGAGCATCAGAAGGATCTGACTGAAGTAAATGATACAAGATAAGATATAATATGAAACAAAAAACATGTATAAGATATGATACCGAGCAAAATAGTCCAGGTGATAGTGTCTATGGCCCACGTTCGGGAGCACCTGGGTTCAAATCCCATGGACCGACCTATCTGGGATATTTTGTGATTTCCCTCAGTCGACAACATAAATAATGGATTGAATATTTAATACCACGACCCAAAGTTTCACCTTCAGTATAAAACAATAGCAAAACTGAAAATAGATAGTAAATGCGATTGCGTTGTTATCAATCCACAGATAGTATAGGCAGAAGACTGCACGGCACACCTCTCTCTATCTGTCTGTTGCGGAGCTAACTGGTAACAATAGTGTGAGAGAGCGAAACCTTATATTAGCTGTACTTTGATGTCTGACTATAGATAGTATTATCTGACTACAGTGGTATTCCCTGACTGGGTAATGAAAAAGTTGCACAGAATGATATGGGCGCAACTATTGCCGATTAGTCATTTTCCCTGAAATAAAATGAAATGGAGTTTATTTATGGACGCTCTTTAACTACAGTGGTTCTCAGCATCCCATTCTATATTGGACCTGAAAGACCGCTTAATTTTGCTCAGAGCTCTGTTTTATGAGGCTTGAGTTTCTTTTACGTGCCGTAAATTTACGACATGGGACAAATGGTTTTACTTCCCTTCCAAAGGAAGGCATGCTGAGGATTTTTACCCAAAAAGTCCATCGTCCTCCGCCGGGTTTGAACCCGCGACCTTGAGTATATTAAGTTAGTATAGACCACTATACCATGGAGGTCGTCATTCTTCCTTCTCCCGCATATCCATGTGACACTAGACACACATGCACATCGCGAGGTTTTTGTCAGTGGAGGGAGTGAGGGTATTGCAAGTGGTAGTGACAGTGTACAGTTTATTGTAAGAGTATATAAACTGAGAACTATTAACAACAATGTCGGGACTTTCAACACCTAAGTTCTCCTCTAGTAAGTCTCTTAAGAGGACAGCTAGGGACAATATTACCACTTATGAAAACAAGTGCTTAATCTCATCCTACATTCAGCCATGCAAGCGCGTATTGTAACAATGATACAGGGGTGATGGCAAACTCTCCCTGCATCCCTACCTTTCTTATCATCTCCGAACACAACCGGTCAAGCGGGAAAAAGGGAAGAGTTCAAGGCTGTAGCTGCGCGAACCGAAAAATTGTAGTATTTTTAATTGACAATGGCACAGCTATACTGGACGGCTCTCTAACGCCACCTGCTTGACGCTAAACGAAGGTTATATGGAACGGAGATGTCCACCACATATCTAGACGAAGTACCTTACGGAACAGTTCCATCACGATATGGCCGAGTTGTTAAAGCAACGTAAAATAGAACTGAATTAAAAAATAAGATGCGAAATGAGAAACTATATATGAAACTTTAGAGCCCATAAGGGAAATATGTGTTATTACGAGTATATCAAAATGAAATGTGGGCTTGAGCCGAAGGAAAGGAATTATCGCAGATACAAAATAAACCACAAGAAAGCAACAGTAATAGCAAAAATAAGTCACCAAATATTTTGGAGTATAAGTTTCTCTAGCTTTAAAATATAAGTTTAATAATAGTGTAAGTATAATAGAAATAATCTTATGTATTCCATCCACATGACTTTCTGTGTATGTTCTGCAAGTAAACTATCTTTTGCGATGGCCGGAAGTCAAAAAAGGAGAAATGAAACGGATGAAGGCTTTTCCCTTGAGAAAAGTTTTCCCTTATCCTGAGAAGATTAATATGCAATGTCTTTAAGCTCCATAGATCTTGAGGTACATTTCACTGATTTCATTCGGCGTTGGATATGGCCAAAAAGGTTATAGGACATTAACTAGACAATCATAACATCAAAAAATTAATAAAAATATAATAAAATTGGTTCTCTTTCCATGGCCAAGAGTAAAACAAAAGAGAAAGAAATGAAACATTTGCGTTTCGGAACGTTTTAAGTTTTTTTTTTTTTTTTTAATGGAAATGTTATTAAGAAATAGCTCAGAAATCTTTAATTATACAAAAAATTAGGTATGACAGAAGTGTACTTTAACAGGATATACACTTTTTGTGTAATAAGCTTTCGTCTATCATACGATTTACCATTTATGCAAAAGCCATTCAGAATCAGGAGGAATTCAGGGGCTATCTTAAAAGAATTCAAGATATTTATTTTGTAATATAAATACATTTAAATGCGAAACTTTAATGAAGATTGCTAGAGTCATTTTTGAATAAATCAAACTTTTCGAAAAATGTTTCATATAAACGATAGTTTGGTGTTGGAGGATTTTCTTGGGAAGTCTTCGTGTCGTATCCTTGGAATATGTTGAACTTAAATACCAAGTTTGGTGTTTAATCTTTAGTCATCTTTTCGTTTCTGAGTTGTGTTTACAGACACACCCGTGCGCGGATCTTGTACTAAAAATGTTTTCTTTTCAGGGTAGCCTAAAACGTGTTTTTCCAGTGTAATCTCGGTATAGAATTTTTGGGTGAAATGCAATATCTCACTACCTGTGATTAGGGCACTTCAAACTTTAAACCGTTAAATATTAATATCTGAGACAGAGAAATGAAAATCAAAGGAACTCATATGCCGTGCAAACAATGAGGTTTTATAAAACATCCGGTCTTTTTTTTTTTTTTTTTTCCCCACATACCTATATTCTCCTTTCTGCGATCCATGCACTGCATTTTATAAATGATTTCTTGGAATTTTAGTAATTTATTCCGAGACTCATGTTTTAGTATCTGTCGGGTTGTTGAATGTGACAGGAAAACTCCTTGTTTAAGGTAACCCCACCAACAAAAGTCGGTCACATACAAATCTGGAGATCACGGTGGCCACTTGGCTTCGCAAATGGAACATGGGTCTGCTCTTAAATTTTTAATAGTTCAAATTTTTCTCAGACCTTGAGAAAAACTCTTGCTTTTATAATAGCTTTGAATTAAGTGTATTCTATAATTTAGTGATAGAACCATGATTTGTAATTTACACATTATTACCTATAGCAGTATGAATAACATTACTAATGGTTTATTTAAAAATCTGATACTTGCATTCAAATGACTTTCTCTACATCTCTGTAACAAATTATTCTATCTATTTCATGCTAAAAATTAGCAGAAACGGCCTTATTACTTGCTTCCTTCTAAGTAGAAGGGAAATAAGGGAGTACACTAGTCTAAAACAATAGTCATATTTTTTAAAAACTGGATGCCATGTGATTGAAATCCATTTCTTAGGCATTTCCAGGGTTGACAAGTTCCCGTATGAGAAAAGTTTAGGTTATTTAAAACTGAAACAAAAAACAAGGAATATCTTGGAAATGGTCTACACCAAGAAAAATGTATATGATATAAACTGTGTGTTTTAAGGAGATTTATGTATACTGCTTATGTAGTAAGGTTTTATATATCTCTTCCGGTTTATCATTTATGCAAAATTCATCCAGAATGAGAAGCTCTTCAGAGCCTATTATCAGAACATACAAAACATAGATCTTATTAATTTCTCTACACTATGTACATAGTACGTGTATTGTATTGCACCCAAATATTCGATACTGAGATTTCACCGGAAAAACACGTTTTGAGACCTCTTGAACCCAAAAAAAGCATTTTTAGAAAAATGTCCGTGTGTGTTTGTGTGGGGGGGGGCAGTATAGCTCAAAAACGATAAGATCATTAAATATCAAACTTGTTATTTAAGATTAGTGTCTTCCAAGTATGCGACATGAAGATTTTCAAGAAAATGGCCCCACCTCCCCACTACCCTTCACAGGGGAAAAAACCGAAAATTTTGATTTTCTCAAAAATGACTAACGAGTTTGATTAAAATATCGTTTATTAAAGATATTTTAATGACAAACGAAATGTATATCTTGAATTTTCTGAGAATAGGTTCTGAAGACTACTTTATTTTGGATGAATTTTACGGAATCTTGCACAACTTTTAAACCGTAAAAGATAGATAAAAACTTAGTGCACGAAAACCGTGGATCACGATAAAACACACAATTTATGTCATATACATTTTTTTCGTGGAGCTGATCGTTTTTTTAGATGTTCCTTGTTATTATTTTCAGCCTTAAAATACTTATTCTTAACTCTTACGAGAATTTGTCAACCTGTGCCCATACAAACTAAGGAACTTCAGTCACACAGAAGCCAACTTTTGACTATCACTTTAACCTATGGTACTCTCTTATTTCGTTTCTGCTTACAAGACTATTTCTGCTAATGTCTTCTCAATTAGCATGAAGTAAATAGAAGCATAAGCTGTTTAACAATAATTTGTTGTAGAGACAGTCATGTGAATGGAACACATCAGATTTTTTATCTAATGTCATGAGAATCTAGCAGGTGGATATTTACACACATGTTCTCTGTTCAAAAGAAAGTAATTACTACGAAGTTTTCACTGCTGAATTACACATGATGGGTTGGTATTACTGGCAGAGATAGTACAAGTACGTGCAATGTTTATCGTAATTATCGTCAGTATTAAGTGGGTGCGAGTCGCGGATCATTTGACGACCAGCAACACACACCGTGTGAGAACTCGCTCCTGTGCTCCAAGGTTATTAAACTTCAATTCTCTCTGGAGAGCTAATAACAACCCTATCAGAAACAATGGCTATATTACCCACCTACCATATCCTCCTTCTTGTTCGATTTTCCTCTTCTATTTGCAGAACTTTCCAGTAAGGACCTCTGCTTCCGCATTTTCCTCTAATTTCTTCAGTTTATTACTTTCTCTAGCACGTATGTATAATAAATAAATCCAAATTAGCTACCACGGCTCCTACGTATGCGGGGTATTCAATAAGCCCCTAGAAAAAGATAGAAAAACAAATTACTTTTGGTGGTACAAAGTGTATAGAGAAGGTATTGCACTCCACCAAAAATTCGATACCGAGATTTCACCGGAAATATATGTTTTAGGGTCCCCTGCATCCAAAAAAGGTATTTTCAGAAAAAGGTCCGTGTGTGTCCGTGTATCTGTGAACACGTAACTCTAAAACGAAAAGTACCTAAAATACCAAACTTAGTATTTGAGCTCAGTATCTTCCAGGTATGCGACACGAAGATTTTGAGAAAAATCCCTCCACCCCAAACTACCCCTTACATGCAACTTTTTTCGAAAATTTTGATTTTCTTAAAAATGACTCTAACGATTTTAATTAAAATATCGTGTATTAAAGATATTTACCTGACAAATAAAATGTATATCTTGAATTTTCTGGGAATAGCTTCTGAAGAGTAGTTTATTCTGGATGAATTTTGCTGCATTTTGAATAACTGCTAAACCGTAAGAGATGGGCAAAAACTTACTACACAAAAAATGTAGAGCACGTTAAAACACACACTTTATGTTATATAAATTTTTTGTGAGTTTGTCGTTTTGAGACATTCCTTATTTTTGGTTTATGCTATGAAAAACTTAAACATTTCTCATACAGGAACTTTTCAACTCCTATCGATATAAACAAAGGAACTTCAGTCACATAGCAACCAGCTTTTGACTATCACTTTAACCTATGGTACTCCCTTATTTCGCTTCTACTTACAAGGAAACAAGAAATAAGACTATTTCAGCTAACTTTTTCTCGATTAGCAGGAAATAAGTAGAAGCATAAACTTTTTAAAAATAATTTATTGCAGAGATATACAGAAAGTCATGTGAATGGAACACATCAGATTTTTTTTCAACATAATCTCCTTTTAGCTCGATACACTTTTCCCAGCGTTTCTGCAACTGTTTTAAACATTCCATAAGGTCCTCAAAATAGACATGTTTGGGAGATACCCTTTCGGTAGACATGGATCGTTTTCCGCCAAGCATTTTACAAGTTTGGATATAAAAAGGTACTCTCGGCCAAATCTGGTGAATATGATGAATTTTGTAGTAATTCGAACTTTAATTCTACAATTTTTGCCATTGAAACTGCGCCAGTGTGCACCATTCCATCGATGGAAGAGAATCATTTTCTTTGCACGATGAAGGCGTTTTTTTCCTTGATTTCTCCGTTCAACCGGTACAATAACGATGCATAATACTCTCCATTTATTTTTCTTCCTTTCTGCAAGTGATCAATGTAAATGATTCCGGGTGCATCCCAAAAATCGAGGCCATGAACTTGTCTGCATATTACACCATTTTTACCTTCTTCGGAGCTGGTTCGCCTTTAAAAGCACACTGTTTCGACTGATCTTTTGTCTCTGGAGTGTAATAGTGTATCCATGTTTTATCCACAGTTATGTATCGACGCAGAAACTTGTCAGGATTGAGACGGAAAGGTGCCAAACCACCTTCCGAATCGATCACATGATCGCGTGTACTCTCTTGGGAGCAAACGCGGCACCCATCTTATAGAGGTCTTTGCTAGACCTAATTTTTGGTGCAAATTTGAGAGCACTGTACCTTGTGATATGCCTGTGTCCTCTACTATTTCGCGAACTTTGATTCGTCGATCACTCAAAACTATATCCTAGATTTTATCAATATTTTCGGAGGAAGTCACTTCTACTGAACGTTGGGAACGATGTTCTTCATTTTTGGATGTACGATCACGTTTAAATTCTTTTATCCGATTGTAAACTGTTGCAAACTCAGGAGCTGATGTGCCATGAACTGCATCCAACTCGGATTTTTGTCTCTTTCGGCGTTAAGCCCATTAAATAAAAGTGTTTTTACACCTCACGAAACTCGTTTTATTTCCATCTTTCTAAATAAGCACAAGATTGTTGATTCAATGCTCTATGAGAACGAAACCACATGATGGATATTGCTGAAACTTGAACTACCATAAGAGACGATAGTTACAAAATACAAACTCTTTTCGATGCTACCAGTGTATTTCTTGGATTTTTTAAGAACTTATAACACCCCCAGTAATTAAAGTAGTAGTGGTGGTATTCCTGTATCTGCTAAGTGACCGTTCCCCAAGGCCACGCTCGCTAAGGCGTCTCGCTTTGGTGCTTCGTAGGCAGGGGATCGTGGGTTCGAGTCCCGCCTTGGGCATGGGTGTTATATGTTTGTACAATGTGTATATGTTTGTGTAAAGGAACAGTAAAACCAGTAATCATACAGAGGAATGTAAATTGGGGATACAGCGCCGGAGTCCTGACCATGATCGGATTTGAATTTTTAGGTCGTGAGTTCGCCATTTAGCGCCATGGTGACGAGGGATAACCTCGTCTCCCACAGATGGCACTGTAGGACGAAATCACGACTTGCGGACGCAAAATGGCGAAGCTTTTATCCAAGACATGGAGTTCTTTTACGTGCAAATAAACATTACACGGGGCCACTGGGCTTTACTTCCCTTCGAAAGGAAGCCGTGCTAAGGATTTTGCATCTGAAACAATCCATCACTCTCCGCCAGGTTTGAACCTGCAATATTTGGGCTTTATAGGCTAGCATGGTAACCACTACACCACGGTGGGCGACATAGGTAACTAGATGGGGAAACAAATTAATTTATTATAATTATCCTTATGCTTCTTTAATAAAGAAATATTTATTTACAACTAAATAAACTATTAATTACTATTTCTTATATCAATTATTTAAACAATGTTCATAGTATGCAGAGAAGCTATTGTATTTCATCCAAAAATTCGATACCGAGATTTTACCGGAGCCTTGGATCCAAAAAAATAGCTGATGCGTTCCGTTCACATAACTTTCTCTAGATGTTCCACAAACAAATTTTTCTTACAAAATGTTATTCTTCATTATGCTAGTTGAGAGAAACATAAGCAGAAGTTGTCTTGCAACTAGAAGGGAAATAAGGAAATATATTATGCTTAAGGGATTATCAAATCATTTAAAAGTTGTTCGCTATGTGAAACAATTGAGGTTCGGGTCGCTTCGCATGGGCCGGTTTGAGAAAAGTTAATTAGTTTTAAACTGAAACCATAAACAATGAATAACTCGAAAACGGCCAACTCTACAAGAAAAACATATAAGACATTAATTAGGTATTTTAACGAGATCTAATATTTTTTTTGTGTAAGTTTTTGTCTATCTCTTACGGTTTAACTGTTGTGCAAAATTCTGCAAAACTCAACTAGAATAAACAGCTCCTCAGAGGATATTCCCAGAAAATTTAAAATGTAAATTTTATATCTGATGTAAATATCTTTAATCTAGGGTATTTTTATCAAAGCCGTTAGTCACTTTTTAAGGAAATTCAAAATTTTCGAGAAATATTCCACGTAAAGGGTAGTTGGGGTGGGAAGATTATCTTGAAAAAAAAAACATATATTTCGTTAAAACACCTATGTCATGCACGTTTTTTGTACAGCTGACAATTTCGAGATATTCACCGTTCAAGATATTCTCAAATGGGTTCATGCAAGGCCAACCACACCTCAACTGCTTCACATAGCGAACAGCTTTTAAAAGATTTGACTACTGTTTTGGCCTAATTCTGCTAATTTTTATCTTGATTAGCCTGGCGTAGATAAAAGAATATTCTTTTGTAAGATACATTTATTTGTGGAACAGAAAGAGAAAGTTATGTGAATGGAATGCATCAGATTTTTTGTTTTGTTTTGTAGAACTTGCCATTTCAGATATATTCCCTCAAACACGTTGTACTCATCCATTTCATATCTTTTGTTTTACTCCTGGCCATGGAAAGAGAACCGAATTTCAATTACAGCATAACGGCAGCTTTTAAAAGATTCGACTAACGCTTTAGCTTACTTTATTTCACTTCTACCTGTAAGGAACTAAGTAATAAGACCATTCCTGGTAGTGTTTATCTTCATCAGCATGCTGTAGGTAAAGTAATAGTATTTTGTAACCGTAGTTGGTTTGCATAACAGATACAGAAAGTCATAAGAATGGAACACGCCAGATTTTATTTCTTTTGCTAACAGGTTGCTCTTAATTATAAAGAGGTGAATATTTAGGGCCTACAAGAGAGGAAGATATTAATGTTAGGCCTACGAAAAGAGGTTATGTGCATTATTTTAGCTTTAAGCTGGCTTAAAGAGTAGAAGTTAAAGAACCAGTTGAAAAATTCAGTTCCACAGCCGGGACACAGTTCTCCCATTCATCGTGCTCTAACCATTAAGCTGCCGTGACAACATGCCGGTGTGGAAATTAATCTTCCAACTGATTTTGTGTGTTTTACCCGGTTCAACCAACCAGTATGTCTCACTTCAGAGAACCAGTGTGGAAGATTGAATGCCTTACCGGCAAGTTGTCACCGCAGAGCGGGAGAACCGTGTTAAAATCCCGGCTGTAGCATTGAATTTTTCAACTGATTCTAATAATACTAGCTGTTACCCCTGAGTACCTTTCAATATATATAAGAGAGAGGAACATTACCATTATAATTAAGAGTAGAAGCTACAGAACCGACATCGGTATATCCTCTTTCATTAATAGAGCCATTAAAGAATGGAATGAACTGCCTACAGACGCTTTTCCTCTGTCCTAGAAGACATTTTGGTAAAATCTTAGTAACTGCTGATTAACACGTAAATCTAAATAATACTTAAGTAATGTTTGTGATTCCATATAGCTGTAAATACTAATAGTAAACTTATTGATGATACTGACTGAAATGTAAATAGCAAAATAATTAACGACTTAAAAATGTCTGTGATTAATTATAATATCAATCTGTACAAAGCCGGCAACTATAATAATAATCTGTTCCTAAACTGTTTGTTCATATTATGTTTGTAACTGTTTATAAACGAGGGTCGCTTTTTTTTTCTACTTCCGAAAGGCTATAAATAAAAGACAAGTTCATAGAAAACAATTATTTTATTACAGTAGTTTTGTACACTTATGATTACTTTTCAACATAATCACCGAAAAGATTGAGACATTTATCGTACCTGTGCACAAGCTTTGCAATATCCGCTTCAAAAAAATGTTGCCGCCACTTTGTTTTAAACGGGACCGTGCAAAGCGTACCGAACCTCAATTGTTTCACATAGCTACCAGCTTTTAAAAGAGTTGAATAACACATTAGTCTCATCCTCTTCTACTTACAAGAAAGCATTTCTGTTAATGTTTATCTTGATTAGTATGATGTAGATGAAAAAGTAATTTTCGTAAGAATAATCTGTATATGGGACAGCTAGAGACAGTTATGTGAATGGAACACAACAGGGGGCCTCAAAACACACATTTACAGTGAAATATCGGTATATAAGTATTTTCTATCTACTATGTACATTTTACATATGTGCCTAACTCCATGGCACAGCATTTCACAAGGGACCAAAGCCTACCGCCCGGCCACTGCATCCCCCATCTCGGTCCGAAAGCGTCATGAATGGGATGCAGTGCTGGAGGGTAGGACGTGTTTCAGCGCCTCAAGTCCCTCCTGGCCGGTTAATGCGGTCTTCTCGATGTGGCCTCACTACTTCTCAATCAAATAGCTCCTCAAATGGCCCTCACGAGGCTCAGTACACCCGGACCAGGTCTCCCAGCAGGGGAAAATTCACGTCGATGCCGGGAATCGAACCTAGATCTCCCACTTGGCAAGCAGCCGCGCTACGTCCTCGCTGAGGAGGTGACCAACAACGCTTTAGTCTAGTATGGTGCATTATTTCTCTTCTGCATGATGTAAATAAAAAATATTTTTCTAAGAATGGTCCGTATATGGAACAATTATAGAAAGTTATGTGAATGGAACACGTCAGAGGGACTCAAAATATATATTTTCAGGGGAATCTTGATATAGAATTTGAGTGGAATACAATAACTTTGTACTTTCTACATATGTGCTAGAAAAGGTAAACATTACATGTTCATTCCTAACAGCCGGTTCCCATGGCCGCGCTCGATAGTGTCTCACTTTGGTGATTTGTGGCGCAAGGGATCGTGGGTTCAAGTTCCGCTTTGGGCATGCGTGTTTACATGTTTTTGCATTGTGTATATTGTGTGTGTGTAATCGGATGAACACAGCAAAAAACGGCAATCAAACAGTAAAAATCTTATGTGTTTCATGCACATGGCTATATCTATATATCTGCAACAAATTATTGTTAAAAAGCTTATGCTTCTATTTACTTCATTCTAATCGAGAAAAAAACTATCAGAAATAGTCTTATTACTTGCTTCCTTGAAAGTAGAAGCTAAATAAGGGAGTACCATAGGTTAAAAATATAATCAAAAGCTGGTTGATATGTGACTGAAGTTCCTTTGTTTGTATGGACAGGAGTTGACAAATTCCTGTATGAGAAAAGTATACGTTTTTCCAAGCTGAAACCAAAAACAAGGAATATCTAAAAACCAAACACCTCCACGAAAAAAAATGTATATAACATAAATTGTGTGTTTTAAAGTGCTCTAAAATTTTCCTTGTGGTTAAGTTTTTGTCCATCTCTTACAGTTTAGCGTAGTCTTCAGAGGCTATTCGCAGAAAATTCAAGGTATACATTTTATTTGTCACGTAAATATCTTTAATATACAATATTTTAGTCAAAATCGTTAGAGCCATTTTTAAGAAAATCAAAATTTCCGAAAAATGTTTCATATAAACGGTAGTTTGGGGTGGGGGGATTTTTCTCAAAATCTTCGTGTCGCATCCCTGAAAGATACTAAACTTAAATACCAAGTTTGGTATTTTACCGATTTTTCGTTTTTGAGTTATCGTGTTCATAGACACACACACGCGCGGAACTTTTACTGAAAATACTTTTTTTGGATACAGGGGATCCTAAAACATACATTGCCGGGGAAATCTCGGTATCGAATTTTGGGTGGAGTGCAATACGTTCTCTATACACTATGTATATAGTAAGTGTAGAGAAAGTAAACATATTAGGAACTTGGACAGGGTTTTTTCTTAACCGCGCAGTTTTGCATTGTCTCACACCTTCTTGGAGAATTCCTTGCGCCATCACCTGCACATGAGTCACGATAACTGCTGATTGCTTGCACGTTCTCCTAATATTGCTGTTAATACACAGCTTGGGGAGGATAACTGCTCTTACCTGAGGATCCCCACACTTTGTCAAACAAATAACTTACACCTCTTGGCAAATGCTTTATTATTCTCTCTATTACGTACATAGGAGGAGGAGAAGTTACTGCATTCCATCCAAAACTGTGATGTCGAGATTTCACCTAAAATATTTATTTTGTGAGCCCCTGAATCCAAAAAAAGAAGACTTATATAAACACATTCGGTATTTAAATTATTCGAACATTTTGATTTTATCAAAAATATTTAAAACAATTTATATTAAAATGCCATATGTTTAAAATATTTTCATGACAAAGGAAGCGTATATCTTGAATTTTCGGAAATAGCCTCTAAAGGCCTGTTCATTCTGGATGTCTTTTGAATAACTGATAAACCGTAAGAGAGAAAAAAACTGTACCTCTCATCAAAATACACCATTTATGTTCTTTGCATTTTTGTTGTGGATGTAACCATTTCCAAAATATTCCTTGTTATTGGTTTAAATTTTAAGATACTTGTACTTTTCTCAGACAGGAAGTTGCCCGTGTTTCTTTTGTTTTACTCATGGCCAAGCAAAGAAGCGAATTTCAATGACAATCCCATAGCGACAGAGTTTAAAACATTTGACTATCAGTTTAGCGTAGTGTATTCCCTTAGTTCCTTTCTACTTATAAGAAACTAAGTATTTCGAATAGCGTGCAGTAGAAAGAAGAATAATGATTTGTAGGAATTCTGTTGGTAGAACAGCCAGACAAAGTCATATGAGTGTAACATAATCAGACTTTTACTTCCCAAAGCTAATTTTTGATGGTCAATTTGTTACATTACCCAAAGGAAAGCATTAAGTACAAAAATCTGATGAGTTCCTTTCAGTTAATTTTCTCTGTTTCAAATGCAAACCATTCTTACACAAGATTAATCTTCTATCCATATCATAAAGATTAGCAGAATTGGAATTATGATTTGCTTCGTTGTAAATAGAAGAGATATATGGGAGTTTATCATGCTACAGCGATAGTCAAATCTTTTAAAAGCTAGTGGCTATGTGAAACAATTGAAGTTCGGTTCGCTTTGCCTGGTCTATGTAAGAAAAGTTATTGACACAATAACAAAGAATATCTCAAAAACGGGCAACTCTACAAAAAAAGAACATATATAACATACATTATGTTTTTGTGCATTAAGTATTTGTCGATCTCTTATGGTGTAACTGTTATACAAAATTCTGCAGAACTCTTCCAGAATAAAGAGTTCTTTAGAGGGTATTCCCAGAAAATTCAAAATATACATATTCGTCTGTAATGTAAGTAGCTTTAATATGCAGTATTTTAATTAAAAACGTTAGAGCCATTTTTGAGAAAAACAAAATTTTCAAAGAAATGTTCCATGTAAAGGGTAGTTTTGTTGCTTTTTTTTTCAATCTTCGTGCCACATTCTTGGAAGATACTAAATATAAACACCAAGTTTGTTTTTTTAACGGCTTTTCCGTTTTTGAGCTATGCTGTCCACAGCCAGCCAGACAGACAGACAGACACACACTTTTTTCTAAACATGCATTTTATGGACTCAGCATCGAATTTTTTACTGGAATACAGACCTTCTCTAGCTGCTATGTACATTATATGTACCCACATACGTGCTAAAGAAAGTAAAAACATCCGATGCGTTCCATTCACATGAGTTCCTCTACATCTCTGAAACAAATTATTTTACTAAGCTTATTCTTCTACTTCATGCTAACAGAGATAAACGTTGGCAGAAACGGTCTTATTACTTTGTTCCTTTATAAGTAGAAGGGAAATAATGGAACTCACTAGGCTGAACCGAGAGTCAAATGTGGTAGTTATAGGATTGAAATCCGATTCTTTACATGGCCAGATGTTGACAAGTCTCCGCAAGAGAAAATTTTAAGTATTTTAAAAGAAAAACTAGCAACAAGGGATATCTCGAAAACGGTCAACTCCACGAAAAAAATGTATAAGACAAACTATATGTATTAAGAATCTCAAGATGTTTTGTATAGTAAGGCTTTGTTCATCTCTTATGGCTTACTACTTTTGCAAAATGCAAAAAAAAAAAAAAAATATCCAGAATAAAGAGGTCTTTAGAGGCTATTCCCAGAAAATAAAAGATATATATTTTATTTGTCATGTAAATATCTTAAATATACGAGATTTTAATCAAGATCCTTAGAGCCATTTTTGAGAAAATAATTTTCTTTCATGTAAACGATAGTTGGGGTTGGGGGAATTTTCTTGA
The DNA here is from genome assembly GCA_030762935.1 of Hymenopus coronatus. Classification (NCBI taxonomy): domain Eukaryota; kingdom Metazoa; phylum Arthropoda; class Insecta; order Mantodea; family Hymenopodidae; genus Hymenopus; species Hymenopus coronatus. Next base: position 43,806,015 of record CM060899.1, read on the forward strand.
ACATCTTTGTGTCGCATCCTTGGGTGATATGAACTTAAATATCAAGTTTGGTATTTAACGGACTTTTCGTTTTTGTGCTATTCTGCCCACTGACACATACAGACGACAGATACACACACAGACCTTTTTTCTAAACATGTTTTTTATTTACTTTTCACGTACTATGTTCATAGCTTATAGAGAAGGTATTGCACTCCACCCAAAAATTCGATACCGAGATATGTTTTAGGGTTCCCTGTAAAAAAAAAAGCATTTTCAGAAAAGGTCCAGACATATGTGTGTGTGTGTGTGTGTGTGTGTATCTGTGAACACGATAACTCAAAAACGAAAAGTGGGTAGAAAACCAAATTTGGTATTTTAGTTTAGTATCTTCCAGAGATGCGACAAGAACATTTTGAGAAACACCCTTCCCTCCCAAACTACCCTTTCCATGAAAAATTTTGTTTTTCTCTAAAATGGTTCTAATGATGTTGATTAAAATGTCACATATTAAAGATATTTACCTGACAAATAAAATGCATATCTTGAATTTTCTGGGAATAGCCACTGAAGACCACTTTATTCTGGATGAATTTACGGAATTTTGCATAACTGCTAAACCGTAAGAGATGAAAAAAAATGTAGAGCAGGTCAAAACACTCAATTTATGATATATACATTTTTTTCGTGTAGTTGATAGTTTTTGAGATATTACTTGATTATTGCTTTCAGCTTTAAAAATATTAAACTTTTCTCATACAGGAATTTGTCAACTTTTGTCCATGCAAACAAAGGAACCTCAGTCACATAGCAACCAACTTTTGACTATCACTTTAACCTATGGTACTTCCTTATTTCGGTTCTACATACAAGGAAGCAAGTAATAAAGAATATTTCTACTATTTTTTTCTCTATTAGCATGAAGTAAATAGAAGCATGAGCTTTCAAATAATAATTTGTTGCAGAGATGTAGAGAATGTCATGTGACTGGAACATTCAGATTTTTGGATTAAGAGCACCCCAAAACAAGTGTTTCCAATGAAATCTCGGTACTGAATTTTTGGGTGCAATACAATACACTACATACATAGTACGTGTAGAGAAAGTAAATATAAATACAATGAGTTTTTATTTTCTCTATACGTGCTATGAACATAGTGTATAGAGAAGGTATTGCACTCTACCCAAAAATTCGATACCGAGATTTCATCGGAAATATATGTTTTAGGGTCCCCTGTATCCAAAAAAAAGTATTTTCAGAAAAAGGTCCGTGTGTGTGTCCGTGTGTCCGTGTATCTGTGAACACGATAACTCAAAAACGAAAGTCGGTAAAATACCAAACTTGGAATTTAAGTTTAGTATCTTCCAGGGATGCGACACGAAGATTTTGAGAAAAATCCCCCCACCCCAACTACCCTTTACATGGAATTTTTTTCGGAAATTTTGATTTTATAAAAAATGGCTGAAACAATTTTGATTAAAATATCGTATATTAAAGATATCTACCTGACAAATAAAATGCATATCTTGAATTTTCTGGGAATAGCCTCTGAAGACTACTTTATTCTGGGTCAATTTTACGGAGTTTTACCTAACTGCTAAACCGTAAGAGATGGACAAAAACTTACCACACGACAAATGTAGAGCACCTTAAAACACACAGTTTTTTCGTAGAGTTGATTGTTTTTTTAGATATTCATTGTTTTTGGTTTCAGCTATAAAATGTATACTTTTCTCATACAGGTCTTTGTGAACTCGTGTCCATACAAACAAAGGAACTTCAGTCGCAGAGCAACCAGCTTTTGACTATCATTTTAACCTATGGTGCCCCCTTATTTCGCTTCTACTAACAAAGAAGCAAGTAATAAGACTATTTCTGCCAATTTTTGCTCGATTAGATGAAGTAAGTAGAATAGTTTGTTGCAGTGATATAGAGAAAGTCATGTGAATGGAACACATCAGATTTTTTATCGTGTTTAGGTAGTTTTAAGTGCCTTTCTTACTCGTATATACGCAGCAAATGGAGCCAGAAACACCTGAGCTGAACTGGCGTTCTAGTAGCACTAAACAATGGACTGACACTTACCTATTGGATAAAGTCAGAACCACATTGCCCGCAGGTTATGTTATTTCTCTCCATGGTTCATTGATCACCAAACGGTGCTAGGATGTTCAGAGTCCGCTGTAGACAAACCGGTAACCTTTCTATCCATTTGGTGGGTCATTCATCCAGCTGCGTCGATACACAAACAGAACTGAGTGATTGATTATGCGCTGGGCATACAGGTGCGGAAATTCCTTCAATGTAGTGCTAAATAAACATTTACATGCCTTTCTCTAACCACTACCCTATACCACTTTGTCATAGGGCAGATATGGTATTCCACCCAAAAATTTGATACCAAGATTTCACCGAAAATACACGTTTTGAAGACCCATGAATTAAAAAAGTAAGTTTAGAAAACGTTCATTGTGTTTATGTGTCTGTTTGTGGACGACATCCTCCAAGGATATGACACGAAGATTTTTAAGAAAATCCCCCCTTCCCAAATTGTCCTTTATATCGAAATACTTCTGGAAACAGTTTTGAAAAGTTTCTTTTTCTGAAATTTTATCTAACGAGTTTGGTTAAAATAGCTTACGTTATAGATATTTACAAGGCTAATAAAATGTATATATTTAATTCCCTGGGAATTGCTTCTGAAGTCTTCATTCTGTACAAATTTTGCATTACTGGTAAACCGTAACAGATAGAGTAAAACTTACTACTTAAAAATGTAGATATCGCTAAAACACACAGTTTATAAAATATTTTTTTCTTATGTATTTTAACCGTTAGAGACCAATTACTTGTTATGAGTTTAAAATTTAAACTACAATGTTCTCAAACGAGAGACTATATTTCGCTTCATCTCTATTTTGTTTACTTTGACGGTGCACAGCGAAATCCGAATTTCAATTGTTTCACACATATATAAGAGTGGAGGAGGACTTTCCTGAATATTTTTGTATCGATTCTTGGAAGATGCTGAATTTAAATTTAAAGTTTGGTAACTAACCAACATTTCGTTTTTAGTAACATTGCTCACACACACACACACACACACACACACACACACACACACACACGGACCTATTTCTTAAAAACATATTTTTTGATTCAGAGGTGTTAAAAATATGTATTTCCAATGAAATCTCTGTTTCGAATGTTTGGGTGGAATACAATACCTTCTCTACGTACAATGTTCGTATATATTAACTTGGTAGAGAAAGCAAAACTATTAATGCATATCTTGGAAACGGCGTAAACTGCTACAAAGGTTAACAAAAATTCTTCTCTCTCTCTCTCTCTCTCTCTCTCTCTCTCTCTCTCTCAATCTCTAAGATATTACATTTTTTGTGTATCTCTTGTGGATTATTCCTTATGTAAGATTATACAAAATTCCATTTGGACGAAGTTAATTTATTGGACTATTCCCAATTAAGTCAATTGATACATTTTATTTATCATATAAATATGTTATGAGGTATTTCAGAAAACCCTTAGAAAATTAAATCAAGGAAAATTGTCATATTATGTTTTCGAATCAAATCCTTAATTTTTAGAAATAAATGATTAAATTTTGAAAAATAAGAAACTCTATTGGCGTTTCTACAATAATTAATAATATAAAAATCGAATGTGTTCCATTCACACGACTTTCTCTATATCTCTGTAACAACTTATTTTTGTTAAAAAGCTTATTCTTCTATTTCAGGCTAATCGAGAAAAAATTAGCAGAAATACTCTTATTACTTGCTTCCATGCAAGTAGAAGGGAAATATGAGAGTAGCATGGGCTAAATTATTACTTAAAAGCTGGTTGCTATGTCACTGAAGTTCCTTTGTTTCTATGGACAGGAGTTGACAAATTCGAGTATGAGAAAGTAAGTCTTTAAAAGCTGAAACCAATAACAAGGAATGTCTTAAAAACGATCCACTCCATGAAAAAAATTCATATAACATAAATTGTGTATTTAACGAGCTCATCATTTTCTGTTAAATACTTTTTTTCTCTATCCCTTACGGTATGCTAGTTATGCAAAATTCCGTAAAATTCATCCAGAATAAAGTAGTCTTCAGAAGCTGTCCTCAAAAAACTTAAGATATAAATTTTATTTGTCAGGTAAATATCTTTAATATAGGATATTTTTATCAAAATTGTTAGAACCATTTTTGAGAAAATCAAAATTGTCGAAATTTTTTTCATATAAAGGGAAGTTGGGGGTGGGAGGATTTTGGTGAAAGTCTTCGTGTCGCATCCTTGGAAGAAATTTAACCTAAATACCAGGTTTGGTATTTAACAGATTTTTCGTTCTTATTCTATGCTGTTAACAGACACACACACACACACACACAAACGAACCTTTTTGCAAAAATGGTTTTTTTTTTTTTTTGGATTCAGGGGACCCAAAACTTGTATTTACGGTGAAATCTCGGTATCGAATTTTTGGATGCTTTACAGTACCTTCTCTATACACTATGTACATAATACGTGTAGAGAAAGTAAAGCTCTGATTGGTTCCATTCATATAATTTCTCTAACAGTTCCAAACACAAACTATTCTCACAACATACTCATGTCAGTCGAGAAAAACGCTACCAGAATTGTTCTTAATACTTCCTTCCTTGTAAGCAGAAAAAAATAAGACAATACATTATGCAAAATCGATAGTCAAATCTTTTAAAAGCTTGTCGCTATGAGAATCAATTGAGATCAGTTCAATTTGCATTGTCCTGTTTCAGAAAAGTTGGGTAGTTTAAAACTAAAGCCAGTAACAAGGAATATCTCAAAAACGGTCAACTCTACAAAAAAAAAAAAAAAAAAAAAAAAAAAAAAAAAAATGACATATGACATAAATTGTTTTAACCAAATCTACATTTTTTGTGTTTTAAGTTTTTGTCTATCTCTTACGGTTTTACAATTCTGCAAATTCAATTATGCAAAATTCTGCAAAACACATCGTCCTCGGAGGCTATTCCCAGAAAATTCAAAATATACATTTTATTTGTGATTGTAATGTAGGTGATCTTTATTTTTTCTTTTTTTTTTTTTTTTTTTAAATCTTCGTAAAGTATCCTTGGAAGATACTAACATAAATACCAATTTAATTTTAACAGTCCTTTCGTTTTTGTGTTATGCTGCCCACAGACACACACATACACGCGCGCGCCCGTGGACCTTTTTCTAAAAATGCTTCTTTTTTGGACCCAGGGAACTTCAAAACATACATTCGGGTAAATTTTCGTGATCGATTTTTTTGGGTGGAATACAATACCTTCTCTAGCTACTATATATATATATATATATATATATATATATATATGAGCTAGATAAATTAAATATGATATGGACTTGTTTGCAAACTCGTTTATTGTAAAAGTTGAACTTGTCAATATTTTTAAAAATGCATCACTTGGCTCATTTATGTTAAAGTAATGAATATGGAGAGTAAAAATTATTATTTATATAACCACGTTAGCTATAAATTTGATGCATGGCAAAAATATCATTATTGATGTGTATAATAACAGGTATAAATTTCAATAAGATATCTTACATACCACTGTGGATATTCCAGATGTCATAGATGCCAAGTTATGTATTTAAACGACTTTTGTTTTCGAGTTATGCTGTTTACAGACATACAGGATCTAATACTCAAATCTGTTTTGGCTTCGGGTCCTCTAAACATGTATTTCCGGTGAAATTTTGACATTCAATTTTTGGGTGGAATGCAATAATTGTCCTGCTTACCATAAATAGTAAAGAAAGTAAAAATAGCTACTAAAGCAACAGCTATTTAGCAGTTTAAAAAAATCTGTGTTCCATTCACATGGCTTTCTCTACATCGCTGTAACAAATTATTGTTAAAAAGCATATTCTTCTATGTAGTTGATGATAATCGACATAACCATTAGTAAAATTATCTAAATTACCTGCTTCCTTGTAATTAGAAGTTAATGGAATGCACTAGGCTAAAACGATAGTCAAATCTTTCTAAAGCTGGTTACCATGTGGCTGAAATCCGTTTCTATGCAGGGCCAGCAGTTTACAGCATTCTGTCTGAGAAAAGTTTAAAGTATTTTAAATCTGAACAAACAAAGAATATCTCAAAACAATCAATTCCATGAAAAAGTGTGTGTAACGTAAATTAAGTGTTTTAACGTACTCTACATTTTTTGTGTGGAAAGATTTTGTACATCTCTTACGGTTTAGCAGTTATGTAAAATTCCGTAAAATTCATCTAAAACAAAATTGTCTTCAGAGGCTATTCCGTGGAAATTAAAAATATATTTGACAGGTAAATATCTTTAATATGTGGCATTTTAATCAAAATCGTTAGAGCCATTTTTGAGAAAATCAAAATTTTCGAAATTTCTTCCATATAAAGGGTTGTTTGGGGTGGGGGATTTTCTTGAAAGCTTACGGGAAGATGCTTGACTTAAATACCAAGTTTGGTATTTTATGTACTTTTTGTTTTTGATTTATCGTACTCACAGACACAAGGATACAGGGGACCCCAAAACTGGTTTTCCGGTGAAAACTAGGTATCAAAGTTTTGGGTGCTATAAATACGTTCTCTGTATACTATGTACATAGTATGAGTAGAGAAAGTAGAATTTAGATATGCATATATGAAAATTCAAGCCAATATCAAGGAATGTTTCAGAAAGTTACTGCAAACTGTATTACCATTTATAGCTAATTTAAACCATTCTTTGAAAATAGGGCAGTATATTGTCAGGCGGGATTTTAAAGCCGCTATATTTATTTCGTTGTCAGTAATACTATAAGCAATATATTATAATACAAGAAAATAAAGGAAAGAACGAGGTCGGCATTTGCCCTTTCTTGTGCTAAACTTCACTGTCAACACATTTTTCAAAGACTTTTTAAAGTGTAGCTACTTTCTCACATAGCTTTGTTTACGACACAAGCAGAAAGCACCGCTCACTTGTATACTGACATGAGAACAAGTGATTTCTACGGGAGAACATTCTCCGTCACGGTGATTTAATTTCTTGTATTGACTATTCGTTCGCAGTAACTTGCTGCCGTGACGCTGCGAGGCGTAAGTGCTTCCCGCTGGGAGATTTAACAGCGGATATCGTCCTCAAATTCAACTCGTACATCAGATTTTTTCAGTGGCTTACTGGGAATCGAACCTAAGTCACCGTCATGCCTCGTGGAGCTTAACCTGCAAATATTTTTGTAAGCGGTGTCTCAAAGAAACACTAGCAGCAAAGATTTACGACTGAGATTATCAAAATGTAACCCTGCTTCACAGTAAGCAATAACATTATCAGAAATAAAAATCTGATATGTTCCGTTCACATGACTTTCTCTACATCTCTGTAACAAATTATTGTTGAAAAGCTTATTCTTATACCTACATCATGATAATCCAGATAAAAATTAGCAGAAATTACCCTTATAACTTGGTTCCTAGTAAGTAGAAACGAAATAAGGGAGCAACTTTTGATAGCCAAAAGATGGTTGCTATATGACTGAAGTTCCTTTGTTTGTATGGACACAAGTTGACAAATTTCTGTACGAGATAAGTATACGTTTTTAAAGCTGAATCCAAAAAAGGAGAGTATCCCAAAAACGATCCAATCCACGAAAAAAATGTGCATAACATAAATTGAGTATTTTGTGCTCTACATTTTTGTGTGGAAAGTTTTTGTCCATCTCTTACGGTTTAGCAGTAAAATTCCGTAAAATTCATCCAAAATAGTCTTCAGAGACTATTCCCAGAAAATATAAGATATACATTTTATTGTCAGGTAAATATCTTTAATACATGATACTTTAATCAAAATCGTTACAGTCATTTTTGAGAAAATAAAAATTTTCGTAAAATTTCCGATGTGAAAGGTAGTTCAAGGTGGGGGGATTTTTCTCAAAATATTCGTGTCGCGTCCCTGGAAGATACTGAACTTAAATAGCAAACATGGTAATTTACCGACTCTTTGTTTTTGAGTTATCATGTTCAGAGACACAGGGACACACACACGCACATGGATCTTTTTCTCAAAATGCTTTTTTTTTTGGATACAGGGGATCCTAAAATACATATTTCCGGTGAAATCTCAGTATCGAATTTTTTGTTGGAATGCAATACGTTCTCGATACACTATGTACATAGTACGTGTAGAGGAAGTAAAAATCTAATATGTTCCATTCACATTATGTCCTCTAGCTGTTTTGCAAACAAATCTTTTATTCAAAACATTAGTCTCTTATCTACATCGTGCTAATCAAGATAAACATAAGCAGAATTAGTTGTATTACTAGCTCCTAAGTAGAAGGGACATAGAAAAATGCACAGGCTAAAGCGGTAGTCTCGTCCTTTAAAAGCCGGTCGCTACGTGAAACAATTGAAATTCCAATCTCTTTGCTTTCCAAGAGTAAACAAATGAGAAACGAGAGGAAAGATATCTTCCCGATTGAGAAAAGTTAAAAGTGGATAAAATAAAAATCAATAATCCGGAACATCTCGAAAACGGTTAACTCTACAAAATATGTATATAACGTAAAGTGTGTGTTTTAATGAGATTTACATTTTTTGTATTTTTAGTTTTTGTATCTCTCTTACGGTTTTCCAGTTATATAAAAGTCATCCAGAATGAAGAGGTCATCAGAGGCCATTCCCAGAAAATTCAAGATATACATTTCGTTTGTCGTAAAAGTATCTTAAACATACGATTATTTTAATCAAAATTGTTACAGCCGTTTTTGAGAAAAACAAAATTTTCGAAAAAGGTTCCATGTAAAGGGTAGTTGGGGGTGGGGTGATTTTCTTGAAAATCTTCATGTCGCATCCTAGCAAGACACCAAGATGTAGAGAAAGTCATGTGAATGGAACAGATCAGATTTTTAAGTGATGCTCTCCAGATAGACAAGCGCCCGCGCTTCCGTTTGATTCAGGAGCTCTCAAAACATGTACTTCCGGTGAATTCTCGGTATGGACATTTGGACTGTAATGCAGTACCTTCCCTACGTACCATGTACGTACTTAGCACTTGGTAGAGAAAGCAAGAATATATTTGTTTTGTATAATATAACTTTCCCTATTCGCTTTAAACGATTCTTCGAAAACCTTATTTGTATATCTTCTTCTTAATCCAGATAAATATTCATTACACATTTACACATTGCGTTTACAGTCAACTAAACGGATATTCAAGATTCCGTAACAAAAATCAAAAAAGCGAAATTATGTGAGATTACTTCTACATGCTCCTGCATGTTCATGAGAAAAATATGTTATAAACATTAGCATAAATGGTCTTACTACATATTTTCTTCTAAGTAGAAGGGAAATACATTAGGCTAAAGCGATACTCCTCTTTTAAGAGCTGGTCACTATGAGATTTAATTGAAATTCCGTTAAACTTAGCATAACCAAAATGAAAAAAAAATCAGATGTGTTACACTCACATGACTTTCTCTAGCCGTCCAACAAACTTCTTACATAAGATTATTCTTTTTTCTGCACCTTGTTAATCGAAGTATTCAGCACAATGTTCTTATTACTTAGTTCCTTATAAGTAGGAAGAAAATAAGGGAATACACTAGGCTGTATCAATAGACAAATGTTTTAAAAGCTGTCATTATGCGATTGTCATTACAAATCGCTTCTTTTCTTGGCCAGGAGTAGAACAAAAGAAAAACGGACACTCCCGTCTGAGAAAAGTATAAGTACTTCACAACTGAAACTAATAACAATGAATACCTCAAAAACGGTAAGCTCCACGAAAAAAAAGTATATGATGGTAATTGTGTATTTTAACAAGGCCTACATTTTTTGTATTGTAAGTTTTTGTCTATCTCTTACGGTTTATTAGTTATGCCAAATGAAGCAAAATTCATCCTGAATAAACAGGTCTTTAGAAGTTATTCCTAGAAAATGCAAGATAAACATTTTATTTTTCAGGTAAATATTTTTAATATACGATATTTTAATCAAAATCGTTAGAGCCATTTTTAAGAAAATAAAATTTTCGAAAAAAGTTCCATGTAAACGGTAGTTTGGGGTGGGGGGATTTTTCTCAAAATCTTCGTGTCGCAGCCCTGGAAGATACTGAACTTAAATACCAAGTTTGGTATTTTAGCTACTTTTCGTTTTTAAGCTATCGTGTTCACAGACACACGGACACACACACACACGGACCTTTTTCTGGAAATGCTTTTTTTGGATTCAGGGGGTCCTAAAACATGTATTTCCGGTGAAATCTCGACATCGAATTTTTGGGTGGAATGCAATACTTTCTATCTCTATGTACATTGTACATACGGGGCAAGAGAAAGTAAAAATAGCGATTTTAAAGTTGTGGAAAGTACTAGTTTTTGAAAGTTTATACCAAAAACAAGGAAAATCTTGAAAATGGATAAATCCACCAAAAATGTATTTGACAAAAATTGCGCGTTTTAACGAGTTCTATATTTGTTATATGGTAAGCTTTTGTGCATATATTAAGCTACATTCATAATAAAATGTAAACGCAGACGTAACACAACATAACCTCAAGCGCGAGGGAAAACAATTCAGAATACAGTCGTAAGCGTAACACAAGAAGTTGGCACTGATTTCTAGATCTGTAAATTACATGCCGATATCTTCAAGTTTAAAATTGAATAAGTTAACCAAGAATGGCATATAAAAAATTCAATCTTTTAAAACTAAATACGTTATAAAAATTACATACCAACGCAACCAGGGCATCACAATAATTGCTTATCCAAAAATAAGAAAATAATATAAGCATAGAGACTGCACTTTTAATGAAATGTGTATTATCTTTTTGCGCCTTAAGATTTATGAGAGCCAATACATCTACACACAGCTGGGGGTACATTCATTAAACCTAAAGAGGATTCGTAAGGAGTCTGCCATAACCTCTTGAGGGAAAACAGAGATGGCGCGGCATTGTCAACTAGAAGAGCATGTGTATACAGAAGGCCCTGGAAATTCTCGCATTACGGCCGTCTGTTGTTGAACAGCAGGCAAAGCATGTAGAAATGAATGCAGAATTATTTCTCTGTGTATGCAATGCAAGGATATAGTTTGGATTTTGCGAAATCTGCATTGGGAGTGTCTATTTGAATGCTTACATTGAATAATATGGGTACAAAGTCTTACGCATACGCTGTGTCAGAGCTTTCATCTCATTGAGAATGAGGCATTACAGTTTACCAGTTATGCAAAAGTCATCCAGAATGAAAAGGTGTTCTATTCAAAGGGTAGTTGGGGTGGGATGATTTTCTTCAAAATATTCATGTGATCTTGGTATCAATTCCAATTTTAATTTCTTAGGATGCTGTTCACACACACACACACACACACACACACACACACACACACACACACACACACACACACACACACACACACACACACACACACACACACACACACACACACACACACACACACACACACACACACACACACACACACACACACACACACACACACACACACACACACACACACACACACACACACACACACACACACACACACACACACACACACACACACACACACACACACACACACACACACACACACACACACACACACACACACACACACACACACACACACACACACACACACACACACACACACACACACACACACACACACACACACACACACACACACACACACACACACACACACACACACACACACACACACACACACACACACACACACACACACACACACGTCACCCTCCGTGGTGTAATGGTTACTATGCTGACTTCACATACCCCTGACGATGGATTTTTTCGGTGTAAAGGCGTTGGTCCCGTGTCGCGGATTAACGGCACGTAAAAGAACCTCAAGCCTGATAGAGAGGCTTCTGGGCAAAATGAAACGGTCTTTCACGCCCAATTTAGAATGGGACGCTGAGAACCACAGCAGTTAAAGAGCGTCCATAGATAACACTCTATTTACATTTACACACACACACTCTCTCTCTCTCTCTCTCTCTCTCTCGCTCTCTCTCTCACACACAGACCTTTTGCTAAACGATATCAGGATTCAGGGGTCTTCAAAAGATGTAGATATATCCGGTGAAATCGTCAATATAGAATTTTGGGTGGAATGCAATACCTACTCCCCCAAAAATACTTCCACCCGGAAACAGTAACAAGTATCTCAAATTTTGCATGCTCTAACGATATCAATTGCTTATTAATTTTTCTAGCACACATTTACAGTACAAATAGTTGATAGAGAAGGTATTGCATACCACCCAAATATTAGATACCGAGATCTCACCGGAAATAGGAGTTTTGATACCCCCTGCTCCCCCCAAAAAATTAGAAAAAGGTGCGCGTAAGTGTGTCTGTGGGCAGCATAACTAAAAACAAATAGTCCGATAAATACCAAACTTGATATTTAAGTATCTCCCAACGATGCGAGACGAAACTTTTGAAGAAAATTTCCGCTATCTTACACTACCCTTTATAAGGAAAAGTGTTAGAAAATGTTGCTTTTTCTAGCACGAATATACAGAGTACATAACAGATAGAGAAGGTAATGTATTCTATCCAAATATTAGATACCGAGATTTCACCGGAAATAGGTGTTTTGAGACCCCCAGATCTAAAAAAAAAAAAAAATAGAAAAAGTGCGTGCGTGTCTGAGGGCAGCATAAATAAAGAAACATAGTCCGTTAAATACCAAACTATCCTACCCCATACTAACCTTTATAAGATAATGTTTTCGAAACTTTTGATGTTATCAAAATGGATATAAGGGCCGTATATTAAAAAACTTGCGTGAAAAATGAATATTTTGAAGTTTATAAGTCTTCTTCATTTTAATGACTTTGACACAGCTGGCAAACCCTAAGAAGTCGAAAAACCTTACTATTTAAAAGTTAAAATGTCACCAAAGCACATAATTTATGCCTTATGTATTTTTGTTGTGGAGCTAACCATTTCCAAGATATTCCTTGTCATCGGTTTACAGCTTTAAAATACTTAAAACATTTCTCATACAGGACTTTGTTCAATTCCTGGCCATACAAATAAACGAATTTCAGTCATATAGCAACCAACTTTTACAAGATTTGACTATTGCCTTATTCTAGTGTATTCCCTTATTTCCCTTCTATTTATAAGAAAGCAAGTAATAAGACAATTTCTGATCATGTTTATCTCGCTCAACATGAAGTACTTAGAAGAATAAGTTTTAATAATAATTAGTTAAAGATATGTAGAGAAGGTCATGTGAATGGAACATATCAGATTTGTCATGCAACTTAAATATATACTATGTTAATAAAAATCGTTAATTCAGTTTTGAGAAAATAAATCATTTTTTATATAAAGGATACTTTATGATGGATAAATGTCCATAGAAAGGTTCGTGTCTCGTGCATTGGCACCAATAATTATAATCTATTGTGCTTCTCTTTATTTTTTTCTAAGATCTTTACCTCCTTCGGAAGTCTCAATGTGCAGCTCTTGAAAGCATGACTTTCTGATTAAAGTAATATTTTGGAATCAAAGCATGCACTTCAGATGAAATATTGATATATAGACATTTTTTCTGTTAATTACAAAACTTTCTCCACGTACTGGGTACACTCACGTGTATAAAAAGTTGTCCGCTCCCTAGATTGTAATAAGAATTTTTCTCTCCATAAGGTTTTTACCTTCAGGTAACCAAACATTCACTCCTCCCACACAATATCAGTTCCTAAGCTGACGCAAAACCAAACAGGGACAAGAAATAACCAATGAATGACATAATTAGAGCTCGGTTTTGGGTTTCGAAGCGTACATAGAGTAGTCAGCGGTATAAATAACATGAAATGAAAGGCAACTTCCCGTTTAAGAAAAGTAACGTAGTTTAAAATTTAAACAAATGATAAGGCATTTCTCGGAAACGGTCAACTTTACAAAAAATGTATATGACAAATTGTGTATTTTAACGGGATCTACATTTTCTGTGTAGTAACCTTTTGTCTCTCTCTTATGGTTTACCTTCAAAACGAAGAAGTCTTCAAATGGTATTTCCAACAAATTCAAGGTATATATTTTGTTTATGGTGTAATTATCTTTAATACACGATGTTTTAATGAAAATCACCAGAGCCATTTTTGAGAAAAGCACACATTTTTAAAATGTTTCCATATGAAGGTAGTTTTGTGTGGGGGATTTTCTTCAAAGTCCATGTTGCATCCTTGAAACGTACTAAACTTAAATACCAAGTTTGATATTTAACAGTCCCTTCGTTATTGAGAAATGCTGTCCCCACATACACACACATACACAAACACACACGGACCTTTTTCTAAAAATATTTTTTCTGAATTCAGGTCACACTAAAAGATGTATTTCTGCTGAAATCTCGGTTTCGAAATTTTGGATGGAATACAATCGCTTCTGTACCTACTATGAACATTGTATGTACATACGCACCAGAGCAAGGAAAAATTGAATCAGATTCTATTTAATAGAAAATAAGTTTGATTTAGTAGCAGAGTCTCCCCTTAAGAGCTGGAAAGCCGCATTGGTCAAACCATTGGAAGATCTGTTGTTCCTCGCTGAATTGTGTCCACGGTTTGGCGATGTATGCATACCCTGTAACGATTATCTATTGGTACCCGCAGAGGTCCAGGAACCATCGTAGTTCTTGTTTATTCCACCTCTTGATGTTTTGCAGCTTCGCTTCATTTGGGTTTTCTACGGGTTTTCTCCGAGGCTTCTTTGTACAAAAGTGAGTTAGTTTGGCGAAGCCTTTCAAACACCTTCCTCAGGTTACTCAGTTTATCCTCGAATGTCTAGTCTCTAACAATGTCATAGTCAGGGTGGAGAAGGCGAGGTCATAGGTGAGGCCCCTCATCACAACCTCCATGAGTGTCCAGAACGTAGCGTGGGCGTTGCAGAGTCCAAAAGGCATTACCGTGAACTGCCACTGTCCATGTTCGGTAGAGACGGATGTGTAGAAAATAAACCTTTGCTACCTAGAAGGAACGGATGAGCAGAAAATAAGGTAAAGTACTGGATGAACATTTCTATCCGTGATATTCTGCACGACGATAGGGCAAGAATGATAAGTTAACTAATGAGCAAGCATTTAACCCATAGTGTTCTCTGCCTAGAAGCAGCAGTTATGGTTAATGGAAGAGAAAGCAATCACAGGAACCTCTACCTAGAAGCAGTAGTTATGGTTTACGGAAGAGAAAGCGATCACAGGAACCTCTACCTAGAAACAGCAGGTATGGTTTACGGAAGAGAAAGCGATCACAGGAACCTCTACCTAGAAGCAGCAGTTATGGTTTAGGGAAGAGAAAGCGATCACAGGAACCTCTACCTAGAAGCAGCAGTTATGGTTTAGGGAAGAGAAAGCGATCACAGGAACCTCTACCTAGAAGCAGTAGTTATGGTTTACGGAAGAGAAAGCGATCACAGGAACCTCTACCTAGAAGCAGCAGTTATGGTTTAGGGAAGAGAAAGCGATCATAGGGACCTCTACCTAGAAGCAGCAGTTATGGTTTACGGAAGAGAAAGCGATCACAGGAACCTCTACCTAGAAGCAGCAGTTATGGTTTACGGAAGAGAAAGCGATCATAGGGACCTCTACCTAGAAGCAGCAGTTATGGTTTACGGAAGAGAAAGCGATCACAGGAACCTCTACCTAGAAGCAGCAGTTATGGTTTACGGAAGAGAAAGCGATCATAGGGACCTCTACCTAGAAGCAGCAGTTATGGTTTACGAAAGAGAAAGCAATCACAGGAACCTCTACCTAGAAGCAGCAGTTATGGTTTACGGAAGAGAAAGCGATCATAGGGACCTCTACCTAGAAGCAGCAGTTATGGTTAATGGAAGAGAAAGCAATCACAGGAACCTCTACCTAGAAGCAGCAGTTATGGTTTAGGGAAGAGAAAGCGATCATAGGGACCTCTACCTAGAAGCAGCAGTTATGGTTAATGGAAGAGAAAGCAATCACAGGAACCTCTACCTAGAAACAGCAGTTATGGTTTACGAAAGAGAAAGCAATCACAGGAACCTCTACCTAGAAACAGCAGTTATGGTTTACGGAAGAGAAAGCAATCACAGGAACCTCTACCTAGAAACAGCAGTTATGGTTTAGGGAAGAGAAAGCGATCATAGGGACCTCTACCTAGAAACAGCAGTTATGGTTTACGGAAGAGAAAGCAATCACAGGAACCTCTACCTAGAAGCAGCAGTTATGCTTTACGAAAGAGAAAGCAATCACAGGAACCTCTACCTAGAAGCAGCAGTTATGGTTTACGGAAGAGAAAGCGATCACTGGAACCTCTACCTAGAAGCAGTAGTTATGGTTTACGGAAGAGAAAGCGATCACAGGAACCTCTACCTAGAAGCAGCAGTTATGGTTTAGGGAAGAGAAAGCGATCACTGGAACCTCTACCTAGAAGCAGTAGTTATGGTTTACGGAAGAGAAAGCGATATCAGGAACCTCTACCTAGAAACAGCAGTTATGGTTTAGGGAAGAGAAAGCGATCACTGGAATCTCTACCTAGAAACAGCAGTTATGGTTTAGGGAAGAGAAAGCGATCACTGGAACCTCTACCTAGAAGCAGCAGTTATGGTTTACGGAAGAGAAAGCGATCACTGGAACCTCTACCTAGAAACAGCAGTTATGGTTTACGGAAGAGAAAGCGATCACAGGAACCTTTACCTAGAAGCAGCAGTTATGGTTTACGGAAGAGAAAGCGATCACTGGTACCTCTATCTAGAAGCAGCAGTTATGGTTTAGGGAAGAGAAAGCGATCATAGGGACCTCTACCTAGAAACAGCAGTTATGGTTTAGGGAAGAGAAAGCGATCACAGGAACCTTTACCTAGAAGCAGCAGTTATGGTTTACGGAAGAGAAAGCGATCACTGGAACCTCTACCTAGAAGCAGCAGTTATGGTTTACGGAAGAGAAAGCGATCACAGGAACCTCTACCTAGAAATAGCAGTTATGGTTTACGGAAGAGAAAGCGATCACTGGTACCTCTATCTAGAAGCAGCAGTTATGGTTTAGGGAAGAGAAAGCGATCACTGGAACCTCTACCTAGAAACAGCAGTTATGGTTTACGGAAGAGAAAGCGATCACAGGAACCTTTACCTAGAAGCAGCAGTTATGGTTTACGGAAGAGAAAGCGATCACTGGTACCTCTATCTAGAAGCAGCAGTTATGGTTTAGGGAAGAGAAAGCGATCATAGGGACCTCTACCTAGAAACAGCAGTTATGGTTTAGGGAAGAGAAAGCGATCACAGGAACCTTTACCTAGAAGCAGCAGTTATGGTTTAGGGAAGAGAAAGCGATCATAGGGACCTCTACCTAGAAGCAGCAGGTATGGTTTACGGAAGAGAAAGCGATCACAGGAACCTCTACCTAGAAGCAGCAGTTATGGTTTACGGAAGAGAAAGCAATCACAGGAACCTCTACCTAGAAACAGCAGTTATGGTTTACGGAAGAGAAAGCAATCACAGGAACCTCTACCTAGAAGCAGCAGTTGTGGTTTAGGGAAGAGAAAGCGATCACAGGAACCTCTACCTAGAAGCAGCAGGTATGGTTTACGGAAGAGAAAGCGATCACAGGAACCTCTACCTAGAAGCAGCAGGTATGGTTTACGGAAGAGAAAGCGATCACAGGAACCTCTACCTAGAAATAGCAGTATGATTTGCGGAAGAGAAATTAAATAACAGGGCTCTGAATGCATTTTTTGTTGCCAATACAACCCGCCTGTCCATGGCCGCTCCCATCGTAGTAATGAATAACATTCAAAGGTTGCTCTATTCTTTGTTCACAAACGGAATATGAACGCAATATATTTTTTGACTATAATAGTATAAAATTATCATCTATATAAATATGATTTATATTTCTGCACAGATACGACACTTATTTAGAGCAATCAAATATGAACACCTTCCGGTAGGTTAGACTCGGGGAGGTCCACCTCTTTGGAGGCAGCAGACACTTCCCCTCCTTTGCTCACTCCACTTTGTTTATCTCTGGAACTTACTACTAAGTGAACTATGGAGTTGCAGTGCATCGTAATATTTAAGTGCATAGTATTACATCAGTCGCATGGGTCTCTAAAATATTTTAATGCAAAGTATTACTTGCCCGTGTTTTACATATACTCACAACATTGGAAAAATGTGCGCACACCCATCCACACTCACACACACACACACACACACACACACACACTCACACACATTAAGTATGTGCTCAGGCTTAGCTAGTTTTGCCTGTACAGAATGAAGTCTCCGCATGCTGTCCTGCATCTGTTTGAAGCTAAAAATTCCTCCGGTAATAAATGACCCGTATTCGACATGTGCAGATATCCCTTCGTGCGTCAAAAGAGCTGCAGAACTCAACGTGGCTATCTCAAGTTAAAAATCGCCTGTGAAGAGCTGGCCTAGCAGCCCCTGGCCTAGAGGGGTAAAAGGAAGGCCACCTCTCCATTTCCGCACTGGTCGGTTTTAACTTGAAATAGCCCCGTTGAGTTCTGCAACTCTGTTAAAACACGGAGGAGGTATCTGAACACGTCAAATGCGAAGCAATTGGTACTACTGTAGCGAGTACTGGAGTTGTAGGGCTGGATATACAAGCGATACAAGCCAAACATACAGAGGCAAAAGCTATTTTACATAATAAACAAAAGTAAAACAATTTAAATGATGATAATCTAACCTGTATATTGCGTCTTGCTAGCAGTGCTATACAAACACACATTAAATACTTAGTTGAAAATAAGAGGTGTCAGTGTTCTATCAGTCACCAGAATAATGCCCCATTATGCAATGCAGACATTAATTTATACATGTAAGCGCAGACGCAGCGTAAGTCCAAGGCTTTGCACCCATTTTATTCAATGTAAGCATTGACAATATAACGCAATGCAAGAAATTTTAACCTTGCGTTGCGTTCACAGATAAAGATTTCTACATTAACTCTTCTAGGTATTGCCTGCTGTTCAACAGCAGACGATCGCGATGCCAGATTTTACAGGGCCTAATGTACGCTAGATTGCAGATTCTAGTTCAATTTTAGACTAAGGCCCTTTCCTATTGGTTACGCAGACAATATATCTGCGGGACAGGTGAACGACAGATTTCGAGATTTCATCAAGGTTAGGCTACACTAGGTTAGGTTAGGTTAGGTGTATGTAAATGAACTGGATCGAAATGAGGAGTAAAAATCTGATGTGTACCATTCACATGACTTTCTCTATATTCCTGCAACAAATTACTCTTAAAAATCTTATACTTCTATTTACTTTATGCTAATCAGAAAAAATTAACATAAATAGCCTTATTACTTGCTTACTTGTAATTAGAAGCGAAATAAGAGACTACCATAGGTTAAAGTGATAGTCAAAAGCTGGTTGCTATGTCACTGAGGTTCCTTTGTTTGTATGGATAGGAGTTTGCAAATTCCTGTATGAGAAAGGTATAAGTTTTTCAAAGCGGAAAAAAAAAAAAAAAAAAACAAGGAACGTCTCAAAAACGATGAACTCCACGAAAAAAATGTGTATTACATAAACTGTGTGTTTTAACGTGCTCTACATTTTTCGTGTAGCAAGTTTTTGTCCATCTCTTACGGTTTAGCAGTTATTCAAAATTCCTTAAAATCCATCCAAAATAAAGTACTCTTCATAGGCTATTCCAAATATGCATTTTATTTGTCAGGTAAATAGCTTTAATATACGATATTTTAATCAAAACCGTTAGAGCCATTTTTGAAAAAATCAGAAATTTCGAAAAAAGTTCCATGTAAAAGGTAATTGGGGGTGGGGGGATTTTTCTCCAAATTTTTGTGTCGCATCCCTGGAAGATACTAAACTTAAATACCAAGATTGGTATTTTAGCGACTTTTCGTTTTTGAGTTATCGTGTTCACTGACACACGGACACACACACACACACACACACACACACACACAGACCTTTTTGTGAAAATGCTTTTTTTTGGATATTGGGGACCCTAAAACATATATTTCCGATGAAATCTCGGTATCGAATTCCTTCTCTATATACTTATGTACATAGTGCGTATAGAGAAAGTAAAAATCTGAAAGTCGGTTCTTCTTTCTAATTCGAAATGGACAGTCTTCCGTTCGTTTTGTCTGCTTGTGCATGGGAAGCCATGTTGGTCAATCGACCAATGACAGAGTCAAATCTAAAACTGAACTAGATTCTACAATGTCACCTACTGTACAGAAATGCTCTTCTATTCAGCCGTGCCGCGCCATCTCTCATTTCCCTCAAGCGGTTATGGCAGTCTCCTTGTGAATCCTGCTTTGATTTAATATATATATACCCACTATCTGCATCTAGATTCCTTGGCTCTCATAAATGGTAAGGCGCAAAGAGATGATTCATAGTTAATTAAATGTGCAGTATTATCATTTTCTGAAGTCTCTAGTCTTGTTTTCAATATTTTGTATAAACAATTGTGACGTCACTGCGGCGAGCCTCAGCTAGTAATTTTTCTAATTTATATATTTGTAAAGGATTGAGTGAATTTACTTATATGGTATTGTTGCGTATGTTATTCATTTTGAAACTTGCAGGGCGCTTGGAAAATATCCGCATGCAAATTACAGATCCAGAAACCCGTGTCAACTTCTTGTATTACACGTACAACAGTTTTGTCGTGGTGTTCCTCCGCAAATGCATTTCTGTTGCGTTACGTCTGCGCTTGCATCTCACTTAAAATATGACTTAACTGTCCTCGCGTAGTCCTATGACTAAAACAAATCTGATGTGTACCATTCACATAACTTTCTCTACCTCTAACAAATTATTGTTAATAAGCATATTCTTATATTTACTTTATGCTAATCCAGATACACTTAGCCAGAAACGGTTTTATTACTTAGTTCATATAGGTAGAAGGGAAATAAGGGGACACACTACACTAAACCGACAGTCAAATTCTTTAAAATGTGATTGCTATAGTATAAAAATCAGATTCTTTGCGCCATGAGGTGTTGACGAGTTGCTGCATGACAATACCAAGGAATATCTTCAAATCTGTCAACTCCAAGAACTTCACATAACATAAATTGTGTTTTTTAACGCGTCCTACATACGGTTCTCCAGTTATGCAAAATTCCACAAAATTCATTCAAAATAAAGGGATCTTCAGAGGCTATTCCCAGAAAATTCAAAATATATATTTTATTTCTCATGTAAATATCTTTAATATACGATATTTTAATCAATGTCGCTACAGCCGTTTTTGAGAAAATCAAAGTTTTCTAAAAATGTTCCAAGCAAAAGATAGTTGGGGTGGGGGGATTTTCTTGGAAATCGTCTCGCATCCTTGGAAGATACGAACTTAAATACCAAGATTGGTATTTAACGGACTTTTCGTATTTCAACTATGCTGTCCACAGACACACACTAGAAATCTGATTCTGGATTCAGGGGGTCCCAAAACATATATTTCCGGTTAAATCTTGGTTACCAATTTTAGGTGCAATACAATATCTTCTCTATGCTCTATGTACTTAGTACGAGTAGAGAAGGTAACAATCGCTTCTGTTATCTTGGATTAACAATGTACAGAATGTACCAATGAAACAGTACATAGCATGCTGCCCAAAGAAAGAGCTTATGTTAGTGATCTAATCAACGAAAGTAAAATGGTAATGTGAAGAAATTAACCATACTGAAAAAAAAAATATCTGACGTGTTCCACTCGTATAACTTTCTCTAAATCTGTTATACATTATTGTTAAAGCTTATTATTTTATCTACATCATGCTAATCAAGATAAGCATTAGCAGAATTGGTCTTATTACTTGATTCCTTGTAAGTAGAAGTGAAAAACGAGTGCACTAGACTAAACGCATAGTCAAGTCTTTTAAAAGCTGGTCGCCATGTGACTGAAATACATTCCTTTGCATTGCCAGGAGTTGACACATTCTCGTATGAGAAAAGTTTTAAATATTTTAAAACTGAAACCTCTAACAAAGAATATCTTAGAAATGGTCAAATCCATGAAAAAAATTTTCATGACGAATTATGTGTTTTAAAGAGATCTACATGTTTGTGTAGTAAGTTTTTGACTATCTCTTACAGTTTACCAGTTATGTAAAAGTCATCCAAAATGGCTATTGCTAGAAAAGTCAAGTTATATATTTTATTTGTCATGAAAATCTCTTTAATATACGAGATTTTAATCAAAATCATTAGCGCCATTTTTGAGAGAATCAAAATGTTGTATTTTTACTTTCTCTACACTAGTGTATAGAGAAGGTATTGTAATGCACCCAAAAATTCGATACCGAGATTTCATTGCATGCTTTGGATCCCCCTGAATCCAAATAAAGCATTTCTGTAAAAAGGTCCATGTGTGTGTGTGCATGTGTGTGTGTGTGTTTGTGGACAGCATAGCTCAAAACGAAAATACCGTTAAATACCAAACTTGGTATATATTGAATTTTATGGAAATAGCCTCTGAAGACTGCTTTATTCTGGATGAATTTTACGGAATTTTGTACAACTGGCAAGCCGTAAGAAATAGACAAAAACTTAACCAGAAATTTACATTACGTTAAAACACACAATTTATGTTACATACATTTTTTTTTTTCGTGGAGTGGATCGTTTTTGAGGTATTCCTTGTTATTGGTTTCAGCTTTAAAAGTCTTATACTTTTCTCATACGGGAATTTGTTAGCTCCTGTCCATAGAAACAAAGGAACTTCAGTCACATAGCAACCAGCTTTTGACTAATACTTTAACCTATGGTACTCCCTTATTTCCCTTCTACTTGCATGGAAGCAAGTAATAATACTATTTCTGCTAATTTTTTCTAGATTAGAATTAATTAAAAATCAGCTTAAGCTTTTTAACAACCATTTGTTGCAGAGATGTAGGGAAAGTCGTGTGAATGGAGCACATCAGGTTTTTTTACTATATATTTCATAGGGGTAATCATTATGTGTACACGGTGAAAATAGATAACTATTTCGTTTCCTGTCAAATTAGTAAAACGTTGGTACGCAATTTTATAACTGTACAGTAGATTGTACAGCTGAGCAGCAAGTGGGTATGCAGGGAGTTAGCGCAAGAATACATTCTGATTTGTTTAAATCGCCGGTGAAGTAAGATGGGTATAGTAAACAGAGTTACCTATAAACGAAGGTGGCTGATAAGTCCCGGGCCTTAGGCAGATATGGCGCCGCTGCGCCAGTTAGACGGTAGCATCGTACAATTTAACTCTAGACTAGATTGTGCCCATGGTTACAGGTCCATAGCTTGTTAAGTTTTCGAATGACATTATTTTAAAAAAGAAAACTTTAGAGCTTTAACGAAAATGGAGGATTTGATAAAACGAGCAGTGATTCAATACTTCCATTTGAAAGACTTAACGCCTAAAGAAATCAAAGAGGAAATGGACAGTACATTGACAGACTCTGCCCCTTCATATTCAATAATTAAAAGGTGGGTTGCACAGTTTAAAATGGGACGTATGAGCACTATTGATGAGCCTCACTCTGGACGCCCTGTAGAAGTGACAACTCCAGAGATCATTGAAAAAAATTCATCGTTTAGTTCTGGAAGACCGTAGATTAAATTTGTTTGAGATAGCAGAGGCTGTAAGCATATAAAAAGAACGTGCAGGTAAAATTTTAAGTTTTTTTTGGAGCTTTCAAAAGCTCTGTGCAAGATCAAAAGCTGCAAAGAAAAACTGTTTTTGTTAAAAATGCGGAGCTCTACCGTAAAAGTTCCAGTAAATGTTTGAGACGGCTTATTACAAGGATGAAACTTGGATACATCGCTACACTCCAGAAGTAAATCACAGTCAAAACTGTGGATTGCGCCAGGTTAACCAACTCCAAAAAAGGCGAAGTCAATTTTGTCAGCTAACAAGGTTATGGCGAATGTTTTCTGGGATTCACAGGGAATTATTTTTATTGATTATTTGATAAAGTGTAAAAGGATCACTAGTGACTACTACGCAAGCTTACCCCAACGTTTTAGTGATGAGGTGAAAAGAAAAATACCTCATTTGGCAAAAAAATAAAAAAAATATATATGTCTTGTTTTATCATGACAATGCTCCGGCCCATCGTTCAGTCGTTGCAATGGGAAAAATCTGATGTGTACCATTCACATGACTTTCTCCATTTCCCTGCAACAAATTATTCTTAAAAAGCTTATACTTTTATTTACTTTATGCTAATCAGAAAAAAATACCAGAAATAGTCTAATTACTCGCTTCCTTGTAAGTAGAAGCGAAATACGGGACAACTGTAGGTTAAAGTGATAGTCAAAAGCTGGTTGAAATGTCAATGAAGTTCGTTTGTCTATATGGATAGGAGTTGACAAGTTCCTGTATGAGAAAAGTATACGTTTTTCATAGCAGAAACCAAATATAAGGAATGTCACAAAAACGACGAAGTCCACGAAAAAAATGTATATAACACAAATTGTGTGTTTTAATGTGCTCTACATTTTTTGTGTAGTAGGTTTTTGTCCATCTGTTACGGTTTAGCAGTTATTCAAAATTTAGTAAAATTCATTCAGATTAAACTACTCTTCAGAGGCTATTCCCAGAAAATTCAAGATATACATTTTATTTGTCAGGTAAATATGTTTAATATACGAAATTTTAATCAAAATCGCTATAGCCATTTTGAGAAAATCAAAATTTTCGAAAAAAGTTCCATGTAAAGGGTAGTTGGGAGTGGGGGGATTTTTCTCAAAATCTTCGTGTCGCATCCCTGGAAGATACTAAACTTAAATACCAAGTTTGGTATTTTACCGACTTTTCGTTTTTGAGTTATCGTGTTCACAGACACACAGACGCACACACACACACACACACACACACACACACACACACACACACACGGACCTTTTTGTGAAAATCCTTTTTTTGGATATTGGGGATCCTAAAACATATATTTCCGGTGAAATCTCGGTATCGAATTTTTTGGTGGAGTGCAATACTTTCTCTATACACTATGTACATAGTGCGTATGGAGAAAGTAAAAATGTACGAATTTAAGTCGAATTGCTTGAACATCCATCCTATTAGCCAAATCTAGCACCCAGTGACTACCACCTGTTCCCAAACCTCAACAAAGTTCTTGGAGGACGAAGATTTCTCAGCAACGAAGAGGTTATTGATTCGGTAAACAGCTATTTTGAGGACCTTGATAAATCACACTACAGAGATGCTTTAATTAAATTAAAACACCGATATGACAAAAAAAAAAAAGTATTTTTTCTTTTAATGCTGTTTTTATTAAGAGGCCCGGGACTTATCAACCGACCTAGTAGATGGCGGTCGCTCAGTGTGCAGGAGCCTTAACCCGAGTTCCGACTTCATGTCACGAAATCTTCTTGCTCTGTTGCTCCAGCAGTTACCGACTGGCCCGCTGAAGCCGTGCATATCATCATTCAGCTGAGGAGCAAGCAGGATGAAGAGTGGTCCAGGGCGGCTAGCGGGTGCAACATCAAAGGCGGTGCATAATTACAATATACAAACAAGCAAAGAGAGAGAGGAATAAAGATGAAATTAGGAGATGTTACACGGACGTGAGAGAAGAGCTGAATGCACAGGAGGTCGAGCTGCACTCTGGCTGCTATCGGACGTGATGCCAGATTCGGCTGTTGCTATTCACCAACTGCTATCAAATTACTTTCCCACCAATTTATTACTTGCACATTCCTCTTATTTCTGGCATGACCTCTTAACATTTGTGCCTTTCTTCGCTCAGGCTGTCCTAAGCCCATCATCATTCTCTTCTGCAATACGACTACCAGCATACGAGGGTCGGCCAATAAGTCCGGGCATCTCAAATAAACAGCATTTAACTTTTTTTTTTTTTTGCTTTATTTCTCAACCTAATCCCCAGAAAGGCTAATAGATTTGCCATATGGGTGTTCTAATTTAATTAAACCAATCTATGTAGTGAGATTTATCAAGGTCCTCAAAATAGATATTCACCGCATCAATGACCTCCTCGTTCCAGTGAAATCTCCGTCCTACAAGAAAGCTTTTGAGGTTTGGGAACAGGTGGTAGTCACTATGTGCTAAATCTGGTGAATAGAGTGGATTTATAAGCATTTCGAACTTTAATTCGTTAATTTTTCCTATTGAACGATGTGCCGGAGCATTGTCGTGATTTTTGTTTGTTGCCAAATGAGGTCTTTTTCTTTTTCACCTCATCACTCAAACGTTGCAGTAAACTTGCGTAATAGCCAATAGTGATACTTTTACACTTTATCAAGTAATCAATAAAAATAATTCCCTGTGAATCCCAGAAAACATTCACCATAACCTTGTTACCTGACAAAATTGACTTTGGCTTTTTTTGGAGTTGGTTCACCTGGCACAATCCACAGTTTTGACTGTGATTTACTTGCTGGAGTGTAGCGATGTATCCAAGTTTCATCCATGGTAACAAGCCGTCTCAAAAACTCATTGGGATTTTTACGGTAGAGCTCCAAATTCTTAACAGAAACAGTTTTTTTTTTTGTAACTTTTGATCAGGTGTCAACAAACGCGGCACCCATTTTGCACAGATTTTGTGAAAGCCTAAAACATTACTTAAAATATCACTTGCACGTTCTTTTGATAGGTTTACAGCCTCTGCTATCTCTGTGGTCTTCCAGTACTAAACGATGAATTTTTTTCAATGATCTCTGGAGTTGTCACTTCTACAGGGCGTCCAGAGCGAGGCTCATCACTAGTGCTCGTACATCCCATTTTAAACTGTGCAACCCACCTTTTAATCATTGAATATGAAAAGGCAGAGTCTTTCAATGTGCTGTGCATTTCCTCCTTGATTTCTTTAGGCGTTAAGTCTTTCAAATGGAAGTATTTAACCACTGCTCGTTTTTCCAAATCCTCCATTTTCGTGAAAACTCTAAAGTGTCTTCTTTAAAATGCTGTCATTCGAAAACTAAACAAGCTATTGACCTGTAACTATGGATACAAGATATTCTAGAATTAAACTATACGATGCTACCGTCTAACTGGCCTAGTGGCGCCATATCTGTGTGAGGCCCGGGACTTATCAACCGACCCAGTATTTCAACCTCATTACTGCAGCTAGGAATTTTAAGTACAAAATATTAGTAAGAAATACATAAAAGGAGGCCTTTATTTAACTTCAAAAGGCGCAAAAGATGCCAATTTTAAATGCAAATATGCATTTAAATATTGTTTATATAATTTACATGGCATCATAAAAGTTATTCTTCAATCCAGTTCATACTAGTCTAAATAAACATTACCAGAAATGCTACTATTACTCAGTTCGTTATAAGTATAACAGAAATAAGGGAATACATTAAAGCGACAGTCAAATCTTTTAAAACGTATTGCTATACGATTGACCTTGAGAGTCGATTATCTTGAATATCCAGGAATAAAACAAAAGGAAAAGTTCGAGAAAATCGTTTCAAAATTGAAATCAATAATAAGGAATGTCTAGGAAACGGCTAACACTACAAAACATGTATAGGACATTGTGCATTATAACGAAATCTATATTTTTTGTGTAGTAAGTTTTTGTCTCTTTTTAATAGTTTAACCGTTATCCAAAACTCATCCACAAAAAAAGGGGTCTTCTGGGGCTATCCCCAGAAAATTAAAAATATACCTTTTATTTGTGATGTAAATATCTTTAATATATTTTAAATTATTTTACTCAAAATCGTTAGAACCATTTTTGAGAAAAACAAAAATTTCAAAAAATGTTCCATCTAAAGTGTAGTTTGGGGTGTGTGGATTTTTCGGAAAAGCTTCGTGTCATATCCTTGGAAGAAACTAAACCTAAATACTTAGCTTAGTACCTAACGGTCTTTTCGTTTTTGATCTATGCTGTGCACAATCACACACACTAACCTTTTTCTAAATTTTTCGGACTTAGGGGACCTCAAAACACATATTTCTGTTGAAATATAGGTATCCAGTTTTTGGGTGGAATACAATACCTTCTCTATCCATAATATACATTGTATATATGGGACTAGGGAAGGTAAAAATCTGAATGTGGTCCATTCACAGCTGTTTCTCTCACAACTTTCCTTATAAAAGATTGTTCTTTTATATACGACATCCTAATCAAGGCAGACTTTAGCAGAAATTGTCTTATTACTTCTTTCCTTGTAAGCAACGACTGACTCAAAAAAGTCTGAACCGGCTGTGCGGTGTTTTGCCAGTCTGCGTTCTCCGCGCCCGTTGTCGTCTGCCACTATCACAGAAAGGCGCGGATGAAACCATGAAACATTTTAAAAATTACTTTAAAGGCTTGACATATAAATTAATGAAAGGAGGTGTTCAGACTGGCCACCGTCGTTATTCATTTATTTTGGCACCTCTTTAGGAAACCGTTCATTATTCACCGTAATTCACGTTGACAAATGCCGACAACTTCCCAGCAGATATTTACTTTATTTACATGTACTATACACATAGTGTATAGAGAACGTATTGTATTGCACCAAAAATGCGGTACTCCCTAAATCCCAAAAAAGTACTTTTAGAAAAATATCCGTGAGTGTGACTGTCTGTCTGTCTGTCTGTCTGTCTGAGGCAGCATAGTTTAAAAAATCTTATGTGTTCCATTCACAGGACTTTCTCTACTTCTGTGTAACAAATTATTATTAATAAGCTTATTCTTCTATTTACTTCATGCTAATCGAGAAAAGATTAGCAGAAATGGTCTTATTACTTGCTTCCTTGTAAGTAGAAGCGAAATAAGGGAGCATCATAGGCTAAAGTGAAGTCAAAAGCTGGTTGCTATGGACTGAAGTTCTTTTGTTTGTATGGACACGAGTTGACAAATTCCTATATGAGAAAAGTACAAGTTTTTCAAAGCTGAAACCAAAAACAAGGAATATCTCCAAAACGATCACCTCCACGAAAAAAATTATATAGCCTAAATTGTGTGTTTTACTGTGTTCTACATTTTGTGTGTAGTAAGTTTTTGTCCATTTCCTACGGTTTAGTAGTTATGCAAAATTCCTCCAGAATAAAGTAGTCTTCAGAGGATATTCCCAGAAAATTAAAAATATACATATTATTTGTCATGTAAATATCTTTAATATACGATATTTTAATCCAAATCGTTAGAGCCATTTTTGAGAAAATCAAACCTTTCGAAAAAAGTACCATGTAAAGGTTAGTTAGGGGAGGGAGGGTTTTCTTGAAAATCTTCGTGTCGCATCCTTGGAAGATACCAAATTTGAATACCAAATTTGGTACATATCGGTCTTTTCGTTTTTGAGCTATGCTGTCCACAGACGCACAGACACACAGGCACACACACACACACACACACACACACACACACACTCACGCTCACACACGGACCTTTTTCCAAACATTTTTTTTTTGATTCAGGGGGACCCAAAACATATATTTCCGGTAAAATCTTGGTATCGAATTTTTGGGTAAAATACAATACCTTCTCTATACACTATGTACATAGAACGCGTAGAGAAAGTAAAAATGCTTTTTCTGGATTCAGGAGGTGAAAGCTTGGTATTGAATTTTTGGGTGCAATGCAATACCTTCTTTATACATATCTACATAGTACGTGCAGAGAAAGTAAAATGACGCAGAAATGACGAAAGTGAAACAATATAAACGCTTGATGAGTTGAAAATTCTGATGTGTTCCATTCCCATGACTTTCTCTATATCTCTACAACAAATCATTGTTAAAAAGCTTATGCTTCTGTTTACTTCATACTAATCGAGTAAAAGTCAGCAGAAATAGTCTTATTACCTGCTTCCTTGTAAGTAGAAGCTAAATAAGGGAGTACTATCGGTTAAAGTGATAGTAAAAAGTAGGTTGCTATGTGACTGAAGTTCCTTTATTTGTATGGACAGGAATTGTTAAAAATGAGAATGTATGAGAAAAGTATTTCTTTAAAGCTGAAACCAAAAACAAGGAGTATCTCGAAAACGGTCAACTCCACGAAAAAATGTATAAAAGGTAAACTGTGTGTTTTAATGTGCTCTACATTTTTTGTAGTTTAAGTTTTTGTCCATCTCTTACGGTTTAGCAGTTATGCAAAATTCCGTAAAATCCATCCAGAGTAAAGTAGTCTTCTGAGGCTATTCCCAGAAAATTCAAGATATACATTTTATTTTTCAAGTAAATATCTTTAATATACGAAATTTTAATCATAATCGTTAGAGCCATTTTTGAGAAAATCAAAATTTTCGAAAAAAGTTCCATGTAAAGGGTAATTTGGGGAGGGGGAATTTTTCTCAAAATCTTCGTGTCGCATCCCTGGAAGATACTAAACTTAAATACCAACTTTGGTATTTTACAGACTTTTCGTTTATGAGCTATGGTGTTCACAGACACATATTGACCTTTTTCTGAAAATGCTTTTTGGATACAGGGGACCCGGTGAAATCTCGGTATCGAATTTTTTAGTGGAGTGCAATACCTTCTCTATACATAGTGTTGTTAAAGAGTTTTAATACCGCGTCTTCTTCACATAAGAGTGAATGTCCTTGAAGTATTACGTAAAGAGATCGAAACATCAATTTGTAGTGGCCCCCCACGGTCGGTAGTTTATCCGAAATATTAATTAATATGATTCCTGTAATATAAACATAATTAAATCCCTGTATTCATGTCGATGTGATACTTTCGCTATAAGCTATTAGATGAGAGCGCAGATGAAAGGCAGCGTTTCTAAGTTTATGATCTCGATGCTAATGGCTGAGTAGTTGATAAATAAAAATGAGTTGTGGACACATCCAGATCACGTATGTCAGTAGAGCCAGTTCCCTCTCATTATACCTTTCCACAACAGATGGTGCTGAATTTTTCATCACTTCACAGAAGGCAACGCTAGTAGGCAGCACTTCATTACAGATTTAATTATACCGCCCTAGTCATCACCTTCAACGTAAAACCAGTCACGGAGACCGCTAAGGAGTTCATGTATATATGTATGTACCAGCTACAATAAATGCACGAACCTATGAATACATACCAATCAAACCATTTGTCATTTACAGTTAAACTCATTTAAGTTATATGTACGAGGGTCGTTTTTACTTTCTCTACAAGCACTATGTGCATAGTGTATAGAGAAGGTATTGCACTCAAAATGGCGTGTTATTTATGGATGCTCTTTAACTGCTGTGGTTCTCAGCGTCCCATTCTAAATTGGGCGTGAAAGACCGCTTAATTTTGCTCAGAGGCCTCCCTATCAGGCTTGAGGTTCTTTTACGTGCCGTAAATCTACGACACGGGACCCACGGCTTTACTTCCCTTCCGAAGGAAGCCATACTAAGGATTTTTACACCCGAAAAAATCCATCGTCCTCCGCCGGGTTTGAACCCGCGACCTTGGGTACATGAAGTCAGCATGGTAACCATTACACCACGGAGGGCGACAAGGTATTGCACTCCACCCAAAAATTCGATACCGAGATTACACCGGAAATACATGTTTTAGGACCCCCTGTATCCAAAAAAAAAAAGCATTTTCAGAAAAAGGTCCGTGTGTGTCCGTTTGTCTGTGAACACGATAACTCAAAATCGAAAAGTTGGTAAAATACCAAACTTGGTATTTAAGTTTAGTATCTTCCAGGGATGCGAAACGAAGATTTTGAGAAAATCCCCCCACCCCAAATTACCCTTTACATGGAACTTTTTTCGAAAATTCTGTTTTTCTAAAAAATGGCTCTAACGATTTTTATTAAAATAGCGTATATTAAAGATATTTACCTGACAAATAAAATGTATATTTTGAATTTTCTGGGAATTGCCTCTGAAGATTGCTTTATTCTGGGTAAATTTTACGGAATTTGACATAACTGCTAAACCGTAAGAGATGGACAAAAACTTACCACACAACAAATGTAGAGCACTATAAAACATACAATTTATTTTATATACATTTTTTTTCGTGGAGTTAATTGTTTTTGAGATATATCTTGTTTTGGTTTCAGCTATAAAAAACGTATACTTTTCTCATACAAGACTTTGTTTGTAAGGACACGAGTTCACAAAGGAACTTCAGTCACATAGCAACCAGCTTTTGACTATCACTTTAACCTATGGAACCCCCTTATTTCGCTTCTAATAACAAGGAAGCAAGTAATAAGACTATTTCTGCTAATTTTTTCTCGATTAGATGAAGTAAATAGAGTAATTTGTTGCATACATGTAGAGAAAGTCATGTGAATGGAACACACAAGATTTTTATTTTTTTTTCAACCTCCGATAGGCTATACATAAAAGCAAGTTCATAGAAAATAATTATTTTATAGCTAAACGTTTTCTACACTGATGGTTATTTTTACTTTCTCTATACTCACTATGTACATAGTGAATAGAGAAAGTATTGCACTCCACCAAAAAATTCGATACCAAGATTTCACCGGAAATATATGTTTTAGGGTCCCCTGTATCCAAAAAAAGTATTTTCAAAAAAAGGTCCGTGTGTGTGTGTGTTTCCTTGTGTCCGTGTGTCTGTGAACACGATAACTCAAAAACGAAAAATCGGTAAAATACCAAACTTGGTATTTAAGTTTAGTATCTTCCAGGGATACGACACGAAGATTTTGAGAAAAATCCCCCCACCCCAAACTACCCCTACCCTTTACATGGAATTTTTTTCGGAAATTTTGATTTTCTAAAAAATGGCTCTAACGATTTTGATTAAAATATCGTATATTAAAGTTATTTACCTGACAAATAAAATGTATATTCTGAAATTTCTGGGAATAGCTTCTGAAGACTACTTTATTCTGGATGAATTTTTCATAACTACTAAAGCGTAAGAGATGGACAAAAACTTATCCCATAAAAAATGTAGAGCACGTTAAAACACACATTTTATGTTAAACACATTTTTTTCGTGGAGTTGATCGTTTTTGAGATATTCCTTTTTATTGGTTTCAACTTTGAAAAGCTTGCACTTTTCTCATACAGGAATTTGTCAACTCCTGTCAATACAAACAAAGGAACATCAGTCACATAGCAACCAGCTTTTGGCTTTCACTTTAACCTATGGTACTCCCTTATTTCGGTTCTACTAACTATAAAGCAAGAAATAAGATTATTTCTGCTAATTTTTCTCGATTAGCATGAAATAAATAAAAGATAAGCTTATTAACAATAATAATTTACAGAGATGTAGAGAAAGTCATGTGAGTGTAACACATCAGATTTTTTAACATAATCACCAAAAAGATTGAGACATTTATCGCACCTGTGCACAAGCTTTGCAAAACCCGCTTCAAAAATTAAGCCACAAGATTTCAAATGAGCATTGACGTTTATAAATCTTCGTTGGTTTGAAAGTGCTGCCCTCCTAGCCACGTCTTCAGTTCAGGGAAAAGGTGAAAGTCGCTAGAAAGTCCAATTAAAATTGTTCATGGAGCAGTGTGTGGACGACCGTTGTCATGGATAAACACAATTCCTGAAGTCAGTATTCCTCTTCGTTTGTTTTGCATGACTCTCCGCAAACTTAGTAAAGTACGAAGATCTTCAAAACAACGTCAATGCTCATTTGAAATCATTGGCTGCAACATTTTTACTTTCTCTAGCCCCGTATGTACAATGTACAGGGTTACTACAAAAGAAATAGACAACTTCAACTGCCTGTAAAACAAAAACTATTAGAGATAGCAACCTAATTATTTTGGAGGTATGTTGAGAAACTTTCAAGGTTTCGTTTGCTACTATTGGTAACGCTGTAGTGTTTTGTTTGTTGTTGCAGAAGCTGAAATGGCGGAAAATCCTGTGGAAAAGGCATACTGCGTGTTGGAATTTGCTAGAACGCAATCAGCAACTGGATATCGAGATTTCACCGGAAATATATTTTTTGAGATCCCCTGAATAAAAAAAAAACATTTTTAGAAAAATGTCCTTGTGTCTGTCTGTCGATCTGTCTGTCTGTGCGTGTGTGTGTGTGTGTGGACAGCATAAGTCGAAAGAACGAAAAGTCCTCGAAATATAAAACTTGCTATTTAAGTTCAGTATCTTCCAAGGATGCGACACGAACATTTTTAAGAAAAGTCCCCACCCCAACTACCATTTACATGGAAATATTATCGATTTTTTTTATTTTCTCAAAAATGGCTCTAGCGATTTTGATCAAAATGTATACCAAGAATATTTACATGACAAATAAAATGTATATCCAGAATTTCCTGGAATTAATCTCTGAAGACCTCTCTATTCAGAATGAATTTTACCGAATTTTGCATTACTTGTAAACCTAAAAGATAGACAAAAACGTACTTAATAGATAATGTAGAGCTCGTTAAAACACAAGTTATGTTAAATACATTTTTTTCGTGGAGTTGATCGTTTTTGAGTTATTCCTTGTTATTGGTTTCAGCAATAAAATACTTATACTTTTCATACGGGAATTCGTCAACTCCTGTTCATACCAAAAAAGGAACTTCAGTCACATAGCAACCAGCTTTTGATTATCACTTTAGCCTGTGGTACTCCCTTTTAATTGCATGAAGCAAGTAATAAGACGATTTCTGCTAATTTTTTTCTCGATTAGAGTGAAGCAAATAAGCTTTTTAATAATAATTTGTTGTAGAGATGTAGAGAAAGTCATGTGAATGGAAAACATCAGATTTTTTTAGTAGCTTGAGCATTACTAGAAAGAAAATATAGGTAATTGGTAAGACGATATTAGCTACAAAATTAAGAAGCTTAGTAATATATTAAAGCGTTATGAAGAAGACAATGTTTTTAAGTTAGAAAGTTTGCGAAAGGTAGAATTGCCATCCTATCTGGCAGTTTATCTTGTTTTCATACAGAATGCTCCTCTAATGGCCTAGCCACTTGTATAAACAACAATTGGGAGCGAGGGAGGCAATCATAAATGATTTATGTTGCTGAGACTGCCACAGAAGCCGTTACCTTACCCACTATCTTCGCTTTATGCTTCCCTTACAGCCATGCTGCAATCAGATAGCATAGAGGAGGCATTCCGTCATGAAGAATCAATCAAAATGAATTCTTTCATTCTGTGTTTCAAATGAGAAACTTAGCCTTCTCTATAGTCGTAACAACCTGAGCATATCACGTGAGAAACGGAGTATGGACACGTCGCTCATAAAGAAAAATCTGATGTGTTCCATTCACATGACTTTCTCTACATCTCTGCAAAAATGCTGGTTGCTATGTGACTGAAGTTTCTTTGTTTGTATGGACAGGAGTTGTCAAATTCCTGTATGAGAAAAGTATAAGTTTTTCATAGCTCAAACCAAAAACAAGGAATATTTCAAAAACAATCAACTCTACGAAAAAAATGTATATAACATAAATTGTGTGTTTTAATGTGCTCTACATTTTTTGTGGGTTAAGTTTTTGTCCATCTCTTACGGTTTAGCATTTATGTAAAATTCCGTAAAATGACCCAGAATAAAGCAGTCTTCAGAGGCTATTCCCAGAATATTCTAAATATACATTTTATTTGTGAGGTAAATATCTTTAATATACGCTATTTTAATCAAAATCGTTACAGCCATTTTTTAGAAAATCAAAATTTTCGATAAATTTTCCATGTAAAGCATAGTTTGGGGTGGGGGGATTTTTCTCAAAATCTTCGTGTCGCATCCCTGGAAAATGCTGAACTTAAATACCAAGTTTGTTATTTTACCGACTTTTCGTTTTTGAGTTATCGTGTTCACAGACACATGGACACACACACACACACACACACACACACACACACACGGACCTTTTTCCGAAAATAATTTTTTTTGGATACAGGGGACCCTAAAACATATATTTCCGGTGAAATCTCGGTATCGAGTTTTTTGGTGAAGTGCAATACCTTCTCTTTACACTATCTACATAGTGCGTATAGATAAAACCTATATTGCATTCTAAAAACATTCTCTACCTACCATTCATTTATTTGTATATATTATTCTTACGCAAGCTTGTTACTTTCTGCATCACTTATAACAGATGCAGAAGGTATTGCATTCCACCCAAAAAATCTGATGTGCTCCATTCACATGACTTTCTCTACATTCCTGCAACAAATTTTTAAAAAGCTTATGTTTCTGTTTACTTTATTCTAATGGAGAAAAAATAACAGAAATAGTCTTATTACTTGCTTCCTTGTAATTAGAAGCAAAATAAGAGAGTATCATACGTTAAAGTGGTAGTCAAAAGCTGGTGGCTATGTGACTGAAGTTCCTTTGTATAGACACGAGAAGACAAATTCCTGTATGACAAACTATAAGTTTTTTAAAGCTGAAACCAAAAACAAGGAATATCTCAAAAACGATCAACTCCACGAAAAAAGTGTATCTATCAGAAACTGTGTGTTTTAATGTACTCTATATTTTTTATGTGTTAAGTTTTTGTCCATCTCTTACGGTTTGGCAGTTATGCAAAATTCGGTAAAACTCATCCCGAATAGAGTAGTCTTCAGAAGCTATTCCCAGAAAATTCAATATATACATTTTATTTGGAATGTAAATATCTTTAATATATGGGATTTTAATCAAAATCGTTAGAGCCATTTTTTGGAAATTCAAAACTTTCAGAAAAAGTTCCATGTAAAGGTAGTCCGGGATGGAGGGATTTTCTTGATAATCTTCGTGTCGCATCTTTGGAAGATACCAAACCTAAATACCAAGTTTGGTTTTTAATGAACTTTTCATTTTTGAGCTATGCTACCCACAGACACACACCCGTACATTTTTCTAAAAATGCTTTTTTTGGGATTCAGGGGGTCTCAAAACATGTGTTTCCGGTGAAATCTAGGAATCGATTTTTTTGGGTGCATTACAATACCTTCTCTTACACTTTATACATAGTACTGTAGAGAAAATAAAATTTTACATCTTAAACTCACATGACCTTGTTTAGCTGCTCTACAAACAAACTTCTTACAAAAGATTATTGTTCTTTCTATATCATGCTTATCGAGATAAACATTAGCAGAATGTTTTTGTTACTTACTTCCTTATAAGAAGAAACTAAAAGGAATGCGCCATACAAAAGAGATAGTCAAATGTTTCAAACGCTGTCGTTATGCGATTGTCATTGCAAATCGCTTCTTTGCTTGGCCAGGAGTAGAACAAAAGAAAAACGGACACTTAGTCTGAGAAAAGTATACCTAAGTTTTTCCCAATTGAAACCAATAAAAAGGAATATCTCGGAAACGGTCACCTCCACAATAAAAACGTAAAAGGCCTAAATTGTGTGTTTTGACGAGATCTGAATGTTTTATGCAGTAAGTTTTTTCTATCTGTTACGGTTTAGCAGTTAAGCAAAATTCGGCAAAATTCTTCCACAATAAAAAGGTCTTCAGAGGCTATTCCCAGAAAATTCAACATATACATTTTATTTGGAATGTAAATATCTTTGGGATTTTAGTCAAATTCGTTAGAGCCGTTTTTAGAAACTCAAAACTTTGGAAAAATTTTACATGTTAAGGGTAGTTTGTGGTGGGTGTATTTTCTTGAAAATCTTTGTGTCGCACCCTTGGAAAATAACCAAGTATTTAACGGCCTGTTCGTTTTTGAGCTATGCTGCCCACCACCTCCCCCCATTAGCAGAAACTATCCTTATTACTGGCTTCCTTGTAAGTATAACGGAAATAAAATGCACAGGCTAAAGTGATAGTCTCGACCTCAAAAAGCCGGGATTCAAACCCGTCAACGATCATAGCTACTGGTGCCGGCTTTAAAAGCTGTAGCTCTGCTGTCCTCTTTGCATATCCAGGAGTAAATAAAAAGAGACGTGAAACGAATGATGCCTTTCGTTTGAGAAACATGTTAAGTGTAAAATTGAAACTAATAACCAGCAATATCTCTCAGAAATGTTTAACTTTACATAAATATTGTATAAAATATACATTTTTTGTTTTAATTAGGTCTATCCTTTTTGTATAGTGAGATTTTGTTTATCTTGCGGTTAACCAGAGGCTATTCCCAAGAAATTAAAGATATACATTTTATTGTGATATAAATTTATTTAATATCCAGCATTTTAATCAAAATCATTAATCATTTTTAGAAGATTTAAAAAAAAAAAAAAAACATGTAAATGGTGGTTGTAGGAGGGGGATTTTTCTGAAAATCTTCGTGTCACATTCTTGTAAGATGTATTTAATAAACTTTTCGATTTTGAGTTAAACTGCCCACAGACACATATGTACACAAACACAGGCTTATTTCTACAATGCTTTTTTATTTAAAGGACCTTAAAACATATATTTACGATGAAAACTCAACATCCGATTTTTGGGATATAGAATACCTTCTCTAACTACTATATTAGTAGTACGTGTAGAGAAAGTAAAACGTTAAAAAAAGAGATACTCTGTGTGTAAACAGCACACCAAATGTATTTAAGTTCAGTTTCAAGAAAATCTCCCAGCTTAAATAATGTTCGGATTCAGGCAGCCTCAAAGCATGCATTTTTGGAGAAATTTCATTATTACATTTTTGATTGCAACACAATATTTCCCCTACTTACTATACGTTGTAGAGAATGTAAAAATATATTTGACTAAAGTGTATGTTTTAATCAGATCTTCATGTTTATTTTCTCTACACGTACAATGTACATAGTGTATAGAGAAGATGTGTTGAACCCAAAAATTCGATACCGAGATTTCACCGGAAATATATGTTTTGGGACCCCATAAAAAAAATAAAAAAAAAGAACGCAAAAGAAAACATTTTTATAAAAACTTGGAATTGAAGTTCAGTATGTTTCAAGAATGCGACCCGATGATTTTCAAGTATCTCCCCAACGAAATCTAACCTTTACATAGAACAATTTTTGAAAATAATTTTCTTACGAATGGCTTTAACGGTTTTGATGAAAATAACCTATATTATACATATTTACATCACAAATAAAATGTATATCTTGAATTTTCTGAAGCGATAGTCAAATCGTTTAAAAGCTCGTCGTTGTGTGAAACAATTGAGATTCGGTTCGCTTTGTAGGTCCCGTTTGAGAAAAGTGCAGGTATTTTAAAGCTGAAACCAATTACATATATCTCAGAAGGGGTCAGTTCTACAAAAAATCGTATATGACAAATGATGTGTTCAAACGAGATCTACACTTTTGTGTGGTAAATGCTTGTTTATCTTTTGCCTCGTACGGTTTACCAGTTGTACAAAATTAAGCAAAATTCATCCAGAACAAAAAGAGTCTTGAGAGTTTATTCCCAGAAAATTCAAAATATACATATTGTCATGTAAATATCTTTAATATACGATATTTGAATAAAAATTGTTAGAACCATTTTTGATAAAATTAAAATGTTCAAAATTTTTTCCATGTAAAGTGTAGTTTGAAGTGGGGGAATTTTCTTCAAAATCTTTGTGTCACATATTTGAAAGATACTAAACAAACACCAAGTTTGGTATTTTACAGACTCTTTGTTTTTGTTCACGGACACATAAGGACCATTTTCTAAACCTTTTTATACAGGGGACCCTAAAACATGTATTTCCGGTGAAATCCTGACGTTGAATTTTTGGATGGAGTGCAATACCTTCTGTACCTAAGTACCATGTACTATGTATAGAAAACAAAGAGGAAAGAAACTAGACGTAGCACCAGAAAAGAGCAAGAAAACCGAACAGAAATCTTGAAAGAAGAAAATATGTGGCATTATGAAGGAAAAAAAGTAGATTTCTAAGAAGATATGTCCACGTTTATTAGGTCCATAAAGCAATAGACAGAGTTAATGAATTGTGAAAAA
Organism: Hymenopus coronatus; assembly: GCA_030762935.1. Lineage (NCBI taxonomy): Eukaryota > Metazoa > Arthropoda > Insecta > Mantodea > Hymenopodidae > Hymenopus > Hymenopus coronatus. The sequence continues at coordinate 43,845,771 of CM060899.1, forward strand.
GTCCTCTAGTCGTCGCCAATTGTAGAGGGCCTAACAATAGGCTTGAGAAACGTACATATCTCATCGTCTCACAACTTGTTAGGGAATAAATTATTGCACTTCATTGTTTTAATTGGAGGGCACAAAAACCGTATTCTTTGTCATTTATTAAGCCGGGAGTTTGTTAATTTAGAACGTGTCTGTGCTAGAGGTAGCAAATCGAAACAAGCAGATGGACAGCGAGTGTCAAGGGTCATTATATGGAGAACTTGGTTTTAATAAGACGACACACATACACTCGCTCTCTGGTTATATCATGTCTACTTGTACATCCAATGCATTTAATTGAACAGAGAATGCAGTTTTTTTTTTTTTTTACTTTCTCTATACTTACTAATGTACATAGTGTATACAGAATGTATTGTATTGCACCCAAAAATTCCATACCGAGATTTCGCCGGAAATACATATTTTGGAAACCCCTGAATCCAAAAAAAAGACATTTTTAGAAAAACGTCCGTGTGTGTGTCCGTGGACAGCATAGCTCAAAAACGAAAAGTTCGTTAAATACCAACCTTGGTATTTGAGTTAAGTATCTTCTAAGGATGCAACACGAACACACCACAAACTACCCTTTACCTGGAAAATTTTTTGAAAATTTTGGTCTTTCAAATGTTGCCTTTTCTGAAAGAAATGGAGTTTTATTTATGGACGCTGTTCAATTTTTCAATGGTTTCCGGCGTGGTTACAGTTTTTGGTCGTCCTTCGCCATTTTAAAATCAGCCGCCCATTTCTTCACAGTGGAAACTGAAGGTGAAGAGTCACCATACACGTTTACAATCCGCAAATGAATTGCTGTAGGTTTTAAACCTTCTTTTACAAATACTTTTATCCTAGCTTGATACTCGAATTTATCCATTTTCAAAGCAATGCGCACTTCTACTGTTTCAAACAACTACCTACACTCAACTATTGCCTGGAATGACTTGTAGTTTTACATAGGGTCTGTTAACATGTGTACCAACGTGAGGAAAAAATCATGCAAGTAGTGCCGCGATCTCTGGGTGAGGCCGAGAACTTTTCAGACTACCCTCGTACGACACGGGACCAACGGCTTTACTTCCCTTTCGAAGGAAGTCATTCTAAGGATTTTTACGCCCGTAAAAACCTATCGTCCTCCGCCGGGTTTGAACCCGTAAACTTGAGTGTATGAAGTTAGACTGATAACCGTTACACCACGGAGGACTGTCTTTTCTGAGCCAGCAATAGCTCTGCTACACAAAATTACTGTATGTGGAATTCTGGGCTAATAGACACTCTGTGGTGAAGCTCGAGAAATATATAAAGTTGGAGAAGGAAGAACCAAAAAGAAGACTATTATACGGTCATCATAAAATACAACTGAAGAGAGACATTCTTTTCAATAATGGTTTCACACCCGGTGCAATGAGAACTCCAGCTATTCTTATGTATCAGGTTGACTGCTTTACGATCTTCCATTGTAACAAGGAAGGAAAGAAAATAAAGAAGTTGAGGTAAAGGGTGGGGGTAACAGAGGAAATGAAATGAATGAGCGCGAATTTGGCAACAGTTGGGGAGAATATCAAGGAAAAGACTCTTGCTGTGGTTTCATGTCAATGGCTAGAGGAAGAAGACAGGATATTGTACACTCACATAACTTTCTCCACATCTCTGCAACAAACTAATGTTAAAAAGCTTATGCTTCTATTTACTTCATACTAATCGAGAAAAAATTAGCAGAAATAGTCTTATTACTTGATTCCTTGCAGGTAGAAGCGAAATAAGGGAGTACCATAGGTTAAAGTGATAGTTAAAAGCTGGTTGCTATGTGACAGAAGTTCCTTTGTTTGTATGGACAGGATTTGATACATTCCTGTATGAGAAAAGTATAAGTTCTTTAAAGCTGAAACCAAAAACAAGGAATATCTCAAAACCGATCAACTCCATGAAAAAAATTTATATTACATAAATAGTGTGTTTTATCGTGATCTAACTGATTTGTGTGTTAAGTTTCTGTCTATCCCTTACGGTTTACCAGATATGCAAAGTTCAATAAAAATCATCTAGAATAAAGGTGTCTTTTGAGGCCATTCGCATAAAATTCAAGATATACATTTTATTTGGCAAATAAATATCTTAAATATAAGAGATTTTAATCAAAATCCTTAGAGCCATTTTTAGGAAAATAACAAATTTTAAAACTTTTTTTCACGTAATGAGTAGTTTGGTGTGGGTGGGATTTTCTTGAAAATCTTAGTGTCGCATCCTTGGAAGATACAAATCTTAAATACCAGGTTTGGTATTTATCGGTCATTTCGTTTCTGAGCTATGCTGCCCACAGACACAAACACACACACACCCATACACGCAGACAGACACACATGGACATTTTCTAAAAAGGCTTTTTTCTTAGACTCAGGGGGTCTCAAAACACATATTTTCGGTGAAATCTCGGTATCGAAGTTTTGGGTGCAATACAATACCTTCTCTATAACTATATACATAGTACGTATAGAGAAAGTAAAAATCTGATGTGTTCCACTCACATGACTTTCTCTACATCGCTGTAACAAATTACTGTTAAAATGCATTTTCTATCTGCTCTATGATAATCGAGATAAACATTAGTCTTAATTACTTGCTTCCTTGTAAGCAGAAGGAAATTAAGGGAATACACTAGGATAAAATTATTGTCAAATCTTTTAAAGGCCAGTTGCCATGTGGTTGAAATCCATTTCTATGTAGGGCCAGGAGTTTACAATGTTGCGAGTAAGAAACGTTTAGGTATTTTAAATCTGAAACAAATAACAAGGAATATCTCCAAAATGGTCAATTCCACGAAAAAAATGTATATGATATAAATTGTGTTTTAACGTGATCTACATTTTTTTGTGTAGTAAATTTTTGTCTATCTCTTACGTTTTACTGCTTAGGCAAAATTCATTCAGAATAACGAGGACTTTAAAGGCTATTCCCAGAAAATTCAAGATATATATTTTATTTGCCATATAAATATCTTAAATATACGGTATTTTAATCAAAATCGTTAGAACCATTTTTGAGGATATCAAAATCTTCGTATTTTTTCCATGTAAATGGTAGATAGTTTGTGATGGAGGCATTTGTCTTAAAATCTTCGTGTCGTATCCCTGGAAGATACTTAAATATCACGTTTGATATTTTACCGACTTTTCGTTTTTCAGTTATCGTGTTCACACACACACCACACACACACACACACACACACACACACACGGACTCTTTTTTCAAAAAATACTTTTTTTGGACACAGAGAATCTTAAAACGTCTATTTCTCGTGAAATCTCTGTATCGAATTTTGGGTGAAATGCAATAAATACCTTCTCTATACACTATGTACATAGTACGTTTAGAGAAAGTAAAAATTATACTTGTTACCACTAAACTGCAACTATTATACAGTTTTAAGTTAATTTTTTATGATATTAGTTTTCAATGTCTATGATTTCGTTCCTTTATGGGAAAAAATCTAAAATACTTAAATATTAGTAAGGCTTAAATAATAATAATAATAAATAATATTATAAAAGGATTCGCTTTGGGGTAAAAATGAAGTAATGTGCAAAGTAATACTCGATTACAAGACTTCATAATCCCTTAAAAGTTACCTTTTAGGCTCTAAAATGAGCTTACAGTTGCCAAAGAGGCCATTTAATACGATTTAGGGTTCTAAAATACAGCTTCCATAAGTTAAATATCTGATGTGTTCCATTCACATAACTTTCTCGACCTGTCGAACAAACTATTCTTACAAAATATTATTCTTCTATCTACATCATGCTAAAAGAGATAAGACATTAGCAGAATTAGGCTTATTGCTTCCTTGTAAGTAGAAATGAAATAAGGCAATACACTAGTCTAAAGTAGTAGTCAAATCTTTGAAAGCCGGTCACCATGTGAAACAAAAGAAATTCTCTTTGCTCACCAAGAGTAAACAAAAGAGAAAGAAAAGAAGCATGAACCTGTTTGAGAAAAGTAGCTTAAAACTGTAACCAAAAACACACCATAAGTCCGAAACGGTCGACTCTACAAACAAATATATATATAACATAAATCATGTGATTTAACGAGATCTACATTTTCTGTTAAGTAGGTTTTTTTCTAACACTCACAGTTTACCAAATATGCAAGATATACAAAAGTCATTCAGAATGAAGAGCTCTCCAGAGGCTATTCTCAGAACATTTAGGATGTACATTTAATGTTCATGTAAATATCTTCAATATGCGACATTTTAATAAAATCGTTAGAGCCATTTTTGAGATAATTAAACATTTCGAAAAATGTTCCATTTAAAGGGCAGTTGGGAGCGGAGGGTCACATCTTTGGTAGATATTGAACTTAAATACTTATATTTTACCAACCTTTTGTTTTAGCTATGCTGCTCACAGACAGACATAAACACACACACAGAGTGTCTCATAACTATTTCTGGTAAAGTCTCGGTATCGAAATTTTGGATACATTACAATATCTTCTGTATACACTATGTTCGTAATACGTGTAGGAAAATTACAAAGGATGCTTTTACTTGTACCACTGAAATTATTATAGTTTGAAGTTAATTATTTATAATAATAGCCTTCAAAGACTATCCCATTTGTATTTCCTATATGCCCCAAACATCTAAAATATTTAAATAGTACTAAAGTGTAAATTTATAAATAATAATTTAATTTGTTGTGAAACCCAAATGATATGCAACTATACTTCAGATCTTTAGGTCATTAAAAGTTAGTTTTGTTAGTTGTCACAAAGGCCATCAAAATACAGTTTAGTTAACAAAAAATACAGACAGTTTCCATAAGCTAAACATTGGAATTTGAGTATGTAAAATGTATATCCATCTTCTAAAATCACAGCAAATTTAAAAATCTTAGGAATTCCAATCCTCTACCTATTCTACAACATATCATTCTTCTTCCTGCTAACCGAGATAAACATCAGTAAAAAGGTTCTACATCTCCAAATTGAAGGGAAATAAGGGAATATACTAAGTTAAAGCGATAGTCAAATCTTGTAAATACTATCGCTATATGGGGCAAAATAAACTGACCTCTATGCACGACCAGGATGAAAAATCTGACGTGTTCCATTCACATGACTTTCTCTAACATTTACACAAATACCTTTCCTTACAAAGGATTATTCTTTTATCTACTAGCAGAAATTGCCTTATTACTTGCATCTTTGTAAGTAGAAGGGACATCAGGGAATACACTAGGCTGAATCTATAGTCAAATCTTTTAAAAAGCTGGTCCAACGTGAAACAACTGAAGTTCAGTTCGCTTTGCATTGCCTGCAGTAAAACAAAAGAGATGAACGAAACATAATTTCCGGTTTGAGAAAATTTTAAGTAGTTTAAAATTGAAACAAATAACAATGAATATCTCAGAAACGGTCAGCTCAACATAAAAAAGTATGTGACATAAAAAATGTGTTTTAACGAGATCTATGTACATTTTTTATATTGTAAGTTTATGTCTTTCTCTTACGGTTTAACCGTTATGCAAAATTCTGCAAAACTCGTCCAGAATAAAGAGATCTTCAGAGGCTATTCCCAGAAAATTCAAAATAGACATTTTATTTATGATGTAAATATCTTTAATATACGGTGTTTCAATCACAATCGTTAGCCATTTTTTAGAAAAACAAAATTCTCAAATTGTTTTCCAAGTAAAGGTAAATTTGTGTGGGGGTATTTTCCTGAAAGTCTTCGTGACATGCGAGCCTTTTTCCAAACAGGTAGTTTTGGATTTATTGTCCTCAAAACATGTATTTCCGATGAAATCTCGGTACAAAATTCTTGGGTAAAATGCAATACCTTCCCTATTATATACTTTGCACATATATATTAGAGAATGTAAAAATTTGCCAAAAGTACCGCTATTGTTTCCCTATTGAATATGGTAGAGTGAGCTCTGCATTCTGCGAGCATATACCGTATATAGCGATATAAAGATGTATACACGGATAATGGATGAGTTAGAGGGAAACGAAGAGATCGGTATTGAATACTATAAGCCGCAATACATTACTTTTGCGGCGGAACCAGTTGGGTAGCAGTGGCGGACTAAGAGCCGGCGATGTGAGTGTTCACGTTCTAGCCCACAGGCAAATCCAATTTGAAGCAGCATAGGGGAAGGCGCAGTAATCATTCCACCCCGTGTGAAGCACTAGCGCATTCCGCTATGAGATGTAATGCAATGTTTATAAACACAAGATCTTCATGTGCATCAAGTATTGCTGTCTTGAAAGAAAGAAACAATGAAATAAAGAAGGAGAAACAAATGATACCGCACATGAAAAACTGTTAGTATTAAAGAATTTAACCAATACAGATGAGCAGCTCTAAACAAAACTGAATATAAACCTTGTCTTTTAGCGACATCTATACTTTTTGTATTATAAAATTATGTTTATCACGACTTAACAGTTATGTAAAAATCATCCCGGAAAGTTCAAAACATAAATTTTATTTGTGATGAAAATATATTAACACCATAATAAAAATCGTTAGCCACTTCTAAGGAAAATCAAAATTATCGAAAAAGTTTCTATGTAAAGGATGGTTTGGGTTGGGGGGGATTTTCTTGAAAATCGTGTCGCATCCTTCAAAGATGCTGGAAAATGTACTAGGTTTGGTATTTACCTAATGGCCTTTTTGAGCTATATGGTTCATAGACACAAACATACCTGTGTACGTATGTGTGAAAATATGTGTAACCAATCATTTCCCCTCCTTGATTGGAGGGGGGAATGAAATAATGACGTCAGTACCTCGCATACCTGTTATAGCCGTTAAAAAAACTGATGTGTTCCATTCACATAACTGTAGTTCCAAATACAAATTATTCTTACAAAAGATTATGCTTCTAACTACATCATGCTAATCGAGATAAATATTAGCAGAATCATTTTAAGTAGAAGAAAAATAAAGGTGTACCAAGGGTTAAAGCGATAATCAAATGGTCAGTTCTACAAAAAGAAGAAAAAAAAAAGAGTTTATGACACAAATTATGTAAAATAAGAACTGAAGCTTTCCTGGCGACGTGTTAATTCAAAATCTTCTCGGGCTTCTAGCCAGGTAAAAACTTGGCTTGACACCAACGTTTCGAAGAAGTGCATCTTCCTCGTCTTCAGGGTGAACTGATGGTTTGAGCTTGCGGAATTTACCTTTCTTTTCGCGTAGGTCTTGATGTTTCCTAATTGCCTGGTAAATTTCTTTCCCGTAAAGGAATTTAAAATAAGAACTGAAGCTTTCCTGGCGACGTGTTAATTCAAAATCTTCTCGGGCTTCTTGCCAGGTAAAAACTTGGCTTGACACCAACGTTTCGAAGAAGTGCATCTTCCTCGTCTTCAGGGTGAACTGATGGTTTGAAGGAACAAATTATGTGTTTTAACGAAATCTACCTTTTTTGTGTGGTAAGTTTTTGTGTCTCTCTCTTACGGTTTACCAGTTATACTAATCCAAACTGTTAGAGCAATCATTGAGAAAATCAAACATTCCGAAAAATTTTCCATGTAAAGGGTAGTGGAAGAGGGAGATATTCTTTAAAATCTTCGTGTCGCATCCTTGGAAGATACTAAACTTAAATACCTAGCTTGGTATTGAACGGACTTTTCGTTTTTGAGCTATACTGTCCACACACACACACACACACACTGCTGCGGTTTTCAGTGTCCCATTCTATAATGGGTGTGCAAGACCGCTTTATTTTGCTCAGAGGCTTCTTTACTAAGTGTGAGGTTCTTAATGCGGTCTAAATCTGAGACTAGCTTTACTTCCCTTCCAAAGGAAGTCATGCTAAGGATTTTTACGTCCGAAAAAATAAAAATCCATCACCCTCCGCCGGATTTGAACCCGCGACCTTGAGAACTGGAGGCTAGCAGTTTGCCCCTATACAACGGAAGACAACTTCTATCCGATATGGATTATAGGGACATGTAAGGGAATATGCTTACTTTTATTCTAACTTCTGTCAAAAGTATATCTATATTAAAGCATATAATACATGCATGAGGTGTGGTTATGAGTATGTAGAACAATCTCAAACACACTCAATCAACTCTTACTTTCTCTAGCATGTATGTAAATGCAATATATAGTAGCTAGAGAAGGTATTGTATTTCATCCAAAGATTCGATGTCAATATTTCTCTGGAAATATGTTTTCAAGTCCCCCGTGTTCGAAAAAAAACATTTTAGAAAAATTCCGCGCGCGCGCGCGCGTGTGTGTGTGTATGTGTGTCTGTCTGTCTGCCTGTCTGTGGACAGCATTGCTAAAAACGATATGACATGAAGATTTTCAATAAAAACCTCCTCCTCAAACTACCCTTTATGTGGAAACATTTTTGAACATTTTGTTTTTCTCAAAAATGGCTCTAACGGTTTTGATTAAAATACTGTACATTAAAGATATTTGCACCACAAATAAAATGTATATTTTTAACTTTCTGGGAATAGCCTCTGAAGACCTTTATTCTGGATGAGTTTGGCAGAATTTTGCATAAAGATTAAACTGGAAAGGAGAGAGAAACAAAAATTGTAGATCTCCTTAAAACAAAAAATGTATGTCACATACGTTTTTCTTGCACAGTTGGCGTTTTTTAAGATATTCCTTGTTATTGTCAAACGAGACCATACAAAGTGAACCGAACCTCAATTGTTTCACATAATGGCCAGCTTTTAAATGACTTGACTTCCCTTCTATTTGCTAGGAAGGAAATAATAAGACCAATTCTGCCAATATTTATCTGAATTGACATGATGCATATAAAAGAATAATCTTTTGAAAGAATAGTTTGTACATGGAACAGCTAGAGAAATTATGTGAATCGAACATGTCACATTTTTTGGGATATTTCATTTCATAAATTACTAAAAATTAAAAACGATTTACAAGGCTCTTGTACTTGAATAAGAACACGTTGAAGCTATGAAAGAACATGCTTATGAAACAGGTCATGGCTTTTAGTTGACAATTTAATCATGGGGTAGAAAATAAACTCACTTCACAAAATGTGCGTGCAAACAAAGACACATGCTTCAGATATTTCATTCCAGGCAATATATACTTTAGTCACAATCTTCTGAGGCACTGAAAATGGGGGAGTAGAACAGTTATGCTCGTGCCAGGGTCTGTTGTGTTTAGCGGTTCTTTGTGATTGCTGCCGATGCGGCCACGTGACGCACTATCTGCCCATTTCACTAATTCAAAATATTCTGATATATATAGATAGTGACGATTTGGGTGCTATTTAGGTATTAGCCTGCTGCGCTCTTTAATAACTAAGGCCTCCTATCTGTTGGCAGAGTAGCTCAAAAAGACTCATTAAGGGATCTAAGGAGTATACTTCACTTTTGTGCCACACAATTTTACTTAACCTTTACAATAATTACACTTATGTAAGTTAATGCACAGCTCGACCACAAATGGCACTTTCTGCTTAAAGAAGCCCACCCATCCGGTCCTTAGACAGCCCAGGCATCTTCTGCATATTCTGGGGTCTCATATGGTCGTTCTTTAAGTCAATCTGTTGTTACATATCCTTGGAAGGTGGCCTCCCCATTTCCACTTGAGACTCTCTCCATACCCATTCTCCTCCTTATCTCGTGTATTATGTCCCTGTAGTAGTTTCGTCTCAGTTTTCTTTGACTTAAACTGCATAATTTTCTTCATTTTATCTTTTGGTAATCATGTTTGACTACAATACAGTAGAACTGGTAATTTATACACTAAAACACAGCAAAGCAAAAGAGAATCGAATTTGTATTTAGCTCTGTGATAGGTATGTGACAACAACATCAAAAGATATTAATAATCTTCACGCAATGAAGCTTTACTCCGTTTCTTTTGTACTTACAGTGCATTTTGTTAGCAGGGCATGATGCAATTCCACAATGAGAGAAAATGCATAGCATGACAAATTAGTGAACCTATATTTTTAATTGAAAATTGAGCATATTATTCTCTTGGATGGTCGCTGGTTAATATGTATTTTCGAAAGAAGTCAACTTGGTAGCCTGGGATAGCGGAATCTTCATATTCACGAGCTTCAGCTCTGTTTCGTCATACATTTAAATATGTTTGTATTATATTAACATTGTGTACTCTGTTTCTTAGGAAATAACGACGAAACTAAGAGTATATATATATTTAAGGACACTGGGTAGTTGTTTGGGTAAAAAAAATCGATTTTTGTTTTTGTTTTCATGATTATAAAAACCTACAAATTCTGAGCTTTCAAAATATATTTGACATATTGTGGTTATCAATTGATAAGGTGATTCAATTTGGACATTTAAATATGTTGGTAAGTTAGTTTTTCAAACCCAAGGATAAATAATGTTACATAGTTCTAAAAATAATACAAATGAGGAAGTCTTTCAGCATATTGGTAAGTTGCACAAATGAAAACAAATCCAGTACCACGCTGAACAATTGCTTCTTAAATAACCTGAGAAATTGGGTGAATTATTGTTCTCTGATTTTACCAGGCAACACAACTTGGCGAGCCACTGCTGCTATGTACGCATTTGTTACTTTCTCTACACGTACTATGTACATAGTGTACAGAGAAGGTATTGTAATGTAGCCAAAAATTTGATACCGAGATTTCACCGGAAATACATGTTTTGCCTCCTCCTGAATCCAAAACAAAAGCATTTTTAGAAACAGGTCCGCGCATGTGTGTGTGTACGTCTGTCTACCTGTGGATAGCATAGCTCAAAAATGAACCAAACTTGGTATTTAAGTGTGGTATCTTCCAAGGATGCGACAGGAAGATTTTCAAGAAAATCCCCTCACTCCCACCTATCCTTTACATGGAATTTTTTTCCGAAAATTTTGATTTTCTTAAAAATGACTAACGATTTTGATTAAAATGTCAAATATTAAAGATATTTACCTGACAAATAAAATGTATATCTTGAATTTTCTGGGAATAGCCTACGAAGACTACTTTATTCTGGATGAATTTTACGGAATTTTGCATAACTGCTAAACCTTAAGAAATGGACTAAAACTTAACACACAAAAAATGTACAGCACATTAAAACTCACAATTTATGTCATGTACATTTTTCTTCTCGTCGAGTTGATGGTTTTTGATATATTCCTTGTTTTTGGTTTCAGCTTTGAAATAATGATACTTTTCTCATAAAAATTCCTGTCAAAACAAAAAAGGAACTTCAGTCACATAGCAACCAGCTTATGGTTATCAGTTTAGCCTATAGTACTCCCTTATTTCCCTTCTACTTACAAGGAAGCAAGTAATAAGACTATTTCTGCCATTTCTTTTCTCGATTAAAATGAAGTAAATAGGAGCATAAGCTTTTTAACAACAATTTGTTGCAGATATGTAGAGAAAGTCATGTGAATGGAGCACATCAGATTTGTTTTAATTGCAATTTACCGCAACTTGTATTTTTCATACTTTAAGTATACTTATCCCGGCAACCCATTAAGCTATATGGATGATATTTTTACTGGTCATTTCTCAGTCAAGAAACTGTTGATTTCACCAAAAATGGTTCCTCAAATTGCTAATCATAATTTATTAACAACTTATATACTTGTAAAATTTGAGATAAATTCTGTGTTCATAATGTATCCATTTTTGGGACAGATATTTTCAAATGTGGGAAGCAAATTTAGCTTGAAATTGTCAAATAATACAAGATTTAAAGTATATAAAAATCCAGTAAAAATAATTGACAGTGCACCTGAATACTCCCATAACACTGACAATTTTGAAAACTTTAATTTTGTTTATGACAAGTTTTTAGCATTGCTTTTTAGCATACATAGATCATTTTACATAGATTATGTTTAGAAAAGATTGATGTATTCAGTGGCAAAGTTTTATTTCATTATGTAAAATAGGTTTTGAGCAACTGAAAATCAAATTCGGCACTAAAATAGCAGCCAGAAACTACCTCACAACTACCCAGTGTCGTTAAAATTTCACCTGCTGTAATTGTCTATATTACTACTGAAATAAGAAACACACTTGAGGTAAACAAAGAGGAGAGGCCGTCCCAAGTACTAGCCTAAATGAACGCTCTTATTGGAGTCCGAACACTCACAAGCAAATATTTTCATGGAGCAGATAATTTTTTTTTTTTTCCAATATGTTTGTAATGTCAAAATAAGTGCTTCTACAAATGTTTATAATGTGAGTGCAATTACTTCGCGAGTTATTGACACATTAATAAGAGTGGAGGACGGGGTGACGTTTGAGAGAAAAAATCGAATTTCCTATCTTAATTGAAGCTTCTAGGGATATATACGCGTCTCCAAATGCTGTTATTATTCCTGAACATATACCCTGCAGAAATGGTATCCCACAAAAGGTGCGTTAAACACAGTTTCACTGCACACCATTCACACCAAATAACTCTCAATTTTTTGCATTTATCACATAGCCCTTCCAGTTGGTTGGCTGTTGGCTGGACTATCAGAAAAAACCAAAATCATTTCCAAAACACATCAAATTATTGTTTCAAAAATATGAAAGGACATTTTTCGTTTCTCCATCCACAAAATTTGTCATATTCTTTTTCGTAAACATCCCTTGATTTTTCTTGAATTAATAAACTCTCAGCACTCTTGGCTTCGTTCAAAATGTCAAGCGGAATACAATCAATGTTTCCAACAGTTTAATCATTACCTTCCGTTTTCCTCCAGAAATGTTGAAACAAATGAAACCTCTGCTTAGTAACCATGTTACGTCACACATCGGTGATCTCTGATGCAATAATATAAAATAATTTACCTGTTTTAATGTTAAAATTGCCTAAAACAGTGTGTATAATCTTATTGTAACACTCGTAAAAACTGGAGCGTGAGATTTCAGCTATGGACGTTGCTGCGGTTCTTAGCGTCCCATACTATATTGGGCGTGAAAACCGTTTAATTTTTCTCAGAGGTCTCTTTATCAAGTTTAAGACTGTTTAACATGCAACCAAGTATTTTTACACTAGCGACCTTGGGAACCAGAGGCTAACATGTTACCCCAAGACCACGCAGAGCGATTGACTCACTATGCATTGTTTTATGGTAATTTAATAATTTCCCGTTGGAAATTCCCTTCATATATGTTTAAACCAGCTGCTTCTCTGCCTTCTACGAGTTCTTAGTTCGCCACTGGCTGCTATAAACGTCACATACATATAGCATTTGCGAAATAAAGATGCTGCGATATAAACCATCTCTCTGGGTTTCAATATGTGTATGTGCTCTGTGCCGCTTCCAAGCTTCTATTATCTTTGGGAAGCACTGGACAAACGGAAAATAACAAACACGAAGTAAATATGATACGGAGCCTCGCACAGCACAAAAATAATCATCATCATAAAAAGAGAAGATGATCTGAAAGTCTCATTCTCTCACAGGAAATGAAATAGTGCGTCTGTTAGTCAACATCCGACACAATCATTGCACGATTTATGTCTTACGTTATGGTCTTTTTGTTTGAGCTGCAGCCATCTTTCGGAATAATCTGGAAGTCTCCAAGAGAAAAGCTGACAAGTGAAATCAGAGAGATGGATGATTCAGGAGGCAATGCTGATATTAGAGGATAAAACGAGTTTGGATACGGAAACGTTTACCGGAAAATTGTTGTCGTCCATACGAGAGAAACCAAACCGTAGTTTTTCCCACACTACAGTGCACACAAAAACTTGAAACTGCATTATGGGTAGTTGTCTTGTTAGCTGCGGACAAGGTAAAACGCGAAAAGTATAAACAAAATAAAACATCGAGGTAAAATATTATACATGTGAAAGAAAAAAGCTTCAACTTCACGACTAAGCATACTATGTTGACTATTTCGTTCACGAAACGTGATCGTAGGAAGTGGCCAATTCAATACATTTTAATAGTTTTAATACTTTTTACTATGTACATGTATATAGAGAAGGCATTGCACTCCACCCAAAAATTCGATACCGAGATTTCACCGGAAAAATAAGTTTTAGGGTCCCCTGTGTACAAAAAAGTATTTTCAGAAAAACGCCCGGGTGTGTCCAAGTGTCAGTGTGTCCGTGTGTCTGTGAACACGATAACTCAAAAACGAAAAATTGGTATTTAAATTTAGAATCTTCCAGGGATACGACATGAAGATTTTGAGAAAAATCCTCCCACCCCAAACAACACTTTACATGGAAAAATTTTCGAAAATTTTGATTTTCTCGAAAATGGCTCAAACGATTTTAATTAAAATACCATATATTAAAGATATTTATATTGCAAATAAAATATATGTCTTGAATTTTTTGGGAATCGCTTCTGAAGACCTCTTTATTAACTGGTAAACGGTAAGAGATAGACCAAAACTTACTGCACACAAATGAAGATCACGTTAAAACACACAAATTATGTTATGCGTTTTTTTCGTGGAATTGACCTTTTTTTAGATATTCCTTGTTATTTGCCTTAGTTTTAAAATACTTTTCTGACACGGGAAGTTGTAAACTCCTTGCCAGGCATAGAAACGGTTTTCAATCACATGGCAACCAGCTTTTAAAAGATTTGACTATCATTTTAGTCAAGCGTAAGCTCTTATTTATCTTCTACTTACAAGGAAGCTAATGATTAAAACTATATCCGCTAATGCTTATCTCGATTATCATAAAGTAGATAGATGATAATGCTTTTAAACAATAATTATTTACAGAGATGTAGAGAAAGTCATGTGAATGGAACACACCCGAATGTTTTTCAAAAATGTATCGCACCCACGTGCATTTGTTTTCTTTCTGAACTAATGTTCCTCTCATAATAATCGTATCAGTGTGCAGTAATGTTCACGTAGATAATGGCGGAAGTTCCAAAACGTTTTGGGGAAAGGTCTTTCGCTGAAATAGACATATTAATTGGAAACTCAAAGCCGCAGAATACTAAAAGTAACAGAGAGAGTGTATGGAACCAGTTCAACGAATTCTGTAAGCATTGATTTATGATACGGACATCAAGTTGCAGTGATTCCGGTGCAAATATACATCAAGACAAATGGGATGTAAGGAATATTATTCTTCGTGTCCATATAGGCTAATCATTATTTTATTTACGAAATAGTCTTATTAAATACAACTCGAGCTACAACTTTTCTCTAGATAAATTGGTTATCTCGTTGTAGTACTTATGATAAACGCTATAAGCAAACTTGCCCGCCTCTGTAGTGTGGTGGTAGAGTGTCTGACTCACATTGTTGAGGTCCCGAGTTAATCTCGGTTAGGGCTAATTATCCGGATAAGAGTTTTTCCCTTGTATGAGAAGACAACTGTCGGGTAATTACTTTACCATCTGACCTTATTTGGCAAAAGGCATAGAATACTTAACACATGAAATAATCGCATAAAAATAATATGGTGCGGGAAAGAAAACTTGATAAAACAATAAGATAAGATTACAAATTTTGAAAACAATAATATTTTATAAGGGTATAAATTAAATTTAGTTAAAGGTACTATATACTTAAACAGTGTGTTTTCCTTAAATATGGTTTCTCAAAATTGCTACAGGATATTTTATTATTTTTATAACAGTATAGGACTCTATTGTTTTCTTTTTTTACTTTCTCTATACGTACTATGTACAAACTGTGTAGAGAAGATATTACATTCCACCCGAAAATTTGATATCGAGATTCACGTTTTAGGGTCACCTTCATCCAAAAAAATTGCATCTTCAGAAAAAGGTCCGTGTGTGAGTGTCCGTATGTCTATAAACAGGATAATTCAAAACGAAAGATCGTTTAAATATCAAACTTGATATTTAAGTTTAGTATCTTCAAGGGAATTTGCTGGGAGTAGCCTCTGGAGTCCTCTTCATTCTGGATGATTTTTATATAACTGGCACTTAAACTTTTCTCAAACGGGAAGACATCTTTTTTCTCGTTCCTCATCTATTTCCTCCTGAAAAGCAGAGAGATTCGAATTTCAACTGTTTCGCCTAGCGAATGTCTTTTAAATCACGAAGCTTTAGGTTGTGCATTTTTTTATTTGCCTTCTACTTAGAGGGAAGCTAGCAATAAGACTAATTCTGCTTATGTTAATCTTGATCAGCCTGGAGTAGATAAAAGATTAATGTTTTGAGAAAATGTTTGTTTACCGAACAGGTCATCATGTGAATAGAACACATTTTGCCCTTCTACTGATAAACAGCTAAGCAATAAGAACAATTTCTGCTAGTATTTACATTATCATGAAGTAGATAGAATAACAAGTTTTTTTAACAAGTGTTTAGTGTTTAGGTGATGACACTGATCATACATGAAAATGGAGCCCCGGTGGAATGTAATGGCGGGGGAAACCGGAGAACCCGGAGAAAACCCGCCCCTGCGCCGCCTCGTCCACCACAAATCTCACATGCGGTCGCTTGGGATCTAGGTGAGAGGCGAGTGGTCCGACCACTCGAGATGTAGAGAAAGTTATGTGAATGGAACACGTAAGATTTTTAGTTTTTGTGTTTACGTTTTTACTTATTACTTTCTCTACACGTACTATGTACACAGTGTAAAAATTCGAAACCGAGATTTCACCGTAAATACATGTTTTGAGTCCCCCTGAATCCAAAAAAGCATTTTTGGAAAAAGGTCCGTGTGTGTGCGTGTGTGTCTGTGGACAGCATAGCTCATAAACGAAAAGACCGTTGAATACCAAACTTGGTATTTAAGTTTGGTATCTTCCAAGGATGTGACAAGAAGATTTTCAAGAAAATCCCCCCACCCCCAATTTTGATTTTCTTAAAAATGGCTCTAACGATTTTAATTAAAGTCTCATATATTTAAGATATTCGCTTGACAACTAAAATGTATTTCTTGAATTTTCTGGGAATAGCCTCTGGAGACTACTTTATTCTGGATGAATTTTACGAATTTTTGCATAACTGCTAAACCGTAATGGACAAAAACTTAGCGCACAGAAAATATAGAGGGCATTAAAACACACAATCTATGTTATATGCATTTTTTTCGTGGAGTTGACCGTTTTTAAGATATTACTTGTTTTTAGTTTCAGCTTTGAAAAAATTATACTGTTCTCATACGGGAATTGGTCAACTCCTGTCCATATAAACAAAGGAACTTCAGTCACTTAGCAACCAGCTTTTGAGTATCACTTTAACCTATGGTACTCCCTTATTTCGCTTCTACTTACAACGAACCAAGTAATAAGACTATTTCTGCTAATGTTTTCTCAATTAGCAGGGAGTAAATAGAAGAGTGACCCTTTTAATTATAATTTCTTGCAGAAATGTAGAGAAAGCTATATGAATGGAACACGTCATATTTTTTTTTTAATATTGCTTATCATACTGTACTGTACTGTATTACAAAGCACGATTCTCTGGACGGATTAATGAATTCAGTGTAGGTAAACGGTTATTGAAATAAATATACTTACCGATTCATTCCAAGTGAAACTGACAGTAAGTAAACAGTAAGCAGAGGTGATCCATTTTCATGTTATATTTTCGCAGCTTAACCAACCTATACATCTTTATTTACTAGTATCCCAATTGCCTGCGTTTATAATCTTTGTTCAAAGATGTCAGGACCAAACGTTTAGTAGCAATGACCAACCTTCAAAAATTATAAGCTAGTCTACCAATCATAACTAATTATATCGACTTTCGCTTCACATGATTTATTGATTTCTCAGAGGCACGCACCGTTATTTTTCTTTTAGGATTGAAACTTCCAAACACTTAATCAGCATTATTGGCCATGACATGATGCTGAAGAATACGAAGAGATAATGCCAGCTACCCTCATGCTGAACGTTGTAATTAATATAGTAAATTGGATAATACATTTCCTTTAAATAATTAGCTTTAAATATTTACGAAATGCCCCCTTTATAATGGGCAAATATCCAACTGCAGCATAAAAAAATCTGATGCGTTCCATTCACATGACTTTCTCTACATCTCTATAACAAAGTATTGTTAACTAGATTATTGTTCTATCTACTTCATGCTAATCGAGATAAACATTAGCGAAACTGTCTTCATTATAAGTAAAAGGGAAATAAAGGAATACACTAGGCTAAATGGACAGTCATTTTTACTATCTCTATGTACTATGTAGGGGAACCCGGGGCAGGATGGAACACTTAACATTTAAAATGTTATAACAAATTGAATATTAAAGAAAAATAGCTATAAAATGAAATATAAATTGGTTGAACATGTATTAAAATAATATGAAACTTTCAGAATTATAGCAATAGTAGTATTAAAGCAAAACATTACAAAACGAATAAATGCAGACTGGTACATTCTGCCCCGGCTGTGGGACGGAATGGACCACCCTAAACAATATCACAAAAAAACGTGTTTTTTCGATATGCAATAGGTAAATGATGACACTTGTGTAGGTTTAAACTATCCTGAAGTTTAGAAATAAAATTACTGTTTGCAAACTTCACAAGTTAGAACTGTCTTATCAGCATCGCGTCTATTCCTGCGCATGAGTTGTGCGCCCACTTGTGACACTTTGAACAAGATGTCCATCCCTCAACTGATTTCGAGTAAAACTCATGACAGTACAGACACTGTGTGTCACTTGTCTCTTCCTCACTTGATGCATCTCTTGTTTTTCTTGATGGTTTGACTGAGTTTCTATTGGAGCGTCCAGTTTTCTTTGAAGAAGCAGACATCTTCTTTTCCTTTCTTGGGGCTTCTTTTCTTATTTTTGAGTTGGAAATTGCACACTCTAGATCTTTTTTGTATGGAGAAGACGTTAAGATTACTGCTCTCCCACGTCTCCTTGATGTCTTTCGTTTTTCTTGAGCCACTACTTTAGGAACAGCAAGAACATTTTCTGGAGAAGCACAAGGAAATGAAGTCGAGGGAGATGGAATGACAGTTTCCAAATCCACTGCCTCCTGTTCAGTTTCTTTTAAAGCTGAGGATTCTTGAGGAATTGATTTTGAAGGAGCTTCAATTGGTGTCTTCTGTTCAGGAGTTTTAGGCCTTATTTGGATGTCAGTGGGGTCAGCAAGAAATATAAATCAGTGAAAACATCCATATTCACAGGCCAAATACCAGTTGCTTTGAAGCAATGCACTGCAGAGCGCATCGTTGCTGCGTTGACAAATGCCCTACCGAAGAGTGAAGCTACTGGAAACAAAGTGATGATCTTACCTGGATTCGTTCTGAGCCATGTTCTGGGTTCATGCTCATAGTGAGTGCTCAGAGGTTTCATTAACGCAACATCAAGTCGCTGCAGGCGATGAGAAGTATGAGGAGGCAGACACAACATTATAACACCATTTTCTCTGGCAAAGTCAATAACATCAATGTTTTTAGTGTGAGTGGTGTGCCGGTCTAGTATTAGAAGAACTATATTTTCCTTTGATGCTTTGCTGAAACCTACAAATTTTCTGAACCATCTGGAAAAAACATCAGATGTCATCCAACCAGTTTCATGAACTTCTGCCCAAGCTCCTGGAGGTAGACCTATCTCAAATTCCTTTTGCATTCTTTTTCTTGGAAATGTCAGCATGGATGGCATATATGCACCAGCAGCTGAAATGCATATTTCTGCGGTCACTGTCTCTCCACGCTCACTTGAAGTTAATACTCCAACTTGTCGTTTACCCCTAGCAGCAGTAATCTTTGTTTGTCCTTTTGGGTTAACAGTGATGCCTGTTTCATCACAGTTGAACATTTTTTCAGGTGTCAGTTTGTATTTGTCTACAACTTCTGCCAAAAGATAAAAAATTTACTGACATTAGGTCTGTTAAAACCCATGGCTCGGGCACCAGATGTTGCTTCCGGTTTCCGTACACTTAGCTCTGGGTGTCTTTTTAAAAAGTTTCATCCAATCTTCTCCTGCCAACTCAGTCTCTTTATTAAACGGATGATTCAAATTATTCCTTTGAGCTAATTGAAATGCAATAGAGCGACAATCTCTCATAGTGAAGCCAAATAATCGACCCTCTATTTCCTTCAAATAATTAACCAGCTCCTTCTCCTGCTCTTTTGTAAACACAGGACTAAATTTGTCTTTACTCTAGTCAATTAGGCCTACAAAAGTTTCGTTTTCTCCATACTTTTTCACATATCGTTGCAGTGTGGTTTTTGGAACATTATACTGCTGAGCAGCCCTTTTAAGACCCATCTCCTTTTTAACAACTGTCTCTACAGCCTGCTGCATACTCTCCTCTGACCATTCTTGGCGATTAGTCCTCCTTTCATAATCTCTCACCATCTGGCAATTAAAAACGATAAATTAGTAATAACTTTATTCATTCATTAATATGTCTAGATTATCTTATACATTTCATTTAAGTATTATTCCTTTTGTATAGACAATTACGGTGTATCATGTGTACTGTACATCATAATTATAATAGCATAAGAGTCCTAAAATATTATTAATAATAATAATAATAATAATAATTTTAAAAATTAGTATGATTAATTATAAAACAAAATAATTGTTTCTTGTATTTACACAATTATAATGTCACCTTTGTTATCAAAAGTACGTAATATGGAACAAAATAATAATAAAGTAATAACATTATTACCTAATATATATTACTCTATAAATAAATAAAATCATTGCTTGCGTTTACATAATTATATAACACGAGAACTGTGCAGTGCGTAATGTAAAATGAAGCATAATTTGAACTTTAAAGGAATAATACAATAAGTTGACAACACGGGGCAGAATGGAACCTAGTTCCAACCCGCTCCGGCCCATTCTGCCCCGTGCGGAAACCTTAAGTAAAATGCGGTTATAACAAGAAACGGCGGGGATTTAAGGAATAGTAAATATAGCAAACTGCAGTAGAAACCTTATGTTTTATATAGATATAATTAAAAATCATGTTTAAATAATGCAATTTATGTTACCTTAGGTGTTGAGATGTCACACTTTTACAACAAAATATAGAAATTTAACAAGAACCTCACAGACACGCTCTTACTCACACAAGATGGCGCCAACGCTTGCTACAGTCTATCTAGCTGCTGTTTATTAGTTCCACAAGTCACCGCTATCCTGCGCCACTTTCAGAGAAAATAAATAGGGTGGTTCCGATCCACCCCTGGGTTCCATTCTGCCCCGGGTTCCCCTACATAGTGTATAGAGAAGGTATTGCATTCCACCCAAAAATTCGATACCGAGATATTACCGGAAATGGACGTTTTAGGGTCCCCTGTATCCAAAAAAAAATATATTTTCAGAAAAAGTCCGTGTGTATCAAGTGGTAAGGCAAAAGGTAGTTGGGGATCGGGAGATTTTCTTGAAAATCTTCGCGTCGTATTTTTGGAACATTATAAACTTAAAAAACAAGTTTGCTATATATATAAAATCTCGGTATCGAATTTTTGGGTACAATACAATATCTTCTCTATACGCTATCTATATAATACGTGTACAGAAAGTAAAAATCTGTCGGTCCGGTTCACATCGTTTGCTGTATTGTTCTGCAAACAAACTGTTCCTGAAAAATCTGATGTGTTCCATTCACATGACTTTCTCTATACCTCTGCAAAAAATTATTGTTAAAAAGCTTATGCTTCTATTTATTTCATACTAATCAAGAAAAAATCAGTAAAAATAGTCCTATTACTTGCTACCTTGTAAGTAGAAGCGAAATAAGGGAGTACCACAGGTTAAAGTGATAGTCAAAAGTCGGTTCCTATGTGGCTAAAGTTTCTTTGTTTGTATGGACTGGAATTGTTAAATTCTGTATGAGAAAGGTATGTTTTTGAAAGCCAAATAAAAAAAAAAAAAAAAAAAGCAAGGAGTATCTCAAAAACGATCAACTCCACGAAAAAGAATCATGTAAGATAAATTGTGTGTTTTAAGGTGCTCTAAATTTTTTATGTTGTAAGTTTTTGTCCATCTCTTACGGTTTAGCAGTTATGCAAAATTCCGTAAAATTCATCCAGAATAAAGTAGTCTTCAGAGGCTATTCCCAGAAAATTCAAGAATATACATTTTCTTTGTCGTGTAAATATCTTTAATATAGGAAATTTTAATCAAAATCATTAGAGCCATTTTTGAGAAAATAAATATTTTCGAGAAAAGTTCCATGTAAAGGATAGTTTGGTGTGGTGGGATTTTTCTCAGTCTTCGTGTCGCATCCCTGGAAGATACTAAACTTAAATGCCAAGTTTGGTATTTTACCGACTTTTCGTTTATGAGTTATCGTGTTCTCAGACACACACTCACATACACGAACACACACGGACCTTTTTGTGAAAATACTTTTTTTTTAATACAGGAGACCCTAAAACATATATTTCCGGTGAAATATCGGTATCGAATTTTTTGGTGGAGTACAATACCGTCTCTATACACTATGTACATAGTACGTATAGAGAAAGTAAAAATAGTATTATTTTATCTACTTAAGGCTAATGGAGGTAAAAATCAGCAGAAATGGTCTTATTACTTAGTTCCCTGTAAGTGGAAAGGAAATAAGAGAATACATTAGGTTAAGAGGTAGCCAACTCTTTTAAAAACTGTCCTTTGCGGTTGACATTTAAATTCGGTTCTCTTTCCCTGGTGGGGAGTAAAACAAAAGAGGTATGAAACGAATGGGGATTTTCCATTTTAAAAAGTTCAGGCATTTTAAAAACGTTTTGCAACATAGACTATGTGTTTTAACGAGCGTAAGTTTCTGTCTATCTCTTTCGGTTTACTAGTTGCACAAAAGTAATTCAAAATGAAGAGGTTATAGATATTCATTTTATTTGCCGTATAAATACTTTTAATGTACTACATTTTAATCAAATCGTAACAGCAATTTTTGAGAAAATCGAAAATTTCGAAATATGTTCCAGGTAATGATATTTTGGAGTGGAGGATTTTTCCGAAAATCTTCGTGTCGCATTTTGGTGGACCCTAAACTTAAATGCTAGATTAAATGATGCCCCTGGCCCTGGCGCATATTTTTCTTGGAAAGGAAACCGATTTTTTTTGTTTCACATAACAACCAGCTTTTAAAGGATTTGACTATCACTTTAGCCTAGCGTATTCCCTTATTTCCTTTCTACTCAGGAAGCAAATAATAAGTCTTGCTTATCTCGGTTAGCATGATATAGATTAAAGAATAATATTTTGTAAGAATAGTTTGTTTGTAGAACAGGTAGGGAAAGTCATGTGAATGGAACACGTCAGATTTTTTAAAACTTTAAATTAATGTATCATATATTTAATATTTTGCTATCAATACAGTTACACTGTAAGTGATTAAATACACCTTAAAGTTTTAAAGAACTTCAACACAGATAAGAACTGAATTGTCTGTGTGCCACTTTTCCGCACACAGAACTGAATAAAACTTGATTTTCTCTGACATGAGCTGCATTCCGAAGCACCGAGCACTCCTCTTCTCTCTTGGTCCACTTTTTGCTCACTCCAAATTCTTTCTGCCAATTCAAAACTATTCAGAAAAATTTACATGTTCGAATGTAAATTGCCACACAAAAGAAGTGCGCGTGCATAACTCAGAAACTTCTTTTTGTTTCTCGGAGAGAAGGAGGTGGAGAAAAGATCCGTTCATTTTCATGCGAGAGACAATTGGTATTAAAACATGTCAAAAAAACTCGTCTAAAAATTTCAAGTTTTCCATTCACATTCTAGTTGTTTTGTAAACCATTCTTACAAAACATTATTTGTCTATCTACTTCATGCTAACCGAAATAAACATTTTATCAAAACTCTTAAGTGTTCCATTCACATGACTTTCTCTACATCTCTGTAATAATTATTGTTAAAAAGTTTATGCTTTCCTTATTACTTGCTTCCTTATAAGAAAAAGCGAAATAAGGGAGTACCATAGGTTAAAGTGATAGTCAAGCTGGTTGCTGTGTGACTGAAGTTCCTTTGTTTGTATGGACAGGAGTTGACTAATTCCTGTATGAGAAAAATATAATTTTTTTAAAGCTGAAACTCAAAAACGATAAACTCAACGAAAAAATATATATAACATAAAGTGTGTGTTTTAATGTGCTCTACATTTTCTGGCAAGTTGTTTGTCCATCTCACACGGGTTAGCAGTTATGCAAAAATTCGTAAAATTCATCTAGTAGTCTTCAGAGGCTATTCCCAGAAAATTCAACATATAGATTTTATTTGTCAGGTAAATGTTTTAAATATACGAAATGTTAATGAAAATCATTAGAGCCATTTTTGAGAAAATTAAAATTTTCGAAAAAAGTTCCATGTAAAGGGTAGTTTGGGGTGGGGGGATTTTTCTCAAAATCTTCGTGTCGCAACCCTGGAAGATACTAAATTTAAATGCCAAGTTTGGTATTTTACCAACTTTTCGTTTATGAGTTATCGTGTTCACAGACACACACTCACGTTTTTTTTTTTTTTTGGATACAGGGGACCCTAAAACATATATTTCCGGTGAAATTTCGGTATCGAATTTTTGGCTGGAGTGCAATACCTTCTCTATACACTATGTGCATAGTACGTGTAGAGAAAGTAAAAATAGACTGCCTCTGCGGTTTAGGGTCAGAGCACTGGCTTCTCAACCCAGCATTCCCGGGTTCGATTCCCGTCTGGGGCAAGGGAATTTTTCTTTAACCAGAATCAAACCCCCCAGACAGTTTGAGAGTATGAATCTCAGAGTGCATGTGTGTGTTTAATAGTATAATACTGAAAACTCAACCTAAAGAAGCCCTACATTTCAACGAGCAAAACACCAGCATTTGTTTCCGAAATCACAGACACCGACGTGACAATAGAAGCTAAAGCG
Organism: Hymenopus coronatus; assembly: GCA_030762935.1. NCBI lineage: Eukaryota > Metazoa > Arthropoda > Insecta > Mantodea > Hymenopodidae > Hymenopus > Hymenopus coronatus. Next base: position 43,870,551 of record CM060899.1, read on the forward strand.
GGCTATGTAAATGAAAAAAAAGTATCTGAAGTACCATTAATATGTCATTCTCTTGCAATTCTATAACAAACTGTTCTCAAAAATGTTTATTCCATCTAGTTCATGCTAATCAAGATAAATATTAGCAGAAACCGTCTCATTACTTTTTGGCATGACCACGACTAAAATAAAAGAAACAGAAATTAGAAATTCCCGTTTCAGAAAAGTTTTCTGTGTTTTAAGAATGAAACAAATAAGAGTATCTGGAAAATGAGTACCTATGGTAAAAAAAATGTTTATGATATAAATTGTATGTTTTAGCGAGATCTGCATTTATTATGTACTAAGATTTTATCTATCTCTTACGGTTTTATGCGTAAGTCATCCAGAATAGAGGTCTTCAGAGGCTATTTCCAGAACATTCAAGATATACTTTTATTTTTCAAGCAAATATCTTTAATATGCGGTATTTTAATCAAAACTTTTGTCATTTTTAGCAAACATTCTCCATGTAAAGGGTATTTTGGCGCGGGGGATTTTCTTAAAAATCTTATCATCGAATGCTTGAAAGATGCTGGACTTAAATATCAACTTAGTTTGTGAGTTATCGTGTACACAGTCAAATCCACACCCACTTACATACACACACGGACCATTATTCTATTTTTCCTTTCTCTACACGTACTATGTACACTGTGTATAGTGTATAGATAAGGTATTATAAAACACCCACAAATTTGATACCGAAACTTCACCAGAAATACATGTTTTGGGACCCCTTAAATCCAAAAAAAGCATTTTAGAAAAAGTTCCTTTGTCTGTGGACAGCATAGCTCAAAAACGAAAATATCGTTAAATACAAAACTTGGTATTTAAGTTAGGTATCTTCCAAGAATGCGACACGCAATGTGTTCAAGAAACCCCCCTCCCCCCTCCAACTACCCTTTACATGGAAACATTTTCGAATATTTTGATTTTCTCAAAAATAGCTCTAACGATTTTGATTAAAATATCTTATATGTAACATATTTATCTGACAAATTGTATATTTTCAATTTTCTGGATATAGCCTCAGAAGACATGTTTATTCTGATGAATTTTTCGGAAGGCTGCATAATTGTTAAACCGTAAGAGATAGACAAAAACGTACCACACAAAAATGTAGAGCACGTTAAGAAACACAATTTATGTTATATGCATTTTTTTCGTAAGGTTGACCGTTTTTGAAATATCTCTTGCTATTAGTCTCAGCTTTAAAATACTTATACTTTTCTCATACGGGAATTTTCCAACTGATGTCCATACAAACAAAGGAACTTGAGTCGCATAGCAACCAGCTTTTAAAAGCTTTAACTATCGATTTAACCTATGGTACTCTCTTATTTCGCTTCTACTTACAAGGAAGCAAATAATAAGAACCTTTCTGCTATTTTTTTCTCGATTAGCTTTTCAACAATAATTTATTATAGAGATGTACAGAAAGGCATGTGAATGGAACACATCATATTTTTTTGTTACAGGGAGCCCTAAAACATGCTTTTCCAGTTTTTGAATTTTAGGTGGAATGCAATACCTTCGCTACCGAGGCACTATGTATAAAATAAGAGAAGGTAGAAAAGGAATAACGGCTTTCCACTTGAATAAAATGTTAAGAATTTTAAAATTAAAATAAATAACAAGAATATGTTGGGTATTACTACTTTCCAATTAATTGGCATTAATTGCATAATTTAAAGAGATCTAAATGTTTTGTTTAGTTATATATATATATATATATATATATATATATATATATATATACACACACACACACTCATATAACCTTTAACGTTCTTTAACCTAACTAGTCATACAGGACGATGAATGAAATCGGTGAAATTATATTTAAATGATTCGAGTCAATGGCGCTTCAAGTTACTCGATATTCGTCTTCTCAGGATTAGAGAAAACCCCGAAAAAACCTTACCGGAGTATCTCACTCTAAGAGGGATACGAACTCGCGACCTCTTGAATATGAGCAGGCATGCTACGCCCACACTACAGTGAAGAGCTTGTCTATATTTTAATGTCTAGGAATTACACTAAAGTCATTTAGACGGCACATTTGTCCTTAAAATGTTTCTTTTAAAGGAATTGTAGAAATCGCATTTTTCGAAAAATGTTCCATCAAAGGGAAGTTTAGGTTGTGTGTGTGTTACTGAACTTGAGCTATATTCACAGTGAAATGCAAGCGCATACGCAACGTAAGCGCAAGAGTTTGGAGTCATATTATTTAATGTAAGCATTCACATAGAAACACGCGACGCGATGCATGCTCTTCTATTTGGCCGTGCAGTGCCGCGCCATCTCTAATTTCCCTCAAGAGGTTATGGCAGTCTCCTTTGCGAATCCTTCATTGATTTAATAGATGTAGGCAACTATCATCTGCGTCTAGATTTCTTGGTTCTCGTAAATCGAAGACGCAGAGAAATAATTCTTAGTTCATTAAATGTGTAGCTTTATTACTTTCTGAAATCCCTATGCTTGTACTATTTTCAATAGTTTTGAATAAGCAATTATTGTCACTGTCGCGAGCGTCAGTTGTTAGTATGTGATGTTACAATTTATTTATTTATTTGTAAAAGATTGGTTATACTATTCAGTTTGTAACTTGCGGAGCGCTTGGAAGATATTCGCATGTAACTTACAGATCTAGAAACCCTTGCCAACTTCTTGCGTTGCGCTTATTTATGTGTGTTATTTATGGGCGTTCTTTAACTGCTGTGGTTCTCAGCGTCCCATTTTAACTGGGCGTGAAAGACCGCTCAATTTTGCTCAGAGGCTTCTCTATCATGCTTGCGGTTCTTTATCGTGCCGTAAATCTTCGACACGGAACCAACGGCTTTACTTCCCTTTCGAAGGAAGCTATGCTAAGGATTTTTGGGTATATGAAGTTAGCATGGTAACCATTACACCACGGAGGGTGAATGGTGTCTCGGTTAACGTCCTTTAACCTGGTTGATCATATCGGACGATGAATGAAATTGGTGAAATGATGCTCAAGTGATCTTGGGGTCCATGGAGCTTAAAGTTACTCGATATTCGTCTTCTCAGAATGAGGGAAACCCCCGAAAAAAACCTTATCCGGGTAACTCACCCTAAACGAGATTCGAACTCACGATCTGTTGAATGTGAGGCAGACACGCTACCACCACACTACCCAGGTGGGCGGTGTCTACTTGCGCTTGCATCTCATTGTGAATGTAGCATTAATTATTACCATGTTTGGCAGGAGATTCTTCGATAATTATTGTTACGAGCCGAAACAGTGGCAAAATTCTCCGTATATGCAGTCGCAAGCTAGAAATTGCTGTTGTCAACCTCAACCGCAGTTGACCAATAAAAACCGCCATCATTGCGTGTTGAGTGTCCTCAGGCGCAAAGCGTAGCCGAGGAATGCTTTGAAAAGTAGAGGAGCGAAACACGAAGCGACAAGGCGAAGCAGAGGATCTGCACGTCTAAACTCCACCTGCTTTCACACCACTTTCACTATTTTTACTTTCTCTACATAGTACATGGGTAGAGAAGATATTGCACTACAACAAAAGACTCGATGTCGATATTTTATCGGAAATGCACGTTTTAGGGTCACCTGTATAAAAACATTTTAGAAAAAGATTCGTGTGTATGTGTGAGAACACGATAACAAAAAGTCAATAAAATAACAAACTGTATTTAAATTTAGTATCTTCCAAGGATGTGACACGAAGATTTTGAGGAAAATATCCTACCCCAAACTCCCTTTACATGGAAAAAATCGAAAATTTTGATTTTCTCAAGAATGGCTGTAACGATTTTGATTGAAGTACCGTATATTTTCATACCAAATAAAATGTATATCTTGAATTTTCTGGGAATAGCTTCTGAAGACTATTGTGGTGGAATTTTGCTTAACTGGAAAACCGCAAGAGGTAAATAAACACTTACTGCATAACGTATGTGGATGTCGTTAAAAAAAAAAGTATATATATATAACGTACTTTAACCTGGTTAGTCATATCGGACAATGAATGAAATTAGTGAAACGATGCTCAGATGATCACGGGGTCCAATGGAGCCTATAGTTACTCGACATTCGTCTTCTCTGGATAAGGGAAAACTCCGAAAAAACCCCTTCTCCGGGTAACTCACCCTAAGCGAGATTCGAACTCACGACCTGTTGAATGTGAGGCTGATACGCTACACCACACTACCCAGCCGGGCCCCATTGTATGTAGGGCGTGAAAAACTGTTTAAGTTTGCTCAGAGGACTCTTTATCAGGCTTTTCTTTCCTCCCGAAAGAAACTATGCTAAGGATTTTTACGAAAGTTCCCCCGCCAGGTTTGAACCCGCGACCTTGGATATGTGAAGCTAGGCATAGAAACCACTACACCCGGAGGAGGCGACAAAAACGGATTTGACCCACGTGGCAACCAGTTTTTAAAATATATAATTATCGTTTTAGCATAGTGTATACCCTTATTTTCTTTCTACTAAAAAGGCAGTAAGTAATATGGCCTTTCTGCTAATGTTTATCTCGATTAGCATGAAGTAGATAGAAAAATCAGCTTTCTAACAAGAACTTGTTTATGTAGAGAAAGTCATATGAATGGTACAAATTAGATATTTTCACACACCTTCTACCAAACTATAGGTATCGAAGAAACTTTATTTGGTATTTAATAGATGTTTTTTAAAAATCCTTAATAAACAACCAGAGGAGGTTGATTTTGAAAAATTCAGCATCTACTAGCCTATAATATCATATTTAGAAAAAATACTAACTTAGGACTATAAATATTTATGGATTAATGATCGGCGCTAGATATATCATTCCTTAATTTTTGTAGACAGATTGGCTCAAATAATTATTTTATGTACAACATTGCTATTGCAGCTTTAAAAGATTCCCCAAACATTTTGAAAACAAATTGGTAATTATGCAGAACTTCGATCGTTCTAAAAATTGAAAAAAAACATAAGTTTGATAGATTGAGTTTTTATTTCTGGTGACGATTTCAAAAGTTTTATTTATCAGAAAAACTTGTACTAATACTAATACACATACTAATCTTAACGGATTCGAACCTAAACTCGCGTTATATTTGAAAACCACTGGATTTAGTGGTATCGCCTACAGAAACAGATAAAAAATAAATCACAGAAACATACTTCTCCACCAAGTAGATACTATAGTCACACTAACCGGTGAATTACTTCTACGAGTTCTCACGACGGGGTAATCCTGTCAAGAGCGACATATGACGTTCTTGCATACCAATACTAGTCTTTCGCTAGCATGGAAACCAAGCTTTTTCATTATAAATCCAGTATTTCAGCATATACCTACACATTATAAAACCATTTATTATTCATATAATGTATAATTCTTTGGTAAATATCCATCATATACGCAAAAAACCAACCGTTCCAGCATGCACACGAATTAGACTATAAAAAAACAACAACAACATGCTTTTCCGACAAATAAAACGTTTGAAATCGTCATCAGAAATACAAAGTCAATTAATCACACTTAGTTTTATTCCATTTATAGAACGGCCAAAGTTCTGCATAATATTTTTTTTTATTTGTTCATTTGTTTGGTATATGCTTTGTCCTTGTGGCAACCTCCGTACTGGAGGAAGCCGAAAGCTACACCTTTCAAAATAAAATAGTTATAATCCCAATGCATGTTCGTTGAATGATGTACTGTATCACAAATTCTTAGGCATATATGAAAATGTGGTAAAGCTATATATAGCATATTGAATATCTTCACACTGTTAGAACAAGTATAACTTTCATGTAACATTGTTTCTATCAAATAATTGAGCTTGGTTTGGACTGGACTTTTTTAAAAAAAGCGGCGAACACGATACGCAATAAGTCGCATTAACTATATGATTGTGTGTTAGATTACCACTTACCGTATGTTTGCTGGCTGAATGCACGAGCGTAACAAATTTTTGGATCACAAAAACAGTTCCTCCTTTGCTTTCCTTTTAGAATCACCATAACAGCTAAAGAGATTGCTTTATTTAGAATTGGCTCACGATAGCCCTCCCCAAACACACTGATCACTTTTGAATATGCTATGTCAACACAAATCACAATTTTACTTGATCTGTTGATGCAACAAGTTTTCCTTGTTCCGCACAACGCACCACGTTTATTTAGCTGAAGATGTTCACAAACAGTGCACACCTTATCCCGCTGTGTAATTAATATACGTTCTACACAATTCATTATAAACAAACTTTTATTTTTTATCTGTTCTAGCACTTTCCCATTCTACTGTCAGGTTTGTACAGGCGCGCTATCTACCTCACCACATTCAACTGATATAACAGAATATTGTCGGAAAGTGGTACCAACTTTGCAATTTCTAAACAGCCTCAAACGATATATCGACCTCAGACCCAAATGCATCCCGTTTTCTCTTTATCCACGTGCAATTAATTTCCCCAGGTAATTGCGCTCTTATTGATGCAATTACTACTTTCTGTACCACTACCAGCATTCCACCTAAAAATTTGAAACCGAGATTTCATTAGAAATACATGTTTTATGGCCCCCTGAATATAAAACGCTTACTTTCTCTGCCGCGTACATATTAGATAGAGAGGATAGTGTGTTCCAAATATAAATTCTATACCTAGATTTCACTGAAAATACATTTTTGGGGTCCCCTAAATTTATACAAATATCACTTTTACTTTCTCTACCACCTGCATAGTAACAGATACTATTACTTCCAAACAAAAATACGATATCTAGATTACACTGGAAATACTGTTTTGAGGTCCCATTAATTTAAAAATCATCACCTTTACTCTCTCTACCGCCTACACAGTAGGTAGAGAAGAACTGCGTTGCACCCATAAATTTGTTTTGAAATTCTACTGAAAATACAAGTTTTGAGGTCCCTGAATTTAAAAAATTATTACCACGTACGCACCTGGCATGGTAGATGAGAAGATACTGTATTCCAAAAAATAATTAGATTCTTAGATTACACTGGAAATATACCTTTTGAGATCCCTGAATAGAAACAAAATCACGTTTACTTTCTCCACTGCATACATAGTAGGTAGAGTGGGTGCTGCATTCTTCCAAAAATTCGACACTGTGATTTCACTGGAAATACATGTTTAAGGCTCCCTGAATTATAAAAAATAATTTTGTTTTCTCTGACACGTACATAAACAGGTAAAAAAAAGTATTACGTACAACCCAGAAATTAAATGATGAGATTTCCGCGAAAATACATGTTTTAATGTCACTTGAATTTTAAAAAATAATTTTTACTTTCTCTAGCACACACATAGTAGATAGAGAAGGTATAGAATTTCTTCCAAAAAGAAGAATTAAATAACGCATCTTACCACATATATAGTACGTAGAAGTGTTGCATTAAATAAAAAGTTGATAATAGTTCTTGTAAATACACGTTTCGAAGGCCATGAATCCACAAAAAAATTAATTTCTCTACCACGTAAATAATAGGAAGAAGAGGTATTGCATTCCCTCCAAAATTCAATATTGAGATTTCACATGCGTTTGTTGAGATACCCTGCATTTTATTAAAAATTACTTTCTCTACTACATACCAAGTAGGTAAAGAATGCATTGCATTCCAGCCAAAATGCATCTGAATTTAATATTTTGAGGCTGCCATAAAAATAAAACAAACAAAAAAGAAAGAAGAAAAGGAAGGAAGGAAAGGTTTTCTTGAAAATCTTCGAGTGACAACCTTGGAAGATAGTAATTTTAAATACTGACTTTTCGTTTTTGAGTTGAGATGTTCACGTACACACGTTCTTATTACTTTCTCTGCCAGTTCACAATAGGAAGATAAGATAATGCATCCTACTAAATAATGCTTTGAGGTACCCTGAACATAAAAAGTTTTGCTTTATGGGAAAGGGTTCTCGTGTGTGTCTGTGAACAGCATAGATCAAAAACGAAAAGCCTGATAAATACCATATTTGACTTCATTTCTTCTAAGGATGCTGTATGAAGATCTTCAATAAAATCCCCCACCCTAACGTACCTTTACACTAAAGAGTTTTTATTAGAATATCGTATGTTAAATATATTTACATGACAAATAAAATGTATAAAAGGCCCACTACATTTTTGATGACCTTTGCATAACAGGTAAACCGTAAGAGATAGAAAAAAAATTAATAATAACTCCATGGCACGACGGCTCACGGGGAACCTTGGCCTACCACCCTGCCGCTGCGTCCCACATCTCGGTCCACTACAGACATCATGAATGTGGTGCAGTATTCGAGGGTGAGACGTGGTCAGCGCCTCGAGTCCCCCCGGCCGCTCAATGCGGTCCTCATTACCTGGAGCCGCTACTTCTCCATCAAGTAGCTCCTCAATTGGCCCCCCAGGGACCTTACGAGGCTGAGTGCACCCCGAGCCAGGCCTCCCAGCGGGGGAAAAATCCCCACGCCGGTACTGGGGATCGAACCCAGGTCTCCCGCTTAGAAAAGAACTTACTACACCAAAAAATCTGACTTTCTCCACCTGTTCTGCAAACAAACATTGCTTGCAAATGATGATTGATTTATCTACATCATGCTAATCGAGATAAACATTAGCAGAAATTGTCTTATTACCTGATTCTTTGTAGGCAGAAACGAAATAGGGGAATACAATAGGCAAACGCGATAGCCAACATTTTTAAAAGCTATCTCTCTGTGAGGCAATTGAAATTCGGTTCTCTTTGCGTGGCTATAATTTAAATAAACGAGTGACTCCATATTTGAGAAAAGGTTAATGAGTTTAAAACTTAATCCATTATCAAAGAATATCTCGGAAACAGCTATCTCTACAAAAATGTAATCACGTAAATTATGTGTTTTAACGAGATCTATATTTTTTGCACTTTTAGACCCATCACTTACGGCTTACCAGTTACACAAAAGTCATCCAGAATGTAGAAATCTTCACAGGCTATTCTCCAAAAGTTCGATATAAATATTTCTTTTGTGATAAAAAGATCGGGAATATATGATATTTTAATAAAAGCTGTGAGAGCCATTTTTTACAAAATCAAACATTTCCATAAATATGCCATATAAAGGGTAGTTGGGAGTGGGAGAATTCTCCCGCAAAATCTTCATGTTGCATCCCTGATAGGGATTGAATCTAAATCCCAAGTATGGAATTTAATGGACTATTAGTTTTTTGAGCTATGCTGCCCAAATGATATAAGCAGACACTGACAGGACATTTTTCTAAAAATGTGTTTTTTAATGTTTTTTTATTCAGGAGCCCAATAAACATATATTTACAGTGAAATCTCGGTATAGAATTTTTGGAAATAAAACAAATATAAATGGCGTGTTATTTATGGACGCTCTTTAACTATTCTGGTTCTCAGCGTCCCATTCTAAATTGGGCGTGAAAGACCGCTTAATTTTGCTCAGAGGCCTCTCTATCAGGCTTGAGGTTCTTTTACGTGCCGTAAATCTACGACACGGGACCAACGGCTTTACTTCCCTTTCGAAGGAAGCCATGCTAAGGATTTTTACACCCGAAAAAATCCATCGTCCTCCGCCGGATTTGAACCAGCGGCCTTGGGTATATGAAGTCAGCATGGTAACCATTACACCATGGAGGGCGACATATAATTTTTGGGTGGAATGCAATGCCTTCTCTACCTATCATATACATTGTACATACTTACTAGAGAAAGTAAAAATGTAGATCTCGTCAGAGCACACAACTTATGTATGTGACTGTACGAGTAGTATCACTTTTCAATAATAACACGGTAGAAATACCAAACTGATAAATACCAAACTGGTTGCAGTCATCTGATAAACATAATATAGAGCTTTGCCTTTCGCTTTAGTTTTCTAGCGAAATATGCGATAACTCTGAATGCCAAGTTAGCCAACTACTGAAACTAAGTAAATCTGGTGAATTCATCAGCGTTGGGCAAGGGAGGTTGCAACACTGATTTAGGAGATGTGCTAAACAAGCCCTGGTTTGTGCTAGAAATGGTATCGGACTCGTCGACCCAACTTTTGTGAATATTGCCTTCCAGTTTTACGGTTCAAGTCTTATTTCGTGAAGATCTGACACCCCAGATGTGAACTTCGCTCTCCTTCTTACGCTTTATGCTTGCAACCAAATACATCCGCGTAAGTAAACCAATACTGAAGTTCATATTACTTTCTCTACACGTATATATATTGAGACCCCCTGAATCCAAACAAAAAAAAATCTGATGAGTTCCATTCACATGACTTTCTCTATATCCTGCAACAAATTATTCTATTTACTTCATCTAATGGAGCAAAAATTAGCAGAAATAGTCTTATTACTTGCTTCTTTGTAAGTAGAAGCGAAATAGGGGAGTACCATAGGTTAAAGTGATATTCAAATGTTTTAAACGCTGGTTACTATGTTATTGAAATTCCTTTGTTTTTGTATGGACAGAAGTTGACTAATTCCCGTATGAGAAACGTATATTTTGTTTCTGAAACCAATAACAAGGAATATCTCGGAAACTATCAACTCCACAAAAAAATGTATATAAGTTGTGTGTGTCTACATATTTTGTGTAGTAGGTAACGTTTTGTATATCTTCTACAGTTTTTCAGTTACGCAACATTACGCTAAATTCATCCAGAATAAAGACGTCTTCAGAAATTATTCTCAGAAAACTCAAGATTTTCGAAAAATTTTCCTGTACAGGATGGTTGTGGGTGGGGGGATTTTCTTGAAAATCTTCGTGCAGCATCCTTGGAAGATGCTGAACTTAAATATCCAGTTTGGTATTTAGCTGAGCTGCCCATAGGCACGCATACACAAATACAAACAGAATTTTTTATAAAAATGCTTATTACTTTCTCTATATGTGCTATGTATATAGTGTATAGAAAAGGTATTGCACTCCACCAAAAATTCGATACCAAGATTTCACTGGAAATATATGTTTTAGTGTCTCCTGTATCCAAAAAAAGTATTTCCAGAAAAAGGTCAGTGTGTGTGTCCGTTTGTCCGTGTGTCAGTGTGTCCGTGTGTCCGTGTGTCTAGTATTTTACCATCTTTTCGTTTTTGAGTTATCGTGTTCACAAAGTTGGTATTTAAGTTTAGTATCTTCCAGGGATGCGACACGAAGATTTTGAGAAAAATACCCCCACCCCCAACTACCCTTTACATGGACCTTTTTTCGAAACTTTTGATTTTCTAAAAAATGGCTCTAACGATTTTGATTAAAATATGGTATATTAAAGATATATACCTGAGAAATAAAATGTATATCTTCAATTTTCTGGGAATAGTCTCTGAAGACTACTTTACAGAATTTTGCATAACTGCTAAACCATAAGAGATGGACAAAAACTTACCACACAACAAATGTAGAGCACCTTAAAACACACAATTTATGTTATATGCATTTTTTTCGTGGAGTTGATTGTTTTTTAGATATTCCTTGTTTTTGGTTTCAGTTATAAAAGCTTATACTTTTCTCAAACAGGACTTTGTGATTTCGTGTCAATACAATCAAAGGAACTTCAGTCGTAGAGCAACCAGCTTTTGACTATCACTTTAACCTATGGTACCCCCTTGTTTCGCTTCTACTTACAAGGAAGCAAGTAATAAGACCATTTCTGCTAATTTTTGCTCGATTAACATGAAGTGGATAAAAGAATAAGATTTTTAACAATAATTTGTTAGGTCGTGAGTTCGTATTTCGCTTAGGGTGAGTACCCGGAAAAGGTTTTTTTCGGGGTTTTCCCTTATCCTGAGAAGACGAATGTCGAGTAACTTTAAGCTCCATGGACCCCGAGATCATCTGAGCATCATTTCACCAATTTCATTCATCGTCCGATATGACCAACCAGATTAAAAGATGTTAAATTACAAACAAAAAATAATAATAATAATAATAATAATAATAATAATAATAATAATTTGTTGCCGAGGTGAAGAGAAAAGCATATGAATAGAATACATAAGTTTTTTTTTTCTTTCATCTTCTCTACTACGTATGTATAGTAAGCTGTGGAAGTGTTGAATTCCAACCAAAAATTCTACACCAAGGATTCACCGGATTTTTTTTTTTTTTTGAAGCCCCAAGAATCCAAAATAAGCATATTTACTTCCTCCACTAAGTAAAATGTAAGTAAATAGTAGATGGAGAAGGGTGTTGTATTGCACCAAAAGAATCTATATCATTTTCCGTAAGTATATGCATTCAGGTCCCCAGAATATATATATTTTTAAAAAAAGGTCCGCGTATGACTGTGGGCAGCATAACTCAAAAACCTATATGTCCGTTAGGTACCGTACTTTGCATTTAAGTTTAGTATTTCATAGATCAGCGACATTAGGATTTTCATAAAAATCCCCCCTACCCAAACTACACTTTACATGGAACATTTTTTTAAATTTGCGATTTTATAAAATGTGACTGAAGATTTCGTTTTAAATACTATATTAAAGAAATTTATATTATTTGTTTTTTATAGTCCTCCCCTTAAATAGGACCCTCCCCCTCCCCTAGGGGTCAGAAGCCTGTCGGAGAGCCAGCGACATTTAACAACAAAATGAAGAACTTAAAACGAGTGGTCGGCCCATAGCCAGGTATAAGGGTGAGGAGGTGGGTGTTATGAAATGCAAGTGAAATGCATGATAGAAAAGGTTATGATGACGCAATTGATTAAGTGGCGGGTGAAACCGGAAGACCCAGAGTAAACCCGCCCAGGCGCCGTTTCGTCCACCACAAATCCCAAATGAGGGCCAGGGATCGAAACCGGGCCGTCTAGATAGGAGGTGAGCAGTCTAATCGCTCGGCCATGGTGCATCCAAGAAATTTACATGGCAAATAAAATGTATATCCTAAATTTCTTGGGAATAGCCTCTGGAGTCCTTTTCATTCTGGAACTCAGGGAACTAATATAACCTTTTCTGTTAAAGTTTATCTCGATTATCACGATATGGATCTTTTTACTTTCGCTACAAGTATTATGTACGTAGTGTATAGAAAAGGTACCTATTGTAATGCACCCAAAATTCGATTCCGAGATTTCACCGGAAATACATGTTTTGGGTCCCCCTGAATACAAAGAAAAACATTTTAGAGAAAGGTCCGTGTGTGTGAGTGTGTATGTGTGTCCACAGCATAGCTGAAAAACGAAAACACCGCGATTTACCAATCTTGGTATTTAAGTTTGGCATCTTCTAAGAATGCGGCACGAAACTTTTCAAGGAAACTCCCCATCCAAAGCTACCTTTTAAATGGAACATTTTTCGAAAATTTTGATTTTCTTAAAAATGGCTCTAACGATTTTGATTAAAATACCCTATGTTTACAATATTGTATGACAAACGAAATGTATATCTTGAATTTTCCGGGAATAGCCTCTGAAAAAGTCTTCATTCTTGATGACTTTTGCATAACTGGTAATCGTAAGAGATAGACAAAAACTTACAACACAAAAAATGTAGCTTTCGTTAAAACACACAATTTACATCTTACACATTTTTTGAGCAGTTAACCGTTTTTAAGATATATCTTGTTATTTGTTTCAATTTTAAGCTACTTAAATTTTTCTCCTGGCTGCGCAAAGTGAACCGAAGTTTAATTGTTTCATATAGCGATAGCAATAAACGATTTGTTCTATCACGTTAGCCTAGTGTATTAATCTCATGTTCCTTTAACTTACAAGGAACTAATACAATCTTTTCTGTTAAAGGTTATGTTGATTATCACAATGTACATACAATAACCCTTTTTAACAATAGTTTGTAGAGGTTATGCGAATAGAACTATTCAGGTTTTTGTGAACGAACAGCAATTTCTAAACAGAGTTTAGCACTCTTGAATTGCGTGTTTAAACACAGGACATTACGCAAGTAAACAATCAAGGAGGAACAAATGAATGACGTTACATCCAGTTCTACATGCTGCTACTGGTGTTGTATGTAGAGGCCGCCTCACGCGTTTTAAAAGGACACAAATTTGTCTCTCGTAGTGATCTTATCTTTCTGAAAGGGCAACCACAGCTGGGCAAACTCGCTTTCAGTGGCGTGTGCGTCTCCAAGTATAATAAACTAGAAACCTTCAAGTTTCATTAACTACGTTTGTGGCTTTTTAATCCTTAGAGAGAATACACACTGATCTAAGCGGCCCGGGTTTGATCCCAGGCCGTGTGTAAGATTTGTAGTTGACGAAGCGGCCTCTGGGCGGCAGTTCTCCAGGACCTCCGGATTCCCCCGTCTTTCATTCCACCAATTCCTCCTTAGTCATCTTTCCTGTCATCCATTTCACCATCGTTTCATATCATCCACTTATAACATTCCAGGCATTAGGCTGATAACTTGACCTAGCTTCTCTCTGATACGGAACCTCTGATCAACAGCCTTCTGACCCAGGCGCTGCCGTGTAAGTCTTACAAACGAGAAGGGTACACAGTGAGAGAGGAGAGAGAGCTAAGAAATCTGATGTGCTCCATTTACATGACTTTCTCATCTCTGTAACAAATTATTGTCAATAAGTCAATTCTTCTACCTATGTTATGCTAATCGAGATAAATATTAGCAGAAATGGCCCAAATTACTTGCTTTCATGAAAGTAGAAGGGAAATAAAGGAATACACTAGGCTAAAGCGATAGTCAAATGTTTTAAAATGTGGTTCCTATGGGATTGAAATCTGTTTCTTTGTGTGGCTAGGAGTTGACAAGTTCCCATATGAGAAATGGAAATGGCGTATTATTTATTGACGCTCTTTAATTACTATGGTTCTCAGCGTCCCATTCTATACTGGGCGTGAAAGACCGCTTCATTCTGCTCAGAGGCCTCTCTATCAGGCTTGAGGTTCTTTTACGTGCCGTAAATCTTCCTTTCCGATGGAAGCCATGCTAAAGATTTTTACAACCGAAAAAATCCATCGTCCTCCGCCGGTTTTGAACCCGCGACCTTGGGTATATGAAGTTAGCATGGTAACCATTACCACGGAGGGCGACTTCCCGTATGAGAAAAGTATAGGTAAGTATTTTAAAACTGAAACCAATTAAAAGAAATATCTCAAAAGCGGTAAACTAAACGAAAAATCTGATGTGTACCATTCACATGACTTTCTCTATATCCCTGCAACAAATTATTCTTAAAAAGCTTATACTTCTATTTACTTCATGCTAATCAGAAAAAAATAGCAGAAATAGTCTTATTACTTGCTTCCTTGTAAGTAGAAGCGAAATAAGGGACAACCATAGGTTAAAGTGATAGTCAAAAGATGATTGCTATGTCAATGAAGTTCCTTTGTTTATATGGATAGAAGTTGACAAGTTCCTGTATGAGAAAAGTGTACGTTTTTCATAGCAGAAACCAAAAAATAAGGAATGTCTCAAAAACGACGAACTCCACGAAAAAAATGTACATAACATAAATTATGTGTTGTAATGTGTTCTACATTTTATGTGTAGTAATTTTATGTCCATCTCTTGCGGTTTAGCAGTTATTCAAAATTCAGTAAAATTCATCCAGAATAAACTACTCTTCAGAGGCTATTCCCAGAAAATTCAAGATATACATTTTATTTGTCAGGTAAATATCTTTAATATATGAAATTTTAATCAAAATCGTTAGAGCCATTTTTAAGAAAATAAAATTTTTCGAAAAAAGTTCCATGTAAAGGGTAGTTGGGGGTGGGGGAATTTTTCTCAAAATCTTCGTGTCGCATCCCTGGAAGATACTAAACTTAAATACCAAGTTTGGTATTTTACCGACTTTTCGTTTTTGAGTTATCGTGTTCACAGACACACGGACACACACACAAACACGCACACACACACGGATATTTTTGTGAAAATGCTTTTTTTTTGGATATTGGGGACCCTAAAACATATATTTCCGGTGAAATCTCGGTATCGAATTTTTGGGTGGAGTGCAATACCTTCTCTATACACTATGTACATAGTGCGTATAGAGAAAGTAAAAATGTATAAACATAAACTGTGTGTTTCAACGAGCTCTACTGCTTTTGATAAGTGAGTTTTTGTCTAACTCTTACCGTTTGACGGTAATGCAAAATTCCGCTAAACTCATCCCGAAGAAACTTCAGAGGCTATTCCCAAAAAAATTAAAACATACATTTTATTTGTGATATAAATAGGTTTAATATATCTTAATTCAATTAAAATAGTTAGAGCCATTGTTGTTAAAAACACAATTTTCATTCATGTTTCCATGTAAATCATAGTTTGTGGTGGGAGGATTTTCTTGAAAATGTTCGTGTCACATCCTTGGAAGATACTAAAGACAAACACTAAGTTTGGTAACTTTTTCTTGGAATCGAAAAGACATGTGGTCTTTTCTTTTTTTAGCTATGCTGTCCACGGACATATACGTACCTTTTTCTAAAAATGCTTAGTAAAACATATTATATGTAATTTATGAAAATGCTGGTAAAATATAATATATACGTAGTAGACAATATGTCAAATTCTTCTGATCTTCTCTACCCATTCTTCAACTAACTGATATTATAAAAGCTCATTCCCATATCTTCATGTTAACCCAGATAAACATAAGTATATGTTTTGAGGTTACCCGCACCCAAAAATATCATTTTTAGGAACAGAAGTGTGTATAAGTCAACATAATAACTTTAATAATTCGGGCTGTTGAGAAGGGTAAATCAGTGAGGGCAGGCTTCGCAGAAACGAATGCTGAGATCACTTGTGTGAAAGAAATAACTTGGAGAAAAATCAGTCACGGTTATTATCTACCCAAATATGCATCATTGATGGTGTCTAAAGCTTAAACTCTCATAGTGGAAGAATTGAGAATGGACGGTTAAAGAAGTTTAATTGAGAATTTAACGCTTATCCTTGCATTTCCAATACCTACATTGATTATTTTATGTATAACTGTGTTCGAATGCTTCTGCAAGGCTAATAATCACAAACTGCCTAAGCCAGCGTCAGATGTGCGAATACGGTGACAGGCGATGTTCATTTTACGGCACAGGTACGACCGAGTAGAAACCATCATGTACTGTATTTAGAAATGTGTTTGTGGAAAAACTGTTAGACGAAAAACAAAAGCAACTAATACACTGAAATGGACCTACCAATTATCAAACAGTCTTTACCTATATTCCTAACACTCTCATCCAATCTCTCTTTCTCTTTCTCTATATAGATATAGATGGATAGAGATGGAGGGATGGATGGATGGATGGATGCCCGATGAAGCAAGAGGTAATGTTGCATCAGTTTGAGCAACCGATATTAGAGGCAAGCTGTCGTATTGATGTCACAGTCGGGCCTCATAGGCACCGCTGGCATAAGCATTGTTTTAGCGGAAAGGACCCGAGAAATACGACAGGGGAGGTCCTTACATCTAAACTTCAGACGCGGTAAGACCCACTCCTGATTGTTGTTGAGTAAAGCGGCAAGTGGCATTTAACCTGTCAGACTTTCAGCAGAGCAGAATGCTAAGGTGAGTTCTGTTTAATTAGGGTGATCTATTGGGTTTCCCCTAACATCCAGCGTTGCATTCTATTTCATTTCTATGAGATTCAAACTGAAAAATGCAATGCCATAGCTGGTATATGAACCATGGATCTCCCAGTCTCTAGTTGTTTGCTCTAACTACTGAGATACCATGGCAAAATGTCAACACCACTGTGTCTCCTCGCATCCTTGCAGGTACTTATTTACTCGTAGTTCCTCGACCTCTCACTTGAACACTTTACACTTGAGGATTCCTACATCCCTCTCTGCCTGAGATAATTCTACCTTGTACCTACTACTCCATAACGATTCGCAGTGACAGAAGTGACTCTTATTCCACACTGTGTACGTTGCAATATATGCACATATAATCAATTAATATTCTACATTGTATATGAGATATGGACAGTAGAAAGATTTTTTGACTCACCACTGCTCCGATATAAACTTCCAACTGTTGCAGAAGCTAGCAGATTCTTCTCAGTACATGCACCTAAATAAAACAAAAATGATTATTAACAGTTACGTATAGAAAAACAGATGTTAAATGATGCATTTTTACATACGGGGGTGCCAAATACTTTGTGGTAGACTGAGAGGAGGCACTGAGAAGAAAAAAAGAGAGAGAAATAAAAATGAAACGAAGCCAATGTTTTCCACTCCCATGATTACGTTATGATCTAACATATTATGTGATCTGTAGTTATTTCTATTTATTCTTATTAAGTGAAAAGCTTTACTTCAGAATTACTAATATCCATACATTAAGCAAATAAATAGATGACCAAGAGAAAGATGTGTTTCATTCATATGACTTTCTCTACATCTCTGCAAATATTATTGTTATAAAGCTTATGCTTCCATTTACTTCATGCTAATTGAGAGAAATTATCAGAAATAGTCTTATTACTTACTATAAGCGAAAAAAAGGAGTACCATAGGTTAAAGTGATAAGTCAAAAGTGATAGTCAAAAGCTGGTTGCTATGACTGAAGTATCTTTGTTTTGTATGGACAGGAGTTGACGAATTCCCGTATGAGAAAAGTGTAAGTATTTTAAATCTGAAACCAATAACAAGGAAAGTTCACCCGGGTGTCATGGGTTCGATTCCCGGCTGGGGTGGTGAATTTTTCTCTAGCCAGAATTATTCCCTATCCCCCACAGAGTCTGGAAGTTTGTGTGTGAGTGTGAATGTGTGCGTGTTTGAGTAAAAAAAAAAAAAAAATAATTAAAAAAAAAAACAACGTAAAAGAACCTACAGACAACAGGTTGTTTCAAGTGCAAAGCCCCCGATATGACCTTACATGTTAAAGGGGGCTATATAAATGAAGCAATAAAAAAAAAAATAACTAGGAATATCTAAAAAGCGGTCAACTCCACAAAAAATATGTATATGACATAAATTATGTGTTTTAATGACATCTACATTTTGTGAAGTAAGCTTTTGACTATCTCTTACGGTTTGCCAGTTATACAAAAATCATCCATAATGAAGAGGTCTTCGGAGGCTATTCCCAGAAAATTGAAGATATACATTTCTTTAATCACAAAAAGATCTTAAACTTAAGGTATTTTAATCAAAATCGTTACAGCTATTTTTGAGAAAATCAAAATTTTCGATATATGTTCCATGTAAAGGTGGGGAATTTTCCTGAAAATCTTCGTTTCGGATCCTTGGAAAATATTGAATTTAAGTATCGAGTTTGGTATTTAACGAACTTCTCGTCTTTGAGCTCTGCTACCAACACACACACACACACACACACACACACAGACAAACAGTCACACGAAACTTTTTATAAAAACGCTTTTTTGGATTCAGAGGGCCCTAAAACATGTATTTCCAGTGAAATCTCAGTATCGAATTTTTGGGTGCATTACAATACCTTCTCTATACACTATGTACACAGTACGTGTCGCCCTCTGTGGTGTAATGGTTACCATGCTGACTTCATATACCCAAGGTCGAGAGTTCAAACCCGGCGGAGGACGATGGATTTTTTCGGGCGTAAAAATCCTTAGCATGGCTTTCTTCGGAAGGGAAGTAAAGCCGTTGGTCCCGTGTCGTAGATTTACGGCACGTAAAAGAACCTCAAGCCTGATAGAGAGGCCTCTGAGCAAAATTAAGCGATCTTTCACGCCCAATTTAGAATGGGACGCTGAGAACCACAGCAGTTAAAGAGCGTCCATAAATAACACGACATTTATTTTACACAGTACGTGTAGAGATAGCAAACATTCTTGTATATGAGAGAAAATCATGTGAGATTTTTGTATTTATGTATTTTTAAATACCCCTACCTGATTTCTGCAGCACTAAAGCTACTGCTGTATCCCGTTGACGCCACTGTCTCTACCCTTTCCCGGATAAAATATTCCCGTTCAGATTAAATGCAGCTTCTTTCATTAAGTCTGTGCGGGCTGTAAAAGGCGGACAGAAACAGAAAAAAAGAAGGAATAGATTGGTAAGAGAAAGAGAAGGAAAGTGGCTAGAAAAGGAGTGTAAAAGAGAGAAGAACACAATACAGGGAGAGGAGTCAAGTGGAGTTTAACGAGATTCAGGCCGAAGCTAACGTCGTGAAAATTTCACCCACAAAAAGAAACCGACAAAACAACGATTCTGGAGAGTTTAAGACGAAGGGGGCAGGGATGCCAAAGGGAGGCGTTTTCTTCTGTTTTTATATTGTCCTGCAGCGTTTAGAGAGCCACTTTATTTCCTCTTTGGTCAGCGAATAGCGGAAGCGAATGGCTAAACACAAAAAGAATGCGATATTAGGCGCCTTACAAAATCTGCTTTGCACAGCAGCAGGAATTTTGCGTATTTCTCAGCGTTGAGGGTAAGAGGTCTGTCCTAGAAGTAACCGACCTAACAAAGAAAGCACAAACATTTTGAGGAAAACTTCTTTATTTCTCTACATATTCTCCTTTCATCTCAATGCAATTTTCTCAGTGATGTTCAATAGCTTCGATATCCTGTTTATAGTGATAACAATCGAGGTCTGCAAAATAGCTACCAACTGCACACTCCACCTCTTCATTGTTGGAAAATCTTCCACCACCAAGCCATATCTCCAAGTTTGCAAGCAGAAAATAATCGGAGGGGGCTAAATCTGGTGAATAGTGCGCACGAGGAAGCAATTCGAACTTTAACTCACTGATTTTGGCTATGGCGATAATGGACGTGTGAACTGGTGCATTGTCTTGATGAAACAAAACTTTCTTTTTCGCTAAGTGCTCGATTTCATCACTCAAACGCTGTCACAAGTTTGCATAATATTCGCCATTGATTATTTTTCCTTTTTTGAGATAATGAATATTATCCCACGTGCGTCCCAGAAAACTGACGCCATGACCTTCCTTCTTTGGAGCTCATTCTCTCCTTCCAATCCACTATTTTGATTGTTCCTTCGTCTCAGGTGTAAAGTGATGGACCATGTTTCATCAATTGTTATGAATCAACGCAAAAACTCAGATTTATTGCGGCGAAACATTGCCAAACACTCGACTGAAACATTCTCACGAAGCGTTTTTGTTCTATTGTGAGCAAACGTGGCACCCACCTTGCACACAACTCTTTCATATCCAAATGTTCAGTCAGTATGCAATGTGCAGAACTTTTTGAAATACTTACAATGTCTGCTAGCTCTCGCACTTTCAGTTGACGGTCATGCAGTACCATGTTGTGGATTTTCTTTACAATTCCTGGACTGGTAACCTTATTTGGTCGACCAGTGCGATGTTCGTCTTGGCAGCTCGTACGGCCGTGCTTAAACTCTACTACCCAATATTTCACTGTTGTAAACGAAGGAGCAGACTCTCCCAAAGTAGAATCTAGCTCAGCTTTAATATTAGTTGGACTAAGACCTTTCAAATGAAAGTATTGTATCACATAACGTTGACCAGTTTTATTCATGTTTACAAATTCGCTGAGAGCATTCATTAATGAAGGCTGCCAAACAAATACTAAACAATGTAAAATCATCAAAGTTTGGTACTCTTTACCATTGTTGTTTGAAACAATACCCACTATCAGGTCGGGTACTTCTGGAACAGCCACTGTATATGAAAAGCTGTAACAGAGCCGGTTGGCTTAAGCGGTATCGTCTGTTAGCCGCGTTCGGCCCGGGTTTTATTCCGGGCCACTGTCAACTCTGACCAATGAGATTTTCGTGGCTTCACTAGTTCAGCAGGTGAATGATTCCTCTTCAACCAAGATCTTCCAGTGCCCACCACTTCCTTGTTATCTCCGGGTGGAATTGCTCAGGGTACCCTTCCCAGGGCTGCAAAGAAACGAATTTCAATTACATAGCAACCAGCTACTGAAACATCTGACTATCGCTTTAGCCTAATGTATTCACTTATTTCCCTTCTAGTTACAAAGAAGCAAGTAATAATACCATTTCTGCCAATGTTTACCTAGATTAGCATGAAGTAGATATCATAATAAGCTTTCTAACGATGATTTGTTGCATAAATATAGAGAAAAGCATGTGGATGTAACATCAGATTTTTGTTTCTGTGTGATACATATTCGTATTTCTATTCCAGGTACTGAATTTTGCATACTAACGGTTCTTTTACCATCAAGTATTCTACTTTCAACTTCTGCAGTTAAACTTCCAGTTTTATTTAAACTGGAGCCTAACTATTTAAAATGTTCAACATTGTGCATTTTTACTTTCTCTTGCCCCGTATGTACAATGAACATAGGGATAGAGAGAAGGTATTGCACTCCACCCAAAAATTCGATACTGAGATTTCACCGGAAATATATGCTTTAGGGTCCCCTGTATCCAAAAAAAGCATTTTCAGAAAAAGGTCCGTGTGTGTGTCCGTGTGTCTGTGAACACGATAACTCAAAAACGAAAAGTCTGTAAAATACCAAACTTGTTATTTAAGTTTAGTATCTTCCAGGGATGTGACACGAAGATTTTCAGAAGAATCCCCCACCCCAAACTACCCTTTACATGGAAAAAATTTCGAAAATGTTGTTTTTCTTAAAAATGGCTCTATCGATTTTGATTAAAATATCGTATATTAAAGATATTTATCTGACAAATAAAATGTATATCTTGAATTTTCTGGGAATGGCCTCTGAAGATTATTTTATTCTTGGTCAATTTTACGGAATTTTTCATAACTGCTTAACCGTAAGAGATGGACAAAAACTTATCACACAACAAATGTAGAGCACCTTAAAACACACAATTTATGTTAAATACATTTTTTCGTGGAGTTGATTGTTTTTGAGATATTCCTTGTTTTTTTCAGCTATAAAGACTTTTTTCTTATACACGACTTTGTGAACTCGTGTGCATACAAGCAAAGGAACTTCAGTCACAGGGCAACCAGCTTTTGACTATCACTTTAACCTATGGTACCCCCTTATTTCGCTTCTACTAACAAGGAAGCAAGTAATAAGAATATTTCTGCTAATTTTTGCTACATTAGATGAAGTAAATAGAATAATTTGTTGCAGTGATATAGAGAAAGTCATGTGAATGGTACACATCAGATTTTTTTTTGATGGCGTTTAACGCACCGGTGGAATGCGATAGCGGGGGAAACCGGAGAACACAGAGAAATACAACTCCTGCGCCGCTTTGTCAATGACGAGTCCCACATGCGATCGAGCGGCGAGTGGTCTGACCACTCGGCTACGGCGCGGCCACGAACCACACTTTGCTTATTCTGTAGTGTTCGATTAAAGGCATTCGGTTTTATTGACATTTATGATGATGATAATAATAATAATAATAATAATAATAATAACAGTAACAACAGTAGCAACTGTGACGACAACGACAGCAAAAATAAGAAGAAGAAGAAGAAGAAAAAAACACAACAAGAATAAGAATGATGATAATGATAATGATCATGATGATAAAAATAATACTAATAATAGCTTCTCTGCCTCACATTCAAGAGGTTTAGAATTTGAATCTCGCTTTTTTTTTTACTTTTTTTTTTTAAACGGTACCGGAATCTGGTCAGGACTCCGGCGCTGTATCCTTATTTACATTCCACCCCTGTATGATTACTGGTTTTACTGTTCCTTTGCACAAACATATAACACCCATGCCCAAGGCGGAACTCGAACCCACGATCCCCTGCCCACGAAGCACCAAAGCTAGACGCCTTAGCGAGCGTGGCCATGAGGACCGGCTCGCTTAGATTGAGTTACCCGGATTAGGTTTCCTTTTTCTCGGTATTTTCCCTTATCCTGTGAAAACGAATGTGAAATAACTTTAAGCTCCATGGACCCCAAGATCATTTGAGCATCATTTCACCTACAAAAACAATCACAACTACCACTACAATTACTATTATTATTATTATTATTATTATTATTATTATTATTATTATTATTAATTGACTCTAGGCTTCTGCTTCGAATAGGCTCTTGAATATGCCTAAGGTAAAGAAAACTGAACTAATAAATCATCGGTTTGCTCTTCTTTCTTGCTTTCTTTATTCACGTCTTGTTTCTTTCTTTCTTTCTTTTACATATTTTTTTATTGATTTCTTGCTTTCTTTTATTAATTTATGGCGTTCTTTCTTTCTTTCTTTTTATTTATTTTTATTGGCTTTTTATTTTGTTGATTGATCTCTTTTTTGCTTTCTTTCTTTCATTTTTATTGATTTTTATATTAATTACCTGCTTTCTTTGTTAATTCCTTACACTCATTCTTTTTTTTTTATGTTTTTTCTTATTGATTTCTTGTTTTCTTTGTCTATTTCTTTATTAATTTCTTGCATTCTTTCCTTCTTTATTGATTTTGTTATTTCTTTCTTGTTCTCTTTCCTGCTTTCTTGATTTCTCGCCGGAAAGTTTAGTGATCCAGGAACACTAAGAGTTAATTTAATTCGATAAATCTTTGTATATTGACCAAGAACATTGCTTTGTGCAGTACATCTTGCGCGTTTATGATCACTATTTCCCATATTTAGGTAGCTACGTCAGAGGTGAGTGAAAGGAAAGGAACTTTTTAAGGTTCAGTAATTCAGCTATGTGTTTATATTTGCGCTCCGGTGAAAAAAACAACCTATAGAAAAGCACATAGAACGAAATCAGTGCCTTTGGAGACGTCAACTAAGAGTTTTATGAGCCGAAATGCAGTTGTGTAACGGAGTGAGAGAAAGAAGCATGTGAGTGGCTTATTGAGTTCTCTCTTGTTCATCTGGACAGACAAACGGACCAGGCATGTTATGTTTACTTTAACTCCCCACCCCACCCCAACCCACTCAAGTATTGATTCTGAGAATAGGGAAGCATTGGCCGGTTGAGGGTGGGAGGGTAGAAAAGAGGAAAAAAGGGTAAAGCAGAATAAACTCAAAATGGTTAGGAAGGATGGAAGGACGGCAGAATATTACTGGAAAGAGAGCGTAAAATCAACACTGAGTTTGAAGACCCTCCTAACATTTAGCAATCACAAGTGACGTAACTTCTGTCCTTATGGGACAACCAGTTTCCAATGTAGTGGATTACAAGATTTCATGTATTCCGATTTTTACTTTCACTAGTACGTATTACCATGCACTTAGTAGGTAGAGAACGTATGGTATTCCACTAAAAATTCGTATCGAGATTTCACAGGGGAAAAAATCTGATGTTTTTCGATCACACCACTTTCCCTACATCTGTGTCACAAAAGATTTTAATAAGCTTATTCGTCTATCTGTTTCATGCTAATCGAGAAAAACATTAACAGAAACGGTCTTATTACTTAGTTCCTTATAAGTAGAAGAAAAATAAAGGAATACACTAGGCTAAACCGACAGTCAAATGTTTCAAAATGTGGTTGCTATGGGATTGAACTCCGTTTCTTTAAGTGGCCAGAAGTTGACAAGCTCCTGTATGAGAAAAGTTTTTTTAAAACAGAAATCAATATAAAGGAATATCTCGAAAATTGGCCAACTGCATGAAAAAAATGTATGTGGCATAAATTGGGTGTTTTAATGTGATCTACATTTTTTGTGTGGTAAGTTTTTGTCTAACTCTTACGGTTACGCGAAATTCAGCAAAATTCATTTAGAATAAAGAGGTCTTTAGAGGCTATCCTCAGAAATTCAAGATATACATTTTATTTTCTATATAAACATTTTTAACATACGGTATTTTAATAAAAATCGTTAGAGCCATTTTCGATCTTTTTTCCATGTAAAGGGTAGTTTGGGGTGGGGGTATTTATCTCAAAAGCTTCGTGTCACATCCCTACAAGATGCTAAACTTAACGCCAAGTTTGGTATTTTACCGACTTTTCGTTTTTTAGCCATGTGTCCATAGGCGCACACATGCACACACTCGGGCCTTTTCCAAAAAACGCCTTTATTGTATTCGGGGAGACCCAAAAAGTATATATCCGGTAAAACCTCGGTATTGAATTTTTGCGTAGAATGCAATACCTTCTATATACATAGTACGTATAGAGAAAGTAATAATGCAAATGACTAAGTAAAGCTTTGTGGATGCTTAAGATAATTGCTCTGGTGTCTTAATGTGTAATGCGCTAAGCTGCTATTCCAAAGGTCACGAGTTCGATTCCTATAGTGCCTCGCTTTGGTGCTTCGTGGCGCACGGGATCGTGGGTTCGAGTCCCGCCTCGGGCATGGGTGTTTCCGGTTTGTAAATGTGTATATGTCTGTATATGTAAAAGGAAAACGGTAAGAATTAATAGGCCAACTAAGAAAATGCAGGAAACTGAAAAAAAAAAAAAAAAAAAAAAAAACAGAGGAGAAAGGAATACAGCGCCGGAGTCCTGACAAGCCTCCGGAACTGTATTTTTATTAAAAAAACAATCTGATGTGTTCCATTCGCATGGCTTTCTCTACATCTCTGCAACAAATTATTTTTAGAAAGTTTAGGCTTCTATTTGTTTCATGCTAATTGAGAAAACATTAGCAGAAATAGTCTTATGACTTGCTTCCCTACAAATAGAAGGGAAAAAGGGAGTACTATAGGTTAAAGTCATACTCAAAAGCTGGTTGCTATGTGACTAAGTTTCTCTGTTTGTATGGACATGAGTTGAAAAGTATGTTTTTCAATCCTGAAACAGAAAATCAAGAACATCTTAAAAACGATCAACTCCACGAAAAAAATGTATATAGCATAAATTGTGTGTTTTAATGTGCTCTATATGTTTTGTGTGTTAAATGTTTGTCCATTTCTTACGGTTTAGCATTTATGCAGAAATCCGTAAAATTCGTCCAGAATAAAGCAGTCTTCAGATGGTATTCCCAGAAAATTCAAGATATACATTTTATTTGCCAAGTAAATATCTTACATATACGAAATTGTAATCAAAATCGTTAAGAGCCATTTTTAAGAAAATCAAAATTTTCGAATTTTTTTCCAAGTAAAGGGTAGTTTGGGGTGGGGGGATTTTCTTAAAAATCTTCTTGTCGCATCCTTGGAAGATACCAAACTTAAATACCAAGTTTGGTTTTTAACGGTCTTTTCATTTTTGAGCTGTGCTGCCCAAAGGCACACATGGACATTTTTCAAAAAATTCTTTTTTTGGATTCAGGGGGTCTCAAAACATGTATTTCCGGTGAAATCTCGGTATCGAATTTTTGGGTGCAATACAATACCTTCTGTATACACTATGTACATAGTACGTATAGAGAAAGTAAAGTTGCCAAATAAGTAAGAAAAAACGTATAGGAAGGAGGGAAATATGCTTGCTAATAAACGTCATCAGAAAACAAATGATCGTGCAAACACATAATATACAATAGTTGAGTGAACATAAGAACATCTGCTAATGTTTCTTTATTCGCTTGAATGTATACGGAGAGAGCCCTATCGCGTTTTCGTGCCGTTTACGCCCACCAACTCTCGTTACCTATTCACGAAATCTCTGCTGCGAATTACGTAACTTCTAAAGCATGAATCAAGATTTCTCTTTCCTGGGGTAGCTTATTTTTTAATTGAGATAAATTATTATTCAAACTCGAACCTGGCAGGGCATGGGAAAACTGCAGTCCGTTCAATCATCCTTTGTTACAGCATTCCTCTGTTAATTAATCATGACGTAACAGACATTTTAAACGGGGGCAGAGTTTGTTGGTACAGCCGGTTAAGAAGTGCATTGCTTCTCTAAGGTCATGAGTTCACTCTCAGGTGATGTAATTTGTTTTCCTTGCCCTATTGAACTATTCTCATCTATAAAACATAATGATGCCAGTATTTCTTCGGGGAGTTTGGTACATTCACTGAATCTATCTCAAAATTATTGCTTAAAAACAATACGAACAGTCGATATGTTCCATCACATGACGACTTTCTACTATCTCAGCAAAAACCAAAAGTAGATAAAATATCAAACGAAGATTTTCAAGAAAATCCCTCACTCCAAACTGCCCTGTACATGGAAAAAATTTTGAAAATGTTGACTTAACGATTTTGATTAAAATGTGTATATTAAACATATTTACATGACAAATAAAATGTATGTCTTGAATTTTCTGGGAATAGCCTCTGAAGACCTCTTTATTCTGGATGAACTTAGCTGAATTTTGCATAACTGGTAAAGGGTAGGAGGTAGCAAATGCTTACTTGATAGAAAATGTAGAGCTCGTTAAAACGCCATCGTTTTTACTTTCTCTATACGTACTATGTACATAATGTATAGAGAAGGTATTGCACTCTACCCAAAAATTCGATACCGAGATTTCACTGGAAATATAAGTTTTAGGGTCCCCTGTATCCAAAAAAAGTATTTTCACAAATAGGTCCGTGTGTGTGTCTGTGAACACGATAATTCAAAAACGAAAAGTAGCTAAAATACCAAACTTGGTATTTAAGTTTAGTATCTTCCAGGCATGTGACACGACGATTTTGAGAAAAATCCCCCCACCCCAAATTACGCTTTACATGGTACTTTTTTCGAAAAACGATTTTGATTAAAATATCATATATTAAAGACATTTACCTAACAAATACAATGTATATCTTGAAATTTCTGGGAATAGCTTCTGAAGACCTGTTTATTCTGGATGAATTTTGCTTAATTCGACATAACTAGTAAACCGTAAGAGCTAGACAAAAACTTACTACATAAACAAATTAGGTCTTGTTAAAATACACAAGTTCTGTCATATACATTTTTCTCGTGGAGCTTACCGTATTCGAGGTATTCATTGTTATTAGTTTCAGTTGTGAAGTACTTATACTTTTCTCAGACGGGAGTGTCCGTTTTTCTTTTGTTCTACTCCTGGCCAAGAAAAGAAGCGATTTGTAATGACAATCGCATAACGACAGCTTTTAAAACATTTGACTATTGGTTTAGCCTAGTGTATTCCCTTATTTTCTTCCTACTTATACGGAACTAAATAATAATAACATTGTGCTAATGAGTACCACGATTAGTAAGGTGCAGAAAGAAGAAGAATCTTATGTATGAAGCTTGTAGAACAGCTAGAGAAAGTCATGTGAGTGTAACACATCTGATTTTTTTTAGATACTCCTAGTTATTGGTTTCGGCTATAAAATACTTATCCTTTTCTCATACATGAATCTGTCAACCTCTGTCCATACAAACAAAGGAACATCAGTCACATAGCAACCAGCTTTTGACTATCACTTTAACCTATGGTACTCCCTTATTTCCCTTCTGCTTATATGGAAGCAAATAATAAGACGACTTCTGCTAATTTTTTCTCCATAAGCAAGAAGTAAACAGAAGAATAAACTTTTTAGCAATAGTTTTCTGCAGATATGTAGAGAAAATCATTTGAACGGAACATATCAGATTTTTAGAAAAAGGTCCGTGTGTGTATATGCCTGTGAACACGATAACTCCAAAACGAAAAGTTCGTAAAATACCAAACTTGGTATTTAAGTTTAGAATCTTCCAGAAATGCGGCACGATGATTTTGAGAAAAATCCCCCCACCCCAAACCATCCTTTATACGAAAAAATGTCGAAAATTTGAGTTCTCTCAAAAATATCTCTAACGATTTTGATTAAAATGCCGTATATTAAAGATATCTACATGGCGAATAAAATATATATCTTAGCCTCTAAAGAATGTTTATTCTGGATGAATACAGCTGAATTTTGCGTAGCTGGTACACCATAAGACATAGAAGAAAAAAACTTACTGCATAAGCATGTAAATCTTGTTTAAGCATGCAATTTTGGTCATATACGTTTGCTCGTGGTGTTGACTCTTTCTGTGATATCCCTTGTTGTTTGTTTCAGCTTTAAAACACTTATACTATTTTCACAAGAAAATTTGTAAACCCCTGTCCATGAATAGAAACAGTTTTCAATCCCATAGCAATTAGCTTTTAAAAGCTCTGACTATCGTTTTAGCCTAGTGTATTACCTTATTTACCTTCTACTTAGAAAAGCAAGTAATTAAGTCGATATATGCTAATTATTATCAAGATTTTCATAGATAAAGTAAATAGAAGAATAAGCTGTTTAACAATAATTTGTTACAGCGAAGTAGAGAAAATCATATGAATGGAACTCATCAGATTTTTCTAGCCGTTTAACTTAAAAAGGTTTATTCTTTTACCTACATCATGGTAATCAAGATAAACATTAGCAGAATTGGTCTTATTGCTTCCTTGTAACTGGAAGGGAAATAAGGGAATACACTAGGCTAAAGCGAAAGTCAATTCCTTTGAAAGCGGTCGCTAAATGAAGCAATTGAAATTCCGTTTTCTGTACTTATCAGGAGTAAACAGAAGTCACACGAAAAAACGAAGACCTATCTTTTGAGAAAAGTTTTAAGGTTTACAATAGAAACTAATAACAGGATATGACTGCCTCCGTGGTCGAGTGGTCAGCGAGCTGACTTCTCACCCGGAGGGCCTAAGAGTTTTTCTTTAACCGGAATTATTCCTTATCCCCCCATAGAGTCTGGAAGTATGAATGTGAGAGTTTAGTAATATAAAGTTTAACCTAATGTTCTGAACCTACAGTTTCACAAGTGAAAGTCCCCCCATATGACCATTGATGTTAAAGGGGCAATTAAAAAAAAAATAACAGGATATATCTCGGAAATGGTGAACTTTACAACAAAAATGTATATGACATAAATTGTATGTTTTAACAACATCCACATTTTTGTAAGGTAAGTTTTTATCTATTTCTTACGGTTTGCCGGTTACGTAAATTTAGCAAAATTCATCTAGAATGAACAGGTGTTCAGGAGCTATTGCCAGAAAATTCAAGATATAAATTTCATTTGTGATGCAAGTAGTTTTAATAACGGTGTTTAACCAATTCGTTAGTCATTATTTTCCTGAAAATCTTCACATTATATCCTTGGAGGATGCTACATTTAAATACCACTTTTTGAGTTTGCGGTGCTTTTTTTTTTTAGCTATGCTGTCTACAAACACACACACACACACGGATTTTTTTCTAAATTTTTTTTTTCGGACACAGAGGACCTAAAACGTGTATTTCCGGCAAAATCTCGACATCAAATTTTTCTTCTCTACCTATATACGTGCTAGAGAAAGTAAACGTATATATGTAATCTGTTGCATTACATTCACATGACTTTCACTACCCCACTATTCTACTGAGTCAAGTAGATCAGGCTTTCTTCTGGAACAGGTATTCGGGAGGCCGTGAGTTCGATTCCCGCCAGCTATCTTTCTGACCCTTGGGTTTTTGGTGGCTTTTCCGGGTCACTATGCGAATGATTTTTTATAGTGTTTAACGCCCGCTTTTACTACTTGTGGTACCGCAGGCGATGACACTGGTGATACATGGAAAAACTGATACTGTGAAAAAAGATTGGCGGGGGAAACCGGAGAACCCGGAGAAAGCCCGCCCCTGCGCCGTTTTGTCCACCGCAAATCTCACATGCGGTCGCTTGGGATCAAACCCGGGCCATCTAGGTGAGAGGCGAGTAGTCTAACCACTCGGCCACGGCGTGGCCCACTAGGTGAATGCTATGGAGGTTTCTCCTTTCCCCTAACTTCCTGTTCCTTCATTTTTTCCATTTCATTCCAATAGGTCTCTTTCAGCATTGTGTCGGCGAAGACTGCGGTGGTGAAGTCCTTCCGTGGAGGCGACTGCGCTCTGAAAATACAGCTCTTGGCGTCTGGGTGGCTCTGGGGTCGTCTCTGGGACCAAGGGCATTCCGTCACACTTAAATCGCGGGTTTCTAGCGCTCATCGCGTCGGAATGTAGAACTGCTTAGACTATGTCAGGGACCATTCACCGCGGCTCTTTCCCCGCGGTCTAGTTTCGGTCGCCCGTCGATATTACATTTATATCATCCTATCCTCCTGAGGCTGTCGTAAAATAAGCGCACAGGTGACAGCATTGCGGAATCCCTTCACAATGCGCCAACCAACTCGCTATTCTACAATCTATTCTTACCAAAGTTTATACTTCAATCTGGTTTTTGTTAATCTAGATAAACATTTATAGGAATGGCTTAATTACACATTTCGTTTATAGTACAAAAAATACAGTTAAGCTCAAGCAGTAGTATTCTTCTTTTTGCTATTTACTCTTCTCCAATGGAGGACTTGCATCCTCCAGGACGGGCCGCACCATTCGCCTCTCACCTAGACGGCCCGGGTTCGATCCCAAGCGACTGCATGTCAGATTTGTGGTGAACAAAGCGGCGCAGGGGCGGGTTTTCCACCGCCATCGCATTCCACCATCATTCATGTATCATCAGTGTCACCGCCTGTGGTGCCATAAGTATTTAAAGTGGGCGCTAAACACTACCAAAAAAAAAAAACTCCCGGACTTTGAAACCAGCACCTGAGATCAGATGCCTGCTGAGGAGCGGACAACTATGGACCAGAGAGAGTAGCCAAGATGGGTGATCAACCCAATGGCTGGTGTGAGATTGAGGAGGATATAAAAACGGTGAAATGGATGAAGGTAAGTGAACATGGAGTAGTTTGTTCTATGAATGGAGAAACCTCGCGCAGATGCCGTTTTGTTCACCAAAAATCCCTCATGCCGTACTCGAATATCGAACCCGGGCTATCTTGAAGCGGTCTAAATACAGGCATGGCGCCTCCTATTTCATAGTCAAATCTTAAAAAAAAAATGTAAATTAACTTCTCTTTGCAAGCCTACGAAAGAAAGAAACAAGGGTAAAAAATAAGGCAATGAATGATTAACAGTTGAAAAGAAACACACACACACACACGCACACACACACACACACACACACACACACACACTGTCTCTCTCTCTCTGCCTGTCTGTCTCTCTCACTAGTGTCTGAAGTTGAGACCCATAATAATGTGTTCATTATGAATCAACATAGGCCAGAAATTCTGGATTTTATTTCTCTTTTTGCTATTTTTGGAGTTTTTATTTTGTTGTTTAATAATTCTTTTCAGCACGTTTTACTTTCTCTACACGTACTGTGTACATAATGTAAAAAGAAGATATTTTATTGTACCCAACAATTCGATTACGAAATTTCAGCGGAAATACATGTTTTGAGACACCCTGAATAAAAAGAGAATTTTTAGAAAACTGTGTGTGTGTGGGGGGGGGGGAGGCAGCATTGGTCAAAAACGAAAAGTCCGTTATTTACCAAACTTGATATTTAAGTTCATATCTTGAGACACGGAGATTTTCAAGAAAACCCCCAGCACACCCAACTACCCTTTACATGGAAAAATATTTGAAAATGTTGATTAAAATATCTATTGTTTACATATTTATACATTTTTTCGTAAAGTTGTTCATTTTTAGATATTCCTTATTATTGACTTCACTTTTAAAATACTTATACTTTTCTCATACGGGAATTTGTCAACTCCTACCCATACAAACAAAGGAATTTCAGTCACATAGCAACTAGCTTTTGATTATCGCTTTAGCCTATATGGTTCTTCTTATTTCCGTTCTACTTAAATGGAAGCAAGTAACAAGACCGTTTCTGCTATGTTTTTCTCGATTAGCAAGAAGTAAATAGAAGGATAAGCTTTTTAACAATAATTTGTAGCAGAGATGTAAAGAAAGTCATGTGAATTATATTCATCTCTCCGCCAGAAGAAACACCTCAGAAGGCAGATCCTATAAACACATTCTAGAGGTTGAGATTATATATGTGTCCCCGTTCGTGTCCTGCGTGGGCATGTTTGCAGTTGGCATTTAGAAAGTAATAGCAGCATTAGATTGAGAGGTACAATGTGTCACTTAGAGACAAACCTTTCACTTTCTATAGGTTCATTTTAGGAAGTTAATGTCTCTCGTGGTCATTGTGTATCAGAACATTAGAAGAAAAATCTGATGTGTTCCATTTACATGACTTTCTCTATATCTCTGTAACAAATTGTTGTTAATAAGCTTATCTTTTATTTATTTCATGCTAATCGAGAAAAATTAGCAGAAATAGTCTTATTTCCTGCTTTATTGTAAATAGAAGCGAAATAAGGGAGTACCATAGGTTAAGGTGAAAGCCAAAAGCTGGTTGCTATGTGACTGATGCTCCTTTGTTTGTATGGACAGGAGTTGACAAATTCCTGTATGAGAAAAATATGTTTTTCAAAGCTGAAACCAAGAAAAAGGAATATCTCAAAAGCGATCAACTCCACGAAAAAAATGTATATGACATAAATTGTGTGTATTAACGTGCTCTACATTTTTTGTGGGTTTTAAGTTTTCTTCCATCTCTTACGGTTTAGTAGTTATGAAAAATTCATCCAGAATAAAGTGGTCTTCAGAGGCTATTCACAGAAAATTCAAAATATACATTTTATTTGTCAGGTAAATAACTTTAATATACGATATTTTAATCAAAATCGTTAGAGCCATTTTTTAGAAAATCAAAATTTGCCAAAAAAGTTCCATGTTAAGGGTAGTTTGGGGTGGGGGGATTTTTCTCAAAATCTTCGTGTCACATCCCTGGAAGATAGTAAACTTAAATAGCAAGTTTGGTATTTTACCGGCTTTTCATTTTTGAGTTATCGTGTTCACAGACACACTGATACACTGACACACACACGGACACGGACCTTTTTCTGAAAATACTTTTTTTGGATACAGGGGACCCTAAAACATATATTTCCGGTGAAATCTCGGTATCGAATGTTTGGTGGAGTGCAATACATTCCCTATACACTATGTACATAGTGAGTATAGAGAAATTAAAAACTGATGTGTTACACTCACATGACTTTCTCTAGCTACTCTACAAACTTCTTACAAAAGATCATTCTTTTTTCAACACCATGCTAATGGAGATAAACATTAACAGAATTTTATTACTTAGTGCCTTAAGAGTAGGATCGAACTAAGGGAACGCACTAGGCGAAAGTGATGGTCAAATGTTTTAAAAACTGTTGTTATGTGATTGTCATTGCAAATCGCTTCTTTTCTTGGCCACGAGTAGAACAAAAGAAAATCAGACACATCCTTTTGAGAAAAGATAAGTAGGTTCTGGACAATTGAAACCACTAAAAAGGAATACCTCGAAAAGGATAAAAATCCACGAAAAAAAATTATATGACATAACTTGTGTATTTTAACAAGATCTACATTTTTGTAAAGTAAGTTTTTGTCTATCTCTTACGGTTTACTAGTTTTACCAAATTAAACAAACTTCATCCAGAATAAACAGGTCTTTAGAAGCTATTCCCAGAAAATTCAAGATATATATTTTATTTGTGATAGATATGGCTTTAATATGTGATATTTTAATAAAAATCGTTAGAGCCATCTTTAAAAAAAATAAAATGTTTAAAGATTTTTCCATGTTAAGAGTATTTAATGCTGGGGGATTTTCTTGAAAAGCTTCGTGTCGCATCCTTGGTAGATACCAAACTTAAATACCACACCGTCTTTTCGTTTTTGAGATATGTTGTCCACAGACACACACACAAAAAGACCTCTTTCTGAAAATGCTTTTTTTTGGAATCAGGGGGTCCTAAAATATGTATTTCCGGTGATCTCGACATCGAATTTTTGGGTGGAAAACAATACTTCCTCTATCCCTATGTACATTGTACATGCAGGGCTAGTGAAAGTAAAAATTGGATTACTTTTTCGAGTTTAAGTCATAATACGAGGGCCTTTTTTTTCAATCTCCGATAGGCTATAAATAAAAGACAAGTTCATAGAAAACAATTCTTTTATTACTAGAAGTTTCATATACTTATGGCTACTTTTCAACATAATTACCGAGAATGTTGTGACAGACCCAGATTGATGAAACCTTAATTGAGATATTTTAAATAATATTTTGAATAGAAGTCATTTAATATTTTATACATTTACTGAAATTCTAGCTTAAGTTCAAGATTTAAAGGTTCACCTAGAGCTCAGGCCGGAGTAATGCTGCAAAAGTAATGCTGCAAAGACGTCAGTTTTAACCTTTAAGACTATTGACTAGTCAAAGGGCATTTACCTCCTTCTACTAAATTATAGTTGACAATTAAGAAGAAGCCTCTAAGAATTATGAATTCGGTTAGCCGCTCTTCAAGCGTGATCGCTCACCCAGTTCGGACGAGCAAGCTTATTGCGAGTAACTTTTCAGAGTAGATCTCACATCAACGCTCGAGTCCATCAACCTGGTTCTGCCACATCAAGCAAGGTAAGATGTATCGTATTTTATAATTTTCTATGTTTTGTGATGATAGCGAGCTCCCACAAATAAATAAGTTCAATAGCGAGTATGCCTCATCATCTGGTAGTGAAACCCCTCAGTCGTAACCTTATCCTGAAACCTGCAGTTGCGACATATGGTGGAGGCGCCGCTTTCTCAGTAATAAATACCCGCTTCAAAAAATGCTTACGATGCAGCCCGGAACCACTATCAATGCAGCTGTTTATTCTGAAACTTTACATTTGCGGACAGCCATTCAAAACAAACAGAAAGGAATGGTGACTTCACGAATTACGTTGATCCATGAAAACGCTCTTCCGCACACTGATGGTACAACCCATCGGCTCCTTGAACAATTTCAATGGGACATTTTCGATCATCCGCCCTACAGTCCTGACCTGGCACCCAGCGACTTTCACCTTTTCCCTGAACTGAAGACGTGGCTAGGAGGGCAGTACTTTCAAACCATGAATATCTTCAAAGCAACGCCAATGCTCATTTGAAATCATTGGCGGCAAAATCTTTTGAAGCGGGTATTGCAAAGCTTGTGCAAAGGTACGATAAATGTCTCAATCTTTTCGGTGATTATGTTGAAAAGTAACCATAGGTGTACAAAATTTTTAGTAATAAAATAATTGTTTTCTATGAACTTGTCTGATTATTTATAGCTTATCGGAGATTGAAAAAAAACATTATGTGTATAATATCATGTTTCTTGTCTAAACAATATTCTTTTTAAAACTTTAACAATGAGAGTTAGGGCCATCAGTCAGAAAAAAAAAAATATGTGTTTCATTCATATGACTTTCTCTACATTTCTGTAACAAATTATTGTTAAAAAGCTTATTCTTCTGTCTACATCATGCTAATCAGGTCGGCCCTATGTGAAACAATTGATATCCCAATCTCTCTGCTTTCCAGGAGTAAAAAAAGAGAAAGAGAAGAAAGAAGTCTTCCCTTTTGAGAAAAGTTTAATTGGCAATAGTAGAAACTAATAATCCGGAATATCTCCAAATCGGTTAACCCTACAAAAAATTAATTAATGTTAATTGTGTGTTTTAATGATACCTACATTTTTTGTGTAGTAAGTTTTGTCTAGCCCTTACGGTTAACGCAATATTCAGCAAAATTCATCCAGAAATTTTAGAGGCTGATATACATTTTATTTGTGTTGTTAATATATTTAATATACGGTATTTGAATAAAAATCATGAGGCATTTTTGAGAAAATCAACATTTTTTAATTTTTCTCCATATAAAGGATAGTTTCGTGTCGGGAGATTTTTCTCAAAATCTTCGTTTCGCATCCTTGGAAGATACTTAACTTAAATACCAAATTTGATGTTTAACGGTCTTTTCGTATTTGAACTATGCTGCCCACAGGCACACACACACACACACACACACACACACACACACACACACACACACACATACACACACACACTAACATGTTTCTAAATTTTTTTTTTTTTTTATTCAGCGGTCTCAAAAATGTATTTCCGGTGAAATTTCGGTATCGAATTTTTGGGTGGAATTCAATTCTTCCTCTATACACTATGCACATAGTACGTGTGGAGAAAGTAAATAATACACGAAAATTGAATCATGTAAAGCGTAGTTTAGGGTTGGAAGACTTCCTTGAAAATCTTCGTGTCACATGTTTAGATGGTGTTAAATTTAAATACCAAGTAGCATTTAATTGAATTTTCGCTTTTACTTTCTCTAGCACAAAGTACATAGATAGAGAAGGTATTGTATTTCACCCAAAAATTTGATACCGAGAGTTCACCTGAAATATATGTTTTAGGCTCCCCTGTATCCAAAAAGAGTATTTCAAGAAAAAATTCCGCGCGCGCGCGTGCGTGTGTATATGTGTGTATCTATGTGTCCGTATGAGCGTGTGTCAGTTTATCCGTGTGTCTATGAACACGATAACTCAAAACGAAAAGTCAGTAAATACTAAACTTGGTATTCAAACTTAGTATATTCTAGGAATGCGACACGAAGCTTTTGAGAAAAATCTACCCACCCCAAACTACTCTTTAAATGGAAAAATTTTCAAAAATTTTGATTTTCTTAAAAATGACTAACGATTTTGATTAAAATCTCTTATATTTAAGATATTTATATGCCAAATAAAATGTAAATCTTGCATTGCCTTTAAAGACCTCTTTATTATGGATGATTTTTATTGAAGTTTGCATAACTGGTAAACTGTAAGAGATAGATAAAATGTTACAATACAAAAAATGTATATTACAAAAAAACAAACACTTCTTTCAACAAGTCGTGGGCTCGAATCTCGTTTAGGGTGAATTACCCGGATAAGGTTTTTACGGGGTTTTCCCTTATTCTGAGAAGACGAATGTCGAGTAACTTTAAGCTCCATGGTCCCCAAGATCATTTGAGCATCATTTCACCAATTTCATTCATCGTCCGATATAGCCAACCAGGTTAAAGGACGTTAAACTGTGAAGAAGAAAAAATGAATCCAAAGAACCTGTAATACAGGCTGTTTCAAAACGACACCAAACGCAATCGATTAGCTTACACCTTGACTTGTCCCAAACTTGATGTCGCAACTTTCAAACTCTTCTATTTAAAGTTGTATGTGTGTTTAAAATCGCTCACATTTGGGATTAGGCAGCGAAAGAACAACGGTTGTCATACGCCACGTAAACAACCTCAGAACGTGTTGTACGAAACACATAACAAAACCCATATGCTACGTTTCCCATTACTAAGGTGACCTGTGTCGCGCCGGCGTGTCTATCAAACCTAGCCTACACCACGCGACTGGGACCTTCGCTACCAACCGGCTTCTCTCTTGGTACGAGTCATTTGGTTATGTACGACTGCCTAATCCATGGTGATTTTATTGCAGTTTTTGTATGCGCCGAATCATACCCGTCAATCAAACCTAAAAACCACCCTCACCAAGGCATTCCCGTACTTCAATGCATGAACTGTATTAATGTCAAGTCCGTCCGTCTCACGCAGCCAAGAGAATGTTTATATTCCTGAGTATTTTGTGTACACGATAGCTTCAAGAATAAGGTCAAGTCAGTCCGTCCGCATTGTCACCAACTAAACCAAACCATAACCACCTCACAAACTCACTAATAACCCAGTACTCCTGGGTGCTGCTCAGACCTAGGTATGAGTAGCACCCAGAATTTCCCGTACTTGCCTGTGCGCGTGTGCGCCAAGCCAGGAAGTCTGTCCGTCACTAACCGGGGTGCTCAGCGGAACCCGAACGCTAACCTAGCATTACACTAACAAGCACCCCTTGCTCTTGCATGTTTCGCATGTTCTAGCCTAACAGCATGTGCATGGGGAGACGATGTAGCTTCCGATGATGATCGTCGGGTGTGGGGCCGCCCCTTTTAAAAAAAAAAGAAGCCGAATTTAGAGCTGAAAGTTATATTCACGTATCACGTGCGGTATGACCAAAAGGTGCACATCTTCGTTTGGTGTCGTTTCGAAACAACCTGTATATGTTTGTCGCAAAAGGCGTGGACACCCCTGGTGCGGCGCTGTGGGTCCTCGGCAGCGAAAGTGGACAGTTAA
Source organism: Hymenopus coronatus (assembly GCA_030762935.1). Lineage (NCBI taxonomy): Eukaryota > Metazoa > Arthropoda > Insecta > Mantodea > Hymenopodidae > Hymenopus > Hymenopus coronatus. Next base: position 43,910,171 of record CM060899.1, read on the forward strand.
GTACCTCAATCAGGTGTCATGGTGAGGGAAGCAATTTCCGCGGCTTTAGTCCGCTTTAGTTCACAAAGCGACCTGATGAGTCGATGACATGATACCTAACAAATTATATACTTGCTGCTTCATTAAGCGCTTTTTATTTCTGTTTTGATGGCCGGGATCTTCATTACTACACACAAAACGACCTAAAAAAGCGACTAGTCGTCCTAAGTAAAAATCACCTGTGGATATTAACGACAAGATACTCTGTTGTTTAAAAATTGAACTTTACCTTAATCGCTGAATATAATAAATTTTAATGATGCCTTTACACGTCGAGCCAAGAATTAACACATGATATGCCAGTTTATGTTAAACCTACATAATTCTTATGAATAGTTCATACATAGAAGCGTTAATTTATCATGCACAATTTACTACCTGTTAATTCTTTTGTTCTGTGCCATTTAATTTTAGGAAATATTTGTTTAGCAACTCTAGCACGTATACACAATATACATCCGTGGACAAAAAATCTGATGTGTACCATTCACATGACTTTCTCTATATCCCTGCAACTAATTATTCTTAAAAAGATTATACTTCTATTTACTTTATGCTAATCAGAAAAATTTAACAGAAATAGTCTTATTACTTGCTTCCTTGTAAGTAGAAGCGAAATAAGGGACTACCATAGGTTAAAATGATAGTCAAAAGCTGGTTGCTATATCAATGAAGTTCCTTTGTTTATATGGATAAGAGTTGACAAGTTCCTGTATGAGAAAAGTACAAGTTTTTCATAGCAGAAACCAAAAATAAGGAATGTCTCAAAAACGACGAACTCCACGAAAAAAATGTATATAACATGAAGTGTGTGTTTTAACGTGCTCTACATTTTTTGTGCAGTAAGCTTTTGTCCATCTCTTACGGTTTAGCAGTTATTCAAAATTCAGTAAAATTCAACCAGAATAAACTACTCTTCAGAGGTTATTCCCAGAAACTTCAAGATATACCTTTTATTTGTCAGGTAAATATCTTTAATATACGAAATTTTAATCAAAATCGTTAGAGCCATTTTTGAGAAAATCAAAATTTTCGAAAAAAGTTCCATGTAAAGGGTAGTTGGGGGTGCGGGGATTTTTCTCAAAATCTTCATGTCGCATCCCTGGAAGATACTATACTTAAATGCCAAGTTTGGTATTTTACCGACTTTTCGTTTTTGCGTTATCGTGTTCGCAGACACATTAACGCATGGACACACTGACAAAACGGACACACACACACACACACACACGGACCTTTTTGTGAAAATGCTTTTTTTGGATATTGGGGACCCTAAAACATATACTTCCGGTGAAATCTCGGTATCGAATTTTTAGGTAGAGTGCAACACCTTCTCTATACACTATGTACATAGTGCGTATAGAGAAAGTAAAAATCTAATGTATTCCATGTATATCATGTTCGCTAGCTTTTCCGTAAAGAAACATTTTACTCAAAACATTAATCTGTTATCTACATCATATTAATCAAGATAAACATAAGCAGAATTAGTCTTATTTAGCCTATTACTAGCTCCTTGTAAGTAGAAGGGAAATAAGAAAATGCACAGCCTAAATCTATAATCTCGTCCTTTAAAAGCTGGTCGCTATGTGAAACAATTGAAATTCTAATCTGTTTGCTTGCCAGGAATACACAAATAAGAAACGAGAAGAATGATGTTTTCCCGTTTGAGAAAATAAGAGTCTAAAATTGAAACCAATAATCGGGAATATCTCGAAAACGGTTAAAAAAAAAAAAAAAAAAAAAAAAAAAAAAAAAAAAAAAAAAAAAAAAAAAGTAGGTATATGACATACGTTGTGTGTTTTTGAAATCTACATTTTTGTGTAGTAAGTTTTTGTACATTTCTTAGGGTTTTCCAGTTATATAAAAGTCATCCAGAACGAATAGTTCTTCAGAGGCTATAACCAGAAAATAAAAATAAAAATATGTCATAAAAATATCCTAAACAAAATTGTTAGAACCATTTTTGAGAAAATCAAAATTTTCGAAAAATGTTCCATGTATAGGGTAGTTTGAAGTGGTGGGATTTTCTTGAAGATCTTCGTGTCGCAACCTTGGAAGGTACCAAACTTAAAATATATCATGTTTGGTATTTTTGTTTTTGAGGAATGCTTTCACAGACACATACGCACACCTTTTTCTAAAAATACTTTTTCTGGATTCAGGAGGACATAAAACAGGTATTTCCGGTGAAATCTCGGTATCGAATTTTTGGTTGTATTGCAATACCTACTTGTAGGTGTAGAGGAAGTAAAATTTCAGTGCCATAGCCGGAATTTGAACCACGGATCTCTCTATCGCTCCAATCACTGGGCTACAATGGCAACATGCCGACAGGGTATTAAATTCTTCAACTGACTCACTGTTTCCCAGTAAAACACAAGGTGATCTCAAATTATTTTGAAATGACAAACCCCAATGGCGACTTACAATGTTCTAAGCACTTTAAAGCCCTGGGCCAAGTCATTTGCAAGTCAGTTGAGGAATTTAATGTCGTACTGGCATGTTTGCATGGTAGCTCAGTGATTAGATCGATTGGTTAGACACCGGAGGATCCGTTGCTCAAAACCCTGCTAAGGCATTGAATTTTTACTTTCTCTAGCCCGTATGTACAATGTACATGGATAGTGAAGGTGTTCTATTGTATTCCACCCAAAAATTCGGTGTCGAGATATCACAGGGGTCCCCTGAGTCCGGGAAAGGCATTTTTTAAAAAAGAAAGGTCCGCGAGTGTGTGTCTGTGGAGAACAAAGCTCAAAAACGAAAAGACCGATAACTACCAAACTTAGTATTTAAGTTTGGTATCTTTTAAGGATGCGACACGAAGATTTTCAAGCAAATCCCCCCACTCCCAACTACCCTTTACATGGAACATTTTTCGAAAATTTTTATTTTCCCAAAAATGGCTCCAACTATCTTCAAATTTCTGGGAATATCCTCTGAAAAAATGTTTATTCTGGATGAATTTTGTATAACTACAAACCCGAAAGAAATGGACATAAACTTACCACAAAAAAAAATGTAGATCTCGTCAAAACACAGATAAACGTGGAGATAACCGTTTAGGGGATGTTCCTTATTCGTGTCAATGTTAAAGTAACTTATACAGGAAGTGTCCGTTTTTCTTTTGTTCTACTCCTGGCCAAGCAAAGAAGCGATTTGCAATGACAATCGCATAACGATAGCTTAAAACATTTGACTATCTCGTCATCCTAGTGCATTCCCTTAGCTCCTTTGTACTTATAAGGAATTAAGTAATAAGAACATTCTGCTTACGTTTATCTCGATTAGCATATATTAGAAAGAAGAATAATCTTTTATAAGAAGCTTGTAGAGCAGCTAGTGAAAGTCATGAGAGTTTAACACATCAGATTTTTTTCAGTTTGACTCTACTTTAACACAATTAAATTTATACTAAATGATGGAATATCTTTACATGTCTAAAAACTTCTGAAAACAGGATCAAGACCTCGGCTTTAGTTGAAAACAATTGAAGATCGTTCTTATGGGCGAGCATTTTAAAATGTCGGATTTTACAGCGCACGGACGCAAGTTATTTTTCCCCGTCACCTTTTTCATAACGAGGCAGAAGAATCTCCTCATTGGCTGATATCGTATTCATCCCTATCAAAACCACGCCTTTTCATTCGCATTCAAAAGAGCTCCACCCCAAAGTTCGATTTTTCTCCTTTAACGTTGCTCCACCGCCCGTCCGTCCATCCATCCATCCCCTTTACCCCGTTCGTCCCAATAAAAAAACGCGCGTACACACACGGACGTGGAACAGAAAAGGAGAGTATCGAAAAGACAAGGGGGGTAACTATTGATATTCTATCCCGAAGTTTAACAAATGCGCATATTGGATGGCGCATAAGTTGGTATGGGCGTGCGCAGAGCGTATCTAGTTCGAATTTCAAAACCCTCACGGAAAGAGAGAAAAGAAAAGGGGGAAAACGACGAAAGGTCATGACCCCGACCTCGCCAGTCGTGGGGTGTGGTGGTAAAGCTTTTTTTATGCGCAATATATCGACATTCCGCGGTTATTGCAGTTATTTTATTCTTCGGCCTCCGCAGTAGTCCGCTTCTTATAGCGCGTGGCCTCCGTCCCTAGCTTGAGCGATTTAATTCTTGTACAGGGTACTATTTCATAATGGTCACAAACTTTGTCAATTTTAGGCTTTGTAATTTGTAAAAATCTCACATAACTTTCTCTACCTGCTCTACAAACTTCTTACAAAAGATTCTTCTTCTTACTACACAATACTAATCGAGATAAACATTAGCAGAATGTTCTTATTACTTAGCTTTTACCAGTAGAAGGGAACCTATGGAAGGCACTAAACTAAACTGATAGTCAAATGTTTTAAAATCTATCGTTATGCGATTGTTATCGCAAATCGCTTCTTTGCTTGACCGGGAGTAGAACAAAAGAAAGACGGGCATTTCCTGTTTGAGAAAAGTATACGCACTTGACAATTGAAACCAATAACAAGAAATATCTCGCAAACGATTACCTCCACAACAAAAAGGTAAAGAACATAAAGTGTTTATTTTGACGAGATCTACGTTTTTTTTTTTGTGCCATAAGTTATGTCTATCTCTTTCGGTTTATCAGTTATGCACAATTATATAAAAGTCATCCTAAAGAGGTCTTCAGCAGCTACTCTAAGAACATTCAATACGTTTTATTTCTCATGAAAATATCGGCAATTATACCTTATTTTATTCAAAATAATTAGCCATTTTTTATAATTTTTTTTTTAAATTTTGTCCATGTAAAGGCTAGGTTGGGAGATTTTTATCAAAATATTCGACTCGCATCCTTGGGAGATTCTAAACTTAAATACCAAGTTTGGTATTTTACTGACCTTCGTTTTTTTTTGTTTTTTTTATAGTGCTAACAGGCACACAAACACACTTGTACACTAATATGCAAATTGACCCTTTTCTAAAACTCTGATGTGATCCATTCACATGACTTTCTCTTCATCCCTGCAACAAATTATTTAAAAAAAATTATTCTATCTTCTTCATGCTAAGCCAGATAAACATTAGCAGAGATGGTCTAATTACTCGCTTCTGGGTAAGTAGAAGGAAAATAAGGGAGCACGATAGGCTAAAGCAATGGTCAAATCTTTTAAATAAGAGGTACGTCCAGAAAGTAAGTTCCGTTTCAATTTATCTCCGCTACAGCGCTGCGATCGCAGTTCCGCACATGCGCGGTAGACGCTCTGTATCAAGCAGAAGAAACGTCCGCCATTTTGAGATCGCTCTCAGCCACATACGCTTTGTTGTGCTTGTTTACAATGTCGGTGTTGATTGAAAATCCCGCCGCTTGTGAAATAAGATCTGTGATTCGTTTTCTGAATGCTAGGAAAGTTAAACCAATTGAAATTTATCGGCAAATTTGAGAAGTTTACGGACAAAATGCGATGAGTGATTCAATGGTGAGAAGATGGGTCCGACAGTTCAATGAAGGACGTAGTGAGGTGCATGATGAAGAACGAAGGGGCGTCCATCTTTGGTTACAGAAGAACTGGTTCACGCGATTGATGACAAGATCCAGGAAAACCGCAAGTTTACAATTAGTGCTCTCGCTATGGAATTTCCCCAAAGCTCACGATCACTAATTCATGAAATTGTTACCGAAAAACTGACACTTCGTAAAAGGTGTTGTTTTTCTTCACGACCACACACTGCAAATGTGACGAAAAACCTCCTACAGGGATTTGGCTGGAACGTGTACAGCCCTTACCTCGCTCCTAGCGACTTTCATCTGTTCTTACATCTCAAGTCTTTCCTTGGCGGTCAACACTTCAACAATGACGAAGAGCTGAAAGAAAATGTTTCCAACTTTTTGAAGACACAGGCGGCAAACTTCTATGAAGAAGGTATACAAAAACTTGTGGCACGCTTTGACAAATACCTGCAAATTGTTGGCAGTTATGTGGAAAAGTAGTTTAGGAGTTGTAGAATTTTGTGCAATAAATAATTATTCTGTATCTGTACACAATTTAATTTTATTACCAAACGGAACTTACATTCTGGACGTACCTCGTATTTAATATTTCTGTTATCTATGCCCTGTATAAACTATTATCTGCAAAAAATAAAATAAAAATATCTGATGTGTTCCATTCACATGACTTTCTCTACATTTCTGCAACAAATTATTTTTAGAAAGCTAATGCATCTATTTACTTCATGCTAATGGATAACAAACTAGTAGAAATAGCCTTATTACTTGCTTCCTTGTAAGTAGAAGCGAAATAGGTTAAAGTGATAGTCAAAAGCTGGTTGTTAGGTGACTGAAGTTGCTGTGTATGAACAAGAGTTGACAAAATCCTGTGTGAGAAAAGTATACGTTTCTTAAAATTGAAACCAAAAACAAGGAATATCTTAGAAACGATCAACTCCATGAAAAACATGTATATAATGTATAGTTCCACGTAAAGGGTATTTGGGGAGGAGGGATTTTCTTAAAAATCTTTGTGTTGCATCCTTGGAAGATACCAAACTTAAATACCAAATTTGGTATTTAATGGTATTTTCGTTTTTGAGCTATGCTACCCACACACACATACATACATACATACATACATACATACATACATACATACATACATACATACATACATACATACATACATACATACATACATACATACATACATACATACATACATACACGGACATTTTTCTAGATTTTTTTTTTTTTTTTTTTTTTTTTTTTGCGATTCAGGGTATCCCAAAACATATACTTCCAGTGAAATCTAGGGTCGAAATTTGGGTGCATTACAATACCTTCTCTATGCACTATGTACATGGTATATATAGAGACAGTAAAAATATATACGATATACATTGTGTGCTTTAACAAGATCTACATGTTTTATGTATTATGTTTTTGTCTATCTATTACGGTTTACCAGTTATGCAAAAGTCACCGAAAATGAAGAGGTCTTCAGAGCCTATTCCCTAAGAACTAAAGATATAAATTGCATTTGTAATGTAAATATATTTTATATACGGTTTAGAGTCATTTTGGAGAAAATAAAAATGTTCGTAATTTTTCCATGTTGAGGGTAGTTTGGGATGGAGGGTTTTTTTTTCTCAAAATCACCGTGTCGCAAGCTTGGAAGATGCTAAACTTGAATACAAAGTTTGGTACTTCACCGACTTTTCGTTTTTGAAATACACATACACTCCACCTTTTAATAAAAATCTGATGTGTTCCATTCACATGACTTTCTCTACATTTCTGCAACAAATTATTGTTAACAAGCATATGCTCATATTTACTTCATGCTAATAAGAAAAAAATAGCAGACGTAGGATTGTTGCTTGCTAAGTTTTAAGTAGAAGCGAAATAAGGAGCACCATAGCTTAAAGTGATAGTTAAAAGCTGGTTACTATGTGACTGAAGTACCTTTGTATGGACAGGAGTTGACAAATTCCTAAAGTATAAGTTTTTCAAAGCTGAAACCAATAAAAATGAATATCTCAAATACGATCAATTCCATGAAAAAAATGTGTATAATATAAATTGTGTGTTTTATGTGCTCTATATTTTTTGTGTGGTAAGTTTTTGTCCATCTCTTACGGTTTAATAGCTATATAAAATTCTGTAAAATTCATTCCGAATAAAGTAGTCTTCTGAGGCTCTTCCCAGAAAATTCAAGATATACATTTTATTTGACATGTAAATATCTTAAATATAAGAGATTTTAATCAAAATCGTTTAGAATAATTTTTGAAGAAACCAAGATCTTCGAAAAACGTTTCATCTAAAGAGTCGTTGGCGGTAGGGGAATTTTCATGAAAATCTTCGTGTCGCATCCTTGGAAGATACCAAACTTAAATACCAAGTTTGGTATTTAACGGAATTTTTGTTTTTGAGCTATGGTTTCCACAGACACACACACGGACCTTTTTCCAAAAATGTATTTTTTTAATTAAGGGGGACCCAAAACTTGTATTTCCGGTGAAAGTTCGGTATTGAATTTTTGGATGGAATACAATACCTTCTCTATACACTATGTACATAGTACGTATAGAGAAAGTAAGAAGATGGCGTTCCATTTGAGATTTATACGTGTAGGTCTGATTGCGAAACGGAATGCTTTCACAAAACGAATTCTTTGTGTTAACTATAGCTTTACTTACTAGAGAATAACTACAACCAATTACATGTTTTAATAATGCAAATCAAAGTGTACTTAAATATTTTGTATTACTCGAGAGCTAAAAAGACTATTGCATCATATTACATAATTCCGAATGATAACTTGTTACTAACTTATATATACTACTACTTCATGCAGTAAACAGCTTTTAAATCCGAATGAAAAATCGAATAATTCGATAGTCCATTCTCAGTATGTATCTGAACAGTTTCAGCTGTCGAAAACATTCGATAGCGTTCATTACTACTGTAAAGAAACGTGCAATTGTTGATGTTAATTATGGAATCTTCACCCTGCTGAATTTTAACCCCTTAACTGGTAATAGTAATTCCATTGCATTGACTTACAATCTAACTTACTTTTTGTTTGTGGTAGGCAGTTGCTTACGGACTAATGAAGTCAAGGTAAAGATAATAAAATGGTCGAGTTTTAAAACCGGATGGATACGCTGAAAAACTTAAGAATACTGACTTTATTCTATGTCTATAACAATAAATGTACAATTAGTTAGGGGTTTATTATAGTTCATATATATACATACAGTAAAGTAGGCAAAACACGTGGGTACCTTAAGTTATCAGCACTGAATGTAAGAAATACTACTTTCCACCATGACAGCATGAATGTGTAGTGAATTAAAACAAATTATTCCATTCACATTACTTTCTCTACGTCTTTGCAATAAGGTATTCTTAAAAAGCGAATGCTTATTTTTACTTCATGCCTAATCGAGAAAAAATTAGCAGAAATAGCCTTATTACTTGCCTCCATGTAATAGAAGCCAAATAAGGAAGTTGCTCATGCTAAAGTACTATTCAAAAGCTGGTTGCTATGTGGCTGAAGGTATTTTGCTTGTATGGACAGGAGTTGACAAATTTCCGTAAGAAAAAAGTATAGGTTTTTTAAAGATGAAACAAACAAAAAGGAATACCTCTAAAACGACCAACTCCACGAAAAAATGTATAAACATAAATTGTGTGTTTTATCAAGCTCAACATTTTCTGTAAAGTAAGTTTTTGTCCATCTCCTACGGTTTGCCAGTTATGCAAAACTCTTTAAAATTCATCCAGAATAAATTAGTCTTCAGAGGCTATTCCCACAAAGCTCAAGATATACATTTTATTTGTCAGGTATATATCTTTAATATACGATATTTTAATCAAAATCGTTAGAGCCACTTTTGGGAAAATGAAAATTTTCGAATTTTTTTTTCATGTAAAGGGTAGTTTGGGGTGGGGGGATTTTTCTCAAAATCTTCGTGACGCATTTCAGCAAGATACTAAACTTAAATACGAAGTATATTTTCTAAAAATATGTTTATTCAGGGTATCTCAAAACATGTATTTCTAGTGAAATCTCGGTATCAAATTTTTGGGTACATTATCATACCTTCTCTATACATTGTATACATAGTACATGTAGAGAAAGTAAATACACCATCGTTGAAAAAATAATTTATTTTAATAATTCTACGTATCTCCAGGAATACTTCACACCTTTATGTGTTCCTATTATCAGGGTTTGCTATATCCAATAAAATTAAAAAAATAAATAAATAAAAAATCATGCATGACTTAAAGATTAATTCTGGATTGAATGACTATTATAATGATGGTGAAATAAATTATTAATAATAATAATAATAATAATAATAATAATACTTTTTTTCACAACACTAAGATATGTATTGTATGCATGGCAGAAAATATATGTAGATGTGCAGTAAAATGTTGATATATTACATAACAATTGCTACTCCCAAAGTTATACTCTAAAAAACTAAATAAAAAAAACACAGTTTAATATAATATATTTAAAACCACTGATGGATGTGCGTTTCCAACTTTTAAAACTAATATTAACATTATTTTAAACAAATTCGCACAAATATTCTAAATTAGGTATCAGGAGAATATGAAGTTGCAGAGGTGGCTTCCAACGGCTGGTAAAAAAAAATGAACAGCGCTCCGACTCCCTCGCGTCGCATTGTTTTATAAACGTTTAAACCTCGGATTCCATGCTGTTGTTCGTAACTTGGCTATGTTAATTTGGCATAGGTGTTTATTTACTTAAGTAATGAAAGAACTAAGCGCGAAACTGCTTTAGCATAACTTCTAAACGTAATTCTGTGTCAGTTATGAAATTTCCTTTATACATTTAAAATGTTTGTGATCATTTAAACGTTCACTCAGTAACAGAAACAACAGCCAAACGCTGAAATAAACTTCTGCAAGAAATCAATAAAGCTACCATGTAGGAAAGGAATCAATTACCTCTGCGCCGCTTTAACCGGATACATCAGCGGAAAGCTTAAGCAGAAAAATCTGATGCATTCACATGACTTTCTCTAGCTTTTCCACGAACAAACTATTATCCTTCTTTCTACACATGCTAATCGAGATAAACATTAGCAGAACGTTCTTATTACTTAGTTCCTTATAAGTAGAAGCCAGCTAAAGGAATGCGATATGCTAAAGTGATAGTCAAATGTTTTAAAAGTTGTTGCTATGCGGGTCATTGAACTTTGCTTCTTTACTTGGCCAGGTGTAAAACAACTGAAACACGGGCAACCTCCTGTCTGAGAAAATAGTTTATTTTAAACTGAATACAATAACAAGGAATATCTCGAAAATGGTCAACTCCACAAAAAAATGTTTAGGATATAAAATGTGTGTTTTAATAGGAACTACATTTTTATGCAGCAGGTTTTAGTCTATCTCTTACGGTTTACCAGTTACGTGAAAGCATCCAGAATGAAGAGGTATTCTCAGGTTATACCCAGGAAATTCGAGATATACATTTTGTCATGTAAAGGAAGTCAACTTTCGTTTCATCGCTTTTGTTTTAATTCCGAAAGAACAGAATGACAACTTTTGAAAGATTTGACTATAGCTTTAGCCTAGTGCTTTTCCTTGTTTCCCTACTACTTACAAGGAAGCTAGTAATAGATAAGACGGTTTCTGCCAATAGTTATTTCGAGAAGCATTGCGTAGATAAAAAATAATCTTTTGTAAGCAAAGTTTGTTTGTGGAATAGCTAGACCAAGTCATGGGAATGGAACACATAAGATTTATTTAACTTCAATGGTCATATCGGGGATTTGACTTGAGAAACAACTCGCATTACTGTAGGTTCAGAACATTAGGTTAATAATTTTTAATTTCTCTACGCGTACTACTTATGGAGAAGGAATTGCATTACACTAAAAAATCCTATGCCGAGATTTAACCGGAAATACGTGTTTTAGGGCCCCCTGTAGCATTTTTAGAAAAAGGTCTGTGTGTGTTCGTGTGGCTGTGAACACGATAGCTCAAAAATGAAACGCCGGTAAAATACCAAACTTGGTATATAAGTTTAGTATCTTACAGGGATGCGACACGAAGATTTTGAGAAAAATGCCCCCACCCAAAACTATCCTTTACATGTCAAAATTTTCGAAAATTTTGATTTTCTTAAAAATGACCGTAACGATTTTGATTAAAATGCCGTATGGCAAATAAAACGTATATTTTGAATTTTTTGGAACAAGTTTATTCTGAATGAATTTTGCTGAATTTTGCTTGAATGCTAAGAGACGGACAAAAACTTACTACACAAAAAATGTAGATCACGTTAAAACATATAAAATTTTTGCCCTATCGATTTCTTCGTTGAATTCACCATTTCTGAGATATACCTTGTTATTTGTTTCAGATTTAAAATAATTAAAACTTTTCTCACTAGCTGTAAACTCTTGGCCCTGCTTAGAAACGGATCTCATCCACATGGCAACCAGCTTGTAAAAGATTTGACTATCGTTTTAGCCTATTGTATTCCCTTACTTTCCTTCTACTTACAAGGAAGCAAATAATTAAGACAATTTCTGTTAAACTTTATCTCGATTTTCATAAAGTAGATTGAAGTGTATTCTTTTTAACAATAATGTCTTACAGCGATGCATAGAAAGTCATGTAGCACATCAGATTTTTATATTATTAAACACACGCTCATTCTCTATTACATTCATACTTCCAGACTCTGTGGGGGATAAGGAATAATTCTGAATAAAGAAAAGGTCCCCGCCTTAGCCGGGAACCGAACCCAGGACCCTCGGGTGAGAAGTCAGCTCGCTGACTACTCGACTACGGAGGCAGTCATTTTTACTTTCTCTACACGTACTATGTACATAGTGTATAAAGAAGGTATTGTAACGCACCCAAAAATTCGATACCAAGATTTCACCGGAAATACATGTTTTGGGCCAACCTGAAGCCAAACAAAGCATTTTTGGAACAAGGTCCTGTGTGTGCGTGTGTGTGTGTGTGTGTGTGTGTGTCTGTGGGCAGCATAGCTCAAAAACAAAAATACTCTTATATACCAAACTTGGTATTTAATTTTTGTATCTTCCAAGGATGCGACACGAAGATTTTCGAGAAAATCCACCTGCCCTCAACTACCCTTTACATGGAAAAATGTCTAACATTTTGATTTTCTCAAAAATGGCTGTAACGATTTTGATTTAAATCTCTTATATTTAAGATATTTACATGACAAATAAAATATATACCTTGAATTTTCTGTGAATAGCCTCTAAAGACCTCTTTATTCTGGATGAATTTTGCCGAATTTCGCTTTAACTGCTAAACCGTAAGAGATAGACTAAAGCTTACAATGAAAAAAAATGTAGATCTCCTAAGAACATAATTTATGTCCTTTACGTTTTTGTTGTGGAGTTAACCGTTTCCGAGATATTCCTTGTTGTTGGTTTCAGTTTTAAAATACTTAGAAACCTTTATCATACTGGAATTTATTAACACCGGGTCACGCAAAGAAACGGATTTCAATTCCATAGCAACCACATTTTAAAACATGTGTCTGTCGGTTTAGCCTAGTGTATTCCCACATTTCCCTTCTACTTATAAAGGAACTAAGTAATAAGACCGTTTCTGCTAATGTTTTAGTATTAAATGGATAGAAGAATAAGCTTATTAACAATAATTTGTTACAGAGATCTAGAGAAAGTCATGTGACTGCAGCACATCTGACTTTTTTTAAAATTGTTTGTTATTCCGTCAGATTTTCTAACTTTTGATATAGCTTCAGTTCTAGGTTAACATTTCTTACAATGCCAAAAGAAAAAATATGTTATTTTACTGGCACAGTTTTCTAATTACGTTTTCTTTACATATACCCCATTGGCCACAGCAAGATACAACCGAATCTGCAGAGCATAAAGAAGTTTTAATGCAGTTCATATCGTACCTATGCTTACGATGGCGTTTTAGAACTATAATATTTAAGAACAATTTCTTCCAGTCAATAAAGGAACATATTATACAAAGATAGCAGTCGATTAGCTTACACTATGACTTGTCCGAAACTTTATATCGGAACTTTCAAAGTTTTTAAAGTTTTATGTGTATTTAAAAATCGCACACATTTGAGATTGGGCAGTGAAGGAACAACGACACATAAACAACCTCAGACCGTGTTATACGAAACATACAACAAAACTCACATGTTACGTTTGTCCATTACTAAGGTGACCTGTGCCTCGCCGGTGTGTCTATCAAACCTTCGCTACCAACCGGTATCTCTCTTGGAGTGGGCCAGGCACGTGCCATTTGGTTATGTACGACTGCCTAATCCATGGTGATTGTATGGCATATTTTGTATGTGACGAATTTAGAGCTGAAAATTATATTCACGTATGGTATCCACGTCTACATTTGGTGTCGTTTTGAAACATCCTGTATATCGCATGGCTCTTGAGGCTTTTTCACGAAGTATCTTGTATGACTTGCGTTACATTTTCTTCTTCTAGCTTCGTTGTTCAATTTACTCTTGCTTTCTTATCCTCTATTCTCCTATAGAATCCATTTCTCGATGTGCTGTCGTATTCCTGAAAGGCGCATTATTACGATATCAATATGTTTGTCCCTCCATGCATTGCTATGATTGAATTCTCCTTCAGCCATTAAATCGAAGTATGTCAGGCTTTTGTACTGCACGCTGCGATTCTTTTGTGATACAACCGTGGACTGTTTCATAAACTTACGTCGAGGAGCTCTCAACAATGGAGTATTGCCGCATATCTTACGTCATCGTGTGGTCATAGAGAATGTAGAACGCTTTTATTCGAGCGCCATCCAGAAAGTGACTATATAAATAATAACGAATGATATCAACTCAAAATTCCATTCACAAAGTCACAGTACCTTACTCTATTTCTCAACGTATCGTCGTTACTATCAAGATATTCCATGCAGATGCTACACTCTTCTACCACCAAAGATAAGCTTATTCTTCTATTTACTTCATGTTAATCGAGAAAAAAGTTAGCAGAAATAGTCTTATTACTTACTTCCTTGTAAGTAGAAGCGAAATAAGGGAGTATCATAGGTTAAAGTGAAGTCAAAAGCTGGTTGCTATGTGACTGATGTTCCTTTGTTTGTATGGACACGAGTTGACAAATTCCTGTATGAGAAAGTACAAGTTTTTCAAAGCTGAAACTAAAAACAAGGAATATCTAAAAAAAAAAAAAAAACGATAAACTACTCGAAAAAAATGTATATAACATAAAGTGTGTGTTTTAATGTGCTTTACATTTTTTGTGTGGTAAGTTTTTGTCTGCTTCTTACGGCTTAGCAGTTATGCAAAATTCATCCAGAATAAAGTAGTCTTCAGAGGCTATTCCCAGAAAATTCAAGATGTACATATTATTGGTCAGGTAAATATCGTTAATACACGATATTTTAATCAAAATCGTTAGAGCCATTTTTGAGAAAATCAAAATTTTCGAAAAAAGTTCCATGTAAAGGGTAGTTGGGAGTGGGGGGATTTTTCTCAAAATCTTCGTGTCGCATTCCTGGAAGATACGAAACTTAAATACCAAGTTTGGTATTTTACCGACTTTTCGTTTTGAGTTATCGTGTTCACAGACACATGGACACACGGACACACACACACACACACACACACACACACACACACACACACACACACACGGAGCTTTTTGTGAAAATCCTTTTTTTGGATATTGGGGACCCTAAAACATATATTTCCGGTGACATCTCGGTATCGAATTTTTGGTGGAGTGCAATACTTTTTCTATACACTTTCACTATGTACATAGTGCGTATGGAGAAAGTAAAAAGCATTTGCTTAGGCAATTTCTATATCAAGTACCTTTGCTTTCTCTAGAGAAAGTACTGTATTCCATCCAAAATTTCAATACCAAGATTTTACTGCAAATATATGCTTTGAGACTCCTGAATCAACCCCTGCTCTACAAACATCTTATAAAAAATCTTATGTGTACCATTCACATGACTTTCTCTACATCTCTGCAACAAATTACTCTTAAAAAGCTTATCTATTTACTGCATGTTAATCAGACTAAAATAGCAGAAATAATCTTATTACTTGGTTCCTTGTTGCTATGTTTGCTTTGTTCCTTGCTGGTTGCTATGTCACTGAAGTTTCTTTGTTTGGAAGCAGTTGACAAATTCCTATATGAGAAAAGTATAGGTCTTCATAGCAGAAACCAAAAACAAGGAATGACTCAAAAACGATGACTCCACGAAAAAAATGTATATAACATAAATTGTGTGTTTTAACGTGCTCTACATTTTTTGTGGAGTAAGTTTTTGTCCATCCCTTACGGTTTAGCAGTTATTCAAAATTCCGTAAAATTCATCCAGAATAAACTACTCTTCAGAGGCTATTCCCAGAAAATTCAAGATATACATTTTATTTGTCAGGTAAATATCTTTAATATACGGAATTTTAATCAAAATCGTTAGAGCCAATTTTGAGAAAATCAAAATTTTCGAAACAATGTGTGTATAGAGAAAGTATAGAGAAAGTAAAAATGAGATATTTTCCGTTTTACTCCATACTAATGTATATAAGCATTAGCAAAATTATTTTATTCCCTAGTTCCTAATATGTCAAATCAGTTTAGCCTAACGTATTCCCTTATTTGCCTCCTACTTAGAAGGAAACAAGTATTAAAACCAATTCTGCTAATGTTTATCTTGATTAGCACGACATAGATAAAAGAACAGTAAGAAAAATTTGTTTGTGCAGCAGCTAAGAGAGTTATGTGAATGGAATACATCAGAATTTTGCATACAAACCACGTGTAGGACACAAGTGACACCACAAGTCAGTTGAGGACTTTAATGCTGTAGTGGGATATTGCCATGGTAGCTCAGTGGTAGGAGCAATCGGCTAGAGACCGGGAGTTCCGTGGGTTAAATCTCGGCTTTGGTATTGCATTTTTCAGATGACTCTTTCTATCCAACTTTTTTTTTTGTAGGTTAATGGCCTTTAACCTGGTTGGTCATATTGGATAATGAATGAAATTGGGGGAAAAGATACCGAAATGATATGGGTGTCCATAGAGCCTAAAATAACTAGACAATCGTCTTCTCAGAATAAGGGAAAACCCCCCTGTTGAATGTGAGACAGACAGGCTACACCCACACTACCCGGGCGGACTATCCAACTTGTGTGTTACACACGTTTGTGTGAAAAAACAACTTTTTGTAAGAATGGTTTGATTACAAAAAGGATAGAGAAAATCATCTGAAATCACACCAGGTTTTCTTAATTTCTCTACATGTACTATATACATAGTGTATAGAGAAGATATTTCATTTCACTCAAAAAGTCGATACCGAGATTTCACCGCAAATATAAGTTTTAGGGTCCCCTTTAATTTCAGAAAAAGGTTCGCTTATGTGTGTGTGTGTGTCCGTGTGCCTGTGAGCACGATAACTCAAAAATGAAAAGTCGGTAAAGTACCAAACTTGATATTTAGGTTTAGTATCTTCCAAGGATGCGACATGAAGATTTTCAAGAAAATCACCCCTCCTCAAACTACCCATGACATGGAAAAACTTTCAAAATCTTTGATTTTTTCAAAAATGGCTGTAACGATTTTAATTAAAATACCGTAAATTTAAGATATTTATATGCAAAATAAGATGAATATCTTGTCTTTTCTGGGAATAGCCTGTAAAGAAATTTACTCTGAATGAATTTTGCTGAATTTTGCGTAACTGGTAAACCGTAAGAGATAGACATAAACTTACCTCACAAAAATGTAGATCAAGTTAATACACACAATTTATGTCATGTAGAAGTGACCATTTCTGAGATATTCCTTGCAATTTTACCAGATTTAAAAAAACTTAAACTTTTTTCACAAGGAAAGTTGTAAACACCTGCCTAGCATAGACATGGATTTCATCGTTTTAGCCTAGCGTATTCCCTTATTTCCCTCCTACTTAAAAGGAACTCAATTATCATAAAGTAGGTAGAAGGATCTGTTTATTAACAATAATTTGTTATAGAGATGTGGAGGAATTCATGTGAATGGAACACATAAGATTTTTTATAATCCTCTTATAGTCCAACTTCCTTATAAACACATAAATAGTAAAATCAAAAACCATGCAAGATAAATGCATGTTTACCTCATTTTAGAGGAGAATATCATATTTTGACCCCTCAGTTGCTCTCCAACCCTCTTCATATCCCAAAGATGGGTGATTCAATTTTTAAAAAGACCACTAACATTTCTCCCCCTGCATATTTCACCCCTCACTTGAATTGGCAAACTCACGGATGGGCATTTACAGGTTTGAAATTAATGGAAAAAGGCAATTTTCTCCTCCTGGCTTGCGGCTTGGATTCCCCCTCCACCTGATATTGAGTTGCTTAGGTGATAGGAAGAAAAGCAGGGGAGAATTTTCTCATTTCGTATCTTCACATCATCTAACCCACACCTCTACAATTTCATCTTCTCCTTCCAGGCACTTTTGCAGTACCTAGGGGTCACGTGTAATGATAGGAGGTTATGTGCCTCTCTTTAAAAGCCTATTCTCTCCTATTGATTGCAGTATTTAACTCCACAACACCTTTACAATCACTACTAAGTTTGTTGGGACAGCTTCTCTAATGTTTGTATGTGTACCAGTTCCAGTGGCAATTATTCAGGAACGTACTTATCCTGAGGATAACTATACCAGACATAATTGCAATACTGAAGGTGATTGCCTTTGAACTGCTTTAACACTTAATATAATGTACGATCGTGACCAAAAAAAAAAAAAAAAAAAGAGATGATGTGTTCCATTCACATGACTTTCTCTACATCTCTGCAACAAATTATTGTTAAAAAGCTAATGCTTCTATTTACTTCATGCTATTCGACAAAAACTTAGCAGAAAAAATCATATTAAATACTTCCTTTTAAGTAGAAGCGAAATAAGCGAGTACCATAGGTTAAAGTGACAGTCAAAAGCTGGTTGTTATGTAACTGAAGTTCCTTTGTTTCTATGGACAGATGTTGGCAAATTTTTGTATGAGAAAAGTATAAGTGTTTAAAGCTGAAACCAAAAACAAGGAATATCTCAAAAACGATCAACTGCACAAAAAAAAAAAAATGTATGTAACATACATTATGAGTTTTAATGTGCTTTATGTTTTTGTGTGGTAAGCTTTTCCCCATCGCTTACGGTTTAGCAGTTATACAACATTCCGTAAAATTCATCCAGAATAAAATAGTCTTTAGAGGCTATTCCCAGAAAATTCAAGATGTACATTTAATTTTTCAGGTAAATAGGTTTAATATAAGACATTTTAATCAAAATCGTTATAGCCATTTTTATGAAAATAAAAATTTACGAAATTTCTTCCATGTGAAGGGTAGTTTGGGATGGGGGGATTTTTCTCAAAATCCTCGTGTCGCATCCCTGGAAGATACTAAGCTTAAATACCAAGTAGGTATTTTACCAACTTTTCGCTTTTGAGTTATCGTGTTCAAAGACACACGGGCCTTTTTCTGAAAATGTTTTTTCGGATACAGGGGACCCTAAAACATATATTTCCGGTGAAATCTTGGTATCGAATTTTTGGGTGGAGTGCAATACCTTCTCTATACCTATGTACATTGTACATAAGCGGCTAGAGAAAGTAATAAAGCTGATGTGTTCAATTCACATGACTTTTTCTACATCTCTGCAACAAATTATTGTTAAAAAGCTAATGCTTCTATTTACTTCATGCTAATCGAGTAAAACTTAGCAGAAACAATCTTATTACTTGCTTCCTTGTAATTAGAAGCAAAATAAGCGAGTACCATAGGTTAAAGTGATAGTCAAAAGCTGGTTTCTATGTGACTGTAGTTCCTTTGTTTGTATGGACAGATGTTGGCAAATTTGTGTATAAGAAAAGTATAAGTTTTTAAAACTGAAACCAAAAACAAGGAATACCTCAAAAACGATTAACACCACGAAAAATGTATATAATACAAATTGTGAGTTTTAATGTGCTCTACGTTTTTGTGTGGTAAGTTATTGCCCATCTCTTACGGTTTAGCAGTTATGTAAAATTCCGTAAAATTCAACCAGAGTAAAGTGGTCTTCAGAGGCTATTCCCAGAAAATTCAAGATATACATTTTATTTGTCTGGTAAACAACTTTAATATACGCTATTTTAATCAAAATTGTTATAGCCATTTTTAAGAAACTAAAATTT
This sequence comes from Hymenopus coronatus, assembly GCA_030762935.1. NCBI lineage: Eukaryota > Metazoa > Arthropoda > Insecta > Mantodea > Hymenopodidae > Hymenopus > Hymenopus coronatus. Next base: position 43,929,925 of record CM060899.1, read on the forward strand.
TTCGAAATTTTTGCCATGTAAAGGGTAGCTTGGGGTGGGGGAATTTTTCTCAAAATCTTCGTGTCGCATCCCGGAAGATACTAAACTTAAATACCACGTTTGGTATTTTACCAACGTTTCGTTTTTGTGTTATTGTGTTCACAGATACAGGGACACACGGACACACACACACACAGACCTTTTTCTGAAAATGCTTTTTTCAGATACAGGATGTATTTCCGGTGAAATCTCGGTATCGAATTTTTGGGTGGAGTGCAATGGCTTCTCCATCCCTATGTACATTGTACATAAGGGGCTAGAGAAAGTAATAAATCTGATGTGTTCCATTTACATGACTTTTTCTACATATTTGTAACAAAAGATTGTTAATAGGTATATTCTTCAATCTCTTCTTGCGAATCAAGATAAACATTAGCAGAAATGATTTTATTGCTTAGTTTCTTGTAAGTAGAAGGGAAGTATGTAAGTGCTCTAGACTAATTGACAGTCAAATGTTTTAAAATGTGGTTGCTATGGAATTGAAATCCGTTTCTATGAGTAGTCAGAAGTTGGCAAGTTCACATATGGGATAAATGTAAGTATTTTAAAACTGAAAGTTATAACGAGGAATATCTCAAAAATGGTCAACGAAAAAAATGTATATAACATAAATTGTGTGTTTTAATGTGTTCTACATGTTTTGTGTAGTAAGTTTTTGTCTATCTCATACGGTTTAGCTGTTATGCAAAATTCCATAAAATTCATGCAGAATAAAGTACTCTTCAGAGGCTATTCCCAGAAAATTCAAGATATACATATTATTTGTCAGGTAAAATATTTTTAGTATACGATATTTTAATCAAAATCATTAAAGCCATTTTAGAGAAAATCAAAAGTTTCGAAAATTTTTCTTTTTAAAGGGTAGTTTGGTATTTTACGGTCTTTTCGTTTTTGGGCTATGCTGTCCACAGACTCACACCCCCCGTACACACACACGGATCTTTTTGTAAAAGTGCCTTTTTTGGGATTCAGGGGGACCCAAATCATGTATTTCCGGTGAAATCTCGGTATCGAATTTTTGGTTGGAACGCAATACCTTCTCATAACACTATGTACATAGTACGTTAGAGAAAGTAAAAATATGATCTGTTCCATTCACATGACTTTGTCTACATCTTTTTAACTAAAGATAGTTAGTAAGGATATTCTTCAATCTCTTCATGTTAATCAAAATAAACATTAGCAGAAATGGTTGTATCGCTTATTTCCTTGTAAGTAGAAAGGAAATAGGCTAAACTGATAATCAAATGTTTGAAAATGTGGTTACTATGGAGTTGAAATCAGTTTCTTTGAGTGGTCAGAAGCTGCATGAGAAAAGTATGTTTTTCAAAGCTGAAACCAAAAACAAGGAATATCTTTAAAACGATCAATTCCACGAACAAATTGTATATAACATAAATTGTGTGTTTTAATGTACTGTATATTTTTTGAATGGTAACTTTTTGTCCATATATTACGGTTTAGTAGTTATGCAAAATTCGGTATAATTCATGTAGAATAAAGTAGTTCTCAGAAGCTATTCCCAGAAAATTCAATATATACATATTATTTGTCAGGTGAATGTATGTAATATACGATATTTTAATCAAAGTCATTAGAGCCATTTTTAAGAAGATAAACATTTTCGAAAAAAGTTCCATAAAGGGTAGTTGGGGGTTGGGGGATTTTCCTAAAGATCTTAGTGTCGCATCCTTGGAACAAACCAAACTTAAATACCAGGTTTGGTATTTAACACACTCACATACACACACAGAGGTATGTTTGTAAAAATGCTCTTTTGGATTCAAGGGGACCCAAAACATATATTCCGGTGAAATCTCGGTTAATGATTAATGTTCAGGATCCAGACCATACACAGCTATACCCAATCATAAGCGACAGAAAACATGCGAAGTTATATGCACGTAACCCATCAGAATTTTGCAGAAGGGTTAACGAACAATGCTCAGGATCCGGACTTCCTGAACAACTTGATCCGCTCCCATTCGGGCAGTCTGGGCATGCCGGTTGAACTTCAGATTATAGCTTGGCGAAGCATGCGCAGTAACCGGAACATTTCCTTGCGAATATCAAGGATACTGCCATCAATCATCAAGATGACATTAGGAGTGTTAGTTTCATATAAAAGTCCTGCTAATAGACAGGCAATTATCCTCGCCAAGTACATGCGTGGTTACATCATTCATCATGCTTCACATAGGATCACTTGTTATCCCTGATGCCTGTCAAATTAGCATAAATGTTTTTCAGGCAGGTTCTGTCAGGAATATCACATCTGCATGCTGTTATTTGGGGCACTCAAATGCTAGTGTGATATAGCTCCCTCAATGATTACAAAAAAATAAAAAATCTTATGTGTTACAACCACACGACGCCCACTACTTCTCTGTAACAAATTATTGCTAAAAACTTTATTTTTCCATCGACATCATGATAATCAAAATAAACATTACTAGAAATTGTCCTTATTATTTCGTTTCTTGTAAGCAGAAGCGCAAAAAATCTGATATGTTCCATTCACATGACTTTCTCTATATCACTGCAACAAATTATTCTATTTACTTCATCTAATTGAGCAACATTTAGCAGAAATAGTCTTATTACTTGCTTCCTTATTAGTAGAAGCGAAATAAGGGGGCACCATAGGTTAAAGTGATAGTTAAAAGCTGGTTGCTATGTGACTAAAGTTCCTTTGTTTGTATGGACACGAGTTCACAAAGTCCTGTATGAGAAAAGTATGTCTTTATAGCTGAAAAAAAAAAACAAACAAGGAATATCTCAAAAACAATCAACTCCACGAAAAAAAAATATATAACATAAATTGTGTGTTTTAAGGTGCTCTATATTTATTGTGTGGTAAGTTTTTGTCCATCTCTTACGGTTTAGCAGTTATGCAAAATTCCGTAAAATTGACCCAGAATAAAGTAGTCTTCAGAGGCTACTCCCAGTAAATTCAAAATATATACTTCACTTGTCATGTAAATATCTTTAATATACGATATTTTGAACAAAATCGCTAGTCATTTTTTAGAAAATCAAATTTTTCGAAAAAAAAAGGGGTTGCTGTAAAGAGTAGTTTGGGGTGGGGGGATTTTTCTCAAAATCTTCGTGTCACATCCCTGGAAGATACTAAACTAAAATACCAAGTTTTGTATTTTACCGACTTTTCGTTTTTGAGTTATCATGTTCACAGACACACGGGCCTTTCTCTGAAAATACTTTTTTTGGAGACAGGGGACCCTAAAACATATATCTCCGGTGAAATCTCGGTATCGAATTTTTTGGTGGAGTGCAATACATTCTCTATACACTATGTACATAGCGCGTATAGAGAAAGTAAAAATCTGATGTGTTCCTTTCACGTGATGTCCTCTAGCTGTTTGGTAAACATACCTTTTATTTAAAACACATATGTGTTATCTACATCATGCTGATCAAGAAAACCATAAGCAGCATTACTCTTGTTACAAGATTCTGCAAGTAGAAGGGAAATAAGAAAATGCACAAGCTAAAGCGATAGTTTCATCCAGTCGCTCTGAGAAAAAATTTACATTCCAATCTCCTTGCTTTTCAGGAGTAAATAAATGAGAAACAGGTTTTACGGTTTGCCGGTTATACAAAAGTCATCCAGAATGAAGTGCTCCTCATAGCCTATTCCCAGAAAGTCAAAGATATACATTTCGTTTGTCTTAAAAATATCTTAACATATGGTGTTTTAATCAAAATCGTTAGAGCTATTTTTAAAAAAATCAAAGTTTTCTAAAATTGTTCCATGGAAAGGTTAGTTGGGGTGGAGGGGCGGTTTCTTGAAAATATTCGTGTCGCATCCTTGGAAGATACCAAATTTAAATACTATGTTTGGTATTTAACGATCTTTACTTTTTTGAGCAATGCTGATTTCACATGACCTTCTCAACATCTCTGCAACAAATTATTGTTAAAAAGCTTATTCTTCTATTTACTTAATGCTAATCGAGAAAAAAATTAGCAGAAATATTCTTATTACTTGCTTCCTTGTAAGTAGAAGCGAAATAAGGGAGTACCATAGGTTAAAGTGATATAGTCAAAAGCTGGTTGCTATGTGACTGAAGTTCCTTTGTTTGTATGGACACGAGTCAACAAATTCCTGTATGAGAAAAGTATAAGTTTTTTAAAGCTGAAACGAATAATAAGGAATAACTCAAAAACGATTAACTCCATGAAAAAATGTATGTAACACAAATTGTGTGTTTTAACATGTTCTACATCTTTTGTACGGTAAGTTTTTGTCCGTCTCTTCATTCCGAGTGGCCTTCCGTGATGTAATGGTTACCGTGCTAACCTCATATACCCAAGGTCGCGGGTTCAAACCCGGCGGAGGACGATGGCTTTTTTTGGGTGTAAAAACCCTTAGCATGGCTTTCTTCGGGAGGGAAGTAAAGCCGTTGATCCCGTGTCGTAGATTTACGGCACTTAAAAGAACCTCAAGTCTGATAGAGAGGCCTCTGAGCAAAATTAAGCGGTCTTTCACGCCCAGTATAGAATAGCACGCTGAGAACCACAGCAGTTAAAGAGCGTCCATAAATAAAACTCCATTTCCATTTTTCTTCATTTCGAACAACTTTTGCATAACTGGTAAACCGTAAGAGATAAACAAAAACTTAGTACATAAAAATATAGATCTCGTAAAAACACATAATTTCTCATACACAGTTTTGACTTTCTCCACACGTACCATGTACGTTGTATATAGAGAAGGTAGGTATTGTATTGCTGTCAAAAATACGATAACCAAGATTTCACCGGAAATACATGTGTTGTGTCTCTCTGAATCAAAAAAAAAATAAATAAAAATTAGAAAATGGTCTGTGCATATCTGTGTGTGTATGTGTGTCTGTAGACAGCATAGCTCAAAAACGAAATGAACTAGGTGTCTAAGTTTGGAATCTTCAAAGGATACGAGACGAAGATTTTCATGAAAAATCCCCTCACGCCAAACTACCATTTACATGGAACATTTGTCGAAAATTTTTATTTTCTCAAAAATGGTTTTAATGATTTTGATTAAAGTGCCCTGTGTTTAAGATATATACATGACAAATGATATGTATGTCTTGAATTTTCTGGGAATAGCCTCTGAAGACTACTTCATTCCGGACGAATTTTGTATAATTGGCAAACCGTAAGAGATAGACAACAGCTTACTACACAAAAAAGTAGATTTCATTAAAAAACACAATTTATGCCATGTATATTTTTTGTAGAGTTAACCATTTTGGAGATATTCCGGATTATTGGTTTCAATTTTAGCCAGCTAGAGGAAGACATGTGAGTGTAACACAACAGATGTTTTACTTTCTCTATAAGCACTATGTACACAGTGTATAGAGAATGTATTGCACTCCACCAAAAAATTCGATACCGAGATTTCACCGGAAATATATGTTTTAGGGTCCCCTTTATCTAAAAAAAAGCATTTTCGGAAAAAGGTCCGTGTGTGTGTGTCCGTGTGTCAGTGTGGCCGTGGTATTTAAGTTTAGAATCTTCCAGGGATACGACACGAAGATTTTGAGAAAAATCCCCCACCCCCAAATACCCTTTACATGGAACTTTTTTCGAAAATTTTGATTTTCTCAAAAATGGCTCTAACGATTTTGATTAAAAGTTCGTATATTAAAGATGTTTACCTGACAGATAAAATGTATATTTTGAATTTTCTGGGAATAGCCTTTGAAGAGTAGCTTATTCTGGATGAATTTTACTGACTTTTGAATAACTGCTAAACCGTAAGAGATGGACAAAAACTTACTACACAAAAAATGTAGAGCACGTTAAAACACACAATTTATGTTATATAAATTTTTTCGTGGAGTTCGTCGTTTTTGTGACATTCCTTATTTTTGGTTTCTGCTATGAAAAACTTATACATTTCTCATACAGGAGTCTGTCAACTGCTGTCCATACAAAGGAACTTCAGTGACATAGCAACCAGCTTTTGATTATCACTTTAACCTATGGTACTCCCTTATTTCACCTCTACTTACAAGGAAGCAAGTAATATGGCTATTTCTGCTAATGTTTTACTGATTAGCATGAAGTTAATAGAAGTATAAGCTTTTTAAGAATAATTTGTTGCAGGGATATAGAGAAAGTCATGTGAATGGTATACATCAGATTTTTTCTAATGATGCGCCTTGGAATTCTATTATAACAATATTCTCTTTCAGTTAAATGTAGTTACTTTCTTAGCCAGGTGGTGTGCCATTTTATTTCCTTGTATTCCTATATGTGCTTGGACCCATCCTATTTCTACTTTCCCGTTTTTTTTTCTTAACACTCGTGTGTGTGTGTGTGTGTGTGTGTGTGTGTGTGTGTGTGTGTGTGTGTGTGTGTCTTTGAGCACGATAACTTAAAAACAAAATATCGGTAAAATACCAAACATGGCATTTAAGTTGAGTATCTTACAAGGATGTGACACGAAGATTTCGAGGAAAATCTTCCCGCACCAAAGTACATTTTGCATAAAACAAATTTGATTTTATCAGGAATGGCTTAACAATTTTGATTAAAATATCGTATATTAAAGATATTTATATCCCGATATAATGTAGATTTCAACAAAACACACGATTTATGACGTATATGTTTTTCTGTCACAGTTGACCGTTTTCGAGACGTTCTCTGTTATTGGTTTCATTTTCAAGCCATCTAGCGTTTCTCTAACGGTACCATGCAAAGTGAACTGAATTTTATTGCTTCACATAGCGACCAGGTTTTAAAGGATTTGGACACCGCTTTAACCTAATGTATCCCCTTATTTTTCTTCTATTTAGAAGCAAGCAAGTAATAAGACAACATCTGTTGATATTAATCTCGAATAAGATTATTTAGACAAAAAGATTAATTTTTGTAAGAATATTTTATAAGAATAGTTTATTGATGGAGCAGCTAGAGAAAGTTATTGAATGGAATATATCACATTTTACTTCTATACGTACTATGTACATAGTGTTTAGAGAAGGTATTATAAGGCATTCAAAAATTCGATAACGAGATTTCACCGGAAATACATGTTTTGGGTCCCCCTGAATTAAAAAAAAACAATTCTGGAAAAAGGTCCGTGTTTGTGTGTGTGTGTCTATGGACAGCATAGCTCAAATACGAAAAGACCGTTAAATACCAAACTTTGATTTTCTCAAAAAATGGTTCTATTGATTTTGATTAAAATATAGTATATTAAAAAATTACCTGACAAATAAAACGTATACCTTGAATTTTCTGGGAATAACTGCTAAACCGTAAGAAATGGACGAAAACTTACCTACCAAAAAGTATAGAGCATATTAAAACATCCAATTTATGTTATATACATTTTTTGTGGAGTGGACCGTTTTTTTAGATATTCGTTGTTTTTGGTTTCAGCTTTAAAAAACGTATACCTTTCTCATACATGAATTTGTCAACTCCTGTCCATACAAACAAAGGAACTTCAGTCACATAGCAACCAGCTTTTGACTATCACTTTAACCCAAGTTACTCTCTTATTTCGCTTCTACTTACAAGGAAGCAAGTAATAAGACTGTTTCTGTTAATTGTTTCTCGATTAGCTAGAAGTAAGTAGAAGCTTTAGCTTTTTAACGATAATTTGTTGCAGAGGTGTAGAGAAAGTTTTGTGTATGCAGCACATCAGATTTTTAATGGAATCAAATACCTACCTTGGACAGGTAGAGTCAGACTGAAAAATTCAATACTAGCGCGGGGTTTGAACCACGAATCTCCCGATCTCTTGCCGGTTGCTCTTCCACTGAGCTACCATGGCAACATGCCAGCATAGTATTGAACCTTTCAACTGACTCGCCCTGTTTCCCGGTGCTGTCAAATTATTTTGAGATGACAACCCCAATAGCGACTTACAATTTTGTAAGTACTTTAAGTCCCAGGATTCATAGTATAGCCAAACATTATGGTCAATTGGTATTAATTAATTGTTTTTTCACACAATCCGTGTGTAGAATAGAAAGTGGATACGTAGGGTCAGATTGAAAAATTCAATGTTATAGCCGGGATTTGAACCACTATTTTGAGATGACAACCCCAATGGCGACTTAAAATGTTGTAAGTACTTTAAACCCAGGATTCATAGCATAGCGACTAATTCATGCTAGTCAGTTGAGAAGTTCAATACTCTGCCGGTATGCTGCCACCGTAGTTCAGTGGAAGAGCAACCGGCTAGAGACTGGGAGATCCGTGGTTCAAATCCCGGCTATGTTATTGAATTTTTCAGTCTGACTCTACCCATCCAACTCCTGTCCTACACACGACTTGAGTGAAAAAACAATTAATCGAATACCTATCTTGCCCGTTATTATTCGCGGTGCAGAAATAATAGCTCATCAACCCAGCTGTATAATGTTTTTATCAAAAACAGGTGGCAGAAATACGCATGGCCAGGATTCCCTACTTTTTTTTTTTTTTAAATACGGTACCGGAGTCTGATCACACCCATGCCCAAGGCGGGACTCGAACTCACGATCCCCAGCGCTACGAAGCACCAAAGCGGGACGCCTTGGCGAGCTCGGCTATGGGGAACGGTCCTACTTGTAGGCAGCATCAATAACAGCGGTGTTGTGGAAATGTATTCCATCATAAAGATGTAGGAAAGCATTACATGGATGGGAGAGGATATCTTCAACAGGAAATCATCTTCATCCTCTATGAAGAGGCTTCCTCATTAACATGATGCATGGTTGTACATACAATCAGTTTAATGAGCACCAGTAACACCTCGCCATTAACAACAGTAAAATTACTTTAACCTGCATCCTTTGTAACTTAACAACGCAGTTCTGGGAACAACTTGCTATATTTTTTCTGCAATTAGGCAAATCTTCGTTCTTGTCGCCTGATACCCCATTTCCTTATACAATCTTTTGAGCAGTAATGAGGTTAATACATATGTCTACTTTTACTCCTGAAAAAAGCGATAATGTGTTTCATTCTAGTGAACTGAAGGGCTGAGAACCATAGTGGGCCATCTCCATGCGAGGTAAAAATTGAGATTTTGCCATCTGTCGGTATAGTTTATGGTTATACATCTTATATTGCAGTGGGCCATGTCCAGCATTTCCCGTTTACAAACAGTAGAGCATCAAAATATCGGTCTAAATGAAACTACAAATTCTCTTAGCGTGGTCCAAATCCATGCAGCAAATCAACGCTACCGCATATGATGATCTTATGTCCATGCTACCATTTATTCCTCCAGTGAATCATGATTTTTACAAGAGTTTGCGTGTGCAAGTCAATAATGATGATCAGATGTATGGAAATGGCCCAGTTACATTTCTTTAGGCTGAGCCAAATCCCAGCAAAGTCAAATAGCTCCTAATAAATAACTGTAAAACCTAATTTTGCATGAAGCCAAATTATTGTTGTACTAATATAAGATAGAAAATATATTCTAGATTGCTGTGGCATTTAGTTATTATGTGTAACTTGGCTCGATAAATTATAATATTCAAAAAACATTGACCTTCTATTTCTCCATTTTTACTTTCTCTATACGCACTATGTACATAGTGTATAGAGAAGGTACTGCACTCCACCCAAAAATTCAATACCGAGATTTCACCGGAAATATATGTTTTAGGGTCCCCAATATCCAAAAAAATCATTTTCACAAAAAGGTCCGTGTGTGTGTGTGTGTGTGTGTGTGTCCGTGTGTCCGTGTGTCTGTGAACACGATAACTCAAAAACGAAAAGTCAGTAAAATACCAAACTTGGTATTTAAGTTTAGTATCTTCCAGGGATGCGACATGAAGATTTTGTGAAAAGTCCCCCCACCCCCAACTACCCTTTACATGGCACTTTTTTCGAAAACTTTGATTTTTTCAAAAATGGCTCCAACGATTTTGATTAAAATTTCGTATATTAAACATATTTACCTGGCAAATAAAATGTATATTTTGAATTTTCTGGGGATAGCCTCTGAAGAGTAGTTTATTCTGGATGAATTTTACTGAATTTTGAATAACTGCTAAACCATAAGATATGAACAAAAACTTACTTCACAAAAAATGTAGAGCACATTAAAACACACAATTTATGTTATATACATTTTTTTCGTGGAGTTCGTCGTTTTGAGACATTCCTTATTTTGGTTTCTGCTATGAAAAACTTATACTTTTCTCAAACAGGAACTTGTCAACTCCTATTCATATAAACAAAGGAACTTCATTGACATAGCAACCAGCTTTTGACTATCACATTAACCTATGGTTGTCCCTTATTTCGCTTCTACTTAGAAGGAAGGGAGTAATAAGTCTATTTCTGCTAATTTTTTCTGATTAGCATAAAGTAAATAGAAGTATAAGCTTTTTAAGAATAATTTGCTGCAGGGATATAGAGAAAGCCATGTGAATGGTACACATCAGATTTTTAAAAAATGGTGCTTGGCCCACTATGGTTCTCAGCCCTTCAATTGGTAGATATTAATTTCAATAAAACATGTTATACACTGTGTCTTTTCCAAATTTCAGATGCATCAACAGGCGAAGCAAAAAGGAGCACTTTTACTTCGCAAGATTATACCAGTAGAGGTCACCGCTGTAGAAGTAAACGTATACTATAGAGCAGAGAAACTGATGCCTTTAAAACGCCATAAAATTGCCCCGTGAGATTCAAATTCTGGAGCTAAAGAACATAAAGAAGGCGCCGTCGGTAGAGGCAATACATAAAGCATTCTCGCGTCATGATTTATGTTATCTGTTTGCTTCTTGTTACATTGCACTCTCGCTTTCATAACATCACGAACCTTTAATAAAATACCCATCCTCGGTGTTATCGGAGCCCACATCGTATTACTGGCTCTCCCAGCAGGGTACCGTGTTCTCCGCCCGCTAATATTGCCGCAGCATCCGTCTTCTTCAACACCACGTGCAAATAAAACGCTCTCATATTGCTTCACTCTGAATGCCTTCTCCACGCATCCTCCATCACTCGTATTCCCATTTTACAATAGCTTCAGATGCGGTTATTCAAACAAACATAATTACTGCGTTGCATTGACATGGCTTTCTCTACTTCTCTAAAGCTTATGCTTATATTTACTTCATGCTAATCGAGAAAATATTAGCAGAAATAGTCTTATTACTTGCTTCCTTGTAAGTAGAAGGAAAATAAGGGAGTACCTAAAGTTAAAGTATTAATCAAAAGCTGGTTGCTATGTCACTGAGGTTCCTTTGTTTGTATGGACAGCAGCTGACAAATTCCTGAATGAATGTTTTTCATAGCAGAAACCAAAAATAAGGAATGTCACAAAATTCACGAACTCCACGAAAAAAATGTATATAACATAAATTGTGTGTTTTATTGTGCTCTACATTTTTTATGTAGTAAGTTTTTGTCCATCTCTTACGGTTTACCAGTTATTCAAAATTTAGTAAAATTCATTCAGAATAAACTACTCTTCAGAGGCTATTCCCAGAAAATTCAAAATATACATTTTATTTTTCAGGTAAATATCTTTAATATACGAAATTTTAATCAAAATCGTTAGAGCCATTTTTTAGAAAATCAAAATTTTCGAAAAAAGTTCCATGTAAAGAGTAGTTTGGGGTGGGGGGATTTTTCTCAAAATCTTCGTGTCGCATCCCTGTAAGATTCTAAACTTAAATACCAAGTTTGGTATTTTATCGACTTTTCGTTTTTGAGTTATCGTGGTCACAGGCACACTGATACACGGACACACACACACACGGACCTTTTTGTGAAAATGCTTTTTTTAGATAAAGGGGACCCTAAAACATATATTTCCGGTGAAATCTCGGTATCGAATTTTTTGGTGGAGTGCAATACTTTCTCTATTCACTATGTACATAGTGCGTATAGAGAAAGTAAACACGGTCAACTCCACGAAATAAATGTATTTAACATAAATTGTGTGTTTTAATGAGTTCTACTTTTTTGTGTTGTGCGTTTTTTTTCTATCGCTTACGGTTGACCAGTTATGAAAAATCTGGTAAAATTCATCCAGAATTAAGAGATCTTCAGAGGCTATTCTCAGAAAATTCAAGATACACATTTTATATTGCATATAAATATCTTTAATATACGGTATTTTAATCAAAATCGTTAGAGCCATTTTTGAGAAAATCAAAAAGTTGTAATTTTTTTCTATGTAAAGGTTAGTTTGGGGTGGGGGGATTTGGGGTGGAATACACTAGGCAAAAACTATAGACAATTTTTTTAAAAGCTGGTTGCCATGTGGATGAAATCCGTTTCTCATCTCAAAATGTACCTATGCCACAACTGGAGACTAAAGAAATCAAATTCCAGAAGATCATACGGCTCTAAATGTAACCAACATGAGTCCACGAATTTTACAATATTTCAAATATACTTCTTTGTACAGGGTTTTATAAAAATTTGTTTTCCTTAACTGTTAATATGAACTATAATTGTTTTTGTTAATTGAGAGATATTAACCTAATGATCAAAAAGACAATATTGTTACAAATTTTGTTTTAAATATTATTATGCTCATTTTGTTTAAATCTTATCTACATACGTATTGTTATTATTTGACCCCATTTCATTATATTGTTTCAAACCCACCACGTTTTATTCTCCTTGTTACTATCTCTACTTCTACCTTGTTACTTGTTCATTGTTAAAAATCTTAATGTAATTATTATTGTACTATTTATTAATGTTTATTCTGTAAAAACCCACTTCGTAAATGAAAAGTCGCTAAAAGACCTTGTAGTTAGGGACTATAAATACAATTTTTTAAAAAAAAATACGTTTCTTTACATTGCCAGAAGCTAACATATTCCTATATGTGAAAAGTTTTAAGTATTTTAAAACTGAAGCCTATAGTATGGAATATCTCAACTCAACGAAAAAAAGGTTTATGACATAAGTTGTGTGTTTTAACAAAAGCTACATTTTTTGTAAAGTAAGTTTTTGTCTATCACTTACGGTTTACCAGTTATGCAAAATTCAGTAAAAATCATCCAGAATAAAGTAGTCTTTAGAGGCTATTCCCAGAAAATTCAAGATACACATATTATTTGGACTTGTAAATATCTTTAATATATGATATTTTAGTCAAAATCGTTAGAACTATGTTTGAAAAAAATCAAAATTTTCGAAACTTTTACATGTAAAGGGTAGTTTGGGGTAGGAGGGATTTTCCTCGAAATCTTATCGCATCCTTGGAAGATACTATAATCAAATATCAAGTTTGATATTTTACGGAATCTTCGTTTTTGAGTTATCGCGTTCAAATACAGACAGACACACACACACACACACACACACACACACACACACATACACACATGGGCATTTTTTCTAAAAATGTTTTTTTTTTTTGGATACAGGAAATCCTAAAACATGTACTTCCGGTGAAATCTCTGTATCGAATTTTGGGGTGAAATGTAATACCTTCTCTATACACTATGTACATAATACGTGCAGAGAAAGTAATAATCTGATATGTTCCATTCGATGCCTTTCTCTACCTATTCTGTAAAAAAGCTATTCTCACAAAATATTGTTCTTTTATCTCCATCATGTTAATGAGAAAAGGACTAGCAGAAATGGTCTTATTACTCGCTTTCTTGTAAGTACAAGATAAATAAGGGAGTACACAAAGACAAAGCTATATAAAATCTTTTAAAAGCTGATTGCTATGTGAAACAGTTGAAATTTGGTTCCCCTTACGTGGCTAGGTGTAAAACATAGTGAGGTACGAAACAAAAGATGACTTCATCCTTCAGAAAAGGTTGATCAGTTTAAAATTGAAACCAATAACAAGGAATATCCCGGAAATGGTTAATTCTACATAAAAAAAAAAAAAATCTGATGTGACTTTCTCTAGCTGCTCTGCAAACTTCTTACAAAAAGATTGTTCTTCTTTCCATTTTATTTGTCAGGTAAATATCTTTAATATTTGACATTTTAATAAAAAATTTACAAAAATGTTCCGTGTAAAGGGTAGTTGGGGGTAAGGGGATTTTCTTGAAAATCTTCGTGTCGCATTCTTGGAAGATGCCAAACTTAAATGCCAAGTTTGGTATTTACCGGTCTTTTCGTTTTTGGCCTATGCTGTCCACAAACACACACACACACACACACACACACACACACAGACACGGACCTTTTTGTAAAAATGCTTTTTTTTTTTGGATTCAGGGGGACCCAAAACAAGTATTTTCGGTGAAATCGCCGTATCGAATTTTTGGGTGGAATACAATACCTTCTCTATACACTATGTACATAGTACGTGTAGAGAAAGTAAAAACGGAGCTTAGTAGATTGCTGCGGCCATGCTGTGCATTAAAAATCTAACGATTGCATCGGCGGAAGATTAGTCAGCTTTCTGGCTTCTCAGTCCCGGGTTCGATTCCCGGCAGAGGCGTAGGATTGTTCTTTAACTAGAACCATTTTTATATCCTACAGAGTCTACAAGTGTGAATATGAGAGTTAATGATTGTGCGTTTAACAGTAGAATATCGAAAAATCTGATGATACTAATGAAGATAAACAATTGTCTTATTACTTGCCTCCTTGTAAGTAAAATGGAAATAAGAGAATACTTTAGACTAAAACGAAAATCAAACCTTTTAAAAGCTGCTCCTATGTGAAACAATTAAATTTCGGTTCGCTTTGCATGGTCTGTTGTAAAACTAGAAATGTCACTTCCGGTTTTAGAAAAGTTTGAATGTGAAATTAATGACAGGGAGTGTCTCAGAAACGGTCAGCTCTAACACAAAAATATTACATAAATTATGTGTTTTAACGAGATCAACATTTTTGAGTGGTTAGCTTTTATCTATCTCTTATGATTTAACCGTTATGCAAATTTCTGCAAAACTTGTCCACAATATAGAGGTCTTCAGAGACTATTCCCAGAAAATTCAAAATACACAATTTTATTCGTGATGTAAATATCTTTAATATGGGTGAATTTAAGGTGGGTCGCCACTAAAAACTTGAGTTATATTTATATAGTGAGGAGTTGGTGTTTGGCCCGGACAGCGGCGATCTGCGTGAGGTTTCAAAGCAGTTTGTAGGGTCAGCATGTTTTGTGATCTATTTAAATTACTATCTCCACTAAACAGCGGGAGTAAATTACTCGCTAGTTAACACTCATTCCTGCTAACGAATTCGAGCTGTCCTCGCCAATAATTACATCATCAATTCAAGGAATTGATGGGCTTAATTAATTGAGATTATTCAGTCTTTTGTTTCTTCCTTTAGCTTTTTTTTACATCCCATCACTTGCCAAGCCAGGCGGCTCAGTTTGGGACTGACATTTGGGAGGCCATGGAATCGGTTCCCCGCGGCTGACCTCTCTGACTCATGGGTTTTTTCGGGATTTTTTTTTCGGAAGTCTTTTTCGGAAGTTTTCCCGAGTCACTAGGAGAATGCTGGAAGATTTCTTCATTCACCGAACTTTATGTTCTTTCATTTTATTTCCATATAAACCCAAATGGTCAATTTCAGAGTTATATGTCGGTGAGGATTGCGTTAGTGGCGCCCTTCTGTGGTGGTGACTGCGCTATGCAAATACAGTTCTCGGCGACGGAATGGCGTTGGTGGTTGTTTGGAAACTCAGGAGGTTTGCTCGGATCTGAGGCATGTTGAGATGAACAACCGCCTGGTAATTATTAGGGACCCTCCCTGCCCGGATTCGGCCGCCCTTTGAAATTATACTCAACTCATCCTCTCTCCAGGCGTCTGACGTACGAGTACAATAATCTAGTGGTTGATGTGTGGAATACCCCTCCATAACACACACACATACACACATCGCATTACTTTCAACTTCATTAAAAATGTGCGTTTTCCTGGACGATGTAATATGGGGTATGCTGGAACATTGTATAACTCATGGTTTAATTCACCAGGCGTGTGTAGGGCAGAAGTTGGAGAGGTAGAATCACACTGAAAAATTCACTGCCATACAATGGCATAGTAACTAGAGAAGATATTGTTTCCCACCCAAAACTTCGAGATTTCACCGGAAATATATGTTTTGAGGTCCCTGAGTCCGGAAAAGGCCATTTTAGAAAGACGTCCATGTGTGTCTATGGACAGCATAGCTCAAAAATTAAGACACCGTCAAAAACCAAACTTGGTATTTATGTTTTATCATCTTCTAACGATGCGAAACGAGGATTTAAAAAAAAAAAAATTCGCCTAAAACAAATTTAGATTTACATGGAAAAACATTACTATACTCAAAATGCTTCTAATCATTTTGATTAAAACACCCATATTAAAAATATTTACATCACAAATAAAATGTGTATTTTGAATTTTCTGGGAATAGTCTCTGAAGACCTCTATATAGTGGACAAGTTTTGCAGAAATTTGCATACGGTTAAATCATAAGAGATAGATAAAACCTTACCACACAAAAAATGTTGAGCTTGTTAAAACACATAGTTTATGTAAAATTTTTATGTAGAGCTGACCGCTTCTGAGACATTCCCTGTCATAAGTTTCAAACTCAATTTTTTCTAAAACCGGAAGCGACATTTCGTTTCAAATTTCTAGTTTTACAACAGACCATGCAAAGGGAACCGAACTTTAATTGTTTCACATAGGACCAGCTTTTAAAAGGTTTGCCTTTCGTTTTAGTCTAACATATTCTCTTATTTCCATTTTACTTACAAGGAGGCAAGTAACAAGACAATTTCTGCTAATGTTTATTTTCATTAGGATCATATTTTTACTTTCTCTATACTCACTATGTACATAGTGTATAGAGAATATATTGCACTCCACCAAAAAATTCGATACCGAGATTTCACCGGAAATATATGTTTTAGGGTCACCTGTATCCAAAAAAAGTATTTTCAGAAAAAGGTCCGTGTGTGTCCGTGTGTCAGTGTGTCCGTGTGTCCATGTGTCTGAATAACTCAAAAACGAAAAGTTGGTAAAATACCAAACTTGGTATTTAATTTTAGTATCTTACAGGGATGCGACACGAAGATTTTGAGAAAAATCGCCCCGCCCCAAACTATCCTTTACATGGAACTTTTATGGAAAATTTTGATTTGCTAAAAAATGGCTCTAACGATTTTGATTAAAATATCGTATATTAAAGTTAATTACCTGACAAATAAAATGCATATTTTGAATTTTGTGGGAATAGCCTCTGAAGAGTACTTTATTCTGGATGAATTTTGCGTAACTACTAAACCGTAAGAGATGGACAAAAGCTTACCACACAACAAATGTAGAGCACTTTAAAACAGACAATTTATGTTACATACATTTTTTTCTTGGAGTTGATTGTTTTTGAGATATTCCTTGTTTTTGGCTTCAGGTATAAAAACTTATAATTTTCTCATACAGGAATTTGTCAACTCGTGTCCATACAAACAAAGGAACTTCAGTCACCTAGTAACCAGATTTTGACTTCACTTTAACCTATGATATTCTCATATTTCGCTTCTACTTACAAGGAAGCAAGTAATAAGACTATTTCTGCTAATTTTTTTCTCGATTAGCATGAAATAAACAGAAGAATAAGCTTATTAACAATAATTTGTTACACAGCAGTAGAGAAAGTCATGTGAATGGAACACATCAGATTTTTTAATGCACAGCATGACCGCAGCAACCTACCGAGCTCTGTTTTTTGATGTTCTGGTTTTACTTGAGAAATTGCAGGTTTTCCTTTTTCGAGAGTTCACAGATGGTCTGTGTGCGTGTTGAGCAGTACAGGAAGTCATGGCAACCCTGTACACTCTTTCTAAACTACGTAATTATTACGCGTGCTTTAATGTTTATACACACAGTTTCCGAACAAGCCTCCTGTATTCTTCCTCACTTACATGAATATGCATAACCTTGTTTTGCATATATCAAGAAAAATAGATGTCTTAAATATGAACAAGTGTATCCATTTATTAAAATACCAATTCCTTTTAAACTATTACAGATAAGCTCAACAAATTTCATGTACATTGCTACATACATACTACAGATTTTGAATCTATCCCCTAAGTAACTTTCATGAATCAGCTGTTTTATCCTAAAGTATATATTATTTTTACTAGATCTTTATGTCCCTTTTTTTTTTTTTTTTGCAAAAACTATAATTGATACAACTTTTAAATTATTACAGACACAATTAATAATTAGTTCTTTTAATGTGTTTTACAATCATCTGTGTACCTTTAATAATATGGATTTAGTTGATATCATTAGTAAAACAATCTTCGAACATTTTTTTCATAAATTATATTTTCTTCTGAAAGCTGTAATTAAGCTATTGGGTTCATTCTAGGTCAGTTTATGATTATGTGAAATTTTAACATTTCGGAGAGTTTCCCTTGTAAAATTTTGCGGTGAGGGTAGTTTCCAAAAAATCTTCGTATGGTATCTTTAAAGATACCGAACTTAAAAACATTTAAGCCCACACAAGAAAATATTTTCACTTTCTCTACGAGTACTATGTACATAGTGTATAGAGCAGGTATTGTATTGCACCCAAACATTCGATACCGAGATTTCACCGGAAATACATGCTTTGGGACCCTCCTGAATAAAAAACAAATTCGGAAAAAGGTCCGTGTGTATATGTGTGTGCCTGTGCACAGCATATCTCAAAAACGAAATGACCGTTAAATATCAAACTTTTTATCTAAGTTTGGTGTCTTCCAAGTAAGCGACACAAAGATTTCCAAGATAATCCCCCCACCCCCAACTACCCTTTACATGGAAAAAAATTAGAACTTTTTGATTTTCTCAAAAATGGCTCTAACAGTTTTGATTAAAATCTCTCATATTTAAGATATTTACATGACAAATAAAATGTATATCTTCAATTTTCTGGGGATATACTCGAAGACATCTTTACTTTGGATGAATTTTGAGGAATTTCGCATAACTGGTAAACCGCAAGAGATAGGCAAAAAGGACTTACCACAAAACATTAAGAGCTCGCTAAAACACACAATTTATGTCATATACATTTTTCGTGGAGTTGGCCGTTTTTGAGATATTCCGTGTTATTGATTTCAGTTGAAATGTTCTCATACGGGAACATATCAGCGCTTGGCCACGCAAAGAAACGGATTTAAATCCCATTACAAACCTATTTTAAAACATTTGACTGTCTAGCCTAGTGTATTCCCTTATTTCCCTTCTACTTATAAAGGATAAAGTAATAAGACCGTTTCTGCTAATGTTTCAGTATTAAATACACAGAAGGAATGCTTATCAATAATAATTTGTTACAGAGATGTAGAGAAAGTCATGTGTATGGAGTACATCAGACTTTTTAAAATAACTTTTCGATTCAGAAGGTCTCCAAATGCGTATTTCCAGGAATACTTGGAGTCAAATAAGATATACAAACTATTGTAGACAAAACTTTTTCTACAAACTATTTTTACAAAAGATTACCATTTTTCTTACGTCATGGTAATCCAGAAACATTTGCATAAATTGTATTAGTTCCTTCTAAGTAGAAAGGAAATAAGACAATACACTAGAGTAAATCAATAATCAAATATTTTAAAAGCCAACTGCTACACGAAACAATTGAAATTCAGGAGTAAAACAAATGACAGATACGAAAGTGACTTCCCGTTTGAGAAAGTGTAAGTTGTATAAAATTGAAAAGGAAATGTGTTAGAAACAGTTAATTCCATACAAAAAAAAAAAAAAAAGCATTTTTGAAAAAAGGTCCGTGTGTGTGTGTGTTGTGTGGACAGCATAGCTCAAAAAGGAAAAGACCGTTAAATATCAAACTTGGTATTTAAGTTTGGTATCTTCCAAGGATGCGACACGAAGACCTTTTACATGGAACTTTTTTCGAAAATTTTGATTTTCTCAAAAATGGCTCTAATGATTGTGATTAAAATATCGTATATTAAAGACATTTACCTGACAAATAAAATGTATATCTTGAGTTTTGTGGGAATAGCCTCTGAAGGAATTTTATTCTGGAGGAATTTTGCATAACTTCTAAACCGTATGAAACGGACAAAAACTTACCACATAAAAAATGTAGAGTACATTAAAACACACAATTTATGTTATATGATTTTTTTCGAGGAGTTGAACGTATTTGAGATATTCCTTGTTTTTGGTTTCAGCTTTGAAAAACATACTTTTCTCATATAGGAATTTGTCAATTCGTGTCCATACAAACAAAGGAACTTCAGTCACCTAGTAACCAGCTTTTGGCTTCACTTTAACCTATTATACTCCCTTATTTCGCTTCTACTTACAAGGAAGCAAGTAATAAGACTATTTCTGCTAATTTTTTTTCGATTAGCTCGAAGAATAAGCGGTTTGTCAGTCATTCAGAACGGAGAGGTTATCAGTGGCTGTTCGCAAGAAATTCAAGATAAACGTTTTATTTGCCATGTAAACAGTTTTAACATACGGCATTTTTACAAAATTATTACCAATATTTTTAAAAATCGAAAATGTCGAAAAATGTTCTATGAAAGGGTAGTTTGGCGTGGAATATTTACTGCAAATCTTCATGTCGCATCCTTGGAAGATTTTAAGCTTAAAAATTATTTTGGAATTTAGCCACATTTTTTTTGTTTAATATACTGTCCACAGACACACACATACCGCGCCCGTTTAGCTTGTTCTAAAAACTTTTTATTAATGTCCTCAAAACATGAATTACCAGTGAAATCTTGGTATCGATTTTGGGTGGAATGCAATTATTCCTTCTTTTTCTAATATCTACATAGTGCAGAGAAAGTAAAAAAATCTAATGTGTTCCATTCACATGACTTTCTCTACATCTCTGCAACAAATTATTGTTAAACAGCTGATGTTTCTATTTAATTCATTTTAATCGAGAAAAAAAATAGCAGAAATATTCTTATTACTTGTTTCCTTGTAAGTAGAAGCGAAATAAGGGAGTACCATAGATTAAAGTGATAGTCAAAAGCTGGTTGCTATGTGACTGAAGTTCCTTTGTTTGTATGGACAGGAGTTGACAAATTCCTGTATGAGAAAAGTTATGTTTTTAAAGCTGAAATGAAAACTCTACGAAAAAAAAAAATGTATACGACATAAATTGTGTGTTTTAATATGCTCTACTTTTTTGCGTATTAAGTTTTTGTCCATAGCGGTTTAGCAGTTATGCAAAACTCCGTGAAATTTATCCAGAATAAAGTAATCTTCGTAGGCTATTCCCAGAAAATTCAAGATATAGGTACATTATATTTGTCAGGTAAATGTCTTTAATATTTGACATTTTAATCAAAATCTTTAAGAGCCATTTTTGAGAAAATCAAAATTTTCGAAAAAAGTTCCATGTAAAGGGTAGTTGTGGTTGGGAAGATTTACTTGAAAATCTTCATGTCGCATCCTTGGAAGATACCAAACTTAAATACCAAGTTTGGTATTTAATGGTCTTTTCGTTTTTCAGCTATGCTGTCCACAGACACACACACACACGGATCTTTTTGTAAAAATGCTTTTCTGGGATTTAGGCGGACCCAAAACATGTATTTCCGGTGAAATCTCGGTATCGAATTTTTGGGTGGAATGCAATACCTTCTCTATACAGTATATACATAGTACGTGTAGAGAAAGTAATATATTATAGTGGCTCCAAAAATTCAGTTGAATATAGGATAAAATAGCTTTTAGAGTCAGCTTAACCATAAAATGTATTACAATCCATGTTCTAAAGCACAGGTAAAGTTATATAATTCTACGAAATTAAATTTAATGAAGCAATTAAGCCTCAATAAAACACATAAGTGCTACTTGCCTCTGGAGTTTAAGGAGAAACAAAAAGTGATTTTTCTAATTAGATTAAATCGTGATAAGATAGATGCAATTATCTTCAATTCTAAAGAGGCGTTTACTGTATATAAGATCTGAAAAAAGCAGATACAACGAATAGTACCAGCAAACGTATGTAGAGGGGGCTGGAAATTCATGCAACAAAGATGAATTGTGTTAATTAATTTTGACACAGATGTTTTTATGAAATCAGATTACATTTTTTATACTAATTGCAGCAAGGAAATGAAAACGCGTATCTTTTTATTTTTACTCATGCAGTTTAGAGACCACAAGATCCGGGGTTAAATGCTCAATCTTCTGTTCTTAGTCTATTGCAGGCGTCACCTATTCGTTTGATTTTGTACCGCAGCAAATAGGCCTGCTACGTGCAAGCAGTGGGAAAACAAGTGACAGCAGGAGTTGCCTCTCTTCCGCTTAATGCTTTTAATATTTTTACTTTCTCTACACGTACTATGTACACACCGTTTAGAGAAGGTATTGCATAAAAAAAATCGATACCGAGATTTCACCGGAAATACACATTTAAGGGTCCCTGTATCCGAAAGGAAGCATTTTTAGAAAAAGGTCCATATGTGTCTGTGTGTCTGTGAACACGATAACTCAAAAACGAAAAGTCGGTAAAATGTCAAACTTGGCATTTAAATTTAGTATCTTCCAGGGATGCGATACGAAGCTTTTGAGAAAAGTCCCCCCACCCCAAACTACCCTTTACATGGGAAATTTTTTTAAGATTACCATACTAAACGAGATAAACATTAGCAGAATGTTCTTATTAGTAAGTTCCTTATAAGTAGAAGGGAAATAAAGGAATGTACCAGTCTAAAACGATGGACAAATGTTTTAAAAGCTGTCGCTATGCGATCTTTTCTTGGCTATGGGTAGAACAAAAGAAAAACGCACACTTCCTCTGAGAAAAGTATAACTACTTTATAATTGAAACCAATAACAAGGAATATGGCAAAGCTTACCTCCACAACAAAAACGTAAAGGACATAGATTGTGTTTCGACGAGATCTACATTTCTTGTGAAGTAAGTTTTTGTCTATTTCTTGCTGTTTAGCAGTTAAGAAATATTTGGCAAAATGCATACAGAATAAAGAGGTCTTCAGAGGATATTCCCAGAGAGTTCAAGATATACATTTTATTTACCATGCAAATATATTTAATACACTGTATTTTAATCAAATTATTAGAGACATTTTTGAGAAAATCGAAATATTTGAATATTTTTACATGTAAAGGGTATTTTGGGGACGGGGGATTTTATTGAAAATCTTCCCTTGGAAGATATTAAACCTTAAAACGTATTATATTTCCAGTGAAATCTCGGTATCGAATTTTGGGTGAAATACAATACCTTTCCTATCCACTATGTACATTATACATGCGGGGCTAGAGAAAGTAAATATGGTGATTTGTTACACTCGCATGACTTTCCCAACCCATTTTAAACCTTTACTTAGAAAATATTATTGTTCTATCCATGTTACGATAATCAATATTAACATTAGTAAAATGGTTTTAATGCTTATTTCTTTTTAGATATATAGGCAAAAGTGAACACACTAAACTTAAATGAATGTGATGCTACGAAATTCCACTCTCTTTACCTGACCAGGTGCAAGAGAAACAAAAAACCTCCCATTTAAACAAAATGTAAGTATTTTATAATTGAAATCAATAACAGGGAATATTGAAACAACTAACTTCACAAAAAATGTATTTTACGTAAATTAAATCCTTTAAGGATATATAATTTTTATATAGAAAGTTTTTATCTATTACTTACAATTTACTAGTTATGCAAAGGTCATTAAGAATAAACAGAACTTCAGAGGTTATTCCAAGGAAATTCGAGATATACATTTTATTTGTCATGTAAATATATTTAATATACCGTTAATCGTTAGAGCCATTTTTGAGAAAATAAAAAATGTTCGAAAATGTTCCATGTAAACTTAATCACTAAGTTTGTAATTTAAGGCTTCTCGTTTTTGAGTTTTCGTGTTCACAGACACACATATTTCCGGTGGAATCTTGGTGTCGAATTTTCGAGTGGAATACAATACTTTCTCTTCCTATTATCTACGTTGTACATATGCTTCAAAATATATAAAGTAGTCCCGGTTTACGTTGTATTTGAGAAACTGCGTATCCAGTGAAAGTGACTTAAGAGGCAAGGCTGCAGTTCCCACAGAGATAAGCAAAAACAGCTGAACATCTGCATGGTAATTACACCCCCACCACTATTACTCTGACCTCAGAGCTGCGTGGGAGTGATATTAACACGATATTAACATGGAGATTTTATGTTGCAACTCGATGATTAAAGGAAGTTGGGGCAATTATTTCGGGATGGGGGGGAATACATAGTGCCGCATGATCGTACCTTACCTGAAATTCATTCATCCATGATGCAGACATGGTAACGAGGGTGCCGCAAAATCTGGGAAGATCCGGTAGGTTAATTTCGATAATGCATTACGGAAATGTGCCTTGTGATTGAAATGAGTACCTCATTTATGTTGTAGTTTTTGTCCTGCCTCATCACCAGTAAGCATCTATCATAGCTACTTACCGGTGTGTTTTTAAACAATAGTTTGGCAAAAGACATGTTAGATATCACCTGGAAAAATGTGTTGCATTCGCATGATTTTCTGGAAGAAATTACTATTAGAAAAATTACTATTCTATATACTTCATTGTAATCAAGCTAAACACTAGCAGAATTATTACTTAGTTCCTTGTAAGTAATAAGGAAATACATTAGGCTAAAGCGAGTTTTTTTTTTTTTAAAAGCTTGTTGCTGTGTGGTTAAAAAGTTGTTTATTTCCATGGCCAAAAGTTCACAAATTTCCGTATGAGAAACCTATTACAAGAATATCTCAGAAATTTTCAAATTCACGAAAAAGATATAAACATAAATAAAATGCATATGACCAGATATAAGATCTTCGTTGGTTTGAAAGTGCTGCCCTCCTAGACACGTCTTCAGTTCAGGGAAAAGGTAAAAGTCGCTGGGTGCCAGGTCAGGACTGTACGGCGGATGATCGAAAATGTCCCATTGAAATTGTTCAAGGAGCCGATGGGTTGTGCCAGCAGTGTGTGGACGAGCGTTGTCATGGATCAACACAATTCCTGAAGTCAGCATTCCTCTTCGTTTGTTTTCAATGGCTCTCCACAAACGTCGTAAAGTACGAAGATCTTTAAAACAACAATTATCATTTGAAATCATTGGCGGCAACATTTAGGAAGTGGGTATTGCAAAGCTTGTGCACAGGAACGATAAATGTCTCAATCTTTTCGGCGATTATGCTGAAAATAAGTATACAAAGCTTTTATTAATAAAATAATTGATTTCTATGAATTTGTCTTTTATTTATAGCCTATCGGAGGTTGAAGAAAAAAACGGTCCTCGTAGATTTCGTGATCTTTGTATGGAATTAGCCATTTCCGAGATATTCCTTGATATTGGTTTTATAATGTGCAGTATATACTTTTCCCAAATTGGAGGTCGGTATTCACTTTTTCTCTTCTCTACACGTATTAGCGAAGGTATTGTAAATCCATCTAAAATTCGATGTCGAGATTTCACTGGATGTACGCTTTGAGATTCCTTAAATACCAAAACAGAAGTGTATGTGTATGTGTCTATGTGAGCAACATGTCTCAAAAACGAAAAGTCCTCTGGAATATTTTTATTATTTGGCAAAGGGCTCTAACTATTTTGTTTAAAATGTCCTATGTTTAAGATATTTTCATCAAAAATAAGATGCATCTCTTAAATTTTTTGGTAGTAGTATCAGAAGCCCTCTTCGTTTTCTATGGCATTTGCAGATCAGCTAAACCGTTAGAGAAAGACGAAAACTTACTATAAAAATGTAGAACTCGTTAAAACACACACTTTATGTCATAAACACTTTTCGTGTAGTTAATCTTACCCAAAATATTAGTTGTTTTGTTTTTAAAATTTCTAACAGTAAGACGTTTTAATTTTGGTCCTGAAAAGAAGAACATTTTAAATCCATAACAAAGGGGTAGCTTTTAAACGATTTGACTACCGCTTTAGGCTGATGTATTTCCCAATTTCCCTGCTACTTCCAAACTTAAGCCTGAATGTTTTTTATCAATTAGCATGACGTGGATAGAGGAATAAGCTTTCGTAACATTAGTTTGTTGCAGAACAATGTACATTTAAACTTATATTACTTTCTCTACACGCACTATATATATAGTGTATAGAGAAATTATTGTATTGCACTAAAAATTCAATACCAATTTCACCAGAAATATGTTTTGAGATCTCCCCTGATTCCAAAAAAAGCTTTTTCTTTTTAGAAAACTGTCCATGTGGATATGTATGTCTGTCAGTGTGTGTGTGTGTCTGTGTATGTGTGTGTCTTTGGACAGCATAGCTCAAAAGCGAAAAGTCCATTAAATAGCAAACTTGGTATTCAAGTTCAGCATTTTCCAAGGCTGCTTCTTGAAGATTTTCAAGAAAATTCTCTTTACATGGAACAATTTTTGAAATGTTTTATTTTCTCAAAAATGGCTCAAAAACTTCGAATAAAATATCGTATATTAAAGATGTCTAACTGATAATAAACTGCATATCTTGGATATTTTGAGAACAGCCTCTGAAGACTTCGTTTGTTCTGCAAGCATTTTGTATAACTGCCAAACCATAAGAGATAGATAAAATCTTACTACTCATAAACTGTAGATCTCTCTAAAACACACAATTTATATTATATACATGTTTTGTGGAGTTGACCATTTTTTAGATATTCCCTTGTTATTGGGTTCAGTGTTAACCTACTTCAAGTTTCATAACGGAAAGTCACTTCTTTACGTCTCTCTTTTGTTTGCTCCTAGCAAGCAAAGAGAACTGAACTGTTTCACATGGCGACCGGATTTTAAAACATTTCACTGTTGCTTTAACACAGTGTATTATTTATTTCCCTTTTACTTACAAGGGATCAAGTAATAAGACTAATTCTGGTAATGTTCATCTTGAATAGCAAGACGTAGATAAAAGAATAATCTTTTTTAAGGAAAGTTAGCCCACAGAACAGCTAGAGAAAGTCATGTGAATGGAACACTAACTCTTTTTTCTTCAAAAACAAACATTCACTCTCACATTCATACTTCCAGACTGTGTGGGGATAGGGAATGATTCTGTTTAAAGAAATATTTTCCGCTCCTATCGGGAATTGAAGCCGGAATCTACGGGTCAGCTCGCTGTTAAATAATAGTTTGTTTGCAGAAGATGTAGAGAAAGTCATGGGAGTGGAGCACAGCAGATTTTTTCATGTTTGTCACGTAAAGAGAAGAGAGTGTCAATACTATCACACAGCAACCAGCTTTTAAAAGATTTGATTATCATTTTAGTGTAATGTATTCCCTTATTTCACTCCTACTTATAATAGAAAAAAATACTTAGATAAAATCAGAATGTTTTTTCTCGATTAGCATGAAGTAGATTGTAGATCAAACTTTTGTAGGAAAGGTTGTTGTAGAATAGACAATGGCATATGAATGTGACACAAGAGTTTTACATTTTCTACACGTACTATGTACATAGTGTATAGGGTATGTATTGCACTCCACCCAAAAATTCGATACTGAGATTTCACCGAAAATATATGTTTTAGGGTCGCCTGTATAAAAAAAAAGTATTTTCAGAAAAAGGTCCGTGTGTGTGTCTGTGAACACGGTAACCAAAAACGAAAAGTCGGTAAAATAACAAACTTTGTATTTAAGTTTAGTATCTTCCAGGGATGTGACACGAAGATTTTGAGAAAACTCCGCCCACCCCCAACTACCCTTTACATGGAACTTTTTTCGAACATTTTGATTTTCTCAAAAATGGCTCTAACGATTTTGATTAAAATTTCGTATATTAAAGATATTTACCTGACAAACTGTATATCTTGAATTTTCTGGGAATAGCCTCTAAACACTACGTTATTCTGGATGAGTTATACGGAATTTTGAATAACTGCTAAACCGTAAGGGATGGAAAAAACTTACTGCACGAAAAATGTAGAGCACGTTAAAACACACAATTTATGTTATATATTTTTTTTTTCGTGGAGTTCATCGTTTTTGAGACATTCCTTGTTTTTGGTTTCTGCTTTGAAAATCTTATACTTTTCTCATACAGGAATTTGTCAATTGCTGTCCATACAAACAAAGGAACTTCAGTGACATAGCAACCAGATTTTGACTATCACTTTAACCTGTGGTACTCTCTTATTTCGCTTCTACTTACAAGGAAGCAAGCAATAAGAATATTTCTGCTAATTCTTTCTGATTAGCATGAAGTAAATAGAAGTATAAGCTTTTTAAGAATAATTTGTTGCAGATATGTAGAGAAAGTCATGTGAGTGTAGCACATCAGAATTTTTTACTACATAATGTATACAGAAGGTGTTGTATTGCACCCAAGAATTCGTTACCGAGATTCCACCAGAAAAATATCTTGAAGCAAAAAGGAAAAAAGCATTTATAGAAAAAGGTGCATGTGTGTGTCTGTGGGCAGCAATGTTCAAAAACGAAAAGTCCGTTAAATAACAAACTTTGTATTTAAGTTTAGTATCTTCCAAGGATGCGACACGAAGATTTTCAAGAAAATCCCCCCACTTTTACTACCCTTTATGTAGAAAAATATTCGAATAATTTTATTTTCTCAAAAATGGCTAACGATTTTGATTAAGCTATCGTATATTAAAGATATTTAATGACAAATTAAATGTATATCTTGACTTTTCTGGGAATATCCTCTGAAGTCCTCTTTACTCTGGATGAATTTTGCGGAGATTTTCACAACTGGTAAACGTAAAATTACTTGACAAGAAACGTAGAACTCATTAGAAGGTACAATTCATGTTATATACCTTTTTTTTCGTGAAGTTGACCGTTTTGAGATATACGTTGTTATTGATATCAGCTTTAAAATACTTATACTATTCTTATTCGGGAATTGGTCAACTTCTGTCCAGCTTTTAAAAGATTTGACTATCACTTTAGCCTATGGTACTTCATTATTTCCTTTCTATTTACAAGGAAGCAAATAATAAGACAATTTCTGCTAAGTTTTTTGGTTAACATGAATTAAATATAAGAATAAGCTTTTTAACAATATTTTGTTGCAGAGATGTAGAGAAAGTCATGTGAATGGAACACATCAGACAAAGGTACACTAGTTTTGGAAAAAACCCACTTGAAGAGGTCTGTTGTAGTCCTCCCTGGTCATGTGAACTGACTGTTTCCCACTGGTACACAATTTCGTTCACTGTAAGAAAGGCTAACCGCAGAATATTCAAAACGTTTATAATGAATAGTGCCGCTATCTTACAGTTTTTTACACTGCAAACTTTGCATTGTCTATATAAATGGCAGAGAAGATGGGCTTACCACCGGATGAAAACGTGCCACGTAACTGAAATAAAGAAGAAAACACAAAAGAGAAACCATGATACCACAGAGACTTGATATCCTCCATTTGGTGAAGTAACTGCAGCGGAAATTGGCGCCTTCAATGTTTGTAAACCAAGGAACTACCCAGCCATATGTCTCACACAATTCCTTATGTAAGAGTGATTAATGACATGTATGATTGAGAGTTAGAAATTATAAACTAAAATGTGTACCACAGATGCAATATAATACAAATTAGAGTACAAATTTCATCAATTTTGCTCAAAGGGTTTGGAAGTCATGTTTTGTCTAATAAAAAAGTCTCTTGCGAAAACAAAATCTTATGTGTTACACTCACATGACTTTCTCTAACTCATCTACAAGCAAACTTCTTACAAAAGTTTTTCTTTTACACCATGCTAATCGAGTTAAACATTAGCAGAATGTTCGTATTACTTAGTTCCTTATAAGTAGAAGGGAACTAAAATGATAGTCAAATGTTTTAAAAGCTGTCGTTATGCGATTGTCATTACAATCACTTCTTCGAATCACCAGGAGTAGAATAAAAGAAAAACGGATACTGTCTGAGAAATGTGTTAAGTGCTTTACAATATAAGCAACAATGAATATCTCGGAAACGGTTACCTTCACAACAAAAACGTAACGGATATAAATTGAGTGTTTTGATTGGATCTATATTTCTCTTACGGTTTAGCAGTTAAGCAAAATATGGCAAAATTCATCCAGAATGAAGAGGTCTTATGAAGCTATGCCCATGTTTGAGAAAATGAAAATTTTTCCAAGTAAAGGGTAGTCTGTGGTGAGAGGTTTTTCTTGAAAATCTTCCTGTCGCATATTTAGAAGATGTTAAACCTAAATACCATGTTTGGTATTTAACGGTGCTTTCGTTTTTGAGCTATGCTGTCCACAGAGACACACACACACACTCACTCACTCACGCTCGCGCACACACAAACACGCGCACGCGCGCAGACACACATGGACCTTTTTCCAAAAATGCGTTTTTCAGGGGACCCCAAAGCATATATTTCCAGTGAAATCTCGGTATCAAATTTGTGGGTGGAATACAATACCTTCTCTATCTACTATGTACACATTGTACATGCGGGCTAGAGAAAGTAATACAATTTTGTCTAATATTTTAACCCTACGTTCACAATACATCTACCTTTTGAAACTGCCCTAGGTTTCTACGTGTCTCCTTTAGTTTGGGCTCCAATTTTTTTTTTTAAAGTTATGAATGTGCTTTTCTTGTCATAAAAATATAATTTTTGTGTTTGAAAATTGAAAACATTTGCTTAAATACATTGGACAGTAAAATCTAGGGCAATTCTTATTCATTGTGATCATGTACAACTGATTTTATGTGAGTAACACAAAAATTGCTCCGTAAGGAGTATTTGACAGGAAGAAAAATTCTGAAAATATCAATAGTGAGAAAAAAAAAAGGATAGATTTAAATGCATGGAACCATTAAAATCCACCAGGTTGATAGGTTGGACCCAAAGCTTTCCGTTTCCTCTCCTCTGCTGCTGCTTTTCTGTTCCTTTTCTTCTTGCATTGGTGCTTAGCTTCCCTATACCTTTGTTTTTCACTTTTCATGATGTGAATTAGATCTCGTCGAACTGAAGTTTTTCTTGCCTAGTCCAGTTTCGCCTCTAATGCTTTGCTGTAGCTCCAGTAGCTTAAGGGATTTAAAAGTGACGCCTGGTGGTCAATTATACCTTTTTAATTTCTCTATACGTAGATACTATGTACATAGTGTATTCTAATGCACCCAAAATTTTGATGACGAGATTTCACCGGAAATACATGTTTTGGGTCCCCCCGAATCCAATAAAGCCATTTTACTTGCTCTACACGTACTATGTACATAGTGTATAAAGAAGGTATTACATTCCACTCAAAAATTCGATACCGAGATTTCACCGGAAATATATGTTTTAGGGTCCTCTGTATCCAAAAAAAGCATTTTCACAAAAAGGCCCGTGTGTAATTGTGTGTATGTGTTCGTGTGTCAGTGTGTCTGTGTGTCCGTGTGTCTGTGAACATGAAAAGTCGGTAAAATGCCAAACTTGGTATTTAAGTTAAGTATCTTCCGGGGGTGCGTCACGAAGATTTTGAGAAAAATCCCCCCACCCCAAACTATCCTTTACATGTATCTTTTTTTTCGAAAATTTTTATTTTCTCAAAAATAGCTCTAATGATTTTGATTAAAATATCACATATTAAAAATATTTACCTCATAAATAAAATGTATATCTTGAATTTTCTGGGAATAGCCTCTGAAGACCACTT
Source organism: Hymenopus coronatus (assembly GCA_030762935.1). Lineage (NCBI taxonomy): Eukaryota > Metazoa > Arthropoda > Insecta > Mantodea > Hymenopodidae > Hymenopus > Hymenopus coronatus. The sequence goes on from CM060899.1 coordinate 43,961,497, forward strand.
TATTCTGGACAGATTTTAAGGAATTTTGCATAACTACTAAACCGTAAGAGATGGAAAAAGCTTACCACACAGAAAATGTAGAGCACCTTAAAACACACGATTTATATTATATGCATTTTTTTCATGGAGTTGATCGTTTTTGAGATATTCCTTGTTTTTGGTTTCAGCTTTAAAAGATTATACCTTTCTCACAGAGGACTTTGTCAACGCCTGTCCATGCAAACAAAGAAACTTCAGTCTCATAGCAATCAGCTTTTGACTATCAGTTTAAGACAATTGCTGTTAATTTTTTTTTTGATTAGCATTAAGTAAATAGAACAATAAGCTTTTTAATAATAATTTGTTGCAGAGACGTAGAGAAAGTCATGTGAATGGAACACACAAGATTTTTGGATAAAGGCCCATGTGTGTGTGTGTGTGTGGGTTTTAGCTTAAGGCACCTTATCCACAAACCCACCAAATATTCTGAATTTTTGTTGATTGTGAAGCCGGCATATCATAAAAGGAGAGAGAGGGGGAGGGGGAGAGAAAGAGAAAGAGAAAGAGAGAGAGAGGGAGGGAGGAGAATAAGTGTGAGTGATGTTTGACTTTTATATCCACTATAGTTTTTTTTATAAACAATTCTTTTCTTCTCCATAATGGTTTCTCTCATCTGGTCTCATGCTTTTGAGATTACGGTCCGAGGTTTGAGTACCTGCGCATGCAACAACGCAGTAGATGCTTATGAGACTTGGAACAACGTTATTAACTGATTACCGACCCGGAATGACATTAGCAGAACACCATAATTATTGCAGTTCAGGCTTTATGAGCTAACTTGAAGACAGAAAAAAAAATTCATGGTCAATTTTCATCTCGCGGTGAACTGGGAAAAGAAAAAAAAATGGTGCGGCGAGTTTCAAACTGAAATAATTTACATTCCAGCCCGGAGCATATCTAATGTGTTATTTTGCCTCCAGCGTACAAAACGATCCCAGACCTGTTGAAGACGAAGTAAAATGAACAAATGGAAGTAAACAAGATGTCTGTACAGGAGGTTTATAAAATAGTGACTCTTGCTGTACTGGTAGCTTTAATGAGAGTTAAACATTGTTCCATATATCTTTTAAGCCCTCTATAGACGGAAACATTCCTTGTACAAGAAATGGCGCAATATAATGGTACAACTTCTTGCGCCACTGACTTGTATACCATCTAGCATGGACACACGGCACCATTTTAGTGACAATAACATTTTTTAGGAAAATGATTGACATATAAGTTGCAAATCCTGTTACTGTAGTTACGAAGGGCATTCAATAAGTCCTTAGAAAAAGAAATTATTCTTCGTAGATTTTTTTTTTACTTTCTCTACACGTACTATGTAATGCACCAAAAAAATCAATACCGAGATTTCACCGATACATGTTTTCGATCCCACTGAACACAAAAAAATCTGATGTGTTTCATTCACAAGAATTTCTCTACATCTCTGCAACAAATTATTGTTAAAAACTCTCATGCTTCTATTTGCTTCATGCTAATCGAGAACAAAATAGCAGAAAGTGTCTTATTACTTGCTTCATTGTAAGCAGAAGCGAAATAAGGGAGTACCATAGGTTAAAGTCATAGTCAAAAGCTGTTTGCTATGTGATTGAAATTCTTTTGTTTGTATGGACAATAGTTGACAAATTCCTGCATGAGAAAAATATGTTTTTTAAAGCTGAAACCAAAAACAAAGAATATCTCAAAAACGATCAAATCTACAAAAAAATTTATGTAGCATAAATTGTGTGTTTTAATGTGTTCTACATTTTTTGTGTGGTAGCTTTATGTCCATCTCATGCGGTTTATCAGTTAAGCAAAATTTCGTAAAATTCATCAAAATAAAGTAGTCTTGCAAGAATATTCCAGGAAATTCAAGATATACATATTATTTGTGAGGTAAATATCTTTAACATACGATATTTTAATCAAAATCGTTACAGCTATTTTTGAGAAAATCAAATTTTTCGAAAAAAGTTAGATGTTGGAGTTGGTCGTTTTTGAGATATTCCTTTAAGTTTAAAAAACTTATACTTTTTTAATTTGGGAATTTCTTAACTCATGTCCATACAAACAAAGGAACTTCAGTCATAGAGCAACAAGCTTTGGACTATCAACTTATGTTACTCCCTTATTTCCCTTCTACTTACAAGGAACCAAGTAATAAGACTATTTCTGCTATTTTTTTCTCGACTAGCATGAAGTAAATAGAAGCTAATGCTTTTTAACAATAATTCGTTGGAAAGATGTAGAGAATAACATATGAATGGAACACATCAGGTTTTTTTCTTTTTTATATTTTTCAACATAATCTCCTTTTAGTTCGATACACTTTTCCCCGCGTTTCTCTAATTGTTTGAAGCCTTCCGAAATTTGCTATTCAAGATTAATATCTTCCAAGGAAGCGACACGAAGATTTTGAAAAAAAAAATAAAATCATCGCACCCCAAACTACTCTCTACATAGAAAAAGTTTCGAATATTTTGATTTTCTCAAAAATGACTAATGATTTTGAGTAAATTGCAATTAATTTAAGGCATTTACATGACAAATAAAATGTATATCTTCAATTTTTTGGGAATATTCTCTGAAGACCTCTTTATTAGGAAGTTTTCGTAAGTTTTGATTTTCTAAAAAATAGCTGTAAAGATTTCGATTAAAATCCTGTACACTAAAGATATTTACATCCCAAATAAAACGTGTTTCTTAAATTTTCTGGGAATAGCCTCTAAAGACCTCTTTATTCTTGATGAATTTTGCCGAATTTTACTTAACTGCTAAACCGTAACAGATAGACAAAAACACACCACACAAAAAATGTAGATCTCGTCGAAACACACAATTTATGTCCTTTACGTTTTTGTTGTGGAGGTAGCCATTTCCAAGATATTCCTTGTTATGGTTTCCTGTAAAGCACTTATACTTTTCTCAGACAGGAAGTGTCCGTTTTTCTTTTGTTCTACCCCTGGCCAAGCAAAGAAGTGATTTGCATTGACAATCGCATAACGATAGCTTAAAACATTTGACTGTCACTTTAGCGTAGCGCATTCCTTTAGTTCCGTTCTACTTACAAGGAACTAAGTAATAAGAACATTCTGCTAGTGCGTATCTTGATTAGCATGGTGAGGGAAGAAGAATAATGTTTTGTAAGATGACATCAGATGTTTTTGCACTCGTGGGTCATCAAAAGATAATATATTTCCGGTGTAATCTCGGTATCGAATTTTTGGGTGGAATGCAATATTTTCTCTATTCACTATGTACATAGTACGTGTAGAGAGAGAGAGTGACAATCTTAACCAAGTTCAGTATTTCCGCTACGATAAGTAATACCATGAACTTGGCTTGGTTAACAACTTCAAGATTTGCAATGTCCTGCTGTGCTCAGTCGGAAACATTTCCTACAGGGGCATTCCTCCGTATTACGTCCTCTAAAATGTGCACCGTCAGAATATATGCGGATAATAGCGCTTTTAATTTGGTGTTATCGCAGTGTCATCAGCGTTCATATAATATTTCAACAGCTTCATTTCCGCAGTGTGAACTTTTCTGCTTCTTTGTAGTGCCGAGAGCGCTAGGACACCGTTCTGCAGAGTGTATAATGGAGTGGATGGAATCGTACCGATGCATGGTGCAGTGATTTATGTTGATAAGGAGATACTAAAATGCCCAGCACTCACGCCTTACAGCAGTGCTCCAAATTATGTCTAAATAATCGATATTTCCGACTTATGACAGCAAATCTGGCGTTTCTTTCGCGTCTGGTATAGCTACTGAAACAGTATATATCACATAATTACATAACTTCGTAATGAGGGCAAGAATAAAAAAAAAAAATCTGATGTGTTCCATTCACATGACATTCTCTACATCTCTGTAAATTATTATTGTTAATAAGCTTATCTTTTATTTATTTCATGCTAATCGAGAAAAATTAGCACAAATAGTCTTATTTCTTGCTTTATTGTAAGTAGAAGCGAAATAAGGGAGTACCATACGTTAAAGTGAAAGCCAAAAGCTGGTTGTTATGTGACTGATGTTCCTTTGTTTGTATGGACAGGAGTTGACAAATTCCTGTATGAGAAAAGTATAAGTTTTTCAAAGCTGAAACCAAGAAAAAGGAATATCTCAAAAACGATCAACTCACGAAAAAAATGTATAGGACATAAATTGTGTATTTTAACATGCTCTACATTTTTTGTAGGTTACGTTTTTGTCCATCTCTTACGGTTTAGTAGTTATGAAAAATTCATCCAGAATAAAGTACTCTTCAGAGGCTATTCCCAGAAAATTTAAAATATATATTTTATTTGTCAGATAAATAACTTTAATATACGATATTTTAATCAACATCGTTAGAGCCATTTTTTAGAAAATCAAAATTTTCGAAAAAAGTTCCATGTAAAGGGTAGTTTGGGATGTGGGGATTTTTCTCAAAGTCTTCGTGTCGCATCCCTGGAAGATACTAAATGTAAATACTAAATTTAAATAAAGATACTAAATTTGGTATTTTAGCTACTTTTCGTTTTTGAGATATCATGTTCACAGACACATGGACACACACACACACACACACACACATGGACCTTTTTCTGGAAATGCTTTTTTTGGATACAGGGGATCCTAAAGCATGTATTTCCGGTGAAATTTCGGTATCAATTTTTTGGGTGGAATACACTACTTCTCTATCCCTATATACATTGTACATATTGTGCTAGAGAAAGTGAAAATACTGATGTTTTCCATTCACATGACTTTCTCCACATCTCTGGGAAAATGAATGTTACTAAGCTTATTAATTTCTCTAGCACTGTATGTACATAATAGATAAAGTATTGTGTTCCACCCAAAAACTCGATACCGAGATTTCACTGTAAATATATGCATTGTGACCCCCTGAATCCAAAAAAAAGTATTTTAGAAAAAGGTCCGTGTGTGTGAGTGTGTATGTGGACAGCAAAGCTCAAAAACGAAAAGACCGTTAAACACCAACTTGGTTTTTAAGTTTGGTATCTGCCAAGGATGCGACACGAAGATTTTCAAGAAAATCCCCCCACTTCTCACTACCCTTTATATGGAAAGAATTTCGAAAATTTTGATTTTCTCAAAAATGTCTCTAACGATTTTGATTAAAATATCTTATATTTAAGATATTTAAATGACAAATAAAATGTATATCTTGAATTTTCTGGAAATAGCCTATAAAGATTACTTTATTCTGGATGAATTTTACAGAATTTAGTATAATTGGTAAACCTTAAGAAATAGACAAGAACTTACTACACAAAAAACGTGGAGCTCATTAAAACACTCAATTTATGTTATATACATTTTTTTCGTGGAGTGGATCGTTTTTTACACATTCCTTGTTATTGATTTCAGCTTTAAAATACTTAAAATTTTCTCATACGGGAACCTGTCAACTCCTGGTCACGCAAAGAAACGGAATTCAATCCCATAGCAACGACATTTTAGAACATTTATTTATAAAGAAACTAAGTAATAAGACTGTTTCTGCTAAGTTAAATAGATAGAAGAATAAGCTTATTAGCAATAATTTGTTACAGAGATATAGAGAAAGCCATGTGAATGGAGCACGTCAGATTTTTTTTTAATCAGGTGGTCCCAAAACATTTATTTTCGGATATCTCGGTATCAAATTTTTAGGTGCAATGCAATACTTACTCTATAAGCTGTATTGCCTGGTAACGCTTGCAAAGGTTTCCCAAAGCTGAGTTTATGGATCACTGCGACATAATGGAGACTTTACTCTGGGCGCCTGTCACAACAGTTGCTAACCTTTTCCACGGATGGGTCCGTCTGTTTTACAGGAATACGTTGTTATTATTAATGTATTGCCAGATGAAATGTATTACATAGTGCTAGCCGCCGCTCGTGTGGGAAGACATGCGCTTTGCATGCCGGACCCATAAACATTCCCCCGGTTATGAGAGGGCAGTACAGTCGCGTCCACCTACAAACTGATCAGTAGAGCTAGCAATGCTACATTCACAATACAAGCGCAGATGTAATGTAGTATAAACGCAGAGGAAACGCAATTCTCAATGCAATCGTATGCGCAACGCAAGAAATTGGCACGGGTTTCTAGATCTGTAAGTTACATGCGAATATCTTCCAAGCGCTCCGCAAGTTACAAACTGAATAACATAACCAACAATACCACAGAAGAAAATTCACTTAATCTTTTACAAATAAATATGTTATAAAATTACATACTAACAACTGACGCTCGTGGTAGTGACGCCACAAAATTGCTCATTCAAAATTATTGAAAATAGTACAAGCATAGAGACTTCAGAAAATGATAAAGCTACACATTTAATGAACTAAGAATGAGAAGCAAGAAATTTAATAGTTACATTCATTTAATGAAAGAAGGATTTGCAAGGAGACTGTCATAACCTCTTGAGGGAAATTAGAGATGGCGCGGCACTGCACGGCCAAATAGAAGAGCATGCATGTACAGCAGGCCCTGTAAAGTGTCGCAGTGCGACTGTTTGTTATTGAATTCATAGGTAATGCATAGAGAAAAGAAGTGGAATTCCTCCTCTTTGGATGCAACGTAAGGATAAAGTTTGCAGTTTGCAAACTCTTGCGTTGCGTTGTCTTGCGTGTTTCTATGTGAATGCTTACATTAAATAATATGAGTGCGTGACCTTCCCTCGCCTTGCGCTTACGCTACGTTACGTCTGCGCTGGTATCTCATTGTGAATGTCGCTTAATGCTGGATTCTCAATGGAAGCGACGTGACATGGAAACTAGTGTTCACACTAGGACCGAACAATTTGACATTACTGTGCGGAGCCAGTGCTTAGCACACTTGAAGCAATGGCTGCGAATTTAAAACAAGTTCTTGCTCTGTATCTTCTTAAAATCTGACGTGTTCCATTCGCATGGCTTTCTCTATATCGCTGTAATAAATTATTCTTAAAAATCATATTCTTTTATTTATTTTATAATAATCACGACAAGCATTAGCAGACATTGTGTTAATTACTTGCTTCTTTGTAAGAAGAAGGGAAATAAGGGAATACACTTGGCTAAAACGATAGTCAAGTCTTTTAGCCGGTTGCCATATGGATGAAATTCATTTCTTTGCAGGGCCAGAAGTTTACAGCTTTCCGTGTGAGAAACAAGTAACAAGAAATATCTCAGAAATGGTCAATTCACAAAAAAGTGCATATGTCATAAATTGTGTGTTTTAACGTGTTCTAGATTTTTTATGAAGTAAGTTTTTGTCTATCTATCACAGTTTATCACTTACGCAAAATTCAATAAAATGCATTCAGAATAAAGCGGTATTTAGAGGTTATTTCCAGAAAATTCAAGATATACATTTTATTTGCCATGTAAATAACTTTAATGTAGGTACGGCATTTTAATTAGAATCGTTAGAGCCATTTTTGAGAAAATCAAAATTTTCAAAATTTGTTCTATGTAAAGGGTAGTTTGGGGTTGGGGGGTTTTCTCAAAATCTTCGTGTCGCATCCCTGGAAAATACTAAACTTAAACACCAAGTTTGGTATTTTACCGACTTTTCTTTTTTGAGTTATTGTGTTCATAGACATATACACAAGAAATTTTTTTGAAAATATTTTCTGGGGACCCTAAGACATGCATTTCCAATGAAATCTTGGTGTCTAGTTTTTGGGTGAAATGCAATACCTTCTCTATACACTATGTACACAGTACATGTAGAGAAAGTAAAAAGAAGAAACGATGGAAAAAATCGACAAAGTAGACAGCTGAAGTACTGTCGGTGGGTTCGATCTATATTCAAGGAGCGTAGCCAATTTGGGGATTTTCATGCCTTAATCCCGAATATGCTAATGAGCGATCTCGAATCATATTGCAATTACTTGCAAATGATACCATCGCATTTTGATGATCTTTTGCGTATCATTGGTCCTCATATAGAGAAACAGTCAATTCGAAAGCCAATATCTTCAGTAGCGCACCTTTGTGTAACTTTTACTTTCTCTACACGTACTATCTGCATAGTGTACAGAGGAAGTATTATAATACACCCAACAATTCAATACCGAGATTTCATCGGAAATACAAAATGTCCGTATGTGTGTCTGTCTGTCTGTTTGTGCGTGTCTGTGGATAGCATAGCTAAAAACGAAATACCAAGTCCGTTAGTATCTTTCAAAGATGCAACAAGAATATTTTCAATAAAATCCCGCTCCAACTACCCTTTACATTTAATTTTTTTCGAAAATTTTTATTTTCTCAAAAATGGCTCTAACAAATTTGATTAAAATGTAGTTTATTAAAGGTTACCTGACACATAAAACATATATCTTGAATTTTCTGAGAATAGCTTCTGAAGACTACTTTAGTCTAGGTGAATTTTACGCAATTTTGCATAACTGCTAAATCGTAAGAGGTGGAAAAAACTTTCCACACAAAATAAATAGGAGTACGTTAAAACACACAATTTATGTTATACACCTCTTTTTTCGTGGAGTTCATCGTTTTTGAGATATTCCTTGTTTCTGGTTCTAAGCTTTAAAAACTTACCTTTCTCATACAGGAATTTGTCAACTCCTGTCGGTACAATCAAAGGAATTCAGTCACATAGCAACCAGCTTTTGACTATCACTTTAACCTATGGTACTCCCTTATTTCGCTTCTACCTACAAGGAAGCAAGTAATAAGACTACTTCTGCTATTTTTTTCTCGATTAGCATCAAGTAAATAAAATCATTAGCTTTTTAAGAATAATTTGTGTCAGATATGTGGAGAAAGTTGTGTGAATGGAACACATCAGATTTTTTTCGATCAGTTGATATTGGTTTCAGTGTATTTATACTTTTCTCATACTAGAACTTGTCAACTCCTGGCCACGCAAAGAAACGGATTTCAATCCCATATCAACCATATCTTTAAACATTTGGTTGTAGGTTTACCCTAGTGTAATCTCTTATTTCCCTTCTGCATATACAGAAGTAAGTAATAAGACCGTTTCTGCTAATGGTTATCTCGACTAATATGAAGTAGATAAAAGTGTAAGCTTATTAACAATAATTTTTTACAGAGACGTAGAGAAAGTCATATTAATGGAATAAAAGTGTATATGACATAGTTTGTGTGTAACATAACGAGATCCACATTTGTTAAGAAGTAAAATTTTGTTTATACGGTTATCCAGTTATACAAAATTAATCCAGAATGAGGTGTTTTCAGAGGGAATTCCCAAAAAATTCAAGATATACACTTTATTTGTCATGTAAATATCTTTAATATACGGTATTGTAATAAATATTTGGATCCATTTTTGAGAAAAACAAAATCTTCAAAAAGTATTCCATAAAAATGGAAATGGCGTGTTATATATGGACGCTCTTTAACTGCTGAGGTTCTCAGCGTCCCATTCTAAATTGAGCGTGAAAGACCGCTTAATTTTCCTCAGAAGCCTCACCTATCAGGCTTGAGGTTCTTTTACGTGCCGTAAATCTACGACACAGGACCCACGGCTTTACTTCCCTTCCGAAGGAAGCCATGCTCAGGATATTTACACCGAAAAGTCCATCGTCCTCCGCCGGGTTTGAACCCGCGACCTTGGGTATATGAAGTTAGCATGGTAACCATTACACCACGGAGGGCGACAATGTGCTCTATGTTAAAGGTAGTTGTATGTGGATGGATTTTCTTGAAAATTTTCGTCTCCCATTCTTTTTTCGTTTTTTTTTTTATTTCTCTTATTTTTTCCCTTTATTCCCTAAATTTCCTGTATTTACCATTTTCTGTTTTATGACAAATAAACATATATGTATACATTCACAAACACAGAAACACCCATGCTCAAGGTGGGACGAGAACCCACGATCCCCGAAGCACCAAAGGGAGGCGCGTTAACGAGCGCAGTCATAGGAACAGAGATATTACTGAACTGAATTTTAATTTTTCAGTTATGTTATACACAGAAACAGACACATAGACACGCTCTCTCTCTCTCTCTCTCTCTCTCTCTCATGGTCCTTTTTCTGAAAATGATATTTTTGATATCAGGGGATCCTAAGACGTGTATTTTCAGTGAAATCTCGATATCGACTGTTGGGTGTAATACAATACCTTCTTTACCTATGTAGTATGTACCAAATCGAAAAAAAAGTTTGTGGAATTAATCATTTGTTAATTTATTTGAATTTTCAAATAGTTGTACTTCTCTGAAATTGTGAATCCTATGTTTTGCTAGTGACCATGCCAAGAGAAAATAATTCCATCACATAGCAACCGAGTCTTAAAAATGTTCACAAGTAAATTTTATATAATAATAAATTTCCGGATGTGTTTATATCGAAGCTTTTTAAGTATAATTGTTGAAGATGGGCAGAGAAATTCGTATGGATCCTACAACTAATTTTTACTTTCTCTATACGCACTATGTACATAGTGTATAGAGAAGGTATTGCACTCAACCCAAAAATTCGATACCGAGATTTCACTGGAAATATATGTTTTAGGGTCCCCAATATACAAAATAAAGCATTTTCACAAAAAGGTCCGTGTGTTTGTGTGCGTGTCCGTGTGTCCATGTGTCCGTGTATCCATGTACACGATAACTCTAAAACGAAAAGTCGGTAAAATACCAAACTTGGTATTTAACTTTAGATCTTCCAGGGATGCGACACGAAGATTTTGAGGAAAATCCCCCCACCCCCAACTACCCTTTACATGGAACTTTTTTCGAAAACCTTGATTTTCTCAAAAATGGCTCTAACGATTTTGATTAAAATTTCGTATATCAAAGCTATTTACCTGACAAATAAAAGGTATATCTTGAATTTTCTGGGAATAGCATCTGAAGAATAGTTTAATCTGGATGAATTTTACTGAATTTTGAATAACTGCTAAACCGTAAGAGATGGACAAGAACTTACTGTACAAAAAATGTAGAGCACGTTAAAACACACAATTTATGTTATATACATTTTTTTCGTGAATTCGTCGTTTTTGAGACATTCCTTATTTTTGGTTTCTGCTATGAAAAACTTATACATTTCTCTTACAGGAATTTGTCAACTGCAGTCCATACAAGCAAAGGAGTTTCAGTGACATGGCAACCAGCTTTTGCCTGTCACTTTAACCTATGGTAGTCCCTTATTTCGCTTCTACTTACAAGGAAGCAAGTAATAAGACTATTTCTTATAATTGTTTACTGATTAGCATGAAGTAAATAGAAGTATAAGTTTTTTAAGAATAATTTGTTGCAGAGATGTAGAGAAAGCCATGTGAATGGTACACATTAGATTTTTTTAGTTACAGAACTGTAATAATTCTAAATATTCGTAGTGTGTACGTGATCTCAGAGTATATTCGAGAATTCGTCTTACAAATCTAAACTGAGAACTCTGAAATATTTACTACAATGACACTTTGACACAGTTATATGTTTGTATTATATTAAATGAAGTGATTGTTGAGAGAGACAGAGAGAGTAGGCTTTACGAATTCTTTCCATAGAATTTCGTATCATCAAGGTCGGTAGTTCCCACTCCTTACGGATCGCAATCTTCTTTTGTTTTACACGACCCTAAATCCCAGGTGGGGATAGCCATGTATCTTGCAGCACGAAGTTTGCTTTATTTTTGTTTCCAAAGTAAGACTAGGGAAGCAAAGAAACACGTAAGCTGTGTGATGACCTTTTGTGACTTATCAAGCAACGGAACATCACATTTTTATGGCCATCGCTCTTCGTCGGCACTTCTGTTGCTTGCTTCCAACTCCCGGTACTGTTCAGCGCCCCACGTGACTTCCACATTACCTCACCTTCAATTGTTATGCTTGTTTTCTCACACCTACGCGTAACCCTCGTTTCCTCTATTGTTGTACTTTCTTTAGAAAATGTTGGAGGTTCACTGCTGCAGTTATCGAATTATTAGGTTAAACTTGCTCTAATGTCACAAGACTTTCTCTAGCTGTTCCATAAACAGATTCCTTAAAAATAATTATTACTTCTCTAACCCCGTATGTACAATGTAGACAGGATACAGAAGAAACGGTCCGTGTGTGTGTGTGTGTGTGTGTGTGTGTGTCTTTAAATTTTACAGAATTTTGCATAACTGCTAAACCGTAAGAGTTGGACAAAAACTTACCCCACAGAAAATGTAGAGCACATTAAAACACACAATTTATGTTATACCTATACATTTTTTTTTTTTAGTTGATCGTTTTAAGACAATCTCTGTTTTTAGTTTCAGCTTTGTAAACTTATACTTTTCTCATATAGCAATTTGTCAATTCGTGTCTATACAAACAAAGGAAATTCAGCTTTTGACTATTACTTTAACCTATGGTACTCTCTTATTTCGCTTCTACTTACAAGGAAGCAAGTTATTTCTGTTAATTTTTTCTCAATTAGCATGAAGTAAACAGACGCTTAAGCTTTTTATCAATAATTTGTTGCTGAGATGTAGAGAAAGCCATCTGAATGAAACACATCAGATTTTTGTACTTCCTTTAGCAAATGTTAGATGTTCACTGCTGTACATAGGGATAGAGAAGGTATTGTATTCCATCCAAAATTCGATACAGAAATGTCACCGGAAATATGTTTTGGGTCTCCCTAAGTCCAAAAATAGGATTTTTAGAAAAAGGTATGTGTTGACAGCATAGCTCAAAAACAAGAACAAAAAAACTGTTAAATATCAAACTTGGATTTAACTTTGGTATCTTTCAAGGATGCGACACAAAGATTTGCAAGAAAATCCGCCCACCCCCAACTACCCTTTACATGGAACTTTTTTCCTAAATTTTGATTTTCTCAAAAATGACTCAACGTTTATCATTAAAATATGATACATTAAAAACCTGACAAATAAAATGTATATTTTGAATTTTCTGGAAATAGACTGTGAAGACTACTTTATTCTCGATGAATTTCACGGAATTTTGCAAAACTGCTAAACTGTACAACATAAAAATGTAGATTACACTAAAACACGCAATGTATACTATATACATTTTTTCGTGGAGTTGATCGTTTTTTATATATTCCTGTTATTGGTTTCAGCTTTGAAAAACGTATACTTTTCTCGTCTAGGAATTTATCAACTTCTATCCATACAAACTAAGGAACTTCACTCACATAGCAACCAGTTTTTGACTATCACTTTAACCTATGGTACTCTCTTATTTCGCTTCTACTTACAAGGAAGCAAGTAATAAGACTATTTCTGCTAGTTTTTCTCGATTAGCATGAAGTAAATAGAAGAATAAGCTTATTAGCAATAATTTGCTACAGAGATGTAGAGAGAGAGTCATGTGAATGGAACACATCAGATATTTTTATATTAGTCATGCTAAGCAAGATAAGCATTGCTAAAATTAGTCTTATTATTCACTTCTTTGTAAGCAGAAGGGAAATAATAGCTAACATTCGGCTAAAGCTATAAACAGATATTTTAAAAGCCGGTCCTAAGTAAAACAATTGAAGTTCGATTCTCTTTGCTTGCTAGGAGTAAACTAACAGGAAACGAAAAGAAAGATGTCTGCCTTTTGAGAAAAGTTTAAGTATTTTAAAACTGAAACAAAAAACTTTATCTAAAAATGGTCATCTCGACGACAGATAAATATATAAAAATCTGATGCGTTACACTCACATGACTTTCTCTAGCTGCGCTACAAACAAACTTCTTACATAAAATTCTTCTTCTTTCTGCACTTTGCCAATCCAGATAAACATTAGCATAATGTTTTTTATTACTTAGTGCTTATAATTGGGAAGAATATAAAAGAATACACTAGCCTAAACCGATAGCCAAATGATTCAAAGGCATTTTATATTTAAAGGGTAGTTCAAAATATCCTTGAAATATACTAAACTTAAATACGAAGTTTCGTATTTTATCGACTTTTCGTTTTTGAGTTATCGTGTTCACAGACACACAATGCTTTCTTAGGACACAAGAGACCCTAAAACGTCTATTTCCGGAGAAATATCGGTATCGAATTTTTGGGTGGAGTGCAAAACCTTCTCAATCTATGCGCCGGTCCCCATGGCCGCGCTCGCCAAGGCGTCCCGCTTTGGTGCTTCGTAGCGCTGGGGATCGTGGGTTCGAGTCCCGCCTTGGCATGGGTGTTATATGTGTGTGTTGTAAAAGTAAGAAAACAGCAATCCAGTAATAATGCGGCAAAACAAGGTAAATAAAAGTAGGGTATACAGTACCGGAGTCTCGATCAGACTCCGGTACTGTATTTTAGAATAAAAAATAAATAAAAAATAAAAAAAAAATAAAAAAAATCTATGTAGAGAAGGTAAAAATGTAAATAGTGGGTCGCTCTCATTGGGAGAGATAACATGAAGTCCTCGCTGGTGGATTTTAATTGAAATAGCACCGTTGAGTTCCACAACTCTTTTAAAGCACAAAGGGATATTTGTACTCGTCAAATACGGCACAAATGGGCCACCTAGTATAGCGAAGGGTATATGGTGGTGATCTTCAGGGCATCCAGAAACTCCATTGTTATTTTTGCTGCATGCGATTATGCGTTGTCATTAGTAACATATTACTTTCTCTACACGTACTATGTACATAGTGTATAGGTATTATATTGCACCCAAAAATTCGATACCGAGATACACGTTTTCGGAACACCTGAATCCATAAAATATTTTTTTTAGAAAAATATCAGTGTGTGTATCTGTTTGTCTGAGTGTGTGCGTGTGAGTGTGTCTGTGGACAGCATAGCTCAAAAACGAAAAGAGCGTTGAATACCAAGCTTGGTATCTTCCAAGGATACGACACAAAGATTTTCAAGAAAATCTCCCCACCCCAAACTACTTTTTACATGGAAAAAATTTCGAAAATTTTGATTTTCTCAAAAGTGGCTCTAACGATTTTGATTAAAATATTGTGTATTAAAGATATTTACCTGAAAAATAAAATGTATATCTTGAATTTTATGGGAATAGCCTCTGAAGAGTACTTTATTCTGGATGAATTTTATGGAATTTTGCATAAATGGTAAGCCGTAAGACATGGGCAAAAACTTACCACACAAAATTGTGGAACACGTTAAAACACAAAATTTATGTTATATACATTTTTTTGGTGGAGATGGTCTTTTTTAGATATTCCTTATTTTTGGTTTCAGCTTTGAAAAACTTATACTTTACTCACACAGGAATTTGTCAGCTTCTTTCCATACAAACAAAGGAACTTCAGTCACATAGCAGCCAGCTTTTGACTATCATTTTAACCTATGGTCCTCCCTTATTTAGTTTCTACTTACACGGAATCAAGTAATAAGACTATTTCGGCTATTTTTTCCCGATTAGAATTAAGTAAATAGAGGCATAAGCTTTTAGCAATAATTTGTTGCAGAGAAGTAGAGAAAGTAATGCGAATAAAACACATCAGATTTTTAGAAAAATGTCCATGTGTGTCTGTCTGTGTGTGTGTCTATGTGTGTTAGTATGCCTGTGGGCAGCATAGCTCAAAAACGAAAAGGCAGTTAAGTACCAAACTTGGTATTTACGTTTGGTACTTTTCAAGGATATAACACGAGGAATTTCAAGAAAATCCCCCTATCCCCCACTACCCTTTACGTGAAACATTTTTCGAAAATTTTTATTTTTTCAAAAATGGCTGTGACGATTTTTAGTAAAATATCTTATATTTAAGATACTTATTTGACAAATAAAACGTATATCTTCAATTTTCTGAGAACGGCCTCTGATGACTTGTTAATTCTAAATGAATTTTCCGGAAATTTGCATAACTGGTAATCCGTAAGAGACAGACAAAAACTTATCCCACAAAAAATGTAGAGCTCGTTAAAACACACAATTTATACTATATACGTTTTTTTCCAGAGTTGGCCATTTTTAAGATATTCTTTGTTATTAGTTGCAGCTTTAAAATACTTATACATTTCTCATATGGGAATTTGTCAGCTCCTTTCCATACAAAGGTACTTCAATCACATAGCAACCAGCTTTTAAAATATTTTACTATCGATTTAGCCTATGAAACTGCCTAATAATTTATTGCAGAGATGTAGAGAAAGTCATGTGAATGGAATATATCAGAATTTTTAGACAGTTGGTGTTAAGAGTAGGACTTTTACCAGGTGTTAGTAGTGTTAAAAGTAAAAACGTCCTATCTTTTAGTTGTTGTAAAATAATAACAAATTGCCAAATTCTGCCTACACTATCAACAATTTAAAATTCAAACAATCAGCCTATAATAAATCGCATAACCAATGCTTCAATTCCCACTCCCTCTGCCCAGTGAATAAGTATTTCAAATTGCATAATTGTACACTCAAAGACATTAAAAATACGCCTGGAAATACTTATCGTTTTCTCAGTCTCCGCTCATGCTTTAACCTGTTTGGGCGCTGGTTGTCACTTGTACCACCTTGTGATTTAGGAGAGGCCTCTCGTAAGACCTTGCTATGGTCTTAAACCGTATAAGTCAAGCCACGTTACCAAAGAAGAAAAGCGATACACTTGAACGTAGCTTGTGACAAATGAGATTCTGAGTTGCGAAGTGGTGATTCCCAAACTTTCTGATTGGACAATACTCGACAGCTCTCACAGAGTGATATACCTTTTCTCTGTGCTATATACTGAAGTTCTAATGCCAAGGTAATACGCGCACTTGGTGGACTAAATTAATACGCTGCTTACACAAGTCAACCTATTCTGTAGGAGCGTCGAGCGGGGTTGAAAGATGTATGTGTGGATTGCCCATTCGGTTTTGCCTTTTTTAGTTGCCTGGAATGTTGTGTCAGTACGGCACCGATGAAGACCCGACTCCCCGTCAAACGTTCACATTTGCAGCAAAATCACTGCGCCAGGTGCATTTTTAATGTCCTTGACATACAATAAACATTACAGTTTTGTCAAAAAATAAGTAAGTTTAGTGAAACCTCTTAATAAGTTAAAACTTTTTCAGTAAAAGTTGTAATATATTAATAAATTAAAATGCAGTTACATTATTTTCATTTCCTCCGTTATATAGAACTTTGTTTTTCTGTAACTCATATTGTCAACAATGTTGTTAAGCAAAGCAAAAATTGAACATCGCAGCATGTTGACTTCTACTATCATAAATAACTACTTTTGGGCGTTTTTCAGGATTATTTTTCAAAACTTTGACGGAAATTCATTGTATACCAATCGGTAGTAACGGTAGGTCTTATCTTGAGCAAACAGGCCAATAGCATAATTGATACTATTACTTGAATCTTTGTAAGTACGAGAGGGAAATAGAGTACATTAGACTATAGCGAGAGTTGTGTACTTTAAAAGCCGTTCGCTATGTGAAACAATTGCAATTCTGTTCTCTTTACTTGCCAGGAGTAAACAAAAGACAACGAAAGAAAGATTATCTACCGTTTGGAAAAAGTTATATATATATATATATATATATATATATATATATATATATATATGTATATATATATATATATATATATATATAAACATACATTGAGTGTTTTAACGAGATCCATATTTTTTGTGTGCTTAGTTTTGTCTGTGTTTTATGATTTACTAGTCAAGCAAATTTCAGCAAAATGTGTGCAGAATGACCAGGTCTTCAGAAGCTATTCCCAGATAATTCAAGGTATTATTCTTTTTCTCACCTTAAGATCTTTTTTACACGGTCTTTTATTCAAAATCGTTAAGACATGCGAGGGCTGTCACAGAAGAACCCAACCTGACGTATAGATAGCGGTTGTTGATTCAAACAATAATGATGGTAAAAAGTACCAACCTTAGAAAACTTAAGTTTGAAGATTTTACATTGTTTAGCATTTCTTTGGTAGTCAGCATTAGTGAAAGCTCTCAGCGAATTTGTAAACATGGATAAAACTGGTCATCTTTATGTGATACAATACTTTCATTTGAAAGGTCTTAGTCCAACTGATATTAAAACTGCGCTAGATTCTTCTACTTTGGGGGAGTCTGCTCCTTCGTTTACAACAGTAAAATATTGGGTGACAGAGTTTAAGCGCGACCGTACGACCTGCCGAAACGAACATCGACCAAATGAGGTTATCATTCCAGAAATAGTAAAGAAATCCACAAAATGATATTGGATGATCGTCGACTGAGAGTATGCGAGCTAGCAGATATTGCAGGTATTTCAGAAAGTTCTGTTCATGTATACTGACTGAAAATTTGGATATGAGAATGTTGTGTGCAAGATGGGTGTCGCGTTTGCTCACAATAGAACAAAAACAGTGTCGTGAGGATGTTTCAGTCGAGTGTTTGGCAATGTTTTGTTGCAATAAAGTTAATTTTCTGTGTCGATTCATAACAATGGATGAAACCTGGGTCTATCACTTCAAACCGGAGACGTAGGAACAATCAAAACAGTGGATTGGAAGGGGAGAATCGGCTCTAAAGAAGGCGAAGACAGTTCCATCTGCAGGTGAGGCCATGGCGTTAGTTTTCATGGACGCAGGCAGGATAATTTGTATTTATTATCTCAAAAAAGGAAAAGTAATCAATGGCAAATATTATGCAAACTTGTTACAGCGTTTGAGTGATGATATCGAGCAAAAACGGCCGTATTTAGCGAAAAAGAAAGTTTTGTCTCATCAAGACAATGCACCAGATTACAAGTCCATTATTGCCATGGCAAAAATCAATGAGTTAAAGTTCGAATTGCTTCCTCATGCACCGTATTCATCAGATTTGGCCCCCTCTGATTATTTTCTGTTTCCAAACTTGAAGAAATGGCTTGGTGGTAGAAGATTTGTCAACAATGAAGAGGTGGAGTCTGCAGTTCATGACTATTTTGCAGACCTCGATAGTTCTCACTATAAACGGGTATGGAAGCTATTGAACTACGCTGGAAAAAGAATGTATCGAGCTGAAAGGAGACTATGTAGAGAAATAAAGATGTCTTTCCCCAACATTTTTGTTTTCTTTGTTAGGTCGGTTGCTTCTGGGACCTCTTATTTTATACAAAATCAAATGTTCGAACATTTTTTCCGCGTAAAAGATAATTTGAAGCAGGGGTATTTTCTTGAAAATCTTGTATCGGATCCTTGGAAAATTCTAAAATACCAGCTTGGTGTTTAACGTTCTTTTCGTTTTGAACTAAGCTGTCCACAGACACACTCACGGAAGTTTTCTAAAATTACTTTTTTTTTTTTTTTAATTCAGGGGACCTCGATACATATATTTCCAATGAATACTCGACGTCGATTTTTTGGTTGGAATACAATATCTTCTCCAGCTACCATGTACATTGTGTGCACATGTTAGCTAAACAAAGTAAACAAAAATCTGATGTGTTCCAAACACAAACATTTTTCTGAAAAGGTTAACGTGTTATCTACTTCATACTTATCGAGATAAACAATAGCACTTATTGCTTATTTACTTTTAATTAGAAGGGAAATAAGCGAATGCTCAGACTGAAAGCGATAGTCAAGCTCTTTAAAAGCCGGTCGTTATGTGAAACAATTGAAATTCCATTCTTTTTTATTGCGAGGAGTAAACAAATGAGAAGCGAGAAGAAAGATGTCTTTCCGTTCGGGAAAAGTTTAAGTACCTTAAAATTGGTACCAATAGTCCGGAATATCTCGAAAACGGCTAACTCTACAAAAAAAAAAAAAAAAAAGTGTACATAACATTATTGTTGTTAACATTATCAAGGTATAATTTTTTTATGTAATAACTTTTGTCTATTACTTACCGTTTGCCAGTTGTATAAAATTCACCTACAGTGAAGAGATCTTCAGAGGCTATTCCCAGAAAATCCAAGATATACTTTTCGTTTGTCATAAAAATATCTTAAACATAAAGTATTTTAATCGAAATTGTTAAAGCCATTTTTGAGAAAATAAAAATTTTGAAAAATGTCCCATGTAAAGGATAGTTGGGGGTGGGGGGATATTCTTGAAAATGTTCGTGTCGCATCCTTGGAAGATACTGAACTTAAATACCAAGTCTGGTATTTAACGGACTTTTCGTTTTTGAGCTATGATGCCCCCATCACACACACACACACACACACACACACACACACACACACACACACCGCGGACATGTTTCTAAAAATGCTTTTTTAGAATCAGCGTGTCCCAAAACATGTATTTCCGGTGAAATCTCGGTATCGAATTTTTGGTGCATTACAATACCTTCTCTATACACTATGTACATAGTAAGTGTATAGAAAGTAACTAATATCTATATTAGCAGCACTGCTAGTTGGTCGATCATTTGTAGGCTTGTTTTGTTCGAAAGATCCAGTGAGCTTATTGACTTTTTCTATTAGAATCATAATAATAAATACAAAATTCATCATCATTAACGATATTCCAAACCATATTTGTAGTGCCGCCTTGAATTTTTTAAGAGTTTTGCTATGGCAATTAACCGGTGTTTTTGATCGGGAGTCAGTTTAAATAGAATTCATCGACATCAAATTTTTCTCACGTCTAACTGTTGAAGTGAAGTGCTTTGTATTTGACACATACCAACGCCCAATGTGGCTCGAAAAAACTCCTACGATGTCTCTCGATTTTCCTCAAGCATTCCTCAAACAGCGGCAATATTTTCTTCAGTAGCAACAGCTATTGGGCATCCTTCACGAAATTCATCACTAAGAAAAAAATCTGATATGTTCCATTCACATGACTTTCTCTACATCTCTGCAAAAAATTGTTGTAAAAAATCTATGCTTCTATTTCCTTCATGCTAATGGAGAAAAAAAGGTAGCAGAAATAGTCTTATTACGTGCTTCCTTGTAAGTAGAAGCGAAATAAGGGAGTACCATAGGTTAAAGTGATAGTCAAAGGCTGGTTGCTATGTGACGGATGTTCTTTTGTTTCTATGGATACGAGTTGGCAAATTCCTGTTTGAGAAAAGTAAGTTTTTCCAAGCTGAAATCAAAAACAAGGAATATCTAAAAACGATCAACTCCAGGAAAAAAATGTATATAACATAAATTGTGTTTTTTGAGTACCTCTGCATTTTTTGTGTGGTAACTTTTTGTCCATCTCTTACGGTATAGCAGTTATGCAAAATTCATCCAGAATAAAGTAGTCTTCAGGGCTATTCCCAGAAAATTCAAGATATACCTTTTATTTGTCAGGTAAATATCTTTAATATACGGTATTTTAATCAAAATCGTTAGAGATATTTTTAAGAAAATAAAAAATTTCGAAAAAAAATTCCACGTAAAGGGTAGTTTGGGTTGCGGGGATTGTTCCCAAAATCTTCGTATCGCATCCCTGGAAGATACTAAACTTAAATATCAAGTTTGGTATTTTAGCGAATTTTCGTTTTTGAGTTATCGTGTTCACAGACACACGGACACACACACACACACACACACACACACACGACCTTTTTGTGAAAATGTTTTTTTTTTTTTTTTGGATACAGGGGACCCTAAAACGTATATTTCCGGTGAAATCGCGGTATTGAATTTTTGGGTGAGTGCAATACCTTCTCTATACACTATGCACATAGTACATACAGAGAAAGTAAAAATCTGATGTGATTCCAATACGACTTTCTCTTCATTTATATAACAAATTATTGTTAAAAAGTTTATTCATTTATCTACTTCATTCTAATCAAGACAGATATTAGCAAAATTGGTCTTATTACTTGTTTGCTTGTGACTAAAAAGCTGATCGCTGTTAAAAGCTGGTTTTCATGTGATTGAAATCCCTTTATTTGCATTGCCAGGAATTGACAAATTCTCGTATTACAAAATCATTCTAAAATTGAAACTAATAACAAGAAATATCTAAAAATTGGCCAATTCTACGAAAAAATGTATATGACATAATCTGTACGTTTTAACGAGGTCTCTTAAGTTTTACCAATATGTAAAACTCAGCAAAATTCGTCCATAATAAAGAGGTCTTCAGAAGTTATTCTCAAAAAATTCAAGATATGCATTTTATTTGTCATATAAATATCTTTAATTTGGGATATTTTAATCAAAGTCGTTAGAGTCCTTTTTGAGAAATTCAAAATGTACGAAATTTTATCTATATAAAAGATTTTCCTCAAAACGTTTGTGTCGCATACTTGGAAAATACTGAAGTTAAATACCAAGTTTGGTATTTTACCAACTTTTCGTTTTGCACAGACCCACAGACACATAGGCTCTTTTCTAAAAATGCCTTGTTTTTATACAGGGACCTTAAAACCTGCATTTCCGGTGAAACATTAGTATCGAATTTTTGGGTGGAGTGTAATATCTTCTCTATCTGCGTACCATATGAGATGTAAAGAAAGTAACTACCAATCTCCTTTTAATGCGCTGTGCCAATTATAAGTGGCTATCTTCGACGGAGGTTCTTTGCCAAATGCATTTCGAAGCGAAATTCACGCTCTTGAGCGTTACATTTATATTCCTTAACGTTCTGATATGTTCCAACGTGTGGCTTTCTCCATCTTTCTGAAAGAAATTATTCTTAAAAACTTATTCTTCGAACTATTTAATGCTAATTATGATAAATGGAGATTCTTATTACTTAGTTCCTTTTAAGTAAAACATAAATAAGCACTAGGCTAAAGGATAGTCAAAACTTTTAAAAACTTTTGCTATTTTATGAAAAAAGTTCTATTTGCATGCCTTGAGTTGACAAATTCTTATATGAGAAAACTTTTAAGTATTTTAAAATTGAAAACAGTAATAAGAAATATCTCGAAAATGGTTAACTCCACAAACCAATTATATACGACACAAATAGTCTGTTTTAAACCTGTGAAAATGTCAATTTTAATGATTCTTAAGGAATTGCGTTCATATTTTACCTCATACATCTATTTTCATGTGTAACTAATTCTGAAATTTTGAGATAAGTGCATCAGTTTTCTTCTTTTCGGCTACTCTACTAAAATGCTCCTTGTGCTTCAGTTTTCAACATTTTGTAACAAAACTTCATATACTTTACACAAGTTTCAAAGTAATAAATATTACTACAGGAAAATGCATGATAAATTATTCCTTCTGATTATTTTTATGGATTATTTAACTTTATTAATACAAATGCATAAGTAATCTTACACGCTTGAAAAATAAATTCATTATTCCTGATATTAGGATTCTCATTCAAACGTTTTTCAGAATGAAGGGAACTTTAGAGGCTATTTCCAGAAAATTTGAGATATACATTTTGTCATAAATAGGTGTCTACTGTATGGTAGTTTAATCAAAACCGTTAGCGACATTTTTGAGAAAATCTAACTTTTCGAAAAACTTTTCCATGTGAACGATAGTTTGGGGTGGGAGGAATTTCTGGTAATCTTCCTGTCGCATCCTTGGAAGATTCGTATTTAGCTGACTTTTCACTTTTGAGCTTTCGTGTTCACAGATACACAGACGGACTACAAACACAAACCTATTTCCAAAAAATGTTGGTAAAAAAATCCGATGTGTTCCATTGACATGACTTTCTCCACATCGCTATAACAAATTATTGTTAAAAACTATATTCTTATATCTACTTTATAATCGAGATAAAAATTAGCATAAATTTTCTTCAAATCTGCGATTCTTTTTTACCTGCCAAGATTGACATGATTCATGCAATTCTTTCCTTGTAGTCGTTCGTATGAACGATTCGTTCATGAATCGCCCCATGTGTATTCCTTATTGATCAGTCTTCACGTGATCATCATTGCTCGGCACAAGCGTAGCGTCCTATGCATTTGGCGGGAACGCGTGCTCTTACCACGCTAGTGGAATGTAATCTTAATTTATCTGTGCCATCCTACAGTCTTAATAATAATTATTGTTTCCAGTGATATTGAAGAATATATAAGAACATCTTACCAGTGAAACCAGTGTACCATTTACAAGTATTATATTAACTGTAATGCATTATCTCCCTCGCGGCCATGATCCTGAGAAGTAATAATAATAATAATAATAATAATAATAATAATACCTATTACAGTAATACTAAAAAGAATCTCAATTAGCTCGCCGATGAAGCAAGACGCAAAAATAATTTGTAATAGTTTTTAAGCCGATCACACTGTTGAGGCGTTAATGATGATTTACAGTCGAAAAATTCGGTCATGTAAAACTCTGTAGCCCGATTTTGGGTGAATACAAAGTCTTTGAATGATGATAATCAACCAAATATTCAACAGCTGTCATATAAACAAAGGGCTAGTTACCAAATTTAATTTTACAACGTGAGTATTTTAGTATATGTTGTATATTTAGCATATTTAATGACATTATTTATTGCGAAAACGATATGTTTAGAGCAAAGTAATGTGGGCATTGAAAAAAAAAAGATACACGATTAATCAGTAAACATTGTTGTTATATTCTGGAATTTTGAATGATAGTTTTGTATATGAATTCAAAGTAAAAATACGGAAGAAGGTGATTTTCATGGTTCACTAGGAAACATTTTAAAAGCATTCCAAGATGCTAGTATTAATATATGTCCATAAAAATCAAGGAAATTTTATTTATGTAGTCTACGAAATGCAAGGACTGGTGTGGGGGTAATGAATCAGACGTAAATGAAGTTCTTTGTTAATGTGCTTTTATGAGAAGTCGAAAAATATTAAAGCTTCGAGTTTTTGGAGTCAGCATTCCATTTGAGTTCAGCTTTATTGATGAATGCTAATATTGATATCGGTAAGTATGGAAAATATACAGTGGCTGTCCCAGAAGTACCCGACCTGATGCATAGATAGCGGTTGTTGTTTCAAACAACAACAATGATAAAGAGTACCAACCTTAGAAAGCTTAAGTTTGACGATTTTACATTGTTTAGCATTTGTTTGGCAGCCATCATTAGTGAATGCGCTCAGCGAACTTGTAAACATGGATAAAACTGGTCATCGTTATGTGATACAACACTTTCATTTGAAAGGTCTTAGTCCAACTAATATTAAAGCTGAGGTAGCTTCTACTTTGGGGGAGTCTGCTCCTTCGTTTACAACAGTGAAATATTGAGTGGCAGAGCTTAAGCGCGGCCGTACGAGCTGCCAGGACGAACATCGCAGTGGTCGACCAAATGAGGTTGCCAGTCCATATGTTGTAAGGAAATCTACAAAATGGTATTGGATGACCGCCGACTGAAAGTGCGCAAGCTGGTAGACATTGTAGGCATTTCAAAAAGTTCTGTACATCGCATACTGATTGCAAATTTGAATATGAGAAAGTTTTGTGCAAGGTGGGTACCGTGTTTGCTCATGATAGAACAAAACAGCGTTGTGAGGAAGCTTCAGCCGAGTGTTTGACATTATATCGCTGCAATAAAGATGAGTTTTTGCGTCGATTTATAACAATGGATGAAACCTGGGTCCATGACTTCACACCTGAGACGAAGGAACAATCAAAACAGTGGATCGGAAGGGGAGAATCGGCTCCAAAGAAGGCGAAGACAGTTCCATTTGCAGGCAGGGTCATGGCCTCAGTTTTCTGGGACACACGATAATTTTAATTGATTATCTCAAAAAAGAAGAACTAATCAATGGTGAACATTATGCGAATTTGTTACATCGTTTGAGTGATGAAATCGAGCAAAAGCGGCCGAATTTAGAGAAAAAGAAAGTTTTGTTTCATCAACACAATTCACCAGTTCACACGTCCATTGTCATCATGGCCAAAATCAATGACTTAAAGTTCGAATTGCCTCCCTAGTCGCCAGATTTAGCCCCCTCTGATTATTTTCTGTTTCCAAGCTTGAAGAAATGGCTTGTTGTTAGATTTGCCAACAATGAAGAGGTGGAGTCTGCAGTTGATGGCTATTTTGAAGACCTCGATAGTTCTCACTATAAACAGGGTATCAAAGATATTGAACATCGCTAGGAAAAGTGTTTCGAGCTGAAAGGAGACTATGTAGAGAAATAAAGATGTTTCCCCCAAAATTTTTGTGCTCTCTTTGTTAGGTGGTGTACTTCGTAAAATATAAAAATAACGCTTTTGATAATAGAGAAAATGTAAGTATATAGGTAAGTATTATAAATTGTAATGATTGGGGTATTACAATTATTGTAAATTAAGGGGGGAAACCTTTGCTTAAACACATTTTTGTTGTTGTTGTTGTTGTAGTTTAACATCCTTTAACCTGGTTGATCATATCGGATAATGAATGAAATTGGTGAAGTGATGCTCCAATGACCTTGAGGTCCATGGAGCTTAAAGTTACTCGACATTCGTCTTCTCAGGATAAGGGAAAACCTCGAAAAAACTTTATCCGGGTAATTCACCCTAAGTGAGATTCGAACTCACGACCTTTTGGATGTAGGAAGACAATTTAAATGCATTTTATTATCAAGAAAATACGAGGGTCGGCTGATAAGTCCCGGGCCCTCACACAGATATGGCGCCACTAGGTCAGTGAGACGGTAGCATCGTATAACTAGCTTGTAGCCATAGTTACACGTCAATAGCTTGTTTAGTTTTCGAATGACAGCATTTTAAACACGATAACTTTAGAGTTTTCACGAAAATGGAGGATTTGGAAAAACGAGCAGTGATTAAATACTTCCATTTGAAAGGCTTAACGCCTAAAGAAATCCAGCAGGAAATGGACAGTACATTGAAAGACTCCGCCCTTTCATATTCAATGATTAAATAGTGGGTTGCACAGTTTAAAATGAGACGTACGAGCGCTAGTGATGAGCCTCGCTCTGGACGTGACAACTCCAGAGATCATTGAAAAAAGTCATCGTTTAGTACTGGAAGATCGCAGATTAAAGTTGTTTGAGATAGCAGAGGCTGTAAACATACCAAAAGAACCATCATGTAATATTTTAAGAAATGTTTTAGGCTTTAACAAGGTCTGTGCAAGGTGGGTGCCGCGTTTTTTGACACCTGATCAAAAGTTGCAAATAAAAACTGTTTCTGTTAAGAATGTGGAGCTCTACCGTAAAAATGCGTGAATTTTTGAGACGGCTTATTACCATAGATGAAACTTGGATACATCATAACACTCCAGAAAGTAAATCACAGTGAAAACAGTGGTTTACGTCAGGAGAACCAACTCCAAAAAAGGCAAAGTCAATTTTGTCAGCTAACAAGTTCATAGCGAGTGTTTTCTGAGATGTACAATGGAGTATTTTTACTGATTACTTGGAAAAGGGTAAAAGTATCACTGGTGACTACTACGCAATCTTACTGCAAGTTTGAGTGATGACGTGAAAAGAAAAGGACCTCATTTGGTCATAAAAAGAAAAAAAAATATCTTGTTTCCTCAGACAATGCTCCGGCCCATCGTTCAGTCGTTGTAATGGGGAAAATGTACGAATTAAAGTTGGAATTGCTTGAACATGCACCCTATTCGCCAGATCTAGCACCCAGTGACTACCACCTGTTCCCAAACCTCAAACAATTTCTTGGTGGACGAAGATTTCACAGCAACGAAGAGGTCATTGATGCGGTAAACATCTATTTTGAGGACCTTGATAAATCGCACTACAGAGATGGTTAAATTAAATTAGAACAACCGTTATGACAAATTTATTAGCCGTTCTAGAGATTACGTTGAGAAATAAAGCAAAAAAAAAAAAAATAAATAAAACAATTTAAATTATGTTTTCATTGAGAGGCCCGGGACTTATCAGCCGACTCTCGTAACAGATAGATGAGCATCACTAAACTGTCTTGATAGAGTGCTTTGTGTTTTGTTGAAATATGTTTTGTTGCCTAGTAACTACGTAATAAAGCATTAGTGATTATAATTTTAGATAAAAACTTTGCATTGTTACCCTTGTTCATGGAAAAGAACGCAATTCCTATATACAACGCAATAGTGAACGTAATGGTTAGAGACACAGGCTGTCCTATTTATTATTCTAATTAAATATTTGTGAACTCCAATCAAGCACAAAATGCTGGATGTTCTGGTCGCATTTGAGTGGACGACACAGCTGGTATAGATGATGTGTATTGAAGCGAACATCCGACCTATAAATATTTGCATAGTCTAATATCGGTATAGTCGTTCAACCGGATGTCTCTTGCTTCACATTTTGAATCGCAGCTGC
This sequence comes from Hymenopus coronatus, assembly GCA_030762935.1. NCBI lineage: Eukaryota > Metazoa > Arthropoda > Insecta > Mantodea > Hymenopodidae > Hymenopus > Hymenopus coronatus. The sequence continues at coordinate 43,989,500 of CM060899.1, forward strand.
TAGAGGCTAGAAATGCGTCATTTCCTGTGAATGTGGTTGACTAAATTAGGGTCCTTAATTCCCAAAACCTCCCACAACAGCTTTAATAGCTTGACAGGTGTTCAGGAAATCTTCGGACAAGACACAAAAACCCGGATCGGTGGTGTGGTGGTAGCGTGTCTGCTTCATATTCAAAAGGTCGTGAGTTCGAACCTTGCTGAGGGTGAGTTACCCGAATTAGGCTTTTTCGGGGTTTTCGCTTATCCTGTTAAGACGCGGGTCTCCGTGGCCTCACTCGCTAAGCTTTGGTGCTTCGTGGTGCATGGGATTGTGGGTTCGAGTCCCACCTTGGGCGTGGGTGTTTGTGTGTTTGTTAATGTGTGTATGTATGTGTACTTAGAAGCAAAAGAAAACGTTAAATCAACTAGGTACATAAAGGAAATATAGGGGTGCTGGAAAAAATAAAAAAGGAGAAAGGAATAGAGCGCCGGAGTCCCGACAAAACGACACCAAACGAAGATGTGGACCTTGTTGGTCATGTGATACGTGAATATAATTTTCAACTTAAATACGGCAATTACATAAACTGCCATAAAATTACCATAGATTAGGCAGTCGTACATAACCAAAAGGCACGTACCAGGCCCACTCCAAGAGAGATGCTGCTTGGTAGCGAAGGTCCCAGTCGCGTGGTGTAGGGGTGGCTTGACAGACACGCCGGCGCGGCACAGGTCACCTTAGTAATGGAAAACGTAGCAGGTGAGTTTTGTTATGTGTTTCGTATAACACGTTCTGAGGTTGTTTACGTGGCGTATGATAACCGTTGTTCCTTCGCTGCCTAATCCTAAATGTGTGCGATTTTTAAACACACATAAAAATTTAAATAGAAGGGTTTGAAAGTTACGACATCAAGTTTCGGACAAGTCAAAGTGTAAGCTAATCGACTGCTGTCTTTGGTTCGTTTTGAAACAGTCTGTGTGTATATATAAATGAATCGCTGAAATGTATGTACGCGTATCACTTCCGAACGACTGCATCAAATTGAACAATTCCTTTTTGTTGTGTTTTTATTGTCACGACAAGGTTTGCAGAAAAGAGAATGATTAAAAATAGTACGGGAAAGTATTTAAAATCTCAAAAACGAATAAAAAAAAAAAAAAAAAAAAAAAAAAACCGTGCCAAGCGAACGTATTTCTGTTAATGGCCACCAGATGGCAGCGGTATCATGGTTATTTGTTGCTAAATGGTCGTAGTACTGCTATATTTTCCCCTCCCCATTCAATGTTACGGTAACGTAACAGTTCATCAAGATGACACAATACAGCAGTGAACTTCAAATACATATTCATGCATTAACTGTCCTTTCCTTATTCCTATCATTTAAAATAAAGGAGCTTTCCTGGTGACGAGCACCTAAAACAGTACTCGTATTATTCACCACCAGATGGCCGTAGTACCTACTGCTCTATTTTTCTTCTTCAATGCTAAGGGAATGCACCGGTTATGGAGACAATGACGCAAGATAACTGTGAAAATAAAATATATTTCTTTTGTATTAACCATCGTTCCCTTGGCCACATCGTTTAAATAAAGAAATTAGTAGATAGTTATAATTCTTTAAAACAAACAAGTTATAATCAATACGCATAACCATAAACCCTTCTTGGAATCTGAAAATGGCGGAGAAATGACTGCATCCATTTTAGGTTTAACTTCCTATTGCAGATGTTGGTTATTTGACGTTATGTGGTACATGAGCTAGCTAAAGAACACGAAGATACCCGCGGTACCATCACACTAGAATTGCGGTGCTCTTAATGCATTTGATCAAGTAATATTTAGTTTTAAATGGAGAAATTCAATACATAAAGCTATAATCAAATAAAAGCTTATCTATTGCCCAACCAGATCTACTTGCTCTTTAGTTATATCATTGTTAGCCTTAAAAATTGCTGTTTTGACATAGGAGAAAATAAAGAAAGAGGCGCAAAACATTAGGAGTAAAGGAAAGAAAGAGATTCGGAATCAGCATGAATGTTATTTAGTGACTGTCTCCTTAATGTAATTCATTACCAATGTCAGCGCTTACCCGCCGCACTATGAAAAGGCTGCCATTACTGTTATGCCAACGATGTCCATGCTTACCCAGCATATCATCCTTTCCGCAATACCAACTATATGTGCTACATTGCTCAGATCATAGCGCTTCATTGCACTTTTCAGATTCAAAGGCATTATTAAACATTTGCAATGGTAAATTCCTGTTGACACTTCTACTGGCCTATTTCGTTTCCATCACATTTTTGTCACTTCACAACGTCTAAGGAAGAAGTAATATCGAAAGTGTTTCTAAATATTTGTGCAAATTACAAAAACTAAGCTTGGTTGAGCGAACGAGCAATTTTAGCAGCAACTATTAAGAATGTAGATTATTTGAATATACAAATTCAGGTTAAAATTGATGGACAAATGCATGCATTTAAGTTTATTGATTCCATTATCATTTCCAAATGAAGTCATCAATTATCTTACTGAATTCCTAAATTCATTGGATTTGCCAGGAATACTGCCACACAATTTACAGCTCAATTTTGACTCGGTGATAATTATGCTATGCAATTTCAATCAGCCAAAATTATGCAGCGGAACAAAACTCACTGTTAAAAAAATTATGAAAATTTTGATTTAAGCTACTATAACATAGGAAAGCTCAAAGGCGAGGATATAATTATTCCATGAATACCACTAATGCCAACCGACTTTCCTTTTGAATTTAAACGTGTCGTTTCCGGCGCGCCTTGCAAATGCAATGACAATAAATCCCAAGGTCAATCGTTAGAAGTGTGTGGAATATACTTTGAATTGTCGTGGTTTTCGAATGGGTAGTTGTACGTTGCGTGCTCGAGAGTCGGCAAACCATCGGCGCTATTTGTTTTCTCTCCGGAAGAAAAGTTGTACATCACAAGACGTTACAGTAAAGTATTGCCAAATCATTAATTGTAATTTTACTTCATTGCATGGTCGTACTGTAAACGGAAGACTTTGTCTGAGTTCTTTTCAATAGATACACCACCCATGCGAAGCTACTATATACATATATAGAAGGGCGTATGTCGAATAACTTTAAACCCATGGACGCCGAATTCATTTGAGCATCATTTTCGTTATGATTAACCAGGTAAAAGGATGTTAAGCCACACATATATAACAGCTAGGTACGTAAAGGGAAATATGATGTTTCATTCACATGACTTTTTCTACACTACTATTACAAAAGATTATTCATTTATCTGCATCAAACATTAGCTGAAATGGTCTATTACTTGCTTCCTTATAAGTAGAAGGGAAGTAAGGGAGTACACTAGGTCAAAGCGATAGTTAAACCTTTTAAAAGCTAAATCTATGTGAAAGAATTATAATGAATAAGTGTATTTATTTAATTACTAGTACACATACACTGAGCTCAATCGCACGGGTCAGAGATCGTGCGTCCTTTTGTAATATACAAATTAATAGGCAATATTAAAAACAAAAATCTGATGTGATCCATTCACATGCCTTTCTCTACATCTCTGTACCAAATTATTGTTAAAGAGCTTCTTCTTCATGATAACATTAGCAAAAATTGTCCTCATTACTTGGTTCCTTGTAAGCAGAACAAAAAATATCTATTGTGTACCGTTGCCATAACGACCTCTAGCTGTTCGGTAAACAAACCTTTTATTCAAAACATTAATTTTTTATCTACTTCATACTAATCAAGATAATTATAAGAAAATTAGTCTTATTACTAGCTTTCTTGTAAATGGAAGGGAAATAAGAAAATGCACAGGCTAAAGCGATGGTCTCGTCCTATAAAAGCCGATGGATAAGTGAAACAATTGAAATTCCGCTCTCTTTGCTTGCCAGGAATAAACGAACGAGAAACAAGAGCACACATATCTTGCCATTTGAGAAAAGCTAAAGTAGCTAAAATTGAAACCTTAATCCGGACGATCTCGAAAACGGTTAACTCTTAAAATAAATAAATAAATAAATAAATAAAAGAAAGATATACATGACATAAATTGAGTGTTTTAATGAGATCTACATTCTTGTGTAGTAAGTTTTTGTATATCTTATACGATTTGCCAGTTTTACAAAAGTCATCTAGAATGAATAGGTCTTTAGAGGTTCTTCCCAGAAAATTCAAGATATACATTTCGTTTGTCATAAAAATATCTTAGACTTAAGGTATTTTAATCAAAAGCATAGTGTGCCATTTTTGAGAAAATCAAAATTTTCGAAATATCTTCCATGTAAAGGGTAGTTGAGGGTAGAAGAATTTTTTTGAAAATCTTTGGAAGAGCCAAACTTAAATACCAAGTTTAGTATTTTAACGGACTTTTCGTTTTTGAGTCATGCTGTCCACAGACACAGAGACACAAATACACACTGACAGACAGACAGACACTCGGACATTTTTCTAAAAATTCTTTTTTTTTGATTCAACGGGTCTTCTATTCATTTCAAGCTAATCTAGATAAACATTAGCAGAAGTGGTCTTATTACTTGCTTCCTTGTAAGTAGAAGGGAAATAAAGGAGTACACTAGGCTAAAGCGAGAGTCAAATCTTTTAAAAGGCGGTTGGGTTTTGAATAGCAGCTAAACCTTTAGAGATGGAGAAAAACTTACAACACAAAAAATGTAGAGCACATTAAAACACACAATTTATGCAATATACATTATTTTCGAGGAGTTAATAGTTTTTGAGATATTCCTTGTTTTTGGTTTCAGCTTTTCTCATACAGGAATTCGTCAGCTCTTGTCCATACAACAAAAAAACTTCAGTCACATAGCAACCAGCTTTTACTATCACTTTAAATTATGTTACATTCTTATTTCGCTTCTACTTACAAGAAAACAAGTAATAAGATAATTTATGCTACTTTTTTCTCGATTAGCATGAAGTAAATAAAATTATAAGCTTTTTAACAATAATTTGTTGCAGAGATGTAGAGAAAGGCATGTGAATGGAGTACATCAGATTTTTACAGTTAATTATTATACGTGACCCCATTTATTCTGTTATGAGTATCTATATTATCACCATTATACCAAACAGAATATTTTAGTCACCGTTTAACTGTCGAAATAAGGCCTCTGTTCGGTTTACACAACAATATGACGCGCGGTCGTTAAAAATATGACAGCACTTCTGGCGCGAATGGCGGAAGGCTACATTATTAAAGTGCACTGTTCGCACGAGTTTTGTTATGGCGAGGAGCAACTTAAGGGGCAAAGTACACTGAAACGATAAAAACATTTTTTGTTTTACATACTAATAAAATCTCTATTATTTCTAGTTTCAGAAAATGCATATTTTGGGGGGTTAAGAGGCTTTGAATCAATTTAAATGCTAGTCTGCTTTTCTTTAAAAGTGTTATGCAATGTCTCTTTTTAAAACTTTTATACCATTAAATTCAGTTTTCTCAAAATAGCATTTTTGGATACTTATGAACGTTTTTCTCAGAAAGTATGAGAGATGGAAAGCTAAAATTTTCAGTACATATATAAAACACATAGTTGAACTTTCTGAATCACAATTGTGATGTTATAGTATATTAATCATATTAAGAAAGCAACAACATTGCACATTTTATACATTTTTCTTTTTTTGAATTTGCAAATATATTTATTTTTTAATTTGTAGCATAGATAACTAATTAAGGTTCAGAAAATATGTAATTATACCAGGAACAAGCATGCAAAAGTGTGATTATGTATTGCAAGTGGTATCACAGAAAATCTGATGTGTTCCATTCACATGACTTTCTCTATATCTCTGCAATAAATTATTTTTAAAAAGCTTATGCTTCTATTTACTTCCTGCTAATCGAGAAAAAATTTGCAGAAATAGTCTTATTTCTTGCTTCCTTGTAAGTAGAAGCGAAATAGCGAAATAAGGGAGTACCATAGGTTAAAGTGATAGTCAAAAGCTCGTTGCTATGTGACTGAAGTTCCTTTGTTTGCATGGACACGAGTTCACAAAGTCATATATGAGAAAAATATAAGTCTATATAGCTTAAACCAAAAACAAGGAATATCTCAAGGACAATCAACTCCACGAAAAAATGTATTCAACATAAATTGTGGGCTTTAATGTGCTCTACATTTTTTGTGTGGTAAGTTTTTGTCTCTCTCTTACGGTTTAGCACTTATGCAAAATTCCGTAAAATTCACTCAGAATAAAGTAGTCTTCAGAGGCTATTCCCAGAAAATTCAAGATATACATTTTATTGTTTAGGTAAATATATATAATATACGAAATTTTAATCAAAATCGTTAAGAGCCATTTTTGAGTAAATCAACATTTTCGAAAAAAGTTCCAAGTAAAGGGTAGTTGGGGATGGGGGAATTTTTCTTAAAATCTTCGTGTCGCATCCCTGGAAGATACAAAACTTAAATACTACCTACTTTTCGTTTTTGAGTTATCGTGCTCACACGCACACGGACACACGAACATGGACCTTTTTCTGAAAATGCCTTTTTGGATACAGGGGACCCTAAAACATATTTCCGGTGAAATCTCGGTATCGAATTTTTTGGTGGAGTGCAATACATTCTCTATACACTATGTACATAGTGCGTAAAGAAAAAGTAAAAAAGTTACATGAATGCACATGTTTTAAGTTTAAGTTTTAGTACTTTTCTGCCGAATGAAATAGTTTTATAGACTCAACGATATAAGTTAAAAATGCAAACAACCACTTGAAATTATTATCATGATTTATAGAATAATTCGTAGAAATTTCTGGAAGAACAAGAGCAGTGGGGATGCAACTCTCTTAAGGTGTAATTTCTGTTTGTTCAGACTACTCTGTCCCCTTAAGGCTGAATAGGCATTAGCTAAAGTATGCATGTAATAAACAGCAAACATTTATAAGATAAAGGTTCTTGCAGAAACTGATTGGCGGTCCTTCATGTTGGCAACTGCAGATGTCGGAACTAGTTGAAAAGAAACGCAAAACAATGCAGACTAAGAGAGAAGGAACTGCAGATAAAAAATGTCTCCTGCATCTTGTCTTTTGTCTATCTTTAAACATTGGCAGGGAAGTTTTGTGGCGGTGTTGTCGTTTTCCAATCATTATTTCTGCACGTGTTTGTACGTGTTGTTGGGAATAAGCAGGTCTGGGATGTGGGAAGATGGATGACTGGCGGTCAACTTCACAGAGCTTGACAAGTCGCGGTCCAGACCAGACAAGGAGTCTTTCCGTCTCCCTCTTCAATTTCTGACTTTTTTCTCTCCTTCCCTTTATTTTGCGCATTTTCATTCTCTTCTTTCATTTCTGGTAGCTGCAGACAACCTACTCACTTTCTTTCATTCACACAGAATGCAACAGTGATGTTGAAAGCCAGGTGTTCCCCGTTACATTTATAGCCTACTTTCCGACCTCGTCACAAATCGGATGGGAATACGAAGAAAAAAATCTTATTTCATATATTAATTGCTTCCTTGTAAGTAGAAGCGAAATAAGGGAGTACCATAGGTTAAAGTGAAACACAAAAGCTGGTTGCTATGTGACTCATGTTCCTTTGTTTGTATGGACAGGAGTTGACAAATTCCTGTATGAGAAAATTATGTTTTTCAAAGCTGAAACCAAGAAAAAGGAATATCTCAAAAACGATCAACTCCACGAAAAAAATGTGTATAACATAAATTGTGTGTTTTAACGTGATCTACATTTTTTGTGTGTTAACTTTTTGTCCATCTCTTACGGTTTAGTAGTTATGCAAAATTCATCCAGACTAAAGTACTCTTCAGAGGTTATTCCCAGAAAATTCAAAATATAAATTTTATTTGTCAGGTAAATATCTTTAATATAGGATATTTTAATCAAAATCGTTAGAGCCATTTTTTAGAAAATCAAAATTTTCGAAAAAAGTTCCACGTAAAGCGTAGTTTGGTGTGGGGGGGATTTTTCTCAAAATCTTCGTGTCGCATCCCTGGAAGATACTAAACTTAAATACCAAGTTTGGTACTTTACCGACTTTTCGTTTTTGAGTTATCGTGTTCACAAACATACGGACACACGGACACACACACACACACACACACACACACACACACACACGGACCTGTTTCTGAAAATACCTTTTTTGGATACAGGGAACCCTAAAACATATTTCCGGTGAAATATCGGTATCGAAATTTTTGGTGGAGTGCAATACATTCTCTATACACTATGTACATAGTGAGTATAGAGAAAGTAAAAATCTTATGTGTTTCACTCACATGACTTTCTCTAGCTCTTCTACAAACTGCTTACATACGGTTATTTATTTTTCTTTCTGCACCTTGCTAATCGAGATAATCATTAGCAGAATGTTCTTATTACTTAGTTCCTTATAAGTAGAAAGAAAACCGATAATCAAATGTTTCAAAATCTGTCATTCGATTGTCATTGCAAATCGCTTCTTTGCTTGGCCAGGAGTAAAACAAAAGAAAAACGGACACTTCCTGTCTGAGAAAAGTATAAGTATTCACATCTGAAACCCAAAACAAGGAATATCTCGGAAACGGTTACCTCTTCAACAAAAATGTAAAGGGAATAAATTGTGTGTTCTGATCAGATCAACATTTTCTGTGTAGTAAGTTTTTGTATATCTCTTGCCGTTAGCAATTTAGCAAAATTCATCCAGAATAAAATCTCTTCAGAAGCTATCCCCAGAAAATTCAAGATATATTATTTATTTGGCATCTAAATAGCTTTAATATACGGGATTTTAATCAAAATTGTAAAGCTATTTTATTGAAAATCAAAAATTTCGAAAGTATTTCCATTTAAAGGGTAATTGTGGGTGGGGGATTTTCTTGAAAATCTTCGTGTCGCATCCTTGGAAGATACCAAACCTAAATACCAAGTTTAGTATTTAACGGTCTTTTCGTTTTTGAGTTATGCTGTCCACAGACAGACAGACACACACATACACACGGACCTTTTTCTGAAAATACTTTTTTTTTTTTGGATTCAGGGAGTCCTGAAACATACATTTCCGGTGAAATCTCGGTATCGAATTTTTGGGTGGAATACAATACTTCCTCTATACACTATGTACATAGTACGTATAGAGAAAGTAAAAATTTTATATTTCATATATTAACTGCTTCCTTGTAAGCAGAAGCGAAATAAGGGAGTCCCATAGGTTAAAGTGACAGCAAAAAGCTGGTTCCTATGTGACTGTAGTTCCTTTGTTTGTATGGACACTAGTTAAATTCCTGTAGGAGAAAATTATCAGTATTTTAAAACTGAAACCAAAAACAAGGAATATCTCAAAAACGATCAACTCCACGAAATAAATGTATATGGCATAAATTGTGTGTTTGAACGTGCTATACATTTTTTGTGAGGTAAGTTTTTGTCTATCCTTTATGGTTTACCAGTTATGCAAAATTTATTAAAAATCATCCAAAATAAACATGTCTTCAGAGGCTATTCCCAGAAAATTCAAAATATACATTTTATTCGTCAGTAAATATAAGAGATTTTATAACTGTTGTTAACCCTTTTTAAGAAAATCAAAAATTTCAATTTTTTTTCCATGTAATGGGTAGTTTGGGTTGTGGGGATTTTCTTGAAAAGCTTCGTCGCATACTTGGAAGACACCAAACTTAAATACCAAGTATGGTGTTCAACGGTCTTTTCGTTTTTGAGCTATTTTCTAAAAATGCTTTTTTATTTAAGGGGTCTCAAAACATGCATTTCCGATGAAATCTCGGTATCGAATATTTTGAGTGCAATGCAATACCTTCTCTATACACTATGTACGTAGTACGTGTAGAGAAAATAAACATTCTGATGTGTTTCTGACTTTCTCTATGTGTCACAATTTATTATTAAAAAGCTTATTATTCTATTTAGTTATGCTAATCCAGATATACATTAGTAGAACTGGTCTTATTACTTGCTTCCTTGTAAGTAGAAGGGAAATAGGGAATACAAAGCGGTAGTCAGTTATTTTAATAGCTTATCGAATGTAATAGACAGTCGCTTCTATATATTTGACCATAAGTTTACAACTCCCGTGATAGAAGTGTTTCAGTGTTTTAAAATTGGCTAAGGCTACAAAAAAAAGAATAACAATAATAATAATAATAATAATCATCATCATCATCATCATACAAATTGTGTGTCTTAAGGAAATCTAGATTTTCGTGGATTCCCTCAAGATATGCTCAGCGATTCCGAAAACAGTGATTTCATATAATCTTTAGTCGCCCTCCTTGGTGAAGTGTTACCATGCTAGCCTCACATGCCCAAGGTCGCGGGTTTAACCCCGGCGGAGGACGATAGATTTTTTCGGGCGTAAAAATCCTTAGCATGGCTTCCTTCGGAAGGGAAGCAAAGCCATTGGTCTCGTGTCGTAGATTTAAGGCACGTAAAGGACCTCAAACCTGATGAAGAGGCCTCTGAGAAAAATTAAGCGGTATTTCACGCCCAATGTAGAAAGGGACGCTGAGAACCACAATAGTTAAAGAGTGTCCATAAAAAAAAGTCCATTTCATTTCACATAATCTTTGTCATACTTTAACCATAAAATTATTCATTCTTATTGATTCAGTACATTAACTATTACCATTGTAAATAATTGTATGCTCTTGTATTATATATACCCTAACTTATGGTAGAGGAGTTAAAGGCCAACCTCAGCTTGTTCATATTATGTAAATTTATCAATAGCCTGTAATGCAATAGTTGTATGCTTATCGGTTAGTAATGAATAAAAAAAAAAAAATGTTGTGTGGTAAGCTTTTGTTTATCTCCTGCAGTTTAACACTTTTGAAAAGTTCTCTATAGTGGTTAATATAATTCCTAATAATGTATATAATATCAAATGTTAGTTTAAAATAAAATATTAGTTTTGGGAATTAGTGATAAAGTGTATGGCATTTTTATCAAACTCGTTACAGACATTTTTTGAAAAATCCAAAATTTCCGAAAATTGTTCCATATAAAGTTTAGTTGAGGGTGTTGGATTTTCTTGCAACTCTTATTCCACCCAAAAATTCGATACCGAGATTTCAACGGAAATATATGTTTTAGGGTCCCCTGTATCCAAAAAAAAGTATTTTCACAAAAAGGTCCGTGTGTCCATGTGTCTGTGTGTCTTTGAACACGATAACTCAAAAACGAAAAGTCGGTAAAATACCAAACTTGGTATTTAAGTTTATTATCTTCCAGGGATGCGACACGAAAATTTTGAGAAAAATGCCCCCACCGCAAACTACCCTTTACATGGAACTTTTTTCGAACATTTTGATTTTCTAAAAAATGGCTCTAACGATTTTTGATTAAAGTATCGTATATTTAAGATATTTACCCGACAAATAAAATGTATATTTTGAATTTTCTGGGAATAGCCTCTGAGGACTCTTTATTCTGGAGGAACTTTGCATAACTGCTAAACTGTAAGAAATTGACAAAAACTTACCACACAAAAACCGTAGAGCACATTAAAATACACAATTTATGTTATATGATTTTTTTTCGAGGAGTTGATCGTTTTTGAGATATTCCTTGTTTTTGGTTTCAGCTTTGAAAAACTTGTACTTTTCTCATACAGGAATTTGTCAACTCCTGTCCATACAAACAAAGGAACTTCAGTCACATAGTAACCAGCTTATGACTATCGCCTTACCATATGCCACTCCCTTATTTCCTTTCTGCTTACAAGGAAGAAGGTAATAAGACTATTTCTGCCAATTTTTCTAGATTAGCATGAAGTAAATAGAAGCATAAGCTTTTGCAGGGATGTAGAGAAAGTCATGTGAATGGTACACATCAGATTTTTCTCTGTTACGGTTTACCAGTATGAATAGGTCTTGACAGACTATTTCCAGAGAATTCAAGATATATATTTCGTTTATAATAAAACATTCTTTAAGCATGTGATATTTTAATGAAAATCGTTAGATCCATTTTTGAAAGAACCAAAGCCTTTCGAAAAATTTTGCATATAAAGAGTAGTTGGGGTGGGGGGAATTTTCCTGAAAATCCTACTGTCGCATCCTTGGAAGATGCTGGGACCGCGCAGTGGATGAATGATTAGAATATTCGCCACTTGCCAACGAGGTCCGGATTCGATCCCAGACGACCGCATGTGGGATTTGTGGTGGACAAAGCGGGTTTTCTGCGAGAGCTCCGGTTTCCTCCGCCATCACATTCCATCCGTGCTCCATGTTCAAACCAAGTATCACCAGTGTTATCGCCTGCGGTGCCTATGTAGTAAAAGCGGGCTTTAAACACTATAAAAATTGGAAGATACTGAACCTAAACATAAAGTTTAATATTTAACCGACTTATCATTTTTTATCTATGTTCTCTACTTACACGCACACACTCAAACCTTTTTCTAAAAATGTTATTTTACTTTCTCTACAGTTACTATGTAGATAGTGTATAGAGAAGGTATTTTTTTTTTTTTTTTTTTTTTTTTGGGGTAGCTTAAATTTCTTTAACCTAGTTGGTCATATCGGAAATTGATGAAATGATGCTCAAATGATCTTGGGGTCCATGGAGTTTAAAGTTACTCGACATTCGTCTTCTCACCCTAACCGAGATACGAACTCACAACCTTTTGAATGTGAGGCAGACACACTACCACCACACTACCCAGGCGGGCTTGAGAAGGTATTTAAATGCACCCAAAAATTTGATACCAAGATTTCACCGGAAATTCATGGTTTTGGGCCCCCTGAATAAAATAAATAAAAAAAAACATTTTTAGAAAAAGATCATGTATCTTTTTGTGTGCGTCTGGACAGCATAGCTCAAAAATAAAAAGTTTATTAAACACCAAACTTGGTATTTAAGTTTAGTGTCTCCCAAGCATGCGACTCGAAGATTTTCAAGAAAATCCCCCACCTTAAACTACCCTATGCAAATTTTGATTTTATCAAAAATAGCTCTAACGATTTTGATTAAAATATCCTATATTAAAGATGTTTACATGATAGACAAAATGTATATCTTGAATTTTTTGGTAGTAGTCTCTGAAAACCTCATTATTCTTGATGAATTGTGCTAAATTTTGAATAACTGATAAACCGCAAGACATAGATAAAAACTCATTAAACCACATAATTTATTTCCAATTTCTGTTTGTTTTTATGTTTTACCGTTCAAGGGATATTCCTTGTTGTTTGTTTCAGCTTTAAAATACTTATACTTTTCTATTTGGGAATTTGTCAACTCTGGCATGAAACAAAGCAACGAATTTGACTACCTCTGTAGTAAATGTATTGCTAATTCCCTTCTACTTACAAGAAAGCAAGTAATAAGATCATTTAAGCTAATTTTGTCTTGACTAGCGTTAAGGAGATAGAATAAATAATTTTTAACAATAATTTGCTACCAAGTTTTTGCATCCGACTTTTTGGATTCAGGAGTCTTCAAACATGTGGTTTCGGTATCGAATTTTTGGGTAGAATACAATACTTTAACTACTATATGCATTGCACATAGTGCAAGAGTAAGTAATACTACTCGTGTTCATATATGTATTGTGACTTGACTGAAAAGTCGTCATGGTGACTTTGAAACCCGCGAACCTGCCTTGACAGATCAGGTGAGCAACATTCCAAAGTGCTTTCCAAAACTGCTTCAGCGACCTTCAGATGCGCTACCAAAGTATATCGACCTCGGAGCTGATTCAAATTGGCTCGCTAATTTCTCATCTAGAACTGCAGAGAGAAAATGGATTTTTACAGGAGTAGTTACAAAAGCAGAGGTTTAGTAACGACGGGCTCAAGGTAGAAAAATGTTACAACGAGTTACTAATCCTAATTTTGTAATATGTTGTATACAATATTTTATCTCGTTCAGAGTATTTTGGTATAGGTATGTTGCGAACATCCTGTGCTCTTCTACTACTAACTTTTTGCCTTTTAATGTGAGATTTGCAGGACCTTAAATTTAAAAAGAGAGTTTTCAAATTACAATACAAGTTTTGTAATGTAATTATTTATGTTTTCCTTGATTTAAATGTGTTATTATTCCTTAATTTGTATCCGTTTGTTAAGTAATGTCTCACATTATTTTGGTTTTGCCCAATATATGTATACTTTTTAATTACATATACTAACTCCAAGTCAAAAATATACTATGTCAATTTTCCCTCCCAGGCAGTCTAAAATGACATAATAACCACATTTTCAAAAATCAAAATATCTGAATTTCCATATTATGCTAGGGACAAATTTGAATCTCCACAGTGTCACTCATAAACTATTGCAGCGATTCAACAGATTTCTCTAATTTTTAATTACATAAAGCACTAAAAATGAGGGTCCTAATAAAAGTATGTCATTTTAGGCACCTTTCCCCTATGTTATATATTCAATATATTCAACGAGATGTTTTTATTGCGGAAAAAAAATGTTTAAGGAAACTGTCATGTGAGCTTTGGAAAAAATCCCAAGTTTTCCATTCACATGACTTTCTAGCTGTTTCATATACAAACTATTTTTACAAAAGAGTATTCTTTTATGTACTCCATGCTAATCAAGATAAACATTAGCAGAAATAGTCGTATTACTTGCTTCTTTGTAACTAGAAGAGAAATATGCTAAAGTGAAAGTCAAATATTTTAAAAGCTGGTCACTGTGTGAAACAGTTGAGGTTCGGTTTGCTTTACACAGTACCGTTTGAGAAAAGTTAGGTAGTTTGAAACAAACAAATTACAAAGAATATCTCAAAAACGGCCAATTCATTTGAACTTTTTTCAAAATTCAGCAAAAATGAATCCAGAATAAGGAGCTCTTCCGAGGCTATTTCCAGAAAATTCAAAATATACACTTTATTTGTGATAAATGTCTTTAATGTATAGTATTTTAATCAAAATCTTTATAGTCGTTTTTTAGTAAAACAAAAATTTTTCTATGTGAAAAAAGTGGTTTGGGGAGATTTTCTTAAAAATCCTTGTGTCGCATCCTTGGAAGATATTAATTATATATACCAATTTTGTTATTTAACCGTCTTTTTGTTTTTGAGAAATGCTGTCCACACCGACCTTTTCCAAAAATGATTCTTTTCAGACTCAGGGGACCTCAAAACATATCTCCTCTAAATCTGAATTTTTGCGTGGAATACAATACCATTCTGTAGCTACTATGTATATTCGTGCTGATTTTCACCGTTCACCAGGAAAAACTATAAAAGCAGTCCAGGATACAATTACTAATTTTTTTTTTTTATAAAAACAGTAACGGAGTCTGATCAGGACTCCGGTACTGTATCCCTATTTACATTTACCCCCGTAGGTTTTACTGATTACTGGTTTACTGGTTTTACTGTTTCTTTTACAAACATATACACATTGCACAAACATATAACACCCATGCCCAAGGCGGGACTCGAACCCACGACTATTGGTATACTTCCAGAAATGCCAATGACTGGTATGTGGGTAATGAAGCAGACGTAAATGAGGGTACTTTTAAGGTGTTTTACCTTCTATGGCACGTAAGTAAAATGCACATCGTAGAAAAAGAAGGAATTTTATTCCACCCACCGAGACTTCACCCAAAAACATGATTTGAGGCCCACTGAATCTAAAAGAAGTCAAGATTTAGAAAAAGGTCAGAGCTTATTGTGTGTGTTTATGGACAGCATAGCTCAAAATGAAAAGTTTGTTAAATGCCAAACTCAATATTTTAAGTTCAGTATCTTCCAAGGATGCGCAACAAAGATTTTCAAGAAAACTATCCTTTACATGAAACATTTTTCGGCATTTTCGATTCTCTAAAAAATGGCTCTAAGGGCTTTGATTAAAACATCGTCTAAAGAGATATTTACATCACATATAAAATGTATATTTTATAAACATTCTTAATTTTTCCACAAACCCTAAAGGATTGACAAAAACTTGCTGAACTAAAAATGTAGATTTATTTATTTATTTATTTTTTTTTTTTGAGGAGCTAACCATTTCCGAGATGATTTTAAGTAGATTGTAATGATAATCGTAAAGTTACAGATTTAAAACATTTGATTATCCCTTTAGCCTAGTGCATTCCCTATTTTCCTCATTCTTATCTTCAAGATAAAGGATTATCTTGATTAGCATGGAGTAGAAAGAAGAATTATCTCTTGTAAGAAGTTTTTTTTTTTTTTTTTTTTTGTAGAATGGTAGGGAAGGTCACATGAATTGAACACATCGGATTTTTTTCAACACTTCTGTACATTCAATATGTTTTGTACGATGCAATGTTTTACTAATTTATTTCAAAAATTTTAAACTGTCTATTAGAAGTACAGTTAAGGTAGTGTTCATAAAGTTTTCCAAAATAAAGCCCAATTTTGAGAAATAAATTATTAAATTTATAAAAAAAATGATTCTACAATAATTAGAGGTAGTATAATCAAATTATGATATGACATGCATTTGTAAATTCATTTAGTGCAAAACTTCAACACTATATGTGAATAGTACTAAAAATCAGACGTATTCCATTCACACGACTTTCTCTACATTTCTGAAATAAATTATTGTTAAACATCTTATTCTTCTATCTACTTTATGCTAATAGAGATAAACATTAGCAGAAATGGCCTTATAACATGCATCCATGTAAGTAGGAGGGAAATCAGGAAATACACTAGGCTAAAACGATAGTCAACTTTTTTAAAGCTGGTTGCTATGGAGTTGAAATGCGTTTCTTTGCATGGCCAGGAGTTGAGTATTAGTTACCATATGAGAGAAGTTTTAAGTATTTTAAAACTGAAACCAATAATAGGGGAGGGGCTATCTCGGAAATGGTCAACTGTACGGAAAAAAATGTATAACACAAATTGTGTTTTTTAACGTGTTCTGATTTTTTTGTTAAGTAAGTTTTAGTCTGGTAGCGCAGCTGCTTACCAAGCGGGAGACCTGGGTTCGAACCCCAGTACCGGCGTGGTGATTTTTCTCCCACTGGGAGACCTGGCCCGGGGTGCACTCAGCCTCGTAAGGTCCCTGGGGGGCCAATTGAGGAGCTACTTGATGGAGAAGTAGCGGCTCCAGGTCATGTGAACCGCATTAACCGGCCGGGGGGAGCTCGAGGCGCTGACCACGTCTCACCCTCCAATTCTGCACCCCATCCATGACGTCTGTAGTGGACCGAGATGGGGGACGCAGCGGCCGGGCGGTAGGCCAAGGTTCCCCGTGAGCTGTCGTGCCATGGAGTTATATTAGTTTGTCTATCCCTTATAGTTTAGTAGTTGTGCAAAACTCATCTAGAATAAAGTTAGGCAGACGTCATTAGGCTTGTAAAAAATGCAAGCGGATTGCAAGATTGGTGGAATAAGTGTCGGGGGGAAATCAGAGGACCCGGAGAAAACCCGTACAGACGCCGTTCCGTTCCCACAAAACCTTTGGGCGGGCACTTGGGAGCGAACCCAGGCCGCCTAGGTGGTAGGTGAGCGGTCTAACCACGTGGCCACGGCGCCACCTACACAAAATATGTAGATCTCCTTAAAACACTTTCCTTTGAATTTTTGTTGTGCTAAGCGTTTCTAAGATATTCTTTCGTATTTGTCTGAGTTTTAAATACTTACACCTTTCTCAAACAGGAAGTAGTGCATGTTTCTGTTTTGTTTTATTCCTGGCTGTGCAAAAAAGGGAATTTCAATGACAATTGCACAGCGAGAGATCTTAGAACATTTGACTATCGCTTTAGCATAGTCTAGTCCCTCAGTTTCCTTCTAGTTATAAGGAACTCGATTAGCTTAGTATAGAAAGCAGAATAACCTTCTATAAGATGTCTGCAGAACACATCTATACTATAATTACTTTCGCTTATTTTACGACAATTTCACTCTTGCACAGTGAGCCCTTCATATCCGTGCCATTACTGCCAGGCATGACTCCTGGAATTTTCAATTTCTCTTGAATTTTTACTTTCTCTACATGAATTATGGAGAAAGTGTATAGAGAAGGTATTGCATTCCACTAAAATATTCGGTGTCAAGATTTCTCCGGAAATAAACGTTTTAGGTTCCCCTGTATAAAAAGGTTTTTTTAGAAAAACGTCCGTTGTGTGCCCGTGCACAAAACTCATAAACGAAAAGTCCATAAAATACCATACAACATGAAGATTTTGAGGAAAATTCCACCACCCTAAATTACTCTTTACACAGAACAATTTTCGAAAAGTTTGATTTTCTCAAAAATGGCTAACGATTTTGATAAAATACCGTATATTTAAGATATTTGCACCACAAATAAAATGTACATGATACATTTTCCGGAAATAGTCTCTGAAGAACTCTTAATTCTGGATGAAATTTGCTGGATTTTGTATAATTAGTAAACTGTAAGAGCTTTAAAAACATGTAGCTCTTGTTAAAACACACAATTTACATTTTTGCGTAATTTGACCATTTTTGAGATATTCCTGTTATTGATTTCAATTTTAAAATTCTTGAAAGATTTCACTTATGGAAAGTTGACTACGCCTGGCAATGCAAACAAACGGCTTTCAATGCCATAGCAACCAGTTTTTAAAGGATTTGACTGTCGGTTTAGCCTAGTGAATTCCCTTATTTCCTTTCTACTTACAAAGGAAGCAAGTAATAAGACGATTTCTGCTGTTTATTACTTTCTCTACACGTACTATGTACATAGTGTATAGAGAAGGAATTGCAATCCACCAAAAAATTCAATACCGAGTTTTCACGGAAATAAATGTTTTAGGGTCCCTGTGTCCAAAAAAAGTATTTTCAAAAAAAGGTCCCTGTGTCCGTGTGTCTGCGAACACGACAACTGAAAAACGAAAAGTCGGTAAAATACCAAACTTGATATTTAAGTTTAGTATCTTCCAGGGATGCGACACGAAGATTTTGAGAAAAATCCCCCCACCCCAAACTACCCTTTACATGGAGCTTTTTTCGAAAATTTTGATTTTCTCAAAAATGGCTCTAACGATTTTGAATAAAATATCGTACATTAAAGGTATTTACCTGACAAATAATATGTATATATTGAATTTTCAGGGAATAGCCTCTGAAGACTACTTTAAACTGGATGAATTTTACGGAATTTTGCATAACAGCTAAACCATAAGAGATGGAGAAAAACTTACCGGACAAAAAATGTAGAGCATGTTAAAACACACACTTTATGTTATATACATTTTTTCGTGGAGGTGATCGTTTTTGAGTTATTCACCTAAAAAAACTTACTTTTCTCATATAGGAATTTGTCAACTCGTGTCCATACAAACAAAGGAACTTCAGTCACTTAGCAACCAGCTTTTTACTTTCACTCTAACCTATGATACTCCCTTATTTCGCTTCTACTTACAAGGAAGCAAGTAATAAGAGTATTTCTGCTAATTGTTTGTCGATTAGCATGAAATAAATCGAAGCATAAGCTTTTAACAATAACTTGTTGCAGAGATATAGAGAAAATCATGTGAATGGAACACATCAGATTTTTTCGATTAGCATGAAGTAAAAATCTGATGTGTTACACTTACATAGCTCTACAAACAAACTGTTGAAAAAGGATTCTTTCTACGCCATTCTAATCGAGATAAACCTCACCAGAATGTTCTTATTACTCAGTTCCGTATAAGTAGAAGGGAGCTAAAGGAATGCACTAAGCTAAAGTGATATTCACATGTTTTTAAAGATTTACTTTATTGAAAACAATAACAAGGAATATCTCGGAAACGGTTAGATCCACAACAAAAACGTAAAGGACATAAATAGTGTCTTTTAATGAGATCTACATATATTGTGCAGTAAGTTTTGTCTATTTTTACGGTTTAGTAGGTAAGCAAAACTCGGCACAACTCATCCAGAATAAAGAGGCCTTCAGAGTAACAACAAATGTGTATTCAAGATACGCATTTTGTTTGGGATGTAAATTTCATAAAAATGTACAGTATTTTAATCAAAATCGTTAAGGCATTTTTGAGAAAATCAAAATTTTCAAAATTTTGTCCATGTAAAGGGTAGTCTGTGGTGGGGGATTTTCTTGTAAACCTTCGCGTTTCATCCTTGGAAGATGATAAACCTAAATACATAGTTTGGTATTTCAGAGTCTTTTCGTTAGGTTTTTGCTGTCACAGACAGGAAAACACGGATCTTTTTATAAAAATGATTTTTTCGGACGGAGGGGACCTCAAAACATATATTTCCGGTGAAACTTAGAAATCTAATTTTTGGGTGGAATATAATACCTTCTCTTATCACTATGTAGGTATATCATACGTTGATTTTATCAAAAATAGCTCTAATGATTTTGATTAAAATAACGCATGTTTAAGATAGTTTTATGAAAAAGAAATGTATACCTTGGACTTTCTGGGATAGCCTCTAAAGACATATTTATTCTGGATGAATTTTCCAGAATTTTTCATAACTGACAAACCGTAAGAAATATACAAATATTTATTCTACATTTTCTGCAGAGCTCGTTAAAACACACAATTTATGATATATACTTTCTTTTCGTGGAGTTGATGGTCTTTTAGATATGTCTTGTTATTGGTTTTATCTTTAAAAATCTGATATGTTCCATTCACATGACTTTCTCTATATCACTGCAACAAATTATAAATAAGGGGGTACCATAGGTTAAAGTGATAGTCAAAAGCTGGCTGCTCTTCGACTGAAGTTCCTTTGTTTGTATGGACACGAATTCATAAAGTCCTGTATGAGAAAAGTATGTCTTTATAGCTGAAAAAAGAAACAAGGAGTATTTCAAAAACAATCAACTCCACGATAAAAATTGATATAACATAAATTGTGTGTTTTAAGGTGCTCTATATTTGTTGTGTGGTAAGTTTTTGTCCATCTCTTACGGTTTAGCAGTTATGCAAAATTCCGTAAAATTGACCGAGAATAAAGTAGCCTTCAGAGGCTATTCTCAGAAAATTCAAAATATATATTTTATTTGTCATGTAAATATCTTTAATATACGATATTTTAATCAAAATCAAAATTTTCAAAAAAATGTCCATGTAAAGGGTAGTTTGGAGTGGGGAGATTTTTCTCAAAATCTTCGTGTTGCATTCCTGGAAGATACTAAACTTAAATACCAAGTTTGGTAATTTAACGACTTTTCGTTTTTGAGTTATCGTGTTCACAGACACATGGACACACGGACACACTGACACATGGATACACATACACACAAATGAGGACCGTTTTCTGAAAATACTTTTTTTTGGATACAGGGGACCCTAAAACATATATTTCCGGTGAAATCTCGGTATCGAATTTTTTGGTGGAGTGCAATACCTTCTCTATACACTATATACATAGCACGTATAGAGAAAGTAAAAATGTATACTTTTCTCATATAGGAATTTGTCAACTCGTGTCATACAAACAAAGGAACATCATTCACATAGCAACCAGCTTTTGACTACATATTTAGCTTAAGCTTTTTAACTATAGTTTGTTGCAGGACTGTAGACGAAGTCATTTGAATGGAACGCATCAGATTTTTCTATGTAAAATTGTTCACTGTTGATGAGGAGTTACTAAATCTTTTAAGACTGAAAGATGTGGTCGCTTCCGTTGAAAGTGACAAATTGTGTGTCAGCAAGGGAAGTAAGCACTTCTTCGCATGAGACAAGCAAATTTGCCTGTTGCTTCCAGAGCCTCCTCGTCTGCTTTATCTTTAACACATCGGTGTTCCATTTGAATACCATTTCAATGCGATTGTGTTGTCGATGTAACGAATGCTACTTAGTCGGTAGACGGTTGTCCGCATACAATAGATCTCTGTCTTGCAGGATACAGCGTGTTCCATGTTCCACGCCGCTCCAGAACACATATACGAGGGCTGCTCAACAAACCCTGAGACTGATTCTTACTTCCTCTAGCACGTACGTACATAGTATAAAGAGAGGATATTCTATTCCACCCAAAAATTCGATACCAATACTTTCCCGGATATGTATGATTTGAAACCTCCTGAATAAAAAGTATTTTTAGAAACGCCCTTGTGTGTTTGTGTGTAGTTTATGTGTGTACATACAGCTCAAAGAACGAAAATCCTGTTAAATACCAAACTTACTATATATATAAAGTTTCTGTGGTAAATGTGGTAAGTTTTGTATGCAACATTCCGTAAAATTAATTCAAAATAAAATAGTCTTCAGATGCTATTCCCAGAAAATTCAAGAGGTATATAGCTTTAATATACAGTATTTTAATCAAAATCGTTGGAGCTATTTTTAAGAAAATCAAAAATTTCGAAAAAAGTTCCATGTAAAGGGTAGTTTGTGGTGGGGAGATTTTTCTCAAAACCTTGGTGTCGCATCCCTGGAAGACATTAAACTTAAGTACCAAGTTTGGTATTTTATCGACTTTTTGAGTTATCGTTTTCACAGTCACACGGACAGACACACGGGCCTTTTTCTGAAAATGCCTTTTTGTTATAGGGGACACTAAAACATACATTTCCTGTGAAAACTCGGTATCGAATTTTTGGGTAAAGTGCAATACCTTCTCTACACATTATGTACATAGTACGTCTGGAGAAAGTAAGAACGAAAAGCCTGTGAAATTCCAAACTTTATATATAAGCTTAGTATGTTTCAAGGATACAACACGAAGATTTTTAAGAAAATTCCTCCCCCCCCAAAAAAAAAACTTTACATGGAAAATTGTTCCACAATTATTTCCTAAAATGGCTGTATCAGTATTGATTAGAATACTGTACATTGAAGATATTTACATAAAAATCCTGATGTGTTCCATTCACATGACTTTCTCTACCTCTCTGCAACAAATTATTATTAAAAAGCTTATGTTTCTATTTACTTCATTCTAAACGAGAAATAATTAGCAGAAATAGTCTTATTACTTGCTTCCTGGTAAGTAGAAGAGAAATAAGGGAGTACTATAGGCTAAACTAATATTCAAAAGCTGGTTGCTATGTGACTGAAGTTCCTTTGTTTGTATGGACACGAGTTGACAAATTCCTGTATGAGAAAAGTGTAAGTTTTTCATAGCTGAAACCAAAAACAAGAAATACGTCAAGAACGATAAATTCCACGAAAAAAATGTGTATAAAATAAATTGTGTGTTTTAATGTGCTCTGTGTTTTTTGTGTTTTAGGGTTTTGCCCATCTCTTACGGTTTAGCAGCTATGCAAAATTCCGCGAAATTCATCCAGAATAAAGTGGTCTTCATATTCCCATTAAATTCCAGATATACATTTTATTTTTCAGGTAAATATCTTTAATATACGATATTTTAGTCAAAATCGTTAGAGCCATTTTTAATAAAATCAAATTTTTCGAAAAAAGTTCCATGTAAAGGGTAGTTGGGGTGGGGGGATTTTCTTGAAAATTTTCGTGTCGCATCCTTGGAAGATACCAAACTTAAATACCAGGTTTGGTATTCAACGTTCATTTTGTTTATTTATCTATACTGTCCACAGACACACACATACATAGACACGCACATACGCACAAACACGGACATTTTTTACAAAAATGTAGAGAAAGTAAACATAGAAAACATGTGAAAAGCTCATCCCCTGTGTGAGCGAGTCTTGAATAGCATAAATCAAAAACGTATAGTAGGTTAAATACCAAACTTGGTTTATTAAGTTCAGTATCTTCCAAGGATGTGTAGGAAAAATTTCATGAAAATCCCCCAACTGCAAACTATTCTTTACATAGAAAATTTTTCGAACATTTTAGATTTCTCAAAGAAAAGCAACAATAAATTTGATTAAAATACTACATATTTAGATATTTATGTCGCAAAGAAAAATATATCTTAAATTTTCTGGGAATAGCCTTTGAGTTCTTCATTCTGCACGTATTCTGATAACTGGTAAACAGTAAAAGATAGACCAAAACTTCTACACAAAAAATTGAGGTATTTCTAATGCTTACACTTTTCTCAGATTGGAAGTCGTTACTCATTTTATTTTCATCCTGTGCATATAAAGAGGAGTGAATTAATATTGCATAACCACCAGCTTTTAAAGGAGTTGACTATCGTTTTAGCCAAGTATATTCCCTTATATATCTTCTACTGACAGGGAAGCAAGTGATAAAACCATTTCTGCTAGTATTTATCTTGATAAATAAGAAGTAGATAGAAGAATAAAATTTTGTAAGGATTGTCTGTTGCAAAACAGGTAAAGATTGCCATGTGAATGGAACGCAAATTACTTTTGCGACTCTTAATTTTATGTCAAATATATATTTTCAAGATTTTTAAAAAAATATAATTGTTGGTATTTGTATTTATATGGAGAGGATGTCATTTAAGGTGTTATATCTGTGTAAATTGTGTAAAATTAAAAAAATGTACACTTTTACTTTCTCTGATTATATATACAATGTACACAGTAGCTAGAGGAGGCATTCTTTTCCGCCCAAATATACTATGTATTGATTTTAACCAGAAATATATGTTTTGAGGTCCTCTGAGTCCAAAGAAAAGCATTTTTAGAAAAACTGTATGTGTATGTGTGTGTGCAAAGGATAGTTCAAAAACTAAAAGCCTGTTCATTATCAAAATTGATATTTATGTTTAGTATCTTCCAAGTATGCGGCACGAATATTTTCAAGAAACTATCCCCACCCCAAATTATCCTGTATATAGAAAAATTACGAAAATTTTTATTTTCTCAAAATGGTTGCATAGGTAATGTTATTTTATTACTTTTACTAAATTACTGACATTCAACACATTTAAACTGTAATCATAATATACAAAATAGGTTAACTTTTGATGTCTAAATTCATTGATCTAGAAACGTGATGAATATTTTAAAAATATTCATATAAAAATTAACGTTTTTTTCAGCAAATGAGTTTAGAAATAGATATTTAATACCTAATATTACTTTCTCTACACATACTATATACATAGTGTATAGAGAAGGTATTGTATTGCACGCAAAAATTCAATACCAAGATTTCACCGGAAATACATGTTTAAAAGTCCCTTGATTCCAAAAAAGCATATTTACAAACATGTTCGTGTTTGTCTCTCTCTCTCTCTTTCTCTCTATATACACACACATGTATATATATATTTATTTCTGTGGGCAGAAGGATGCGATGCGGGCATTTTCAAGAAAATCCCCTCTCAAAAGACTCTTTACATGGAAAATGTTTGAAAAGTTTGATTTTCTCAAAAAATGCTATAAGGATTTTTATTAAAATATCATATATTAAAGCTATTTACATCATAAATAAAATGTACTTCTTGAATTTTCTGGGAATTGCTTCTGAAGACCCGTACATTCTGAATGAATTTAGCTGAACTTTGCATACCTGGTAAAGTATAAAGATAGACAAAAACGCACTATACAAAGATGTATATCTCGTTAAAATACACAATTTATACCGTATGAATTT
This sequence comes from Hymenopus coronatus, assembly GCA_030762935.1. Taxonomy (NCBI): domain Eukaryota; kingdom Metazoa; phylum Arthropoda; class Insecta; order Mantodea; family Hymenopodidae; genus Hymenopus; species Hymenopus coronatus. The sequence goes on from CM060899.1 coordinate 44,014,845, forward strand.
TTGTTTTAGAGTTGAATGTTTCCGAGATATTCCTTCTTATTGGTTTCAATTTTAAACTAGGTATCTTCTCAGACGGAGTCACCTTTCGTTTTATCTCTCTTTTGTTTTTCTGGAAATGCAAGTCGAACCGAACTTCAATGGATTACATACACCGGTTTTTAAAAAAAAAATGACTATGGCTTTAGACTAGTGTATCCTCTTATTTCTCTTCTACTTACAAAGAAGCAAGTAATAAGACAGTTTCTGCTAATGTCTATCTCGAATAGCATGATGCAGACACAGGAATAATATTCTGTAAGAATAGCTTGTTTGCAGAACAGGCAGAGAAATTCATGTGAAAGGAACACATCATACTTTTTCTAGTTTGAAATGGATGTCACTTTATCACATGTACTATATGTACATGTAGAATTTGAAAATAAGATGAATGTAATGTATTGGAAGGCAGTGGATGTTTGCTAATGGAACCGATTTTCTCATCCGCACTTCAGTTTATGATACGTTTAAAACCGTGGAAATAAGAATACTTCCTATCGCAATCTCTCCTGAGTCACAAGGTGACATAAGCGCCCAAACAGGTGGAAGACATGGGCGGAGACACGAAATGGTATTTCTGAGCACATTTTTAATGTCTTTGAGTGTACTATGTACATAGTATGCAGACAGGGCAGGTATTACATTCCACCAAATTTTTAGAGCTTACCGGAAATACATGTTTTGAAACCGCTTAATAAAATTATAATTTTTAGAAAAAGGTTAGTGAATGTGTATGTGTGTGTCTGTAGACTGCATAGCTCAAAACCGAAAAGACTAAGATTTTCAAGAAAATCCCCCCCCTACTAAAAACTAACTTTTACTTGAAAAACTTTTGAAAATGTGGTTTTTCTCAAAATTGGTTTAAGATATTATTAAAATACCCATTTTATAGATAATTACATGACAAAATGTATATCTTGAATTTTCTGGAAATAGCCTCTGAAGATCTCTTCACTCACTATAACTTTTGCTTAACTGATAAACCCTAAAAGTTAGGCAGAAATTTATTACACAAAAACGTGGATATCCTTAAAGCACATAATTCATGTCATATAATTTTTTTCGTAGAGTTGATCATGTTATTGGATTCAGTATTAAAATGCTTAAACTTTTTTCATACAGGAGTTTAACTCCAGGCCAAGCAAAGAAACGGATTTCAATCACATAGCAACCAGCTGTTAAAAGATTCGGTTTTCGCTTTAGTCTAGTATATTCCCTTACTTCCCTTCTACTTATAAGCGGGCGGGAAGTAGGAGTTTGGAAGAAAATAATTAAAGGAGAAAAAGCTGAGAGATAAGGGGGAGTGACAACGCGTGAGAACATATTGGAAGGAAGGAGAGTAGACGAAAAGGTTTAGGAAAGAAAACTCGAGAAAGAGAGAGAGAGAGAGAGAGAGAGAGAGAGATGGTAAAAGGATGGAAATTGAAAGAGCAGGTTTAAGGGAGAAAAATTTAGAGAGAGAAAGTGAGAGAGAATGGCGGAAGGAGGTAGAACTGATAGAGAAAGAGACATATAGAAGATGACAGAAGGAAGGAGAGTGGAAGTAAACGTTTGGGGAGAAACAGAGAAAGGCACAGTGGGAGAAAGAGAGAATGGCGAAAGAGGGAATATTGGAAAAAAAAAAAAAAAAAAAAAAAAAAAAAAAAAAAAAAAAAAAAAAAAAAAAGAGATTTAAAGGTGAACAATATAGAGAGAAAGAAGAGGGAGAAAGTGAGTGAGAGAAAGTAACGGAAGGAAGTAGAACGGATGAAAAGCATTATAGGAGAAAAGCCTAGAGAGACAGAGGAAGAAAAAGGGAGGATGCCACAAGGAAGGAGAGTGGAAGAATAGATTTGGGAAACAAATCTACAGGAGCAAAGAGAGGCAGAGAGATGGGTAAAAGAGGGAGAGTGGATGAAAAGTGTTAGAGGAAGAAATTCGAGAAACAAGAGAGAGATTGAAAGAGAATGGTGAAATGAAGGAGATTGAAAGAAAATGTTTGAGAGAGAAAAATCTAGAGAGAGAGAGGAGAGAGAGAGACAATGAATAGAGCGAATGGCGGAAGGAGATAGAGCGGATATAAGGGGGAAAGGAATTATATACACATATACCGTGAGAGAGAGGGAGAAAGAGAGGGGATGAGAGGGTGTTATATTTCTAGTACAGTACTAACTTAGAAAGGGTAAAAAAGTCTTAGAAAATATACAGATGGAGCATTTTTGGCGGGGGAGGGGATGTTTTTCATGTTTAAATTGCCAGCATTTTTTATTTCCATGCTAGTTTTCTTAAAACGATTAATTTTAAAATATTTTAAACTAAATTATAATATTATTTACAAAACGTTTTATTTCTAATATTAACTCTAACATTTTGAGGACAAACAATTTGCAAACAGATAAATAAAAGGAAAGAAAAAGAATGTTTTCTCATATTTTTGTCGTTTCCAACTGCCTGAAGAAATAGAGGATTGCATCCGCTACAACTAGGACTTCTGCAAGAGTTACAGACTGTCGACTGTGCCACTGTTCTGCAAATCTCTTACAAAAGCTTATTCTTCCGTCAAATGCATGCTAATCAAATAAACATTAGCAGAAATAAGTAGAAGGCAAATAAGGGAATACAGAATTTTATTTGAACTCACAAAATTAAAATTTACTCCAATTAATTAAAATGTACTTTAAATAAATAACTGCAGTAAAAATTAGTAAACTGCCAGATTTAAAAACATTAGGTTAAAGCAAGAGTCAAATTTTTAAAAGCGTCGGTATGCGATTGTCATTGAAATTCTGTTCTCTTTGATGGCCAGGAGTAAAAAGAAAGTAACAGGAATGACTTCTATTTGGGAAAAGTATAAGTGTTTTAAAATTGAAACCAACAATTCGGTGTATCTCAAAAATGGTTAGCTTCACAAGAAAAATGTGCAGGAGATAAGATAGCATCTACATTGTGTTGTAAGTTTTTGTCTATCTCTTACGGTTTACCAGTTATGCAAAAGTCATTCAGAATGAAGAGGACTTCAGGGGCTATTCGTAACAAATTGAACATATGCATGTTAAAATAAGAACTATAGCTTTCCTGGCGACGTGTTAATTCAAAATCTTCTCGGGCTTCTAGCCAGGTAATAACTTGGCTTGACACCAACGTTTCGAAGAAGTGCATCTTCCTCGTCTTCAGGGTGAACTGATGGTTTGAGCTTGCGGAGACTGGTATTTATAAGAGCTGGGATGAAGCTAACATCTGATTGGTTCGCGAGATATTATGGCCTGGTATTTAAGATGACTGAGACATGGGCACGGACTTCGTAGAAAACTATTTATAGCAGTTATTCGGCTAATGTTTTGTGTTTGAGCACGCACCTGCTAGAAAATAAGTCTTGGAAGACTGCAGGTACAGGATTAGGTGTTAAGGCTCTAAGTTATTACCTGGCTAGAAGCCCGAGAAGATTTTGAATATGCATGTTATTTTATATGTAAAACCCTTCAATAACGAGTGATTCAAAAAAGTGCGAACCGACTGCGCGGTGTTCTACCTGCCGCGTCTTCAGCACTCGTTGCCGTCTGCCGCAATCATAGAAAGGTGCGGATAAAATCAAACTACTTTTAAAGACTTTACTTATTAATATTATAAAAAGAGTTGCCGAAACTGGTCACCGTCGTTGTCCATATATTTTTGGCATCTCTTTAAGAACTGCCCATCACTCGCCGTTGTTCACCTTGAGAAATACTAGCAATTTCATGGCGGATATATTGTTTTAATTCTTCCAGGGTGTGTTAGCTTGTCTTTTACACTTTATGTTTTAATTTACCTCAGAGTAAGAAATTGCAGGGGATTGGGTCGGGGGACCCATGGTGCCACAAATCTCTACTAATAATTCTGTCCTGAAATGCATTTTCAATTGTTCTCATCGAAAGATTGGCCGTATGAGCCGTTGCAGAATCTTGTTGAAAAAATCTGATGTATTCCATTTACATGACTTTCTCTACATCTCTAACAAATTATTGTTAAAATGCTTATGCTTCTATTTACTTCATCCTAATCGAGAAAAAATTAGCAGAAATAGTCTTATTACTTGCTTCCTTATAAGTAGAAGCGAAATAAGGGAGTACCATAGGTTAAAGTGAAAGCTAAAAGCTGGTTGCTATGTGTCTGAAGTTCCTTTGTTTGTATGGACACGAGTTCACAAAGTCCTGTATGAGTAAAGTATGTTTTTTATAGCTGAAACCAAAAACAAGGAATATCTCAAAAACAATCAACTCCACGAAAAAAATGTATGTAACATAAATTGTGTGTTTTAAAGTGCTCTACATTTGTTGTGTGGTAAGTTTTTGTCCATCTATTACGGCTTAGCAGTTATTCAAAATTCCATAAAATTTACCCAGAATAAAGTAGTCTTCAGAGTCTATTCCCAGAAAATTCAAAATATACATTTTATTTGTCAGGTAAATATCTTTAATGCTCGATATTTTAAACAAAATCGTTAGAGCCATTTTTAGAACATCAAAATTTTCGAAAAAAGTTCAAAATAAAGGGTAGGTTTGGGGTGGGGGGATTTTTCTCAAAAGCTTCGTGTCGCATCCCTGGAAGATAGTAAACTTAAATACCAAATTTGGTATTTTACCGACTTTTCGTTTTTGAGTTATCGTGTTCACAGGCACACGGACACACGAGCCCACACACACGCACCTTTTTTTTTGGATACAGGGGACCCTAAAACATATATTTCCGGTGAAATCTCGGTATCGAATTTTTTGGTGGAGTGCAATACCTTCTCTATACACTTTGTACATAGTTCGTATAGAGAAAGTATAAAGGCAAAAAATCACGCACACTGTCTGTTACTTCTCTAAAAGAGAGGAGGGCGAAGTATGTTCACGTGAAAACGGGAAGTTGAGATTTGAATTATTTATTCTAAAATATTATAGACTTTTGATTATACTAAATAAACATTTTACCCCCCTCATCAATAAATAAACAGATTACATCAACGAAATGTCAATATCAAGTGGCTGCTTATAATTTTTTTTTCGTCAACTGTTGACTCAAAAAAATTGACCCTATAACACTTTCACCATAACACTTCTGCAAATCTGGTGAGAAGAGTGAGTTAACATATACAGATCCTAAATAAATACACGCTGTGCAGTAGAAAACATTCTGAGCCATAATACACTTCGTGACTAAGTCACTTGTAATAACTGAACTACACAACACCATTGTCAACTCAATACTGTTCTTTCAGAGCAGAGCAAAACTATGTCAAGAATCGTGACCTTGTTTACAGCAGCAGTACTGAATTACGTGTCCACACTCCCAGTGGAAAAACACCGGTTCGGAGGTTTCTGACTCACTCGTTGTATGGTTTTTACTTTCTCTAGCCCCATATGTACAATGTACATAGGGATAGAGAAGTATTGTATTCCACCCAAAAATTCGATACCGAGATTTTACCGGAAATACATGATTTAGGACCCCCTGTATCCAAAAAAAAGCATTTTGAGAAAAAGGTCCGTGTGTCCGTGTGTCCGCGTGACTGTGAACACGATAACTCAAAAACGAAAAGTAGCTAAAATACCAAACTTGGTATTTAAGTTTAGTATCTTCCAGGGATGCGACACTAAGATTTTGAGAAAAATCCGCCCACCCCAAACTACCCTTTAAATAGAACTTTTTTCGAAAATTTTGATTTTCTGAAAAATGACTAACGATTTTGATTAAAATGTCGTATATTAAAGATATTTACCTGACAAATAAAATGTATATCTTGAATTTTCTGGAAATAGCTTCTATAGGTCTGTTTATTCTGGATGAATTTTGTTTAATTTGGCATAACTAGTAAACCGTAAGAGCTGTACAAAAAATGTAGGTCTTGTTAAAATACACAGCTAACGTCATATACATTTTTTTCGTGGAGCTTACCGTTTTCTAGGTATACATTCTTATTAGTTTCAGTTGTGAATTACTTATACTTTCTGAAACGGGAGTGTCCGTTTTTCTTTTGCTCTACTCCTGGCCAAGAAAAGAAGCGATTTGTACTGACAATCGCATAACGACAGCTTTTAAAACATTTGACTATCAGCTTAGCCTAGTGTATTCCCTTATTTTCATCCTGCTTATAAGGAACTAAGTAATAACCTTGTACTAATGAGTACCTCGATTAGCAAGGTGCAGAAAGAAGAACAATGTTATGTAAGAAGTTTGTAGAACAACTAGGGAAAGTCATGTGATTTTTACTAAAAATTGTTAGTGCCATTTCTGAGAAAAGCAATAAATTCGAAAAATCTTTCATATTATCTGGTGAAATATCGACACCGAAATTTTGGATGCAATATAATCCCTTTTCTATTTACTGTATACTTACACAGTACGTGTAGAGAAATAAAAAGCTTTAGTAAACATGTTGCGAAATTTAGGTCTTGAACAGTAAACCATAACATTTAAATTAAAATGTATAATTTTTCCCCCGGCAAGTCTTCCTTACCAGTGTCGAGTACTTTTATAACGCCCTGTATATAACCTGCATGCAAAGTAGCCTCAACTTGTCTTGACAATGAGCGCTGTGGACAGCCGGTTGGAGAGAAAAGCAGAAAATGAGATTTAAGATAACCCAGAGCGTTCGCTTGCTTCTCTTCTAACTAGTAAGGATCGTAAAGAATAAATGTTTATTCCCGGTTACTTGGGCAATAAATTGACATGAATAGGGTTTAGAATGTATAGAAAATGACTCGATTTCATAGTCGGCCATCGTATAACATACGACATAATACACGATATATAATATAATATGATTGGTGCTTATTAACCATAATACGAGAGAAGTCCTTAGAAAATCCAAGAAATTACGCTCGTAGCCTCGAAAAATTCCATCGCGTGGTTTCCTTACCATAGGTGACTGAATCAACTTATATTTAAAAGGCTTAACGCCGAAAGAGATAAAAGCCGAATTGGATGAAGTTCATAGCACATCTGCTTCTGCGTTTGCAACAATTTACAATTGGATTAGTGAATTTAAACGTGGCCATCCATCCACAAATGATGAACACCGTTCCGGTCGTCCACTACAAGTGACTCCCTCCGAAATGATTGACAAAATCCAGGATATGGTTTTGAGAATCGGCGAATCAAAGTTCGCAAAATAGTAGAGGCAACGGACATATTACAAGGTACAGTGTTCTCAATTTTGCACCAAAACTTAGGTCTGATAGAGTATCGAAAAGATGAGTGCCGTGTTTGCTCTTAATGGAGAACAAATGCAATCGTGTGATCCATTCGAAGCGGGTTGCCACTTTTCCCTCGCAATCCCTACGAGTTTCTGCGTCGATACGTAACTGTTGATGAAACAAGGATACACTACTACCCTCCAGAGACAAAAGTACAGTCGAAACAATGGGTTTTTAAAGGCAAATCAGCTCCGAAGAAGTCAAAGGGGGTGAAATCTACAGACAAATGATGGCTACGGCTTTCTGGGATGCACGCGTAATCATCTGGTTTGATAATTTTCAGAAAGGAAGAACGATAAATGGAGAGTATTATGCTTCGTTATATCACGATTGCGCCAATCATGAAAAAACGTCTTCTCTGCCAAAGAAAAATATTCTGTTGTATCAAGAAAATGTAAAGGAGCACAGCTGCGCAGTTTCAATGGTGAACATTTTAGAATTAAGGTTAGAATTACTAAAATAACCACCGTATTCAGCAGATCTGGCCACCACTGATATATTCTTTTATTTCCAAACATGAGAAAGTGGCTCGGCGGAAAAGGATTCACGTCTAATAAAGAGGTCATTCCCAAATAAATGCCTATTTTGAGGACCTTCCGAAACCCTAACTTTTTGGAAGACTTAAAATAGTTGGAGAAACGCTGGGAAAAGTGTTTTGAGCTAAAAGGAGATTATGTTGAAAAATACAAAAAAAATTACGAAAAATAATTTGTTTTTCTGTCTTTTTCTAAGGACTTAAAGAACGCTCGTACTGGACACACAGTTTTACGATTTTCTTATACCTTATATAGAGTTGCTATTTTTACTTTCTCTATACGTGCTATGTATATAGTGTATAAAGAAGGTATTGCACTCCACCAAAAAATTCGACACCGAGATTTCACCGGAAATATATGTTTTAGGGTCCCCTGTATCCAAAAAAAAATATTTTCAGAAAAAGGTCCGTGTGTGTGTCCGTGTGTCTGTGAACACGATAACTCAAAAACGAAAAGCCGGTAAAATACCAGTTGGTATTTAAGTTTAGTATCTTCCAGGGATGCGACAAGAAGATTTTGAGAAAAATCCCCCCACCCCAAACTACCCTTTACATGGAACTTTTTTCGAAAATTTTGATTTTCTAAAAAATGGTTCCAACGATTTTGATTAAAATATCGTATATTAAAGATATTTACATGACAAATAAAATGTATATTTGAATTTTCCAGGAATAGTTTCTGAAGACTTTATTCTTGGTCAATTTTACGGAATTGTGCATAACTACTAAACCGTAAGAGATGGACAAAAGCTTACCACACAACAAATGTAGAGCACTTTGAAACACACACTTTATGTTATATACATTTTTTTCGTGGAGTTGGTTGTTTTTGAGATATTCCTTTTTTTTCAGCTATAAAGACATACTTTTCTCATACAGAACTTTGTGAACTCGTGTCCATACAAAGGAACTTCAGTCGCAGAGTAACCAGCTTTTGACTATCACTTTAACCTATGGTACCCCCTTATTTCGCTTCTACTAACAAGGAAGCAAGTAATAAGACCATTTCTGCTAATTTTTGCTCCATTAGGTGAAGTACATAGAATAATTTGTTGCAGTGATATAGGGAAAGTCATGTGAATGGAACACATCAGATTTTTTATTTTTCCCATAGTTCACCATACACCTTAACACTCAGGTTATATATGCATAGTGGACATTGCTCTACATTATACTACTATTTTTACCTCATTTTTCTTATTTTCTAACCAACTTCCTCTCCCATGTTACCTAACATTTACATTTTTCTTATTTTCTAACCAACTTCCTCTCCCATGTTACCTAACATTTACATTTTTCTTATTTTCTAACCAACTTCCTCTCCCATGTTACCTAACATTTACATTTTTCTTATTTTCTAACCAACTTCCTCTCCCATGTTACCTAACATTTACATTTTTCTTATTTTCAAACCAACTTCCTCTCCCATGTTACCTAACATTTACATTTTTCTTATTTTCTAACCAACTTCCTCTCCCATGTTACCTAACATTTACATTTTTCTTATTTTCTAACCAACTTCCTCTCCCATGTTACCTAACATTTACATTTTTCTTATTTTCTAACCAACTTCCTCTCCCATGTTACCTAACATTTACATTTTTCTTATTTTCTAACCAACTTCCTCTCCCATGTTACCTAACATTTACATTTTTCTTATTTTCAAACCAACTTCCTCTCCCATGTTACCTAACATTTACATTTTTCTTATTTTCTAACCAACTTCCTCTCCCATGTTACCTAACATTTACATTTTTCTTATTTTCTAACCAACTTCCTCTCCCATGTTACCTAACATTTACATTTTTCTTATTTTCTAACCAACTTCCTCTCCCATGTTACCTAACATTTACATTTTTCTTATTTTCTAACCAACTTCCTCTCCCATGTTACCTAACATTTACATTTTTCTTATTTTCTAACCAACTTCCTCTCCCATGTTACCTAACATTTACATTTTTCTTATTTTCTAACCAACTTCCTCTCCCATGTTACCTAACATTTACATTTTTCTCTCCTTTTGTGAACATAATCCTCATGATTAGTTTTCCCCATTTTCGTTGCCAAATTTGATCTCTCTATATCTTTGCTTGATTACAATATATTATCAAGGAAATCGTGGCCAATTTCTTCGCACAGTGGATATTTTTTTTACATATGTCTTATGTCCTTTCCCAATCCTCGGCAATGCAAGTCTTCTCGCCCTAGTGTTGCGTATCTCTATGTACTCTTATGTTTTATTCCTCTATATGTCCTCAAGAATATTCTCTGTCCTAAACTGCTAAACATACCTTGTCTATCAATATCCTCAAGCCTTGATTCTAATACTTACAAACGCCTCGATTATTATATTCTCCACTTAACCATGAAGTTACCATTACTATTTTCTCCATAAATGCCTGCATTTTATTGACCATGATCCTTATCATTACTTTTTTCCTGAATGCTAAAACTTTCTTAAAAAATTTAGCTCCACTATTAAAGCGCCAATGCAAAGTTCGATATTATGCAATTTCAACCAATCGCGAACATCTTATCGGAGCTGATGTTTATTTCTTTGTAATCTTGTCGCACCTGACGTTCGTATGTTTAATCTCCTGTCTTGGTTATTGGTAACAAGGTGACAATCCAGTCAGCCAACCTTCAGTTTTAATAACTTTCAGTTCCACAATTGTGCTTTCAATTAACTCAGTTACAATATTTATTTACAGTTTTATCCAGTTACAATGTTTTTAGTTCAAAGAAGGAATATAATAATTATCATATCATGAGATGAGTGCAACAGCCTGAAATAAAATAACGTTTGTTTCAATTTCAGGTGTCATTTATTAAAATCTGAAATAAAATAATTTTTCCCTATTTCTATTGTTGCTATCGATATTCGTACATTGAGTCAAGGCACGGTAGGCCATATTATAATTCAGGAGGTAGTGAAGAGAGAGAAACAAAATCGGTAAATAAACATTGTCGAAAACGCCATCTACCGTTTGAGAACTAATGTAAGTATTACAATCATAACCCGATAAAATCTCCCTTCCCATATATTATAAATTAAAGGGTCGGCTGATAAGTCCTGGGCCTCTCAATGAAAACAGCATTATAATTTTGTCGGTTTTATAATTTAATTAAACCATCTCTGTAGTGTGATTTATCAAGGTCCTCAAAATAGCTATTTACCGTATCAATGACCTCTTTGATGCTGGGAAATCTTCATAATTTGCAATAACTGAGCAATGGACCGAAGCATTGTCGTCATGAAACAATTTTTTTTTTTCAAATGAAGAATTTTTATTTTCACCTCATCTCTCAAACGTTGCAGTAAGCTTTGGTAGTAGTCACCAGTGATACTTTTACCCTTTTCCAAATAACCAATAAAAATAATTCCCTGTGTATCCCAGAAAAAAAAACTCGCCATAGCCTTGTTAGCTGACAAAATTGACTTTGTCTTTTTTGTAGTTGGTTCACCTGGCGTAACCCACTGATTTGTCTGTGATTTACTTTCTGGAGTGTAATGATGTATCCAAGTATCATCCATGGTAATAAGCCGACCTCAAAAATGCTTTGGGATTTTTACGGTAGAGTTCCACATTCTTAAGAGAAACAGTTTTTCTTTGCAATTTTTGATCAGGTGTCTACAAACGTGGCACAGAACTTATGAAAGCCAAAACATTTACAGCCTCTGCTATCTCAAACAACTTTAATCTGTGGTCTTCCAGTACTAAACGATGAATTTTTTCAATGATCTCTGAAGTTGTCACTTCTACAAGGCGTCCAGAGCGAGGCTCATCACTAGTGCTCGTACGTCCCATGTTAAACTCTGCAACCCACCTTTTAATCATTGAATATGGAGGGGCAGAGTCTTTCAATTGTACTGTCCATTTCCTCTTTGATTTCTTTAGGCGTTACACCTTTCAAATGAAAGTATTTAATCACTACTGGTTTTTCCAAATCCTCCATTTTCGTGAAAACTCTAAAGTTGTCTTGTTTAAAATGCTGTTATTCGAAAACTAAACAAGCTATTGACCTGTAACTATGGATACAAGCTAGTCTAGAGTAAAACTATACGATGTTACCGTCTATCTGACTTAGTGGCGCCATATCTGTGTAAGGCCCGGGACTTATCAGCCGACCCTCGTGGGTTATTTCGCTGAATTTTCTTATAAATACAACTCGTGTTTTCATCCCTTAGGACAATTCACTCATAGTATTTCTTATGACAATCGCGTAGCTTTTAAAACATTTGACTATCGCTTTAACCTAATGCATTCTTTTATAGGAAGTTTATTCGTAGAATTGCTAAGGAAAGCCAAAAGATTTCTTCTTTTAATTCATATTATTTTATTATGAAAAAAAAAAAAAGAGTCTATAAAGCTGTTCTCAATTTTTGGTCCCATTTCATAGATGCATCGATTTAAAGTAACCTTTTTCTTGAAGTAAGAGAGACAAATAATCAAAGAAGCCGTTTTGTTTGACAGTAGTGGATATGCGAGACATGGAGGGGTTTTCCTTGTTTATGAAATGTGTTATTCGTGCCGAGAGTGAAGAATGCGATGCTCAACTTTTTACAGTTCCCTGACTCGCCGATCAGTATCAAAACAGCCTTCTCTGCAATTAGGCTCTTTTTTAGGCTCTCCAAACATAATTATCTAATTTTATTAGCATTCTGCTTACAAAAGATTATCACGTAACGACATAATTGCCAAAGAGTGGCCATAATCTTCAGGATGACTTCCGCCTCTTGTTCGTCATGTAACATCTAGGTGAACCTTCATGTCATCACAGATGTTTCTCTTGGAGCAGAAAATGTCATTCTGATGTGCTCCATTCACAGGATTTTCAGGTACTGCCCTCTGACCTTAAAGAAGTTTGGGGTTAATTTAAAGAGAATAAATGTTAGTTAATCTCAGTAAATATTGTGAAGTAGTTAAGGATCTTAAAAACTATATTAGTGTATATTATTGTTAATGTATATATTAGTAATGTATAATACTAAAGTTGAGGCTTTATAATAAGTACATATAAACTAGATGGTAATTGACATAAGTATTGCTATACTGAATAATAAATAATTAGGAATTAAAAAAAACATATATATGTGATTTGTTAGTTGTATTACTATTCTTAATTAATTTAAGAGTATTATTATAAGTGAATTTATTACATTTAACTCTGCTACTGGACAGCATCTAATTGGAGAGAGTAAATACATACATACAAATTATTGTTAATAAGCTTATTCTTCTATCCACTTCATGCTAATCGAGAAAAACGTTAGCACAAAAGTTCCTTACAAGTAGAAGAGAAATAACAGAATACACTAGGCTAAACCGACAGTCACGTGTTTTAAAATGTGGTTGCTAAGGGATTGAAGCCGTTTCTTTCCGTAGCCATGAGTTGACACGTGACTGTATGGGAAAAGTTTAAGTATTTTAAAACTGAAACCAATTAACAAGGAATATCTCGAAAACTATCAACTCCAAGAAAAGCATTTATATAACAGAAATTGTGAGTTTTAATGAGCTTACATCTTTTGTTAAGTAAGTTTTTTTTCTATATCTTACGAGTTATGCAAATTTTAAACAAATTAATCGAAAATAAAGAGGTCTTTAAGAGGCTATTCCCAGAAAATTCAAGATGTACCTGTATTTTATTTGGCAGTAAATATCTTAAATATAAGATATTTCAATCAAACTCATTAGAGCCATCTTTAATAAAATCAAAATTTTTGAAAATGTTTCCATATTTGGAGCGGGGGGATTTTCTTGAAAATCTTCGTGTCGCATCCCTGGAAGATACTGAACTTAAATACCAAGTTTGGTGGTTTTGAGCTATGCTGTCCACACACACATACATACACATATGTACTTACACAGACGGACATTCTTCTAAAAATGATTTATTTTGGACTTTGCTTTATTTCCGGTGAAATTTCGGTATCGAAATTTTGGGCGGAATATAATAGCTTCTCCATGTATGTACATAGTACATGTAGAGAAAGTAAAAAGATTAATCCTTTGTCTACATCTGCTAATCGAGATAAATATTATAAAAATGCACTTATTTTTTAGTTTCTTCTAAGTAGAAGGGAAATGTAGATAACACTAGGCTAAAGCGATAATCAAATCTTATAAAAGCCGCTATGTGTGGTGATTTAAATTCGGTTCTCTTTGCATGGCCAGGAGTATAATAAAAGAGATATGACAAGAATGACTTCCCGTTTCAGAAACGTTTTAGCATTTTAAAATTGTGACGTGGAATATTTCGAATATCTCGTGAATGGTTAACTTTAACGAGATCTACATCTTTTGAGTAACAAGTTTTTGTTAATTCAAAATCTTCTCGGGCTTCTAGCCAGGTAAAAACTTGGCTTGACACCAACGTTTCGAAGAAGTGCATCTTCCTCGTCTTCAGGGTGAACACGTCGCCAGGAAAGCTTCAGTTCTTATTTTAAGTTTTTGTTATTCATGACTAGTTAAACAGAGTCTAACAGAATGAAAGGGCATTCCCAAAAAATGCAAGATATACGTTTCATTTGTTATGAAAATACCTTAAAACATATGTCATTTCAATCAAAATCTTTAGTAATTTTTAAGAAAATCAAAATTTTCGAAAACATTACTTCTAAAGAGTAGCTATATGTGGAGGGATTTTCCTGAACATATTCGTGTTGATTTTTGGAAGATACTTAACTTAAATACCAAAGTTTGGTGTTTAACCGACTTCTCGTTTTTTGTGCTATGCTGCCCACAGGCACAAACGATCATGTTTCTAAAGATGCTCTTTTGGTTTCAGGGGGTCTCAAAACATGTATTTCCGGTGAAACTTTTATATCGAATTTCATGGTGATATACAATACCTTTTCTATCCACTCTGTACATAGTACTACGTGCTATAAAAAGTAAAAGGTGAATAACGGCCTCATATTTTAGAAAAAATTAAATGTTTGAAATTTTAAAAACAATAACAAAGAATATCTCGGCAATGGTTAGATGTGAAAAAATGTGTATGGCATAATTGCATGTTTTGTGAATCTCTTACGGTTTACCAGTTATGCAAACACATTCAAAATGAGGAGGAGCTAAGGGCCACTCCTAAGAAACTCAGGAGATATATTTTGTTTTTAATGTAAACATTTTAAATGTGTGGTATTTAAATAAAAATCTTATAGCTATATTTTGAACATTAAAAAGTTTGACAAAATCTCAAATCAAAGTGTATTTTAGATTTAAAAGGTTTACAAAAAAAAAAGTTTTGATTTATTTATATATACACACGCGCACTGGAATAGGTGGAAGTTTTTCTAAAAATAGTTATGCTTTGAGGGGACACAATGTACTCTGAGATGCTCAAAAGTCAAGTTTTTCGTTTTAGGCACTAATAAAATCACTATTATTTTCAGTTTCAGAAAATATATACTTTTTGGGAGTTCAGAGGATTTTAAGTCATTTAAAAATCGTTTAAATGCTAGCCTGCATTCCTTTGAAGCTGTTGTGCAATGATCATTTGTAGAAATCTGTATCTTTAAATTCAGTTTTCTCAAAACAAACTTTTTGAATACTTATGTACCTTTTTTCAGAGAGTATAAGCGATAGAGAGCAGAACTTTTCAGTACGTGTATACCATACATTGTTGAACTTTCTGTACCAGAATCATAATGTTATAATAAATATATTGATATTAAAAAGGAAATAACATTGCAAATATTCCAAATTTTTACTATTTTGATCTTGGAAATAACAGCTTTTTCAATTTGTAGTGAAATGATAAATATAAATAGATAATTGAGGCTCAGAAGATAGCTGATTTTACAAAAAACAGATTGTGATTCCATATTGCAGGTAATATCAGAGAAAAGGGTACAGAAATTCTCAAGTTTTAAGAGCAAATTTTATTATTTATCTGCTGGCGGTTTACAGACTCAGCCACATAAGTTATCAATGCAAACAACCATTTGAAATAATTTTCGTGATTTTTAGAATAATTCATAACATTTTCAGGAAAAACCATTGAGAACTTTAAGAGCAGTGGTAATTTAACTCATAAGCTGTAATATCCATATGTTCAGACTACCTTGTCCCCATAATTTAAACACGCATTTCTTGTGAAATATATGTACCGAATTTGTGGATGGAATATCATACTTTTTCTTCCTACTACGTAAAGGGGAAAGAAAGTAAAAGGTAATTTTACGAAAAGCGTCGGAGGCGAAAAGGCACAATCTCCAGTGAAGTGACAACTGGCCTGCCATCTGTGAGGATAGCCACGCACGACTAACGCCCTTCCAAAGGGATGTAATCAAGCAATACAAAAGGAGTTACACTCTCACTTTACTTTCGCTACCATGTACCATATAAGCTCTTAGCATGGTAGAGAAGGTACAGAACACGGTCCATGTGTGTATATGTGTGTGGAAAACATAATAAAAAAAACGAACGTGTTACTTTCATATGACTTTCTCTAGTCGTTCCGCAAACAATTTTTTATTCAAAACTTTTAATTACATCATAGTAATCAAAATAGACAATAGCAGCATTAGTCTTGTTACTTATTTCCTTGTAAGTAGAAGGGAAATAAGGGAAAGCTTAGGCTAAACCAACAGTTTCGTCCTACAAAAGCCGGTCAATATGTAAAACAATTGAAATTCTAATCTCTTTTCTTGCCAGGAATAAACAAACGAGAAGAAACATGTCTCCCCGTCGGAGAAAAGTTTTAAGTGCCTCAAAATTGATACCAATAATCCGGGATGACTTGAAGAAAGTTAACTCTACAAAACAAAAAAACAAAACAAAACAAAAAAAAATGGTATAAATAAGTGATTATGTGTTTTAATTACATCTACATTTTTTGCGGAGTAAGTTTTTGTCTATCTCTTATAGTCATCAAAAATTCAAGATATACATTTCATTTGTCATGTAAATATGTTAAACATAAAGTATTTTAATCAAAATCTATAGAGCTATTTTGAGAAAATCAAAATTCTCGAAAAATATTCAATGTAAAAGGTAGCTGGGTTGGGGACACGCATCCTTGGAAGATACTCAACTTGAATACCAAGTATGGTATTTAAGCGACTTTTCGTTTTTGAACTATGCTGCCCAAAGACAGATAGGCACGAACGCGCGCGCGCACACACACGGACAGTTTTCTAAAGATGGACTTTTTGGAATCAGGGAGTACCAAAAAAATTATTTCCAGCGAAATCTCAGTATCGAATTTTTAGGTGCATTACTATACTTTCTGTAAACACTATGCACATAATACGTAAAGAGAAAGTAACAAAAATCAGTTTAGCATCTTCAAAGTTTTTAAAGAAAACCCCCTCCGCTTCAAACAACACATTACAGAGAAACGTTTTCGAAAGTTTTCATTTTTTCAACAATGGCTCTAATACTTTTAATTAAGGAGACAAGGTACTCTGAAATGGTAAAAACATTTTTTGTTTTAGACACCATAAAATCTCTATTATTTCTACTTTCAGAAAATGTATACTTTTGGGGAGTTAAAGGGATTTTAATAAATTTAAATATAATTTTAATGCAGGTCTGCATCTCTTTAAAGTTGTTATGCAATGCCCCTTTTAGTGCATTTGTATTCTTATATTCAGTTTTCTCAAAACATCATTTTTGGATACTTATGTACCTTTTTCTCAGAAAACATAAATGTTCAGCACATATATACAACACATAGTTGAACTTTCTGAACCACAACTGTGACGTTATAGTATATATTGATCATTATATGAAAGTAACAGCATTGAAAATTCTCCACATTTTTACATTTTTGAATTTGCAGGTATATTTATTTTATAATTTATACTGAAAATGTATCATAGCTAAATAATTGAGGTTCAGGAGATAGCTGATTATACTAAAAAAAAAATCTGATGTGTTCCATTCACATGACTTTCTCTACAACTCTGCAATAAATTGTTGTTAAAAAGCTCTATGCTACTATTTACTTCATGCTAATCGAGAAAGAATAAGCACAAATAGTCTTATTTCTTGCTTCATTGTAAGTAGAAGCGAAATAAGGGAGCACCATAAGTGAAAGTGATAGTCAAAAGCTGGTTGCTCTGCGAGTGAAGTTCCTTTGTTTGTATGGACACGAGTTCACAAAGTCCTGTATGACAAAGGTATGTTTTTTAGATCTGAAACCAAAAACAAGGAATATCTCAAAAACAATTAACTCCACGAAAAAAAGGAATATAACATACATTGTGTGTTTTAAAGTGCTCTACATTTGTTGTGTGGTAAGTTTTTGTCCATCTATTACGGTTTAGCAGTTATGCAGAATGCCGTAATATTGACCCAGAATAAAGTAGTCTTCAGAGGCTATTCCCAGAAAAATCAAAATATACATTTTATTTGTCAGGTAAATGTCTTTAATATACGATATTTAAATCGAAATCGTTAGAACCATTTTTTAGAAAATCCAAATTTTCGAAAAAAGTTCCATGTAAAGGGTAGCTTGGGGTGAGGGATTTTTCTCAAAATCTCCGTGTCGCATCCCTGAAAGGTACTAAACTTAAATACCAAGTTTGGTATTTTACCGAGCTTTCGTTTTCGAGTTATCGTGTTCACAGACACACGGACACATGGACACACGGACACACACACAGACACGGACCTTTTTCTGCAAATACTTTTTTTGGATACAGGGGACCCTAAAACATATATTTCCGGCGAAATCTCGGTATCAAATTTTTGGTGGAGTGCAATACCTTCTCTATACACTATATACATAGTACGTATAGAGAAAGTAATAAGCATACAAAAGTGTGATTATGTATTAAAAGTAGCGTCAGAGAAAAAGGTTCTTGAATTCACATGTTTTAAGACTGTTTTTTTACTCTTCTGCTGAATGAAACACTTTTTATAGACTCAGCCACTTAAGCTATTAATACAAACAACCACTTGAAATAATTTTCATGATTTTTAGAACAGTGCACACACATTTCTGCAAAAACAATTGAATACTTTAAGAGCAGTGGTAATTCAACTAATTTTAGGTGTAATTTCCGTTGTTCAGGCTACCTTGTTCCCTTAAAATACCGCATATAAAGATACATAAAAAAATCTGATGTGTACCATTCACATGACTTTCTCCACATCTCTGCAACAAATTATTGTTAAAAAGCTTATACTTCATTTTACTTCATGCTAATCGAGAAAAAATTAACAGAAATAGCCTTATTACTTGATTCCTTGTAAGTAGAAGCGAAATAAGGGAGTACCATAGGTTAAAGTGATAGTCAAAAGCTGGTTACTATGTTCCTGAAGTTCCTTTGTTTGTATGGACAGCAGTTGACAAATTCCTGTATCAGAAAATTACAAGTTTTTCATAGTAGAAACTAAAAACAAGAAATGTCTCAAAAACGATACACTCCATGAAAAAAATCTATATAACAAAAATTGTGTGTTTTAACGTGCTCTGCATTTTTTGTGTAGTAAGTTTTTGTCCATCCCTTACGGTTTAGCAGTTATTCAAAATTCCGTAAAATTCATCAAGAATAAAGCACTATTCAGAGTTTATTCCCAGAAAATTCAAGATATACATTTCAATTGTCAGGTAAATATCTTTAGTATACGATATTTTAATAAAAGTCGTTGGAGCCATTTTTGAGAAAATCAAAATTTTCGAAAAACGTTTTATGTAAAGCGTAGTTGCGGGTGGGGGGATTTTTCTCAAAATCTTCGTGTCGCATCCCTGGAAGATACTGAACTTAAATACCAAGTTTGGTACTTTACCGACTTTTCGTTTCTGAGTTATCGTGTTCACAGTCACGTGAGTGGAGTTATCGTGTTTCCAAAAATGTGTTGTTTTTTTTAGATAAAGGGGACTCTAAAACATATATTTCCGGTGAAATCTCGGAATCGAACTTTAGGGTGGAGTGTAATATCTTATCTATACACTATGTACATAGTGCATATAGAGAAAGTAAAAATCTGATGTGTTGCATTTATATAACTTTCTCCACCTGTTCTTACAAAAAACATTATTCTTCTATTTACATAATGTTAAACGAGATAAACATGAGCACAATTCCTCTTAGTATTTAGTTTATTTTAAGCAGAAGGGAAATTATTAATTGGAGTTGTATTTATGGACGCTCTTTAACTGTTGTGGTTCCCAGCGCCCCACCGGGTGTGAAGGACCGCTTAATTTTGCTCAGAAACCTCTCTATCAGGCTTGAGGTTCCTTTACATGCCGTAAATCTACGACACGGGACCAACGGCTTTACTTCCCTTCCGAAGGAAGCCATGCTAATGATTTTTACGCCCGAAAAAATGTATATGACATAAATTGTATATTTTATCGAGAGCTACTTTTCTGTGTATTAAGTTTTTGTGTATCTCTTACAGTTTATCAGTTACGCAAATTTAAGTAAAATTCATTCAGAATGAACAGGTCTTCAAAAGATATTCCCAGAAAATTGAAGATGTACATTTTGTTTGTGATGTAAATAGCTTCAAAAATATGGTATTTTTATGAAACTCATCAGAGCTATTTTTGAGAAAAGCAAAATATTCAAACAAAAAAGATGCTATGTAAAGGGTAGTTTGGGGTGGACGGATTTTCTTGAAAATCTTCATGTCGCATCTTTGGAAGATAACAAATTTAATTACCAAGTTTGATATTTAACAGGCCACGGTTGAACTATGCTGTCCACACACATACACACACATACACACACACACGGACCTTTTTTCACTTTCTCTATACTTACTACGTACCTAGTGTATAGAGAAGGTATTGCACTCCACCCAAAAATTAGATACCGAGATTTCTTCGGAAATATATGTTTTAGGGTCCCCTATGTCCAAAAAAAAAAAAAAAAAAAAAAAGCATTTTCAGAAAAATGTCTGTGTGTGTCCGCGCGTCCGTGAACACGATAACTCAAAAGCGAAAAGTGGATAAAATACCAAACTTGGTATTTAAGTTTAGTATCTTCCAGAGATGCGACACGAAGATTTTGAGAAAAATCCCCCCACCCTAAACTACCCTTTACATGAAAATAATTTCGAAAATTTTAATTTTCTCAAAAATGGCTGCAACGATTTTGATTAAAATATTGTATGTTAAAGAAATTTACTTAACAAATAAAATGTATATCTTGAATTTTCTGGGCATAGCCTCTGAAGACTACTTTATTCTGGATGAATTTTACGGAATTTTGCATAACTGTTAAACCGTAAGAGATGGACAAAATCTTAGCACATAAAGAACGTAGATCACGATAAAACACACAATTTACGCCCTATACATTTTTTTCGTGGAGTTGATCGTTTTTAAGATATTCCTTGTTATTGGTTTCAGCCTTAAAAACTTTTCACATGCAAGAATTTGTCAACTCGTGTCCATACAAACAAAGAAACTTCAGTCACATAGCAACCAGCTCTTGACTATCACTTTAACCTATGGTACTCCCTTATTTCGCTTCTGCTTACAAGGAAACAAGTAATAAGACTATTTATGCTAATTTTTTCTCGATTAGCATGAAGTAAATAGAAGTCAGATTTTTATTAATAATTTGTTGTAGAGATGTAGAGAAAGTTATGTGATGGAACACATCAGATTTTATTTGCAAACCGTTGACGTATTCCTGGCAGAAACGATCACTGACGCAATGAGAACAGCATGGCCTCCTGTTTTAATTGAACGGCCACCCTCTATCACAAAAGGAGCAGCACAAGACTGTTGTTTAAGCTCGGAGAGCACGTGAATATGCTTGGAAACCACATTTCACACTCGTTTTTTGTTGTGTTGGCCGTCCTTCTCGGCAGATTTACCTAAACGTCACGACTGTGCGGTACGTGGTCTCATTGTCTCGTAGCTGCTCCATTGTCTTTCCGCTATCAGCAACACAAATTACATGTATTAGGGCCGCTACGTGTGCCTCCCTTACCTTTTAATTACCTCTAACAAGAAACAGCACGTATTCCACTCCATCTACAAAATGTTACTTCTCGCATATGCCCAGCCATATTTTATGCCCTGCAGCTGTTGCTTCAGTAGCAGCGTTCGCTTCAAGCAATGGCCTCACTTCGTTTTTAAACCAACCATTGGTAATATATCTGTGACATTTAGAAATAATACAACATGCAAGATATCAAAGTTAACACCACGTATTATACACAAAACAGAACAGACAAACTTCTAAAAGATGGTTGCTATGCGATTAAAATGCCTTTGTATGGACCGAGTTGACAAATTCGTGTATGAGCAACGTATAAGTTTTTTAAAGCTGAAACAAATAACAAGGAATATCTCAGAAATGGTCAATTCCACGAAAAAAAAATTATATGACATAAAATATGAGTTTTAACGTGATCTACATGTTTTGTGTAGTAAGTTTCTGTCTTTCTCTTACGGTTTACCAGTTACGTAAAGTTCAGAAAAATTCATTCATAATAAAGAGGTCTTTAGAGACTATTACCAGAAAGTTTAATTTATACTTTTTTTTTACCAATAAATATCTTTAATATAAGGTAGTTTAATAAAAATCGTTAGAGCCAATTTTGAGAAAATCAAAATGTTCCCAAATTTGTCCATGTAAAGAGTAGTTTTGATGCGGGGGGATTTTTCACAAAATCTGTGTGTCGTATCCTTGGAAGATACTAAACTTAAGTACCAAGTTTGGTATTTAGCGGTCTTTTCGTTTTTGAGCTATGCTGTCTACACACACACACACATGACCGCACCTCTCACCTAGACGGCCCGGGTTCGATCCCAAGCATGTGAGATTTGTGGTGGACAAAGCGGCGCAGGGGCGGGTTTTCTCCGGGTTCTCCGGTTTTCTCCGCCATCACATTCCACCGGGGTTCCATCTTCATGTGTCATCAGTAAAAGTGGGCGTTAAACACTACAAAAAAAGACAAAACTTTCAAAAGTTGGTTGCTATGCGATTGAAATTCCTTTGTATGTATAGACACGAGTTGACAAATTCCTGTATGAGAAAAACATGAGTTTTTTAAAGTGGAAGCTAAAAACAAGGAATATCTAAAAAAAACGTCATATTTCATGCCCGGCAGCTGTTGCTTCAGTATCAGCGTTCGCTTCAAGCAATAGCCTCACCGTATTTATACCAACCATTGGTAATGTATCTGCGACATTTGGAAATACCACAACATGCAAGATATTGAAGTTAATACCACATATTCTACACAAAACAGATATCAGACAAAACTTTTAAAATATGGTTGCTTTGCGATTGAAATGCCTTTGAATGGACCGAGTTGACAAATTCCTGTGTGAGAAAAGTGTAAGTTTTTTTAAAGCGGAAACCAAAAACAAGGAATATCTCAAAAACCATCAACTCCACGAAAAAAAAGTGTGTAACATAAATTGCGTCTTTTAATGTGCCCTACATTTTTGTGTGGTAAGTTTTTGCCTATCTCCTACGGTTTATAAGTTATGCAAAATTCCGCAAAATCTATCCAGAATAAACATGTCTTTACACGTATTCCCAGAAAATTGAAGATCTACATTTTATTTGTCATGTAAACATCTTGAACATACCATATTGTAATCAAAATAGTTAGAGCCATTTTGAGAAAATCAACATTTTTGAAAATTTTTCCATGTAAAGGGTAGTTGGGGGTTGGCGGATTTTCTTGAAAATCTTCGTGTCGCATCCTTGGAAGATACTGAACTTAAATACCAAGTTTGTTATATAACGGACTTTTCGTTTTTGAGCTATGCTGCCCCCCCACACACATCCACACACAGACAGACAGGCAAACACATGGACATTCATCTAAAAAATATTCTTTTTTTATTTGGGGGTCCTAAAACATGTATTTCCGGTGAAATATCGGTATCGAATTTTTGGGTGCATTACAATACCTTCTCTATACGTGTAGAGAAAGCAAAAATCTGATGTGTTACATTCACATGTCCTTCCTTACAACTCTGCAAGAAATTATTGTTAAAAAGCTTGTTCTTTCATTTTTTTCATGCTAATGAGAAAAATTAGCAGAAATGGTCTTATTACTTGCTTCCTTGTTGGCAGGATAAATAAATAGGCTAAAACGATAGTCAAATCTTTTAAAAGCTAGTTGCTATGCAATTCAAATGCCTTTGTCTATTTGGTTAGGAGTTGAGAAATTCCCGTATGAGATAAGTATAAAGGAATATCTCAAAAACGGCCAACTCTATGAAAAAAAATGTTTACAACATAAATTGTGTTTTAACGGGCTCCATATGTTTTAGTTACTAAGTTATTCTATCTCTTGCGGTTTACCTGTTATGCAAAATTCCGCAAAATGCATCCAAAATGATGTCTTTAGAGGCTAGTCCCAGAAAATTCAAGTAATACAATTTGTTTGCCAATAAGTGTCTTTAATATACAATGGTTTAATCAAAATCGTTAGAGCGTTTTTTGAGAAAATAAAAATTGTCTAAAATGTTTTCAAAGGGTAGCCGAGAGTAGAGAGTTTTTCTTGAAAATATTCCTGTCGCATTCTTGGAAGATATTAAACTTTTATTTTAACGGACTTTTCCTTACTGAATTATGATGCCCACAGATATAGACTTTTCTTCTTTTTTTTTTGATTCAGGTGGTCTCAAAACTTATTTCCGGTGGAATTTTGGTATCAAAATTTTGGGTGTATTATAATACCTCCTCTATACACTATGTACATAGTACGTGTAGAGGAAGTAAAAAAATTATTTGTTCTATTCAAATGAGATTTTATTACTGTTGTGCAAACAAACGATTCTTATAAAAGTTTACTCCTCTACCTACTTCAAGCTAATCGAGATATACATTATCAGGTTAGTCTTATTACTTAGTTCCTTATAAATAGAAGGGAAATAAGGGAGTACACTAGACTAAACTAATAGTCAAATGTGGTACAGTTGAAATGCTGATCTCTTTGCATGACCAGGAGTAAGACAAAAGAAATAGGAATGACAATATCCTGACCATGCAAAGAAACATATTTCAATGCTTTAAAGCTATTTGACTATCACTTTTCCCTTATTTCCCTTCTATTTACAAGGAAGCAAGTAATAAGACCAATTCTGCTAATGTTTATCTTGATTGGCATGTAGTAGATAAAAGAATAAGCTTTTTAAGAATAATTTGTTACAGAAATGTAGAGAAAGTCATGTGAATGGAACGTAACAGATTTATTTTTGTATTGAATTACCTGGTGTCCCAAATACCCCATTTTTGACGTATACAGATATTCATTCGTACGTTAAAAATGTTGCAAAACTCAACGAGGTGTTTTTCATGTTAAATTAGTCAGTGAATAACTGGCGTGAGCGACCTTCGCTTTACCCCGCCTGCTTATTAGGAGAGATAGTGAATGGGATATCTGTACACGTCACCACCTGGTTATAATTCCTCTAAACTGTCGGTTCATGACGAAAGAAGTACAAAGTTAGTGTTTTTTCAAAATTTGCGCTTCAATAACTTTTTCACTTCTTTTCTGTCTTTAAAGAAGATTGAGTTAACGACTTTTCTTGGAAGTGGTAAAGAAAAGCTAAGTTTATTTACAATAGATTTAAAACATCGTAGCAAATGGTAGAGTTTGACGATTTTCTAAGCAGTGGCGGGTAATGAATGGGATAGCGTAGTGGGTGGCGGGTTCCTGGCGACCAACACCAAATTAATTCTTCTCGCTAGACCCCGTGCTGCGCCATGGCCTATTGCGCCGTGACGCATTCCCGACTCTATAGTAATCAAGCATTTAGCCCGCGCCACAACGTGCAGATCTCTTCTTCACAATGTACAATGGACGTAAAACTATCCAGTATACCGGCAGGGCTACTCGAGATCCGTACCCACAGGTGAACATGCTAATTACTAATATACATACATACAATACATATATTACATATATAGTACATACATTACATATGCAATGTATACTTTACATACAATACATGCATCATATACAATAGCACAATACATACATTGGGTACGTATACAATACATTACATGCCATACATATGCAATACATTACATACAATACTTATGCAATACATACATTATATACCATACATATGCAATACATTACATACAATACAAATGCAATACATTACATACAATACAAATGCAATGCATAATTTACATACAATACATATGCAATAAATACTTTACATACAATACAAATGCAATAATACATTACATACAATATATATGCAATACATACTTCACAAACAATACATATGCAACACATAGTTTACATACAATACATATGCAATGCCTACTTTACATACAATACAAATGTAACGCATACTTTACATACAATACATATGCAATACATACATAACATACAATACATACAATGGGTACATATGGAATACATTACATTCCATACTTAATGCAATACATATGCAGTACATAAATTACATACAATACATATACATTGCATACTTTACACACAATACATACATGAGGTTCATATACAATACATACAATACATATATTATATACAATACATATACATTACATGGTATATTATATACAATACATATACATTAGGTACATATACAATATATACAATCATACAACACATATCATTACATGCACAATACGTACAATTCATTCATTACATATACAATAGATGGCGCCGTGGGTGAGTGGCTAGACCGGTCGCCTTCCATCTAGGTGGCCCGGGTTCGATCTCAAGCGCCCGCATGTGGGATTCGTAGTGGACTAAGCGGCGTCTGGGCGGGTTTGTTCCGGGTCCTCTGGTTTCCCCCGCCACTCATTCCAACAATTCCTCTATCATCACCTTTCCAATCATCAATTTCGCTTACATTTCATACTACGGGCTAACCCCTCGTAACATGTCCCCCATTCTGGGGTTTCTTCTGACCTCTAGGCATTGGCTTGAGAGTTCTAGGGAGATGTCGGTCCTACTAGTACGGGGAGGGTAAGCCGATTAGGAAACGAAACACATACAGTACACATTTTAAGTATATATATACAATACATAGATACACAGCCAGGTAGCTCAAGCGTTTCGTCTGGGACTAGCATTCTGGAAGTCGTAGAATTCATTCGCTCGGATGACCTCTCTGACCCATGGGTGGTCATTAGGCAAATGCTGGGGAGGTTTCTGCATTTCCCCGAACCTCCTGTCCCTTCATGTCATCTCCGTTTCATCCCAATCGGTTTATTTCAGGGTTGTAATTGTCTGCGAGGACTGTGGTGGTGGCGCCCTTCTGTGGTGGTGATTGCGCTTTGGAGATTACAGCTCTCAGAGGCGGGATGACGTTGGCAGTCGTCTGTAGAGCCCAGGAAGTTCCGTCAGACCTAGGGCGCGGATTCCTAGGGCTCCCCGATTTGAGATGAACTGCTTGCAAACTGTTAGGAACCCTCCACGGAGGTTTCCTCTCCGCCGTTCGGGTTCGGCCGCCCTTTAAAATTACTCTCATCTCATTCTATTCTCCTCGGGGCTGGCGTATAAGCCAATGGCAGCAATGCGGGATCCCCTCCGGAATCTTATAGGACATACATACATACATACATACATACATACATACATACATACATACATACATACATACATACATTTACATACAGGATGGGAGCTGAATAATTGCAAATGTTTGTATCAGCGTTTGAAGACGATGTATTGATACGGTATTTATAGTTTTTCCGCTGTTTTCTAAACTGTGTTCACGAGGAAATTTTCATGACATTTGTAGAATGACTGTTTTCCCTATCTCAGACGCTCGATGATTGTTTACTTAACATATCAAACGGCTGACCCTCATCTGACGTTTGTCCTGATTGTCTACAGGAAGTGTAATGTAGGGGAACAATTATCGATCGAACAGAAACTTCAACCTACACAAACATATATTCTTGTTTCTATACAACATTATCTGATTACGATTCACAATGTATTCAGGGTTCAACTTAAAAATATTCAACACATTGACATTATTATGTTTTATTTAAATTTGGTTTTATGCAACAAATACATAACTCAAACCAAAATATAAATATTCGCACTTCCGTTTTTTAAACTCCAAAATTAAATTCACGTCCTTATACAAGTGAGAAATTAAAATTAAATCTCAACAATTAAACTTAATTCAAATCGGGAATTAAGAGAACCTTTACCGCAGATCCTTTGATACACTGCGGTGAACATTCGTCTTTTGGGAAGATGATGAAGTATTAGAAATCGCCGCGTATACATTTCCCTTCAGCATTGACACATTCCTCAGTTGCCCATAAATGAATATCTGATAATTCATCATATGTAAAACTATTCATTGTGTAAAGGAAAGTTTGCGACTGAATCGGTCCCTTGTTTCCTCACCGTGAGTCATGTACATGCAGGTCGGCGGTGTGCGGGTTGTACTAAACATAGAGCTACCGTTGCGTGATGTTATTTAAACAGAATATAGACATAACGTAGGACATTTAAAATATATTAAGCCCTAAAAATTGTCTTCATTTATGACAATGCTCTTAGTAAGCGGGCGACATGAGAAATATTTATGTGTTATGCTCATTGTTCTCTACTAAATATCAAATTATTTGCACTTATTCACCTTCCTTCTTGTGTATATACACAGACATATAATTACTTGTTTCAAAACTTTACAATGCATTATACATGCAAGGAAGAGAAAGTGTACCAAATTTCTTCAGCAATTTCGAAGTTATTAATAGTTGAAGCAATTATTTAACCATAAACAATAAATTCTCAATACGAAGAAGAAATAATTTATTTATTTTACCATTTATTCCAAAACTAATGAACATTATAGAAAAAACTCTGATGTGTACCATTCACATGGCTTTCTCTATATCCCTGCAAAAATTATTCTTAAAAAGCTTATACTTCTATTTACTTTATGTTAATCCGACTAAAATAGCAGAAATAGTCTTATTACTTGGTTCCTTGATGCTATGTTTGCTTTGTTCCTTGCTGGTTGCTAAGTCACTGAAGTTCCTTTGTATGGAAGCAATTGACAAATTCCTATATGAGAAAAGTATAGGTCTTCATAGCAGAAACCAGAAACAAGGAATGACTCAAAAACGATGACTCCACGAAAAAAATGTATATAACATAAATTGTGTAAAATAAGAACTGAAGCTTTCCTGGCGACGTGTTAATTCAAAATCTTCTCGGGCTTCTAGCCAGGTAAAAACTTGGCTTGACACCAACGTTTCGAAGAAGTGCATCTTCCTCGTCTTCAGAGTTCACCCTGAAGACGAGGAAGATGCACTTCTTCGAAACGTTGGTGTCAAGCCAAGTTTTTATCTGGCTAGAAGCCCGAGAAGATTTTGAATAAATTGTGTGTTTTAACGTGCTCTACAGTTTTTGTGTAATAAGTTTTTGTCCATCTCTTATGGTTTAGCAGTTATTCAAAATTCCGTAAAATTCATCCAGAATACAGTAGTCTTCAGAGGCTATTCCCATAAAATTCAAGATATACATTTTATTTCTCAGGTAAATATCTTTAATATACGCAATTTTAATCAAAATCGTTAAAGCCATTTTTGAGAAAATCAAAATTTTCGAAAAAAGTTCCATGTAAAGGGTAGTTGGGGATGTGGGGATTTTTCTCAAAATCTTCGTGTCGCATCCCTGGAACATACTACACTTAAATACCAAGTTTGGTATTTTACCGACTTTTCGTTTTTGAGTTGCCGTGTTCAGAGACACACGGACCTTTTTGTGAAAATGTTTTTTTTTGGATATTGGGGACCCTAAAACATATATTTCCGGTGAAATCTCGGTATCGAATTTTTGGGTGGAGTGCAATACCTTCTCTATACACTATGTACATAGTGCGTATAGAGAAAGTAAAAGATGTATAAAACATATTTTTTTGTTACTACTGTAGTTTCATGGAAAAATCATCAACTTCATAAAATCAATACGTTTTTTTATAATTTTAAGAAGCTAATCAAATGTAATAATTAATGTGCTCTTAAATATTAAAATTACTGAAAAATCGCTTTCAAAGTTGTTATATTTATATTTTAGATTTTGTCTTAAAATTTTGAAGCAAATAAAACAAAAATCTGCTACATTCACATGGCTTTCTGTGCAACTCTATAACAAATTTATTGTTAAAAAGCATATTCTTCTAGCTATTTAATGCTAATCTTATTACTTAGTTCCTTTAAGTAGAAGGGAAATAAAGGAATAACTAAGCTAAACCGACAGTCAAATGTTTTAAAATGTGGTTGCTATGACATTAAAATCCACTTCTTTGCGTGGCCAAGCGTTGACAAGTTCCCGTATGAGAAAATTTTAAGTATTTTAAAGCTGAAATCAATAACAAGGAATATCTCGAAAATGACTAACTTCACGAAAAAAAAATGTATGTGACATAAATTGTGTGTTTTAAAGTGATCTACATTTTTGTGTAGTACGCTTTTGTCTATCTCTTACGGTTTACCAGTAATTCAAAATTCAATAAAAAATCATCCGGAATAAAGCGGTCTTTAAAGGCTATTCCCAGAAAATTAGAGATATAGATTTAATTTTTCATGTAAATAGAGTAAATATAAGAGATTTTAATCAAAATCGTTAGAGCATTATTGAGAAAATCAAAATTTTTGAAATTTTTCCCACGTAAAGGGTAATTTGGGGTGGTAGGTGTAGAGAAAGTAAAGATCGTAAGAAAATCAGCTTTAAAGATTTAGAACCGTTCTTGTCTTCGTGCAATATGACCTTTAAAATCGTAACATGGCACTTCTACTACACATCAGTGAGCGATAACAAATACCGATTATGAAACTGGAAGATTTTAAAATCATTTTAAGCAAAAAATTAAAAAAATCGATTTTCCCTTCCTTTAATACATATATAAAAGGTAAATAGTGGGAAGAGAACGTATTGTATTCCGTCCAAAAATTCAATACCGAGCTTTCACTGGAAATACACGTTTTAGAGCCCCTGAATAAAAAACAAACACACATTTTTATGAAAACGTCCATATGTGTGTGTGTGTGTCTGTCTGTGAACAGGATAACCCAAAAACGCAAAGTGCGTTAAATACCAGCCTTTAAATTTAAGTTTAGGAGCTTCCAAAAGCTACTTTTTAAAGATACTTTTTTCGAAATCAGATTTTCTGAAAATGGCACTAACATTTTTGAATAAAATATATTTACATGAAAAAGAATCTGATGTGTTTCATTCAAATGATTTTCTCCACATCTCTGCAACAAATTATTGTTAAAAGCTTATGCTTCATTTTACGTCATGCTAACCAAGAAAAAATTAGCAGAAATAGTCTTATTACTTGCTTCCTTGTAAGTAGAAACGAAATAAGGGAGTACCATAGGTTAAAGTGACAGTCAAAAGCTGTTTGCTATGTGATTGAAGTTCCTTTGTTTGTATGGACAGGAGCCTTACAAATTCCTGTATGAGAAAAGTGTAAGTATTTTAAAACAAATCACTAACAAATAATATCTCAAAAACAGTCAACTTCACGAAAAAAATGTATATAACATAAATAGTGTGACTTAACGAGCTCTACATTTTGTGTTAAGTAAGTTTTTCTCTATCTCCTACGGTTTGCCAGTAAAGCAAATTTCTGTAAAATTCACACAGAATAAAATAGTCTTCAGAGGCTATTTCTAGAAAATTCAAAATATAAATTTTATTTTTGAGGTAAATATCTTTAATATACGATATTTTAATCAAAATCATTAGAGCCATTTTTGAGAAAATCAACATTTTCGAATTTTTTTTCCATGTAAAGGGG
This sequence comes from Hymenopus coronatus, assembly GCA_030762935.1. Taxonomy (NCBI): domain Eukaryota; kingdom Metazoa; phylum Arthropoda; class Insecta; order Mantodea; family Hymenopodidae; genus Hymenopus; species Hymenopus coronatus. Next base: position 44,046,312 of record CM060899.1, read on the forward strand.
ATTTTCTTGAAACAGACTCACACACGGACCTTTTTTCAAAGTAATAAAATGTGCATTTTGAATCTGGGAAACAGTTTCTGATGTACTCTTCAGCCATTTGTATATCTGGTAAACCGAAAAATATAGTCAAAAAGCTACTGCAGAAAAAACTAATCCCGCCAAAATACATAATTCCAATTTATTGTTGTTGTGGAGCTAACAATTTCCGAGATTTTCTTTATTATTATCTTCAATTTTAAAATACTTATATTTTATCAATACGAACTCGGCTTACTTATCACTCCTGCCATGCGAAGAAAACCAAATTGCCAGGACATTTGCATAACCACAGCATTTAAAATATTTCACTGTTGCTTTATCCTCGTGTATTCCCTTAGTTTCCTTCTACTTGCAAGGAACCAAATATTAATACCATTTCTGGTAATGTTTATCTCGATTAGCATGAACTAAATAAAAGAATAATCTATTGTTAAAAGTTTATTTGCAGAACAGGTAGAGAAGAAATGTGAGTGAAACACATCAAAATTTTAATCATTTTTGCACCAAAAGAGGATTGATCTAGAATAGCAAACAGACTATGGGAATAAATAAATATATAGAGTCTTGTGTTTCTTATGTTAACTGTTTTTACTTTCTCTAACGCACTATGTACATAGTGCGTATAGAAAAGGTATTGCACTCCACCCAAAAATTCGATACCGAGATTTCACCGGAAATATGTTTTAGGGTCCCCAATATCCAAAAAAAAGCATTTTCACAAAAAGGTCCGTGTGTGTGTCCGTGTGCCTGTGAACACGATAACTCAAAAACGAAAAGTCGGTAAAATACCAAACTTGGTATTTAAGTTTAGTATCTTCCGAGGATGCGACACGAGGATTTTGAGAAAAATCCACCCACCCCCAACTACTCTTTACATGGAACTTTTTTCGAAAATGTCAATTTTCTCAAAAATGGCTCTAACGATTTTGATTAAAATTTCGTATATTAACGATATTTACCTAACTCATAAAATGTATATTTTGAATTTTCTGGGAATAGCCTCTGAAGAGTAGTTTATTCTGGATGAATTTTACTGAATTTTGAATAACTGCTAAACCGTATGAGATGGACAAAAACTTACTCCACAAGAAATGTAGAGCACGTTAAAACACACAATTTATGTTATATACATTTTTTCGTGAGTTCGTCGTTTTTGAGACATTCCTTATTTTTGGTTTCTGCTATGAAAAAACATACTTTTCACATACAGGAACTTGTCAACTCCTATCCATATAAACAAAGGAACTTCATTGACATAGCAACCAGCTTTTAACTATCACTTTAACGTATGGCAGTCCCTTATTTCGCTTCTACTTACAGTGAAGCAAGTAATAAGACTATTTATGCTCATTTTTTCTGATTAACATAAACAAATAGAAGTATAATTTGTTGCAGGTATATAGAGAAAGTCATGTAAATGGTACACATCAGATTTTTTAATAGCACATTTCAGCCCATAGCTTTATCACTTTCCTTTATCTGCAATTAATCACACTTCTTTAAATACTTAATTACAGGCTGTTATTTCTATACTTGTATGAAGTGATATAAAGAGCATGAAATAATAAACAAATGTTACATGGGTACTATAACAATTAAATGAAATACTGTCTTCCTAAGTTCTGTGATTATTTCAGTCATTATTTGAATATATATTCATTGAATTGTGCATTGCTATTCATAATGAGATGCAAGCGCAAACGTAACGTAGCATAAGCGCAGACGCAAGGAGATACCATTAACAATGCAATTGTAAGCGCAACGCAAGAAGTTGGCACGGCTTTCTAGATCTGCAAGTTACATGCGAATATCTTCCAAGTTACAAACTGAATAACATAACCAACAGAAGTACAGAAGTAAAGTCACTCAATCTTTTACAAATAAATTACATACTAACAACTGACGCTCGCGGCAGTGACGTCGCAATAATTGCTCATTCAAAATTATTGCAAATAGTACAAGAGACTTCAGAAAGTGATAAAGCTACACTAAGAGTTCTCTCTCTGCGTCTTCGGTTTATGAAAACCAAGAAATCTAGACACAGATGATAGTTACATCCGTTAAATTAAAGAAGGATTCGCAAGGAGACTGTCATAACCTCTTGAGGGAAATTAGAGATGACGCGGCACTGCACGGCCAAATAGAAGAGCATGCATGTACAGCAGGCCATGTAACGTCTCGCAGTGCGACTGTTTGTTGCTAAATTCATAGGCAATGCATAGAGAAACGAAGCAGAACTCCTCCTCTTTGCATGCAACGCAAGGATAAAGTTTGGAGTTTGCAAAATATTGCGTTGCGTTGCGTTGCGTCTTACGTGTTTCTATGTGAATCCTTACATTAAATAATATGAGTCCAAACTCTTGCGCTTACGTTGCGTCTGCGCTTGCATTTCATTGTGAATGTAGCATAACAGATGATCTACAAGAAATATTACGTATTTTTTTCTTTTATTTATTTATAAACACATCCCAAGGAGCAAAGCTCACGTTAAGGAGCTGTGCTATTAATGATTCACAAATCATACACAATTATACAACACAGAAAATACATTAATATGCCCTTTCCAAATTTAGTAACAATGAAACCAATTAATAGAAATAATAATAATAATAATAATAATAATAATAATAATAATAATAATAATAATAATAATAATAATAATAATAATAATAATATAAATAGCATATAATTAATGTGTCTAATTAATTTTACATTGAATTGATTCACTTTTACTTTAAATTTTTGAAAATCTGAGATACCCTTTATTGCTTCCGGTAATTCATTGAAGAGTTTAATTAAAATATTTTAAGCATAATGTTCCGTAAGTTACACTTTTAGAGTTGTTAAAATAAATATTAATTTTCTGGCTGTGTTTTATTGATGTATTTCTTTGCTGTATTCTAGTATAAGGTTGCTATGCATTTTTTTTTGTGCCTTTAAATAGCAGGTGTACGAAATGTCTTTCCGCAGTGGGGCGAGTGGACTAGCATGCTAAATCAACACAGTTCGGTTGGTAACGGATCCCGCTGGTTATTACTGGATATGAAGATGAACAGAAACTGAGATCATTACTTACCACTGTCATAAAATATGCTGGAACTACTGTCCTCATTCCTGTATGCAGACTTTGTTTTCCCTTATTTTGGACACCTTGAGTAGGGTTTCCCCACGTAAATTTTTATTTCCTTTAGTTCATCATTTCTACTCCTCTACATATACTATGTATATAGTGTATAGAGAAGTTGTATTGCAACAGAAAATTCAATACCAAGAATTCACTGGAAAAACATGTTTTGAGACCCCCGGAATTTAAAAAAAAAACATTTTTAGAAAAATGTCCATGTGTGTGTGTGTGTGTGGCTGTAGGCAGCATATCTCAAAAACGTAATTACCGTAAAACACCAAACTTGGTAATTAAGTTTGGTATCTTTCAAGGGCGCGAAAACAAGATTTTCAAGAAAATCTCCCTACCACAAACTACACTTTACATGGAATATTTTTCAAAATTTTTTATTCTCTCAAAAGTGGCTGTAACAATTCTGATTAAAATACTTAATGTTTAAGATATTTTTAGGACGAACGAAATGTATATCCTGGATTTTCTGAGAATAGCCTCTGAGGACCTTCATTTTGAATGACTTTTGTATAGCTGGCAAGCCGAAAGAGATATACAAAAATTTACAACATAAAAAAGGTAGATCTCATTAAAACATGCAATTTATGTTATATACTTTTTGTAGAGTTAACCGTTTTCCAGATATTCTGGATTATTGGTTTCAATATTAGTTAACCTTTTCTCAAATAGGAAGATATCTTGATTTATCTTGATTAGGTTGGTGTAAATAACAGATTAATGTTTTGAATAAAAGGTTTGTTTACAGAACAGCTTGCGGACATCATATGAATGGAACACATTAGACTTTTTCCCTTCTACTTTCAAGGGACCAAGTGAAAAGGACAACTTCTGCTAATGTTTATCTCGATTAGCATGCGATAGATAAAAGAATAAGGTTTTTAACAATAATTTGTCAGAGAGATGTAGAGAAAGTTATGTGAATGGAACACAATTTTTTTTTATTTCGGGATAAGTGTACATTTACAGGGACGCAGTTTCATTTACTTACTAACGGATGTGCCTGCAAATTTACGGAGCTTCTCAACATTACACCCAAAATTTCGTCCAGTTTAGTCTGTTAAAAGTTTAAACCTACCGCTTTTCGGATCATTATTCTGTTTCAAGGAATTTGGAATTCAGTTAATAAACCTCACAAAGAATCACGATGAAGACATGTAGACTGTGCAAAACGTTCTAGTAATTTACGTTTTACACTTTTTGAAATCTTATCACCATTAACGAATATATCCTCAAATAAAACCCTCTCTTCTCAATGGTTAACAATTTTTACTTCACTTCACAAGCACTACCAGACAGTATTGTCTTGAAGCGAACAGTTCTCACAGTATTATTCCAACATAAATAATGCTCCTCCTCCATCATGTAACCAATGTACATGATTCCGAGTGCATCCCAAAAAACCTAGGCCATCACCTAGTCTTTAGATTTCACCACCTTTGACTTCTTCGAAGACAGTTCGCATGTATCCATGTTTCATCCACAGTTGTGTATCGACGCAGAAACTCGTCAGGATTGCGAAGTAAAAGTGCCAAACCAGCTTCCAAATCGATCACACGATTGCGTTTATTCCCCATCTTGCCGAGACCTTTGTTAGACCTAATTTTTGGTGCAAAATTGAGGACACTGTATCTTTCGATATGTCTTTGGCCTCTACTATTTCGCGAACTTTGATTCGTAGATGACTCAAAACTATATCCTGGATTTTTTGTCAATCATTTTGGAGGAAGTCGCTTCTACTGGACGTCCGAAACGATGTTCCTCATTTGTGGATGTACGGCCACGTTTAAATTCATTTATACAGTTGTTAATTGTTGCAAACGAAAGAGCAGATGTGACATGAACTTCATCCAACTCGGATTTTATCTCACTCAGTGAAGCCATTTAAATAGAAGTGTTTAATCACCACACAAAACGTTTTTCCCCCGTATTTCTAAATAAGCATAAGATTGTTGATTTAATCGCCTATGGCAACCAAACCATTTTTTTTAATTACAACTAAGCAAAAGCTTATCTAGTAATATTTCCTTCATAAATAAGTGCGCAATGTATAGGCGAGTCTTCCACTGAAGGCCCCCAAAGCTTACACTAATTCTTGCGGTCACACATTAAGTCATTTGGCTTGATTCTTTTCAATCTTCTAACTTCACACTTACTAAGCACATTCAACATCTCTTTATTTCCATGATGCTGCACTCTTAAATGATGTTTTCTTGCTGTCTTTCTTATTTCTTCTGTAACTGTGTCGTTCTTGAGATCTCTGTGTATCTGATAATTGCGCACATACCAAGGTGCATTAACTATTGTTCTTAGAGCTTTATTTTGAAATGTCTGCATATGTTTTATATTAGTCAATTTAGAGCAGCCCCAAAGCTGTATCCCATAGGTCCAGACAGGCTTTAACACCTGCTTGTATATTAATAGCTTATTGTATAACGAAACCATGTGATGGATATAGCTGAAACCTCAGCTGCCATCTAGTAATAGATGACAGTTCCATATTACAAACTTTTTTCGTTGCTGCGAGTGTTATTTCTCAGATTTTCTAAGGATTTATTGAACGTATAAACTCTGTGATATCTTCTCTGACTTCCAAGCACTATAGTGTGGCCCCTAAACACATTATGCACACTTGCCAAGTAGACAACAGTGTTGCTACTGGAAATTACATGTAGATGACCGGGACGAATGCACGATTCGCTGTGGGTAGACCACAACACATCGAACTTTATTAAACGAGCACTACAGCCGCAACACAAAAGCTGTTTTTCTCCTGGTGTTGTCGTTCTTCCTGCATGGGGATGTGTAACCTCATGACCTCTATTCTCAAAACAACCTGTCCACAGTATGAGAATAGCTCATATCAGACTTTATGTGTGAGCTACTTTAGTTCTCGTGTTTAACGAGAGAACATGCTATTTACAACTGTAACACGGTAATGAGTAACATTTAATAAATAAACAAAATATTACGCAAGAAATAAAATCTTATGTGTTCCATTTAGTGACTTTCTCTGGCTGTTCCACAAACAAAAGTTTATTACTTTGTACATAGTGTATAGAGGAAGTATTTTTTTTTTAAGCTTAACGTCCTTTAACCTGGTTGGGCATATCGGACGATGAATGAAATTGGTGAAATGATGCTCAAATGATCTCGAGATCCATGGAGCTTAAAGTTACTCGACATTCGTCTTCTCAGAATAAGGAAAAACCTTGGAAAACAAAAAAAAACTTACCCGGGAAACTCACCCTAAGCGAGATTCGAACTCACGACCTTTTGAATGTGAGGCAGACACGCTACCACCACACTGCCCAGACGGACAGAGGAAGTATTGTATTCCACCCAAAAATTCGATACCGAGATTTCACCGGAAATACATGCTTTAGGACCCCCTGAATCCAAAATAAGCATTTTCAGAAAAAATGTCGGGCGTGTGACTGTCTGTGGGCAGCATAGCTCAAAAACGAAAAGTTCGTTAAATACCAAACTTGGTATTTAAGTTCGGTATGTTCAAAGTATGCGACTCGCAGATTTTCAGAAAATCCTCCCACAACAAACTACACTTTACGTGGAAACATTTCCGAAAATTTTGATTTTTTGAAAAATGGCTCTACCGATTTGGATTAAAATCACGTGTATTAAAGATATTTACATCCCAAATAAAATGTATGCCTTCAGTATTCTGGGAATAGCCTCTCCAGAGCTCTTTATTCTGGATGAATTTTGCCGAGATAGACAAAAACTTACTACACAAAAAATGCAGATCTCGTTAAAACCCACAATTTGTGTCCTTTACGTTTTTGTTGTGAAGGTAACATTTTCCGAGATAATCCTTGTTATCGGTTTTAATTTTGAACCACTAAAAACGTTTCCAAACAGAAAACCGTCTTGCGTTGCACCTCCTTTTTGTTTTGCATTTAACCGAGCAAAGAGAACCGTTTTTTAATTGTTTCACGCAGCGTCCAGCTTTTAAAAGATTTGACTATCGTTTTAGTCAAATATGTTAAGACCAATTCTGCTTATGTTTATCTAGATTAGCATGATGTACATAAAAGATTATTTTGTGGAATAGGTGGAAAAGTCATGTGAGAGGAGCACACATTATTACTTTATCTAATCGAACTATGTACATAGTGTATAGAGAAGGTATTGTATTGCACCCAAAATTTCGATACCGAGATTTCACCGGAAATACATGTTTTGAGACTCCCTGAATCCAAAAAAAAGCATTTATAGAAACATGTCCGTATGTATGTATGTATGTATGTATGTATGTATGTATGTATGTATGTATGTATGTATGTATGTATGTATGTATGTATGTATGTATGTATGTATGTATGTATGTGTGTGTGTGTGTGTGTGTGTGTCTGTGTGTCTGTGGGCAGCATAGCTCAAAAACGAAAAGACCGTTAAAGCCCAAACTTAGTATTTAAGTTTGGTATCTTCCAAGGATGCGACACAAAGAATTTCAAGAAAATCCCACCCAACCCAAACTACCCTTTACATGGAAAAAAATTAGAAAATTTGGATTTTATTAAAAATGGCTCTAACGATTTTGATTACAATGCCGTATATTAAAGATATTTACCTTACAAATAAAATGTATATCTTGAATTTGCTGGGAATAGCCTCTGAAGACTACTTTATTCTGGATGCATTTTACGGAATTGTGCACAACTGCTAAACCGTAAGAGATGGACAAAAACTTACTACACAGAAAATGTAGCTCACGATAAAACACACAATTTATGCTATATACATTTTTTTCGTGGAGTTGATATTTTTTAAAATATGCCTAGTTTTTGTTTCAGCTTTGAGAAACATACTTTTCTCATACAGGAATTTGTTAACTCCTGTCCATAGAGACAAAGGAACTTCAGTTATATGGCAACCATCTCCCTTATTTCTCTTCTACTAACAAGGAAGCAAATAATAAGACTATTTCTGCTATTTTTTATCGATTAGAGGAAGTAAATAGAATAATTTGTTGCAGAGATGTAGAGAAAGTCATGTGAATGGAACACATCAGATTTTTTTTATTGTTTCAATGTATATCACAACTTTAACTGTATATTCCTATTGGGGGCATTTCCCTGATGGAACATAGTCTATGCATTGGTGTTTTGGGGTTTCTATTTTGTTTAATTTTATTTATTAGATCTCTCTCTCTCTCTCACACACACACACACACACACACACACACACACATTCACACTCTCTTTCATAAATCCAGACTCAGGGGAGAATAATCCGAGTTAGAGAAAAATTCCCAAACCCCAGCCGGGAATCAAACCCGGGACCCCGCAGGCAGGAGCTCTACCAACTGAAAAGTGTTAACCTAGAGATTAAAGCTGAAAAGAAAGAAATTTGTCTTAAGCACCAGAAAGGAAAGCAGCGTTTTCAGTGGTTGTAGAAAGGTTTTTATTGCGTTACATTCAATTATTCTGGTGGTCGTGGAGTGAGAAGGAACAGAGAAAGGAAGGAAGGAAGTATCCGTGCAATTGAATCATCTGGAAGTGAATGTTCAGTTACAGCCGGTCCCGGAAATGCTACACCGCAGACAGAGACAGAGAAATATAAGAGGGTTTTCATAGAAAACTTGTCTTTGTTTCACAACAATAATGGCCAAAAGAATTAGCGTCCACATCTCCCATCCCAACTCTGCCCTTCTTTTTGTGTAATTTAATTCTAGTTCTGTATTTGTGTGTGGGACCAGCTTTAGTGTATAGAACCCAGAAATGTCATCTTGCGTTTCCTTTAACTTTCATGAACAAATATCCACTTTACAACATATAAAAGTTGTGCTTCTTGGAAAGCTAGTTGGAGAATGCAGGTAGAACTCTTCTGGCAACATTAGAACAGAGCAGTCTCTTAATTAATTTTCTTAAACATTACTGAAAATTGAATATTCTACAGTTTTCATTGATTTACCAAATCTCAGATTTTTACTTTCTCGTCTCCGTACATAGTACTTAGGTAGATAAGCTTTTATAGTTCATCCAAAAATTGTGATACTAAGATTTCACTGAAAATTCAAGTTTTAGGATCCCCTGAATCCAAAAAAGACATTTTTAGAGACACATTCGTGTGTGTATGTATAAACGTGAAACTCAAAAAAACAAAAACTATATATATATAGACTTTAATGCAGGCATCAGTGAAAACTGAATATGCTTAGGTTCTTACTGTATTTTCTTCCAGGTTTTACCAGTTTATTTAGTCTCAAATAATAATAATAATAATAATAATAATAATAATAATAATAATAATAGAACGCTTTATTTAACGTTCAGCTTCCCCCACTTGGGATTACCAAGGTAGCCAAATTATACTACAAATGTTTACTTTCTCTACACGTACTATGTACATAATGTGTAGAGAAGGTATTGCACTCCATCCAAAAATTCGATACCGACATTTCACCGGAAATACATGTTTTAGGGTCCCCTATATCCAAAAAAAAAAAAGCATTTTCAGTAAAAGGTCCGCGCGCGCGTGTGTGTGTGTGTGTGTCCGTGTGTCTGTAAACACCATAGCTCAAAAAGGAAATGTCGGTAAAATACCAAACTTGGTACTTAAGTTTAGTTTCTTCCATGGATGCGACACGAAGATTTTGAGAAAAACCTCCCCACCCCAAACTACCCTTTACATGGAACTTTTTGGAAAATTTCGATTTTCTCAAAAATGGCTCTAACGATTTTGATTAAAATTACGTATACTAAAGATATTTACATGGCAAATAAAATGCATATTATGAATTTTCTTGGAATAGCTTCTAAAGACCTGTTTATTCTGGATGGATTTTGCTTAATTTGGCATAACTAGTAAACCGTAAGAGATAGGCAAAAACTTACTATACAAAAAATGTAGGTCTTGTTAAAATAAACAAGTTATATCATATTCATTTTTCTCGTGGAGCTTACAATTTTCGAGGTATTTATTGTTATTAGTTTCAATTGTGAAGTACTTATACCTTTCTCAGACGGGAGTGTGCGGTTTACTTTTGCTCTGCTCCTGGCCAAGAAAAGAAGTGATTTGTAATGACAATCACATAACGACAACTTTTAAAACATTTGTCTATGGCTTTAGCCTAGTATGTTCCCTTATTTTTTCCTACTTATAATTAAATAAGTAATAAGAACATTGTGCTAATGAGTACCTCGATTAGCAAGGTGCAGAAAGAAGAATAATCATATGTAAGAAGTTTATAGAACAGCTTGAGAAAGTCATGTGAGTGTAACACATCAGATTTTTTTTAAGTATGATGTCTCTCTCTTATGGTTTACCAGTTATACAAAGGACATTTAGAAAGAAGAGGTGTAGAAAACCTATTCCCAGAAAATTGAAGATATTTGTTTAACTTGCATGGAGAACTATTTTCGTCGGCAGCAGAAGCCGTTAATATGTTCAAAAACCATACTTTGAAGGTGTTTCAAGCAGAATGAAAAAAAAACAGCTTAGACATATGGCTCGAATGCATAAAAAAATTGAATTAATCATAAAGGAGAATATTACGAGAAACAATAAATCAAGTGCCAATGACAAATTACCGTTTTTATTATGTTCAAAATATAAATAGTGCCCTTCGTACAGTCGAAACACTTCACAACACGAAGACAAAGCAACAAATGAGACACTCACAGCTGATGTACGAACCCTTGACACGTCCTGCACAGTGATATAAAACGAAGGCACGGTATTTATGGAAATGTAACAAAAGCATTTCTGCAGATGTTTATCACGATTAGCGTAAAGCAGAGAGTAGAATAAGCTGTTTAAGTAACATTTGTTCAAGAATATTTAGCGAAAGTCACGTGAATGTAGCATAGGACTAATTATTACTTTCTCCAGCCCAAATATACAATGTAAATAGTGAATAGAGAAGGTATCGTATTCTATGTAAAAATTTGATATCGACATTTCACCGGAAATACATATTTTGAGACCCTCTGAATCAAAAAAAAAAAAATCATGGAAAATATGAGAGTGTGTGTGTGTGTGTGTGTGTGTGTGTGTGTGTGTGTGTGTCACTTTGTCTGTCAGTGGGTGATGCATCTTTCTCTTCGACTCTCTTTTCTTTCCTCTTAGCAAACAAAGAGAACCAAATTTCAATTGTTTCACTTTGGCGACGGGCTTTTTAAACATTTAACTATCGCTTTAGCCTAGTGTATTCCCTTAATGTTCTTCTGTTTAAAAAGAAGCAAATAGCAAGACCAATTCTGGCAATTTTTATCTTGATTAGCATGGCGTAGACAAAAGAACAATCTTATGTTAGAAAAATAGTTTGTGGGACAGCTAGAGAAATTCATGTGAAGGGAACAGATATATTTTTGCAACAGTCAGCTCTTATTGTCATATTTAGGAGCTCTAGAACGTTCTATGTAGAACCCAAATAATACTGTTTACTATAAACCCAAAAAATCTGACGTGTTCCATTCATATAACTTTCTCTACACCTCAATAACAAATTATTGTTAAAAAACTTATGCTTCTATTTATTTTATGTTCATCGAGAAAAAATTAGCAGAAATAGTCTTATTATTCTTTCCTTGTAAGTGGAAGCGAAATAAGGTAGTACTATAGGTTAAAGTGATAGTCAAAAGCTGGTTGCTATGTGACTGAAGTTCTTTTGACAAATTCCTGTATGAGAAAATAAGTATTTCAAAGCTGAAACCTATAACAAGGAATATCTCAAAAACGATCAACTCCACGAAAAAATGTACATACCGTAAATTGTGTGCTTTAACGAGATATACATTTTCTGTTAAGTTAGCTTTTTCTATCTCTTACGGTTTACCAGTTATCAAATTCTGTAAAATTCATCCAGAATGGAACACTCGCCTCTCACTTTGTCGGCCCGGGTTCAATCCCAAGCAACCACATGTGATATTTCTGGTAGACGAACAGGTTTTCTCCGGGTTCCCCCCGCCATCGAATTCCACCGGTGCTCCATCCTCATTCTATGCTTCACCAGTGTCATCGCCTGCGGTGCCACTAGTAGTAAAAGTGGGTGTTAAACACTACCAAATAAATCATCCACAATAAAGTATAATTAAGGGGCTACTCCCAGAAAATTCAAGATATGCATTTTATTGTCTTTAATATTCGACATTTTAATCAAAATCTTTAGAGCCATTTTAGAGAAAATCAATATTTTCGAAAACAAATGCATGTAAAGGTACATGGGGGTGAGGGATTTTCTTGAAAATCTTTGTGTTACATACCTAAAACATGTATTTCCGGTTAAATCTCGGTATCGAATTTTTGGGTGCATTACAATACCTTCTCTATACACTATGTACATAGTACGTGTAGAGAAAGTAAAAAGAAATTATTCTGCGTTTCTTTCCGTACACTTAAACATCAATTTAGTCAGTAGTCTCCAGAAGAAAAGATTGGTCTATTTAGCACTTAAGCGCTCATATAAATGGAAGATATCACAAATATCTTGTATGGGCCCATTTAGTGGTTTTGTATCGCATTAATGTTTGATGCATTTACACAAGATGGATTGGTACTGTGACATGCACTTACAAGCCATCCTCCTGCAGTAGACTAGGATATTTCATCAATACCATCGATTAGGTCGATTTCCGCATCATGGCCTACTCTGTTTCACTTGTAAAGGCCATTAAAGTGAGTTGCTACGGGCAACCTTAACATTTAACACAAGGGAGGTCGTGTACAAAACCAAATCCCAGGCATGTCGAAGTCTCTAAAGGTTTCCATTTGAGGCCATCTAATACATTAGAAGAATTGTTAGTGATCCAGTTGAAGCCTTAATTTAACATGATTAAGCCTTGCACATGCTTAGTTAGCTCTTGTATAACCAAAAAAAAAAAACAAAAACTTCTAGGTACCGCGAAATTGCCATTTAGTCGCATTTGCTAGTTTTTACTTCCTCTAACACGTATGTACAAAGTACATAATAGATAGAAAACATTGTATTGTATGCCATAAACAATCTAATACCGAGATTTCACAGGAAATACACGTTTTGAGGCCCAAATCCAAACAAAATTAGAAAGGTATACATGTGTGGGTATACCTGTGGGCAGCATAGCTCAAAAACGAAGTGTCCCCTAATTACAAAACATGGTATTTGAGTTCAGTATTTTCCAACGCACAGAAATGAAGATTTTCAAGAAAACCCCCACCTACAACTAGCATTTACACGCAACAATTTCCAAAAATTTTGATTTTCTCAAAATTGGCTGTGATTATTTTGATTAAAATGCTAACTGTTTAAGATAGTTTCAGGAAAAGCGAAATGTATATCCTTTATTTTCTGAGAATAGACTCTGAAGACCTTAATTTATGCCAAATACTTTTTTTTAAGTTTTAACCGTTTCCGAGATATTCCTTGAAATTGGTTTCAATTTAAATTATTGCTTAAACTTTTCTCGGAAGTCAACTTTCGTTTCATCTATTTTGTTTTGCCCTCGGGAATTCAAAAAAGAACCCAATTGATATCTTTGAAAAGATTTGACTTCGGCTTTAGTGTATTGTACTCCCTTATTTTCCTTTTTCCTACAAGGAAGCAAGTAATAAGAACATTTTTGCTAATGCATATCACGATTAGCTTAGCGAAGATACAAGAACATTCTTTTGTAAAGAAGGTTTGTTTATGGAACAGCTAGATAAAGCCATGTGAATATTCCATAAGATTTTTTCATCGGTAAGCCTTATCGTTTTTGCATCCTTATACAAGTAAATGGGAATTTATAGACAACTCCTCTATAATTCCAAAGTATTATGCACTAAGTAACAAATGTGCTAAGCTCTGATGTGTTGCATTTACAAGACTTTACAAAAGATTATTCTTGTATCATACTAATCAAGATAAACGTTAGCAGTAATAGCATAATTACTCGCTTTCTTGTAAGTAGAAGGGAAATAAGAGAATACACTTAGATAAAACGATAGTCAAGGTTTTAAACGCTGTTCGCTATGTGAAACAACTGGAATTAGGATCTCTTTTGCATGTCCGGGAGTAAAACAAGAGAGAGATAACGTAAGTTGACTTCATGCTTGAGAAAAGTAAACGCAGCTAAAAACTGAAACTAATAATAAGGAATATGTTGGAAATAGTTAACTCTACAAACGTATGGGATGTAAATGTATTTAATAACGGATATAAATTTATTGTTTAATAAGTTTTATTACAGTTCTTACGGTTTATCATTTATGCAAAAGTTATTCAGAATTACCAGGACATCAGGAACTATTCCCAAGAAAGTCATCAGATACATTTTATTTGCCATATAAGGCATTTTAATCAAAACCGTTAGAGGCATTTTTTAGAAAATCCAACATTTCAAAAAATGTGCCATGGGAGGTTTAGTTTAGGGTTTCTAATTTATGATGTACACACATACACACACATCTTTTGCTAAAGATGCTTAGTTTGGATTCAGCGGTCATCAAGTAATGTAATTCGAGTAAATCTTGGTATAGAATTTTTCGGTGGAATGCAATACTTTCACTTTGTACATTCGCCCTAAAGAAACTAAAAATCAAATGTTATATTCTAGTGATTTTTTAACTGTTCTTATAAAAAGCTTATTCTTGTATCTACTTCACGTTAATTCACAAAGCATTTACATAAACGCTTTTATTGCTCATCTTCTTGTAGATCCCAAGGCTTAAGCGATGGTGAAATATTTATGGCTTTTGTGTAATGTTACTTTCTTTCTTGCTATGACCAGGAACAAAAAGAACATCCACTTAAGAAAGGTGTAAGTACTTAAGAGTTGAAACAAAAATAGGGAATATCAGGGAAAATATAAATCCATAAAGAACATGTACTTCATATAAATTGTGTGTTTTAACAAGCTCTATATTCACACACATGGACTTTTTTTCTAAAAATTACTTGACACAAAATGTGTGTCTTAAGGAGCTTCACATTTATTCTGCAGCAGTAAATTTTTGTCTGTCGTCTGTTTGTTATGACTTTCTAATTATACAAAGTCCAATTAAATAAATAGAACTATAGAAATATATACAAATAGAACTATAGAAGCTATTTCAATAAAATTCAAGATATATATATATATATCTTGAATTTGTCACATAAATATTTTTAATTTATAGAATTGAGATCAAAAGCGTTGAAGCCATTTTTTTTAGAAAATAGAGCATTTAGATAAATTATATACGTAAAAGGTAGTTTGCGGTGGTGGGATTTTCTTGAAAATATTTGTGTTGTTTTTTCCAAGATAATGAACATAAAGTTTTTTATTTAACACGCGTTTGGTTTTCTTTACACACACACACACCAGGTATAATCCTCCATTTTGTGGACATTGCAACAAAAGACTGATAGTGAAGCACATTATTATCGATTGAGGATGCTACTCCAACTTCAGGATCAAAAACCAAATTCCCACAGATCTTCAGGTAGCATTAGATGAACTGACCAATTTATTAGCACTATTTAAATGCTTAAAAGACTGTAAATTAACTAGTTTATTGTAAACCTTTGTGAAACCTGTATATATACAATACCTATGCTGTCAGTGGATATTAAAGAATATAAAGAAAATATTTCCCCTTCTTACTGTACGTAGTAGAGAAAGTAATAATTGATATTTAAGTCAAAGGATTCACGACAAAATTATTTTAATTTTCGTGATAGACTAGGGAGTTTTTCTATTTCAGCGCGGATTAGGTGAATCTAACATGCCTGTGCCTACTTCTAGCAAGTTGACTTTATTACCATCCTAAAACAGTCTACGATTCTCGTTATGTGTTGCTATTAGTCTATCTTTAATTTATCTTTGACATTAAACTGCCAGATTGCTTATCCTATGTCTTACTTTAGTTGCCATCACTTACCGGCTATTTTGTTGAAGATAGGCAGTACATGGTATGTTCGCCGGTTGCGTTACGAGCTCTATGCAGGGTTAGATTGATCAGCAGCCGCCATCTCGCCGCGAAAGCATTCATTCTTGATTTGTTCACTTTCTCTACTTAGTAGAGAAGGTAATGCTCATCACCCAAAAATTAGATTCCAGGATTTCGCTGGAAATATACATTTTCGGGTCCCCTGTAGGTTTATAAAACAAAAAATTTTTAGAAAAATAATTCCCGTGTGTGTCTGTGAGCAACATCTCAAAAACGAAAAGTCTGTAAATACCAAACTTGCATCATCTTCCAAGGATGAACACGAAGTTTTTAATAAAATAACCTCCACCCCAAATTATCCTTTACATGGAAAAATTATCGAACCTTTTTATTTCCTTAAAAATGGCTCTAACAATTTTGATTGAAATACTGTATATTAAAGATATCTACATGACAAATAAATGTATATCTTGAATTTCCTAGGAATAGCTTCTGAAATCCTCTTCATTCTGAGAGAGATAAATGTTTACAACACAAAAAACATAAATCACAAAATTTATTTCATATACATTTTTCATGAGTTAGCCATTTTTAGGTATTCTTTGTTATTGTTTTCAGTTTTAAAACACTTAAAACTTTTCACATACGGAAATTTGTCAACTCTTGGCAATGCAAAGAAAAGTATTTCAACGCCTTACAAAAGATTCGACTGTCACTTCACTTTAGTGTATTCCCTCAAGTCCCTTTCATTTGCAATAAATCAAGTACGCGGACCTTTTTTTCCAACTTCCGATAGACTATAAATAAAAGACAATTTCATAGAAAACAATTGTTTTTTTATTAAAACTTTGTACACTTACGGTTACTTTTCAACATAATCACCGAAAACAATTGAGACATTTATCGTACCTGTGCACAAGCTTTGAAATACCTGCTTAAAATATGTTGCCGCCAATGATTTTAAATG
This sequence comes from Hymenopus coronatus, assembly GCA_030762935.1. Lineage (NCBI taxonomy): Eukaryota > Metazoa > Arthropoda > Insecta > Mantodea > Hymenopodidae > Hymenopus > Hymenopus coronatus. The sequence continues at coordinate 44,063,303 of CM060899.1, forward strand.
AGCATTGACGTTGTTTTGAAGATCTTCGTTGGTTTAAAAGTGCTGCCCTCCTAGCCACGTCACATGTACGGCGGATGATCGAAAATGTCCTCTTGAAATTGTTCAAGGAGCCGATGGGTTGTGCCAGCAGTGTGTGGACGAGCGTTGTCATGGATCAACACAATTCCTGAAGTCAGCATTCCTCTTCGTTTGTTTTGAATGGCTCTCCGCAAACGTCGCAAAGTACGAAGATCTTCAAAACAACGTCAATGTTCATTTGAAATCATTGGCGACAACATTTTTTAAACCGGGTATTGCAAAGCTAGTACACAGGTACGATAAATGCCTCAATCTTTTCGGTGATTATGTTGAAGAGTAACCATAAGTGTATAAAACTTTTAGTAATAAAATAATTGTTTTATATAAACTTGTCTTTTATTTATAGCCTATCGGATGTTGAGAAAAAACGGCCCTCATAATAAGACCATTTCTGGTAACGTTTATTTTGATTAGCATAAAGTAGATAGAAGATTAAACTTTTTAACAATAATTTGTTAGATGTAGTCAACATGTAAATGGAACATATCAGATTTGTTTTCAACTGCTTGTTTGCATGTAGGTAATTGGTTGCAATCTGCATATTTAGTTTTTCACCCTAAGCTGCATTTTAACTTATACGTGCTCTTAAGCAAAGGCTCTTAATGGCAGATATTATCTGTACTTGTTAAGCAACATGTTGACACTCCCATTTCAAACCTCGAAACTTTCAGGAACTGTTTCTGAAGAATGGGAAACGCCCGCTTTCCCAGGTATTATATGGACACGTTATTTGTGTTTATAAACTACAATGCCACGACTTTTTAATACACTATCTATCATAACTCTTACGTTCTACAACAGGTTAAGTATGTATATTAAAAATGTTTACAATCAAATAAAATGTAGATCTTGAATTTTCTGGGAATAGTCTCGGAAGACCTCTTTATTCTGGACGCATTTTGCTGGATTTTGTGTAACTAGTAAACCTTAAGAGGTAGACAAACACGTACTTCATGAAAAATGTCGATCTCATTAAAACACACAATTTAGGTCATATACATTTTCTTCGTGGAGTTGACCATTTTTGTGATATTCCTTGTTATTGGTTTGAGTTTCAAAACACTTAAAACTTTTCAACTCCTGGCAATGCAAAGAAACGGATATTATCCACAAGGCAACCAGCTTTTAAAAGATTTAATTATCATTTTAGCCTACTGTATCGCTTCATTGCACTTCTACTTACAAGAAACCTTTCTGCTAATGTTTATCTCGATTAGCTTGAAGTAGACGGCAGTATACACTTTTTAACAATAATTTGTTACAAAGATGTAGAGAAAGTCATGTGAATGCAACACATCAGATTTTTTTATGTTTTTGTGTGCATACATAGGCCCATAACTTCAAATGCCAAAGTTATATTAATGCAATATTATGTTCTGCATATCCAGTTATAAAATTAAAAAAGGAAATCTGATGTGTTCCATTCACATGACTTTCTCTACATCTCTGCAACAGATTATTCTTATAAAGCTTATACTTCTATTTATTTCATGCTAAACAGAAAAAAATAGCAGAAATAGTCTTATTACTTGCTTCCCTGTAAGTAGAAGCGAAATAAGGGAGTACCATAGGTTAAAGTGATAGTCAAAAGCTAGTTGCCATGTCACTGAAGTTCCTTTTTTTTGTATGGACAGGAGTTGACAAATACCTGTATGAGAAAAGTATAAGTTTTTCTTAGCAGAAACCAAAAACAAGGAACGATGAACTCCACGAAAAAAAATTATATAACATAAATTGTGTGTTTTAACGTGCTCTACATTTTTTGTGTTGTAAGTTTTTGTCCATCTCTTACGGTTTAGCAGTTATTCAAAATTTAGTAAAATTCATTCAGATTAAACTACTCTTCAGAGGCTATTCGCAAAAAATTCAAGATATGCATTTTATTTGTCAGGTAAATGTCTTTTTAATCAAAATCGTTAGAGCCATTTTTGAGAAAATCGAAATTTTCGAAAAAAATTCCATGTAAAGGGTAGTTGGAAGTGGGAGGATTTTTCTCAAAATCTTCGTGCCGCATTCCTGGAAGATATTAAACTTAAATACCAAGTTTGGTATGGTACCGACTTTTCGTTTTTGAGCTATCGTGTTCACAGACACATGGACACACGGACACACACACACACGGACTTTTTTGTAAAAATCCTTTTTTTTTTTGGATACAGGGGACCCTAAAACATATATTTCCGGTGAAATCTCGGTATCGAATTTTTGGGTGGAATACAATACTTCTCTATCCGCACATATGGGGCTAGAGAAAGTAATTACCTTACGTTATGTAGTCGGTTTAATCTCCCCATATTTAGGACTCCCCCTCTCCCCCATGACTTCAAGCGGGTGCCTAGGGTTCAGAAGCCTGTCAGGGAGCCAACGGATGTAACCATAGAATGAAGAACCTGGAACGAGTGGTCGGCCCTTAGCCAGGCATGAGTGTGAGGAAGTAGATGATATGAAATGCCAGCGAAAAGGATACTAGGAAAGGTGATGATGGGGCAATTGCTAGAATGAGTGGCGGGGGTAACCGGAGAAACCCCTCCCAGTTGCCGCTTCGTCCATCACAAATCCCACATGCGGGTGCTTGGGATCAAACCTGGATCGCCTAGGTGGCAGGCAAGTGGTCTAACCACTCCGCCATGTTTTATTTTACACAAGTTTTGGTCAAATTTTACAGATTCCTCACCTTATAAAAAAATAGCCCCATGTAAGTATATTTACTAAGCAGGTAAAATAACTCCTACGGGACGAAATTCCGGCGCACCGGTGGAATTGATATAATCTTGGTAATTGATTACGTAGTTAATTAAGAAATAATTAAATGTTGTTCCAAAACTAACTTATTATCCATTCCATTCTTCAAATTTTCAAATACTTTCCAAAATATTTTCAATTTTATATGCGTATGTGAACCTCACACTTCACACGGGAATTTATCAGTTGCTAAACTTGTTTTACACCTGGTTTGCCACACTTTTTTTCTTGTTTTCGTTTTCAGTGGGCTGAGCATGGAGCAGGTGGTATAGCGGCCTTCCCCGGAGCGGAGCATGTTTTCAGGGGCTATCATCAGATCAGCATTCCTTAAGCCCGTGTCATCAGGGATTCCCCTGACTACAGGTTACTTATTTGCCTGTAGTTCAATGTCATCAAATTCACACTGTTTATCTAGAACACGGAAATTGCTCGCCAGTTTTCAACGTTGGCAGTAAGGTTATTCTTAAATTCCGTATGATTTTGGAAGGCACTTATATTTTTTATACCACAATAGTCATTTGTTCATGTGAGATAAAATCTAACAACACTGCATATAAGTACTGAATATTTTCTATTGTATAGACATTGGTGACATATTACGAAATTCTAATTTGTAAGGTTATTTAAATATTTTTTCTTTCTCTATGCATACTATGAACACATGTATTCCACACAAAAATTCGATGTCGAGATTTCACCGGAAATATATGTTTTAGGAACGCCTGAATCCAAAAAAGGAAATTTCAGAAAAACGTCCGTGTGAATGTGTGTGTGTCTGGCTGTGTGTGGACAGCATAGCTCAAAAACGAAAAGACCGTTAGTTACTAAACTTGGTATTTAGATTTGGTATCTTCCAAGGATGCAACACGAAGATTTTCAAGAAAATCCTCCCACCCCCAACACCCTTTAAATGGAAAATTTTTCGGAAATTGTGATTTTCTCAAAAATGACTAATGTATATCTTGAATTTTCTGGAAATACACTCTGAAGATTATTTTATTCTGGAGACATTTTACAGAAATTTACATAACTGCTAAACCGTAAGAGATGGATAAAATCTTACCGCACAACAAATGTAGATCGCGATAAAACACACAATTTATGTCATATACATTTCTTTCGTGGAGTTGATCGTTTTGGAGGTATTCCTTGTTATTGGTTTCAGCTTTAAAAACTTTTCTCATTTTCGTCCCTGAAATCAAAAACAAGGAATATCCTAAAAACGATCAACTCCAAGAAAAAAATGTATACAACATAAATTGTGTGTTTTAATGTGCTCTACATTTTTTGTGTGGTAAGTTTTTGTCTATCCCTTACGGTTTAGCAGTTATACAAAATTCCGGAAAATTCACTCAGAATAAAGTAGTCTCTAGAAGCTATTCTCAGAAAATTCAAAATATACATATAATTTGTCGGGTAAATATCTTTAATATACGCTATTTTAATCAAAATCATTAGAGCCATTTTTAGAACATCAAAATTTTCGAAAGAAGTTCCATGTAAAGGGTAGTTTGGGGTGGGGAGATTTTTCTCAAAATCTTCGTGTGGCATCCCTGGAAGATTCTAAACTTAAATACCAAGTTTGGTATTTTACCGACTTTTCGTTTCTGAGTTATCGTGTTCACAGACACACGGACCTTTTTATGAAAATACTTTTTTTAGATAAAGGGGAAACTACCGGTGAAATCTCGGTATCGAATTTTTTGGTCGGGTGCAATACTTTCTCTATACACTATGTACATAGTTCGTATAGAGAAAGTAAAACTATAGATCTCACCAAAACACATAATTTGTTCTTTACATTTTTACTGTGGTGGTAACCGTTTCCGAGATATTCATTGTTATTGGTTTAAACTGTAAAGTACTTACACTTTTCTCAGACTGGAAAAATCTTACTGTAGTTTACTGTAGTGTATTCCCTTAGTTCCTTCCTATTTATAGGGAACTAAATAAAAATACTTTTCTGCTAATGATTATCTGTTTGTAGAAAGACTAGAGAAAGTCATGTGAGTGTAACACATTAGATTTTTATACTAACTTCCATTATACATCTTTTTCTACCTATTCTGCTACAAACTATTCTTATAAAAGCTTATCCTTCTTCTGTAGTTAAAAGATCAATCTTCCGTAAGAACAGTTTGCATAAGGAGCAATTAGAGAAAATTATTTGAATGGAAAATCAGATTTGTAGCAGATTTGTTCTAAAAAAAACTTACTTGTTCTACGTTCACATGCCTATCTCTACACCTCTGCAACAAATTACTGTTAAAAAGTTTGTACTTCTTTTTACCTTCTCTATACGTACTATGTACATAGTATATAGAGAAGGTATTGCACTCCACAAAAAAATTCGATACCCAGATTTCACCGGAAATGTATGTTTTAGGGTCCCCTGTATTCAAAAAAAGTATTTTCAGAAAAAGGTCCGTGTGTGTGTGTGTCCGTGTGTCAGTGTGTCCGTGGGTCTGTGAACACGATAAAGTCAGTAAAATACCAAACTTGGTATTTAAGTTTAGTGTCTAAACTACCCTTTACATGGAACTTTTTTCGAAAATTTTGATTTTCTAAAACATTACTAACGATTTTGATTAAAATATCATATATTAAAGATATTTAACTGACAAATAAAATGTATATTTTGAATTTTCTGGGAATAGCCTCTGAAGGCTACCTTATTCTAGATGAATTTTGCATAACTACTAAACCGTAAGAGATGGACAAAAACGTAACAGACACAAAATGTAGAGCACGTGAAAACACACAATTTATGTTATATACATTTTTTTCGTGGAGTTAATCATTTTTTAGATATTCCTTTTTCTTGGTTTCAGCTTTGAAAAACTTATACTTTTCTCATACAGGAATTTGTTAACTCCTGTTAATACAAACAAAGGAACATCAGTCACATAACAACCAGCTTTTAGCTTTCACTTTAAGCTATGGTACTCCCTTATTTCGCTTCTACTTGCAATAAAGCAAGAAATAAGACTATTTCTGCTAATTTTTCTCGATTAGCATGAAATAAATAAAAGATAAGCTTATTAACAATAATTTGTTACAGAGATATAGAAAAAGTCATGTAAATGGAACATCAGATTTTTTATTTCGTGATAATCGTGATAAATATTAACAGAAATAGTCTTATTACTTGCTTCCATGCTAGTAGAAGGGACATAAGGGAGTAGCATAGGCTAAAGATGTAGTCAAAAGCTGGTTGCTATGTGATTGAAGTTCCTTTGTTTGTATGGACAGGAGTTGACAACTTCCCATATGAGAAAAGTATAAGTTTTTTAAAGCTGAAGCAAGTAACAAGGGGTATCTCAAAAACCATCCGTTCTACGAATAAAATGTATATAACACAATGTGTGTTTTAACGAGCTCTACATTTTCCGTTAAGTAGGTTTTCATATCTCATACGCTTTGCCAGTTATGCAAAATTCCGTAAAATTCATCCAGCATGAAGTCGTTTTCAGAGGCTATACCCAGAAAATTCAAGATATACATTTTATTTATCATGTAAATATCTTTATTATACAACATTTTAATTAAAATCGTTAGAGACATTATTTAGAAATTCAAAATTTTCGAAAATTTCTTCATGTAAAGGGCAGTTTGGGGTGGGGATTTTCTTGTCACATCCTTGGAAGATACTGAAATGAAATACCAAGTTTGGTATTTAACGGACTTTAGGTTTTTGAGCTATGCTGTCCACAGACATACACACACGCACACGGGCCTTTTTCCAAAAATCTGACGTGTTCCATTCACATGAATTTCTCTACATATCTGCACCAAATTATTGTTAAAAAGCTCATGCTTCTATTTACTTAATGCTAATTGACTAGAATTAGCAGAAATAGTCTTATTACTAGCTTCCATTTAAGCAGAAGCTAAATAAGGGCGTAATATAATAATAACCCATGGCACTACAGCTCACAAGGAACCTTGGCCTACCTCCCGGCCGCTGCGTCCCCCATCTCGGTCAATGTCATACGTCATGGAATAGGGTGCAGTACTGGAGAGTGAGAAATGGTCAGCGAATTAAGGGAGTACTACAGTCAAAAGCTGGATGTTATATGACTGAAGTTCCTTTGTTTGTATGGACAGGGGTTGACATAGTCCTGTATGAGAAAAGTTTTTTAAAAGCTGAAATCAAAAACAAGAAATATCTAAAAAACGATCAACTCCACAAAAAATGCATATAACATAAATTGTCTGTTTTATCGTGATCTACATTTTTTCTTTAGTGAGTTTTTGTCTATCTGTTACGGTTTACCAGTTATGCAAAATTCAATAGAAATCATCCAGGATAAAGAGGTCTTTAGAGGCTACTCCCAGAAAATTCAAGATATACATTTCATTTGTCATATAAATATCTTTAGTATACGACATTTTAATCAAAATCTTTAGAGTCATTTTTGAATGTAAAGAGTAGTTGAAGGTGGGGGGAAGTTCTTGAAAATTTCCGTGTCGCATCCTTGGAACATACTAAAATTAAATACCAAGTTTGGAATTTCAGGGATTTTCATTAGGAGCTATATTTCTGGTGAAATCTCGGTATCGAATTTTTGAGTGGAACGCAATGCTTTCTTTAGACACTATGTGCTTTGCATGTGTAGAGAAAGTAAAAACTATCAACATTTCGGTTATTTGTGGCTAATAGATATCGAATAAAGGGACACTGATAGTTGTTCAGTTTAACGTGTTCAGTCGGTTCAACAAGACCTGAACATCTAGATAGTTAGGAAAGTCCCCACAGTTCCAATGCAGTGGTTAGGAAGACAGAATCTTTCAATTCCTCACTCCATCTCTGTTGATTGTATCCTTCCTACTCGCCACGAAAAGGTACGATAAAAGGTAAAAACTTTTCTTCTTCTTCCTGCAGCACTTCCAACTCACCACTTCACACCACGAAACACAAGTTCCCTCTAATGGTCTCGCTCTCTAAATATCTAACGATTAGAAAAGAAATACAAGAAGCAGAAGTGTGTCAGAGATGAATTTCTGTGAGGAAATCATCTTTCCTAGTATAGATCTGATGCAACATTACAGGCAACATTAACTTTTGGTCGGTGCAGAATTTTGTACTTTATATTATTTATAACTCATTTTAAGTGTTTTTATTTCCATCTCTTAAAATGTATAGCCATTTTACGAAACGAGATACTTTTTGTATGCATTTGTTTGTTACTCTATGATTTCCCTCTATCTCTCTTTTTACTTTCTCTACACGTACTATGTACATAGTGTATAGAGTAGGTATTGTAATGCACCCAAAAATTCGATACCGAGATTTCACCGGAAATACATGTTTTGGATCATCCTGAATCCAAAAAATGCATTTATACAAAAAGGTCCGTGTGTGTGTCTGTGGACAACATAGCTCAAAAACGAAAAGACTGTTAAATACCAAACACGAAGATTTTCAAGAAAATCCCCCCACCCCCAGGTACCCCTTACATGGAACGTTTTCCGAAAATTTTTGATTTTCTTAAAAATTGCTAACGATTTTGTTTAAAATGTCAAATATTAAAGATATTTACCTGACAAATAAAATGTATATCTAGACTTTTTGGGAATTGCCTCTGAAAACTACTTTTTTCTGGATGAATTTTACGGAATTTTGCATAACTTCTAAACCGTAAGAGATGGGCAAAAACTTAACACACAAAAATGTATAGCACATTAAAACACACAATGTATGTCATGTGTATATTTTTTTCGTGGAGTTGATGGTTTTTGGCTTATTCCTTGTTTTTGGTTTCAACTTAGAAAACATGATACATTTCTGATACAAATTCCTTTCCATACAACAAAGGAACTTCAGTCACATAGCAACCAGCTTATGGTTATCAGTTTAGTCTATAGTACTCCTTTATTTCCCTTCTACTTACAAGGAAGCAAGTAATAAGACTATATCTGTTACTTCTTTCTTCATTAAAATGAACTTAATAGAAGCATAAGTTTTTTAACAATAATTTGTTGCAGAGATGTAGAGAAAGTCATGTGAATGGAACACATCACATTTTTTTTTATTTCTCATTGGAAAATTATCTGCTCATTTTTACTTTCTCTGCCGCGTATTTAGTAACTACACAGGGATTTCACCGGAAATACATGTTTTGAGACGCTCTGAATCCAAAAAAAGCATTTTGCGGGTTGCATAGCTCAAACAGCAAATCTATTGAATACAAAACTTGGGATTGAAGTTTCTTCCAAGAAAGCAATATGACGATTTTTAAGAAAATCCCACCATCCCAAACTACCTTTACATGGAAAAAAGTTTGGATTTATGTTCTCCATAGACAATACCACGCACACACATACGCACACACACAGACACATACACACGGAGCTTTATTTGGTATCAGGGATCTTCAAAACTTGTATTACTGGTGTAATCAAATTTTTGCTGGAATAAAATACTTTCTCTATCTTCTATGTATATTGTACATACATGGAGAAAATATTTTTGTGAGAGGATTCAGGGGTCCTCAAAACATGTGTTTATGGTGAATATCGGTATCGAATGTTATAGTGGAATATAACATATCTTCTATATACAACGCATATTATACATACATGATCGAAAAAGTAGAAATGCTTTTTTGGTTTCAGGGGTCCTCAAAAATGTATTTCAGCCAAAAATTCATTACCGATATTACACCGGAAATAAAGGTTTTAGGGTTACCTGTGTCCCAAAAAGGTCCGTATGTGTGTGTGTGTTGAATGCGATAATTCAAAAACGAAAAGTTGGTAAAATATCAAACTTGGTAATTAAGTTTAGTGTCTTTCAAGGATGCGACACGAAAATTTTAGGAAAATCCCTCTGTACCAAATTACCCTTTACAATGAAAAATGTTCTAACATTTTTTTCTCAAGGATGGTTCTAATGATTTTAATTAAAATACCGTATATCAAAAATATATACAATCTCGAAATTTTTGGGAATAACTTCTGAAGAGCTCTTTATCCTCGACGAAAGTTTACTACACAAAATATGTAGATCTCGTTGAAACACTCAAATCGCATTTCAAAGCCATAGTAACCACATTTTAAAACATTTGACTATCGGTTTAGATTAGTTATTCCTTTATTTCCCTTCTACTTACAAGGAACTACGTAATAAGACCGTTTCAACTAATGTTTATCTTGATTAGCATGAAATAGACAGAAGGATATGTTTATTAACAATATTCATATTTCTACAGAAGCGCAAAATAGTCGATTCAATCGCCTATGGAAACGAAACCACGTGATGGATATAGCTGAAACCTTTAACTGCCATCCAGTAAGAGACGATGGTTACTAAATACAAACCTTTTCCGATGCTAGGAGTGTAATCTCTTCCATTTTCTAAGGACTTACTGAACGCACTTAGTATTCGTAGGCTAATGTCAAAATTCCCAATATTTTGAATAGTGGTTTACAGCGAGTTGACTATCGCCGAGATCATTTGAGCATAATTTCATTCATCGTGCAACCAGGTTAAAGAACGTTTTTTTTTACATCTGCCGAATTTTCCCAGAATATTATTCTAAAATCATCATCGAATGAAAAAAAGCATAATAAGTTGCTTTAGAATGCTCTAATATGAGCTTATAAGGTGAATTAATGATCTGATTGCAAAACACGCAGAGCTCAGTTTGCGTAAGATATAATCAATATGGTGTTTCCAATTCATGTTACGATCTATAATAAGAACTAGGAATGTTATATTGGTGGCTTCTGCAATTTGATTTATTTCATATCCCATTCTTAAGTTTGAACATACATAGCTCAGTTTGGGTAAGATACGAGGTATGTCCAGAAAGTAAGTTCCGTTTCAATTTATCTCCGCTGCAGCGCTGCGATCGCAGTTCCGCACATGCGCGGTAGACGCTCTGTATCAAGGAAAAGAAACGTGCGCCATTTTGAGATCGCTGTCAGCCACATACGCTTTGTTGTGCTTGTTTACAATGTCGGTGTTGATTGAAAATCCCGCCGCTTGTGAAATCAGATCTGTGATTCGTTTTCTGAATGCTAGGTAAGTGAAACCAATTGAAATTTATCGGCAAGTTTGCGAAGTTTACGGACAAAATGCGATGAGTGATTCAATGGTGAGAAGATGGGTCCGACAGTTCAATGAAGGACGTAGTGAAGTGCACGATGAAGAACGAAGTGGGCGTCCATATTTGGTTACAGAAGAGCCTCCTACAGGGATTTGGCTGGGACGTGTTTGACCATCCTCCGTACAGTCCTGACCTCGCTCCTAGCGACTTTCATCTGTTCTTACATCTCAAGTCTTTCCTTGGCGGTCAACACTTCAACAATGACGAAGAACTGAAAGAAAATGTTTCCAACTTTTTGAAGACACAGGTGGCAAACTTCTATGAAGAAGATATACAAAAACTTGTGCCACGCTATGATAAATGCCTGCAAAATTTCGGCAGTTATGTGGAAAACTAGTTTAAGAGTTGTAGAATTTTGTGCAATAAATAATTATTCTGTATCTGTACACAATTTAATTTTATCACCAAACGGAACTTACTTTCTGGACGTACCTCGTATAATCAATATGGTGTTTCCAGTTAAAATTATAATCTGTAATATATATATATATATATATATATATATATATATATATATATATAAACTTCTCTATTTACTATGTACGTTATACATACGTGCTACACATTTATGAAGACCTTGTTATTAATACTGCAACAATTGAATCATTGCTTGAGAGCAACTACTTTGGAAATTGTGTGTTACAGCCCTCGTGTTGTAATTTTGTCTTTGTCTGTGATATTCCAGGGAACGAGGGGAGGAGGGAGCTCCTTATTTTATCCATCCCTCGCGCTTGTTGCTATGTGCGGACTGTTTCTGATTAGAACTCCAGTCTGGTCGTGAGATAAATACCTGCAATCTTCCCCAGACTGGACCGAAAGACATGAAGGGAAGCCTTTATTCTTTCTCACATCATTCTTCTCTCCCCGTCTCTTTCTGAATGTTCTATGATATTGCCTTTCCCACTAACTTCCTGCAGTATTCCAACGTAAGAAGCTTACCTATTCGCTGTTCAGTATCACCACACGTCTAATTCTGGCGAATAATGCTAGAATCATTCATAAGGTTAGACGAGGTTCAAGAAAATACTGGGGACGTTCAATAAGCCCTTAGAAAATCCAAGAAATTACTCTTGTAGCATCGAAATACGTATGTGTTTAATAACCGTCGTCTCTTAATAGATGACAGTTAAAGTTTCAGCTATATCCATCAAGTGGTTTCGTTGCCATAGGCGATTGAATCAACATTCTTGTGCTTTTTACTTTCTCTAGCCCCGTATGTACAATGTACATAGGGATAGAGAAGTATTGCATTCCACCTAAAAATTCGATGTCGAGATTTCACCGGAAATACATATTTTAGGACCCCTGAATCCAAAAACAGCATTCCCAGAAAAAGGTCCGTGCGTGTGTGTGTGTGTGTGTGTGTGTGTGTGTGTGTGTGTGTGTCCGTGAGTCTGTGAACACGGTAACTCAAAAACGAAAAGTAGCTAAAATACCAAACTTGGTATTTAAATTCAGCATCATCCGGGGATGCGACATGAAGATTTGGAGAAAAATCCCCCCACCCCAAACTACCCTTTACATGGAACTTTTTTCGAAAATTTTGATTTTCTTAAAAATGGCTCTAACGATTTTGATTAAATTATGGTATATTAAAGATATTTACCTGACAAATAAAATGTATATCTTGAATTTTCTGGGAAAGCATCTAAAGACCTGCTTATTCTGGGTGAATTTTGCTTAATTTGGCATAACTAATAAACCGTAAGAGATAGAAAAAAAACTTACTGCACAAAAAATGTAGGCCTTGTTAAAATACACAATTTACGTCATATACATTTTTTTCGTGGAGCTTACCGTTTTTGAGGTATTCATTGTTATTAGTTTCAGTTGTGAAGTACTTATACTTTTCTCAGACGTGAGTGTCCGTTTTTCTTTTGTTCTACTCCTGGCTAAGAAAAGAAGCGATTTTTAATGACAATCGAATAACAACGGATTTTAAAACATTTGACTATCGATTTAGTCTAGTGTATTCCCTTCTTTTCTTCCTACTTATAAGGAACTAAGTAATAAGAACATTGTGATGAATACCTCGATTAACAAGGTGCAGAAAGAAGAATAATCTTATGTATGAAGTTTGTAGAACGGCTAGAGAAAGTCATGTGAGTGTAACACATCAGATTTTTTAGAAAGACGGGGAAAATACGAGTTTTGTGCGTTGATTAAATACATATTTAAAAGGCTTAACATCGAAAGAGATAAAAGCCAAGTTGGATGAAATTCAAGGCACATTTACTCTTCCGTTTGCAATAATTTACAACTAGGTGAATGAATTTAAACGTGGCCGTACATCCACAAATGATGAATATCGTTCTGGACGTTCAATAGAAATTCTTGACAAAATTCAGGATATGGTTTTGAGTGATCGACGAATCAGTTTGCGAAATAATAGAGGCCAAAGGAATATCACAAAATACAGTGTTCTCTTTTTGCACCCAAAATTAGGTCTGACAAAGGTCTCGGCAATATGGGCACCGCGTTTACTCTCAATGAAGAAAAACGCAGTCGTATGATCGATTCGGTAGCTGGTTTGGCACTTTTCCGTCGTAATCCTGGCGAGTTTCTGCGTCGATACATAACTGTGGATGAAACATGGATACACTACTATACTCCAGAGACAAAAGTAGAGTCAAAATAGTGATTTTTAATGGCAAACCGGCTCCGAAAGAGGCAATTGTGGAGGAATCTGCGGACTAGGTGATGGCCTCAGTTTTTTGGAATGCGCGCGTAATCAATCATCTGGAATAATTACTTGTAAAAAAGGAAGAACGATAAATGGAGAGTATTATGCATTATTATTGCATCGGTTGAACGGAGAAATCAAGAAAAATACCTCTTCCGTCTAGACAACTTAAGGCTCAGTTTCGTTGGCGAAAATTATAGAATTAAGTATCGAATTATTACTAAAAATAATATCAAAAATAATTTTTCTAAGGACTTATTGACGCCCCTGATACTACCCTTTAGATGAAAAATTCTTCAAAAAGTTTTATTTTTCAAAAATGCCTATAACATTTTTAAGTTGCCATACGTTTCAGATATTTTCATGACAAACGAGATGTATATCTTGCATTTTCTGGGAATTGTCTCTGAAGACCTATTTACTCAGGATGCATTTCGTGTAACTGGTAAACCGGAGGAGCTAGATAGAAACTTACTCTCCAAAAATTATAGATTTTTTTTCTTTTGTGTTTAACGCCCGCAGATGATTCCACTGATGATATATGGAATGAAGATAGAGCACCGGTGGAATGCAATGGCCGGGGAAAACCGGAGAACCCGGAGAAAACCCACCCCTGTATACCACATAGCCTATTTACAGTCACTTGGAATCGATTCCCGGGCCGTCCAAAAGAGAGGTGAGTGGTCTAACCACTCGGCCGTGGCACGGCCTAGATCTCGTTAAAACACGCACACACACACAGTTAACCGACTCCAAGATACTCATAACTTTTATTTTATCTCTCTTGGTTTACTCCTGGGAATGTAACAGAGAAGCGAATTTCAATTGTTTCACATAGCGCTGAGCTTTTAAAAGATTTTACTATCGCTTTAGCCAAGACTATTTATTTCCCCTTATTTACCTTCTTCTTACAAGGAAGCAGGTAATAAGACCATTTCTGCTAATTGTTTGTCGATAACCATTATGTAGATAATGGAATAATATTTTGCAAGGCAAGTTTTATATTGGAACAGGTGGAAAAAACCATGTGAATGGAACACGTTAGATTTTAATCTTTAAATAACTGAATCAGGAATTGTAGAAAGATTACGAGTCCCAAAATTCAAATTTTATAGGAGAGGTAGAAATCTATTTGTAATCAAAACGGCCGCACCTCTCACCTAGACGGCCTGGGTTCGATCCCAAACGACGCATATGAGACAATTTTATCAGTGTCAGCACCTGCGGTGCCCAAAGTAGTAAAAGCGGTCGCTAAGCACTATCAAAAACAATCTTATGTTTTCCATTCACATGACTTTCTCTACATCTCTTTACATGACAAATAAAATGTATATCTTGAATTTTCTGGAAATAGCCTCCGAAGACCTCGATTCTAAATGTATTTTTTCTGAACTTTGCATAACAGGTAAACCGTAAGAAATAGAGAAAAACTGACCACACACAAAATGTAGAGCTCGTTAAAATACACAGTTTATGTTACATACCTTTTTTTTTTTCTCTCTCGTGGATTTGACCTTTTTTGAGATATTCCTTGTTATTAGTTTCAGATTTAAAATACTAATACCTTTCTCATATGGGAATTTGTAAACTCCTGTCCATACAAACAAAGGAACTTCAGTCACATAGCAACCAGCTTTTGACTATCACTTTAGCCTATGGTACTCCCTTATTTCGCTTCTACTTACAAGTAAGCAAGTAAAAACACAATTTCTGTTAATTTTTTCTTGATTAGCATGAAGTAAGTAGAAGAATAAACTTCTTAACAAGAATTTATTGCAGAGATGTATAGAGTGTCATGTGAATGGAACACATCAGATTTTTTTTTTTTTTTTTTTTTTTATTCAGGCGATCCTAATTTCCGGTGAAATCTCAATATTGAATTTTTGGGTGGATACAATACTTTCTGTATGCACTATGTACACAGTACGTGGAGAGAAAGTAAAAATGCAAAATATGACATTGTTTATCCAGAGCTAGCAAAAGGAAATGAGGGAAGGACAGAAGGTGCAGCAGGCTAATGATGAAAGAGAAAGGGTGTTATGGTTGCCAGACACTGTAGCCTGAGGAGAAGGAAACAACCCTGCAGTTTCATTTTCTTGGAGCAGCCACCCCTCCCAAGATATTATACGGAGCGATATAAATGAGCCCCCCCCCCTACCAGTAGCATCCAACATGGAGGCGAGCAACTTTACTAATAGTGGCATTAAGAATTCCGCTCTCGCCTGCAGCCGGTATCTCCTTTCCCCACCCTCGCTTGATTAAGCTTATTACGAGACGCCCTGGAAAAAGAAGAAAAATAACATAAATTGTACGAGCTTGAAGAAGGAACAGAAAGACTGGCGTGGGTGTGATTTGTTTTCTAGAGTTCAGCTTCTGCTTCTGCAAGTCACCGCAGTGTTTGCTCTAGAAGACTTTAGTGTTCTTTTGTCCTTAAGAATACCCATCTGTGAAAATTGATCAAAAAGAGCAAAAAATGAGAAACTTGTTTTTTTGCCTAATTAAATAATATAATGTTTGTAGTTTAATTTCCTGTTGTTTTTATTACCATGCGGCGCTTTAAACCGTATCTAGTGACGATTTAAACATTTCACCTTAAGTGGGTGTGGTGCTTTAACCTTTTCACTTTAATGAAAAATTGCTAAAAATCCGAAATTTTGTTTTGACCAATTATATTTGGCCTTAAACATGTTTATGCTTCTACCTGTCTCGACATCATTCAGACATACCGTACCACCGATTATTTAACCTGGGACCTCCCCATCCTATACCACAGGCGAGATAGAGCACCCGGTAGGACTCCCCACATCCGGCCACGAAATAGAACTGTTTTGGCGGCACAGTGCAACTTGACTCGGACCAAATGACTTGCAGTTTTCTTTGCTTTATATATTATTTGGAATTTGTGTAAAATGTTTGTGAGAGTTGACAGATATTCATGGTTTAAAAATTACTGCAGGAGAATATGAAATTATAAAACTTACAAATAAACAGTATTAAAGTGTATGTTAAACTTTAAACCCTATTTTCTCATATTTTTATTTTTTAGCGTTTTCAAAACTTCAAATTGTTCCACGACGCAGTTTTTGAAACAGAAGCTTGAAATTTTTATGCTTGAATAAAAATAGTACAAAAGAAAATTATGAGATGATTTTTTTTCTAATATCACTAGTGCTTGTGTAATTAAATACTAAACTTCATATTTCTATAGCAAAAATAAAAAATCTGCTGTATTCCATTCACATGACTTCCTATATATCTCTGTAAATTATTATTGTTAATAAGTTTATCTTTTATTTATTTTATGCTAATCGAGAAAACTTAGCAGAAATAGTCTTATTTCTTGCTTTATTGTAAGTAGAAGCGAAATAAGGGAGTACTATAAGTTAAAGTGAAAGCCAAAAGCTGGTTGCTATGTGACCGATGTTCCTTTGTTTTATGGACAGGAGTTGACAAATTCCTAAATGAGAAAATATGGACAGGAGTTGACAAATTCCTAAATGAGAAAAGTATAAGTTTTTCAAAGCTGAAACCAAGAAAAAGGAATATCTCAAAAACGATCGACTCCACGAAATAAATGTATATCACATAAATTATGTGTTTTAACGTGCTCTACATTTTTTTGTCAGTTAAGTATTTTTCCATCTCTTACGGTTTAGTAGTTATGAAAAATTCATCCAGAATAAAGTAAGTGGTCTTCAGAGGCTATTCCCAGAAAATTCAAAATATACATTTTATTTTTCAGGTAAATAACTTTAATATACGATATTTTAATCAAAATCGTTAGAGCCATTTTTGAGAAAATCAAAATTTTCGAAAAAAGCTCCATGTAAAGGGTAGTTTGGGGTGGGGGGATTTTTCTCAAAATCTTTTCGTTTTTGAGTTATCGTGTTCACAGACACACGGACACACTGACACACGGACATACGGACACACATACACGGACGTTTTTCTGAAAATACATTTTTTGGATACAGGAGACCCTAAAACATAATTTCCGGTGAAATCTCGGTATCGAATTTTTTGGTGGAGTGCAATACATTCTCTATACACTATGTACATAGTGTATAGAGAAAGTAAAAATTCATAAAATGACAATTAAATAATTTCTTTCTCCTATACCAATACTCAGATAAAAATTTCATCTCATCAATTTACTAATACTGTATTTATTAGTATAACTGCAAAGTGTTATGCTTCTGTAACTGTAATTGAATCATGTGAAATAATTAAATTAAATGACAATAAAATACTATAAATATGATAATATTATTGGAACTATTTTGAAGAAATGTCTGAAAATTAGCAAGTAAACTAAAATACTTCTACTTTTCTCATACGGGAATTTGTCAACTCCTGTCTATACAAACAAAGGAACATCAGTCACATAGCAACCAGCTTTTAAAAGATATGACTATCGATTTAGCCTATAGTACCCCCTTGTTTCCCTTCTACTAACAAGGAAGCAAGTAATAAGACCCTTAATATTAATTATTTCTCGATTAGCATTAAGTAGATGGATGAACAAGCTTTATAGCAATATTTTATAGCAGAGGTGTAGAGAAAGTCATGTGAATGGAACACATCAGATTTTTTGTATTTATTTATTTTTTTACATATTTAGTATATTTAGTACAAAACAATAATTTTGTGGCTGTTCAGTTAATGAACAAGCATTGTTTTTTACTAAGAACAATGAGAATTGTAAAATCTTTTACAAAAGATTTAAAAGTCCACTTCCAGTATTGATGTTGCAATTTTAAGAATATGAGATAACGTTGTATCAGTTAATCTGTTTCTAGACTTTGATTTCACTAGTTTCTTAGCAGAGAAGGCAGTTTCACACATGAGTACCACCAAATATGGAAGCAAGTTTTAAAGCCCAGTTTCTAAGATGTGGAAAATGTTCCTTTGGAATGAGTTTCCAAAAATCAACACCAGTTGTCTCTGTTGTTTGAAGAGAAGAATCACATTGGAGCTCACATAGTTCTAACTGTAGATCCCCGGGCTGACACTCTGCTTAACATCTCATGACATTAATGAAAAGTTCCATCTGTGATCGAAATACTTCAAAATCTTGAAATCTACCATCAAATTCTAAAATGAGATCTATACAGGAAGTTAAAAAACGGAATAAATCATATATTTATTCGCGGGCCTGATAAAACATACTCGTGGGCCTAATCCGGCCCGCGGGCCGCCATTTGCTCATCACTGATATAGAGTATAGATTATATTATCAGATTATGTTAGTATAAACTTATTACTTTCTCTACTTATACTATGTACATAGTGTATAGAGAAGGTATTGTATTTCAATCAAAAATTCAATACCGAGATTTCACCGGAAGTACATGTTTTAAGACCTCCTGAATCAAAAAAGCATTTTTGGAAAAAGGTCCGTGTGTGTGAGAACACAACTCAAAAATAAAAAGTCGGTAAAATACCAAACTTGGTATTTATGTTTAGTATTTTCCAGGGATGCGCACGAAGATTTTGAGAAAATTTTGATGGTAGATTTCTATTTCTCTTATTTTCCTTCTAATTACACGAAAGCAAATAAGTCAATTTATTCTAATGTTTATCTCGTCAAGTAGATAGAAAAGTATGTTTTTAACAGCAATAATTTGTTACAGAGATATAGAGAAGGTCACGCGAATGGAACACTATTTTTTACAATTTAATTTAATCTTGTCTTTCATTCAAAATCTACCATTTTGCTTTGATTGATTTGAAACTTGAACAGAGCAATTACAATATTAGTATTTTAAACCTGAAACTAATAACAAGGAATATCTGGAAAACGGTTAACTCTACGAAAAAAAATTGTATACATTTTATTTTCCATATCAATATCTTTAATATACGGCATTTTAATCAAAATCGTTAGTCATTTTTGTGAAAATGTAAATTTTAGAAATTTTTTCCATGTAAAGGATAGTTTGGGGAGGGGGAATATGCATAACTGGCAAATCTTAAGAGATAGACAAAAACTTGCTACTCAAAAATGTAGATCACGTTAAAGAACACAATTTATGTCATAAGCGTTTTTTGTTTGTTTGTTGAATTGACCGTTTCTCACATACCCCGTATTTTCTCACGCGGAAAGTTGTAAACTTTTGGCCCTAAGAGAAACGCATTTCAACCACATCGCAAGCAGATTTTAAAAGATTTTCCTAGCTTTTTAGCCTAATGTATTCTACCTCTAAAAATTATTTCATTGTGGATGAATTTTACGGAATTACTTCTAAATCGTAAGAGATGAACAAAAAGTTACCACACAATAAATGTAGAGCACATTAAAAGATGTTATATACATTTTTTTCGTGGAGTTGATCATTTTTGAGATATTCCTTGCTTTTAGTTTCAGCTTTGAAAAACTTATATTTTTCTCATACGGGAATTTGTCAACTTCTATCCATACAAACAAAGGAGCTTCAGTCACAAATCAATCAGCTTTTGACTGTCATTCTAATCTATAGTACTCCCTTATTTCGCTTCTACTTTCAAGGAAGCAAGTAGTAAGACTATTACTGCTAATTTTTTCTCGTTTTTAATATAGTTGTAATTTTAATTTTTAGTTGTTTATTAATTATTTACAGTCACAACACTGTCACACATTGCATTGTCAAAATAACGTGAAGTATACAGAATATTTAAGATGTCAATGAAGTATTAAAGTAACTCCGGTTGGCGGTACTTTTGGACACCCTGATCTAACGGTACTCATCGTATATTTCCAGAGAGTTGCCAACATCTGCAGTTAGGTATCCCTGTTTGGAGGCACCCTGTTCCCAGAGGGTTGCATTAATTCAGAGCTGGCGTTGTTCGCTAGCTCCCACCCTCACATTGTAATGAATTTTAATCACAAAAACAGGCGGCCGCAGAAATCGTCTTCTGTGAGAGGAAACGCTGACCGCAAGCCATTTCATGGTCCTTATCTCCCGCTTCCTTTTCGGTAGCCAATATTTATTCTAATGCTGCGTCCACCTCCCTGTTTCTCTTCAAGGAAGAGAAGACCAAGGAAGCATTTATTTCTTATTTCGGTCTCCCCCACATAATCGGGGATGCGGAGGTCAGTGATAAAATTCCTGGGGAAAATGCTTGCAACTGGCCAAGATATGTTGCAATAGGGTTCTTGGAGTAAAACCTGACCTCTCGTTTGGAGTTTTGTGTCTGGGTGCCTCGAGATTCGTGCTAATCTTCCGACTTGCTTCTTACACCTGTGTTCCTTTTTTTTTATTCATTTATTTTATTTTTTATATATATATTTTTTTTACTTTCTCCATACGCGCACTATGTACATAGTGTATAGAGAAAGTATTGCACTCCACCAAAAATTCGATACCGAGATTTCACCGGAAATATATGTTTTAGGGTCCCCAATATCCAAAAAAAAAAAGCATTTTCACAAAAAGGTGCGTGTTTGCGTGTTTGTGTGTGTGTGTGTCCGTGTGTCTGTGAACACGATAGCTCAAATACGAAAAGTTGGTAAAATACCAAACTTGGTATTTAAGTTTAGTATCTTCCAGGGATGCGACACGAAGATTTTGAGAAAAATCCCCCCACCCCAATTACCCTTTACATGGAACTTTTTTCGAAAATTTAGATTTTTTAAAAAATGGCTCTAACGATTTAGATTAAAATATAATATATTAAAGATATTTACCTGACAAATAAAATGTATATATTGAATTTTCTGGGAATAGCCTCTGAAGACTACTTTATTCTGGATGAAGTTTGCATAACTGCTAAACCGTAAGAGATGGACAAAAACATAACACGCAAAAAATGTAGAGCATGTTAAAACACACAATTTATGTCATTTATATTTTTTTCGTGGAGTTGATCGTTTTTGAGATATTCCTTTTTCTTGATTTCAGCTTTGAAAAACTTGTACTTTTCTCATACAGGAATTTGTCAACTCGTGTCCATACAAACAATGGAACATCAGTCACATAGCAACCAGCTTTTGGCTTTCACTTTAACCTATGGTACTCCCTTATTTCGCTTGTATTTACAATAAAGCAAGGAATAAGACTATTTCTGCTAATTTTCCTCGATTAACATGAAATAAATAAAAGATAAGTTTATTAACAATAATTTGTTACAGAGAGATAGAAAAATCATGTGAATGGAACACATCAGATTTTTTTTAGAAAAAATACAGTTCCGGAGGCTTGACAGGACTCCGGCGCTTTATTCCTTTTTCTCCATTTTTTCCAGTTTCCTATATTTCCTTAGTAGACCTTCCTTTTACATGTACATACACAAACATAGACACATTTATAAACACAGAAACACCCATGCCCAAGGCGGGACTCGAACCTACGATCCTGTGCACCACAAAGCGCCAAAGCGAGACACTTTAGCGAGCGCGGCCACCGGGATCGGTCACATTCAAAAGGTCGTGATTTCGATTCTCGCTTAGGGTGAGTTACCCAGATAAGGTTTTTTTCGGGGTTTTTCCTTATCCTGAGAAAAGGAATGTCGAGTAACTTTAAGCTCCACGGACCCCGAAATCATGTGAATATCATTTCATTCATCGTCCATTATGCCTAACCAGGTTATTTATAAAAAAAAAAAAAAAAAAAAAAAAAAGGGGAAAAAACAGGCCAGTAAATTGTTTTCTCACAGAAACCGTGTGTAGGACAGGAGTTGGATAGAGTCAAGCTGAAAAATTCAATGCAATAGCCGGAATTTGCACCACCGGTCTCTAGCCGGTTGCTCTACCACTGAGCTACAATGGTAATATGCCGGTACGCATTAAATTTCTCAACTAACTCGCTTGTTTCCCGGTAAAACACAAGTTGATCTCAAATTAGTTTGAAGTGACAACCCCAATGACGACTTACAACGTTGTAAGTACTTAAAGACCCAGGAAAGTGTAAATGGCGTGTTATTTATGTACGCTCTTTAATTATGGTGGTTCTCAGCATTCCATTTTAAATTGGGCGTGAAAGACCGCTTAATTTTGCTCATTGTAAAATCCATCGTCCTCCGCCGGGTTTGAACTCGCGACCTTGCGTATATGAAGTTAGCATGGTAACCATTACACCACGGAGGGCGACTCAAGACTTAGGATATAATATAGTCAACCATTATGGACATAATTTGATATCACCTTGTGGTTTACCGGGAAACATGCACGTCAGTTGAGAAATTAAATGCTAAGCCATGGTAGCTCAGTGATGAAGCAACCGGCTAGAGACCGGGATATCCGTGGCTCAAATCCCGGCTATGGCATTGAATTTTTTAGTCTGATTCTAGATATCCAACATGTTATTTACGTCTCTGAACTGTGTTGTCAAGTTTTTCACAATATAAGAATTATTTACGATTCACATTAAAAACGCTAAGAAGTAAACTGTAAGCTGTGTATATTCAGAACAAATGAAACTTATAATGGAGCTGACGATTGTTTGCGTAACAAAATGAATTATGTAAATCTAAAAGCAAATCAGTAATGTTTATGTTTATCGCCCTCCTAACCTTAATCGCCTTTTGCTGCTAGTCAAAACAAAACAGTCTACCAGTTTAGAATTGGGTATGAAACAAAGGTCGGCAATAGCGTGGTTCAGGTTGGGAGGGTGGAAAACTCGTAAGGTAGTTGATGAAGCTGGAAAGAGCATTTGCCCATTATGGGGGTATCAGGAGAACTGGACACAAATTTTGGCAGATTGCATGCAGATGGAGGGTGTTAGGAAAAAATTGTAGGAAGTACATTTAGCTTCAAACAGACGAAGGACAGCATTCTGGAATTTGATTCTAAACAGCCAAAACTGGCCAAGCCCGAAAACATACTTCATGGAAATACGTGCACTAAGATATAAACTATTTGTGTAAATATTGTATAGACTTATTTGGTGTTTGAGTATTCTATAAGTGTGATGTAGTTGTGAGTGCAAGTGTGTGTGATATCTGAGTGTTCTTTAGTTTATTGTTCTATAGTTCTGTTGTCGTTGTGCGTGTCTATGTGTTCGTTGTGTGTGTGTGTGTACTTCCAATGTTGTAAAGATATATAAAATAGATATATTTTAAATCTAAGTATTTTAGACAGCATTTACGGCCACCCGACCTTGCGACTGTGAGACGAAAATATTGTAAATTCTACCACTACCACCAGAGATTCCGGTCCTCTCCCCGTAAAACTAGCGCCCAAGAAAAGGTGCGCGCACAGTACAACGACACGAGATGTACTGCGCCCTCTCTTTCTAATTCCCATGTTTCACCTCAAGAACGGGGGTCCCGGGTTCGATTCCCGGCTGGGGCGGGGAATTTTTCTTTAGCCAGAAGTATTCCCTATCCCCCACAGAGTCTGGAAGTTTGTATGAGAATGTGTGCGTGTTTGAGTAAAACAAAATGATTTAAACCTACGTAAAAAGTACCTACAGACGAGTTGTTTCAAGTGGAAAACCACCGAAATTACCTTACATGTTAAATGAAACAGTAAAAAAAAAGAAAAAAAAAAAAAAAAAAAAAAGCAATATCTCTCAAAAACAATCCGGTGGCCGCGCTCGCTAAAGTGTTTCGCTTTGGCGCTTCGTGGTGCACAGGATCGTGGTTTCGAGTACCGCCTTGGGCATGGGTGTTTCTGTGTTTGTAAATGTGTTTATGTTTGTGTTTGTAAAAGGAAAACGTTAAGAATAATAAGGTCTACTAAGGAAATACAGGAAACTGGAAAAAATGGAGAAAAAAGGAATGCAGAGCCAGAGTCCTGACAAGCCTCCGCAACTGTATTCTTTTATTAAAAAAAAAAAAAGCCAGACGCTGTAGGAATATATTTACTTTCTCTACAAGTACTATATACATAATACATAGAGGTAATATGAATCTACATAATGAATAGAGAAATTATTGCATTCCACCCAGAATTTCAATACCGAGATTTCGCCGGACATACACGTTTTAGGGTCCCATATATCCCGAAAAAGCATTTTTGGAAAGAGGTTCGAGTGTGTCCGTGTGTCTGTGAAAACAAAACAAAAGATGGTAAAATACCAAACTTGGTGTTTAATTTTAGTTTCTACCAGGGATGCGAGACGACGATTTTTAGAAAAAAGTCCCCCACACAAAACTACCCTTTTCATGGAAAAAATTTCGAAAGTTTTTATTTTCTCAAAAATGACTGTAATGAATTTGATTAATATATCGTATATTAAAGATATTTATTTGGCAAATGAAATGTATATCCTAAATTTTCTGGGAATAGACTCAGAAGACCTCTTTATTCTGAATGAATTTTACATAACTGATAAACCGTAAGGGAAACGCAGAAACTTATTACACAAAAAATGTAGATCACGTTAAAACACAATTTATGTCATACATGTTTTTTTCCTTGAACTGAGCATTTCTGAGATATTCCTTGTTATTTGTTTTCAGAACGTCTGGTTCTGCATAGAAACGGATTTCATCCGCATGATAGCCGGCATTTTAAAACATTTGACTATCGGTTTAGCCTATGCCACTCACTTATTTCCCTTCTACTTACAAGGAAGCAAGTAATAAGACCCTTTCTAAAATGTTTGTCTGAATTAACATTAATTAAATAGGAGAATAAGATGTTTATCATTGATTTATTGTAGAGATGTACAGAAAGTCATGTGAACGGAACACATCAAACATTTTTAAAGTTAAATTAAATTTTAATAAATTGTTACTTAGACTGAGAACTCTAGAAATGAAAGCTCCGTATTTTATGAATATTATATACCTAAGCTAGCGATACCAATACATAACTTTTATCTCAGTATACTACCTAAAGAAATTGATAATATATAATTCAAAGTTCAAGTCCTTTGACTTCTTGCTCACCTGAAAAAAACGAAACATAATATTAACATACTACAAAATAGGATTAATAAACCTGCTTTTTATTTTCTCTACTGCTTAATCTAAAGTATATACAGAAAGATTTGCATTCCACTCATAAATTTGATTTCAACTTTTTAATTACATAGTTTAAGAACTAAATTAAAAATTCTTAAAAACTTACTTTAATTTATCTACAACTGCTACATACATAGTGTATAAATAAGGTACTTATAGCATTCCACCCAAAAATATGATACCGAGATTTCACCGGAAATAGACGTTTTAGGCTCCTATGTATCCAAAAAAAGGTATTTTCAGAAAAAGGTACGCACGTGTGTGTGTTCGTGAACACGATAACTTAAAAACGAAAAGTCGGTAAAATATAAAATCTTCCAGGGTTACGACACGAAAACTTTGACATAGTTCTCCTCACCCCAAACTACCCTTTACATGGAAAAAAATTAAAAAAATTTATATTCTTAAAAAAAAGCTCAATTTTGATTCAAATAGCGTATATTAAAGATATTTACCTGAGAAATATAATGTATATCTTGAAATTTCTGGGAATAACCTCTAAAGACATGTTTATTCTGAATGAATTTTGCTGAATTTTACGTAACTGGTAAACCGTAAGAGATAGACAGAAGCTTACTAAACAAAAAATGTAGATTACGTTAAAACACATTGTTTTTGTCATATACGTTCTTTTCGTGGAATTGACCATTTCTGAGATATTTCTTGTTTTTTGTTTCGAATTTAAAATAAACTTAAAAAACTTAGTTTTTTTTAGTATGGAAAGCTGCACCTGGCCATGCATAGAAACGGACTTCTACCATATGGCAACGTTTTAAAAGATTTGACTATCGGTTTTGCCTTGTGTATTCTATTTACAAGGTAGAAAGCTAGTAAGACAATTTGTGCTAATAGTCATGTGAATGGAGACATCATATTTTTACAGAGGTGTGTGCGGCACGCACTTGTGTGTACGTTTTAACAGCACATATACCTGTAAACGAAAATCAGTTAATACCTACCTCGGTATTTAACTTCAGTGTCTTTCAAGGAACACGAAGATTTTACAAGAAATTTCTTCCACTTCAAACGTTCCTTTAAATCGAAACATTTTCCTCATTTTATTACTTTCTCCATACGCACTATGTACATAGTGTATAGAGAAAGTATTGCACTCCACCAAAAATTTGATACCGAGATTTCACCGGAAATATATGTTTTAGGGTCCCCAATATCCAAAAAAAGTATTTTCACAAAAAGGTCCGTGTGTGTGTGTGTGTGTGTGTGTGTGTGTGTGTGTGTGTGTCCGTGTGTCTGTGAACACGATAACTCAAAATCGAAAAGTCGGTAAAATACCAAACTTGGTATTTAAGTTTAGTATCTTCCAGGGATGCGACACGAAGATTTTGAGCAAAATCCCCCCACCCCATCTACCCTTTACATGGAACTTTTTTCGAAAATTTTGATTTTCTCAAAAATGGCTCTAACGGTTTTGAATAAAATTTCGGATATTAAACATATTTACCTGACAAATAAAATGTATATCTTGAATTTTCTAGGAATAGCCTCTGAAGAGTAGTTCATTCTGGATGAATTTTGCGGAAATTTGAATAGCTGTTAAACCGTAAGAGATGGACAAAAACTTACACAAAAAATGTAGAGCACGTTAAAACACACAATTTTTGTTATAAAATTTTTTTCGTGGAGTTCGTCGTTTTTGAGACATTCCTTATTTTTGGTTTCTGCCATGAAAAACATTTTTCTCATACAGGAACTTGTCAACTCCGATCCATATAAACAAAGGAACTTCATTGATATAGCAACCAGCTTTTGACTATCACTTTAACCTATGGTAGTTCCTTATTTCGCTTCTACTTACAAGGAAGCAAGTAATAAGACTATTTCTGCTATTTTTTTCTGATTAGCATAAAGTAAATAGAAGTATAAGCTTTTTAAGAATAATTTGTTGCAGGGATATAGAGAAAGTCATGTGAATGGTACACATCAGATTTTTTATTTTCTCAAAAGTGGCTCAAACGATTTTGATTAAAATACAATCCGATTAGTGTATCTTGGATGAAAAAAAAATTGATGTGTTCCATTCACACGACTTTCTCTACACCACTGTAATACATTATTGTTAAAAAGAATATTCCTCTATCTAATATTTTATAATCGAGGTAAACATTAGCAGAAATTGTCTTAATTATTTGCTTCCTTGTAAATAGAAGGAAAATAAGGGAGTACGCTAGGCTAAAGTGACAGTCAAATCTTTGTAAAGCTGGTTGCCATGTGGTTGAAGTCCATTTCTATGATGTCCAGGAGTTTATAACTTTTCGTGTGAGAAAGCTTTAAGTATTTTATCTTCAAAACAACGTCAATGCTCATTTGAAATCAGTGGTGGCAACATTTTTTGAAGCGGGTATTGCAAAGCTTGTGCACAGGTACGATAAATGTCTCAATATTTTCGGTGATTATGTTGAAAAGTAACCATAAGTATAAAACTTTTAGTAATAAAATAATCGTTTTCTATGAACTTGTCTTATATTTACAGCCTATCAGAAGTTGAAAAAAGGCCCTCGTAAATTCTGTTTCAACGATATATACATTTTTGTGTAGTGCATTTTTGTCTATCTCTTACGGTTTAAACGTTGTATAAAATTCTGCAAAACTCATCCAAAATACAGAGGTCTTCAGAGTCTATTCGCATAAAATTAAACATATAGATTTAACTTTTGGTGTAAATGTATTTAATATATGGCATTTTAATCAAAATCGTCACACCCACTTTTGAGAAAAAAAATGAAATTTTCGAAATGTTTTCCTAGTAAACGAAAGTTTGTGGTGGGGGGATTTTCTTGAAAATTCTCGCATCTTTGAAAGATGCTAAACATAAAATACAAAGTTTACTACTTAATGGCCTTTTCGTTTTTGAGCTATGCTGCCCCCCCCACACTCGCACATATGGATCTTTTTCTAAAAATGCTTTTTTTGACTCAGTGACCTCAAAATATATATTTCCGGTGAGATCTCATTGTCGAATTTTTGGGTGTAATACAATTCTTTCTCTAGCTACTATGCATAATATATGTACATACGTGATAGAGAAAGTAAAAAAAAAGACAAGTTTCCTTAAAGTTTTCTTCCAGGTAATCGCAGAAAAGCACTGGCAGAGATTCACAAAATTTTAACTTGAGACCTTTTAACACACAGGCATTAAACGTAAAAATTTACGTTAGTGCATTTTGCTTAGAATCAGCTTTACTTATAGTACATTTGTAAGTCACAGACCTTTATTTCACAATTTGAAAACTATATGTGTTCCATTCACATGACTTTCTCTACATCTCTGCAACAAATTATTGTTAAAAAAAACGATGCTATTATTTACATCGTGCTAATCGAGAAAAAATTAGCAGAAAGTTTTATTACTTGCTTCCTTGTAAGTAAAAGCGAAATAAGGCAGTACCATAGGTTACAGTGATAGTCAAAAGCTGGTTACTACGTGACTGAAGTTCCTTTGTTTGTATGGACACGAGTTGACAAAGTCCTGTATGAGAAAAGTATACGTTTTTTTTTTAATCTGAAACCAATAACAACGAATATCTCAAAAAACGATCAACTCCACGAAGAAAATGTATATGACATAAATTGTGTGTTTTAACGCGATCTACATTTTTTTTTTTTTTTTTTTTGTGGTAAGTTTTTGTCCATGTCTTACGGTTTACCAGTTATGCAAAATTCATTAAAATTCATCCAGAATAAAGTAGTCTTCAGAGGCTATTCCCAAAAATTTCAAGATATACATTTTATTTTTCAGGTAAATATCTTTTAATATGCGATATTTTAATCAAAATCGTTAGAGTTATTTCTGAGAAAATCAGAATTTTCGAACAAAATTCCATGTAAAGGGTGGCTTAGAGTGGAGGATTTTCTTGAAAATGTTCATGTCGCATCCTTGGAAGATACCAAATTTAAATAACAAGTTTAGTATTCGACGGTCTTTTCGTTTTTGAGTTATGCTGTCCACAGGCACACACACACACGCACACACGGACATTTTTCCAAAATTACTTTTTTTGGATTCAGGGGGACCCAAACATATATTTCCGGTGAAATCTCAAATCCAATTACAATACCTTCTCTATACACCATGTATATAATACGTGTAGAGAAAGTAAAAAGCGACGGTTGTTCCGACCAACAAAGTGGGTTTTTCAAAATAATAAGAATTTAGGCTCGCCAAAACCACAATTTTGCCCAGGCCGAAAGAAAGCCTACTTTACCTACCTTTTGCAGCTAAGCAAATTTTCTGTGCTCTTATGAACGATCTGTCCCTCTTTGAATTTCCAGCTAGATTGAAGAACTGTTTCCCAAGGTGACTCGCCGAAGAGAGGACGGATGAGTAGTTCGAACTTTTGCCGCTACATTGCAGCTGAATCTCGTCACATACGTAACTAACAAGATATTGAGGAGGGTTTGTTTATCCCATGTATGCGTGGTCAGTGGAGAAACCAAACTGCTAAACCGTAAGGGATGGACAAAAACCTACTACACAAGAAATGTAGAGCATGCCAAAACACACAATTTATGTTATATATATTTTATTAGCGGAGTTGATCGTTTTTTAGATATTCCGTGTTATTGGTTTCACCTATGATAACTTATTTTTCTCATTTTTTTTGTCAACTCGTGTCCATATAAACAAAGAAACTTCAGTGACATAGCAACCAGCTTTTGACTATCACTTTAACCTATGGTACTCCCTTTTTTCGCTTCTGCTTACAAGGAAGCAAGTAATAAGACCATTTCCAGTAATGTTTATTTTGATTAACATAACGAAGAGAGAGAAATTATCTTTGTAACAATATATAGGTCGCTCTCCGTGGAGGAATGATTACCATACTAAATTCATTTATCTAGAGTTACGGATTCAAACCCGACAGAGGACGATGGATTCCTTTGGGCGTAAAAATTCTTAGCATGGCTTCTTTCGGAAGGGAAGTAATGCCGTTGGTCTAGTGTCGTAGCAATTAAAAGAACCTCAAGCCTGGTAAAGAGGCCTCTGAGCAAAATAAGCGGTCTTTCATGCCCAGGATAGAATGGAACGCTGAAACCCACAGCAGTTAAAGAGCGTACATAAATAAAAAACAATTTCTTTTTACTTTTCTACACGTATAGAGGAAGTATTGTATTTCACCCAAAATTTCGATGCTGAGATTTCGCCGGAGATATAGGTTTTGAGATCCCCTGAACCCCAAAAAAACATTTTTAGAAAAATGTCCGTGTGCGTGTCTGTCTGTCTGCCTGTGTGTGTATGTGTCTTTGGGCACCATAGCTTAAAAATGAAAAGACCGTTAAAAACCAAACTTGGTATTTAGGTTTGGTATCTTCCAAGGATGCGACACGAAGATTTTCAAGAAAATCCACCTACCGCAAACTACCCTTTACATGGAAAAAATTTCGAAAATGTTGATTTTCTAAAAAATTGCTCCAACGATTTTGATTAAAATCTCGTAAATTTAAGATATTTACTTGTTAAATAAAATGTATATCTTGAATTTTCTTGGGATAGCCTGTGAAGACTACTTTATTCTGCATGAATTTTTCGGATTTTTGCATAACTGCTAAACCGTAATAGATGGACAAAAACTGACCATACAGAAAATGCAGAGCACATTAAAACACACAATATACTTTACACACATTTTTTACGTGGAGTTGATCGTTTTTAAGAGATTCCTTGTTATTTGTTTCCGCTTTGAAAATCTTATACCTACTTTTCTCATGCAGGAATTTGTCATTTGTAACAGTATTTGTTCCAGAGATGTAGAGAAAGTCATTTAGATGGAACGCATCAGCCATTAATATGACTCGGAGTTTTCGGAAACAACAATTATACACTAGTGTCTTTGGGAATTGTTATTCGAGCAAACACACTTAGTGAACCAAATATTTTCTGGTGCAGAATAGTTTTCCATGAAGTAAACAAGGCTTTTCCTACCTCTTGGTCAGTCTGAAATTGGGTACACTGGACTATGGAGGGTGGAATCGTGAAGGGGTGAGGGTATTTGATTTGGAATTGGGAACCGGGCAAGGGGAATGAGTATATATTGGGGAATGTTAGAACAAAAGCAAGAGGGAGACGAGAAAAATGAGATGGTGAATAAAGGAGACTGCCTTCTGGAATCAAAGTAGCTTCTGCTTATACGGATCGTGAACCGTATAGAACCCATAGTTCAACTCCATGCATATCGCTTGAGCAGTGTTCGATAACACTAAAAAATTCTGATGTGTTCCATTCACGTAACTTTCTCCACTTCTGTGTAACAAATTATTGTTAATAAACTTATTCTTCTATTTATTTCAAGCTAATGGAGAAAAAATTAGCAGAAATAGTCTTATTACTTGCTTCCTTGTAAGTAGAAGCGAAATAAGGGAAACCATAGCTTAAAGTGACAGTCAAAAGCTGGTTGCTATGACTGAAGTTCCTTTGTTTGTATAGACAGGAGTTGACAAATTCCTGTATGAGAAAATTTAGTTTTTAAAGCAGAAACCAAAAACAAAGAATATCTAAAAAACGATCAACTCCATGAAAAAAATGTATATTACATAAATTGTGTGCTTTACCGTGCTCTACATTTTTTGTGTATTAAGTTTTTATCTATCTCTTACAGTTTAGCAGTTATGCAAAATTCCGTAAATTTCATCCAGAATAAAGTACTATTCATAGGCTATTCACAGAAAATTCAAGATATACATTTTATTTGTCAGGTAAAATATCTTTAATATTCGAAATTTAAATAAAATCGTTAAAGCCATTTTTGAGAAAATCAAAATTTTCGAAAAAAGTTCCATGTAAAGGGTAGTTGGGGGTGGTGGGATTTTTCTCAAAATCTTCGTGTCGCATCCCTGGAAGATACTAAACTTAAATACTCAGTTAGGTATTTTGTCCACAAACGCGCGCGCGCGGATCTTTTTCCGAAAGTGTTTTTTTTGGATACAGGGGACCCTAAAACATATATTTCCGGTGAAACCTCGGTATCGAATTTTGGGTGGAGTGCAATACCTTCTCTATACACTATGTACATAGTGCGTATAGAGAAAGTAAAAACTTATTCTTCTGTCTACTTCTTAGTAATCGAGATAAACATTACCAGAAACGGTCTTACTACATAAGTTCTTTTTAAGTAGAAGGAAAACAAGGGAATTCACTAGGCTAAGCCGACAGTCATATCTTTTAAAGTGTGGTTGCTATAGGATTGCATTTCGTTTCGTTGCGTGGGTAGGAGTTGACAAGTTCCCGAAATATAAATGTAAATGGTGTGTTATTTATGGACGCTCTTTAACTGCTGTGGTTCTCAGCGTCCCGTTCTAAATTGGGCGTTAAAGACCGCTTAATTTTGCTCAGAGGCCTCTCCATCAGTCTTTAGGTTCTTTTTCGTGCCGTAAATCTACGTACGACACAGGACCTACGGTTTTACTTCCCTTACGAAGGAAGCCATACTAAGGATTTTTACGCCCATCTCCTCCGCCGGGTTTAAACCTGTAACCTTGAGTATAAGAAGTTAGCATGGTGACCATTACACCAAAGAGGGCGACAAGTTGAGAATGAGACAAGTTTAAGTAGTTTAAAACTGAAAACAATAACAAAGAGTATCTCGAAAATGGTCAAATCTACGAAAAAAAAATATAAAACATAAATTATATGTTTTAATGAGATCTACATTTTTGTGCAGTAAGTTTTTTTCTATCTTTACGGTTTACAAGTTATCCAAAAAAAAACAAAAAAAACAAAACAAAAAAAAACTCCCAGAACAAGGAGTTTCTTAAAGGCTGTTCCCAGAAAAGTCATGATATAGATTTTATTTGTCATGTAAATATCTTAACTATAAGACACTTTAATCAAAATCGTTGGAGTCATTTTTGAAAGAATCAACATTTTCTAAGATGTTTCCGTGTGAAGGGTAGTTGGGGGGTGGGGAGATTTTCTTGAAAATGTTCGTGTCGCATCCTTGGGAGATACTGAACTTAAACATGAAGTTTGGTATTTAACGGGCTTTTCGTTTTTGAGCCACGCTATCCACAGACATATACACTAACTTTTTTCTAAAAATGCCTTTTTTTTCTTTTTTTGGATTCAGTGAGTCCCAAAACGTGTATTGCATCTGAAATCTCGAATTTTTTGATACATTAAAATATCTTCTCTATACACTATGTATATAGTATGAGTACAGAAAGAAAAAATCGTATGTGTTTCTATCACATTACCTTCTGTACATCTCTGTAACCAATTATTGTTATAAAGCTTATGCTTCTATCTATGTCATGCTAATTGAGATAAACATTAGCAGAAATTATCCTTATTACTCCCTTCACATGCTGTCCTCTAGCTGTTCGGTAAACAAACCTTTTATCCTGTTATCTACATCATGCTAATCAAGTTAAACATAAGCAGAATTAGTCTTATTATTAGCTTATTTGTAAGTAGAAGGGAAATACAAAAATACACAGGCTAACCCGATTGTCTCGTCCTTTAAAACCCGGTCGCTACGTGAAACAATTGAAATTGCAATCTCTTCGTTTTTAGGAATAAAAAAACGAGAAACGAGAAAAGTTTAGTTGGTTAAAATTGAAACAAATAATCTAGAATATCTTGAAAATGGTTAATTCTACAAATATATATATATATATATATATATATATATATATATATATATACAAAAGTCATCCAGAATGAAGAGTTCCTCAGAGGCCATTCCCAGAAAATCCAAGAGAGAGCTTTGGTTTGTCATAAAAATATCTTAAACATAAGGTATTTTAATCAAAATCATTAGAGCCATTTTTGAGAAAATCAAAAATTTCGAAAAATGTTCTATGTAAAGGATGGTTTGGGAGGAGGGGATTTTCTTGAAAATCTTCTTGGAAGATACCAAACTTGAATACCCAGTTCGGTATATAACTGTCTTTTCGCTTTTGAGCTATGCTGCCCCCCACACACACACATACGAACATTTTTCTATTTTTTTTTTATTCAGGAGATCTCAAAACACATAATTCCGGTGAAATCATGGTATCGAACTTTTGGGTGCAATAAAATACCTTCTCTATACACTATGTACATAGTACATATAGAAAAAGTAAAAATTGTTCCTTTTACCTGACGTTTCTATCTATTCTGCAATAACTAATTGTTACAAAAGCTTGTTCTTCTCCCTACTTCGTGCTAATCGGGATAAACGTTAGCAAAAAGGATAATTTTCTTAGCTTATTCTAAATGAAAGGTAAATAAGGCATATTAGGCTAAAATCATTACCAAATGTTTTAAAAGACGATCGATATGTGAGGCAACTAAATTTCCCTTCTGTTTGCATTATCAGGATGAAACAAGTGAATAATGACTTCCCATTTGAGAAAAATACAACTGCCTATTGCATAGTAAGAGTCAGACTGAAAACTTACGGATCCCCCGGTTCACGGATTCCTGTCCTACACACGGCTTGTGTGAAAAAAACAATTAACTTAATATGAGCATTATTGGAAATTTTAAAACAAATAAGCTATATCTCGAAAGGTCTAAAAAAATTGTAAATGTAAACTGTAAGAAATAGACAAAAATGTAGATATCGTTAAAACACACAATTTGTCATGTACAGCTTTGTATAGAGCTGACTATTTTTAGATATTCCCTGCTATCGGTGGCTAGTTTAAAATAATATTTTCAAATGGAAAACACTCATCCATTTCATCCTATTTTTGTTTTACTCCTGGCCATGGAAGGAGAACAGAGTTTCTATGACAGTTGCATAACAACAGCATTCAAAATATTTACCGCGTATTCTCCTACTGCCCTTCTACTTAAAATAACTAATTAATAAGACAATTTCTGTAATGTTTATCCTGATTAATATTATGTATTCTATTTCGTTCATGACACGTGATCGTAAGAAGTGGCCAATCCAGTACATTGGCGCGTAAAATTCCAACCAATCGGAACTCATTATCTCTGTATTTTAATCTTTTTTTTTTTTTTTTCATCACGCCCAGGTGCATTTGCTTTTTCTCTGAACTAATGTCGTCTCATGTATTGGTATTAGTGTGCAGTGATATTCCCGTACATAATGGTGGAAGTTCCAAAACGTTTTGGGTAAAGTTCTATCACTGAAATAGACATATTAATTGAAAACTAAATGCAGCAGAATACTAAAACAACATAGAGAGTGTGGAACAAGTTCAACAAATTCTGTATGAATTATTATATGGACATCAAGTTGCAGCGATTTCGGTGCAAATATAACTCCATGGCACGACAGCTCACAGGGAACCTTGGCCTATCGCCCGGCCGCTGCGTCCCCCATCTCGTTCCACTACAGACGTCATGGATGCGGTGCAGTATTGGAGGGTGAGACGTGATGAACGCCTCGAGTCCCCCCGGCCGGTTAATGCGGCCCTAATGACCTGGAGCCGCTACTTTTCCATCAAGTAGCTCCTCAATTGGCCCCCCCAGGGACCTTACATGGCTGAGTGCACCCCGGGCCAGATCTCCCAGCGGGGGGAAAATCCCCACGCCGGTACTGGGAATCGAACCCAGGTCTCCCTCTTGGTAAGCAGCTGCGCTACCACCGCGCTAAGGAGACGACCCGGTGCAAATATACGTCAAGAAAAATGGAATTTTAGGAATATTATTTATTTATTATTGGTAGCTTTACGTGCTTTAACCTGGTTGGTCATATCGGACGATGAATGAAATTGGTGAAATGATGCTCAGATGATCTCGGGGTCCATGGAGCTTAAAGTTACTCTACATTCGTAAAATAAGGGAAAACCTCGAAAAAAACCTTATCCGGGTAACTCACCCCAAGCGAGATTCGAACTCACGACATGTCGAATATGAGGCACACACGCTACCACCACACTACCCAGGCGGGCAGGAATATTATTCGTGTCCCTATAGGCTAATCATTGTTATTTTATTCACGAAATAATCTTATTAAATACAACTTCAGCTGCAACTTTTCTCTAGATAAAGGTTGGACTTCTCGTTATATGTATTTCAGATAATGTTTATCCTGATTTATGTAGATAAAAGAATAATAGTTTGTAAATATAGTTTGTTTGAAAAACACATAGAGAAAGCCATGTGAATAGAACCGGTCTAATACTTCCGGTGAAATCACGGTACCAAATTTTTGGGTGAAATGCAATACTTTCTCTGTCTCTATACATAGAGTAAAATGGCAATGCCTTCCAGAACCTCTGAACAGCAATTGTATATTATTTTAACGATTTTTTCGGCTTCATGGATCAGAAACGCCTTTCAAGCTGCTGCAGAACTTGCGGGTAATGTACGCGCAAGTAATTATTTTATTTTCTATTGTGTTTTCAGAATCAAATTTACGGGCGCGCCATCTTGTTACTGCGATATGTCAAACCATTAATTATCGGCATGCAGGTCTCCCTCTAGCGGTGCTATACGCAACAGAAAAAAACTTTTCCAATTAAGCGATAATCCAGTATGAACTGGCAACTATGTAATGAACTCGTTAATGGTGTTTAAAACTGTAAGTGCTCTCGGCTTTCTCCCTTTTGCTTTACTTTTCACTGCTTTTTGCGCTTGTCTTGCCTTTGGCCTGTAAAATTAAAAAAAATGAAGATCCTACATCCAGCATGTAAATAATTTTGTTTCCATGGTACTGTATATCTAAATAACTGATCATCAGAATCTGGGAGATGGTTAACTTCATAGAAAAATCGTTTGTGTTCCATTCACATGACTTTCTCTACAACTCTGCAACAAATTATTATTAAAAAGCTTATACTTCTATTAACTTCACGCTAATCGGGAAATAATTAGCAGAAATAGTCTTATTACTTGCTTCCTTGTAAGTAGAAGGGAAATAAGTGAGCACCGTAGGTTAAAGTGATAGTCAAAAATTCCTGTATGAGAAAAGTAATCGTTTTTTAAAGCTGTAAACAATAACAAGGAATATCTCAAAAACGATCAACTCCACAAAAAATGTAAGCAATATAAATTGTGTGTTTTAACGTAATCTACATTTTTTGAGTGGTTAATTTTTGTCCATCTCTCACGGTTTAGCAGTTATGTAAAATTCGTAAAATTCATCCAGAATAAAGTAGTCTTCAGAGACTATTTCCAGAAAATTTAAGATATATATTTTATATCTAAATATCTAAGCTAAATATTTTTAATATACGATATTTTAATCAAAATCCTTAGCAAATTTTGAGAAAATCAAAATGTTCGAAAAAATGCCATATAAAGTGTAGTTGGGGGTGAGAAAGTTTTCTTGAAAATTTTCTTGTCGCATCCTTGGAAGATATCAAACTTAAATACCAAGCGTGGTATTTAAGGGTCTTTTCGTTTTTCAGTTATGCTGTCCACAGACACACACACGCGTGCGTGCACTCACACGAACCTCTTTCTATTTTTTTTTTTGGATTCAGGGGGACACAAAACATGTATTTTCGGTAAAATTTCGGTACCGAATTTTTTGTGGTATGCAATACCTTCTATATACACTATGCACATAGTACATACGTCAAAAGAAAGCAAAATCATGTGTGCTCCAGTCACATGAAATTCTCTGTCCTTTCTGCAAACTATTCTTACGAAAGATATTCTTTTATCTATAAAGCTAATCGAGAATAAGATTTGAGTAATGGTCTTACTAATAATTTGATTCCTTGGAAGTACAATGGAAATATAGCCAAAGTAATAGTCATATATTTTAAAGGCTGGTCGCTTTGTGAACAACTGAAGTTCGGTCCGCTTTGCAAGGGCAGCAGTAAACAAAAGCGAGATGAAAGGAAAGGTAACCCCATCTGAGAAAAGCTACGCAGTTTAAACATGAAACCAATAACAAGGAATATCTTGGAAACGGTCAACTCTATAAAAAAATGCATGGGACATAAATTCTGTATTTTAACGAGATCTACATATTTAGTGTTACAAATTTTCTCTATTCCTTACGGTTTACCAGTTATGCAAAATTTAAAGAACACACATGCATAATGACCAAGTCTTCAGAAGCTATTCCCATAAAATTCAAGATATGGATTTTATTTTTGATACAACTATCTTTAATATACGGTAATTAATAAACATTTTTAAGGTAATATTTGAGAAACACATTTTAAAAAATTTGTCCATGTAAAGAGTAGTTAGGAGTGTGGGGAGGGGGATTTTCTT
Organism: Hymenopus coronatus; assembly: GCA_030762935.1. NCBI lineage: Eukaryota > Metazoa > Arthropoda > Insecta > Mantodea > Hymenopodidae > Hymenopus > Hymenopus coronatus. The sequence goes on from CM060899.1 coordinate 44,101,953, forward strand.
GAAAATCTTCGTGTCGCATTCTAGGAATATACTGAAGTTAAATACCAAGGTCTTTTATATTTTATTTGTGTTTTCCACAGACAGACACCATAAACGGAAGGTCCTTTTTCTAAAATTGTTTTCTTCTGACTCAGGGGAACTCAAAACATACTCCCGGAAAATTTCGACATCGAATTTTTAGTAGAATACAATAGCTTCTCTAGACACTGTGTGCATGCTACGTGTAACCGAAGTAATAACTCATGTGTTCCATTCATATTACTTTCTCTACCTGTTCTGCAAACAAATTATTCTTATAAAAGATTATTCTTGTATCTACTTCGTGCTAATCTAGATAAATATTAGCAGAATTTGTGCTATTATTGACTTCTTTCTCTTTTTCTTCTGTGACACAATTAAAACTCGGTTCCATTTTCATGGCCAGGAGTAAACAAAATAAACATGAAACGAAACATGACTTTCCCTTTGAGAAAAATTTAAATAGTTTAAAATTGAAAAAAAAAATAACAAGGAATTATCTTGAAAACAGTTGACTGTACACCCTCCCCCCAGAAGTATTTTTTTCTCTCATGGTTTATATGTAGTGGTATATAAGACACTCAAAATTAAGTGGTCTCCAGAGGCTATTCCCAGAAAATTCAGGATACGCAATTCATTTGCATAAAAATAACTTAACCCTATGGTATTTTAATCAAAATTGTAAAGCCTTTTGATAGAATAAATATTTATGAAAAATAAAGTGGGGGGGATTTTTTTGAAACCTTCGATTCACATTCCTGAAAAATGCTAAACTAAAATAAAATGTTTGGTTCTTAACTGACACACTCTCTGTCTCTCCCTCTCTCAAACACTGACACACACATACATACACACATACGCGCGCGCGGAGTTTTTTTTAATTTTTTTTTCATTCAGGGAGCTTAAAAGTGATTTCCGGTGAAATCTCTACATCGAATTTTGGGTGGAATTCGATACCTTCTCTACCTACTACGTGCGGAGAAAGTAAAATATGATAGTGTTCTACTCATATGAATTTCTCTACTTGTGCTAAGAAGATTCTTTTAAAAGATGATGTTGTGTAAATCATGCTAATCGAGATAAACATTAGCACAAATTGTCTTATTACTTGCTTTCTTGTAGGTAGAAGGAAAATAAGGGAATACACAATACTATGACCTCTTTTAAAACCTGGTTCCTAATTGATTGAAATTCGTTCTGTTTGTATGGGCAGTTGACCAACTCCTTTATGAGGAAATGTTTTAAGTATTTTTAAATTGAAAACAACAAAGAATATCTCGGAATTGTTTAACTCAATAAAAAGTTGTATATGACACAAATTGTGCGCTTTAACGAGCTCTGCGGTTTTGTTTAGTGACCTTTCGTCTGTCTCTTACGGTTTACGAGCTATGAGGAAGCTTTCAGTAAATTCGAAGTATTTATACATTTCATTTGTTATTTAAATATCTTTAATATAGGTTATTTTTAACACTCTTCAGAACCATTTTTGAGAAAATCAACACTTTTGGAGCTTGTTCCATGTAAAGGGTAATTTGGGGTTGAGGGATTTTCTTTGAAGACTTCGTTGCATCCTTGAAATTTGCTGACCATAAACGAAGTTTATTATATAATAGAAATTTTATTTTTGAGTGAACGTGACACATGGACAAATGGACATTTTTCTAAAATTGCCTTTTTACTTTCTCTACGCATACTATAAACATAGTGTATAGAGAAGATATTACACTCCACCAAAAAATTCGATACCGAGATTTCACCGGAAATATGTTTTAGAGTCCGTATGTGTGTGTGTGTGTGTGTGTGTGTGTGTGTCCGTGTGTCTGTGAACACGATAACTCAAAAACGAAAAAATCAGTAAAAAAAACCAAACTTGGTATTTAATTTTAGTATATTCCCGAGATGCGACACCAAGATTTTGAGAAAAATAAAGATATTTATCTGACAAATAGTATATATATCTTGAATTTTCTGGGAATAGCCTCTTAAGAATACTTTATTCTGGATGAATGTTACGGAATTTTGTAACTGCTAAACCGTAAGGGATAGACAAAAACACAAAAAATGTAGTGCACGTTAAAGCACACAATTTATATCATTTACATTTTTTTTCGTGGAGTTGATCGTTTTTCAGATTTTTTTTTCAGCTTTAAAAAACTTATACTTTTCTCATACAGGAATTTGTCAACTCCTGTCCATTCAAACAAAGGAACTTCAGTCACATAGCAACCAGCTTTTGACTATCACTTTAACCTATGGTACTCCCTTATTTCCCTTCTACTTACAAGGAAGCGAGTAATAAGACTATTCCTGCTAATTTGTTTTTTTTTTTTTTTTTCTTTTAGCATGAAGTAAATAGAAGCATAAGCTTTTTAACAATAATTAGTTACAGAGATGTAGAGAAAGTCATGTGAATGGAATACATCACATTTTTGCTATGGAGGGGATCCTAAAATGTGTATTTCCAGTGAAATTTCCGTAATAATTTTGGGTGGAATACAACACCATCTCTACCTCTCTACTTCTAAGTTGAGAAATTGAACATTCTTTTTCGGATTCAGGATGGGTCGTAACTAGGGATAGCATCTTGGGGACCGAATGGGGACTCGTGTGGATACCAGTTGTATACCTACCGAGTAGAGACCGACGTGCATTGGCGACTGCACGCGCCGCATGTAAACAACCGTAGTAACTGGTTGGGGAACGTGGCTCAACAGTATACTATGCGGATTATTAAATACTGTTTTACAGTAATTAATGCCTTTGCGTGCTCTTAAATCAAAAATGTAAATGGATTGCATGAAGATTTGCAATTCATACAGAAGAATTTTGCAGATATATCTACTACAATAACACATATTTGGAAACATCGAATACTGAAATGCCTCGAGCCCTGAAAAAGCTGTCGATGAACTTAATGCAAGCAATTAATCAAAGACCAGTGACACCTGTTTTAGAGCGTGTGAAAAAGAAAGTAAAGACAATGCTTTCAAAAAATATCGGAATTCCAATAATGCATGAAATATATAGGTGATGCTACGGAAATAATTGCTGATGGAGTATCTTACCCAACAGTCGATGATGTGTTCTATTTCTGTTTTGCTCCAATCATCTTGTTTTTCTAAATATAAAGCCTGTTCACGCGCCAATCGTAGACGATTCACATTTATGACGTTACGAATTATGTTGTGCATTATAATGCATGTATCTTGAGAGAAAATGAAACGGATAATGATGCTGATGACTTATTATACCACACCAATTAAATGCATGTACACATTAACTCCATTATCTTCTATTACTACCACTACGTACACGCTGCATTGTCAACACATCACAACTATTACCATGCTGCGCTAACTTCGATTCTGTCCCGCTATCGGTCCCAAAGATGCTATCCCTAGTCAAAACATACATTACCGATGAAGTCTCGGTATCGTACAACATCTACCAATCCTCTTCTGAAACTCTTAGAAAAAACTCTCCGACCAAAATTCAAACCTAACCTCCTGAATATGAAGAACATAGGCTAATTCCACACTGTGCAAGCGGAATCATTTATAACTGAGGTAAGTTAATCGCTTTTTACACAGAATGTTGTCTTTCACAACGGACGCTAATGGAAATGGCAAGACAATAAATGCATATATAAATAGATAATCTTGATTTCTTCACCTCTACTTTGCAAAAAAAAATAGGATGTGTTCCATTCACATGATTTTCTCTTGTTAAAAAGCATATTCTTCTGGTTTCTTTATGATAATCGCGGTAAACATTAGCGGAAATTTTCTTAATTACTTGCTTCCTTATATAACTCCATGGCACGACAGCTCACGGGGAACCTTGGACTACCGCCCGGCCGCTGCGTCCCCCATCTCGTTCCACTACAGATGTCATGGATGGGGTGCAGTATTGGAGGGTGAGACGTGGTCAGCGCCTCGAGTCCCCCCGGCCGGTTAATGCGGTCCTCATGACCTGGAGCCGCTACTTCTCCATCAAGTAGCTCCTCAATTGGCCCCCCAGGGACCTTACGAGGCTGAGTGCACCCCGGGCCAGGTGCACGCCGGTACTGGGGATCGAACCCAGGTCTCCCGCTTGGTAAGCAGCAACGCTACCACCGCGCTAAGAAGACGACCTGCTTCCTTATAAGCAGAGAAAAATAAAGTAATACACTAGGCTAAAAGGAGCTGGTTGCCATGTGGTTTAAATCCGTTTCTATGCAGGGCCAGAAGTTGACAACTTTCCGTGTGAGAAAAATTTTAAGTGTTTTAAATCAGAAACAAATAACAAGAAATATCTCAGAAATGGTCATGCCAAAAAACGTGAATTACATAAATTATGTGTTTTAACGCGATGTACATTTTTGGTGTAGTAAGCCTCTGTCTAACTCTTACAGTTTACCAGTTACGCAAAATTCATTCAGAATAAAGAGGTCTTTAGAGGCCATTCCCAGAAAATTGAACACATACATTTTATTTACCATGTAAACATCTTTTATATATGGTAATTTAATCAAAGTGGTTTGAGCTATTTTTGAGAAAGTCATACGTTTCGAAATTTTTTCTATGTAAAGGGTAGTTTGGGGTAAGGGAGATTTCTCTCAAAATCTTTGTGTTGCATCCCAGGAAGATAGTAAACTTAAATACCAAGTTTGGTATTTTACCGACTTTTAGTTTTTGTGTTATCGTGTTCTCACACACACACACACACACACACACACATACACATACACACACATGGACATTTTGCCAAAAATACTTTTTGGTTATCGGGGATCCCAAAATGTTTATTTCCGACGAAATCTCGGTATCGAATTTTTGAGTTGAATGCAATACCTTCTCTATATAATATGTACAGAGTACGTGCAGAGAAAGTAACAAGCGCTAAAAAAAATATATGTTCCATTCACATGACTTTCTCTACATCTCTGCAACAAATTATTGTTAAAGAGCCTATGCCTCTATTAACTTCATGCTAATCGAGAACAAATTAGCAGAAATAGTCTTATTACTTGTTTCCCTGTAAGTAGAAGCCAAATAAGGGAGTACCATAGGGTAAAGTGATAGTCAAAAGCTGGTTGCTATGTGACTGAAGTTCCTTTGTTTGTATGGGCAGGAGTTGATAAATTCCTGTATGTTTAAAGTATGTTTTTTCTAGGTGAAACCAAAAACAAGTAATATCTCAAAAACGGCCAAATTCACGAAACAAATTATATAAAAAAAAACTCTTGTGTTTTAACGTCCTCTGCATTTTTTGCGTGGTAAGTTTATGCCAATCTTTTACCATTTAGCAGTTATGCAAAATTCCGTAAAATTCATCGAGAATAAAGTAGTCTTCAGAGGTTATTCCCAGAAAATTCTACATATGCGTATATATGTATATATATTTTTTTGTCACATAAATAACTTTAATATAGGGTATTTTAATCAAAATGGTTAGAGCCGTTTTTGAGAAAGTCAAAAGTTTCGAATTTTTTTCTATGTAAAGGGTAGTTTGGGTTAGGGGGATTTCTCTCAAAATCTTCGTGTAGTATCCCAGGAAGATGATAAACTTAAATACCAAGTTTTGTATTTTACCGACTTTTCGTTTTTTGAATTATGTTCACAGACACACACACACACACACACACACACACACACACACAAGGATCTTTTGGTACATTTTTGGTTACAGGGGATCCTATAACGTTTATTTCCTATGAAATCTCGGATTCGAATTTTTGGGTTGAATGCAAAACCTTCTCTATACACTATGTACTTAGTACGTGTAGAGAAAGTAAAAATGACTAAAAAATCTGATGTGTACCATTCACATGACTTTCTCCATATCCCTGCAACAAATAATTCTTAAAAATCCTATACTTCTATTTACTTTATGCTAATCAGAAAAAATTATCAGAAATAGTCTTATTACTCGCATCCTTGTAAGTAGAAGCGAAATAAGCGACAACTGTAGGTTAAAGTGATAGTCAAAAGCTGGTTGCTATGTCAATGAAGTTCCTTTGTCTATATGGATAGGAGTTGACAAGTTCCTGTATGAGAAAAGTATACGTTTTTTATAGCAGAAACCAAAAATAAGGAATGTCACAAAAACGACGAACTCCACGAAAAAAATGTATATAACATAAATTCTGTGTTTTAACGTGCTCTACATTTTTTGTTTAGTAAGTTTTTGTCTATCTGTTACGGTTTAGCAGTTATTCAAAATTTAGAAAAATTCATCCAGAATAAAGTACTCTTCAGAGGCTATTCCCAGAAAATTCAAGATATACATTTTATTTGTCAGGTAAATATCTTTAATATCCGAAATTTTAATAAAAATCGTTAGAGCCATTTTTGAGAAAATCAAAATTTTCGAAAAAATTTCCATGTAAAGGGTAGTTGCGGGTGGGTGGATTTTTCTCAAAATCTTCGTGTCACATCCCTGGAAGATACTAAACTTAAATACCAAGTTTGGTATTTTACCGACTTTTCGTTTTTGAGTTATTGTGTTCAAAGACACACGGACACACACACACACACACACACACACACATACACGGACCTTTTTGTGAAAATGCTTTTTTTGGATATTGGGGACCCTAAAACATATATTTCCGGTGAAATCTCGGTATCGAATTTTTTGGTAGAGTTGATTCATCACGCCGACAAAAAGCTTATAATGTGATGCAGTTAATTATATTTGCATCTACACAACAAATCCCCTTGCTTTGATAGAATGCTACCTGGTTAACTGATTCTCCGTGTTTAATTATTCTCCGTGTGATTAAATCTTAGCTCTAGACAGATCCATACAATTAAAACCAGTGTTTGTGTTATGCAATATTATTTTCCTATTTTCACTTCATTATTCTAGTGTAAGAATTTTCCAAGCGGTGCCGTGGCTGAGTGGTTAGACCGCTCGCCTCCCATCTAGACGTCCCGGATTCGATCCCAAGCGGCCACTTGTGGTATTCGTGGTGGGCAAACGGCGTCTGGGTGGTTTCCTCCACCACTTATTCCAGAAATTGCTCCACTATCACTTTTGTATTTCCTACCATCCAATTCCTCATGTTCATGCCTGACTACGGATAACCCCTCGTAACAGGCTCTCCATTCTGTGGTTTCGTGCCCTTGGCTCCCCGACAGGCTTCTGAACTCTAGGTATGGGCTTGTAAGTCCTAAGAGGTATCAGTGCTACAAATACGGGGATTACAAACCAAGAATTTCCTATGTCTTTCATGTTGGTTAGGTTTTAATCGTAGAATAGTAATATTTGTTTATATTATATTTATTTGTAATACTGTTAAAAAAGCGATGTGTTCCATTTACATGGCTTTCTCTAGTTATTCCAAAAAATACTATGCTTTCATCTACTTCATGCCAAAAGAGATAAACATTAATTGAAATTGTCTTATAACTTGCTGCTATGTAAGTACAGGGGAAATAAGGAAACACACTAAGCTGAAGTGATAGTCAACTCCGCGCTATTTGAATCAACTGAAATTCGGTTCTCCTTTGCATTCCCAAGAGTGAAACAAAAGTTGACTTCCCGCTTGAATAAAGTTTAAGTAGTTTAAAATTGAAACCAATAACAAGGAATGTCTCGGAAACGGCTAACTCTACGAAAAAATGTTTATGATATAAATTGTGTGTTTCACGGAGATCTATATTTTTGCTGTAGTAAGCTTTGTGTATTTCTTATGGTTTACCAGTTTTACTAAATTCATCCAGAAGAAAGTGTTCCTTAGAAGCTGTTCCCAGAAAATTCTAGATGTACATTTCATTTGTCATGAAAGTATCTAAAACAGATATTTTAATCAAAATAGCTAGGTTCATTTTTAAGAAAATATAAAAAATATAATTTTCGAAAAACTTCGATGTAAGGGTAGTTGGGGTTGGACGTTTTTTTTTTTTTTTTTTTTTTTTTTAAAAAATCTTCGTATCGCATCCTTAAAAGATACTGAACTTAAATACCAAGTTTGGTATTTAACATATTTTTTTTCGAGCTATGCAATTCACAAACACAAATGAACTTTTTTCTAAAAATTCTTTTTTGGGGGCTTCAGCGTGACTTAAAACATGTATTTTCGCTTAAATATCAATTGGATTGCTGTGTGGAATAGAATAACTTCCCTATCTACTATGTACTTTGTAAATATGTGCTAGAGAAAGTAAAAAAACTCGAGCCAGAGCCCAACTCTGTAGTGTGGGGATAGACTGTTGCATACAGCGATTTACCCGGATAAAGTTTTTTCGAGAAAAGTATATTTTTCAAAGTTGAAACCAAAAATAAGGAATATCTAAAAAACGATCAACTCCACGAAAAAAAAATATATTGCATAAAGTGTGTGTTTTAACGTGCTAAACATTTTTTGTGTGGTAAGTTTTTGTCATCTCTTACGGTTTAGCAGTTATGCAAAATTCCGTAAAATTGATCCAGAATAAAGTAGTATTCAGAGGTAATTCCCAGAAAATTCAAGGTATACATTTTATTTGTCAGATAAATACCTTTAATATATGCCATTTTAATCAAAATTGTTAGAGCTATTTTTAAGAAAATTAAAATTTTGGAAAAAATTTCGATGTAAAGGTTAGTTGGAGGTGGGAAAATTTTCTTGAAAATCTTCGGGTTGCATCCTTGGAAGATATCAAACTGAAATACCAGGTTTGGTATTCAACGGTCTTTTAATTTTTGAGCTATGCTGTCCAAGTCACAAACACACACACTCACACACACAGACCTTTTCCTAGAAACGCTTTTTTGGAGTCAGGAGGACCCAAAACGTGTATTTCCGGTGAAATCCGGTATCGAATTTTTGGGTGCATTCCAATACCTTCTCTATACACTATGCATAGCACGTGTAGAAAAAGTAAAAATGTGAATTATAGATGTGTGTGTGCACGCGCACCCGTGTATCTGTGAATAGCATAGCTCAAAAGCGTAAAGTCGGCGTTTAATATCAGACTTAATTACTAAGTTCAGCATCTGCCAATAATGCGACACGAAGTCTCCCCCAAAATGTCCTTTACACGGAAGTTTTTCGAAACTTTTTTTTTTTCCCCTCAAAAATGGCTGTAAGGATTTTGTTTAAAATGCAACAAATACATCTGAAATGAAACGTATGTCTTAAATATTCTACTTGAATAACTAACAAACGGTGAGAAATGGACAACATTTTCCTTCACAAAAAATGTAGATATTTTTAAAACGCACATTTATGCCATATCAATTGTTTGGAGCAGTTAACCAATCCGGAGATGCTCATTGTTATTGGCTTTAAAATACTTAAGACTTTTCTCACATAGGAGGTCGTTATTCATTTCATTGAAAATATATGTTTTGAGGTCCGCTGAATAAAAAAACATTTTTAGAAAAAGCTTCTTGTGTGTGTGTGTGTGTGTGTGGGTGGGTGGCTGGACAGCATATTTCAAAGATGAAAAGACCTTTAACTACCAAATTTGGTATTTAAGTTGAATATCTTTCAAGGATACGACAAAGATTTTCAAGAAAATCCCTCATCCCAAACTACCGTTTACATTGAACATTTTTCGAAAATTTTTATTTTCTCAAAAATGGCTACAACGATTTTGATTAAAATTCCGTTTATTAAAGATATTTACATTACAAATAGATAAAATATATATCTTCAATTTTTGGGGAATAATCTCTGAAAACCATGATTTTGTATAGCTGGTAAACCGTATGAGATTCACAAAAATAACACAAAATATATATTTCGTAAAACACACAATTTATGTCATACACATTTGTTCTGTAGTGTTATTGGTTTCAATTTTAAACTACTTAAAGCTTTTCTAAAACAGTAGGTCATCTTTAGTTAAATCTCTCTTGTTTTACTTCTGACCGTGCAAAGGTAACCGAATTTCAATTCTTTCACATAGCGACCGGCTTTTTAATCACTTTAGTCTACTGCATTACCTTACTTCCGTTCTACTAGAAGTAAATAATACAATCTTCTCTGCAACTTTTACTTTCTCTACACATACTACAGTGTATAGAGAAGGTATTGCATCCCACCCAAACATTGGATACGGAGATTTCACCGGAAATATATGTTTTAGGGTCACCTGTATCCAAAAACAAAAAGCATTTTCAGTCAAAGGTCCGTGTGTGTGTCTGTGAACATGATAATTCAAAACGAAAAATCGGTAAAATACCAAACTTGGTATTTAAGTTTAGCCCCCACTCCAAACTACCCTTTACATGTAACTTTTTTCTAAAATGTCGATTTTCTCAAAAATGGCTGAGGATTTTGATTAAAATGTTGTATTTTAGAGATATCTATTAACCTGACAATCTAATGTATATCTTAAATTTTCTGGGAGTAGCCAGTGAAGACTACTTTATTCTGGATGAATTTTACGAAATTTTGCATTACTGCTAAACCGTAAGCCGATGAAAAAAATATTGACATAAAAAAATGTAGAGCATGTTAAAACACAATATTGTTTTTGAGATATTCCTTGTTTTTGGTTTCAGCTTTAAAAAACTTATACATTTCTCATACAGGAATTTGTCAACTCCTGTCCATACAAACAAAGGAACTTTAACCTATGGTATTCCCTTATTTCGCTTCTACTTACAAGGAAGCAAGTAATAATTTTGTCTCGATTAGCCTGAACAAAACAGAAGCATAAGCTTTTCAACAATAATTTGTTGCAGAGAGGTAGAGAAAGTCATGTGAATGGAACACATCAGATTGATTTTTTTTTTATTCGGGGGCTTTATATATATTTCCGGTGAAATCTCGTTATCGAATATTTTAGCGGAATTCAGTAGGTTCTGTTAAGAAATGCAAAACATTTGTTAATGCGTTTTGGAAAATTCACATGGCATTGTGTTCAAATAGAGAAATAATGAATCTACAGGGGAAATATCTTAAAAGTCTTAAGTTTTTTATGAGAACTGAAACTGTCTGGCAGAAAAGCACCGAAGTATCGTATGCCACTTTTTCAGAAAACGCAGTAGGATTGTGGAATATCGAGACGGTGTATGTGATTGGATAGCGGAAGAAGAAGGGTCAGCTCTTGTCATATGACAGTGTATATATGAGGTCATCTTCCTCTGGTGCGACAGAAACCAACAATCCTTGCGGTCTGAAGGGGGAATTCCGTTCTAATAAATGTCAAAAAAATTGAGGATATGTCTCTGTCCTTAAAAGATTTTCCTTCTTTCCCCTGATTTTTACTCTCCACCTTACGTTTTTTGCTTCTTTTGTGCTCCACCGGCTTGCAGATGATATTACTGCATTAACATCCACGCTGACTTAGTGGAAAGATTCCAGAGAATTTACGAAACACAAATATGTTTGAGCGGTTATAGAGTACCAGCTGTTTAGAGGGTAAATAACTTCATTTACTTCTCTCTGTTATTCATAAAATTATTCCTTAAGGGCGTGTACGACTGAAAGTTTGAAATTCCAAACTAATAATGCTAGGTAGATTTTTACTTTCTCTACACGTACTATGTACATAGTGTATAGTGAAGGTATTGTACTCCACCAAAAAATTCGATATAGGGATTTCACTGGGAATATATGTTTTAGAGTCTCCTGTATCCAAAAAAAACTGATGTGTTCCATTCACATGACTTTCTCTACATCTCTTGAATTAATTATTTTTAAATAGCTTATGCTTCTATTTATTTCATGTTAATCGTGAAAAAAATAGCAGAAATAGTCTTATTACTTGCCTCCTTATAAGTAAAAGCGAAATAAGGGAGTACCATAGGTTAATGTAATAGTCAAAAGCTGGTTGCTGTGTGACTGAAGTTCCTTTGTTTGTATGGACAGGAGTTGACAAAGTCCTGTATGAGAAAAGTATAAGGTTTTTATAGCTCATACAAAAAACAAGGAACATCTCAAAAACAATCAACGCCACGAAAAAAGGTATATAACATAAATTGTGTGTTTTAAAGTGCTCTACGTTTGTTGTATGTGAAGTTTTTGTCCATCTCTATACAGTTTACCAGTTATGGAAAATTCCGTAAAATTTACTTAGAATAAAGTAGTCTTCAGAGGCTATTCCCAGAACATTCAAAATATACATTTTATTTGCCTGCTAAATATCTTTAATATACGATATTTTAATCAAATTCGTTAGAGCCATTTTTTAGAAAATCAAAATTTTCGAAATAAGTCCCATGTAGAGGGTAGTTTGGAGTGGGGGGATTTTTCTCAAAATCTTCGTGTCACATCCCTGGAAGATTTGTATTTTACCGATTTTGATTTTTGAGTTATCGTGTTCACAGACACACGGACACACTAACACACACTGATATTTTTCTAAAAATACTTTTTTTGGATACAGAGGACCCTAAAACATATATTTCCGGTGAAATCTCGGTATCGAATTTATTGGTGGAGTGCGATACCTTCTCTATACACTATGTTCATAATACTATAGAGAAAGTAAAAAGCATTGTCAGAAAAAGGTCCGTGTGTGTGTGTGTTCGTGTGTCCGTGTGTCTGTGAACACGATAACGCAAAAGCGAAAAGTCTGTAAAATACCAAACTTTGCATTTAAGTTTAGTATCGTCCAGAGTTACGACACGAAGTTTTTGAGAAAAATCACATTAACCCAAACTACCCTTTACATGGAACTTTTTTCGAAAATTTTGATTTTCTAAAAAATGGCTCCAACGGTTTTGATTAAAGTATCGTGCATTAGAGATAGTTACCGGACAAATAACATGTATATCTTGAATGTTCTGGGAATAGCCTCTGAAGACTACTCTATATTGGATTAATTTTTCGGAAATTTGCATAACTGCTAAACCGTAAGAGATGGACAATAACTTACCGCACAAAAAATGTTGAGCACGTTAATACACACAATTTATGTTATATACAGTTTTTTCGTGCAATTGATCGTTTTTGAGATATTCCTTGTTTTTTATTTCAGCTTGGAAAAACTTATACTTTTCTCATACAGAAATGGTCAGCTCGTGTCCTTACAAACAAAGGAAGCTCTTTCACATAGCAGCCAGCTTTTGACTATCACCTTAACCTATGGTACTCCCTTATTTCTACTTACAAGGAAGGAAGTAATAAGACTATTCCTGCTAATTTTTTCTCGATTAGCTTGAAGTAAATAGAGGCATAGGATTTTTAACAATAATTTGTCGCAGAAATGTAGAGAAAGTCATGTGAATGGAACATATCATATTTTGGAACTTTATACTATAGATGTAACATAATAATGTAATATGTAGTGCAAATTGTATCATTTGCTCCAATGGTTTGGAAATTACGGTTAAATTTGTTTTTGTCACGTCACTAAAAAGCCCCTTGCGACATAAAAATTAAAATGTTGTTATAATATCTTAATCCTAGGTTCACAATGTATCTCTTTTTGAAATTGCTCTATCTTTCTCTGTGTCTCCTTTGGTTTGGGCTCCAAAATATTTTTAAAGTTATGAATGTGTTTTTTTTTTTCTAAAAAATATAATGTTTATGATAGGAAATTGAAAGCATATGCTTAAATGCATCTCATAATAAAACCTAGAGAAATTCTTTTTTATTGTATCTCTGTGAACATGAGTTGAAAATTTTATTTATGTAACAGGAAAACTGTTCCGCAAAGAACATTTTACAGTAAGAAAAATTCTGAAAATATCAATACTGAGAAAACAAGGAAGAATTTGAATTCATTGCTCATACTGAACTATATTTATCTCGATTATCATGAATAGAAGAATAAGCTTTTTAACAATAATTCGTTTCATTTTTAAATACTTAGTTTTCTTAAAAGAGAATTTGCCATTCCTGTTTTTTATACTCCTGGCCATGCAAAGAGAACCAAAGCAATCTATTTTACTTTCTCTACACGTACTATGTACATAGTGTACAGAGAAGGTATTGTATTGCACCCAAAAATTCGATACCGAGATTTCACCGGAAATACAAGTTTTAAGACTCCCTGAATAAAAAAATGTCCGTGTGTGTGTCTGCCCGTTTGTGAGAGAGTGCGGGCAGCATACTCAAAAACGAAAATACAGGTAAATACCAAACTTGGTATTTAAGTTCAGTATCTTCCAAGGATGCGACACGGAGATTTTCAAGAAAATCCCCCTACCCCCAACTAACCTTTACATGGAATTATTTTATAAAATGTTATTTTTCTCAAAAATGGATCTAAAGATTTTGATTAAAATATCGTATAATAAAGATACTTACCTGACAACTAAAATATCTATCTTGAAATTTGTGAAAATAGCCTATGAAGACTACTTTTTTCTGGATGAACTTTACTGAATTTTGTATAAGTGCTAAGCGGTAAGAGAGAAAAAAACTAACTTAACGGAAAATGTATAGGTTTTTAAAACACACAATTTACGTTAGATGCATTTTTTCGTGGAGTTGACGTTTTTGAGATATTCCTTGTTATTGGTTTCAGCTTTAAAGTACTTATAGTTTTCACATATGGGAATTTGTCAACTCCTGTCCATACTAATAAAGGTACTTCAGTCACATAGCAACCAGCTTTTAACTATTACACTCCCTTATTTCCCTTCTACTTACAAGGAAGCAAGTAATAAGACCATTTTTGATAATTTTTTTCTCGATTAGCATGAATTAAATAGAAGCATAAATGTTTTTAGCAACAATTTATTGTAGAGATGTAGAGAAAGTCATGTGAATGGAACATATAAGATTTTTTGAGAAGAAACGTGTTTGTTTATAGAGAGCTAAGACTCAAGAGGAGGATTGAAGACCTAGAATTGGTCACCCCTGGTTTAAAACCTATCCTGGAGGTAGGAGATTAAGATGTTTCAAGAGTGCGTATTTCCAAACTTGCATGACAGACTATGTTGTATCTGCCATCTTGGTAGTTGTGCTGGACATGGTGTAGGCGGAGACCTTTTAGCTCATGTCAACAAGGAAGTTAGACAATGTAACTTCTTATCAGTTATTAGAGGCGGCTCTGCTAATTGGATTATCGAGAAAGCAGGAAGCGGAAACTTAAGGAAAACAACACATCCGGCGAGCAACACCAATGTTTGCCTAAAGGGAGGAGTAGTGCAAGATGTGCTGCTTGCGTCAGGCCACAAAATCATAACAATCTTCATTAGTGTCAGCATTTGCCTATTTTGTCCCTTTAGGCTTTGTCTGTATGTTGCTTGAACGCTTTTGGGCACCCAGAAAAAAGAGTCTTATGTGCAATAGCAGAAATAGTCTTATTACTTGCTATGTGACTGATGTTCCTTTGTTTGTGTGGACAGGAGTTGACAAATTCCTGTATGAGGGAAGTATAAGTTTTTTAAAGCTGAAACCAATAACAAGGAATATCTAAAAAAAAAGATCAACTCCATGAAAAAATGTATATGACACAAATTGTGTGTTTTAATGTGCCCTACATTTTTGTGTGGTAAGTTTTGGTTCATCTCTTACGGTTTAGCAGTTATGCAAAATTCCGTAAAATTCATCCAGAATAAAGTAGTCTTCAGAGGCTATTCCCAGAAAATTTCAAATATAAAGCATTTGTGATGTAGATATATTTAATAAACGGTATTTTAATCAAAATCGTTAG